>CM060924.1:228527696-233527696 GCA_030737875.1 Allium sativum | reverse complement strand
CTAATTTCGTCAAATTGGGAGACCGTTTGAAAATTGGTCATTTTCTGGTCGATCCAAATTGACTTAAACTGTCAAAACACGTTTTCCTTTGCCACGCTTACATATTGATTCAGAAAATTATGAAAATTGGTATCTAGCAATAACTTGACATCCTGGATCCAACAAAAGTGGTTTCGACGAAAACGAAGGTCGTTTACAATCCATTTTAAGGGCTATATTTTCCATAGCAACTATTCCAAATTTTCAATTGGACATAAATTTTTATTCCCGCTATGAAATTTCAATTTTTTGGATTCATTGGAAAGAGATTTTAAAATAGATTCTAATATTTCTAGTTTCGCTAAAATCCGGTTTATTTTGAATCATGTACATTCATTTGAAATTTGAAATCGAATTTTCAAACTACCACACCATTTTCAATTCCTTTTATAATTAAAATAAATATTTGTAATCTAACGTCGATTCAAATAAATATATACGTTCTAATTCTATTCAAAATAAATTTCTAGTCGTTATTATTTAAAATAATTCATTTTAAATATTCAAAATTCATTAAAATTATCAAAATAAAATTTTAAATTGGTTTGGATTTTCCGGGTTGTTGCAATCTCCCCCACTTAAAATCTTTTCGTTCCCGAAAAGGAACGGAGCTGAAAGTTGTTTTACAAACCAACTCAACTTTCAGTTTGGCATTCATTCTTCAACTTTTCAGTTTCTAAGAATTTTACAATTCTTCAAAAATTTGGCTAATACCCTAAATTTTCGAAAAAAATCGCCATAACCTCATTTGTATGGGAGCACCGGGAAAATCCCCAACTTCCACATAGGCGTCTCCAATCAAAAAGAAAAAAGAAACAGCCAAGCGACTAGCCAATCGGCTCATAAAATCATCAAAAACCCCAAGAAATACAATAAACATGTACCTATTTATCGGGCAAACAATTTTATTCCTCTTCTCTAGCCTCCTTGTTATGACCTATTCAATGTATATACATGTACATGTATGCAATTTCTATCAATTTTCAATTCAGTTCAACATTTGATACAATTTGGCTTACTGGTTCCAAATTCTAATTAATCAAAACAATAATCAAACAACACAATCAGCAATCAATTAGTTGATTAACGTTTCAAATTCATAATTTTTTATATACTCAAAAATCATGTTTTTGATGCCAATTCACAACTATATATTCTAACTATATTTTGGTTCTCACACCAGTCAATTGGAAATATATAGATGTCCCACTTTCGAAACTCGAACACAAACCACTGATGCTATATAGTCATCAACAGTTTAATCCCCGGGCGACTAGAGTGTGATTCTATATCTATCCAGTATATTAAAATTTCGTATATATATTCATCAGACGTATATGCAAAATCTTTATATACTTGATTGTCCAAATTCTATTTAAAAATAAATATTCACATACATATATTGGATTTAATTTTCAAAAAAAAAATTGTTTTCATCTTTATTTTTAAAAATACACTCTTCACACTCGTTCTAGGATAATACTGATCCTATCTCTAACGAGTCATTCCTATTGGATATCACTAATACAATCTCTGGTGAATTCCTTCATTTGGTTCTAACATGTCTTGTTCTCCGAGCTCTGTAAACCAAAGCTCTAATACCAAATGAAACGACCCGAACCTCCCCGTGAAGAAAAGCCTGGTTGCTTTGAGAACAAGACGAATCGGAACACAAACAGAAGAACATTTCATTGCTTATTACAACAATTTTATCAGAATACAAGAATATACAGAGTATGAATAAATATTACACATCATAAAATATCAGAGATTTAAATACAATACTTCAGCGCAAAATTATACAAAACACAACTGAAGGTGATATACAGATACAGAGCTTTCCGAATATCATTCCAGCTGTAAACCAGGATCCTCTAAATATAAATCTGCAAAACCAAAACTACTAGCTGCCCGTGTGCAAAATAGGGGCACGTAGAGTTTAGGTTAAAACAATAAACTCCAGGTCAGTCACGTGACTGGTGTGAGAACTAAAACAATTATTTAAAACTTTACTTTAAAGATAAAGTAAATCAAGGGACCACGCCGTATAACACGGAACGGGTTTCCTCCCAAGAATACCAGTGCATATAACAAAACAACGCGATTCTTTTTGGAAAAAATGAGGCTATTATAAGACCTAGGTCCTATCACACAATGCAACGCAAGCCGGGGGATAGGGTTTTCCCTTATAATAGCCAAACATTCTTGGTACATTAAAACAAATCATTTGATATAATTGCATAGTGTATGAAACAACTTCAAATATAAATGTATCAATCCTAGACGGCATGGGTACCATATATCACGTTGCTAATACTAGGCTCTACAATCAAAACTGCAAATGTCACATATTGGAAGTTGAATTTCCATCTGCGAACCAAGGCAAGGGATCGTCCTTACTGAATTCGAGACGCTCTAGCCCGCCCCTCAGGATACAGCCGCAATTGCACCTTGGATCGTCAAGGCCGGTCCACACGGAGTGGATTAAAATGCCTTAGCACTGCGTTTCCCCGCCCTATGGGTCGTAAACTGGTTATATCCCGACCAAACTATCGGCCCCGCAATGACCGATATAACCGAGGCGCCTCGCTATCCATCATCCACATAAGTAAAACGTCAGGTCTTGCAAAACGCTGACACCACTTCTAGCTAGAAGAAAATGCATGCCCTCCGTGAAGTCCTCTCCCGTTTCTGGTTCACACCGGGGTGTGAGGCTCGCGAATTAACGCTACACAAAGCTATGCTATATTGAAGTCGTGCTTTGATCATTAACCCTAAGACTCTGCTTTTCAACAGAAGCCTTGATCATTTGCATCTCAGCATGCCACACAGGCAATTCACGCTATGTAACCGATGTCTATCAATCACACAGAATGAAATCCGATGTCAGACACACATCCGTTTACAAGTTCGTTCTAGGTCTGAACGAAACCGGAGGCACTTTATTCCGCATCGCGTATGTCCAATACGGGAGAGAGGCCCTCGCATATCCGGTCGATCTCCAAGTACGTCTGGACGATCACCGTTTATTACCTTGTCTTGGGTGTACAGCCCAATCAAGACATCAGTATTCATCCAAACGATGTGAAGACCTCTGGTTTTCAACCACCGTCTTCATCCTCGACACATGTTCGAATTAGTCATTCAGAATGGAATAAACCCGGTCTTTCAGAATAACTCACATATATAATAAACAAGTGTTATAAAAACACAACATACGCCTCATTCCAATCCAGAATATTCCTTTAATCAAGTATTCTTATACTTTAGGAAAGGTTGCCATTAATTTTATCAAAGATAAATTCTTTAAATTTATTCTTTAATCTTCTTTTGGATTTCAATCCAAACCAAATTGTGGTATATCCAAACTAGTTGGGATTAGCGAACCTTACCGAAGTAATCATTCGTTAAATTTCCCAACCCCAACCTATTCATTCCATGAAGTAAAACTAGTAATACTTCATATCTAACACCACGGTGTTATCGGTAAATTCAATTACCATTGCACGTTCAAATCTAATTAAAGATTTAACTATCGCCTGGAGCAAAACTGGTGATACTCCATTCTCGATCATTTCAATCTAATTAAAGATTCATTAAAACTCCACTTGGTTTTAATCTTCCCAAAAATCAATATTAATGATTGTTTAACTTGGGAAATCATATCCTTTCTTTAACTGGGTTAAAGAACCAATGTCATTTAAAATACGGTTCACTAGAAACCCAAAATCACATTCCATTCCATCATCCTTTAAGCGTAAATTAGCAAGTGAAACAATTCCCTAAGTATTAACCCCGAAGGCTGAAACCAACATCAGATCCATACCCAGGAAACCATTCAACATAACTAATCTCCAGTTAGTTTCTGATTTTCTTAACTCCGTTGGGTCTAAGAACAGTATTATTAAAGATACCATTCACGGCAACCCAAAATCACATTCCATTAACAATGGAATGGTTATGGAAAAAAATCGATATATATAATCGATATAAACTTCCATATCCAACTGATAATATAAATGGAATAACGACAAGGCCTTTTAAATTCCATATATATTAACTGTCTTCCTCTACAGAAGCTTACTTCGATTATTACCAAATTGAATTCCATTCAATTCTAATTTAATATGTTAAATTGGAAAACTTTACTTTGGAAAATCTCCTTTAAATCTTAACAAAAGATTTATAAATTCCAAATCACATTTCACTGTAAATCGGGTTAAAGAACGAATATCGCTATAAACACAGTTCACGAACTCTAACAATCTTAATCAAAAGATTAATTCTCTTCACATGGGGTTCAAAAACATAGTTACTGAAGACACCGTTAACGACAAACCCAAAATCCCATTTGATATTAAATACAAGGCTCTAAATAGAAAATATATCGACTTATATTCAATATCAAATACCACAACCAACAAATATCGTATTGGAAATAACGATATAAATATATCTTTCAAATTTCCATAACAATATCTGTATAATCACGAAATCCAACATCGAAATATTTCGAATACAATTTCGATTCAAATCCATTTCCAATTTATATATTGGGAATTCTGGTTATTTATAAACCATTTCAAATCCATTTTATTTATTTTAAAAATAATTGGATTATAATTCTAGTTCAAAATTAGTTCATTTCGATAAAAATCTATTTTTATCTTTTTAAATATGAAATTTTTCACCTTAATTCTTTCCAAATCATTTCTTATGATTCTACACTAATTATTAATATTTTTATAATTTTATCAAGGGCCGTACAGTCGATCTGCATAAACGGCCATCGAATTGCACTTACAGCGACCTTTTCCAAATTTGATTTGGACATAATTCCAATTCCAACCTTTAGATTTCAAATCTCTAATATTCATTAGAAACCTCTTTTCGATACGAACCCAAGGTTCCGGTTTTAGGAGAATCCGACGGTCGGATCTCCCGTAATGTCCATTCAAAGTCAATGGTTGAAATTCGTGAAATGCCGCAGCGCGTTCTATTCAGGCCATTATATATATATATATATATTTCGTCGACTTCCATTTAAAACGTATTTCATAAATCATTTTAAATTTGGTTTCAAAATAGTTTCAACTTCATATTCAATTTCTTATCAAAATTGAATATTCCATATCATCGATATATAAATGATAATATTTTCAAAACATTAGATTTTGAAATCAATCCCTTTTCGATATTCATTATAAAAATGAATAAAATCGATATAAATATCATTCACGTCAAAATGGCGTAAATCTAATCAACACAGCTTTCTATATTTATATATATTCGTGTCCATACCAAATCGGACATCAAAATCACATATTGATCTATTACTGAATATTATCTTAAAATATTCATTATTTTAAAATAATCCTTATTTTAAAATATTCCTCCTTTCTGAACTAGAATCAGACACAGTCAATTACCATATAATGTTGGTTATATGGATTTCATACACACATGTACACAACAACAATCAAACATAGTCAACCCTCATCCAGAGTGCATTCTACACTGTATAAGCATTAAATATAAATATTTAACGCTTATAACAGTCCATCAACCAATCGATTGACATACAGCCAATTATTGGGATTAGTGTATGTCCAATATCGTCCCAATACCCGTGTGGGGTTTCAAACAACAAACACAAATTTATTTGTGCAGTTGGGCGATGTGTAAAATTTATCATCCCAATCAGTATCAGTCAAATGTGTGTACATAAACAAACCGTCCGATTTGTTTATGAATATTTATTATATTCATATACACGTTAAAATTTTATTTTTAACTATAAAATATTTTACTCAATTCATTTACACAATAAAAATAATATTTTTATTGTTCTAACATGTTTTAGAAAATTTTGGCGGCATAACGGCGCGATATCAAAATCGAGTAATGTCTAGCAATACCCTTCTCCTGATATTGGCTTGCGCCATAGGCTCAACAATTCTAATCAATTCATTTCACCCAAATAACCGAATTCAACCAAATAATCTAATCAACCAAACCAAACAATCAAATAAGTCGTTCATGGTCTGTGGACGACGAGGGAACAGTTCATATATGCAGTTGTAAAATAAATAACTATACAAAGAAAATTATAGTGTTGAGTTCTCACCTTTGGATTCCACTCCACAATTCTTTATTTCTGAACGGTACAGATTTGTCCGAAATTCCAATGCGACCCTTTCCCGCTGTTCACATTAAAAAACACATTTTTAATATGATGTTCATTTTAAAAATCACATTTTCATAATGGCACTTCATATATAAAAATTATATATTCTTACAATGCTTCTTTCTATATAAAAATTATATTTTTCTTCGCTATAAAAATCTATATTTTTTCTTATGTAAAAATTCTATTTTTACTTCGCTACGACATTAGAAAAATTATATTTTTATAGTGCTTTAAATATAATAAAAATTATATTCTTACATCGCCTTACAAACAATAAAAATCATATTTTTATTATCTCTCTAATATAAAAATCATATTTTTATTATTTCTATAATATAAAAATCATATTTTTATCATCTCTATAATATAAAAATCATATTTTTATCATCTCTATAATATAAAAAACATATTTTTATTATCTCTATAATATAAAAAACATATTTTTATTATTTCTATAATATAAAAATCAAACCTTTTTCATTTTAAACTATTTATATATATATATATATATATATATATTTCACTTTAAAACATTGATAATATATAAAAATAAAATTTTTATGGCGTTATCTTTTATATAAAAATCACATTTTTATAATGTTATTCATATACTAAAAATCGCATCTTTTTACATAAACAAATAAAAACTGAAATTTAAAATTATGTCTTATACGTAAATAAAAGCTGCTTTTTAAAACTATACTTTATATAATTTAAAATCAGGAAAAACTAAGTTTTATATAAATAAAATCAAGAAAACTTACTGTTCCCCGTCGAACTCGAGCTGGAGGGAGGTCAGGGGGCCGGCAGGCCAGGTGGGGGCTGCGCGAGAGCTCGTAGAGGTGGAGGGGGTGCGGTCATCGATGAAGTGGCGGTTGGCTGAGGGAGGTCGCGGGTCTGGGGGGAATGCGATGGGGGGCAGCGCGATGGGATGTGGGCGCCGTGGAGGAGGAGAGAAGGGAATGGAGGTGGCGCTGGGTGACTCGCCTCTGGCGCGCGAAGGACGGTGGAGCGGGGCTCTACCCCCTTCTCCTTTCTTTCTCTTTTTTTTATTTTAATAGGTTTTTGGGTTTGACTGTGAGGGTAAAGGGAGAGAGAGGGAAATATATATAATATTTACTTAATTTATTTTAATTTTCTCCTAAAAGCACCCTTTTAATTCGAACTCAAAATTGAACCCACTGATTGTCGTCCCTAGCGTAATACCCCATTCCGAACACAATGGGATATGTTTCGCAAGCCAATTCGATTGTTTCGATCAGTTTCCGTCAAAATCAAAATATAAATCTATATATTGAATTTGAACGCACATTTCAATTTACCGGGGCCACATACGGACCCCAAAAATTCGAGAAAAATAAATCTGGCTATGTTTTGATGATACGGTCCTAATAAAACTAATTTTGTCAAATTTGGAAACCGTTTGAGAAATGGTCATTTTCTGGTCGATCCAAATTGACTTAAATTGTCAAAATACGTTTTCCTTCGCCAGCTCGCATATTGATTTAGAAAATTATGAAAATTGGAATCTAGCAATAACTTGACATCCCGGGTCCAACAAAAGTGGTTTCGTTGAAAATGGAGGTCATCTGCAAAATTTCCATTTTTAAGGGCTATATTTTCCATAGCGGCTATTCTGAATTTTCAATTTGACATAACTTTTTATTCCCGCTATGAAATTTCAATTTTTTGGATTCGTTGGAAATATATTTTCAAATTGATTCTAATATCTCTGATTTTGCTAAAATCCGGTTTATTTTGAATCCTATACATTCATTTGAATTTTGAAATTGAATTTTCAAACTGCCGCGCCATTTTCAATTCCTTTTATAATTAAAATAAATATTTATATTCTAATGTCGATTCAAATAAATATATACACTCTAATTCTATTCAAAATAAATCTCTCGTTATTATTATTTAAAATAATTCATTAAAAATATCCAAAATTCATTAAAATTACCAAAATAAAAAAATTAAATTGGTTCGGATTTTCCGGGTTGTTACAAACAGGTTGTAGGAATCCAATCGAATTCCTTAAATATTATGTATGTTGTTTGTTTTTATAATATTTATATATGAACTGTTTGGACCCCATTAATGTTGAAACCTGTATGGTTGTTAAACGTTGAATTAAAATTCAACGTTGGCGTGATTTGAATAAATATACAGTATTGATTGAGGGATTGGCAGCAAATGGCCTAAAATCCACCTTTTTGTTTGAACGTTGTTTTGTCATTCGGCGAATTAACGAAGTTAAGTTATAAAATTTATTTTATACCTTAACAAGACTTTTAATTCTATTTTATATGTTATAACTAAAATTTAAAAATGAACGTTGGTTATAAATCGGTTTTATGAAATATCATGAAAACATTATTTGATGTTTAAAAATGTTTGTAAGTGAAATAAGTTATAATTAATCTATAGATTTATATTTTTGAAATAAATATTTTTAATAAAATAATTAAGTAATATTATTAGATTAATTATATTAATCTAATAAGGAGAGGTAATTAAGATTAGTTAACGTTTAACTGATGATTTCAGTTGGCTAAGACAAGTATTTAATAGAAAGCAGTTATTAGATTATTTTGGTTTAATTAATCTAAGGGAAATTGTTCAGTAAATACTCATTAAATTTATTAAGAATTCTTAAAAATATAATTTACTATTGTTTAACAATGTTTTAAATATTTTTAATATAACTGGTTATGATTTGTTTTCAAAAGTAATTAACTAATATATTTAGTTAATGACGAAGTAAATTGTTTTACTTCAATAAATAAAGAAGTTAATTATTATTATTTTAACTAATAATAATTAAAGTGATTATTCTTAAATGGAATTTATTTAAGAAAGCATGAGATTGAAATAAGATTATTTGGATATTTTTGAATGCTTTGCAAAGAGATATTCTCCCAAATATTTATGATAAAGATTTCTGGAGCTAAGATATAATTTTAAGAAAGTGTTACTTTGGTAAAGGATTTGTATTGGAAGAAAATGTCAAAAAGAGCAAAGACGAAGAACACTAATGGTTTGAGTAAATTATGCAAATGAAGTGTCGAAATATAATTCCAATTATAATAGGAATTCATATAGCAAAGTTAAAGTAGAATGTTAATGTTAGATGGTCGTAATCGACCGAGATTTCCAAAAAGTAAGATTTTGGTTTAAAACCATGGTTTAAATAAAATAGAAAATAAGTTTTGATGATATGGAGTTTTAGTTACAAACTTCTATTTATTCTAAGATAAGAACGTTGTCGATCAAGGTCTAAGAGGTAATTAAAATACCCTAACTTGAACGGCTTCACTACTATCGAGGAATAATATTAGTTTGTAACGGTAAGTTGTTGAGATTAATTATTGCAACGTCAGTTGCAAGTTTTTGAAATGAAAGAAAATTTCAGCATTGTCGACAAGATTTGGAAATGTAAATAGAATTATTTATAATTCAACATTGTTAGTTAAGATAAAGTGTGATTTATATTTATATCATTGATAAGAGATATAGCCAATTTCAAGAAATGGTATGTTTTGGAATACTAAGTAAAAATGGCAATGTTTTCCCAAAGAAGTGGAAAGAATTGTTTTGGGATGGAAATGAAGAAAATATTTGGAATTTAAGTATGTTAGCAACATTAAATGAAAATCTTCTAATGGAAGTTTGATTAATCCGTTGGTTTATACGATAATAAATATATCATAAGACATTGTTTTGCCGTATTAGAATTGGTAATTGAATTTAGATAATAATAATATATGTCGATATGTCCTAAAATAAAGGGAATGAAATATGTTATAAGAAACTATAGTGATATTTTCAAAGTAAAGAGGGGAATATGGTAAATATGACTATTTTGAAGAATTTAGAGGAGTTATTGTTTCAAATGATGGAAACAAAGATGATTAACGAGATAAGTGAATATAATCGATTTTAAATCGATGAAATGATTTCAAAGATTGATAGAGTTAATGAATTATTTTGGATCGTAAAGACCTGAACTACCAATATACTTGACCATACTGTTTTGAAATTGATAGTTAAAACACCAAACTATCAATCATATACTATTAGACCTTTTTGATGTGTTGTTTCGAAGAGACTGGAATGAGAACTAGACCGAAAACCACTTCGAATCAACATTGCGTACAAAACTAAATCTACAGGGATATGTATGAAGATGGAGAAAATAATGCAAGTGTTGTTTTGTTTACAAGATAGTGCCTTCGGTTTGTCCAGACCCAAGACAACTTGTATGGATGTATGTCTGACAGAGTATCCCTAACAAATCACGTAAGACAATATTTTCAAGGTATTATGTCTGGTAGTGGAGAAATTCGTTTCTCTTAGCTTTTTATACCCGTAATATTCTTGGGAAGATAAACCAGTAATTTGACGGGTATGACGATGTGACATTCAAAGTGAATAGATGTTCTAAGAAGATCCTCAAGCTCCACATACGAGAAATGGCAAAAAATAGGGCAGACAGCATGGCTAGTTGGGTTGCACCCAAGCAGGGTATATTGTCATTGATCTAGAGAAAATTCGTTTTGTTCTTCTTTCGTTTCTATCTCCCGGGAACGATCATGTCAGTACCAACCGTGGGTGACAATATATTCGATACACTCAAGCTAAATGAGTGGTCAGTCATGTGTGGTTGGGTTGCAATATGTTCTTGTTGAACCCCAGCGTATCCCCTCTAGAGTACACTGATTGAAAGATGGTCCCATACCTTGTCATAGTTGGAATCCAATCTCCAATAAGCGCGCCTTGCGGTTTTTGATTTTATAATGAATAGGCAGAGCGTGAGATGCAAGCACTCTGCTATTTGGTTATTTATTTGTGATTTGATATACGTTATTATAATATCAACAAATTTTAATATATTAATTTTTTTAGGTTATAGTAAGGTAAAAACTATCCCTTTTTATGTATGGGCTAGTCTTACTATTATCCTTTTCTTTCAAAAGGGTTTTTCTAAAGTTAAGCAAGATGTATGCCATGTGAATTTACCACTGATAGTAATCCAGACTGATCCGGGTGAATTTTGCTTTGCTTCAAATGTGCTAGGGTCAGACCAAGTATATTTCCAGGTTAGGTTTCGCTCGGAGTTTCAGAAGAGGAGCTAAAGTCAAGACATATTTACTGGCACTAGTTATTCCGCTGTGTGAGTTATATTAATTAATGATGTACTCTGATATTGTGATCATATATATATATATATATGGTTTCCTTTTTAATAAAACATTGTTGTTATATTATATTTTGTCCATTCCGCTATGAGACTCTGATCTTCTTATTCTTCTATTCTAATATTTCTTTCTTCCTTCTCTCATCCTCTAACTTCTTTCTATTAACAATCTTCTTTTTATGGGTAATTTGAGTTGACACGGGTTGTTAAGTGTCAGCTTAACTGTACAGAAAAAGTGGGTCATTACAAACAAAGTTTGTGCGCAAGTTAAAAGGTATTGTTTATATTTATGAATGCAAATGAATTAAAAACTAGGGTCATCCCCGTTTAAATAAAACATTTCAATACATAAAGGAGTTAAAAATTAGGGTCGTACTCAACCACATGAACATTATGATTGTGACTTCTTAGCACGTTACCCAAAAGCACTAAAGGAAATAGTAAGCAGAGTACAGAATCCACATGCTTTGTCAGAGTGGAGTCATGTCATCTCACTTTGTAATAATGGTTGGAGTGTGTTGTTGTCGGTAATAGTGTATTGGCATTGTGTTGTGTGCAGCTTTATTGGCATTAGCGTCCCGTTGTCGATAAGTGTGTTGGTGGAGTGCTCAGCTTTATTTCTTTGATTATCCCTTGTAAGGTCGTCCCCTAATATATCTTAGGAGTTAAACTTGTAGGGACGTCTCCTAACATATCTTAGGAGTTAAACTTGTAAGTTCATCCCTTAATATATCTTAGGAGTTAAATGTGTTGGGTTGTTCCCTAATATATCTTAGGAGTTAAATGATAATTACTATGTTTGTACAATGTGCAGTCACGTTTCTTTACAAGAAATCACTGCAAATCAGAGCATTAATGGCATGTCTTGTCGTTTGGCTGAAAATTGTTTTGGAAATCACAGCACGTAAAGCAAAGTGGAAACATTGACCTTTCACATCACATATTGTTTTATTCACTCCATAGTACACGACTATATATCTCTACGGGTTTTGCTCACCATTCTACACTCAAAAAAGTATATTTGTTTTCCACAATTTAGCATACAAAAACCAAAGCCTTCATGGCCCTCGTCTATGGATTCAGACTTTCCTTGGAATCAACAAGCTCCGACGGCTAGTTCAAGAATTGATGTTGATTGGCTTATCGAATACCAAGAGCGACACTAAGAGGAGGAGCGTCTTGAGTACCCATATCTGATCTAACTTCGATTCCAGGGATGAATTGATTATATCCAAGATTTTAGTCATCTGGTAGTTTGACCTGTATATGAACAATAGGTACAAGGGGCTAATGTTACTCACCCTCTAACATAAGAAGTGTTAGATCAAGTCTCAGCCAATCAACCTCTATATGAACAAGAGGTATAAGTGACTGTAATTACCCAACCTCCATACGATCAAGAGGTGAACTCATATCCCGTTTGTTGCTACTATGGGTACACGATGGAGGTAGTGGTAAGGGAAGATGGAAAAAATATTGATCGTAGGCTCCAGTTATGCTCATTATGGCCGAATGGCTGCAATTACTCTGGATGGATTGATGACCGTTTATGTCCAAGGAGTATATCTTATGCCGACGAGTTAGAATAATAGATTAGGCGGCTTAAACTGCTTTTGAATCTCTTGAGATTGAACGTAACATTTAGTTTGCTTGCGTATTTATTTTCATACTTTACTTCGGTCTAATCGTTAGTTATAGTACTCATTTCCTAGGTAATGTCTGTTGTATTTATATCGCTCTACTTAATATTAGTTGTATCATTATGTTTATAAGCAACTGTTTTCTTATGCTCTATTACTAGTTGTATCTTGAGTTTTATATGTATATTCAAACGTTTTATATCATCCCAAACCACTAAATAAACCTATAAGGGATAAGAAACTGATTTTCACATAATATTATATTTCAGTGGTTAATATACTTATTAACTTAAGAGAAAAAATTAACCTAAAGCCTAAATTACAACGTTTAAAAAACTTCCGACATAGCATGTCGAATTTATCGGCACGTAACCTTAACATGCCGATATTATCGGCGTGCTTTGATAAAATGAGAGAATGCTGATAAAATCGGCGCGCTCTTGTTGGGAAATTTTCCCTAATTCCCCTTAAATCTTATGAGTCATAAGATTACGACTCGTAAACCGTTGGAGTTACTCTAAGATAAGAGCATTTGGAATATATACTGTTTCTTTTGGGAATACCCCACAGTATGGGCTAAAGAAGGAATCATATGGATCTTTGGCCTGTCATGGACTCATGATTGAGAAAAAAGATTTACTTTGGAAATATACCTTGGACTATAATGGGGTATAAGAATGATTTTACCACTAGTAAGGTTTGATATTGAGAAAATTGCATCTAGGTTTAGTCTTTTGGACATAAGGTGAGAATCCTGGGAACACTGTTTATGGAATAATTAATTAATGCATGATTGTTAGATCAAGTTCATGGAATCTAAGGGTATTAGTTCCTTGTAAGACTACCAAATTGAGAAGAATAATAAGTTTAGTTATTGAAAGTAACTGAATGCTCATATGTTGGAGATTCCATAAGACTAATGGGATAAACATTTGGGTTCCAAAGAAAGAAACTTAAAGAAAATAATTTAGTAAGGGAGGAGAAACTTTAAATTCCACTTTGAGTCTAACCCCACATACTTATATGTATTGTCTTAGAAATGGAAAATTTTAAAAGATTGAATGCTTTAATATGAATTTTATTTTTTGGAAAGCTCCAAAAAAATAACTATATGTTTTGAAAAGAAATTCTTGCAACCATAAAAATATTTAGTATTTCCCATAGATTTTTTCCAAATATGGTTTTAAAGGATAAATCAAGTTTAAAAAAAAGAAAGTACTATTATGGGGTTGGAAAATATAAGTGAGATGGATAAGTCGAATTGTAAGTAAGAATATTGACGGGTAGATAAGTTAGAAGCGAATGGAAATTTTTAGAGGTAAACTAATTTTTTTTTGACTAGAGTGACTCAATAACTATTTCTAGAACCATTCAATTGGAGGATACGAAGAAAGAACATATTCCATTAGTTTGTCATTTTGGGATACGGTGCCAACCAATTTCGCAATAAGATTGTTCGTTTCAATGAGGGAGAACTTTTAGATGTATCGACTTGGGTTTCTTAGAAGAGAATCTAAGTTTCTTACTTGCATTCTTTTGACAAACATCCTTTAGATATTCTATTATTAGCTTTCTTCTTTTGTTACTATCTTTCTTCTAATATCCTTTGAAAGGGAAGACCTTAGGATTAAACCTATGGATGGTAGGATTAGATGTAAACGTGCTATTAGAACGTGTTATGTTTGATGGACACAAGTAATTGTAGGTGGTTGCTAGTGAACGCAGTGGACGCATATACATACACTAGGTACTAATATCTTTTAGGGATCGGCCAAAAGTCATAAGCATATGCATATGAATGTGTATCACATTTTTTTTATTATATATTCTATAGTTGTCATAAATTGAC
This sequence comes from Allium sativum, assembly GCA_030737875.1. Lineage (NCBI taxonomy): Eukaryota > Viridiplantae > Streptophyta > Magnoliopsida > Asparagales > Amaryllidaceae > Allium > Allium sativum. The sequence continues at coordinate 233,512,778 of CM060924.1, read as the reverse complement.
GATTAACATATGGATGTTGCATATGAATGATGGATGTAACACTCATCTAGAACTATCAAATACTAAAAGGACCTTTGTATATATTTGGATACATGACACACGAAAATTTTGCATAGAAAGGAGGTCGATTGAATTAGTTGATCGCCTAATCTTTGCATTACTTACGGACATTTACACTAAATTATTGCACATTAACATAGTTGCATTAGAAACCCTAAGGACAATGAATGTAGTGGATTTTATTTGAGTAGATGATGTAGAATTTAGATATGATTGTTTATTTCAAATTTTTTTTTACCCTTAAAGATTTTAGGGATGTAATCCTTTAAGGAAAGGAGAACGTAATAACCAAATATTTTTAATAATAATATTAATAAAGAAAAAATGAATTCAATAAGAAGAATTAACAATAAATGAAGAAAGAAATTAAGAAGAAAACTTTTACATATGTATGAATTTGGCGACGGAAACTTTTCCATTGTGTCCGCGACGATTCTCTAGATATTTTTCATATATAACTTGTTCAAATCTGAGTTCATAAGAAAGAGTTACAAGAGAATTCAGTAATCAAGGAAAGAGTTAAAATAGAAAAAAGATATATATGATGTTGCTGGCACTCGAACCTGGGTCACGCTAAAGGGGGATGCACATTGTACCGCTTCGCTACTGTACCATCATAGCTTGATTCGATTTATACCGTGGTCGGCCTACAGGTTGACCCAAGCTAGGGATAGGCTGACCCACAAAAAATACCTAGACGTGAAAACGTCTAGGTACGAGCCAGTAAGTTTAAAAATAAAACTCGTGAGATCTGGAGCGCTAGAACTTGAATCAACGGTTAAATCTGGGCTCATGACATGGATGCACCAGATATAACTAAATAATCCTATGGCCTGAGATCCCCTAACTACACTACAAATAAGACACTTAGTCTAACCATTTCTCTCACATACAAATCTCCCCCTTTGTGTTCTTTTTTCCCGAGACATGACTCTAAATCTAAATACTTTTAGGAAGATTTTGAAAATGAAAATAGTAGATGACGTAGGAGGGGGTTTGGGAAGACTGCAGACGACGACTAAGGATGACAATTGCGTGGTAATTATTATCTTAGAATTTTAATTAATTAAAATAATAGGGTTTCTAATAGTTGTAGTTTACGGTTTTTCTTCAATTTACTAGTTACTTTCTATAAGTTTATTTTCAGTGTTTTTTCTAATTATTTTATTTTCTTCAATTCTTTTACAGTTTTCTGCAGTTCTTTTACATCTATTTCTACGTAAATCTTATTTTTTAAATGTAAATTTAGTCCTTTTTTTGACATGAAACTAATAAAAAGATTGTGAATTTCATGAATGTGAATTAAATATTGAAATGCTAAATTTACAGAAGACATTAGTAAAACATGTTGATCTATATATAATAAAAAGAAACAAAACTGAAGTAGGAAAATCCTAGGAATTTGGAAGTAGATTATGATGACATTGAAATTCAAAAGAAAGAAAGACGAAAAGGCTTATTATGATATTAAATACTTTCTTAGGAAGTTAGAACATCGTAATAAAATAAATTATAAGAAAATAAATAAAATCTTTTATGATATTATAAACTTTTCTTGCTATAAGTAGAATATCATAAGAAATGCTCAAGTCAAGGACTGAGGCAATAGGTTAGACTTAGATCATGGATTGAGTAAATAAATAAAACTCAGGTCACGGACCGAGATGCAAAACATTATAGTTACCAAGGGTTCGTACATGAGACAAACAGATGCAAAATCATAGTAGATAACCGACCACTAGATGAATGACGGGAATTCGTACTAGCGGAAGATCAGACACGAATGCCAAATAATGGTAGATAACTAGTTGGTAGATAGATAATGGAGGTATGTATTAGCAGCAGGTGCCAAATCATGGTAGACAACAGACTAATAGATGAAGCTTAGTCATTGGGAAAGTGACGAAGGAACAACTAGGTTATTGTTCGGAGGCTTCCACACTAGCGGCAGATCCATGTCGAATTTTGGTAGATGACTAACTCGGGGCCTATACCAGCAATGCTTATTGGGAGATATGCTTTCCAAATTATGGTATATAATTGGCCAATTAGAAGAATAATCCCTTGTTAATGCATATCAGCAAAGACCGACCATGCGGTGCATCGAATCGTGATATATAGGACATTGTTGGTCCTAGCGCTAAATAGATGTCCATCTACAGGCGAGTCTGTGGATAAGTGATGTTAAGGAATGGATCTATTTCATATCCGGGTAGGGTTGATTCAGTGCAAGGGGCATTCTACCATGCTAATTGAATGTAGTTAGAAAAGCCGATTGATTTGGAAAGTATTAGGAATTAATTCTTAAAATGCCCATATAGTAGGAACTTTAGAGCAAAGAATCAAACAATCAACTTGAACAATCTAACTATCTTAGAAATCACCTTAAGTTATGCACAGACACATTAATTTTGTAACATTAAAATTATTATCAAGTCTATTATCTTCAATTTGCTTAAAAACATCTAGTAGTCACTTCCATTCATGAGAGTTTATATCTGACCCACTCTTCTTTCTTCCTTTTCTCCCCATGAGGCTCACGAGGTAAAGTTTGATAGATTCAAATAGCTTGGAAGTTCATTTATGGAGTTCTTGTTTCATTTCTGATGTGTTCTTTCACTTAGTATCCTTTTCATTTGTTGTGATTTATGCTAGTTCTTACGAGGGAAAATGCTTTTATACTTTGATTTATTATGTGGGACTGAGGTTCTAAAAGACATATGGTTTGTTTTCTGCTATGACTTATTTAAATATAAATTTGGGTTTGAAATAACAGTTTGTTTTGTTTTGAATGTTTTTGTTGTATTTATCTTTACGTTTTATGGATCTTAGTTTCTGTGACTGTTTCTTTATATTAGGCGCTCTGCATTCGCTGGCATGAACAGTTTGGGGAATGCTTAATGGTGTGGGGTGTTACAAATGGCTTCACTAAACCACCTCTTAAACGAGGCCTCAATCAATCATTTCTTGATGAGAGTTTCTTGTCAATAATCGATTGCCACTAGAAAAGAAATTTTAGACATTAATAAGCCATCATTAAACAAGAATTTTTGATCAACTATTGTCGGATTTGAATTTCTAACTTTTGATTTTTCATTTTTATTTTGATTTTCTTTCCCTTTGATTAACTATTATTGCCAAATTTATATTTCTGATTTCTAGTCTTTCGATTTCTATTTTCCTTTCTAGTCTTTTGGATTTCTTTTATTTTCATATTTGAGCCTTTGATCTCTGGTCTCTTAGTTCCTATATGGATTATTATTTCTTTGATTTTCTATTGCTGTGGATTTTTACTTTTGTATTATTCCTAAGTGCGAAATCATAGACTTTTGGTTTTTGTGGACAAGAATTCCTAATCTTTTTTATTCTCTCCTTCCATATTTGTTGATTAGAATTTTCAATCATCCATTATGGTTTGTATTTCCTTTTATTAATGCCAAACATGGGTTTTTGGGCCTTAATTACTGTTAGAAGTAATATTTTGGTATTTTACTGACTTGCAGGACTTCTGCTATTTCCCTTTTTATCCTCAAGTATTTCACACAAATTTCTAGGTTCCTAATTCCAAAGAATTCTCGAAGCAAATGTCCCTAATCATAAATGTACCAACAATCGATGATTATCATTACTGATATTGTTTTCAATTTTTTATTAGTGCCTTAGGATGCATCATTGGTAGTTGATTTTGATCAGCTAACCAAAATGTTGAAATACAAAATTTGTAATAAGTATGCCAAAATGTTGTTAGCATGGGTATGGCCCATAATGTGCTATGCTACAATACATACAAAACCCACTGTTTATCAAACATTTGCAAAACTTCTTCAGTTAGCAAGCTTTTAAGCAAATTTTATTATAGCTTCAGCCTAAAGAATGGAATCTGTAATGTGATTCACTGCCACTAAAAAGATGCGTTTTAAAATTTTTGCATTCTTGTGGAAGGAGCCACATCGTCAATAGAGGAAATCTGAGTTTCATTCACTTTATTAAGAGCTTAAGCTACCCTTTTAAATCTTTAACTCTTATCATTAGTTTTTCCATTAATTTGCTAAGTAAGAAAGAGTTTTTTTTTTCTCAATATCCTGAGCATGGGTATTGTTAATGATATTTTTCGTCAACACCAGAGATAGGTCCAAGGAAGTGGACAAATGACATAAGGATTGAAGGGTTTAGTTCCCACAAGCTTGAGTTAGTTCACCGTTTCATCGATATCAAGGTCTTAAGCCCCAAGATTAGTTACTCTTCCCTCAAGGGGAGAGTATCACGCTTACGAGGCTCAATAACCAATAGTTACCTTAGGATAAGTGTTCCCTAAGCACAACACAAGTTAGGAAGCTAATCAGTCTGCAGAAGGGTGTTTGGGAGACCTAGGTTCAAGGATAAGGCTTGCGTATGAAGCTCTTGTTGAGGGGAAAGCGTAAGGTGGTTAGGGTCCCGTTGAAAGGGTTTGGTTGCTAAGCATTGCATAACATGTACAAAAGCATAGTAGAACATAATATAATCTGCGAAATATAAAAGAACACACGATTTATAGTGGCTCAGTTCAGATTGAACCTACGTCCACTTTAAGGGCTTTGACGATTTTATTCATAAAGGAGGTTACATAAGAAATCCTCAAATTGATTTACAAATTAGGGTTTTCTCTCTAGGTAATGAGAGTAAGATTGTGGAATGAGGAAAAGGCCTCCAAAATGAGATCCCTGGTGTCTTTTTTATAGGCAAATTGGGCCCCCTTCTGTTGTGAGCTCAGCAGAAGCCTCTTTTGGATTCTTTAACAAGGTTTTGCCTTCTCATGTGACTTTTGGTTCTGACAGGAAGGTCTCGGCCGCCTTTCTTCTTATCGAATTTCTTTATTGATGCCTTCTTGCCTTCGAAATATTAACTTGGGCCTCCGGGAATGGTTTCGTTGACATGCTTCTCGGTAGCTCGGTCTCGGATTCTGATAGTCCTGATTTCGGTGGCTTTCGGTTCTGGTCCACTGGTCTCTGTCCCACTCATACCTTTTGGTAACTTTAAAGCTGTTTCATAGTGACGGTCTTGATCTGGCAATAACCTCGTCTGTGACTTCTTTCGGATGACTTATGAACTTTTTCTGAAAATAGTGCCGGCAGTCTGAATATGTGTTTTATTAATTATTTAAAAATACTATAAAAATAAGAATCTCTATATCTAGACGATTCAATATGAATTGACTATTATTATTTCAAGTAAGCCGCTATGGTGAAATTGGTAGACATGCTGCTCTTAACAAACTGGGCCGCATATATCTAATAGTCATGCCAGTTTGTTCAGGGCACGACAACGAAATGGATTTTGGAATCTATTAACATTCTCCATCAACGCTTTGAGCGAAATGTCGCAAAAGGAAGGAAAATCCATGGATCAACCCCATCGTCCCCACCCCGTAGGAACTATGAGATCGCCCCAAAAACACCTTCGGCATCCAGGGTCCTTCTCTTGCCTAATGTTGCGCTTCACTTCAGTGGCTTTTGCTTTCGGTTTATATGCTTCCCGTTGCTCACCTCTGTTTTCTTAGGGTTTGGTGGTATGCTTTTGGAGATGTGCCATGACTAATCCTTCAGTTAATATACTTCCATGCTGGTATTTTCTTCTCGTATCGGCATCGACCTTGCAGTCTCTTTCCCTCTTCTGCTGGGTCTCAGACCATATTCCTTTCAGCAACCACTTATCACTGGCTCCCGGTATTATGTGGAATGCTTCCGGGATTGTTTCTTTATATCTTATTAATTGTCAGTGTTGCCCTTCCGGAGTCTTTCTTATTACCTTCAATCTTCCGCTATCGGTGTTGGACCAATATTCTTATGCCTAGGTGTTGATTCTCGTTTGACTAGAATTCTTTTTGCTGCCGGTATTAGCTTCCGGCCTGTCGCTTTCAGCAGTACCTTGGCTTTTCTCTTTCTTTCATGATTCTGGTTTCGTTGTCCAATCCCTATGCCCTTTCAGCTTTGGAATCTCTGCTTCTCTATATTTGGCCAGTACAAATTTTGGTGTTAATAGTTAGCCCCTCCCCCCCCCCCCAAGTATAAAGAAGCTTTTATTCTTTAGGACAAATCCTACGGTTCTTGTATTTTTTTTGTAACTTAAGACATATCAGAAAGATCTTAGCATTAGTTTCGTGTAATTTCAATATAATGATGCAAGGGGAAAAATGAACTTCATTAATGGGTAGAACCTGAACATAACTTTAAAGTTATGAACCTTTGTGAATCTAATTATGAATAGTGTACAAACTTAAACATGTTTCAATGTGGAACTCTATGGTTTACACTGTGTACGGTGTTTTATATGATGTGTGCAGCATAATTTTGACCACAATTCATAGTAGCAAATATTATGGGTAAATATGCCAAAAGTTTAGAAAACTTTCTGTAAAAAGTGTTACGAGATCATAATCCTTGTTAGAAGGCTTCGGATGAGGGATCCATAGCACCTGCATGTGGTCTAACTTAGGAACCCTTACTTTGGAATAATAACAGTATATTCGAACTTCGTATGCGAATATGGTAAAAGAAAATTTAAATATTCATCTTGGAAACAGACATATGTAATGCTCAACTAAACTTGGTTGTTAGAATAATGCAGGCCTAAAGATTTATCTTTTGAAAATATCGTAAATCTAGAATACATATCTAGAAATGACAAGGAAAGAGGTTTACGGCTCAGACTTGGACTTATGCAACAAAAATTTTTAAAGCCATAATAGGAGACCCAAGATTAACACTTGGTTAAGACAGAAACGTTAAAATCTTTATCAAAAAGTAGTAAGCATCCAAGATGCATACTTGGCAGAATAGAGATCCTATATTTCATAGAAAATTATGAGACTTACACCTGGGCAAGTTGAAATTAGCAATCATGTAGAAACCCCAAGACTCACACTCGGGTAAGTTGGAAACTAGAGATCATACGGAAACCCCGAGACTCACACTCGGGTAAGTTGGAAACTTGAAATTATATGAAAATCTCGAGACTCAAACTCTGGTAAATGAAAACCAGAAATCTTGTGGAAACCCTGAGACTCACGCTCGGGTAGGCATAAATCAAAAGTCATATGGAATCCCCAAGACTCACCTTTGGGTAAGCTTAAATCTGAAATCATATAGAAAGCCCGAGACTCATACCCAGGTAAATAGACATCAGGAAATCATATGGAGAATCCCGAGACTCACACTAGGGTAAGTTGGAAACTAGAGATCATACAGAAACCCCGAGACTCACACTCGGGAAAGTTGGAAACTAGAAATTATATGAAAACCCCAAGACTCACACTCGGGTAAATGAAAACCAAAAATCTCTTGGAAACCCTGAGACTCACACTTGGGTAAGCATAAATCAAAAGTCATATGGAAACCCCAAGACTTACCCTTGGGTAAGCATAAATCCAAAATCATATAGAAATCCCAAGACTCATACCGGGAAAATAGACATCAAGAAATCATATTTAATAGTAGAAACACCAAGACTCATACTTGGGTAAATTGGAAACCAAAAATCATATTTGCATAATGCCCTAATTGGAAACCTGCTGAAAAATACCATAAGCAGAATATCTTAACAAAAGCATAAAATTAATTATCACAAAACATCCAAGGTTTACATATGTGCACAGTGTTAACCTATCCGAACTTTACAGGAAGTAATCAAGCAATCATAAATTATATAGGGTTCCTCGGAGGTTTACTCAGAGAAACTATACGAGTGAAAGAGTCGTAAATACACCGAGGGATAACTTTTCGAATGCATATGTTCTGGTTTTGAAATAAATTAATTCTATCCTGAACCAAATAGTCATTCAGCAGTAGCTCCATTCAGTCTCAAACCATTTGACCCTTTAGCAATAATTCCTTTCAATTGCTTCATCATTTGGCCATTCATCAGGTAGTTTTGTTCAATCATCCAATCTTTTAATTGTTTGATCTTTCAACAGGTAGTTCCGTTTGGCCATCTGAATCCGCAATCATTCAGCAAGAAGTTCTGTTAAGTCATCTAGTCATCGACCATTCAGCGAGAAGTTCTATTTGATTATTTGCCTGTTGAGTGTCTAGCATTTAGCCTTATTCCTAACCCCCAGGATATGCGAATGAATGAATGATCTTTAAGAGAGCGACACAGGTCCCTTTATGGGTAGATGCATAACTAGCACCCACTTAAGGGGCAACTCTGCAAACCGGAGATGCATGTATAATTAGGCCCCCCTATAGGGCAATCCATTGCTGGAGATGCAAGCACTGTAGCCCTGCTTGAAAGGCACTCCCTTGTAGGAGATGTTTTTCTTCCTGGAAGCTTTTGCTGCTCCTCTATGGAGGCTTTTGTTTGTTGTGGCTTCTTTCTCTACAAGCTTTGTTTGATGCTCCTCTTCTGGGAGGTTGTGTTTGTTGCAGCTTCTCTCTCTAGAAAATTTGTTGATGTAGCTTCTCCTTCTGGAAGTGTTTTTTCGATGTAGCTTCTCCCTCTTGAAGCTTTGTTGATGTAGATTCTCTCCGGAAGCTTTGTTGATGTAGATTCTCCCTTTGGAAGCTTTGTTTTATTTTGCCTTTTCTTCCAAAGGCTTTATTGATTCGCCCTTCCTTCCAAAGGCTCTGCTAATTTGCTTTTTCTTCCAAAGCTTTATCAATTTCATGTTCCATACCTTTCATAGAAGCATTCGTACAGTGTTTTGTGAAAACTTAAAGTAAATGGATAAAAGGATCTGAGAGAATCATATTTCGTCCGACACGCTATTGGGCAATTTGATCGTTTTCATTTTCACATGTTTATTTAGGAAACTTTTATTGGAGTTTGGTTTTTATCGATAATCTTGTTATATATCCAGTCATATGTTGCGTTTTTTAAACATTCCCATTTGAGTTTTCATTCCCTCCCATGGGATAAGGCACAAGCATAAATTGGACGTGCTTTAAGTACTCCCCTTGAGCTTTTGTCATACGCACAAGATCGAACAGGGTTTGGTTTTTACCTGTAAAGACACTTGAACTTGTATTAGTATTTGTCTTATTACAAACAAGATACAACATGAAATGACTAATGGAAAATGGAATATTAGACAGAAAACTTATTGTTAGAATATAGTTCCATGTTGCAGTGTCTTTGACCATCTCTTTCGCTTGTCATCTTCGAACTTTCTCAAATAGGCTTTTCCTTACTTTTGGATTTGAATCCTATTTGTCACACCATGACACTTACTGGTTTGATGCCTCTTTGCTTTATGATAAGAGCAATAATCTTATCCTTCGTTTGACTCTAAAGATCCTTCCATAAAAGAATCGGAACTGGTTTCTTTTGTTTCCTGACTCTGCTGCAAGCTTTTCTTTGTGTTGAGGACCTCTTCCATGTAAATGAACTTATCAGCTCTAGTATAAAAATCATTAAGGCTTTCACATCCATTCAGGATGAGATCCTTCCAAAAAGGTGTTAGTGCAAGCAACCCTGAATGCACAGCTATCAACTTTTCTTTATCCGTTGCTCCTTCCACTTTGAGCGACTCAATATGAAGTATCTTTAAGTATACAACAAGTGACTCTTCTGGTCCTTGCTTAATGGTGGCTAGATCATAAATGCTAATTGTTGGATTCTTCCACACACGGAATTCTATGTTAAACGCAGTAGATAGTTGTTTCCAAGTGGTGATTACTGGACCATGGTAATGTTTGCACCATTTGACAGCTTCTCCACGAAGCGTTATTAGGAAGATCTTGCAACGGAGTGCTTCAGGCATGTTATATAGATCCATGTAACCCTCGGAGACACAAAGGTGGTTTTATGGGTCTATTATTCCCTAATACAGAAGTGGTGGCGTTTTCATATCGAATGAAGCTCTAACTGTTATTATTTCATCGGTGAAGGTGATTCCTTGTAGGTTCCTATCTTCTGGCAATATTGGGCTCTCACTTTCTTTTAACCCGTCTTCTTCCTTTAATAATTGGTTGCTTCCTTGCGTAACTGGAATGTTCTGCGAGCTTGGTGTAGTACCGACTTGGGTATCGAGCCTTTGAGGTTCCATCGTTCTTGATTCCACTTCATGAGGTATTTTTTTCAAGGGTCCTTCCAACCATGTTTTCTTCAATAAACCTTCTTGCAATTTCCATTTCTAAAGCTAAATGCAGTACCTCCAACTCATAACTTTTTCCTTCCATTAGGTTTGAAGGTTCTCCTGTATGCAAGTCTGCCAAGCAGAAGTTCGAAGTATACCATCTTCTAGGGTGGATGATGCACTGAAATATTTCTCTTGATTCTTTCTTGGTCTAACCATCTTCAATGAGTATTGGAAGCCTCATTTTTTTAAAGATATAAAAGGAAATAAGGTAGAGACCTTATGCCGAAAAGGAGATAGTAAGGATGGGAAGTTTAAGATAGGGACGAGGGTAGGAGAAATGAGGGTTTACAATAGGGGCGAAGGTATAGGAAATATGGTTGGAGACCCAAGGTTACCCTATTCTTCAAATAGCTTGGACCAGTAATGCTTCAAGGGGTTGATCGATTTTCACATGCTCTTTGTTGAGACCCTTTATCTATAATCTTGCTTCTTTAAAGCTTAGTCCAATTTGAGACGGAACAACACAGTTAGAAATATGGCAAGGTTACCTAAAGGGTTAATGGTAGAAATAGGGATCAGAGGTTCAAGCCCTCCTTTTAGCGCCAAAATGTTAATGATATTTTTCATCAACCCCAAAGATAGGTCTAAGGAAGTGGACCTAAGGACCTAAGGATAGAAGGGGGTTATTTAGTTCCCATAAGCTTAAGTTAGTTCACCATTTCCTAGATATCAAGGTCTTAAGCATGAAGACTAGTTACTCTTCCCTCAAGGGGGAATATCACGCTTACAAGGATCAATAACCAACAGTTACCTTGGGATAAGGTTTCCCTAAGCACAACAAACGTTAGGAAGCTAAACAACCTGTAGAAGGGTGTTTGGGAGGCCTAGGTTGAAGGATAAGGCTTGCGTATAAAGTTTTTGTTGAGGGGAAAGCATAAGGGGCTTAGGGTCACATTGAAAGGTTTGGTTGCAAAGCATTGCATAACACGTACAAAAGCATATTAGAACATAATATAATATGCGAAATGGAAAAGAACACACGATTTATAGTGGTTCGGTTCAGATTGAACCTACGTCCACTTTAAGGGCTTTGACGATTTTATTCATAGAGGAGGTTACATAAGAAATCCCCAAATTGATTTACAAATTAGGGTTTTCTCTCTAGGGAATGAGAGTAAGATTGTGGAATGAGAAAAAGTCCCATAAAATGAGAACCCTGGGGTCTTATTTATAGGCAAATTATTCCCCCTTCTGTTGTGAGCTTAGCAGAAGCCTCTTTCGACTGCTTTGACAAGGTTTCGGCCGTTCATGTGACTTTTGGTTCTGGCAAGAAGGTCTCGGCCACCTTTCTTCTTATTGAATGTCTTTATTGATGTCTTCTTGCCTTCAGAATATTAATCTTAGGCCTCCGGGAATGGTCTCGTTGACATGCTTGTTGGTAGCTCGATCTCAGATTCTGATAGTCCTGATTTTGGTGGCTTTCAGTTTTGGGACCACTGGTCTCTGTCCCATCCATAACTTTTGGTGACTTTAAAGTTGTTTCATAGTGATGGTCTTGATCTGGTTATAACCTCGTCTGTGACCCCTTTCGGATGACTTATTAACTCTCTTCTAAAAATAGTGTCGGTAGTCCTCTACTTTCTCTTGCCTGATGTTGTGCTTCTCTTTAGTGGCTTTTGCTTTCGGTTTATATGCTGCTGGTTGCTCACCTCTGTTTGCTTACGGTTTTGGGTGGTTTGCTTTCAGAGATGTGCCCTAACTAACCCTTCGGTGAATATACTCCCCTGCTGGTATTTTCCTCTCGTATCGGCACCGACCTTGAGGTCTCTTTCCTTCTTTTGCTGGGTCTCGGACCATATGCCTTTCGGCAGCCTCTTATCACCGACTCCCGGTATTACATGGAATGCTTTCGGGATTGTTTCTCTATATCTCATTAAGTGTCGGTGTTGCTCTTCTAGAGCCTTCCTTATTACCTTTAATCTTCCGCTACCGGTGCTGGACCGATATTCTTGTGCCCAAGTGTTGGTGCTCATTTAACTTGAATCCACTTTGCTGCCGGTATTGGCTTCCGGCTTGTCGCTTTCGGCAGTAACTGGGCTTTGCTCTTTTCTTCATGATTTTGGTTTCGTTGTCTAATCCCTCTGCCCTTTAGGCTTTGGAATCCCTGCTTCTTTATATTTGGCCGGTGCAAATTTTGGTGTTAACAGGTCTCAAAAACACTGATGCATTCTGAGAAGGTGTTATTCCATTTCTAGATAAGGTATTGCATAATATAAAAGTTAACACTTCGACACCAATTACAATCTCAACATCATCCAAACTTTTCGAGGGGCAGGGGTAAACAAGTGTAAAGAATGGATCACTTTCCGATGAGGAAACAGGACTAGGAAGGCGAGAATCATCTCCATTCATAATCAATTATAGAGATCATATGCTTACTTGTTTCCTTAGCAACTACATTTTTAAACATTAATCTTATAGTGGTGGAAATCGATATAAACATCAGTTGTTGCATCTTTCATCGAGAGCTAGGATTGTAAGACCACCTAATAGATTTTCCTAAATGATTATTCAGTCCTTATGCCTTTGGCTTTGATTTGTTTTTCCAGCTCCTTAAGGTTCTCCTTTGATCTACTCACAACTGCCTTTTGCATATGGTAAAGATCATACCATTTTCGAGCCTCGGCGTTGTTTGGGAATTGATACATGTTGCAGACATCTTCTCAATAACTTCCATAATTATTGCACTAACGCCTGGTCCAATGTCAGCAAAAGTCAATGATTTCCCCAATGAAAGTAAAATTTCAAAACAAGGGAAACAAATATTTATTCAACAATAAAAAGTTTATAAAGTTCATATAATTTTTTTTAACATTCCATATAATTAGTTTTCTATGATTTCAAAAACAACATTCTTAAAGGAAGAACAAATGTAGATTTAAAAGAAATGATTACTCTTTCTGGCCATTGAAAATTTGGCTTCACTACACAGTAAGTTAGCATGATAATTTCAAGCCATTTATCTCTTTTCTCATCCAAGTAGTCAAACCTAAAGCGAGACAGTTATTGTGACGACCGCCCATAACTCCTGCACATAAGAAGGAAAATAATGCGTTGAAAGACGTGCCAGGTAGCTATGGACGATCATAGGGTAGATATCACAAGCAGAACCTATCTCATAACTCACAGAGCAAGGATAAAATATAACGGAACATATACAGCAGGCAATAATAGTGAAGCGGAATTGAGTAGAATCTTAAAAAAATTCATATCACCATGAAATATCCATAAAACACTGGATTACACTATAAGAGTCTGTACAAAGATGCCTCACTGCAACCACTCAGAGAATCATACTACAAACATAACAACCGAAACAACAACTAGACATGAACAGTAGAAAAATGATACGTATGCCTCCTACTCATCATCGACCTGCAGCATCGTCCACTAAGATCTGCTACCTGTGACCTGCTACTCAGTCTGCCCAACTATAATAGGATGAACAGCCCAACGTAATAAGAGGAAACATAAAACCTTGAGTCAGACAACTGTCTTAATGAGCGATAAAACAGATATCTAACATCATCAATAAAGTATATGAGAATAAGCAGATTAATCGACTAATCTACCAACATTAACAGAGAAGAACCCAAACCCATCTTTCCCACATCTGGCAGTGATAGCCTTTACAAAATAATTAGATAGAAACAACCAATACATTCGCGGCAATCAGTTATCAAGTGTAGACCATCCTAATCGATATCGACATCCCCCAAGCACAAGCCCCGAAGGACTAAACCAATATCAGACAAGCACCCAAGAGATATCTCCTTCAACGTCGGACAATCTACATAAGACGATACAAGCAAAACAATCATCATCCATGACTCTGGCTATCACCGCCAATCCTGCTTTGAAACAATTGTTAATCGTATGACCGGCTCAACATCATGTCATCCGTCAAGGGATAATGGTAAACCCCGGTTCTAGCAAAAAATTCATCACCTTTCATTACTATGTATCTAGGCCTTTCATCGTTACCTAAGGTACTCGACTAATCATCTAGTCTTTTAGGCATCCATATTAAACCCCTGCTTTGAGCCCGTTAGAAGCTACGACCACATTAATTTCTCGACCTTGGATGTCTCTAGTCGTCATCATCAATGACAATTAATGAGCTCAAATCATCTTGAGCAACCGTTATCCACGAGCTCAAATCATCTTGAGTCGTCTGCGTATTCGTTGCGTTACGATGTTCAACAAACACCTCACAACACCTTGATCATTCCTCCTTGATTTCACATCGAAGCCATGACCATAGTCGACCCAGAAATATACTTTATTTTGTCAATGTTCCATTTCACAACATTTTCAGCCTTTCACAGCGTTACATTCAGCCATTTACAGTGTTTTAGAAATGCTATTATATCCTCTGGATCATTTCAAACTCATAGACTCAATCTTAGATTCACAATGTTTCTCTTTGCTTACCACAGTGTTTCGGAAACGCTGTCAATGCTTTCGGTCCATCAATATGCCTTTTGATCCATAGCATTTCTGATCCATCATTCACAACGTTTCAGAAACGCTGTCAATTCTTCTGATCCATCAACATGCCTTTCAGTCCATCACCTTTCTGATCCATAACCATTCTGATCCATAGCATTGCGGTCCATATCTTATACAGCGATTGTAAAACGCTATCTGGTCCAGAAACCATTCGATCTATCATTCTTCTGATTCATCACCTTTCCGGTCCATATCATCTCCGGTTCATACTTTCTACAGCATTTGTAAACCCTGTTAAAACCAGAAAATGCCCGGTCCATGCCAAAATACGTCTGATCCATGCCAGAACTCGCCTGATCCATGCTAGATCTTTGCCCGATCGAACTCTGATTCGATCCAAAACTGGTGCAAAACATTCAATTTATCCAACCGATCAAACCAAATCATCAACAAGCATTAACACAACAATTATTCATCATTCAAACATAACAATTTCACCAAATTCATGATAAATAATAAAGGAATTAAACAAATGGATCTAACTTGTAATAACACAGGAATTAACATATAAATTTATCGATTTAAATTGCTAGATTAGATCCTATGGTGATTCGAATGAAAATATACATACCATGATGTAGATCTAGATGAAAACAACTTGAAATGATAAAAATAATGTCAAACATACCATATACTCGATTGAATCCATGCAAGAGATGCTTATCACTCACTAAATCTTCCAAATAGCTTGGAAACAACTAATCTCTAATCCGGACAGCGAATAACAGTCTTCAACTCTCTCAATTTGATGCGATCTACTCTTTGTTGATGTAGATTTGGCCTTCCTTGATGTAGATCTTCAATCGTCATATGTAGATCTAAAATTTTAATGGAGGAGAGATGGATTGATTGAGCAAGGAGGATCACGAGTTGAACCAAATGAGAAATGAAGAAATTAAACATCATTTCCTTTCCAATGGAATCGATCTCAGCACCTGATATGATCCTAGTCAAAAGTTATGCCCTATACAAAACCAACATATCAAAATATGAGAATGATCCGACCTTCAAGAAATTAAATAAAAATATTTTACAATCCTCCGATATGTAAAAATGCGAGTCGTTACAACTATGGGTATATCTTTCGTTGATTACTTTGAAAGTTATTCCTTACTAGCAGCAAAATATTGAAAATAGAAGCTTTCTCTTTAAATTCTCTCTTAACTTTAACATACTTACTTAAGAGCTCCATGAGAACGGGACTACTTGAGGTTTCAAATGACATATATAAATGTGAGCTAATTTAAATATAGAAGAATAATATACACAAACATTATGTGCTAAACAAAGTATTATATAACTAGTCATCATATGGTTCATACAAGATAAATTTCTTAAAATATTTAGGAACATATTTTTTTTTACTATACTACCTAAATTTCTAGTTGAATGATGTAGTTTGAAGAACGAATAAGTTTCACTCTGGGAAGATTCCAACATTCACCATTATGAGGACCAAATCCATTCTCATTATTCAAATGTCTTTGCTGAAAGTGTCTAAGTAAACTCACATGCTCATTTCCCCAATAATGGAAATCCATTATCATGCCCTCGTAGTAGACTTTGTAAAGTGTCTCTACCTAAACATCACTTTCTTCAGTTAACATCCAAAAAAGTGTAACAAGCTTAGTATTCTCCTTCAAAAGTTATTTTCGATGATAACATAATTTCTTTGACAATGGTTCCACTCTTTGCTATATATCTCCTTAGACTGGAGGGCCCGAGGTTAAATTTCAATACTTTTCAGATAATTTATTATATTATTTTGTCGACTTATTGAATTTCTTATCCAGTTGATCAACCTCTTCTTGTTTCCTCTCAATTAAGGATTTAAATTAGTATTTTGATTAATCCTTGTCTGCAAATCTTTAGAATTAACTAGCCGATACAAGACAAACTTAAATGCTTAAACAAATAAAACTATACCTAAGGAAGTGGAATTGGTGCCTCTAGGTTTTCTCATTTTCCAATGGATTTCCCTTTTGTGAGAAGGTTCTCTTTGGCAAAAGTCTTTTTTGCAGTGAATCGGAGATGTTAGTCATTTTAACATTGTTAGTACCTTCTCCATTCCAAATAGGCATCTTCCATATTTTCCCTCTTATTTGTCTCCTTGCTTATTACTAGGGCCACAACCATCATAGTTGTCGTCTCCATGATCATCCTTATTACCATCACCGTTGTGACCATTTCTCAAGAAAACATTGTCCTCTTTATAATATGACTTGGTTACTTCATCAGTAGGTGGGTCATTGAATGTTAAAATCCCTAAAACATTAATATCCTTGCCTTCATTAGGGGCACCCATTATCATAACTTTTAATTTTTTTCTTCAAACCCTTATTGTTGAGGTGAGGAATTATCGTGGATTCAATACACACCAACCCTCGAATATGAGTGTTATGTGAACAGAGTAATCCAAATCCAAAATAATGAAATGCAGGAGAACACAACTTTTTATAGTGGTTCGACACTAATGCCTACATCCACTTTATAGTAATCATTCATCATATAAATTCTGATTACAAAGTTGTACAAGTTCAAACAATATTTAAGTTCAAAGTGTTACAATAGAATAACAAAATGTATGTTAATTCTAAACTTTAACTAAAATGCCCATCTTCTTCTTCGTTTAGTGAAAACTATGTTGACTCTGTCAATTATGTCTGGAAAATAGCTTCAACATTCAAGAAATCCAAAAATGTCCAATTCGGTCCAAAAGCAGTGTAATTATGCTCGTAGATGTCTAAGAGTTGATGGAAAATGTTTGTGCAATGTTTTAATGGTCCGTGCCATGTCCAATGGCCATGGAGAAGAAGGTGGCTGCCATTAATGATGTTTGAGAGCTCCAAGAAGTTCAAAATTTCAAGGGAAAAAGACCATATGAAGACCAATCAAGGGGGTATTTATAGTGGGTTTGGTAGGAGTTGGTAGATTTAGGGACCCATTGTCAGAAAATCGCATCACGCAAAGCCCATATACAAAAATCGCATCATAGGCCTTGTCGCATTTGAAATATTACATCCTGGCATGTCCGTGGTGAAAAAGTCGCATCCTGGCATTTTTCAGATCGCATCACCAAAATCGGGAAAAATTGCTTGTGGACCCTGTGGTTTTAGCTGATTTGCCCAGTATCTGGAGCTTACCAAGTGATCTGGAACGTTGGAAGACCAATCTTACACCAAAAATCGCATTAGATTCGTGAGTGCGCGTTGGAGAAAAATCGCATCATATCTGTGAGCACGCGTTGGAGACAAATCGCATCGGTTGATGCGACACTGGGAAGATCACATCAAAAAAGTGGCGGATCCACCTCTAAGCCTTGCCCGATCCAAAATCTCACATCACTGATCTACCTTAGATCACAGATGTGCGCATGCTGAAATACGTGATCGGGCTGAGTGCTCAGGCCGTTTTGAGAATGTCCAATTCAAAGTCTTGTCATTTTTTCCAGATAATCGGCCAAGTTCCTAGATTGATCTGGCAAGTGTGCACATATGATTTTTAAGTGATCAACCACGTTTTTTTTTATTGTTTTTCACTATGCCAACCTGGAGCTTGCCAGATTTACCAGATTGATCGACCAAAGTAAAACATGTGATTTTTCATGAATTTATCGCGCCGATCAGCTGTTTTTGACGTGCCGAATCAGCTTTTGTCAATTTACCATATTTTGATGTCGTGAGTCGCGCAAGCCATTTTTCGTGATCAACGCGTGTCGATCTGCTGTTTTTGAGTGCGCGACACTGCTTTTTACCAAACCCACATATTTTTGCGCGATAAATTTTGGAACGTGGTCCGGACTGACGCGCTCAACCATTTTGAGCTGATCGGACAGTGTCGATCACGTATTTCCACCATGCCAGCTTTTTCTAGTCCTTCGATGATGGTTTTACAAATCGACGCCATTTCCATTTCTTTTTCTAAACATGTCGTTCGACCAAATCGCTTTGTATTTCTGACGATGTTATGGATGCTAGAGCGCGTTGCTAACCAAAAACTTGACGCGTGATAGCTTTAACCAAAAAGCGTGTTAACATTTTTCCCTCTAAAACATGTCTTACTTGTTGAAGAAAGATGTTTTTTGCGAGAGGAAGAGAAATCCAAAAACCCATGATCACTTCAGATCGTATTATTTATGAGTCGGAAAATCATAAAGCTTGTACTTTGACAAAGACGGACGATCGATTTGGATCGTATTATTCAGAAATCCACAATAACTTCGGATCGTATTAATAGAAGTACACGATCACTTCAGATCATATTAATTAGAAAACCACGATCACTTTGGATCGTATTGAAAGAAGTCCACGATCGCTTCAGATCGTATTAACAGAAATCCGTTGAAAGCCAACAAACAATTTTGA
Source organism: Allium sativum (assembly GCA_030737875.1). NCBI lineage: Eukaryota > Viridiplantae > Streptophyta > Magnoliopsida > Asparagales > Amaryllidaceae > Allium > Allium sativum. The sequence continues at coordinate 233,493,728 of CM060924.1, read as the reverse complement.
TCGTTTAGAGATAACCAGAATATCCAAGGGACTGGAGGAGTCCAATGACCTGCACGATTAGAGAATCCACATAGTTAGAGGTGATCGATCCTGCCGTTTTGCCGACGAGGCCGTCACATGCTATCATATTTTTCCAAGGCGATCTTGCTTTAGTAAGACGACCAAGGCCTGTATTATCGTCCGAGGTGATCTCACATTGGTGAGACGACCAAGGGATATAATTTCGTCCAAGGTGGTCTCACATTGGTGAGATGACCAAGGGATATAGTTTCGTCTTAGGTAGTCTCATATTGGTAAGATGACCAACGGATATAGTTTCGTCTTAGGTGATCTCACATTGGCGAGATGACCAAGGGATATAGTTTCGTCCTAGGTGGTCTCATATTGGTGAGATGATCACGAGATATAGTTTCGTCCTAGGTGGTCTCACATTTGTGAGATGACCAAGGGATATAGTTTCGTCCTAGGTGAACTCACATTGGTGAGATGACAAAGGGGTATAGTTTTCCATAGGCGATCTTGTTGAGGCAAAACGACCCAAGGCAGTAAATAAATAAAATTTAAAGTGTGTAATCCGATTTCAGGTTTCATACTCCACAAGCATTTTCCATGCGAAGTAATTTTATTAAAGTTGTAAAACTTCAGAGTTTTTAGTAAAACCAAAAGGAAAACTTAACGGTTCGTCATACGTAAAGGGCAAGCTTAAGGACTTTAGGTCCCATACATGGGTATGCGAACTTAGTCATCTTCTATTTCAAATTCATTCGTGAAGGGTATTGGACGATTTATCATTCGCGAAGAGCATGCTTAAGGACACTTGGTCCCATACATGGGTAAGTGAGCTTAGCCACCCTATTTCTGAAAACCAGAATTTTCTCAAGGTGATCTTGAAGAGGCAAGGTGGCCAGGAGCTATAATTGGGTTCACTCTGTTGATAACCAGGAGGTAGTGGTGTGTTGTCGAGCAAAGAGCATGCTTAAGGACATTTGGTCCCGTACATGGGTAGGTCGACTCAACCATCTATAGTCTAGAGAGCCAGGGATAAATCCAGGGGTTGGAGCTAGAATATCCATATCCAGAGAAAGCCAAGAGAGACAGTACCATCGGTCCAAAAATCCGAAAACTGGAAAGCCATAGAATGAGAAAGCCATAAGTGGGAAGCCCGCTATTGGAGAGCCATTAAGCCAGAGGCCAAGGAGACAAGAAGATCAGAATATCATAGTCCGCAAGTCATAAGATACCGATGCCCGGGGGACTTGCATCCAAGACATCAGAATTAGTAGGAGGTTTAGATTATCTAAAGTGACGCTAATGCCCCTAGTGCTTAAGTCCAAATTAGGATTAGGTTGACTGACGAGAAAAATATCCGATTGAATTCCAACTTGAGGAGCTACATCAAGCATAATCCTGACTCCTGAAACCATGAGAGCTCTTCCATCCAATGTTGCGCGCACTGACGCTTGAACGACATTACCAATGGCAGAGCCCGCAACTTGTCCAACCAAAGCATCATAGGATGGAGCAACATCGGAATTAGGGGTGCCCCGGAGTGTAGCGGGAACGGCACCGTTCTGAGAAGCGACATCATCCTGCTGATTAGTTTGTGGGGTTTCCCCCAAGCCTCGAGTCGCGGGATGAGTAGTACTAGTTCCAATAATATCTACCTGGCTAGTTGGCCTTGAAGCACTTCTTGTGCTATCTTTATTACAAGAAAGAAAGGTATTGAAAGCATCTTCTTGTCGCTTGAGTCGAGCATTCAAATTCATAGCTAGAATCTTAAACATTCCATCAACGTCTTCTCGAGTGACGTAGTTCAAGGGAACTCCTATCGAAGAAAGTTCTTGACTTCCTCCTCCTTCTGTACCTTGAACTCCAACGATAGCGTCGAGGTTCTTGCGCTTAACTATGATGAGAAGTGGGCAACTGAGTCAAAGTTGAAAGCTGAAACTAAATCCGAGATCCGGAGACAAATTCGGGAATGTAATCTGAAGTAGAGGTCAAATCCGTGCGCCCCCTACCTGGCGAGCCAAAGTGTTGATGTGGGGAATTGTCGTGGATTCAACACACGCCAACCATTGAATGTAAGTGTTATGTGAACACGATAATCTAAATCCAAAATAATGCGGGAGAACACAACTTTTTATAGTGGTTCGATACTAATGCCTACGTCCACTTAATAGTAGTCATTCATCATATATATTATGATAACAAAATTGTATAAGTTCAAACAATATTTATGTTCAAAGCGTTACAATAGAATAACAAAATGTATGTTAATTCTAAACTTTGACTAAAATGTCCTTCGTCTTCTTCGTTGAACGAAAATTGTGTTGACTTGGTCAACTATGTCCGGAAAATAGCCTCAATGTTCAAGAAATCCAAAAATATTCAATTCAGTCCAAAAGTAGTGTAATTATGCTCGTAGATGTCTAAGAGTTGATGGAAAACGTTTGTGCAATGTTTTAATGGTCCATGCCATGTCCAATGGCCATGAAGAAGGAGGTGACTGCCATTAATTATGTTTGAAAGCTCCAAGAAGTCCAAAATTCCAAGGGAATCCATATGAAGACCAAGCATGTGGGTATTTACAATTGAGTCGGTTAGGTAGGAGTTGGTAGATTTTGGGACTCATTGTCCGAAAATCGCATCACGTAGAGCCCATATACAAAAAATCGCATCACAGGCCTTGTCGCATCAGAAAAATCGCACCCTGGTATGTTTCAAATCGCATCACCAAAATTTGGAAAAATTGCGTATGGACATTGTGGTTTTGGCAGATCTGCCCGATATTTGGAGCTTGCCAAGTGATCAGGCATGTTGCCAGATCAATCTCACATCACCGAAAATCGCATTAGATCCATGAGCGCGTGCTGGAGAAAAATCGCATCAGGCTGATGCGACCCTAGGAAGATCGCATCAAAAAAGTGGAGGATCCGCCTCTCAGCCTTGCCCAATCCAAAATCTTGCATCACCGATCAACCTTAGATCACCGATGTGCGCATGCAGAAATATGTTATCGGGCTGAGTGCTCAGGCCGTTTTGAGAATGCCAAATTCAAAGCCTTGCCATTTTTGCTAGATGATCGGTCGAGTTCACAGAGTGATCTGGCAAGTAAGCACACATGATTTTCAAGTGATCCACCATGTTTTTTTGACTGTTTCTCACTGTGCCAAACCCGAGCTTGCCAGATTTACCATATCGATCGACCAAGGTAAAACATGTGATTTTTCATGATTTTCACGCGTTGATCAGTTGTTTTTGACGTGTCCAATCAGCTTTTGCCAATTTATCATATTTTCACGCCATGAGTCGCGCAAACCATTTTTTGTGGTCGACGCATGTCGATTAGCTGTTTTTGAGTGCGCGACATACCAAATCCATACATTAATGAGTTCTGCCACGTGATCGGATCGACGCGCTCAACCATTTTGAGCTGATCGGACAGTATCAATCACGTACTTTCACCACGCCAGCTTTTTCGAGTCCATCAACAACGATTTTACGAATCAACAACATTTCCAATTCTTTTTTTGAACATGTCACGACTTCGATCAAATCGCTTTGTGTTGTTGACGATGTTATTGACGCTTGAGCGCGTTGCTAACCAAAAACTTGACGTATGACAGCTTTAATGAAAAAGCGTGTCAACACTTATTGTAATGCGAGGTAGGAAAATTCATGTCTGTGTAATTCACAATTTTTCCTAGTAGGCGACCAGGGGCGGAGCCAATGTATGGCTGGTGAGGTCAAGTGACCTCACCAGTATACTGGGAAACAAAAAAGCATAGGCAGAAATGCGTGTGTCAGGTACTTTGACTGCTTTTATGTCTCCTATAATATAGTACTATCTATCTTTTTTTCCCCTTCAGTCCATACTTCCTGCATCATTACACCATACACCTGTTACTTCCCTGTACAACAAAACTTGCCCATACTCGGCGTTGCACACATATAAATACTTTTCAAGCTGTTACACTTATGTCCACATTTTTGTTTGGATAAAAGAAGCTGCGCAAAAAGAAGTACAATCATATCAGTATTTTTGTTGTCAGACAATGGGACAATCAGTTTTTTTTTCTGCCATCGGTTAGTTGTTCGAAAAAAAACAAATTATGTTTGGTTTATTTTAAAAGGATTGATTGTGAGAACCCCGCTTGCTTGTATTAGGTGACCTCATCAGTTTTTTTTTTCTGGCTCCGCCACTGTAGGCGACGATTAATTTTTCCTAGTAGGCCACGATTAAGGATTTCTAAATGATTTTTTGATGACTGTGTTGAGAGGAGCCTTCATGAAGTCAACCGCCCTTCGCTTAACATTTTTGATTATGGAAATCGATTTGGATAAGAGATTCATAAGCTTAGCAACCAGAAAAGTTGCATTAGATAACTTTTAAATTTCACTAATTTCTCCAATGCTTGTCTTGCTTTCTTCTCTATCTCAAGAGAAGTCTAAAGCTCATGGAGAGTTTTGGGAAAAAAATTCATCTCTCCTAGAATCCTTATTTTTAGCTTCCATTTTAGTAGCTACAAGATCAATTGTTTGGTTGTTGTTAGTAGAAACTTCTCTTTTAAGTCTGGTGATCTCACCAATTAATCATGGGACAACTTTACATCTAGATTCAAAAATATGCTTGGCAACCTGTAAAGAATCACAATGATATCCGATCAAATTATGAAATAAGAATGTCAAAATTTAAGAATGTGAAATAGGAATAAGCATACCAGAAGAAAGTGCTCTGAAACGGCGAATTCCTCATTAAGACAAAAATTCATGAATGTCGACTTAAACCAATCCAAAGATAAAGATGGTTATTGGGATTAATATAAAAGAAGAAGAAAACAATTAGGTGTGAGTGGGTTTTGGATATGAGATAGGCCAGGAGTAGAGAAAGATGGTGTTTGCATGAAAAAATATGCAACATCCCTAAATTTGTTTAATAAAGAAAACTATAAAAACTTGGAATGAAGAAGATCATCTGGAGAAATATGGAAGTCCAAGTTCCTCACACCAGTGATTTAGAACATCAGGAAAGTCGAAAAAAGAGATTTTCCATGTAAGGTCATGACAATGTTTGACAGCAGTTATAAGAGGAGAAGACATGGTTGCGATATTAAGATTAGATGATTACGTACTAAAAGCAGTGACACGTTTTTAATAACATTCATGGAGCGATCCTTAGTAACTTTAATCTTCTTAGGAGTGGAAAAAAATTCATCTAGAGGACTAGGCCCACTCTTGTTGGACTAATATAAAGTAAGTATATCCTTCATGAAATCGTCAGATTTAAGAACTTAAAAAGAAAAAGGAGAGACATTGCCTTGTCCTTGCTTATTTGAGTAAACAATCATAACTACTTTGAAGGAAGAAGCTATAACCAAAGTACCTAAATCAAGAAATAATCAACTCATGAGAAACCAGTAAAGAAAATTCTGGTAAACAAGCAACCTCCGCATCTTACCAAAAAGTTCACTTTGGATGGGAAGTGTTGGGTAAAGTTTGAAACTTTGCCTAGAATTAGAATCCTCTCTTTTTTCACGGTTATTGATGAAGCCTGAAGGAGACTCAACAAAAAAAATTGTATTTAGGGTACATTATTCCATACTAAAGGAACTTATTTTGTGTAAGTAACGTGGCTTTCATCCATATAGTCTTAGTCTTCTTGATCAAAGCATGAGTTATGTTCTCATTATTTGAACTTAAATACCTCATGGAAGAAGTTGAAATGAATTGAAAGATCATTACCACGAGAAGAAAGCAAGTTAAAATATTAGTTAACAATAAACTTATGAGACAAAAAATTCTCCTCTGACCTTGGAATAACATTTCACAAAGAATAAATGGGAAACCCATCTTTTAGGTATATTAGTCAAATCACATGTTAGGTAGCTATGATGAGGATTAACTCTATAAAGAATTCAGCCATGACTTTCGCTAGTTTTATATGAACTAACCTTGTAATGAAGGGCCTTAATATTTAAAGACGGGAGATTGGATTCTCTAGAAAGAATTTCAAAACAGACCATATACATGTAAGAATTTGAAAGTAGATGAATATGGGTTATGTTCAAATATTATAAGTATCTTTGGATGAATGCAATGAACAAGAGATAGCTAGCATGCCAAATATAGATTGGAATTATTGTGAAGTAACCAGTTGGAGGAGAATAGATAGTATCTTCAGTCCAGCAAGGATAATCTCTACCCTGGAAATTTCAAATTGGTCTAAGATAAAATTCAATTTTCCTAAGTAGTAATGTCAAAAGCTTAAGAGAATTGGTCACACTTATTATCCATAACAGAATATCATTAATGGATAAAACACAAAGGATGCGCTCGAAGTACAAGATATATGCTCAAAGCAAGTAGGCATGGGCATTCGGAAGGAGTTGCATGGGAGCAAGCCGAATATGATGCAAAATCTTACAAGTGAATGAATTAAATAAGGGAACACACTCAATAGTGCACATATACCGGTTGCAGGCTGTATAACCTTCTGAATTGACTATTTCCTATCACTCGGACTTGGGACCATCTCGTTGTCAAATGGGATTCTATGCTCATCTCAAAGCCTTTTCGGCTTGGCCTTGTTTAGCGACGAAGGTAGAGAATCAGGCGGATTATCTAAAATGATGACTTCGTCCAAAGTATCGGGTTCTTGAATAACTGAAGTAATGCCTCTACTTCATCCTCTTGTTGCTCAATTTGATAATCAGAAGTTACTCCTTTCGAGTCTACAGATGAATCAGGAGAACTCAGAAGGTTATTGGGGCCAACATGTTCCGCTTCTCATTTTGTAGTGATCTCGGCAACATGACCGGAACCTTGTACATCCATTGACTATGAAAGTCAACAAATGACAGTAGTTAGAGTAGTAAACCTGTGCACCCATACATGTGCGATAGTGCATAGTGCGGACGGAAATAACAGAGAATGTGAAAGACTCAAAATCAAAACATGGAAAAGCATATTGGAAAGTCTGCCACTGTTGACCGTCTCAGCGACATTAGGATTCACCTATGCAGTTAAAACCTCGGCCGTTAAAGCCCTGCAAAATCCTCGTTGTAGCCCATAGCACTCTCAACCGCTACGCTATTTCTATTTAAGGCTGATGAACGGTAGATTTGTATTTAGCCTCATTGTATTTCGCTGCAACCGCTAAATCAATGCTATTTAGCATCCGCTTTAGCAATATTAATATACAAAGGATGATTTAACCTATTTTGTTCTGAGACAAACTTAAAAAAGTTAGTGTAAAGATCCAATTTAAGGCAAAAGTGCCCTATATAAGATAAAAATCTATAATAATCGTCACATTTAACATGCAAGATCATGATAGTTTTTTTTATTTTGTTATGAATATTAATTAATATTCATTTCTTCTACAAAAATGATGTGGAAACGATAATTAATTAATTTTAAATATATGGTTATACATCTAATGAACCATTTTACAGATTCGCTATATCTCCACCATTTCACCGTTTTATCCCTGCTACAGCTTTTTGTACCTCCACCACTATAGAACCGATGATCGCTTTAACTGCATAGGTATTCACATGCACAAAAATTTCGTGAATGTCGGGACTGACCGGTGATAACTAAAAATTAGGTGTTTGATTTAAAATTCATCAATTCTAAGGTCCACAGGTATATGCATGCATTGATAAGTCCAAGATCAGAGCATGCTCTGAAAACCTAAGGTCCTCTGTCCAGTTTTGATCGATATGGCCATGTCACCGATCCGAATTAGTATAGTCCTGATCGGCCATATTCTATCCAGTCCAAGTTGGTTCGCTATCCCACTGATCCCAGCGTTTCCAGAGCCATGCAGAACCAAACTTTTTAACAACTTCATCATCCTCGCACACCCACTTTGTTCCACACCGATCTGAACATTTTGCCTCTTTTCCTCTCTCTCTCCTCCTTTTTGCCTTACACAATCATACCAATAAAAAGACCTATCTCCTCCTTCGCCTGAGATCATTCTTTCATGTCATTCACCATGACCCTACATCGTCATACTCACTAACCGCCACCTTAACTGGCCACCAAAAACCATTTGCACACCACTTAGAACTTCGCCGCCGTCGCCGTCTTGAACTTCGCCTCTTGTTGTCTCAACATATCCCTCGTGTCTCTTCTAGTCTCCACCATTCTACAATAAATGAAAAAACCCGAATAACTAAGGACAATGCCCCATCTGATTTTGTGGTGACTCAAATCAAAAACTGGAACATGGCTATCGATATTGGCAAATGGAAGGAGTCGAAGACAGTAATTGGAAGAAGGCAGAGATGAAGTTTGGTAATCAAGAGGTCACAGTTCGATAAAATTAGGAAGAATACTAGTTTGGTGCAAAGATTGTGGAGATAATATGAGATGAGAAGGGAACAAAGGCCGATGATGATACGGTCGATCAAATGGGCAAAGAAGAGATACGATATTATTTTTCATATATGGATTTTAATGCCAATTTATAATGGATTTTCAAAGAAATTAAGAAACACCTTCCATTTTGAAGGTCGCCTAGGAGGGAGCCTAGTGAGCGTAAGAGGGAATTTGGAAAGCACTATTTGTGTAACATCGTTAATTTTAAGTAAATCGTTATTTAGGAAATTTAACTAGATTGATTAGATAGGATAACATAACGAGGTAATGATATGACAATGTATAAGTAAAATAGTTTGGCATTATAAATTGATTAGTTGAATAAACATAAAGGAGGCCTTCTGGGAAGGGCCAAAGTGAGATTCGCTTGTTTTTTATGCTATGACTTTCATTTTTTCATATATTCTTTCATTCCATAAACACATCTCAAACCAAGTACCTAAGAGGTCGGCCATTATCATCACTAAATAGGAGGGAAACTAAGTGGAAAAGCTTAGGAGAATCAAGCTACGTCAAATCTCAACTTTTTCATCTATTTTAAGGTGAATAATACACTCATTGTATATGTTTTTCCTGTTTTGATCTGGTTTTAGGTAATAGCCAAAATATTTTTATTATTTAGGATAATTTCTGTTGTTTGGATTGAATAATAACATATTTATATTGTTTTAAATTAATATTTTTAAGGTTTTGGTCAAAAGCCTTAGGTTTTGGATAAAAACCAATATTTTACATTTTACATCTCCAAATGCTTTGAAAATTTAAAGTAACATCTTTAATATGATTTGGAGATGGGTTTTAAGTTTCATAATTTTCCCAATAATTATGAATATTTTATGAATTTCCTAAGGAGGAGATATGCTTTATTTCAGTTTTAAATCATTAAAATGACTACGTAAGTAATTTTGGCTTGAAAGTTTCATAGAATGAAGAAAAGGTTCTCTTGAATTTTTATGATTTTGGGGGTTTTTCTTATAAAATATAATTTATTACAAATTTTCTCTTGAAAAGCTTAAGGGAGATGATTAATCTCCTATGTTTTAGACTTTGGGTAGGAAGGAAACTCTTACATGATTTCTAAAACGAACACACAATTTTTTAGATACATTAGTAATATTTTGATAAATAGGAAGAGTTGGTAAAAAGTGCCCACTTATTCAGAATGAAAACAGTTTTTCAATTAATTATGGTTTCATCCAAACCATTGATTCGTTTCTTACAGTCCTGTTTCGCTTCAAACTGAAACAAATGATATTCAACTTGTCAGTATGTACTGGTTATTCATAAAGATGAATGAAAAATGGGTTGGTGCTTAGGCATTATTTCATTTCGAACTATGCAACCGCTTATTTTAAATTCAAAGTCAACTCTTGCTTTTGTTTTATTTAAAAGTACTTTATTTCAAAGCGCTTTGTTTCAAAGCACTTTTCTTTGAAGCCAAAAATAGCGAAGCAATATAGTGTGTTTCCGCATCTCTTTAACTTGGTTTGGATTTGGTTGGTGCTGCATCATTTCACACCAAAACTAGTTAGGCAGGAACAAAACCATCTGTTTTATTTTGTTTCATTTTGAACTGAGCTGGATATGCAAAGCTTGAAGCACTACTTCAAATAAGATGGATAAGCAATCCTTTCTTTTAATTGTTTTTGGATGTCGAGCAATCCTTTCTTCAAATAAGCAGGACTCAAAACAATATTTTTCTTTACATAAGCTGGATAATTGGGTGTGAAGCAATCTTTCATTTAATTGTTTCGATCTGCGCTATGCTGGGTAAGTGGAAGTGAATCACTATTTCAAAAGGAGCCCTTTGCTTCAAAGGCAACGACTTTTCTGTGCATGAGGCATTGTTTTCTCATGGGTTTGGGGATCGACACAAGTTAGGGGAGAATGTTGCTTTTCTTCGGACCGGTGTTGTTTTAATAAAATGGTATATAACCAAAGTATTTTGTTTTAAATCAATGATATAAAATTATGTAGTAGGTAACTATACACTTTTTCTTCGATATGTCATGATGGTATAATCATACTTTGTTTTACTTTGAATGGATGAACCAATACGTATAGGTTATATGTTGTTTTAACTCTATGTGGATACCACTGTATCATTACATGTTATATGAATCTTGATATAAACACATGTTTATTAGGGAAGCCAATGGGAAATAAATTATTAGTTATATAATTTAATTTATTAATTGATATAAATGGAATTCTTGGGGTACAAGATTAAACTATAATTGTTAGGTTTATAGTTAACCTAAGGATAAAATTATAGATTGTGTGAAGAATAGCCCACAAGATTGCAGGATGGGAATTCTTTGTAATATAAAAAGTTATGGGTTCATAGTCATCCTAAGGAAATTATGAGATGTGTGATGGACAGTTCACATCTATGGATATGTAATCCATAATTTTAAATGAATAAACCAAGGAGATGGGTAATTCAGATGGTAGGGGATGGGTAATCTCTTGGATTTTATAATGGGTAATCATTCAAAATATGATGTGTAATCATAAAAATATTAAGATAGAGAGTAACTAGAATAGATGGGTAATCGCATAAATACTAAAATGGGTAATCACTTGAATATGATAGGTAGCCATAAAAAACGATGTGATAGATAATCACTTTACTACGACGGGTAATCATAATAATTTTATGATGGGTAGTAAAAAAAGATGATGGGGATGAACAATCTATTATGTGTTACACATGCACATGTTTTATTATTGTTCTACCATTGCGTGTGCAAGCGCAAAGGACTGGTTATTTTGTTATCAGGGTACTAATGAGAGGAAAATCCACTACGCCATAAACGACCTAACGCAATGGAAAAAAATTGTTGGCACATGCCCAAAAAATGTTGCATAGGTCTTTGGCAACGTTTTTAGGGTGATGCAATTTTCACCAGTGCTGCAGACCTCAAAGGAAACATTTTTACTATCTACGACAACACAACAAATATTGTTACAATAGGACCTATTTAGGTCTATAGCAACATCCTTAGGTGTCTGTAGCAACATTCCAAAAATGTTGCTATATATATATACATATATATATATATGTGTGTGTGTGTGTGTGTGTGTGTGTATAACAAAAAGAAGAATTAAGTTCTACAATAGAGAATTAAATATTCAAATAGTATTTTTATTCAAATAAAAATTTTAATTCAACATTTGAAATAATACATATTTCTAACTCCACTATTTACAATTCACTGTTAATAACATAGTAAATCACATATACAGATGTTCCTTACTACATTCCACTCGATTCACTCAGTTATACATACTTAATTACATATACATATGTTCCTTACTACATTCCACTCGATTCACTCAGTTATACATACTTAATTACATATACATTTATTGACATTGGCACACCAAGTCTTCTTGTGCTTCAACCTAGTCCAGTCACCTGTATACTTGTCACAGAAACATACACGGTAAATTGCAACAAAAATAAATTTAAATACAAGCAAAGATAAATTTATTTTAAATTTTATTTACCGCATAATTTTGGTGTGTTTCTCATCATCTTTCTAGACTTGGTCTGATATGTATTCTGATGATATTCAAGTATGGCACAATACTATACGAGATTATATTTAATCAAGTATAGCAAGAAAGCCAGATACTTGAATATATGAATGCAGATGGTTGAATCAGTGTACAAACATCAAAATAATTCAAGACGTGGAATATACTTCATATATATATATATATATATATATATATATATATATATATATATATATGCATATTTCATGTCTTATAAGTCGGGTATTATATATGATGCATATACCAGAATACATACAAAAGCAGTTGAATTTATCTATCAGCATACAGAGTATAATTATATTATCATATACATGCCTAATACAAAAATAACTACAGTAAAAATATCATAATGGGACAGACATTTTCATTACTCATGTCTTCTGCATCTAAACTGAGTTTGACAGGCATCTCCATGGCAAACAAAACCAACATCTGGAGGAGGTGTGATTCTGCATAATATATCTAACAATATCATAGCTATCAAACTAAATGCAAGTTCAAGTAGCTTGCCATGTTCATAAATTAGACTCTGCATTAGATTATTAACTATGGGAAAATGAAAATGAGTCTGTAATAAAAATACTTGCCTTGCCCTTTTACTCCAAAATATGTAAGGAATGTCAATTGAACATTTCATATATATTGTGACACCGTAGTGGCTTAAAAATAAGATCAAAAAACTGAGTGTTGATGATTCTCATCAAGCTCTTTTACCCGGTAATGGTTGATCCTACATTCATAAACATAGCTAGGAATATAAGACATGATATCCGAAACAAAGCTATATCATAAAAATTAAGTTAACAAATAACCTTTGGGTGAGAGATACAAACCTTAGGCTAACCAGGTGTAACGTCCCGTATTTTTTTACAGTCAAATATTTAATTTAATTTATTATTTTAAATATTAATTTGGAATTACAAATGGATTTATAATATATAATTTTTTTAATAAACGAAGCTTCAACGTTAAATTTTTATATAATTATAAAATGAACTCTGAACGTCGCGGTAGTTCGTAATTTACTATTTGAACTTCAATTGAATATACAGAATCCATTTTAAGTTTGAATTCTATGAAACAAGAATCGTCTGAATCTATTTGATTATATTTTTCTAATGAAAGAGAAAAATGGAGATTTCATCTTATAGATTGTGAGCTATGTTCAATTCAAATTTTAAAATAGTCGCTATGAAATTCGTTAATAAACAATAACGTTTATTAAATAAAATATAAAGGATTTTTATATATTTTGAGTATCATTTAACCCAGAATTTATAAATATCGAGTTTAAAATATATTTTGGTTTTTTTTTAAAGGTTGTATGATATTTCATTTGGAGATATATGATAATAATAATTTTTTATTAGTTTAATAGAATTATTTTGGATTTAAATAATATTTTATCACTATCATATAAGCCTTAGAAATAGTTTTCTTTTCAAATGACTTCCGTTTTCGATGAAACCAATTTTATTGGAATACGTATAGTTAATTATCGTTAGATTTCTAGTTTGGGATCAATTGGGGTTGTTTTATCTGTATGTGCAATTTAAAGGTGAACCGATAAATAAATTGAAATTAAATAACACAGTTGTGCAAACAGAGACGGTTTTATTGAAATCAATTTCATTGGGACAAGATCATTAAGACGTAACGATGTATTCATTTTCATCACGTTCGGAGGTTGTGTGTGACGATATGAATTTAACGGTTACTGGTAAATGAGGGTTAGTAGCAGAAATTAGATTATATATATATATATGAGTTCCAAAACAGCTGAACTTAACAAATTTACGACTAACCCAAAGAATATTGACTCCGTTCAGTTCAGTTGGAAACTAATGATACAACTCAAATAACAAACTGTCGACAGGAACCAAACATTTGATCACGATAATCTAAGGATAACAAATTCACAAGTGACGGCTGACTACTAAAGCCTGAACTTAACAAACTATATATAAATTAAAAATACAAAACAATCTAAATTCTTAGGGTGCATTTGGTTTACATTTTTTAATTTTTAGTTTTCGCACATACAGAAGTACAGAAGACGCACACATATCGTGAAAAACGATCGTTTTACAAAGCAAACTTAATACATAAAAGAAAAAAACTTTTTATTATTTTCTATATTTTAATAAACAATGGAAGGATGGTAACAAATTCTTCTATCTACCATCCGACAGTCTCCTCTGTTATTTCCTACACCTTTGATCCGTCACCTCCGTTATACTTCAAATCTTCCTAATTTTCATAATTAATGCCGAAAACTAAAAATTCAAAACACAAAGTAAACCGACAACTACCTTAGTTCTTAAGAAACGAAATACTTCATGCTTAAAGAGAACCATATGCACAACTTCTGCCACCTTCCTTTCCTTCAGCTACCCTACTTTTAGACGTGCTACTCTGCCTGCCTAGTATAATGAAATTTCACTGAGCTACCCAAGATTTTTATAAAGCTGAAAACCTACCCTAAAATACGTATGCTTCATGCTTAAGAAAAGCATATGTCCTAGCTGCTCTGCCTATTTATTCAGTACTATGTTGTCTTGTGTTTTCAAACTAGTTGCTTTACCTAAGAAAAAGGAACGCAAGCTACCTATACTGTTGATTGAACATTATTCTCATCCACACCTTTCCAACCTCTATATATACATGTATTCATTGCTCACTGCATTTTCTCTAGCATGAATTAACGAATAGCAACCCTTCTTCCACTTTTACAATTGCACCTCAATTGTAACCAACGACAGAAATGATTCCATTTTACTCCTCATATCGAACCTAATTCCGTAACCGATTTGGAACCGTCCCTACTGCAATTAAGTCGAGCACAATGAGTGCTTTATACTGTGCGGCTATGACCGGTTTTACATCATCATGTTGGCTGGAATGTCTGATGGAAGTTGCAGCAGTTAGTGGAGATTTGACAACGACTGAGGAGGATGGACGAGGCATAGCTCACATTGAAGGAGGAAGGCGCTGTGGCGCTCATGTCAGCAGCATTAGATGGACAGACGGTGACTTATAGAAAGAAATGGATCGGTGTGCTGAAGACCAGTTTTGTGCTAGAAGGAAGCACAGTTTGGGAAGAAATACTGATGGAAGGAGGGATGCGCAAGTTCAAATGTTTTGTGACTGGGTGGACTGGAATGTAGTTCAAGGAAGGATGGTGGCGGTTTCATATTCGGAAATTATAGAGAGTGGGGAAGGATACACACACACGCGCGCGCGCGCGCACACACATATATATATATATATATATATATATATATATATATATATATATATATATATATATATGAAGTAGGGAAGATGAAAGTTTACTGTTGCGGTTTGGGGTGGAAACAGAGCTTCGGTGATGGGTTAAGTTGCATGGCAGCTGTTGACACACTTTTTGGTAAAAGCTGTCACACTGAATATCTGGATAGCATCGCTCTCGAATATGGAAAAATCTGGATTTTGGCATTTTTGAAGATCGGATCGTGACCATGTACGCTATCCGATTCGAATCGTGACCATGTACGCTATCCGATTCGGATCATGAACCATGTACGCTATCCGATTCAGATCGTGACCATGTACGCTATCTGATTCGGATCGTGACCATGTACGCTATCCGATTCAGATCCTGAACCATGTACGCTATCTGATTCGGATCATGAACCATGTACGCTATTCGATTCGGATCATGAACCATGTACGCTATCCAATTCGGATCGTGACCATGTACGCTATCCGATTCGGTTCATGAACCATGACCACGATCCGACCTTCGAACCTATTTCTGGACAGCATGATTTTGACATATTGTCAGGGCTATTTTCACTCCAACTTGCATGGATCTTATTACACGTGTCATATGACGATTTGGAGATGATTTCTGGACGTTTTCCACCTCTTTTAGAGATTTTTTGGATGCGTGCCATGTGTCACGCGATCCGCCTGCTGTAAACAGCTATAAATACACCATTTGGAGGATTTTTCAAGGACTTTTGGCCATTCTTCTTCACGGCTTCCACCATTGCTGAAATGCAAGGAGTTTGCACCCTTCTTCACATAAATTCTCCTCTTCTAATCTTAATTAACACACGGATTGTGTGTCTGCATGTAACTGATTCTTGTAATCTGTCAGTATAACAATAAGATTATAAAGTGGACGTAGGCTACATCTACAGCCAAACCACTATAAAAATCTCGTGTGTCTCCTCTTAATTTACTGTTTTCTGCATTTTTGTGATATGCGATCTGCATTTGGGTGTTAAGCCCAGATTTTGGTCTAACATTTTGGCGCGCCAGGTAGGGGGCACACGACAACTTCAACTTCTGCTTGGATAATTTGGCTATTGGATCAATGGCAATCAAAAGGAAGAAGACTGGAAATTTCGCTCATGCTGATGATGCTAAAGCTGAAGACACAAGGAACGAGGCAAGCCAGGAAGCTTCCTCTCATGGAGATCCTTCTACATACTTGACCAGAGAAGAGATGGACGGAGTTCTCACTGAACTGAGAGATCAGATTGCACGGCAAGATGGACTCCTCCAGAAACAACAGGAAATGATCAACCAATTCTTCGCTCGGATGGATGGAAGGCCGAGCAATGAAAACGCATTGGAAATGAAGCCACAGAAGCGGCTTGGGCATCACAAGGACTCGGGGGCAACCCCCTCATTATTGGAAATGCACAGCGAACGACTTCAGCTCCAGATCGGATGGATATCGGAGCACAAACTCTCAATCAACAACAGGCTACGGCTCATGACGGGGCTCCAGAACCCGATCGGTTCGCCCCCCCCAGGCTCACGAACCGGCGTCCACGAGCCAGACTCACGCACCGCCTTCCACAATTCACGACCGGGTCGGGTCGCCCCCCTCGAACCGCGACCCGCGACCCGCGATCCGCACACAACAGCTCACCAGCAGCTTCCGTTCTCTCCTGCACTCAACGCTGGGGGCACCAGGTCTGATCTTGGCAGTTTGCAACAGCTTTTTGAAGGCAATCGACTCGCTGATCTAATTCAACGCCTCTCTAGAGGCCGCACTTACCAGAACGACGTGGATGACGTCAATCACAACCCGTTCACTCAGGAAATCAGGAATTCCCGCAATCCCCCGGATTTCAAACTCCCACAACTGGAGCCATACAACGGCAGGACAGATCCTACCGTGCATCTCATGCGCTACAAACGACATATGGAAGTTCAATCGGCGTCGGAAAAAATGTCATGGCTAAGTGTTTTCCCCTCTTCCTGACTGGCATAGCCGCTCTGTGGATTTGTCAGCTGGAAACAGAATCGATCAGCAGTTGGAACATGTTGGTTGCACGCTTCATTGAACAATTTCGTGTCCACATCGCACGACCCAAGAACGTCATGTCACTCACTACAATCAAGAAGAGGCCTAAAGAAACTCTGCGTTCCTTTCTCGAAAGATTCAACGTTGCAGCAGAATCAGTGGATCGCCCTGAACAATCGATGGTACTGATGGCAGCGGTATCCGGCGTTCAAGATAGCTCGGAGTTCAAAAAATCCTTGTACCGAGTCCCACCGCGAAACCTCAGTGAATTCTACCTTGAAGCAGATAGATTTCTGCGGGAAGAATATGCAACTTCCGAGAAGAAAACCCTCGAAGTCAACATGCTCAAAGATGGAGAACCATCTGATTCTGGAAAAGGCAAAGGAGCAGCCAATGCAAAGAATGATCGTAATGCTCCACCCCGGAGAGGGTCCAGATACGACAAATACACTGAACTGAATGACACTATGAGCAACATATACGTGGATACAGGAGGTGTCGCCTCATATCCAAGGCCTCCCAAGAGGGAACCAACGCTAGCACAGCGCAACTCCGGAAGACATTGAATATTTCATGACATGGACGGTCATAACATCGATGACTGCAGACATTTGCGAGACCTTATCGAGGATCGGGTCAGGCGAGGAGAACTACCCGAGTACGTCATTCAACCAACAGCGCCCACACCTGCGCTACCACCACCGACTCCCCGGAGAGGGAACGATCCTGGATCGAGCAATCGCTGGCTTATCATTAACTGATCTCACTCAGCGGATCTCTTCAGTTTGTTGGACTCCGGTCCATAGTTCATGTTTTTAGGCTTTTAGGCGACCTCTCGCCCTTCTTTGTTTTCCCTGCATGTAATAAAAGCAGTCACATCAGCCCACACGCACGAAACTGACTTGTGGTCTCCAGTCGTTTCCGGCAATCGACTACTGCATTTTCATGAATTAGCAATAAACATTGAGCTCCGGCTCCTAACTGGATCCGTCCAGTATAAACATTGAGCTCCGACTCCTAACTGGATCCGTCCTGTATAAACATTGAGCTTCGGCTCCTAACTGGATCCGTCCAGTATAAGCATTGAGCTCCGGCTCCCAACTGAATCCGTCCAGTATAAACAAATCCTCATGTGCTTTTCCTTGGTCGTCTTATTCCGGTAAGGCCGCCTTGGAACTTTCATGTGCTTTTCCTTGGTCATCTTACTCCGGTAAGGCCGTCTTGGAACTTTCATGGCATTTCCTTGGTCGTCTTACTCCGGTAAGGCCGTCTTGGAACCCCTCTGCATCTCCTCGGATGGTTTACTCCGGTAAGGCCATCTAGGAAATATTCTTGCATTATTTGTTTATCTTATTGCAGGTACAAACTTCCGGTCTTCTTGGACTTTTCTCGGCCTTAATACGATCCTGCGCGATCGTCAGTTTTCTGGCCTTAATACGATCTGGCGTGATCATCGCAATCTCGATTTCTACCGGTTACAGACTTCTCGTATTATCCAGAACACATCTTCCTTCGACCATCAAGATATGTTCTGGGGGGGCAAACTTGTTGACACAGTGAATATGTGGATAGCATCGCACTCGAATATGGAAAAATCTGGATTTTGGCATTTTTGAAGATCGGATCGTGACCATGTACGCTATCCGATTCGAATCGTGACCATGTACGCTATCCGATTCGGATCGTGACCATATACGCTATCCGATTCGGATCGTGACCATGTACGCTATCCGATTCGGTTCATGAACCATGACCACGATCTGACCTCCGAACTTGTTCCCGGACAACATGATTTTGACCTATTCTCAAGGCTATTTTCACTCCAACTTGCATGGATCTTATTACACGTGCCATATGACGATTTGGAGATGATTTCTGGACGTTTCCACCTCTTTTAGAGATTTTTGGGATGCGTGCCATGTGTCCCGCGATCCGCCTGCTGTAAACAGCTATAAATACACCATTTGGAGGATTTTTCAAGGACTTTTGGCCATTCTTCTTAACGGCTTCCACCATTGCTGAAGTGCAAGGATTTTGCACCCTTCTTCACATAAATTCTCCTCTTCTAATCTCAATTAACACACGGATTGTGTGTCTGCATGTAACTGATTCTTGTAATCTGTCAGTATAACAATAAGATTATAAAGTGGACGTAGGCTACATCTACAGCGGAACCACTATAAAAATCTCATGTGTCTCCTCTTAATTTACTGTTTTCTGCATTTTTATGATCTGCGATCTGCATTTAGGTGTTAGACCTAGATTTTGGTCTAACAGCAGCAGAGAGGTAGGAGGATGTGGCCAAAATGAAGAAGTTTGGACATGGAAAAAAACATTACAAATAAAAGAAGGATAGGGTAGTTGAATAAAAGAATGGACACAACGAAGAAGCAGTAAGTAGTTAAAAAGAAATGGGAAAATTTGGTTCAAATGCGTGGGGGAGAAGCGCTTCAGCACTGAAGAAACCGGACTTCATTTATTTTTGGGGAATCAGAATTAGGGCTTGGGCTTTGCATGACATTGGGCTCTTGGGCCTCATAAAAAAAATCAAAGGGGATAAGAGATGTGACAA
The DNA here is from genome assembly GCA_030737875.1 of Allium sativum. Lineage (NCBI taxonomy): Eukaryota > Viridiplantae > Streptophyta > Magnoliopsida > Asparagales > Amaryllidaceae > Allium > Allium sativum. The sequence continues at coordinate 233,473,899 of CM060924.1, read as the reverse complement.
AGCTGGGTAGCTTCATGAACTAGGAATAAAAACTCGTGCGTTGAAAAGGATTGATCTGGCAATTGAAAGCATGAATTGGCAGCAGGTAATAGAGATGAATAGTATATGCAACTTGCCTATCCACGTAAACATGTGATAAATTTTATCTTCGGTTATTACTAATCTAACTTGGCAGATATCTACAACCCAACCCAGTGTCATTTACACGTGTAACTAATGTTTAATAAAAATGAATTTAAAGTTTAGTTAATCTAATCTAAACCAATTATAAAATGTATAACACGTTGCTTTATTATCAGAATTTGACAAGATCAAAAATGTTGAAACCGTATCGACGAGCACTCCACTATGGAACTGTTTTGGATAGGGATGGAGAAAGCTGGAATTCACAGTTAAATTAAACGAATGATTAATTTAACTGTAACCGAACCGTTCAATGACTAAATCAAAGTGATTATAACTCACTCAGTCTTTACCCACTTAAATTTTATTTAAGTCGGGTTTTATTTTGTGTGCAATGGTTGATAATTGTTTGTGGTATGCTGATTATTTATTTACATATAAATTGAACTAGTTGATTTAAAATGTTAGATTAAATTTAATAAAATCTACTCGTTATTCTAATGATTATTTCCAAACAAGGTAACTTACCTTGTTGGTTACATTTATAATAATATAAATGTATTAAATTAAAATATGGATCTTGGTTTACTGTTATTTATTTATTGTTGAATAGTATATCTGTTTATTGAATTGAAATTAGGCAACGTATTTGGATGCAGGGAAAAACATGTTGGAGGGATCCAACTGGATTCCTTAAATTTATTGTTTATTAATATAAAACAACTATAAGAACTATTTGAACAACCTGATTAGATGGTTGATTTAATTATTGATCGTTGAATCTAAAGTCAACGTTTGTTTTGTTATTAATCAATGGACAATTTGGTTAGGTATTGGCAGCATATGGCCTATAAATCAATCATTTTAAAAATGTTGATTTACTGTCAGGTGAATTGACATTAATGAAGTTATAAAAATTATTTTTATAACTGGAGATAGATTTCTAAATCTATTATTTTAAGTAAAAGTTATTTAAATAGAAAATAAATATTTATTATTTAAGTTTATAAGTAATTATTTTATAGTTTTATGAAACAAATTCTTATGTTGATAAGAATTATAAACAGATAAGCAGAAAGTTACCTAACGGGTTAAGAGTTGGATTAAATGGAATTATTTAAATTAATTATATTATTAATTAATTTAAAGGGAGAATCAATTGGTATTGGTAAATGAAATAACCGTATTTTAGTTGAATAAGTCGACCGCTTTAATCGAGGTTGATTGTAACACCCCACCTCCGCCAGGGTCACTCTTGCAAGTACACTGGCCTTGGAGGGGTGTTTGTCAAGGTAAACATGCATGAAGATATAACCAGACAGAACATATGAGTAAAACAGAGTAAATAAAGCAGCGGATAAAATTACTATTTCAAAACCATAGTCAAGTTACATCAAAGTACTTAGTCATTATTTTCCAACTACTACAAGTCTAGAAACATAAACCGAAAACTGGAAATAACATAAAGTATCCCCAAAGTAGACGTGGTAAAGCCGTAGCGAGCTCAAGTCCAAACCGTACATGAGCTATCCAGAAAGAAAGCTAAAGATCCAAGCTAGGTGCTGGTGTTCCCACCCTGAGAACCTGAGGGGGGGGGGGGACGGAAGAAAAGAGGCGAAAGGAAAACAGGTCAGTCAAAAAGACTGGTAAGTCCTACCTACTATTAGTATAAAAACTAATAAAGTTAACTGGACATGTAAAACAGAGATGAAACATAGGATGATAACTGGCATGGTGAAAAGTTAACAAGATAGATCAAGTGTGGCATCGCATATACAAGGTTAAGTTGCACCAAGTGTACTAGTATTCTAATCCATGTAAAGTATAAACCAGAAATGATCCCTTGGCCCAAAATTGGCCCAACATCATGAGATGACCTAAATCAAGGTCCAACTACACGGTCTAGTCGATCGGCTCCCTATAAGCCTAACTCGTCAAGTGTCGGTGTCATATGGCCTAACCGCGAGATGTAGTCGACTGTGCAAGGTCCACCCTAGGGTGTATCCGGGCCCTAGGGTGCCAACCACTGACACAAAACAAGCACGCACAGTCCAAGCCTACTAGTGCCCATGTATGTCTTTCATCCCCGGACTATGTGCACGACCATAGTCCACCGGAATCTACAATGGAGCACCTACCTAGCCGTCCCTTTTGGTCACTTACAATCAGCCCAGTAATCGTGCCCCACCCCTAGCCTAGTCCCTAGGGTATCCCGATACTCCCTGGTGGGTTACTACTGAAAAGGGCCCTGCAAACTAGGGTTTCTAATGGATTAAGTGTGGTTAACCCTATCCAGACCTTGTATCAAGTTGGTTAAGTATATCCAAGTGGTTCATGACTTAACCCCCACAATCTATCGTGTTCAATTGGTTAAGTATTCAAGTGGTCCATGACTTAACCCTACCATGTGACATTAATTAACTTAATGCACCCCAACCTCTCACATTAGACTTTGTTGTGGTTACTAGTTAAGCCGGGCGGGTCCGGGTAGCTTTACACCACAACCTAGTCTAACCTCGGGTTTTAAGTGCGATATGACCAACTACTCACATTGGGTCTTATTGTTTATAGTCACTAGTTAAGCCGGTCGGTTCCGGGTGGATTTATGCTACAAACTCAACCCAACCTCGAGTTGGCAACTTTCATGTTTTCTACATGTCATGTCCACGTTCACGTTTTCAAGCATAATCACATGTCATATTTTCAAGTCATGTTTCATGTCATTTAAATTTACCCATAACGTAACCCCATCGCACGTAAGTTCGCATCAACACAAATAGATCAAAAGGGGGAACATAATGATATGATAAGTTGAGCATAAAGTGGCAAAGTCTATCACAAGTTTAACATGGTGATATATGAGGCAAAGGTGCTCATCACAACTAGCATATAAGGTTATTGGCCTCAAAACACGCATGACATCAAACTTAGCAATTAAACTAGCATGTAGTTCAACATCATAGGCAAAGGTGAAACATGATAATAGTTGTCATAGGGTGATAAACTTGTGGGTAGCATGTAGTTCAACATCATATGCGAGTTAGCATCAAGGTTATAAGATGGTTCTATGTTGCATTTATGCATAACTACCAAGTTCTATGTTGCATTATGCATAACCACCAAATAAAGCTCATAGCTTTCTACCTAAAAATAAAGGTAAATGATACTAGGTTCATGATAGTGCCACAATCATAGATCAAAAGAGTCATAAATGGATATATGCATACAAATATAGCCCCCAAGACAAGTATTATACCCAAAAGTCTCATTTCAACTTGCTACATGATCATATTAACTTCATAGTTTAAATCTAAGACTAGAGTGGGGCTTACAAAGCGTGGCTATGAGAACTAGAACACAATAGAACAAGATAGAGACGTTGTAGAAGCTCTAGGAATGATGTAGCAAAGCAAATAGCCTTGAGAATAAGTAGCTCCTTTGATAGAAAGAAGAAAGCTTGCTCCTTTTTGCCTTAGAAGCTCTCAAGATGAAGATGGAGGCCATGATTAGGGAGCATTTTGGCAGAATTTAGTTGTTAGTTTGATTTGTGATGATTTAGGCTAGGTATTAGGGTGTTTTAATAGGTGTAGAGACTAGTTTAGGCCATAGGATTAACCCTAATTCAGATCTGAGCCATCAAATCATGTCACAAGCCAACAAAACAAGACCCAGGAGCCAAAACAGGTGCACCAGGCCATACTGACCCGACCACCCAGGTCGACAGGGGTGTCGACTGGGCAGTCGACACCAGCTGGGGCAAGTCGACTCCCCAGTCGACTTGGGGCTGGGCGGGAAATTTTCCCGCCCAGTCTGTTTGGCTCCAGATTTGATTTTCGAACTATTTTTAAATTCTGGATTTTCTGAAAACTTCGACGGGCCATAACTGGGTCTTACGGACTCCGATTTTCGAAAACTCAGACTCTATTTCGCGTATTTTTCCGAGACGAACGCAATGGCACAGCCTGTTTCCCTTGATTCAGATATTAACATTTAATTCTGCCTTGATTTACGTTATAACATGTTATTCAAAATACGGGTTGTTACATTCTCCCCTCCTTAAAGGATTTCGTCCCCGAAATCTTCAAGTTAGGAAGAACGTATCCTACCATCCATCATCCATCTACTCAAAACATCATCCACGAGCAGTCATTGTCCTTAAAAGATTCTAAATGATGTATGATCATATGCGAAAGGTGTGTGTATATGTACTTATCTAATGCGAAAATCAGGCGGTTACTGATTCAGTAAACCTCCTTAATGCAAACTATGTTAGTGAAATGAGTCCATATGTATGCAAATTCCTAACATAATTCATAATCTCTACATGGGTGCACACAACATTCATCCATATGCAACATCCACGTGATAGCATAACAAGTTTCAGCCATGAATAAGTATAAGCACTCATGCATATGCAATATGAAAGTGTGTGAGCCGATCTTAGTGCCTAATGTGTATCATGCATCCACGAGTATCCACTTGCAAACACTTGCAACCACTTGCAAACATCAAGCATAACATGTTTCAAATACATGTTTCATCCAAAGGGTTTCTACCTAAGGTTCTCATGACAAGGTTAACGAGATAACAAGATAAACATGGATAGCAAAAGAAAGATATGCTAACTAGGAAAAGAGATTGAGAATGTACCCTCAAAAAGGAATGGGTGAAGCGCGTGTATCTTCTCCTCGGTTTCCCAAGTTGCGTCCTCTTCGGCTTCACTCCACTGAACCTTTACTAACTTGACTTCTCGATTCCTTAAATTCTTGATCTCCGTTCCCAAGATACGAATCGGAGCTCGCCTCGGGGTTGCCTCTTTCTCTACCTCTACGTCTTCAAGAATGCTAGGCTCAACTACCTCGGTTGACTCATGTAGGCACTTTCGGAGATGCGAGACATGAAAAACATTGTGCACTCCGGCCAGCTTCTCGGGCAATTCCACCTTATAAGCCATCTTCCCAATCCTCTCTATGATAGGGAAGGGTCCTACGAACCTTGGTGCCAGCTTCCCAACTGCTCTAAAACGAACCACACTACGCAAGGGAGAAACTTTCACAAAGACCATATCTCCAACTTCAAATTCCAAATCAGTCCTTCGCTTGTCTGCATAGGATTTCTGTCTGTCTTGGGCCGTTTTCATCCGCCTTCGAATCAACTCAACCTTCTCGGATGTATCCCTTATCATGTCGGGCCCAAGTATAAGCTTATCTGTCGTCTCCCACCAACATGTTGGTGACTTGCACGGCCTCCCATACAAAGCTTCGAATGGTGCCATCCCTATGCTTGCTTGGTAGCTGTTATTATAAGCAAACTCTACGAGAGGAAGGTGGTCTTCCCAAGTGCCACCAAAGTCAAGAATGCATAGCCTCAGCAGATCTTCTAGTACCCTATTCACCCTTTCGGTCTGGCCATCCGTTTGTGGGTGATAGGTCGTACTTAGATTCAATCGCGTACCCATCGCTTCTTGCAAACTACTCCAAAATTGGCTAGTGAAGATTGGGTCACGATCGCTAACTATGCTAGAAGGAACTCCATGCAATCGCACTATCTCTCGAAGATAAACAGATGCTAGCCATGATGCGGTCCTCTTGCTCTTCACCGGAATAAAGTGAGTACTCTTCGTAAGTCTATCAACTATGACCCATATGCTAGTATTCCCCTTCCTTGATCTCGGCAATCCATCCACAAAATCCATAGAGATACTTTCCCACTTCCATAGCGGGACCTCCAATGGATGCAGTAGCCCACCGGGCTTCTTCGACTCGGCCTTTACTTGTTGGCAAACAATGCATCTAGAAACAAACTCTGCCACATCCTTTTTCATCCCATCCCAAAAGAAAATGCGCTTCATATCCCGGTACATCTTATCCCCTCCGGGATGTATGGTCACCCTCGAGTGATGCACCTCCTCAAGAACTTTATTTACTAAGTCTCCCACTCGTGGGACACACAGTCTTCCATCATGCCTTAGCCATCCCTTGTCATCAATAGTATATCTAGCGAGGTGACTTGACGTCTCACCCCGAATCAACTTGTTCATGATCTCGACTATCTGCGGGTCTTCCCTCTGTGAAGCCCCAACTTGATCAAGAAGTGTGGGTCTAAGCTCAAGGGATGCTAAAGAACCAGTCATCGACTCAACAGCAGGTGTGAAATCAAAGGTTGCCAAGAACTCTAGGCTCTTCATCTCAACAAACAAGGGACTCAAAGTCAACCTTCTTCTGCTTAGCGCATCCGCCACAACATTACCCTTGCCAGGGGTATAAGCTATCTCGAAGTCATATGATGCCAAGAATTCCATCCACCTCTGCTGCCTTAGATTCAAATCTTTCTACAAGAAGAGGTACTTAAGCGACTTGTGATCAGTATATAACTCAAACCTTTCGCCTAGAAGATAGTGGTGCCACGATTTGAGTGCAAAAACGATCGCCGCCAATTCCAAATCATGAGTGGGATAGTTCTTCTCATGAACTTTGAGTTGTCTACCCCCAAAGCATATCACTTTCCCTTCCTGCATCAGGACAACGCCTAATCCCGTGCCACATGCATCGGTGTACACGGTAAACAACTTCCCTCCATCGGGCAATGCTAGAACTGGAGCTGTGGTGAGGGCTTTCTTGAGCCTTTGAAAAGCAAGCTCACACTCTAAGTCCCATGCAAAGACTAAGTTCTTCTTCGTTAACTTAGTGAGAGGGGCTGAAATCCTAGCGAAGTCCTTAGTGAACTTCCTATAAAATCCTGCCAGACCGAGAAAGCTTCTCACTTCAGTTGCATTCTTCGGAACTTTCCAGTCTTGTACCGCCACCACTTTAGCGGGATCCACAGCTGTGCCTTGCTTAGAAACTATATGTCCAAGAAACCGAACTTCCTTTCTCCAGAAATGGAATTTAGAGAACTTGGCTTTCAACTGATGAACTCTAAGCGTATCCATAACCTCCTTGAGATGTATAGCATGCTCTTCCTCGTCCTTAGAGAAGACCAGAATATCATCCACGAAGACAACCACAAACTTGTTAAGGAACTCCCGAAACACCCTACTCATCAAATCAACAAAGTAGGCGGGTGCGTTAGTCAAACCGAATGGCATGACAAGCCATTCAAAGAATCCATCTGGAGTCCTAAACGCAGTCTTGTCAATACTATCTTCAGCCACTCTAAGCTGATGGAATCCGGTGGCTAGATCGAGCTGAGAGAAAACAGAAGCACCAACAAGCTGGTCAAAGAGATCATCAATCCTCGGTAACGGGTGTCTATTCTTCTTTGTCAGCTTGTTCAACTCACGATAATCAACACATAGACGAAGCGAACCATCCGCCTTAGTAGCGAATACCACCGGAGCACCCCATTCTGAAATGTTTCGCCTAATGAAATTTTTCTCAAGCAACTCCTTGATTTGCTTGCTAAGCTCTCTTCTTTCTCGCGGGGCCATGTGCCTAACAGGCAATGAAACTGGCTTGGCGTTATCAACAAGATAAATACGGAAGTCTATCTCGCGTTTAGGGGGTAACCCCTTCACCTCATCAAAAAAATCAGGATATTCTCGGACCACCCTCACAGATTGAAGATTGTCAATAGACGAGTCGAGGGATTCAAGATAACATAACATGACGGGATCCAGAGGGTTACAAGAAATCTCTAGGGTATTGCCAAGGCGAGTCATAAGCCTCACTACCCTATGCTCACAATCGAGAATGGCTCCATAACTGGACAACCAATCCATGCCCAAAATCAACCCGTATCCCATGAACCCGAGAACATAAGCATTACATGTGAATTCTACGGTCAAGATAGAAATCCTCAAATCCATACAAATCATAGATAGATGGGCGGAACCCCCAATTGGATTTGAAACACTAATGGGATCCTCAACTAGACTAGTACTAAGGTGCAAACTTTCAACAATGTCGGAAGAAATAAAGGTATGCGATGCGCCAGAATCAAATAAAGTTCGAACAGGAAAACCAAAAATATAAACAAGGATTTCTACATAAATACTACCTCGGTCCGGAACTGGAGCAGTGTTGAGAGCATGCATCTACCCTCCAGAAGGTCCTGCTCGCTGAGTCTGTCCTTGCCCCTGCCCTAGCTTCTTTGGGCAATCCTTACTGAAGTGTCCAGACTCTCCGCAATGAAAGCATTCTCCCAACTTCCTCTTCTTCTTCCTACAATCTTTGGCTATGTGTCCAGTGATCCCACAGAAGTTGCACTTCCTTGTCTCCTTTGCCTAGTTGTTGTTGGCCTTGTTACCCTTGTTGTTCTTGTTGCTCTTGTTGTTCTGATTGCTCTGATTGCTCTGATTTCCTCCCCACTTGGAGTCCGCCTTCTTGGTTTGAGTCTCATTAGGCTTGACTTCTTTCTTGCCATTCTTATCATCTCCCTGAAGCAAGGCCATATCCACTAAGCTCTCAAAAGTGGCCCCCATGGGTATATGAGACATGGCTAAACCTTGTAATGGCTCATTCAATCCTCGTGCAAAGCGTAGAGCCTTCTTCTGGGGTGTGTTAACCATGTCCAAACCAAATCGAGCAAGCTGGTTAAACTTATTCGCATACTCCCTCACTGTCATGTCCCCTTGCTTCAAAGATGTAAACTTCTCCATTTGTAGATTCTCCTCAACAGATGATAGAAACTTAAGCCCAAACCTCATCCTAAAGTCGGCCCAAGTCTCTATAGGCCTAGTAGCGTTGGTGACCTCCCACCAATAAGCAGCTTCCTCTTTCAATAGCCATACTGCCAATAGAACTTTTCTACGGTCTTACACATCAAAGATGGCAAAGAGGTCTTCAGTTTCTTTTAACCAGTTTCTTGCCTCCACATAAGTCTCTGTCCCAACAAAATTCTTGCCACCCATCGCCTTAAAGTCTTTGCAAATCTTCGCGAAATCCGCTTGTAGACGCTGAGGAGGAGGAGGAGGAGGAACCTCAGGTACGAGAGGAGGAGTGGGAGTGTTTACTGGGCCCGCATCGTTGGCCCTAGCTTCCAAGTACCTCCGGAACCATCCGGGTATGGGTACTCCCTCGGAAAGGTTAAGAACGGCCATGCTGAAAAAGGAAAAGACAGATTTAGAACGAGGAAACAAAGGATAGTGCTAATGGCTTTTGGGGAATAGCCTTTTAAAATAAACTAGACTTTTCTTGGAAAAATACTTCTTTATAATCGGTTTTGAAAATAGTTTTTTTAAAAGGTAAGTTTTAAAAAAACCTTTTGCTCAAATCTTGTAAACCTTATGCTCTGATACCAAATGTAACACCCCCACCTCCGCCAGGGTCACTCTTGCAAGTACACTGGCTTTGGAGGGGTGTTTGTCAAGGTAAACATGCATGAAGATATCACCAGACAGAACATATGAGTAAAACAGAGTAAATAAAGCAGCGGATAAAATTACTATTTCAAAACCATAGTCAAGTTACATCAAAGTACTTAGTCATTATTTTCCAACTACTACAAGTCTAGAAACATAAACTGAAAACTGGAAATAACATAAACTATCCCCAAAGTAGACGTGGTAAAGCCATAGCGAGCTCAAGTCCAAACCGTACATGAGATATCCAGAAAGCAAGCTACAGATCCAAGCTAGGTGCTGGTGTTCCCACCCTAAGAACCTGCGGGGGGGGGGGGGGGGGGAACGGAAGAAAAGAGGCAAAAGGAAAACAGGTCAGTCAAAAAGACTGGTAAGTCCTACCTACTATTAGTATAAAATCTAATAAAGTTAACTGGACATGTAAAACAGAGATGAAACATAGGATGATAACTGGCATGGTGAAAAGTTAACAAGATAGATCAAGTGTGGCATCGCATATACAAGGTTAAGTTGCACCAAGTGTACTAGTATTCTAATCCATGTCAAATATAAACCAGAAATGATCCCTTGGCCCAAAATTGGCCCAACATCATGAGATGACCTAAATCAAGGTCCAACTACACGGTCTAGTCGATCGGCTCCCTATAAGCCTAACTCGTCAAGTGTCGGTGTCATATGGCCCAACCGCGAGATGTAGTCGACTGTGGAAGGTCCACCCCAGGGTGTATCCGGGCCCTAGGGTGCCAACCACTGACACAAAACAAGCACGCACAGTCCAAGCCTACTGGTGCCCATGTCCGTCTTTCATCCCCGGACTATGTGCACGACCACAGTCCACCGGAATCTACAATGGCGCACCTACCTAGCCGTCCCTTTTGGTCACTTACAATCAGCCCAGTAATCGTGCCCCACCCCTAGCCTGGTCCCTAGGGTATCCCGATACTCCCTGGTGGGTTACTGCTGAAAAGGGCCCCGCAAACTAGGGTTTCTAATGGGTTAAGTGTGGTTAATCCTATCCAAATCATGTATCAAGTTGGTTAAGTATATCCAAGTGGTTCATGACTTAACCCCAACAATATATCGTGTTTAATTGGTTAAGTATTCAAGTGGTCCATGACTTAACCCTACCATGTGGCATTAATTAACTTAATGCACCCCAACCTCTCACATTAGACTTTGTTGTGGTTACTAGTTAAGCCGGGCGGGTCCGGGTAGCTTTACACCACAACCTAGTCTAACCTCGGGTTTTAAGTGCGATATGACCGACTACTCACATTGGGTCCTATTGTTTGTAGCCACTAGTTAAGCCGGTTGGTTCCGGGTAGATTTATGCTACAAACTCAACCCAACCTCGAGTTGGCCACTTTCATGTTTTCTACATGTCATGTCCACGTTCATGTTTTCAAGCATAATCACATGTCATATTTTCAAGTCATGTTTCATGTCATTTAAATTTACCCATAACGTAACACCATCGCACGTAAGTTCGCATCAACACAAATAGATCAAAAAGGGAAACATAATTATACGATAAGTTGGGCATAAAGTGGCAAAGTCTATCACAAGTTTAACATGGTGATATATGAGGCAAAGGTGTTCATCACAACTAGCATATAAGGTTATTGGCCTCAAAACATGCATGACATCAAACTTAGCAATTAAACTAGCATGTAGTTCAACATCATAGGAAAAGGTGAAACATGATAATAGTTGTCATAGGGTGATAAACTTGTGGGTAGCATGTAGTTCAACATCATATGCGAGTTAGCATCAAGGTTATAAGATGGTTCTATGTTGCATTTATGCATAACTACCAAGTTCTATGTTGCATTATGCATAACCACCAAATAAAGCTCATAGCTTTCTACCCAAAAATAAAGGTAAATGATACTAGGTTAATGATAGTGCCACAATCATAGATCAAAAGAGTCATAAATGGATCTGTGCATACAAATATAGCCCCCAAGACAAGTATTATACCCAAAAGTCTCATTTCAACTTGCTACATGATCATATTAACTTCATAGTTTAAATCTAAGAGTAGAGTGGGGCTTACAAAGCGTGGCTATGAGAACTAGAACACAATAGAACAAGATAGAGACGTTGTAGAAGCTCTAGGAATGATGTAGCAACGCAAATAGCCTTGAGAATAAGCAGCTCCTTTGATAGAAAGAAGAAAGCTTGCTCCTTTTTGCCTTAGAAGCTCTCAAAATGAAGATGGAGGCCATGATTAGGGAGCATTTTGGCAGAATTTAGTTGTTAGGTTGATTTGTGATGATTTAGGCTAGGTATTATGGTGTTTTTATAGGTGTAGAGACTAGTTTAGGCCATAGGATTAACCCTAATTCAGACCTGAGCCATCAAATCACGTCACAAGCCAAAAAAACAAGACCCAGAAACCAAAACAGGTGCACCAGGCCAAACTGGCCTGACCACCCAGGTTGACAGGGGTGTCGATTGGGCAATCGACACCAGTTGGGGCAAGTCGACTCCCAAGTCGACTCCCCAGTCGACTTGGGGCTGGGCGGGAAATTTTCCCGCCCAGTCTGTTTGGATCCAGATTTGATTTTCGAACTGTTTTTAAACTCTGGATTTTCTGAAAATTTCAACGGGCCATAACTGGGTCATATGGACTCCGATTTTCGAAAACTCGGACTCTATTTCGCGTATTTTTCCGAGACGAACGCAATGGCACAGACCGTTTCCCTTGATTCATATTTTAACATTTAATTCTGCCTTGATTTACGTTATAACATGTTATTCAAAATACGGGTTGTTACATTGATTATTAATTTAAATTAGTTTATTGTTAAATAAATCTAATGAAACTATTTAACGAGTATTTGTTAATTTTAATAAAAATTTAAATAGGGAAATTTATTATTTAAATTTAGTTGATTAAAAATTCAACTACTATTACAGTAGTTAGTGATGAAGTAAATTATTAATTTAACTATTAATAATTTAAGACATTTCTTTTTTAAGCGAAACTCATTTAAGAAAGAAATCGGAGTTTGAAATGGAATCGAGTTGAAATTGGAAAGAGTTTATTATCGGATTTTAAGGGAAAGCCCGGATTTTTATAACAAAGTTATAAAAGAGATTTCGAGCGGATGCGATAGATTAAATTAATGTTTATTTAATATTTGGATTAAGTAAAGACAATTGAGATAGAAAAGGGTTTATATTAAACCTGAGTTTTTAAATAAGATTTATCAAAGGGCATGAAGTTAAAACGTTGATTTCAAATTAATTTACTTGATAATGAATTAAGTGAATGGAAGTGAAACAAGATTTTCAAAGGGAAATGATTGAATGGATTAGAAGTTGAATAATATGTGTTGATAAGGAGTTAAGTTAAGAAATTGAAGGATTAGAACCAAATTGGAGATTGGTTGAGTTGAGTAATTGTTCCGAGTGTTAATCTGATGTTAATTTCGGTCGTCGAGGTTGATACTTAGAGAGTTACTCGCTTACCAATTTACGGTCAGGGACTAATGAATGTTGAAGTAACGAGAATAAAAAGGATTTAATATAAATTAATATTTCCAAGGTAAAGGAAATAAAAAGAGGTTTTGTGAAATTATACGATATTTACGAAGTAAAGAAATTTAAGAAACGAGTTTGAATGGTTTATTCAAAAGAGAATAAGTGCTAGTGTAGTTCCAAGCGATAAAAACTGAAGAAATTTCGTAAATGATGTTTTGTGTGAAATCTGATTGAACTCAATCTGGAGGTATATATATGAATTAATTCTAATGCTTTTAAAAATGGTTTTGCAAATATTCTTATAATAAGATAAGTAGGAATACTGTGTTTTAAAATATTGGAAAATTAAGAAGTTTTAATTTGTTTTTAAATTAAAAATGGCCAAGTTATGCTGAATACTGGACCAGTAAATTCATTTTATTTTTATGGTTGAATGGTTGTTTATTTGATAGTTAAATTACCGACTATCTAATACACTGTTTCAAATCTTGCAAATATCTCCCGAGATCTCCTCCGACATCTCGTTTTGGACTCCTTCCGAAACGAAATAGCAAATATCACTCTAAATCTCCTTTCGAATATATCGCCCGAGATATTGCAATATCGAACGATATATCGACCGAGACGAAATACAGGAAAATCGTTCGAGATCTTAGTTTTTTTGGTTAAACTTTAAATTTGTGACTGAACTAGAATTATAATTAAAAAACTCAAATCTAGCCATATCAATCTTTTGTTATCTTACATTTTGCATGTTAAATGACTATATTACATGTTCGTATATGTTTTACAATGTTTATGATTTTCATATTTGTCTTTTTACATACATGTTACTTATGAAATTATGTATTTTATGGTCTATTTACGTTGGATCTTTTTAATGTTTTGGATCCTTTTAATGTTTGATGTCTAACAATATTCTTGTTTTAAGCATATTATGATTTAGAGTATGGATGATCTTTCGCAAAATAAAGAATAATAAAGTTATTTTGCATTTTAAGTTTAAGTTACTATGTTTTTGATAGCATTCAAAAAAAATCATTTTGTTAAAATATCGTTTTTAACATATTATGTACCCGAGATTGTTCCGATATGAACTTTCAGACATGAGATGAAAATCCGAGACGAACTCCCGAGTTAGACTCATCTCGTCCGAGATCTCCCCCGATACGCGACCGAGTCTATAAAATCCCCGAGACAAAACGCGACCGATATCCGAGATTTAAAACCTTGATCTAATCAGGCCTACACGATTATTAGAATGGAAAGACCGGGATCGAATTATATTCGAAAACCATTCCGACCAGCAACTACAAAATTGAGAAGATACCAGATGCTGATCAAGACGGAGCCATTGAAGACCATAGATATTCATGAAACAGAAGGATTACTTAAATCTCTAGTTAACTCCTATATTTTTCAAAGTCTACTATATATTAACTTAACTGTATTTTATAACCAAAGATATAGTATGGTTCTGTCCTAGTTGAAATCTATGGATTTGCAAGGATTACTCGCTATCGATCTTTAGGGTAATCCCTAGGATGTTATAGGAGGGTACCTTCGGTTCATCCTGTTTTTGGATGACTTGTATGGACGAATGTCTGACAAAATATTTCTTAAGAATCACGTAAGTTGATTTTTACAAATGTATCTCTATTGGTGGTAGAGAAGACACCTTCTCTTAGCATAAAAACCCAGAGTACTTTTGTGAACGTCAATTAGTGATATGACGTATTTGACGATGTGGCATTCAAAGTTAATGGTGATATATTGTTCTAAAGGTAGTGTTAAACCTCAAGCCTCTTCAATCAGGAAATGGTATAAAATCGGGTAGGTCGAATGGCTAAGTGGGTCGCTCCCAATTAGGGTGTATTGTCACCTGATATGGAGAAATTCTATTTGCTTCTTTATTCTTTCGATGTTGTCCCTTTCGGGAAACAGTGGGTAGCTCCCAATCGTTGGTGATAATACATTCGGTACTCTCATGCGAAATGAGGGGTCGGTCATGTTTAGCCTGGGTTGCAAGATGTTCTTGTTGAACTCGGTGTATTCCTCTCTAGAGATACACTGCCGGAAAGTAGTCCCATACCTTGCCAGTTGGAATCCAATCTCCATTAACCGCCCGCGGTTTCGATTGTATACTATATATTTGGAGCGTGAGATGCAAGCGTTCCGCTAGATTGCTATTTATTTGTGTTTAGACACTATTATAATATTATAATAAGATATGGTTTCAAAAACTTTTTGGGTTATCGTAAGGTAAAAACCATCCGTGTTTATGTGTTGATTGGTCTTACGATTATCTTTTTTCTTTCAAAAAGAATTGTTTTTGACTTTAAAATCAAGTTGGATGATTTTATAAACTAGCGAATTTTTCTCACTCTAGTTCACTAGACTGATCCGACGTTTCTAATGCTCGAGTTAGACCGAGTTTTTTAGGTTTAGGTTTGGGTGATACAAAATTCATGAAGACGTACTGGAGGAGTTCAGACGTATGATATCTAGTTTTTATTCCACTGTGTATTGTATATCAGGACAAATTATTATAGTTGTCCAGATGTGTGATGTACTCTGATGATTGTAAGTTTTTATTTCAAAGCTCTCAATAAAGTTTTATTTCGATATTATATTTTATTTCGCTGCGATGTGAGACTCTGATGTTGTTCTGTTGTTGTTCTTCTTCTATTCTAATATTTCTTTATTTCTTATCTCACCCTCTAATTTCTTTCTATTAACTATCTATTGTTTTTGATACTTGAGTTCTGACAAGTAATGCGGGTTTATGTATTATTGTTGGAATTCAAGCGCCGAATTTCCTGGGCCGTTACACCAGCATCCAAAATCGATTCCACCATTATCTTCCACATAGCCAAAAAAACGAGATTTAAAGATTCCCGCATTGATTAGTAATCAATAAAGAAAGATTTCCAGTTGCAAATAAGGTGGTGAGGGAGATAGACCAACACTAACTGTTAAGTCGGAAATTTCACAAACAACTCCCTCCTAAAATTTGATCCATGACTAAATTACCACTTCCAGTTAAAACATCCTCCTCGGCCACATCATTGGAATGCTCAATCAAACCAAACTTGCTAGTTTCAATACCAATAGAGGTCATTTTCCACCTTTATTCAACATCGACAGCGTCAAACAAGGAAGCTAGACAGTTCTTACCAAAAATAGTGGAAGCTGCATCATAGTTTTATGGAGAATCACGCAGAGCGTTAATGTCAGCAAGTAAGGCATCCATTAGATTACTAGTCATAACTGGATGTGGTTCAGCAAGGGGAGGCCAGACGGTCTCGTCAAAGAGTTGAAACAATTTCCTGAGTGTATCATGGAGGCTCCAATAAGAAGATCTGAGGCCAACGGATTGAAATATTTCCTGCAAGGCATTAGAGAAGACAGGTTCGAGTGGAGGGATTTGAAGTAATTATTAATTGTATGTAAAATTATAAATAAAGAGGAATTTATGCTTATCTAAAGCCATCTCGTTCGCATCCAAAATCGATTTTGAGCTAAAATAAGGTCGGTCAAGGGAGCCTTTCCTTCTTCTCTATGAGCGATCCGAACACGGCAGGGGAAACGAGAAAATGAAAATGAGACGTGAACGAAATCTAGAAAATTAGGTGTTGATTTTGGAAATTAGGGATCGAGAAATTTAGGGGGTGAGAACGAAATGAGAAGTAAATCGGGTGAATGAAAATAAAAGCGGAACATAGAAATAGCTAAGGTGTGGATCGATGGTATGGATTAATGGTTGAGATTTTATTTTAAATGATTGTATAGATCGCCGAGGTGTTTTTTTTTTTTAATTTTAAAGGTCTGCTATAACAACATAATATAAAACTATTGCATCGTGTTATACTAGTTTAACTAGTGCGACAATATTTATGGCTTAGGTAACACCGAAAATATAACGTTGCAGTAGGACCAAAAAATTATAGCTATCGCAACATTTTAGCTGACAACACATTGTAATTTCGTTGCAATGTGCCATTTATGGCATAGTGATCTATTCCGCTAGGTGGCTTGGTCTCACTAAATGTATATTTGGCTTGACATGGTAGGTTATTACTCATACTAGACCGTTATCTGACTTGTAGTTTTTGGTTTTTCCCCAAAACTCTCGGGTAACCATTTGAGTACATTTAGCATATGGATTTATCAAGTATCCAATCAAGAGAATAAGCTTCAGGAGATATATAGAAGACAATTCTACTAATTTATGAGTTTTTGTTTGATGGATGTAAAAAAAAGTAGTATTATTGCATAATTTATGCTCTAATCAACTAGGAGGGCAACTACATATGTCGCTCTTGGAAATATTTCATTATTACATTTCTTTGAATGTGGATTACGCATGATAATATAAAACGGAAGATACAAGCCAATGAAATAAGTTATGTGGTTTTTTTATATCCCTATGACTTGTGATATATAAGAAAAAAAGGGTCTCTTTCCATCACTAGGCAATAATACTATTGATGACTAAAACATCAGTAATGCTTATTTTTAGGACTCAGAATGAAGGATGTTACAGTTATTTCATGATATGGATGTATGTAAAACAAAGAAATGCAAACACTGGAAGGATATGATCGAGGAGGGAGACAACAGTAGGTAGTTTGAGCAATATGTTTGAAATAGGTCTACAACAACGAAACAAGGGCAACTATTAACTGCATGGCATAAGAATGAACCTAGACCTAGTTCGTATGCTAAATTCATCATCAATTAATGTTTTGGATTAGTTTCAACAATAAACAGTTAATTCACTTACATATGTATAAGATCAAGGTTTAGTTTTTAGCATGCTATTAGATAATGATGAACCACTAGATTTTAACATGAGAAAAGATTTTGTTTTGGAACTTTAATATAACTACGTTGTAAGTATGGATTATACTTGGGAAATATGAAACTAGAAACTGGATATCTATTTAATCACTTAATGGTTGCCAAGTACGGATTGTGCTTGATAATTTTCGGGCCTCTTCATTATGATTTTGCAAGGCCATTTAATTGATTACCTAGTGTGGATTATGGTTTATAAGGTTCGGACAGCTTGTCAGGACTTGGCAACAAAGAGCTTCTATTAGTGTTTCTAACGAATCATCCACTTTGAGGATGAAATCCGGTGATCAAAACAACTCGGAATCGATTGAAAATTTACATATAATAACTAGAAAACATCACAAAAACACTGGAAAAAAAATTTCTCCATTTCTTCAACGAAACATTATAAAAGACTCTGGGAAAGCTAATGATCGATATGGACCCGGAGCACGGAAACTCTATATGTAACTTCAATGAAACTACTTTCATAACTCAAAAACTAGAAGGCAATTCAATGAAGAAAACACATAAAGTATAGGTCATCATTAGAGGACCTAACTCATTAGAGGACCTAATGTAGGGGTCAAACCCTGTTTGGGTGCAACTCTTGGATCGGTGTCGATCCGTAATAAGTAGACTGATCCAGGTCCCACTTTTGGTCTCAGTTGTTCTTATTCGATGGGCCCACCATGAAATCTTAGGCTAACAGGATGTCTTCTACAGCTATAAATATAGGAATTTGTATATTCATAAAGGGATCTTCTTTATCTTCTCTGTCCGCAAAAGGTTTTCTGATACAATAACACCATCTTCTCTCTACATTCATGCAAAACAACAACTGTACTTGTAATTTATTGTATGATAAAAGATTAATTCAAGTGGACATAGCGAAGAGTATGCAAAACCACAAAAAAAAAAAATCATGTGTTCTTTTACTATTTTTGCATTTTAAGGCTATTTATAATTTGTGATATTTCAATACTCATCTGGGTGTTGGTGCTTGCTTGACCAAAAACAACTCTAACACAAATGCCACATGTATGCACCTATAACATGCACCTCCATATCATGACCAAGACATAGTTTACCAACCATAACCATTGCATAACATAACATAATTCTTTATAACCAAACACAATATTTAGACTTGATTTATATGTCAAGATTCATATTGCATACACATAACATTCATAAAAAACTGCATGATTTTCTCCAACAATATCATTCACATATTAGGCAGAAAAATGGCCAACAATACAAAGGATTAAACTTCTCCTAAAAGATAATAAATTTGCTCATCAAAGCTTAACAACTTAAGGTGACTTCTACGAGGACCTGTATTTTTCTTAGATATTGAATTCCTTTTGATAAAGATTTCTTTTGGACCTGGAGGGGTGTTTTGGCTTGGCTTGGCTTTAGGTTAAACAAGGGGCCCCTTGGTTGTATGGAGGTTGTAGTGCTTGAAAATCGAAGAAGAGGGAGTGTATAGAAGTAAGTATGATCCAAATAAGTTAACAAAATAGATTTAAAAAGAAAACCTTGTTTCTAAAACTTTGTATTCCAAATAAGTAAACAAAGTCGTGTGGAGACGAGATAACAATGCTAAGGAAAATCTTGCAATGTGGAAAATTACTGCAGGGGCGATTCTCACAAAGGACAAGCTAGCCAATTATGGAGTAACTCTTGACAGAAGATGTGTGTTCTGCAACAATTTGGATGAGAGTATATGCCACTTGTTCTTTGACTGCGGTGTTACTCAAACTATTTGGAGTGAAGCTCTTAGTATTCTTGAAGATCATTCTACTTACAGCTCGAGCAATGGTGAATGGGATAGAATTCGCAACAAAGTAAGAGCCAAACATCCACGAGCTAGGATATTCTATCATGTATTAAAGAAAATTATCAGTAATATATGGCGCCAACGCAACATGCGTATTTTTGATGCTGCTGGTAGCATGAATAATGGGCAGTGGAAGCAGTTCGTATGGCACGACATCACGAAAAGACTGAAATTCATCAAATTCACTTATGATCCTGATATTTTTGGCTAAGCGCTCTGCTTGCTTCTCTCTCTATCTCTCTCTCTCTCTATATATATATATATATATATATATATATATATATATATATATATATATATATATATATATATATATATATGTTCTGTCGTAGTCTGTTAGCTTTTGATATGCCTTGTTTCCACTGTAGCTCTTTTTGTTGTTTCTATCCTTGTACACCTTTGTATTCGTCTTTGGTATATCAATAAAATGGTAGGGGGTCATTTAACCCCGTCGGCGTTGGCCCAAAAAAAACAAAAAAACTTTGTATTCCAATGGAAACTATGGAATACTTTGAGAGTTTATAGGAACTTGACAAAGTACAAGTGAAATGAAAAAAAGTGGAAAACGGTAGGAAACATTTGTATATAATAATTGCATAAGCTAAATTACGAATTTAACCCTAAATATGCGCCGTCCACTCCATAAATCCCACATCAATATTCTTGTCTCCCTGCTTATACGTACCGCATTGTCCCTCTTCTTTGTTTCCTCCAACATTCATTTAATGCTTGCAGCACTCATATTTGTAACCTCATGATGTGCTACACCAATTTTCACTTATATTTTAAAAGCACATTTTTTTACTTGTATTTTAAAAGCTTTTGAAAAATACCATAAATTATTATATCAAATTTTCTAAAATTTCCTTTTTTATTTGAAAAGCTTATGTAAACTACCATGAATTGCCATATCAAAATTTTGTAAACATTAATATATATATATATATATATATATATATATATATATATATATATATATATATATATATATATATATATATATCATAAAATGACTTCTAGCTTGTATATAAATGTATATGTATACAAGTGCGCATTCATGCTTTGCACACGGATGCAACAACAAAAATGATGTAGCTTCATTTATATTTACATTTGCAAATAAAAAGTGAGTGCTATATGAATACTAACCATCCAAAAGGTTAAAGATTATATGGATACGTTTTGTTTCAAGTGGTTAAAAGAGGGAGGGAGGGAGAGAAGAGAGAGAGAGAGAGTGTGTGTTATTAAAAAAGGATAGAATGAGATATCATGTCATTTGTTAATATTTGAAGAGGTTATAACATTAAATAACAAAAAGATGGTGGAGACTTTGTTACGTTATAATAATTATGTGAAAGGAACAAAACTGGTATAACAATCCGATAGCAAATAATTGATAATCATCCCAACATGCACTTAACTAATATTAGCGGAGCAAAAGTGAAACTAACATATGAAATAACTAAAAGAACATTGAGCAATCACATCCTTCAATATATAATTGAATACGAAAATTGTTTGAGTTGATAGTTTTGATGCTCTTTCGTTCATTTATTTATTTAAATAGGAAACTTGGTTTCAAGGTATCAGTAGAATTTAGGCCCACTTAGGAAACACAGCAGAATTTAGGCCGATTTATTTATTTAAACACACATTTTTTATTTTTCAACCCATAAGTCATTTTAATATTTAAATAACTCTAAAAACACAGCAGAATTTAGGCCCACTTAGGAAACTTCTATTAGGTATCAGTAGATGGATTAATTAGGACAACTCAGAATTAATTACTTGAACTAAATTTACTAAACATCTATTATTCACAATTGCTTATTTCATTTGCTATTTGCTATTTTAGTCTGGTGAAGCAATAAATCATATGTGAAATCTAAGCGTGCACACATGCAGTAGTAGTTAATAGTTGACTCTTTTGTATTAATAACGAACTGTAATAGGACTCTTTTGTATTAATAAAGAATCATAACTAATGGTACAATTTACCTGAAAAAGGCATTTGTTTCTATATCCATTCAAAGCGAATTTATATTTATCTATTGCAAAAATGCTTTACCCAAAATAAATGGTGGAGAATGAACTTAAATTTAACTTGAGAAATGAGTTCAACATGGACATTTTGGCATGCCTATTTGTTATTAGCACAAGGGTTATCTTATCAATACTAATAATAGATTTCAAAAATTATTGTGCAAATACTAAATGTTATCAAACTAACAAAAGATAGACCTTAGCACAATTGTAGTCATATTTCCTTGCTATGCAATTGTCTAAGGAACAACATAAAGAAACTTTTGAAAAAAGAATGCAAAATGATCTTTACACACTACAACAGAATCACCATTTTATACCGGTGTAAAATAGTTGTAAAAGACTTTTTACAACGGTGATTACACCATCGTATATTAAGAAGTTGTAATAGACTAAAATCTTTTACAATTATGTATTAACTTTGCAACTAACAGTTGTAATAATAACTACTATAACTGTTATGCACCATTGTGACTTTGTAATTTTTACAACTATTTCTAACAGTTGTAATACACATTATTACAACCATAATTGTCAGCTACGTTTTAAATCCCAAAAATTAATATATACATTGATCATTCACATATTAATAATAATATAATTCATATATCAATACAACAAATATAAGTAAATCGAATTCATATATATATATATATATATATATATATATATATATATATATATATATATATATATATATGGGGCAGGTTCGAGAGCACCCCAAACAGTGCAGCACCCCAAAAGCCCCTCAACCATAGCCAAGTATTTCATACTCTCTCTCCTTTCACTCATTCTCTAACTTTCCACTCACATTCTTTAATATAAATGAGTGGGTGTGGTTCGGGTATAAATGAGAGGCTGAAATTCAGGGGAGCTCCCTGATCCTATTTATATATATATATATATATATATATATATATATATATATATATATATATATATATATATGTGTGTGTGTGTGTATACACACACACACACTAATAATCATAACATTCGATCAAAATACAATACACACCCAACAAAACAATCTAAAGTAGTTACTCACATCACCAACTAAATCATTCTAAAAAAACAGTCATTCCAAAATATATATATCGATATAACACAAAAAGTACATATGAAAGACAAATGTTTTGTCCATAAAAGATTGCATACCCTACAGGAGTACACTGGTCGAAAACAACGAAATATTTATGCCAAGTCAAGGTTGATCCAACTGCTACTCTAATGGTACTCATCTCGAATTTCGACTTCCACAAGATTCAAGATACGGTCAGTACACCTATGCATTGTTGTGGATAGCAAAATCATGAATTACACAGGTGTAAATCCATTGTTGTAGATAGAAAAATACATTGAGCACCCTATTCAGTTGGACCATTCTAGTGCTGTATAAAAAAATAATATCACCAAAATCTTGAATTACATCTGTCATGAAATACACCTGCATTTGAAGTAGTCATGGATTCTAATAAGTGAAAAGCATCTTTGATTTAAATCTCCATAATTGAACTTTATGTTGATTTTATGTGCCTGTTGCTAAATGGAAGCTGCCGCAATTATATATTAAGATAATTGGGCTATTCAATCTCTACAATCTCAGTCAGTGTGTTTTTGGAAGATCCCTTCGTTTCCTTAGCTTTGCGTTACTATAAAGTATCATATCTCATGTTAGATATATCTCTTGATATGCTTGGTTGGTATGCAGATACATCTAACATGCCCTTGTCTGATCACCTAATCCACCCAATAAAATCATTTTTCATTTATATTGGCCAAGTACGAATGCAGCTGCATAAGAAAATTCATAATGGAACTCATCCTTAGCATGCCAAAAGAATTACTATGTCTTTATGAATGAATTCATATAAGCAATTACGAGTTATACACCAAAATTTCATAACGAAATAGCAATCATGATAAAAATTTATTGCAACAATTTTGATTATATACATGAATACTAATATGACTTTTGAGTACAACAAGCAAAAGATAATTAACCATTAATGATCCACACATGTACATTATCCTTGATATATCAGCATGTACATTTTTAATTAATGGCCTAGTGATCATCAATTCTACTTGATATGTTCAAGAGTCACTCTTTTCTTCTTGGCATGGTTCGTAATGACAAAATATTTTGTTTTTTGTCTACTTTGATTGGTTATACTTATTAGCAATCACAAGATTATTAAATTTTGCGATACTATATAACTGAAGTGGTTGGAGGTAGCTTCCTGCCGAAGAAGACGGTTCACACATTGGAGCTCGTAGGTGGAAGTTGCAGGCAAACTTGTGCATGGTTTCAGCAGGAATGAGCAAAGATGTTTGTCATAGGGTGACAGACGTCTGTGTTGTCAGGAAGGATTTTCCTAAGACTTGCAATAGACGTTTGTCACCCTATGACAGACGTCTATGCTGAAGCAAAGATAATTCCAAGTGAGGGACAAACGTCTTTCACAACTGGGACAAACGTCTAAGGCGAATTCTGGGCTATTTCGGACTGAAAGCTTGGCAGACTGATTTGTGAAGGATCGAAGGGAAATTTGGACAAGTGCTACGTTCTATTCTCTCCCTATATAAGTTATTCTCATATCTCAAATCAGAGGTACTAGAAAATGGTTATTCAAGAGATTAGATCTAGGTTTATTCTAATTAGCGTTTTGATAACATTAGTCTTCTTCAATTCTTATCTCCACAAAATCATTTTTTCTGGTGAATTTGATCATTGTAATCAATCTCTTATACTCTCTCTCAAAGTGGACGTACACTGACAAGACATCAGTGGAACCACTATAAATCCTTGTGTCATTTATTTTTCGTTATAGCTATGATATTTCTCTTATTTGGTGACTGTGATTGGTTATTGGATTTAGTTGAGATTGTTTTGAGATATTTATCGGTTGTTTTTGCACTTTTACATGATCTTGTCTATTAACGGTATTTTTCGTCAACATCAGTGATAGGTCTACGGAAGTGGACCTAAGGAGAAAATGAGGTTTTTTATAGTTCCCACAAGCTTGAGTTAATTCATCGTTTCCTAGGTATCAAGGTCTAATGCCCAAAAAATTAGTTACTCTTCTCTTCAAGGGGTGAGCATCACGCTTCCGCGACTTAAGAATCAACAGTTATCTCAGGATAAGGGTTCCCCAAGCACAACACGAGGTAGAAAGCTAAATGGCTTGTCGGAAGAGTATTACAAAGATCTTGAGGAAGGGTTTAAACTTGTGCGAGGAACCTTCTTCATGTACAAAACATAAGGTACTTTGTAGAGGAAATAACTAGAAAATACATAGGAAATATACTAAATGTTGACCTACTCTTTATTTCTCATTGATTTGAATTACATAAGAGTCTACTAAGGTAATCCCCAAATTGATTTAGAAATTATGGTTTACTCTAGGAGAAAAGAGTACAAGATTGAGAAATGAGAATTCAGCCTCGAAAATGAGACCCTTGGGTCTTATTTATAGACAAATCGGGTTTTTTTTTTACATTGGGTCCGCATAGACCTCTTTCGGATGCAACAACTACGTGTAGGTCTCTTTTCCCTTTTAGTTTCGGTTGCTTTGCTCTCGGCCGCTCTTTTGACCTTGTTGACAGATGCAGTATTGCTTTTAGGGTGTCGGTCTCGGTTCTCGGAAGGATGGTCTCTGTCTTTGGAACTTTTCTTTAACGTTGTCTCTCCCTTCTTTGTAACGATACCAAGCCTGTTGGTATGGATAGCTTTGATAAAGGCATTTGGCTTCCGATTATGAGCTTCTAGTTATGAGCTTTCAATTTTGCTATTAATTCTTCATGAGGCTTTCCTCAGTGCCTTAAGTGCGTTGTTTCGGGAATCGCTACATCTTTCGGTATCAGCACTAAGTGGATTATTGTGGATAGCTTGTCTCTTTACAAGCTTTAACTTGTCTTTGGGCATATTCCTGAAGTGGGCTCCAGTCTTTCAGAGGGGTGTTTCCGGTGTCTTGCTTGTTGATTACTGAAGTTGCCTTTGGGTGGTTATTTTGGTCTTCCATTCCTCTTTGTGTCGGCATTAAGCAAGTTAATACCTGTAGCCAATTCGTTTTCCTTGGTTTTGGGTTGTAGGTTTCCCTTCGGACTTGAGCTTTTGTTGACTATCTTGCGTGTCAGGGCTACCCCATTGTGATTCTTTCATTTCGTTAGATCCAAGTTTTATCCTTTGATGAAAGTGTCGGTTGCTTGTTGTTCCGAAGGCTTCCCTTATGCTTTCGAATTTGTCCTGTACCGGATTTATGCTTCCTGATTCCCCTTTTCTGTTTATGACAGTCTGTTACCCATTCACCGTCAGCTTGTCTCGGTGTTAATTTTGGTAATAACATTTTCCCCCTGGTGAAAGGTGTTTTTGAATTTTCAAGTTAAAGTTTTTCTATCTTCGTACTGTATAGCTCTGAACATGAAGGGTTTCCGCTTTCAGCCTTTTAGGATGGATCTGACCCATTGACCCGATCTTACTCGAGCAGCTGAGATTGAAAGAGCATCTTTTTTTTCTTCTTACCTGCGTATTACATTGCTCAAACAAGGTAACTGTTCCTCAAAAAATTTCAGGCTTTTCAAAATCACAAACTCGATTTTTCGTTAGTATTTATAATCTAACTGTTGACCTAAATCTATATTACGCCTTTAACCCGATTTAGGAAATTAGTCAGAATCTTTAGGTATTTAGTGTGAGTTAAACCACGATGATAATTGGGATAGTGATTATTGGTGGACCAAATAAGTTACACATTTCCCCCATATATTTTTGGGGTTCAAAATGCAAAATTACATACGGAATCTATTTCTAGTCAATAAACAGAATAATATACTTTCGGTATGAGCGAACTCCACACCACTATCGTTTACTTACTTAGCTTCTAATTTTGCCGACACCAAGGCTCGTGTTTATTTAACTCCTGACACAATGGGTGTCGGCTTTACTGTGCAAGTGCTACCAAAAACACTATTTCCTCTCGGTTTCATTGCCGGCAAAATCGAAAGCTTCTCAACAGAACATTTTGATCTTGAGTTTGCTCGTACAGGGTTTCAATAATAACTAGATTTTTGGTAAGGACGCCGAATTATTCGGCTCTGGTTGAACCGTTATTTCATAGTACCTAGAGTCTTACCCTTTCGATACCTGCCTTTCGTCATATTTGGCTTAGTGATGGAATAATGAGTTTAATCATTACCAAAGGCCTAGTTGTTTACCAATGCAGGTGACTTATGCATGAACTTTGTCAATACTGATTTTCACAATTTATTTTAGTGTTTTAATAGGTTAAATTCCTAGTATTAGCAAGCTTTTATGTTGCTCACTCATTTATATATGCTATGTATGTGTTTTTGTAAAAGAAAATGGTACTAATAAATATGTTGTGGAATGATATCGCCTGGCAGCATTATGTCTAAGGAGAAACATACTAGTAACTCCAAGCCAGGCACATCTACTAAACCTCATCCAAAGAAGGTACCTATCCCCTCAACGTTCCTTCATTAATTCCCAAGAAGAAGTAAAGGCCATTAATCAAAGTTTTTGTATGACTGGTGTTGATGCCATTTTGGTTTCCCCTCAAGATACCATCCAGAATCCATAGAGAGATACTTTGCATATACCGTCATTCATATCTAGCATGGTGGTTTCTTCCCCTTCCCAGAGTTTATATTCAGATTCCTGTGCCATTTAGGGTTTTCCCCCATCCATCTTTCACCGGACACATATACCCTTCTTTTATGCCTAGAAATTTTTGCGCTTGAGTCCGGTCAATCTTCCCTTAATGACGATATTCTACGGTTTCTGCTTCATCTGGCCAGAGTATCAGATTCATTTATCCTTTGTTCTAGTCTTGCGAAGAAATGGATCAGGGACCCCATCAATAATTTTAAAGAGTAGGAAACCCAATTTTTCTATATTAGGTGTCCTCCTGGTATACTAGGAACTTTTGTCAATCCCAGTAATTAGCTCATCTTTTTCTAGAATCTCTTTTGCTTTTATCACGTCTTATCAATTATTATTCCATTGTAGCTTTCATCCCTAAAAAGAAGGAGTTAGGGATAGAAGATAAACGAGTTATTGATGCTCTTGATAAAGTATCCAAGGGATTGATACAACGTTCCGTCTTACTGACTCTGGATAATCTTCGTAAACACGCCATCTTGCCTCCATGGCAAAAGATTTTGGGACAACCTCCCATCGATTTTCTGGGTGCTATAAGCTTATCTCTTAGCTCTGATGACTTTAATCTTTCATCATCTCTGTTTCTAGTTTCTTTAGGTAAGGACGCTTTATTAGAATGATTGTCAGTCTTTATTTTAATGTTTCAACTCTTTTTTGCATTCCTATGGTCATCATCCACCCAAGGTGCTAAAGAATGTGTCAACTCTGATTGCCTTTGCTCACCTTGGCGATTCGACCGTAAAGAGACCTGCTTCTATCATCAATAACGGTCCTTCTAAAAGACTCAAAAGTGAAAACTTTGTGTCTCTCCCTTCTGACAATGGGATCATTGCTTCGCCTATTAGTCCACTACTGCTTGACCCCATTTTCCCTCCTACTGACACCACTCCCAACGTGGGTTCTTTCCAAAATGAGGCCACAGGGACCGGCTTTGTTATAGGCCTCTTAATATCTGACCCTCAAGGAGCTTTGGACTCAAAGGAACATGAGCTGACCTTTTTCTCCCTCCTTCGTCATGATGATTCTTCGAGCTTTCCTTTGCCAAGCTCCAACTTTGGAAAAATTCTGAAATTTGTTCTCCCTTCTGTGGATGTCTCCAACATGCCACTGTCCTTCAATTCAAATTTGTAGGATTTCTTTCATTATCTCATCAAGCAACATCTTTTGGTTTGTCTTTTATCCTTTTCTAATATCTCTTTTGCTTAAGTGCCCCCATATGAGGGCCGATATTGCCTTATTCTTTTCCAGATATCCAAAGGTTGGCACTCTCTTCGAATGGTGATTGCTTCATCATCTTCTGAGGTAAATAAACTTAAAAAGGAAAATGCTACGCTGGAGTCCAAAGTCCGCGATTTAATCGTAGCGAAGAGAAAAAGTGATAAGGAATGCGAACAGCTAAAAACATCCCTTGAAAGAGAAAGAGGAGCCAACAATCTCCTGACTACCAAGGTTTCGACCCCTGAGAGTGAGCGGACGGTTATGTTAAACTATCACGCCAAGAATTTGATAGCAAAGGACGGTGCACTTTCTAACGCTAGACGAGTCGTTTATGAAGCTCAAAATAGGATTTCTTTGTTCTTGAAAACACATCTTTCAGACATGGTGGTCGAGTACTATGAGAACACCCTCTTCCTAGCTTATTGTGATAATTTCAAAAAGTTTTCGAGTATGGATTTTCCTTCTATTCGGAGCAGGGTTACAGAAAGAATAAACTTGGCCAGAGAGGGTATTAAGGTTCTAGGACAAACAAGATGAAGATCGAGGACCTTTTGTCCATCGAAGATCTGCCAGATAGCTCGGAGTATGATGACACGGAGGAAGTGGATTTAGCTGCTGACGGGGATGACAAAGGTGATTATAATAATGATCCTAGCCCTAAGTGCGAAGACTGCCAGGATAACTTTAACAAAGATGATGGGATACTTCCTTCGCCTGTTGACGGTGCCTCAGGCTTTGGGGATGTGGGCATCGATCCTTCACGTGTCCCTATTATTCCATACCATGTTGGTACTTCCGCCAAAGAGACTATTTTCTTGGAGTCTGATGAAAGGGAACAAACTATGCAATCTGTTTCCCCTTATCCTCAGGTATATATTTTCATTCTTAAACACTTCCTTTCCCGCGTTGGGTTAGTTTATTTTATCTTAAAACTCACTGATATTTGTAAAATATTATGACATGGCTATGTATTTCGGGGGTGACCCTTTGTCACCTATTATCATTATAACAGAACCCTTTTTTACTAATGACATTGTTTCCAAGGACGATTTGCGTTCATTATCTAGGTTGAGGAGAGAGTTACTTACAAAATTGCTTTATAAGTCTAGTACGAAATGCTTTTTTAAAAGAGCTTAAGCTAATCTATATGAAGTATCCTCGGCTGTCTTTCAATTTCTTAGGTGATGATAGAGAGATGACACTAAAGAAGCTTAGGACTCACCACGCAAAGCTGATATGCAATATGAATCAAAAATGTATTAGAGGGAACAATTAAACTATTATGATTTTTGTAATTAATGCTCGTTTGGATGGACACATGATAACACCTGTATTGACCCTTTTCGAATGATAAGAGTTATGGTTTACTATTGTTATTTCCTTCTGATGATGAATTCTATAAGGAATAGTTTATATGTTTATAAAACAAGAAATTTCAGTTAGAGTTCTTCCCTCCTATGCTGGGAACGATGTGCTAGGAACTACGAGTCGGGGAACCTTCTAGGAGACTCTCCAATTGGTACTATAGATGGGTCTATTTTGTTTGAAGAGCTATCCGTGCAGTGTTTTAAACGATCAAATAAGTATTTTAGAGGACCAACTAAGGCAAAAGGATAAAATTATCCTTGAGCTAAAGAAAGAGATAAAGACGAATCCCTCCACTGATTTTGACAAAAAAGTGGAAGAGTTATATCGTCACATTGTCAATTTAGAAGTTGAACGTGACAATGCGTTAATAAAATGTGAAACTTGGGAATTCATTTTTGGGTGCACTACCAGAATTTCTATGCGCAAGTCTCCACATGTTACAACCGAGCTTGAGGCTCTAGACTTTGAGATAAGTCATCATGCAAGGAATTTCCCTTTTGGGTTAGATGATTCTCTTGTTAATAGGTGCTGATATAGGAGGTTTTTATGACAGAAAGTATAATGAGGATACACTTCGGTGTATCGACTTCTACGTTTCCAAAGTCCAGCAATTACAAAGAGAAAGACAAGCTTTATGAAAGAGTGCTTTTAGTTTGGAGAAAGAAAATAAGATTCTGCAAGCCATGGGCAAGGTCTATGTCGGGCTTTGAAACTTCAACTTAAGCCTTTAGACGACCCATATAAAATTATGGAAAACAGGCTAAATATCAACGAACTTTTATGTATTGCGCTTCATCATGTTGTTATTCCCCTTTATCCGAGAATGAGGAATCATAGGAAAATCTAGTAAGTGTCATCAATGCCTAACTTCCTTTTGAATATTCAATGATATAGTTTTGTGAATGAATCTGTGAATGAGATATGCATTACTTCTTTAATCCATATTTCACATAAACAGTAGCAATTTGTATATAATGGGTTTAAGAAATCTCCATGCACAAGATGGAAGATCACAATCTTTGCTTGAAGGCTCTTATATGACAGGCTCAGGCCATTGTGATGATATATTCTTTCCTTAAGGATTAGAATCTTGCATATCAGATTAAAGTACTAAAGGTAGAACTCCGGAAATCTCCTTCTGGTAGCAATAGGGCTTTGATCCATACTCTAGATTAGAATATTTAAAAGAAATGTGAGAACTCTCCCTTGGCTGTAGAAGAACTCTCCCTTGACCATAGAAGTCCCCAGATTCGGGTTATTTAACAGAAAACCAGAAATTAGTGAAAGTCCCAAACCAACCCAGATTCAGTTATTTCGAATAGAAGATCAGAAACCTATATATGGTAGTTAGTGAAATTTCCAAACCAACCCAGATTCGAGTATTTAGAATAGAAGACCAGAAACCTATTTCTGGTAATTAGTGAAAGTACTAAACCAACCCAGATTCGGGTATTTAGAATAGAAGACCAGAAACCTTCTTTTTAGCAATAATTGAAATCCCAAACCAACCCTGATTCAGGTATTTAGAATAAAAGACCACAAACCCACTTTTGGCCATTAGTTTTGTTACCCCTTTTGGGTTTGATTTATGAAGCAGAGGATGTATGTGCTTCTTGTTCCACTCTCTGGGCTTTTTATTGCCAAATCAGAAGATGTACATGTTTTGTTGCCCACTGTACGGGACTATGCGTCCGGTGCGCTGGCTAGCTTATCCACAAGCAGAGCCTAAGGACTTACGCGACCTCCCTCTAGGAGGGGCCTTATCATAACCATCGTAGGGGCTGATATTGTCTTAGATGCTTAAACCGGGCCATCATAGATACAGAATTAATGCTTACTCTTTTGATGCTCTACCCTGACCATCGTAGGTAGTGATATAGTCTTACACTCCACCCCCTCCAAGGGGTGCCTTATCCCGGCCATCGTAAGCGATACAAGGGTTTACATTCCCTTCTGCGGGTAATGCGGAACATAAGCAAAGGTAGAACGTGCTTAGTTCATAGCAGAGGCAGGGTGTTCTCTTCTACGAGCAGAGCAGGGCATGCTAAATAAATGCTCCGTCCCGACCATTTCTAGCGTGGATCGAAGGCTTACACTTTTGATGTTCTAACATGGCCCTTTCTGATTCAGGCGTGGAGAAAGGCTTACACATCATCCCCTACGGGGGGGTGTCTTACCCTGGCCAACTCGGCGATGACAGTTTTTTTTTTAATCCATTTGTGATTTGATCCACCTTGGGTTGCTTCGAGTTTTGAGAGGATTTCGATACCATTAATTGTGTAGATAATCCTTTTCCTAAGGATTTTTATTGGATTTAGTTTGATCCTTTTTTACAAAGTCTCGCAATTGTGCTTGATTGAGGAACTTGATGATCATCCCTTCGAGGATTCTGCCGTAGTTAGATTCATGTCCATTCATTATATGATAGTGACAGTAAGGTCCTCCCACTTTCCTTTCGTACTTGGTATTCTTCTTTGCGAACAACGAATAATTGATTTTTTGTTTGGTTAGGAAGTAAATGTTTTACATTGAGGTGGTAAGGTGGCATCCATCGAACATTCTCGGTATAAAGTTGTTTTTCTTGTCGCTGGAACTTAGCCCTTTTGTTATTGAATCTTGTCGCTCCACCCATATCTTTTCTTCTCCTTTTCAAGGTGTTTTGATACTGAAACACTATCCTTTTAATCCATTTGGAATCAAGGTGGTTAAAATCCCTCATTATTTCTCGTTTGAAGACCATTACTTTGATTTGATCGTGGATAGCTTTCCTTATATGAGAGAATGGGTTATACTCCTTTCTCTAGAACCATTTGGAGTGAAGGTTGGGTCTTGTCTTATGTAAGAAGGGTTGTCGCTCTAATAGTCAGGATCATATTGTTTCCTTTTTCCATTTGATTATTTGCAAGGCTTCAATTCTTAACCTTTGTTCTATCATCACTTTTGGGTCAGTGGTATCTGGCATATCCATTTGAGATCCAGAAGACTCTTGTTGGGACCTTTTGCCCAGATCTTGCTTCTTTAAAGCTTAGTCCAATCCGGGATAGAACAACATGGTTAGATATGAGGTAAGGTTGACCATGAGATCGAAGGTTCAGACCCTCCTTCTAGCGCCAAAATGTTAACGGTATTTTTCGTCAACAAAGGAGATAGATCTGCAGAAGTGGACCTAAGGGGAAAATGAGGTTGTTTAGTTCTCATAAGCTTGAGTTAGTTCACTATTTCCTAGATATCAAGGTCTAAAGCCTGAAAGATTAGTTACTCTTCCCTCCAAGGGGTGAGCATCACGCTTCCGCGACTTAAGAACCAACAATTATCTCGGTGTAAGGAATACCTAAGAACAACACGAGTTAGAAAGCTAAATGGCCTGTAGGAAGAGGTTTTACAAAGACCTTGAGGAAGATTTTAAACTTGCGCGGGAACCTTCTTCATGTATAAAACATAAGGTACTTTGTAAAGGGAACAACTAAGAAAATACATAGGAAATATGCTGAGTGTTGATCCACTCTTTATTGCTCATTGATTTGAATTACATAAGAGTCTACAAAGGTAATCTCGAAATTGGTTTAGAAATTAGGGTTTACTCCAGGAGAAAAGAGGACAAGATTGAGAAATGAGAATTTGGCCTCGAAAATGAGACCGCTAGGGTCTTATTTATAGACAAATCAGGGCCCCTTTGGACAATGGGTCTGCAGCGACCCCTTTCGGATGCAACAGTTACGTGTCGGCCGCTTTTCCCTTTGGCTCCGGTTGCTTTGCTCTCAGCCTGTCTTTTGACTTGGTTGACAGATGTAGTATTGCTTTTAGAGTACTGGTCTTGGCTCTCGGAAGGATCGTCTTGGCTCTTGGAGGGATGGTCTCGGTCTTTGGAACTTCTTTTTAACGTTATGTCTTCCTTCTTTGTAATGATACCAAGCTGTTGGTATAAATAGCTTTGAGAAAGGCTTTTGCCTTCCGGTTACGAGCTCCTGATTATGAGCTTTCAATTTTGCTATTAATTCTTCACGAGGCTTTCCTTAGTACTTCAAGTACATTATTTCGGGAACCATTATACCTTTTGGTATCGACACTAAGCGGATTAGTGTGGATCGTTTGTCTCTTTAGAAGCTTTAACTTGCCTTTCGGCATATTCCTAAAGTGGGCTCCAGTCTCAAGGAGGGGTGCTTCTGGTATCTTGCTTGTTGACTATTGAAGTTTCCTTTAGATGATTATTTTGGTCTTCCATTCCTCTTTGTATCAACATTAAACAAGTTAATACCGATAACCTTTTCGCTTTCCTTGGTTTTGGGTTGTAGGTTTCCTTTTGGACTTGAGCTTCTATTGGCTATCTTACGTGTCGGGGCTACCCTATTGTTATTCTTTCTTTTCATCAGATCCGAGTTTTATCCTTTGATGAAAGTGTCGGTTGCTTGTTGTTCCAAAGGCTTCCCTTATGCTTTTGAATTTGTTCTGTACCGGGCTTATGCTTCTGAACTCCCCCTTTATGTTTATGACAGTCAGATACCCCTTCACCGTTAGCTTGTCTCGATGTTAATATTGGTAATAACATCATCTTCCACAGAGATTGGATTTTTATTCAAGCGGTTTTCGGTCGAAATTCTCCACAACAATTTGTAGTAGAGCTTTGGTGTTGGTAGGTAGTTGTAGAAATGTCGGAATCAGATTCAAATGTACCTCATCAGTTGGTCCAATTTGTATAGCTCCTTATGTACGTGGGTCGTACGCAGCTTATGGTTCACAATTGGTAATTGACAAGTGGAACAACGATAATGATTTTAAAAAATGGCAATGGAAGATGAAAGCGGTTCTTAGGTGGAATCAGGTGCATCGGGTAGTGTTTGATACACATTTGTTGCTAGGAAACATCTCAGATGTAAAGAGAGAGGAAATGGAAGAGTGAGCATTCACTACACTTTAGCTTTCCATAGGAGAGAATGTTATCTCCGAAATTAGTGGTGAGACGGCTGCTAAGGGTATTTGGAACAAGTTGGAGGAGTTGTACATGAAGAAGTCACTCACAGATCGATTGATCTTGTTGCGAACTTTCATTACCTACAAGGTGAAGGAAGGAACTTTGATAAAGGCTCACTTGAATGTGTTTGATGATTTGTTAATGAAGATGAAGGCCGTAGATTTGAAAACTAAGGAGCATAAGGCAATGATATTGTTATGTTCTTTGCCTGGGCGCTTTACCGGCTTCTCAAATTGTTTGATTTATGGTCAAGATGCATTGACTCCTAATGATGGCAAGACGAGTCTTCTTAGTGAGAATTGTGAGAACAGATAAAGGGTCTGAGTGATAGAAATGGTGGTGCAGGTAATGGTCACGTTTTATTTGTGGAGAAGGAGAACTCTGAGAAGTAGGGAAACCGAGGGCGTTCTAAGTCTAGGAAGCCCGATTGGATAGGAAAGTCGAAGGAAAGAAATGACAAGTGCTTCATATGTAAGAAACCTGGTCATTGGAAGAATGATTGTCCAGACAAGGAGAAGAAGGAAGTATCATCTTCATTAGTTGCGATAGAGAGAGTTGTTGGTTAGGGAGACGTCGATGTTTTGTTGGCTGTAGCATCGGATGTTTTGAGCAACGAATGGGTGCTTGATTCAGGGGCTTCATATCAGATGATGTCTAATGTAACAACCCGTATTTCGATAACATGATTAAAGACGAGAATCAAGGCAGAATTTAATTTTAAATTCTGAATCAAGTAAAACGGGCTATGTCATTGCGTTCGTCTCGGAAAAATACGCGAAATAGAGTCTGAGTTTTCGAGAATCGGAGTCCGTATGACCAAGATATGGCCTCGCGAAGTTTCACGAAAAATTCCCAAATTAAAGTATACTTAATTAAGTGAAATGGGTTGCGCAGAGAAATATATATATTGATATATATATATATATAATTGAAAATTAAATAAATAAATATGCAAAAATGTTCAAAACAGCGAATTGGGAGAGGGGAATAACCGAACCGGCCGATTTTTGAGGTCGACCCGAGCCCGCTGGGTCGACTAGGGGTTAATCCAGGGTGTTTGGCTGTCAACCCGTGGGCCGATTCGCTCAAATGCAGATTTTGCATTTGGATGGTTCTCATGGTTCATCTTTAATCTAAAGGCCCTAGATGGTTCCTACACTAGACTTCTTCCCCAAGACATGCTTTGATGGCTTGGATTGAATCTAGGTTTAATCCTATGGTCTAAAACACTTGCCTAATCTATAAATAAGACCCTAACCTATCCTAAATCCTCATTATTCATTCATGCAACTAAACTATGGCAAAATTTCTACTCTCATGGCCTCCACTCAACTATCCTAGCCTCCACTTCATTTCTATGAAAGGTTTCATGATCATGAGAGTGTTAGAGAGTCCCTAAGTTAGTATGAGAGCCTCTCAAGTTGATTTCAAGGCAAAAGCTTTGATCTTTGTTCATAAAGATGGTGTTTTTGTTGATTTGGGGCATCCATCTTTGGGTTTTTGGGTGATGGCATGCATAGGCTTCCTCACAAGCTTTAGTTTAATCGATTTAGGCCTTCAAAGCAATGTAAGCCATTTTCCTACTCTTAGATATTAACTATGAAGTTAAATGTTCATGTTGCAAGTTTGGGTTTGATCATTGAGAATGATACATGCTATCATGTCATGCAAGTTTATGAAGTCATTATCTTGATCTTATGAGCTAAAAGCTACAACCTTTATGTTGAAATGTTGCATTATGCAACATGAGAACCTTCATACCCTTTTTTTTGTCAACTTGCATATGAAGTCATAACCCTTATATGATGATATATGCGAGTTTCTAGTCATCATTCCATGTCTTTTGTCACCATGATTCGCTTATGTGCCAAGTTTGGGTTTATGCATGTTTTTGAGGCTTAAGAATGTAACATGCAAGCTAATGAACACATTTGTGCCTCATTTGCCACCATGATTAACTTGTGGCTTAATATCCATTTTTGTCATGCATTTGCCAAGTCTCTTCTTTTAATCCATTACGTTGTTGCGAACGTATATGCGAGTTTAAAAAGCGTTGGGGTCACATTATGGGAAAACATAATGATATGAACATGATTTGGGTAAATGGGTATAAACATGACAACGTGTAACGTTAAATATGACATGTGTTTATACTTGAAAACATGACTTGAAATATAACATGGAAGTGACATGTAAGTATGCATAAAAACATAAGCTTGGGAATTTACCTATTAAGTTAGGTCTACCCATTGGGAATTTACCTATTAAGTTAGGTCTACCCAATTGCTTGAAAACTTGAATATGAACATGACACTAGACTAAACATG
The DNA here is from genome assembly GCA_030737875.1 of Allium sativum. Classification (NCBI taxonomy): domain Eukaryota; kingdom Viridiplantae; phylum Streptophyta; class Magnoliopsida; order Asparagales; family Amaryllidaceae; genus Allium; species Allium sativum. The sequence goes on along the minus strand of CM060924.1, from coordinate 233,436,699 downwards.
AAAGTGGCCAACTCGAGATTGGGTTGAGTTTGCAACATAAAGCTACCCGGAACCGACCGGCCTAACTAGTAGTTGCAAACAATAGGACCCAATGTGAGAAGTTGATCATGTTGTGCTTGAACCCGAGGTTAGACCAAGTTGTGGTGTAAAGCTACCCGGAACCGACCGGCTTAACTAGTAACCACAACAAAGTCTAATGTGAGAGGTTGGAGTGCATTAAGAAATTAATGCCACATGATAGGGTTAAGTTAATTTGATTAATGACTCTTAACCAAATATGACATGGACAAATGGGTTAAGTAATTGGATTAGGCTAATGATACTTAACAAAACATGACAAGGTTGGGTAGGTTAAGTAATTTGATTTGCCTAATGACACTTAACCATTTTTATACGACTAGTGGACGGGGATTAAGTTAACCAACACTTAATCAATCCAACACGATAATTTGGTAAGGTTAAGTAAGTTTTCTTAATGACACTTAACCAAAAGATACAGTTAATGGATGGGGTTAAGATTAGACTCAACTAGTCTAAACATGATAATCGGATGGGGTTAAGTTAGCCTAGACTTAATTAATCCCACTTGGTAGTTTAATGGGGTTAAGTTAAATACTTAACTAATCTAACACGATGATTTGAAGTGGTTAAGTGACCTATACTTAACCAATCTCACCCGTTAATTTGAAGAGGTTAAGTGACATAAACTTAACCAATCTAACTCGTTAATTTGATGTGGTTAAGTGATCTATGCTTAACCAATCTAACTCGTGAATTTATTGAGGTTAAGTTAACCCATACTTAACCAATATAACGTGAAAACATGATAAGGCTAAGTCATGAATCGCTTGAATACACTTGACCGGTTTGACTAAGTAATTTCATAGGGTCAAGTTAATATATACTTAACCGACTTGAGCATGGTTTGTAGGGTTAAGTCTTGGACTTGGATACTTAGCCAATTTTGACATGATTTGTAGATGGGTTAAGCCTTGAACTTGGATACTTAGCCAATTTTGACATGATTTGTAGACGGGATTAAGTCATGAACTTAAGTGACACTTAATCTATTATGTAAACCCTAATTCGGAGAATTAGGTTAGTAACCGTAATTAACAAGGATAACGGGAATAAGGCTAAGTCGTAAACCTTGGTTGAAGGATAACTAAGTAATGATTCTTAGTCAAGGAAATTTAGACCAATTCATAGATAGATGAGTAACCTGATACGGTAGGTCATCGTTTAAGTATACGAGTAGGAGCAAGTATCTGATTTAGATAAAGGCTCCAGCGAACTGGGTAACGAAGCAGCGGCTTCGGGGAACGTGAGGATATTCTTGGGATCCCTCTGTGGGCTGCCAGGTAATTATACTAGGCTCATGAGAGGTTAAGGTCTGCGTTAGAAGAACCAAGAGTATGCCTTGGTTGCTATACGAGCGACCTAAAGACGGGGATGGATAGGGTATAGTCGACGAAACACGGTCGTACCCTAGATAGCATTTTTCGTCAGGCTACCTACCATCTTTGGTCAAGCGTGTACGTACGGAAAGGCAGAGAACACCCAATAGACCATAATTGCTATCTAATTATGGTTGCGGTAAGGCTAGGATTGTGAGTTGGCCAGTAGTGTGTTCTCATACAGGATTTATCCTGTCTTGTCTTTCACTAGTTGAGGGAGTGGTCGCGTGGGACCATAGCCACGTATAGAAAAACAGACCTTAGCATCTGCATCGGCAGATAAATCGAAAGCTCCCGACCGAGTCCTGTATTTCTCGATCTGCCCTGTGACAGGACTCGGATGGCACGATGTGATACATGTGCATACAGTCATGGAAAGCGATTCACGATGAATGCGTGGGAAAAAGGGCGCGGTTGACGGTTAGCGTAAATCCCAGTGGCCCTGGGTGGTTGAACCAAAACCGAGATACGAAAACGTGCAATAGGTAAGCGTAATCCCTAGTGGCCCTAGGTAGCATAAGTCCTAGTTGTACAAACGATAATTCATGTTGGAAGACCCTAGCTAGGTTTAGGGTAACAGTCCAAACCGATCTTAAGGATCATGGAACTATGTTAAAGTAATGTAGAATCTCATGGGAAAGCCCGTATGGTCTACGGCAAGGGACTGAACATTTACATGGAATAAAACATACAAGTTGAGTAACCTATATATGCGATATATTAGGTTGACATGGACCATTACACGACTTTTGAGTGAGGGTCATTCTTGGTTAACACATGATACGGTGGGGATACTAGTACGGTAGGTGCAGAGCTAAAATGCAGGATAGATATCATGGGACGTTATACGTGATAGATATCTTGGGGATATTATACTTGATAGAAACCTGACGATGTGATACCTTGTTTTATCTTGACATCGTAATTTATCATGACACCTTAGTTTATCTAAGTTCAGTAGTTCATCCTGTTATTTCGATTTAGCTTATCTATCTTGTCATCATGCTTATGTTCATCTCAGTTTCTCATGTCAGTTAACTTTACTAGTTTTTATGCTAATAGTAGATAGGGCTTACTCAGTCTTTTTGACTGACCCGTTTTGTTTCGCCTCTTTTCTTCCATTCCCCCCCCCCCCCCCCAGGTTACAGGGAGGAAATACTGTTGTTTAGTTCGGACTTCTTCTGCTTGAAGGTCATCATGGATGGCTTGGACTTTTCTTGGCTAATGGCTACTTTACTGTTTTTACTTGGGGAATAATTTATGAAAATGTCTTTATGCTTCTTTACTATTGCAAGACAGGTTTTGATGTGCTCTGATGTAAAAGGCTTTAGACCTTATTTATTCATGTTATGAAAGTTTGATTTTACTTCCGCTATTTTTATATGTTCTGTCTTGTGATATTTCTGTGCATGTTTACCAATAATGCCCCTCTAAAGCTAGTGCATTCCTTTGCGAGTGACCCTAGCGGAGGCGGGGTGTTACACGTGGTATCAGAGCAGAAGGTTACCAGACTGGGCAAAAGTTTTTAAAGACCTTCTGAAAACTATTTGAAAATCGTTTACAAAGAAGCATTTTTTCAAGAAAAATTTCTTTTAAAAGAAAAAGGCTATTCCCCAAAGGCCATTAGCACTATCCTTATTTCCTTAATTGAATCTCTTCTCCTTTCTTTCCTCCATCTGTAGTCACAGTGGTTTTAACTGCGACTAGTCTTTTCTATCTACGAAAGTGCTTTCCATGCGATGGAGGTGGTTTTCAAGAGACCAGTGGCCGCGTTATAAGAAAGGATAGTGAGAAAGAGGATAAAGGATACGAGCTTAAGGATGAGCAACTTGTTGGTATGGCTTAGTCCTCAAAGGAGGGAGAAAGATGAACAATGAAACCCATGACGAGAAAGTATCTTTGGTATGGTGAAACGGGACGGATAGTTAAGTATTGTGGGACAAGGACAATATCATCGTTGTATACCCTCACTAGAGTACCTGAGTAGGGGGATAACATCCTTGTTGAAGATCTAGTTATTCTTTTCTATCATCCCGCCAAGACTTTGTTTTGATCCCCGCATCATTTAAGTCCGCTTCGGTAGTTGAGTCTCTGCACCTTAAGTACTAACGTAATAGAGAATCCCATTTTTGTCTCAAAGTCCTATTGGAGAATCAGTCCATTTATACATGACTTGTTTGGATTTGGGAATGTCTATGCCAAGTGTTGAGTTTGGAAATAATGCTTATGTTTATAAGCTATGGATGGATTCTAGGGATGAAGTGGTTATCCAGTAAGGGGTGCCACTCTCGGTTTTGATAGGAGGGTAGTTAGACTCTTGACTAGCCTTGGTAATACCCTCGAAGTCTCGTGTAACCTTTTGGGTTCGGTCATGGTTAGTTACTTAGAATCCCTTGATGCCTTTATGGGAAATTGGAAGCCCAATCGAGTGGTGTTCGCCGATAAGACGGATGGTTTATTTCACTTATGCATGGGTTATAGAAATCACCTTAGTAAGTGCGCTTGATAACCTGGTTGGCATCTGTTTACTTTCAAGAGAAAGTTCTTCTACATGGAATGCCTTATAGTATATAAACGAGATCCAAGATTCACTAGTGAATTTTGGAAAGCTTGCATGAGATCATGAGTACGCAGTCATGTTTGCGCCAAGTATTCTAGAAAAAGGATAAGTGCAAGTGGAACGAGAGGCGACGAAGAAATAAGTTTCAGCTCATGTTATGGAAACAGGAAATAAGAAGTTACGAAATCGCGAAGTTAAAGGACGGTCAAGGCACAATGGAATTAAGCTCAAGGAAATACGACTTTGATGGTTAAAGACTAGATACGCGCATGATATCTCTTTTTGGGAGTATATCCTTGATCCCTGTTTTCTGTAGAGCTTACTTGTAGGCTATCTTTTGTGGACATCCTCTCGGTCCTATTCTCCGTTACAAACCCTGTAAGGAGTTTGTCCTGTTTACCTTCTCGACCCTGTTTCAGGGAATTCTAGGTAGAACCATATGGATGTAAACATGTATTTGAAACATGTTATGATTGATATGGTTGCAAGTGGTTGCAAGTGGTTGCAAGTGGTTGCTCGTGGATGCGCGAATACACATTAGATACTAGCTCGACTCGGTCACATTTCATATTGCATATGCACGAGTATTTATACTTGTTTATGGATGAAATCGAATGTATTATCATGCGGTTGTTGCATATGAATGAATGATTGTGCACGCATATAGTATCTATATGACTATGACTATTTGCATACATGTTGGATTCATGGCACTATACATATTTTGCATTAGAAAGATTATTCAGGCCTGATCATTAGCATTAGCTAAGGAACATGTACACACACGTCTTGCATATATTCATACAGCATTAGAAATCATCTAAGGACAATAGTTGCTCGTGGATGATGTTTTGAGTAGATGGATGATGGATGGTAGGATATGTTCTTCCTAACTTGGAGATTTCGGGGACGAAATCCTAAAAGGTGGGGAGAATGTAACAACCCGCATGATTAAAGACGAGAATCAAGGCAGAATTTAATTTTAAATTCTGAATCAAGTAAAACGGGCTATGCCATTGCGTTCGTCTCGGAAAAATACGCGAAATAGAGTCTGAGTTTTCGAGAATCGGAGTCCGTATGACCAAGATATGGCATCGCGAAGTTTCACGAAAAATTCCCAAATTAAAGTATACTTAATTAAGTGAAATGGGTTGCGCAGAGAAATATATATATTGATATATATATATATATATAATTGAAAATTAAATAAATAAATATGCAAAAATGTTCAAAACAGCGAATTGGGAGAGGGGAATAACCGAACCGGCCGATTTTTGAGGTCGACCCGAGCCCGCTGGGTCGACTAGGGGTTAATCAAGGGTGTTTGGCTGTCAACCCGTGGGCCGATTCGCTCAAATGCAGATTTTGCATTTGGATGGTTCTCATGGTTCATCTTTAATCTAAAGGCCTTAGATGGTTCCTACACTTGACTTCTTCCCCAAGACATGCTTTGATGGCTTGGATTGAATCTAGGTTTAATCCTATGGCCTAAAACACTTGTCTAATCTATAAATAAGACCCTAACCTATCCTAAATCCTCATTATTCATTCATGCAACTAAACTATGGCAAAATTTCTACTCTCATGGCCTCCACTCAACTATCCTACCCTCCACTTCATTTCTATGAAAGGTTTCATGATCATGAGAGTGTTAGAGAGTCCTTAAGTTAGTATGAGAGCCTGTCAAGTTGATTTCAAGGCAAAAGCTTTGATCTTTGTTCATAAAGATGGTGTTTTTGTTGATTTGGGGCATCCATCTTTGGGTTTTTGGGTGATGGCATGCATAGGCTTCCTCACAAGCTTTAGTTTAATCGATTTAGGCCTTCAAAGCAATGTAAGCCCTTTTCCTACTCTTAGATATTAACTATGAAGTTAAATGTTCATGTTGCAAGTTTGGGTTTGATCATTGAGAATGATACATGCTATCATGTCATGCAAGTTTATGAAGTCATTATCTTGATCTTATGAGCTAAAAGCTACAACCTTTATGTTGAAATGTTGCATTATGCAACATAAGAACCTTCATACCCTTTTTTTTTGTCAACTTGCATATGAAGTCATAACCCTTATATGATGATATATGCGAGTTTCTAGTCATCATTCCATGTCTTTTGTCACCATGATTCGCTTATGTGCCAAGTTTGGGTTTATGCATGTTTTTGAGGCTTAAGAATGTAACATGCAAGCTAATGAACACATTTGTGCCTCATTTGCCACCATGATTAACTTGTGGCTTAATATCCATTTTTGTCATGCCTTTGCCAAGTCTCTTCTTTTAATCCATTACGTTGTTGCGAACGTATATGCGAGTTTAAAAAGCGTTGGGATCACATTATGGGAAAACATAATGATATGAACATGATTTTGGTAAATGGGTATAAACATGACAACGTGTAACGTTAAATATGACATGTGTTTATACTTGAAAACATGACTTGAAATATAACATGGAAGTGACATGTAAGTATGCATAAAAACATAAGCTTGGGAATTTACCTATTAAGTTAGGTCTACCCATTGGGAATTTACCTATTAAGTTAGGTCTACCCAATTGCTTGAAAACTTGAATATGAACATGACACTAGACTAAACATGAAAGTGGCCAACTCGAGATTGGGTTGAGTTTGCAACATAAAGCTACCCGGAACCGACCGGCCTAACTAGTAGTTGCAAACAATAGGACCCAATGTGAGAAGTTGATCATGTTGTGCTTGAACCCGAGGTTAGACCAAGTTGTGGTGTAAAGCTACCCGGAACCGACCGGCTTAACTAGTAACCACAACAAAGTCTAATGTGAGAGGTTGGAGTGCATTAAGAAATTAATGCCACATGATAGGGTTAAGTTAATTTGATTAATGACTCTTAACCAAATATGACATGGACAAATGGGTTAAGTAATTGGATTAGGCTAATGATACTTAACAAAACATGACAAGGTTGGGTAGGTTAAGTAACTTGATTTGCCTAATGACACTTAACCATTTTTATACGACTAGTGGACGGGGATTAAGTTAACCAACACTTAATCAATCCAACACGATAATTTGGTAAGGTTAAGTAAGTTTTCTTAATGACACTTAACCAAAAGATACAGTTAATGGATGGGGTTAAGATTAGACTCAACTAGTCTAAACATGATAATCGGATGAGGTTAAGTTAGCCTAGACTTAATTAATCCCACTTGGTAGTTTAATGGGGTTAAGTTAAATACTTAACTAATCTAACACGATGATTTGAAGTGGTTAAGTGACCTATACTTAACCAATCTCACCCGTTAATTTGAAGAGATTAAGTGACCTAAACTTAACCAATCTAACTCGTTAATTTGATGTGGTTAAGTGATCTATGCTTAACCAATCTAACTCGTGAATTTATTGAGGTTAAGTTAACCCATACTTAACCAATATAACGTGAAAACATGATAAGGCTAAGTCATGAATCGCTTGAATACACTTGACCGGTTTGACTAAGTAATTTCATAGGGTCAAGTTAATATATACTTAACCAACTTGAGCATGGTTTGCAGGGTTAAGTCTTGGACTTGGATACTTAGCCAATTTTGACATGATTTGTAGATGGGTTAAGCCTTGAACTTGGATACTTAGCCAATTTTGACATGATTTGTAGACGGGATTAAGTCATGAACTTAAGTGACACTTAATCTATTATGTAAACCCTAATTCGGAGAATTAGGTTAGTAACCGTAATTAACAAGGATAACGGGAATAAGGCTAAGTCGTAAACCTTGGTTGAAGGATAACTAAGTAATGATTCTTAGTCAAGGAAATTTAGACCATTTCATAGATAGATGAGTAACCTGATACGGTAGGTCATCGTTTAAGTATACGAGTAGGAGCAAGTATCTGATTTAGATAAAGGCTCCAGCGAACTGGGTAACGAAGCAGCGGCTTCGGGGAACGTGAGGATATTCTTGGGATCCCTCTGTGGGCTGCCAGGTAATTATACTAGGCTCATGAGAGGTTAAGGTCTGCGTTAGAAGAACCAAGAGTATGCCTTGGTTGCTATACGAGCGACCTAAAGACGGGGATGGATAGGGTATAGTCGACGAAACACGGTCGTACCCTAGATAGCATTTTTCGTCAGGCTACCTACCATCTTTGGTCAAGCGTGTACGTACGAAAAGGCAGAGAACACCCAATAGACCATAATTGCTATCTAATTATGGTTGCGGTAAGGCTAGGATTGTGAGTTGGCCAGTAGTGTGTTCTCATACAGGATTTATCCTGTCTTGTCTTTCACTAGTTGAGGGAGTGGTCGCGTGGGACCATAGCCACGTATAGAAAAACAGACCTTAGCATCTGCATCGGCAGATAAATCGAAAGCTCCCGACCGAGTCCTGTATTTCTCGATCTGCCCTGTGACAGGACTCGGATGGCACGATGTGATACATGTGCATACAGTCATGGAAAGCGATTCACGATGAATGCGTGGGAAAAAGGGCGCGGTTGACGGTTAGCGTAAATCCCAGTGGCCCTGGGTGGTTGAACCAAAACCGAGATACGAAAACGTGCAATAGGTAAGCGTAATCCCTAGTGGCCCTAGGTAGCATAAGTCCATGATACGACTCAGTTGGTGTTAATTGTTCTCGTGGCTTAGATGCGACTCAGTTGTGGCATTTGAGATTGAGACATGTCTCGGAGAAGAGTTTGGATGTTCTTCGTAGAACATAGATGATTGATGGTGGGAGTTTCAACAAGTTGAAGTTTTGCGAGGAATATGTCATGGGGAAGCAAACTAGAGTGCCATTCGGTGAGGGGAAACATATATCTATAGGGATTCTTGAGTATGTGCACACAGATATTTGGAGACAACACTTGTTGCTTCTTTGGGAAGAGCAAGATATTATATATATTTTTCATTGATAATTTTTCTCGAAAGGTTTGGGTGTATGCAATGAAGGCTAAGTTGGAGGCATTTGCAAGGTTCAAAGAATGGAAGGCTCTTATTGAGAATGAGAGTGAAACGTCTTTGAAGGTTCTTAGATTCGATAATGGAGGTGACTATGTTTAAGGAGATTTTATGAAATTTTGCAAGCATTATAGTATTCGAAGGTATTTTACCACACCCGGTGGTCCGCAATCTAATGGAGTGGCAGAGAGAATGAACCAAACTCTACTAGAGAAAGCTCGATGCTTGAGATTGACATCGGGTTGGTCTAAGGGATTTTGGGCCGAAGCTTTGTCAAACACGATACATATTATTAATCAAATCCCGTGCTCGGCTGTTGATAACAAAATTTCGTAGGAAGTGTGAAAAGGAAAGAGCATTGACTTGAGTTATCTTCATGTATTTAGCAGTCCTATTTATGTGCATGATCCGGGGAATGATAAGATTTCACTTAGATCTTTCAAGAGGATTTTGTTTGGCTATATGGATGGAGTTAAAGGCTATCGGAATTGGAGTCCGGAAATAAAGAAGGTTGTGATTTCTCATTATGTTACTTTTGATGAGTCAGCTATGTTCAAGGAGAATGAAGGCTCATTGAATATTCCAGATTTGGTTCATGGCGAACCAAATGAGAAGGAAGTTATTCCCACTTTCAGGCCTAGAGAGAGTAGAGTTTTTGGAGATGCTTATGAGGAGTAGCGGTTGATGTTGTTAGGGAACACGGAATGCAAATCTTAAGGCAAGATTAACACTAAAAGGAGGTGAAAAGTGTTTCTAAGGAATTTACAAAAATCTTAAACTTAAACAATCTAATATATGAAACACACACAACAGAGATGATCATAGACACAGAATAGAACACAAACATAGAAACAGATAAATATAAAATGCAAAAAAGGAAACAACATACCGGATTTTATTTTGGTTCGAATTAATCCTACGTCCAGTCCCACGCAACGCTGGACTGCGCAGTGTTTTATTAATATCACTATCCAAGTATGATCCCCTTGATTTCACAGGTACAAGGTTAACACCACTCCAACCACTCTTGATTTCACAGCTATAAGATTACTACCACTCCCTTTCCTTGATTTCAGGGCTACAAGGAACACACATTTTCTCAAACAATTCCCAAATGATTACAACCCTATAACTCTTCAGTAGCACTTCAATTCAGAGAGTAATTTAGCAGAGAGTGAGAAAAGAAGAAGTTTTATGTAATTAGAATAGAAATTGGCAAAGTAGAAGTGTAGAAATCAATAAAATATGAAATATTAATAGTGAGATTAAGAGGGCTGAAGATGGAGAAGAAGAATGATTAAAAATTTGAAATCAACCCCTATTTATAAGATTTGAAAGGTTGTTATGCTGGTGGAACGTTACAAATAGTGAAAAGACGCTTCCTTCGAAAATTGAATTTCTGACAGTTATATGTCGACATAGAACTATATGTATGTCGACATAGGCATGTACAAAATATTTTTAAAACTACTTTTCAAGTGTTTAATCGTATACTTTAATCTAGAAATTCTTGAATTAAAACTTAGTGATATAAATGAGTATTATAAAGTATAAAACCATATGAAATCATAAATATACATTATATAAACATATTTATAAATTTATAAGGTTTAAAACTATATAATTATAAAACTATAAAATTATTTAACTATATAAACTTATATAAACTTTAAAACCTATATTTGAAAACATAAGTAAGATTAAAAAAACTATTTGAAATTAGAATTTGAAATTTGAAAATCAGAATTTAAAAAACAGAATTTGAATTTGAACCTAGAGTGCTATTTAGCGTCTTACGTATAAACTAGACTATTTTACTATATTTTTCTTGAACTCTTGATAACACTATTACTCACGAGTCTTGAATCTCCTTTGAATTCCGAAGCTCTTGAAACTCTAAAACTGTATAGTCTTCGGTATTTAAGTTCTGTATGCAAATCCTGCATATATATGTATATATATATTCTAGACAAAGATGTTATTATATATTTTATAATCAATTAAAACTGAAATAAGGTTGTTGTCATCAAAAATCCATTCACCAACACATGTTACATCACTTAGTCCATAGGATTCCTCTAGTAGTGTTGGTGATATGAATGATTTTAGAGAAGATTCAGTTCAAGGTGTAGCTGAATGAAGACCAGGTTATGGTATTACTACTCGGTTAGTCATCGTGTTGTAAGGCCACCCGAAAGATATGGTTATTGGAACTATCTTAGCTTTTGTGTGAATTTTGACTATGCTCTTCAAGTAGTCCAGATGAGCCAATGGACCTTGATGATGTCATGAGTTCGAGTGATAGCTCGAAGTGGATTCGTGTCATTGAGGAAGAGATGCAATCGTTGATGAAGAACCACACATGGTAGTTGGTTCCACTTCCTAAAGGAAACCATGTTATTGGGTACAAATGGATATACAAGGTGAAGGACGATGGAAAATACAAAGCTAGGCAAATGGCTAAAGGGTTTGCATAGAGGAAGGGAAAGGAGTATGATGAGATATTCGCACTGGTGATGAGGCATACTTCTATCTGGATATTACTTGTCATAGTTGTTACCCATGACTTGGAGTTGTAGCAACTTGATGTGAAAACCGCCTTCTTGCGCGATGACTTGGATGAAGACATCTACATGGAGCAACCAAAAGTGTTTGTTGTAGATGTTAAGTCAAAATTGGTTTGCAAGTTGAAGAAATCACTATATAGTTTGAAGCAATCACCTACGCAATGGTATAAGAGATTTGATCATTCCGTACTTGAAAGTGTTCCATCCATGCATCAAAGATGCTTGTGTTTATTTCAAGAGGTTGGGAAATGATTGTTGGTTATATTTGGTGTTGTATGTGGACGATATGCTCATTGCTTCTAAGGACAAGGCAGAAATCAACAAGTTGAAATTGAGATTAAAGATGAAATTCGAGATGAAAGACCTTGAAGAAACAAAGAAGATTTTAGGTATGGAGATTGAAAGCATTTTGAGTTGAAATTGACTCAAAAGGAATATATTATAAAAGTGCTTTGCCGGTTTAGCATGGAGGATGCAAAGGCATCAAATAGACCTTTACCTTTGCATGTAAAGCTTTCAAGGGATCACCTATTGAGAGAAAGACAAGGCTTATATGGAAAAGGTGTCATATGCTAGTGCGATTAGAATAGTGACGTATGTCATGGCGTGTACAAGACCCAATATTGCAAACGTCGTCGGGGAGGTTAGTTGGCTTATAGCTAATCCAGGGAAATCATATTGGGAAGCAGTGAAGCTTATCTTGAGATACTTGAAAGGTACAACGTCTTATAGTCTTGTTTTTAGGGGTGATAAGTAGAAGAATTGCATGTTGGTTGGTTACTGTGATTCGGACTATGCCGGCGATAGGGATCGAAGAAAATCAACTTTCGGATATGTCTTCACTCTTGGTGGTATAGCTAGAAGTTGGAGATCGAGATTGGTTTCTGTATCCACTACGGAGGCGGAGTTGATAGCTGCAGTGGTGGCAGCAAAGGAAGCACCCTATTTGAAGCAATTGTTGTGTGACTTGCGATTTGAACACGATAGTGGTGATGTTCAATGTGATAGCAAAGTGATATCCATTTGGCAGAGAATTTGGCGTTTAGCTCATGGACCAAACATATTGAAGTGAGAGAGTCATTTCTAGTAGCCACGGACGAAGACAAGCAAGTATGCTTTCGGAAAGTGCGCAAAAAGGATAATGTGACGGATATGTTCACTAAGACATTGTCGGTTGGAAAGCGCGAGCATTGCTCGAACTTAATTTGTTTGGAGAGGTGCTAGGTGCCACGGGTGGCACGGTTGAGAAACTTGGATGTAGAGGGGAGGAGTATCATTGAGAGATTTAATTTCTATCTTCTTGGTATGTTTTTCTTTTGGTGAGGCTGGTTTTGGAGTTGGGTGTTTTCAACACTTCGTCGGCGGGTGGGGGATTTGCCTAAACTTGTTGATGGAGTGGAATGAGCGGTGGCTATGCTGGAGTTCCTTGGGAAAACATTCAAGCTTATTTTGTGGAAGGTAGAGGATGGTTTGGTATCATCAGTGTGGGTGTTGGAGACGAATACAATATCTAGGTGGAGTGTTAAATTTTGCGATACTATATGGTAGAATTGAAGTGGTTGGAAGTAGCTTTGTGTTGGAGAAGACGGTCCGATAATTGGAGCTCGTAAGTGGAAGTCGTATGCAAACTTGTACATGGTTTCAACAGGAATAAGCAACGGACGTTTGTCATAGGGTGACAGACGTCTATCTTGTCAAGGAGGACCTTTCTGAGATTTACAAAAGACGTTTGTCACCTTATGATAGACGTATGTTCTGAAGCAAAGATAATTCCAGGTTAGGGACAAGCGTATGTCACAACCGGGATAGACGTCTCAGGCGATTTCTAGGATGTTTCAGGCTGAAAGCTTGGTAGACTGATTTGTGAAGAATCCAGGGGAATTTGGGCAATTACTATTGTTCCTACCAAAATTAACTCTAATACAGGCTAACGGTGAAGGGGGATTGAATGAACACAAGCAAAGAGGAGTTCTCCGAAAGTAAGGGGCCAAACACTAGAGAGAACTCAAAAGCTACAGAATACCAACAAGGTCCATCCGACAGTGTATATCCAGCTGGCTCTATCCGGTAGGGGGTTCTATAGCGAAAGGTCTTCTAAGTTAAAAGCTAAGAAAGAGGGAGACGAGCTCTGCTAATCAAAACTCAGAAGGACGGAAGGGTTGTCGGTATTAACTTGCTTAATACTGAAACATCAGGAAATAAAGACATTTAAAGATACCAGACTTAAAACACAGAGATTATCCAGAACCAGCTGCTTAAGGATCTACGGTATAACCACCGAAAGGTCACTTTGATAGATGACAAGCGGATCACCGGAATCCACCTTTCGGAAGACCGGGCTACACACGAAGGCTCCACCAGGAGGCAAACCGGAACCCCAGAGATTATCCAGAACCAGCTTCTTAAGGATCTACGGTATAACCACCGAAAGGTCACTTTGATAGATGACAAGCGGATCACTGGAATCTACCTTTCGGAAGACCGGGCTACACACGAAGGCTCCACCAGGAGGCAAACCGGAACCCCAGAAGGGATACAAGCTATCCTCACTAATCCGCCTACTGCCAACACTGACAGGGGTTTCGAACCGGCAGCTATCTACTTACATCGTAAGGGCAAGCTTCACAAAGTATTCATGAGAAAACGGAAGCCTACATCCGGAAGCCACTACCGAGAGCACGAATGCCTTCCGAAAGCCATTTACATCGACAAGCTTATATCAATCTCGAAGAAGCCCCAACTGACTGGGACCCTCACTCCGCAAGCTATAATCAGCACTGCAAAGGCGGTCGGAAGCTAAACATTCGAGACCAAAGAGAAAAGCAGCCGACAGAGGCTACTGCAAGCCTAATGGCCCAACAGCAGAAGGAGCCCCGAATTCTCTATAAATAAGACCCTAGGGGCCACATTTTGAGCAGAATTTTCTCATTTTTATTCTTGTATTCTTTTTTTTTTCTCTAGAGTAAACCCTGATTCTTAGATCAATTTGTGGATTTCTTATATCTTATTCATATATTCTAAATCAAAGATCAATAAAGTATGGATCAATACTTAGAGTATTTCTTTATTGGTTTGTTATATGATTTCTCAGTTAGTGTTGCCACAACGTACTCTTTGCTTCCTACATATATATGAGTCTATATCCAAACCTTTTTGTAAAGCAAGTGAAACGCCCCTCTTCCTACAAATTTAGACCCTTCCGCAAGCTCAGTGCAGAACCCCTCTCTACAAGTCGTTAAGTCATTTCGCTAAGGTTTGCGCTTAGGAATCCTTCATCCCAAGATAATTGTTGGTTCTTGAATCACTTAAGCGTGATACTCACCCCAATGAGGGTAGAGTAATTATTCTTTTGGATTCTAAACCTTGATATATAGGAGATGGTGAACTAACTCAAACTTGTGAAAGCAACAACCTATTTTGCCCCTTAGGTCCACATCCATAGACCTATCTTCGGTGTTGACGAAAAATATCGTTAACAACTACATTCTATTCTACCCCTATATAAGCTATTCTCGGTTCTCAAATCAGAGGTACCAGAAAGTGGCTAATCAAGAAATTAGATCTAGGTTTATTCAAATTAAGGTTTTGGCAACCCTAATTTTCTTCAATTCTTATCTCCACAAAATCAATTTTTTCTAGTGAATTTGATCATTGTAATCAATCTCTTTTACTCTTCTATTGGTATTATTAAAAGGTTTTCTCTCAAAGTGGACGTATACTGACAAAACGTCAGTGGAACCACTATAAATCATTGTGTGATTTATTTTTCGTTATTTCTCTATTATTTCTCTTGTTTGGTGACATCGATTGGCTATTGGATTGGATTGAGATTGTTTTGAGATATTGATTGGTTGTTTTTGCACTTTTACCACAATCTCGTCTTCCGCTGAGATTGAGATTTTTGATTCGAAGCAATCTTAAGTCGAAATTCTCCACAACAAAGATTCCATTTTTAGCATGTACAAACAGTTCATCTTCATTTTTATTATCTATTAACACATATTGCTTTACTTCCTGCACTAGCAAAAGTATGTTAGACCGAATTTCCATTTATATTATAATTTGCGATATTCTTTTTGACACAATATACCTATTGTCTTTGCATGTTGCTTTAGCTTTTGCACATTTAATTTTTCACTGAAATGGGGGATATATATATATATGTATATATATATATATATATATATATATATATATATATGTATATATATATGTATATATATGTGTGTGTGTGTGTGTGTGTGTGTGTGTGTGGTGTGTGGTGTGTGTGTGTGCACACACACATATGGTAACATGCTAGCATATATGAATGCACCTACAACACACTAAAACATAGAAATTAACAGGCAGAAAAAATAAATACCTGGTAGCAGACATGATGGAACACATGCAAGACTTGGCTGGAACAACGAAACACGCACATACACTAAGAAATGCAACCCAGAATGCATATAGTAACATACTTACACAACCTCATACACATATATCCGCACATGGAAGAATGACATAACAACAAATATACAAGCTTAGAACATCTATATGTTTATATATTAGCACCACTACACACACTACACCCTCCACACATAAGCAACAGGTGAGAAGAAATACTCACAACGGAAGCCAACTCACACAACCATAACAATATATTTTCCCTCCAATAGTTCCAGTTTTTTCTGGTTGATGCATATAATTTATTCACTTAACCATAACAAAACCCAAAAAAATTGAGATAAAAATAAAGCAAAAGACAGATTTTTTTTTTAAAACAACTACAACCCAAATTCAGGACGATAATGCAGTATATCTGCCTTATTTGGAAAGGAGAACATAACAAATGACTCTGGGCAGATCAAACATGACAGAATACCAAGTGAAATGAAAGTCAGACAAAAATTATCGTGTTCGTACATATATATCAAAGAACAATTAAAAAATGAAAATGAACGTGGAATATCTTCCTAAACTCATGTAAAGCTGATAGTGGGAAGATCTACCAAGGTTGTAATACCAAATGAGTTGAGACTTAGATAAACAATTCACAAACTCATCTATAAAATTCTACCTTAGATTACTGAGTTATAAAACCACAGTTGGACAATTCAACAACAATAACTTCTAGATAATGATTTAATTTATTCTATGGTTCATCTAACATTAATCAATCCATAGCTGAATCCACGTATTCCAAAGTTCAAAGGCTAACCCAAAACATGCTTCAATCTAACTTTTTAAGTCTTTTTGCAGAATTAAGTAATAATTAACTAATATTTTAGCCCTACTTAGCCATGAAATGCCAAACCTTTATGTTTAGCGGTTGAATCGTAACTTAGGATTGCAAGAAAACTCATAAGAATAAGTAATAATAGCACAAATTAATGTAAAAAGGTCGCACCTTATATGATTTGCAAGGAAGATGAATGGTTGGACTTTGTTTCGGTGTTGAATTAAGTTTCCGCCAAGGGATTTAGTTATGGTTTAGTCATACTTGGAAGGAGGGATACCAAGGTCGTCATTTGAAGCCAAGCAAGTAGTCGAGATCTAGCTACATTGAACTGCAATTATACACCGAACCCGATTCACCTCCTAATTTGAATAGAAAGTAGCATCTTTGCTTTAAAAATACTAACGATAAAAGATAAATCTGTGCCATCGATTCTAGAATGGAGGATACTAGCAGGTTTCTTATCGAATTTTTATTAGGCTTTGGTGAAAGAATGGTTGAAGACGGGCGACTAAAGTTATCAGGTGAGAAGGGAGAGAGAGCGATGATTATATGCAAAAATTTGTGTTTGGAGCTTGAAATTTTTCGTCTTGGAGCCAACAATTTGGAGTTCGAGCCAAAAGTAAATTCTGTTCTGAAGCGAAGAAAAATTCGTATGCCATAAAAATAAGAATTTGGTGTTAGATCCAACAATCTGGTGTTAGATATTTTAACATATAAGGCTCCACAAGTTATGAATACTCGATAATTAGAAACCCGTTAGTATCTGTAAAAAAAATGTAAAAGATTATTTGATATTTTAAAGATGAATACAAATATGATCACATCTACACTCTATAATTATTCGTGCGATTTTACTCAAGGTTACACTTAAATTTTCATGGACTTTAGTAGGTAAAATGATTCTCATTTACTATTTAACATCATTAAAAAAATTAATATTTGCTACATAAAAGTATTTTCTTTAGCATATTTTTTCCATTAGTACTAAGATTGATTTATAATAAATACAAATTTTCTATTTAATTATTTAGATTTGTTGCTATTATTATTTAACATTAAAATTTTAATTTTAACTATTACAATTTAAAAATATTTTAATTGTATCAAGTTAATTATTATTGTTAGACCAAAAATGATTCTAACACCCAAATCATCGTATTTCGAGCATAGAATATAACGAAATAACTGGAAAATACTAGAAAAATGAAGATAACATGATTTTTATAGTGGTTCGGCGTTTATGAGCCTACGCCCACTTCATATTTTCTCATTTCATTCATAGAATACAATTATAAGGAATATTATCTCTCAATCACTCGAATTCAATGAATAATTCTCTTCGAATCTATTTAATTTTATTGAATATGACGGTGATTATCTATGAAAGAGTGTTAGCCATGGACGTTGGGATGTCAAAAGCCCCCTCAATTTGCCATGCAGTGGGGTATTTATAGCTGTAGAAGAGCTGATGTGGAGACCGGGTTGTGGTAGGACACGTGGAACCCGATCTGGAAAAGTAGGAGCGATCATAGCCCGAGAATAAGTCAAGATTTACATGTGCAGTAGTAGGTCCTGCTCACGGTTTGTGGTCACGGTTCATGAGCCGGGGTGGTGAGCTGAGGTGAGGATCTGGTGGTGATGGTCAGGTCGGGTCATGGTCCCGGGGGTCACGAACCGCCCTTAGAAAGGGGTTACGAACCGCCCTCGGGAAGGGGTCACGAACCGTCCTTAGGAAGGGGTCACGAACCGCACTCTGGAAGGGGTCACGAACCGCCCTCGGGAAGGGGTCACGAACCGCACTCATGAAGGGGTCACGAACTGCCCTCAGAAAGGGGTCACGAACCGATAGGGGGCAAGCCGGTAGGGGGCGAGTCGGTCTTCACAAATGCCAAAATCCAAGTTTTTCATATTCCGCCACTTCATCCGAGCGATTGTTGATCAGTGTATATTCATATTCAAATTTTTTGTTTTGGGTGGCCTGGTCACAAAGCAGGCTAACAATTATTTAATACAAAAATTATTTATTATTAACTATTAATTACTAGTATTTAATAACAAGTTATTTAGGTATATAGTATTTAATATATTTTTATTGATTGTTGGTTATCAAATTATCATTTTTCAATTTTTTTATGGATTGAAGGCATCTATGAAGACAACAAGAAAAAAGTTGTTAAACATGTTCATCTATTACAACTTGTAAAAAAGAAAGGTTATAATATCCATATATTACAACTGTAAAAATAAAAGAGTCATTGATCAAAGTAAGTTTATTATAACTTTCTAAAAAAACAGTTGTAAAAGTACTTTATTGCAACTGGCATTTTGTGACAGTTGTAAAAATATAATTGTAATAAGATATTTTTGTTGTAGTGTCATGAGTAAACATGATTGACGACAATAATAAAAGGAATTCAGATAAAATACTTCAACAATTAGATAGAAAAAAAATAATTTAGGAGTGTAAACAGTAGTTTCAAAATATTCTTTTGCATGTTGTTTGCAGTTTTATATAGAACAAAAGCGTTAGATCTGCAATGGACACCTAAAATACAAATAAAAAGCAATATTGGTATAATTAGAAGAACCCATTTTCAATACCATACACAAAATTGAAGATCCTGAGCGAGCTCTAAGCACATTTCCCAATTTCTTCGTATTTATCTACATTTTTCTTTTCACTAAAACTAAAATCCTTTTTGCTTTTAATAAAATATCTCTAAACAATATCAAAAATATAATACTATTATAGTAATAAGATGTATATTTTTTACAGTATGCATAATTACTTTTTGTATGTTTGTTTGTAATATTATAGCTAATTTAATGTCTATTCTAAACAATCTTTACTTGACTAAAAATGCAGTAATATGTGGTAATATTGTGACCTTATATTTTACAATGTAAATAATATCAAATAGCTATGAAGTAACTTTCAATGAGAGTTGAAAACATACATAAGGACAAGGGGGTAAAAATTCAGAGGCCCACTATAATTTCTCCTTTTACACTAAAATTTGTCCTTGTGGGCAAAATTTTAGCCTCTTGCCCTTATGGAACATTTTTTGTTCATTTTGTCCTTCAAGGTATTTTCCTATTTCGTTTCTTTGTCTTTGTTCTCGTAATATCCTATGTTAAAAAAGAATGTAGTAGCAACAATCAAAGAGACAATAAAGATGCACAATGCACAACGTTTATTTTGAAACCAATGAACAATGCATAACCTAAGAAGCAATATAATGCATTTAATGGTAGCGTGGAAAAGGAAGTAACCAAAGGCTTTTTAATGTCAATTATCATAAATAAAACCATTATTAACGTTAAATTAGGACAAATTATGATCATAATTCTTTAGTATCCCGATTACTATATCCTAATAAATTAGAACAAAGTTTTTTGAATTTGTAGCTCTGTCACTTAAAAGAATGAATGGCTTTACCTATCCTTAAGCTCTTGCTCATGTTCAAACTCCATGTGAGTTTAACAATAAACAAATGTCTTACATGGTAAAATTTAAAATTAATAAAATATATCGCTCATTTTAAAATTTAAAAAATTATATTTAATTGTCAAATATCAGCAACACATGGAGCATAACTACATAGAAGAATATATTGGTAAGCAATCTGACAAACATATTTGATGCCAAAATTAGGAGTAAAAGTTACTTCATTTTTAGTTACATGAAACGTTTAATAGATAGATGAAAAAGTTCAATATTATGAAGTTATCGACTTTTCTTCAATAAAAAAATTTGGAAAACATAACGTTAACATTGTTAACGTAGGAATTTTTTGAAGACAGTTTAAAAATAATGAAGTACAGTTGTATCCAGAAAAACAAAATGTTTGTAAAATAGAAGAGGGAATAACATAGATAACTTGAATCTAAATGTCAAAGCTATCATTAATATTTTAGATGATGTGAATTACATTGCTCTCTAGACTTCAACGTTGTGTGTATTTTAAAAATTAAATAAATTTGTTAAACTGAAGTAGTACCTATGGGACAATCATTTGTAATTTTAACCCAAATACTTTGTTAGTCATGCTCTTGGATAGTGATGGAAGCATAACAGTATCCAGAGGACACACAGGAGAGATTGGAAGTAATTTCAATCATATTTAATGAACCTGCATGGAAGAAGGAGAGAGTACTGAGAAATATAAACTTTCATTTATCAATGAAATGATGCGTACATATGGTCAAAGCGATAAATGTACTCACTTATGTGATAATTTCATGATGATCACATGTTAGATTAATTATAATAAAAGGATGAAATTTTATTATAATTATTATATGTGTCATTGATTATGCAGTATAAGAAAAATTCATGTAACTACAGCCTCTTCGGCCATTGCATTTTCATTGCAGTTTGATATAACTCTGCCCAATGATATGTATAGTTTTCTCATATGGTTGTTATTTGTTATTTTTTTCATATTTGTTTATGTATTCAATGTTGACGTACACTAGAGTTGGTAAGGTAAGGAGCCACATTCGTTTAATGAAGCAGTATTGTTGTACGCGTTGACAAATAGTCACAAATTCATGAGTGTATCTAATGATGCGAGTTTTTTCTTTTAATTAAATACGAAAATGTTGAATAAACTTTGGTTGGCAGTGGACAGTTCCAGAAATGACTTCAGAAAATTGATGTTAATCTTACGTATGTATCATCCAGAGATAAGATAAAAATACCAAATAAAATATGTTTCTTAACTACATAAGATAAAAACATGTCAATGTCATAAATCCGAAGTATGCCAATAAGTTCAACCGGTCTGTGTGTTTTTTATACTGTACAATATAGAACATAGACATGTGATCTGTGATGGTATAAAAGTTATTATGAGACTTATACTTACTATCTGAAGCTTAGAAAAGTATTTCTTGTCCCTATTTCTAAATTTACAACATCCAAATTTTGTGTTGCTGCTGAAACATACTATTATTAAAGTATATACCTAACCTTCATGTAAAAATGACTTGAAATCGTTTTTGCTTCCTTCATAGCCAGTTATCTATTACATAATTTTATATAGAAAGCACATTTCAATATTTATTCGCAATCTTCTAAGAGCATTCAACAAAAAAAACAAATCAACTTAGTAAAAAAAATAGATACATACCTAATTTAAACAAATCAATAATTCCATGGAAAAAGAAGGTGGTGGTTTTCATAAAATATAAGACAGGAACATTTTTCCATAGATAAAAGAGCCACAGGGAAGTAGATCATGATAGAATCTGCGGAAAAGATAATGCAAAAGTATCACACGTATGATGATTAAACTAATTGCCACATAAATTTGACTTTCATGTAAAAAAAATTAGAAAGTGGAAAATGGGTTGGAGGACAAACATTTGAGGTTTTTTGGCCTAAAAAACGGGCCAAAAAAACGCGGAACTCAGAATTCTGTCTAAAGCCCAATTTTTTTTTTTTTTTTTTGCTTAATTAACCAATATTATATTTTTAATTTTCTCATTCCCTCATTTCTTTTCTTTCAAATTCTAAAGGAAATGCAATTGATCCATTGATTACGTCCATTTTACATTGTGAATTGGATTCTTTTGATTCTTTTCCTGAATCGATCTCAATAGGTAATTTTAACCTAATTTATGTATGAATTTTAGATCAATCTGATTTATTTTCTATTGTTTCCTTGTTATATTTTTCTCGATCTAATTTCCTTACGAATTTATAGGCTATTTGCGTGAATATGTCTGATTTGTTCCAGCCGTATAGAAGGTTACAGGCATGATTTTTCATATGTTGTGATAATTTTAGTTCAGATTTGAATACTATGTTCGTTTAGCATTTTCATTCTATTTAATATTCCCTCATAGAAATAGTTATTGTTTTGTTCCTTTAATAACTATTAGTGCTTTTCTTTCCACTTTATATCTGAAATTATTTAAATGTGACTGTATATGTTTTTTAACATCTCATAGTATCCTGTGTAATTTATATCTGAATATGTTTATCAATTTTCTTTAGTAGAAGTAGTGTTGGTAATACTATTTTGGTTTTGTTTTTACTTGATGAGAGTAGCTAGCATACTCGACTGGAAATGAGTTGTTCTTTAATTGCTGATAAGAATAGCATATGTGAACATTGGCCACATCTTATGTAACAACTCGGAATTTCTGAACCAATTTAAAATTTTTATTTAAGCTATTTTAATGGATTTTAGATATTTAAAATGATTTATTTTAAATAATAATGAATAAAAATTTATTTAAATCAAATTTAAAATGAATAAATTTATTTTAATTATAAAATGAGCCTGAAATGGCACGGTAGTTTGAAAATTTGATTTTAAATTTCAAATGAATGTGCAGAATTCAAACAAATAGTATTTCAGTAAAACCAGAAATATTTGAATCTATTTAATTATATCTTTCTAATGAATATGAAAAATTCAGATTTTGTAATATGAATTGAAAGTTATGTACAGTTTAAAATTCAGAATAGCCACTATGAAATTTATATATATTTTAATAATAAAATAGCCCTTAAAAATGGCCATTTTGCAAACGACCTCCGTTTTCGATGAAACCACTTTTGTTGGATCTGGAATGTCAAATTATTGTTAGGTTTCAAATTCTATAATTTAATAGAATTAATATGTGAGCCAAGTGAATTTAAACGTGTTTGGTAATTTCAGTTTGAATTTAATCGACCAGAAAATGGCTATTTTTCAAACTGTCTCCAAATTCGACGAAATTAGTTTCGTTAGGACCGTATCATCAAAACATAGCTAGATTTATTTTTCTGTAATTTTTGGAGTCAGTACGTGGCCCCAGTAAATTAAAATATACGTTTAAATTCAATATATATTGATTTACATTTTAGTTTAGATAAAAACTGTTTGAAACCATCAAATTGGCTTACGAAACATATCCCATTATGTACGAAATGGAGGTATTTGGCTAGGAACGACAATCATTGGGTTTAATTTAGAGTTCGTAGTGTTAAACAAGAAATATTGAATTAAATATTAATATTTAAATACTATATATACCCCCCATTTATTGAAAACCCTAATTCCCAATTAGGAGTCGCCGTCTTTAGAAAATCGGGGGCAGAAAGGCTCCGAATTTCCTTTGATCTTTTCTCTCAATCTATTCTATAATTCAAGATGATTCCAAAGCAAAAGTGAAGAACATTGTGAGATCTACCAAACCAATGGTAATGATCGTATGTAACTTCGTATACTAAGAGAAATTTGGGCCTAAATCGGAGCCGTTCAGGTGCAAATCCCAAAGAATCAGGAGGTTCGAACTCGACCGAATTCCTGGTGTTCTTGGAGAATTCGAAGCCGATGGCACTGGTGGATCAGCCTCCGATCAACAGAGGGAGGCGCGCGGTGGGTTTCTCGAATCAAATGTTGGGTTCGGTTTTTGGCATGCAGGGTAACAAAGGAAGATGATGCGGCCTTGTATTTTCTGGTGTAAAAAGTGATTAGTGGCTAAAGAAAAGTAATTAAGGGATTTATTAAATTTTAATTATGAAATTAATGTAATCAAAGTTTAAATGGTTGTATCTTTCTCATATGAATACAGAACAGAATGATTTCAGATGCGTTGGATTCGCCTTGTCAGGATCTGCAAAAAGAAACAGGCCAAAATGGAAATGGAGCAAGTTTGATTTTGAACTAAATTAAATGGTTATTTAATTTAGTTTGAAAACATAAATTCAGAAATAAAGAATGGAGGAGTGGAAACGAATGTGAGAACTCTTTCTCACTCAACTATTTTTGTTATGTAATTATATCATAGGTTGCAGACGGGGCTTAGTAGCTCCTGACACTATTTTTCTGTTAAACCATGGATGATTGGTGTCATATGATTGTATTGTGGTAAAATTGTTGTATTGAATTGTTGGATTGAAATCGATGATGCTTGAAATTATATATGCGTTGTGTAAAACATATGTATGTTGTATATAAAATAGTCATGATATGGAAATATTATTAGTTCGATAAAAATATAATTTTTATCGCATATATTCAGTATATAAAATTGTCACTCTATGTAATAATTAATTATTGGGTAAAAAAAAAAATTTTAACAAATATATACGATATGTAAAATTATCATGAAATGAAATTGGAATAAATATCCATTTACAAATCGGATGACTTATTTATGTACACCAATTTAACTGATATTGATTGGGACGATAATTTTTACACATCGCCAAGTGCACAAATAATAATCAGTATTTGTTGTTTTAAAACCCCACACGGGTATTGGGATGATATTTGACATACACTAATTCCAATATTTAGTTGTATATCAATTGATGTGTTGACAGGCTATGATAAGCCTTATTTATTTTAATGCTTATACAGTTGTAAATTGCACTCTGGATGACGTTTGAATGTTGAATGATTATTTATCATTATTGCTGAATACATGTGATGTATGAAATCCATACAACTGAAATTATATGGTAATTGATTGAGTCGCAGTCCGATTCAGAAAATAACGAATATCTTAAAATAATATTCAGTGAATAATCAAAATATGATTTTGATGTCCGATTTTGGATGGACACGAAAATATTGAAATATATGGAGCCGATTTAAGTTGCTAAACGCTACTTTTATTCGAACGGCTTATAAATCGATTTTATTCATTTTATAAAAAATATGAAAAGGAAATGGATTTCAAAATCTGATATTTTGAAAATATTATCATTTTAATATGATAAAGATATAGAATATTCAAGTTTGATTTAAAATTGAAAATGAAGTTAAAATCGTTTTAAAACGAATTTATAAACGATTTATAAAATACGTTTTAAATATCGAAGAAATATATATAATAAATATTTAATGGCCTGAATTGAGCGCGCCGCGCAGCGACCGTTTGCAAACTTCGACCATTAACTTCAAATTGACGAAACGGGAGATCCGATAGTCGGACTCTCCTAAAACTGGAGTCGTTGGGTTTGTATCGAAAAGAGCTTTCCAATAAATATAAGAGATTTGAAATCTACCAGTTAGATTTTAAAATATGTCCAAATTAATTTTGGTAAAGGTCGCTATGGATGCAGTTCGGTGATCGTTATTGGAAACCGACTGTAAAGGCCAAAATAAAATTATTAAAAATATGGTAAAATTATGTAAAACCATAATAAATGATTTGGAAAGATTTTGGATGAAAAAATCCAAGTTTCAAAAAATAAAAATATGTTTTTATTAAAATGAACTAGTTATTAACTAGAAAAATAATCCAATGTTTTTAAACAAATAAATTGGATTGAAAAGGGTTTTAAAATAACTAGAATTTTTCCAATATATGGATTGGAATGGATTTGAATGGAAATAATCTTCGGAATATTTCGATATTGGATTCCAGGATTATACGGATATTGTTGAGGAATTTGGAAGAAACAAATATCGTTATTCCCAATATGATATCTGTTGGTTTTAGAATTTGATATTGAATATAAGCCGATATAATTTCTATTCAGAGCCATGTATTTGATATCAAATTGGATTTTGGGTTTGTCATGAATGGTGTCTTAAATAACAAAGTTCTAAAACCCAGTTGAGAAAAGAATAACCTTTTAATTAAGATTTAGTGAAGTTTACCAGTTAACTAATATTTAATTGGAATTGAAACGGATTGTGGGTTTATCGTGAACCGTGTTTTAAACGACATCTGTTCTTTAACCCAATTAACAGTGAAAATATGATTTGGAATTTATATATCTTTTTATTAAGATTTAATGGAAATTTTCCAAAGTAAAGCTTTCCAATTTAAAATATTATATTGGAATAGAATGTAATTTGATTTGTTAATAATCGAGATGAGCTTTTGTGAATAAAGGCTCTTACTATATATGGAATTTAAAAGGCTTAGCCGTTGTCACATTTATATTATTAGACTAATACGAAAATTTATATCGATTATATATTGATCTATTTTCCGTGAATATTCCATCGTTAATGGAAGAGGATTTGGGTTTATCGCGAACGGTGTTTTAAATGACATTGGTTCTTTAACCCAGTTAAAGACAAGATTTATTCTCCTAAAGTTGAATAATCATTAAGTAATGATATTTGAGATTAAAACCGAACTAGAGATTTAATGAGTCTTTAATTAGATTGAAATGGGAATGGAGTAATTAAATTTACTAAATTCAATAGATGATCAAGACATGGAGTACCCCCAGTTTTACTCCAGGCGATAGTTAAATCTTTAATTAGATTTGAACGTGAAATGGTAATTAAATTTACCGATAACATCGTGGGTGTTAGATATAGAGTACTACCAGTTTTGCTCCATGGGATGAATAGGTTGGGGTTGGGATTAATATATAAATGATTACTTCGGTAAGGTTCGCTAATCCCGACTAGTTGATAAACCTTAGTTTGGATTAGAACTGTGAAAGGATAAAATAAAATCTTTTGAGAAGAGATTCAAAGGAAGATTAAAGAATAATTTTAAAAGAAATTATCTTTGATAAAATTAATGGGAACCTTTCCCTAAAAATGTGAATACTTGAATAAAAGAATATTCTGAATTGGAATGAGGCGTATGATGTGTTTTTATAACACTTGATTATTGATTATAAAATACACGAGTTATTCGGAAAGACCGGATTTGTCCAATTTCGAATAACTGATATGACGACTAAAAGTCGAAGATGAAGACGGTGGTTGAAGACCGATGTTCTTCACATTGTTTGGATGATTACTAATGTCTTGATTGGGTTGTACACCCAATACAAGGTAATAAATGGTGATCGTCCAGACGTACTTGGAGATCGATCAGATATTTGAGGACCTCTCTCATGTATTGGACATTTTGGATGAGGAATAAGGTGCCTACGGTTTCGTTCAGACCCAGAACGGACTTGTAAATGGATGGTATGTATGACATTGTATTCCTTTATACCATATTTGTTGATCTCTACTAAATATATATCTGTTTGGTGGCAGAGAATTTAATCTCTTGTTTAACACCCTTTTCTGAGATGTACGAGCTATATTGGTGGAAATTAGCGGTATAGTATGCAAATGATCAAGGCTTTTGTTGAAAAGCAAAGTCTTGTGGTTGATGATCAAAGCACGACTTTAAATAGCATAGCTTTGTGTATAGCGTTAATTCGCGAGCTTCACGCCCGGGTAAAAACCAGAAACGGGATGAAGGACTGCGGGGAGAACATGCGTTTCTTTCCCGCTAGGAGTGGTGCCATGGTATGGAGTGCCGACATTTTACTTATGTGGTTGTTGGAAAGCGAGTTACCTTTGATATGACGATCGACATACTGACCAGATTTTACGCACCACAGGCTGGGGAAACGTATTGTTCACGAATAACTAATCCACTAAAGTAAGTGTGGACCGGACCTGAAGATCCTAAGGGCTTGATTGAGTACTTGTCCTGAGACATGGGCTAGATTGTCTCGAATTCGGTAAAGACCATCCCTTGCCTTGGTTCATGACGAAAATCCAATTTCCAATACTGTGCGGTTTTGATTATAAAACTTGTATGGCGACAAAATATATGGTACCTATGTCATCTATGATTGATACATTCATATTTGAAGTTGATTTTGACACTATACATTTATAGTAATATCAAGGTGATTTGTTTTAATCGTACCAAGCATTTTTGGCTATTATAAGGGAAAACTCTATCCTCCAGCTTGCGTTGCATTATGCGATGGGACCTGAGTCTTATAATAGCTTCATATTTCCCAAAAGCATTACGTTGTTTTATTTTAACTAAGATTCATGTGGAGTAAACCCGTTTCATGTTATACGGCGTGGTCTTATGATTTCCCAATTTTTAAAGTAAAGATTTAATAACTATTTTAGTTTTCACACCAGTCCCATGACTGACTCCGAGTTTATTGTTTTAACCTAAACTCTGGGTAGATATAGAATCACACTCTAGTCGCTCAGAGATGATTCTGATGATCATCCAGACATCATCTGAATTCATGTTCGAGTTTCAAAAGTGGGATATCTATATATTTCCAATTAATTGGTGTGAGAACCAAAACTTAGTTAGAGTTATTGTTGTGATTTGACACTAGAAATATGATTTTTGGATATATATATTAAAGTTATATGATTGAAAAGCTAACCAATTAATTGATTGCCGGTTGTGATGTTTGATTATTAATTTAAATAATAAAATTATTGGCATGATTATTAATTTAACCAATAAGAGAATGAAAGGTAAATTTTAGCCAAATTGAATCAAATATTGAACTGAATTGAACATTGGTTAGAATTGCATATATGTACATATGTATGTAATGAATAGGTCATAGCATGGAAGCTAAGAAGAGGAATAAAATTGTTTGTCCGACAAATAGGCACATATTTACTGTATTTATTGGGGTTTGATGATTTTATGAGTCAATTGGCTAGTTGCTTGGTTTTTTAATTTTGGATTGATGAGGGCCCTATGAGGCAAGTTGTGGTTTTACCGATAGGGTTGTATAAAGGAGGTTATGGTGAAATTTTTCGAAAATTTAGGGTGTTAGCCAAATTTTTGAGAAATTAGAAAATTCTTAGAAACTTAAAAGTTGAAAAATGAAAGCCAGAACGAAAGTTGAGTTGGTTAGTTAAACAATTTTCAGCTCCGTTCCATTTTTAGGACGAAAAGATTTTAAGTGGGGGAGATTGTAACAACCCTAAATTTCTGAACCAATTTAAAAAAATTATTTTAGCTATTTTAATGGATTTTGGATATTTGAAATGATTTATTTTAAATAATAACGACTAAAATTTATTTGAATCAAAGTTAGAATGAAAAAATTTATTTTAATTATAAAACGAGCCTGAAATGGCGCGGTAGTTTGAAAATTCGATTTTAAATTTCAAATGAATGTACATAATTCAAAATAATTCAGATTTTAGTCAAACCAGAATTATTTGAATATATATAATTATATCGTTCTAATGAATGTGAAAAATTCAGATTTCATAATATGAATAGAAAGTTATGTCCAGTTTAAAATTATAATAATCGCTATGGAATTTATATATATTTTAATAATATAATAGCCCGTAAAAATAGCTATTTTGCAAACGGCCTTCGTTTTCAACGAAACCACTTTTGTTGGACCTGTAATGTCAAATTTTTATTAGGTTTCAAATTTCATAATTTTTGGAATTAATATGAGTGCGCAGTGAATTTAAACATGTTTGGTAATTTCAGTTTGAATTTAATCGAGTAGAAAAGAGCCATTTATCAAAATAGTCTCCAAATTCAACGAAATTAGTTTTGTTAGGACCATATCGTCAAAACATAGCTAGATTTATTTTTCTAGTAATTTTTGGATTCAGCATGTGGCCCCGGTAAATTGAAATGTACGTTTAAATTCGATATATATTGGTTTATATTTTAATTTAGATAAAAACTGATTGAAACCATCGAATTAGCTTACGAAACATATCCCATTGTGTCCGGAATGAGGGTATTTGGCTAGGAACGACAGTCGTTGGGTTTATTCGGAGTTCGTTGTGTTAAACAAGAAATATTGAACTAAATATTAATATTTAAATACTATATATACCCCCCATTTATTGAAAACCCTAATTCCCAATTGGGAGCCACTGTCTTCAGAAAATCGAGGGCGGAGAGGCTCCGAATTTCCTTCGATCTTTTCTCTCGATCTATTATATAATTCAAGATGATTCCAAAGCAAAAAGTGAAGAACATTGTGAGATCTACCAAACCAACGGTAATGATCGTATGCAACTTCGTATACTAAGAGAAATTTGGCCCAAAACTGAGCCATTCAGGTGCAAATCCCGTAGCATCAGGAGGTTCAAACTCGACCGAATTCCTGGTGTTGATGGAGAATTCAAAGCCGATCATCGTAGCACTGGTGGATCAGCCTCCGATCAATGGAGGGAGGCTCGCGGTGGGTTTCTCAGATCGAATGTTGGGTTCGGTTTTTGACCTGCTGGGTAACGAAGGAAGATGATGCGGCCTTGTATTTTCTGGTGTAAAAAGTGATTAGCAGCTAAAGAAAAGTAATTAAGGGGTTTATTAAATTTTAAGTATGAAATCAATGTAATCAAAGTTTAAATGGTTGTATCTTTCTCATATGAATACAGAACTGAATGATTTTAGATGCGTTGGATTCTCCTTGTCAGGATCTACAAAATGAAACAGACCTGAACGGTAACGGAGAAAGTTGGATTTTGAGCTAAATTAAATGGTCGTTTAATTTAGTTTGAAAACAAAAATTTAGAAATAAAAAATGGAAGAGTGGAAACGAATGTGAGTAATCTTTCTCACTCAACTATTTTTGTTATGTAATTATATCATAGGTTGCAGACGGGGCTTAGTAGCTCCTACCACTATTTTTCTGTTAAACCATGGATGATTGGTGTCATATGATTGTGTTGTGATAAAATTGTTGGATTGAATTTTTGGATTGAAATCGACAATGTATGAAATTATATATGCGTTGTATAAAACATATATATGCTATATATAAAATAGTCATGATATGGAAATATTATTAGTTCGATAAAAATATAATTTTTATCACATATATTCAGTATACAAAATTGTCACTCTATGGAATAATTAATTATTGGGTAAAAATATTATTTTTAACAAATATATACGATATATAAAATTATCATGAAGTGAAATTGGAATAAATATCCATTTACAAGTCAGACGACTTGCTTATGTACACCGATTTAACTGATATGGATTGGGACGATAATTTGTTCACATCACCCAAGTGCACAAATAATAATCAGTATTTGTTGTTTTAAAACCCCATACGAGTATTGGGATGATATTTGACATACATTTATTCCAATATTTAGTTGTATGTCAATCGATGGGTTGACAGGCTGTGATGACCGTTATTTATTTATATATTTTAATGCTTATACAGTTGTAAATTGCACTCTGGATGATGTTTGAATGTTGAATGATTATTTATCATTATTGTTGAATACATGTGATTATGAAATCCAATAAACTGAAATTATATGGTAATTGATTGAGTCGCAGTCCGATTAAGAAAATAACGATTATTTTAAAATAATATTCAGTGAATAATCAAAATACGATTTTGATGTCCAATTTTGGATGGACACATAAATATTGGAATGTATGGAGCCGATTTAAGTAGTTAAACGCTATTTTTACTCAAACGGGTTCATAAATCGATTTTATTCATTATATAAAAAATACGAAAAGGAAATGGATTTCAAAATCTGATATTTTGAAAATATTACCATTTTAACATGATAAAGATATAGAATATTCAATTTTGATTTAAAATTGAAAATGAAGTTTGAATCATTTTAAAACGAATTTATAAAATACGTTTTAAATAGAAATCGATGATATATATATATATATATGTTATAAATATTTAATGGCCTGAATTGAACGCGTCGTGCAACGACCGTTTGCGAATTTGGACCATTTACTTCAAATTGACGTAACGGGAGATCCGACCGTCAGATTCTCCAAAAACTGGAGCCGTTGGATTCATATCGAAAAGAGATTTCCAAATGAATATAAGAGATTTGAAATCTAACGATTAGATTTTAAAATATGTCCAAATTAATTTTGGAAAAGGTCGCTATTGATGCAATTCAGTGGTCGTTATTGGAAACCAACTGTGCCCAAATAAAATTATTACAGAAATGGTAAAATTGTGTAAAATCATAATAAATGATTTGGATGAAAAATTCCAAGTTTGAAAAGATAAAAATATATTTTTATCGAAATGAACTAGTTAATAACTAGAAAAATAATCCAATGTTTTTAAATAAATAAATTGGATTGAAAAGGGTTTTAAAATAACCAGAATTTTTTCAATGTATGGATTGGAATGGATTTGAATGGAAATAATCTTTGGAATATTTCGATATTTGTAACAACCCATATTTTGAATAACAAGTTATAACATAAATCAAGGCAGAATTCAATGATAAAATCTGTATCAAGGGAAACGGGTTGTGCTGTTGCGTTCATCTCGAAAAAATACGCGAAATAGAGTCCGAGTTTTCGAAAATCGGAGTCTGTATGACCCAGTTAAGGCCCATGGAAGTTTTCAGAAAATTTAAATTAAAAACAGATTTCAAAATTCAGCTGGGCAGATAGGCGGGAAAAAATCCCGCCACTCCCCAAGTCGACTTGGGAGTCGACACACCCAAGGCCGTGTCGACTGCCCAGTCGACACCCCTGTCGACTTGGGTGGTCGGCCAGTCTGGCCTGGGTGCACCTGACTTGTTTCTCAAGACATGTTTGGAGGCTAGTGACGTGAATTGATGGCCCAAATCTGAATTAGGGTTAATCCTATGGTCTAAACTAACCTAATCACCTATAAAAAGACCCTAATACCTAGCCTAAGTCATCATAAATCAATCCTACAACTAAACTATGCCAAAATGTTTAATCATGGCCTCCACCCTCTTGTCATAGTCTCCATCTTCATTCATATGAGAGTTTCTAAGCTTGTTTGAGAGTTTCTAAGGCCAAAGTTCAATCTTTCTTCATCAAAGCAAGGATCTTCTTCTAATTTCTCAAGGGTTTTCATTGAAGCTTGCTATTTGGGGGTCTTTAGAGTTGCTAGTGGCTTCGTCTCAATCTTATTTATATTTTATAAGTCTTCATAGCATTGTAAGCCCTATACTACTCTTAGATTCTAACTATGAAGTTAAATATGACATGTTGCAAGTTGAGTTTGGGCCTAAGTATGATATGTGCTTTGATCCTATCATGTTATGCATAAATATATTCTATGCATGTTTGTAAAGCTATCACCTTTGCCTTATACATAGAAAGCTATGAGCTTTGATTGGAAATGTTGCATAAAGCAACATAGAAACTCTCATAAACCTTGTGTTATCTTGCATATGATGTTATATGCAAATCACTAGCCACCATCCTATGTCATTTATGATCATGTTTCACCTATTTGCTTAAGTTTGATATCATGCATATTTTGAGGCTCATGATGTAATATGCAAGTTGCTATCTTGCATATGGTGTTATATGCGAATCACTTGCTATCATCTTATGTCATTTATGACCATGTTTCACCTATTTTGCTTAAGTTGATATTATGCATGTTTTGAGGCCTATGATGTAATATGCAAGCTTATGAACATATTTATGCCTCATATGCCACCATGTTTAACTTGTGGCCAACCTTATTACCTTATGCCCTTTTTGTCATGTTTTGCCAAGTTCCCTCTTTTGATCTATGTTATGTTATGCGAAACGTACATGCGAGGGGAATGCGTTGGGTTTGGGTAATATTAATGACATGAAACATGATTTTAAAATATGACATGAACATTGACTTGTGATTATGTTTGTAAACATGAATTTGGACATGACTTCTAGAAAACATGAGAGTGGCCAACTCGAGGTTGGGTTGAGTTTGTAGCATAAATCTACCCGGAACCGACCGGCTTAACTAGTAGCTACAAGCAATAGAACCCAATGTGAGTAGTTGGTCATGTCGCACTTGAAACCCGAGGTTAGACCAAGTTGTGGTGTAAAGCTACCCGGACCCGCCCGGCTTAACTAGTAACCACAACAAGGTCTAATGTGAGAGGTTGGGTGCATTAAATTAATTAATGCCACATGATAGGGTTAAGTCATGGACCACTTGAATACTTAACCAATGAAACACGATGGGTTGATGGGGTTAAGTCATGAACCTTGGGTACACTTAACCAACTTGATGGGGTAGGGTTAACCACATTTAACCCGCTAGAAACCCTAGTTACGTGGTCCTTTTCACCAGTAACCCTCTTGATTGTATCATGATACCCTAGGGACTAGGCTAGGGTGGGGCACGATTACTGGGCTGACATGTAAGCGACCAAAACGACGGCTGAGTAGGTGCGCCGGTGTAGGTTCAGGCGGACTATGGTCGTGCACATGGTCCGGAGTTGAAAAAGCAGACACGGGCACCCATAGGTTTAGACTGTGCGTGCTTGATTTGTGTCCGTGGTTGGCACCCTAGGACTTGATACACCCTAGGGTGGACCTAGCACAGTTTGACTACACTTCGTGATTGGGCCGTATGACACCGACACTTGACGAGTTAGGCTTTTAGGGAGCCGATCGACTAGACCGTGTTGTTGGACCCATATCTAGGTCATCTCGGGATATTGGGCCAAGATTGGGCCAAGGGATCTTTTCTTGTTGATACCTGACATAGATTACTAGTACACACTTGGTGCAACTTAACCTTGTATATGCGATGCCACACTTGATCTATCTTGATAACTTTTCACCATGCCAGTTATCTCCCTACATCTCATCTCTGTTTTACATGTCCAGTTAACTTTATCAGTTTTTATACTAATAGTAGATAGGACTTACCAGTCTTTTTGACTGACCCGTTTCCTTTCGCCTCTTTTCTTCCGTTCCCCCCCAAGGTTTGCAGGGTGGGAACGCTGGTACCTAGCTGGATCTTTAGCTGCTTTTCGGGATAGCTCATGTATTGTTTGAGCATGCTACTTTGGGGATAGTTACTTTATGTTTTTTCCAGTTTTCAGTTTATGTTCTAGACTTTGTTTTATGGAAAATAATGACCAAGTACTTTGATGTAACTTGACTATGGTTTTGAAATGTTAGTTTTATCCGCTGCTTTACTACTCTGTTTTACTTATATGTTCTGTCTTGTGATATCTGCTTGCATGTTTACCTTGTTTAACGCCCCTTCAAAGCTAGTGTACTTGCAAGAGTGGCATTGGTGGAGGTGGGGTGTTACATTTGGTATCAGAGCATAAGGTTTACAAGATGTGAGCAAAAGTGTTTTTAAAACTTACCTTTTTGGGAAACTATTTTCAAAGCCAATTAAGTATTTTCCAAGAAAAGTCTAGTTATTTTAAAAGGCTATTCCCCAAAAGCCATTAGCGCTATCCTTCGTTTCCTCGTTCTAAATCTATCTTTTCCTTTTTCAGCATGGCCGATCTTAACCTTCCTGAGGGAGTAACCATTCCCGGATGGTTCCGGAGGTACTTGGAAGCTAGGGCCAACGATGCGGGCCCAGCAAATACCCCCCGTAACTGAGGTTCCTCCTCCTCCTCCTCAGCATCCACAAGTAGATTTCACAAAGGTTTGCAAGGACTTTAAGGCGATGGGTGGCAAGAATTTTATTGGGGACGGAGACTTTTGTGGAGGCGAGAAATTGGTTGAAAGAAACTGAGGATCTCTTCGCTATGTTTGATGTGGAAGACCATAGAAAGGTTTTATTGGCAGCATGGCTATTAAAAGAAGAAGAAGCTTATTGGTGGGAGGTCACCAATGCTACTAGGCCTATAGAGACTTGGGCCGACTTTAGGACGAGGTTTGGGCTTAAGTTTCTATCATCAGCTGAGGCGAATCTGCAATTGGAGAAGTTTATATCTTTGAAGCAAGGGGACATGACAGTGAGGGAGTATGTGAATAAGTTTAACCAGCTCGCTCGATTCGGTTTGGACATGGTTAATACTCCCCAGAAGAAGGCTTACGCTTTGCACGAGGGTTGAATGAGCCATTACAAGGTTTAGCCCTATCTCATATACCCATGGGGGCCACTTTTGAAGGCCTAGTAGACATGGCATTGCTTCAAGGAGACGATAAGAATGGCAAGAAGGAAGTCAAGACTAATGAGACTCAAACCATGAAGACGGACTCCAAGTGGGGAGGAAATCAGAGCAATCAGAACAACAAGAACAACAAGAACAATAAGGGCAATAAGACCAACAACAACAAGGCAAAAGACCCAAGAAAATGCAACTTCTGTGGGATTGTTGGGCACATAGCCAAAGATTGCAGAAAGAAGATGTAACACCCCACCTCCGCTAGGGTCGCTCTTTCGGGGGCACTAGCTTCTGGGGGGCGTTAGAACTGGGTAAGCATGCATAATGATATATCAAGGCAGAACAAGAACATAAATATATATGTAAAGTAGAGTAAATAACAGCGGAAGATTTTCAAACCATTTCAAAACACAAGTCTTAGTACAACATCATGTCAATTTTCCAAATAAAATAAGTCTATTACATAAACAACATCATCTGAAAACTGAAAAGAAAAACATAAGTAGCTATCCCCAAGCAGAAAAACCATAGCGAGCTCAAGTCCAAAGCATACATGAGCTATCCAAGAAAGCAGGTAGGATCCAAGCTAAGCTCCTGTATTCCCTCCCTGAGAACCTGGGGGGGAAACGGAAGAAAAGAGGCGAAAGAAAACAAGTCAGTCAAAAAGACTGGTAAGCCCTACTACGATCAGTCTATAAACTAATAAAGTTAGCATCATGATGGAAACTGAGATGAACATACTGGCAATAGATAGAGGTGTCATCACATAAAGAAGATTAAGCTTTGCACCACAGTGTACTAGCAAACTATCATAACAGGTATTGATCCCTCAGCCAAAACTTTGGCCCAATAACATGAGGTGACCTTAGTACAAGGTCCAGCCCAACGGTCTAGTCGATCGGCTCCCTATAAACCTAACACGTCAAGTGTTGGTGTCCATACGGCCCACATATGGTTGTAGTCAGACTGTGCTGGGTCCACCTTCGGGTGTATCAAGCCCTCGGGTGTCAACCCCAGACACCTAAGCAATAATGCACAGTCTAAACCTACTGGTACCCGTGCCTCGAGTTTGTCCAATACCGGACTACGTGCACGTCCGTAGCCCGCCTGGACCCGCACCGCTGTACCACTCAGCCGTCGCTTTGGTCGCTTACATCAGTCCAGTAATCGTGCCCCGCCCCAGCCTAGCCTCTAGGGTTGTGAATGATACCAAACTGGGATTACTGCTGGAACAGACCACGTTGCTAGGGTTTTCTAAGAGGGTTAAGTGTGGTTTAACCCCTCACTAATCATGGATTAAATTAGTTAAGTGTAACCAACAGTTCACCACTTAACCCCATTTAATCCCTCGTATCCCCAAAATTGGTTAAGTATTCGTGGGCCATGACTTAACCCTAATCATGAGGCATTAATTAATTTAATTGTGCCTTAACCTCTCACATTAGACTTTGTTGCGGTTACCTAGTTAAGCCGGTGGGTTCCGGGTAGATTTACACCACAACTTGGTCTAACCTCGGGTCTTGGCACCACATGACCAACTTTTCACATTGGATCCTATTGTTTGTAGCCACTAGTTAAGCCGGTAGGTTCCGGGTAGAATCACGCTACAAACTCAACC
The DNA here is from genome assembly GCA_030737875.1 of Allium sativum. Classification (NCBI taxonomy): domain Eukaryota; kingdom Viridiplantae; phylum Streptophyta; class Magnoliopsida; order Asparagales; family Amaryllidaceae; genus Allium; species Allium sativum. The sequence goes on along the minus strand of CM060924.1, from coordinate 233,398,773 downwards.
CAACCTCGAGTTGGCCACACTTATGTTTTCTAAGTGTCATGTCCACTTTATTTTCGAGACATAATTACAAGTTTAACAAATACTTGGGTAGACCTAACTTAATAGGTAAATTTCCAAGGGGTAGACCTAACTTAATAGGTAAATTCCCAATCGTGTATTTTACGTTTTACCCAAACCCCCCCAACGTCATTCTATCGCTTACATATTCGTCATAACGCATAAAGGATAGAAAGAGGGAACTTGGCACAACATACATAATGAATCTTACATATCATAATAAACATGCGTAACATGTTGGACTTGCATAACTTAGCATAGTGAACTTGCATAAACATGCATAACTTGTTAAACTTGCAAATCATGGCATAGTGAACTTGCATAAACATGCATAACTTGTTAAACTTGCAAATCATAGCATAGTGAACTTGCATAAACATGCATAACTTGTTAAACTTGCAAATCATGGCATAGTGAACTTGCATAAACATGCATAACTTGTTAAACTTGCAAATCATAGCATAGTGAACTTGCATAAACATGCATAACTTGTTAAACTTGCAAATCATGGCATAGTGAACTTGCATAAACATGCATAACTTGTTAAACTTGCAAATCATGGCATAGTGAACTTGCATAAACATGCATAACTTGTTAAACTTGCAAATCATAGCATAGTGAACTTGCATAAACATGCATAACTTGTTAAACTTGCATAAATCCCAACTTTCATCACATATTAACTTTAGAGTTTCTAAAATGAAGGTAAGAGGGCTTACAATGCTTATGCGAACTCAAATGAGTATAGCAAATGTAAGAAACCCCTTATGCAACAAAATAAAACCCCAAAATGCAAGCAAACTTGATCAAGACTCCTCCTTTATGTTGACAATAGAGAAACAAGACTTTAATGCAAGCTAAAGAGGATCATACAAGCCTAAATACACTTGTATGCATGGAAATCTCTTAGGAATTTGATTTAGGAATTGTATGAAGAGAGTGGAGGCCATGAGAGGTTTGATTTTGACATAGTTTAGTTGCTAGAATGAATAATGAATGATTTAGGGTAGGTTAGGGTCTTATTTATAGATTAGGCTAGTGATTTAGACCATAGGATTAAACCCTAGTTGAATTAGGTCCATCAGATTTCGGAATTCTCCAGAACCAAGCCACAAGACCAAGCCCAGATCAGAAATGGTGCGCCAGGCAAAACTGCCCGGCCACCCTGTGTCGACAGGGCTGTCGACAGGGCTGTCGACACCCTGGGGACCCTGTCGACATGCCTGTCGACATGGGGGTCCTGGCGGGAGTTTTCCTGCCTGCGCCAATTTGCCCTAATTTCTCACTTTTGAACTTGAAATTTAAATCTGTTTTTACTTAGGAATTTTCTGAAAACTTCGTCGGGCCTTAATCGGGTCATACGGACTCCGATTTTCGAAAACTCGGACTCTATTTCGCGTATTTTTCCAAGACGAACGCAATGGCATAGCCCGTTTCCCTTGATTCAGATTTTAGAATTAATTTCTGCCTCGATTTATGTTATAACAGGTTATTAAAAATACGGGTTGTTACATTCTCCCCTCCTTAAAGGATTTCGTCCCCGAAATCTTCAAGTTAGGAAGGACATATCCTACCATCCAACATCCATCTACTCAAAACATCATCCACGAGCAACCATTGTCCTTACAAAAATGTTGTATGAACATATGCAAAAGTGTGTGTATATGTACTTATCTAATGCAAAGATCAATGCAAAATATGTTAGTGAAATGTATCCATATGTATGCAAATCCCTAACATAATGTATAATATCTACATACGTGCTCAATCATACATCCATATGCAACATCCATGTGATAGCATACAATTTCATCCAAGAATAAGCATAAACACTCATGCATATGCAATATGAGGAGTGTGTGAGCCGATCTAGTGCCTAATGTGTATCATGCATCCACGAGTAACCACTTGCAAACACTTGCAACCACTTGCAACCATCAAACATAACATGTCTCAAACACATGTTTCATCCAAAGGATTCTACCTAAGGTTCTCCTGATAAGATAGACACGATGAACTAGATAAACTAGATAGACATGGAAAGATAAAGAGATTGAGAGTGTACCCTCAAAAAGGAATGGATAAAGCCTACGCATCTTCTCTTCAGTTTCCCAAGTTGCGTCTTCCTCGGCTTCACCCCATTGAACCTTCACCAACTTGACCTCACGATTCCTTAGCTTCTTGATCTCTGTCCCCAAGATACGAATCGGAGCTCTCCTCAAGGTAGCTTCTTTCTCTACTTCCACATCTTCTAGAACACTTGGCTCAACCACCTCTGCTGACTTATGCAAACACTTCCGGAGATGCGAAACATGAAAAACATTATGCACTCCAGCTAGCTTTTCGGGCAATTCCACTCTATAGGCCATCTGCCCGATCCTCTCTACAACTGGAAACGGTCCAACAAACCTTGGTGCTAACTTTCCTACTGCTCCAAACCGAACCACATTCCGCAAAGGAGAAACCTTCACGAAAACCATATCCCCAACATCAAACTCCAAATCAGTCCTTCGCTTATCAGCATAAGATTTCTGTCTGTCTTGGGCCGCCTTCATCCGTCTTTTAATCAACTCGACCTTCTCGGATGTATCTCTAATCATGTCAGGTCCAAGTATAAGCTTATCTGTAGTCTCCCACCAACATGTAGGTGACTTGCACGGTCTCCCATATAAAGCCTCAAATGGTGCCATCCCAATGCTCGCCTGATAACTGTTATTATAGGCAAATTCCACAAGAGGAAGATGGTCTTCCCAAGTACCACCAAAATCCAGAATGCAAAGCCTCAACAAGTCCTCAAGTACCCTATTCACCCTTTCTGTCTGACCGTCCGTTTGTGGGTGATAAGCTGTACTCAGGTTCAACCTCGTGCCCATAGCTTCCTGCAAACTGTTCCAGAACTGACTAGTAAAGATGGGGTCTCGGTCACTGACTATGCTAGAAGGGACTCCATGTAGTCGTACTATCTCACGAAGATATACTGATGCTAGTCCAGATGCGGTCCTTTTGCTCCTCACCGGAATAAAATGAGCACTCTTCGTAAGTCTATCTACAATAACCCAAATGCTCGTATTCCCTTTTCTTGACCTTGGTAGCCCATCAATAAAATCCATGGAGATACTCTCCCACTTCCAAAGTGGAACGTCTAGAGGATGCAATAGCCCACCGGGCTTCTTTGACTCGGCCTTAACTTGCTGGCAAATGATACATCTAGAGACAAACTCTACCACATCCTTCTTCATCCCAGGCCAAAAGAAAATACGCTTCATATCTTTATACATCTTATCCCCGCCTAGATGTATAGTCAACTTAGAGCGATGCGCTTCCTCCAGAACTTTTCTTACTGAATTTTCTACCATGGGAACACATAACCTTCCATCTCTCCTCAGCCAACCCTTGTCATCAATAGAATATCGAGCGAGGTGACTAGACGTCTCTCCTCGAGTCAGCTTATCCATAATCTCAACTATGTGAGGGTCTTCTCTCTGTGAAGCCCCAACTTGATCAAGAAGGGTAGGCCTGAGTTCCAGGGATGCTAAAGAACCGGTCATCGACTCCATCGCCAAAGAGAAATCAAAGGTTGCCAAGAACTCTAAATTCTTCATCTCAACAAATAGAGGACTTAGTGTCAACCTTTTTCTACTCAACGCATCCGCTACAACATTCCCCTTGCCAGGGGTATAGGCTATATCAAAATCGTAGGACGCCAAGAATTCCATCCACCTTTGCTGCCTCAAGTTCAGATCCTTCTGCGAAAAGAGATACTTCAAAGACTTATGATCAGTATACAGCTCAAATCTCTCTCCCAGAAGATAATGACGCCAAGCCTTGAGTGCATATACTATCGCTGCCAGCTCTAGATCATGAGTGGGATAATTCTTCTCATGCACCTTAAGTTGCCTACCACCAAAACATATAACTCTGCCTTCTTGCATCAGAACGGCGCCCAATCCCGTGCCACAAGCATCAGTGTACACGGTAAACATCTTACCACCATCGGGTAAAGCTAGAACTGGTGCTGAGGTAAGGGCCCTCTTGAGTCTCTGAAAAGCAAGCTCACAGTCCATATCCCAAGCAAAAGCTAAGTTCTTCTTCGTCAACTTAGTAAGAGGAGCAGATATCTTCGCGAAGTCCTTGATGAACTTCCGGTAAAAACCTGCAAGACCTAGAAAACTTCTCACTTCGGTTGCATTCCTTGGAGTCTTCCAATCCTGCACAGCAACTACTTTAGCGGGATCCACCGCCAAGCCTTGCTTAGATACTATATGCCCAAGGAACCGAACTTCCCTTCTCCAAAAGTGACACTTGGAGAACTTGGCCTTTAACTGATGCGCTCTAAGCGTATCCATCACCTCTACAAGATGCCTCGCGTGCTCTTCTTCATCCTTAGAGAAGATCAGAATATCATCCACAAAGACCACGACAAACTTGTTCAAGAACTCTCGAAACACCCTACTCATCAAGTCCACGAAATATGCGGGTGCATTCGTCAAACCGAACGGCATAACAAGCCATTCAAAGAATCCATCTGGAGTTCTGAATGCAGTCTTGTCTATACTATCTTTAGCCACTCTGAGCTGATGAAATCCAGTAGCAAGATCAAGCTGAGAGAAAACAGAAGCACCAACAAGCTGGTCAAAAAGATCATCAATCCTCGGTAATGGGTGTCTGTTCTTCTTAGTCAGCTTATTCAACTCTCTATAGTCCACACAAAGTCGAAGAGAACCATCTGCCTTAGTAGCAAACACCACAGGCGCTCCCCATTCGGATATACTTCGTCTGATGAAGTTCTTCTCAAGCAACTCCTTTACTTGCTTGCTGAGCTCCCGTCTCTCACGCGGAGCCATGTGCCGAACGGGCAAAGAAACAGGCTTAGCATTATCCACCAGATAAATGCGAAAATCAATCTCTCGTTTAGGGGGCAACCCCTTAACTTCTTCAAAAACATCTGGATAATCTCGGACCACCCTTACAGACTGAAGGGTTTCCTCTGACGAGTCGAGAGATTCAAGATAGCACAACATGACGGGATCCTTCGGATTGCATGAAATCTCTAAGGTGTTGCCAAGGCGAGTCACAAGCCTCACAACCCTATGCTCACAATCAAGGATGGCTCCATATCTGGACAGCCAATCCATGCCCAATATCAATCCGTATCCCCTGAAACCAAGAACATACGCACTACACAAGAACTCTACACTGAGTATAGAGATCCTCAGATCCTCACATATCATAGATAGATGAGCAGAACCCCCAATGGGATTCGAAACACAAACGGGATCATCCACTAAGCTAGTACTAAGGTGCAAACTATCAACAAGATCAGATGAAATAAAGCTATGTGATGCACCAGAATCAAACAAGGTACGAACTGGAAGATCGGAAACATAAACAAGGTTCTCAACAGAAACACTACCTCGATCGGGAACTGGAGCGGTATTGAGAGCATGAACTTGCCCTCCTGAAGGTCCAGCACGCTGAGTCTGACCCTGCCCTTTCTTCTTCGGGCATTCCTTGCTGAAGTGTCCAGTCTCACCACAGGAAAAACATCCACCACTAAGCTTCCTTTTCTTCTTCCTACAATCCTTAGCAAAGTGTCTAGGCGCACCACAGTAATTGCACTTTCCCTTGCCTTTGTTGTTGTTCCCCTTCTTATTCTTGCTCTGATTCCCCTGACTGCTTTAACCACCTTGATTGCCTTTACCCTGAGAATCAGTCTTCTTTGCTTGAGTATCACTCGACGTGACCTCTTTCTTTCCATCTCCCTGAAGTAGAGCCATATCGACCAAACTCTCAAAAGTAGCCCCATGTGGAATATGTGACATCGCCAAACCCTGCAGCGGCTCATTCAACCCTCTAGCAAATCGAAGAGCCTTCTTCTCAGGAGTGTTCACCATATCCAAACCAAAACGGGCCAGCTGATTAAACTTGTTCACATACTCCTTGACAGACATATTACCTTGCTTTAATGCAATGAACTTCTCCATCTGTAAATTCGCCTCAGCAGAAGATAGAAACTTGGCCACAAATCTAGCCCTCAAATCGGCCCAAGTCTCGACGGGCCTCGTCCCATTGGTGACCTCCCACCAATAGGTTGCTTCGTCCTTCAAAAGCCACACTGTCAATAAGATCTTCCTCTCGTCATCAATCCTAAAGATAGCAAACAAGTCCTCAGTGTCTTTCAGCCAATTCCTAGCTTCAACAAAAGATTCCGTGCCTAGGAAATTCTTGCCTCCCATCGCCTTGAAGTCTTTACAAACCTTCGTGAACTCAACCTGAGGATGCTGAGGGGGAGGAGGAGGAAGAGGAGCCTCAGCAACTGGAGGAGGAGGAACAGGAACCACCGGAGGAGGGACATTAGGGGGAGGATTCTCAACTACAGGAGGAGGAGTGGGAGTAGGGTTTACGGGGCCAGCTGCCACCCTAGCTTCTAGAAGTCTCCTATACCAGAGTGGTACGTTTACTCCATCCGGGATGGCAAGATTCTCAGCCATACTGAAACGAAAGATAAGATAAGATTAGGTCAAGGGAACGAAGGATAACGCTAATGGCTTTTTGGGGAATAGCCTTTTAAAATACTAGACTTTTCTTTGGAAAATACTTTATACTTGTTTTGAAAATAGTTTTTCAAAAGTCTTTTTAAAAACTTTTTGTTCTTTCTTGTAAACCTCGCTCTGATACCAAATTTGTAACACCCCACCTCCGCTAGGGTCGCTCTTTCGGGGGCACTAGCTTCTGGGGGGCGTTAGAACTGGGTAAGCATGCATAATGATATATCAAGGCAGAACAAGAACATAAATATATATGTAAAGCAGAGTAAATAACAGCGGAAGATTTTCAAACCATTTCAAAACACAAGTCTTAGTACAACATCATGTCAATTTTCCAAATAAAATAAGTCTATTACATAAACAACATCATCTGAAAACTGAAAAGAAAAACATAAGTAGCTATCCCCAAGCAGAAAAACCATAGCGAGCTCAAGTCCAAAGCATACATGAGCTATCCAAGAAAGCAGGTAGGATCCAAGCTAAGCTCCTGTATTCCCTCCCTGAGAACCTGGGGGGGGGGGGGAAACGGAAGAAAAGAGGCGAAAGAAAACAAGTCAATCAAAAAGACTGGTAAGCCCTACTACGATCAGTCTATAAACTAATAAAGTTAGCATCATGATGGAAACTGAGATGAACATACTGGCAATAGATAGAGGTGTCATCACATAAAGAAGATTAAGCTTTGCACCACAGTGTACTAGCAAACTATCATAACAGGTATTGATCCCTCAGCCCAAACTTTGGCCCAATAACATGAGGTGACCTTAGTACAAGGTCCAGCCCAACGGTCTAGTCGATCGGCTCCCTATAAACCTAACACGTCAAGTGTTGGTGTCCATACGGCCCACATATGGTTGTAGTCAGACTGTGCTGGGTCCATCTTCGGGTGTATCAAGCCCTCGGGTGTCAACCCCAGACACCTAAGCAATAATGCACAGTCTAAACCTACTGGTACCCGTGCCTCGAGTTTGTCCAATACCGGACTACGTGCACGTCCGTAGCCCGCCTGGACCCGCACCGCTGTACCACTCAGCCGTCGCTTTGGTCGCTTACATCAGTCCAGTAATCGTGCCCCGCCCCAGCCTAGCCTCTAGGGTTGTGAATGATACCAAACTGGGATTACTGCTGGAACAGACCACGTTGCTAGGGTTTTCTAAGAGGGTTAAGTGTGGTTTAACCCCTCACTAATCATGGATTAAATTAGTTAAGTGTAACCAACAGTTCACCACTTAACCCCATTTAATCCCTCGTATCCCCAAAATTGGTTAAGTATTCGTGGGCCATGACTTAACCCTAATCATGAGGCATTAATTAATTTAATTGTGCCTTAACCTCTCACATTAGACTTTGTTGCGGTTACCTAGTTAAGCCGGTGGGTTCCGGGTAGATTTACACCACAACTTGGTCTAACCTCGGGTCTTGGCACCACATGACCAACTTCTCACATTGGATCCTATTGTTTGTAGCCACTAGTTAAGCCGGTAGGTTCCGGGTAGAATCACGCTACAAACTCAACCCAACCTCGAGTTGGCCACACTTATGTTTTCTAAGTGTCATGTCCACTTTATTTTCGAGACATAATTACAAGTTTAACAAATACTTGGGTAGACCTAACTTAATAGGTAAATTCCCAAGGGGTAGACCTAACTTAATAGGTAAATTCCCAATCTTGTATTTTACGTTTTACCCAAACCCCCCCAACGTCATTCTATCGCTTACATATTCGTCATAACGCATAAAGGATAGAAAGAGGGAACTTGGCACAACATACATAATGAATCTTACATATCATAATAAACATGCATAACATGTTGGACTTGCATAACTTAGCATAGTGAACTTGCATAAACATGCATAACTTGTTAAACTTGCAAATCATGGCATAATGAACTTGCATAAACATGCATAACTTGTTAAACTTGCAAATCATAGCATAGTGAACTTGCATAAACATGCATAACTTGTTAAACTTGCAAATCATGGCATAGTGAACTTGCATAAACATGCATAACTTGTTAAACTTGCAAATCATAGCATAGTGAACTTGCATAAACATGCATAACTTGTTAAACTTGCAAATCATGGCATAGTGAACTTGCATAAACATGCATAACTTGTTAAACTTGCAAATCATGGCATAGTGAACTTGCATAAACATGCATAACTTGTTAAACTTGCAAATCATAGCATAGTGAACTTGCATAAACATGCATAACTTGTTAAACTTGCATAAATCCCAACTTTCATCACATATTAACTTTAGAGTTTCTAAAATGAAGGTAAGAGGGCTTACAATGCTTATGCGAACTCAAATGAGTATAGCAAATGTAAGAAACCCCTTATGCAACAAAATAAAACCCCAAAATGCAAGCAAACTTGATCAAGACTCCTCCTTTATGTTGACAATAGAGAAACAATACTTTAATGCAAGCTAAAGAGGATCATACAAGCCTAAATACACTTGTATGCATGGAAATCTCTTAGGAATTTGATTTAGGAATTATATGAAGAGAGTGGAGGCCATGAGAGGTTTGATTTTGACATAGTTTAGTTGCTAGAATGAATAATGAATGATTTAGGGTAGGTTAGGGTCTTATTTATAGATTAGGCTAGTGATTTAGACCATAGGATTAAACCCTAGTTGAATTAGGTCCATCAGATTTCGGAATTCTCCAGAACCAAGCCACAAGACCAAGCCCAGATCAGAAATGGTGCGCCAGGCAAAACTGCCCGGCCACCCTGTGTCGACAGGGCTGTCGACAGGGCTGTCGACACCCTGGGGACCCTGTCGACATGCCTGTCGACATGGGGGTCCTGGCGGGAGTTTTCCCACCTGCGCCAGTTTGCCCTAATTTCCCACTTTTGAACTTGAAATTTAAATCTGTTTTTACTTAGGAATTTTCTGAAAACTTCGTCGGGCCTTAATCGGGTCATACGGACTCCGATTTTCGAAAACTCGGACTCTATTTCGCGTATTTTTCCGAGACGAACGCAATGGCATAGCCCGTTTCCCTTGATTCAGATTTTAGAATTAATTTCTGCCTCGATTTATGTTATAACAGGTTATTAAAAATACGGGTTGTTACAGAAGAAGAGGAAGTTGGGCGAATGCTTTCACTGTGGAGAGCCTGGACACCTTAGCAAGGATTGCCCCAAGAAGCAAGGACAAGGGCAAGGGCAAAATCAGTGTGCAGGACCTTCTGGAGGGCAAGTGCATGCTCTCAACACTGCTCTAGTTCAGGACCGAGGTAGTATTTCTGTAGAAAGTCTTGTTTATATTTCTGACTTTCCTGTTCGCACTTTATTTGATTCTGGCGCATCGCATACCTTTATTTCTTCTGACATTGTTGAAAGTTTGCACCTAAGTACTAGTCTAGTTGAGGATCCCGTCAGTGTTTCAAATCCAATTGGGGGTTCCGCCCATTTATCTATGATTTGTGTGGATTTGAAGATTTCTATCTTGACCGTAGAATTCACGTGTAATGCTTATGTTCTCGGGTTCACGGGATATGGGTTGATCTTGGGCATGGATTGGTTGTCCAGTTATGGAGCCATTCTCGATTGTGAGCATAGGGTAGTGAGGCTCATGACTCGCCTCGGTAATACCCTAGAGATTTCTTGCAACCCGTTGGATCCCGTCATGTTATGTTATCTTGAATCTCTTGACTCGTCCATCAATGATCTACAATCTGTAAGGGTGGTTCGAGAATATCCTGATGTCTTTGAAGAGGTTAAGGGGTTACCCCCTAAACGAGAGATAGATTTTCGTATTTATCTTGTTGATAATGCCAAGCCAGTTTCATTGCCCGTTAGGCACATGGCCCCGCGAGAAAGAAGAGACCTCAGTAAGCAAATCAAGGAGTTGCTTGAGAAGAATTTTATTAGGCGAAGCATTTCTGAATGGGGTGCTCCTATGGTATTCTCTACTAAGGCGGATGGTTCGCTTCGTCTATGCGTTGATTATCGAGAGTTGAACAAGCTGACAAAGAAGAATAGACACCCGTTACCGAGGATTGATGTTCTCTTTGACCAGCTTGTTGGTGCTTCTGTTTTCTCTCAGCTCGATCTGGCCACCGGATTCCATCAGCTTAGAGTGACTGAGGATAGTATTGATAAGACTGCGTTTAGGACTCCAGATGGATTCTTTGAATGGCTTGTCATGCCATTCGGTTTGACTAATGCACCCGCCTACTTCGTAGATTTGATGAGTAGGGTGTTCAGAGAGTTCCTTAACAAGTTCGTGGTTGTCTTCGTGGATGATATTCTGATCTTCTCAAAGGATGAGGAAGAACATGCCAGACATCTCAAGGAAGTGATGGATACGCTTAGAGCTCATCAGTTGAAAGCCAAGTTCCCCAAATGCCATTTCTGGAGAAGGGAAGTTCAGTTTCTTGGACATATAGTTTCTAAGCAAGGCATAGCGGTGGATCCCGTGAAAGTGGTTGCAGTTAAATACTGGAAGACTCCTAGGAATGCAACCGAAGTAAGAAGCTTTCTCGGTCTGGCGGGCTACTATAGGAAGTTCATCAGGGACTTCGCTAAGATTTTGGCCCCTCTTACTAGGTTGACGAAGAAGAACTTAGTCTTTGCATGGGACTTAGAGTGTGAGCTTGCTTTCCAAAGGCTCAAGAGGGCCCTTACTACAGCTCCAGTTTTGGCATTACCCGATGGCGGTAAGATGTTTACCGTGTACACCGATGCATGTGGCACGGGGTTAGGTGCTGTTCTAATGCAAGAGGGAAGAGTGATATGTTATGGGGGTAGGCAACTTAAAGTTCATGAGAAGAACTATCCCACTCATGATTTGGAGTTGGCGGCGATCGTCTTTGCACTCAAATCCTGGCGCCACTATCTTCTAGGCGAAAGGTTTGAGTTGTATACTGATCACAAGTCACTCAAGTACCTCTTCTCGCAGAAAAATCTGAATTTAAGGCAGCAAAGGTGGATGGAATTCTTGGCATCTTATGACTTCGAGATAGCTTATACCCCTGGCAAGGGTAATGTTGTGGCAGATGCACTAAGCAGAAATAGGTTGACTTTGAGTCCCTCGTTTGTTGAAATGAGGAGCCTAGAGTTCTTGGCAACCTTTGATTTCACGACGGCTGTTGAGTCGATGATGGGTTCATTAGCATCCCTTGAGCTTAGACCCACACTTCTTGATCAAGTAGGGACTTTACAGAAGGAAGACCCGCGGATAGTTGAGATCATGGACAAGTTGATCCGTGGTGAGACGTCTAGTCACCTTGCTAGATATACTATTGATGACAAGGGTTGGCTAAGGCGTGATGGAAGGCTATGCATTCCACAAGTAGGAGACTTGGTGCATAAAGTTCTCGAAGACGCACATCACTCGAAGATGACTATACATCCTGGAGGAGACAAGATGTATAGAGATATGAAGCGCATTTTCTTTTGGGCTGGAATGAAGAAAGATGTGGCAGAGTATGTTTCAAAATGCATGGTGTGCCAACAAGTGAAAGCCGAGTCAAAGAAACCCGGTGGGCTATTACATCCATTGGAGGTCCCGCAATGGAAGTGGGAGAGTATTTCTATGGATTTTGTGGACGGACTGCCTAGGTCAAGGAAAGGGAATACGAGCATATGGGTCATAGTTGATAGACTTACGAAGAGTGCTCATTTCATTCCAGTAAAGAGCAAGAGGACCGCATCATGGCTAGCATCTATTTATCTTCGGGAGATAGTGCGGTTGTATGGAGTTCCTTCTAGCATAGTTAGCGATCGTGACCCAATTTTCACTAGCCAGTTCTGGAATAGTTTGCAAGAAGCGATGGGTACGCGATTGAGTCTGAGTACAGCCTATCACCCTCAGACGGATGGCCAAACCGAAAGGGTGAATAGAGTGCTAGAAGATCTTTTGAGGCTTTGTGTTCTTGACTTTGGTGGCACTTGGGAGGACCACCTTCCTCTTGTAGAGTTTGCTTACAATAATAGCTATCAAGCCAGCATAGGGATGGCACCATTTGAAGCTTTGTATGGGAGGCCGTGTAGGTCACCATCTTATTGGTGGGAGACAACGGATAGACTGATACTTGGGCCCGATATGATACGGGACACATCCGAGAAAGTTGAATTGGTGAGAAGACGGATGAAAGCGGCCCAAGACAGACAGAAATCCTATGCTGATAAGCGAAGGACATATTTGGAATTCGAAGTGGGAGACATGGTTTTCGTGAAGGTCTCTCCTTTGCGTAATGTGGTTCGATTTGGAGTAGTTGGGAAGCTGGCACCAAGGTTCGTAGGACCCTTCCCTATCATAGAGAGAATTGGAAAGATGGCTTATAAGGTGGAATTGCCCGAGAAGCTAGCCGGAGTGCATAATGTCTTTCATGTCTCGCATCTCCGAAAGTGCCTACATGAGTCCGCTGAGGTGGTTGAACCAAGCATTCTTGAAGACGTGGAGGTAGAGAAAGAGGCAACCTTGAGGAGAGCTCCGATTCGTATCTTAGGAACAGAGACCAAGAAGCTAAGAAATCGAGAAGTCAAATTGGTGAAAGTTCAGTGGAGTGAAGCCGAAGAAGATGCAACTTGGGAAACCGAGGAGAAGATGCGTGGGCTTTATCCATTTCTTTTTGAGGGTACATTCTCGACCTCTTTTCCTTTTACATGTCTTCCTTTTTGCTATCCATGTTTATCCTGTTTATCTTGTTATCTCGTTAACCTTGTCATGAGAACCTTAAGTAGAAACCCTTTGGATGAAACATGTATTTGAAACATGTTATGCTTGATGTTTGCAAGTGGTTGCAAGTGTTTGCAAGTGGATACTCGTGGATGCATGATACACATTAGGCACTAAGATCGGCTCACACACTTTCATATTGCATATGCATGAGTGATGATACTTATTCATGGATGAAACTTGTTATGCTATTAAGTGGATGTTGCATATGGATGAATGTTAGGTGCACTCATGTAGAGATTATAAATTATGTTAGGATTTTGCATGCATATGGATCCATTTCACTAACATACTTTGCATTAAGGGGGTTTACGGGATCAGTAACCGCCTGATTTTCGCAATAGATAAGTACATATACACACACCTTTGCATAAAATCATACAGCATTTAGAATTTGTTAAGGACGTTGACTGCACATGGATGATGTTTTGAGTAGATGGATGATGGATGGTAGGATACGTTCTTCCTAACTTAGAGATTTCGGGGACGAAATCCGTTAAAGTGGGGAGGATGTAACAACCCATATTTTGAATAAAAAGTTATAACATAAATCAAGGCAGAATTCAATGATAAAATCTGAATCAAGGGAAACGGGCTATGCCGTTGCGTTCGTCTCGGAAAAATACGCGAAATAGAGTCCGAGTTTTCGAAAATCGAAGTCCGTATGACCCAGTTAAGGCCCATGGAAGTTTTCAGAAAATTTAAATTAAAAACAGATTTCAAAATTCAGCTGGGCAGATAGGCGGGAAAAGATCCCGCCACTCCCCAAGTCGACAGGGGTGTCGACTTGGGAGTCGACACACCCAAGGCCGTGTCGACTGCCCAGTCGACACCCCTGTCGACTTGGGTGGTCTGCCAGTCTGGCCTGGGTGCACCTGACATGTTTCTCAAGACATGTTTGGAGGCTAGTGACGTGAATTGATGGCCCAGATCTGAATTAGGGTTAATCCTATGGTCTAAACTAACCTAATCACCTATAAAAAGACCATAATACCTAGCCTAAGTCATCATAAATCAATCCTACAACTAAACTATGCCAAAATGTTTAATCATGGCCTCCACCCTCTTGTCATAGTCTCCATCTTCATTCATTTGAGAGTTTCTAAGCTTGTTTGAGAGTTACTAAGGCCAAAATTCAATCTTTCTTCATCAAAGCAAGGATCTTCTTCTAATTTCTCAAGGGTTTTCATTGAAGCTTGCTATTTGGGGGTCTTTAGAGTTGCTAGTGGCTTCGTCTCAATCTTATTTATATTTTATAAGTCTTCATAGCATTGTAAGCCCTATACTACTCTTAGATTCTAACTATGAAGTTAAATATGACATGTTGCAAGTTGAGTTTGGGCCTAAGTATGATATGTGCTTTGATCCTATCATGTTATGCATAAATATATTCTATGCATGTTTGTAAAGCTATCACCTTTGCCTTATGCATAGAAAGCTATGAGCTTTGATTGGAAATGTTGCATAAAGCAACATAGAAACTCTCATAAACCTTATGTTATCTTGCATATGATGTTATATGCGAATCACTAGCCACCATCCTATGTCATTTATGATCATGTTTCACCTATTTGCTTAAGTTTGATATCATGCATATTTTGAGGCTCATGATGTAATATGCAAGTTGCTATCTTGCATATGGTGTTATATGCGAATCACTTGCTATCATCCTATGTCATTTATGACCATGTTTCACCTATTTTGCTTAAGTTGATATTATGCATGTTTTGAGGCCTATGATGTAATATGCAAGCTTATGAACATATTTATGCCTCATATGCCACCATGTTTAACTTGTGGCCAACCTTATTACCTTATGCCCTTTTTGTCATGTTTTGCCAAGTTCCCTCTTTTGATCTATGTTATGTTATGTGAAACGTACATGCGAGGGGAATGCGTTGGGTTTGGGTAATATTAATGACATGAAACATGATTTTAAAATATGACATGAACATTGACTTGTGATTATGTTTGTAAACATGAATTTAGACATGACTTCTAGAAAACATGAGAGTGGCCAACTCGAGGTTGGGTTGAGTTTGTAGCATAAATCTACCCAGAACCGACCGGCTTAACTAGTGGCTACAAGCAATAGGACCCAATGTGAGTAGTTGGTCATGTCGCACTTGAAACCCGAGGTTAGACCAAGTTGTGGTGTAAAGCTACCCGGACCCGCACGGCTTAACTAATAACCACAACAAGGTCTAATGTGAGAGGTTGGGTGCATTAAATTAATTAATGCCACATGATAGGGTTAAGTCATGGACCACTTGAATACTTAACCAATGAAACACGATGGGTTGATGGGGTTAAGTCATGAACCTTGGGTACACTTAACCAACTTGATGGGGTAGGGTTAACCACATTTAACCCGCTAGAAACCCTACTTACGTGGTCCTTTTCACCAGTAACCCTCTTGATTGTATCATGATACCCTAGGGACTAGGCTAGGGTGGGGCACGATTACTGGGCTGACATGTAAGCGACCAAAACGACGGCTGAGTAGGTGTGCCG
This sequence comes from Allium sativum, assembly GCA_030737875.1. NCBI lineage: Eukaryota > Viridiplantae > Streptophyta > Magnoliopsida > Asparagales > Amaryllidaceae > Allium > Allium sativum. The sequence continues at coordinate 233,382,957 of CM060924.1, read as the reverse complement.
GTGTAGGTTCAGGCGGACTATGGTCGTGCACATGGTCCGGAGTTGAAAAAGCAGACACGGTCACCCGTAGGTTTAGACTGTGCGTGCTTGATTTGTGTCCGTGGTTGGCACCCTAGGACTTGATACACCCTAGGGTGGACCTATCACAGTTTGACTACACTTCGTGATTGGGCCGTATGACACCGACACTTGACGAGTTAGGCTTTTAGGGAGCCGATCGACTAGACCGTGTTGTTGGAGCTTGATCTAGGTCATCTCGGGATATTGGGCCAAGGGATCTTTTCTTGTTGATACCTGACATAGATTACTAGTACACACTTGGTGCAACTTAACCTTGTATATGCGATGCCACACTTGATCTATCTTGATAACTTTTCAGCATGCCAGTTATCTCCCTACATCTCATCTCTGTTTTACATGTCCAGTTAACTTTATCAGTTTTTATACTAATAGTAGATAGGACTTACCAGTCTTTTTGACTGACCCGTTTTCTTTCGCCTCTTTTCTTCCATTCCCCCCCCCCGGTTTGCAGGGTGGGAACGCTGGTACCTAGCTGGATCTTTAGCTGCTTTTCGGGATAGCTCATGTATGGTTTGAGCATGCTACTTTGGGGATAGTTACTTTATGTTTTTTCCAGTTTTCAGTTTATGTTCTAGACTTTGTTTTATGGAAAATAATGACCAAGTACTTTGATGTAACTTGACTATGGTTTTGAAATGTTAGTTTTATCCGCTGCTTTACTACTCTGTTTTACTTATATGTTCTGTCTTGTGATATCTGCTTGCATGCTTACCTTGTTTAACGCCCCTCCAAAGCTAGTGTACTTGCAAGAGTGGCATTGGTGGAGGTGGGGTGTTACAATATTGGATTCCGGGATTATACGGATATTGTTGAGGAATTTGGAAGATACAAATATCGTTATTCCCAATCTGATATCCGTTGGTTTCAGAATTTGTTATTGAATATAAGCCGATATAATTTCTATTCAGAGCCATGTATTTGATATCAAATTGGATTTTGGGTTTGTCGTGAATGGTGTCTTAAATAACATAGTTCTTAAACCCAGTTGAGAAAAGTATAACCTTTTAATTAAGATTTAGTGAAGTTTACCAATTAATTAATATTTGATTGGAACTGAAACGGAAATGGATTATGGGTTTATCGTGAACCGTGTTTTAAACGACATTTGTTCTTTAACCCAATTAATAGTGAAATTATGATTTGGAGTTTATAAATCTTTTTATTAAGACTTATTGGAAAATTTTCAATCCAATTTAATATATTAAATTGGAATAGAATGGAATGCGATTTGTTAATAATCGAGATGAGCTTCTGTAAATGAAGGCCGTTACTATATATGGAATTTAAAAGGCTTAGCCGTTGTTCCATTTATATTATTAGTCTAATACGGAAATTTATATCGATTATAAATTGATCTGTTTTCCATGAAGATTCCATAGTTAATGGAAGAGAATTTGAGTTTATTGTGAACGGTGTTTTAAACGACATTGGTTTTTTAACCCAGTCAAAGACAGGATTTATTCTCCTAAAGTTGAATAATCATTAAGTAATTATTTTTGAGATTAAAACCGAACTAGAGTTTTAATGAATCTTTAGTTAGACTGAAATGGGAATGGTGTAATTAAATTTAACAAATTCATGAAATGATCGAGATATGGAGTACCACCAGTTTTACTCCAGGCGATAGTTAAATCTTTAATTACATTTGAACATGAAATGGTAACTAAATTTATCGATAACATTGTGGGTGTTAGATATGGAGTACTACCAGTTTTGCTCCATGGGATGAATAGGTTGGGGTTGGGATTAATATATAAATGATTACTTCGTTAAGGTTCGCTCATCCCGACTAGTTGATAAACCTTAATTTGGGTTATATTTGTGAAAGGATAAAATAAAATCTTTTGAGAAGAGATTCAAAGGAAGATTAAAGAATAATTTTAAAAGAAATTATCTTTGATAAAATTAATGGGAACCTTTCCCCAAAAATGTGAATATTTAAATAAAAGAATATTCTGAATTGGAATGGGGTGTATGAAGTGTTTTTATAACACTTGATTATTGATTATAAAATACACGAGTTATTTTGAAAGACTGGGTTTATCCAATTCTGAATAACTGATATGACGACTAAAAGTCGAAGATGAAGACGGTGGTTGAAGACCAGAGTTCTTCACATCATTTGGATGATTACTGATGTCTTGATTGCGTTGTACACCCAAGAAAAGGTAATAAGTGGTGATCGTTTAGACATACTTGGAGATTGACCAGATATGCGAGGACCTCTCTCTTGTATTGGACATATGAGATAAGGAATAAGGTGCCTCAGGTTTCGTTTTGACCCAGAATGGACTTGTAAATGGATGGTATGTCTGACATTGTATTCCTTTATACTGTATTCGTTGATCTCTACTAAATATATATATCTGTTTGGTGGCAAAGAATTTATTCTCTTGCTTAACACCCTTCATTGAGACGTACGAGCTTAGAGGTTATATATTGGTGCAAATTAGTGGTATGGTATGGATTGTCAGTGTTGCATGCTGAGATGCAAATGATCAAGGCTATTGTTGAAAAGCAAAGTCTTGTGGTTGATGATCAAAGCACGGCTTTAAATAGCATAGCTTTGTGTATAGCGTTAATTCGCGAGCTTCACACCCCGGTATAAACCAGAAACGGGATGAAGGACTGCGGGGAGAACATGTGTTTCTTTTCAGCTAGGAGTGGTGTCATGGTATGGAGCCCAAACATTTTACTTATGTAGTGGTTGGAAACCGAGTAACCTCGGATATGACGATCGACATACTGACTAGATTTTACGCCCTACAGAGTCGGGAAACGTATTGTTTAGGAATAACTAATCCACTAAAGTAAGTGTGGACCGGACCTGAAGATCCTAAGAGCTTGACTGAGAACTTGTCCTGAGACATGGGCTAAATTGTTTCGAATTCGGTAAAGACGATCCCTTGCCTTGGTTCATGACAAAAATCCAATTTCCAATATGATATTGTGCGGTTTTGATTGTAAAACTAGTATGGCGACATAATATATGGTACTTATGTTGTCTATGATTGATATATTTATATTTGAAGTTGATTTTGACACTTATAGTAATATCTAGGTGATTTGTTTTAAGCGTACTAAACATTTTTGGCTATTATAAAGGAAAACTCTATCCTCCGGCTTGCGTTGCATTGTGTGATGGGACCTGAGTCTTATAATATTTATTTTTTCCCAAAAGCATTGCATTCTTTTATTTTAAACTAAAATTCATGTGGAGTAAACCCGTTTCGTGTTGTACGACGTGGTCCCGTGATTTCCCAATTTTTAAAGTAAAGATTTAATAACTATTTTAGTTTTCACACCAGTTCCATGACTAACTCGGAGTTTATTGTTTTAACCTAAACTCTGGGTGCCTATATTTTCTACATGTGTAGTCAGTAGTTTTGGTTTTGCGGATTATTTCATTTACACAGGATCCTGGATTTAGTGTTGGAGCTATATTTGGAAAGCTTTGTATCCGTGTATTTCTTTCATTTGTCCTGGTTGGTATATTTTCCGCTATACATTGTATTTATACATTTACATTTCTGTTGCTTTGTATTTTAAATCTCTGATATTATTTTATTTCTTCTGTGTAATATTTATCTGAACTCAGATGTATTCATGTACTCTAATGTAAATTGTTGTAATAGCAATGAAATGTTCTTATATTTATGTTCCGACGCGTCGTGTTCTCAAAGCAATCCGGACTTTCCTGCAAGGGGGATTTCAGGTCGTTTCAGTTTGATATCAAAGCTTTGGTTTATAAAGCTCGAGAACAAGACACATTAGAACCAAACGAAAGAATTCATCAGAGATAGGATTAGCAACATCCTACAAGAGTAACTCGTTAGAGATAGGTTTAGTAATACCCTAGAATGAGTTCGAAGAGTGTTATTTCTAAAGACAAATTTAGTTTTGAAAATTATACTTTATTATACGTATTTTAGTATTTTATTTTAAATTGATTTTGGACTATCGGGTATAAAGAGATTTTGCATATACGTCTGATCCATATTTATTCGAAGTCTCAAATATACTGGGTAGACATAGAATCACACTCTAGTCGTCGGGAGATGATTCTGATGATAGTTCGGACATCATCAAAATTTATGTTTGAGTTTTGAAAGTGGGATAACTATGTATTTCCAATTGACTGGTGTGAGAACCAAAACTTAGTTAGAGTTATTGTTGTGATTTGACACTAGAAATATGATTTTTGGGTATATATTGAAGTTATATGATTGAAAAGCTAAACAACTAATTGATTGCTGGTTGTGATGTTTGATTATTAATTTAAATATTAAAATTATTGGCATGATTATTAATTTAACCAATAAGAGAATGAAAGGTAAATTTTAGCCAAATTGAATCAAATATTGACCTGAATTGAAAGTTGATTAGAATTGCATATATGTACATATGTATGTAATGAATAGGTCATAGCATGGAAGCTAAGAAGAGGAATAAAATTGTATGCCTGACAAATAGGCACATATTTACTGTATTTATTGGGGTTTGATGATTTTATTAGCCACTTGGCTTTTTTTTTTGGATTGATGAGGGCCCTGTAAGGCAAGTTTTGATTTTACCGATAGAGCTGTACAAAGGAGGTTATGGCGAAATTTTTCGAAAATTTAGGGTATTGGCCAAATTTTTGAGAAATTAGAAATTTCTTAGAAACTAAAAAGTTGAAGAATGAAAGCCAGAATTAAAGCTGAGTTGGTTAAACAACTTTCAACTCCGTTCCTTTTCAAGGACGAAAAGATTTTACGTGGAGGAGATTGTAACAACCCAGAATTTTTGAACCAATTTAAAAAATTTATCTTAGCTATTTTAATGGATTTTGGATATTTTAAATGATTCATTTTAAATAATAACGACTAAAAAATTATTTAAATCAAAGTTAGAATGAATAAATTTATTTTAATTATAAAACAAGTCTGAAATGGCGCTGTAGTTTGAAAATTCGATTTTAAATTTCAAATGAATGTACAGAATTCAAAATAAATCGGATTTCAGTAAAACCAGAAATATTTGAATCAATTAATTATATCTTTTTAATGAATGTGAAATTTTTTGATTTCGTAATATGAATTGAAAGTTATGTCCAGCTTAAAATTCAGAATAATCGCTATGGAATTTATATATATTTTAATAATATAATAGCCCTTAAAAATAACCATTTTCCAAATGGCCTTATTTTTTGACGAAACCACTTTTGTTGGATCCGGAATGTCAAATTATTGTTATTTTTCAAATATCATGATTTTTGGAATTAATATGTGAGCGCAGTGAATTTAAACGTGTTTGGTAATTTCAGTTTGAATTTAATCGACCAGAAAATGGCCATTTTTCAAACAATCTCCAAATTTGATGAAATTAGTTTTGTTAGGACTGTATCGTCAAAACATAGCTAGATTTATTTTTCTGTAATTATTGGAGTCAGTATGTGGCCCCGGTAAATTAAAATGTACGATTAAATTCAATATATATATTGATTTATATTAATTTAGATAAAAACTGACTGAAACAGTCGAATTGGCTTATGAAACATATCCCATTGTGTCCATAATGGGGGTATTTGGCTAGGAACGATAGTCGTTGGGTTTGATTTGGAGTTCGTAGTGTTAAACAAGAAATATTGAAAAAATATTAATATTTAAATACTAATTCCTAATTCCCAATTATTGAAAACCCTAATTCCCAATTAGGAGTCGCCGTCTTCATAAAATCGAGGACAAAAAGGCATCGAATTTCTTTTAATCTTTTCTCTCAATCTATTCTATAATTCAAGATGATTTCAAAGCAAAAAGTGAAGAACATTGTGAGATATACCAAACCAATGGTAATAATCGTATGTAACTTCGTATACTGAGAGAAATTTGGGCCCAAATCGGAGCCGTTCAGGCACAAATCCCGAAGCATCAGGAGGTTCGAACTCGACCGGATTCCTGGTGTTGATGGAGAATTCGAAGCCAATCATCGTGCACTGGTGGATCAACCTCCGATCAACAGAGGGAGGCGCACAATGGGTTTCTCAGATCGAATGTTGGGTTCAGTTTTTGACCTGCTGGGTAATAAAGGAAGATGATGCGGCCTTGTATTTTCTGGTGTAAAAAGTGATTAGCGGCTAAAGAAAAGTAATGATTTATTAAATTTTAATTATGAAATTAATGTAGTCAAAGTTTAAATGGTTGTATCTTTCTCATATGAATACAGAACTAAATGATTTCAGATGCGTTGGGTTCGCCTTGTCAGGATCTACAAAATGAAACAGACCAGGATGGAAACAGAGCAAGTTGGACTTTGAACTAAATTAAATGGTCATTTTATTTAGTTTGAAAACAAAAATTCAAAAATAAATAATGGTGGAATGGAAACGAATGTGAGAACTCTTTCTCACTCAACTAATTTTGTTATGTAATTATATCATAGGTTGCAAACTGGGCTTAGTAGCTCCTGACACTATTTTCTACAACAATATATCTTTTTACGACATCCAAATTTCGTGTTGCTATTGAAACATACTATTATTAAAGTATATACCTAACCTTCATGTAAGAATGACTTGGTAGTTCTAAGTTGTAAAAAGATATATAATATGACAATATATAATATATATTTATATTTGTGCATATTTCAGGAGATACAACAAGGTGCTCCTACGTCGTATTAGGATGTTTTCATGCATAGTCATGCGATGGGTCAGACCGACGATTCGTGCTCAATTTCATAATCCTAGGACATGATCAGAAAGCACGTACTTTATATGTATGTATAACATAATTGAATAAAAGTTGTAAGTCAATTGTATTTTTCATAATAGCAAAGGTTCTAGCAACAACGGGTACAACTGTTCGAGGACACTAAATGAGCCGACTTGATGGCTAATGAGAAGGATACGATTTTTTAGGCTATTATGGATTCACCAACCTGCAACCGACGTTATGAATTCGTGCCATAGTGCTCAGGGAAAAGAGGAGATTGCACAGGTACAAGCCTAAATCACCACACTTAAGGAACGTGACCGCCATTGTGAAAAACAAATGGAGCAGTTGAACCAGCGTTTGGCGGAACTTCTAGCCTAGTACAGATAGTTTCCTTCATCTGGTGGTTCCGGAGGAGAGTGATTTGAGGTATGATTTATTATGATTTGTTGCTATGTACATATAAGCTTTGAGTAAGCGCGGATTAATTGATATATTATGATGGTTTGTATATATTGTTGCAGCGGTGGTGATGTTGGTTTAGACATTATGTTGGATGATGGTTTGGATGTTGGATGTTTGTATATATTGGTTTATGCTGCGTATATTGAATTATATGTGTATGATTTGAGTTTAATATTATGTTAGGTATATATATGAGTGTTATTGTTATGTATATGCTAGAAATGGAGCTGTTATGATATATTAAAATGAAGAAGAAATGAAAATAATAACGGCTCTGCATTATCTATAAGATATTTTATATTTTCTTTTTATGGGATTTGTATTATAAGGTTTGGCCCAAGATGAAGCTTGTATATTAGAAATAGAGGCTTTTCCGTGAACTATGGTATGTAACATTCATTTTTACATTTTCTCAAGCATCAATACAAAGTTATTCTTCTTCCATCAATCCGGTTGATTATTTTTCTGCGTTTCCAACTTGGTATCTGAGCAACCAACGTGTTGATCATCAGAAGTGTTGATCAACAGTTGATCCATCAGAGAAGATTCATTATTTGTATCTCCCTTCATCAAAGTCTCCACTTATCATCTGAAGGTTGCTCCTTTATCCACTAATCAAGCGCCTCGCCTACAATATTTGGCTGCATCTTGATTTCAGCATAAAGTTGGTATATGGTCATATTTGCATCTCAAGAAACCGATCAAGACAAATCAAGAAACCATCACTATTGTATCAGTGCCATCAAAGAAAGCCTATAAGAATTGTTATCTGTTCTTATCAGAGATTTAGTTGTTATTCATCATATAGGCAATCAAAGTTGCATCATTCTACAATAGTGAAGTTTCCGGAAAGTATACAATTCAAAGTTTCAAGTTATTAGATCATACCTGTGTATTTCTGAAATTGCTTCATAATGTTTCAGCATGGCTACCTCTAGAGATAATTATAGTCCTCAAGTTTCTAACAATAGAATTCATCAGACTTTGACTAATCCTATCCAAGATTTGATGAAGACCATCATAAAACCTCAAAGCCAATTAATTTCAATCCATCTTGATGAATCCAACTAACTATTATGGAAATTACTGGTTGAAACTGTTGTTAGAACATATGGTTTAGTGCGTGCATGGATGATGTCCTCAATTGGCCTAGCTATATTACCACAATTAATAAGGGTCAAAACTGCTTAATAAGTTTGCGCAACAGTTTAGAAAATTTCCTTTTTAATTAATCTTCTGCTAGAGAAATGCATCATAGAAGACAATTGCATAGCATAAGAAAAGGTGAATCGTCTATGAATGAATACTTGTTCAAAATGAAAAATACATGTGTTCAACTAAGTTCTACAGGCCAAAGAATACCAGAATCAGAACAGGTAATAGCATTTGTTAGTGGTTTAGATGATGAGTATGAAGCTGTCAATGTAATCATTCTTTCTATGGGCCCGACACCCTCATTACAATATGTGTATTCTACTCTATTATCTCATGAAGGTGGAATATAACATGAAAAGAGTTTTAATTCTGATTTATCTGTCAATTATACTGCTTATGGCAGAGGAAAAAAAATCAACATAAAGACAGTGGATTAAGAAATCAGTTTAACAAATAGAGAAGGGGTTGGTCTGGTACAGGAAGAAGAGGTGGTAGAAGCAACAATAATAATAGAATCAAATGTCAAATCTGTGAAAAAGTAGGGAATAGTGCAAGCACATTTTATTTTAGGTTCAATACCAACTATACTACTCAATAACAAAGCAACAGTGCTAGTGAAAATATGGTTAATACTGGTAAAGATAACAGTAAAGCACAAGCAGAAGTTCTCAATACTGAAGCTACCACTAATGACGATGTATCGAATGGTTGCTGGTACCCAGATTCTGGAGCAGCCAACCATAATTTAAACAATTTAAATCTGGGAAATAAGGAGCACAAAGGTACGCAAATCTTATTATTCGTAATGGTAAAACTGCACTTATCACACACATTGAAAATGCAAGTTTTGATGATACTAAACAGCTATATTTGAAAAATTTGCTAAGAGTTCCATCAATTAAGAAAAATTTAATGTGTTTCCCAATTTTCCAAGGACAGTAATGTTTACTTTGAATTTTACCCTAATTCATGCATAGTCAAAGACATACCAATTCAAGAAATTATCTTGTAGGGTAAAGAGAGTAGGGGGTTATACAGATTTGATATCAATAATTCAGAAAATTCTGATCTTAAAAATATATATCATGTCTGTAGTAAATGATTCTGATTGCTTTAAGGAATTTGATATGTGGCATTGTAAATTGGGTCATCCCAGTATAAAAGTTACTAAGCATGTTATGATGAACAATAATATTTCAGTTAGTCAAATTCCTGATTCATTTATAAGTACCGCCTGTCAATTGGGAAAGAGTCATAAAATTGCATTTCCAGATTCACAAACTAGTTATTCTAGGCCACTTGAACTAATTGCTATAAATTTGTGGTGTCTTGCACATATCACTTCAAGTTATGGTTACATATATTATATATCATTCACTAATGCATATTCTAGATTTGTGTGGATTTATATGCTTAAATCTAAGTCTAAAACCAGTAATGTAGTAATACAATTTATTAATAAGGTTGAAAACATTATTGGAAATAAGGTAAATACCTTTTAGACAAATGGTGGTAGAGAATTTCTACCCTTAAATTCCTTATTTTAAAAGAAAGGTATTAATCATAGAACTACATGCCCTATACATCAGAACAAAATGGAATCATAGAAAGGAAGTGCAAATATAGTGTAGAAACTGGTCTAAATTTGTTTGCCCAAGCATCTATGCCCTTTAAATATTGGGCAGATGCATTTAATACTGCTATACATTTGATTAATATAATGCTTACAATGGTATTAAAATTCAAATGTCCACAAGAGGTGTTAACAAAAATTAAACCAGATTATAAACACTTAAAAGTATTTGGATGTTAATGTTTTCCTTATATAAGACCTTTCAATAATCATAAATTAGATTACAGGTCTACTGCATGCACGTTTTTAGGGTATTATAACAAACAAAAAGGATATAAATGTTTAGACAGAAAAGGAAAAATTTACATCCCAAGACATGTCAGATTTAATGAACACGTTTATCCTTTTAGTAAAACTGATATGAGTACTGCAGAAAAAACAGTAAGTACTAGGCAGGTAATGTATGATATACCTGATGAAGTGGAAGTATTGATGCCTGTTCATCATAAAGAGCATGACACCAATACTAGCTCTTAACACACCATGCCTTCAAGCATGCTAGGTCAAGTGCAGTCCTCCTCCAACATTGATGATAATGCAGAGAAACCAAGAACATATGTCAGTGATACACATGTTAATCAAACAAAAAATAATAACATAACAAGTGATAATCAAACTACTGTTGTCAGAGATGCTATTAATCAACATCCAATGCTTACTAAACCAAAGTGTGGTATATACAAGCCAAAAATTTACAACACTCAATTGTTTTAGAAGAAACATCATCTTATAATGAAGCAACACAAAGTGACAAATGGAGTTCAGCTATGCAAGATGAATACAGTGCATTGATCAAGAAAAGAACATGGACATTGGTTGAAAAATCAGAAAACAAAGATATTATTGGCTGTAGATGGATTTATAAATTAAAAAGAAATGCAGATGGTTCAATTTCTAGGTACAAATCCAGACTTGTTGCAAAGGGGTATTCACAATAGTGTGGTTTTGATTTTTCAGGAACATTCTCACCTGTTGTGAAACCAACTTCAATCATAATTATTTTAACAGTTGCTTTATATAGAAATTGGAACATCAAACAATTAGATGTTAATAATGCATTTCTTAATGGTGATTTGCAGGAAGAAGTTTACATGGAGCAACCTCAAGGGTTGACTCAACATGCAAACAAGAACTTGGTGTGCAAACTCAATAAGGTCATCTATGGACTAAAGCAAGCACCTAGGGTTTGGTTTAACAAGTTGAAGTCAATGCTTGTCAATCATGGTTAAAATCATCAAAATCAGATAACTCAATATTTATGAAAATTTCTAATACTGCAACAACATATGTTCTAATTTATGTTGATGATTTTATTATTACAAGAAGCAATGATGCAGAAATTAAAGTCATTACAAATATGAGGAATTCAGAATTTTCAATCAAAGACTTAGGTGACTTAGATTATTTTTTAGGTATAGAAATCAGAAGAACATCAAATTCTAAAATGCATCTTAATCAAAAAAAATACATTTCATAAATTCTGCTCATAGCTCAAATGGACAAAGCAAATCCTTTTCCTACACCAATGATCACAAACATGCAATTATCAAATTACAGGGGAGAACCATTTCAAAATGGAAAATTGTACAAAAGCATTGTTGGTGCTCTTCAATATGCAACAATAACAAGACCAAATATAGCATTTAGTGTCAACAAAGTTAGTTAATGCTTGTAAAATCCCTTAGATAATCATTGGATGGAAGTTAAAAGGATCCTTAGATATCTAAAAGGAACAATTGATCATGGTCTTGTTCTAAAGGCTAGTAATACTTTGAATGTCAATGCATATGTTGATGCAGATTGGGGAACAGATTGTGACAACAGAAAATTACATTAGGTTATTGTATTTTTCCAGGTAAGAATCTTGTGTCATGGTGTGCTAAAAAGCAGAATACAATTTCAAGATCCAACACTTAGGCAGAATTTATAAGTATTGCTAGATGTACAGCTGAAGTTATATGGATAGAGTCATTGTTAAGTTAACTGCAGATTACAACAACTAAACAAGCTACCGTGTGATGTGACAATATTAGTGCAATATCTTTAAGTTTAAATCCAGTTTTGCATTCATAGACAAACCATATTGAATTAGATCTCTACTTTATTAGAGAACAAGTTATCAAAGGAAAGTTAAAGGTTGGATATATACCATCTGCAGATCAAAAGGCAGACATATTTACAAATCCTCTATCAAAACCTTGCTTCTCGAAGCTCAAAGAAGAACTAAACATAGATGTTGCAGATATAGCTCAGAGATCTGGAAGGATAATTTATATTCCATATTTTTGAAAATCTCAAGCTTATTCGGTAATACTTCATCTGATTGTTGTCAGATCTACATCCCTCGGCTAGGACTTCAACAGATCGACGTAGATCTGACATGTTTCGTTATCCAGTTTAACCTCTCTCAATAATCAAGCTATCTCAAGCCATCAAGCTCAAGAATCACTAGATTTATCTGTCGTGGAGGCCTATTGAGAGAGATCTTTCATCAACCAGAGTCTTTTTTTGCTGGTGGAGTCGCCATTATTTTATTTTCTCGTGCTCAAATCATAACCCTAGTTAGGTTTGAAGGGGGAAAATGAAAATGATAACGGCTCCATATTTCCTATAAGATATTTTATATTTTCTTTTTATGGGCTTTGTATTATAAGGCTTGGCCCAAGCTGAAGCTAGTATATTAAAAATAGAGGCTCTGTAGTGAACTATGGTATGTAACATTCATTTTTACATTTTCTCAAGCATCAATACAAAGTTTATTCTTCTTCCAATGGTTGATCATTTTTCTGCATTTCCAACAAGAGGTTATGTTAGTAATTGTAAAACACAAACTTAAGACTTGAACTAAGTGTTGTTTTAGGCTTAAGAGGTGTAACTAGGATCCTTAAGGTTAGGTAACATCAAACAAAGTTCTTTTGAAATAACATAACAAGATATTTAGTATAAGATCAACTAGATACTGGTTCTGTATCAGGGTACGCTTTGATAAGGATTTACATAATCTAAGTCAATCTCTGCATATATGGTATGCCATAATACGAGGAAACAGAATAAATATCATTAATGATATTATTAAATATCATTAATGATATTATTCCATAACTGGAGCATTATGTATAAGTGGTATGCCATAATATGAGAAATAGAATAAATATCATTAACGTTGTTATTCCATAAATATCATTAATGATATTATTCCATAATTGTTGCAGTGCATATGACTGCATGTATCTTGTAACTTTATATATTTGTGATTCATCAATGGAAAAGCATCCTTCTCTTCAAATCTTCATCATGGTATCAGAGCTTTGATCCAAAACAGTTCAACTTCCTCTTCTTCAATGGCTCTCACTAACCAAACTCCACCCTATCAAATTCTTAATGGAAGTGATCCCACAAAGCCCTACATTTCTCTAGGCAAATGTCAATGGTGCCGAGAACAGACATGTGATTTCTCATTGTCCTTTATTTAAGCAAAAGTTTCCTAATGCCATTCCTACTTCTTTAAATTCTCAACCTCCGTCAAACCTATTCACACCAAAACCTTAAGCAAACATCGTAAATCCCTCCGCCTCTTCAACATGGCTTCTCGATAGTGGTGCTTCCCACCACGTGACGACAGATCTGAACAATTTATCCCTCCATGCTCCTTATGATGGAACCGAAGAGTTCATCGTCGATGATGGCAAAAGCCTTAAAATCGCTCACGTTGATTCTTGTTCTTTATCATCACTCAAACTAAATAATGTCTTAGTTGTTCCTGCCATGTCTAAAAATATAATTTCTATTTCTCAACTTTGCCATGGTAACAATATCTCAATTGTCTTTTCTTCCACATCTTTTCATATGAAGGATCTCAAAACAGAGGAATCTCTATTCCAGGGGTTGGTTGCAACATGCATTTATCAGCTCAAATCCACAACCCTTACAGTCTACGCAAGCACAACTAGTTCACTTGATTGACATCATCGTTTAGGGCATCCGTCTTGTAATGTTTTTAGGAAATTTTTTCCAAAAATAAACTTCATGTTCCTGGTATCTCCACTTTAGATTGTAATTCATGTGCTTGTAATAAAAGTCATAAAATTCCTTTTTTTTACTTCCTCTATTTTGTCTACTGCCCCACTTGACTATGTTTATTCTGATCTTTGGAAATCACTATGATGGCTTTAAATATTATCTTATTTTCATTGATCATTTTTCTATATACATTTGGTTGTATAATTTGAAACGAAAATCAGATGCAAAACATATATTCATTCGCTATAAAGCTCTAGTTGAAAAATACTTTCAACTGCATCTCAAAACTCTCTACTCGGACAATGGTGGTGAGTATGAAATCCTACGTAACTACCTATCCATCGATGAAATTTCACATCTCACAACTCCACCCCCCACCCCCTCAACACAATGGCTATTCGGAGCGACAACATCGACACATTGTTGAGACATTTCTATCTCTTTTACCTCATGCTAAAATGCCCCTTGAATATTGGACAAATGCTTGCTCAACGGCTGTTTACTTGATTAATCGACTTCCACGCTAACTCTAAACAATGTGTCACCCTACTTTAAATTATTCGGCCAACATCCTAATTATTCCAAGCTTCGAAGTTTTGGATGTCTTTGTTACCCATGGCTTAAATCATACAATTCTCACAAACTTGAACTCAAATCTCAACCATGTATTTTTGTTGGTTATTCATCTACTCAAAGTGCATGTTATTGTCTTGAATTAAACACTAATTGTGTTTATGTTTCTCGTCATGTTCACTTCAAAGAGAACATTTTTCCTTTTTCTAAACTTAAAAATTCAACTACCTCCTTGTCTTACCTAGTGGAACAATGGGCACCTCTCACATTGTCTATATTATCAAATACTTAATCATCCTCCTCTCATTCATTGCAAACTAACTCACCTTCCAGCACACCTCCTACCTCATTTCCCACTTCGCCCCTTTCATCTCCTATGTCCGCAACAAACTCATCTCAACCTCCTAATACCACTGCCGAGTTTTCCTCTACTTCATCTCAGTTAAACTTCGATATATCCACATCTACAAATTCAACACCCAACAGTCCTATACATTCTCCTCAAATGACCACAAGATTTCAACATGGCATTAGAAAACCAATCAGTAAACTGAATTTAAATCGAAATGGAGATCTATAAAAATATCACCCAAGCATTAAAAAGCTCCGTTTGGCATAAAGCTATGGATGAAGAGATTAATGCATCAGTGAAAAATAGAACTTGGGATCTTGTACCTTCATCTATGTCACAAAATGTAGTGGGATGAAAAAGTATTTTTCGAATAAAAAAGAATAAGGATGGTAATATTATTCAGTACAAGGCTCGCTATGTTGCAAGAGGTTTTAATCAGAGAGCTGACATTGACTACGGTGAGACTTTTAGCCCCGTAATAAAACCTGTCACGGTTTGGCTTATGCTCTCACTTGTGGTTAGTCAAGGTTGGTCATTGCGCCAACTTGACATAAACAATGCTTTTCTACATGGCACACTCATTGAAGATGTATACACCATACAACCTCCTGGCTACACAGATCCTATACATCCAACACATGTACGTAAATTGAACAAGGCACTATATGGGTTAAAACAAATTCCAAGAGCTTGGTATAAAGAATTACGGCAATATTTAATTGAGTTGTGTAGGATCTAAATTAACCCTGGAGGGGGTGAATAGGGTTTATTGCAGTATTTATTGAGTAATTAAATAATATCAAACACAGATAATAATCATAGTAAATGCGGAAAATAAATAACACACAGATATACCCAGCTTTGGCAAAACCCTGCCTACTGCTGCATTCCTTAAGGTTTATACTAGGTATTAGTTAACAATTACAACGCTTACAACACCTGTAAACTCGCAATGATTCCTAGCCTATTTGTCCTAAGCCTACGCTCAAAACTTATCCCTAGTTTCTACTAGGAGCTACACAAAAGACCTCATGATATCACTCTAGTTGCACTAATCCTACGCTCAAAACCCTGCACTGATTTCTATCCCCGAAATCAGATTCCCTAGAATTACAACCTCATAATTCGTCTCCCTAGTTTTACAGACAAACTAGAAAACTATAATTCTCGATTAAAAATTTAAACTAAAGAACAAACAAATAAAACCCTTTAAAAAATAATCAAAACCCTAGTTATAAATTAAAAACACTAAGTCCTTGTCCCTTTTAAAACTTGGTCGGCCACTTTTTTTAACCTCATCTCATTTTTGCCCGATCTCCTTTTTGTCTTTAGGAAAAAATTGGCGGCTCCTAGGGTTTTGATTCTTGTCCCAAATCTCGACTTCGATGGATTTTGGAATTTGCGGTTCTCTATATTCTCGTGTTTCCCTGGTTGTTTTATCGATTTGGGATGGTTCGATCCAAGCTACTGTCGATCTCTGGTATGTTATTTCAAATCAAATTTTTTTCTTGATTTTGCTTGAACTTGGATGGATTTTATGCTTGTGATGATTGGTGTATTTATAGGATTAAAAATCCTAAATTTGTGCTCTGATTTCATATACAATTTAGGTCTTTGATATATGCGTTTTTTTGCACTTGAATTCCATGCTTGTGATTCGAACTGATAAGAACAGTTGCTATGGTTGTGCCTTGGTTCACTTGATATATCTGAACTGTTATGCTTGTATACATGAACAATCTTTAGCACATGCACTGTTCATTTTCTATGCTGCAACTTCTTGTGGCCTTGTTGTGTTCATCTCTGTTACTATGTGTAATTGAGCTTTTGGGTTTCATGTTGTTCAGCACTATTTAAATCTGAGATGCATTTTGACTCTCTCCACTTGTATTTCCTTCCACATTATTGCTGTGTACATCCAAGTCCATTCTCATGTATGAACTTGCTTGAAGTCCAGTTGCACTTTCACATTGATATTGCTATGTATACCCAAGCTTGTCCTTTACTGTCCATGCTTGCTCAACCATGTATCATACATGTACTTGAACCATTGCACCATGCATTTGTGTACTTTGAGCAGAACTAATCTGTTTGGCTTGTGTATGTTGAGCTTAGTCATTTCATGTTCACTGACCATTATGTTCACTGTTAGTTTGAGTGCACACATGTTATGCCATATTATATTTGACCAGCTACACATGAGCTTGAATTTGCTTGGCCCGACCAATTTTGTTGCCATGACTTGTTTACTTGGAATGTTAATTTAACTTATTTGCTACCTGAAACAAAACAAAACAAAAAAGAACATATACAATTCTTGATTTTAGTTTAACCATCTTTGAGTTTGGTACATTCAAGTATCCAGCTTTCTTGCTATACTTGATCGTTCCTGAACTTGTATAGTATTGTGCCATACTTGTATATTATCAGAAAAATATATCAGATCAAGTCAGAAAAATGATGAGAAACACACCGAAATTCTGAGATAAAATAAAAAATTAAAATAAATTTAGATTTGCATGTATTTAGTTTTATTTCTATTGCAGTGTACTATGTGTTTTTCTGTGTGTGACAGGTGTGCAGATGGCTGGTCAGATAGCTGGATAGAATCTGGAGTACATCAAGACAAGCATACATGAAAAAAAAACTATATGAGTCTGTATACGAGTGAACGAGTGTAACTGTAGTAAGGCAATGACTGTGTATAGAGTAATCAGAGTTGTAGTGAGGAATAAATGTACGGAATAGCCGGATAGAATCTGGAGTACATCAAGACAAGTATACATGGAAAAAAAATTGTATGAGTCTGTATACGAGTGAACGAGTGTAACTGTAGTGAGGCAATGACTGTGTATAGAGTAATCAGAGTTGTAGTGAGGAATAAATGTACGGAATGAGAAAATTGCACTGATATTTGTAATAGACAAATTTGATTGAAATAAAATATTATTTTATTGTGTTCAAATCAAATTGTCTATCGTATACAAATTAATTCAATAGTAAATTTCATGTAAAATATTATAATTGCGAATATACAATAGTTGAGTTAGAATGTTGTACTATTTCAGATTTTGAAATAAAATATTTAATTTAATTAATATACTGTGAATATAATCAATTGTGTACAATAGTATATTATTCAATAAATATTTATTTCTGTGAAACGGTGTAATATAAAATAGTTCAATTACAAACATAATTAAATAATATCATATGTTTGTTATCATCAAACAAAAATCATACAACACATTGTTGTGTCTAACAATCTCCCCATTTTGATGATGACAAACATATACAAGATTTTGAATGTGTTAAATGTGTTTAAACATGAAATATAATACTCATCCTGTTTGTATTCTTCCCCTACAACTGAACTCCCCCTATATATGTGGAAACTATAAATAATGAAATTCAATTGACAATCTCCCCCTAGATATTTAATTTCCAATCTTAAAATATTCTTAAATTAAATACTTATTAATCAAAATCTCGACCATTCTCCCCCTTATGTTTTCATCAAAGGGAAAATAGAAATCGAAACAGTGACGAATATAGACCATAAATATAAATTCAAATTAAGAGAGAGAGAGAGTATATATAGTAAATCCCATTTAATTAAACAAAGATCATAATAATCTTTAAATCAGAAGCAAATTTCACTTTCAAAATGAATGGACTTATGATGGATTTTATAGAATGAGGAGAGCTCAATAAAATTGAATATTTGAATATGAGTTTCAAAGATTATAAATAAGCTTAAAATGTGTTAAGCACTTGCTAGCCACGCATAGCCCAAAGGTCCTTTAAATGGGGTTAGTACTAACTTAACTTTATCCTCTCTAATGAGTTCCATCCATGCATAGCCCGAAGGTCTTTTAAGTGAGAATGGAAGAACATAGAGATTAAGGTAATTCACCCACGTATAACCGCGAGGACTTTTAAATGGGAGTGAATACAAAGGATAAATAATATAATATATATATTTTTCTTTTTCTCTTCTTTTATTTTTATTTTTATTTCCAAGAATAATTTGAACTCTCCAAATTAAATAAAATCATGATGAATGACAGAAATATGGTAGACATAGAAGATGATCGTGAAATAAGCTCTAATTCAAAGATATTATAAAATTTGTCCAATCATCATGAGATTTTAAAATAACATCTCCTCTAGTTAAGAATTATACCAGTGTCACAACTTATCACCATCTCATAAATCTATTAATAATTTTGATGAGTCCCAAAACGGTTCAAATCGATCAATAATTTCAATATTTGAATAAGTAATCAAAAATAATTTTAAATTGAAAATATCAATTTCAAGTGGGGTTTTCTAAATATCAATGCAAGTTGGAAATCAGTTTCAAAAATCTATCAGTAGAATGTGAAAATTTTCTAATATTTCTAATAATGATTGCTCCTAGATAATTTTAAAACCACTTGTATATTTAATTCAAATTGCCTATGAATTTTAATGAAATTCAATCAATGATTTTCCAACCCATCATCCAATCACCAAAATATTCAAATGAATTAAACCAATTTCTTTTATCAGAGTAGCATAAAATCAGTTTCAAAGCAAGTGTCACAAAAGATTTTTTTTATTGTATTTTAACATGCACAAGGGACAATTAATGATTCATTTCAAAATCTAATCATTTGAAATTACTTAAAATTATCTTCAAATTTCAAATTCAAATATTATAATCCATGAAATTCAATAATCGATCAAAAATGATTTCAATCTCAAGACAGTCAAGCAAATAAAAAAAAATGAAATTTTCACAACTAATCAATCATAGCTTTCAAGTAGTGTGCTGAACTGAGTACGGTTTTTCAATATTTCCAAAGTGAATTAGAAGTCACTCAAAACAGCAAAGATGTGTGAAATTTCATTAGCTTTCCATAACATCGATCATAAATTTTAAAAATTTCGATTAACGATGTTCAAGATATGTCAAAAATATCATGGTGCCAACACAGATCAGCATAAAAGAAAATCAAAAATAAAATAAAATAAAAAAACATGTGTTTAGAGATCATACCTGACTTACCGTTATCGATGTGAACCAATGAATCTCCAATTCAAAAATCTATGGCTAAGGAACTCCAAATAATTCGATAATATGAAACAATTTGAATTTTATCTATCTTAAGCACAGTTGTTCCTTAGCCTATCCTCGGGAACTAAATGTTTATAGGATCGAGTGGTCTAACAAAGTTTGTTTTACCACTCTTAACTTCGTTTACACGTTTTGGTACCCAAACCCGTTTATATAACAATCCATTACCATCCACTAAAGTGCCTTCAGGAACCCAAATTCGTTTAGTTTTAACCGGATTCATTTTATTATATTTTGAGATCCAAACACATTTAACTGAATTGTTTCTAAACGAGTTTTCATTTTGTTTACGATTTAAAAACCCTTTGAAATTATTAGGATTCAAAATTCCAATTTGACCTTTTTCAAAGATATCTATAGGATTTTCAAAATCATTAAAACCTAGCTTTTCAACTTGATCAATTTTTCCAAAGCGGTGTGAAGGATTTTTAAAATCATTGAAATCACACTTTTCAATTTTATCAAATTTATCAAAATCGAGTCCTTTTTTATTCTTAACAAAAAAATGGTTTTTTAACAACATGTTCAAAGATTTTTCTCCTTTAGAAAATTTAGCCAATATTCACTCAAGTCGTTGAATTTTAGATTTAAGATGGCTATTTTCTTTTATCATATTCGAACAACGATTTATAGCGATCTTTCTCTTTTCAAAATCATTTTGTTCCAAAACCATATTTTCGTTTTCAAGCATTTTAATTTTCGCATTGGACTCAAAAATTTCACTTTCAAATTGTTTAAGCTTTTCAATTTCAAGTTTTTCAAAATCCTTGAAATTTTCAATTTCTTTTTCCAAATCGTGATTTATACGAGTAACTTTAGATTCGTTATTTTTCAAAATCACGTTTTCGTTTTCAAGGGTTTTAAAATTTTCTTTTATTTCAAACAATTCTTTTTGAAAAGTCACGCATTTATCACATTTGAGATTTTTGATCTTCTCGGTTTCAATTTCAAGCTCATTCAGAATTGATTCAGTTTTAATAAACTCTTTTTCTCTAAAATTTCATGTTTGGAATTTTTAGCCTTCTTAAACTTATCCAACTCCTTTTGCAAAAATTCGTTTTTTGTTCAATCTCGTTTATTTTTAGAAACACAATTCCCTTTTCAAGCTTTTGAAACTTTTCATTAAGATGAACTAAATCATTTTCCAAATCTAAACATTTTCTGCAATTCGAGTTTTCAAGTTTTAATTCCAAATCATGATTTTTATTGCTCAACTCAACATTTTCAAATTTTAAATTTTTATTTGTCAATTTGAGACTATCAACAGTTTTAGTTAATTTATCACAAAGAAGAATTAACTTCTCAAAAGGAAATTTACGGTGCTCATCATCTGTTGAGTCTTCATCACTGTCATCATCTGTTCCATCTTCTGTATATCCCGTCAAGCATAATTCTGAAGCCGAGTTGGCTTTTGGAGGTTTTGAGCTATTGTTGTCTTTTCTCCTATACCACGCACCGAGAGTTTTCCAGATTTTCTGTGCAGTTAAACAATGAGAGATATGGTTATATTGATCATCATTTATATAAGAATATAAAATGTGTGTAGCACGAGAATTAATTATAATATCATTCTTATCTAGCACATCATATCCATTTTCAACAATATCCGAACATCTAACATTAACAGATTTTAAATAAATTTCCATTTTTAATTTCCAATTAAAAAATTTGTTCCATCAAAAATAGTTGGGGTTATACTGGAAAAATTCTCACTAGATTGACAACTAGAAAACTCACGGTTAGGGAAATCCACGACTCTAGAATTAGTGAAAATAAAAAATACCTGCTTTGATACCACTTGTAGGATCTAAATTAACCCAAGAGGGGGGGTGAATAGGGTTTATTGCAATATTTGCTAAGTAATTAAATAATATCAAACACAGATAATAATCAGAGCAAATGCGGAAAATAAATAACATACAATTATACCCAGCTTCGGCAAAACTCTGCCTACTCCTGCATTCCCCAAGCTTTCTACTAGGTATTAGTCAACAATTACAATGCTTACAACACCCGTAAACTCGCGATGATGCCTAGCCTATTTGTCCTAACCCTACGTTCAAAACTTATCCCTAGTTTCTACTAGAAGCTACACAAAAGGCCTCACAATTTCTCTCTAGTTGCACAAATCCTACGCTCAAAATCCTGCATTGATTTCTATCCCCAAAATCAGATTTCCCCGAATTACAACCCCATAATCCGTCTCCCTAGTTTTACATACAAACTAGAAAACTATGATTCTCGATTACAAATTTAAACTAAAAAACAAACAATTAAAACCCTTTAAAAAAACAAATCAAAACCCTAGTTTTAAATTAAAAACACTAAGTCCATGTCCCTTTTAAAACTTGGTCGGCCACTTTGTTTAACACCATCTCAATTTTGCCTGATCTCCTTTTGTCTTTGGGAAAAAATTGGTGGCTCCTATTGTTTTGATTCATGTCCCAAATGTCGACTTCGATGGCTTCTGGAATTTGCGGTTCTCTATATTCTCGCGTTGCCCTGGTTTTACCGATTTGGGACGGTTCGATCCAAGCTACTGTCGATCTCTGGTATGTTATTTCAAATCGAATTTTTTCTTGATTTTGTTTGAACTTGGATGGATTTTTTGCCTGTGATGATTAGTGTATTTATAGGATTAAAAATCCTAAATTTGTGCCCTGATTTCATATACGATTTGGGTCTTGTTTATATACATGTATTTTGGAATTTGATTGAGTCTTGAATTTCTAGAAAAATCCTTTCTCCTGAGAATAATTCAGCAATTTGAATTAATCCCTTAATATCTGGAGCTTTTGATCCATGCGTGTGACTTTCATTACTTTGAATTGGTCCTTAAAGATAATTACCATATAGAATTAAACTTGAACTCTTTTTTTTCTGGAACTTCATTAACTTTTCAGCATGCTTTTGAACTGAAATTACTTCGAATAATCTGCTTCAAAAACTATGAACAAACATTCTCTTTGTTTTGCCAAAACTTTAGACTGATGCCATACACTTTGATTGTCATGAATAGTTGAGCAGTGATAAGAACAGATGCTATGCTTTATTTGCCATATTGTTTTTACACTTGAATTCCATGCTTGTGATTTGAACTGATAAGAACAGTTGCTATGGTTGTACCTTGGTTCACTTGATATATCTGAACTGTTATGCTTGTATACATGAACAATCTTGAGCACATACACTGTTCATTTTCTACTTTGCAACTTCTTGTGGCCTTGCTGTGTTCATCTCTGTTACTATGTGTAAGTGAGCTCTTGGGCTTTCATGTTGTTCAACACTACTTTCATCTGAGATGCATTTTGACTCTCTCCACCTGTATTTCCTGCCACGTTATTGCTGTGTACATCCAAGTCCATTTTCATGTATGCACTTGCTTGAAGTCCAGTTGCACTTTCACATTGATATTGCTGTGTATACCCAAGCTCGTCTTTACTGTCCATGTTTGCTCAGCCATGTATCATATATGTACTTGAACTTGAACCATTGCACCATGCACTTGTGTACTTTGAGCAGAACTGTAACACCCCGAATTTCAATTAACACTAATAGTTAGTAATTAAAGTATAATTAATCTCAGATGGAAGAACCAGGGGAAACGGGCTGCGTCATTGCGTTCGTCTCGGAAAAATACGCGAAATAGAGTCCGAGTTTTCGAGAATCGGAGTCCGTATGGCCCGGTTATGGCCCAAAGAAGTTTTAGGAAGTTTAAATTTAAAAAGCAGATTTGAAAAACAAGTTTGGAGCCAAAAGAGGAAAGGGGGGAAAAATTCCCGCCTAGCCCCGTGTCGACAGCCATGTCGACAAGGGTGTCGACAGGGGTGTCGACAGCCCTGTCGACAGGGGTGTCGACACAGGGTGTCGGCCCTGCTGGTCTGGGTGCACCAGGTTTGGTCTTGGCTGAGTCTTGGGCTATGTTCTAGAGGGTTCCTAAATCTAAGGGTCCTAATCTAATCTAGGGTTAATCTAAGGGCCTAAAACACTTTCTAATCCTATAAATAAGACCCCAACCCTACCCTAATTCATTCATAATTAAACCTTGTAATTAAACTATGGCAAAATGCAACTTGATCATGGCCTCCACAAATCAATGAAGAGGGTTGCATGCTAATCACTCTCTAATCAACCTCTAATCTCTTCTTAGCATCTTAATCTTCTTCATTTGGTGTGCAAAATTGCTAGTTGTGAGTTTCTATCACTTTGATGATCTTTTGGTAAACTAATTAGATGAGATGTGATGAGATTTATGGTTTTGTATGTGGGTTAATGAGCTTTGAAATCATATGATATGATGTTAGCATTAATCTTATGTTTATGCATGTTGAGTATGTATGTTTATGCATGTTGAGTATGTATGTTTATGCATGTTGAGTATGTAAGTTTATGCAAGTTTAATATGATGTATGTTATGCATGATGCTAAATATGCAAGTTGTGGGCTATGTAATCATATGCATGTTATGCAAGTTCATAGTGATATGCTATGCAAGTTACATGTTGGTTAATATGCAAGTTACATGTATGTAAATATGCAAGTTACATGTTTATTTATGTGCAAGTTACATGTATGTAAATATGCAAGTTACATGTTTGTTAATATGCAAGTTCATGATGACACATTATGCAAGTCTATAAGCTAATATGCAAGTTTGTTATGCAAAATGAATATGTAAGTTATGTGACCTATTATATGCAAGTTATGTGACATGTTATGCAAGTTCATATGCACGTTATGTGTTTGTTAATATGCAAAATGGCACCTTTGAAACATGTTCATTCATATGCAAGTTGACACCTTTTATATGTGTTATATCATGAACGAAATTACGTGGGAACGATGGGGTAATTAAATGCATAAGTTAATAAGATTGTGTGAAATTAATATAATTATGCATAACACAAAATAAATAAACATAGTATGGGAATTTGCCTATTTGGTTAGGTGTACCCATACTATGTGTTGGGAATTTACCTATTGAGTTAGGTCTACCCCATGGGAATTTACCTATTAAGTTAGGTCTACCCATGTTAAGAAAACTTGATTAATTAGGGATAATTAATATAAAATTATGAGGGTGATTAATTAGGTGTAATTAATTGACTAAGACACGAGGTTGGACTCAGTTGTAGCGTAAAACTGCCCGGACCCAACCGGCTTAACCAGTTGCTACAAATGTTAGCCCAATGTGAGAGGTCTTAGGCACAACTAAATACGTAATTAATGTAAAGACACGAGGTTAGACTCTGTTATGACATAAGGCTGCCCGGACCCAACCGGCTTAACCAGCGGTCATAAAAGACAGTCTAATGTGAGAGGTCTTTACAAAGGTTACGTTCTTAATTAATTAATTAAGAAACACTTAACCACATTAGCATGTAGAGGGACATGAGGGGTTAAGTGGGTGCCTTGGGTGGCATGAGAAAATCTAGTGGTTGCCTTGGGTGGCAATAGAAAATACGATTAGAATACTTAACCAAAAAGGGACATGTAATTAAAACATGATTGAAGGGTTAAGTGGGATATACTAGAAAAAGGGACAAGCTTAGGTGGGTAGCTTGTGGAGGCCCATTTCAGCCAGTAACCCATACGTATCTTTGTGGGCTCGACCTATGTCGAGGACGGGACACGCATACTGGGCTTGACTGTAAGAGGCAAACGGGTTAGCAGTGGCAACGCAAGTCCAACGGGCTTCATATGCGTGAGTGGGCCCGGGCTGGTAAGTAAGCCGTTGTTGCATCGTGTAGATATAAGCCGTGCACCGTTAGTTTTATCAGGTTGCCACATTGGGGAATGATACATCCCACGGTGGGGCCAGCACGGGTATCTACGTTAGGGAGCCGATCGAATGGGGAAGTAGTGTGTACACCTAGTGGATTGTAGGGCCCCGTGGCGCCTACTTGGTCACCTAGGGGTACGCAAGTACTATTTAGTTAATTTTATAAGTCCTTGGGTGGGATCAACCTTTAGGTTAGAAACGACTGGTGTGGTGCAGTTTAGTAATTTACCTTAGGGAGGGTAGAAGCGTCTTTATCCTTTATCTTAGTTCAGTTGACTGCTTAGGGTACCCATTTATCCCTATATGTTACCGTATATCAGTTCATATCTTCTCTGGTTACTTTAACGATTGTATTGTTAAAGTTATAGGACTCGCTCAGACTTATGTCTGACCCCGTTGTTTTTATCTTTTTCCCAACCCTCAGGTCCTGTGGTGGATCCTAGCAGTAGTGGAGCTTGATCGGATTGCTGTTCCAGTCTTGAGGAGCTTGGATAGATGTAAAGCTCCAGTTATCCAGTTATCTTTTCTTTTGTTTTGGCTATTGTATGAGAGTGGGATTATGTATTCCTTTATTTTGATGGATATTGTACTTGACCTTTATTATGGTTTTATGATGTAACCAGACATGTTTTACTTCCGCTGTTATGAGATGATGTTTTAAAATTTCAAGTACTATTTATATCTGTCTTGTTGTAATTTTTCTGTTCTATATTCACTAAAATACTCCACCGATGCTATGGCATTCCCTTAGTGAGTGATCATAGCGGGAGTGGGGTGTTACACGTGGTATCAGAGCTTAAGGTTACCAGAACAGATAAAATTTTTGAGAAAAACTATTTTCTAAGAGTATTTTCGAAGAAAGTATTTTCAAAAGCATGTCTTCTAAGAGAAAAAGTTTTTGGAAAAGAAAAGCATAATCCCCAATAGCCATATCTTTATCTTTCGGAATCTCCTTTTTGAATCTTTCCTCTTTCGTTTCAGCATGGCTGAAGATCTTAACATCCCGGAGGGTTTAGTTATACCACTGTGGTATAGGAGGTTGCAAGAGGCTAGGGCCGCGGCTGCGGGTCCAGCCAATGCTACTACACCAGAGACAACCGCTCCTCCTCCTCAGCCTAGAGTGGATAATTTTGCTAAGGTTTGCAAGGAGTTCAAGGCTATAGGAGGAAAACCTTTTCTAGGTTCAGAGACTTTCGTAGAGGCTAGAGATTGGCTTAAGGAAGTGGAAGAGTTGCTAGATATCTTTGAAGTGGAAGAGGGAAAGAAAGTCAAGTTGGCGGCTTGGTTAATGAAGGGAGAGGCCTCGTTCTGGTGGGAGGTCACTAATGGAGAACGCCCGGTTGACTCTTGGGCAGATTTTAAGCAAAGGTTTGGGGCTAAGTTTCTCTCAAGGGCGGAAGAGAATCTGCTTATGGAGAAGTTCTTGAATTTGAAGCAAGGGAATCTCACGGTGAAAGAATATGTCAACAAATTCAATCAATTAGCGAGATTTGGCATAGAGTTGGTGAATACACCGGAGAAGAAGGCTTTGAGGTTCGTTAGAGGCTTGAACGAACCATTGCAAGGAATAGCTATGACTCACATTCCTATGGGGGCCACCTTTGAGAAACTTGTCTACATGGCACTTATGCATGAGGATGATAAGAATTCTAAGGCACCAGAGAAAAAGGGGGATCAGAAGAAACCGCAACAACAACAACAAGGCAAGGGCGGGAAAGGCAATGGTGACAAAAAGAAGACGAAGAAGAAGTGCTTCAATTGTGGAACACCAGGACACCTTAGTAAGGATTGTCGCAAAAAGAAGAAGACCGGTTGCTTTCATTGTGGTGAAGCAGGGCATCTTGTGAAAAACTGCCCAAAGAAGGGGCAGAAGACGGGGTCTACCTCAGGAGGTCAGGTGCAAGCTCTTATAGCACCACCTCAGTCAGGGGGGCAAGTTCAGGTTCTCTCAGTTCCACCGATTCAGCAGAGAGGTAGAACTATTTCCGTTGAAAGTCTGGTTTTTCTGTTTGATCATCCAGTTCGTACTTTGTTTGACTCTGGCGCATCGCATTCTTTTATCTCATCATCATTAGTTGAGTCACTGCACTTAGACACCAGTCTAGTTGATGATCCCTTGGTTGTTTCAAACCCAATTGGGGGCTCTATATATCTGTCTATGATATGTTTGGGTTTGAAGATTTCTATACTTAGCGTTGAGTTTAGATGTGATGCTTTTGTATTGGGCTTCACGGGCTATGGGTTGATTTTGGGCATGGACTGGTTATCCAGTAATGGTGCCGTTCTTGATTGTGAAAGGAGAGTTGTTAGGCTCATGACCCGCTTGGGTAACACTCTCGAGATCTCTTGTAATCCCAGGGATTCTGTTATGCTAAGTTATCTTGAATCGCTCGATGCTTCGGTCGAGAGTTTGTGTTCTGTCAGAGTAGTCCGGGAATATCCGGATGTGTTTGAAGAAGTAAAGGGTTTGCCTCCGAAGCGGGAGATAGATTTCCGAATTTATTTGGTGGATAATGCCAAACCAGTGTCTTTGCCAGTACGCCACATGGCTCCTCGTGAGAGAAGAGAACTTCATAAGCAAGTAGGGGAGTTGCTTGAGAAGGGGTTCATAAGGCGAAGTATATCGGAGTGGGGAGCTCCAGTAGTGTTTGCCACGAAGGCGGATGGATCCCTCAGACTTTGTGTGGATTATAGAGAACTTAATAAGCTCACGAAGAAGAATAGACACCCATTACCGAGGATAGATGATCTCTTTGATCAGTTGGTTGGCGCGTCAGTATTTTCGCAGATGGACTTAGCTACAGGGTTTCATCAGTTGAGAGTGGCGGAGGACAGTATAGAGAAGACTGCTTTCCGGACTCCGGATGGTTTTTATGAGTGGCTAGTGATGCCATTTGGGTTGACAAACGCCCCTGCATACTTTGTTGATCTCATGAGTAGAGTGTTCAGAGAGTATCTGAATAAGTTTGTAGTAGTTTTTGTTGATGACATCTTGGTCTTTTCCAAGAGTGAAGAAGAGCATGCCTTACATCTCAAGGAAGTGTTGGAGACTCTTCGAGCGCATAGTCTTAAAGCTAAATTCTCTAAATGTCATTTTTGGAGAAGAGAAGTGCGATTCTTAGGGCATGTGGTCTCTAAGGAAGGGATAGCTGTGGATCCCGCAAAGATAGTATCTATCCAGGATTGGAAAGTTCCTAGAAATGCTACCGAGGTAAGAAGTTTCTTGGGGTTGGCAGGATATTATAGGAAGTTCATCAAAGACTTCGCGAAGATATCAGCCCCATTAACCCGCTTGACGAAAAAGAATCTGGTTTTCTCGTGGGATGTAGATTGTGATGATGCTTTCCGACGGTTAAAGAGAGCTTTGACCACCGCTCCAGTTTTAGTGCTCCCGGATGGGAGTAAGCCGTTTGTTGTTTATACCGATGCTTGTGGGACAGGATTAGGCGCAGTCTTGATGCAGGAGGGAAGGGTAATAGCCTATGGAGGGAGACAATTGAGAGTGCATGAGAAGAATTACCCTACCCATGATCTAGAGTTGGCCGCGATTGTTTTCGCACTTAAGTCTTGGCGCCATTATCTTCTTGGTGAGAGATTCGAGTTGTTCACCGACCATAAATCATTGAAGTACTTATTCTCTCAGAAAGATTTAAACTTAAGACAGCAAAGGTGGATGGAGTTCTTAGCATCCTATGATTTCGAGATAGCATATACCCCTGGCAAGGGTAATGTGGTGGCGGACGCCTTGAGTAGGAAAAGGCTATCTTTGAGTCCATTGTTCATGGAACGGCGAAGCTTGGAGTTTCTTTCTTTGTTCGACTTCAGACCTTCTGTTGATTTTGTACCTGGTTTGTTGGCATCCTTGGAGGTTAGACCTACTCTTTTGAGACGGATTGGCGAGGCTCAGCGAGACGACCCACAGTTGGTTGAGTTGGTAGAGAAGCTTATAAGGGGGGAGTCGTCCAGCCATTTGGGTAGATACACCATAGATGATATGGGATGGTTGCATAGAGACGGTAGACTTTGTGTACCGCAAGATGAGGGTTTGAAGAAGGCTATTTTGGATGATGCACATCGTTCAAGAATGACTATTCATCCAGGTGGAGACAAAATGTACCAAGATATGAAGAGAGTTTTCTTCTGGGCCGGTATGAAGAAAGATGTGGCCGAGTATGTGGCTAGATGCTTAGTGTGCCAACAAGTTAAAGCGGAGCAAAGGAAACCCGGTGGATTGCTACACCCATTGGAAGTTCCGCAATGGAAGTGGGATAGTGTCTCGATGGATTTCATAGATGGGTTACCGAGATCGAGGAAGGGCAATACGGGAATTTGGGTTGTGGTGGACAGACTTACCAAGAGTGCCCATTTTATACCCGTGAAGAGTAAGAGGACCGCTCCATGGCTTGCTTCGGTCTATGTTAGAGAGATTGTTAGATTGCATGGCGTACCATCCAGCATTGTGAGTGATCGAGATCCTATCTTCACTAGTGAGTTTTGGAGAAGTTTGCAAGAGGCGGTAGGGACTCAGTTGTGTTTGAGCACCGCATATCATCCTCAGACGGACGGTCAGACCGAGAGGGTGAACCGTATCTTAGAAGATCTTTTGAGGCTTTGTATCTTGGATTTTGGAGGTACATGGGAAGAACATCTTCCTTTGGTGGAGTTCGCATATAATAACAGCTTTCAGTCCAGTATTGGTATGGCTCCTTTCGAAGCTCTTTATGGAAGGCCTTGTCGATCTCCTACATGTTGGTGGGAATCTACGGATAAGATCTTGCTTGGGCCGGATATGGTTAGAGAGACTTCAGAGAAGATTGATTTGATTCGAAGACGGATGAAGGCAGCACAAGATAGACAGAAATCTTATGCGGATCGGAGAAGGACGGATCTTGAGTTTGAGGTTGGGGATATGGTTTTTGTCAAAGTATCTCCATTGAGAAATGTTGTTCGCTTTGGGTCCGTTGGGAAGTTAGCACCAAGGTTTGTTGGACCATTTCCTATTAAGGAAAGGATTGGACGGATGGCATATAGGGTGGAGTTGCCCGACAGACTTAGTGGTGTTCATGATGTATTCCATGTGTCACATCTGAGGAAGTGCTTACATGAGACCGCAGAGGTGGTAGAGCCGAGCTTGCTTAGAGATGTAGAGGTAGAGCGTGATGCGACGATTCGACGAGCTCCTACTCGCATCCTTGGGTCAGAAACTAGGAAGTTGAGGAACAGAGAAGTTCAGCTAGTTAAAGTGCAATGGGGAGATGACGAAAGCAATGCTACTTGGGAGACGGAAGCAAAGATGCGTTCTTTGTATCCATTTCTTTTTGAGAGTATGTCTTTTAACTTCTCCTTTATTGCTTGTCTAGTACTTATCTTATCTTTAGTATATCCTATCGCTAGTACCTATGACCTTTAGATAGGGTAAAACCTATGGTTGAAACATGTGTTTGAAACATGTTATGGTTGATGGATGCATATGGATGCAATTGTTTGCTAGTGGTTGCTCGTGGATGCATATACACACACATTAGGCACTAGATCGGCTCAGTCACTTCATGTTGCATATTGCATAAATGGATGTGGTAGTTAGATTGATGGATGTATCATGGCTGTGTTATCATATGGATGATGCATTTTTGTGTATGGTTGTGCACGCATGTAGAAATTTGTATGTGTCAATAGGGTTTCGCATACATATTGGATGCATGGCACTATCATGGTTTGCATTAAGGAGGTCGACTGAATCAGTAGACCACCTGATTTTGCATTAGTATACGGACATATACACACACTTTCCGCATATGTTCATACATCATTAGAAGTTTCTAAGGATAATGGTTGCTTGTGGTTGATGGTTTAGTAGATGGTTGTTTGGTTGGTAGGATACGTTCTTCTTAACTTAGAGATTTCGAGGACGAAATCCTTTAAGTAGGGGAGAATGTAACACCCCGAATTTCAATTAACACTAATAGTTAGTAATTAAAGTATAATTAATCTCAGATGGAAGAACCAGGGGAAACGGGCTGCGTCATTGCGTTCGTCTCGGAAAAATACGCGAAATAGAGTCCGAGTTTTCGAGAATCGGAGTCCGTATGGCCCGGTTATGGCCCAAAGAAGTTTTAGGAAGTTTAAATTTAAAAAGCAGATTTGAAAAACAAGTTTGGAGCCAAAAGAGGAAAGGGGGGAAAAATTCCCGCCTAGCCCCGTGTCGACAGCCATGTCGACAGGGGTGTCGACAGGGGTGTCGACAGCCCTGTCGACAGGGGTGTCGACACAGGGTGTCGGCCCTGCTGGTCTGGGTGCACCAGGTTTGGTCTTGGCTGAGTCTTGGGCTATGTTCTAGAGGGTTCCTAAATCTAAGGGTCCTAATCTAATCTAGGGTTAATCTAAGGGCCTAAAACACTTTCTAATCCTATAAATAAGACCCCAACCCTACCCTAATTCATTCATAATTAAACCTTGTAATTAAACTATGGCAAAATGCAACTTGATCATGGCCTCCACAAATCAATGAAGAGGGTTGCATGCTAATCACTCTCTAATCAACCTCTAATCTCTTCTTAGCATCTTAATCTTCTTCATTTGGTGTGCAAAATTGCTAGTTGTGAGTTTCTATCACTTTGATGATCTTTTGGTAAACTAATTAGATGAGATGTGATGAGATTTATGGTTTTGTATGTGGGTTAATGAGCTTTGAAATCATATGATATGATGTTAGCATTAATCTTATGTTTATGCATGTTGAGTATGTATGTTTATGCATGTTGAGTATGTATGTTTATGCATGTTGAGTATGTAAGTTTATGCAAGTTTAATATGATGTATGTTATGCATGATGCTAAATATGCAAGTTGTGGGCTATGTAATCATATGCATGTTATGCAAGTTCATAGTGATATGCTATGCAAGTTACATGTTGGTTAATATGCAAGTTACATGTATGTAAATATGCAAGTTACATGTTTATTTATGTGCAAGTTACATGTATGTAAATATGCAAGTTACATGTTTGTTAATATGCAAGTTCATGATGACACATTATGCAAGTCTATAAGCTAATATGCAAGTTTGTTATGCAAAATGAATATGTAAGTTATGTGACCTATTATATGCAAGTTATGTGACATGTTATGCAAGTTCATATGCACGTTATGTGTTTGTTAATATGCAAAATGGCACCTTTGAAACATGTTCATTCATATGCAAGTTGACACCTTTTATATGTGTTATATCATGAACGAAATTACGTGGGAACGATGGGGTAATTAAATGCATAAGTTAATAAGATTGTGTGAAATTAATATAATTATGCATAACACAAAATAAATAAACATAGTATGGGAATTTGCCTATTTGGTTAGGTGTACCCATACTATGTGTTGGGAATTTACCTATTGAGTTAGGTCTACCCCATGGGAATTTACCTATTAAGTTAGGTCTACCCATGTTAAGAAAACTTGATTAATTAGGGATAATTAATATAAAATTATGAGGGTGATTAATTAGGTGTAATTAATTGACTAAGACACGAGGTTGGACTCAGTTGTAGCGTAAAACTGCCCGGACCCAACCGGCTTAACCAGTTGCTACAAATGTTAGCCCAATGTGAGAGGTCTTAGGCACAACTAAATACGTAATTAATGTAAAGACACGAGGTTAGACTCTGTTATGACATAAGGCTGCCCGGACCCAACCGGCTTAACCAGCGGTCATAAAAGACAGTCTAATGTGAGAGGTCTTTACAAAGGTTACGTTCTTAATTAATTAATTAAGAAACACTTAACCACATTAGCATGTAGAGGGACATGAGGGGTTAAGTGGGTGCCTTGGGTGGCATGAGAAAATCTAGTGGTTGCCTTGGGTGGCAATAGAAAATACGATTAGAATACTTAACCAAAAAGGGACATGTAATTAAAACATGATTGAAGGGTTAAGTGGGATATACTAGAAAAAGGGACAAGCTTAGGTGGGTAGCTTGTGGAGGCCCATTTCAGCCAGTAACCCATACGTATCTTTGTGGGCTCGACCTATGTCGAGGACGGGACACGCATACTGGGCTTGACTGTAAGAGGCAAACGGGTTAGCGGTGGCAACGCAAGTCCAACGGGCTTCATATGCGTGAGTGGGCCCGGGCTGGTAAGTAAGCCGTTGTTGCATCGTGTAGATATAAGCCGTGCACCGTTAGTTTTATCAGGTTGCCACATTGGGGAATGATACATCCCACGGTGGGGCCAGCACGGGTATCTACGTTAGGGAGCCGATCGAATGGGGAAGTAGTGTGTACACCTAGTGGATTGTAGGGCCCCGTGGCGCCTACTTGGTCACCTAGGGGTACGCAAGTACTATTTAGTTAATTTTATAAGTCCTTGGGTGGGATCAACCTTTAGGTTAGAAACGACTGGTGTGGTGCAGTTTAGTAATTTACCTTAGGGAGGGTAGAAGCGTCTTTATCCTTTATCTTAGTTCAGTTGACTGCTTAGGGTACCCATTTATCCCTATATGTTACCGTATATCAGTTCATATCTTCTCTGGTTACTTTAACGATTGTATTGTTAAAGTTATAGGACTCGCTCAGACTTATGTCTGACCCCGTTGTTTTTATCTTTTTCCCAACCCTCAGGTCCTGTGGTGGATCCTAGCAGTAGTGGAGCTTGATCGGATTGCTGTTCCAGTCTTGAGGAGCTTGGATAGATGTAAAGCTCCAGTTATCCAGTTATCTTTTCTTTTGTTTTGGCTATTGTATGAGAGTGGGATTATGTATTCCTTTATTTTGATGGATATTGTACTTGACCTTTATTATGGTTTTATGATGTAACCAGACATGTTTTACTTCCGCTGTTATGAGATGATGTTTTAAAATTTCAAGTACTATTTATATCTGTCTTGTTGTAATTTTTCTGTTCTATATTCACTAAAATACTCCACCGATGCTATGGCATTCCCTTAGTGAGTGATCATAGCGGGAGTGGGGTGTTACAAGAACTAATCTGTTTAGCTTGTATATGTTGAGCTGAGTCATTTCATGTTCACTGACCATTGTATTCACTGTTAGTTTGAGTGCACACATGTTATGCCATATTATACTTAACCAGCTACACATGAGCGTGAATTTGCTTGACCCGACCAGTTTTGTTGCCATGACTTGTTTACTTGGAATGTTATTGACTTATTTGCTACCTGAAACAAAACAAAACTGAAAAGAACATATATAATTCTTGATTTTAGTTTAACCTTATTTGAGTTTGGTACATTCAAGTATCCGGCTTTCTTGCTATACCTGATCGTTCCTGATTTGTATAGTATTGTGTCATACTTGTATATCATCAGAAAAATATATCAGACCAAGTCAGAAAAATGATGAGAAACACACCGAAATTCTGAGGCAAAATAAAAAAATTAAAATAAATTTAGATTTGCATGTATTCAATTTTATTTCTATTGCGTTGTATTGTGTGTTTTTCTGTTTGCGACAGGTGTGCAGATGGCTGGTCAGATAGCTGGATAGGATGTGGAGTACATCAAGACAAGTATACATGAAAAAAAAAACTGTACGAGTGTGTACATGAGTGAATGAGTGTAACTGTAGTGAGGCAATGACTGTGTACAGAGTGATCAGAGTTGTAGTGAGGAATAAATGTACAGAATGAGAAAATTATACTGATATTTGTAATAGACAAATTTGATTGAAATAAAATATTATTTTATTGTGTTCAAATCAAATTGTCTATCGTATTCAAATTAATTCAGTAGTACAATTTCATGTAAAATATTATGACTGCGAATATACAATAGTTGAGTTAGAATGTTGTACTATTTCAAATTTTGAAATACAATATTTAATTGAATTAATATACTGTGAATATAATCAATTGTGTATAATAGTATATTATTCAATAAATATTTATTTCTGTGAAACGGTGTAATATAAAATATTACAATTACAAACACATTTAAATAATATCATATGTTTGTTATCATCAAACAAAAATCATGCAACACATTGTTGTGTCCAACAAGTTGGGCTTCAAGAATACGGTCTCTGATTCATCCTTGTTCCCATTACACAAAAATGGTGACCTCATTTATATGTTGGTTTTTGTGGATGATATTATTGTTACAAGTAATGCAACCCATGCACTGAAAGCTTTATAAAAAATTTGGCGACACATTTCTCACTCAAAGACCTTGGAGAATTGTCTTACTTCTTGAGAGTGGAAGTAATGCATAATCCAAAAGGTATTTTCTTAAGTCAAAAGAGGTATATTGCTGATATTTTGTGCAAAGCTAATATGGACGATGCAAAACCAGTTGCAACACCATTAGCAACTCATCTCCGTTAACTATACATGGAAATCTTCCCAACGATCCTACTGAGTATCGTAATTTGATATGAAGTTCAAAATATTTAAATCTTACCAGGCCTGATGTGGCATTCGCAGTGAACAAGTTAGCTCAATACATGCAGCGTCCAACTGAGTAACACATGCATTCTCTACATCGTCTTCTTGGTATCTAAGTGGTACATCTAATATGGGTTTTATTATAAACAAAGATTCACCTCTCACTCTCCATGTTTATTCTGATGCGGATTGGGCTCGTGACAAAGGTGACTACATTTCTACAACAGCATATATAGTCTATTTGGATATGAATCCTATCTCTGGACGTCAAAGAAGCAACGCACAAGAGCTAGATCATCTACGTACCGAGGCCGAATACATGACAGTGGCAAATGCTACTGCCGAAATTAATTGGATAGGAAATTTATTCAAGGAGCTTGGTCATAACATCACTCTCGCGTCAGTCATCTATTGTGATAATGCTGGAGCTACATATGGGAGTGGTAATCTGGTTTTTCATTCTAAAATGAAGCATCTGAGATTGTATTACCAATTTATCAGAGAAAATGTGCAAAGTGAAAATTTGAGGGTCTCTTACATCTCCACTAAAGACCAGCTTGCGGATGCCCTCATCAAGCCACTACCACGTACCTCCTTCACAACATTGGTTAGCAAAATCGGTCTTTCATCTTAGTCGTCCATTTTGAGGGGACGTGATAAGGATTGTCATAATCTAAGTCAATCTTTGCATATATGGTATGTCATAATATAAGAAAATAAAATAAAGATAATTAATGATATTATTCTATAACTAGAGCATTACGTATAAATGATATGTCATAATATGAGAAATAGAATAAATATCATTAATGGTATTATTCCATAAATATCATTAATAATATTATTTTATAATTGTTTCAGTGCGTATGAGTTCGTGTATCTTGTAACTTTATATATTTGTGATTCATGAATGGAATAACATCCTTCTCTTCAACTCTTCGTCACGGTTTGCTTAGCTTAGCTTCATGCATATGTACCCTGGATATTTCGAAATGTAGATGGCTAAATATATTTTGAATAACACAATAAGACTGTTTAACTTTTATATGTTTATGAACGCAGACAAGTTTTGATTATTATGTACATCAACATATACAAACATCAGATTATACATAGTGGTTTTCAAGATGCAGTCCCAGTTGATTTCTGAATCTCTAGTTCATGCTCGGCTACCATAATACATGAATCTGATTCTAAAGAAGTGGTTGAACCTTTCTCTTTCGACAGTGTAGAGGATGGTTTCGATAAGTTTAACATGTCAGGTGTGCATTGTACGTCAGGCGCAATGCCTACTTGATCAATGTCATGCAGTGCAGGTGACAAATATTTTGCCACAGTGATGAATAAAGCTGAACCATCATGAAGCTCGGTCACACTCTGTCAATTAAATTAATACGGGCATAAACTTAATGAGTTTCATTTTTCAATTAAGTAACTGCACATAAACTTATGTTGAAGACATTCAAATCGTATAGGACAGATGAGCGTTCATGGTATAAACAGCATAATATGGCTATATTCAACATGAAAAATCAATAAACAGACCTGAATCTTTCCTTTACCAAATGTTCTATGACCTACAAGAACTGCACGCCCATTGTCGTGTAATGCTCCTGCTAGAATTTCACTTGCACTCGCGCTTCCTTCATTTACCTGTACAACATTATACCAAAATTAGAAGAGTAACAAGGGCAAGTTTATTTTAGCAATTTAAAGCATCAATGCCAATACAGATTAACTATAGCAATAAAGATCAAGCAATGACTTACAAGAACAACAAGTGGATCATGAGTTAAAGCATGACCATTTTCCATGGTGATCGGTAACATGTTTCCTTCTCTATCAATTGCGTTTACTAAGGTTTCTTCCCCATCTAACCATATTTGTGCCACATCCAGTCCAGCTTTCACTAGACCTCCCTGTAAATATATCATATTTGCATGTTTCATACTAGTTTATGGTAATTTTTGCCAAGTACATGATATGTTAACATAATCCCATACTAACAGGGTTATTTCGAAGATCAAGAATATATGACTGGACGCCTTGACTTTCCATTTCCTGAATTGCACTCTCCATTTCACTGGCAGCAGTCTGTCCATATTGGTTGTTTATAAATGCAGTTAGTTTGAAAGAATAATTGCTGTAACCACATGCATATGTATGTATAATTACCAAACCATGTTGTATTATACTGTTAACCCTTTCGACTATATGAATACCTGAGAAAATGCAGATAGACGCACATATCCAGTCTTAAATTCATTTCCGTTGCCTAATTTATGAGAAATAATCGTGCTGGAGATAGGTGAAAGTTTAATTACTTCGCGAGGCAATCGAACCTAAAACAATAAAACAAACTATGAAGATTCTCTTCTACAAATTAAAAAAAAAGGATGTCATGTATGTAGTAAAGTCTGATTATATGTTAACCAGCTGATGCAAAACTAAGCATTACCTCCCTAATACTTGGAACGCTGCTCTTCGCTGACCCCTGTTGAGTCGAAATATTTTCAGTTTAGACAATGTAGGTTAATTTACTATGAAAACTTGTCATTTCATTATAGTATATTTAACTTTGAAAAAGAACATATCTAGATACTCACACTATAAAGTTTAACACTAACAGTTGTTCCTACACGTCCTCGAAGCTTCTGCGCTGCTGCCTCTCCATTTATTCCAGTAACATTTTCTCCTGAATTCAGTTATACATTTATGAACAGTAATTTATTGTTGAAAATATAACTAGTCACCTGTTTGTATTCAATGCATTCATATAATTTAACTTTTAAAATTGAAAATACAATTATACAAGCAGTTACCATCTATCTCAACCAGTTCATCTCCTGCATGTATGCCAGCTCGATCAGCTGGGCTTCCCTCAACGCATGACACAACAACCTGGAATATGTCATGACCTTTACTTGTTTTATTCAATGCATTCCGGTAGATATGATGCATAATTTAGTGCTATATAGTGTACAAATCTAAATTAGTAACATGAATATTGTGCATCTTTGTACAGAATTTAAGTATTACTTGCAAATGGATTAAGTATAACATATATACGATATCTTAGGAAAATTTTCACTCACCAGTTGTTCAGTTTTTGGATCAACATTTATGAACAGGCCGACTCCATGCAAGTTCCCATCACTGCCTATCCTGAAGCTTTGATATTCCTAGTTATTGGTATGTAAATAAGCATTAAGTAATGGTGTACGTACACACGATGAAGGTGAACCAAATTTGAAGAATTCAAAAATAAAGAATCAGACTATTAATTGTGGGGTTTATTCCTCAAAAGGAAAGGAAAAAAGAGGAAAAATATCATGATGAACACGTTTTAAGATTTAACCTTTGGACTAATGATTCTGGTAAATGGATCACCAAGTGTTGCAAGCATTCCACTGATCTTGTTGTACGCTGCATCTGCTGTCTTCAAGGGAAACATTTCCACCATTGTTTGTTGCAGCTTTAAATCCCAATCTACATATATAAAGATTTCAAAAGCAAATTTCTAAATAATATTTTTCAGTTAAGACTGCAGAATAAACATTTCAAAATTAGTAACATTTCAGAAACCTATATCTGTGTTACCTTGATGGTTGAAAGTAGGATCAACAAAAGTTTCACGGATCAAACCCCAAGCTTCAACCAATGTTTTCTGAACTGTATTTACCTGTCAAACTTTAATATCTTAAACATTAGGTGCCAAATTCACTACTATACTCACAGTAAGTTAACCTGTATTACCTCTGGTGCTCTAGATACTGGAAAAGCCACTGTTAGAGACTCAGCAAGTGCTGGAGAATCACATCCACACATTGACATCACTGCGGCAGCTGCAGCCAATCCAACAGCTGTTCTTTTGGCTACTTTACATGTTTCTTCCAGAACTTTAATTGGTTCATATTTCACACAGACTGCCTTTCTATCAGGAACCAGCTGTAGTTCTGGCAAAATTTTGTTGTTACCAGATTTTGGGAGATTTGGAAGGAGGGAAGAAGCTATGTATTTTACAGAACTCATTACTTTCTTCTTTTAATTCCTGAATATTTTTTGGAGCAGGGAGAAAATATATGAAGGAAACTTGTTCATAGTGGGGCCTACACAGGAATCTGAGGTTTATTTGAATTTGTCATGATTTGTAGTAAGAGGAGAAGCCACGTTTGTGGATGCCCTGAAAATAACCCATTTCTGAATAGTTCACTTAATTAGGAGATTCCGACCACATGATACTTCTAATAGAG
This sequence comes from Allium sativum, assembly GCA_030737875.1. Classification (NCBI taxonomy): domain Eukaryota; kingdom Viridiplantae; phylum Streptophyta; class Magnoliopsida; order Asparagales; family Amaryllidaceae; genus Allium; species Allium sativum. The sequence continues at coordinate 233,342,435 of CM060924.1, read as the reverse complement.
TAACGTCTTAGAGCTCACCATGTTTATATGTGCAGAAGACTACAAATTTAGGTTGCCGTAAACAATGTAAATCCTATATGTTGATACAGGAACACAGCAACTATCAACTTTGCGGTTGTCACAATACGAATTTTTCATCATCGATGTATTCATGACTAGAGTAAGATCTTAGGCAAACTTGGATTTACCGGAGTGGAGTGGTCATATCAACATGGGATATACCGATCCGATTCCTGGAGCACTGCGTTCGGACCTATTGTATTGGCATGATATGTGGTCAACTATCTCCTATTTGACTATTTCCAGCTCGGATTGGACTACGCATGTCCAAGGCCGACCTGAAAAGGACATGTCCCTTGACCTAAAGGCTAATTTCACGAGATCGACCGCCACATGACTTACCGATCCGGGATTTATACCACCTATAAAAGCCCATTTTTGGACTCAAAACAAGGATAGTCTTCTTCTCCACTCACCTACACGCAAGAATTTTGTGTTGTAGGACTCGGATTACACAAGGACTTTGTGTTGGAGAGAATCATACACTTCTTTCTCTACATTCTTTAATGCAATGTACTGTCTTGTAATCTAATAGTATAAATAAAATATTATAAAGTAAATGTAGACTTGAATTGTCGAACCACTATTAAAATTGTTGTGATTTTTGCATTATGTGGCTGTTTTTATGAGAATTATCTGTGATCTATGAACGCACTGTGCACTTTGAAAGTTGAACGTCTAGTATACAAAAACTATTAAGGTCCTGAAGCTACATGACCGATGTTTCTAATGTTGCTGTGTGGGGAAATTGGTTATGCTTCTGATTAGCATGATTTTTTTTACACAACCAAGAGTTTTTACATTATTATCACTAGTGGTATTTGATTTTGAACATATGCATTACATTTCAAGAATATATTTCAGCATACAACAAGCCACTAAACCAAAAACACCGCAACCGGAACAATGATCCAAGAGTTCGATCAACCTAAGAACTGTAATCGACAGTCTTAAACGAATCATGCAACTCTCTCAATATCTGCTCATCCTTCCCCCATTCTGCGTTAGGTGCATTTACAAAATGTGCATACAACTTGTTTCTAGCACAGGTAACCTTTATCAAACCATGCGCTGTAGCTCCTTCGATCTCATATTCGTAATATATTTGCCCCTTCTCGTCCTTCTCCTCCTTGCTCTTCACTCCATCCTCGGCACTGGCAATCAGATCCTGTTCATGTTCCAAAACCACAACATTAATTATAGTCCTGGTTTGCTCTGTGTAAGTGTGAAATATAGATGTCATTCAACACATGTTCTTTTGCAGCAAATGATAATTTGAACTTTTATGTAACTTATGGTATGCTTTTATCAAAAAGCAAAAACAAACTGCAGGAGGAATGACCAAAATCAGTGTCTCTGATAAAACAAAACAGGAACTAACACAATTAGGGACAATGTTCATTTCTATACACAGGAACTGTTCACGGAAACATATTGACTACTGGTACAGGTGATAAGAACATTCCTAGTTTTTGATTATACTGTAGTCATAATGTACCATTATAGGATAGCCATAAGGGACAAACCTGCAAGTTAACATCAGAAAGCGCAAGGTTATTCAAAATTACGTCTTTTGGGGCTAAAGCCCTAAAACCAGAAAGATAAGTCAAGTACTCCTTCTCGGTCTTTTTCTTGGGATTATAGAATTCAGAGTCAGTGCCATTCGTGCCTTTTTCTACTTTCGAAACGAGCCGTTCCTTCCATGTAGAAGGGACTAAATACGTGTATTCGGCGGAAGTTTTCTTGTCGGAGTTACCACCGTAGCCTCCGTAGTTTGCAGCGCTTGCGGCGGTTCCGTAGTAGAGCTGGAGGCCGTCAGTGGCAAGGGAAGGTAACGGTGAAATAAGAAGGAGAGCTGTGGCTGTTAAGGTAATGGGGAGTTTGAGGGTATTTTCTTGTAGTTTTGCGAAATTGGGACTGTTGGTTTTAGGCGATGTGGGATTGCTGATGGGTTTGACAGTTGAGAGTTTGGAAGAGGGAGAAGAGATGAGAGTGGCCATTTTTCGACAAGCTGAGTCGTTGGTGGTTTAATCATGCATTTTATTCTGTGGACGAGGAATTGATTTGCTATATCCTCAAGGATGTACAACAGTACAAGGATTAATCCAACAATTTCATTTCGTACTGCCGACTCCAGGGAAGTAGTTTGTTGACACTAGAGTTATGGGATACCACCACCCATCGGTGGAAATCACACGGATCCCCCTGATTTCCACCAACGGGGTGGTGGTGTACCATGACACTAGTGACAACAAACTCTTATTATATTTCGGGAGTAACGTTTTGGATCAGCTCGATTTTAAATTTGATCGTCCTATTAAGTATTAAATAAGAACGCAAAGTGTATATTGAATGGGATATCATACTACGGCAACAATGATTTTTATTGATTGCCGAATTCGTCGCTGGATCTTCTAGTCTTTGAAACCACAAATCTCCGAGGCATGATATGATCGCTATCCTAAAACAGTATTTGCTCTCTTATTTGTGTGCCCGAGTAATAACAAATCTATTTGAAGATACAACGAAGCAGATATCAAATATCTTTAATCGGATTGCTTGCACAGACACGGCGATTCACTAACTTGAATTTGATCGCTGCAGTGACAAGATGAAGGAGTTATAGCTTGCAGAACTATATCTCGTATAATTTACTCAAGAATTTGGCAGAGTTTCGAGAAGATTTTAATGGCAGAAAAGAGAAATGAATTCAAGATTATCAAAACTGAATTCGGGCAGCCTATATATAGGCAGTGAACAGGTACAACTGTTTTCCAACATTTATGACTGTTTGAATTCAAACAGTCACACCTTTTCGTTTTGCAAAAGTTTAGAAGCGTTGCAATTTTGAATGATGAATAGACGCGTCCATTCATTTGCAACGGCTCTGAAGTGTTACGAGTTTGAAATCCGCATGCGCAAAAACTTAGCGGATCTGCGCAAGCTCATTAGCATTATGAGGCACATCTGATCACGAGACCCAAGGCCCATCTTTTGACATTTTTAATATTAATGTCCATGGTCATACTCTTGTTTCATCTCTTCCTTCTCTCCTTCCTTTTGATATCATATGTAATGTCTTTGCATATATAGCAACAAATCAAAGCACATTTCATGATGTGGGTCAAAAGATTTTTGCCCCTTTTGTGCTTTCCTTCTTCTCTTTTATTTTAAATTTCCTTCAACAATCCTCCACCAAATTTTAAATAAATTCCTCTTGTCATTTATTTGCAGGAAAATTTGTGCATAAGTATAGATGTCTTACAAACTTGTATCTATACATAGTGAAAACCCATCAAAGTATATCAGGATGGAGTGGTTGACTAAGCATTGAACCATCGATCCTATATGATCATACCGAATATGATTATCACACACTCATTTTCATTTTATCCAGATAGCATATATGCTCGACCCTTGGTTTGGCCTTGGGTCAGTATCTTCTTTCATGAAATCCCCTTAGAGATCAAGCCAAAATCTCACAGAAGGCGGCCACCTTCGTTGCATTCATATAGATAGGTTTATCAGAAGTGCCTTATAACACACACCTCAACAGTATATCTGTTATAAACCTATTAAGTTCTAAGCAGAGCATCCTCTCTTTGTCATTATAAGTACCAAACGTTTTTCCTTGGAGTGTAGGATAATATTTAGTTTTTCAGACTAAATATTATAGTGCTTCCAACCGCAAATATATGAAGTACTTTTGCTCTTTGAACTCAAGATAACTAATTTCTTTATTATGTTGAGTTGAGTTTCCTTCATTGGCGATTGTATTGTATAGGCTTTAAACTCATTCCCTGTGATGTTTTTATCACTAAGTTCCTTGTAAGTCCTTTAGTAAATGGATCTACCAAATTCTGGCTGGATCTCACAAAATCTATCGTAATTACCCCTTCAGTGAACATTTGCCTAACCAAACTGGGCCTTAGACCAATATGTCTAGATTTACCATTATAAACTTGGTTGTATGCTTGTGATAATGTAGATTGACTATCACAATGCACAGATATTGGTGGCATATGATTTAGCCATACATGAGTTTCTAATAATAGATTCCTTAACCATTCCGCTTCTTTACTACCAGAAGCCAGTGCTATAAACTCAGCAGCTATGGTTGAATCAGCAATACACGTTTGTTTCTTTGAGGCCCAGGATATTGCTTCCCCACCAAGAGTGAATATATATCCATTAGTTGATTTATTATCTTCACTTCCAGTGTTCAAACTAGCATTTGTGTATCCTTCTATTACACTCGGATAACCGTTGTAATGTATACCATAATTTATGGTACCTTTTAGATACTTTAAAATTCTATGTATTGCATTCCAATGGATATAATGACTAGGGTTACTAGTATATATACTCATTTTACCAACAACATAGGCAATATCTGGTCGTGTGCATGTCACTGCATACATCAAACTTCCAATAACTCTAGCATATTCCAGTTGCTCTATAGCTCTTCCAGTATTAGTGTATAACTGGATGTTTGGATCAAACGGAGTAGACATAGGTTTACAATCAAATAGATTGAACCATTTCAGAATTTCTCAATGTAATAAGACTGGGTAATTAATAGCCCATCTTTTATTTTCATGATTCTTATTCCAAGAATCATTTCAGCTACTCCCATATCTTTCATGTCAAAACATGAAGATAGATATCTTTTAGTTTCTTCAATACTTGAAGTATCCGTTCCAAATATAAGCATATCATCCACATAAAGACATATAATTACACCTTTACCTAAATGAATCTTACTATAAATACATATGTTAGATTCAAAAATCCTAAAGCCATTAGAAATAATAGTTTTATCAAACTTTTCATGCCATTGCTTTGGTGCTTGTTTAAGACCGTAAAGTGATTTGATAAGTTAACATATTTTACGTTCTTGTCCAGGAATTACAAAACCTTCTGGTTGAGACATATATATCTCTTCGTCAAGTTCACCATTTAAAAATGCTGCCTTGACGTCCATTTGATGAATTTTAAAATTATAAATAGAAGCTAATGCAATTAAAGTTCTAATAATTGAAATTCTAGCTACTGGTGCATATGTATCAAAATAATCTATTCCTTCTTTCTGTATGAAACCTTTGGCAACTAATTTAGCTTTAAAATTTTCAATTGTGCTATCTGCTTTTAACTTTTTCTTAAATATTCATTTACATCTTATTGGTTTAGAACTAGGAGGTAAATCTACTGGTTTCCATGTTTTATTTCCCATAATAGAATCCATTTCATCATTTATGGCTTCTTGCCAAAATGATGAATCTTGAGATTTCATTGCCTCAACATATGTTAAAGGGTCATATTCTATATTTGTAGATATCATTAATTGATGCTCTACATTATTTCTAGATCCTTCAACCAAATATACGACGAAATCTGGTCCATAGGATTTCTCTATCCTTCTTCGTTTACTTCTCCTAAGAGAATCACCATTTTCGTTGATATTTTCATCAGTGTTTTCTATAGGTTCAATAGTTGGTTCATTAACCTCCACCATTTCACCAATAGGTGTATTAACCTCCACCGTTTCATGAATCGGTTTATTTTGAATAGACGTAAATCTATTCTCATAAAACACTGCATCCCTTGATTCTATTACTATATTTATTTCGATAGAGCTATTAGGTTCTATTACTAGAAACTTATATCCTTTTCTATGTTGAGCATATCCTAAGAATATGCACTCAATAGCTTTTTGTCCCAATTTCCTAATTTTTGGTTCTGGTAATCGGACAATAGCTCTACATCCCCAGACTCGATAATAATCAAAATTTGGTTTTCGTTTCTTCCAATGTTCATAAGGAGTAACTTTACTTTTCTTATGAGGTATTCTATTTAAAATATAGCATGTAGTAAGTAAGGCTTCTTCCTAAAAACTAGTATTAGGTACAGAATTACACAACGTTGCATTTACCATTTCGGTAAGAGTTCTATTTTTCCTTTCAGGCACTGGAGTGTAAGCAATAGATGTTTCATCTATAATTCCTACAGATTCACAATATACAGGAAATTGATACTTGCCACCCCTATCAGACCTAAGTGTTTTTATTTTGACATCACATTGGTTTTCAACTTCAGTTTTATAAGTAATAAATGAGTTTAATACACCACTTTTTAGCATGCATAAGATAGACATAACAATATTTAGAGTAATCATCTATAAATGTGACAAAACATCTCTTTCCTCCTCTAGTAGGAGTACTATGTATATCATATACAATACTATGAATAAGTTGTAACAATTTTGTTGCACTTTCTGGTTTATAAGGAAATGGTTTTTTAGTGATCTTAGTTAATGAACATATCCTACACTTATCTAGCATATCATTTTTGTGTTTGGGAATTATATTCAAAGATACCATATCAAGCATGTGTTTATGATTAACATGTCCTAATCTATTATGCCATAATGAAAATGAATCAATAATATAAGCAGAATTCATACTTTTATTAATATCAACATTTAGTTTAAACATACCATCACACGTGTACCCTTTTCCCACAAATACACCGCCTTTGGTCAACACATATTTGTCTGACTCAAAGATTTGTTTGAAACCAAACTTATAAAGAAGACTTCCCGATACAAGGTTCTTCCTAATTTCAGGTACATAATATATATCATTTAATGTTAGAACTTTTCCGGATGTGAATTCCAAATCCACAATCCCCTTCCCTTTGACCGCTGCCTTTGTTGAATTTCCCATATAAAGATAATCTTCATCTTCAGTTGGTTCTAGTTTCTTGAATTGATTGTTGTTAACGCAGACATGCTTAGTAGCGCCAGAATCGATCCACCAAGAATTGTCTTGTTCAATCATATTCACTTCTGATATGACTGCGGCAAACTTTTCTTTTTCAGATTGCTGCTTCTTTTTCCAGAAGCGACAATCCCTTTTGAAATGTCCCGATTTACCACAAAAGTAGCAACCACCAGTTTTGCCTTTCTTGTTCTGATTTTAGGAATTATTGTTGTTCTTCCCTTTCCTTTTTTTATTAGAAGAGTTATTTGAAGCATTGTTTGCTTGCTTTTCTTCCACCATATGGACCTTTGATGTATCAAAAACTTTTAATCTTGGGCATCCTTTTGCCTCTGTTGTTGTTCAACTTCAAATATTGTGCAATACTGTCTAGACTCATATCCTCCTTCTTGTGTTTCAGTAATTTCCTCTGGTCTTTCCAAGAAGGGGATAATTTGTCTATTATCGAGGAAACCTTAATTTCCTCATCCATATTTAACTTATGCTGACTGAATTGGTTAAGTATATTTATATTATCGTTGAATTGCTCTACTACTGAACGATCATCAGTCATTTTGTAATTAAAAAATTTGGTGGCCAGAAATTTCTAATTTGTTGCATCTTCCATCAGATATTTCGCCTCTAATGCATCCCAAACATCCCTTGCAGTTGCCTTGTTGTAGTACATATCGAAAAGTGTGTCTGTCATCGCATTACAGATATGGCCTTTGCAAATATAATCTTCTTGTTCCCATTTGATCCGATCTCGTGCCTGTGCAATGGTTTCATCTTCTGTTTCCGCTGGTTTTGGCGTACTCAAAACATAAACAACTTTCAGACCCGCCAATACGAAATGCATCTTCTTCTGCCAACGTAGGAAATTAACACCATCACAGCGCTCTAGTTTCGCAAAATCAGTGGCGAACTCTTTGAGATTGTGAGGAGCCATTGCAGAAGTACTGTTTTAGATTGTTGATTGCCGAATTCATCGTTGGATCTTCTAATCTTTGAAAACACAAATCTTTGAGGCATGATGTTGTGATCGCTACCCTAAAACAGTATTTGCCCTCTTATTTCTGTGCACGAGTAATGACTAATCTATTCGAAGATACAACGGAGCAGATATCGAATATCTTTAATCGAAGTTCTTGCACAAACACGGTGATTCACTATCTTGGATTTGATCGCTGCAGTGACAAGATGAAGAAGTTATAGCCTGCAGAACTATAACTCGTATAATTTACTCAAGAATTTGGCAGAGCTTCGAGAAGATTTTAATGCAGAAAAGAGTAGAAGCAAGGAGAAGAGAAATGAATTCGAGATGATCAAAATTGAATTCGGGCAGCCTATATAATGGCGGTGAAGAGATACAACTGTTTTCCAACGGTTATGACTGTCTGAATTCAAACAGCCGCACCTATTCATTTTGCAACAGTTCAGAAGCGTTGCAATTTTGAATGATGAATTGACGCGTCCATTCATTTGCAACGACTCTGAAGTGTTACGAATTCAAAATCCGTGTGCACAAAAGCTTAGCGGATCAGCGCAAGCCCATTAGCATTATGAAGCCCATCTGATCACGAGACCCCAAGAGGCCCAATGTAACGACCCACATTCTACGTATCGAAGGATCATAGAATATTTATTTTATTCACATACGAAGTCGTATGGTCGTATAACTTTGGGAAACGACTATTGGGGTCATTTCCCGTGTTCACGATTTTTACTGAATTTTAAATGACCATTTTACCCCTGATGAATCTTGTTTCGTCTATAACTTTTGATTAATAAGAAGTTTTGACCTGAAACCACTTCCATTAGATTCGGATGATGGTTTATATCTCTATAGAATGGCCACATTAATCAAGCGGACTTACGGATTGGGAGATATGGCTGAAATAAGGTTTGGAAGATGAAAAACAGCATAATCGGGCTTAACGGGGTGATTAGCAGCTAAGCCCATGATCCATTTCGGGATTATGGTTATGAAAGGGCTGAAAGGGTTTGGAGAAACATTCCCTTTTATTATTCCAGTTGCCGCTAACCTTCCTTGAACACTAGCAATGGCCTCCATCTCCCAAATCTCATTTTAATCTCTTCCTAATCGCTTTTTAACCACTAATTGACCAAAACTACACCAAATCAAGTCAAATTAGCACCAAATCAGGGTTGGAGCTGCTGCAATACATAGAGATCTGTGCCATAATAGTGAAGTTTTAGATCTAAGATTTTGTTTATGGCTAAGGTGAGTGATTTGCACTTGTATTCACTAATTATATCTAATTAGGGGTGATTAGTGATAATTAGCGAAATTACACATCAGAAAAATCTGGAAAAATATGTAGAAATTCTTAAATATTATTTTGTCACTGGTGAAAATTTGGGTTAATTTGGATTAAGTTTGCTAATCCTATAGTTAAAACTTGGTTAAGGGATTAAGGGGAAAATCATGGTTTTGGGTATGTTTGATCCAAAATAACCTATATGATTGATGTTTTGATCTTTTTGATTGATCCTATTTGTTTTTACTACTGTTTAGGATGCTTCATGACTGTTTAGAAAAGTTAGAATGGTTGAAAACGTCGTCGTTTGGCTAAAATTAATTTGCTGGAAACTGCTAAGAGGTGTGATTCGTAGCCTGGTGTACGAACCGGGTCGTGAGGGGAGGCACTACAAGTCGCCAGGGCGAGCCACGATCCGATGCCATAGGTAAGCCATGATCCACGAGCCGATGTTAGGGAGGAGCCACGAGTCGATGCCAAGGGGTGAGCCACGAGCCGATGCCAAGGGGCGAGCCACAAGCCGATGCCAAGGGGCGAGCCACAAGCCACGAGCCGATGCCAGTGAGGAGCCACGAGCCAATGCCGGGGGTAAGCCACGAGCTGATGCCAAGGGGGGCCACGAGCCGACCTTCGAGCCTGGACAGTGAACGAACCGACGACAACCATGAACTCTTCTGATGATCAACTTCGATTCAACCAAAACCCGAGGTGCAAAGGAAGTCCAAATGAGGAGTTATTACTCAAGATCCAGATGGGAACCAACGAGTTAACTTCTAGAGTTGGGCTTTGCAGCGGGACATGTGCAAAGGGGTTATCGATATCCATTACTTCGGTTCACCATTGATGAGTGGGGGAATGTGGACGAACCAGGGCCAGGGAAGTGTGGACCGATTGGCCCGTTAGGGTTATTAAATATGGACCAGTGCAGTGGGGTCAGAGTAATAGTTGTACGGAATTGCCATCATGACCCCAAAAGGTAAAGTGGTCATAGCAATAGTTGTACAGAGTTGCCGTCATGGCCCAATGGATTTGGTGATCAAAGCGGTGTATATCATATGCTTTACACAATGAGTGAGAGATGTGAGGATGATTGCTATATTTGATGCTTGCTATCACCATGATATGCACACCCCTATTTTACACTTTATATTAGTCTTACCTTAGAGTACTGTACTTCTTGTTGTGCTAAATCTTTAGTTGCAGGTCCAGGTTCAGGTATGATTATTTATACCTGTTATTGTTTTATTTTGCTTCTGTCGCTCATACCAAACTTTGTCTGACCCAGAGTTTTATGTCTCTTCTTATTACTTTGGGTGCTCCTAAATGAGCAGACTAGAGACATGTCAGGTGGTTATGCATGAGTAGCTGTCCAGAGACGAGCATGAGGCTTCCACGTACTATTTACATATATTCTCCTTGTGTTGTTGTTGGTCACTGCTTTGGGCATTAGTAGTGTACCTTTTCTATTTTTCTTTAGAGACAACATTTTGAAGTTGTAACAATGATGGTTTGGATCATAAGCTGTATTTTGGATTCCGTTGCTATGATGGTTTAACTTTCAGCTTATGCGTTGTCTCGCCTGTTTTATGTCAAGTTAGGTTATTATTATATTTTATTCCATGCGCTGTGAGATATACTACAGGTTCTTTGGTGATTCATCATTCCAACCCTTTTCTTTTGACGACCGTTCTGTGCTAGTCAGGCATTGGCAACGCATTTCGAGGAAAATGTCGGCTAGTGCAGGGCGGGCCGTCATACCCAAGGCCCATCTTTTGACATTTTAAATATTAATGTCCATGGTCATACTCTTGTTTCATCTCTTCCTTCTCTCCTGTCTTTTGATATCATATGTAATGTCTTTGCATATATAGTGGCAAACCAAAGCACATTTCATGATGTAGGACAAAAGATTTTTGCCCCCTTTGTGATTTCCTTCTTCCCTTTTATTTTAAATTTCTTCCAACAATTTTTCTGTTTTGGTAAGTTGAAGAAATTTTGATGGATGGTATGATAACTTAACCTATAATCTCTCTTAAAATTATATGTCTGACATAAAATTTGATAAATACAATTTTTTTGACATAGTAGCATTTTTTATGTTAAAAAGATGTACATGATAAAGAACTTAATATCTTTAATTACTTTAATATATCTCTTTACTAATTCTTAAGCAGTTTAGCTACTAGTTTTAAATTTGTTCTCTTTATAACTAGACTAAGTGATTATTTTATTATGAGTTTAGATTAATTCTTTTTGTAGCAAATTGATTCTCTTTCTACATATACATCTGATATCGGTGAAAATGTTATGCCACCATTACTTTTTCTATGTTTTTATATGGTATCAATTGTGTAGTCAATCTTAAGCTTTTCTCACTGCTATTTTGTCAATCTTATCGACGCCATGACCACTGATGCTCAATATATCACTGTCCCCAAACCGGAAATATGACTTAAAATGTAACGATCCAACCTTTTAACCCTCAAAAATCGATATTAGTACCACTTACTGTATTCATATGCTGCAAAATTGAGTGTCGCAAAATATGATAACTCGGGAAAAAGAAAAGGATAAGAAGAAAGAATGCCACTCACAGCGGAAAGGTTATATAATAGATAACATATCTTTACATAAGAGTTAATTTGAATATACAACGTAGTAACTATTGTAGATCAACTTGAATAATTATAAAAGTCTGTTCTTATAAATGCAAGTGAAATACAACAAACATGGAAAACAAACGGAAAAATACTAAGTACGAGGATATGACAGGCCATCTACTCCTTCCATGAAGCTTTAAGAGTTTGGAATATATGTATATATATATATATGTATACACACACACACACGAGCGTAACGGCACGCACTTCGCGTGTGGTTCATTGTTCCACAGAACCATACAGAGCATGTGTAATTCTTTTTTTGGAAATACATGAGTTGGAAATACAGTTGAAAACAAATGAAGATATGCATTTTTAAGTCAGTTGTGCCTATGGATATAAAAAGCATGTACAATTGTAAATATGAATTTCAAAAATGATTTTTCAAGTCTTACTCACCATACATAAATAACATAGTTATAAACGGTTAAAAAAGGGTAGTGTGATCAAATAAAGGTACCTGAAGAGGGATAAGTATGGAAATATCAATGTGCTCACAATAAACATCCATTCAAAAGTAAAAACCCAAAATTAAACAAAAAAAAAGAGAAAAATTAACGCTACAGGAAGGCTTCAATTGAACATTTCAATGCATAATTTCGGACCAAAAGAGTAGATGAGACAATTATTTCTCTAAAAAAATCTTTAACTACAATAAGCAAACGCAATTGCTATAAGCCAATTACATCAGAATTGGTAGTCTATACAAAGAAAGAGAACATGCTAACTTTCTACATATTTCCTGGCTTGAGATAGCATTGCTAGTAATATTCGATGGATCCATGGTTAGGGCTGAAGGAGATATGGAAGAAGAAAGGGGAGTGGTGACAATAAGCAGTGCATGCAGCATGCTTGATATGTTTCTCTCTGTTACTATGCAGTAGAGATTCACAGCCGCTGAATGACTGGCTCCAAATGGCATAGGCTCCAAATCTGACGGTTCTCCAAAGCAGGGTGGCACGTATGAATGTACATAGCATCTCATCTATAGTCCAGGCTATCCATATGAAAAATGAAAAAGTTAGTTTCAAAGTTGATCAAACGCTTTCATCAGTAATTAAACTTGGTAATGACTAAATGCTAAATATGCACTGATAATGACATATTATAAAATTTCATATGAATATAAACACACAGTCTCTTAAAATACATTAAAGCGTAAGAAATATACCAAACTATATGCCACATATGATTTTCAGATTATTTAGATGGATGTTTGACTGAAAAAATAAGAAAGCACAAAAATTCAAACCTTTTATTGACTTCAATTGGTAAAAGATATGAGGTAAACTATGAATAGGTCCTAACTATTCAATATACCATGAGCAAAAACCCTATAAACTTCTTAAGAAGTAATAAAGGTGGATCTGATTTTCCAACAGTTATAGTCAACGATATTTAAAGGATACCAAAATTATACTTTTTATAATTAATGGACGTCGAAAGAATTAGGCAGTTTTCTATGTGAGGTTGACAACTCGTGATGTAGTTCAGTAGTAACGACGGTTGTAAGGGGCAACACAGCAATTATCGTTGGCCTTAAAAACATGTCATAATATGTAGTTGTCCGTCGTGGCATGTCATAACTAACAAAGACGCATAATGATCAACAGAAAAGTCATATAAAAAAATAAAGCATAGCATTCACAGTTTTAGTGGTAAAACAAACCATGCAATAACTTTTTATTTCTTTTGCTGGACAGCATTTACAATTTTAGTGGTAACTTAAACCAAGCAATAAAATTTTCCTTTGTTTAAAACAAAAAAGAAAAGAAATAACTGATGAACCTTTGATTCAATGTGTTTGATGCAGATTGCCAGGAATGATTTTTTAAACTAAATCCTGAACTAATTTAGTGGCAGATATAACAATCGCTAATATCTTCGCCTCGATAATATAGAGTAGTACTTATTATAGGTTCAGTAATCCATGTACTGCGCATGCTATTTAGTTGATGAAAATCAGGCTAGTTAGTTGCTTATCGACAAATGAATATAGATGGGTTGCTGCAGCTTTCCCCATTTTCCTATTATTTGTCTCAACTACCCACAAACAATAAGATATATTAAATTGTGGTATCCTTTAAGTTTATATGAACTATGTGATGAATAAGGTCCATCTAAAGTGGATGAGCTAATGAGCTATCTTTGTATAAATTTTTCCTACTATAAAGATAGATAGTAGTAACTACTATATTAATTAGATTAAAGTTTAGCATAGCAAGAGACATACTGCCTAAATCCGGAATCTCGATCTCTAATTCTCTACCACTAATGGAAACTTACGTCAGTAGTGCTTCTACTATGGAATGTTACATATGCCCCTTTTCTTCAAAATAACCAAATGACAGCCATTTCATCAGAATATGTGTCTTAACTTTGCTTAATCAGAATCCACAAAACACAAAATTATATAGAATTCAAAACATTTCATCTTTGATGGGTCAAATAAAAAGAAACCTATATTCTAATATCAAATGTAAATTTGAATCGAGTCTATAGGACAATCATAACAAAATATGTTGCTTTAAAATTGAAAGTAGACTTTTTTTCGAAGTTATCAGATCATGGCTTAAAATTTAAATTAATAGTGAGAAAAAAAATAATACCTCTCAACTGTCGAGTAATTTTCTCCCCTCGGAGAATTTAGGTTATTTACCTTTTGGATCTTCGTCTTGGCAGAAATAGAAATCGGATTATGATGCGACAATCCTGTAAATAAAAAATAATAGCCAAATGGTATTAAACTGACTATTTTTAGAAGTTCATAAATGGTATTATATTCAAAAAATAACGCACTCAATCATCCTTTGTATTAAAACAATTGTATAATATGATCAGCCATTTCATCAAATAATTTAAGCGTAATGTATGTAGTATATATTATACATAGCTGCAAGTCGTCTTCACAAAGAAAAAGAAAATATAGCAATATGCATGAAAGAAAACAGTGAAAGAATGAAAACATGGTGACATAAAAGAAGATTGGATAAGTTTATAGAATTTAAAAGAGTGCCTATTTAAATTGGTTCTAGACTTATTCTAGAAAATACGTTGACGCTTAGTGAAATGCCCATGTTAATTGGGATGAATGACCGCATATAATGTCGAACAATGTTTTTTACTCCTCTAGTATAGTTACAAAACATTTCAAAGCTATAACAAATTGCACTAATAATAAAACCAATGAGTATATATTAAAAGCCTTCATACGGTTTGGTTACAGTTAGCAACACATTATTGGACAATAATGAGAAAAGGTGATTATGTAAACAATTTTTAAAGGCAACTGTTTTGCCTTGCAACTTCTCCAAACGTACATCGCACAATTTTTTCCAGTTTGGAGATGCAAATAGATCACTTGCAGAGCATATTTGACACTTGTTACAATTTTTTCCAGTTTGGAGATGCAAATAGAAAACAAAAGATCTTTTAAGTTCATTTAAAGAAAATAAATACAAAAAATAGTTATGACACATGTTACATTTGAAACTTGTGCATATTTTCATTATAATTTCACTCTTGGATATTGCCAAGTGCAGACCCAACTACTATGGCAATTACAACTTAGAAATTAAAGCTTGGACATTGAATAAAAAGCCTGTCTTCAATATTAACCTCTTACAGAGCATGATCATCAAATATAAAAATAAAATGTGTCAAAAAATGCATGCTAGAAATGATAAGTGATCAGGATTGGCTAACTCTGCTGAATTTGAAAAAAAGATTTGCAAGTTGGTAAATAAAAATGTGATTTCCTATGAGTAAAGCTACTATGAAATTTGAATAAAAAGCTAGTCTGCAATGTGAACCACTTGCAGAGCATGATCCTCAGATTTCAAAGAAAAGTAAAAAAATAAAAAAAAAATTGCCAGAAGTAGAGAGTGGAAGTACGTGAATTGAGAAAAATGAGGACCAAACAATCATGTATGATCGAGCTTATCATATAATTGACATCTGATCTGAAATAAAAACGTAAGATGAGCATGACGTATAGAGAAATTTTACAAACTTCTTATGTTCACACACATGTAAGTTAAGGAAACTTACCCAACGACAACCCGAGAAGCGAACTCACCTTGACAATCTGATATATCAAGCCAAGCACTAAATGAGGCTGCAACAAACCGTGAAAAGTGATATCAGTGCATATACATTGAATCATGCCAAGTCCATATCTAGAATACAGTATTCATTTAAGCTGTTATATGTTATAGCCATTAAACAGTAAAGCTTAGCATATACCACAAACAATGAAAGAAAAAGAAAATGGGAAAATCAGCAAATACTCACTCTCCCTTCAGCAAGGTCTTGTGTTCCAATATTAACCACAGTACACATAATAGCTTTAGCTGAATTTAAAAACAAAGTATGGTTCTTATTCTTTTCCCAAGGATTCATTCCTCCCTTTGTATTAGTTGCACGCTCATCAATTGTACTCGGAACAGCGACACTATTAGTCTGCTTCACAACACAAAAAGAAAGAATAGATTGTATGACTTCATCTTCAGTATTTTATAAATACTTCGATGTCGTATGCTTCACCTCCAGATCATGGTACTACTTGTTCTAATAATTCATTTTCTGAAAGCATGCTGCTAATGAAACTAACTGAACTCACCACAACAATACGCCTCCTTTTGCAATTTCAAACAAATCATCATTACTTGAATCAATTGGCAAATATTTCTTCAAAAAAATCATCTCCACCCAGATAACTGTTAATATGAGCAACTGCTATGACAATTGAATCTAATAGCATTATAGTTTTATAAGCATTAAACCTTAAGCATACATTATCCAAAATACGGTGAAGCATACACCAGACGGAAAACAAAGAAGATGTTTCTACGATTACAAAATTAGAGAAGGAAGGAAAGCAAAGCCTATGTTTGTATCATTACCAAATCGGAGAAGGAAGGAGAGTAGAACCGTACGAATAACGTTGCTGTCGTAGCTTAAGCCAACCGTGCAGTGCGACTGTTCTTAGATTCAGTAGATTATCATGCTTGCCGCTTCAATTTATCAATATTCAATCGATTTTTTTCTTTCCTTTTTGGGGTTTACGGTGGACTAATTTGGGAACGGTGGAGATAAGGAACGGTTTTAACTTTTTTTTGTGTGGTTAGTGGGGAAGTGGGGGCGGGATGGGGTAAACGTGTCTGCGGAACCAAGGAAGAAGCGGTAAAAAAGACCAATCATACCCTTGCGTAAGAATACAAATAACTGGTGTGAAGAGGACTTCTCTGGAAATTCAGAAAAGGCTTCAAAAGGGGAAGTATTTGCATTATATATAAGATACATATTTCAATATATATATATATATATATATATATATATATGCATACACACACATACAAATTAATTACTTTAATAGCACATGGAATTGATTCACTTCTTTTATTCTTATATTATTTATATTCTTCCCTAATTTCTATATATAAAAATAAAATTATCTTATTTTTATAAATTAGGAAGATAGTGGAGAAGAAGAAATGACAGAGCTTCATTGTTCTATTCGGAAAATTATGATAAGAGAAGGGAGAATTAGACTTGAATATTTTGGATGCAAGAATCAACCCTGAGCATACGATCAAAAAAAAAAAAAAATCCAGGTCAGTGGACCAAGGAAACCCTAACCATCACGGTAAGCAGCGGTCGACCGCCCCTACCTAGGGCCGACCGTCGTTGGTCGACTGTTCAAAGTGGCAGATCGACCTATGGGCCATACTTTTTATGTAAATTCTCTTATTCTAGTTATTTTCGTTCCAAATTTGTTTACTGTCCGTAAATTCTTCGTTTAGACTACGATTGTAGTACTCTAAATATGAAAGGTTCCCAAAATTTCACCCTAATGCAATTATGCAAGTTTTTATGGTCAAATTTCATCATTTTGCATAAATTCATTCTTGGAGCCTAATCCACTAACTAACTGAATAACTAAAGCTAAAATTATAAGGTGTTACATTCTTCCCTCTTAAAAAAACTATAGCGATCGTGGCTCTTTATTCTTCCTCTTTTCTTCATGAAACTATACGATCTTTTTCATTGATACTACATTTTAAATCTTTGAATTCATTCTCTGGAAACGATCGATCCTTGGTTGATGTGATTAGAACGATGAATTATTGCCCTAATTGGAATCACGAGTCTTCTCAAATTCGTTCAAAGATTAATAGGTGAATGAACAGGGTTCGAAAATGTTTCAGATATGGTGATTTAAATCATATAGAAAAAGATTGTAGAAATCTTATTCGTTGCTTTTAATGTGGTCGTTCGGTTATGAGTTCTTTAGAGGTAAGTCGGCTTTCGATTTGCTGCACTTCAACTGCTTGCAATTTTGCTACAAAATATTATCATTCTTGAGTATATATAAAGAGGTTGAATCAAAACAGAAAGATGAAGGTGCTTACTTGCTATGTTGTTGGGTTGGCATACTGAGGGGTTAGTGGACGGTATATTATGGAAAAAGAGGGTTTCTTGTCACTCAAGATCAGAATTCATCCTCTATTACCATGACAATTAGAGAGAAAAGAGCATGCACTCTCGTTTTGTATTAATTTTCTGAAAATGAAGAGGATATTATCTGATTCACATTTTAGAATAAGGTGAAGGATTTAAAACTGTTAAAAAGTTGTTAAAGCATTCTGATGTCATCAATACTACGGTGAATAGTAAGCCTATGGTCCTGTTGAAATCAATAAATTACCACAACACCAAAGGTGTATTTAGGACACTTCACCAAAAGGTAGGATTCGAGATTATGGAGCCACAAACACAAAATAAAAGGAAAATAGTAGAGAACAAAGAATTTTAGAGTGGTTCGGCTTAAAAATAGCCTATGCCCATTACAGAAAGAGCTTTCATTATCGCTTTTGAATTTAAAAAGTACATGAATACACTCATTTCTCTATTTTATAATGATCTCCTTTGTTTTCTCTCTCTTTTGCTCTTGATTTGACTTGAATCCGCTAAGGAGTCAACTTAATTTCTCTAAATGCGAGGAGAATTGGTGTAGATCTTCAAACTATCAGACATTTGAATATTTTTGGATGATTCCATGGAAGATTAGGTGTTAGATCTAAGCTTTAGAGAGAATTAATGGAGGTTAGAGAAGTTTAGAGTGGTGGAAAAGTGAAAATGGCAGCCCTTCGAGGTCTCCAATTCCCCCATTTGAATGGTTGAGAAGTGGGGTATTTATAGGTGTAGTTTGAAGTTAGCGACAAAGTTGTAATTTAGATGTGCAGGGTATGGGTCGTTCATATGTGTATTTACGAAAATGCCACTGAATAGTTGTACACAGCTGTAGCCAGTTGTACAACCGATCATATATGTTGCACGGTCGACCAGCTGAAATATGACCGGGCCAAAGTATGATGCACGAGCAGGGTACTTGCACGACCCTTTTTTGTGTGGACAATCTTTCTATCTTCTAGCTGACCGAGTCTGGAGTGAGCGACCCATTAAAGCAACACGTGATCGACTGGATGGTGAATTTAGTGATCAACCTGTAGAGTTACGTAGCCTCAAATCTTTCATATATATGCAAATGTACGGATCCACGTGCATAACTACATGCCTTATATTGTTTGTTGGCCACATGTTCTTGTCTCCAGCAATAGCTGGTGTTCATTTAAATGAATACACCAACTCATTTTTTGCATTACATCACACAGTTTCATTTATAATACGTTGTGTCGATCCATGAATTCACAAACTTGCCGTTATCTTAAATGATACCGCTCGATCCGACACAAAGGTGGCGTTCGACCTGATGTTCTCTGCTCAACACCCATTGTTTGACCACCAAAAGGAGGTGAATGACTGAGTAGCTAATTTGTGATCGACCCCTCTCCGCAAGTGATGGTCAACCGACCAGCAAAGGTGGTATTGCTCGACTCCTTGGGATGATGGTGCTCGACCCTTAGCTTCTGATGGTGACCGACCCTACCTGTGGCCAAGATGCTCGACCACGTGATGCTCGATCAGCTAAGATGTATTACTGTTTCACGCGAGATATGCCTGAACGGTTCACGCATGCTTTATGTTTGAGTAAATGCCAATGAGAGTTTGCTACATGTACGTGCTTATTGTAAGCTTCTCTTGACAATCCCTTCTCCATGTTAATGTTGGTCTTTCAACGTGGAATTCTCTTTCACTTCGAGCATTAAGTCTACATAAACACTTCATGTAAAATGAAATGGAGCTTGCTTAATACTCACGTATCAGTCCAATGTTTTTGGTAAGTGAAGTAGATGTTAACTTTCACATTTTGGAATGAACTGATCCATGATAATGTTTGTATGTAACTCACAATAGTAGTTACGGGTTCAAACTATACTGTAAGTTGTATGTTGGACCCAGTGTACGCGATTGCGTCTGATCCATCAACCAAAAATCAGCTCGGCCCATCATATGACATTAAGATCCATGACATTTTAAATATTAACGATCTATTGCACATGTATTTGACTAATTATATCTGGCCTGTGTTCTAAATAGGGTTAACATTTGCCCCTCGAAGTTTGTATTTTTTCTTGCGAAAATGCAAGCTTTGAAATGAGCGCTGTTATTAATATATTTTGTGTCAAATACACGTGAATAGATAGTTAGCAGACACTGCTTTCATTCATTTATTTTATCTTTGCCAGGATCGGGTACTAATAAAAGCTTGATGGATTACGCCAAAGTTCTGTAGTGGATCGAACACAGCTTGCTACAGGTTGACCTGGCCCACACTTCCTATGTATTGGTTTGTATTTTGGCAAGGCACATTTCAATTTGAATTGATAATTCATGTATGACTTTGAGTTTCGGTTGCAAAACTTCATTATTGTAAATGGATAAGCTTCCTTGCTGTTTGTTGCATTTGTTGACGATACATGAACTTTGCTTGCTTGATTTGCATATGGAACTTGCGTTCTTACCCAAATTCCTATCCAAAATTTGAAAGTCGAGCACTTAAGAGCTCGTTAATGATATCTCGAACTCAAATATGCTTTTTCAGTGCTATGCCCTGTTCTGTAATAACAGAAAAACATGCATGTTTTGGGGCAAATATTTTGCTATCGACTGCCCGTATCGATAATAAATTAGTCAGTTAAAATTTTTAATTATGGTGAATTTTTATTTTGAATTGAATGATGTGTCTATACAGAACTGTTTTATTCAACAGTTTGTAACCTGTCGAATATTATCAGCACAAACATGATATGCTAATTTGAATTCGCGTTAACGCTTAAGATCAACTAATCGACAAAAGTTGACTGTGGATTTCAAGCTTTATTGTTTTAATGACTTGTATGGTGGTGTACGATATTTCATATTTGGGGAATACGTATTATGATTTATTTTCTGCTTCTTCTTGTTGAAGCTTTGGATATTCGTGCCCCTACTATGGAGAGGTAGTTTATAACCCAACGTTCGTCTTCTCTTGTCGACTGAGTCGACATTATATACTTCATTGAGAATTGTTGATCTCCGTTGTGGAGAGGTTGATTTCTCAATGGAAAATATTTTTGGTCACTGCATCATTTCGCAAAGCGAACTTCCATGAGGTTTGGGTGAGGTCGCATCGTTTCGCGTAGCGAACTCCCGCGCATCATTTCGCATAGCGAACTCTCGCGCTTCGTTTCGCACATCGAACTCCCGCTTCCTTTGGGTGAGGTTGCATCTCTTCGCGTAATGAACTCCCGTGCATCATTTCACATAGTGAACTCCCGCACATCATTTCGCACAACGAATCCCGCTTCCTTTGGGTGAGGTTGCTTCGCTTCATGTAACGAACTCTCACGCATTGTTTCACATAGTGAACTCCCGCGCATCATTACGCACAACGAATTCCCTCTTCCTTTGGGTGAGGTTGCATTACTCAGCATGACGAACTCCCGCGCATTGTTTCGCATAGCGAACTCCCATGCTTTGTTTCGCACAATGAATTCCCGTGACCTTTCGGTGAGGTTGCATCGATTCGCATAACGAAATCCCGCGCATTGTTTCACATAGTGAACTACTGCGCATCGTTTCGCACAACGAATTCTCACGACCTTTGGGTGAGGTTGCATATCGCTTCACTTAACGAACTCTCATGCATTGTTTCACATAGTGAACTCCGCGCATCATTTCGTACAACAAATTCCCGCGATCTTTGGGTGAGGTTGCATCACTTCACGTAACGAACTCTCGTGCATCGTTTCACATAGTGAACTCCCACGCATCGTTTCCCACAACAAATTCCTGCGACCTTTGGGTGAGGTTGCATCGCTTCGCATAACGAACTCCCGCACATTGTTTCACATTGTAAACTCCCACGCATCATTTGGCACAACGAATTTCGCGACCTTTGGGGTTTTGGATCTGTGGCTGCTTGCTGCTCTTTTCGCCGTTTGACTCATTGGGATTCTTTCCATTTTCCCTTAAATTGGTGTTATAGGGGTTGTCTCGCTTGGTCGAACTTTACGGAAGTAAACACTTGTTGAATAGCCTGCAATGGAGAAATCATCTTTAGAAAGTTTTGTGTTTATGAAAATTTTGCAAGTAAGAGATTCATACATGCAGGTAAGACTTTATTCGTATAGCTATTGTCCGGTAAAATGTATGTAAAACATTACAGGCTTTTACAAGAAATTGAAATATAACAAGAAGTAAAGTAAGGGAGAAGAAGGTCGCTTTTTCTGAGCCACTGATATTAGATCACCACCAACGGTTATTAGTTGATGATCGACCTTGCATTGGTTCGAGTGGAAGCTCTATTGCTTGGACCGGACTGGCCATTTGATTCCCCTTTCCCTTGGGGAGTTGCAAAAGGATTTGCAGCTTGGGGATTCTTCACGTATTGTTGTAGACAATTCTTCCTAATCATCTCTTTGATCAATGATTTCAGATGCCTATATTCATTGGTATTATGGCCTGGTTGATTGTGGAACCAGAGAACTTCCCAAATTTGTTAGATGGTCATTCATCTTTATTGGCCGAGGCTCCGAGTAATCCTCTGCATCCTTCATGGCAAGGTAGATGTTTTCAAGAGTCTCATTTAGAGGAGTTAGCTCTGACAAGTCATGAAGGCAAAACTACTTATTAGCCTTGTTGCCATTTCCGTCATTGGCTCTCTTCTGCCCTGAGTTTTCTATTGATTAATTTGAGAATTAACACTCTTCTTATCCTCACCAATGCTGCTTATGCCAATAGGAGGACCGTTATCCACTCTCATGTATTCTTCTTCTTTCTTAGAGAACTTGACATGTGTATTTGGTTCCTTCATTTTTATCCATCTCCCAATCTACCTTTTCTTGTCCATAACGTCGAGCGAAGCCATGAGGATTATGCGAGTCACTAGATTCCTCGCTTCGGACAAGGCAACATTGAATCGACTGAGAAAAGCTTTAACGGATTCTCTTGGATTTTGCTTCATCGCTGAAAGTGTTATAACATCCTTGGCTTTTGTAGCATATAATCGGAACTGCTCCTTGAAATTTTTAGTCAAGTCAGAGAATCGATCTACAGACTTAGGTGGCAGCTTCGTGAACCATAATTACGAAGCTCCTTCTAAGTAGAGAGGAAAGTATAGGCATCTCATCTTGTATGTTGCCTTTGCTGCACTCGTATGCCACTCGTACTTGAACAGAAAGTAGTTAGGATCAACAAGGTCGTTGAATGGAGGCAAAGTTGGAGGAGTGAACTTCTTCAGACACTCTATTTCTTTGATTCTCTTGGTAAATGGAGTCCTATCGGCAGAGAAATCCCATTCTCTTTCATTGTCATTGCGAGCTTGATTCCTCTTCATGATTTGTT
This sequence comes from Allium sativum, assembly GCA_030737875.1. NCBI lineage: Eukaryota > Viridiplantae > Streptophyta > Magnoliopsida > Asparagales > Amaryllidaceae > Allium > Allium sativum. The sequence goes on along the minus strand of CM060924.1, from coordinate 233,318,885 downwards.
CTATCATATCCGAGATGTACTCTTCAGTGTTATTCCGCTTCGCGGAGATGATTTCAATCTCTTTAACAAATGTTCGTCTAGGATAGCGATCATGATTAGAAGACTTAGGTCCTTTACCTTCTCGGTGAGGAGGTGTCCCCTTGGTGGGACTAGTTACCCTTCGAGTATTCCCATCGGAATGATTCTTATCTTTTAGCTTCAAGTCTTCAATGTCAGCTTCGTCTTTGTCGCTCAACTAGTCATTATCATCTTCCATGTTGTCGTTACGGTTACGATTAGAAGCCGTTGAATCAGCACTTTTGTCAATATCAACATGGACTTTTTGAGGTGGTGGATTTTGTCGAGCATTGAGAACCACATCCAATTTATCCATCAATGACTTCATAGAATTATTCGTTCTTTGGTTTAAATTGGCGATAGCGGCATCCAACTCATTCCTAGTCACACCGGCTCCACCTACCGAGTTTTCGCTAACTTCAAAGTGGTTAGTGAGTGGCGTAGTCTCGTCCAACTCACTCGGTATGCCAAAAATTGAATTTCAACGTAGGACAGTGTCCATTTGAATTGAGTATGCCATAATATCTGAAACCACTAACAGTTCTGACTGCAAATTGAAGCGGTTGACTACAACTCAGCAGTGACTACAGTGGTGGAGGAAATTAGGGATTTGATGAATCATGGTAATTGGTCAATTTGCAACTGGCTGGTGACCGTGGGAGAGCAAGTTTTTTGGGACAATTAAATCAAATAAAATGATATGCAAAAAATATATGTAAAATGGTTTACCGTAAATTTTCCCCCTTATTCTGAGTACCGTGTTACTTCATGATTCCTTCGATTTTATCCTAATTTAAGCCCCGTTCACAGTCAATTACCGTCACGTTCGCGTCCGACGCGTTGTACACGTAGGACGCGAGCACCGTCCATAAACAACAACAATCCACGCTTGTGAATGTTAGAAATTGGATCATTGGCGTCTGACGCGTCGGACTCCAACGGTCCAATTCCTAATGTTGTGATCCTGCCCCTATATTACCACTTTCTCCTTCTACCTCTCCACATACAAACTACACAATCCTCCTCCTCTTCTATTTTCTTTCAACCGAATCCGAGCATCAAATCAAGTTTTCTCAATAATTGTTGTTTTTGTTATTTTCAGTTATTCAACATAATTTTTTTTTAGTTATTTTTGTATAATATTGCATTTTTATTTTTAGTATGACAAATCAAAAACCTGCACATCACTGGTTGTTTAACGCAACTCAGATTATGATGAATGTGTTGTTGAAGCATATGATGCTTGTGGTAGCAACGAAAAAGGTGTTCACAAAGCAATTGTAGAAAAGTTCAACAACGCCATACAAAACGATCTGGACATCGCACTGATAGACAAAAGCAAAATCCAAAATAAATATGATAATTTTCGACGAGAGTGGCTCAAATGGGATGCACTGATGAAAAAGTCCATCGCAGGATGGTACGGTGCCTACAATACAGAGAACATTTGATAGAATATTGGCTTTTGATGAGATTTTTAATCCATTGGATGAAATGCAAAATGAATATATTCCAAATTTGAATTCGCCATCAAATCCTCCATTACAACAAACTCGAATGAATCCTCTAATTCACGAAACTCCAATTAATCCTCTATCGCACCAAACTCCAATGAATCCTCCTTTGCAACCAACTTAACGACAAGGTTCAAGAAGATGACGTGATAAAACTAAAAATAAGGTGGCTAAGCTCATTGGAATAATGAATGAGAGACAGATGAAAAAAAATCTCGCATGCATTCTGATAGTCTGAATACCACTACCACTGTAGAATCAATGGGTAGTTCTACAAATTTTGCAAATATGGTTGCTCGCATTCAACGTCTTGGAGAAAGAGGTGTATTTAATATAACACACGCAATATTATTTGTTATGGAAGTTGACAAGAAAGAGGTATTCACTGTTTTCTCGATGACATAGCAAAAAGTTTGTTGATTTATGGATGCAAACAGATATGGATAGTGTGGTATCCGTATCCATATTCGAAAAATAAAATCGGCATCAATATCCTCTATCTGTGCATATTTCAACGCCAATATCTGTATCAGCAATGACAGATATTTTCGAAAATCCGAAAATGTTATTCATTTTGGTACATATGAATATTCAAAAAATATCTGCATCCATCAAGTTAAAGGTGATTTACATGTATCGATGGCTGAAAACAATCAATGGTTTCATGGTTATTTAAATTTATTTACAATAGTTTATAGTTATTAAATAGTAAGTATAATATGAAAATAAAAAATTGATATTTGATTCTTTAGCAGACAAATATTTTTCAAATACGGATAATGTCATATTTTGCATTCGTATCCATAAATGTTTTTGGATATCAGGTATGCGTATTCGCTTTTTAGATAGCGGATATTTTTCATATTTTAGGATACGGATACAGACGGATTTTGAAATTTAAGTATTCATTGACAAACCTATTCTGTGACCTTATTGTGCATTTAGATTAAGGCATTGAAATAATTTATTTTGCGGCGCGTGTTCGATGATCAATTCAATCTCTAATTTTCATAAAGATTTGTAGCCTTGTATTCCAAAGTATTTACTTTTTCTTCCACTGCTTTATGCTGCCTCTAGATGAAATATTAAGCTAGCTCCGCCACTGCCATCAATCAAGACATTGTACTGTCTTATGATAGAAGCTCTCCTGGTATCATTTTTATCAGAGCCGGGGCTAAAGGATTAGCACAACTTTTATTCAATCCTTTGTAGCATATAACGCTAATGTGATTCTCTGATTCCATGTGTATCTAGGGCAGCAAGAAGAGCATCAAACATCTACAAGGTACAAACCAATCATTATAACGAGAATTCTTTAAATTTTGTACTCCTAAATAACAAAAGATATTTTTAAACATGCTGTTTGCATGACTAATAAATTAGCAAATAACAAATAAAGTAACTTTAAATATCCAATTAACATAATCCAAGACTTTGACTACATAAATGAAAGACTAACAAGATCAGATACCAATGTAGAAAAACCAAAGTATCCACATTAACTTTTATTATACCAACAGATAAGATATTAATAATGTGGAATTTTTCATAGTTTTCATAATAGAAAGTATCTTCTAGTATTCAATAATAAAGATTTTAAAAAACAAAATAAAAATTAGAGCGGGGCTATGGCCACAACTTCCCCTTCATATAGCTCTGTCCCTGAGCAAATGTGATGTAAATCGATGCAGTAAATGTTCAAACTACATATACAAAGAGTATAGTTCCATCCTTTAGATTTTTTTCACTACAACAAAAACACCATATTACAACTTTAATTTTACAACTGTGCGAAAAGAACAGTTGTAATAAATGTTTTTTACAACTATGCAAAAAGCACTGTTGTGATAAATGTTTTTTACAACTGTTAGCTCTCTAAAGTTGTAATAAACATATATATCACAACTTTTCATTTTATTAGTTGTAATATATGCCTATTACAAACTTCATGTTTATAAAATCTATATTTAATAACTAATTATATTGATATTTAATAATAATAATTAATAATAAACATGGGAATTAATAATATTTATCAATTATTATTAAATAATTAATATTTAATAAGTAGTAATTTAATTTTGATAGTTAATGTATGTTAACTACTTATTAATTAATAGTAACATAAGCTTTTAATAAGTATTATTCTCGATTATAATTAACTAAGTAGAAATAAGTAAAATTTAATTAATAACTATTATTAATAAGTAATATTTGATTTGGTAGTAACTATTTTAGCAGTTTTAATAAATATAATTTTGGCCAACTTGTTTGTTCAACAGTTAACAACCGCGCTAGTTTGTGCGCTTTTGATAGATTTTTTTTATTTGTGTGTAAACTTAATGTTGTAAGTAGTCCCTGGCATTGCTTTTGATCTGCCAACTTTTGACAATTTTAATTAAGAAGTAATATTTAATATTTGGCAATTAAATCATATAATAATTCATAAAAATATTAATAATAAATATAACATTTATAATAATTAATAAATAAGATTTTAATAAATAATAAAAATCAAATATAAATATATAATAATTAATAACTAACACTAAATAATAATTATTAATTTGAAATGTGGCACAATTCAAAGCATAATATTGAAAACGTTTTTTGAGAATACTGGAACATAACTCAGCTCCAAACTGATTTCTGACCCCTGACACTTAACAATTTCCATCGGTTCAATTAATCTTCCCACTGTTGATGAAATGTCGTGCCTTTTGACGTCGGTTCAATTCAATCTTTATTCCTTTTCCATCAATTCGATTTCCCTTTCTCCCTTTTCTCGTATTCCACCACAAACCCTAATTCTCCTTTCGATAATCAGGCCGCCATAGCGATCTCCTCCACTTCACATCGCCACTGCTCGATTTATCGAAATCACTCTTTCTCCAGCTGCACTGCTCGTCGTCGTCTCTATTTCTGTTATGCACTGCTCGGTCGCCTACGTATCTTGCCTGCATTCTATAACTGGTAAATTTTTATTCATTGCTCCAATTGCATGTCCTTGTAATTTTACAGTTTCCCTCCGCTATTGCATTTGTGTAATTTTACTATAATTTTATTGTTTCCCTCTCGCTGATAATCATGAGAACGCTCCCCATTTACTCCAATTTTCTTCACCTATGCCATTTATCAGCTATGTTTTTTTGTCAGCTATGTATGAGCTGGATAGTTCAAAGACTAGTAGCGATATGCCATTTATCAGCTATGTTTTTTAATCATTATTTTGGATCTTGAAATATTATCTAACGATAAAAATCTTAAATTTAATTAACTGTAATATTTATTAAAAAGTAATATTATAGTTAAAACTGGAAGAATAGAGTAAAAAAGGCAAATCTGGTGCAAAGAGACTACAATGAAATATATCTTTCAATAAAGACTACAGGGTTTGTAGTAATTGTGAAAGTGATTACTACAATTCCCACGTCAACTCACTGCCACAACCATAAATCAAAAATATGCTACTCGCTCCCTCAACCTAAGCAAAACCATGTTTCATCTCCTTGCCACCATAACCAATTCCTACCTAAACTAGTGACTGCATACTTCTTTGTATTTTTGTTTTATCCCTACCTGTTTTAACATACAGTACATACTAAAAAGAAATTAAAAAGATCAGCAATGCTTTGGGATCTTCTCTGAATTATCATATTTTGATTGCCTAATTTAACAACTTCATCATCACTCCTTTTATTTGTTTGCTACTGGCTCCAGTTCCTGCTCATATATAAAAAGTTAAAATTGATAAACAAAAGAAATAATAAATATATTAGATAGACAGTGTGTGGTTTTGAATTTTCCAGCAGAACACTTATCAACTCACTGCCACACTCATCAACCCATTGATCACCCTATCTGCTATTTTTCAACATTATGGTCCCTTATCATTTTAGTTGGCTTTTGAGTTGTCAAGTTTTAGATCCATGTCAGAGTTTTTGTGTGCTATTACTTTGTATCATGTTGTCTTTGTGCTGGTTTGTATGCTGATCTGGCGAAGCGGTTTTGGTTTAGTTCCTTTGAAGTTGGTCATCTAGGTGCAGATAGGGTGATCAATGGGTTGGTTGCCATAGAGTTATCTCTAGTATGTGATGTACGTTGTGTATACTTTCCAGTTATGTAAGCTATGGCCTAATGACAGGAGCTAGAACGATAATGAGAAAAATATAAATAAACATAAACCATGGAGAAAAATAGTGGAGTAGTAGATAAGAAACTAAATATTGGGTTTTTAAAACTGACGTCTATTCATATGCAAAAAAATGTAGTGATGAAAGTGAAGTATAAAGATATAGTAGCAATCCAGTTTCCAACAAAAAACACTTTATTCCCCGACAGTGTCATTTTTTAAGTCATAGTTCATGACTAAGGATTCTTGTGTTCAAAAGTTATCGAGGCTCACGTCTGAATTGTCTGAATCTAAGTGCTCAAGCTTTTATCAATAAACAACGAATATAATGATTTTTTATGATAAAAAGTTACTTTATAAGTGCAATCGTAACTCACATAACATTCCAATAGTATATTTCAAAAATAGCAGAATTCAGTTGTAAAGTTAAGCATAATTTTGTGGAATATTGACATACATCCTTATAATAATACAAACTAAATGAGATATACATCCTTACAACCGTTATTAAATTTGGAAATGGGATATGAAAGAGAGAGAGAATAAGGAAATGAAGGTATAAAACAATCAACTTCATTGCTAAGTTTAACCAATTCATTAATGAACTGTTGAACCATATATGATCATTTGAGATATAAAATTCTAACAAATCGTAAGTTAATATATGTTACATATGAGGGGTAATCTACCAAGATGGCTGCATATAACCAAGCTATATAATAATGTTGAACATAATTCTTTCCAGTAGGTCCGAAAATTAGAGGCGTTGTTTTACCAACATGGACAAAGCATAGGTTAATCTACCAAGGTTTCATCATTTTGGCTATTACTTCTATAGTTATAAGTAGTGTGATGCTAAAATCACATCATTTTCCTCTTACTAATACCACGAATAAAAATCATACGCACAATAGATTTTATGTACTTGCTAATACCACTATAAATAAATATAAGTATTTATGGATGAGTTTGGTGTTAGGAAGCATATAGTATAAAATTCTGGTATAAGCAAGAAGAAAACGAGGTGCCCTAGCATCACACTATAAGTATTTAAGAATGAGTATTAATTACATTTTTTGTTTTGTAGAATGACAAGCGAATATAGGCAAGCTGTTGAAAATTTTGTATACGGACATGCTGCGAGTGAAGGAAATCCCGAAAAAATTAGATGCCCATGTTGTAATTGTAGGATCTAATTTGGCAAACATCAAGGGAAGTTGTGTCACACTTGATTTGTTTTGGAATGGACGCAACCTATGATGTATGGATTTTTCATGGAGAAAAACAGCCATTACAAAATAGAAGTGAGACTGGTACTTATAGAATGTATGTTGATGCGCAAATCTATGAAGAAGAGGTGGAGCCCAATGTTGAAGAAAGACATGGGGAAGGTATTAAGGAAATGATAGAGAATGACAAAATTCCTTTGTATCCCGGTTGCGCAAGCCACCCAAAGTTGTCTGCTACAGTACCTTTTTTCAAGCACAAAGCGCGAAATGGTATATCGGACATGACTTTTATAGAGCTTCTTAAACTTCTTAAGGATACATTGCCTAAAGAAAACATGCTTCCTAATTCTACATATGCAACAAAGAAGTTTCTTAAGTCATTTGGTTTAGGCTATAAGCAGATACATGCATGTGTAAATGATTGTTGTTTATTTAGAAAAGAGCTTGCAAATAGTGATTTCTGTCCTAAGTGTGGTAAGTCTCGCTGGAAAAAAAACAAGACTACTAAAGATGGGAAGCAAACTAAAATACCTATGAAGGTTTTGAGATACTTCCCACTAATACCAAGACTGAAAAGAATGTTTGCATCCCCAGAAACATCATAACAACTAAGACGGCACAACAGTCATAAGAGTGAAGATGATAAATTGCGTCATCTAGTGGATTCTACTCAGTGGGCTACGATTGATAGAATGTATCATTCTTTTACTTCCAATCCACGAAATTTAAGGCTTGGCTTTTCATATGATGGCTTTACTCCTTTTGGTGATTGGAATTGTGGATATAATTGTTGGCCTGTGTTTCTTGTTGCTTACAACTTTCCTCCGTGGCCTTGTATGCACAAAGATAATATGATGTTATCTTTGTTAATTCCTGGGCCACGACAACAGGGAAATGACATTGATGTATACTTGCAACAAGTTATTAAGGATTTGAAAAAATTGTGGGATAAAGGGGTGAAAGTGTACGACGCTTACAATCATAGTGAATTTAGATTACATGTTATTCTTATGTGGACAATCAATGATTTTCCAGCTTACGGAAATTTAGCTAGTTGCACTGTAAAAGGTAAGAGAGCATGTCCTGTTTGTGTTGTCAATACCTGCTCAATATGGCTACCATTTAGTAAACAATGTGCATATATGGGTCATAGACGATTCCTTGAACATAACCATGAGTATCGTCAATGGGAAAACTTATTTAATGGAACTATATATAATAGACAAAGGCCTCAGATACAAACTGGTGTTCAAATGTTTGCTGACGTTCAAGATATTATTAGTGATTGGGGGAAAAAATTAAAAAAGGAAGAGAAAGATGAAAGGAAATGGAAAACTATGATGAAAAAAGGATGTAAAATGTGGAAGAAGAGGTCCATTTTCTTTGACTTGCCTTATTGGAAGGTGAAATTTAATTAGAAACACATTGCTTTTCGTTTTCTATTCATGTTTGCTACTTAGTACTTAATTATTTGTGTTTTGTCAATTTTCAGGCACTTCCTTTACGGCATAATCTAGATGTGATGCATATTGAGAAAAATATTAGTGAAAGTATTCTTGCACATTGCTTGATATCAAAGGAAAATCAAAAGATGGCCTCAAATCACGCCAAGATCTAGAAGCAATGGGCATTAGAAAAAATTTGCATCCTATAGACATTGGGAATAAAGTATTGCTCCCAGCCGCAACGTGTACCTTACCCAATCAAGAAAAAGAGATCTTTTATAGTAGAATGAAGAACTTGAAAGTGCCTGATGGATATAACTCAAATATTGGAAAATGTTTTGCAAAAGAAGATAAGATATCAAACCTTAAGTCTCTTGATTGTCATGTTTTGATGCAATAACTATTGTCTGTTGCATTAAGAGGACATCTACCTATACGGATAAGGAATGCACTATTACGACTATGTTCATTTTATATTGACATATGCCAAAGAGTGACTGATAGGGATAAACTAGAATTAATGGAGTATTAAGCTTCATTAACACTACATGATCTAGAGAGGTTCTTTCCACCTTCCTTTTTCGATATCATGATTCACTTAACAATACATTTAGGGAGGGATGCAAGAATTTGTGGGTCGGTCCAATATTGATGGATGTATCCACTTGAAAGGTAATATTTATTATAAATACTTGACGGTTAAAAGTATGTATAGTTATGAAAGTAACTTGTTCATGCATTTTGGTTATAGATATATGAAAATATTAAAAGGGTATGTTAAAAATCAAGCACGGCCTGAAGGGTGCATTGCTGAGCGCTATGTTGCCAAAGAATGTATGAAATATTGCTCTAGATATATTAAAGATGCATTAAAAATTAGAGAGAGGACAAACCGAAATGAATGGAACAAAATGATTTTATACTTGAGGGGCGTCCTATTTCGAAAGGAAAACCTACTATAGTCGATGAGGAGGTGATTAGTGTTGTTGATCGATACGTTTTGTTTAATACGGAAGAAGTAGAGTTGTATATAGAGTAAGTATAAGTCCAACTTAACTATGATCTACAAAATAAATTAGATCCTTAATTACATTTATGTATGAAGAATGCACAAAGAGGAGCTAAAGTGTTTACATCCTCATCCTACAGGACACTATTTGGAACTGTCAAAATTGCAGTCGGAGATTTTTAGTTTTTGGTTTGGAAAAAAGGTTGATAGTTATATCTTAAAAAACTGTTATTGATGAAAGTAACAGATCAACATAAATCTTTATTTAATATATTATATTTTTCCAGGTTAGAGATGATAGACGTATATCCAATGTCAGCAACATAATAATATGGCTTTCATATAGACCTTGTTCGCAAATAATTTCTTGTTCTGGCTATATCGTTAATGGTCGACATTTTCATACAAAAGACTTTGATAAGGCTACACAAAATAGTGGTGTTTCCATTGAGGCAAGTACTGTTTGTGTATATGGGTCTATTGAAAAAGTAAGATATTATGGGGTCTTACATGAGATTTTCTTGTTGGATTATCGTCAATTTTGAGTTGCCTTGTTTAAATGTGATTGGGCAAATATGTATCATGGAGTCAAAGCTGAAGATGGATTTACATTGGTCAATTTGCATCAATTTTAGAATCAGTTTGCAAGCGACCTGTTTATCTTTGCAACACAAGCGGTTCAAATATTTTTCTCTAGAGAAGGTAGTTCTTCAAATTGGTATGTTGTGTTGAGAGCGTTCTCTGGAGGGTTTCATGAATTGGAAAAATACGACGAGGATGAAGAATCAACTAGTAAACCATTGGATGAGTCACGATTTGATGATAGAGACGTAGATAACGGGGATGAAAGTTACATGGGGGGTTGTAACGGTATTTTGGTATGTTTTAAGCATATTTTATTGATTTTTTATTTTATGCATGTTCATATATACCATAAAATGTGTTATTAGATGGTAAAAAAAAATATGATCTAAAATTGACATATTAGCGTGTATCAAAATAATTTTATTTTTTATTGTATGTGATATTTGCACTTGTGTTTTATTTTGTACATGGTTATTACAAAGTAGTGCTATAATTAGCGTGTTGTTCTAATTCTTTGTAAATCGTTATGCTTTTTTATAGGTCGACGAGGAAGATTGATCTTGTATTAACGACAACGAAGATGGTGCTACATGAAGGAGAGGTATTCATGTTACATATGTAGCTTTACCACATGTTTTTATTACTTCAGCCTTATTTTGTTTCTTTTGGTGTGTTGTGTTGAGGTATTCAACCATCGATGCACATATGATATTTTAAAGAAAAAAAAGCATTCACAGCACTAATTTTTGACAATGTATATAGAAATAAAACTACATTTCCAGTTTCACCCTTATTATCACAATATAAAACAAGTATCATAATTGTTCTTGCATGGTCACCTAAATCCTCGGAGAACACAACTTTCCATTGCAAATTTTCATTTTTATGATATGAAGATCAAACTTAAAATATCATGAAACAATTATTTTAATAAACTTGGAATTTATAATTGGTTCATGCCTTTGTCCTAAAATTGAAATAGATGTGCGGTTGCATTTAGTAAAATTATGAAAAATCACAGTAAAACAGGCGTGCACAAAAACATAATCCCACAAGAAAACACTTCATGCATTCGGACGAATGGTTATACATGGTTTACTGGTAGATATTGTATGCAAACATTAGTTTAATTTTCAAAATGATATTTGTTGATGCACGATAACTATAATCCACATGACATAAATATAAAATCTATAAGCTTGAAAACCCAATATATTCATAACTAGTGTGCACTTGGAACCCATATGTATTTGTAAGACTGACATGCATTTAAAATTCTATTTGTAATAGTATACTTACTTATGTTATTTTTTTCATTGATATCAGTAAATGCTTGGCTTTGTACATTCAAAAATAGAATTTTGTTCTACTATACTATTGAGGTTACACAAGCCATTAAAATCTATATACTTTTTTCAAAAAAATCCTTCTTGACTTATTCATATTATTTTACTCTTAAATCAGTAGCGTAAAAGAAATTGTTGGTACGAAATGCACTTCTTTTCCTAATTGCACTTTATATGCCTTGAAGATTGTTACAAAAAGGCACATTTGCTTTGCAAATTCAACTCATAGGGCAGAGTTTATACTTTTATTATGTTTTAAATAATTGTAGGTATGACCATTAACATTTACTTTTTTACACATTTTTTTTAAAATGTACTCCAAATTTATTTGACCTTAGCTAGGTTTGAAATTTTCCATCCTGTATCATATTGATAGACCATGCATGTAATCAACAAGATGTTTTGCCATTTCTATACATTTCGTCCTGCACTTAGATAACAGATGATGAATAATTTTAGAGTTGTAGTAAGATGAACTGGAAAAAAAATCTAACTTAATGATTCAAAATAAAATACTCAGAAAACTTATGTTTACGAAGGTTAAACTAAAATAGTTAAAAATACATAATGAACACGTATTAAAAGTGTGCACAAAGGATTAGATATAAAATAATATAGATGAGGTGCTGCAGATTGACACCTTGTAGCAAAAAGGAACTAAAAAAACAACCTTTGAACAAAAATGTGTATAGTAAAGTCTTACTTATGTTTCCACCAACGTCACATTGTAAACTCTTACTTCTTTTAAAATCATATCATGATTTTGTTGGAAAAGGTGGTTATAAAATCTATGTTCACAGAGGTTATTCAAGCGCCATTGTCAAAAGTCTTAGTTTCCACCAAGCCCTAACTTATTCGTATCATGATTTAGAATCAAGCCCATCAAGATATTGTTCGATCCAATTCATTTACCTTACTTAAAACCTAGTTGAGGTCAACCAATTTACGTATCTTTGTTAAATGGGTCATAAACTTGCTCTATTTCTTAAAGGTTTACAAATGGATAACTCATTTTTCTATATATTAAAAACTAAAGATTGAAATGTAGAAAGTTTGAAAATAAGAATTTTGACATTTTGAGACATTATTACTCGGATACCTCATACTGTGTAACAACCTAGATTTTCAGAACCAATTTTAAATTTTTATTTTAGCGATTTTAATGTATTTTGGATATTTAAAATAATTTATTTTAAATAATAATGATTTAAAATTTATTTTAAACGAAGTTAGAATATAAAATTTTATTTTAATTATAAAAGGAGTTTGATATGGCGCGGTAGTTTGAAAATTCGATTTTAAATTTCAATTGAATATACCGAATTCAATATAAATCGGATTTCAGTAAAACACGAAATATTTGAATATGTTTAATTATATCTTTCTAATGAATGTGAAAAACTGAGATTTCATAACATAAATTGAAATTTATGCCCTGTTTAAAATTTAAAATAGTCGCTATGGAATATATATATATATATATGTATATTTTTATATTTTATATAATATGTAGCCCTTAAAACAACCATTTTGCAAACGACCCCCATTTTCGACGAAACCACTTTTGTTGGATCCGGAATGTCAAATTATTGCTAGATTCCAATTTTCATAAGTTTTGAAATTAATATGTGAGTGTGGCAAAAAAAATGTGTTTTCTTAGTTTCAATTTGAATTGGACCGACGAGAAAATGTCCATTTTTCAAACGGTTTCCAAATTCGATGAAATTAGTTTTTTCAGGATCGTATCATCAAAACAAAGCCAGATATAATTTTTCTGGAATTTTTGGAGTTAGTGTGTGGCCTCGATATATTAAAATGTACGTTTAAATTGAATATATATTGATTTATATTTTAATTTAAAGAAAAGCTAATCAAAACAGTCGAATTGGCTTACGAAACATATCCCATTGTGTTCGGAATGGGGGTATTTTGTTAGGGGGACAGTCGTTGGGCTTGAATTGGAGCTCGTAACAATAAACAAGAAATATTGAATTAGATAATATTATTATATATATATATATATATATATATATAAAGTTTTATTAGTCCTAACCCTATTATAACCCAATCGCCATCGTTCATCAATTAATGATTAAAATCGCTCTCCGCTTCCCCTCCAATTTTCGCTTAATCCACTCAATGAATTCACGAGCTCCAGAAGGGAAAATTGAAGAGTTTCTCTTGCTCTTCAGATCCATGGTTGTTTGGAGGACCATCGTTGTGTGTTCATCTCATTCTGTGCGTCCAAACATGCGCCGTTCGCAATGGAATTCCGCCCATTGGGGCCCACCGAGTCGCACACCCTCCTTGGCGGTGGTGGCTCTTACGGTGGCGCTTCACGTGGTGCCTTCTGATCAGCCTCCAGCGCAACGATGGAAGAGCAATTTCGAACCCTAGTTCAGAAGAATAGGTCTCGACGTTGGCAGCAGCGTTTCTGAAGGAGGAAAGGTTAATTAAATTTGATTATTAATTAACTATTCGTTAATTACATATATAATTATACAATATATTTAATAGCAAATCTTTTCCATACGAGGTCTAAATTGCGCGAAACTAGATCCGTTGCGATCGTGGAGACGAGAGCTTCACAACAAGACTGACTAGGTCCAATTTGGAGTATGTTAGGAATTTAGGCAAAATCAAATCCAAACTGTACTGAACCATCAATTAAAGACTGACGGAGTGGAACCAAATGTGAGAACTCCTTCTCACTCAAATTCTTTTATAGTTAAATATATACTAGGTTGCAGATGGGACTTAGTAGCTCCTGACACTATTTATTGTACAAACCATGGATGTTTGTTTGGATTGATTGTGATTGTGAAATTGACTATATTGTGGTTGAAAATATTCATGTTATTGAATAAAACGTTTAATCATTAAAAATATCATTTTTAATCTGTAATAAAACTATATAAAATAGTCATGTGTTGAAATAAATATTCATTCACAAATTAGACGATCTGTTTATGTACACCCATTTAACTGACATTGATTAGGATGATAAATTTTATACATCGCCCAACTGCACAAATAAAATCTGTGATTGTTGATTGGAACCCCACATGGGTACTGGGATGATATTTGACGTATCCTAATCCCAATTGTTTAGTTGCATGTCAATCGATGGGTTGACAGACTGTGTAAGCTTTATTTATTTATTTTAATGCTTATACAGTGGTAAAATGAACTCTGGATGTTGTATGAATTTTTGATAATTGTTTATCATTATCGTTGTATACATGCGATGTATGAAGTCCATATAACTAAAATTGTATTGTAATTGATCGAGTCTGATTCCAATTCAGAATTAATGAATATGTTTAAATAATATCCAGTGAATAATCAAAATCAGATATTTTGAAAATATTATCATTTTAATATTATAATGATAAGAAATATTCAATTTTGATTTGAAAAATTGATATGAATTAGAAATCATTTTAAAATGAATTTAAAACGAATTTTTTAAGAAATATTCAATTTTGATTTAAAATTGAAATGAAGTAGAAACCGTTGTAAAACGAATTTAAAACAAATTTATTAAGAAATATTCAATTTTGACTTAAAAATTGAAATGAAGTAGGAATCGTTTTAAAATGAATTTATTAAGAAATATTAAATTTTGTTTTGAAAATTGAAATGAAGTAGGAATTGTTTTAAAATGAATTTAAAACGAATTTATTAAGAAATATTCAATTTTGATTTGAAAATTTAAATGAAGTTGAAATCGTTTTGAAATGAATTTATAAACAACTTTATAAAATATGTTTTAAATGGAAATCGATGATATATATGTGTGTGTATATATATATATATATATATATATATTAATGGCTTGAATAGAACGCGCCACGCTGCAAGCGTTCGAGGATTTAAACCATTAGCTTCGAATGGACATTGCGGGAGATCCAACCGTTGGATTATCCTAAAACTAGAACCATTGGGTTCGTATCGAAAAGAGATTTCCAATTAATATAAGAGATTTAAAATCTAATGGTTGGATTAGAAGACACATCCAAATCAAATTTAGAAAAAGTCGCTATGAATGCAGTTCGGTGGCCGTTAGTGGAAACCGACTGTAGGGACCTTGATAAAATTATTAAAAATATTAATAATTTGTGTAAGATCATAACAAATGATTTGGAAAGAATGTGGATGGAAAAAATTCCACGTTTGTGAAGATAAAGATATATTTTTATCAAAACTATATAGTTAATAACTAGAAAGATAATCCAACATTTTTAAATAAATAAATTGGATTTGAGAATGGTTTTAATCTAACCAGAATTTTCCAATGTATAAATTGGAATGGAGTTGAACAGAAATCATCTTCGAGATATTTCGATATTGGATTTCGTGACTATACGGATATTGCGGAGGAATTTGGAAGATAGATATATATCGTTATTCCCTATACGATATGGGTTGGTTTCAGAATTTGATATTGAATATAAGCCGATATAATTTCTGTTCAGAGCCTTATATTTAATATAAAATTGGATTTTGGTTTTGTCGTGAATGGTGTCTTAAATAACACTGTTCTTAAACCCCGTGTAAAAAGAATAAATCTTTTAATCAAGATTATTAGAGTTTCCAGTTATATTTAGTAATTGGAATAAAATGGAAAGTGAATTTGGGTTTATTGTGAACTGTGTTTTAAACGACACTCGTTCTTTAACCCGATTAATAGTGAAATGTGATTTGGAAGTTATAAATCTTTTTAGTAAGATTTAATGGGAATTTTCCAAAGTAAAGTTTTATCAATTTAATAAAATAACTTGGAGTGGAATGGAATTTGATTTGGTAATAATCGAAGTGAGCTTCTGAGGAGGAAGACTGTTACTATATATGGAATTTAAAAGGCTTTGTCGTTATTCCATTTGTATTATTAGTCGGATATGGAAATTGATATCGATTACATACATATTGATTTTTTTTCCGTGAATATTCCATAACTAATGGAATGTGATTTTGGGGTTTATCGTGAATTATATTTTAAATGACATTGGTTCTTTTACCCAGTTAAAGACCGGATTTATTCCCTAAATGTGAATAATCATCACAAAATGATTTTTGGAGATTAAAATTAAGTGGAATTTTAATGAATCTTTAATTAGATTGAAATGTGAACGTGATGATTTAATTATCAAATTTACGAAATGATCGAGAATGGAGTATCACCAGTTTTGCTCCAAGCGATAGTTAAATCTTTAAATAGATTTGATCGAGACATGTTAATTAATTTTAGTTTTGCTCCATGGGATAAATTGGGATTGGGAAATAAAAATAAATGATTACTTCGGTAAGGTTTGTTAATCCCGACTAGTTTGAAATACCTTAATTTGGTTTAAATTGTTAAAAGAATATTTGAATAAAAGAACATTCTGGATTGGAATGAGGCATATGTTGTATTTTTATAGCACTTGTTTTTAAAATACGCGAGTTATTCGGAAAGACCGGGTTTATCCCATTTTGAATAATTGATAGGACGATAAGTCAACGATGAAGGCGGTGACTGAAGACCGGAGATCTTCACATCATTTGGATGATTACTGATGTCTTGATTGGGATGCATCCCAAGACAAGGTAATAAGTGGTGATCTTCCAGACGTACTTGCAGATCGACCGGATATGTGAGGACCTCTCTCCTGTATTGGACATATGGGACAAGGAATAAGGTACCTCCAGTTTTGTTCAGACCCAGAACAGACTTGCAAATAGATGGTATGTCTGACATTGTATTCCTTTATACTGTATTCATTGATCTCTGCTAAATATATTTCTGTTTGGTGGCGGAGAATTTATTCTCTTGCTTAACACCCTTCTCTGGGACG
Source organism: Allium sativum (assembly GCA_030737875.1). NCBI lineage: Eukaryota > Viridiplantae > Streptophyta > Magnoliopsida > Asparagales > Amaryllidaceae > Allium > Allium sativum. The sequence goes on along the minus strand of CM060924.1, from coordinate 233,301,731 downwards.
TATGAGCTTAGTGGTTATATATTGGCAGAAATCAGTGGTATGGTATGGAGTAACAGTGTGGCAGCTGAGTGGCATGTGATCAAGTCTTTTGTTGAAAAGCAGGACCTTGTGGTTGATGATCAAAGCACGACTTTAAATAGCATAGCTTTGTGTAGCATTAATTCGCGAGCTTCACACTCCGGTGTGAACCAGAAACGGGAGAGGACCCCAGGGAGGACATGCTTTTCTTTCTAACTAGGAGTGGTGTCATGGTATGGTTCCCAGACATTTTACTCATGTGGATGTTGCATATTATTTGATGGATATCGAGGTACCTCTGATATATCGGTCACTACGGGGCCGACGGATATGATGGTCGACATACTGACCAGATTTATGCCCCATAGTGCGGGGAAACGTATTGTTCACGAATTATAATCCACAGGCGTAAGGTGGACCGACCCTGACGCTCCGGGTGCAGTTGCGGCTGAGCCTGAGACACGGTGCTAGATTATCTCGAATCGAAAGGACGATCCCTTGCCTTGGTTCACAGATGGAATCCAATTTCCAATACGTGACATTTTGGTTTTAGTTGTAAACCTAAATGGCGACATAGTGGGATGGGGCACTCATGCCGTCTATGATTAATACACTTATATTTGAAGTTGATTTCGACATTATACACTTATAGTAATATCAAAATGATTTGTTTTAAAATGTACCAAGCATTCTTTGGCTATTATAAGGTAAAACTCTATCCTCTGGCTTGCGTTGCATTGTGTGATGGGACCTGAGTCTTATAATAGCTTCATTTTCTTTAATCAGCATTGCGCTATTTGTTTTATGCAGTGGTATTCTTGGGTGAAAACCCATTCCGTGTTAGACGACGTGGTCCCTTGATTTACCTAACTTCTAAGTAAAGTTTTAAATAACTGTTTCAGTTCTCACACCTGTCCCATGACTGATATGGAGTTTATTGTTTTAACCTAAACTCTAGGTGCCCATATTTTCCATACGGGCAGCTAGTAGTTTTGGTTTTGCATATTTCATTTTATAGGATCTTGGTTTACAGCTGGAGCTATATTCGGAAAGCTTTATATTCGTGTATCTCTTTAAGTTGTATTTGTTAATATATTTCCGCTACGCATTGTATTAATTTTCCGCTGCTTTGTAATTTAAATCTCTGATATTTTTTCTGCTGTATATTATTCATGTATACTCTGATATCTTGTACTCTGATTTAATTGTTGTAATATCAATGAAGTGTTCTATCATTTGCGTTCGAATTTGTCGTGTTCTCATTACAATCCTGTTTTCCGGTCTCCTCGGAGGCTAGCGAATTCGGGTCGTAACATTCTTTGGTATCAGAGCTTTGGTTTATAGAGCTCGAGAACAAGTCACATTAGAACCAAACGAAAGAATTCATCAGAGATTGGATTAGAAATATCCAATAAGAATGACTCATTAGAGATAAGGTTAGTAATACCCTAGAACGAGTTCGAAGAGTATTATTTTAAAAATAAAATATAAATGAAAATGATTTTAATTTTTCAAAATTAAGTCTTATTATTTATATTTATTTTGATTGATTTTGGGCAATCGAGTATATGAAGATTTTGAATATGCGCGTAATTAATGTGTATTCGAAGTCTCAGATATACTTGTTAGATATAGAATCACACTCTAGTCGTCTGGAGATGATTCTGATGATGGATGTATCATCATCAGTATTTATGTTCGAGTTTCGAAAGTGTGATATCTATATATTTCCAATTGACTGGTGTGAGAACCAAAACTTAGTTAGAGTATATTGTTGTGATTTGGCATTAAAAATGTGATTTTTGAGTAGGTATAAGATTATATATTTGAAACGTTAATCAACTAATTGATTGCTCATTGCTGGTTGTGATGGATGATTATTAATTCGCACAATAAAACCAATATGACAATGGAAAGTAAATTTAGCCAAATTGAATTAATATTGAAGTGAATTGAAAATTGATTGAAGTTGCATATATGTATATAATGAACAGGTCATAGCAGGGAAGCTAAGAAGAGGAATAAAATTGTATGCCCGACAAATAGGTACATGTTTAATGTATTTATTGGGTTTTGATGATTTTATGAGCCGATTGGCGTTTTCTTTTTCTTTTTGGAAGATGAGGGGCTTGTGAGGCAAGTTGCAGTTTTAAAGGTCTCCCCGTACAAAGGAGGTTATGGCGAAATTTTTCGAAAATTTAGGGTGTTGGCCAAATTTTTGAGAAATTAGAAAATTCTTAGAAACTGAAAAGTTGAAGAATGAAAGCCAGAAGGAAAGTTGACTTGGTTGTTAAACAACTTTCAGCTCCGTTCCCTATCGAAGACGAAAAGATTTTAAGTGGGGGAGATTGTAACAACCTAGATTTTTAGAACCAATTTAAAAATTTTATTTTAGCAATTTTAATGTATTTTGAATATTTAAAATAATTTATTTTAAATAATAACGATTTAAAATTTATTTTTATTGAAGTTATGAATATAAAATTTTATTTTAATTATAAAAGGAGTTTGAAATGACGCGGTAGTTTGAAAATTCGATTTTAAATTTCAATTGAATATACAAAATTCAATATAAATCGGATTTCAGTAAAACAAGAAATATTTGAATCTGTTTAATTGTATCTTTCTAATGAATGTGAAAAACTGAGATTTCATAATATAAATTGAAAGTTTTGTCCAGTTTAAAATTTAAAATAGTCGCTATGGAATTTATATATATATTATATATAATATATAGCCCTTAAAAATAGCCATTTTGCAAACGACCTTTGTTTTCGACAAAACCACTTTTGTTGGATCCGGAATGTCAAAATATTGCTAGATTCCAATTTTCATAATTTCTGAAATTGATCAGTAAGCGTGGCAAAAGAAAACATGTTTTACGGTTTCAGTTTAAATTGGATCGACCAAAAAATGGCCATTTTTCAAACTGTTTCCAAATTCGACGAAATTAGTTTTGTCAGGAGCGTATCGTCAAAACAAAGCCATATATTATTTTTTTGGAATTTTTGGAGTTAGTACGTGGCCCCAATAAATTAAAATACGTTTAAATTGAATATATATTGATTTATATTTTAATTTAAAGAAAAACTAATCAAAACAGTCGAATTGGCTTACAAAACATATCCCATTGCGTTCGAAATGGGGGTATTTGTCTAGGGGCGACAGTCGCTGGGCTTGAATTGGAGCTCATAACAATAAACAAGAAATATTGAATTAAATAATAATAATATTAATATATATATATATATATATATTAATTTTTATTAACCCTAACCCTATAATAACCCACCCGCCGTCGTTCATCAATTAATGATTAAAATCGCTTCCCGCTACCCCTCCAATTTTCGCTCAATCCACTCAATGAATTCATGAGCTCTAGAAGGGAAAATGGAAGAGTTTCTCTTGCTCTTCAGATTCATGGTTGTTTGGAGGGCCATCATTGTGTATTCATCTCGTTTCGTGCGTCCAAACATGCATCGTTCGCACTGGAATCCCGTCTGCTAGGGCCCACTGAGTCGCACGCCCTCCTAGGAGGCGGTGGCTCTCACGGTGGCGCATCACGTGGCGCCTTCTGATCAGCCTCCAGCGCGACGATAGAAGAGCAATTTCGAACCCTAGTTCGGAAGTATGGGTTTCGATGTTCGCAGCAGCGTTTCTGAAGGAGGGAAGGTTAATTAAATTTAATTATTAATTAATTATTCGTTAATTATATATAATTTTACAATGTAAGTAATGGCATACCTTTTCCATACGAGGTCCAAATCGCGCGAAACTGAATCCGTTGCAATCGTGGGGACGAGAGCTTCACAATAAGATTGACTGGGTCCAATTTGGAGAATGTTAGGAATTTAGGCAAATTAAAATTCAAAATATACTGAAACCATCAATTAAAGACTGACGGAGTGGAACCCAATGTGAGAACTCCTTCTCTGTAATGACCCGTATTCTACACATCATAGGATCGTAGAATATTTATTTCTTTCCCATGTGAAGTCGTATAGTCATGTAACTTTGGGAAACATCCATTAGAGTCATTTCTCATGTTCATGATTTTTGTTGATTTTTAAATGACCATTTTGCCCATAGTGGTACTGTTTTGGCCATAACTTTTGATTGGAAAGGAATTTTGACCTGAAACCACTTCCAATAGATTCGTTTGATGGTTTATCTTTCCGTAGAGTGGTCATAATAGACAAACGGACTTACCGTTTGGGAGATATGGCTGAAATAAGGTTTGGAGGGTGAAAAACTGCTTAACCGGGCCAAATCGGGTGATTAACGAGTAGGCCCATAACCCATTTCGGGATTAGGGTTATGGGAAGGCTGAAATGAGATAGAGGATCATTCCATTTCAGTTTCCTAGCCTCCACTTACCACCAAGGAACCCTAAAAATGGCCTCTAACCTCTAAATCACCTCCAAATCACCTTTTGGTCAAGGATTTGGCTTAGCAACCCCTAATCAAGGAAGATCTACACCAAAGCAACATTGGAACTGCTGTTTAGCATTGGGATTCACATCAAATCAGGGATTTATTTCAGATCTTAGTTTATTTGTGGCTAAGGTGAGTGATTTGCTTAGTTTTACACTAATTATGGCTAGTTAAGGGTGATTAGTGTTAATTAGCGGATTTAAACATGATAAAATTAGGGAAAAATGTTCATAAATTCCTAAATGATGTTTTAGACCTCTGATATGATTTTGGGTTAATTTGGTTAAGTTTTGCTAATCCTATCATTAGTTTTACCTAAACATGCTTAAGGGAAAATATGTGATTTTAGGGTATGATTGATCCATTTTAACCTATCATATTGATGTTTTGATGTTTGTGGTTGATTATGCATGTTGCTATGACTGTATGATATGCTTTGTGATTGATTTCAATAGTTAGAATGGTCGAAAACGTCGTCGAATGGCGTAAACACTTGCTGGAACAGTTTCAGAAAACAGTGCAGGTTTCGGATCGGATATAGGGCTCGGATCGGATATGTTGAACTGGGCAAGGAATCCGATCGGATCGGAACCTGACACTTGAGAAAATTGGCGAAAAGGAAGGCCACGCTACTGAACTGGGCTCGGATCGGATTAAAGAGGAGGATCGGAGCGGATAGAGCAGGATGGATCGGATCGAAGCAAGTGAAGGATGAGGAGACGGATCGGAGCGGAAGCATGAACTGGAGGGGGAATGGCACCCGATCCGACCCGAAGTAAAACACCCGACCCGAACCAAGGAAAGACATCCGACCCGAACCGTACCAGAAGAGGACCCGACCCGAACAAATGGAGGATACCCGACCCGAACCGATGGCTTGAGGAGGAACCCGACCCGACCCGGTATTGACCAATAACCCGAGATGCAAAGGTAGTCCAATATGGTAAGTTAGAGCTCAGGATCCAGTTGGGAACCAATGAGTTCACTTCATGGTTGGACTTTGCTGCGGGACGTGTGCTAAGGAGTTGTCGACGTTCATAACTTCGATTCACCACTGAAAATGAATGATGGCTACTTATCAGTGCAGTAGGGTCATTATGACCTGAGGGGCAAGGTGATGGTAGCAAGACTACGTTATCAGTGCAGTAGGGTCATTAAGACCCGAGGGGCAAGGTGATGCGTAGTAAGACTATGAGCCAGTGCAGTGGGGTCATTGCGACTCCATGGGGCAGAGTGGACATAGTAAGGATTAGTAAGGCTAGGAGCCAGTGCAGTGGGGTTCTTGTGACTCCATGGGGCAAAGTGGACTTCGCAAAGGATTTGTGGCTATGTTATCAGTGCAGTGAGGCCATTTATGACTTCATGGGGCAGAGTGATCGTAGCAAGGTATGTTGGGTGATCGAAGTGGTGAATATCGTATGCTTTACGCACTGAGTGAGAGATGTGAGGATGGATGCTATGTTTGATTGTTTGCCATCACTATGACATGCACACCTCCCCCACCTCTGCATCTTTACACCGTTTGATATGGTACCTTAGAGTGTTGTACAGTATGTAGTGCTAACTCTTTGGTTGCTGGTCCAGGTTCATGTATGTTTTAGTCTACCTGCTATTGTTCACTTTAGATGCTTATCGCTCATACCAGTCTTTATGTCTTACCCAGAGTTTTATGTCTCCTCTTATTACTCTGGGTGCTCACACGAGCAGACTAGAGACAGGTTAGCTGGTGATGCGCGAGTAGCTGATTCGGAGGCGGGCAGGAGGCTTCCACGTATGATATATATATTCACATTCTCCCTGTGTCGTTGGTGGTCGCTACTTGGGCATTAGTAGTGTACCTCATTTATCTTACTTTTTGCTTTGAGACAGTTTGAAAAGTTGTAATAAGCTGTATTTTGGATTTCCGCTGCTATGATGTTTAGTTCTGGTTTCAGCTTATGCACTGTCTCACCTGTTTTATGTCAAGTATGTTATTATTATATTTTATTCTATGCGCTGTGAGACATTCTACAGGTTCCTTGTATGTTCATTTCCTTCTTCCTTTTCCTTCTGACGACCCGTTCCGTGCTAACTGGACATGTGTACAGCGCACCTTTGGAGTAAATGTCGGTTGGTGCAGGACGGGCCGTCAAATTCTCACTCAAATTATTTTACAATTAAATATATACTAGGTTGTAGACGAGGCTTAGTAACTCCTAAAACTATTTATTGTACAAAACATGGTTGTTTATTTGGATTGATTGTGATTGTGAAATTGACTGTATTGTGGCTGTAAATATTCATGTAATTGAACAAAATGTCTAATCATTAAAAATATCATTTTTAATGTGTAATGAAACTATATAAAATAGTCATGTGTTGAAACAAATATTCATTTACAAATCAGATGATTTGTTTATGTACACCCATTTAACTGACATTGATTGGGACAATAAATTTTACACGTTGCCCAACCGCACAAATAAAATATGTGTATGTTGACTGAAACCCCATATGGGTATTGGGACGATATTTGACGTACACTAATCCCAATTGTTTAGCTGTATGTCACTCGATGGGTTAACAGACTGTATAAGCATTATTCATTTATTTTAATGCTTATACAGTGGTAAAATGCACTCTGGATGTTGTATGAATTTTTAATGATTGTTTATCATTATCGTTGTATACATGCGATGTATGAAATCCATATAACTGAAATTATATGGTAATTGATTGAGTCTGATTCCAATTCAGAATTAATGAATATTTTTAAATAATACCCGGTGAATAATCAAAATCAGATATTTTGAAAATATTATCATTTTAATACCATAATGATAAGAAATATTCAATTTTGATTTAAAAAATCAAAATGAAGCAGAAATCATTTCAAAATGAATTTAAAACAAATTTATTAAGAAATATTCAATTTTGATTTAAAAATTGAAATGAAGTAGAAATCGTTTTAAAATGAATTTAAAACGAATTAATCAAGAAATATTCAATTTTGATTTAAAAATTGAAATGAAGTAGAAATCGTTTTAAAATGAATTTAAAACGAATTTATTAAGAAATATTCAATTTTGATTTGAAAATTGAAATGAAGTAGAAATTGTTTTAAATGAATTTAAAATGAATTTATTAAGAAATATTCAATTTTGATTTGAAAATTTAAATGAAGTTGAAATCGTTTTGAAATGAATTTATAAACGAATTTATAAAATACGTTTTAAATGGAAATCGATGAAATGTAAATTGTATATATATATATATATATATTAATGGCTTGAATAGAACGTGTCGCGTTGCGACCGTTCGCGAATTTCAACCATTAGCTTTGAAGGGACATTACGGGAGATCTGACCATCGGATTCTCCTAAAATCGGAACCTTGGGTTCGTATCGAAAAGTGCTTTCCAATGAATATAAGAGATTTAAAATCTAACAGTTGGATTTGGAGAAACGTCCAAATCAGATTTGGAAAAGGTCGTTATGAATGTAGTTTAGTGGCCGTTAGTGGAAACCGACTGTACGGACCTTGATAAAATTACTAAAAATATTAATAATTTGTGTAAAATCATAACAAATGATTTGGAAAGAATGTGGATGGAAAAAATTCCATGATTATAAAGATAAAAATATATTTTTATCAAAACGAACTAGTTAATAACCAGAAAGATAATCCAACGTTTTTAAATAAATAAATTGGATTTGAGAATGGTTTTAATCTAACTAGAATTTTCCAATGTATAAATTGGAATGGATTTGAACAGAAATCATCTTTGGGATATTTCGATATTGGATTCCGTGACTATACGGATATTGTGGAGGAATTTGGAAGATAGATATAAATCGTTATTTCCCATACGATATGGACTGGTTTCAGAATTTGATATTGAATATAAGCCAATATAATTTCTTTTCAGATCCTTATATTTAATATCAAATTGTATTTTGGGTTTGTCGTGAATGATGTCTTAAATAACACTGTTCTTAAACCCCGTGTGAAAAGAATAAATCTTTTAATCAAGATTATTAGAGTTTCCAGTTATATTTAGTAATTGGAATAAAATGGAAAGTGAATTTGGGAATTTGGGTTTATGTGAACTGTGTTTTAAATGACATTCGTTCTTTAACCCGATTAATAGTGAAATGTGATTTGGAAGTTATAAATCTTTTTATTAAGATTTAATGGGAATTTTCCAAAGTAACGTTTTTCCAATTTAATAAAATAAATTGGAATGGAATTCGATTTGGTAATAATCAAAGTGAGCTTCTATGGAGAAAGGTTGTTACTATATATGGAATTTAAAAGACTTTACCGTTATTCCATTTAAATTATTAGTCGGATACAGAAATTGATATCGATTATATATATAGATATATATTGATTTGTTTTCCGTGAATATTCCATAATTAATGGAATGTGATTTTGGGGTTTATCGTGAACTGTGTTTTAAATGACATTGGTTCTTTAACCCAGTTAAAGACGGGGTTTATTTCCTAAATGTGAATAATCATCATTACATAATGATTTTTTGAAATTAAAACTAAGTGGAGTTTTAATGAATCTTTAATTAGATTGAAATGTGAACATGATGATTTAATTATCAAATTTGTGAAATGATCGAGAATGGAGTATCACCAAATTTGCTCCAAGCGATAGTTAAATCTTTAAATATATTTGAACGAGAAATGGTAATTAATTTACCAATAACACTGTGGTGTTAAATATGAAGTATGCTCCATGGGATGAATAGGTTGGGACTGGGAAATAAAATAAATGATTACTTCGGTAAGGTTCGCTAACCCCGACAAGTTTGGAAAACCTTAATTTGGTTTAAATTGTGAAAAGAATATTTGAATAAAAGAATATTCTCGATTGGAATGAGGCGTGTGTTGTATTTTTATAGCAATTGTTTTTAAAATACGCGAGTTATTTGGAAAGATCGGGTTTATCCCATTTTGAATAATTGATACGATGATAAGTTAAGATGAAGACGGTGGTTGAAGATCGGAGATCTTCACATCGTTTGGATGATTACTGATGTATTGATTAGGAGGCATCCCAATACATAGTAATAAGTGGTGATCGTCCATACGTACTTGGGGATCGACCGAATATGCGAGGACCTCTCTCCTGTATTGGACATATGGGACGAGGAATAAGGTTTCTCCGGTTTCGTTCAAACCCAGAACGGACTTGCAAATGGATGGTATGTCTGGCATTGTATTCCTTTATACTGTATTCGTTGATCTCTGCTATATATACATATATATATATATATATATATATATGTATGTATGTTTGGCGGCGGAGAATTTATTCTCTTGCTTAACACCCTTCTTTTAGACGTATGAGCTTAGCGGTTATATATTGGCAGAAATCAGTGGTATGGTATGGAGTGGCAGTGTGGCATGCTGAGTGGCATGTGATCAAGGCTTTTGTTGAAAAGTAGGGCCTAGTGGTTGATGATCAAAGCATGGCTTTAAATAACATAGCTTTGTGTAGCGTTATTTCGCGAGCCTTACACCTCGGTGTGAGCCAGAAACGGGAGAGGACCTCAGGAAGGACATGCGTTTCTTTCTAGCCAGGAGTGAAGTCATGATATGGAGCCCAGACATTTTACTCTTGTGGATGTTGCATATTGTTTGATGGATAGCGAGGTACCTCGGATATATTGGTCACCACGGGGCCGATAGATATGATGGTCGACATGCTGACTAGATTTACGCCCCATAGGGCAGGGAAACGTTCAGGAATTATAATCCATAAATGTAAGGGTGAACCGGCCCTGACTCTCTAGGTGCAGTTGCGGCTGAGCCTAAGACATGGTACTAAATTGTCTCGAATCGGAAGGACGATCCCTTGCCTTGGTTCACAAATGGAATACAATTTCCGATACGTGACATTTCGGTTTTAGTTGTAAACCTATATGGTGACATAATGGGATGGGGCGCTCATGTCGTCTATGATTGATACATTTATATTTGAAGTTGATTTTGACACTGTACACTTATAGTAATATCAAAATGATTTGTTTTAAAACGTACCAAGCATTCTTTGGCTTTTATAAGGTAAAACTCCATCCTCTGGCTTGTGTTGCAATGCATGATGGGACATGAGTCTTATAATAGCTTCAGTTACTTTAATTAGCATTGCGTTGTTTGTTTTATGCACTGGTATTCTTGGGAGAAAACTCGTTCCGTGTTAGACGGCGTGGTCCCTTGATTTACATAACTTCAAAGTGAAGTTTTAAATAACTGTTTTAGTTCTCACACCAGTTCCATGACTGACTTGGAGTTTTTGTTTTAACCTAAAGTCTGAGTGCCCATATTTTCGACAAGGGCAGCTAGTAATTTTAGTTTTGCAGATTTCATTTTACAGGATCCTGGTTTACAAATGGAGCTATATTCAGAAAGCTCTGAGTCTGTGTATCTCTTTCAGTTGTATTTGTTAATGTATTTCCGCTACACATTGTATTAATTTTCCGTTGCTTTGTAATTTAAATCTCTGATATTTTTCTGTTGTATATTATTCATGTATACTCTGATACCTTGCACTCTGATGTAATTTTTGTAATAGCAATGAAGTGTTCTGTCGTTTGCGTTCAAATTTGTTGTGTTCTCATTACAATCCGTGTTTTCCGGTCTCCTCGGAGGCTAGCGAATTCGGGTCATAACATACTGTAAACGCAAGTAGTTATTGAGATATTCAGGAAATGTTATTAGTTTCAATTGTTTTATTTTCGTTTAGTACTTGGAAATTTCTTGCTGATATTCTGTATCTTGAAAGTTTGACTTTATGTCTTGGACATTGAGATTCATCTCAATATTTTTTAAATTCTTTCCATTCGTTAGTACGCGTGTTGACCAGTGGTGATTTCAGAAGAAAATTATACAACTTGTGTCACTAACGCAGGCAATTTTGTCTGTCTTGGTCTTAAGTTGCTTAAAGTTTGTGTATTTTGTTTCTAATTATATTTCAAAATGTAAGCATATGAATATTATATTTTAAAGAATATCTATAAAATTTGAAATTCGTTTGCATTTGAAAAAATAATAAATATCCAATTTAAAAAAAGGAAAAAAAAGAAAACATGTGCATTTGAAAATTATATGTATATTTTAGTTAATAAAAAATGAAAGGTATATGTTAAACTTTTCAGGAAGTTAATATATTTGGTGAATGTTAACCGTTAAAGAACAATATTATCGTCATTTATGTTCATTTTTGATAATTTAATAAACAGTTTTTTTGATAATTTAATAAACACCAGGATGAAAGAAAATTTAATTTAAATCAAATTGCTTATTTTTATTTATTGATTTATTAATAATTAGCGGACATCCGTTTGTATCTATTAATGTAGATATTTGATATCTAAAAATAACTTTTGATGTACTATCAAAAATTTTAAGTATTCGTTGAGTTGCCTATTTCACACTTTGAGTTAGATCAGCCTCTTTTAGCGCTGCTTGGGTTGACATCAAAAATATATATATATATATATATATATATATATATATACACTAAAATGTTAACCGTTAATAGTTACCTTACTCGTGATTTTTTTCCTTTATAAAGGATCATAATATCAGTTGTAATGATCGTTAGGTGGTCATGATCTTTGCACAGTATATATCTTTATCAAAATTTAACTGACTTAAGATTTTGATTTTTTAGATCTAAAAAATAGCAAAGAAAAAGAGTAAAAAAGCAAAGTTTAGCTGCACTTGCAGTTGTTCGTGCTGCTGATGAGACGGCATGTGGGGTTAGAATCAACAAAAACCAAAGTGAATATGCTCATTTGCTTCATAATTTAAATACTGCTATAAGAAGATCTCCTCGAAAGCATGTTGAGTACCCAATACTCCCTCCTTGCCAAACCGGACGCAACCTTGGCTACACTACAAAACGGATGCAGCCCCCTCCTCCTTTTAGCAGCATCCCCGTCGACACTACAAACCAGATTCTTCCTCCTCCTTCTAGCAGCATCCCCGTCGACAATACAAACCCACCAGTACAGCCCCCTCCTTCCAGTTCAGCCCTTCCATAATACAAACTCAGTACTACCCACTGTCCGTCAACTACAGTTCCAGCAAACTTCAACCACCTCAGATTCCAGTCCAAACCAACTTCAATCGGATTTTATTGAAGGTCATAGATTGACACAACCTACAAAAAAAGAGAGGCAGAACGATGTTGAAATCATTAGCTGTGATACTGAATGAGAAGCTGGAAGTTGAATTTAATGAACGTGGACAAGCGATGGGTACTAATTCCAAACATTTGTCGTCATATATTGGTACCCTAGCAAGGGAGATGGTGCCTTTTACCATTAGCTAATGGGGGAAAGTCGATGACGATTTAAGGGATGATCCATGGACTTGTATACAGGTACTGATATTTGAGTTTAATCTGACCTGATTTATCAAGATCGGATGTCTTGATGTTTTTTTTTACCAATATCTGACGTTCGAGCACTAGTTAATAAAAACATACTATGTTTCATGGTGAGTTTGTTATCATTATGTAATTTTATTTTTGAACATACCAACTGTTGGTGATAACAGAAGTAAGTGAATAATAAAATCCGACTTTCAATTGTATTTAATTTTACTGGCTCTATGTTATTTATGTTAGAGTACCTATATGTCTCAATATTCAAAGCAACATATTATACACCTACTGTAGTTCTCTCTATATGCAATAATATATAGTTATCAATTTTCGAAAGTGAACTTTTGGCACATGTTATTTATGTTTGAGACACATTTTTCACAGTTGACCAGATCATAATTCATCCTAGAATGTAGTCTAAAATTGATACTTATAGAGAATAATTAAAACTAGTCTACTATACTTTTCTTTGTTTTAATTCAGGAGCAACTACACTAATATATTGGCTCCACCCAATCATAATCCAACATTTAAGATATCCCATTATATTCATTATATGATTATTTTTTTTGGTTAAAATTTGAAGTTCTATACGCATTAAGCATACGCCTATGGTACAATATTGCATTTTGCAATATTGTTAGAGACTAGTCTGCATTTTTTTTTGGGTGCAGTTAAGAGTCAAGCTATATATAGTGTATAAGGATTACTTGTTAATGATAATAGGGCATCGATGGAAGGAGTCGAAATGAAGGGTAGTTGCAGCTATCAAAAATGCATCTCAAAATCCCGACTCTACCAATACTTTAGCAGGCCTAAAACCGTTAAATATAAAGAGTGCTGAAGAGTGGAATGATTTTTAAAATTAAAAATTGTCAGAAAAGTTTGAGGTGGTTATTTTTATCTGATTGATTTAACTGTTAAATATATTACATTTTCCTATATCATATTTATTGAATTGATCTCATAGGCAACAACCCAAAGATTCAAAAGTATTAGAGAAAAGAATAAACTTTCGCACACCATGAGCAAAAAAGATTATGCAAGATTGGAAGAATAAATGGTAAAAAAATGTCGTTAAAGCAATTTTTATTTGTTACCATTTGTACATTCTTAAGCCGTTAAGCTATCTTTGTAGAAAAAAGAAAAGGCAACATCTAATATCACTAGAGACAAATTGTGGTGCAAAGGCCACACTAGAAAAGATGGAAAACATCTGAATTCAGTTATTGAAGAATGCATAGTAAGAATAAGTTCAAATATACAATATAAGAAACTTTTGCTATTTTTAATGTAGTTTCAATTTTATTTTCTTAATATTGGTTGTTTTTGAATTTATAGTCTAAGATAACGGAGCATCATAATGCCGCAAGTCAGGATTCTCAGGGAGCAACATCAGTTACTTAAGATGGCGTGTTGAAGCTTTTTGGTCAGGAGCATGGAGGACATGTAAGAGGGCTTGGTTTGAGGTTATACCATCTTAGCTTCGTATTCGGGGTAACTCAGGTGAAGTACATGCATTACGAGACCAAGTTAGTGGCTTGGAGACCAAAGTGCAGGAGCTTACTTCGATATTGATGGTAAGTGTTAATTAGAAATTTATTTTAATGGCGGTTTTTCCTGTTTTCCTGTTAATTAGAAACCAAGTTATTGTCGGCAGCAAGTGTGGCTATTGCCCTCGGTTTGCTGTCAAATTCATTAGTTTTAAGATTATACTCTAATTTATGTGGTTATATAGCTGCTTTTAGTTGGCAGACTAACTTTCCCATTAGTTTCGTGCGAGCAATATACAATGAACCATACATGTAGTAAACCATCATCTAAAAGGGAAATGAACTACTCTCAAATTTACAGCTTCCCATTTGTGCTAGTTGTATATGACCATAATCATATTTATTTTGTGCTAATTTTATATGACCTACGTATATACAATGAACCATACCTGTATATAGCCTATATATTTTGGATCCTCCTTCCTCATTCAATAATTTTAAAATCCCTCATGAACTTTTTCATATTTATATACCTCATAGAGGCAATATGTTTAAAATCAAAGCAGTGATAAGAAATTTCCGGCCCTTTCAGAGCCAATGGTCAAAACGAGGATTTTCGATGATTTGCATTTACTTGTGATTTTGAAGGATTCAAACTTTCGAAATAAACTAAACCATTTAGAAAAATTCCAAAGAACTGGTAAACTATTTAAAAATATGCGTTGATGCCAGGACACACATGAAGTCAATTATGAGGTGATGTAGCAGATATGTATTCATTATGGGTTCATTTCAATTTATCTAACATGATAAATTTGATATTTTAAGTTAAAAATATTTGATTTGAAGGTAGAATCCAATGCTATGATGCTTGTTGTGAACCAACGGCAAACCATCCATTTCATAAGCGTCATTGTCAGTAGATGACGCTTATGTGATGGGAACAGAATGTATAGAATGAAGTAATTTATAGTTAAAGGGGACTTTTTTTTAATAATTGAACTGATATATGTATTTATAGTTGAGTATAGCTTTCAGTCCATGTAATCTTTACAGGAGCTAAAAGAAAACAAGCAAGTAATGCGGGAAACCCAACAACTCCTGATCCTAATACGCCTCAGGTACCCTTTTTTATTGGTATAATTGTTAGAAAGATGTAACATTTCATAATCTACGGGATTGGAATATTGCTGTTAAAATGCGTCAACTTATTTTTGACAATGCAAGTTTAATTCTGCGGTGACATATTTGGTGAACATTGGAATGCTTTTAACCGGAGCTGTGAAATTTTATGGTGATTTTAAGGACAGTAAATGGAGGGGGGTTGGGTACTGTTAAAAAGGTATTTTGATAGAAATTGGTGATGTTAAGAGCTTGGGTAAATTGAGAAATGGGTAAAAATGAGCCCCTAATGTGGCACACTTAGCACCACTCTAAATTGTAGAGAATTAAATGTTTATAAAACTGAAATTTGATTTGCATTGGATTGAATTGAACACTCTGCATATGGATTGAATTGAAATTCAAACCATGACCATGGATGAAAGCTGGCCTGTCTTAGCCCTTCTATGTTGGTTGTAGTTAATGACTTGATTAATGTACTTCAAGATATTTGTCATTCCAATGTATTTCTGCCGTTTTCTTAAATCATTGGTAAATTATGTATAATCGAAATGTTGTCTGCTACATCAAGATATGAAATGAAATGTCGTGGTTGTCCAACTTAGCTAGAAATAGTTAACTCAGGTTTTGTATGCATGCATCCCCGATCCAATATAAAGTGGGTTAACTGGTCTTTTTTTTCCTCGTGTGTTTGCCTCCGAATATATTGTATGGCCACAACCACCAGTTTCCAAGTGGTCAAGACACTTAAACATGGTGCGTAATATCATGCATTCAAATCTTGCTTTATAGGATTTAATCCACGAATGTTATATACCAACTAGATTGTAATGACAACATAATTATTCAAATCAAATCCAAAGATAATTTCAAATATAGGGATAAGGTTGTTCTTGTTATATAACCTTCATTTCATTCAACATCCAAATTTGTTTTCCTTAAATTCAAGCCTTTATTACAACTAAAAATATGTTTTACCTTACTGGAAAGAGCACGGAGTCCCGCCATGGTACTTTACATTTGACTTTCTTTTCCTATAAGTCCAAGAGACATGTTGTAGCCTGAGCACTAGATATACTATAAACCCCTTGCATGGAAATCATTCACATCATCTCTACCTCTAACACATGAATTATAATACAGACTTAATTTTTACTTCTATTTGTTCCTCAAATGCAACCACAAGCATTTTATCCACTCAAATTCCCCTGGACCATGTTCTTTTACGGCTTCTGTGTTCTACGAAGCACTGCACACTTAATGTTTAATACATATTGTTTCTACAATAGTTAAGCTGTTTTCCATAGCTTTTTTGTTAGCTGTGATTGTTGTTTTGCGGCTCCATATGACCACATATTCCTCCGCTATGATACCCACTTCACTGTTATCAAAAATGGTCATTCAATTTAAGCAATATCATCTTTTACAGGTCGTTGAAAATTTCTTGCAAAATTACTTGCTACTGGCTATTATTATGTGGTATTAGAAAATCAACAAGGTACTAAGGTTTAGTTATATCTCACTATCCATCTTCGAACACATAAGATTTAAATAAAATTACAAATTAATAGGTGATCGACGTATATATTGTTCAAATTTCTTCTTGCTATATTACATGCACAAATTTTGTTGTTAAAAATAAAATAAAATATGCCTTAAATTTATTTTTCATTTGTGTCGCATTTACTGGTGTATGATATTAATTAGCCTTGCTCTGTTGTTTGTTAGGTTCGCAACTATGTTACACTAGCAGAATACTCATGTTTTCAGATTTATTTAAGAATTTTGTCCTTGGTTTCCCTGCCAGTTGTTCCCCTTATTTATTTTTCCCCTTATTTTTGGTATTTGTGTTTACCATGGAGGCAATTTGCTTTGCATCAACTAACATTTGCATCCTTATGTGAAGATTTATACAAAAATTGTGGTGAACTGTTCACTAATTAGTATCAATCATGGAAGTCAATTACATAGTTAAATCAATGCATCTGAGAATATTAGTTTTGCACCGGGTAAAGAGAGGAGTCATTTTTCAGTTCATTCACAATCTTGTTATACTGAACTTATTAAAATTACATTTTTTCCAGTCATACCGTGGAAGCAACAACTTGACAGTTCAACAGTCTAAATTAATTAGAAAGCAAGCAGCTGAAAATGAAATGCAAGTAGCTGAAAATGAGGGCATAAAAATAATTTAACGGTCTAAATGAATTGGAAAGAAAGCTGAAAATGATCAGGGAAGTAAAACAATTCAACAGTCTAAGCAAATTGGAAAGAAAGATGAAAATGATCACGACAGAAAAATAGTGCAAGTTGATGAAAATGAGGGTAGAAAAAATAAAATATTGAATTGGGAAAGACAAGTAGTTGCAGAAGGAACGTTGGTATCCACTAATCCAGAAGATTTGGTGCACTTTAAAAAACTTGGATCGCAAGGTTGGAAAGTTTGGATTGATGCGGTGGTGGATCCAGAAACTTTCCTGTGGAGGCCGAATTCCGAAATGACTACTATTGGAGAAGCTATTGGATCAACTGTGGCTTGGAATAAAAATTACGTTGCCTTCAGCTAGAGGGTTTTCGTATGGTATGCAACCTTTTGTAGAAAAAACTTCCATCTTTCTTATGTATATTTTGGGTTAGATCATGTATGTATTTTGAAACGGTTATGTTTTTAGTGACGGGTTAAGTTGGTGATGTACTACGTACGTGTGTTTTATGTTGATCAAATATTATGTTGACTAATATATATGAATCGTGTAGTAATATTTGTTGCATTGAAATATGAATCATATTATTATTAATATACATGAATTCTTTTTACTAGTCAGGTCTATGTAATTTACAACAGAAAAAGTTGTAATAAGTCATATTACAAGGGTGATAAAATGTTGTAATATCAAAGAAGTCACAATGGTGTGAAAATGTTCTAATATCAAGGAACTCATAATAGTATAAAAATGTTGTTATATCTAATGACCTCACGATATTACAATATCTACAACAACGGGGGGGGGGGGGGGAAGTTATAATATAGTTTATGGCGACGGTGACAAAAATTGTTGTACGTATGCTCTTACTTTACTATAGTATATACAACAACGGAGAACTAGAGCTGTAATAAAATTTATTACAATGGGGTATAACTGTTGTTAAAAACCCAATTACAACAGGGTTGCAATGGTGCATAAAAGTTGTAAAAGATTTTAATGTATTACAACTTCTGCATACACGACAGTGGCATCACTATTTTAAAATGTAATTACAATGGTTTTCCACCGTTGTAATAGAGTCAATTTTTTGTAGTGCTTTGGTTCTACAAGACCTAAAACTACTCACCATTTCACATAACTTGTTAACATATCAACCTAAAATTTGTCTTTATTTAGAGTACTTATACACAAAACATGAACAACTAGCATACGATAGGAAACCTTTTGATCCTAGATTCCTAAATGCCAATTAGACCTGACTGAGCTGGAAGAATATAAATAGGTAGAAAATTTTGATGGAGCTATCATAATCAGAAAAACAGAATGAGAAAGCTCTTCTATGTTACAACCTGCAATAACACATCAGAATATTCTACTCATATTAAGTGAATATTTTGTGCAGAAATGAAAGCGGTTGTAATGGCCCAAATTTCCGTACTCTTTGAGTCGACGAACAACACCACATGTCCAACCCAAATTGCACAGAAATATTAATCATTATTAGAAAGAAGTTAGAGGATGAGAAATAGAAAGAAAGAAATATTAGAATAGAAGAAAACGAACAACACAAACTCACAGCGGAGCGAATAAAATATAAAGATAACATAAACTTTGAAATACAAACTAGTAACTTTATATACATACCATCATTAGAGCACAACAGCTAACTCTGGAACAGTTATAAACACCTGTTTCCAGATACGAACAATTACACAGCGGAAAATATGATAGTCTATAGCTAACTGGTGAAGCCTCCTGCTTCAAGCTCCCCCAAGTGAAAATGAAAAATCCCGACTACTTGACTGCCCATACAAATTTGGGCACCCAAGATTTAAGGGAAAACAAAACAAACTCTGGGTCAGTCATGGGACTGATGTGAGTAAACTCCAACCATTTGTTTAACTTTCAAAATCCTTTCGAAAGAAATGATAATCGTAAGATCGATCCACACATAAACACGAATGGTTTTTACATTACGATAACCAAAAATATTTTTTGATATCAAATCCAGTGATATTATAATAGTGTTTACAACAAATAAATAGAATATGGCGAAACGCTTGCATATCGCGCTTCATATATGATATAAAATCAAAAACCATAGGGTGCTTATTGGAGATTGGATTTCCAACATGACAAGGTATGGAACCACCTTCCGATAGTGTATCTCTAAAGGGGAACACACTGGGTTCAACAAGAACATCTTACAACCCGGCCCACACATGGATGACCACTCATTTAACTTGAGTGTATCAAGCATATTATCACCAACAGTTGTGATCAGCAACCATTACCGAAAGCATACAACAGCGAATGACCCACATGGCCATGCTGCCTGCCCGATTTCTGTCATTTACCGGGTGATGAGGCTTGAGGTCACGATTATCTTTTTAGAACATCTTGCCACTATTTGCTTTGAATGCCACATTGTTAGACATTCGTCCATATACATTGTCCTAGGACTAAACAAATCGAAGGCATTATTCCATCAATCCATCTTGGGAAATTTCTACCTAGGATTAACAGAACAGCCCTTGCATTTTAGTCCTTCTTCAGTCATCTTTAGCATAAGTTGATTCGTAACATTTATGCCAATATGGAGTGGTTTTCAGATATTAAATATGATCCCGGTCTTTCCATATTGACAACGGAGGTAAAAAGCAAATCAAACTTTGATAGTTGGTGATTTAACTATCAAAGAAACATCCATACAACCAATGGTCCTATTTCCCAATTGGAAATTTCTGCCGATCAACCATCAAACAACACAAGCCCCTTTTTAAATTAATTCCTTATTATATTATTGTTTCCAATTCCCATTTCCCCCTCTTCTAGATTCTTTCAAAATTCAATTATCTTTCTCAATTCTTAGAAAACACTTTCAATATTCTAATTTCTTTATACGAGAAAATATCTCTTATTCCAGTTAGGAAACATTCTAAATATTCACAAATCCTTATTTTCTATATTCAGAAAATATACCTTACTAATATCGAAAATATTCTCATATTCCATTTCTAAATTCCTCGTTGATCAATTCATTTCATTTCCTACGAGTAGAAAATAGTTTTATTTGGAAAAAACATTTCAAAATCTTTTAAATTTATGCGATGTTATAAAACATCGTTATTGTAACTCAAAACATTTATCATTTATTAACTAACCATATTGCTAACCAATATTCATTATCGAACCTTAACCATTCCTCCATCAATCATGAAGTCAATCAAATTGGGTATAATTACCTCTCCGACATTAATTGAACAATGTTCTCAATTTTGAAATAGTCAAAGCTCACAACTTCAAACAAAACATCGCTTACGCGACTCTCAGATTCAATCTAAGAATCCACTTCCTTTACGGAAAAACATTGATTATAACGGTAGCATTACAATCGTTGTTTCCAAATATTTGATTTATAAGACATGTACTGTAGCGGCAGCGTTAAAATCACTGTTTAGATTTACAAAACATTTATTATAACGACAATGCTAAAATCATTGTTTAGATTTACAAACCATTATTATAACGACAACGCTAAAATCATTGTTTAGATTTACAAAACATTTATTATAACGACAGCGCTAAAACCACTGATTAGATTTTTAACAGTAGCGTTATAATCATTGTTCCCAAATAATTGGTATATAAAAATATAACCTGTACTTATTACTTCAATTAGTAAGTAAATAAATAAATAAATAACTAGATTTGATTCAAAACGGAAAGTAAAAATAAATACTTCCCTAAATTCAATATAATCGAATTCCAATAAATAACTCTCTCTCTCGAATAATCTATATTCGATTATATTCCTATCTTCGGAATTTATCTACCATTTCAGGTTTATTCAAATCCCCAA
The DNA here is from genome assembly GCA_030737875.1 of Allium sativum. Taxonomy (NCBI): domain Eukaryota; kingdom Viridiplantae; phylum Streptophyta; class Magnoliopsida; order Asparagales; family Amaryllidaceae; genus Allium; species Allium sativum. Next base: position 233,280,210 of record CM060924.1, on the reverse strand, counting down.
TTCACTTTTGGATTTCTCCTTTCCAAGTCATTAACATATTTTATAATCATTCCAATCTACAAAACGTAATAACACTTTATTTTATATTCCGAATTTTGAACTAAAATTCATCATTTTATTTTTAAAAGATTACCCATTTTCCTTTTCATTCAGTTTCCAACTTGGATTCTTATTTCAAATCTGAATTTCCTTTAGAGATATTTCATTTGCAAAATATTTCCTTTAAACCATTGTTCACTTTAAACGTGAATATATTTCTTTTGTATACAATCAAAATAGTTTGATTTCGTACTTATAAATAATATCTAAACCAAAATTCTATTTATAACTTCTATTCAGATTTTTCCATACCAATCTCATTTGCATTGCAATCATTTAAAACCTCGCTTATACTTTCCTTATAAATTTGCTAAGTTCAAATCTCAATTCAAATATTGGTTTCAAAACTCATTTCCACTTTTTTGGATAAATTCAAATTTGAATTTATATTTCAATTTATTTTCAAAATAAATATTTTATAGAATTTATAAACATCGTTTATAAATTAATCTACTCAATTTATCAGTTTAAAAACCAATTTCTATTTAAAAGCTCCTTTTAAAATCTTATAACGATTCTACATTCGATTATAAAATACCTATTTTGAACCAAGTATTAATTATAGAATGATAATCCATAAATATTGTCTATAAATTTAATTACTCGATTTATTCGTTAAAACAAGTTTATATTTTCTAATCTACTTAAAAATCAAATTTCCATTTTGGAAATACTTTCTTTTTAAGTATTAAATTCCTATTTTATATTCAAAAATATTTTATGGTATTTAAAATACCAAATTTCTAGGCCAGCCATATTTAAACACAATAAGATCAATCACAGTTAATGTATCACAGCATATGTCACAATCAATGCAAACACAATAATATAAATGTTGAGTAGTCCAGTTGGATTCCTCTAACCCGTTTCCCAGCATCCACAGATGTTAATCAACGAAAACATCATCAATTCCATTTAAAAATGGTATTAGAATCAATATCCAATCAATTGTTCCTATATCAACCATTTCAATCAATTTTATCAACCATCCATCCAATCGACAATCATAGAGCATAAAATTAATATATTTAAAACACGTTTATATAGAAACATAAATGAAGCAGAGTTAGTGAGTTTACTCACCTTGTTTTCGTAGTTGACGGTTTTGCTTTTGTTACGTTTAAAATCAAACGGCGTTTGATTTCATCACAAAATTCCAGTAGCTCTGCCCTCAATGAAGTTAGTTCCACGATGTAGATCTCCTTGCTGTGATTTTAATGGCTTTTTATTCACCAATTTTGTTCACGTAACTAACGGTTGTAGCGTTTACAAATTTATCGATGAATTAATATAAAAGTAAAACCGTCAAACTTTAAATTACTCGATTAGGGTAAATTAACCTTTGTGTTGATCTTTAAGTTAATCCTAGATAACCCATCGCTTATACTTTCCCAGGAAAGCCAATGCTGCTCTGCCTATCCAATAACACGCTCCTTTCTTCATTCGCCATCACCGTGAACTTCGGCTACCCATTATAATCGACCCTTCCTCCAACCAAAATCATTACGGATAAATTATCTCCCCTTGACTCCTTCACAGATTATCAAAACTCCAAACCACTAACACTACAAATCACCAAAACAAATTCTCCACTACAAATCTCCAAACCAAATTCTCCACTGTCTCAAAAATGAAACCCGCTCCAGCTCCTCTATTCATACCATCACCGAATTTAAATGGTGTAACTATTTGAATAGTAATTAATTATTATAAACCATATCATTGGACCGCTAATTACTTTCCATAATACTACTTCTCCCAGTCGATGTCACAAAACACACATCTACCCTATCATTCTTCTGGGCATCATGGTTACTGCCACATCATAAATTCTGAAACGTATGAAGCCACGGGTTGGGCCCACTCTTTTCAACCTCCCTGCTATAACAATGTTCAAGCTTCTCCCCTTTCAGAAAATACAAACCCGATGTCCCCCTTTGTATACACATACCATGCCTTGTGTCTTCCCACTCCATACTCCAATATTCAAACAGCTCCAACATAATAAAACTATCATTCCACTTAAAAAATTATGACTTGCCATCTTCTCATGTACCAAATATTGGAGCAGTAACCATCACTCTTACCATGGCCGTTTTTGTCACCCCACTGTTCTTTTTCTTTGGCAAACTTTAAGCAGTTTAAAGTTTAATACCAATGAAGAAATAGAAACATTGAAGTCTGCTACAACCCCTCACCATGACCGATCATTCTTCTTCTATATAACACGTCACACTTCCAGTAAAGAAACCCACCCACTATTGATCCCTTTCGCAACAATCCCCCCTTCGTTCTTCCACCAATTTCCAAACTGCTTACACCACTACAATCCCTATCGAAATCTCCCCCAACCGCTCACCATTACACTCAGACCGACGCCCTTGAACGAATTCCGTTCTTGGCCTTCCTCAGCACTCTTACAGTGTTAATGCGACCCTTATGTTCACAGAATCCTCACAAAAAAATATCGAAAAATCACCCAGGAACCCGAACACACAACTGAAATCGCACCTTATTGTACCAAATCCCTTAATTTCTGTCGCTGTTCATGTTTTGCAGCAAAGAGAATGAAATTCGAATTCCTTGAAATTGGTACAGTGGTAAGGAGGATTTCCTAGTGAATCCAAATATATGATTCTGGTGACTTTAGGATTTGTTTCGGTATGACTTCGAATCCCTAAATCGCGATTTTGTTTCGTTTTCTGGGGAGATCGATTTAGAACAGGGAACGGAAGAAATGAATTGGGGAAAAAGGGATTTGGAAGGGGCGGTTTTGTAAAGAGGATTTATATGAGGGAAGAATCGGCTTGCAAAATGAACGAAAGAGGAGAATAGGGGATATATAATAAAGAATTATTTGGCTTCACACAGAAGATTTAGTATAGCTTCAGATTGAAGGAATCATGTGGCTTTACAAAGAAGCTTCACAGTTATTTTGTTATTTATTTAAAGATTTGCGTACCTTGCTACATAGAATTTCATTCACTTTTGGACTGCTATAGACAAAAATAAAAATACTACCGTGTTAAGTGATGTGCCATTATGCAGAAAATATAATAATATAGACAAGCTAACTTATATTGTGATATCCGAAAATGCTGATATAGGGTGTAAAATACTCCAAATAAAAAGTTTTCTTATTTTTCAAGATAAAGATTACAATAAAATTTTATGAATTATTTTATAACTACGTCTCACGAATCTTGCAGTAATAATCTATTTCGGACTTTATAAAATTAATTTTGTTATAAATCCGATATCGTTTGGAAATCATATTGAATCAATTTTCAAAATAAACTAATAAAATATATATATTCAATCTAAATATATACATATAGCTTCAAATAATCTAATTTGAATTTATGACTCGGTATTCCAAATTAAAGCAACATTCATATTAATTAAATTTTGACTCATTTATTTATTAAATCGTTATAAAATCCTTTTTAAAGTATCAATACAACATTTAAAACCAATTTAAATGTTCAAAATTAAATGGCTAAAAATCCAGGTCGTTACATTCCTTATCCCTTAAAATAATTTCGTCCTCGAAATTGCCAAGCAGTAAAAATGCTATAACTCTAAATCCTCATAACCTACTTAGTTGAAATCTTATATTCCATACCTTCATAACCCAGTTCTTATCCGACCTTCGAATTCTCATATCAATACTCGACCATTCAAAATTCTTTCCAAATGATCTGTCCACCATTTTTGGACAATCCACCATTACATTCTTGTCTTCAATCCATATGCCCTTCTGCATATCCACACACATTCTAATTGATTTTAAATCCATTTTTCAATTTCATTATTCCACTTGAAATTTTATTAACCAACTCTGGTTTTCTTATTTCAATTATAATTAACAACTCAATTTTAAAGTATCAAAAATTTCTTGAAAATTTTCTAACTCTCTAAATTTTCAAAAAATTTCGCTTGCATCTCCTTTGCACGGCTCAATCGGTACAACCACAACTCGCCTTTCTAGGCCTTCTTTAATCCAAAAAAAAAAACCAAAAATCCAAGCGGCTTGCCCCATAGGCTCATAAAACCGTCAAACCCAAGTAATATTGTAAACATATACCATTTTGCCAGGCATAATTCTATCTCTTGCATTTGCTTCCATACAATATCTGCTCAGCATACATATATCTGTTTCCAATCGATTCCAAATCAATTCAACCTTTGGTCTTTAACTTTTCTAATCAACTTTCTGATTAGTTCACTTATATTCCTTAATCCAAACTGAGTTCTATTTCCAAAAATCAACGCTCTTATTTTGCTTGAGTTCAATTCCATCACAGTTTAATTCCAAACAACAACATCCAATATATATTCAACTTATTTGATTTTATTCTGGATTATCTCTAATCCAGTCCAATTTTATTTAACTTAAGTTAAATTTCAATTCATTTGATTCACTTCTACCATTTTAATCCATTCAACTTATACAAGTAAGATTCTAATTTAAGAATTCAAATTTCTGGGTTTTATTTCAAATTAGTTTAAAATCATATAGATTTATATACATATATTTATAATCAACTCAATTCAAAACATTTGAATTTCTAAAACATATTGTCCTTTTCAAATAAATTTTTATTCCCAAATTACTATGGTAGCAATCCATCACTCTGAAACTTGAAAATGAACACCGATAATGTTGCGATCCATTGTCAGAATTATTTTCTCGCCACTAAAGTGATTTCAGTGCTTAATCCCTTTAAAAATTGATTTAAACCATTATTATTCAAAAATACTTTAAAGTAATGTTAGATTACTTTTAAAAACACTTTAGAAAATATTTCTGAACAACCGAGATTTAAATTTCATAAACTTGGATTTAAATTCAATTCCAGTTCATCTTATTTGGACACATTATCCATATACAAACTATATTTGATTTTATATAACCAGTTCAATATCTTATAATTTCATTTGATTGTAATAACAATCATCCTATCTATATACTATAAGATTTCAAAAAGTATTCCTTTTATATAGAAAATAGTTTTTGGGCAAAATTATTTGATTTACCCATTTTAAAATAATACCGTATCGAATTGCTTTGTCCAAGAGTTTAGAAACACCTATCGATGTAGTTGTACATTCTGTATCGATCAGAATTCATAAACTACTCAACAAACCAATCAACACAATATAAAACAATTTTTATATCAAATCTACAAATATGCGCTTACATATATACACTCAAATTCAATCTAGGGTATTACTAACACCATCTCTATTGAATTACGCCACAGAGCTAAGGTTACTACTTAACCTTCATCTCTGATACCAAATGTAATGGCCCGAATTTCCGTACTCTTCGAGTCGACGAATAACACCACATGTCCAACCCAAATTGCACATAAATACGAATCATTATTAGAAAGAAGTTAGAGGATGAGAAATAGAAAGAAAGAAATATTAGAATAGAAGAAAATTAAGAACATAAACTCATAGCGGAACGAATAAAATATATTAGATAACATAAACTTTGAAATACAAACTAGTAACTTTATATACATACCATCATCAGAGCACAACAGCTAACTCTGGAACAGTTATAAACATATGTTTCCAGATACGAACAATTACACAGCGGAAAACATGATAGTCTATAGCTAGCTGGAGAAGCCTCCTGCTTCAAGCTCCTCCAAGTGAACCTGGAAAATCCCGACTACTTGACTGCCCGTACAAATTTGGGAACCCAAGAGTTTAGGAAAAACAAAATAAACTCTGGGTCAGTCATGGGACTGGTGTGAGTAAACTCCAACCATTTGTTTAACTTTCAAAATCCTTTCAAAAGAAATGATAATCGTAAGACCGATCCACGCATAAACATGGATGGTTTTAACCTTACGATAACAAAAAATAATTTTTGATATCAAATCCAGTGATATTATAATAGTGTCTACAACAAATAAATAGAATCTAGCAAAACGCTTGCATCTCACACTCTATATATAATATAAAATCAAAAACTGCAGGATGCTTATTGGAGATTGGATTTCCAACATGACAAGGTATGGAGCCACCTTCCGAGAGTGTATCTCTAGATGGGAATACACTAGGTTCAACAAGAACGTCTTGCAACCCGGCCCACACATGGCTGACCACTCATTTAACTTTAGTGTATCGAGCATATTATCACCAACGGTTGTGATCAGAAACCATTACCAAAAGCATACAGCAGCAAATAGAATAAGAAGCAAATGAATTTTCTTTAGATCAGGTGATAATACCCCCTAATGGTAATGGCCCACATGGCCGTGCTGCCTACCCAATTTATGTCATTTCCCGGGTGATGAGGCTTGAGGTCACGATTATCTTTTTAGAACATCTTGCCACTACTTACTTTGAATGCCACATCGTCAGACATTCGTCCATATATGCAAGGCACTATTCCATCAATCCATCTTGGGCAATTTCTACCTAGGATTTACAGAACAACCCTTGCATTTTACTTCCTCTTCAATCATCTTTAGCATAAGTTGATTCGTAACATTTATGCCAATACAGAATGGTTTTCAGATATTAAATCTGATCCTGGTCTCTCCATATTGACAATGGAGGTAAAAAAATAAATCAAACTTTGATAGTTGGTGATTTAACTATCAAAGAAATATCCATACAATCAACGGTCTTATTTCCCAATTGGAAATTTCTACCGGTCAACCATCAAACAACACAAGCCCCTTTTTAAATTAATTCCTTATTATATTATTGTTTCCAATTCCCATTTTCCCCTCTTCTAGGTTCTTTCAAAATTCAGTTGTCTTTCTCGATTCTTGGAAAACACTTCCAATATTCTAATTTCTTTATACGAGAAAATATCTCTTATTCCAGTTAGGAAACATGTCTAAATATTCACGAATCCTTATTTTCTGTATTCAGAAAATATACCTTATTAATATCGAAAATATTCTCATATTCCATTTCTAAATTTCTCGTTGACCAATTCGTTTCATTTCCTACGCGTAGAAAATATCTCTCGTTTTATTTGGGAAAAACATTTCAAAATCTTTTAAATTTACGCGATGTTATAAAACATCGTTATTGTAACTCAAACCATTTATCATTTATTAACTAACCATATTGCTAACCAATCTTCACTATCGAACCTTTACCATTCCTCCATCAATCATAAAGTGAATCAGGTTGGGGTATAATTACCGCTCAGACCTTAATTGAACAATATTCTCAATTTTGAAATAGTCAAAGCTCACAACTTCAAACAAAACATCGCTTACGCGACTCTCAGATTCAATATAAGAATCCACTTCCTTTACGGAAAAACATTGGTTATAACGGTAGCGTTATAATCGTTTTTTTCCAAATATTTGATTTATAAGACATTTACTATAGCGACAGCGTTAAAATCGCTGTTTAGATTTATAAAACATTTATTATAATGACAGCGCTAAAATCGCTGTTAAGATTTACAAACCATTTATTATAATGACAGCGCTAAAATCGCTGTTTAGATTTACAAAAAATTTATTATAACGACAACGCTAAAATCACTGTTTAGATTTTTAACAGTAGCGTTATAATCGTTGTTCCCAAATAATTGGTATATAAAGATATAACTTTTACTTATTACTTCAATTAGTTAGTAAATAAATAAATAATTAGATTTGATTCAAAATGGAAAGTAAAAATAACTACTTCCCTAGATTCGATATAATCGAATTCCAATAAATAACTCTCTCTCAAATAATCTATATTCGATTATATTCCTATCTTCGAAATTTATCTACTATTTTAGGTTAATTCAAATCCCCAATTCACGTTCGGATTTCTCCTTTCCAAGTCATTACCACATTTTATAATCATTCCAATCTACAAAACGTAATAACACTTTATTTTATATTCCGAATTTTGAAATAAAATTCATCATTTTCTTTTTAAAAGATTATCCATTTTCCTTTTCATTCAATTTCCAATTTGGATTCTTATTTCAAATCTGAATTTCCTTTAGGGATATTTCATTTGCAAAATATTTCCTTTAAACCATTGTTCACTTTAATCGTGAATATATTTCTTTTATATATAATCAAAACAGTTTGATTTCGTACTTATAAATAATATCTTAACCCTAATTCAATTTATAACTTCTATCCAGATTTTTCCATACCAATCTCATTTTCATTGCAATCATTTAAAACCTCGTTTATACTTTCCTTATAATTTTGCTAAGTTCAAAACTCATTTCAACTTTTTCAGATAAATTCAAATTTGAATTTATATTTCAATTTATTTCCAAAATAAATATTTTACCGAATTTATAAACATCGTTTATAAATCAATCTACTCAATTTGTCTGCTTAAAAACCAATTTCTATTTAAAAGCTCCTTCTAAAATCTTATAACGATTCTACATTTGATTATAAAATGTCTATTTTGAATCAAGTATTAATTATACAATGATAATCCATAAATATTGTCTATAAATTTAATTACTCGATTTATTCGTTAAAACAAGTTTACATTTTCAAATTTACTTAAAAATCAAATTTCCATTTTGGAAATACTTTCTTTTTAAATTATAAATTCCTATTTTATATTCAAAAATATTTTATGGTATTTAAAATACCAAATTTCTAGGCCAGCCATATTTAAACACAACAAGATCAATCACAGTTAATGTATCACAGCATATGTCACAATCAATGCAAACACAATAATATAAATGTTGAGGAATCCAGTTGGATTCCTCCAACCTGTTTCCCTGCATCCACAGATGTTAATCAACGAAAATATCATCAATTCCATTTAAATATGGTATTAGAATCAATATTCAATCTTGTTCCTATATCAACCATTTCAATCAATTTTATCAACTATCCATCCAATTGACAATCATAGAGCATAAAATTAATATATTTAAAACTCGTTTATATAGAAATATAAACGAAGCAGAGCTAGTGAGTTTACTCACCTTTATTTTCGCAGTTGACTGTTCTGCTTTTGTTTCATTTAAAATCAAACGTCGTTTGATTTTATCACAAAATTCCAGTAGCTCTGCTCTCAATGAAGTTAGTTCCATGATGTAGATCTCCTAGCTATGATTTCAACGGCTTTTGATTCATCAAATTCTGTTCATGTACCTAATGGTTATAGTGTTTACAAATTTATCGATGAATTAATATAAAACTAAAACCGTTAAACTTTAAATTACTCGATTAGGGTACATTAACCTTTGTGTTGATCTTTAAGTTAATCCCAGATAATCCATCGCTTATACTTTCCCAGGAAAGCCAATGCTGCTCTCCCTTTCCAATAACACGCTTCTTTCTTCATTCGCCATCACCGTGAAATTCAGCTACCCATTACAATCGACCCTTCCTCCAACCAAAATCATTACGGATAAATTATCTCCCTTTGACTCCTTCATAGATTATCAAAACTCCAAACCACTAACACCACAAATCTCCAAACCAAATTCTCCACTGTCTCAAAAATGAAACCCGCTCCAGCTCCTTTATTCACGCCATCACCGAATTTAAATGGTATAACTATTTGAATAGTAATGAAATATTATAAACCATATCATTGGACCGCTAATTACTTTCCATAACACGACTTCTCCCAGTCGATGTCACAAAACACACATCTACCCTCCCATTCTTTTGGGCGTCATGGTTATTGCCACATCATAAATTGTAAAACGTATGAAGCCACAGGTTGGGCCCACTCTTTTCAACCTCTCTGCTATAACAATGTTCAAGCTTCTCCCCTTTCAGAAAATACAAACCTGATGCACCCTTTGTATACACAGACCACGCCTTGTGTCTTTCCACTCCATACTCCAATATTCAAACAGCTCCAGCATAATTAAACTATCATTCCACTCAAAAAAATACGACTTGCCATCTTCTCATGTACCAAATATTGGAGTAGTAACCATCACTCTTACTATGGCCGTTTCTATAACCCCACTATTCTTTTTCTTTAGCAAACTTTAAATAGTTTAAAGTTCAATACCAAATGAAGAAATATAAACATTGAAGTCCGCTACATCCCCTCACCACGACCGAGCATTCTTCTTCTATACAACACGTCACACTTCCAGTAAAGAAACCCACCCACTGTTGATCCCTTCCTCAACAATCCTCCCTTCTTTCTTCCACCAATTTCCAAACTGCTTACACCACTACAATCACTATCGAAATCTCCCCCAATCGCTCACCATCACACTCAGACCGACGCCCTTGAACGAATTCCGTTCTTGGCCTTCCTCAGCACTGTTATAGTGTTAACGCGACCCATATGTTCACAGAATCCTCACAAAAAAATAACAAAGGAACCAAACTCACCTAGGAACCCGAACACACAATCGAAATCGCACCTTGTTGTACCAAATCGCTCAATTTCCGTTGTTTTTCATGTTTTTGCAGCAAAGAGAATAAAGTTCGAACTCCTTGAAATTGGCAGAGTAGTGAGGAAGATTTCCTCGTGAATCCAAATATATGCTTCTGGTGACTTTAGGATTTGTTTCGGGTTGACTTCAAATTCCTAAATCGTGATTTTGTTTTGTTTTCTAGGGAGATCGATTTAGAACAGGGAACAGAAGACATGAATTGGGGAAAAAGGGATTTGGTAGGGGCGGTTTTGTAAAGAGGATTTGTATGAGGGAAGAATCGGCTTGCAAAATGAACGAAAGAGGAGAATAGTAATAAAGAATTATTTGGCTTCGCGCAAAAGATTTAGTATAGCTTCATATTGAAGGAATCGGGCGGCTTTACAAAGAAGCTTCACAGTTATTTTGTTATTTATTTAAAGATTTGCATATCCTACTACTTAGAATTTCATTCACTTTTGGACTGCTATACACAAAAATAAAAATACTACCGTGTTAAGCGATGTGCCATTATGTAGAAAATATAATATTGTAGAAAGCTTACTCATATTGTGATATCCCAAAATGCTGATAAAGAGTGTAAAATACTCCAAATAAAAAGTTGTTTATTTTTCAAAATAAAAATTACAGTAAAATTTTATAAATTATTTTATAACTACGTCTCACGAATCTTGCAGTAATAATCTATTTCGGATTTTATAAAATTAATTTTGTTATAAATCCGATATCGTTTGGAAATTAAATTAAATCAATTTTCAAAATAAACAAATAAAATATATATTCAACTAAATATATACATATAGCTTCAAATAATCTAATTTGAATTTATGATTCGATATTTCAAATTAAAACAACAATCATATTAATTAAATTTTGATTCATTTATTTAATAAATCAATATAAAATCCTTTTTAAATTATTAATACAACATTTAAACCCAATTTAAATGTTCTAAATTAAATGGCTTAAAATCTGAGTCGTTACAGTGGTGATTGATTAATAATTGAATTTTTGCTGATATACGTATTGATTCCCTTTTAAACATGGTTAATATGTATGTTGCAGCGTTTTAGGTTAGATATGTATGCATCTTGACATTAGAAGCAACGATAACTCGAATGTAAGTGTTGATTTTCACAATGGTCTGATTAAACTAGCACTGTAGTTTTTAGAATAATGCAATGAAGTCGTCCAGTGTAACGAATGACAAAAATAATACATCAAAACTCATGCAAAAATAAAAATTAAGTATTATAAACAGGACGAGGTCCTATTACAAAGTAACTCAACCAACAATATAATACTTCATTACCATGACATGGAAACTGCAAAGGCCAAACGTTATCTTCAGTTTACTTATTATGCTTCGCATGGCTCCCACTGCATTAAGAAAATGTATTTAACCTCTAACACCAATAAATATATACATCCATAATAAATCATTCAATACGACTCCAGAGATATATACTTTACAAAATATAAAAATAAATACCAGCAATAAGGAGTGAATGGTTTGGAAGAGTTCAGAAACAAGTACATTGTGGACAACCTTAACCTCATCTTTATAGATTTCACGATTAATGCAGCCTCCTACTTTCACTACAAATTCATTGCTTGGTTTTTTAATGGATCTATTGCCCTGTTTTTTTGTGGGTGGGGATGAAGGACTGTACGTGTAATAACCCGAATTTTTAGCCATTATGTTTGAACATTTAAAATTGGTGTTAAATGGTGATTTGGAAATTTAAGTAACTTGAATTCTACAATTTTGAGTATTAATTTAATTCGAATATTTAAATAACAAATTTAATTCCGAAATAATTAAGAATAAACTGGATTTGAGGTATAGCATGAATTGTATGATTTATTAAGATCCAGTTAAGATTGGAATTGAATTATAATGAGGAATTTATTAATTAAACTATGTTTGAACGTATAAATCATAATTAATTAAAAACGAGCCCGTAGATCGAGCGCGTTGTTGGTAGTTTTACGTTTTCAACTTCATATGGATGTACATGATTCAATATAAGTCGGAACTCTTTGAAACAAGAATCTTCTGGATCTATTTGATTATAGATTTCTAATGAAAGAGAAAAATCAAGATTTCATCTAGTAGATTTTGAGTTCTTTCAAAATGAAATTTTCAGAAAAATTGCTGAAGAATCGTTTATGAACCATAACTATTTATTTAATAAAATAGAAGGGATTTAGGATATCAATGTAACTTGAAACTTAAAATCTTGAATTTAAAATCGAGTTAAGTTAGTTAAAGCTATATAAATTCATTTTTGAAAGGCAAGTGAAAAAATTTATTCCTTACTTCAAGAGTTACATCGACTGGAAAATATTCAAAAAAATACAGACTCATGACTTTCAAGCCTTGAATTAACCAAAACTGGTAACAAAAATAAACAAGAAAGCATATAAGTTGCAACATTATTGTAACAAAGTACCACACAACAACACCACTAAGCTGAAGCTCATATAACCAAAATTGCAAAGAAGAGCACCAAGCACTGACTTTCATGCATTCAAACCGAGTCACCGTACTCAGAAAATCCTGAACCTCACGAACTCCAAAAAAGAATTACCAATCAAAGTAGCTAACGGTATCAAGTTGCCAATGTCCAGGAGGAGAAATCAGTTTAGAACCGGGTCGAACATGGGACCAGGATTTTACTTGGTGTGTCTTTTCGATTTATTGGTGAATGGAAACACATCATCAGGTAATTAGTCATTTCCATCGTCTAAATCAGTGTCATCCCAGAATTTTCCTTTAAGTTTCTTGGCTTTAGACGATCGTAGAGAACTCGTAGGAACTGCTGATGATAGAGAAGCTAATGTGATGTTCACTTGTGAAAAAGTTAGACCACTATTAGTAACCATAGGAGGTGGCAGGATAATGTTAAGAGGAGGCTTCAAGTTATTGTATTGGGACACCGTAGAAGCATTAGAGTCTAGGGATGGCAAGGCAACTTTCAAGGCATTAGCTACAGATGAAGATTAGTTGACTGATAAGGGACATGACATGGTGGAATAAGGGCTAGACAAGTCAGGAGATGATTCTGGTGAACTAGATGTGCATTTACCAGAGATAGGCCTTGGCATTTGCTTTGCAATATTATTGTTTCTTTCTAAAAAGTTACCAAGCACAACTGCATCCACTGCAAACTTTCTATCTGAATATATATGATAATAATAATTTATTATTAATGGATTGTGTTATTTTGAAATCGATTTATGTTTTATCGATTTAATTCAATACATAGAAATAGCCTATTTTTAAATGACCTTGTATTTCAATGAAATTAATTTAATAAAATCCGCAATGGTTAATTATTATTAGATTTCCAATTCCATGTCAATTTTAGTTATTATGTGATCGTGCGCGGTATAAATTCGTGTCAATTTACGTTATGAAATTAAAACCAGTGTTTTTTAAATAGTCTCGGAATTCGATGAAACTAGTTCCATCATGTCCGAAATATTAAATTACTGTAGGATTTCAATTTCAACGTGGTTGGAGCTCATATGCGGTCGTTTAAGGTGAAACTTCTGATGTAAGTTTCATGTGAATATTTTAATAATAAAATAATATTAAATCTTTCTACAAATACCCTCTTCCCCAAAACCAATTCCATCGTCCCGTGGTCAATGTAAAATCCGCTGCCACCAACATTTCTTTGAAAATTCATACAAAATAAATTACTCAATGAAATCCTATGAATTTAGATTCATTGATCTTCTTTTCTCGATGGCTTCACATTGGTGTGCATTTTGTTTCATGCGATCAAGTTTTCTGGAGCTTCAAATTAGGGCAGTGAAGTTGGGAGAGAAATTACTAGAGCTAGGGGCAAATTAGGTCTTGATGTCTAAAGGGGAAGATAAGAGGCAAGGATGAGGGCTGTCAATTCCAGATGGTGCAGCCAAACTCGAGGGTCTCTGGTTCTATAGTTAAATGATAATCCTTCTTTCCGATTTCCGGTGATTGCATTAGGTCGAGGTGCTCATCATAGCAGGCGAGTGGAGGTGGGGTTCTTAGTAGTATGTAGCAGAAGGGGCCTTGAGGTGGAGGACAACAGTGATAGGTAGTTAAAGAGGGTTGGACTTTCTTTCGTTTGAATGAGGAGAAGAATGACTTGGGTATCGCGATATAAACATGGATTAGAGGAGTGATTAAGGCCTAATAACGGTAATTAAGGAACAATGAAATAATTAGTGATTTTATATATTTTCCAGCTTTCTGAAATACTATGATGTGGTAAAATTCATATAATTATAATTCATAATTGTTAGTATAAATTGGATGTTTGGATGCTTTGGATGATTATCGTTTGTTTGTTTGTTTGATGGTCGTCGATATCGATATTTTCTTCATTTAAATTATTTAGATTAGAGTTGTAACAGCCCACACTTTTTTGAGCCTAAATTTCGATAAAAAATCAAAACTCGAACACATCCAAGCATGGAGCATGCAAATCTGGTACCTACAAATAAAGGAGCATGAGCATAATCAAAGTATGATAAAATAACTCATAGCGGAAACAAAATAGGATAGACTATTATCAGCTCGGGTAACTACCTTAGAAGAGTAAGTCACCTTGTCAAAATCGAGAACGAGAGAAGGCGAACTGAAAACCAAACATAAACACTTGTGAGAACCAGACCCTCTCGAGAAAACCTGGGAGATTATAAAGAGGAGGGGGATCAAATGACAAATTCTGGTGAAAAAGAAGAGTATAACACAGTTTACAATACATAGATGTATCACGTTCGGTTCAACCAAAGACATGTGCCTATTAAGTCTAGTAATTCTAACCTAACCTTGTAAACATTAACGCACGACTCTAACCACCATACCTAAGGCAGCATTCCCAATGATAATGATACTAAGATCTAACGTTTACGCGTATATTTATGAAGCCGTTAAACCTTCATTTAATAATTACGAAAACTAAATGGTGACCTCTCAACTACTCGCTCATCATACGGATTTTAGTTATTTATGAACATATATTTAGCCACTTAAGACCTCACTATAAAATGATAGCTAAAGGTGGATTGTAACACCCCGTATGTTGAATAACTTGTTATAATATAAAATAGGGCAGAATTAAATTTTAAAATCTGAATCAGGGGAAACGGGCTATGCCATTGCGTTCGTCACGGAAAAATACGTGAAATAGAGTCCGAGTTTTCGAAAATCGGAGTCCGTATAACCCAGATATGGCCCGAAGAAGTTTCAGAAAATTTAAAAACAGATTTAAAAACAGAAATTTCAAATTTCAGAAGTGGCGGGAAAATTCCAGCCAGACCCAGGGAGTCGACCTGGGGGTCGACTGGGGAGTCGACCTGCCCACCAGGTCGACTAGGGTGTCGACCCTAGTGTCGACCTGGGGGTCGACCTCCCTGGTCGAGCCCAGGTGACCTGGGTGCACCAGTTTGGCTTTTAGGCTGTGTTTTGGTGGCTAGGACGAGATCTGACGGCTCTAATCTGATTTAGGGTTAATCTAATGGCCTAAAACAACTAACTACTCTATAAATACACCCTAAGACTACCCTAATTCATACTAAAAATAGATACAATGCCGTCATGCCGTCAAAATGCAACTTGAAGGAGCCTCCATCAAATTAAAGAGGAAGATAGCTTCTCAAATCAACTTCTAATCAACTCTAGCAACTTAATCTTCTTCTTAGGAGTGCTAATCAACAAGTTGTGAGTTTTCTATAGCCTTAATGACCAATTGTTGAAATGATTATGATAGGATATAATGAGGTTATGGCTATGAACGTGGATCAATGCAAGATTATGTTATCATATGCTATGTGTTTGTGATGTTATGCAAGTTATGCAAGTTATGTGTTATGTGTTCATGATGTTATGCAAGTTATGCAAGTCATATGCTATGTGATCATGATGTTATGCAAGTTATGCAAGTTATATGCTACATGTTCATGATGTTATGCAAGTTATGCAAGTCATATGCTACATGTTCATGATGTTATGCAAGTTATACGCTACATGATCATGATGTTATGCAAGTTATGCAAGTGTTAGGCTATGTGTTCATGATGCTAGTTATGCAAATTGCTATGATAAACATTGATCCATTATGACACCATGTTATGCAAGTTTGGTGTTTGATTATATGCAAGTTCATATATGATATGTTATGCAAGTTTGGTGTATGATTATATGCAAGTTCATATATGATATGTTATGCAAGTTTGGTGTATGATTATATGCAAGTTCATATATGATATGTTATGCAAGTTTGGTGTTTGATTATATGCAAGTTCATATATGACATGTTATGCAAGTTTGGTGTTTGATTATATGCAAGTAACATGTGCAAGTTTACACCTTAGTATGATATGCATACATATGCAAGTTTACCCCTTTGTATGACATAAATAACTTATGCAAGTTAACCTCTTTATGACATATGTGATTCATGCAAGTTTGGGTTGATTATTTACGCTAGTTGGGTTTGATGCTATATGCATGTTGACACCTATAAACCCATGTTGATGCTAATGTTATGCAAGTTGAACCCATTGTATTTGTGATGAATTTTCCCTTTTATGTCATGTTAGCGAATTACGTGGGGAACGATGGGGTTAATATACATGTTAATGAAATGGTGTGAAGTTGGTATGATTATGCATACCATAAAGTGGATGGACATAATTGAGTCAATTATGTACATCGTTAAAATTGGAATTAATTAGGGAAAATTAATTCGGGGGTGATTAATTAGGTGTAATTAATCGACTAAGACACGAGGTTGGACCCTTTTGTAGCGTAAGACTGCCCGGAACCGACCGGCAAATCCAGCGGCTACAAATGATTGACCCAATGTGAGAGGTCTTAGGCACAAACTAAATACGTGACAAGTGTATAGACACGAGGTTAGACTCGGTTATGGCGTAAGGCTGCCCGGACCCAACCGGCAAATCCAGCTGCCATAAAAGATAGTCTAATGTGAGAGGTCTTTACAACGGTTACGTTTTTAATCAATTAAGAAACACTTAACCATATAAGCATGTAGTAGGCATGAGGGGTTAAGTGGGTGCCTTGGGTGGCATGTGGAAATCAAGTGAGTGCCTTGGGTGGCATGAGGAAATCTAGTGGGTTGCCTTGGGTTGCCTTGAGGAAATCAAGTGAGTGCCACTTTGGGGAGTGATACACCCCACTGTGGGGCCAGCACGGGTATCTACGGTAGGGAGCCGATCGCTTGGGAGTAGTGGGTACACCTAGTGGAGATAGGGGCAGACGACACCTATGTAGTCAGCTAGGGGTACACGAAACTACTGGGTAAATTCTCTAAGTCCTTGGGTGGGATCAACCTTTAAGTAGGAATGACTGGTGTGGTGCAGTTAGTAATTATCCTTGGGTGGGTAGATGCGTCTTTACCGTTATCTTAGTTCATCCTATGTCTAGTTGGCTACTTATTGTAGTCATTTATCCCCAGTCATCCCGTACCAAGTTTATATCATACCCTAATTACTTTAATGATTGTGTTGTTAAAGTTATAGGGCTCACTCAGACTTATGTCTGACCCCGTTGTTTTTATCTTTTTCCCCCTCAGGTCCTCAGGTTGGGCCTAACACTAGTGGGCTTTGATCAGATTTCTTTATCTATCTTCTGGAGCTTGGACCGTGATGTAAAGCCCAGCTTATCTTTTCTTTTATGGCTATTGTTTATGTAGTGGGATTATGTACTTATGTTTTTATCAGGATGGATATTTAGTACTTGACTCTTTATGGTGTTGTAACTAAACATGTTTACCTTCTGCTGCTATGAAATGATGTTTTAGAATTTCAAGTATTTATATCTGTCTTGTGTAATTTTTCTGTTCTATAATTACTTAAAATGCTCCACCGAAGTTAAGGCATTCCCTTAGTGAGTGACCTTAGCGGGTGTGGGGTGTTACATGGATCCTCTTGATCACTCAAGACCCTAGGCGGGCCTACTGGTCACTTAATACCTCTCGATGGTTTACTCGACACTAATATAAACTAGAGGATACAAGCTATTGGTCCTACTAAATAAGGCTTATGTCATTCTCTCATATAAACTCATGCCCCGCATAAAGCGAGAGATAGTAAGCAGCGGCTTAAGACCACTCAGTTTGGTAGACGTACCACGCTATTTAAGATCCTCGTGTGGTGTACCCCCTATAGGATAGTTGGCCTAATTGGATAATCTCCTAGTCGCTTAATACTTCCTATAGGATAGGTAGCACTATAGCAATGCCATACCGGACATTTTAAAAATCCATGTTTAGCTAGGATTCGTACACCATTTAATACCCCTAACTGGAGGACATATTCCCAGGTAGACCCCTCGACCCAAGCCACTTAAGACCTGAGGAAGCAAGCTATTTGTGAAGATTATCTAGCTCGTACTCAATTAGCCTTTAATGCTTTCATTTATTGGAGGTGGGCTACATGATTGTTTAATACATTTTTATAGGTAAATCTAACCAGCTAAGACCTAAATCCCAAAGAAGACCATGTTATTGTGTTATTCCTGTTTAGTTTCTCCTTACAGAAATACTACATGTATGCAAACTATCTATCATCACTGGTTCCTATGGTTAATGATATCTCACATGAGTTGGACAAATATTCGACTACTTTAGAGTGAAGACTTCTGTCAAATAAGGCAACTGACCTCGCATCATTAACCTACTAAATCCAATCCTAACTTTTTAATTATTAGTTCTAGGATAACTAATATAAAATATGGAAAGTTATAGCAATCCTATACTAGGTTATTTATTTACTTGCTTCCTGTTGAACTTAGTATTTAAAATGACAATCAATACTCATTAGTACCCTTTTTATTTCATTTATTTCTATTTAATAGGGTTATTCCCATTTATGGCCATAACAATCATATTTTCCTAAGGCACTAACTAACCCCTTAAATGCCATTAATTTTTCTATTGATTATAGTTAATGTCACTTATGAACCTAACAGTCATAATTTCCTATGACATTAATTAACAATGGAAAGTCCTTATTTTATCAGTCCTTTTTTATTTCTAAATCTAATTATTACGACTCATTAAACATTTCTGTTTCTTAATTTTATTTATTCATGTACATATATATGTATTATATGTTATAAGAAATATTTACTTACTTGATTGGAGTTACAATTTTTATTCATAGTCATTGTTTCCAAATTGTAACCATTTAGGCCTAACTTACCCGATTCAATTTGTTCTCCCCAATCAACGATGGTTACAATAGTTATTATTTCTCTATGACCTTATTTATAGCAAATCAATTACATTAATTGCTACAATGATCATAATATATATTTCCATTTAATATGAATTACATTTTCATGTATTATTCCATAAAATCGAAACTGTTCAAACACACAAACATTAATTATTATATATATTTCATTGTTTACGTAGATTTGGAAAGATAACGTATATTTATATTTTTTTCGTGAATTTACACAACCTTTATCTTTTTTTAAAACATATTTCTTGTTGATTTAAAATAATATCTTTTAATTTAAAAAGAGCAAAAAGGAATATTTACAATAACTAAGTTAAAACCCCAAACAAAACTGAACATAAACACGCTCATATCTTTTTAACAAAAATGACATAATTACCATCTAACATCGAAACTACATATCTAAAAGAAAACTACATTGTAACAGTATTTTATGTGATTAAATTCTGGATCTACGGTATTTACAATAACCACAATATTTTTATGCACGATTGTAGGAAATAGTATAAACAATCAAGTAAGCTTACAAAATAATAATATTATTCAAATCATAATTTATTCCTTTAGAATTAGCAATAATCACGAACAGAACTAATTGGCATTATTTCAGATTTAACAATATTATAAACGTATCTGATGAATATTAGGCATATATTTCAGATCTAATACAAATGAAAAATTAGGTTATTATATACTTTTTATATAAATTTCTCACTCACCTGAAAGCATCCAAATCTGGAATCTGAATAATCTTTTAGGTCTACAATTCTTAAATTCCTATAGTTCAACGGTTATTTTGAAAAGGTATGCTTCCAGATTTGTAAGAAAATAAGAAAAGTGGGGAAGAAATCTGATGAAGAACTTAGACGTCGATCCATATGCTTTCCCACTTAAATTTAATTGTCCCTTTCAGATTGTATTATTTATATTTGATTTTTGATTGTATATGACATATTTTTTGTTTCAGAATTTATTTGAAGAGAAAAGAAAATGGCAGAGCTTTGCTGCTGCTCTCAGAATATGTGGAAAAGAATGGGGGTCAAACCCATTATTATAGCTTTTTGGTGATGCTAACTGTCAGTGGACTCAATGGATTAAACAGATCAAAATTTCGGGTTGTCACAAGAATATCTATGCATTTATTAAATGATATCATGATCTATGATGCAGGGAAAAACAGGTTGGGGGATCTAACTAGATTCCTTAAATTAATTGTACGTTATTTGTTTTCATATTGTTAACGGACATTTTGGTCTGGTTACCAGGAATCAGTCCGGGTCCACATGACTTGCCCCATCCCATGGTTCAACGACCTAGATGTGTTGCCAACATCTTCAGAAATCAAGCTAAGTTAGAGTCGCGCGAGAACAGTCGTCAAGACACATCACACTACTCTCAGACAATACAATTCACGAATCAAGTGAACACACCACCATGCCTCACATTACCGTGCCTCGCACCACCATGTCTTGCATCACCATGCCTTACACCACCTAGCCTCGCATCACCGTGCCTCGCACCATCATGCCTCGCATTACCGTGCCTCACATCCCACCACTCCCCTCCACCTCGCACCATATGGCTTCCCATCGCGTCACATAATGTTGCCCCCCATTGTATCGTATCCCTCAAGGATGTTATAACATCACATCCACCAGATTGGGTTCCATCGCAACCATTAGATGCAATGCGCTCACATCCAACGGCTGCGATGTGCTTGCATCCATCGGATGCGATGAGATGCGCTTACATCCACAGGATGCGATGCGCGCTCGCATCCACCCGATGTGATACACTCGCCTCCACCTCTTTCTTCAAACATGGTACAACACATCCCTCTAGGATGTGATTTTCCACCTTCCAGCCGGGAGGGATGTGGTTTTCTAGGCTCCGCTCGTTTGGGATGTGAAACCCTATAATCCCACTCATGTTTATCCCTTTTCCCACTTTTTTTTTACAAACTCCCATATCTCACCTACTCTCACTTACTCTACTCCCTATAAATACCCCTACCCCATTCTTTACAAGGGTTGGCATTTGTTTGGCTTGAGAGCTTGGGAACACCTTGGACACTCATTAATGGCAGCATAGCCTTTGGAGAAGAAGATCATCCCGGATGTCCAAAATTCCCGATACACTTCGAATGTCCAAAATTCCTGGTACATCCCAGATGTCCAACATTCCGGATGCCCAAAATTCTCGGCACACCCCGGATGTCCAACATCCCGATACATTTCGGATGTACAAAATTCCCCGTACACCCAGATGTCAAACATATGATTTTGAGTATGAATTTAATTTGAATATTAAAATAATATATTTAATTCCAAAATAATTGAGAATAGACTAGAATTAAGGTATAACATGAATTGAATGATTTATTAAGATCCAATTAAGTTCATGCTTGAATTATAGCAAGAAATTTTTTAATTAAACAAAGTTTGAACATATAAATTATATTTAATTAAAAATGACCTCGCAGCATCACGGTAGTTCATGTTTTTCGTTTTAAACTTCAAATGGATGCATAGGATTCAATATAAGTCGGAACTGTTTGAAGCAAGAATCATTCCAGATCTATTGGATTATAGCTTTCTAATAAAAGAGAAAAATCGAGATTTCATTATATAGATTTTGAGTTATTTCAAAATTAAATTTTTAGAAAAATCGCGGTATAATCTTTTATGAACCATATCGATTTATTTAATAAAATAGAAAAGCTTTTGGATATCGATTTAAGTTGAAATTTAAAATCCTGAATTTAAAATCTTGAATTTAAAATCTTGTTAAGTTAGTTAAAGCTATAAAAAAATCTATTTGAATATATGTGATAATAATAATTTATTATTAATGGATAGAATAGCTTTGAAATCGATTTATTTTTTATCAAATTAATTCAACTATAGAAATAGTCAATTTTTAAATGACCTCGGATTTCAATGAAACTAATTTTATAAAACTCGTAATGGTTAACTATTGTTAGATTTCTATTTTCATGGCAACTGGAGTTATTACGTGATCGTGCGCGATGTATACATGTGCCAATTTACGTTGTGAAATTAAAATAGGAGTTTTTCAAATGGTCTCAGAATTCAACGAAACTAGTTCTATCATGTCTAGAATATTAAGTTATTGCAGGATTTCAATTTTCATCGCGGTCGGAACTCATTTGTGGTTGTTTAAGCGTGAAGCTTCAAACGTACGTTTTATGTGAACAATTTAATAATAAAATATTATTAAATCTTTCTATAAATACTCTCTTCCCTAAACCTAATTCCATCATCTCCTAGTCAATGTAAAATCCATCGCCACCAACCATTCTTAGAAAATTCATATAAAATAAATTACTCAACGAAATCTTACGAATTTGGATTCGTTATCATAATTTCTCGAAGACTTCACACTGGTGTGCATTTTCTTTTATGTGATCAAATTTTCTAGAGCTTTTGATTAGGGCAGCGAAGCTTGGGAGGAAAATTACCGGAGCCAGGGGATGTATTATGTCTTGGCGTTTGAAGGTGAAAGGTAGGCGAGGAAGAGGGCTATCGATTCCAGGTGGTGCAGTCGAACTCATGGGTCTCTAGAGATTGATTTTTGTGGTTAAATGGAAATAGCTTCTTTTCGATTTCCGACGATTGTGCCTGGCCGAGGTGCTCGTCACTGCAGATGAGTGAAGGTGGGGGGACAGCGGTCTCGGCAGTAGGTGGCATGAGGGGTTTGGAGGCGGAGGATGGTGGTGATAAGCAGTTAAAGAGGATTAGATTTTCTTTTGTTCGAATGGGGAGAAAAACGACCTGGGTATCGCAATATAAACATAGATTAGAGGAGTGATTAAGGCCTAATAAAGGTAATTAAGGAATAATGAAGTAATTACTAATTTTATATAATTCTAATTCAAGAAAATTTTGTAATGATTATAACTTGCTTGTTCGTTAATAGAATTTGACAAAATGAGATCCTTGAGATCGTACCTTTAAGTACTACACATACATAGTGGTTTGGAATGAATTCCGAGTAAATGGGAATATTATATAATTTCAAACGCTAGTTTGAAATTGTATAGAACGATGCAGAATAGTTGATCTAAAATCAAAATATGAGTTATTTCTCTCGCTTTCTGAAATACTATGATGTAGTAAAATTCATATAATTGTAATTCATTATTGCTAGTATAAATTAGATGTTTAGAATTTTTGGATGATTATCGTTTGTTTGTTTATTTGTTTGATGGTCTTCAATATTGATATTTCCGTCGTTTAAATGATTTAGATTAGAATATCTATCTCATATGCATTTATTAAATGATATCATGATCTGTGATGCAGGAGAAAATAGGTTGGAGGGATCCAACTGGATTCTTCAAATACTTTGTATGTTACTTGTTTTCATATTGTTTATTTATGAAATGTTTTACCAAGTAACGTTAAATCCAATTTGGAAGTTGATCGTTGAATTGGATGCTGATTATTGAATTGAATTCAACATTGTAAATATGCAGTACTGATTAAGTAATTGACAGCCGATGGCCTAAAATCCATCTTTTTGAGACGTCGATATGCCGTTAGGCGAATTGACGTAGTTGAAGTTATATAATTTATTTTTATAACTAAATCATAATTTTAAATTATAATATATATATTTATGTATATATGATAGCAGTTTTTATATATAAATGAACATCTTTAATTAGTTTTTATATAATAGCTTTAAAACGATTATAGACTTAGATTTTTTGTATTTTGATAAGTTTTATAAGTAGTGAAGTCAAAAATTAACCCATGGGTTAATAATTTGAAATAATTGTTTTTATGAATTAATTAAGCGGTATTATTAGATTGATTATTTGTTAACTAATTTAAGAGGAAGGATTAGTGGGAATCAGTTAACAAGTTACCTGGTGTTTTCAAGTTGATTCAACTATTTGAATTATGTTTTAAATTTAATCTAATGGAATAGGTTTTGACAAATAGTTGTTTTAACCTATTGAATGTCCACAAAAGTTAATTATCTTTTAGTTAACCACGTTTAAAGGTAACTAATGAGTTGTTTATTATTAATTCTTATTTTAACAACTTTTAAAAAGAGATTAACTATTTTATTTTAATTAATAATGAAGTCAACTGGGCCAAAATTTGTGATACGCAAATCACAATTGTGGGCAACAAATTATGTATGCAGATTATGTAGATAGATTTGTAGCTATATTTGTGAGATATTTAAGGCAAAGAATATTTGGTGCATAACCAAATAAATTTTTAGCCCATATGAAGACAATTTGGGTGCCAAGTTTACATGGAGGTCAAGAAAACTTGGGTATGAAGCAATTCACTCTATAAAAGGCCTAGGTAACGTCTTCATTAGGTATGGAAAATTTGTCATTGTCCCTTACTTTCTTTCTCCTCAAATTGTTTAGCCATTAGATTTTCTTTGCTTATTTCTCAATAAGGTTATTGATTCATGTTATGTTTTTTGTAACGACAGTTGAGATCGGTTGTAAACAATTTTTTATTGGTGAATCAATGAAGAGGGTGGCTGAATGGAATTTCATGTGTTCATATTTCCAATATTTGTTTGTATTGTTTATTTTCAATCAAATTTACCTTCAAGTGATTGGGTGAAAAAGCCTGTTTTTCAGGCTTTTTGTCAAACTTCCACTGTGCCCAAAACCCCAACAAAATGCTTTTAGTTCTGTTAATGATGAAGGTAATTATTATTTCAGTTAATAACAATTAAAGTGATTACCTTTTTAAATGGAATTCAATAAAGAAGGTAATCCAGTTGTAATGAAATTTTGATTGAGTTCTATGAAGTGTTTTAAATGGAATTCAATTGAGAAGATAGTTTGAAATTTTGATTTCAAATTTAAAATGAATGTACAGGATTCAAAATAAACCGGATTTTAGTAAAACCATAAATATTGGAATCTATTTGAAAATATCTTTCCAACGGATGTGAAAAATCCAGATTTCATAACGGGAATAAAAAGTTATGTCCAGTTGAAAATTCAGAATAGTCGCTATGGAATTAATATAATATATAGCCCTTAAAAATAGCGATTTTGCAAACAACCTCCGTTTTCGATGAAACCACTTATGTTGGATCCGGAATGTCGAATTATTGCTCGATTCCAATTTTCATAATTTTTGGAATCAATATGTGAGCGTGGTGAATTTAAACATGTTTGGCAATTTCAGTTTGAATGTAATCGACTGGAAAATGACCGTTTTTCAAACAGTCTCCAAATTCGACGAAATTAGTTTTGTTAGGACCGTATCGTCAAAACAAGCCATATTCATTTTTATGGAATTTTTGGAGTCAGTATGGCCCCGGTCAATTAAAATGTACGTTGAAATCAATTTTGAACATTATAATAATTTATATTTTAATTTCAACGAAAACTGATCGTAACAGCCGAATTGGGTTACGAAACATGCGGGGGTAATTAGGTAGGGGCGACCGTCATTGGGCTCGATTTGGAATTCAAATGAAGAGTGACTTTTTAGAAATAAATAAATAATCAAAAAAATATAAATAAATATATATATATATAATAAACATTTTCTCACTTAAGCCCTCCTCTCTCATTTGTTTTCCATAATCGAATATCAGCCCCCTTTTCCAAAAAAATTCTTCGATCCTAAAAACCGCCATGCCCCTCACCGCGCCTCGTCCACCGCCGCCTCACCAAACCTCAACTGCACCTTCAGCGACCCCTGAATCGTGGAGTGCACCCCCTCCAGCGCGAGAAACAAAACCCTAGCTGCAATCCAATGCGACGTCGCCTTCCAATGCTACGTCGCCCCTTTCGCAGACCCTCACCGCGACTTTGAGCCACCACCAGACCCCGACGCCGCACCCAGCAACCTGCGCCGCCACCTCAGCCCCCTCCGACGTCCGCCTGCTCCTCCCGATTCCCTAGAAAAACATGAGTCTTCCGATTAAACTTCCTTGCTTTTAAATATATGATTTCTTGCTTATGAAAACATATGATTTTTAGTAAACTAAAAATACGATTTTAAGTTGTATGAAAGTATGATTTTTATCATATAAAGGAAATATTTTTAGTTAGTTAAAAATAGGATATGATCTTCATTTATAAGTTTGTTTTAAAATAAAATTATGATTTTTATTTTCATAGTAGCAACTACAAAATATGATTTTTATGTATATGTAGCGATTGTAAAAAGAAATGATTTTTATTTGTAAAAAGAAATGATTTTTATTTGTAAAAAGAAATGATTTTTAATTAGATAAATCAATGACCCTTTTTTATATAACAAAAAGATATGATTTTTATATATACAAAGAAAAGATAAAAATTTGATTTTTAAATATATAATAGCAAGATAAAGATATGGATTTTATATAAACGAAATTGGTGTAAAAATATAATTTTTTTTAGAAAGTAGCGTTGTAAATGTCTGATTTTTATAATGTAGATTAGAAATAAAAATTTCGATTTTTATTATTTGAACAGCAATATATAAAATTCGATTTTTATTATTTGAATAGTGATATAAAAATAAAAAATTTATATATGAAGTAGCATTATAAAAATATGATTTTTATAATATAATAATGGTATAAAAATATGATTTTTATAATATAACAGCGGTTTAAAAATATGGCTTTTATTATATGAATTACAATATAAACATATGATTTTTATATATATAATAGTCGTATAAAATTGTGATTTTTAAAATGTAAATAATGTTGTTTAAAAATATGATTTTTAATATAAGCATCATATTAAAATTGTGATTTTTACTATGAATAGCGTGGAAAAGATTGTGTTGGAATTTTGGGTAAATCCAAACGGTTCAGAAATTCAAAAATAGAACTGGAGGAGTGGAAACCAAAGGTTAGAACTTCTCACTCTAATTTATTTTCTAGTTAAATATATATACTAGGATGCAGACGGTGCTTAGTAGCACCCGATACCATTGTTTGAAACCATGTTTGTTTGATTGATTGGTTTATTTGTTTGAATTTGGTTTGGGAAGTGAAATAAATTGATTAGAATTTGGTTTTTATATGGCGTGAGCCATTATTAGGCGAGGGACAAGGCCAGACATTATTCCGGTTCTAGTATCGCGCCGTTATGCTACCGAAATTTTCTAAAAATGTTAGAACAATAAAAATATCATTTTTATTGTATAAATGAACTATATAAAATTTTCATGTGTTGAAATAAATATTTTATCGTTAAAAATATAATTTTTAACGGGTATATGAATGAAAATAAGTATTCATTTACAAATCAGACGATTTGTTTATGTACACACATTTGACTGATATTGATTGGGATAATATATTTTACACATCGCCCAACTGCACAAATAAATTTTGTGTGTGTTGATTGAAACCCCGCACGGGTATTGGGATGATATTCGACGTACACTAATCCCAATTGTTTAGTTGTATGTCAATCGATTGGTTGACAGACTGTTGTAAGCGTTAATTATTCATAATTAATGCTTATGCCGTTGTGTAGTGCACTCGGGATGAATGGTTGATTATTTATCATTGTCGTTATATACATGTGTTGTAGGAAATCCATATAAATAAAGTTATATGGTAATTGACTATGTCTGATTCCAATTCGGAAAGAACGAATATTTTAAAATGACGAATAATGAATATTTTAAAATAACTAATATTTTAAAATAATATTCAGTAATGGATCCAAATATGATTTTGATGTCCGATTTGGGATGGATATGGAAATATTGAAGTATATGAAGCCGTGTTGATTAGATTAACGCCATTTTGATGTAACTGATATTTACATCAATTTTATTCATTTTTATAATGAATATCGAAAAGGAAATGATTTCAAAATCTGATATTTTGAAAATATTATCATTTTAATATTATAATGATAAGGAATATTCAAATTTGATTTGAAATTGAAAATGAAGTTAGAATCGTTTTAAAATGAATTTACAAAATACGTTTTAATTGGAAATCGATGAAATGTATATAATATATATTATATATATTTAATGGCCTGAATAGAACGCACCGCGCCGCAGCATTTCGCGAATTTCGACCATTGACTTCGAATGGACATAACGGGAGATCCGACCGTCGGATTCACTAAAATCGGAACCATTGGGTTCATATCGGAAAGGGCTTTCCAACGAATATAAGAGATTTGAAATCTAAAGGTTGGATTTGGAATTATGTCCAAATCAAATTTGGAAAAGGTCGTCGTAAGTGCGGTTCGATGACCGTTTATGGTAATCGACTGTACGGGCCTTGATAAAATTATTAAAAAATATCAATAATTTGTGTAAAATCAAAATAAATGATTTGGAAAGAATTTGGATGAAAAATTCCACGTTTGTAAAGATAAAAATATATTTTTATCAAAAATAGCTAGTTATGAACTAGAATTATAGTCTAATATTTTTAAATAAATAAAGTGAATTTGAAATGGTTTTAAAAATAACCGGAGTTTCCAATATATGAATTGGAATGGATTTGAATTGAAATTATATTCGGAATATTTCGATGTTGGATTTCATGATTATACAGATATTGTTACGGAAATTTGAAAGATATATTTATATCGTTATTTCCAATACGATATTTGTTGGTTGCAGAATTGGATATTGAATATAAGCAGATATATTTTCTATTCAGAGCCTTGCATTTAATATCAAATTGGATTTTGGGTTTGTCATGAATGGTATCTTAAATAACACTATACTTAAGCCCAATTGAGGAAAGAATAAATCTTTTTATTAAGATTTAGAGAAATTTTCCAATTAATTAATATTTCATTGGAATTGAATAAAAGAATTGGATTTTGGGTTGTCGTGAACGGTGTCTTCAGTAACACTGTTCTTAAACCCCGTGTGAAAAGAATAAATCTTTTAATTAAGATTATTAGAGTTTCCAATTAATTAACATTTAATTGGAATAAAATGGAATGTGAATTGGGTTTATTGTGAACTGTGTTTTTAGCGACATTCGTTCTTTAACTCGATCTACAGTAAAATGTGATTTGGAATATATGAATCTTTTATTATGATTTAATGGGATTTTCCAAAGTAAAGTTTTCCAATTAATTAATATTTAATTGGAATGGAATGGAATTCGATTTGATCATAATCGAAGTGAACTTCTGTGGAGGAAGACTATTAATATATATGGAATTCAAAAGACTTAGTCGTTATTCCATTTATATCATTAGTCGGATACGAAAATTGATATCGATTATATATTGATCCGTTTTCCGTGAAGATTCCATAATTAGTGGAATGTGATTTTGGGTTTATCGTGAACTATGTTTTAAATGACATTGGTTCTTTAACCCAGTTAAGGACAGGATTTATTTCCTGAATTTGAATAATCATTATATAATGATTTTTGGGAAGATTAATATTGAATTAGAGTTTTAATGAATCTTTAATTAGAATGGAATGTGAATGGGATAATTAAATTTATCGAATTCAGGAAATGATCGAGAACGGAGTATCACCAGTTTTGCTCCAAGCAATAGTTAAATCTTAATTAGATTTGAACGTGAAATGGTAATTAATTTTACCGATAACACAGTGGTGTAAGATATGAAGTATTACTTGTTTTACTTCATGGGATGCATAGGTTGGGATTAGGAAATTAAACAAATGATTACTTCAGTAAGGTTCGCTAATCCCGACTAGTTTGGATAAACCTTAATTAGGTTTGAACTGATATCCAATGGAAGAGTATAGAATAAATCTAAAGAATTTATCTTTGATAAAATTAATGGGAACCTTTCCCAAAGGGCATGAATATCTAAATAAAAGAATATTCAGAATTGAAATGAGGCGTATGTTGTGTTTTCATAGCACTTGTTTATAAGATATGCGAGTTATTCAGAAAGACCGGGTTTATCCCATTCTGAATAACTGATTCGACGATATGTCGACGATGAAGACGGTGGTTGAAGACCAGAGGTCTTCACATCGTTTGGATGATTACTGATGTCTTGATCGGGCTATACACCCAAGACGAGGTAATAAGTAGTGATCGTACATACGTACTTGGAGATCGACCGGATATGCGAGGACCTCTCTCCTGTATTGGACATATGGGATGAGGAATAAGGTGCCTCCGGTTTCGTTCAGACCCGGAACGAACTTGTAAATGGATGTGTGTCTGACATTGGATTTTATTCTGTGTTGATTGATCTCTGTTAAATATATATCTATTTGGTGGCGGAGTATTTATTCTCTTGCTTAACACCCTTCGCTGAGACGTACGAGTTCAGAGGTTATATATCGATAGACATCAATTGTGTGGCGTGAATTGCTTGTGTGGCATGCTGAGATGCAAATGATCAAGGCTTCTGTTGAAAAGCAGAGTCATGTGGTTTATGATCAAATCACGGATTTAATATAACATAGCATTGTGTATAGCGTTAATTCGCGGGCCTCACACCACGGCTGAACAAGAAACGGGAGAGGACCTCAGGGAGGACATGCATTTCTTTCTAGCTAGGAGTGGTGTCATGGTATGGAGTCCAGATATTTTACTTATATGGATGATGGATAGCGGGCGTCTCGGATATATCGGTCACTATGGGACCGATGGATGGTATGGTCGATGTACTGACCATTACGCCCTATAGGGTGGGGAAACGTATTGTTCAGGCATTTTAATCCACTTCGTGTGGACCAGCACTTGCGATTCAAGGGTCACTCGAGCTCTGATCTTGAGACGTGGTAGGCTAGATTGTCTCAAAGCGGTAAGGACAATCCTTTGCCTTGGTTCACAAATGGAAATCCAACTTCCAATACGTGAAATTTCGGTTTTGATTGTAGAGCCTAGTATTGGCGACATGATATATGGTACCTATGTCGTTTATGATTGATACATTTATATTTGAAGTTAATTCTATACACTATGCACTTATAATAGTATCAAATGATTTGTTTTAAACGTACCAAGTATGTTTGGCTATTATAAGGGAAAACCCTATCCTCCGGCTTGCGTTGCATTGTGTGATGGGACCTGGGTCTTATAATAGCTTCATTTTTCCAAAAAGCATTGCGCTATTTGTTTTATGCATTGGTATTCTCGGGAGGAAACCTGTTCCGTGTTACACGGCGTTGTCCCTTGATTTACTTTACTTTTAAAGTAAAGATTTAATAGTTGTTTTAGTTCTCACACCAGTGACATGACTGACCTGGAGTTTATTGTTTTAACCTAAACTCTGGGTTCCCCTATTTTCCACACGGGTAGCTAGTAATTTGGTTTTGTAGATATTATATTCACAGGATCCTGGATTTACAGCTGGAACTATACTCGGAAAGCTCAGTATCCGTGTATTTCTTTCAGTTGTGTTATGTATTATTTTCCACTGCATTGTAATTTGTAATTCTCTAATATTTATCAAATGTATATTATTTGTTCATACTCTGTATAGTCTTGTACTCTGATGTAATTTTTGTAATAAGCAATGAAATGTTATGTCGTTTGTGATTTGATTTATCGTGTTCTCAACTCAATCCGGGCTTTCCCATATGGAGAAGTTTGGGTCGTGTCAGCTTGGTATCAGAGCTTTGGTTTATAGAACTTGAGAACAAGACATATTAGAACCAAATGAAAAAATTCCTCTGAGATTGGATTAGTAGTGTCCAATGAGAATGACTTGTTAGAGATTGGATCAGTAGTATCCTAGAACGAGTGTGAAGAGTGTTGTTTTTAAAAATAAAAATGAAAACAAATTTAGTTTTGTCATATTATACGTATTTGAGTAATTTATTTTGAATTGATTTGGACTATCGAGTATGTAGAGATTTTGATATATGTCTGATCCACGTGCATTCAAAGCCTCAAATATACTGGATGGATATAGAATCACACTCTAGTAGCCCGGAGATGATTTTGATGATTGAGTACTCATCATCAGAGTTTATGTTCGAGCTTCGAAAGTGGGATATCTATATATTTCCAATAGACTGGTGTGAGAACCAAAAATATAGTTAGAATATATTGTTGTGATTTGGCATCAAAATTATGATTTTTGACTATATGTATTAAAGATATATGTTTTAAAAGGTAATTTTCAAATTGATTGCTCATTGTGTTATTTGATTATTAGGGTAACTAATAAAAATATTGGAATGATAATTACTTAAACCAATACGAAAACGAAAGGTAAAATTAGACAAATCGAATCAAATTTTGAAGTGAATTGAAATAGATTGAAATTGCATACATGTACATGCATATATATTGGACAGGTCATAGAAAAGAGGCTAGAGAAGAGGAATAAAATTGTATGCCCAACAAATAGGTACATGTTTACTATATTTTTTAGGCTTGGATGATTTTATGAGCCGATTGGTTAGCCGCTTGGCTTTTTCATTTCCTGTTGGATTGGTGAAGGCCATGCGTGGCTAGTTGAGATTTTAAATGTCTCCCCGTACAAAGGAGGTTATGGCGAAATTTTTCAAAAATTTAGGGTGTTAGCCAAATTTATGAATAATTTGAAAATTATTAGAAACTGAAAAGTTGAAGAATGAAAGCCAGAATGAAAGTTGATTTGATTAGTTAAACAACTTTCAGCTCCGTTCCTTTATGAGGACAAAAAGATTTTAAGTGGGGGAGATTGTAACAACCCGAAAAATCAGAACCAATTTAAAAATTTTATTTTGTAAATTTTAATGAATTTTGAATATTTAAAATGATTTATTTTAAATAATTACAACTAGAAATTTATTTTGAATAGAATTAGAACATATAAATTTATTTAAATCGAAGTTAGAATATAAATATTTATTTTAATTATAAAAGGAATTGAAAATGGCGCGGTAGTTTGAAAATTTGATTTCAAATTTCAAATGTATGTACAGGATTCAAAATAAATCGGATTTTAGTAAAACTAAAAATATTTGAATCTGTTTGAAAATATCTTTCCAACGAATGCGAAAAATCCAGATTTCATAACGGGAATAAAAAGTTATGTCCAGTTGAAAATTCAGAATAGTCGTTATGGAATTAATATAATATATAGCCCTTAAAAATAGCGATACAACCTCCGTTTTCGACGAAACCGCTTTTGTTGGATCCGGAATGTCGAATTATTGCTCGATTCCAATTTTCATAATTTTTGAAATCAATGTGTGAGCATGGTGAATTTAAACGTCTTTGGCAATTTCGGTTTGAATTTAATCGACTGGAAAATGACCGTTTTTCAAACGGTCTCCAAATTCGATGAAATTAGTTTTGTTAGGACCATATCATCAAAACATAGCCAGATTTATTTTTCTGGAATTTTTGGAGTTAGTATGTGGCCCCGGTAAATTAAAATGTACATCGAAATCAATTTTGAACGCTATATTAATTTATACTTTAATTTCAACGAAAACTGATCGTAACAGCCAAATTAGGTTATGAAACAAATCTCATTATGTTCAGAATGGGGGTAATTAGGTAAGGACGATAGTCGTTGGGTTCGATTTGGAGTTCAAATGAAGAAGTGACATTTTAGAAATAAATAAATAATATATATATATATATATATATATATATATATATATATAATATAAACATTTTCTCACCTAAGCCCTCCTTTCTCACTTGTTTTCCATGATCGAATATCAGCCCCTTTTCCATTCTTTTTCTTCGATCCCAAAAACCGCCACGCCCTTCACCGCGCCTCGTCCACCACCTCCTCACCAGACCTCAGCCGCACCTTCGTCGGCCCCTGCCTCGTAGAGCGCACCCCCTCCAGCGCGAGAAACAAAACCCTAGCTGCACTCCAATGCAACGTCCCCTCCCCACTTCGCAGACCCTCACCGCGACTTCGAGCCACCACCAGACTCCAGCGCCGCACCCAGTCACCTGCGCTGCCACATCAGCCCCTTCTGACGTCCGCCTGCTCCTCCCAATTCCCTAGAAAAAACGTGAGTGTTCCGATTAAAATTCCTTGCTTTTAAATATATGATTTCTTGCTTATGAAAACTTATGATTTTTACTAAGTTAAAAATACGATTTTTAGTTGTATGAAAGTATGATTTTTATCGTATAAAGGAAATATTTTTAGTAAGTTAAAAATAGGATATGATCTCTATTTATAACTTTGTTTTAAAATAAAAATATGATTTTTATTTACATAGTAGCAACTATAAAAATATGATTTTTACATATATGTAGCGACTATAAAAAGAAATGATTTTTAATTAGATAAATCAGTGACCTTTTTTTATATAATAAAAAGATATGATTTTTATATATATAAAGAGAAGATAAAAGTTTGATTAAATATATATAATAGCAAGATAAAGATATGATTTTTATATAAACGAAATTGGTATAAAAATATAATTTTTTGTAGAAAGTAGCGTTGTAAAAATCTGATTTTTATAATGTAGATTAGAAATAAAAATTTCGATTTTTATTATTTGAAAAGCAATATATATAATTCTATTTTTATTATTTGAATAGAGATATAAAAATATAATTTTTATATATGAAGTTGCATTATAAAAATATAATTTTTATAATATAATAGCGGTTTAAAAATATGATTTTTATAATATAATAGCGGTTTAAAAATATGGTTTTTATTATATGAATTACAATATAAAATTACGATTTTTATATATATAATAGCCGTATAAAAATGTGATTTTTAAAATGTAAATAATGTTGTTTAAAAATATGATTTTTAATATAAGCATCATATTAAAAATGTGATTTTTACTATGCACATCGTGGAAAAGATTGCGTTGGAATTTTGGGCAAATCCAAACGGTTCAGAAATTCAGAAATAGAACTAGAGGAGTGGAAACCAAAGGTTAGAACTTCTCACTCTAATTTATTTTCTGGTTAAATATATATACTAGGATGCAGACGGTGCTTAGTAGCACCCGACACCTTTGTCTAAAACCATGTTTGTTTATTTGGTTGATTGGTTTATTTGTTTGAATTTGGTTTGGGAAGTGAAATGAATTGATTAGAATTTGGTTTGTATATGGCGCGAGCCATTTCTAGGTGAGGGATAAGTCCGACCTTATTTCGGTTCTAGTATCGCGCCGTTATGCTGCCGAAATTTTCTAAAAATGTTAGAACAATAAAAATATCATTTTTATTGTGTAAATGAACTGTATAAAATATTCATGTGTTGAAATAAATATTTTATCGTTAAAAATATAATTTTTTAACGGGTATATGAATGAAAATAAATATTCATTTACAAATCAGACGATTTGTTTATGTACACACATTTGACTGATATTGATTGGGACGACATATTTTACACATCTCCCAACTGCACAAATAAATTTTGTGTGTGTTGATTGAAATCCCACACAGGTATTGGGATGATATTCGATGTACACTAATCTCAATTGTTTAGTTGTGTGTCAATCGATTGGTTGACGGACTGTTTTAAGTGTTAAGTATTCATAATTAATGCTTAGGCAGTTGTGTAGTGCACTCTGGATGATGGTTGATTGTTTATCATTGTCGTTATATACATGTGTTGTATGAAATCCATATAAATAAAGTTATATGGTAATTTACAATGTCTGATTCCAATTCGGAAAGAATGAATATTTTAAAATGACGAATAATGAATATTTTAAAATAACTAATATTTTAAAATAATATCCAGTAATGGATCAAAATATGATTTTGATGTCCGATTTGGGATGGACACTAAAATATTGAAGTATATGAAGCCGTGTTGATTAGATTAATGCCATTTTGATGTAAATGATATTTATATCGATTTTATTCATTTTTATAATGAATATCGAAAAGGAAATGATTTCAAATTCTGATATTTTGAAAATATTATCATTTTACTATTATATTGATAAGGAATATTCAAATTTGATTTGAAATTGAAAATGAAGTTAGAATCATTTTAAAACGAATTTATAAAATACGTTTTAAATGGAAATTGATGAAATATATATAATATATATATTTAATGGCCTGAATAGAATGCATCGCGCCGCGGCAGTTCGCGAAATTCGACCATTGATCTCGAATGGACATAACGGGAGATCTGACCGTCGGATTCTCCTAAAACCGGAACCGTTGGGTTATCGAAATGGGCTTTCCAACGAATATAAGAGATTTGAAATCTAATGGTTGGATTTGGAATTTTGTCCAAATCAAATTTGGAAAAGGTCGCTGTAAGTGCAGGTCGATGACCGTTTACGAAAATCGACTATAGGGACCTTGATAAAGTTATTAAAAATATCAATAATTGGTGTAAAATCAAAATAAATGATTTGGAAAGAATTTGGAAGAAAAATTCCATGTTTGTAAAGATAATTTTTTTTTATTCAAAATGAACTAGTTATGAACTAGAATTATAATCCAATATTTTAAAATAAATAAATTGGATTTGAAATGGTTTTAAAAATAATCAGAATTTCCAATATATGAATTTGAATGGATTTGAATCGAAATTATCTTCGAAATATTTCGATGTTGGATTTCGTGATTATACAGATATTGTTATGGAAATTTAAAAGATATATTTATATCATTATTTCCAATAAGATATTTGTTTGTTGCAGAATTTGATATTGAATATAAGCCGACACAATTTCTATTCAGAGCCTTGTATTTAATATCAAATGGGATTTTGGGTTTGTCGTGAACGGTGTCTTAAATAACACTGTTCATAAACCCAGTTGAGGAAAGAATAATTCTTTTTATTAAGATTTAGAGAAATTTTCCAATTAATTAATATTTAGTTGGAATTGAATAAAAGAATTGGATTTTGGGTTGTCGTGGACGGTGTCTTCGGTAACACTGTTCTTAAACCCCCTGTGAAAAGAATAAATCTTTTAATTAAGATTATTAGAGTTTCCAGTTAATTAACATTTAATTAGAATAAAATGGAATGTGAATTGGGTTTATTGTGACCTGTGTTTTTAGTGACATTCGTTCTTTAACCCGATCTACTGTAAAATGTGATCAGGTATATATAATTTTTTTATTAAGATTTAATGGGATTTTCCAAAGTAAAGTTTTTCAATTAATTTATATTTAATTGGAATGGAATGGAATTCAGTTTGATAATAATCATAGTGAACTTCTGTGGATGAAGACTGTTAATATATATGGAATTTAAAAGACTTGTTCGTTATTCCATTTATATTATTAGTTGGATACGGAAATTGATATCGATTATATATTGATCCGTTTTCCGTGAAGATTCCATAATTAATGGAATGTGATTTTAGGTTTATCGTGAACTGTGTTTTAAATGACATTGGTTCTTTAACACAGTTAAGGGCAGGATTTATTTCCTGAATTTGAGTAATCATCATGTAATGATTTTTAGGAAGATTAAAACTGAATTAAAGTTTTAATGAATCTTCAATTAGATTGGAATGTGAATGGGATAATTAAATTTATCGAATTCAGGAAATGATCGAGAACGGAGTATCACCAGTTTTTCTCCAAGCGATAGTTAAATCTTTAATTAGATTTGAACGTGAAATAGTAATTAATTTTACCGATAACACAGTGGTGTTAAATATGAAGTATTACTTGTTTTACTTCATGGGATGCATAAGTTGGGATTAGGAAATTAAACAAATGATTACTTCGGTAAGGTTCGCTAATCCCGACTAGTTTGGATAAACCTTAATTAGGTTTGAACTGATATCCAATGGAAGAGTAAAGAATAAATCTATATCTTTGATAAAATTAATTGGAACCTTTCCCAAAGGTTATGAATATTTAAATAAAAGAATATTCAGAATTGGAATGAGGCATATGTTGTGTTTATATAGCGCTTGTTTATAAGATACGCAAGTTATTCAGAAAGACCTGGTTTATCCCATTGTGAATAATTGATTCGACGATATGTCAACGATGAAGACGCTGGTTGAAGACCGGAGGTCTTCACATCGTTTGGATGATTACTGATGTCTTGATTGGGTTGTACACCCAAGACGAGGTAATAAATAGTGATCATCCAGACGTACTTGGAGATCGATCGAATATGTGAGGACCTCTCTCCTGCATTGGACGTATGGGACGAGGAATAAGGTGCCTCCGGTTTCGTTCAGATCCGGAATGAACTTGTAAATGGATGTGTGTCTGACATTGGATTTTATTCTGTATTGATTGATCTCTGTTAAATATATATCTATTTGGTGGTAGAAAATTTATTCTCTTGCTTAACACCCTTCTCTGGGACGTATGAGCTCAGAGGTTATATATCGATAGACATCAGTCGCATGGCGTGAATTGCCTATGTGGCATGCTGAGATGCAAAAGATCAAGGCTTCTATTGAAAAGCAGAGTCTTGTGGTTGATGATCAAAGCACGGCTTTAATATAGCATAGCTTTGTGTATAGCGTTAATTCGCGAGCCTCACACCCCGATGTGAACTAGAAACGGTAGAGGACCTTAAGGAGGACAAGTATTTCTTTCTAGCTAGAAGTGGTGTCATGGTATGGAGCCCAAACATTTTACTTATGTGGATGATGGATAGCGAGTCGCCTCGGATATATCAGTCACTATGGGACCGATGGATGATATGGTTGATGTACTGACCATTACACCCCAAAGGGCGGGGAAACGTATTATTCAGGCATTTTAATCCACTTCGTATGGATCGACCCTTATGATCAAAGGGTCACTCGAGCTCTGATCTTGAGACATGGTAGGCTAGATTGTCTCGAAGTGGTAAGGATGATCCTTTTCCTTGGTTCACAGATGGAAATCCAACTTCCAATACATGACATTTCAGTTTTGATTGTAAAGCCTGATATTGGCGACATAATATATGGTATCTATGTCGTCTATGATTGATACATTTATATTTGAAGTTGTTTTATACACTATGCACTTATAATAGCATCAAATGATTTGTTTTAAACGTACCAAGCATGTTTGGCTATTATAAGGGAAAACCCTTTCCTCCGGCTTGCGTTGCATTGTGTGATGGGACCTAGGCATTATAATAGCTTCATTTTTCCAAAAAGCATTGCGCTATTTGTTTTATGCACTGGTATTCTCGGGAGGAAACCCGTTCCGTGTTATACGGCGTGGTCCCTTGATTTACTTTATTTTTAGAGTAAAGATTTAATAATTGTTTTAGTTCTCACACCAGTCACATGATTGACCAAGAGTTTACTTTTTTAACCTAAACTTTGGATGCCCATATTTTCCATATGGACAGCTAGTAGTTTGGTTTTGCAGATATTATATTCATAGGATCCTGGATTTACAGCTGGAACTATACTCGGAAAGCTTTGTATCCGTGTATTCCTTTCAACTGTGTTATGTATTATTTTCCGCTGCAATGTAATTTCTAAATCTTTGATATTTATCAAATGTAAATTATTTGTTCATACTCTGTATATTCTTGTACTCTGATGTAATTGTAGTAATAAGCAATGAAATGTTCTGTCGTTTGTGATTTGATTTGTCGTGTTCTCAACTCAATCCGGGATTTCCCGTACGGGGAAGTTTGGGTCGTGTCATTAAATAAAATCGTTGGGTTTATATTATAAACAATAATTGAATTACACTGTTTGACTCATATACGATTTGGTAATTAGATACATACAATTTTGCTATGTATATATATAGCGATAATTCCAACGTAAATGAAAAAAGGTTTGTGGAAATATAGCGATATTTTTGAGGTAAAGGAAATAGAAAGGGTTTTGAGTATATATAATGATAATATCAAGGTAAAAGAAATAAGAAATAATTTTATGAATAGATCTATTCTAAAGAAACAAGGGTCGGATTATTGGTTACAAAGTAATGAAAAACGAAAAGGATTTTTGAATATAATTATCCAGTTGAAATAAGTATAGGGAATCGATTTTTAAGAATCGATGAAAAGGTTTTAATGAATGATTTAAATTAAAGGGTCTTAGCTACTAACAATCTTGACTGTACTATTTTGAATTGATAGTTAAAAACCCGACTATCGATAAATATCTCTTTTGAATTTTGATGTGTTAGTTTGACGTGTTGGAGAATGGAATTTTGATGACAACAAAATTGTTTCAATTGTTTACATTATTGATTATAAAATTTATACTAACATCTTTTTTCTATATATATATATATATATATATATATATATGCAAGATACATATGTGCATGATATAAATATTGAAGACTGTACAGTGTTAGAGATTCAAGATATCAAGGAATTGAAGACTCATGAGTATCAAGATAATCAA
The DNA here is from genome assembly GCA_030737875.1 of Allium sativum. NCBI lineage: Eukaryota > Viridiplantae > Streptophyta > Magnoliopsida > Asparagales > Amaryllidaceae > Allium > Allium sativum. Next base: position 233,239,287 of record CM060924.1, on the reverse strand, counting down.
GATTTCAAGAGCTCAAGATTGTCAAGTAATAGAGTCCAGTACATATGTAAAACTTCGGGTTAGCACTTTCAAGTTTTGTTTTCAAATTCATTTTCAAATTGATTTCAAATTATTCTCAAGCTCCTTTTCTAAATGATTTCAAATTATTATAAGTTTTTACTTAATGATTTCAAATATGTATGTTTATGGTTTGTAAAATTTTATATAATATATATATATATACACACATATGTTTTATAGTCTTATATAATATAATTTTATAAATATGTTTATATTATATATCACTATGTTTTTATATATCTTTATACTTTAGAAAATCCATTTTGAAACAGTAGTTTTAATTCAAGAACTTCCAGAAAATATATATTGGTTTTAACACTAGGAAAATGTTTTTAAAATTCAAAACAACAAGCATATGTCAACATACCCATTTCAACAAGTCGACATATAACTGTCATAATTTAAATTTTTAAAGGAAGCGTCTTATCATATTTGAAATGGTTCAGAAACTTTGCAACCTTTCGTACACTATAAATAGGGGTTAATTTCGAAATGTTTATCACTTCTTCTTCATTATCATCATATCTTATACCACCATTTTTATACATAAAATTCTTGATTTCTACACTTATACTCTGCCAATTTCTACTCAAATTATATCAAACGTCTTCTCTTCTCAAACTTTATCAACTACTCTCTGTTTGAAGTGATATTCAAGAGTTCTAGGGCTGTTGTAATCATCTGGGAATTGTTTGGGAAAGGCTGTGTTCCTTGTAGCCCGTAAATCAGGGAAAGGGAGTGGTGTGAACCTTGTTGTCGTGAAATCAAGGGTGGGGGGTTTCGGTGTTAACCTTGTAACCGTGAAATCAAGGGGGTTGTAAAGATTGATACTAGTATTAATTAAACTCTGCATAATCTAGCGTTGCATAGGACTGGACATAGGAGTATTCCGAACCAGTATAAAATCCGTTGTGTTCTTTCCTTTTCAGCATTTTATATTTACTTATATTTATGTTTGTGATTGTTTCTGTGTTTCTAATCATTTCTAGTGTGATTATCATTATGTGATTCATATAGTATTTCAAGTTTGTTTAAGTTTTCCATAATCTCTCTAAAATACTATTCACCCCCCTCTAACGTTAGTTTTGCCTAAAGTTCCTTAATCCGCAATCCTTAACAATTGGTATTAGAGCATACGTTTTCAAAAGTTCATCGTCTAAATTTTGGAAATATTAAATGGAAAATTTTGAATTGACTTATAACACTAATCTTAATTCATGCATTTTATCAATGTTTGAAGAGTCCATATTCAATTATGTTGAAAAATCAAGTGATCTACTGAATTATTGTCCAAAATAGGAAAAGGTGTGTCTCGTGGCTATTGGAAATTCAAATTCTGAAAAGGTGTGTAACATTGCTATTGAAAATTCAAATTCTGATAAACAAATGATGGAGATCAGAAAGGACAAATGGATACTGGATAGTGGTTGTTTGAGATGTATGACGGGAAACCCAAGATTACTGAACAATCTATTACATGAAGATGGTGTAATGGTCAACTACGGAGATAACTCTAAAGGATATATAGTTAGCATCGACAATGTCAGTAATTCTGAAACTCCTACTGTTTCTGATGTTTCATTAGTTAAGAATTTAAAAAATAACCTACTAACTACAAGTCAACTTTGCGATAAAGGCTATAACGTCAAATTTAAAAAAAAGATAAATGTTTTATAGAAGGTAAGGATTCAAAAATAATATTCGAAGGACATAGAAAGAAAAACATATATATACTAAGTATGAAAATTTCTAGCGATAATTTACGTCTTATGGCCAATACAAGTGATCCTTGGATTTGGCACAAAAGATTCGGTTATATAAATTTCAAACACATTTCTAGGATTTCAAAATTAGAATTAATTAGAGGTTTACCTGAAATGAAATTTTATGTAAAAAAAATTATGTGACGCCAACAAGTTCGGAAAATTGAAAAGAAGTTCATTTAAATTAAAAGAAGTAATTACAGCCTCGAAACCATTAGAGTTAATTCATATGGATCTATTTGGTCCGTCTCAAACTCAACCAATAAATCACATTAGATATGTTTATGTAATAATCGATGATCTTCCAAATTTACTTGGACCTTGTTTATTAAAAATAAAAGTGATGCTTTTGATCAATTAAAAACCATTGCAAAGTGAATTCAAAATTTATTAGCTTTAGAAATCAAAACAATACGAAGTGATCAGGGTGAAGAGTTCGAAAATGAAAATGTTGAAAAATTCTATAATAAAAAGGGGATAACCCATAATTTTTCTTTCCCTGGAACCTCTCAACAAAATAGAGTATTTGAACGTAAGAATAGATCGATTCAAGAGTGTGCGAGACCATGTTATCTGATAGTAACTTACTAAGAAATTTTTGGGTTGAGGCAGTTGCAACAACTTGTTATATATTTAATAGCATTTTAATAAGACCCTTAACTCATAAAAACCATATGAACTTTTGTATAATAAGAAACCAAAAGTATCATATTTTAAAATATTTGAAAGTAAATCTTTTATTCTTAATACTAAAGAAAATTTTGACAAATTTGACTCAAAATCCGATAAAGGAGTATTTATTGGTTACTTAGAGAGAAGTAAAGCATACAGAGTTTTTAATTTAAAAAATAATACTATGGAAGAAACAATAAATGTATCTTTTGATGGAAATTATAAAAATATAACAAAAAATAATGAAGACGAATACGAAAATGAGAATGATGTAGTAAATAATGAAATTCCTAACCAAATAAAAGAATTAGACTCCTAACAGGCCACCATGTAGAAAATATCTTAGGAGATATTGAATTTATTGCTAGGACTCAAAACTAATTAAATAATATGAGTAATACAACGTTTATTTCAACTATTGAACCTAAGAATCCAATGGAAACATCATCCGATGATTCATGGATCCTTGCTATGCAAGAGGAGTTGAATAAGTATACCTGGAATGATGTATGGGAAATTGTTCCTACACCAGAGGATAAAACAGTAATTGGGAATAAATGGGTTTATAAGAATAAAACAAATGAACTCGGTGAGGTCGTAAGAAATAAAGCTCGTTAGTAGCACAATGATAAAGTCAAGAAGAGGGAATAAATTTTAATGAAACCTTTGCCCCTGTAGCAAGATCAGAAGCGATTAGAATTTTATTAGCCTATGCTAATCATAATAATTTCAAATTATTTCAAATGGATCTTAAAAGTGATTTTCAAACGAATATGTTAATGAAGACGTATATGTAGAGCAATCTCCTATTTTTGAAGACAAAAAACTTCCAAACCACGTATATAAATTAAAGAAAGCGTTATATGGATTAAAACAAGCTCCAAGAGCATGGTATGATCGATTAAGAACATATTTATTACATTCAAACTTTGGGATTGGTAAAGTAGATAATACATTATTTATTATGAGAAATAAAATTGATATTCAATTAGTACAAATATATGTTGATGATATAATCTTTGGATCAACCAATAATCAAATGAATAAAGAATTCTAAGATATTATGACCTAAAAATTCGAGATGAGTCACATAGGTGAACTCACATTTTTCTTAGGCTTACAAATCCATCAACTAAAGTGTGGAATATTTATTAATCAAGAAAAAAACGCTAGAGATTTAATTAATAAATATAATTTAGCTACAACTAATGGAAAAACCACACCTATAACAACTAATATAGCCATAGGTAAAGATGATACGTCGAAAAATGCCGATCAAAAATTATATAGAGGAATGATAGGATCGTTACTATATATAACCGCTATTAGACTAGGTATAATGCATAGTGTATTCCACTGTGTAAGATATTAGTCTTAACCTAAAGAAGCTCACTTAAAAGCCATAAAACGTATTCTAAGATATGTAAAACATATATTGGATTTTTGATTATTTTATCCTAAGGATGATTCATTTGATTTAATCTCTTATTGTGACACTGACTATGCGAGATGTAAGTCCGATCGTAAAAGCACTAACGGAACATGTCACTTCTTAGAACATTCACTAGTTTCGTGGTTTAGTAAAAAAGAGAATCACAATATATTTGTCAATAACTGAAGCATAACATATATCTGCTGCTTTGCTTATTCACAAGTAATATATATGCAATAAACTGTAAATGATTTTGGTTTAAAAATAAATAAATCGCGAATCCATTGCGATAATATAAGTGCTACAAATATATTTAAAAATCCAACTCATCATTCAAGAACAAAACATATAGATATAAGACATCATTTCTTAAGAGATAACGTAAGTAAATAGAAAATTTCACTTGAATTCACAGAACAGAAAAACAAGTAGCTGATATATTAACTAAACCTTACATGGAGCAACATTTACTAAATTCAGAAGAGAATTAGGTATTTGTTCCTTGAGTGAAATAGAGTAATTAAACATGTTAATATGTAATATAATAAAAACATAAATATAACAAAAAAAAAAGTATACATATTCGACATGTGCAAAATGGTATGTTGACATATAACTGCCAGACTTTTAAAATTAATTCCCACCAAATGGTAGTTATAACCATATTTAAACTTCTTATTTCGAATTTTCTTCTTTATTTTCTCATTTCATTTCTGTAAAAACTCTTAATCAAATAAAACCGTGGCCTCCCTAATAATAACAACCAATCCAAAACTGTTTCGTTTCCTGAACCATCTAAAGGTCCATTTCAACAATCTACGCTCGCTAGAGTTATGAAATTAGAAGAAAAAATGGAGAATGCACTATAAATGCTCACTGAAATTCAAGTACTACAAGTAAGAATGAATAAGGAGAATGAGAAACAAGGGAAGATAATACGAAATTTGCAATGGTTCGTCATGGATAACCATACTAATCCAATCGTTATTCAGGATGATAACCAAATGGAGGAAGAGGAAGAAGAGGAATAAAAAGAAGAGGAAGAAATGGTAGAAGAGGAAGAAGAAGAAGCACGAGTGAAGGGCATGGAAGAAGATGACCAAGTAGTACGCATAGGCGAAGATTGCTTGGACAGAGATGGCAATGTAGTTGAGAAAAGTGGGGTCTGTCTCCATTATCCCCAATGCTTAATTCATAAGTCCCCAATTGTCAAAAAGCATTAAACATATAAGATTATCGTTTATTCATACATGCGCTGTAAAACATATATTCATTGTAAATATGTATACTCCTAATTGTTTTGTATTTGTTAAACTCATTTGAGTTACATAGTTTATTTAATGTTTATGTTCGTTATTTTCCTATTTACTAGTATAGATTTAGTGTTATAGAGTAAAACATTAGGATTAGATATAGCATAGATATAGGCGGAGTTAGTTTTTTGATAATGACAAAGGGGGAGAAATTATAAAATAAGAAATTGGCATAGTTTAAGGGGGAGTCAGAAGAGATTCATGGTGAAAGGGGGAGTATTCAAGGAATCGGATCAACAGTTAATATCATGTATGAATATTTTATAAACCAAGGTTTTCATCATCAAAAAGGGGGAAATTGTTGGAGAATGGAATTTTGATGACAATAACCTTGTTTTAGTTATTTACATTATTGATTATAAAATATATACCAGCATCTTTTGTCTAGAGTATACGTGTGTGTGTGTGTGTGCAGGATATAAATGTTGAAGACTATACAGTATTAGAGATTCAAGATATCAAGGAATTCAAGACACATGAGTGTCAAGATAATGAAGATTTTAAGAGCTCAAGATTGTCAAGTAATAGAATCTAGTATATTTGTAAAACTCTATGTTAGCATTTTCAAATTTTGTTTTCAAATTTTGTTTTCAAATTGATTTCAAGTTATTCTCAAACTCCTTTTCTAAATAATTTCAAATTATTATAAGTTTTTTACTTACTGGTTTCAAATATATACATTTATAGTTTGTAAAGTTTTACCATATATATATATTATATGTTTTATAGTCCTATGTTATATAATTTTATAAATATGTTTATATTATATATCACTATGTTTTTATATTTTGGAAAATCCATTTTGAAACACTAGTTTTGATTAAAGAATTTTCAGAAAATAAATATGGCTTTAACATTTAAAAATGTTTTTATATTCAAAACAACAAGCATATGTCGACATACCCATTTCAACAAGTCAACATATAACTATCATAATTTCAATTTTTAAAGGAAGTGTCTTTTTATATTTGAAATGGTTCAGAAAGTTTGCAACCTTTCATAAACCATAAATAAGGGTTAGTTTCGAATTTTTATCACTTCTTCTTCATTATCATCTTATCTTATACCACCAATATTATACATAAAATTCTTGATTTCTACACTTATACTCTGCTAATTTCAACTTAAATTATATCAAACTTCTTCTCTTCTCAATCTTTATCAACTACTCTCTGTTTGAAGTGCTATTCAAGATTTCTAGGGTTGTTGCAATCATTTGAGAATTGTTTGGGAAAGGGTATGTTCCTTGTAGCCCGTAAATCAGGGAAAGGGAGCTGTGTATCCTTGTAGCCGTGAAATCAAGGATGGAGGAATTCGTGTTAACTTGCAGCCGTGAAATCAAAGGGTTATAAACATTAATATAGTATTAATAAAACTTTGCGCAATCCAGCATTGCGTAGGACTGGACGTAGGACTATTCCAGTATAAAATCCGGTGTGTTCTTTTATTTTATTTATTTTATATTTACTTATATCTTAGTTTGTGACTGTTTTTGTGTTTGTGATCATTTCTGGTGTGATAATCATTGTGTGCTTCACATAGTATTTCAAGTTTGTTTAAGTTTTCCTTAATCGCTTTAAAACACTATTCACCCCCCTCCAGTGTTATTTTTGCCTTAAGATTCTTAATCCGCAATACTTAACATGAAGAGACCGGGATGGGAACTATACCCAAAACCACTTAGAACCAACTTTACGTTCGAAAACAAACTTGCAGGGATGCTTATGAAGATGATTTGAAGAGACGGATCTTTGGAGTGATAGGTTTTCTCGTTGATGTCTTTGGTTAATTACCAGGATTAGACTCGTAGTAGTAAACCCCTACATTCTGAGGTATCTTCAGTTTCGTTCAGTCCCAAAACAAACTTACATTTATGAATGTCTGACAGTATTTCTTAGAATCACGGTCACCTATATTGTTTACAAACATACCAAGTATGGTGGTGGAGGAGGCAACTTCTTTTTTCTTAACACCTAAAGTATATTTGTGGAAATCAATTAGTGGTTTGATGGATTTGACAATGGCACTTGTGACGGCCCGCACCGCATCAACCGACATTTACTCCAAAAGTGCGTTGTACACATGTCCAGTTAGCACGGGACGGTCGTTAGAGGGAAAGAAAGAAGATGAAGAATCAACAAGGAACCTGCAGAATGTCTCACATCGCATAGAAGAAAATATAATAACAACATACTTGACATAAAACAGGTGGGACAGTGCATAAGCAGAAAACAAACTATCATAGCAGCGGAAAATCCAAAGTACAGCTTATGATCCAAAGCCAACATTATTACAACTTTTAAAACTGTCTCAAAAAGCTATACAAGAAAGATACACTACTAATGCCCAAAGTAGTGACCAGCAACGACACAATATCTATATATCATACGTGGAAGCCTCCTGCTCGCCTCCGAATCTGCTACTCGCGCATCATCAGCTAACCTGTCTCTAGTCTGCTCATATGAGCACCTAGAGTAATAAGAAGAGACATAAAACTCTGGTTCAGACAAAAAGTCTGGTATGAGCGATAAGCAGCTAAACAGAACAATAACAGGTATACTAAACCATACCTGAACCTGGACCTGCAACCAAAGAGTTAGCAATACATACTGTACAACACTCTGAGGTGCCACTAACATATGGTGTAAAGATAACGGGGGTGGGGGTGTGCATGTCATAGTGATGGCAAACAATCAAACATAGCAACCATCCTCACATCTCTTACTCAGTGCGTAAAGCATACGATATCCACCACTTCGATCACCCAATACTTTGCTATGATCACTCTGCCCCATGAAGTCATAACGACCCCACTGCAATGATCCATAGCAACTAGTCCTTCGCTATGTCCACTTTGCCCCATGGAGTCGTTCATACCCCACTGCACTGGCTCATAGCCTTACTAATCCTTTACTATGTCCACTCTGCCCCATGGAGTCACAATGGCTCCACTGCACTGGCTCATAGTCTTGCTATGATCACTTTGCCCCTCGAGTCACAATGACTCTACTGCATTGATACGTAGCCCATCATTCCTTTTCAGCGGTGAATCGAAGTTATGAATGTAGACAACTCCTTGGCACACGTCCCGCAGCAAAGCCCAACCATGAAGTGAACTCACTGGTTCCCAACTGAATCCTAAGCTCTAACTACCATTTGGACTACCTTTGCATCTCGGGTTATTGGTCATCACTGGATCAGTGCGGATCTCCTCCTAATCATCAGTTCGGTTCGGATCGGAATGCTCCTTCTTAAGCAATCAGATTGGTTAGGAATCTCAAGCATAAACCTTCTTCTCTGCTCCGGATCGGATCGGGGTCTACACTCCCTGGCAAGCTTCTTCGGGTCGGATCGGAGGGTACCATCGGTTCGGATCGGAGCACAGGCTTCCTCCTTTTCTCCCAACGTCGAATCGGAGGTCTTCTTAGGATGATGGATCAGGTCGGCCTCCTTCAGAGCACACCGGGTCGGATCAGAGTCTCCAAGTCACGTTGCCATATAATATTAACGGAGAGGATCGGAGCTTCTGAACTCACGTGGGAGGTGGTTCGGATCGGGTCTTTTTCTCCGTGCTGATCCGGATCGGCCAATTTTCTACACTTTTTCCAGCAAGCAGTTTACGCCACTCGACGGCATTTTCGACCATTCCAACTATTCTAATCAATCACAAAGCATACCATACAATCATAGCAACATGTATAATGAACCACAAACACCAAAACAACAATATGATAGGTTAAAATGGATCAAACATAGCTAAAACCCCATATTTTCCCTTAAACATGTTCAAGCATAATTAATGATAGGATTAGCAAAACTTAACCAAATTAACCCAAGTTCATATCAGAGGTCCAAAACATCATTTAAGAATTTATAAATATTTTTCCAGAATTTTATCATGTTTAAATTCGCTAATTAACACTAATTACCCTTAATTAACCATCATTAGTGAGGGACTATGCAAATCACTCACCTTAGCCACAAATAAACTTTAGATCTGAAATAGATCTCTATTTGGGCGCGAATAACAATGCAAATCAGCAGCTCTAATCTTGATTTGGTGAAGATCTCCCTTAATTTGATGTTGCTAAGCTTAATCTTTGATTAGAAAGTGATTTAGAGGTGATTTAAAGGTTGGAGGCTTATTTTTAGGGTTTCTAAGGGGTAAGTGGAGGCTAGAAAACTGAAATGGAATGAAACTCTAACTCTTTTCAGTCCTCCCATAACCCTAATCCCGAAATGGGTTATGGGCTCATTCACTAATCACCCTATTTTGCCCGGTTAAGCAGTTTTTCACCTTCCAAACCTTATTTCAGCCATATCTCCCAAATGGTAAGTCCGTTTAGCTATTATGACCACTCTACGGAAAGGTAAACCATCAAACGAATCTAATGGAAGTGGTTTCAGGTCAAAATTCCTTTCCAGTCAAAAGTTATGGACAAAACAGTACCAGCTAGGGGCAAAACGGTCATTTAAAAATCGGCAAAAATCATGAATATGGGAAATGACCCCAATAGTCATTTCCTAAAGTTACATGACCATACGCCTTCATATAAGAAAGAAATAAATATTCTACGATCCTCCGATGCGTAGAATGCGGGTTGTTACATTCTTCCCCCCTTAAGAAATTTCGCCCCCGAAATTCCCTAACCAAAACACACAAAGGGTCCCGCATGCCTATCAACCATAAAAAACAGTCAAACATGCAAAACAAGCCTATCCTAGCATGCGGAATAACTAAATTGCAAAGTAAATCTTACCAGGCAAAGAGTTCTGGATACGTTTTCCTAATGCTCTCCTCTGTCTCCCAAGTACAGTCATTCTCGTTCTCGCCCCACTGAACCTTGACTAGCTTCACCGCCTTCCTTCGAAGTTGCTTCGTATCGTGCTCGACAATACGAATCGGCTTGCGGTTCCCAACCGCCTCGGGTCCTACTTCGAAGTCCTCTAACTGATCAGGTGAAATAGTCATATCTGGGTCGTGCACAAACTTCCTTAGCTGGGAAACATGAAATACGTTGTGAACTCCCGCCATCTTCTCTGGTAAGTTAACTCTATACGCCAAATTCCCAACTTGTTCGAGAACTGGGAATGGGCCAACAAACCTTGGTGCCAACTTGCCTCTCCTGCCAAATCGTATCACGCTCTTCAACGGAGAAACCTTGACAAACACCAAGTCACCAACGGAGAATTTCAAGTCTCTTCTCCTCCTGTCAGCATAACTCTTCTGCCTATCTTGGGCAGCCTTCATACGTTGTTGGATGATCTTAATCTTATCTGAAGTTTCCCTCACCACATCTGGTCCAAGCACAAACTTCTTGCCAGTCTCTATCCAACATGATGGTGAGTTGCACGGTCTTCCGTACAAAGCTTCATATGGAGCCATACCTATACTGGATTAGTAGCTATTATTATATGCAAACTCTACTAGATGCAAATGGTCATCCCATGATTCACCAAAATCCAATATACAAGCTCTTAAGAGATCTTCCAATATACGATTCACCCTCTCTGTCTGACTATCAATTTGAGGATGATACGCAGTACTGAGATATAATTCCGACCCTAGAGCCTCTTGTAAGCTCTTCCAAAACCCACTAGTGAACAACGGGTCTCGGTCACTCACAATGCTTTTAGGTACTCCATGAAATCTCACTACCCACTTCATATACAGTTCTGCTAACTTAGTTGTCGTTCTGGTCGATTTGACTGGTATAAATCTTGCACTCTTAGTCAATCGATCCACAATTACCCAAATGCTATCATGTCTCGATTTAGTCCTTGGTAAACCATCAATGAAATCCATCAAGACTTGCTCCCATTTCCATTCGGGAATTTCTAATGGTTGCAACAACCCACTAGGCTTCTTTTGCTCAGCTTTAACTAGTTGGCAAGTCATGCACTTAGATATAAACTTCCCAACTTCTCTTTTCATCCCTTCCCAGTAGTAAGTCTGCTTCATGTCTCGATACATCTTATCACCACCGGGGTGTATAGTCAGTTTTGAGTGATGACATTCCCTAAGCACTTCATCTCTCAAACCATTCACGTTGGGTACAACTAGCCTTCCATTCTTCCGAAGCCATCTTTCTCGATCAAGCCCATACAAATTCATCTCCTCACCGTCGATGTTCATCTCTAACTTGGAGATGATTTCCAATAGATTAGGATCGTCCCTCTGTCTGGAACCAATCCGCTCAATCAAGGTGGGTCTGATCGTCAAACTAGCTAATATCTCTGGATCCAATTCGCACTTTGGTCTGAAATCATACCCTGCGATATACTCCAGTTGCTTCCATTCAAGAAACATAGCCCCTAAACTGGCATGTCTCCTACTCAAGGCATCAGCTACCGCATTGCCTTTCCCAGGTGTATATGCGATATCAAAATCATACAAAGCCAAGAACTCTAACCATCTCTGCTGACGGAGATTCAGATACTTCTGGGAGAAGAGATACTTTAACGATTTATATTCGGTAAACAACTCAAATCTCTCTCCCAAGAGATAATGTCTCCACATCTTCAACGCGAACACGATCTCTGCCAGTTCCAAATCATGGGTAGGATACTTTTTCTCATGCGGCTTTAATTGCCGACTAGCATAAGCTACAACCCTACCTCCTTGCATCAATACAGCACCTAGTCTGGTACCACAAGCATCCGTGTATACCGTCATTTCTTCATTTCCTTTAGGAATGACTAACACTAGCGCACGCGTCAACTTTTCTTTTAGACTCTTGAATGCATTCTCACACACTCCGTCCCAGACGAAGGCTTGATTCTTCTTAGTCAACTGAGTCAACGGTGCTGCTATCTTGGAGAAGTCCTGGATGAACTTACAATAATATCCAGCTAACCCCAAGAAGCTTCTCACATCTGCTGCATTCTTGGGCATAGGCCAATCCTATACCGTAGCCACCTTCGTAGGGTCCACGACAATACCATTCTCTGAAACAACATGGCCCAAGAATCTCACTTCCCTCCTCCAGAAGTGACACTTAGAGAATTTCGCTTTCAATTGGTGTTTTCTCAACACCTCCATCACTCTCCTCAAATGCCCTTTGTGTTCTTCCTCTGTCCTCGAGTAAACAAGGATGTCATCTACAAACACAAGAACGAACTTATTCAACTGATCTCTGAATACTCGATTCATAAGATCCACGAAGTACGCTAGTGCATAGGTCAACCCAAATGGCATGATCAACCACTCATAGAATCCAGACGGCGTCCTAAATGCAGTTTTCGGAACACTCTCAGCCGCTACTCGAAGCTGATGAAATCCTGTCGCGAGGTCCAACTGGGAGAACACTCTTGCTCCTTCCAACTGATCAAACAAATCATCTATCCGCGGTAGAGGATACTTATTCTTCCTCGTCACCTTATTCAACTCGCGATAGTCCACACACAAACGAAGGGAACCATCTGCCTTAGTGGCAAACACAACCGGTGCTCCCCACTCGGAGACACTTCTTCTAATAAACCCATTCCTCAAAAGATCGCTTACTTGCACCCCGAGCTCTCGCTGCTCCCTTGGTGCCATACGACGAAGTGGCATCACTATAGGTCTGGCATCTTTCACTAAATCAATACGGAACTTAATCTCTCGGTGTGGTGGAAGCTCGGTCACCTCCTCGAAGACGTCCGGAAACTGGCCAACCACGGGCACATCTGACAACTCATCATGCGGGATGTCGAGGGAAATTATAAAACTAGCCATCACCCCATCACTAGGTAGACTACAAACACTACCCTCCGCCCATCATCCGCCCTAAATGTCACCAAAAAGCCCTCACAGTCTACCACCACCCCATATCTTTGGAGCCAATCGACTCCGACTATAATGCCATACCCAGTAAAGCCCAGAAAAAAGCAATCACAAACATACATCTATGACTCAATAAGACCAAATTTCGGCAAATCATACTAAGGTTAGTCGAACCACCAATCGGGTTCATCACAACCAACGGTCTATCGACTATCTCAGGTTCCTGTCCCAACCTATCTACCAGGTCACTAGATATGAAGGAACGAGAAGCCCCAGTATCAAACAAAACTCGAACAGATACATCATGAATAGAAAGCATACCTTGAATGACGACATTCTTTCCTTTCTCCGCCGCAGTTGGGGCATTCGACGAAGAAGGAACAACATTAATAGCATATGCTTTCACAATCTGCTTCTCTTTAAGAGGTTGTGGACATTTATCCTTATGATGTCCCACTTGGCCACAGTTGTAGCACTTCCTATCCGCTGGCTTGGCCCGACATTCTTTGGCATAATGGCCCTTCTTACCACAGCTGAAGCACTCAACATCTTTCTTACTCTTTTTCTGGCCATCCTTAGCTTGGTTCTGCTTCCCCTTGTTCTGAGTGTTATTCTTGCCTCCACCGCCTGCTTGCGGCTTCAGCCCTTCTGCAGATGCAACCTCAGTCTTTGACTTAGGGTAAAGACTCTCTGATCTCAAAGCTTTCCCTACAATCGATTCAAAAGTCTCATCGATGTGGTTGATAAGCCTTTCCCCCAAGTATCCATCCAAACCAGTAATGAACTTCTCATTCTTCTTCTCAGGAGTATCGATAAGGGATAATCCATACTTCGACAAAGTGTCGAACTCAGCAATATAGTCTGAGACTGCCCTACCATTCTGTTTAAGCTCCAAGAACTTCCTAAACAATTCCGACTTCTGAGCAGCTGGGATAAACTTATTGCTAAAGCGAGTCTTAAAATGATCCCAAGTAACCTGATCCTCTGGAGTGTCTGTCTTAATAACATTCCACCAATTCATCACTCGCCCTTGCAGCTGGCGAGACGCTAAGCTTCTCTTTATCGCATCCTCGGTACCCAAATCATCGAAGATACGATCACAACTATCCAACCAATCCTGGACATCCGTGGCCGACTCTGTCCCGTGGAACGGCTTCCCACCAAGGCTAGTGTAATTCTTACATAGCTTGGCGAAATCGACCCTAGGCGCCTGCACTATTGGACCACCACCATTACCAGGATTGGGAACTGTCCCCTACACATCCCTAAGCATTTCTCTCATGAGGTTAGTAAACATCGCCCTCATGTCAGCAGCATTCCCATTATTGGCCCCTCTACCAGCACCTCTTGCGTATCGACTCATCGTTCAATCTGTAAAGAGAAAACGATTAACCATCTCCATAGTGGTGCTAGTGCAGTGCAACTTCATCCTTAGCTATACTAATATATATATATAGCTTTTGAAAACCAAAGTAATCACAAATACACACTCTCATATACGTACTATCTCTCCCTAGTGTCTTTCCCCAGGTTAACTACGCAGCCTAGAGCTCTGATACCAAATGTGACGGCCCGCCCCGCAGAAACCGACATTTACTCCAAAAGTGTGTTGTACACATGTCCAGTTAGCACGGGACGGTCGTCAGAGGGAAAGGAAGAAGACGAAGAATCAACAAGGAACCTGTGGAATGTCTCACAGCGCATATAACAAAATGTAATAACAAAATATTTGACATAAAACAGGTGAGACAGTGCATAAGCTGAAAACAAACTATCATAGCAGCGGAAAATCCAAAGTACAGCTTATGATCCAAAGCCAACATTAGTACAACTTTTAAAACTGTCTCAAAAAGCTAAACAAGAAAGATACACTACTAATGCCCAAAGTAGTGACCAGCAACGACAAAGGGAGAATATCTATATATCATACGTGGAAGCCTCCTGCTTGCCTCCGAATCTGCTACTCGCGCATCATCAGCTAACCTGTCTCTAGTCTGCTCGTGTGCGCGCCCAGAGTAATAAGAAGAGACATAAAACTATAGGTCAGACAAAAAGTCTGGTATGAGCGATAAGCAGCTAAATAGAACAATAACAGGTATACTAAACCATTCCTGAACCTGGACCTGCAACCAAAGAGTTAGCACTACATACTGTACAACACTCTGAGGTGCCACTAACATATGGTGTAAAGATAACGGGGGTGGGGGTGTGCATGTCATAGTGATGGCAAACAATCAAACATAGCAACCATCCTCACATCTCTCACTCAGTGCGTAAAGCATACGATATCCACCACTTCGATCACCCAATAGTTTGCTATGATCACTCTGCCCCATGAAGTCATAACGACCCCGCTGCACTGATCCATAGCAACTAATCCTTTGCTATGACCACTTTGCCCCCATGGAGTCGTTCATACCCCACTGTACTGGCTCATAGCCTTACTAATCCTTTACTATGTCCACTCTTCCCCATGGAGTCACAATGGCTCCACTGCACTGGCTCATAGTCTTGCTATGATCACTTTGCCCCTGAGCCACAATGACTCTACTGCACTGATACGTAGCCCATCATTCCTTTTCAGCGGTGAATCGAAGTTATGAATGTCGACAACTCCTTGGCACACGTCCCGCAGCAAAGCCCAACCATGAAGTGAACTCACTGGTTCCCAACTGAATCCTGAGCTCTAACTTCCATTTGGACTAACTTTGCATCTCGGATTATTGGTCATCACTGGATCGATTCGGATCTCCTCCTAATCATCAGTTCGGTTCGGATCGGAATGCCCCCCCTAAGCAATCGGATTGGTTCGGAATCTCCAGCACAAACCTTCTTCTCTGCTCCGGATCGGATCGGGGTTTACATTCCCTGGCAAGCTTCTTCGGGTCAGATCGGGGGGTACCATCGGTTCGGATCAGAGCACAGGCTTCCTCCTTTTCTCCCAACGTCGGATCGGAGGTCTTCTTAATATGATGGATCGGGTCAGCCTCCTTCAGAGCACACCGGGTCGGATCGGAGTCTCCAAGTCACGTTGCCATACAACGTTAACGGAGAGGACCGGAGCTTCTGAACTCGCGTGGGAGGTGGTTCGGATCGGGTCCTTTTTTCCGTTCCGATCCGGATCGGCCAATTTTCTGCACTTTTTCCAGCAAGCAGTTTACGCCACTCGACGGCGTTTTCGACCATTACAACTATTCTAATCAATCACAAAGCATACCATACAGTCATAGCAACATGTATAATCAACCACAAACACCAAAACTACAATATAATAGGTTAAAATGGATCAAACATAGCTAAAACCCCATATTTTCCCTTAAACATGTTCAAGCATAATTAATGATAGGATTAGCAAAACTTAACCAAATTAACCCAATTTCATATCAGAGGTCCAAAACATCATTTAAGAATTTATAAATATTTTTCCAGAATTTTATCATGTTTAAATTCGCTAATTAACACTAATTACCCTTAATTAACCATCATTAGTGAGGAACTATGCAAATCACTCACCTTAGCCACAAATAAACTTTAGATTTGAAATAAATCTCTGTTTGGGCGCGAATAACAATGCAAATCAGCAGCTCTAATCTTGATTTGGTGAAGATCTCCCTTGATTTGATGTTGCTAAGCTTAATCCTTGATTAGAAAGTGATTTGGAGGTGATTTAGAGGTTGGAGGCCATTTTTTAGGGTTTCTAAGGGGTAAGTGGAGGTTAGAAAACTGAAATGGAATGAAACTCTAACTCTTTTCAACCTCCCCATAACCCTAATCCCAAAATGGGTTATGGGCCCATTCACTAATCACCCTATTTGGCCCGGTTAAGCAGTTTTTTACCTTTCAAACCTTATTTCAGCCATCTCTCCCAAATGGTAAGTCCGTTTAGCTATTATGACCACTCTACGGAAAGGTAAACCATCAAACGAATCTAATGGAAGTGGTTTCAGGTCAAAAGTTATGGCCAAAATAGTACTAGGTAGGGGCAAAACGGTCATTTAAAAATCGGCAAAAATCATGATTATGGGAAATGAACCCAATAGTCGTTTCCTAAAGTTACATGACCATACGCCTTCATATAAGAAAGAAATAAATATTCTACGATCCTCCGATGCGTAGAATGCGGGTTGCTACAGCACTCAAAGTTTAATGTACTATCTCAAAAAGGTAATCATGACCTCAAGCCTCATTAACCGAGAAATAACTGAAATCGTGTATGCAACATGGCTCTGTGGGTCGTACCCATTTGGGTATATCATCACCTGATCTAAGAGAAATCGGTTGTCCCCACTTTTGTATGCTTTAAAATATTATGGTTACTGATCTCAACCGTGGTGATGATATATTAGGTACACTCAATGTGACGATCCCAAAATCCTAGGGGCGGTATTAAGGATAATCATTAGGAAATAACACATTAATCATCATAGCAGAGTACAGGTAATAGCGGAAACAATAAATAAAATAAATTTTACATGGATATGACAGCGGAATCACAACATGTAGGAATATCAGAATAGCATAACGTGGGATATACTTAGTGAATAAAAAGAAAGTGATCAGTCATCATCGCCGAAGGCGGAATACATACATGCAGTGAGACATAATAAGAGTATCAGTCTACATCGCCGAAGGCGGAATACATATACATATAGTGAGAAATACGGAAAGTAAATCAGTCTGCATCGCCAGTGGCGGAATCATAATGTAAGTACAGTAATGGCGGAAAATATCAAGTCATCTCTACGAAGTCAGCCTCGCCATGAGCCAAAAGTGCACGCTATGCAGCAGTGCAGAACCAAAAACCACCTGTCACCTGTGTACTAGGCTGCCCATGTGAAAATAAGGGCACCCGCGTTTGCAAAGTGAACAAACAACGAGTCAGTCATGGGGACTGGTATGAGGAATCTATTTAACAGTTAAACAACAGTAAATAGCAAATCATAGGACCACGCCACTTTCGCGGAACGGGTTTACTCCAGTGATTGCTAGTGCATTTAAAATAAAGTAAATTCTTTTAAAACAATCGCAATGCTTTTAGAAAGAATGAAGCCAGTATAAGACTCAGGTCCCATCATACAATGCAACGCAAGCCGGAGGATAGAGTTTTACCTTATAAGGGCCAAATATGCTTGATACGTATAAATCAAAATCATTTGGTACTATTACTAGTGCATATATGTTTCAAAACGAATAACATCATAAATATCAATCATAGGCGGCATAGCTACCATCTACTATGTCTCCATACTAGTTCTACAATCAAATCCGTTATCTCGTATTGGAAATTGGATTTCCGTCATGAGTCGAGGCAAGGGGCAAGCTCCTCTCCGCTTCGAGACACTCTAGCAAATGCCTCGGGACTACACACTCTGGGTAACCCCTGGATGCTTCAGGGCCGGTCCTCACTTACGTTAGAGGATTATTTATTCCTGAACACACGTTTTCCGGTCCTTACAGACCTATAATCGAGGCGCCTCGCATTCCAACAACCACAAAGGTGAAAAATAGATATATATGTCAGGGCTGGTAAGTCACTGACACCACCATAGCTAGAAAGAAACGTCGTGCTCTCCCTGCAGTCTGTATCCCGTTTTTAACTCATACCGGGGTGTGAGGCTCGCGAATCTACGAAATACACAAAGCTGGGTCCTGTAGAACTTACTTTGATCATCATCCACAAGACTTTGCTTTGCAACAGAAGCCTTGATCACAGCATCTTGGCATGCCACATAGGCAGTCCACTCCATACGATTGATTTCCATCGATATATAACCTCTGAGCTCATATGTCTCAGAGAAGGGCGTTAAGCAAAAGAATAAATTCTCTGCCGCCATACAGATATATATTTAACAGAGATCAATCAGTATAGAACAAAATCCAATGTCTGACACACAGTCCATTTACAAGTCCGTCCCGAGTCTGAACGAAACCGGAGGCGTCAAATTCCTCGTATATCCGTCCAATCATCACATACGTTCAGACGGCTACTACTTCCGTCCCTTTCCGGTAGCTACTCCGGTCAGGAACCTCAGTAGTGCCCATCCAACCGATACGAAGATCGTCGGTCTTGAATCGTCTTTGCATTTTCCAATTCGAATCGCTCGATAAATTATTTGAAATGAGGGTTAGCTCGGCCTTTTCAAATAATTCACGTCATTAGAATTTAAATCGATTCATTTTATGGTTATATTATTCGACATCCCTCTTTCGGTTCTTTAGTGTTATTTTCATGTCATACACATACAACCATCAAATATCAAACAATTCAAGCACAATTGGTTTATTTGCAACCTATGTTGCTTATAATATTTTATAACGATTTTTCGCCATTTTTATTTATTTAAAAATGGCCAAATTCAATTAAACGACGTTTCAGGTCGTGCCGTGGCACTGGCGCTGTTTTTCTTCTAATTTGTTTTACACATATCGGAAAATCTAACTGTTGGATTTCTACAAAGTCTATATCAGTGGGAAGATATTCCCAAAGCGAACCCAACGGTTCCAGTTTCGTGAGAATCCGACGGTCGGATCTTCCACACTAGTCGTTTGAAGTTACGGTTTCAAAATTCGAACTGCAGCGTCGTTATTCGATTTAATTTAATTATATTTATATTTATATATAAATATAAACGATTCTGGCGCTGTTTTTCTTTAGATTTGAATTAAACATTCCGGACAATCCAACCGTTGGATTTTTACGAGGTTGGTGCCGTTGGAAAGGTATCTCCAAGGCGAACCCAGCGGTTGCGGTTTCGGGAAAATCCAATGGTCGGATTTCTCGTACTAATCGTTTCAAATTACGATTCCGAAACGCAAACTGCACGGCCTCTATTCCTTTTAATTATATTTATATTTATATATAAATATAGTTCAATCTATAATTTCAACTATAGCTCATTCTATATTTTCAACTTCGTTTTCACTTCAAATATTTCACTAACGCCTTAATATTTCGAAAAATTTCGCCATAACCTCCTTTGTACGGGGAGGGGTTTGGAAATTTATTGGGCCGTATTAGGTACCCAATAAATCCTAAAAAGCATTCACATATTTTTAGTGATATATTTTGGTGTTTACGGGGGAGCATGTACTGATAATCACTCCAGAGAATAAATTCTCGTCACCCCGTTTCCGTGTGGAAATAAATAGTCCATGTGCCGTATCTAATAACTAGAGCGACGTGATTATTGTCAACTCTAGACCCGTGTGGGGTTTTTATTAATCTGGCAATTTATCGTTATAATTTATATAGTCCATATCAGTCATCATTTCAACCTGTAGTACACAGTCATCGCCATACAAGCCTCTTGCTTGTATGGTAAATCTTCCACCTCGTCACACAAGCTCCAATTGCTTATGTGGAATATGATGAAGTATGCCTATCATTAAGAAGTATGCCATGTAGTGTAGTTCAAAATTAATTGTTACTATCCTATGGCGTTGTTTATTATTTCACACAGAAAAACCAGCACTCCGCATCCAATGGCATTCACAGGAGTTGATATATAAATAAAATTGCGCAGCCAACTCATCAAGGTTTACCTATTTGTCGGGCACGCAAATAATTTCTTTACTCTACAGCTAATCCATTTTTTTTCCTGTTCAACACATGTATATATATGCAGAACAAAGCTAATAATAATATTTCTAGCAAACTATTATTTATTTCAACACGTGTGTATTTTTAACTAAACGTATACATGATAAAAGGAATATTTTTATCATCAAAAATTTTTATTCGACACATGTGTATTTTTAACTAAGCGTATACATGATAAAAGGAATATTTTTATCATCAAAAATTTTTATTCGACACATGTGTATTTTTAACACTTCATATTCACTATAAAAATATAGTTTTCATTGTCGATTCATTTTATTTTTAAAAGACGATAACATTCAACACATGAATTTCAACTCAACGAATGAATTGCAACTCAACACATGAATATTCCATATCGTTTGTATATATATAAAAATGTGATTTTTATTGCTAAAGCCATTTGTTTAAATTCAAATAATATTCAACACATGAATTTCAACTCAACGAATGAATTGCAACTCAACACATGAATATTCGATATCGTTTGTATATATATAAAAATGTGATTTTTATTGCTAAAGCCATTTGTTTAAATTCAAATAATATTCAACACATGAATTTCAACTCAACGAATGAATTGCAACTCAACACATGAATATTCTATATCGTTTGTATATATATAAAAATGTGATTTTTATTGCTAAAGCCATTTGTTTAAATTCAAATAATATTCAACACATGAATTTCAACTCAACGAATGAATTGCAACTCAACACATGAATATTCAATATTGTTTGTATATATATAAAAATGTGATTTTTATTTCTAAAGCCATTTGTTTAAATTCAAATAATATTCAACACATGAATTTCAACTCAACGAATGAATTGCAACTCAACACATGAATATTCTATATCGTTTGTATATATATAAAAATGTGATTTTTATTGCTAAAGCCATTTGTTTAAATTCAAATAATATTCAACACATGAATTTAAACTCAACGAATGAATTGCAACTCAACACATGAATATTCTATATCGTTTGTATATATATATAAATGTGATTTTTATTGCTAAAGCCATTTGTTTAAATTCAAATAATATTCAACACATGAATTTCAACTCAACGAATGAATTGCAACTCAACACATGAATATTCGATGTAGCATATGTAAATAATTTCAATGAATGAAAATTATTCTAACACACAATTATTTCAGAAAATTTCGGCAGCATAACGGCAGGGTAGTTAAAACCGGGACCGTCCCTAGTACGGCTCCTCGCTCTACCTTAAAACCTCGCGGTTTTTGACAATGAGGGTCATGCATCTAGTTCGCACGTAGGCGGCATGTTTTATTTTCAATTCCACAATCCTATTCTATTTTGTTTCAACCACAAGAGGGTATTTTTCAACCACAAAGGTATTTTTCAACCATAAAGGTATTTTTCAACCATCATATCAACCACAAACAATTATTTCCAACCATTCGTCAAACCATATGATATCACGTCAATCACAAGCAATAAATATCGTCCATGGTCTGTGGACGAGGGGAGTATATATATATATATAATATAATAATTCACTTGCATTTCATCACAATTCAAAGCATATATGTTTCAAACAACGCTTGTATAATTTATACATCGCTAATATAACTTATACAACACATGTACATGAGGTATACAATGCGTATATAATTTACACTTCGCTTATATAATTTATACAACGCGATTTCATTCACACAGATAATTTAGATTCCTCACTTTGGTTATTGCGGTGCTAAAAATCGTAGGAAGGTCAGAAAAATCCGCGGCTTCTTCTAGAATGTAGAGAGCCTCCTTGCGGTCACGGTGTCTCCTGTTTCATCGAATTTCGTTGAAGAACGAAAAAGATATTATTTTTCAAAGTTTTGCAATGCTTTAAAGTGTTAAAACAGTTTAAAATTAAATAAGCCGTTAGTTTACAAACCTGCTCAATTCTAGGTTTGGATTTTTCTCTTGATTCATAGCTCTATGGGACGATCGGACTGTTGGACGTCGTCGAGGAAGGGAAGAGCTTTCCGGCGCTGGTTGTCTGAGGCGATGCGGTGGCGAATCGAGGCGGTGGCGGCTCCAGGAAGTCGACGACTTTGAAGCGGCAGAACTCGACGACGGCGGCTCTGTTGGTGGCGAAGCTGGGTCGGATGTGGAGAGGAGGCGTAGGGCTGTCGACAGACGGTGGTGGCGCGACCTAGCGTCGCCTGTGGCAATCGGAAAAGAGAGGGAAAGCGGCGAGCTACGGGGGTCGTTCGTTTCGACTGGCGGCTAGGGTTTTTTATTTATTTTTTTTAAAAGAAAATTTCCTATTGGCCAGAATTTATAGGAAATTTTTAAATAGTGTTTTTGCAAACGGACTCCTTTTTAAACCCAACGACTGTCGCCCCTAGCTAAATACCCCCATTCCGGACACAATGGGATATGTTTCGTTGGCCATTTCGACTGTTACAGTCAGTTATTTTTCAAATTAAAATATAAAACATTCGATATTTAATTTAAACGTACAATTCAATATGCCAGGGCCACAAACTGAATCGAAAAATTCCAGAAAAATAAATCTAGCTTTGTTTCGACGATACGGTCCTAACAAAACTGGTTTCGTCGAATTCTGAGCTCGTTTGAAAAACGGCCATTTTTAGGTCGACCCATTTTAACAGAATTTGACCAAACACGTTATCTTTTGCCCCGCTCACATACTAGCTTCAAAAATTATGAAATTTGAAACCTAGCAATAATTTGACATCCCGGACCCAACAAAAGTGGTTTCGTCGAATTCCGAGGTCGTATGCAAAATCTTAATTTTCAAGGGCTATATATACTATATAGCGACCTTTCTGAAAATTCATTTGGCCATAACTTTTGATTTCCGTTATGAAATTTCGATTTTTCAGATTCGTTAGAAAGGTATTGATGAACAGATTTAAATATGTTTAGTTTCGTTAAAATCTGTTATATTTTCCACCCGGTACAGTCAGACAAAGTTTGAAATCAAAATTTCAAACTGCAATGTTATACCAAATCCCATATTTTATGGAAATAGGCTATTTTAATCATTCAAATTTCTTGTTAATAACCTAATTTAAAAATTTTAAACTGGTTCACATTTTTCGGGTTATTACAATCTCCCCCACTTAAAACTTTTCGTCCTCGAAAAGGAAATAACAGCTAAGCAGGAAATAAAATGTAAATGCCAAGTATTGTAAAGGTACCTTGCACCGGAGTTAGTCAGAGATGTCCACTCTGCATTTGGGATAGGCTTGTTTAATGCTTTCCTCAGTCTCCCAAGTACAGTCTCTAGGATCACTACTCCACTGCACTTTGACTAAATGAATCTTTTTCCTCCTTAGCTCTCTAGTTTCTTTGCCAACTATCTTTAATGGATCCCTCTTGAGTGCTAATTCTGGAGTTATGTCAATATCCTGTTATGCTGCTTCTTCTACAACAAGATCTGGATCCTGAACATGTTTTCTGAGTTGAGACACGTGGAACACATCATGTACACCAGGCAACCAATCAGGTAATGAAACCCTATATGCAAGAATTCCAATCCGTTCAAGTATAGGAAAGGGACCAATAAATCTCGGTGCCAACTTCCCAGTCTTGCCAAATCTGATTACTCCTCGCATTGGAGAAACTCTTAAGTAAACATAATCGCCAACGGCAAACGATATATCCCTTCTTCTCGCATCAGCATAACTTTTCTGTCGGCTCTGTGCGGTTTTTAATCGCTTCTTAATGAAATCGACTTTATTCGATGCTTCTTGAATCATATCGGGCCCTAACACAAGTCTGTTGCCAGGTTTTACCCAACATGCGGGAGATCTGCACGGTCTACCGTATAATGCTTCAAATGGAGACATTCCCAAACTTGCTTGATAGCTATTGTTGTAAGAGAATTCGGCTAAATGTAAATGATCTTCCCATGAGCCTCCAAAATCGATAACGCAAGCCCGCAGTAGATCTTCTAAAATTCTATTCACCCGCTCAGTTTGGCCGTCTGTCTGAGGGTGATAAGCGGTGCTTAGATTTAATTTGGTCCCCAATTCTTCCTGGAATGCTCCCCAGAATTTGCTAGTAAATAGGGGATCTCTATCGCTGACTATATTGAGCGGTACTCCATGAAGTTTAACAATTTCTCTGAAGTAAATCTGTGCTAGACTTTGAGCCGTTCTGTTGGATCAGACAGGTATGAAATGGGCAGTCTTCGTGAAGCGATTTACGATTACCCATATACTATCGTTTCCTTTTCTAGTTCGAGGTAGGCCATCGATGAAATCCATCGAAATTTGTTCCCACTTCCATCCTGGAATTTCTAAGGGTTGTAATAATCCAGCCAATTTCTGCTGATCACTCTTAACTAGCTGACAAGTGGGGCATCTGCTAACATATAATGAGATATCTCTTTTCATAGCTCTCCACCAGAATGTGCGTTTGATATCGTTATACATTTTGCTCACACCGGGATGGATACTTAATTTAGATTTGTGGCACTCATCAAGTATTTCTCTTCTGAGCTCGGGAAGGTTTGGGATGCAAATTCTACCCTTTAATCTTAGAACCCCTTTGTCATCAAGTCGAAAACTTGTGGGTTCACCTCCTTTGATTCTTTGACTGATTCTTTGAATAAATTCATCGTCTTTTTGAAGAGTCGAGATCCTGTCTATTAATGAAGACGTGATGACAAAACTGGCGATGATTTCATTCTTTCTGCTGAGCGCATCTGCTACAACATTGGCCTTCCCTGGAGTGTATATAATTTCAAAATCGTATGCTGCAAGGAATTCTAACCAACGCTGTTGCCTCAGGTTTAAATCTTTCTGAGTGAAAAGATATTTCAAGGATTGATGATCGGTGTATAGTTCGAATTTCTCGCCCAGTAAATAATGCCTCCATATTCTTAAAGCAAACACGATAGCTAATAACTCAAGATCATGAGTAGCATAGTTTCTTTCATGCGGCTTTAGTTGACGGCTGGCATAAGCGATCACTTGGCCTTTTTGCATTAACACTGCGCCTAGCCCTCTAATAGAAGCATCTGTCCATACAGTCAAGTCTTGGTTACCTTCTATTATTGTCAATACCGGAGCAGTTGTCAACTTCAGTTTTAGCTCTTGGAAAGCTTCTTCACATTCGGGAGTCCATTTGAATTTCTCATGACTCTTTGTAAGCTTTGTCAAAACTCCTGATATCTTTGAAAAATCCTGCACGAATTTTCGATAGTAACTAGCCAATCCAAGGAAAATCCGAACTTCTGTGGGAGTAGTAGGTTGTTTCCAGTTCTGAATCGCTGTAATTTTGCTTGGGTCTACAGCAATTCCTTCTTTTGATACGACATGGCCTAGGAATTTAACTTCATTCTGCCAGAAGACACACTTAGAAAATTTAGCTTTTAAGATGTTTCTCCTTAGAATTTTCAACACTTGTTCTAAATGTTTTGCATGCTCTTCTTCCGACTTAGAGTAGATTAGAATGTCATCGATGAAGACTAGAACGAATTTATTCAATACACCACGGAACACTCTGTTCATAAGATCGACGAAGTATGCCGGAGCGTTAAACAAACCGAACGGCATCACTAACCATTCGTAGAATAAATCGGGACCCCTGAAGGCTGTCAAAGGAACACAGTCTTCGGCTATACGCAATTGGTGGAAACCTGTAGCTAGGTCCATTCTGGAGAATACTGTTGCTCCATTTAATTGATCTAACAGATCATCTATTCGGGGCAAAGGATATTTGTTCTTCAGTGTCTGTTTATTGAGATCCCTGTAATCGACACAAAGTCTTAGAGTACCGTCTGATTTCGGGACAAATACTACTGCGGCTCCCCATGCTGAAAAGCTTGGTCTGATCAGACCTTTCCAAAGCAATTCTCGGGTTTGATTACTTAGTTCTTCTTTTTCTTTCGGGGCCATTCTTCTTATTGGATGAACTACTGGTCGGGCGTTAGGAGTTAAATCTATTCTAAATTCAATTTCTCTTTGCGGTGGTAAGTTTTCTACTTCTTCAAACACATCCGCATAGTTTTCCACGACCGGTATCTTTTCTATCGAAGGGGGAATAACTTCTAAAGAAGACCAAAATTCTGTTCTATTAATTTCTGAGCCATGACATGGTATATATATAGGTCCAAGCTTCGTTTTGACTTTAACGATTCTTTCGGCACATCTAACTTCGGCCTTATATTTGGTCAACCAATCGAATCCCAATATAATATCGAAGTCGGAAAGGTCCATGATAATCACTTTAAAAGAGAATTTGTAGCAAGAATAAGAGACAGGCACCCTACAGTACGAACTGAGACTGACAGAACCTCCTATCGGATTTTGAACTTTTATTGGTTCTTTAAGTTTTCCTCTTTTCAATTTTAATTTATGAACAATGTTACCAGAAATGAAGCTACGTGATGCCCCAGTATCAAAAAGTACAGAAACAGGAATATTTTTAATGGTAAGGGTACCTCCCAAGACATCGGGTTTACCTGATCCATCGGTGGTAGCTGGCGGGGTCTTCCCGTCATAGACATGGGCCACCTGTGCATTCTGCTTCAGAGGGCAGTTCCTGCTGTAGTGCCCCTTCTTGTGGCAGTTGTAGCATTCTGCTGAGTTATTTGCCTTTGGCTTCTTTGGGGCTTTGCATACATTAGAGAAATGACAGGGCTTCCCGCAATTGTAGCAGTTTCCTTTCGGGATCTTTGCGGGTTTCTGAGTAGCGGCCGCGGTAATGCTAGATTCGGGTTGATCTGTTGAGGCCTTGCGCTTATTCCCTGCTTGGCTTTTAGCGCGGTCTTGGCTAACATGCCTCTCATCCATGTCTTCGTAGTTGCAAGCCATCTCTACTAGTTCTGTAAAGGAGAGTTTGATGTTGCTCATAGCTCTATCGTGGTACTTGCGCTTCAGCCCAAATATGAACCTCTTATTCTTGGCTTTGTTGGTTAAAATCAGTTCTGGGGCATAGCGCGATAGCTGGGTGAACTTATTTAGATAGTCCTGAATAGAGAGGTCTCCTTGCTGGAGATTAGCAAACTGCTCTCTCATCATCTCAAGAGCTTGTTCCGGTACAAACTTCTCATTGAACAAAGTCTTAAACTGCTCCCAAGTCCGGATAGTACCAGCTGCATCCCCAGAGGTAATGGCATCCCACCACAGCTCTGCTTCTTCCTGAAGGAGCCAAATGCCAAGTCGGGCTTTGTTGTTAGTTCCCATACCCATACCTTCGAAGATTTTCTCACAGGTTTTCAGCCAAGCTATAGCTTCGGTCACTGTGCCAGTGCCAGTAAAAGGTTTTCCTCCAAGATTTCTGTACCTCTTTGCTACTTTGTCGAGCTCAAAGTCTTCTGGTGCTGGTGGCGGAATAATAGGGATTTCCACAACTACGGGGATATTCCCCCGTCCTCCTGCTGCATCTCCTCGGCCTCCACGGCCTCCTCTAGCTGCTGCTCCACGTGTAGCCATCTAAGAGTACTGTATAAGCAAGAAAAGAGTCAAGCTCACAGATTTGATAATTTTCATAAATGATAAAGCAAGGGAATACAAGGAAAGATAATGATGATGTACTGATCAAATTGTTTTGCTAATCTGCTTAGCTCATTCTAGGACATTGCTAATCCTATCTCTAATGAGCTACTCGCATTAGAACACTACTGATTCTATTCTGACGAGGTGTTTAATGTGTTAGATCCCTGAACTAAGGTTAACCAAAGCTCTGATACCAACTGTGACGATCCCAAAATCCGAGGGGCGGTATTAAGGATAATCATTAGGAAATAACACATTAATCATCATAGCAGAGTACAGGTAATAGCGGAAACAATAAATAAAATAAATTTTACATGGATATGACAGCGGAATCACAACATGTAGGAATATCATAATAGCATAACGTGGGATATACTTAGTGAATAAAAAGAAAGTGATCAGTCATCATCGCCGAAGGCGGAATACATACATGCAGTGAGACATAATAAGAGTATCAGTCTACATCGCTGAAGGCGGAATACATATACATATAGTGAGAAATACGGAAAGTAAATCAGTCTGCATCGCCAGTGGCGGAATCATAATGTAAGTACAGTAATGGCGGAAAATATCAAGTCATCTCTACGAAGTCAGCCTCGCCATGAGCCAAAAGTGCACGCTATGCAGCAGTGCAGAACCAAAAACCACCTGTCACCTGTGTACTAGGCTGCCCGTGTGAAAATAAGGGCACCCACGTTTGCAAAGTGAACAAACAACGAGTCAGTCATGGGGACTGGTATGAGGAATCTATTTAACAGTTAAACAACAGTAAATAGCAAATCATAGGACCACGCCACTTTCGCGGAACGGGTTTACTCCAGTGATTGCTAGTGCATTTAAAATAAAGTAAATTCTTTTAAAACAATCGCAATGCTTTTAGAAAGAATGAAGCCAGTATAAGACTCAGGTCCCATCATATAATGCAACGCAAGCCAGAGGATAGAGTTTTACCTTATAAGGGCCAAATATGCTTGATACGTATAAATCAAAATCATTTGATACTATTACTAGTGCATATATGTTTCAAAACGAATAACATCATAAATATCAATCACAGGCGGCATAGCTACCATCTACTATGTCTCCATACTAGTTCTACAATCAAATCCGTTATCTCGTATTGGAAATTGGATTTCCGTCATGAGTCGAGGCAAGGGGCAAGCTCCTCTCCGCTTCGAGACACTCTAGCAAATGCCTCGGGACTACACACTCTGGGTAACCCCTGGATGCTTCAGGGCCGGTCCTCACTTACGTTAGAGGATTATTTATTCCTGAACACACGTTTCCCGGTCCTTACAGACCTATAATCGAGGCGCCTCGCATTCCAACAACCACAAAGGTGAAAAATAGATATATATGTCAGGGCTGGTAAGTCACTGACACCACCATAGCTAGAAAGAAACGTCGTGCTCTCCCTGCAGTCCGTATCCCGTTTTTAACTCATACCGGGGTGTGAGGCTCGCGAATCTACGAAATACACAAAGCTGGGTCCTGTAGACCTTGCTTTGATCATCATCCACAAGACTTTGCTTTGCAACAGAAGCCTTGATCACAGCATCTTGGCATGCCACATAGGCAGTCCACTGCATACGATTGATTTCCATCGATATATAACCTCTGAGCTCATATGTCTCAGAGAAGGGCGTTAAGCAAAAGAATAAATTCTCTGCCGCCATACAGATATATATTTAACAGAGATCAATCAGTATAGAACAAAATCCAATGTCTGACACACAGTCCATTTACAAGTCCGTCCGGGGTCTGAACGAAACCGGAGGCGTCAAATTTCTCGTATATCCGTCCAATCATCACATACGTTCAGACGGCTACTACGTACGTCCCTTTCCGGTAGCTACTCCGGTCAGGAACCTCAGTAGTGCCCATCCAACCAATACGAAGATCGTCGGTCTTGAATCGTCTTTGCATTTTCCAATTCGAATCGCTCGATAAATTATTTGAAATGAGGGTTAGCTCGGCCTTTTCAAATAATTCACGTCATTAGAATTTAAATCGATTCATTTTATGGTTATATTATTCGACATCCCTCTTTCGGTTCTTTAGTGTTATTTTCATGTCATACACATACAACCATCAAATATCAAACAATTCAAGCACAATTGGTTTATTTGCAACCTATGTTGCTTATAATATTTTATAACGATTTTTCGCCATTTTTATTTATTTAAAAATGGCCAAATTCAATTAAACGACGTTTCAGGTCGTGCCGTGGCACTGGCGCTGTTTTTCTTCTAATTTGTTTTACACATATCGGAAAATCTAACCGTTGGATTTCTACAAAGTCTATATCAGTGGGAAGATATTCCCAAAGCGAACCCAACGGTTCCAGTTTCGTGAGAATCCGACGGTCGGATCTTCCACACTAGTCGTTTGAAGTTACGGTTTCAAAATTCGAACTGCAGCGTCGTTATTCGATTTAATTTAATTATATTTATATTTATATATAAATATAAACGATTCTGGCGCTGTTTTTCTTTAGATTTGAATTAAACATTCCGGACAATCCAACCGTTGGATTTTTATGAGGTTGGTGCCGTTGGAAAGGTATCTCCAAGGCGAACCCAGCGGTTGCGGTTTCGGGAAAATCCAATGGTCGGATTTCTCGTACTAATCGTTTCAAATTACGATTCCGAAACGCAAACTGCACGGCCTCTATTCCTTTTAATTATATTTATATTTATATATAAATATAGTTCAATCTATAATTTCAACTATAGCTCATTCTATATTTTCAACTTCGTTTTCACTTCAAATATTTCACTAACGCCTTAATATTTCGAAAAATTTCGCCATAACCTCCTTTGTACGGGGAGGGGTTTGGAAATTTATTGGGCCGTATTAGGTACCCAATAAATCCTAAAAAGCATTCACATATTTTTAGTGATATATTTTGGTGTTTACGGGGGAGCATGTACTGATAATCACTCCAGAGAATAAATTCCCGTCACCCCGTTTCCGTGTGGAAATAAATAGTCCATGTGCCGTATCTAATAACTAGAGCGACGTGATTATTGTCAACTCTAGACCCGTGTGGGGTTTTTATTAATCTGGCAATTTATCGTTATAATTTATATAGTCCATATCAGTCATCATTTCAACCTGTAGTACACAGTCATCGCCATACAAGCCTCTTGCTTGTATGGTAAATCTTCCACCTCGTCACACAAGCTCCAATTGCTTATGTGGAATATGATGAAGTATGCCTATCATTAAGAAGTATGCCATGTAGTGTAGTTCAAAATTAATTGTTACTATCCTATGGCGTTGTTTATTATTTCACACAGAAAAACCAGCACTCCGCATCC
Source organism: Allium sativum (assembly GCA_030737875.1). Lineage (NCBI taxonomy): Eukaryota > Viridiplantae > Streptophyta > Magnoliopsida > Asparagales > Amaryllidaceae > Allium > Allium sativum. The sequence continues at coordinate 233,207,858 of CM060924.1, read as the reverse complement.
AATGGCATTCACAGGAGTTGATATATAAATAAAATTGCGCAGGCAACTCATCAAGGTTTACCTATTTGTCGGGCACGCAAATAATTTCTTTACTCTACAGCTAATCCATTTTTTTTCCTGTTCAACACATGTATATATATGCAGAACAAAGCTAATAATAATATTTCTAGCAAACTATTATTTATTTCAACACGTGTGTATTTTTAACTAAACGTATACATGATAAAAGGAATATTTTTATCATCAAAAATATTTATTCGACACATGTGTATTTTTAACTAAGCGTATACATGATAAAAGGAATATTTTTATCATCAAAAATTTTTGTTCGACACATGTGTATTTTTAACACTTCATATTCACTATAAAAATATAGTTTTCATTGTCGATTCATTTTATTTTTAAAAGACGATAACATTCAACACATGAATTTCAACTCAATGAATGAATTGCAACTCAACACATGAATATTCCATATCGTTTGTATATATATAAAAATGTGATTTTTATTGCTAAAGCCATTTGTTTAAATTCAAATAATATTCAACACATGAATTTCAACTCAACGAATGAATTGCAACTCAACACATGAATATTCGATATCGTTTGTATATATATAAAAATGTGATTTTTATTGCTAAAGCCATTTGTTTAAATTCAAATAATATTCAACACATGAATTTCAACTCAACGAATGAATTGCAACTCAACACATGAATATTCTATATCGTTTGTATATATATAAAAATGTGATTTTTATTGCTAAAGCCATTTGTTTAAATTCAAATAATATTCAACACATGAATTTCAACTCAACGAATGAATTGCAACTCAACACATGAATATTCGATATCGTTTGTATATATATATATATATATATATATATAAATGTGATTTTTATTGCTAAAGCCATTTGTTTAAATTCAAATAATATTCAACACATGAATTTCAACTCAACGAATGAATTGCAACTCAACACATGAATATTCTATATCGTTTGCATATATATAAAAATGTGATTTTTATTGCTAAAGCCATTTGTTTAAATTCAAATAATATTCAACACATGAATTTCAACTCAACGAATGAATTGCAACTCAACACATGAATATTCTATATCGTTTGTATATATATAAAAATGTGATTTTTATTGCTAAAGCCATTTGTTTAAATTCAAATAATATTCAACACATGAATTTCAACTCAACGAATGAATTGCAACTCAACACATGAATATTCGATGTAGCATATGTAAATAATTTCAATGAATGAAAATTATTCTAACACACAATTATTTCAGAAAATTTCGGCAGCATAACGGTAGGGTAGTTAAAACCGGGACCGTCCCTAGTACGGCTCCTCGCTCTACCTTAAAACCTCACGGTTTTTGACAATGGGGGTCATGCATCTAGTTCGCACGCAGGCGGCATGTTTTATTTTCAATTCCACAATCCTATTCTATTTTGTTTCAACCACAAGAGGGTATTTTTCAACCACAAAGGTATTTTTCAACCATAAAGGTATTTTTCAACCATCTTATCAACCACAAACAATTATTTCCAACCATTCGTCAAACCATATGATATCACGTCAATCACAAGCAATAAATATCGTCCATGGTCTGTGGACGAGGGGAGTGTATATATATATATAATATAATAATTCACTTGCATTTCATCACAATTCAAAGCATATATGTTTCAAACAACGCTTGTATAATTTATACATCGCTAATATAACTTATACAACACATGTACATGAGGTATACAATGCGTATATAATTTACACTTCGCTTATATAATTTATACAACGCGATTTCATTCACACAGATAATTTAGATTCCTCACTTTGGTTATTGCGGTGCTAAAAATCGTAGGAAGGTCAGAAAAATCCGCGGCTTCTTCTAGAATGTAGAGAGCCTCCTTGCGGTCACGGTGTCTCCTGTTTCATCGAATTTCGTTGAAGAACGAAAAAGATATTATTTTTCAAAGTTTTGCAACGCTTTAAAGTGTTAAAACAGTTTAAAATTAAATAAGCCGTTAGTTTACAAACCTGCTCAATTCTAGGTTTGGATTTTTCTCTTGATTCATAGCTCTATGGGACGATCGGACTGTTGGACGTCGTCGAGGGAGGGAAGAGCTTTCCGGCGCTGGTTGTCTGAGGCGATGCGGTGGCGAATCGAGGCGGCGGCGGCTCCAGGAAGTCGACGACTTTGAAGCGGCAGAACTCGACGACGGCGGCTCTGTTGGTGGCGAAGCTGGGTCGGATGTGGAGAGGAGGCGTAGGGCTGTCGACTGACGGTGGTGGCGCTGCCTAGCGTCGCCTGTGGCGATCGGAAAAGAGAGGGAAAGCGGCGAGCTACGGGGGTCGTTCGTTTCGACTGGCGGCTAGGGGTTTTTAGGGTTTTTTTTTTTAAAAAAGAAAATTTCCTATTGGCCAGAATTTATAGGAAATTTTTAAATAGTGTTTTTGCAAACGGACTCCTTTTTAAACCCAACGACTGTCGCCTCTAGCTAAATACCCCCATTCCGGACACAATGGGATATGCTTCGTTGGCCATTTCGACTGTTACAGTCAGTTATTTTTCAAATTAAAATATAAAACATTCGATATTTAATTTAAACGTACATTTCAATTTGCCAGGGCCACAAACTGAATCGAAAAATTCCAAAAAAATAAATCTAGCTTTGTTTCGACGATACGGTCCTAACAAAACCAGTTTCGTCGAATTCTGAGCTCGTTTGAAAAACAGCCATTTTTAGGTCGACCCATTTTAACAGAATTTGACCAAACACGTTATCTTTTGCCCCGCTCACATACTAGCTTCAAAAATTATGAAATTTGAAACCTAGCAATAATTTGACATCCCGGACCCAACAAAAGTGGTTTCGTCGAATTCCGAGGTTGTACGCAAAATCTCAATTTTCAAGGGCTATATATACTATATAGCGACCTTTCTGAAAACTCATTTGGCCATAACTTTTGATTTCCGTTATGAAATTTCGATTTTTCAGATTCGTTAGAAAGGTATTGATGAACAGATTTAAATATTTTCAGTTTCGTTAAAATCTGTTATATTTTCCACCCGGTACAGTCAGACAAAGTTTGAAATCAAAATTTCAAACTGCAATGTTATACCAAATCCCATATTTTATGGAAATAGGCTATTTTAATCATTCAAATTTCTTGTTAATAACCTAATTTAAAAATTTTAAACTGGTTCACATTTTCCGGGTTATTACACTCAAGTTGAATGAGTGGTCGATCATGTGTGGCTGGGTTGCAAGATGTTCTTGTTGAACCCTAGTGCTTTATCTCTAGAGAGTACTGATCGTAAGGTGGTTCCATACCGAGTCATGTTGGAAATCCAAACTACAATATAAGCCATATGTTTTTAGTTGTAAAACAACTATGTTGGAAAGTGAGATGCAAGCTTTCCGGCTATATTCCTATTTTAGTTACGGTTTGACAGACATTATTGTAATATTATTGGACTTTTGATATAAAAAGTGTTTTGGTTATCGTAGGATAAAATCACGTGCCATGTTTATATGTGGTCATGTTTCACGAGAGTTCTATTTTTCTAAAGGATTTTCTAAAGTTAAGCAAGTTGTTTGTGTTGAGCTTTATCACTGAGAGAATTCCAGATTGATCAGGGTTAATTTGCTTTCCTCAAATATGCTCGAGCCAAACCGAGTATGTTTCTAGCTTAGTTTCGCTTGGAGCTTCGGAGAGGAGCCAGAGTTGAGACGTATTCCCGTACTTTTTGGTATTAATTTATTTTCGTTGTGTGTTGTATTAATCAGATTAATAATCTGATCTAGTTGTGTACTATGATTGTGTAATCATATACAGTTTCTCTTTGTGTAAAGAGTTTTGATATATTATATTTTATTCGTTCCCATGTGATATTCTATTCTACTCTGATCTTGTAGTGTTGGTTCTTCTTTTTCTTCTATTCCAATATTTCTTCTTTCTTTTTCCCACCTCTTTATTCTTTCTTACTAAAGATTCTTATTTCCATGCCATTTGGGTTGGACGTGGATTGTAATTAGTCGACTCAAGGGATACGGATTTGCAGGCCTTTATAGTATGGAAATCAAGCGACGGCTACTACTATGATTAGGATTGAAGATGCCACTGTTTTCCATTTTCCAACATTAAATTGGCGGTGAAATAAGATATTAATCTTGTAAAGGACATTTACATAGAAAATGTGCATTCTGAATACTGACTAAATGATGCAAATGAGAATGGATTCAAGATCTCTAAATCAAAAAAAGGGACATAATATTGTTTGTAGGTAGATATGAGGGAGACACCGCTCGGTTTAAGGAAAGTAGCGACCTGTAACACCCCTAAGTCCCATATCGTGAAAGCCTTTGTGAAGTGGGTACTTATATAGTAGAGCCCATCTCTTACTAATGTTGAGGCCTTTTGAGGAACAAACCCCCACACCTATACGGTAGCTAAGTTGGGGACAATATCTTGCGTGAACGGAGGTGCGGGTTGTTACAATGGTATCAGAGCCAATACCCAGCCAGAATTGTGGCTCCTGTGTGGACCACAACGCCTGGGTGAGGTGTTTGTGAGCCAACAGGGACGTTGGGCTCTGTAGGAGGGGAGAATGTAACACCCCTAAGTCCCATATCGTAGAAGCATGTGTGAAGTTGGTACTTATATAGTAGAGCCCGTCCCCTACTAACGCCGAGGCCTTTTGAGGAACAAAACCCCACACCTATATGGTGGCTAAGTTGGGGACAATATCTTGCGTGAATGGAGGTGTGGGTTGTTACATGACGAGTCTGAGGGAAGGGCATTGGATATATAGAAGGCAACATCGGATTTGAGATGGGATTGGGAAATTTAGGGTTTTGTTTTGAGCTTTCATTGTGTGGCTGATATAGGAAAGGGGAATGATGAAGTTAATTAAAGCCATGTGGTTATTTTTCATCTTTCTAACACAAGGTAAATAAAAGGGTACCTTTTCTCCCTTTTGTAAAAAATATTCGCCCTAAACAGAAGTGTAGAATCGGTACAAAAGCTTTCCTACATTTTTATTATGCCAATTAGAACTTGTAGAAAACTACCATAGGCTTAGAAATGGCATAGAAGATTATCTACGACTTCCTTATGGCAGCAATTTTAACATAAGCTATTTTCTATGTCATTTCTATGTCTTTATTACTTTTCTACATATTGAAGTAGGCGTAGGAAACTTCCTATGCCTTTACAATTTTCTATTTATTTCTTACACCTTTCCAACGCTCCGCTTTTTGGCGTAGGAAAGGCATAAAAAAATTTGTATAGAAAACTAAGGTGTTTTCTTGTAGTGACTATACCTAAAAAATAATAGGAAAGGCGAGGGGGGAAGGTTAATTTTTGCTGTTAAAATGCAAGGGAGAGGAAAATAGAGATAGACTTTTGATCTATTGTGTACTGCATTGTTATCTTTTTGTCTCTAATAACATTTTTTAAATTGTTATAAAAAACACCATTTTTTTAACTATAATTGCCCACAGTCAATACATGAATATGCTCATGGGTCAAACATCGTTGCATGGCTGCTATTTTAAAAAGTTGTCACATATTAAATTATTCTTGTATACGTTCAAATAATTGTTACTGAGGATTTCACAATGTGTTGATGGTATATTATGGAGAATACATGTCTTACATTGGTACTTTGACTGGTATATGTTAGGCTTTTTCAATAAGCATAAATTATAGATTCATGTATTAACGAGTTAAAATATTTTTTAAAAAAATATAATAGGTTGGAAAACTTAATTTTTAAGAAAATGTTATGTTTTGTCACTGTACTAATTCATTTATTGCGCTTCCTACTATTTCTTGTATTTCACCTTTAATTTGTGTTGTACAAATACTTATTTGCACAACTGAATATTAGTCAAGTCGGTTCTAGAACATGCTGCACAATTTTATATTTTTTAACTTCTAACACTTTAATATTTATGAGTTACTACGAACAACTTTTAGCAAGTGAACACAAATTCAAATTTAGAATAGGTTTTATTCTATAATATTCCCAATGCGAAGCACGAGCCTCATTCTAGTGATCTACTAAGCAAGACTAGAGGTTGCAATTTCCGCCTTATGCAATAGTATAGAAATCAACAAAATATTTAACTAAAAGTAACCAAAGATAAATTGGCTTAATAAATTCTACTATGTTTATTTACTGCAAAATCAGTACATACAAATCTTTTTAGCCTTTTTAGAATGTTTGTTTACAATAACTGCCAAGCATACAAGCATTTTATAGATTATGAGAATTTTCCTTTATATTTAAATGGTTGTAATGACCAAACCAAATATCTAATCTGATCTTTCCCTCTTGAACTTAAATAAATTGCTGAGAACTTAATTATATGTTTGATATCCATATATGTTATGTTGTTTTTGTTGCATATTCATCCACCGATATTTTCATGGTTTTTGACACAAAATGAACAACATTTTGTCAAACTAATTCACTACAACAAATATACCCTATTACAACGTCCATTTTACAACCAGCGATGGTTTCCCGTTGTAATAGAAAGCTATTACAATAGTCATTTCATGGACCGTTGTAATAGTTGCATGTACAACACCCTTTTTACAATCGGCATAGACTGCCGGTTGTAATAGATTCCTATTACAATGGTCGTTTCCGAACAGTAGTAATAGATATCCTTTACAATGCTCCTTTTACAACGGGTAATGACCGCACGTTGTAATAGAATGTTATTACAATGGTCATTTCAGGCCCGATGTAATAAATGTTAATTTTACAACGTTCACAAAATGTCTGATATATGTCTATTCTACAAGAGTCACAAAATGGCCGTTGTAGCAGGTGCCAATTTTCGATGGTCAGTATTACAATACTTCCATAAAATTAATACTGATTATTTTTTATTATTTAATAATTAAACATTAATCGCATATTACTAATTATTAACTATAATATTATATTACTAATTACTAATCATTAATAATATTATATTAATAATTTATAACTTATAATAATTAATTATTATTAAAAAATAATCTCTAATTACTAATTATTATATATAACTAGTAATCCAACAAGCTTAATTTTACTTTCCAGTTATTAGTAAGTAATACTGAGTAATTAATATTAAATATAATAATTTATAATTAACATTAATTAAATTCTAATTAATAAATAGGAAGTAACATATGATAATTAACTTTACGAATTATACAATAATCATAAAATCCCCGTTGTATTAAATGACTATTGCTAATTTTCGGTAATCAATAATTATTAATTACAATGCTTTCTTAAAATTAATATATGTTATTTATTAATATTTAAAAATATTATATTAGTCACATGTTACTAATTATTAATTATAATAATATATTACTAATTACTAATCATTAATAATATTATATCATTTATTAATATTTAATAATTAATCATTAATAATTAATTATACTAATATTAATATTACTTAATAATTACTAATTGATGAAATACGTTTAGTAATTGCTTTTTAATAGTTTATATCAAATAATTAACAATTAAGACTAATATTTATTAATTATTGGTCAATAAGTAATTAATATTAATAATTAACAAGTTATATTTTTTTATTTTTTATTTGATAATTAACAGTTATAATTAATATATATTTCATATTTCAAAAAAATTGGAAGTTCTAAAATGTAGAAGCATGTTTAGCGCATTAACCAAAACACACAAGTTTTAAGTGATTACTTTGCTAGAATTTCACGCATTTGAAAATTATAAATAATATGTTTTAAGTCTCAATACCCATATCTAATTTTTTGCATGTTTAAAATCTATTACTTAAATAATAAAACATGATCTTGACACTGCTTATGTGGACATCTCTTGTTACTATGTTTTAAAATAAAACTATTATGTGAAGTAACTATTTTTTTATATAACTAGTAACGCTTCGAAAAACCATGATCTTTTGGAAACGACTTTAAGTGGAAACTATCGTCCTCTTCCCTCTCTCCCAACTTTACCCAAAGTCCGTAATTGATGCTTCTTCTTTTCAGACTGTCCTGACCCTTTTTGCTTCTAAACAAAAAGCAGTCTACACAACATCGCTTACTTTCTATAAACTGAAACCTAATTTTCAACTTCTACCCTCTTTTTTAAGATTGCTTTCGTTCACATCTTCAATTTGAAGCCTTAATTAGCGACTTTTAGTTTATTCAGTGTTCGACGAAGGAGGCTGATCGTGGTCTTCTTCCTGATCTACTACGATAATTAGTGGTTAGATTTTGGTGAACAGGTACGTATTTGATCCCACTTACGCCCAATGGGTCCTCGGGATATTCATAATTCGTAGACAGTCCCCTTTCGGTTTTCAAATTTTCCCTTTTTCTAACTACCGAATTACTTAACTGTGGAAAGAGTACTTTCGAATTCAACTTGATTTGACCGATTATTTCATAAAACATATTATACTGTTCTAAATCTTTACCCTTTATATTTCATTACGATTTAAACGAAATTCAGCTGGCAACCTTATTTTATGGACCACCTAATGTTTATGTATACTAACATATATAAGTGCAAACTTTCTTACTTTTTCAATGAACTTTGCTATACTTTGGTCAAATCTGAGCTCTTGGCAGTGGAATAGTATGATGTTGGGTGTACCAGCCAACTTTTACCCCATAACTGTAACACATCCAAACATGGTGTTAAAATAAACTATTTCGTTACTCTTTGTTATAATATTGTTCTATCCTCGCTGCATCTCTTGAACAGAAATTAGAAATAGGTTTTTCTGTCACTGTGTTAATGCTGCTTTAATGTATTATGGTGCATCAATTTTGTTTACAGAAAAATTTATGCAATATCAGCCGAAAAGGTATACTCTATTGCTCACATTAAGTAAATCTTTATAATATTTCTAATATGCTGTGATATTCAGTTCACAATTGGTGACTTTTTTATATTACCATGAATATTCAGAACAACATACCATGTTCATTAACTTGCACCATCTATTACATCATCTATTACGCATGGTTTTGAAAAATCCTAAAAAATGTAAACAAAATATGTTTTCAACTTACATGCGATGGTGTTGTCTCTGATTATTAGGTAGTAAAAGATTTGCCAATTTAGCAACTGTTATCGTTAAATAATTTAATTCTTCTTAATAGTGCAGTCGTTGAAGATAAGCTGCAAAATGGGATTTCTAGATGCATTAAATATCAAAGAAGCTTTCCTTATTTGACTGTCGTTATCGAATAATGCCCACCAGTCTACGATACACCACCCAGAGCAGACATGGTTATATCTAGACTCTTCCACGTACGTATTCTCTATCGTATTCGATATCTAACCCGCACACCCATCGTGTGTGCGTGCCCGAGTTCCGTGGCAGGGCTACACAAGAAACACGGAACTCGGTCGGGAGCTTTCCTTATATTTGTGCAAGGCTCGCCTTTAAGAGCCTCCCATATAAATATACCTAAGGTCTGTTTTCTATGGTGGCTATGGCCTCACCTTGACCCCTCCCATAACTAATAAAGACTACGAGAGCTAAGCAACAAGCCCCTAAGCAACCAATCTAAACATCCATGTGGCGTCTCCCCTCAACCACCGTCCAACGATAGTGAATGGTTAATGGTATATTGGGTCTAGCTCTAGTCTTTCCGCATCGTACTGGCTGTGGTAACAGGAACTCGACGACCTACTATCCTTGTTGGTCCTGACCCTCCACCTCCGTTGAGGCAGCCATCGAATCACCTTTTCCATCACCGCGAACAACATTCTGACTGCCCAGCTATTCTTGCAGTCAAGGCCCACCCACCTAGCAGTTACGCGCAGACCCAACCTCTGCGGGCACAGCCTGAAACATCTGCCACCACACAGAGGACTACTAGGAGCACCTTTAACATCTCAAGAAGCCACGTGCTTCCTCTTCCAGTCCGTCGGAGTCGCCAAAATAACGAATGTGCGCTCCCCTCATGTCTTATGACACCGTGATGATTTACCTTGTTAGATTATTCATCCTACAACGTACGTATTGCCCCAAGCACCTTGATTTTATATGTCATTAGACCCTACGTCTAATCAATTCTTACGCGCTTGAGTTACCTCGTCAGTTTTTCTTATTTAACTTGGTTATTCTTATTCATATTGACTTCCTTTTCAAGTTTACCAAGTTACCCTCGCTTATTAATTCAATTTATACTTAACCCATTTAAGTCCATTAAGAAGACCACAACATGTTGTTTTCCAACTTCATAAATTATTCCCTTTTAGGGTAACAACAACATGTTATACATAATTCATAGTTAAGTATGTCTTATCCACATATATACTGATTAGGAGAATAATCCCCTAAACACCAGCCCCGAAGACCGAAATCAACATTAGACTGGCACCCAGAGAATTACTCAACCCAACCAACATATATGACTCTAATTTACTTCTTTTCCATTCATATAACTTATATCATCTTAAATTTCACACTTCTCCTTCCCAAACTACTTAATTTATAATTAAGTATATCTTCACATATAAGTTACCTTATTTTCCTCTATCGTTTCTTATAACTTACCTTATCCCATAAGTTATACTTTCCACTTGTCCCTAGGACAAGTCTAACCTATTATCCTTCCTTTTCTTATTCAAATTCATTCATAATTGGTTATTTACCATTCCCTACTTTTGTCATTAATTTAAATTTACTTAACCCTTTCCATTTATTTAACCCGTTACCTAAACTTTCCCAATTCAATTAATTTGTGATGCCACAACGGGTACCCATTGGTTAAGCATTATTTATTTATGTCTTACATGTCGCCCATGACCCACTTAACCTCTTTTATTATTTTTTCCATGTCTTACACAAGCTTTACTACGAGTAAGTCCACCTTAGTCATGTTTTACTTCACGTATCTTACTACAGTTAAGTGCACATTTGCATGTTTTACATGTCTTGTCTTACTACGGTTAAGTCCATATTTACATGTTTTACATGTCTTGTCTTACTACGGTTAAGTCCATATTTACATGTTTTACATGTCTTGTCTTACTACGGTTAAGTCCATGTTTACATGTCATATTTTACATGTCACCCACTTAACCCTCTAACCATACCCATGTCACCCACATGTCTTATTATGGCTAGTATTCCTTAATTCATTCATTATGACGAACGGTGCATGACCTCCCACATTAGACCGAACGCTTTGTGGCTGCTGGATTTGCCGGGCAGTCTTACACCACAAAGCGGGTCTAACCTCGTGTCACCAACCGTTACGCCTACAATTTAGGCCTTTGACCTCTCACATTAGACGTCCAATTGTGGCAGCTGGATTTGCCAGGCAGTTCCGGGCAGTCTTACACCACAATTGCGCCTAACCTCGTGTCAAGGGTTCATTAACATCGTATTTCACCCAAATCCCCATTTTCATGTTATGTGTTTCCAATTCAACATATAGTAATGTTTACAATTTTGCCTATTCCAACTTGTCACTAATTACATATTAATTAGCCTTAATTACAAATTTCCAATTATAGGCAATTTTATCAATTCCATGTAACCCATACGCAAATATGCCAATTTCTTTTATATTCCAATTATCCAAAATATCCAATAATACTCAAGCTCATAAAATCTATATTTTTCCAATATATTTCCCAATGTTCCCACGTTCATACATATAACCTAATTCACCTTTTAGGCTTATCTTACCGATAAATTTCACCAATCCATGTTATCCAATTACATGTTGTTAATATTAAATTGTACTAATTCCATATCCAATTTCAATCATGCCAAACTATATAAATTCAAAATTACAATACAATTATGTCCATAATTCTATTCAAATCATACATAAATCCTTCCAACCCATATTATGCCCAAACAACCCCTTTTTTCCCTTTTACTTTCTCGTTCTCGTTTACAACGCACAAATTCATGATAAATGTAGGCTCGAGATAGCCTAGCTATATAAATAAAAAGGGGAAAAAATAAAAAGGAGAGAACTCAATCGTAAGCATAAATGAAATAACTGATCTTATTAAATTATCGTCATATTCATTATGAGGAATGACAAACGATAGAAGTACAATTATACAACAACTGTATTTTAAACCACTCACCTTGACTGGATTGGAGAAATAAACAATTGGTTGTTGAGATAGAACGTTGGTTTAGGCTTTTTATTTGATTATTGACGTAGAACATGAATTGTTGTTGAAGAAACTTGCTACTTAATTTGATTAAACTCCAAAATTGATGAAGAACTTGCAATTTAATTTAGAGTTTAGAGGCGGCGGCTATGTTGGGTTGAAGTTTGGTGGCATGGAGGCGTCTTATAAGGGATAGAATGATTTTAGGGTTAGGTTAGGTGTTCTTTTATAGGTGGGTTAGAGCAACTAGGACCTTAGGATTAAATAAAAACTCATCTAAACCGTCCACCTCACCCTAGAAAAGAACCATCCAGAACAACCCTTTTCACACTTAGTGCTCCTTTAAAAAGAAACCGTTTTATTTCTTTCTAATTAATGCATTACATACTATTTTTAACGTATAGGAACCTCTTTTCTTCATGCATTCAATTATTATTTTTATTTATTTATTTGCACTTATACGTGAACCTTTATTTGCTATATTCTTCTCCTAATCAATTAATTGATTTCTTTCTCTTTTTGTTTACTCTTTTTGAAAAGAAACCACATGTCCTTAAACCATTTAATTGCTCCATTTTAATGTTTACAACCTTCTTCTATACATGCTTTAATTGCACATTTGACATGTTTTGCATTCCATATTCTCTTTCTTTTATTTGCATCACATTAATTTATTTTTATTCAGGTTCATGCATCATCCATTTATTTAATGCAATAATTTCACATATCCTCTTTCCCTTATTGCATTAATTTCAAATAACATGTATACATATATGCCCCCTTTTTGTTTGTCTCTATGTCGCGCAACTTTAAATTTGAATCATGTTCATACGGATCCATCTCTTATGCGTATACTAATTTTATATGCGAACAATTGTCTATTTTATTTGGAAATTATCTTCCTTAATCAATTAATGGTTTATTTCCATTCTTTCAATTAAACCTCCAATTAACTTATCCCCTTTCGCACTGAACCAATTTGCTAAGCCACTATTTAGCTGCTCCTTAAAACAAAACAAAAAAAAATATGGCACTGATGGGGATTGAACTCACAACCTCTTATGTACAAGTCTCATGTATTAACCAAATGAGCTACTAAGTCTTTTGTTAATAAAACTTAGGACCAAGCTACATATTATTCTTTTCCCATTGCTCTTTTTCATGTTTTATTGCATTTCTTAAATTAAGGATAACTTCTTCGTTTTAAATCAGTTTTCTACAAACTATAGGTCTAAATTGATCAGAAAATCACCACGAACGTAATGACGCTAATTTCATAACCAAATTCTAGAGTCTCTTCAAATTCTCCTTTTTATTTCTTTTTAAATGTTCGCATGTATTTCTTCGCATTTCACTGTATTTTTTCTTATTTCAAATATTGCATGTAATTTCTTTATTAATCTTTTTCTTTATTTCACTGCATAAACTTCTTACATGCAATTACATTAATATTATTTAATCTTTCCTTTAAATATATCCATGCATATATACATATATCTCATTTTTAATTATATTAAAAATGCGGGGTGTTACATTCTCCCACCCTTAAGGAATTTCGTCCTCGAAATTCGATAGGGATAAAATATATAATTCCTCACATAATATCAAACCAACAAGTGTGCATCCTTCTTTTTTTTTTTTTTTTTTTTTTTTTGCAAACATTGTGCACATGTGCAAAGTAAAATACATCATAGTAATGCATGTATGCCTAATTTGGTACCAACTATATGTATGCAATCTTTCAATTTTTCTTTTTCAAAACATGATGCTCACATCCTAAATATACTTGCAGTTCTATATGAATGCAATATTTTTGAAAAACCAAAACATTTTTCATCCAAATTTTCCCATACTCTTATAGAATAAGAGCACAGTTCATCCAATTGTTGCGTCCAAAATCCTACCAACCATTATTAAATTCGAAATTTTAAAAAATCTAATTTTCCAAATTCGATTTCTTATGTTACAAAAAGGTATAAAATGGAAGAATTTCCATTTTCCATTTTTCTTTTATGTACCTTTTCTGGTTGCACTTGGATTTTTACATAGCTATTCAATAAAAAGTTCCTATTTTCCAATCCAAGCACAATTACATAAGAAACTTTTTTTTTCAACTTATCTTTTTCGAGCAACAATTCTAGTCTTTATAATGCTAATGCATTCTACGGGATTTTATTTTTATTATTCTAGGATAGTCCTTATTATTTACTTCCTAGCTTCAAACTCGTTCTTTCTAGACACTAATCCTTACCTACTCCATTCGTTTTAAAACATGGTTTGGTCTCTTATTTTTTCTGAATTTTTCTCCAGAAAAAATGGTAAAACTTTATTTTCTTTACCAAAACTTGCTTTTGCCAAACCATAAAAACACGTCGTAACAAAAATGCAAAACATTTTTTTTCAAACATCAAAAACTGGAGTAGACAAGGACAACTATTTCTTAATCGGGTTTCCATATTACTTAGGCTTTCCTAGACACATCTACAAAATCATTTCTTCCAACTATATATATTCCTAATCCATTTTCCACTTTATAAGGTTTCCCTACTAAACCCACTAATCTCAGTTACTATTGTATGGGATACATCTTTCTTAACACCAGTCATTTTGTACACTTTCCACCCAACATACCTAAGGGTCCCATTATTTCCTTGCTCATTCTTTTAGCGTACAAAACAGTTATCTCAATTCTTTCCATATTTTACTCTTTCTATTTAGTAGGCTTCTTTATAGATCTAGGTTTATATATAATATAATTATATTTTTGAAAATACAAATACGCTCTCTCATTATTTAGATAGGAATCGTAAACCTATGCTCTGATACCAAATGTAACAACCCAAATTCCGACGGACCGATTTTTTTTCAAAAACCCAATCCATCAATACCCGAGTTGGTTGCTCTGGTATCCTACAGAAAAGACAGAGACAAGAAATATGTCAAAGTTTGAAAACACCTCACAGCGGAAGGAATAAAATATAATATATATAAACATAGCTAAAGCTTAATTACAATACAGCTAAATCAGTATCTCCAAAGTAATAAGTCTTTGTCATGAATCTAACCTACGAATGTTATGAGGAGGGGGTCAGAACATAAGTTCTGTGTGAATGAGTTTAAACTACACTTCTTGAATAATCCTACATATACCGTTCAATTACATTTTATTGTTTATTAGGTTATTTGTGTCGTTAGCGCTCAAGGCTTACACACACGTCACACCCATCTACTCCCAGTAGATTAACCTAATATAATGTATATGTAGCTACCCCCAAACTGAGGTACACCCCGTGGTACCCCACTCGCATGGTCCCCACCGTATCCTCGCATTGATATACACAGTCCCCCGTCCTATGTCATAGTAATGTATATTCCTCTTATATATATATAATACAACACTATGCCCACATAGAATCACTCTAATTTGACTGCCGTTATCGAATAATGCCTACCAGTCTACGATACACCACCCAGAGCAGACATGGTTATATCTAGACTCTTCCACGTACGTATTCTCTATCGTATTCGATATCTAACCCGCACACACATCGTGTGTGCGTGCCCGAGTTCCGTGGCAGGGCTACACAAGAAACACGGAACTCGGTCGGGAGCTTTCCTTATATTTGTGAAAGGCCCTCCTTTAAGAGCCTCCCACACAAATATCCCTAGGGTTTGTTTTCTATGGTGGCTATGGCCCCACCTCAGGCCCTCCCATAACTAATAAAGACTACGAGAGCTAAGCGACAAGCCCCTAAGCAACAATCTAAACATCCATGTGGCGTCTCCCCTCAACCACCGTCCCACGATAGTGAATGGTTAATGGTATATTGGGTCTAGCTCTAGTCTTTCAGCATCGTACTGGCTGTGGTAACAGGAACTCGACGACCTACTATCCTTGTTGGTCCTGACCCTCCACCTCCGTTGAGGCAGTCGTCGAATCACCTTTTCCGTCACCGTGAACAGCATTCTGACTGCCCAGCTATTCTTGCAGTCAAGGCCCACCCACCTAGTAGTTACGCGCAGACCCAACCTCTGCGAGCACAGCCTGAAACATCTGCCACCACACAGAGGACTACTAGGAGCACTTTTAACGTCTCAGGAAGCCGCGTGCTTCCCCTTCCAGTCCGTTGGAGCCGCCAAAATAACGAATGTGCGCTCCCCTCGTGCCTTATGACACCGTGATGATTTACCTTGTTAGATTATTCATCCTACAACATAAGGATTGCCCCAAGCACCTTGATTTTATATGTCATTAGACTCTACGTCTAATCAATTCTTACGCGATTGTGTTACCTCGTCAGTTTTTCTTATTTAACTTGGTTATTCTTATTCATATTGACTTCCTTTTCAAGTTTACCAGGTTACCCTCGCTTATTAATTCAATTTATACTTAACCCATTTAAGTCCATTAATAAGACCACAACATGTTGTTTTCCAACTTCATAAATTATTCCCTTTTAGGGTTACTGCAACATGTTATACATAATTCATAGTTAAGTATGTCTTATCCACATATATACTGATTAGAAGAATAATCCCCTAAACACCAGCCCCGAAGACCGAAATCAACATCAGACTGGCACCCAGAGAATTACTCAACCCAACCAACATATATGATTCTAATTTACTTCTTTTCCATTTATATAACTTATACCATCTTAAATTTAACACTTCTCCTTCCCAAACTACTTAATTTATAATTAAGTATATCTTCACATATAAGTTACCTTATTTTCCTCTATCGTTTCTTATAACTTACCTTATCCCATAAGTTATACTTTCCACTTGTCCCTAGGACAAGTCTAACCTATTATCCTTCCTTTTCTTATTCAAATTCATTCATAATTGGTTATTCACCATTCCCCACTTTTGTCATTAATTTAGATTTACTTAACCCTTTCCATTTATTTAACCCGTTACCTAAACTTTACCCAATTCAATTAATTTGTGATGCCATAACGGGTCCCCTTTGGTTAAGCATTATTTGTTTATGTCTTACATGTCGCCCATGACCCACTTAACCTCTTTTATTATTTTTTCCATGTCTTACACATGCTTTACTACGGTTAAGTCCACCTTTGTCAAGTTTTACTTCACGTATCTTACTACAGTTAAGTCCACATTTACATGTTTTACATGTCTTGTCTTACTACGGTTAAGTCCATATTTACATGTTTTACATGTCTTGTCTTACTATGCTTAAGTCCATATTTACATGTTTTACATGCCTTGTCTTACTACGGTTAAGTCCATATTTACATGTCATATTTTACATGTCACCCACTTAACCCTTTAACCATACGCATGTCATCCACATGTCTTATTATGGTTAGTATTCCTTAATTCATTCATTATGATGAACGGTTCATGACCTCCCACATTAGACCGAACACTTTGTGGCTGCTGGATTTGCCGGGCGGTTCCGGGTAGTTTTACACCACAAAGCGGGTCTAACCTCGTGTCACCAACCGTTACGCCTACAATTTATGTATTTAACCTCTCATTTAGATGTCCAATTGTGGCAGCTGGATTTGCCGGGCAGTTCCGGGCTGTCTTACACCACAATTGCGTCTAACCTCGTGTCAAGGGTTCATTAACATAGTATTTCACCCAAATCCCAATTTTCATGTTATGTGTTTCCAATTCAACATATAGTCATATTTATAATTTTGCCTATTCCAACTTGTCACTAATTACATATTAATTAGCCTTAATTACAAATTTCCAATTATAAGCAATTTCATCAATTTCATGTAATCCATACGCAAATATGCCAATTTCTTTTATATTCCAATTATCCAATAATACTCAAGTTCATAAAATCAATATTTTTTCAATATATTTTCTAACATTCCCATGTTCATACATATAACCTAATTCACCTTTTAGGCTTATCTTACCAATAAATTTCACCAATCCATGTTATCCAATTACATGTTGTTAATATTAAATTGTACTAATTCCATAGCCAATTTCAATCATGCCAGACTACATAAATTTAAAATTACCATACAATTATGTCCATAATTCTATTCAAATCATACATAAATCCTTCCAACCCATATTATGCCCAAACAACCCCTTTTTCCCTTTTACTTTCTCGTTCTCGTTTACAATGCACAAATTCATGATAAATGTAGGCTCGAGATAGCCTAGCTATATAAATAAAAAGGGGAAAGAATAAAAAGGAGAGAACTCAATCGTAAGCATAAATGAAATAACTGATCTTATTAAATTATCGTCATATTCATTATGAGGAATGACAAACGATAGAAGTACAATTATACAACAACTGTATTTTAAACCACTCACCTTGACTTTATTGGAGAAATAAACAATTGGTTGTTGAGATAGAACGTTGGTTTAGGCTTCTTATTTGATTATTGACGCAGAACGTGAATTGTTGTTGAAGAAACTTGCTACTTGATTTGATTAAACTCCAAAATTGATGAAGAACTTGCAATTTAATTTAGAGTTTAGAGGCTGCGGCTATGTTGGGTTGAAGTTTGGTGGCATGGAGGCATCTTATAAGAGATAGAATGATTTTAGGGTTAGGTTAGGTGTTCTTTTATAGGTGGGTTAAAGCAACTAGGACCTTAGGATTAAATAAAAACTCATCTAAATCGTCCACCTCACCCTAGAAAAGAACCATCCAGAACAACCCTTTTCACACTTAGTGCTCCTTTAAAAAGAAACCGCTTTATTTCTTTCTAATTAATGCATTACATACTATTTTTAACGTATAGCAACCTCTTTCCTTCATGCATTCAATTATTATTTTTATTTATTTATTTGCACTTATACGTGAACCTTTATTTGTTATATTCTTCTCCTAATCAATTACTTGATTTCTTTCTCTTTTTGTCTACTCTTTTTGAAAAGAAACCGCATGTCCTTAAACCATTTTCTTTTATTTATTTACGTCTAATCCCATATGCACGCGTCTCTGATTTGAATGTTATTTAATAACATTAACCTTCCTCCAACCGTGGCTTGCTTATGGCCTTATTAGTTTACTTTTTAAATGTTTAAATTTCAAAAGTTGATCCCCTTCACATTTAATTGCTCCATTTTAATGTTTACAACCTTCTTTTATACATGCTTTAATTGCACATTTGACATGTTTTGCATTCCATATTCTCTTTCTTTTATTTGCATCACATTAATTTATTTTTATTCAGGTTCATGCATCATCCATTTATTTAATGCAATAATTTCACATATCCTCTTTCCCTTATTGCATTAATTTCAAATAACATGTATATATATATGCCCCCTTTTTGTTTGTCTCTATGTCGCGCAATTTTAAATTTGAATCATGTTCATACGCATCCATCTCTTATGCGTATACTAATTTTTATATGCGAACAATTGTCTATTTTATTTGGAAATTATCTTCCTTAATCAATTAATGGTTTATTTCCATTCTTTCAATTAAACCTCCAATTATCTTCTCCCCTTTCGCACTGAACCAATTTGCTAAGCCACTATTTAGTGGCTCCTTAAAACAAAACAAAAAAATATATGGCACTGGTGGGGATTGAACTCACAACCTCTTATGTACAAGTCTCATGTATTAACCAAATGAGCTACTAAGTCTTTTGTTAACAAAACTTAGGACCAAGCTACATATTATTCTTTTCCCATTGCTCTTTTTCATGTTTTGTTGCATTTCTTAAATTAAGGATAACTTCTTTGTTTTAAATTAGTTTTCTACAAACTATAGGTCTAAATTGACCAGAAAATCGCCACGAACGTAATGACGCTAATTTCATAACCAAATTCTAGAGTCTCTTCAAATTCTCCTTTTTATTTCTTTTTAAATGTTCACATGTATTTCTTCGCATTTCACTGTATTTCTTCTTATTTCAAATATTGCATGTAATTTCTTTATTAATCTTTTTCTTTATTTCACTGCATAATCTTCTTACATGCAATTACATTAATATTATTTAATCTTTCCTTTAAATATATCCATGCATATATACGTATATCTCATTTTTAATTATATTAAAAATGTGGGGTGTTACAAACAATATATCACCTAACTGTCAGTTACGTAGCGAATGGGTTTCAGTTAACCAGGGTTTGGAACGTGATTTGAGATGATTGACATTGTACATTCCCCTACGTTCATTTAATATATTTTAAAACTACAACCGAGTCTTGAAAGCAGTTAGAGCTTGGGGAATATGATATAAAAAGCTATATTTTAATGCTTAACGTCCTAAATATAGTTATTATATTATGTTTTCTTTTTTTTTTCTTTCTTAATGAGGCTTATATGTTTATATCAAGGTTACAAATTTAAGCATACACAACACAACAAATATAATGTATATAAACATTTGATACTTTCCTATTACTACATTTATATATTTGGCTATATTTAAGTCGTGTATATATATAGGAACATACTACTGCATAAATGTATTTACAGGATCAAGAATATTTTATGTTTTAGCATCTTAGAAATATTTAGTTATCATTGACTTATACAAAGAGCTGTACGAAAGTTTTTATATGGGAATTTTAGTGACTGCATTATTCGTTATGTATCCAATAAGGATTTGCAATCTGCCTTCTATGCCTGATTTGCTATTCTACTTACAGAACTAACACATCATATATCAATGCTAATGCATTAGCAAGTAGCAACTACCCAAAATGAAACAAAAATCAATGAAAATACACTGAGAAATTACCCCAAACGAAAAGATATAAATGAAAATGGTGAAGCTATTACGTAAAACGAAATGATATCAATGATTATGCATAGGGATATTATATTATACCATGCGTATGTAAATGGAGGAATCACTGAATTCAAGCACATAAAAGGAAAGTGTACCTTTTCTAATTGTTATACAATTTGTTGTTGGTGTTATCTCGGATAGGTTGGTTCAAAGTCATTTAAGTATTACTTTTGCTGAAAATTTATGCAGGTACCATTCATTCATAAAGTAAAATTTTGGTTCATTTTATATAAAAGGATGCAATGTTATGTACTTGTTTATCAATTTAAAAATTAAAACATGGAATTGTTGATTTATTACCTGCAACATCTTCACCAATATCTAAATGCCTAACGCACACTACACCATAACAACCAATTTGACACACCAGGATGCAGACATAAAATATGGTTTAAAGTCGTACCATATTTGATAGTGCTAAGATCTGCATCAAACTACATTTTGCGATCTGCACCACCCCAAACACCTTAAATCTAACCGTCCATCAATGAAGCTCCAGATCAGTTAATTTGATACGGCTTTTGGCCAAATCGAATGCGTATCATATTGTGCACCCCATTAGGCACTCTGAATTAAAATTTTGGCTACTCCCTTTTCCCTCTGTTTTACTTTAATAGTGACCGAAAACCCAACTTAGGGTTTTCGATCACCAAATTGTGCCTCCACCTTTCTATGGAATCTCCCCTACCGACAGAGATGAACAACCCTCTCCTTCAGTCCAGCAACCCTTATTCCGTAGCCCTCCGTTGACCATAGATATGTGTTTCAATTGGATTGTGTTTTGCATGTCTAATAGTGGGGATTAGGGAACAAGTTGAAGTCTTTGCGTGTTAGCTGACCCTTACTTTGTGTTAGTTTGTTAGCTGTTTCAATTGAATCGTGTTGTGCAAGCCTGATAATAGGGATTAGGGAACAAGTTGATGTCTTTGCGTGTTAACTGATTTCTACTTCGTGTTAGTGTTAGCTATTTCAATTGAATTGTGTTGTGCATGCCTGATAGTAGGGATTAGGGAACAAGTTGAAGTCTTTGTGTGTAAGTCGATTGCTACTTTGTGTTAGCGTGTTAGCTATTTCAATTGAATTGGTATGTACTAGTATGTTAGTTGGTTGTTATACCCTGGAATCAGAAATGTATGGTACTAGTATGTTAGCTGGTTATTAATGTGTTAGCTATTTCAATTGAATTGAATTGAAACATGTATGGTATAATTTTAGATTGCGGTATATATATCCATGAAACAAAGAAATAGCAATGAGTTTAACAGGTTTGTTGATATGTTCTTTAGATCGCTTGCCAAGCTGAATCCGAAATGTAGTAACCACATTCATGTACAAGTTGTCACTGATTTAGCAACAAAAAGTTGTCCATTTCTTAAACTAAGCAAATGGATGATTCTATAGTTCAATATTTAACCATGATTTCATCATTATTTTACTGTTTGTTTGCCTTATGTATGAAATTTAAATTGGGTTGTCTTATGACAAGTTTACTCTGTTTTGAGAGATAACAAGTGTACTGAAAATATTTTAACAGGTTTGTTGAAAATTTTGGTAGATGGGCGATTACTAGACTTTATGGTTAATATTTTACTAGGCGATCCACCAGGTGGATGCATTTTAGCTCACACGTAGGGTCGGGTATCCATGATAATTAGCATCATCCATATGATGGATGCTGCTGCACTTAACCTTAGTAAAAAGCTGCTTTCACTAGCAACTTTTCCCTACTTTGTAGCAGAGACTGTAGTGTAAGTTACCTTGCACTACACAGTCTGCTTCAAAGAAACTGAAAGTTGCAAGTGAAAGCAACTTTTTCCAAAGGTTAAATGAAGCAGCATTCGATTGAATGAAACTAATTAGCATGGATTACTGACCTTGTGCATGAACTAAAATGCAGCCACTTGGTGGATTGCCCAGTAAATTCTTAATCAGAAAGTCGAGTATGTGTGTCATCCGAAGATGATGGTTCGATATCTTTAGCCGTTGGAACAGGTATATATTATTTTACACTGTTACAATGTACTGACTGAGACATATACCTGTTGTAATTTGACTTAAACTCAGTCAGTACATAATAATAGAAGACATTTCAGTCTACATATCATTTCTATATATATATATGTCATTAAACAAGTTCCATTTTAGCTCATTTCTGTACGCTTTAGTGAGTTATAGTGGTGATCCCCTGTCCAGTGAAGTATTTGTAACTTGTTTCATGAATTTATATGCAGTCCTGTTGGAGAAAACAGAAAAAGTGGGGAGGTGTATCAGCTATATACGATGTTGGAGGTCACGTTAAACCACAATGCTTGTGATATGCTGGTATGTAGGTTACAAGTTCATGAAATCGTGTCAGTAACATTACATAAACATGTTATACATATAATTGACAAATATGGACACATGAACACAAAGACACGATATGCCCTTCATTATTATCAGTATGAAAATAAGACACGATATTTTGTGTGCAATCAGGCATAAAATTACTTCTTTTTTCCTGTAGATTTTCGTGCTGCTGGAACTTAGGCTGGCTATCACGATTCAGTTTTACTGCCAATCATCAGGTTGTCCTTTTAAGGTTTTGCTTTAAACTGTGTGTGTATATATATATATATGTTGATATAATACTTTATCAGCATCAGCTAGCTTATTCTCATACTGCTTTGATTTACAGCAAACACATGGATTTCATCGGCATGATCAGCACGTACGCTCAATCTTCCCGGCCTCGACTGGAGTTATATCAGGCTGATCATATGTTTTTACCTTTTTTCGTTAGTTCGTACTGTTATGAAAATCTTTGACAGTTTCCTTTGTATATGTTTGTATATCATACATTATGTTCGTGTTATGAAAATTTTAGTAATGTTTTGAGTACATATATATATATATATATATATATATTGTGTTATTCTTGTGTATAAATTGTGGTATGTACACTGTGTTATGAAAAATATGTACAGTTTCTTCTTATATATATATATATATATATATATAACACGTATATAAATATGTGCACACACAGATATAATTAGATACGGTTAAAGGCTGTGTATGAAGATTGATTTAGATACGGATAGTAGTCGTATGTTATCACTAGTGCGATACGGTATGCAGCCGTATCTAAAAATTTAACATGTCGTTTTTTGATACGGCTTTTTTCCGTGTTTAAGAGCTTTAGATACGGCTAAATCACAACTTAATTAGCATATATGGTGTAGTGACATAATTATAGGGCAATATGTGATCACTCGTTGATCCACTTATGCCCTAATGTTCTGCATAGAGTCTAGTTAGATTAAATATTTTATCACTTGAACAAGTTTGCCTCTTTTTATGATAAAGGCCATCTTATAAGCTCTTAAAAGGATATTTAGTTCCTTAGTTATTATTTGCATTGTGAATATATGTTTCTTATGTTATACGCTAAAAAAAACCACAACTTTCCTAACACTGATGCTGGGGAGGATCCAATTGCGTATGTCATTCGATTTATTGATAGTTTGTTAACAAAAATGGATGTTCAGAGGTTCATAGAAAGTCAGGTACCAATATGTAATAATAATACTAAATTATCCTAGCTTTTCTAGTTTTAAATTGTTTAGCATGATCCGAAATATTTGAAAGAAAGAAAGAAAGAAAGAAAAATTACTTGTTGCATATCTGTAATGCAAAAATTATGCTAATAGGTTACAATCAATGCCTTAGAAATCTACATTATATTTTGTAGGTTGCTCCATTCAAGAGATTGAGGAGTGAAACTTTTTTTTGAAGCATCCCGAGGTCTACTATTGGTAAAATTCTGAGGAGGGAGCTCATCCAAAAAATGTGATCAAATTTGTAGACATTAGAATGGTGAACAACATCCGCTTCAACTATGATGCTTTCCATGGAGACAATGAGCATAGAGGCGCTCATGTTGGAACTCTTGTCTTTCTATCTGTTTTTTATGACATATGCAGATTTATAGAAACAAATGGTATATGGATTACGTGAGTCCAAGGGCACCCTTTTAGGAGGCTTCATCAGAAGGCTTGGAACCAGGTAACTATATATAGTACAAATGATGTTGCATTCATTAATGTATGATGCAGAAATATACATGTTAGAATCCAACGAGTATATGTAACGAGTGTATGTAGCGAGACAGTGCTTGTACAAATAAGTATTTTGTATAGTAATATGTCACTATGTGTACTAATATGTCCTCTATGTGAATATGTGTATACTAAAGAGTCAACGTATACGAGTGAAATGTAGTGAGGAAGTGTATGTACAAGTAATTGGGTAAATAGAGGGGAAACATTATGTGTAGTATTTGAAAGTGTAACAAATATTTATTTGAATAAATATTTATTTAAAAATAATTTTTGAATTAAATATTCAATTCTTGTAAATATTATTAATATTATGTGTAGTATTCAAATCCATTGCAACTTTCAGCATCTTACAACGGGCATTAATTGTTGTTATATAAGATATTACAACGATCAATACTTGTTGCAAAAAATATTACAATGGGTTATTATTCTATTGAAGGAACACACAACAACAACATAAGACTATTGTAAAAAGTCTATTACAACCGCCTGTTACCACGTTCATTACCCGTTGTAAAAGAGGACACATATTACAACATGGCCTAATACAGCAAGCAGGCTAGCTGCTGTAAAACCCCTATTACAATGGGCATTGCCCATTGTAATAGATTATTTTGTCGTAGTGATTAAAAGTAAAACAACATAAAAACATTTTTTTTGTCTTTAATTTTTTCCGTTACAGCGAATCACAAAATAAACAACGACAATTTTTAACCCGTTCGCTGAAGCGTGAAGCCTTTGGTTTCACTTTTCCAAATGAAATGTAGCATTTCAGTTCCACTCATCTTTCACTTTAATACTAGTTCCTTTGATCTGCGTCTGAAAAAAGATTTAGCCATCTTTTATATTCTTCAATCTCATGTTTTACATTCTTTATTTCCTCACCGAGGGAAGAAAGCCTAGCTATAATATCCATTATTCTTTAGACGAAGAAATGTGAATTAGTTATCGTATCGATATAGAATTTGAAATTGGATTATAGATGACACATTTTTTTGACAAACCATATTCTCCCTCCTCCCAAATAACAACCACCCCCCTCCCCCCCCCCCCAAAAAAAAAGAAAAAAAAAAGAAAAAGAAAAATACCCACCGCACAGCCTAAAATACCCAACTCCGTCATCGTCCACAAAAAGGGGAAAAAAGGGAAGAAGAGAGAGAGACAAAGACAAAATTTTAATTGAAGATCCATCAATATGATAGTTCAATTGATTTCAATTAAAAAATAAATAAAAAATATACAAAAACTTCATTGATAATAAAATTAAAACATACTTTCAAAATGAAAAAGAGTGCGAAATATAAACTTGATCCTTGCCTTTAGATTATAAGGAGAAGCAAAAGCAAGTTTTTTCATCTAACCCATAATTAGGGTTTTGGGTCTAAGACGAAAAACTTCGATTGCCGCTTTTCAAACGATCAAAATCGAAAATAAAAAACTAGTTTTTTCTTTGTATTTTATAGGGCATGGTTATCAATCCTAAAAAAGGGTTTCCACTAACACAAGGTTTTAGCAAAAGATCGTTACAGTGGTTGACATTTTACTTTCGGTGATGAGATCATAGGTACACTATCAACCATGATCCTTAATCACCGTAAACATTAAAAAAGAAAGAAAGGGTAAAACAAACAAGCAAAAAAGGGAAAAAGATAAGAATTACATGTTTACGACTTACTTATTCAAAATATACTACTGTTGAAGTATTTGAAAGGGGGTTCGATTTATAGACCTCTGCAATGGAAATAATAGGAAAATCATTACTCCTCCAGCTTGGTACGACATAGATGAACGTACGTCACATAAACAAGTGCACATATTATCTTTTGGATATCCCAAAAACTTATCAATGACCAAATATAGTGATGATATCCTAAAATACTTCACTTACGTTTACATTTATTAGAAGGTAAAATAACATACCACATGATCGAATATTTTATTCAGCTATTAATTTTTTTGTTCGTTCACATTGTTTCATTCATGAATTGTCTATATAGCTACTATATATGTACTGACTGAAGGGAAACAAAAACTTATAAATTATATATTTGTGTATTAGCATGTTAAAATATTTTAAAGAAAAATATAATAGGTTGGAAAATTTAAGTTTAAGAATGTTAATATACAAGCATTCACTACACGACACACAGTATATGGCAACAGAAGGTGGCAACGGTTGTTTCCAACGGCTTCCAAAAGAGGCTTATTTCTGGATTTTTTTTATGTTATAAAATATAAAACGCTGAAAGCCGCTGGTTTTAATGCCGTTAGCGGTCGTTGCTTAGTCGAGCAAAAACAAACCGATCTGCTATCATATTCCTATCTCGTTTTTCAAGAAAAACATCCCCAAATCCTTCCTCCCAAATTTAGAATTCGCCAATAACACCTCCTTTGCCACCCTACTCTCTCCAATATCTGAAAGGTTCTCTCTCCTCCTCTTTAGGCTTCAATTCCTCTCCAATATTGAAGCTATAAACCCTAGTTATTTTTTAATACCCTAGATTTTCTAATTTAAGGTTAACTAGTTTGTTACATTATATGTTTGTATGTATAGTGTTGTAAATATGTGCATATATAGATTGAATTAATCATGTTGCTAATATAGAGTTAATTAATTTATGTCGTATCTATATCTGCATATATAGTGTTGTATGTATAATGTTGTTAATTAGTCTATGTATAGGTTGAAGTAATTGAGGCTCAATCCTGGTTATTAATTTATGTACTGCTAGTTTATGTTGTTTTTGTCACAATATAATTATGTGCATGTATAGTTGAATTAATATATAAGACATTTTAAACTTGTTAAGGGACGTTTAGTGGAAATGGAAATAATTAAGTTTATGTTTTGTAAAAATTTATCGAAAACAATATTTAATTTTATGACATATGGTTAGTTTGATCAAATGTTGAAAATATATGTATATTCGTATACGTACAATTAGATATTGAAATTAAGCTTTAGAGTGTTTTTCGTCCCCATCTGATAAGTATTGTATATGATCGTTATGTGAATGTTCGTTTTGTTAATAGAATGGACATTTATATTTATCATATACAATATTTGTTGGACTTGTTCTTGTATTGGACAAGTTACGAACACAATAACGAAATTAAATCTCGTAAATTATTTCAATTTAAACAGTTCTCAAAATTTTGAAAGTGCTTCCTTTATGTTTCCTATATGCACGCATTTGTGTACTGTTCAGGGAACTAAAGCAAAGTGCTGTCGAAATTTTGATGAATCGTTTAAATTGAAAAGATTTAGCGATTTAATTACGTTATTGTATTTGTAATGGGAGGGAAGATGACCCACCAACAAAGTGTAAATGATCAATTAATGTAACATTCAACAATAAAATTGTTTTAATAAATTGTCAATGCAAATTTTATCATGCTACTTAAGAAAAATAATGGACAATTATTTTACTGATCAAAGCTGGATGTACAAAGAAGAGAAGACGACGACATAATAAGTGAATAATTTAATACTGGTGTTG
This sequence comes from Allium sativum, assembly GCA_030737875.1. Lineage (NCBI taxonomy): Eukaryota > Viridiplantae > Streptophyta > Magnoliopsida > Asparagales > Amaryllidaceae > Allium > Allium sativum. Next base: position 233,179,324 of record CM060924.1, on the reverse strand, counting down.
GCATGTTTATTGATTTCTCTTTAAGCAAAAACGGAAACGACGACGAAATCTGTTGTCCATGTAGTAGAAGCAAACTGTTAAAGTATTTGATACCACATATGGTTAGCGTTCATTTGCATAAATACAATTTAGTGCTGAACTATTTGGTTTGGGATCGTCACGGAGAACAATTAGCATCTACTTCTGTACAAGTAAAGGAGGTAGTGAATAATGAAATTGCTACAACGAATCTCGTAGAACATATAGTTGAAGATGTTGCACGTTGAATGTTCGTTATTTCGCAGATTACTGATGGCGATGGTATGTTGAAGAAGAACCAAATATTGGAACCAAAAAATATTTTGATTTATTAGATGCCGCGAAGAAACCTCTTTGCGAAGGCTGTAAAAGCAAAACCCAATTATCAATAACTGCTAAATACGTTGCGATGAAATCTAAATACACTCACTGAATTTGGATTTGCAACTGTTGTACAAGCTGCGAAGCAGCATATGCCTCCCAATAATTTAATGTGCGAAAATCATTATGAAGTAAAAAAAATGATGTCGGCTTTTGGTTTGCCATATGAAAAAATAGATACGTGTCTAACGGGTTGCATGCTATATTGCTAAGAAGATATCAACCTTAAGAATAGTAAAATATGTAATCAGGAAAGAGACAAACCAAGAAAGGAAAAGGGAAACGAGGTACCGTATAAACATATGCATTATTTACCTATTACTCCAAGACTTCAAAGATTATATGCATCTTCTGTAACCGCGCAACATATGAGATGATACAGTGTGAGAATACAGGAAGAAGGTACGTTAATACACCCAACTGATGGGGAAGTATGGAAGCACTCTGACCAGAAGTATTCCGATTTTGCATCTGCAAGTCATAATGTTAGACTTAGTTTATGTACGGATTGATTTAGACAATTTTCTCAATTTGGTGCTCAATATTCGTCGTGGCCTATAATTGTCATGCCTTATGATTTACCTCTGTGGTTTTATATGAAAATTCATTATATGTTTCTCACATTTTTCGTCCTTGGTCCGAATGATCCGACACAAGGAATCGATGTTTATTTGCAACCATTGATTGAAGAATTAAAAAATATTGTGGTATGTATGATATATCATTTATTACATTAAGTAGTCATGCTCCTATTTGATCAGTTGATATTTATGCTATTTTAAAAAAAAATGCAGAGTGTGGTGGATCTCAACAGTCATACCAAAGGGCTCAGGACAAGGAGGAGATCGCAAAGATATGAGTCCAGATCGTAGAGATTAATGAGTTTTATCATCGTCGCGAAGAGTATATGTAGCGGGTTAACTAGCATCTGGCAGAGTTCATTGCCCAGTACGGTACATGTCCTTCATCTAGTGGTTCAGGGGGAGACTGAGTTGAGGTAAATTTGTTTTGTTGTTATATATATGTGCATATATGCTTTGAGAGTGGGTGAGGATTATGCTTGATACATTATGATGGTTTGTATGTGTTGATGATGATGGTTTGGACGTGGCATTGGATGACTGTTCATTTTGATGTTGGGCTGATGACGTTGGGATGTATGTACATATATGTTGTGTTGATGACGTTGTGCTGATGTATTTTGTAAATATTGGTTTATGTTATGTGTTTTGGATGTTTTATGCTTCATTTTGGTATAATATTATGTTTGGGTATATATGTGACTGTGATGTATGTGCTCGAAATGGAGCTAATTCGATGACTATGAGATTGTAGGGTGGCTGTAAATGAATAATTTGAAATTTGTAAATATATATATATATATATATATATATATATATATCCAAATTTCCAACGGTTTCAAATGGCTTATAGGTCTATATATTTCAACGGCCATTAATAGTTTCCAACGACAAATCTCATTGGTTATCAACTGTTTCCAACGACTTACTGGTCCAACATGAAATTCACGTGACCTAGTTATAAAATTGGAAGTTGTTGGAAAATTGCCGTTGGAGGCATTGGAAGTCGTTGGTAACCGTTGATGTGTATACCAACGGCTTTCCAACAGCCACCAACGGCCCATGAGCGTTGGAAACCATCGTGTCTCTTGTAGTGACTGTACAGTTCATGCATTGTGCATCTATTATCGCCTATGTTTCACCTTTAATTTGTGTTGTACAATTATTTATTTACACAAATTAATATTAGTCAAGCTTGTTAGGGATCATGCTACACAAATTTATATTTTTTAACTTTTGACGCCTTTACATCTATGCGTTACTATGAACATCTTTTGGCAAGCAAAAATAAATTCAAATTCAGAACAAGTTCTATTCTATCATCTTCCCGTGTGCGAGTCAAGATCTAATTCTAGCTAAGTCAATATGTAATACCCTACATCCATTAAGGTCACTCACAAAGGGAATGCCTTAATTTCAATGGAGCATTATGGGTACTGGAACAGAAATATTACAAGACAGACATATATAAAACAGCGGAAAGTAAAGTAGAAGTACTTCAAATCATTTATTAAATAGAATTGTTTACAATAAAAGCCCATCAACTTCCAATACCCAAATACATAGCTAAAATATCTGTCTTGCTCAAAAACAAAGAAGCATGAAAACAAATTGTAGTATTCCCCAATAAAGCAAAGCAAGCCATAGCCAAGAGCAATCCAAGCCTTCATGAAAGAGCCTTGGAGCTTGGTAAGATCCGAACTAAGCTGTATTCCACCCTGTGAACCCGGGGGGGGGGGGGGCAGAAGAAAAAGGGGCAAAACAAAACGGGTCAGTCATAAAGACTGAGTAAGTCCTAGTGACTTTTAGCATAAAAACAGGTAAAGATAACATGGCATGAATAAACTGAAAGTAAACATAAGCATGATGACAAGATAAGCTACATGCACGATAACTAAGAATAACATCATAGGATTTCTGTCATGTATAACATTGCAATGTTCCCATTCAAGATGAACTAAGTATAGTTTCGCAAGATTTCTATCATGCATCGCAAGATTTCTGTGCTTCACCATTAAAATGATATCTATTTGCTCTGCACCACCTAACTAGTGTCCCAACTAGTAATCTATATAAAATGATAAAATCATAACGTGATCCCGATCCCCGAAATTAAGGTTGCTTTCACGTGTACATCTATTATTTATTACCTAGATCTAATCTAGGGTTTTCTATCGAGCGCTTCCTAGATTCAACCAGGATTTATGCCACCTAGGTCCAACCTAAGGATTATGCTACCTATTTAATGCTTCTCGGATTTATGGTTTATGCCACCTAGGTCCAACCTAGGGATTATGATACCTATGTGTGTCATACGGCCCCCAATGATTGTAGATACCTGTGCTGGTCCCACCATGGGGTGTATCAAGACCCATGGTGGTGGCCCGACGCAATTCTAGAAGGCATAGGTTATACTACTGGTGCCCTCAGTGCCCTGTTTGTCTTCTCCGAAGTGTGTGCACGCCCGCACTCCGTTAGAACCTACACTGTTGCGCCCACCGCCGTCGCTTTGACCGCTTACAATCAGCCCAGTAATCGTGCCCCACCCTACCAAGTTTCAGGGTACCGTTGATACCTGATTTGGGTTACTGCTGAAATGGGTCCCCGTTACTAGGGTTTCCTACTGGTTAAGTGTGTGGGCCTATATATACAGATATTACCCACCTTCCTATGATGTACTTAACCCACCGATTCAAGCGTGCTTATTAATGGTTAAGTTTGTGGGCCTATATTTACTAATATTACCCACCAAACCGATATGTACTTAACCCTCTCCGTCCATTACGTTAAGTTGGTTAAGTGTTTTCTCTTGTTTTACTTAACCCTACCACACATCATGTTATATTGGCTAAGTGTCGTTCCTTGTGTTACTTAACCCTACCGCAAGCCTTGTTATACTGGCTAAGTGTTCTCCCTTGTGTTAACTTAACCCCACCGCATGTCATGTCATATTGGTTAAGTGTACATTGACTTAGCCCACCTACTTATCATATTGTGACGGTTAAGTGTTACCCTCTGTTGTTACTTAACCTTACCACGCATCACGTTATTTTGGTTGGGTGTTATCAACTCATTCAAGTTAAACCAACCCATTTAACTTAACCCTCCCATTCGTCAGATTGCATTGGTTAAGTATTTAAAATAATTCATGCCCTAACCCGCCCATGTATCATGTCGAGTTGGTTAAGTATTATCTATATGTTCAAGTTGACTTAACCCTGCCACGTGTCATGTTATATTGGTTAAGTGTCATTAGTCTAGTCGTATTACTTAACCCACCCATTGGTCTGATTAACAGTTATGTTGGTTAAGCCCACATTTATAAGTTTTACATGTTCTTAACTCATACTGGTCAGGTCCACATTTACATGTCAAATTTCCATGTATCCCACTTAACCCTCTAACCATACCCACGTCTTATTATGCTTGATATTCCTTGATTCATTCATTATGACGAACGAATCATGACCTCTCACATTAGACCGTGCACTTTGTGGCCACTGGATTTGCCGGGCGGTTCCGGGCAGATTTACACCACAAACTGGGTCTAACCTCGTGTCATAAATCGTTACGCCTACAATTCGACCTTTGACCTCTCACATTAGACTGACATTTTGTGGCTACTGGATTTGCCGGGTGGTTCCGGGCAGATTTACACCACAAACTGAGTCTAACCTCATGTCAAAGGTTCATTAATGGTCGTATTCCCCCCAATACCCCAATATCAGTTCATGTGTTTAACATATAGAAATGTTCATGTTCGTGTTCAAGTCAATTATCCAATACACAGTCATTTTCGTGTTTCAAATTCCCAACTTTACATATTAATAAACATATGCCCAAGTTCCAAAATTACATGCCAATATATATATATATATATATATATATATATATATGGATATATATACCCAATTCTAGTCAGTTTACATATGTCCAATTCTTGCCTATTTACACGTATGCCAAGTTTATGCTATTTCACCCATATCGAGTTCTAGCCAAAATTGCATGTATCATGCCTAAATAAACCCAAATCATGATTCATGATGTAGTTATCCCAAACTGTAATCTTTTTATTACAACACACGCCAACTACCCAAGTTCATAATACATATTTATGCCAATTATCAAATTTATAATCGCTTTTATATTCAAATCCCCAATTCTACATATGCCCAATCGTAAGCCTAATCTTTTGATTTAATTTACATAGGCCCGAACTCGTGGTTTAATTTACATGGCAAATTACATACATGTTATATATACCAAATCTCATGTTACCTTACATAGATCCTATTTGTGCCAAATTCCATGTATATAATATTTATGCAAATTTGTTCATAACAAGATTATACCAAAATTTACAGATCAAGCCCAAACTTGCAAATACAATGATAATATCCAATTTCATTTTCTTATTATTACATCATATTCATATAGGCAATAATCCCATAATTCCCCCGTATACATATCGTACGCAAATCGCGATTTTAGGCTAAGGTCCGAAATTGACCAAGGTTCATGAAAAGAAAATAAATTGGGGGAGATAGAAATTGAATAAAAATGAGATCAGTGGAAAACATCATCATATGCATAAATATTACAACTTGATGATAACGTCATTACGAATCAAGAAAACTGCTAAATAGATCATAAACTTGTCATGAACATAAAGATAGACAAGTCCCAAAACAGAAGATTCAAGGAGCAACAGAAATAGATTAGAATCGATAAACATACTTAAATCCAATTCCACTTTACTCCATGGCCACATCATAATTAAACATTTAGATCTAAAAATAATTAGAACTTACAGAGCTTGGCTAATGAATTAGAACTAAAATTGTCATAGAACGTTGTAGAGACATTGATTTATCTTCTTGAATTGTTGTAGAATTGCTGTAGAAGCTTTAATCTCTAGTTTGAATCTAGTTTGGAGGCTAAGAGAAAAGTTTAGAGAGCGGCGGCCATGATCAAGAGGAAGTCCAGCAGTATTTTGGTGTCATATGAATTATTGTATGAATTAGGTTAGGCCTTAGGATGTTTATATACGTGTAGGAACTATTTTAAGGTCTTAGATTAACCCTAGAATCAATCCAGACCATCAAAACATGTCTCAGGCTTCAAAAATGAGTTCTGGGTCAAAATAGGCCGACCAGGTCGACCTGTAAGGGGGGAGGTCGACACTATGGTCGACCTGGGGGGTAGATAGACCCTATGGTCGACCTGGGGGGGGGGGGGGGGGGGGTAGGTCGACCCCCTGGTCCAGTGCTTCCTGAAAACTGCTGAAACTTGTACAGGCCATAACTTCTTCATCCGGACTCCGATTTTCGAAAACTCGGACTCTATTTCATGTAAAATTTCGAGACGAACGCAATGGCATAACCCATTTCCCCTAATTATTAATTTAAAATTTAGTTCTACCTTGATTTCTTGTTTTAACATGTTATAAAAATACGGGTTGTTACATTCTCCCCTCCTTAAAGTATTTCGTCCCCGAAATCTTCAAGTTAAGAAGAATGTGTCCTACCATCCAATCATCCATCTACTCAATCATCAATCATAGGCATCCATTGTCCTTAAGAGATTTCTAATGTTGTATGAACATATGCAGAAAGTGTGTGTATATGTTCCTTGTCTAATGCAAATGATCAGGCCTGATTGATTTTTTTAATACAAAATATGTTTAGTGCCATGAGTCCAACATGTATGAAAATAGTCCAAGTCACATAAACACTATATGTGTGCACAAACATCCATCCATATGCAACGTCCACATGATAACATATTCAATTTCATTCATAAAAACACTCATGCATATGCAATATGAAAGGTGACGGAGCCGATCTAGTGTCTAAGGTGCGTGTATATGCATCCACGAGAAACCACTTGTAACCACTTGCAACCATCAATCATAACATGTCTCAAACACATGTTTACACCCAATTGTTCCTACCTAAAGATACAGCCGAACGATAGAAGCAAGTAAAAACTTTGTGCCTATTAGGCAATGTCAAAACTGGAAACCTACGCCACATATATACTGATTAGGAGAAGAACTCGCTAAGCACTAGCCCCGAAGACCGAAATCAACATCAGACTGATACCCAAAGAATTACTCAACCCAACGGACACCCTTAAGCCCCAACATGTATTACTAACAGATGATCCCTATGGGGTTTTGCTACAGAAATAGGGTTGAGAATAGGACCGAGAGGTTATACTTAAAAGATAGCATGCAAGTAAGCTCTACAGGAAAAGAGGGATCAAGGATATACTCTTAAAAAGAGATATGATGCGCGTGTCTAGTCATCAATCTTCTAAGTCACATTTCCTTGAGCTTAACTCCATTGTGCTTTAACCGTCTTTAGCTTCACAATTTCGTAGCTTCTTAATTCCTATTTCCAAAATATGAGTTGGAACTCATTTCACTGTCGCCTCCCGTTCCACTTTCACTTATTCTTTTTCTAGTATACTCGGCTTAAACATAACTGCGTACTCATGGTTTCATGCAAGCTCTCCAAAATTCACTAGTGAATCTCGGATCTCGTTCACTTACTAGAAGGTATTCCATATAAATGAATCTTCTCTTGAAAACAAACAAATGCCAACCATGTTGCCAAATGTACTTACTAAGGTTATTTTCTATGACTCACGCATAAGCGAAATGAACCATTCGCCTTAGTGGCGAACACTACTCGAGCGGATCAATAAATGTATCAAGAGATTCTAGGCAACTAAGCATGGCAGAACCCTAAGGGTTACACTAGACTTCGAGGGCATTACTGGGGCAAGTTAAGAGTCTAACTACCCTCTTTTCATACTCGAGAATGGTATCATTTCTGGATAACCACTCCATCCCTAAAAACAACCCATAGCCCAAAAACATAAGCATTACTTCTAAACTCAACACTTAGCACAGACATTCTAAAATCCAAACAAGTCATGAATAAATGAGTTGATTCCCTAACAGGATTTGAGAATAAAATGGGATCCTCTACTACGCTAGTACTAAGGTGCAGAGACTCAACTATCGAAGCAGAATTAAAAGGATGCGATGTACAAAAGAAAGTTCCCACGGTATGATAGAAAAGAGAAGATAAACCTTTAATAGAAACGTTACCACCTTTCTTTGGTACGCTAGTAGTGAGAGCATACAATTGCCCTCTCGACAATCTTGTTCTTTGCCCTTGTCCTTGTCCTATAGTACTTAATTACATGTCCTTTTTTACCATACTAAAGATATTCTCTCTTGTCATGGGTTTTAATTATTCTTTTTGGCCTCTTTCCTTTCACCTTTTTCCTCTTCGTGGATTAAGCCGTATCAACAAGTTTCTCATCCTTAGACTTGTGTTCTTTATCCTCGTTCCTACTATCCTTGTATAGCTTGTTGAAAAGTTTCTCGAAAGCTACTTCCATCGCACGGCAACCCTACAACGCTTGAGATAAGATTAGTCGCAAGTAAAACTACTGCGGCTACAGATGGAGGTTGGACCCTACTTTGCCCTCCGACATGTGTCGCATGCCTACAAACTATGGTGAAAAAGAAGGAGAGAAGAGACTCAAGGAGAGAATCAAAAGATAGTGCATATGACTTTTGGGAAATATGCCTTTCGTAAAACAAAACTTTTCTTTAGAAAAATGCTTCTTTGTAAATGTTTTGGAAATAATTTCAGAAGGTTTTTAAAAGCTTTTGCCCAGTCTGGTAACCTTCTGCTCTGATACCACATGTAACACCCCACATCCGTTAAGGTCACTCACAAAGGGAATGCCTTAATTTCAATGGAGCATTATGGGTACTGGAACAGAAATATTACAAGACAGACATATATAAAACAACGGAAAGTAAAGTAGAAGTACTTCAAATCATTTATTAAATAGAATTGTTTACAATAAAAGCCCATCAACTTCCAATACCCAAATACATAGCTATAATATCTGTCTTGCTAAAAAACAAAGAAGCATGAAAATAAATTGTAGTATTCCCCAGTAAAGCAAAGCAAGCCATAGCCAAGAGCAATCCAAGCCTTCATGAAAGAGCCTTGGAGCTTGGTAAGATCCGAACTAAGCTGTATTCCCATCCTGTGAACCTGGGGGGGGGGGGGAGGGAACGGAAGAAAAAGGGGCGAAACAAAACGGGTCAGTCATAAAGACTGAGTAAGTCCTAGTGACTTTCGGCATAAAAACAGGTAAAGATAACATGGCATGAATAAACTGAAAGTAAACATAAGCATGATGACAAGATAAGCTATAGGCACGATAACTAAGAATAACATCATAGGATTTCTGTCATGTATAACATTGTAAGGTTCCCATTCAAGATGAACTAAGTATAGTTTCGTAAGATTTCTATCAAGCATCGCAAGATTTCTCTGCTTCACCATTAAAATGATATCTATTTGCTCTGCACCACATAACTAGTGTCCCAACTAGTAATCTATATAAAATGATAAAATCATAATGTGATCCCGATCCCCGAAATTAAGGTTGCTTTCATGTGTATATCTATTATTTTTTACCTAGATCTAATCTAGGGTTTTCTATCGAGCGCTTCCTAGATTCAACCAGGATTTATGCCACCTAGGTCCAACCTAGGGATTATGCTACCTATTGAACGCTTCTCGGAATAAGGGTTTATGCCACCTAGGTCCAACCTAGGGATTATGCTACCTATGTGTGTCATACGGCCCCCAATGATTGTAGATACCTATGCTGGTCCCACCATGGGATGTATCAAGACCCATGGTGGCGGCCCGACGCAATTCTAGAAGGCATATGTTATACTACTGGTGCCCCCAGTGCCCTGTTTGTCTGCTCCGAAGTATGTGCACGCCCGCACTCCGTTAGAACCTACACTGTTGCATCCACCGCCGTCGCTTTGACTGCTTACAATCAGCCCAGTAATCGTGCCCCACCCTGAATAGTTTCAGGGTACTGTTGATACCTGATTTGGGTTACTGCTAAAATGGGTCCCCATTACTTGGGTTTCCTACTGGTTAAGTATGTGGGCCTATATATACAGATATTACCCACCTTCCTGTGATGTACTTAACCCACCAATTCAAGCGTGCTTATTAATGGTTAAGTTTGTGGGCCTAAATTTACTAATATTACCCACCAACCCGATATGTACTTAACCCTCTCCGTCCATTACGTTAAGTTGGTTAAGTGTTTTCTCTTGTTTTACTTAACCCTACCACACATCATGTTATATTGGCTAAGTGTCATTCCTTGTGTTACTTAACCCTACCGCAAGCCTTGTTATACTGGCTAAGTGTTCTCCCTTGTGTTAACTTAACCCCACCGCATGTCATGTCATATTGGTTAAGTGTACATTGACTTAGCCCACCTACTTATCATTTGTGACGGTCAAGTGTTAACCTCTGTTGTTACTTAACCTTACCACGCATCACGTTATTTTGGTTGGGTGTTATCAACCCATTCAAGTTAAACCAACCCATTTAACTTAACCCTCCCATTCGTCAGAATGCATTGGTTAAGTTTCAAATAATTCATGGCCTAACCCGCCCATGTATCATGTCGAGTTGGTTAAGTATTATCTATATGTTCAAGTTGACTTAACCCTGCCATGTGTCATGTTGTATTAGTTAAGTGTCATTAGTCTAGTCATATTACTTAACCCACCCATTGGTCTGATTAACAGTTATGTTGGTTAAGCCCACATTTATAAGTTTTACATGTTCTTAACTCATACCGGTTAGGTCCACATTTACATGTCAAATTTCCACGTATCCCACTTAACCCTCTAACCATACCCACGTCTTATTATGGTTGATATCCTTGATTCATTCATTATGACGAATGAATCATGACCTCTCACATTAGACCGTGCACTTTGTGGCCACTGGATTTGCCGGGCGGTTCCGGGCAGATTTACACCACAAACTGGGTCTAACCTCGTGTCATAAATCGTTACGCCTACAATTCGACCTTTGACCTCTCACATTAGACTGACATTTTGTGGCTACTGGATTTGCTGGGCGGTTCCGGGCAGATTTACACCACAAACTGAGTCTAACCTCGTGTCAAAGGTTCATTAATGGTCGTATTCCCCCTAAATCCCCAATATCAGTTCATGTGTTTAACATATAGAAATGTTCATGTTCGTGTTCAAGTCAATTATCCAATACACAGTCATTTTCATGTTTCAAATTCCGAACTTTACATATTAATAAACATATGCCCAAGTTCCAAAATTACATGCCAATTTATATATATATATATATATATATATATATATATATATATATATATATATGGATATATATATATCCAATTCTAGTCAGTTTACATATGTCCAATTCTTGCCTATTTACACGTATGCCAAGTTTATGCTATTTCACCCATATCGAGTTCTAGCCAAAATTGCATGTATCATGCCCAAATAAACCCAAATCATCATTCATGATGTAGTTATCCCAAACTATAATCTTTTTATTACAACATATGCCAACTACCCAAGTTCATAATATATATTTATGCCAATTATCAAATTTACAATCGCTTTTATATTCAAGTCCCCAATTCTACATATGCCCAATCGTAAGCCTAATCTTTTGATTTAATTTACATAGGCCCGAATTCGTCGTTTAATTTACATGCCAAATTACATACATGTTATATATACTAAATCTCATGTTACCTTACATAGATCCTATTTGTGCCAAATTCCATGTATATAATATTTATGCAAATTTGTTCATAACAAGATTATACCAAAATTTATAGATCAAGCCCAAACTTGCAAATACAATGATAATATCCAATTTCATGTTGCCAATTATTACATCATATTCATATAGGCAATAATCCCATAATTCCCCCGTATACATATCGTACGCAAATCGCGATTTTAGGCCAAGGTCCGAAATTGACCAAGGTTCATGAAAAGAAAATAAATTGGGGGAGATAGAAATTGAATAAAAATGAGATCAGAGGAAAACATCATCATATGCATAAATATTACAACTTGATGATAACGTCATTACGAATCAGGAAAACTGCTGAATAGATCATAAACTTGTCATGAACATAAAGATAGACAAGTCCCAAAACAGAAGATTCAAGGAGCAACAGAAATAGATTAGAATCGATAAACATACTTAAATACAATTCCACTTTATTCCATGGCCACATCATAATTAAACATTTAAATCTGAAAATAATTAGAACTTACAGAGCATGGCTAATGAATTAGAACTAAAATTGTCGTAGAACGTTGTAGAGACATTGACTTATCTTCTTGAATTGTTGTAAAAGCTTTAATCTCTAGTTTGAATCTAGTTTGGAGGCTAAGAGAAAAGTTTAGAGAGCGGCGACCATGATAAAGAGGGAGTCCAGCAGTATTTTGGTGTCATATGAATTATTGTATGAATTAGGTTAGGCCTTAGGATGTTTATATAGGTGTAGGAACTAGTTTAGGCCCTTAGATTAACCCTAGAATCAATCCGGACCATCAAAACATGTCTCAGGCTTCAAAAATGAGTTCTGGGTCAAAACAGGCCAACCAGGTCGACCTGTAAGGGGGGGAGGTCGACACTATGGTCGACCTGGGGGGTAGGTCGACCCTATGGTCGACCTAGGGGGGGTGGGGGTGGGGAGGTCGACCCTATGGTCGACCCCTTGGTCCAGTGCTGCCTGAAAACTGCTGAACCTTGTACAGGCCATAATTTCTTCATCCGAATTCCGATTTTCGAAAACTTGGACTCTATTTCATGTAAAATTTCGAGACAAACGCAATGGCGCAACCCGTTTCCCCTGATTCTGAATTTAAAATTTAATTCTGCCTTGATTTCTTGTTTTAACATGTTATAAAAATACGGGTTGTTACACAATAGATGAATAAGTGACTAGAGTTGCACCATACAAACTTGATGCATGAAAACACATGAATATATTTCCATGAAAACGACAATAGTTGCAGTAGGATCAAAAAACATGCATATTAAAATAATAAAACCTAACATACAACCACTGCTATAATAAGTTAGATTACTTCCCATCAATAAATATATTTAGTAGCTATATTGTTGATTCATGAATGAAATAATGTGAACCAAACAAAAGAAATTTTAATAGATGGATAAAATATTTGTTCATGTGGTATGATACTTTACTTGCCTTAATAAGTAACTCAAGTGAATGTATTTTATGATATCACCACTATATTTAGTCATTGTAAAGTTTTTGGAATAATCAAATAATGATGCATATATTTGCTTATATGATTTATGTCCAGCTACCTCAGACCAAGCTAGAGGAGTAATTCCTTTCCTACTATTTATCTTACAGGGGTCTATAAATCGAACCCTCCTTTAAAATCTTCAACAACAACATGTTTTGCAATGGTAAGCCACAAACGTGTCATTCTAGTCTTTTTTCCCTTTTTTTCATTTCTTATCCCGCCTATTTATTCTTTTTCTAAAAGTTTACGGTGATCGGGGATCATGAATAATAGTGAACCTATGATCTTTTCTCAAAAAGTAAATTGCCAGCTACTATAATGATCTTTTGTTAAAATCTTGTTTTAACGGAAACCCTTGACAATGTTGATAACCATGCCCTTATTCAATGACAGGGCAAAACAACTAGCATTTTTTATTTCAATTTTAGTTATTTCAAAAACAACAACTGAAGTCTGTCATCATACACCCAAACCCTAGTTACTGGTTAATAGGAAGAACTTGCTTTTTCCCCATAATTTAAAGGCGAGGGTCAAATTTAAATTTTGTGCTCTTTTTCATTTTTAAAGCATGTTTTAACATTATTATCCATGTGGTTTTCTTTATTTTTTTTCTAATATTAAAATCAATTGGTTGATCATGTAGATGTGTATTTTCAATTGAAAATGCTCTCTCTCTCTCTCTCTCTCTTTTCTTTCTTTGGGCCCAGGGGAGGGTTGTTGTTTGGGGGAAGGGGAATGTGGTTTGTTATAACATGTCTCATTTAAAATATGGTTACATCGATATGAAAACCTAATTTACATACGGATATTATAGCTCGGCTTTCAGCCTCGATGAGGAAATGAGGAATGTAAAACATGGGATTAAAGAACGTAAAAGGTGGTTAAACCTTTTTCTGAGGCAGATAAAAAGATCTAGTGTTAAAGTGAAAGAATACTGGAATCGAAATGCTAAATCTCGTAAGAAAGAATATAATCAAAGGCTACGTGTTTTAGAGCAGGAGTTAAAAATACAACTATTTGTTTTTCGATTCACTACTATGAAAGAAATTAAAGACATAAAATATGTTCTGTGTGCTGTTTTACTTTTATTCGGTGAATTTGTTCATTTCATGCCAAAAACTATGAAACAATCGATGGACTATTATGTAACAAAAGCAATATATGGATGTCAAATGTATATGAATATCAAACGTATAATTATGTTTGAGAGGGAACGATCAAGTTAAATAGTTGGTTCGGTTTCTACAACCATTTAACTATGAATTTGAATTTTCACAAATTTAAAAAATATTTGTTGATTCACATGGATTTTTCTATCATTTTAGAAAATCGCGGAATTTATATCATTATAAAATTACCATAAGCGCACGATGTACAATCGTAGTACGTGTCCAAGTACGAGTCAATCTGCAGGAAAAGTTTTTAATTTCTAACATTACTTAATCAAATTAAATCATGTTTACAGGAAAATTCACTCTCATGATCACACAAACCAACATCGAATGATTTTGTGATCTGTCTTTTTAATCTTTTGTCTAGTTAATGGATGTATTTTTTATAAGCATGACCATATTATGTTATTAATTAACACAACTTAAACCATCATACTATAGTACAATCTCTAATCCACTTTTCAAGTCTCACGAAAATGAAATGAAACTAAAAGTGAAGTTTATTTTAAGCATTCTCTATTTACTATTAATTAATAACATAGAGCATCAAATTTTGATTCCGTCTCAATTTAATTATCATAATCATATGTTAATAGAGAGGTAATTTTTGTATTCATTTTTGATTAAGCATAGCCTATTTAGTTTGAAAAACATAGGCTATTACAATATTAAACAATAAAATTTACCTAAATATACAACTTCCATTAGATGATTATCATTAAATCACTTAAATAACTTCTTATGATTCGTGAGAGCTTCATTACCCCTAAACTGACAGGCTTAATTTACTCATAAGTGAAAAACATAATAACATTAAGTGATTTGAACATAAAAAAGAAGTGGTAAATGAGTTTGGAATAACAACAACTAACTAACTTGCAAAAAAACCTAATTCACTTGCATAAGAAAAAAAGAAAGCATAAAAAACATAAGTATTTAAAAGTAAATATCATAAAAGAAAATAATATAAATTAAAATAACATGAAAGAAAATAACAAAGCTCAAGAAGCCATTAAGAAGAAAGCTCAATTTTATTCTCAACTTTAACTTACAACTTGCATAAAAGAATAGGTATTTACATGAAACATAGGAGGTATTTATACATGCCAAAAATCCTAATTTATATTTAACATTCTATTCAAAATACTATTGATAAAGTGTGGGCTTCAAGGAATATTTATCTTTAACTAATCATCCACTAAGTTTGCTTCCCCTTTTGATTTGTTTTAATGCTAAGTGGTGGGCACTGGGCAACTGGTCTCTTGCAAGTTGTAGGAATTATCATTTATTCATGTTTTTGGACTTTTACACTTGTATGTGCATATATCTTCATGTAGTCTCTTTTATTTGCACCCATTTTGCTATAACATAAAATAAAAATGTACAAGTAATTTTTTTCCCAAATTAATTCATATAAAAATGATAGTTTTGCCATTCTGTAAATGAGTGCATGATTACTTAAAAATATTTTTGTATTTTGGTTTAAGACATGTAAAAACATCCTACTATGACATTTAATTATTTAAAACAAGAACAAATATATATGTAAAAACATGCATTTCTACGTGCACATCAAATACCCATACACTTATCTTTTTATTCGTCATCAAATAAACTTAAGAGTAGGATACATCCACTTTCATAGGAAGCATGATAACATTGAGTGTTTACAACGATTTGTTAAACCTCTGGTTGTCCCCAGTAGGACGAGTGTTGTCTAGTGAGGATTTTCAACGGAGACTACCCACACACTCCATATGAAGAATGAAAGAATTTTGAATGTAAGGTATTTACAAAGATATGAACGCAAAATTTATTTACCAAATGAATAATTTACTTTTAAATTAGTGGGAAATAGCAAGGTATAAGTTTTGGTCATCATCGGGAAATTCTAGTTTTATTACAAGTCAGAACAACAAACAAAAATTAAGTTTTCTTACATTTCGAATTTAGTTTCGATAGTTGTTTTTGTTGAATCTCTATTCGAATATAAAATAAATTCTTTAACTGATTGTCAAAGTTTTTGTATTAGTACACTTATTTCGTTTCATATAACAAGTTAAATCAGTAGAGTTTAGATGATACTTAGTCTCAACTGCTTACTTCTGCAACACTTAAAGTAAAGCTTTAGGGTAAATTTGCACTATAGAAAATAATGATTTTACGGGTTCATATGATTAATTATATCTCAAATTAGTTGTACATATATCCGACTATTGAAAAGTGTTGGCTTCCGTCGAATAACGCAACTAACCTCGCATGATTTACCTACTAAGTCCAATTCTTATATATCTAGAATTAAACTAGACATAAGATAAGGATGATTTTCCTAATTTAATATTCATAAATTTATGATTTTTATTTATCTATTGGACTTCGTATTAAGCATAGTAATTACTACCAGTTTACATTTAATTAGTTAATTAACATAACGACCACATGCCATTGATGACCTATAACAGTCACTTTCCCTAAGGCAACAAATTCCAATTAAATGGCAACAATATCAGTCCCATTTAATTTCATTAATTCTAATTATTGTAACTCTCATTTAACGTACTATTGTTATTCAATTTATTAGTTCTTATATATATATATATATATATATATATATATATATATATATAGACATATAACATATTCATGTATAATATATTAAGTTTCCTAATTGGAGTATTTCTTATTTATTTTAATTGTAGTATTTTGACGTAAATTATCCCATTTATTTCCCTAAACATTTATGGTTAAAATCTTAATTATCGTTAAAGTTAATTGTGACCTTTTCAATTACAACAATTAGCTCCACATTTATACTAATTAGAATAAAGGTTACACATATTTATTTCCATTCATTACGAAAAATGTTATCACGTACCCATCATAAATGGAAAACATTCAAATTCAAGCCTATAATTTACGTTTACCTAATTAATAATAATACCGGTGCTATTTGCGTATATTTTTGAATGGATAAATTATAACATAATTATATATATTAGCGATATTTATGCAGTTACTAATTATTTTACAATATTCTAGTCCAAACTATGACTAGAACAATCTTTCTATGTTCTGTCTTGCTGATATTAAAAATCTCATAAAATGGTTATTTGCTAAATTCTTGTAAGTTTTGCTTATATAATTAAAAAGAGGACAGATTGATATATTCAAAATCACAAGGAATAAGTAATATTTTATTTGGAATAGATGTATAAACTATCTACAATAATACATGAATTTACACATCTCTTCCTATAGGTTTGGTTTATGTTCCTTCTATTTTCGAACAATGTCTTTTTATTAAAAAAGGACAAAAAGGACTAATTTACAAAAATCAAGCAAAACCCCAAACAATCCAAAACATATATAGATCTACAAATCAAAATAGTAATTTACACAAATCTTACATTCACACCCAATCCTACGAAACTAGAATAAACAACTAAACAAATCTCAATAATAGCTAGGGTCTGATTTCTAAATTTAAGGTGTAAACAATAACCATAAGATACAAGAAAGAATTATAGGCAAGATAAAAATGTTATAAATGAAAAGCCTACAAATAGTTATTAGATTTAGGCAAATAATTACAAATTTGTGCAAACGAAATAAATCCGCTATTAGAAAGATTAAATCGATTTCCCTCTCACATGAAAGCTATTCCAAAAATTCAAATCTAAACAGTAGCTTTTAGGCTTATATTTACATATCCTTATAGATCCATAATATATATATATATATATATATATATATATATATATATATATATATAAAGGGCACCCCAAAATACTCTTCTTAATATCGCTACTAAAAAATACCACAAGAATTATCACTACACTCTTCTTAATACCATACATAAAAAATAGGGGCTACCACACCATCGTTACCTTATTTCCATCTCGTCTTTTATTCGTTCCTCTTTTATTCCATTCTAAGACCCTAGTTTTTCAATCGATCGATCGACGATAAGGACGCCGCAACAATGCCAAAAAAGAAGAATGTGTGTTTAAATATACAAAAGTTATGAATAAGGTTTGAATTAAACAAACTAGAAGAGGAAGTGAGAGATTAGGGTTTCAAACGGTAAGAATTTGAATTTTCCCATTGGAAAGATGAAGTAGACAATGATATTCTTGATCAGGGTATTTAAATTAGGGCTTATTACGGGATTAGTTTGGCAAACACTCGTTCACTGAGAGCTTATAATGGAGGGGTAATGTGGTATTAGGAAGCATACAAACTTTAATGAGTTTTACTTTTTTAATTGTGATATTAGGAAGAATATTTTGGGGTGCCCTTAGCACCACACTATATGTAAAGGGTACAGGTATGTATACATATCAAAATTTATAGATCTGGAAAATAACTGGAAAAAGAGAAAGGAATCGAGTTTACCAAATATGCAGAAACAACCGTTGTTCATATCTCTTGATTCTCCAACTCTTATTTGCTTGATTGAAAACTGATTTATTTAAGAAGGTTGGAAGAGACTGGAGAAGTGAAAAGGGGATTAGGTCTTTATTTATAAGCACTCAAATAGGCCCAAAACCAATAGATTTAATTTAAATAAAACCCATCTATTAATATAAATGTATAATGCTTAAAATCCTAACCGTCGCTGGTGGTTACGACCCACAGATCGCACGAGGCAGCATGTCGATCGCTTCGATCGTCTTGCCTATAACAACCCAAAATTTAGGACTAATCAATTAACATATTCAAACATTTAAAAGTTAATGTTATGAAAATAAAATGTTATAAGTTAACAAATAACATTAATGAAAACGTTCACATTAACGTTGTAAAGGAATAAATAAAGACTAACGTTATAAACATGGCATTAAAAGATGACAAAGAGTTTTAAATTAAAAAATTTGAGCATTCATATGAATTTGAGAAGTAACGTGCAAAATAAAATAGTAAGTAAGAATTAACCTTTAGTAGAAGATAAAATAGATGTCATATTTACAACCATTGCGAAGATCTTTCCAACAAGATTAGCTTGATACATAATTTTAATATATTTAGAGTTATATTTTAGAAAATATTGACTTCGTACGTTTAAAAGAATCACATATGAAACTAATAATTTCTAATGTTATAATTTTGTTAATAAAAAATTGTGTTAAGTGTAGTGTTAGAGCATGCACTTCTTAGACTAGAGGTTGCGAGTTCGATTCTCGTTAACAACATATTTTTAAAAGCTTAAGTTAACCAATTAAAAAGGTGCATGTTTGTATATACATATATAAATAAAAGATTACATATGTGTGTGTATATATAAGTGTGTATACAATATGTATATGTACACATATATATGTGCGTGTGTATATATTTGTTTATTTATGTGTATTTATATTTATATGCATATATATATGTGTATATATATGTAATTTTATATGCATACTTGTGTGTGAGTGTGTGTGTGTGTGTGTGTGTATATATATATATATTTAAAAATGTTAAGTAACATTCTAATTTAAAATGAGTATGCGCGTATAAATTCTAGAAATGATACGCATTTGAAATTAAAATTAAATGTGTGTTGAAAATGGAAGAAAATTAATGCACAGGGAATAAAACAGGAATTAAATGTAACGTTAAAAATAATGTTTGAAATCTTGTGTAAATATGCATAAACAAATTTCAAAGTATACGCGCATTTAAATTTGGAATTTAAATGCATATCAAAATTGAAAAAAAAATGCAATAAAAATATAGAAATAAAGAAGTAGCATATAGCGAATTAATTTCGTATTGTAATGTAACAAATAAATGCAGCGATTGAGTGTGTGTGTGTATATATATGTATATATATATATATATATATATATATATATATATATATATATATTTGGGTAGACGTTGTTTCATATTGTAATACATTAATTTCGTACGTTGTGAATTAATTGCATGTTAAATAAATTATGGGTTAATTGCACACTTATTAACATGTTTTTCAAATTATATATGTGTGCACACACTGTAAAACACATTTTTGCAATTAATTAGCATGAGTTCGAATTGCTCTAAATATGTATATATAGAGAAGTCTTTAAGTACATATACTTGGGAGAATTAGTAATGCACGTTAGAAGTTAAATGGGTGTTGATTGTCATATAGTACAATGTTTAATAGAGATTTATTTCCCGGAATAATTAGTGATATTGGTTTTAAGCTTTATGCTTGCTGACATGGCTTGGTTGGTTTAGATTAAAAACCTAAAATCTAATGGTTGAGGATCTTCTACTCCAATTATAAATAAATCTTCACCTCCTCCCTTTTTCTCCCAACTCATTCCTTCTTCTTTGTGCATCCTCTACGCTAATTTTCTTTCTGAGAGTAATGGAGTTTTGAAATAAAACATTTACATACAATTTGAACATACAATTCTAATGGATTGTTTATACACATATTTTGAAGGGTTGTTAACATATATTCTGGAGTTTTATCGAGGCCATATAAGGAGCAATTGTTGGTGAGTTTACTGTGATTATTTATATGTCTGATATGTTGAATTAAAATTTGTACAATGGTAGTTATAGATGTTTTCAGATCTGAATTACTTATAATTTATATTCAAATCTAAATTATTTACAGATTATTTTCAGATTCAGTTTGTTAACAGTTTTAGTTTGTTCCTATTTCTTTCTATAAATCTTTCTACCTATTTCTGTCTAGTTAATATTCCAAAAGTAAGAAAAAAAAGCCAAATTTTGTTTTCTTAATAATTTCCAAATTTTTTTTTTCGAAAAAAATTAACAGAAAATGACTAGAAATTAAAAACCTAAAACAAAATTAATGCAAAGGTTGACTCACTTGAATCTAAACGGAAGTCCCCAATAGCCCAAACAAATGAAAGTCAGCTCGCTTCCCAACCAAATGAATTACCCCAAACTTTTTCTCTGTTCATCAAAATCAGAATACGCTACTAAATTACTTAAAGGCGAAAACAGCAAATCGACGCTTTTAAGTCGAGCTACTGCGATAGTTGTAAATTAGGATAGGATTAAGGCGAGTGGGTGACTAATTTAGGTTGCGAACAATCTGTAGTGGTTTCAATTGTTTGGGATTGAGGGTTTAAGGAGGCTACAGCTTTGACTTGGCTGAATTTAGCGATTTGGTTAGATGTGATGGAAGTCGATTTTTGATATGGTCATGGGTTGTGATTCTGCAGTTGCCATTTGGCAAGGGAATGGAAGGTGCAGGCTGTCGATTTGGATTGTGGATTGCGAATGGATTTTGGGTAACGATAGAGGTGCAAGAGAGGGAAGGTGGTGAGGCAAGGAGATGGATGGGGGCTATGGTGAGTTTCATTTGTTTGGGTAGGGTGCTTGCAGTATAGTGCTGAACTGCTGATGGAAATGATGGCAGGTGAAGTTTAGGAAGTTGCTGGATATTGGGTGAGCGTAGATGGAGACAGTTTTGAGTGGTTTGAAATGGGAAGTGAAAAGAAGTGAAGTTGTAGGAGTTGACTTGAGTCGTTGATTGCAGATTAGAAAATAATGGTGGCAGCAGTTTCAGTGGCCACATTCTCTTCTTCTGACTAAGTTAATAACATATGTAACGACATTTCTACTAAAGCTGCTCAACGAAGGCGTGATTATGCTATTTCAACTCCTTCTCCACCTGTTCAAAATATGTTTCACCTATGTACTGAAGTTTTGCATTATATTGCTTCTAAATTCAGATGTGAAGGAAAATGCCATCAGTGTATTTCAAACCCACCTTCACCAACTCAAGAGATTCTCAAGATATGTTACAGTGATGTACGTACTGAAGCTTGTTTCATATTTATGCTAAATTGGGTCACTTTGGGATATGTACCCTAATAGGAAAAGGGCAAGGGACAAGCTATTGGTATGCAGAAAATGCTTCTGCCGAGCAGTTAAAGAAGATCAAGGAGGTTAAAAAGAAGGATCTGAAGGGTAATTATTTTTTAACTTCTTTCCTGTATTATTTTTTTTAACTTTTTTGTTTATACGACTCACTGATTTTTTAGAAGCTAGCAGCAAACCAGGTAAAAGTGATCATTCTGAGTGGAAGCATTTTTTTGATGACATATTCTAATAGTCTAATATTATTTGAAAAACTGCGTTCTAAGACATTTTTTATATATTGTGATGGTTTTTCAATAAAATTTATTTTGAAAAAAGATGCACTGTTGAATTCTTGGATGCTGTGCCGTTGACTTCTTTGAAGTTTTCTTACATTTCTCTCATCAGCTGCTTACGGATTTTTTTGGCAACATGTTGCGTAAATAACTCCGCATATTTAGCTAGTTGTTCTGTGTCAAAAACTAAAATAACCTCAAATATTCAAAAACATACTGCTCGAACAACGAGCTAAATATGCAGAGTTATTTACGCAACATGCTGCTAGAAAATCCGTAAGCAGCTGATGAGAAGAAATGGAAGAGAACCTCAAAGAAGTCAACAGTACAACCTTTAATAATTCAACAATACATCTTTTTTCAAAATAAATTTTATTAAAAAAACATAACAATATATAGAAAATGTCTTAGAATGCAGTCTTTTAAATCATATTAGACTATTAGAGTATGTTATCAAAAAAACGCTCCCACTCAGAATGATCATTTTTACTTGGTTTGTTGTTGGCTCCTAAAAAAATTAATGAGTCGTATAAACGAAAAAAGTTAAAAAAGATATAAGAAAGAAGTTAAAAAATAACTACCCCTTAGATCCTTCTTTTTAACCTTCTTGATCTTCTTTAACTGCTCGGCAGAAGTGTTTTCTGTATGTATGTGGCTTGTTGCTTGCCCTTTTTCTATTAGCGTATATATCATCGAGGTGACCCAATTTAGCAGGAATATGAAGCAAGGCTTCAGTACATCAGTGAAACATTTGTTGAGGTGGCGACGAAGGGTTTGAAATACATTGATGACGTTTTCCTTCACAATTGAATTTAGAAGCAATACGAAGCAAGGCTTCAGTACATGGGTGAAACATATTTTGAGCAGGTGGAGGCGGAGTTGAAATACCATAATGACGCCTTCGTTGAGTAGCTTTAGTAGAAGTGTCGTCACATATGTTATGAATTAGTCAGAAGAAGGGAGATGCCGCTGAAATAGCTGAGAAAACCATTATTTTCTAGACTGTAAAGCTGAAGGTGATAGCTAATGGTAAGCGATGTGCACTGTCGTTAAGAGCATTTCCAGCGGTGGGAATACTTGTGAAAGTGGGGCAATCACCACTTGAAAACTCACCATGCAGCAATGTCGCATGCAGCGTGAGTTCAGAGTTCAAGTGGGGATTTCCCCCAGTTTTTGTTGAGTGTGGATTTTTAAACTGTAATCTGAATGTTGTTTAAGGATAAAACGACAAATAGGTTATTGTTTAAGGCAAAAGAAAAAAGTTGTGTTAAACGACAAAACATAAAATTGTTTAAGGACTAAACCGTTTAATGCTTGCCAGTTAGCCCATATGATTTAAATAAAAAGAAAAAAGCTAACAGAGCCCCACAAGCTGCTGGAAGAGTGAGACTTCTCCACGTTTATTTTTTTCTTCCCACTTGCAAAAATCAACCCCTATTGAGTATGATGTAAGAGCATCTCCATAAATGTTGAAAAAGGACGGAAAATGGTGTGAATCGCCGCTCGTATTGCCTCCCTCCCGCTACAACAGTAGCGAATTGATCTGGTAAAGATAGCTGAAACGTGGCGAACTGAAATGTGGTGTTTCCCCATTTTATTTCTGAGCGGCGATTCCTAAACGGGAGTTAGATTCCCATTTAGAAATTATACCAAAAAAAAACCAATCTTACATAACAATAAAGCAAAGGCCACTGAGGTCACGTGGCGGCACCAGGTGAATTGTTTTCCCGCCAAAACCAATTTAATAACAAAAAAGAACTACTGTAGTTATTACTGGGTTTATTTCCCAAAACAATAAAATATAAAATATTGCCTACTTTAATTACTAACTAAGGTAGATTTCCAAAGCAGACGTACAGACCTCTGCGTTTATATCTAAGACATTATACGATGCGTGCGGTTGATTAATTTATTACTTTAAAAAAAGAAGATTCAAGGAATGTCTTTTATTTTTTAATTAATCCATTTTATTCTATCCGCACCTGCTCTGTTCATTCCGTAAAAATCTTCTTCCTCACAAAATAAGGGTGCTACTATTCACACCCCGATTTACATTTCTGGCCGCCAAAACTAAAAGCACCCCAACTATTTCAAATTTCCTCTGCTGGCCACCGTCTAAATTAATAACCTAAAAATGAAGAGGCCACCAGCACATATTATCACAACCATCATGCATTTATGTCTTTTGAATCATTTGATCAAATATCTTGCATCATATTATCACAACCATCATGTTTGTCGTCCAATTTATCATTATTCAAATACTTCATCTATCAGACGACAAAAAAATCTAATGTATCAATTTGTAAAAGGAATACGTAAGTTATACGGATAAACCCTACAAGTCAAAACTTACATTGTCATTCTCTATTACAACATCGTCAAATTTAATGTCCTCCAAGCTTGAAATTTCCAACAAAACGAAAAAAAATATCCTAAAACGTAATGGGAAACCTAAACATTTAAAAAAAACCTATCGTGATGTTCTATAACATAATAGAAAATAATAAAAATCAAGCAATTTTAACTACTTTTTTATCTTCATCTTACATCTCTATTAGACATAAAAGAATATTTGTTTTTGTTAGGGTTTAGGGTTAGAAATTGTTGAGAAGTATGTTTTTTTTTTTTTTTTTTTTTTTTTTTTTTTTTTTTTTTTTTTGGAGAAGTACAGTGGTGAATAAGTGAAAGACTAGTATATGGTGGCCAAAAGAATATAAAAAATAATCATTTGTATTAAATTTAAAAGGTCGCCAGAAGTGTAAACCTAGGTGTGAATAGTAGCACCCCAAAATAATTTCTTCACTCTGGACAAGAAAGCTGCAATTCTCTTCCTCTGATTTCATCCACCCTCGACGCAAGATTCCAACCTGACTTATTACCGATTATATATTATCAGACTTCGATTCAGATGTAGACTGTAAGGTTTGATTCAAGCTTCGATTTCAAGTGCTGATTACTAACTTTAATTCTCTGTTTTTGGTATATAAATTTTACATTTCATGGCCATCAATTTTTTCCAGATCTACCTCTAAACCCATTTCTTCTTCTTCTGCAGACAAGCAACTCTACCACCATGAAAGGTAATGTCTTCTCCACGAAGCCCTGTTATTTTCAATTTGGTTGTTCTGATAATTCAAATTTGATGTTATTTTCAATTTGAAACATAAAATCCTGTTTGTGTAGTTTTTGTCTGTCCACCGAGCTATCCATTAGGAACTACTGTAGCATTTGCGGATTGACCTTCACTGTCGACTGCTCTCACATTATAAGTATTTTATATTCTCCTTATAACCACCATGTGTGCTTCCATATGCAGTTATTTGAGATTGGTTTTCAATTTCATTTGATAGGTTTGTGATACTACGTTTCAAATTGTTTAACTGATCAAAAAAGGGTTGTTTATCAGATATATTATTGGCTGTGAACATTATTTGGACAACATAGGGTATTAAATAATAATAAATTGTAAATTTTTGAATAGAAGATAATCAAAAGATTTGATCAATTTAAAATTTTAGAAAGTTGGATCTTGATTAACACAGTAAATCACATATTCATTTAATACAACTGTAAAAATCATAGAATAGATTATATTATTTTTGTGATTGTCCACATTTGGCCATCAACTATTTTTATATCAGGATAATTGCCAAGGATGGGCTAGGAAATTTTGATGATTCATAGATAGATGGATGCCAAAATGAACTCCTAACTTTATCTCTTTCAATTGGATGTTCCAATACCTTTCTGTCATTTCCTTTTCCCCCCACTAAAATAAATGCAGCACCTTTTCAAGTAGTAAGGAACTATTCATAAAGCCAAGGATCCATCATCTACCCGTAATTTTGTGTGTAAGTTAATGGTGTCTGTTGGTGCAAATCCACTCACCTTTGTGCATGACAACTCAATAGGGCAACTCTAATGTTAAACATAATTGCATTTCTCTACTAATAAAAAACCTGTGTTTTACTAATTTTTATCTGCTCTTTTGCCTTGACTTTATCAATCTTAGTAATTTTACGTTACCTGTGAGTTTAACGTCCTATAGTATGGTAGATAACGAGTACGACAAAAACCAGATTTAATTACTGATTAATTCTATGTAGCTGTTGTTGTTATACAGGTGCCAAACAAGCAAAACCGAAGAACCTAAAATAAAAAGAAAATTGCTTGGCAATGCTAGCAATCTTCTTACCAGTTTTCTAAGTGGAGGTAATCTTGGTTCTATGCCTACTGCTAAAGGTGCAGTCTCCGATTTGTTTGGATGTCCACTTTTCTTTTCACTCTACGATTGGTTTCTAGAGGTGCTCGCTTTTTTGGTTTATGAGTATAATTGTTCAAACAACGTATATTTCTGTAAGATTGTGATGTGTTTTTAACATGTTAATATCTGATATGTTGCATCATGGTTGCATTTTATGGGTACACTCACACACTTCTATTGTGTCTGTTCTGAAAGCTGAGTTTAAAAGAGATTAGACATTTTTTAGATAAAGGCAAAAGTTAGAGTAGGCTAACAATAATAAAATGGCCCAGTAAACTGATTTCAATTACTATTTCATTGGGTCTTTCTACAACAACCTGTTTAAAGGCATATGGGATATACAGATCCGATATTAAATGGTGATGAAATTAGGCGGTTGGAAAAATACAGGGTAAAGATGAACCCTGCATTCCACTAGGCAGAAATAGCCGGTTGAAATAGATTTATCAATTTCGTTGATAAATAAGCAGTTGTTAATCATGTTTTTTAGGTGTACAATGAAATTCATGGGAAAGATAAAGATGTCGTGATCTCGTTGGTGAGATCTCTTTTCATTTTTAGCAGCAACCAACTCTCTCTGTTGTAACTTTAATGTTTTATATATATATATATATATATATATATATATATATATATATATATATATATATATATATTAATGTTTTAGCGTCTGTGAAACAAATTCTTGGAACTCTTGCTGCATATAGCATTGTGCTGGTAACCTACCATTGTTATTTCATTAAAACTTATTAATCATCAAGACTAACATGGTTGAAAGAAGAAATAAACACAATAGCGACAACTTATAGAAAAGACCACGGTCATTTTTGGCAGAAAACTCGTGCCTCTTCATAATAATGCTATACCCAAGTAGTTAAATTTTTTTTTTTTTTTTTTTAATAATCACATTGCGAGTATATAATTATATAGATCATAATTATCTACAACTTTGTGTATACCTCAGATTGACCAAGAGAGGGAAGGGGAGCAAATAGACAGAGCTTTATTAAAGAATGTTTTGGGTATTTTTGTAGAGACTGATTTGGGATTGGGAAGCATGGAATGTTATGAGAATGATTTCGAAACATCAATGCTTAATGCTACAGCGGCCTATTATTCACGAAAAGCTTCTAATTGGATTCTAGAAGATTCATGTCCAGATTATATGCTAGAAGTAATTTTCATTCTGACCTGGAATAATGAATTTTTTGGCAGTTATTGTTAAGATTAGTTTGATGTTGTTGGTTGCTTTGCAAATAATTGTAGGTTGAGGAGTGCTTAAAACATGAGAAAGACACAGGTGCTCATTATTTGCATTCAAGCAGTGAACAGAAGCTATTAGAGGTATCTACAGGTCCATTAAATTCAATCTATATCACTTTATTTCCACTTGGAAATATTAATTTACCTGTTTATTACATTGATGTTTGTAGAAAGTGCAACATGAGTTACCGTTTGTATATGCAAGTCAACTTCTCGAGAAAGAACATTCTGGATGTCATGCATTGCTTCGCGATGACAAGGTCAAGTCGGAAGATCCCTAACCACTTGAGCACATACGCTTACTTTGTACTACTCTGTAAATAAAGAGTGATTTTCATGTTTGTAGGTGGGAGATCTTTCACGCATGTATCGGCTGTTCTTTAGAATTACTCGTGGTTTCGACCCTGTGTCTCAAATATTTAAGCAGGTTGATGCATTTTTGTTATTTATGTCTCTTACCCTCAGCTTTTTGTTGCTTTATACATGTCGCTGTTAGTACTAATATGTTGCTTGATTTAGCATGTGACTACAGTAGGTACCGCTTTGGTCAAACATGCTGAAGATGCTGCAAGTAACAAGAAGGTAGGCTGCTCCAATATTTATTTAGTTGAAGACAATTGCTATCATAGTGTAGTTTATTTATGGTTATACACCATTTTGTTTATATATTTAATTGTCCGGAAAGTTATTGTGCCGACCTTTTACTTATTATTGTCTGATGGTGGAACTATATATTTGTTTTTGGTCTTATTGACCCGCTGTTGGAACATGAATTGGATGAAATCTAGGAACTTAGGAAAACCTGCATCTGACAATTTATGCGACTGATGAACATATTAACATGTAAAGAAACATCTGGGTTTCGATTTTTGAATCAGATATGTGTTGATTTCATTCATAATTTTGATTTAAACCTACAGTTTGTAGTCCATTTGACTTGAAAGAACTTGTAATAAGCATGAAAAGTTTTCTCAATCTTTAGAGAAGATGCTTTAGGCGGATGACTAAGATTAGGGTTTTATTGTGAAGGCTATCATAAAGGGTGAAGTTCAATTTTTTCTGTATAATAAGAATATCATCAGTCTTAATACCTTTAAAGAAATACATCCGTATAAATATATCTGTACAACATATTTTCATGGACTCATTATATCTACTTAACAGAATAGGCATGGATTAATATACTGCATAATTCACTGTAAGGCAACTCTAACCAGGAATTATGGAAATAGAGATCAACTAAAATTCATGTACTTTATAATTGTTTGTAAATATACTAATTGATGATTCTTAGCATACATGGTCATCAATTTATAATTGTAAATTCAGGTACCTTTTGATATGATGAGCAATTTCATAAGCAGAATCCACATAATATGAATCCAGATTGTTTTAGTGGATACTTCAATTTATGTTATATAAATGCATATATTTTATATAAATGCATATATTTATTTATAGCAAACCATATTCATTTTGATTTAATTTGAGTTTACTAGACGAACCCTAATGTGTCTTCAAAAATAAGAATTAGCACTATTAAATCAAGTGGTGACTCCAAATATTTTTTCAGTTGTCTTATTTTCAGGTCTGTTTATCCAAATTGTATTTCCTGGCAGCATCAATGATTTCAAGCTTACAAGTTAAATTTCTATGGCTAAATGGTTTCAATTAGGTAATGGTTCATGTTAATGGCCTTCGGGTTAGAGTGCTTCTTTTTTGCTTTTTGTCTGATATCCCCTTCAACATCATTGTATTTTTATAAGTGACTTCTGAGCTTATACTAATTCAAATTAGGTTCTGATGCATGGGTGACCTGTAGATTAAAAATATTGGTAACACTTTCTTTTTATAGGTGACTATGTCGTTGATAGGCAACTCGACTCGCCAATAGGGTTTTCCTACTATTGAGTAAATCGATTAGTAACAAAATACAAGCTATCCTCATATGTATATTAGTTTTTCTTGAAGGAAGAAAAATCTGAGCACCTAGGTTCATAAAAACGAAAGAGTGTTTGTTTCATGAGTTTTAACAAAGGAATTCATGGTACGCATACAAAAACAGAATATAACTTTGACGATATGTTGGATAAAATTGTTTACGATGTGTATATCATATGTTCATTGTTTGATAAAAAGGTTAAAATTCACTCTTTATTTATGTATTTAAAGTTAGGATCTTTTAAACTGTTGATATAATTACCTATATTTGTTTAGAAAGCTGAAAGTACAAAAGTAATTGTTAACATAACATTTCGAGTTGTAGCAGTATTTTTTTTGTTCGGCATGTTTTGTGTGCGTGAGGGTTAGGTAAAAGTTTGGGATGTCAAATCCATACCAATTTGAGCAATTAAAGTTATTTTCCCACAACCTCGAGTTTTGCACTTTTGAGGTGCTCTTGATTCTATCTCATACACATACGCGCTATACGATCATAAATTTTTGCTTAAGATAAATGGCTGATGTTGGTACAGTAAATTAGCCGATTGGTTTGCTCAATTTTGAAGTGGAATAACATTGTAGAACACATTGAAACAAAATAACTTTGTTATGATGCTTTTATGTTCTAAAAATATACCAGTTTTTTATTGTATTTTTGTGGGAGTTTCATCGCTTAACAGTCACTTTACTATTACTTAGCAATGACTTATGGTAGGAAAATATGTTCATTAATTATTTTAATTTAGTTTATTATAATACACACACACAAACATGCACTGAGAATTATGATTTATTTGCAGTTATATACGTATTTTGTCTTATTTTCAATAATAGTTGGAATAGGTTTGGCGTCACACTTTTTTGGTGTAAACGTGAAGTGCCAAAAATGCCCTTTATCTCTATCTTTTTCTATTTTTTTCTCATAGTAAATTAATTTGTTTTTGCATTTATTTAGTTTACTTGAATTAAAGATTTGAAATACATGCTGTGTTTTGTAGTGCATTTTTTTATTAATCAGATCAAATTTAAAACCTTATAAAATATATATGGACAATTATTAAATTGTATACGTCGAGTTATTTGTATTTAGGATTTGACGTATATGCTGGTTTTAAATAAGCATTTTCAAATATGCCCTTTATCTCGATCTCTTTCCTAATTGTTCTCACAATAAATTAAGAATTTTTTTCATTTATTCAGTTTACTTGAATTAAAGATTTGGAATACATGCTGGGTTTTGTAGTGCATTTTTTATTAATTAAATCAAATTTAATACCTTATAAAACTTATATGGATAATTAATAAATTGTATAAGTTGAGTTATTTGTATTTAGGATTTGACGTATATGCTGATTTTAAATAAGCATCTTCAAATATGCCCTTTATCTCAATCTATTTCCTAATTTTTCTCGCAATAAATTAAGAAAATTTTCCACTTATTTAGTTCACTTGAATTAAAGATTTGAAATACATGCTAGGTTTTGTTGTGCATTTTTTTTATTAATCAAATCAGATTTAATACCTTATAAAACGTATATGAACAATTGTTAAATTGTATTTACGATTTGACGTATTAGCATTTTCAAATTAAAATGGAAAGCATTTAATTTTCTTCATTGTACATTTCCATGTTCTCCACAAAATTAAAAGAAATTGAGTATATGCTGATTTTAAATAAGCATTTTCAAATATGCCCTTTATCTCAATCTATTTCTGAATTTTTCTCGCAATAAATTAAGAAAATTTCCATTTATTCAGTTTACTTGAATTAAAGATTTGAAATACATGTTAGGTTTTGTTGTGCATTTTTTTATTAATCAAATTAGATTTAATACCTTATAAAACGTATGTGGACAATTATTAAATTGTATTTAGGATTTGACGTATTAGCATTTTCAAATTAAAATGGAAAGCATTTAATTTCCTTTATGGTCCATTTCCATGTTCTCCACAAAAATAAAGAAAATTCATCCAAATTAAACAAAATCTTCTAAACATGCTAATAAAGGAAAGTTGGCCGAATCACCACAAAAATAAGGAGGTATTTATTTTTTTACTTTTCCTCGGATATTCAAATCTCCACAAAAATAGCACAATAAAATATCTTATCACCCTTTAAATACTAATTGTAATCCCCACTTCTCTCTTCATTTTCGCTAATCTTTATTGTTCACTTCTCTTGGCTACTGCTGCTATGATTTCAAGCTTCAGGTTGGATTGTGTAGGTTATAAAAACTTTCTTTTTGGTATGTTATTATATATAATATGTACTATCTTATTTACAGATATTTTTCTTATTCAAATTAGTACTGCTGCGCTTACCACCATAACTCAGGTACTTACTACTTCATACCTTGATGATATACTTTATACCGTCAAAATGTTTGCCTTACGTCGTGTTTTTTGATGTTGGAGCTTCTATGTTACTTGGATTTTTGTCTGCTGTTCTCTTTGTTTTTTCCAGCAAAAATTGTTGGGGCTTTTCTTTCCTTCTGCATCGGACATTTAATTTTCCGATGTTCAAAATCAGCGATGGACTGGGCCGAAAGCAGCAAATACTTTCATCTACTCACTCAAGGAGTCGAAAAGGATGGCTGAAGCTGTAGTAAATTCTTCTGCTGGCTCACAGAAATATAAGATTTCTTCCTACCTTTTTCATTTAATTGGAATTAGTTCCAATATATAGATATCTTTGAGAATTAAGAAATACTCCTCTGTATTGGTTATCATTGAGGATCAAAAGCCACATTTCTTCAAGAGAAGCAATTGAGATTGTGAACATTTGACACTATAATTATCTGTTGTTCTTGAAGTTTCATGACGATGAAAGTTAAGATTATTCACAAACTCTGAGCATAGATTGAACTTGCATTGATCTTAGTTCTTTTTTTTTTGTCTTTTTAAAACTTTATTTTTTTATGTGTCGGCCCTTGAATACTGAGTCAATAACAATCCACACGCGGAGCGCGTGCCACGATCACGCGCGAAGCGAGTGCCGTTACCACGCGCGAAGCGCGTGCCGTGACGCTCGTATCCATAATAATAATGCATGTATATTTCTGTCAAATTAGTGTTTGAATCAAATATATTTCATACATTGCAGTATTCATATTTCACTAGAAAACTATCGTGATTTACATACATTGTAGTATTCATATTTCACTAGCAAACTATCATGCTTTATCTAAGTAAACTACTGTGTATTAAATAATAAATTTGGGCATACAAAACTAATGAGGAATTTTGTTTTACAAGCTATGTAACTGGAGTATTTAGCATATTTCCAAGTGAACTTATAGTATGTTATATCATCATTTTCAAGTTGCTTTAGTAAGCATAATAGATTGATGCATCAGTTGTGTTGCACAAAGAACAATATAATTAAATATTAGAAAGATAATATTGTTCGAGGGGGTATTTATTATTTATAATTCTTAATACCATTTTTGAAAGGATTAACTTGATCTCAATGCTAAAAGTTAATTATCGTTACGTTAATATCTCATATGAAAACAAAGATTCGGCGATAAGTGCAAAAGTTAATATAATTGCATCCTGTATGTGATGCATTTCTTTGTAGAAAAGATGGCTTACATCTATTTCTGTCAGGACATAAAACAACATATCTTAATAGGTAAGTTCAATCTCATTTTAGACCTAATAATGAGCATCATAATCATATATGTATACAAACAAGTATGTTAAAATATTTTTTACCATGTTTTAAGCTGTTCCTTTTATTTTTGTGATTGTGGCAATACTATCACTTGAACTATTTTAGTATTTGCGAACGCTAAGGCAATGTTTAATGTCATCTTTAAGGTTCAAATTAAGTTTTGTGCATCGGTCTATTATTACAAAGCGAAACATATGTTACCTGTAAAATGTTATGTTATTCTCCACGGATTGTGCTCACATGATACCATTTAGTACACTATTGGGTATAAATTATGTGCATAGTACTGTAAATAGACTGATATTTTGTTAACATATCATTTTTTGAATTAATACTACCGTGGAAAGTTTGAGCAATGTTGATACCGTATGGAATCTTCAAACTTTTTATGTGTTAAACCTGAAAATATTGAAGATGAATGTTTTGTGAGTCGAAAGATATTTGACTATAAAAATTTGCAAATGGTTTTATGCTTCTACAATTGAATCAGGTGCAAGAGTGCTAAACTGTGCTAAACTATTAATGGTAGCATGAATATGAAGTACATGTGCAGGCCTAGAAAGTAAATGTACTTATTTCAACTCAGGCATTCATGAAATAATAAACTCCATGTGCCAGCTCTTGAAACTATATATTCTATGTTAGGTGATGCCAAAATACTAAATGGATGTCTTTAAAACGTATCTTTGTGATGATTTTTAACTACCAGAATATTATTCTTCATTGTTTTTGTCATGCTAAGGACTTATTTAATGGTTGTATATGTACCTAATGTCTTTTTGCAACATTCGTTCAATTGTACATGTTAGTTGAGTCTTTCGTATATTGTTGACATGTGTTGTTCATCCAATTGTTCTATGCATTAATATAATAGTTGTAATGCTCTTTTATACTTTGTGTTTTGCCTTATTCATTTTGTTACATAACAGTTGTAATGGATTATTACTACAAAATTATATTTTTTTACAACCGTGCATCTGCGTATTACAATAGTTGTAATGCAATATTTATAAGTATACTTCTAAAAGTATTAATATAAAATTATATATTTTTCAGTCGTGCAGATGCACTGGACTAACCTATGAATTTGATTGTAGGGTTTATGCAATGTTATTGTTTATTAGGATAAAAAGCAATGTGTTGGCACCGTACAACGAGGATGTTCGATTGAAGACACTCGTGCAAGTGCACGATACTGCGTGGATGTTCGATTGAAGGCAGTCGTGCATCTGCATGGGGACTAATCTAGTCAGTCTATAAACGACCGTTTATCTTATATATAAAGCGAATACTTCCCCAAATGAAGCCTTTTTGGGATTTCCCATTCTACCATTTCCCGATTTGCAAGCAACACATAGCTCGGTGGTCTGTTTTGTCTTTTACCCCTACCACATTTACAAACCGAAGTCATCTTGCTTTCTAGCCAATTTCCACCCACCGTTCTTCATTTTAACTCCCACATTTCTTCCCATCTTCTTCGTTTGACCGGTACCAATTTTCTCTTCTTCGAATCTATCTGCTTCAGCGCAGCAAAAGACGACCTGAACGTCTCTTGAACTTTCGACTTAACCTACGTCTGTTTCCACCTCTGAACTTCTCCAACCCCTTGTTTTCATCTCCCGCTTTTTGGCCGACCGATCGATTCAGATATCCAAAAGCGCACATTGTTCTGTGGTGGTAGGTACATAATTAGATCTTTTTTATTTCGAAAGATTTGTTTTATTATTATTTTTCTTGTTTGTTCTATGGGACAAACGTGTACACGAGCTCATCAAATTCACTTTTACTTCGGTTTCTCCATTTAGATAGTCAACCTGCTACAACAACTTTGTAGTACTCTGTGGAGGAAGGTATGTTCCTAAATCTCAAATTTTTTCATTTGTTACACTGAAGTGTTGTTATTTTACTATTTCCGCTTTTATGCTTGATTGTCTTTTGTTTTAATCTGCTTAGTTTAATTACAAGTAAATGAATGTCTAATTAAACCTACTTTTTATTCACATATGTTTTAGTTCGATAAAAGCAAGTTTTCTTTTTTCCCTTCTCACAATTTAGATAGGCAAGCTTTTTTTGTTTTTTAGTTTCAATTTGTTTTTGTTTATTTTACTATTTCAGCTTTTATGTTGGATGGCCTTTTGTTTTTAACTGCTTACTTTAATTACATGTAAATGAATGTTTGCTTGAACCAATTTTTATTCACATAGGGTTTTAGTTACTAAATATGTGTTTTATGAGTTTGGTTGATCAACGTCGTGCTGCAATACACGAAGTTATGGAAAAGAAAACAATGACAATTGCCAAAGCTGGGATTCATGCATTACTGAATGCTAAATGCAATGTTTTTGTTGCATCAAATCCAGTCTACGGAACTATAAGCTTAGTTACCACCTGTTCTGTAATATTGTATAAAAGAAATTATTTTCTTTTGTGATTGAGTTTATGAACGCTCGGTTTTGCTTCATTGGTGGAATAAAATTTGATCAATGTTTTTTATGTGCACTTTTTTCCCTTCTCACAATTTAGATTGGCAAGCTACTACAATAACTGTGCATTCCTCTGTGGAGGAAGGTATGTTTTTAAATTTCAATCTGTTTCTGTTTATTTTACTAATTCACCTTTTATGCTGGATTGCCTTTCATTCTTAACTGCTTAGTTTAATTACATGTAAATGAATGTTCGCTTTAACCAATTTTTATTCACATAGGTTTCAGTTACTGAATATTTGTTTGTTTAGCTAGCACAACTACTCGACTATTCTGTATTGACTGCTTCTCTTATACGTGTTCAAAATTTATAATTAATTTAAGTTTATTGATTGAGCAGGACATCAATATTTGTGAACTCATATATTTTGCCTTAATTTGAGTTTGGCCGAGGGCCATGATGATTTTGTCCTATTTGTTAAGTATAACGTTCATACTTTAAAAAGAAATGTTTATTTTGTGTATTTATAATGTTAAAATTTAATTCATTTCATTGGTAAAATAAAATTTGATCAATGTTTATGATGTGCACTTTTTTCCCTTCTCACAGTTTAGATATACAAGTTGCTACAGCAACTGTGCAGTCCTCTGTAAGGTATGTTTTCTAATTTCAATTTGTTTCTGTTTATTTTACTAATTTAGCTTTTATGCTAGATTGCCTTTTGTTTTTAACTGCTTAATTTATTTACATGTAAATGAATGCTTGTTTTAACCAATTTTTATTCACATAGGTTTCAGTTACCGAATATTTGTTTGTTTAGCTAACACACTACTAGACTATTATGTAATGATTGTTTCTGTTATATGTGTTCAAAAATTGAACTTAATTTAAGTTTATTTAATGAGCAGTGCATTAGTATTTGTAAACTCATATATTTTGCCTTAATTTTGGTTTGGCCGAGGGGCATGATGACTTTGTCCTAGTGTTCAGTATAATGTTCATATTTAAAAAAAATGTTTATTTTACTTATACATGATGTTAAAATTTAATTTGATTCACTGGCAGAATAAAATTTGTTCACTGTATACAATGTGTGTGATGTAATGTGCTCGGTTTTCCTTACTCAACTTCATTAATATAGTATATAAAATCATCTAACCAAACAAGTGTCTACTTATAAATTGTAACATATTCGCTGATGATGAGATAAGTACTTCTAATGCCATTTATGGGTAAGAGACTCACAAAAGCGAATCAAGGTTTTTGCTCAGCATAATCATTATGACAAACGAGTTTCATTTTGAAAAATTAGTTTATGTTAACGCATATGTTATCTGTCTTATTATTTGTAGATATAGTTTTTTATGGAAATATCACTTTTATTTTAGTTTGTGTAGGTTTTCGCTTAGCTGATAATTTCCCTCGTAGATCGCTCTTTGTATCTTCCCCTCTGATCCCATATCAGTTTCGTGTTAAATCACAATGACAAATTCCATCATTGAAGCGACCACTGCAGTACGACTGTCGACTTTGACGCACATAAGCTGCGCATCTCCGGTCTTGCTTTTTAACCTTAATTTTCATAGATTCACACCTGAATTTGTCGATTTCGTATTATTTTCCCTATTTTGAATACTCTAAAGCTGCAATGGTTGCTTACTATATTCATCCTTCAAGTTTTATTACTTTACTTCCAATTTTATACACTTAGATATTGTAATATTCAAACATTATAAAAGAGGTAAATTTTGTCACTTGATGTTTGTTCACATTTTTTTTTTGTTTTCTTTTACATGTTTTGTTTTTTGAAAAATCATCCTTCTTCTGTGACTTAAACTGATATTAAATGAGGATTGTTAAAGGGACTCCATTTTTTGTTAATGGAGGGACAAGTTTTTAATTTTTGATAAATTGTTAAGGGGGGACAACATAAGTTAGCCCCCCTTAACCATATAATTAAAAATTCCAATACTATCCATATGGTCCTCTTATACCTTAAAGCTTAAATCCTAATTCATGACCATATGAAATAATAATTGCAACCTACCCATTCACCGTCTGAACAAATTTGAAATCTTTCTAAAACTATACGGCCCTTCGTTGCCGTTTTTGTCGTGAAATCATCAGTGCTCTGTTACCATTTTAATATGCTTATGTCATTCATTTTACAGAAGAACATTTCGATATCCAAACATGAAATTATGCAAAAAAAAAACTTGAAAATACAATAATGAGATGGCATAACTAGACCTTGATTTTGTGTAGTACATAGATGGCTGAAGCAATATGAGCAGATATGCATTCAAACCACAATTCACCATATCAACAATCAGGTGCAATGAAACCTTGTTTCTCCAATTTAGCATCCAAATGCTTTGTCAAATCACTTGAATCAGGGAGTTCATTATTTTTTTGACAAATTCCCACTTTGCTTTAACACACTACTCTATACTAAGATTTAGAAGAAAATGAAATGAAGCGTGTATAAACTGTGCATGCTAATTGAAAAAACATGCATAGTTTTATTTAGAAACCAGAAATTGAAGTTGCATAGAGCAAAACTTAACCTTAGGGATTGGATATGTGGCATGTTGCATGAAAACATAATGTAAAATAATGAAACCACTATAAATCATACAATTGAGCATCTGAAAAAAAAAAACTAGACACAACAAGGGATTTGGTTTTGGTTTTTTTTTTTAAATAAATAACAAGGTATATTTCGATAAAATAAAAGAGAACGACAATGAAGGGGGAGAAGATGTCGTTGTTACGAGGGACAATTAAGTCTATGCTTATTTTAAAATAATAAAAACCAAACCCTCCCTTTACAATTTTATTTTAAAGTGGAATCCCCTTAAAAATGCCCCCCCCCCCCCCCCCCCGCCCCAAAACCAAAAATGGAGTCCCTTTAACAATCCCCTATTAAATTACAGAAACATGTAAAATAATTAGTTACAGAATAATACATTCAAAGAAGCAGCAGAATATAGAGGTTTACTCGAAAATGATGATAGTTCAAAAGATTGTTTAAGCGTTGCTTCAAGCATACATATGCCCGAAACTTTGAGATTATTTGTTACTATTTTAGTATACCGTGAACCGTGTCATGTGCGTGAATTATGGGAAGAGTTTTCACTTTTTTGGTTGAAGATTATCCTTCATCTTCTACTTCAACTGAAACAATTCAATTTTACTGATCCAATGTCTGTCTGATTTAGACAAACTACTCAAACAATACAATAAATCAATTATGGATTACAATATTCCACACCATAATTTCAATTCTTTTGCTCATATCAGTAACTCATCTCTTATTATAGAAGAACAATCTATTGAAATACCCAATACCAATATCAATTCTATAAATAACTTAAACCACTAACAAAAGGCTGCTTCTATCATGATCACGACTTCCGTAATAAACAAAAGTAATGCTATATATTTTATTGACTTTCCAGGAGGTACTGGAAAAACATACTTATACAGAGCAATATGAGCACAATTATGGCTTGAAGGCAATATTGCGCTCGCTGTCGCTAATTCTGGAATAACTTCTCTGGCTTTTCCAGGAGGTCGAACTGTACATTCTCGATTTAAAATACTAACTAACTTAGAATCGTCGTCTACATGCCATATTCCAAAACAATTAGAGATAGCAAAACTTTTGTCTCGTGCTACTGTATTACTTTGGGACGAAGCTACCGTGGCTCACCGTCATGCATTTGAGACCGTAGATAGAACATTAAGAGATTTAACAAATTTAGACACGTCTTTTGAAGGGAAGATTGTGTTAGAATTGTTGTCAATACACGATTGTATTACAATGTTAGATCCTTTGTCAATACATGATTGTATTACAACGTTAGATCTTTTGTCAATACATGATTGTATTACAATGTTAGACGGTAGCAACAATCAATGTTACTAAATAGTGCCATAATTGTCAAGTCAAACTGTGAATACAACAGCAACAGTAAGTGAGACCGATTTGTGCACTAGATTGGAGTAGTACAAAACTGTCACCCACAGACTAGAAGATGAATATTTCTGTAATGTCTGAGTCCGGAAATGATTTTGTTTCCTTGAAACATTATTGTTGTCGTAAGCACCGATTGACGTAATAGAAATTTGTTTCTCAGGATAAAACGGACCAACCCCGTAGCGTGGTGCTAGCAAATAGAGCTCTGATGAACTGAAGTAGAGTATATAAACTAGAACAGAGGTGTACTCTGAAGATGAGGTAGAAAGTTGAGAAGAATAACTTACGCGTATTCTGTCTCGCTTTAGGCCATGTATTTATAGGCTGGAGGAGATGCCTATTTGAACATTAATGACCTTTGGAAAGGTTGCGACCCTTTAACCAAGCGGTGCATGAATGTGCGTACGCATTTAAAATGAAACGGCTGTATTCATTCAATTGAATGGACATGTCAGATCAAAAAATAATCAAAATGACTCGTTTCAGCGCAACATGCCGAAGCTGCAATCAACAGCCTATTTAGCCGTGAGATCCCAAGAGTCCCAAGGCACAAAGCCCAAATTTTGACACTAATATAATATTGTGTCATAGACCCCAAGAGTTCCAAGGCACTAAGCCCTATTTTGACAACAATTTAATATTGTGTCATGGACCTCTAGAGTCCCACAGCACTAAGCCCAAATTTGTCATCAATATAATATTGTGTCTTGGCTTAGCCACACTATGTTTACAAGCCCTCTTCTCCTTTATTTATATAAGCCTATAGAGAAGTGGGTATTCATATTTCATAATGTGGGACTCAGGTTTGCTTTCCTCTCTTCTTCAAAAATTACTCTTTCTCTTGCTCATTCATTTCCAACAATCCCCCACATGAATGAGCAGTCGTTCTTTGTTTCATGAATCATTCATCGCATCGGTTAAAGTAGCACATAAGCCTTGAACTTTCCTAGTGATTATCTATTTGAATCACAGACGAATCAGTAGACATAAATTGTCCTTGAACTGTAAGCCTTTTATGTAATACCAAAGTAGATAACACACGATAAATGTTTCTTATAATCCTTTGTTCTCCGTATGTGTTCGTTTTTGCCTTGAACACCTGCCTGGACTCATAAGTTCTTAGAGAATTTGGCCTCACAATTCTCATTGAAACGACGCCTTCGCATTTATGTAGGTGATTCTATAAGGGGTATTCTATAATTCCTCAAATACAGATATCGTTAAAAGTATTAATACTTATCCTTATTAAAAATATAATGCACTGACTTATCATAGGAATGGTTAGTATAACAATGCCGTCAAGTTTCTCTTCAACTTCGTTGTCCCTTTGAACATGGATCTTGGGATCTCCAGTCAACTAGGTGGGGTTTCCATTTTAGAAAAACCTTTAGTCTATAGGCCTTATCCCCATTCCCATTGATAAGGTTTGAACTCTCTCCCTAGGCAAGACTTTTGTAAGTGGACCCGCTAAGTTATCTTTAGATCGAATGTAATCTATTATGATAACCCCGTTAGAGAGAAGTTGTCTTATCGTTTTATGTATACAATGAATATTCATAGATTTACCATTGTATAGTGTACTATTATCTCTTCCAATAGCTGATTGACTATCACAATGTATACATATTGGAGGCATAGGTTTTCTCCAATTAAGAATGTATTCCAGGAAGTTTCGAATCCATTCTACTTCTTCAGCAGTCGTATCTAGTGCAATAAACTATGATTCCATCGTAGATCTAGTGATACAAGTCTGCTTGGATGATTTCCATGAAATTGCTCATTTTCCTAATGTGAACACTTATCCACTTGTAGACTTTGTATCATGTGATCCAGTGATCCAATTTGCATCACCGTATCCTTCCACTATTGAAGGACAGTTTGTGTAGTATGGACCATAGCTTCACATATATTTTATATATCCTAGAACTCTGATTATCGCTTTCCAATGAAGGTTACCAAGATTGCTGATAAATTTACTTAGTTTGCTTACAGCATATGCGATATCAAGCCCGGTACAATTCATAACATACATGATACTTCCTAGTATACGAGATTATTACTAACTGGTAGATACCATGTCCAGTGTTCTTTACCAAATTTTGGTTCATACCTACTGGTAATTTTGCAATAGTTACAATATATTGCTTGAATTTTTTCAAGTATTTTGGTGATGTAATGTGATTGGGATAATGCATATCCCTGTAGGGTTCTCAGAAATTTTACACCCAATATCACATCAGCCAGTCCTAGGTCTTTCATATCGAATCTAGAGGATAACATATCCTTTGTAGATGTTATTATGGTCTTGTTATTACCTAGGATCAACAAGTCATCAACATACAGACCAATAATGACATATCCAATATGTGTGTGTTTTATGTACACACATTTGTCTGATTCATTTATCGTGAATCCATTTGATAAAATAGTTTTATCAAATTTTTCATGCCTCTGTTTTGGAGCTTGCTTAAGGCCATAAAGAGATTTTTACCAGTTTGCAAACTTTATTCTCATTTTCTGAGGTCAGAAATCTTTTAGGTTGTTTCATTTACATTTCTTCCTCTAGTTCACCATTCAAGAATGCAAAATTAACATCCATTTGATGTATTTCTAAGTCATGTATTGATGCAATAAGCATTCTTATTGATGTTATCCATGTTACTGGTGAATATGTATCAAAACAGTCCAGGTCTTCCTTTTATATAAATCCTTTGACTACCAGACGAGCTTTGTACTTGTCTATTGAACCATCAGATTTCAATTTTCTTTTAAATATCCATTTATTACCTAAGGTCTTACATCCTTGAGGTAAATCAACCAATTCCCATGTATGATTGGACATAATGGATTCAATCTTAGTGCTAGTCGCCTCTTTTCAATAAGGGGCATCGTTGGAAGACATAGCTTGTTTTTATGTCAATGGGCCATCTTCTAACATAAAGGTATAGAAGTCATGTCCAAAGGTTTTTAAGGTTCTTGACCTTTTACTCTTTCTTGGTTATTCCACTTGTCGCTCAACACTACGTTGCTGAGTGTTATTTTGCTCAACATCCTCAAGAGAATTAGGAACTTCATCTTCCCTTGGTCTCGTAAGTGTATGGTTTTCAGTACCCTATTTCAAGGGGAATATATGTTCGAAAAATATAGTATTTCTCGACTCAATGATGGTATTTTCATGAATATCATCAATTTCAGATTTGTGTACCAAAATCGATATGCGACATTTTTTGTGCATATCCAATGAATACACAATCAATTGTTTTTTGGTTCAATTTTGACCTTCTTTGGTTTTGGTACCTCTACCTTAGTAAGACACCCCCACACTTTTAAGTATTTGTAGGATGATGGTCTGTTTTTCCAAAGTTCATGGGGAGGTTTAGAAGTTTTCTTTCAAGGTATTTTATTTAATTTATGATATTCCAAAAGAATAACTTCTCCCCAAAAGTTATCTAGAAAGTCATAATAAAGCATTCATTAT
Organism: Allium sativum; assembly: GCA_030737875.1. Classification (NCBI taxonomy): domain Eukaryota; kingdom Viridiplantae; phylum Streptophyta; class Magnoliopsida; order Asparagales; family Amaryllidaceae; genus Allium; species Allium sativum. The sequence continues at coordinate 233,135,825 of CM060924.1, read as the reverse complement.
TTCTTTAAGAGTTCTATTTTTCCATTCGGCTATACCATTGGATTGAGCTGAATATGGTGATGTAATTTAGTGTAAAATACCATGTTCAGCGCAAAATTCTTCAAAAGGGAATACATATTCTCCTCCTCTATCACTTCTTAAAGCTTTGATTTTCTTGTTGAGTTGATTCATAACTTCCTCTTTGTATTGTTTAAACACATACATCTGTACGTATTATATATAGCGGTTCTTTTTCTCATTCAACATCATGAAACGAGGTTCTTGTCAATTTTGCTTCTGCACAAATTTGACATTTATAATTGGTGTCTAAGTTACACTTAGGTATAAATTCTTGATTAACCCATTTCTGCAATTTATCAAATTTAGCATGCCCTAATCTAGAATGCCACATGTTGGAAGAGTCAACAATATAAACAGAAGATTTACTTCTATTCATATCAGTGTGTGGTATAATAGTGATAACATTTTCTTTAAATGAACTATCACACTCATTTCCTCTTCCTACATACATTCCATTCTCAACTTCAAGGATTAATTTGAATCCATGTTTGCTTAGCAATGCTTCTAAAATTAGGTTCTTACGAATTTTTGGAATATAGAGAACGTCATTTAAACTTAGTTCCTTTCCAGAAGTTAGTTTCAACACAACTTTTTCATTGCCTTCGATCTTTGATGCAGATGAATTTCCTATGAAAAGTTATTTATCATGGATTGCAGTTTCATAGGTTGTAAAATCCACTTATTGGTACATATTTGTTGAATGGATCCTATGTCTGCGAATCTTTCATTAAACAAGGTTGCATTCTGATATTACTACAAATAAATCCATATTTGAAATTTCAGCCAAATTTGCTTTTGATCTTTTAAGAACATTTTTAGTCAGAAATTTGGCGAGTCCCAATGTTGTTAGATAAAACAACATTTTCTATTGTCAACGCTTAAAATTAATGCCGTTGAACTTCTTTGGCCTTTCTTCATGAGGTAGATCCATTGTTGGAAGCACTGTCGAAAGCAAAGTGTTGGTCACCGTCTGTGTCGATGTAAAATTATTATTGCTATTATGCGACATTATTATTGTCATCTGCAATAATCAATATTGTCTCAAGATTGTTAGAATTGTTGTCACTACACGATTGTATTACAATGTTAGATCTTTTATCAATACATGATTGTATTACAATGTTAGATCTTTTGTCAATACATGATTGTATTACAATGTTAGATGGAAGCAACAATCAATGTTACTCAATAATGCCACAATTGTCAAGTCAAACTGTGATTATAGCAACAACAGTAAGCGAGAACGATTTGTGCACTAGATTGGAGCGGTACAGAACCATCACCCACAGATTAGAAGATGAATATTTCAATAATGTCCGAGTCGAGAAATGATTCTGTTTCCTTGAAACAATATTGCCGTCGTATGCACCGATTGACGTAATAGCAATTTGTTTCCCAGGATAAAACGGACCAACCCCGTAACGTGGTGCCAGCAAATGGAGCTATGATGAAGTGAAGAAGAGTATAGAAACTAGAAAAGAGGTGTACTCTAAAGAAGAGGTAGCAAATTGAGAAGAATAAATTATGTGTATTCTGTCTCGTTTTGGGCCATGTATTTATAGGCTGGAGGAGATGCCTATCTGAACATTAATGACCTTTGGAAAAGCTGCAACCCTTTAACTAAGCAGCGCATAAATGTGCGTACGCATTTAAAATGAAATGGTTGTATTCATTCAATTGAATGGACATGCCAGATCAAAAAATGATCAAAGTAACTCGTTTTAGCGTAACATGCTGAAGCTGCAATTAGCAGCCTATTATTTAACCATGAGAGCCCAAGAGTCCCAAGGCACAAAACCCAAATTTTGACACTAATATAATATTGTGTCATAGACCCCAAGAGACCCAAGGGCACTAAGCGCTATTTTTGACATCAATATAATATTGTGTCATGGACCTCTAGAGTCCCACAGCACTAAGCCCATATTTGACATCAATATAATATTGTGTCTTGGCTTAGCTACACTATGTTTATAGACCCTTTTCTCCTTTATTTACATATGCCTATCGAGAAGTGGGTATTCACATTTTATAATGTGGGACGTAGGTTTGCTTTCCTCTCTTCTTCCAAAATTCCTCTTTCTCTTGCTCATTCATTTCCAACAGATAGTTATTTTAGGGGGAGATTTTCATCAGGTTTTACCATTTGTTGTAAATGGCAATAGGTCTCAAACTAATGACGCATGCGTTGTTCGGTCATACTTGTGGCACAATGTTCTGTTATTCATCTGACACAAAATATGTGTGCAAGACATGATGTATCATTTGCACAGTTTCTTTTACGAGTTGAAAATGGAGACGTGGTCTATGTTCAAGATGATATTATACAACTTCCAGATATATCGTTTTACCTTGGACCACCCCTGATTTTATTTTCAGTTTGATTCACGAAGTATTTCCTGAACTTAATGACAGGATTCGTGATAATAATTATATCATGGACAGAGCAATGTTCTCCCCAACAAATGAAACGATGTATGACATTAATAATAAAATCATACAAATTTTTCAAGGTAATAAATACACCTACTATTTGTTTGACAAAGTTGAGGAAGATACAAATAACCTTTATCTGTTAGAATTCCTAAATTCATTTGTTCCAGGTGGTTTACCACCACATAAATTAACACTCAAAATAGGATCGCCAATCATATTGCTTAGGAATATTGATCCCAAAATTGGATTATGTAATGACACTAGATTAATATGCCATGTCTTTAACAGAAATCTCGTTGATGTAGAAATCACTGTTGGACATTACTGAGGGACAAGATATTTATTCCACATATATCACTTAAGCCTTCTGAGAACATGAACATTCCTTTCAACCTTATACATAAACAATTTCCTATTAAATTAGCATTTTCTTTAACTATTAATAAATCACAAGGACAAACCATCCCTCATATTGGTATTTATCTTTATGAGCATGTTTTTAGCTACGGTCAGTTATATGTTGCTTTATCTAAAGGAGTGGCACGAATTCAACAAAAGTCTTGGTAACAAATGGGAAAATTCGAAATAGGAAAGGTACATACACTTAAAACGTGGTATGCAAGGATGTGTTGTTAACATGTAACCATGAACTTGCTTAACTGTACCACAATTTTTTTCATTTCTCACATACTATATTTTATTTTATTTTTCTTTCACATTCATTTTTCCTTTTGTACAACTTTAATAATTCCGTCGACAACTCCGTAATGTTGCCAGTGTCAAACCTTGAAATAATAAGAGGCGAACAATGATTACTGAACTAGTCCGCTTATATGCGAATTACGTAAATGCATATAAAGGAAGTTTGTAATACCTGCTGGATTTAACTACCAAAGTTAAAGATGATACCGCTGAAGGTTTGCATACATTTCTATCATTTTACATACCAATTTTTTTATCTTTGAGTCCTCTGTTGTAACAACCCATATTTTTAACTATCCAAAATTATTTAATTTAATATTATTTTATGGGAAATTTTGGTCAAAATAAACTATTTGGTGATTTTGTGGTTAAAATTAAATAATACGGTTTGATATTGATAGTTAATAATAATTTGCAACAACTGTAATGACAATAGATTTATAGTTTTAATAAATGGAAATTGTGGTATATTTATTTTGAACGGTAATTTAATTTACATAAAAGTTTAATAAAAGAGGGATGAACATTATAAGGAATGAATTTAATAAATTTCACTAACAATTTGTATTAGGTTATTAATAATAATTTAAGGTGTGGAAACTACAAAGTTTAATTAACAATGAAATTTACCAATTATTTAGACAGTAACTGGCATTTTGTTATTAACAAATGTTGTAAATTTTTACAATAATCTATAATTAAATGGAAAAAAATAATCAATGCATAGGATATATATATATATGAATTAATGTGTATTTTACATTGTGTTGTAATATATATATTTGGGAATTATGTTGCTATAAAAATTGGAAAGTAGGAACAAATCAAACATTAACTATTTCGTATTGATATGGTAACCAACTAGAATCAATACAATTAAGTATTGCAGTTATTATAAATTAAAAGTGGTAGTTATAATAGTAAGGTACGTAATAAATGAAAACAAGGAAATAAAATGAATGCTGCAAGTAAAGTGGTTAATTAATAAGTAATAAATGGTATGGTTGCATGGGATAGAAATTATAAATAAGAATGTAAAACCAATATGTATGAATCTAATTTTTTTTGTCGAAAATGCTATTTGGTCTGAATTTGTGTTTTTCATTTTTTGCGGAACAAATACTTGCGCTTGGATTTGCCATGTCTGCTATATTTACTCCCACGTGAATTAAATGACAACCGTAGAAACTTTGATCCGCACAAAATGACTAAAATTCTTTCAGGCTCTGTAGCAATGCTCTTTTTTTGTTGTCCATAACAAGCATAGATTTATGTTTAAAATGGAGAGTTATGACAAATTTTCAATTATATATTCAATATTTAATTCATTGGTGATAAATTGGAAATAAGTTACAAATAAGTTACAATTAAAACACAGAATTTATTGCAATTAAGTTGAAATAATAAGGTGTCTGTAGAAGATTGTTTGCAATATAATAATTGACTAATATGTGAAACCAGTGTGTGTTTTTATAAACAATAGACATATAAACATGTTTGAATATGTAAGTTTATTTTTCAAATATTTCAATGCAATGATAATAAATTGAAAATCTATTGCAATTAAGCTATTTAATTACTGCGGTTAGTGTGAATTAATATGATTTTTAAAGAATATAAATGTTAAGAATTTTAATCCAACGTTGAGAAAATGGAAATATAAAAATAGATTAATATTAATATGTTGTTGGGCTATATTGGTAACAATGATTGATGGAAATAAATAATGGTTATAAATGGTATGCACGTTTAATTTTCATTCAATTAAATAATAACATGAAAATTTGTTGATCAAAATTTATGTCGTTATTTGATGTAGATATAATAATCACTATCAACATAACTAGAATTCCATTAATCAGGGATGGAAATCAAAACGGGTCAAATTGATTGGTTAAAAGTCGAATTATCAATATAGTGGTTTTTGAATAATCAAAATTACAAGCTTAATATAAAGGAAATTGGTACATAAAGTAATTAAGGTTCTATTTGGATATAAACGAAATTAATGAACTTTAAAATTATGAAAGAATTAATATATAGAAATTGAAGTAAATGTCATGTGCGTATGTAAATAAACGCTAATTGTGTCCATATGATATTTTGTGGTTTTATGAAATCATAGTATAAGCATTCATTAGAAGTGTAATTATATCCAATGAGTTTCGATGCTAATAAAAGGCATATTTTAGGTAACGTATAATTAATGATGGATATGGAAAAAAATACTGCAAATCTAAAGTATGAAAAATCTTTAAATTCAGAGATCTAAGCATCATACATTTGTTGATCCATTCTGTTTCGCCATCTTTCTCATATCGCAGCAAAATGAAAAAAACAATTGCCTCCATACCATTCATCTTCAAACAATAAAATAAAATTCTATTGTCAACGAAATTGTGAAATTATTGATTCTTTAAACTCATATCTCAATTCTCTTCGATGTTATATGAGTTATGGAATGTAAGGCATGAAAATTTCGTGGAGTGAATGAAGAGCAAAAGGGAAGAGAGGAAGGGCATGGTGGTTGGGTTCGGTTCTCTTTTCCTGTAACGTGAGTGGTATTTGAGGGAGAAGAAGATTCATGACATGGAGAAGTTGTTATAGGTGAGAATTGTTTGTTTTATTTTATTTCAATTTGAATTCTAATCGTAAAACATGAATAACTTCTTCATAAAATCTCAGTTTGTCGCGCGATTTGTTGCATTGGAATCATATCAAAATTCCAGACGACATGGAGACAGTTTGGTTGGATTTGGAGATTGTTAAAATTTGGACCTCTTTTGGAGCTCAAACGCGTTCGAAAATCAAGGTGAGTGATTAAACCCACTCACACCTATCTAAAATATTCGATTGTTAGTTAAATTAAATTTATGTATTGATATGATTGTATTGTTTGTTGTTTGACTGTTTAAATTGATTATTTATGTTATTCTACATAAACAGTATAATTTAATTTAAGTGTTAATATAAATTGTACAGTTAGAATTTAATTTCTTTTTTAAAAACATTATACCAAATGACTAGTAAACTGATATTATATTGAACGATTTAGATGTATTGATATTGACGGATGCCTTGGATTTATATATTTAATGTATTGATGTGTAATTCATATTGTTATTGACATTGTTTATATATGCTTGTTGATTAATCCCAACCATTTCCCAAGATGTTATGGGTATTAAATAAACCAGGGATTAATCATTGAAATGAATTAAGAACGTAGGTTGAAATGATAAATACATATAGCCCTGATTTGGATTGAAATGATATATATATCCTTTCCCAAAATGCTAAAATTAAATTTTAAGTACTATTTGGCCATAGGATAGAATATTATATACGGATACAGATTGGTTAAACAATTTTGTTTAAACTTGGAAATTTTAAATATTGTTTTAAAAGCAGTATAAATGAGATTTTATGAATTGATTTCCATCGAAATTGAACTTTAAATTTTTGGAATTTAAAGCTAAATGATGATTATTATTATTTTGTTGTAAGTCGAAGCTAAATATTTGTAATTTAGCATGAATTGAATGTATTGTTTAAAATATAAACAATTATCCATCTTTAAAATTTATTTTAAATTAACCCTATTTAAAGTAATATTTGATTTCTGAACTCTAGATTTGCTACAAATTGAAATGATTCCAAATGATAGTTCTATGTTAAAGCTTAAAAATTTAAATCAGATTGTCTAAATTGAATTGATTTGAAAAAGTTTGAATCGAATTGAAATACTGAATTGAGCTGCATTGATTTGAAATTGAGACATGAGTTCAAGTTATTCAGAAGGAACAATAACAATTCCAATTATAATATTTTAAACCATTTTATAAGCTATTTTACTAAATATTTATTTTATTTTATAACTATACTATTTAATATATATTTATGTTGTACTGTCTTTATAAACAATTTTTTTACTTATATATATAATTACTATTTTAAAAGGTGGTGCCTGGCGCAATGGTAAGGTTACCCGGCTAGTAATCTGGAGCACACAGGTTCGAGCCCCTGCCTCTTTACATAATGTGAGCGAAAGGCTGGGCGCGCTAATCGACCACCCCCGAAGCCTGGGAAGCCGTGAATAGTACCAGGACGGGAGACTGACCTCGGAAGTCCTCGCGCTTGAGTACGGAAGCCTTTAGCACTGGGTATCCACCTTTATATATAATTACTATTTTAATAAGCAATTATCTATTTTTCAACTACTTTATATTTTACTACATATATATATTTTACAAAATTTTGATAAATCCTATTTTATTTTAAACTTTTATTATCTAACTATTTATTTCCTAACTATTATATATATATATGTCTAAATTATTTTAACATACTTTTCTACTATTTTAAATATTCAAATTATTTAGAATTGGAATTATTTCAAGATTCTTAGTTTGGTTTTAAGCGGAGATTTTAATATTAATAATATTCTAGCTTGAATAATGAAATGATTTTAAGAAATATGATATTTTGATATGAAGTATAAACCTCTTTGAAATGTAAAAGAACCTACCAGTGTGAAAAATGTAAACGTTTGGTTGTTAAAGAGATCGGGATCGGATATTGTCATACTCTCTGCCAATACCGAAAACCAATTTAACAACTGTGTACACGGTGGAGTTCCAGAATAAAGTAGGATGATTTGGAGACGATTACTGGATTTGCAGAAAGAGAACGATGATGGATAGCTATGACCTTCGAGTCATAATTAAAATGACTAAAACAGGAGTCATACCCAGGTTAATGTGGGTTAGCTCCTCTTAGCATACATGCTTCTTCGATACCATATCTTTTACTTTGTGATTGATTGGGCGTCCTTTGATTTTTTTTTTTTTTTTTTTTTTTTTTTTTTTGGAGTATTGTCTGGGGTGGGCGGTAGCTGGTGGCTATCCTTACCACCGACCTGCATCCGCAATCTAGTAGAATCACTATTGATGGTTATTGCCTCGATGCCTTGTAATATATATCCTGATCGAGGCCCCTACGATTTTGATTTAACGTTGTCGTATCACGGCGCATTCCTATACATCGACGTACTGGTGTGTTTTATGCAAACTGTACGATAATGGTATAAATGGTGTAAGGGTAATAATGGTAATCCCGCTTACGCTATTTTAATATTTTATTTTTAACCATATACACTATTATAATAGTGCATTGTATTATATAGTATCTAGTTTGGCGGATCCTTAGGAGATGGAAATTCCCGTAACATCTCCTAAGTTATTGCACTCATATTATCACATGAATTTGATTTAACTGATATGAGAATATTTTAGTTCTAATCCGAATGTTTTTGTCTTTTCACTTGCGCTCGGGTCAGCCTGAGTTTTCAGTTATTGAAGACACTGTTATGAAGATGAAGATGGAGCTCAACAGACGTTTTATTATTATTATTATTCCGTTGCAAATATTGGTATGTTTATGATAGTTAACTCCGATAAATGTTGTAAATTATAAACAAATGTATGTTTTAACAGCTTCATGAACTGTTATTTATTTATCATATTTTTTCCTTCGGCTGTAAGATTACGTGATTGTTTTTCTTCTTTCTTTTTTTCCTTATATTAATCCAAATAACTATTTTATTTTAGATTTGTTTAGGTCAACATGTGAGGATCATTGTCGATTTGAACGGTCTAAAATTCGGGTTGTTACATCTGTCCTTTTCTACCATCCGTTTGAATTTTTTTCATTAACAACAGCTAATGAACTGAAGCATACCTGAGGTCTGATCCAAAACTTTAGCGCATATAAAACAATTTATCTTCGGTTATCTTGCATCATTCCAATTGTTCGAACTAGCGTACTACATGAAACAGAGAAACATAAGCACGGTGCTGTAAATTGGATTTAAAGATGTAAAATTTTTCCCATGTATTGTATTTTAATTCTACTTTTTAACTTTGAGCTAATCTCACTACTTGATTTCTCAACATCCTTTGACAAGTTCTTTATTATTTCATCTTCTGATGGACTTTGCAGCAGCTTGACCTTTGCTTTCAGCTTCATCATACATGCTTCACTTCTTATACTTTATGTCAGGTTACTGCATATTGATATTAATTTGGATTTTAGCTATTTACTTATGCCTATATTTAATTCTTCACATTTACATACTTTTGTATTACTATTGTTTTGATCTGCTTGAATTACGAAACATTTTTCTTGACAATTTTGTCTACCTTGAAATTACAGGATTATGGTTCCCACTGGTTTGTTAGCTACGGCTTCTACGTTCTACGATAAAAAATTGTCTGTATCATACTAAATGTTTCCTATGAACAATAGTAAGACGAATTCCAGGAATATAACCATCTAAATTCATACATTGCTGAATAGAACGACATTCTGACGCTGTTCTTTTGTCAAACAACAACTGCAAATGCATATGACGAAGTTTTATCTGAGGCAACCTCCACGCGATGAGATTTAGCCTAATGGAACCCTCTGCATGTTTTGCGGTCGAATGAAAGAAGAACATTGCTTACACACAATATCTCTGCTATTTGGCCATACTTTTCCTTGCTCACAAGACTGCTTATTAATATATTCATTTAGTTCTGCTCTACGTTCTACGTGATTGTGATGACTTGAGGGTGCCACATGGTTGTCTATGCATATATCACGTACTCTTGCATGCTCCGACTCCAGAAGGTTTTACAATAAACAATTTGTATATGTATTTTTTTAAATACAATTTATTTTGACTTTCATTACAACTTTATATCGCATTTTAAAATTTAGTCTACGTACAATAGGAAGCGATATTTACTGAACTTGGACAAGTTAGGGGTGCCAAACTTGAGTTCGGTAGCGATAGTGGTAGATATATTGGATTTGGATTTCTCTGCTATTGCAATGGTGAAGACGAAACCAATGCTATTTCTGCCCTTGATGGCTATGACTTGGATGGCAAAACCATTCGCATGTCTTTATCACCCGCAAGACCATCAACGTGGTTCTACCCATTTCCGATCCAATATCGACAAAAATATATATTATTAAATATGAAAGGAAGAACATAGTTTGATGGTGGTATCCAGTTATTTGAAGACCCAAAAGAGAAAAAACAAATATCAAAGGAAGAGGAGGCAATATTGTCAAAGTATGAAAGGAATTGATGGGAATTCAACAGTGTAAATGTAGATACAAATGTGAAATGGAGTAAAAATTGCAGTTAGAACCAAATTGTAAAAGAATAGCAACGAGTTTGGAATGAGATAACCACCTTGTAAGATGTAATGATAAGAATTCAACAGTGTAATGAAAAACAGCCGTGACAACTAAACACAAATTAAAATGAGAAGCATTTTTTTTCTAAAGAACAATAATAATTGACAATGCACAAAAAGCACAAACAAAATACAAATGAGCAACCGATTTAACTAAGGGTCCGTTTGGCAATCCAAAATAGAAGTGCTTATGCTTATTTGACAAGTGGTTTTACTTCTAAAAAGTGAAAAAGTAGATAAGTTCGTTTGGCACAATAACAACTTATATGTTAAAAAGATAAAAAGCCAATATGGATAGAAACAAATTTTCACGATAACTATTTGGCTATTGCGAGAGAATATCGAAACAAAATGTAAGATAATTCAGATTTTTAAAAGTATATGCTACAACTAGTCAACAAAAAAAATCACAAAACAATCTGTATTCTGAAATATATACCACAAAACATTGAATCGAAACATGTATATAAATATTTGCATGTTATTCACACATAATCCAAGCAGCCAAGTTCACTTTAACTTAGAAAATCAAATAGCAAACCACATAATAGATAAAAGATGATCTTTTGCACAAATTTCAAGCATTACAATCGAAATATTGAAAAAATCCTAAAATCATATGGAGCCTAAAATGGAAAATCATAAAACGCGACCATGCTGCGTCAGTTTTGTTCTCTTTATTGTTGAAGTCTTGTCTTTCTGCTTGAGCTGAATTCACTCCAACTGAACTTTGATTAGATTCAAGATTGTTTTCTTTGGAAAAAGGCAAACTTTTTGTAACATCCAAAATTTTTGACTGTTCAAATCGACAATGATCCTCAAACATCGACTTAAACAAATAAAAAAATAAGAATAGTTATTGGGATTTATATAAGAAAAAGAAGAGAAGAAGAAAAACAAACACAGAATCTCACAGCGGAAGGACAAAATATAATAATTAAATAACTGTTCATAAAGCTGTTAAAACATACATCTGATTATATTTTACAACAATTATTAGAGTTAACTGTAATAAACATACCAATATTTGCAGCGAAAACAAACAATAATACTTCTGGCAAGCTCCATCTTCATCTTCATAACGTCGTCTTCAATAACTGAAAACTCATGCTGACCCAAGCATAAATGAAAAAAAAAAAAACACTCGGATCAGAACTAAAATATTCTCATATTATTTAAATCAAATTTATGCGATAATGTGAGTGCAATAACTTAAGAGATGTTATGGGAATTTCCATCTCCTAAGGATCCATTAAACTAGATACTATATAATACAATACACTATTATAATAGTGTCTATGGTTAAATATAAAATATTAAAATAGCGTAAGCGGGATTACATTTTACCCTTACACTATTTATAACACCTTAGTCTATACAGATACCGTAAAGTCCATAGTACGTAGTGGCTATCAAAGGGCACTCAATAGGTACGGTTCAAATCAAAGTCGTAGGGGCCTCGGTCAGGATAATATGACAAGGCACACGAGGAATGCCCAAATTAGGAATATACTAGTTGCATGCCCGGATTGGTGGAAACGCATAGCCGCGACTACCACCCACCTCGGATAACACTCCCAAATCACGGATGTGCATCAAATCAAATCTATCAAACCGAGGGACTATAGTAAGAAAGGAAGAAGTGATGCCGATAGAGGAAGCTAACCCCACTTTGTTACGGTATATCCATGTTTTAGTCATTTTTATTATGATCTAAAGGTCAAGGATATCCATTATTGTTCTCTTTCTTCAAATCCAGTAATCGCCTCCAAATCAACCTACTTCATTCTAGAACTCCACCGCGTACACAGTTGTTAAAGTGGTTTTGGGTATTGGCAGAGAGTATGACAATATCCGATCCTGGTCTCTTTAACAACCCAACGTTTACATTTTTTACACCGGTCGCATTTACATTTCAAAGGATTCATACTTTACATCAAAATATCATATTTTCATAAAAATCGTTTCAATATTCAAGAGAGAATATTATTCATCAAAAATCTACATTTTACTAATTTAAAATCTTGAAACAATTCCAACTTTAAAATTATTTGAATACTAAAATAGTAAATATATATATTTAACAGTTTAGATATATAATAAAAATAGTTTGAAAATAATAATCTGTATTTAAATTAGAAAAATCAAATTTAGTAAAATCTATAGTTAAAATAATGAAGCAGATTATAAAAGAAATAGTAAATATTAAAATAGTTAACTTAAAATAAATAATAAAATAAATTAGTTATAAGGTACATAGTTTATAAAGAATTTTTTTATTATAAAATAAAATAGTTTATAAAAGGTTTAAAAATACTATAGTTGGATTTAGAATCATATCTTCAAAATTTAACCAAACAAGAAATCATATTTCAGTTTCAAATCAATTCGACTAATTTAAATATCTTAATTTAAAAAGGATTTGACTTCTCATTCGTATTCAATTTGGTTCAACAATTCGATTTCAAACAATTCAATTTAATAATTCGATTTAATAATTAAATTTCAATTATAATTCTCATCTTGAATTATTCATTTACAGAATCTCGAGTTCATAGTTCAATTATTACTATAAATCAAGTTAATTTAAAGTAAATATCAAAGATTCAATTTCAATAAATTTTTATTTTATATTAAATTCAGTTTCAACTTCAGTTATTCATATATACGAATTCCTTAAAATTTTAAAATTATAATTTCAAGTCTTAAAGTTTTAAGTTAAAGAAAATAACTTAATAGTATCTTTTATTTGTCTTTAAAACAAATTTCAAAATTCAAGGTTAAAACAATTTTTATTTAACCAACCGGTGTCCGTATGTAATTTTCTATCCTATGTCCAAGTAATACTTAAAATCTAATTTTAGTATTTTGGGAATGGATATATATCATTTCAATCCAAATCAGGGTCATAGGTATTTATCATTTCAACTTACGTTCTTAATTCATTTTAAGGATTAATCCCGGGTTTATTTGATGCCCGTAACATCTAGGGTAGTTATTGGGATTAATCAACAGAAATCAATTACATATATAAACAATATCGACAACAAGGTGAATTTCATACCAATACATTAAATATATAAATGAAAGGCCTACATCAAAATCAACACATATAAACAGTTCAATAATATCAGTTACTAGTCATTAGGTGTGAGAATTTTTTTATTAAATTAAAACTAGAAATAAATCTATAATAGTGCAATTTATATAACAGTTAAATCAAATTATACAGTCTATACAGATTTAATCAAAAATATGCAATTTAAACAGTCAAACAACAACCCATACAACCGTAATCAGTGGTCTCAGAATCAGTTCAAATCAGTGCCATCGCGAAGAGCTCGTCGATGCGATTCCAACGCAACAAACCACGTGTCAATTGGAGCTTGCATGAAAAAGTTATCCACGTTTAAACCTTTCAATTCAAAAAACAAGTTTAAAATAAAAATAAAACTCCTCACCCACTATTTTTCCACCACATCAGTGCTCACTCCTCGTTCTCCATCGCATTTCATGTTGCATCAACCAGGAATCCAAACCGTGAATCCCAAAACACCACTGCACGCCGCTACACACATTCGTAACCCGATTAGACTACGTCATTGTGCTTGCAACCACTGACTTCCCCAGCGCCCTGACCGCCGCTTCACTCGGTGATCCCCATCGCCAGGAAAAGACCCAAATCCGTCCTTCCTTTTCATGCAATTTCTGGCGATCTGAGATATAAAACCCTATGATCGACTGTATGGATGTATAGCCCTTGTTGAGAGCAACAATTTTTGCTTTGGAATCACTGAATTTCGTTAATCGGATCAAAAGAAATTAGAGGAGAAAGGATTGGCAGTTTCTGGCCATCGAATAGATAAGAACGGCGGCGGCCATATTATTCTAGGGTTTCTGAAAATAAAATAATAATATATTTATAGATTTGCATGATATTTAAGCCAAAATTCGAACGGACTACAAATCAGGCTCGCTTACTACCTAACAATAGGTTTTGACACCTTCTAGACGCAATGCAATAGGTTTCAAGGCCTAATTCTAAAGTCTACAGCAGTTTCTACTAAACTTGATTATTAAATTGAACTGTACATATAAATTTATACGCGTTTTATTTTCTTACGATCAAATTAAAATTCCGATGGCTATGAAATTTTATACATTATAATAATTTACAAATTTGGATCAAAAAAAAATTAATTTTATTAAAATCTGATATCGTTTGCAAAATAACAAATTTCGACTTGTTAATTAATAAAATATTCGCTTTTGTTTATTAACCAATAAATTAAAATCAAAGGTTTATAAATTCAATTCAAATTGAAATAAAAATTCATGATAAATTTATAAATCAATTATTGCTTATTGTTAACAAATTTCAATATTTAAAAATTCAATTTTTAGTTCATACATTATCAATATACGACCTAAATCATTAATTTTCAATATTTAACACAATTTTGTTCAAAAAAAAAATTAAACTTAATAATTTAAATTATTGCAAAATCTTGGGATGTTACACTCTTCCCCACTTATAACTTTTCGTCCTCGTAAAGGCGTAGTAAAAAGACTGTCAATTTATATATATGGTTTGCCATATAATTTTTTTATCCAACTTGATTTTATTAATATTTTAGTTTTAAATCAGGAATAACCAAATCGCGATTTTTCTGAAAAATTTGAATTACACATTTCTTAGAATCTACAAGTCGAATTTTAAAGTTTTCTCTTTCATTAGAAAACTATATTCAAACAGATCCGAAGGATTCTTGTTTCAAAGAATTCCGACTTATTTTGGATCCTATATATTCATTTAAACTTCAATTCGAAAAATTACGAACTGCAGCTTCGCAACGGGCTTGTTTTAATTTAATTAATTAATTCATTCAATCTTCGTTTTAATTTATAATTTATAAACCAATTCACATTTTTTTTCACAAAAAAAGTTAAACATTTACTTTCGACTTGGTAATATCGATTATCTTAAGCCGTCAAATATCTAACCATCAATAGCAATACAATTTAACTTATAACCAAACCATGTATTTTACTAGCTTATTTCATTGATTTGCTTTATCTTCATTGCCTAGTAGAATTCATTTTCGAACATAACCAAGTATATGTCGTTCATTCCATAACTTAAATTTCATTCATATTTATAACCCATCAAATTTTCCAACATTAATTATTCATACCAGTACTAGTATATTATCCAAATTTATTCCAATAACATGTTAACTTTCTGATTAACTGGTAAGTTATATATATGTTATGGAAATGTTTGATTTTTATACAAGTTCAATAGTTCAATTTATTTTGAATTCATTGTTTCAACCTACAAAGAGTTTATTTTAATTATAACTCTATAAGATTCATTTTCTTATTATACAATTCAGAAATTTCTATACTTTCGATTTTAGTTCATTTCAACAAATTGAAAATCATTAACTATTCAAGAACTTTAAAATTCAACTTCGGGTTAGTTTCTAAATCAACTTTAAAATAATATATATACTTTATCCTTTATAAAAAACCATAATTTAAAGGATTTAAATCGAATCCAAATTTCCAAACAAAGTATAAAAATTCTAAGTGGTCCCCCCACTTAGTTTCAAGAAAATAATGTTGATAACACGTGCACTCATCACCGAAATCATTTTCCAAAGGTAGAGGGGATGTATACACTTATTTCAAAATTCATTTAAAAACAATTTCTATATGAAACAAACTTTAAAATATAAATATATTATTACAAACCATTTGCAAAAGGATATTACAAAACCACCTGAAATTAAATTCTCAAATTTATATTTAATTTCTTATTTCATTACCAATTAAATTTTCAACATTTCATTATCAATTTATTTTCAGTATTTATTTCTTAAACAATTCAATAACCAATAGTTTTAAATTATTGATTAATCGAGTAATAAATGATGAAAATTTAATATTATCATCAACAAAATCAAAATTCAAATATTTTAAAATAATTCTTTATATATAGAAAAATATAATTCAAAACAATATTATGTCAATGAGTCATATTCAAGTGTTTAGGAATCCCTATCGATGCACTGGCGTCTCAAGTACCGACCGGAATTCATAAATACTTAACGGGACAAACTAACACAATACAAAATCATTTTATATCAAAATTACAAGTACGTTCTCTCATATACACTCAGACTCATTCTAGGGTATTACTACCCTATCTCTAATCAGTTAATCCCAAATAGAGCCAAGTTTTTGCTAAACCAAAGCTCTGATACCAAATGTAACATCCGAGATTTTTGACCGCTCAAATCGACAATGATACTCAAACGTCAACTTAAAAAAAATCAAAAAATAAGGATAATTATTGTGATTTATATAAGAAAAAGAAGAGAAGAAGAAAAACAAAAACAGAATCTCACGGCGAAAGGACAAAATATAATAATTAAATAACAGTTCATGAAGCTGTTAAAACATACATTTAATTATATTTTACAACAATTATCAGAGTTAACTATAATAAACAAACCAATATTTGCAGCGTAAATAAATAATAATACTTCTGGCAAGCTCTATCTTCATCTTCATAATGTCGTCTTCAATAACTGAAAACTCAAGCTGACCCGAGCATAAACGAAAAGACAAAAACACTCAGATCAGAACTAAAATATTCTCATATTAGTTAAATCAAATTTATGCGACAATATAAGTGCAATAACTTAAGAGATGTTATGGGAATTTCCATCTCCTAAGGATCTATTAAACTAGATACTATATAATACAATACGCTATTATAATAGTGTCCATGGTTAAATATAAAATATTAAAATAGTGTAATGACCCGTAATTTGGCAGGAGAATAATTAACTAATTTAATTATTAAATATCGATTTAACGATATCAATAACTGGAATTGAATAATATTTATATTTAATTAATATAAATAATAGAATAATATATTTCCAGAATAGCCGGAAATAGTAGAATTCACAATACGATGTGAACTGGACCTTATGTAAGCTATAATTCAGTCTGGGGTTGAATTATAATAACGAATATATTGAATCGACGACAGTTGAACGTATAATTTATAATATAATTATAATCGAGCTCGAAATGGCGCTGCAGTTCGCTATTTGGCGATTTGAACTTCAACTGGATGTACATGATTCGTTTTAAGCCGAATTTCTGTGAAACAAGAAACGCGTGGAGCTGGTGGAGTATATCTTTCTAGTGGAAGAGAAAAATCGGGATTTCGTCGTGTAGATTTTGATTTACGTCCAAATCAAATTTCAGAAAAAGCCGCTGTGAAATTCCTTTATAATTCGTAACACTTTATATACGTTATAAAAGGGTTTTTCAATATAAATTGAATATCGATTCAATCTGGACTCGGAATAGCGAGTATATAATTATCCTGGAGCTGTATGATACTCCTCAGTGAATATATATGACAATATAAATTTATTTATATTAAATTTAATTTTATTTAAATATATTTATATATTTAAATAGGTTATTTAGAGCGTTAAAAATAGCCACTTTTGCAAACGAAGTCGGAATTCGACGAAACCAGATTTGTTGGATCCGCAACATCAAATAGTTATTAGATTTCTAGTATCATGATTTTTAGAGTCACTGTGGGGTCGTACGGATTTTTAGAGTGAAAAACAGTCGATATTTCGACGGTTAAAAATACGCTGTGTGAGCAAACGGAGTTGGAATTTGACAAAACCAGTTTCGTTGGGACCGTAATGTCGAACTGTAGCTGCATGTCCAGTATGGTGATTTTTGAATATCATGTGTGATCACACGGATTTTTAGAAGGCGAAAACGAATATAATAATAATAAAAGTAAAATATCTAGATATTTTATCCCTCTTATAAATACCCCTACCTTCTCTTAAAACCTAATTTCCATTTCCTCATTTGTCAAAACTGAGCCGTCAGTGGTTTATTCCATCCTCAAGCAAAAACCGCAAGTTTTAAAATCATAGAAATTAAAATCAAATGCTATAAATCCTTGTATACATATATTCTTGATCACCAAGTGGTTCTCTTCCTTTTCCACTTGGTTTTGTGATGTTCGATCAACAACCTGGCGTTCGAAATTTGCAACAGCGTGCCTAGGGTTCGGCCTTGAGCGTTGTATAGAGGGTGAGGATGGATTTCGAGTTCATATTTGAACTCGCGATGGAGAAGAGCACTGGTTGTGGGATTTCAGTTTGATTCTGCACGGAAAAGGGACGATGTAAATTACTGGAGCGAGGCATTTCAACCGAGAACGGGTTTTACTCCCTAAAGCCGAGATGAGTGAAAGTGGTAGGATGGTGTTGAGGAGTTGAAGGAGATCGAAAAGGTGGTGTCGGTTCTTGAAATCATGGAAGATGGAGCGAACGGTGTTGGTTTGAAAATCGAAAATGGTGTTGGGTTTAATTACTGGAAGTGTGAAAAAAGGCATTGGGGAAGACGGGTCAACAAAGGGGTATTGGGTTGGGCTTGATTTTGGTGAGGCCCGTGTTCATATTTAACTAAATACTAAGTTCATTTGTTTTAAAATCTTGTTTAACTTGTTAACACCGCATCTAGCTCATACGACGTCGGATTTGCAAACCGTCAGTTGCGTTGAGGTTGTGGTGGAGAGTACTTCGCGTAGGCAGTGGATGGGTATTATTCTGAAGAGTTCGGAATTTTATTTAATTTCAAACACCTGTTTGAAATTAAATAAAAACAACGTTGAATCAAGCGATGGTTATCGTTGATAACGATGATCGTCCAATGTGAGTAAATCTCACTAACTCTAAACAGTTTATATTTTCATGTTGTGTTTTTAGAACTGTTAAATATTGACTGTTTGCTGTGGGTTGACTGTTTGATTGAACTGCTAGTCAGTTAGTGGAAATTATATACATATATAACTATATATATATAAACCGTTAAATATTCAGATATTTACTCTGTTATCAGAATAATTCATATCGAACTGAAAGTGATGATAATCATGTTGTGTAACATCTGTGGATGCAGGGAAACAGGTTGGCGGAATCCGACTGGATTCCTCGACAGTTATTTTATTGTTTTTCATATATTTTGATATATAATGTGAATTATAACATGTTGTTGATTGTGTGTGTGTGTGGACGATATTGGACATCGAAATTTGATATGTTAAACACCATAACATACAGGATGTTGATAAGGGAATTTTCAAAGTGATATTGAAAACATAATATTTATAAATGGAATATTTATAAATAAGAGATATTTATAAATTTGAATATTTATAAATAAGGAATATTTATAAATTGGAATATTTATAAATAGGAGATATTTTGAAAAAGAAAATAATTTCAAAACATTTTCTTTTTGAATGGAAAGGCCTGTGTGGCGGGTTTGGGGATTTTCTCGATACTCCCGGTACAAAGGAGGTTATGGCGAATTTTCCCAGGAATTTAAGGAGTTAGAATATTTCAAGAATAAATTCGAAAAGGAAATATTTGTAAACCATTTACAAATAGAATTGAAAAGGAAACGTTATAAAAAGGAAATCATTTTTTTAATTGTAGAACTGTTATTTAAAAGTAAATCTTTTCAAATGAATAAAACGTTGTTAAAAGGAAATCTTTATAAAGTGAATAAAGTAAATCGAATATGGTATCCGAAAGGAGTTAAATCGAATATGGTATTCGAAGGGAGTAAATCGAATATGGTATTCAAAAGTTAGTAAAACGAATATGCTATTCGAAAGGGGTTAGTCGAATCGAGTTAGTTAAATAGGGTTAACCAGTTCATTAGAGTTAACCAGTTGGGTTAAGTAAGTCGAGTTTACCAGTTGGGTTAAGTAAGTCGAGTTTACCAGTTGGGTTAAGTAAGTCGGGTTAATCAGTTAGAGTTAACCAGTTAGAGTTAACCAGTTAGAGTAAATCAGTTAGAGTTAAAACGAACTAGAGTTAATCAAATATAGTTATTTGAGACAGAGTTAGTCAAACATAGTATTCAGGGTAAGTTGCCATCTCGTAAGACTGCTAGCATAATTCACAGGGCTGTAAATAGCCTAAGGCGGTCGGATGTTGCCTAAGGGAATCAGGCGTAACCATTGTGATCGCTGCGATCTAGAGTCAAGCGAATGGAGTTAAATCGAATCTAGTTATTCGATAGGAGTAAATCAAGTTGAGTTAAATAAGTTAAGTTAACCGAGTTAAGTTCTTGAGTTAGATTTTCGAGATAAGTTAATCGAGTTAAGTTCTTGAGTTCGATTATCGAGATAAGTTAATGGAGTTAAGTTCTTGAGTTAGATTATCGAGATAAGTTAATCGAGTTAAGTTCTTGAGTTAGATTATCGAGATAAGTTAATCGAGTTAAGTTCTTGAGTTAGATTATCGAGATAAGTTAATCGAGTTAAGTTCTTGAGTTAGATTATCGAGATAAGTGAGTCGAGTTAAGTTCGTCGAGTTAAATTAATCGATGTTAGTTTCATCGAAAGGAGTTAATCGATGTTAGTTTCATCGAAAGGAGTTAATCGATGTTAATTTCATCGAAAGGAGTATCGATGTTAGTTTCATCGAAGAGAGTTATCGATTATAGTTTAATCGAAAGGAGTTATCGATTAGTTAAATCGAAAGGAGTTGTCAAATTTAGTTATTCGAAAAGGAGTATCGATGTTAGTTTCATCGAAGGGAGTTATCGATTATAGTTTAATTGAAAGGAGTTATCGATTAGTTAAATCGAAAGGAGTTGTCAAATTTTGTTATTCGAAAAGGAGTTATCGATTTGTTAAATCGAAAGGGAAGATTATCGAATATCGTTTATTCGAGAGGAGATTATCGAATATAGTTATTCGAAGGAGTTATCGATTATTAGTTAATCGAAGTGAGTTATAGAATATTAGTTAAATCGAAGGAGTTATCGAATATAGTTTATTCGATGGAGTTAATTGATTAGAGTTAAATCAAAGGAGTTAATCGAAAATAGTTTATTCGAATATAGTAAAGGAGTTAATCGAATATAGTTTATTCGAATAGAGTTAGAGGAGTTATCGAATATAGTTTATTCGACAGGAGTTAAGTGAATGGGGTTAATCAAATAGAGTTAATCAAATAGAGTAAATCAAATAGAGTAAACCCAATTGGGTCAGTCCAATAGAGTTAATTGAAAAGAGTTAATCGAATATAGTTATTCGAAAGAAAGGTTAAGTAAGGAAGTTAGTTAAAGAAATATAAAGTGAACTTTGCCTATTTCAAGATTAGTAGTGTTGTTCAGTTAAGGTCTGAGAGGTAGTTCTACCCCAACTTGATTGGCTTCGTTTTTAATTGAGGAATGGTTAAGGTTCAGCAGTAAAGGATGGTAAAGTGAATTTAGTAATTAAAGAAAATGGTTGAGTTGGCACAACGATGTTTTATCTAAACATCTGTTTAATCCAAATGTAGGAGTTTGGTAATGTTTTCCAAACAAGAATCAGAAATGTTTTCTAAATACAGAAAACAAGGAATGGAAATGTTTCCAGTGTTAATAACGTATATTTTCTAAATATAGAAAATAGAAAGTGTTGAATATAGGGAAACAGGAGATGTAAAATGAACTAAAGAGATAAATGTTAAATGATGTTTGTTTGATATAATTTCCATCTGGAAATAATATCGTTGTTTGCACACTTGTTTTCTTTGATAGTTAACTCACAGACTATCGAAGTTTTGACCATTTATAACGTTGTTAATATGGAGAGACCGGTTATATTATTATCCAAAGAACCACTCTGTATTGGCACAAGCGTTGTGAATCATTAATGCCAAAGATAATTGAAGACGGAGTAAAGTGCAAGGGCTGTTGTATAAGTCTTAGTTAACAGTGACTAAGATGGATATACTAAATAGTGCCTTCGGTTTGTCCAGTCCCAGGACAACTTGTATGGACGAAGTCTGACAGAGTATATCTAATGGATCGCGTAAGTTGATCTCTTCAAACGTATATACGTTGGTGGCGGAGCAATTCGTTTCTCTTAGCTGTATACCCGTTGTATTTTTAAGGAAATCAATTTGTGATTTGGCGGGTATGACAATGTGACATTCTAAGTGAATGAAGATGGTTGTCTGACAGAGTATTTCCAGACGAGCACGTACATTAATTTCTCCAACCGTACCAAGAGTGGAAGCGGAGAAGGAAACTTCTTTTAGCTAACACATAATGTATTGTTGAGGACGTCAATCGGTGATTGGATGGATTTGATGATGTGGCATTTAAAGTGAATCTGATGTGAAGATAAGCGTAGCTTCTAGCCTCACATCCGGTAAATGACAGAAATCGGGCAGGTAGCATGGCTATGTAGGTCGCACCTATTAGGGTGTATAATCACCTGATCTACAGTTTCATTTATTTCTAAAAATCTATTGTTGATGCTGTCCCATTCGGGAAACGGTTGTTGATCCCAAACGTTAGTGATATACATTCGATACACTCAAGCGAAATGAGTGGTCGGTCACGTAATGACCCGGATCCTTATGGGTTAATTTTAAATATTTTATGTGGATTTAAATATTGAGTTAAGTAAATAAATCAATTTTTATAGGGAGTTATCGATTTAAAAATCAATTTCAATTTAATATTTCAAAATATTAAATTATCAGAATACGAAAATGGATTTAGTTGAATTCAAATTTTAATTTGAATTGAAAACAGTTCAAATAATTAATATGAAATTTTAACGGTAATAATATTTATTTATCATCGAGTAGAATAAATAGTTTGAAATTTAAATTATATCAATTTAAATTAATATCTTCTACAGATGATCAAGTTGGACTTCGTGACCTATCCCAGTGGATTCAGAATGGTGGTTTAACCCTAGGGACGATCGTTGTTGGGTTCAGAAAGGAGTTCGGCATCATGGGTATTTAATTTAAAGGATACCGGTTTAAATATAAATAAAATAAAAATAAATCCTTGTGTGTGTGGACCAAAAGAAAACAACAAGGGAAAACAAAAAAATGGCGTGTTGTTCATTTGTAAAACCGCAAGAACAAAGGAATCGTGGCCTTCTTTTCTCCTCTAAAACCATGAATTCCCCCTTATAAAAATCAAAGCCCTCTCATTTCATTTTCGGAAAATCGATTCAAGCTTCAATAAAAAACAATGGCCACTGCCTAAATCGAAACCAAATCGAGGTCATAATCAAAATCAGAAATCGCGATTCCTATTCTTATCGCAAGGCCAAACTCGAATGATAATACCTGCAGTAGTCACACAGTTCGAAAGAGGGAAGCCGCGATCAACTATAGAGCTTCACAAGGCTCGACGGCAACGGGAAAGGACTCGCAACTCAGAGAAGGTTCCACTTGTGTTTCGATTGAAGTGTCGGGATCATTACTGAGGCATGCGTTGGTCAATGGGGGCTTACGATTTAGGGGTGAAAGAGGGGTACTCGATATTGTCTGGGGTTGAAATTAAAGCAACGTTTACAGAAGAGGGCGGTGTAGTGGCAGTGGAGTTCAATTCATTGATGAATGAATGGGTGCGATCATCATCAGGGGCTGCGAAGTTCTGAACTATGAGTGTGGCCAGGAAAATAAGTTGCAATGTTCAACTAGGGTATGGTTGGTCTGATGATGAGCAAGTAATACAGAAGTGGTGTCATTGGCAAGTGTTTAGAAGGGGCATGTCACGACAGTAAAAAGATTTACAGGATTTTGTTAGGACCTGAGAGGGAAGATGTGTAGTTGCAGTTCGAGTTGGAGACTGGAGTTGCAGTTATTTTGGTCTGGTGATGGGTTCAAATAGCCTGTAGGTGATCTGTAAGCTGTGGGTCAGGACAATAGGTTGTTTGGAAGGAAGGAAGCAAGAAAAAATCAGCGAGTTCTATGAGTTTTCCTTTACAGTAAGGTATATATTTTTCTTTTACCGAAATGTTTATACGCAAAATAGTTGGTTGATTATTTAGTAGTTAATTTAAATTAAATAAATGTTCACTCGATAATTTAATTAAATAATCGTAGGATCAAGATAAAAGATTTGATTGGATTCGAGGCGAGACGATAATGAATTTGAAAGGGGTATTCGCGAAAGTAAAAATCATCGGTGAGTAAATCTCACCTTTTATTTAGAAATTATTTTTATATAGTTAAAAATAATTGTCTGTGCTTGTTTGAATGCTGTTTGATTGTTTTAAAATATATATTAGTTATTTAGGATATATATATATATATTGGGTTGATGGTTGGATTGGATTACCGCAGTCTCATTAGCGGATGCCCGCGGTATCAGTAGCGGATGATTACCCTATACGCCCCACGCTATGATTAGTGGATGACCTTCTATACCGCGATATCCTGCCTCGAAGCAGGATGGGTATTACTATGTTGACTAACGTCTGTGGATGCAGGAAAACAGGTTGGAGGAATCCAACTGGATTCCTCAAAAATATATTATATGTTTGTTGTTTGTTTGATTTCATATATATTCCTATATGATGTGTAAAAAATCAAGTGATTGAAATTGGTTGATGGGATTGTTGAAAATACCACTAGAGCTTGAATATTGATTTATAAAATACCCGGAAAGGGTATTTGATATTTAAAAAGGAAATTCTATTTTTATAAATAGAATTTGAATTTTAAATAAAACTATAGAAAATATTATCTTGTTTTGAAGGTATATAAAACAAGTAATTGAATTTATAAACTTTGTTTATAAATGAAAATATGGGATTTGAATCGAATTTATAAACTTTGTTTATAAATGAAAATATGGGATTTGAATCGAATTTATAAACTTTGTTTATAAATGAAAATATGGGATTAGAATCGAATTTATAAACTTTGTTTATAAATGAAAATATGGGATTTGAATTGAATTTATAAACGTTGTTTATAAATAGAAAAGATGGGATTTGAATTGAATTTATAAACTTTGTTTATAAATAATGCAGAGAATTCAAATGGACTTTAAACTATAGAATTTGAAAATAGAATTCAAATGAAGTTTTAAATAAAGAGAATTCAAATAGAATTGAATTGGAATTTGAATAGAGAAGTCGATAAGGAAACGAGAGTATGAGTATAATTAGAATTTGTTAATATGCAGTTAAAATATATTTGAACATGTCATGTTCAAATATGAAGGTGAAATAGATTGAAAAGTTAAGTAACAGATTTAATTAACAAATTGAGTTAAAACGATTGGTGTAGTTAAAATAGATTGGACAGGCATAAATATACAGGAGACAGGTATGGAATAAAGTATAGAAGTGAAATAAATAGAATGCCCGACAAAAAGGTATGTATTTAATTCATATATGAGATTTTATGCGCCGTATCGGCAAGCCGCTTGGGTTTTCTTTTTCTTTTTGAGATGAGAAGGACCGGGAAAGCTATTTGAAATTTCCCGATGCTCCCGGTACAAAGGAGGTTATAGCGAATTTTTCCGGGAATTTAAGGAGATAGATTATTTTTTTAGATAATTTGACAGTTAGAAATTAACATATAAAAATATATAGAAGTCGATAAGGAAACGAACTTAGAAATAGAATAGTATAATCAAAAAGGAAGACTAGGGATAAAATCTAGTAAAAATAGAAAGAGGAAGAGTATACGTGTTTGCGGTTTTGATTGTATATTATATAGGTGGAACGTGAGATGAAAACGTTCCACTAGATTGTTAATTACTTGATTTAGACATTATTATAATATCAAAAGAGTTTTGATATAAAGATAAGTCAAGTGTTTGGATTCTCATAAGGGAAAAACCCGTTCCATGTTATACGGCGTGGTCTTATGAGATATCATTTAGTTTTCTGAAACTGTTTTAAGCTGTTTACTCATACCAGTCCCATGACCGACCCGGAGTTATTTTGTTTTGTTCTACCTAAACTCTTGGGTGCCTAAATTTGTACGGGTAGTCAAGTAGTTTCAGGATTTTTCAGATATATCTAAAAGAGCTTGGAGCGGGAGGCTTCAGCGTTATCTAGTTATAGTGGTTCCGTTGTGTTGTAAGTGTTGTACTCTGATAAGTGTATGTTACACAGTTAAGATTTTGTATTTCAAAGATATGATGTATTATATTTTGTTCTGCTGCGATGTGAGATTCTGTGTGTTATTTCTGTTCTTCTTCTACCTCTTTCTTCTAAAAAAAAATGTTTCGTATTTTCGTGATATTTGGGTTGGACGTATGATGTATATAGTCAACTCTGATGTTACGGATTTGCGGGTCATTACAGTTGGTATCAGAGCTTAAGTTGAGCGAATACCTAGGCTTTGTGGAATTGTGCTCATTAGAGATAGGATCAGTAGTATCCTAGAATGAGTTGAGTGTATATATATACGAGAGAGCGTATTTGTTATTTGATATAAAAACTGTTTTATATTGTGTTGACTAGTCTGTTGAGTGGATTATAAATTTTGGTCGAATCGTGGGACGCCTCGATGTCGATAGGAGTTTATAAACACTTGAACAGAAGATTGGACACGATATTGTTTTTAAATAGTTGAATTGATTGTTAGGATTATAATCGAATTAGATTATAAAAAAGAAATAGTTATATATAACCAATGGAATTTGTATATAAAATCAAATATACAAATGTGATAAATTGAAATTGAATTCAAAGCAGAATTTAGAATTTAAAATCCTGGGAGTTTGGAAAATATTTTTTTTCTAAATGAATGTCAAGTGATATAGCACTGAACTCATTCAGTAGCCTCGAAGCAGGATGGGTATTACTATGTTGACTAACGTCTGTGGATGCAGGAAAACAGGTTGGAGGAATCCAACTGGATTCCTCAAAAATATATTATCTGTTTGTTGTTTGTTTGATTTCATATATATTCCTATATGATGTGTAAAAAAATCAAGTGATTGAAAATTGGTTGATGGGATTGTTGAAAATACCACTAGAGCTTGAATATTGATTTATAAAATACCCGGAAAGGGTATTTGATATTTAAAAAGGAAATTCTATTTTTATAAATAGAATTTGAATTTTAAATAAAACTATAGAAAATATTAACTTGTTTTGAAGGTATATAAAACAAGTAATTGAATTTATAAACTTTGTTTATAAATGAAAATATGGGATTTGAATCGAATTTATAAACTTTGTTTATAAATGAAAATATGGGATTTGAATCGAATTAATAAACTTTGTTTATAAATGAAAATATGGGATTTGAATTGAATTTATAAACGTTGTTTATAAATAGAAAAGATGGGATTTGAATTGAATTTATAAACTTTGTTTATAAATAATGCAGAGAATTCAAATGGACTTTAAACTATAGAATTTGAAAATAGAATTCAAATGAAGTTTTAAATAAAGAGAATTCAAATAGAATTGAATTGGAATTTGAATAGAGAAGTCGATAAGGAAACGAGAGTATGAGTATAATTAGAATTTGTTAATATGCAGTTAAAATATATTTGAACATGTCATGTTCAAATATGAAGGTGAAATAGACTGAAAAGTTAAGTAACAGATTTAATTAACAAACTGAGTTAAAACGATTGGTGTAGTTAAAATAGATTGGACAGGCATAAATATACAAGAGACAGGTATGGAATAAAGTATATAAGTGAAATAAATAGAATGCCCGACAATAAAGGTACGTATTTAATTCATATATGAGATTTTATGCGCCGTATCGGCAAGCCGCTTGGCTTTTTCTTTTTCTTTTTGAGATGAGAAGGACCGGGAAAGCTATTTGAAATTTCCCGATGCTCCCGGTACAAAGGAGGTTATAGCGAATTTTTCCGGGAATTTAAGGAGATAGATTATTTTTTTAGATAATTTGATAGTTAGAAATTAACATATCAAAATATATAGAAGTCGATAAGGAAACGAACTTAGAAATAGAATAGTACAATAAAAAAGGAAGACTAGGGATAAAATCTAGTAAGAATAGAAAGAGGAAGAGTATACGTGCTTGCGGTTTTGATTGTATATTATATAGGTGGAACGTTAGATGAAAACGTTCCACTAGATTGTTAATTACTTGATTTAGACATTATTATAATATCAAAAGAGTTTTGATATAAAGATAAGTCAAGTGTTGGGATTCTCATAAGGGAAAAACCCGTTCCGTGTTATACGGCGTGGTCTTATGAGATATCATTTAGTTTTCTGAAACTGTTTTAAACTGTTTACTCATACCAGTCCCATGACTGACCCGGAGTTATTTTGTTTTGTTCTACCTAAACTCTTGGGTGCCTAAATTTGTACGGGCAGTCAAGTAGTTTCAGGATTTTTCAGATATATCTAAAGGAGCTTGGAGCAGGAGGCTTCAGCGTTATCTAGTTATAGTGGTTCCGTTGTGTTGTAAGTGTTGTACTCTGATAAGTGTATGTTATACAGTTAAGATTTTTGTATTTCAAAGATATGATATATTATATTTTGTTCCGCTGCGATGTGAGATTCTGTGTGTTATTTCTGTTCTTCTTCTACCTCTTTCTTCTAAAAAAAAATGCTTCGTATTTTCGTGATATTTGGGTTGGACGTATGATGTATGTAGTCAACTCTGATGTTACGGATTTGCGGGTCATTACAGGTTATGTGTGGCCAGGTTGCAAGATGTTCTTGTTGAACCCAGTGTATTCCTCTCTAGAGGTACACTAGCGAAAGGTGGTTCCATACCTTGTCATAGTTGGAAATCCATTATCCAATACGTGCTTGCGATTTTGATTGTATACTATATATGTAGAACGTGAGATGAAAGCGTTTCTGCTAGATTGATATCTATTTGTACTTAGACATTATTATAATATCAGAATGATATTGCTTGTCAAAGATGTTGGATTCTCATAAGGGAAAAAACCGTTCCGTATTTACTGCGTGGTCTTATGAGATATCATATATATGTTAAACTGTGTTAAACTATTTTACTCACACCAGTCCCATGACTGACCTGGAGTTTACTTTGTTGTTTTCCCTAAACTCTTGGGTGCCTAAATTTGTACGGGCAGTCAAGTAGTCGGGATTTACATATATACTTGAAGAGCTGGAGCAGGAGGCTTCTGGATCATATAGCTATAGTTTATTTCCGCTGTGTTGTAAGTGTTGTACTCTGATAAGTGCTATTGTATACATACCTGTTAGATTTCAAAGTTATGTTATATCTTATATGTTATTCGTTCCGCTGTGAGGTTCGTGTTACTCTGATGTTGTGTTCTTCTTCTTCTTCTATTCTAAGTTTCTATCTTATCTATCCTCACCCTCTAATTTCTTTCATTAACTACCAGGATTTTTCGATGTTTTGGTTATCCGACATCTAGCTTATGTCGATAACCAAAGTCGCATAAAATCTAGGTCGTTACAGTTGGTATCAGAGCTTAAGTTAAGAATTACCTTGGCTCTGTGGCGTGACTCGGTAGAGATAGGGTTAGTAATACCCTAGATTGAGTTTGAGTGTATATATACGAGTGCGTATTTGCATTTGATATAAAAATGGTTTTATATTGTGGAGATTCATTGGCTGAGTTGTTTATGAGTTCTGGTCGATCAGTTTGATCCACTGTATCGGTAGGAGTAAATAAACACTTGAATACGATGGACCGACACAGTATGGATATGTGATATATTATCACATATAGGATGTGTTGGTAGTAATTATAATCAGATAAGATTATAAAATGTGAAATGGTTATATATAATCAATCAGAATTTACACAAGTAAATTATATGAAATTTAAATGAATTAAATCTGAATTTAGATCAAAATTGGAATTTAAAATCCCAGAAATGGGAAAGGTGTTTGTAAATGAACCTGGATTTAATATATGTGAATTTTAAGATCCTGGGAGATTTTAAATTTGTTTACAACATTGTAAAAGGATATTTGGAATTGATTTCAAAGTGGAAATGTTTAAAAATGGGTTTTGAAAGTGCTATAGTATTGAACTCACTTCGGTAGCTGGAAAATAGATTCCGATGTTGATCATGACATCATCGGTGTTCATTTTCGAGTATGTAAGTGACGGATTACTACCAAGGATTTTGTTCTGAATTTGTTTTTGGAAAAACAAGTTGTGTTGAATTTCAAAAAGGAAAATTTGATTTTTGAAAGAGGTAAACTGTTTAAAAACTTCTAGGAAGAAAAGGTTGTTTGAATTTAAACAAATTAAAGTAAAATCCAATAGAACTGAGATTGAATTGAAAGCCAGTAAGTGAAAATGATTTGAAATAGACCCAAGAATTTAAATTCTGGAATATAAATTTAACTAATTAAGTTAAATAAATTGAAAAGGGTAAAAGTAAATTAGAATTTAACTTAAACCCAAGTTAAATTAAAACTGAATTGGATTATAGAATACTCTGGAATATAATTGAATAGAATTTGGTTTAGATATAACTGAATGGTTGGATTCGTGAATAAACTGATTTGAGTTTGATTGGAGTGACATTTATATATGTGAGTTGATAATAGATGGAAGGTATATAAGGATATGACCGACAAAAAGGTACAAGTTTATATTCTATATGAGTTTGGAATTTATGAGTCGAATTGGCAAGCCGCTTGGCGTTTTGATTTTCTTTTGGGTTGGAGAAGGCCTAGAGAGGCGAGTTGTGGTTTAACGTATATGCCGGTACAAAGGAGACGCTGGCGAAATTTTTCGAAAAGTTAAGGCGTTAGAAAATTTTCATGATTTTTGAAAATTTAGTTAGTCGGAATAAATTAATATTTTAGTTGATATTAATTGGTTCAGTTGAAACTGGAGATAAGAGGTAAACAGATAAAACTTTACCCAGTAGATAGGGTCGTCCCCTACCTTAGCAATTTCGAGGACGAAATTATTTTAAGGGGGAAAGATTGTAATGACCTGTAATTTGGCAGGAGAATAATTAACTAATTTAATTATTAAATATCGATTTAACGATATCGATAACTGGAATTGAATAATATTTATATTTAATTAATATAAATAATAGGATAATATATTTCTAGAATAGCCGGAAATAGTAGAATTCACAATATGATGTGAACTGGACCTTATATAAGCTATAATTCAGTCTGGGGTTGAATTATAATAACGAATATATTGAATCGGCGACAGTTGAACGTATAATTTATAATATAATTATAATCGAGCTCGAAATGGCGCTGCAGTTCGCTATTTGGCGATTTGAACTTCAACTGGATGTACATGATTCGTTTTAAGCCGGATTTCTGTGAAACAAGAAACGCGTGGAGCTGGTGGAGTATATCTTTCTAGTGGAAGAGAAAAATCGGGATTTCGTCGTGTAGATTTTAATTTACGTCCAAATCAAATTTCAGAAAAAGTCGCTGTGAAATTCCTTTATAATTCGTAACGCTTTATATACGTTATAAAAGGGTTTTTCAATATAAATTGAATATCGATTCAATCTGGACTCGGAATAGCGAGTATATAATTATCCTGGAGTTGTATGATATTCCTCGGTGAATATATACGACAATATAAATTTTTTTATATTTAATTTAATTTTATTTAAATATATTCATATATTTAAATAGGTTATTTAGAGCGTTAAAAATAGCCACTTTTGCAAATGAAGTCGGAATTTGACGAAACCAGTTTTGTTGGATCCGCAACATCAAATAGTTATTAGATTTCCAGTTTCGTGATTTTTAGAGTCACTGTGGGGTCGTACGGATTTTTAGAGTGAAAAACAGTCGATATTTCGACGGTTAAAAATAAGCTGTGTGAGCAAACGGAGTTGGAATTTGACGAAACCAGTTTCGTTGGGACCGTAATGTCGAACTATAGCTGCATGTCCAGTTTGGTGATTTTTGAATATCGTGTGTGATCACACGGATTTTTAGAAGGCGAAAATGAATATAATAATAATAAAAGTAAAATATCTAGATATTTTATCCCTCTTATAAATACCCCTACCCTCTCTTAAAACCTAATTTCCATTTCCTCATTTGTCAAAATTGAGCCGTCAGTGGTTTATTCCGTCCTCAAGCAAAAACCGCAAGTTTTAAAATCATAGAAATTAAAATCAAATGCTATAAATCCTTGTATACATATATTCTTGATCACCAAGTGGTTCTCTTCCTTTTCCACTCGGTTTTGTGATGTTCGATCAACAACCTGGCGTACGAGATTTGCAACAGCGTGCCTGGGGTTCGGCCTTGAGCACTGTATAGAGGGTGAGGATGGATTTCGAGTTCATATTTGAACTCGCGATGGAGAGGAGCACTGGTTGTGGGATTTCAGTTTGATTCTGCACTGAAAAGGGACGATGTAAATTATTGGAGCGAGGCATTTCAACCGAGAACGGGTTTTACTCCCTGAAGCCGAGATGAGTAGAAGTGGTAGGATGGTGTTGAGGAGTTGAAGGAGATCGAAATGGTGGTGTCGGTTCTTGAAATCATGGAAGATGGAGCGAACGGTGTTGGTTTGAAAATC
Source organism: Allium sativum (assembly GCA_030737875.1). Taxonomy (NCBI): domain Eukaryota; kingdom Viridiplantae; phylum Streptophyta; class Magnoliopsida; order Asparagales; family Amaryllidaceae; genus Allium; species Allium sativum. The sequence goes on along the minus strand of CM060924.1, from coordinate 233,103,015 downwards.
GAAAATGGTGTTGGGTTTAATTACTGGAAGCGTGAAAAAGGCATTGGGGAAGACGGGTCAACAAAGGGGTATTGGGTTAGGCTTGATTTTGGTGAGGCCCATGTTCATATTTAACTAAATACTAAGTTCATTTGTTTTAAAATCTTGTTTAACTTGTTAACACCGCATCTAGCTCATACGACGTCGGATTTGCAAACCGTCAGTTGCGTTGAGGTTGTGGTGGAGAGTACTTCGCGTAGGTAGTGGATGGGTATTATTCTGAAGAGTTCGGAATTTTATTTAATTTTAAACACCTATTTGAAATTAAATAAAAACAACGTTGAATCAAGCGATGGTTATCGTTGATAACGATGATCGTCCAATGTGAGTAAATCTCACAAACTCTGAATAGTTTATATTTTCATGTTGTATTTTTAGAACTGTTAAATATTGACTGTTTGCTGTGGGTTGACTGTTTGATTGAACTGCTAGTCAGTTAGTGGAAATTATATATATATAACTATATATATATAAACCGTTAAATATTCAGATATTTACTCAGTTATCAGAATAATTCATATCGAACTGAAAGTGATGATAATCATGTTGTGTAACATCTGTGGATGCAGGGAAACAGGTTGACGGAATCCGACTGGATTCCTCAACAGTTATTTTATTGTTTTTCATATATTTTGATATATAATGTGAATTATAACATGTTGTTGATTGTGTGTGTGTGGACGATATTGGACATCGAAATTTGATATGTTAAACACCATAACATACGGGATGTTGATAAGGGAATTTTCAAAGTGATATTGAAAACAGAATATTTATAAATGGAAAATTTATAAATAAGAGATATTTATAAATTTGAATATTTATAAATAAGGAATATTTATAAATTGGAATATTTATAAATAGGAGATATTTTGAAAAAGAAAATAATTTCAAAACATTTTCTTTTTGAATGGAAAGGCCTGTGTGGCGGGTTTGGGGATTTTCCCGATACTCCCGGTACAAAGGAGGTTATGGCGAATTTTCCCGGGAATTTAAGGAGTTAGAATATTTCAAGAATAAATTCGAAAAGGAAATATTTGTAAACCATTTACCAATAGAATTGAAAAGGAAACGTTATAAAAAGGAAATCATTTTTTTAAGTGTAGAACCGTTATTTAAAAGTAAATCTTTTCAAATGAATAAAATGTTGTTAAAAGGAAATCTTTATAAAGTGAATAAAGTAAATCGAATATGGTATTCGAAAGGAGTTAAATCGAATATGGTATTCGAAGGGAGTAAATCGAATATGGTATTCAAAAGTTAGTAAAACGAATATGCTATTCGAAAGGGGTTAGTCGAGTCGAGTTAGTTGAATAGGGTTAACCAGTTCAGCAGTGTTAACCAGTTGGGTTAAGTAAGTCGAGTTTACCAGTTGGGTTAAGTAAGTCGAGTTTACCAGTTGGGTTAAGTAAGTCGGGTTAATCAGTTAGAGTTAACCAGTTAGAGTTAACCAGTTAGAGTAAATCAGTTAGAGTTAAAATGAACTAGAGTTAATCAAATATAGTTATTTGAGACAGAGTTAGTCAAACATAGTATTCAGGGTAAGTTGTCATCTCGTACGACTGCTAGCATAATTCACAGGGCTGTAAATAGCCTAAGGCAGTCGGATGTTGCCTAAGGGAATCAGGCGTAACCATTGTGATCGCTGCGATCTAGAGTCAAGCGAATGGAGTTAAATCGAATCTAGTTATTCGATAGGAGTAAATCAAGTTGAGTTAAATAAGTTAAGTTAATCGAGTTAAGTTCTTGAGTTAGATTATCGAGATAAGTTAATCGAGTTAAGTTCTTGAGTTAGATTATCGAGATAAGTTAATGGAGTTAAGTTCTTGAGTTAGATTATCGAGATAAGTTAATCGAGTTAAGTTCTTGAGTTAGATTATCGAGATAAGTTAATCGAGTTATGTTCTTGAGTTAGATTATCGAGATAAGTTAATCGAGTTAAGTTCTTGCGTTAGATTATCGAGATAAGTGAGTCGAGTTAAGTTTGTCGAGTTAAATTAATCGATGTTAGTTTCATCGAAAGGAATTAATCAATGTTAGTTTCATCGAACGGAGTTAATCGATGTTAATTTCATCGAAAGGAGTATCGATGTTAGTTTCACCGAAGGGAGTTATCGATTATAGTTTAATCGAAAGGAGTTATCGATTAGTTAAATCGAAAGGAGTTGTCAAATTTAGTTATTCGAAAAGGAGTATCGATGTTAGTTTCATCGAAGGGAGTTATTGATTATAGTTTAATCGAAAGGAGTTATCGATTAGTTAAATCGAAAGGAGTTGTCAAATTTGCTTATTCGAAAAGGAGTTATCGATTTGTTAAATCGAAAGGGAAGATTATCGAATATCGTTTATTCGAGATGAGATTATCGAATATAGTTATTCGAAGGAGTTATCGATTATTAGTTAATCGAAGTGAGTTATAGAATATTAGTTAAATCGAAGGAGTTAACGAATATAGTTTATTCGATGGAGTTAATCGATTAGAGTTAAATCAAAGGAGTTAATCGAATATAGTTTATTCGAATATAGTAAAGGAGTTAATCGAATATAGTTTATTCGAATAGAGTTAGAGGAGTTAATCGAATATAGTTTATTCGAATAGAGTTAAAGGAGTTATCGAATATAGTTTATTCGACAGGAGTTAAATGAATGGGGTTAATCAAATAGAGTTAATCAAATAGAGTAAATCAAATAGAGTTAACCCAATAGGGTCAGTCCAATAGAGTTAATTGAAAAGAGTTAATCGAATATAGTTATTCGAAAGAAAGGTTAAGTAAAGAAGTTAGTTAAAGAAATATAAAGTGAACTTTGCCTATTTCAAGATTAGAAGTGTTGTTGTTCAGTTAAGGTCTGAGAGGTAGTTCTACCCCAACTTGATTGGCTTTGTTTTTAACTGAGGAATGGTTAAGGTTCGGCAGTAAAGGATGGTAAAGTGAATTTAGTAATTAAAGAAAATGGTTGAGTTGGCATAGCGATGTTTTATCTAAACATCTGTTTAATCCAAACGTAGTAGTTTGGAAATGTTTTCCAAACAAGAATCAGAAATGTTTTCTAAATACAGAAAACAAGGAATGGAAATATTTCCAGTGTTAATAACGTATATTTTCTAAATATAGAAAATAGAAAATGTTGAATATAGGGAAACAAGAGATTTAAAATGAACTAAAGAGATAAATGTTAAATGATGTTTGTTTGATATAATTTCCATCTGGAAATAATATCGTTGTTTGCACACTTGTTTTCTTTGATAGTTAACTCACAGACTATCGAAGTTTTGACCATTTTTAACGTTGTTAATATGGAGAGACCGGTTATATTATTATCCAAAGAACCACTCTGTATTGGCACAAGCGTTGTGAATCATTAATGCCAAAGATAATTGAAGACGGAGTAAAGTGCAAGGGCTGTTGTATAAGTCTTAGTTAACAGTGACTAAGATGGATATACTAAATAGTGCCTTCGGTTTGTCCAGTCCCAGGACAACTTGTATGGACGATATCTGACAGAGTATATCCAATGGATCACGTAAGTTGATCTCTTCAAACATATATACGTTGGTGGCGGAGGAATTCGTTTCTCTTAGCTGTATACCCGTTGTATTTTTGAGGAAATCAATTTGTGATTTGGTGGGTATGACGATGTGACATTCTAAGTGAATGAAGATGGATGTCTGACAGAGTATTTCCAGACGAGCACGTACATTGATTTCTCCAACCGTACCAAGAGTGGAAGCGGAGAAGGAAACTTCTTTTAGCTAACACATAATGTATTGTTGAGGACGTCAATCGGTGATTGGATGGATTTGATGATGTGGCATTTAAAGTGAATCTGATGTGAAGATAAGCGTAGCTTCTAGCCTCACATCCGGTAAATGATAGAAATCGGGCAGGTAGCATGGCTATGTAGATCGCACCTATTAGGGTGTATAATCACCTGATCTAGAGTTTCATTTATTTCTAAAAATCTATTGTTGATGCTGTCCCATTCGGGAAACGGTTGCTGATCCCAACCGTTGGTGATATACATTCGATACACTCAAGCGAAATGAGTGGTCGGTCATTTGTGGCCGGGTTGCAAGATGTTCTTGTTGAACCCAGTGTATTCCTCTCTATAGGTACACTAGTGAAAGGTGGTTCCATACCTTGTCATAGTTGGAAATCCATTATCCAATACGTGCTTGCGATTTTGATTGTATACTATATATGTAGAACGTGAGATGAAAGCGTCTTTGCTAGATTGATATCTATTTGTACTTAGACATTATTATAATATCAGAATGATATTGCTTGTCAAAGATGTTGGATTCTCATAAGGGAAAAACCCGTTCCGTATTTACGGTGTGGTCTTATGAGATATCATATATATGTTAAACTGTGTTGAACTATTTTACTCACACTAGTCCCATGACTGACCCGGGCTTTACTTTGTTGTTTTCCCTAAACTCTTGGATGACTAAATTTGTACGGGCAGTCAAGTAGTCGGGATTTACAGATATACTTGAAGAGATGGCGCAGGAGGCTTCTGGATCACATAGCTATAGTTTATTTCCACTGTGTTGTAAGTGCTATACTCTGATAAGTGCTATTGTATACATTACTGTTATATTTCAAAGTTATGTTATATCTTATATGTTATTCATTCCGCTGTGAGGTTCGTGTTACTCTGATGTTGTGTTCTTCTTCTTCTTCTATTCTAAGTTTCTATCTTATCTATCCTCACCCTCTAATTTCTTTCATTAACTACCAGGATTTTTCGATGTTTTGGTTATCGACATCGAGCTTATGTCGATAACCAAAGTCGCTCGAAATCCGGGTCGTTACAAATAGCGTAAGTAGGATTACATTTTTATCCTTACACTGTTTATAATACCGTAGTCTATACAGATACCGTAAAGTCCACAGTACGTAGTGGCTATCAGAGAGCACTCCATAGGTATGGTACAAATCAAAGTCGTAGGGGGCTCGATCAGGATAATATGACAAGGCACACGAAGAATGTCCAGAGTAGGAATATACTAGTTGCATGCCCGGACTGGTGGTAACGCATAGCCGTGACTACCGTCCACTTCGGACAACACTCCCAAATTACAGATGTGCATCAAATCAAATCAATCAAACCAGGGGCCTATAGTAATAAAGGAAGAAGCGTTGCCGCAGAGGTTGCTAACCCCAATTTGGTCATGGTATAGCCCTGTTTTAGTCATTTTAATTACGACTCGAAGGTCAAGGATATCCACTATCGTTCTCTTTCTTCAAATCCAGTAATCGCCTCCAAATCAACCTACTTCATTCTGGAACTCCACCGCGTACATAGTTGTTAAAGTGGTTTCCAGTATTGGCAGAGAGTATGATAATGTCCGATCCCGGTCTCTTTAACAACCCAATGTTTACATTTTTCACACCGGTCGTATTTACATTTCAAAGGATTCATACTTTGCATCAAAATATCATATTTTCATAAAAATCATTTCAATATTCAAGAGAGAATATTATTCATCAAAAATCTACATTTTAGTAATTTAAAATCTTGAAACAATTCCAACTTTAAAATAATTTGAATATTAAAATAGTAAATATATATATACACACACATTTTAATAGTTTAGATATATAATAAAAATAGTTTGAAAATAATAATTAGTAGTTAAAATAGAAAAATCAAATTTAGTAAAATCTACAGTTAAAATAATAAAGTAGTTTATAAAATAAATAGTAAATATTAAAATAGTTAATTTAAAATAAATTAGTTATAAGGTAAATAGTTTATAAAGAATTTTTTTATTATAAACTAAAATAGTTTATAAATGGTTTAAAAATACTATAGTTGGAATTAGAATCATATCTTCAAAATTTAACCAAATAGAGAATCATATTTCAGTTTCAAATCAAGTCGACTAATTTCAATATCTTAATTTAAAAAGGATTTGACTTCTCGTTCATATTTAATTCGGTCCAACAGTTCGATTTCAAACAATTCGATTTAATAATTAAATTTCAATTATAATTCTCACATTGAATTATTCGTTTATAAAATCTTGAGTTCACAGTTCAATTATTACTATAAATCAAGTTAATTTAAAGTAAATATCAAAGGTTCAATTTCGATAAATTTATATTTTATATTAAATTTAATTTCAACTTCAGTTATTCATATATACGAATTCCTCAAAATTTTAAAATTATAATTTCAAGTCTTAAAGTTCAAATTTAAAGAAAATAAATTAATAATATCATTTATTTGTCTTTAAAACAAATTTCAAAATTCAAGGTTAAAACAATTTTTATTTAACCAACCGGTGTCCGAATATAATTTCTATCCTATGGTCAAGTAATACTTAAAATTTAATTTTAGTATTTTGGGAAAGGATATATATCATTTCAATCCAAATCAGGGTCATAGGTATTTATCATTTCAACCTACATTCTTAATTCATTTTAAGGATTAATTGAAACACCCCACCACCGTTAAGGTCACTCACAAAGGGAATGCCTTAACTTCGGTGAAGCGCTTTAGGTAAAAGATGCAGATAAATTACAAGACAGACAAATAAAACAGCGGAAAATAAAGTCATTTTATTAACAATGTGATTCAGTCAAGCTTTTACAACAATTTTCTCAAATCATACTTAAAAGTAATACATGGAACTTCTGTCTTTATTTCTTAACTTCCAAGTGTAAAAGAAGCACAAAGATAACAATGATATTCCCAAAATAAAGCATGAACCAGCCATAACAGTGAAAGAGAGAGAGAGAGAGAGAGTCCAAAGCAATAAACCAACTAATCTTCAAGATTGGAAAGAGAAGAGGTCCAACCTAGGCTGAGCTATTCCCTCCCTGACCACCTGGAGGGGGGGGGGGACGGAAGAAAAGAGGCGAAAAACAAACGAGGCCAGACATAAGTCTGGTAAGTCCAGTGATCTTTCAGCATGCAAACAAGATAAAGGATCATGATATGAATAAACTAAAAATAGGACAATACCATAAAAACAAGATAACTAAAGACAAGATAGGTACAAGGTGAAATGAATGCGCTTCTACTTTTTCTTTGCTTCGCTACTACTCTGTTAATCTGATTTCTATATTTATCTCTGCACCACCTAACTAGTGTCCCAACTAGTAATCTGTATAAAATGATAATCGTGATCCCAACCCCCATAATTGTGGTAGCCTTCAGGTGTACATCTATCGTGAGGATTCCACCTCAATCAGCCTAATTGCCATGAACATGTTAGATGTACCCTTACTACCCAATCGATCAACTCCCTACTTGTATTCATGTTCCATGTGTCTATGTCAATCGGCCCTCTCTTGCGTGTAGATACCCTGTGCTGGTCCCACCATAAGTTGTATCAATCCTTATGATAGCGACCCGACACGATTCAAGATTCACAGTGTATAACTACTGGTACTCAGTGTAACACCCCGAATTTTAGTTAATGCTAAAATTCACTAATTACAGAATAAATAATCTCATATGTGAGAATTGGGGGAAACGGGCTGCGTCATTGCGTTCGTCTCGGAAAAAATACGCGAAATAGAGTCCGAGTTTTCGAGAATCGGAGTCCGTATGGCCCGGTTATGGCCCAAAGAAGTTTTCAGAAAATTCAAAGTTAAAAACAGATTTAAAATTCAGTTCTAAAACAAGTTTGGAGCCAAAAGCGGAAAGGGCGGGAAAATTCCCGCCTAACCCCGTGTCGACAGGCATGTCGACAGGGGTGTCGACAGCCCTGTCGACAGGGGTGTCGACAGGGGTGTCGGCCCTGTTGATCTGGGTGCACCAGATCTAGTTTTTGGGTTAGTCTTGGGCTGTGTTCTAGAGATTTCCGAAATCTAAGGGTCCTAATCTAATCTAGGGTTAATCTAAGGGCCTAAAACACTCACCTAATCTATAAATACACCCTAAACCTACCCTAATCCATACTAAAAATAGGTTTGAGGGCTACATGCCGCCAAATTAAAACTTTGAAGGAGCCTCCACTAATTTATGAAGGAAGTTGCAAGCTAATCAACCTCTAATCATCATCTTCTTCATATTTAGCAACTAGTTCTACTTCATAAGTTTGCTAATCTTGGTTTTGGTGAGTTTCTATCACTTTAACATCAATTGCTAAAGTAAGTAGATTAGGTGTAATGAGACTTATGGTCTTGAATGCGGATTAGTGAGTTTGAATCATTTGTAATGATATGCTACTCTATGTTTTCCTATGTTTATGCATATTTAATAAGTGGGTTTATGCATGTTTAATAAGTTGGTTTATGCATGTTTAACAAGTGGGTTTATGCATGTTTAATAAGTGGGTTTATGCATATTTAATAAGTGGGTTTATGCATGTTTAACAAGTGGGTTATGCAAGTTCATATGCAAGTTATGTATATGCTTAAATGCAAGTTTAACATGATATGCAAGTTATGCATGCTTATGCAAGTATGAGAATGCTTATGCAAGTTATGTATATGCTTAAATGCAAGTTTAACATGATATGCAAGTTATGCATGCTTATGCAAGTATGAGAATGCTTATGCAAGTTAGGTATATGCTTAAATGCAAGTTTAACATGATATGCAAGTTATGCATGCTTATGCAAGTATGAGAATGCTTATGCAAGTTATGTGTATGCTTAAATGCATGTTTAACATGTTATGCAAGACATGTGTATGATAATATGCAAGTTTGGGTTAAATGTAGTTGGGTTAATATATGCTCATATATGCAAGTTGACATCCTCTTAACCCATGACAAAGTTATGTGCTAAGATTTGGTTAAACCCATGATATTTGTGATGGATCTTCCCTTTATTATGTCATGAAATGAGAACGATTTACGTGGGGAACGATGGGGTTAATAAATATGTTAATAAAAGTATGATTGGGTATGATTAAGCATACCATAAAAATAAATTAGCATAAGTGGGAATTTACCTATTGAGTTAGGTCTACCCCATGGGAATTTACCTATTGAGTTAGGTCTACCCATGTTACGAAAAATGTGTAATTAATTAGGGATAATTAATTATGGGGGTGATTAATTAGGTGTAATTAATCAACTAAGACACGAGGTTGGACCCTTTTGTAGCGGAAGTCTGCCCGGAACCGACCGGCCATCCAGCGGCTACAAATGATTGGCCCAATGTGAGAGGTCTTAGTCATAAATTAAATACGTGATTAAAGTAAAGACACGAGGTTAGGCCCTTTTTATGACAGAAGTCTGCCCGGAACCAACCGGCATATCCAGCAGTCATAAAAAGATGGTCTAACGTGAGAGGTCTTTATGAGGTCATGATCTTAATTAATTAATTAAGAAACACTTATCCATATTAGCATGTAGTGGGACATGAGGGGTTAAGTGGGTGCCTTGGGTGGCATGTGGAAATCTAGTGGTTGCCTTGGGTGGCAATAGAAAATACGATTAGAATACTTAACCAAAGTGGAAACATGTAATTAAACATGATTAAAGGGTTAAGTGGGATGCACTAGAAAAGGGACAAGCTTAGGTGGGTAGCTTGTGGGGGCCCATTTCAACCAGTAACCCATATGTATCTTATTGGGCTCGACCCATGTCGAGGACGGGACACGCGTACTGGGCTTGACTATAAGAGGCCAAAACGGGTCAGCGGTGGCAACGCAAGTCCAACGGGTTTCATATGCGTGTGTGGACCCGGGCTGGTAGGTAAGACGTTATTGCATCGTGTAGATATAAGCCGTGCACCGTTAATTATATCGGGTTGCCACTTTGGAGAGTGATACACCCCACTGTGGGGCCGGCACGGGTATCTACGGTAGGGAGCCGATCGCTTGGGAGTGGTGGGTACACCTAGTGGAGATAGGGGCAGACGGCACCTATGTAGTCAGCTAGGGGTACACGAAACTACTGGGAAAATTTTCTAAGTCCTTGGGAGGGATCAACCTTTATGTAGGAATGACTGGTGTGGTGCAGTGTAGTAATTATCCTTGGGTGGGTAAATGCGTCTTTACAGTTATCTTAGTCTACCAAGCTGCTTAGTGTAGCCATTCATCCCCAGACATTACCGTATGTCAAGTTTATGTCTTCTCTGGTTACTTTAATGATTGTATTGTTAAAGTTATAGGACTCGCTCAGACTTATGTCTGACCCCGTTGTTTTTATCTTTTTTCCCAACCCTCAGGTTCTCAGAGTGGGCCCGGCACGAGTGGGCTTTGATCAGGCTGCTTTTATTACTCTCTTGGAGCTTGGACCCTAGATGTAGAGCTCAGCTTACCCTTTTCTTTTATGGCTATCAGTTCATGTATTGGGATTATGTATTTTTATTTAGCAGGATGGATATTTGTACTTGACTTCTATTATGGTTTTGTGATGTAACCAGACATGTTTTATTTTCCACTGCAATTGAAATGATGTTTTAAATTTTCAAGTATTACTTATATTTGTCTTGCTGTAATTACTCTGTTCTATATTCACTCAAAATACTCCACCGATGTTATGGCATTCCCTTAGAGAGTGACCATAGCGGGCGTGGGGTGTTACACGTGGTATCAGAGCAAAGGTTACCGGAACAGATAAAATTTTTAGAAAACTATTTTTCTAAAAACATTTTTGGAAGAGGTATTTTTTAAAAAAAAACATGTCTTTAAAGAGAAAAGTTTTTGAAAGAAAAGCATAATCCCCAATAGCCATATCTTGATCTTTCGAATTCTCCGTTTTGAATCTTTCCTTTTTCGTTTCAGCATGGCTGAGGATCTTAACTTTCCGGAGGGTGTGACGATACCAGTATGGTATAGGAGATTGATGGAGGCTAGGGCCACCACTGCGGGTCCAACAAATGTTCCTCCACCAACCGTAGCACCCGATCTTCCTCCTCCCCCTCCTCCTCGCACGGATACTTTTGCTAAGACTTGCAAGGAATTCAAAGCTATGGGAGGGAAACCTTTTCAAGGATCTGAAACTTTTGTGGAGGCTAGAGATTGGCTTAAGGAGGTGGAAGAGTTGATAGATATCTTTGAGATGGAAGAAGGAAAGAAAGTCAAGTTAGCTGCTTGGTTAATGAAGGGAGAGGCCTCATTCTGGTGGGAGGTCACTAATGGGGAACGCCCCGTTGACTCTTGGGCGGATTTTAGGCAAAGATTTGTGGCAAAGTTTCTCTCAAGGGCGGAGGAAAACTTGTATATGGAAAGATTCTTGACTCTAAAGCAAGGAAATCTCTCAGTGAAGGAATATGTCAACAAGTTTAATCAATTGGCAAGGTTTGGCCTAGACATGGTGAATACACCGGAGAAGAAGGCTTTGAGGTTCGTGAAAGGCTTGAATGAACCGATGCATGGTCTGGCTATGACTCATATCCCTATGGGGGCCACCTTTGAGAAGCTAGTTGACATGGCACTCATGCATGAAGAAGAGAAGGGTCTCAATGCTAATAAGGCACCTGAGAAGAAGGGAGATCAAAAGAAACCTCAGCAACAACAGCAAAACAAAGGTGGGAAAGGCAACGGTGGCAAGGGCAAGAAGAAGTGTTTCAATTGTGGGACACCTGGCCATCTAAGCAAGGATTGTCGCAAGAAGAAGAAGACTGGCTGCTTCCACTGTGGCGAAGCGGGGCATCTAGTGAAGGATTGCCCTAAGAAGGGGAAAAGGACGGGATCTACCTCAGGAGGACAGGTGCAAGCTCTTATGGCACCGAGTCAGGCTAGGGGGCAAGTACAGGCCCTCGCGGTTCCACCGATTCAGGAAAGAGGTAGAACTATCTCCGTTGAAAGTCTGGTTTTTCTATTTGATCATCCTGTCCGTACATTGTTTGATTCAGGCGCATCGCATTCGTTTATCTCATCATCATTAGTTGAGTCACTGCACTTAGACACCAGTCTGGTAGATGATCCCTAGGTTGTTTCAAACCCAATTGGGGGCTCCACTTATTTGTCCATGATATGTTTGGGTTTGAAGATTTCTATACTTAGCATTGAGTTTAGATGTGATGCTTTTGTTTTGGGCTTCACGGGCTATGGGTTGATTTTGGGCATGGACTAGTTATCCAGTAATGGTGCTGTTCTTGATTGCGAAAGGAGAGTTGTTAGGCTCACGACCCGCTTGGGTAACACTCTCGAGATCTCTTGTAATCCCATGGATTCTGTTATGCTAAGTTATCTTGAATCGCTTGACGCTTCGGTCGAGAGTTTGCAATCTGTTAGAGTGGTCCGGGAATATTCGGATGTGTTTGAGGAGGTGAAGGGCTTACCTCCGAAGCGGGAGATTGACTTCCGAATATATCTGGTGGATAATGCTAAACCTGTATCTGTACCAGTGCGCCACATGGCTCCTCGTGAGAGGAGGGAACTCCATAAGCAAGTAGGGGAGTTGCTTGAGAAGGGGTTCATAAGACGAAGTATATCGGAGTGGGATGCTCCAGTAGTTTTTGCTACGAAGGCGGATGGGTCCCTCAGACTTTGTGTAGACTATAGAGAACTCAACAAGTTTTGTGGGCCAATATGTATTGTTAAAGTTATAGGACTCGCTCTGACTTATGTCTGACCCCGTTGTTTTTATCTTTTTTCCCAACCCTCAGGTTCTCAGAGTGGGCCCGGCACGAGTGGGCTTTGATCAGGCTGCTTTTATTACTCTCTTGGAGCTTGGACCCTAGATGTAGAGCTCAGCTTACCCTTTTCTTTTATGGCTATCAGTTCATGTATTGGGATTATGTATTTTTATTTAGCAGGATGGATATTTGTACTTGACTTCTATTATGGTTTTGTGATGTAACCAGACATGTTTTATTTTCCGCTGCAATTGAAATGATGTTTTAAATTTTCAAGTATTACTTATATCTGTCTTGCTGTAATTACTCTGTTCTATATTCACTCAAAATACTCCACCGATGTTATGGCATTCCCTTAGAGAGTGACCATAGCGGGCGTGGGGTGTTACACTCAGTGCCTACTTTTTCCCACTCCAGAGTACGTGCACGCCCGTAAACCGTCGGAACCTACACTGACGTACCCCCTGCCGCTGCTTTGATCGCTTATAATCAGCCCAGTAATCGTGCCCCACCCTGCCTAGTTCAGGGTACCGTGATACATCTATGTGGGTTACTGCTGAAATGGGTCCCCATTACTGGGGTTTCCTTATTGGTTAAGTTTGTGGGCCTATATATACAAATATTACCCACCTATACGAAATGTACTTAACCCTCCCACCGGTTCTAGCTTGTTTACTTAACGGTTAAGTTTGTGGGCCTATATGTGCTAATATTACCCACCTAAACGGGATGCACTTAACCCTCCCATCGATTCAAGTATGTTTATTTAACGGTTAAGTTTTGTGGGCCAATATGTACTAATATTACCCACCAACCCGATATGTACTTAACCTCCCGCACATTATGTCGTATTGGTTAATTGCTGTCCATCCATGTTAACTTAACCCACCCATTCATCGTGTCATGTTGGTTAAGTGTTCCTTATGAACTTGACCCTCCTTACTTATCATGTTGGATCGGTTAAGTGTTTCCTATTAACTTAACCCCATTCGTTCAACAAGTTATATTGGCCAAGTGTTTCTTGTTAACTAACCCCACGTATTCATCTTGTTGTATTGGTTAAGTGTCATCAATCAATTTAAGTTAACTTAACCCACCTACGTGTCATATTACTTTGGTTAAGTGTTGCCTTCTTGTGTTAACTTAACCCTACCACAAATCAAGTTATATAGGTTAAGTGTTGCCCTCTTGTTTTTACTTAACCTTACCACAAATCAAGTTATATTGGTTAAGTGTTGTCCTCTTGTTTTTACTTAACCTTACCACAAATCAAGTTATATTGGTTAAGTGTTTCTTATTACTTAACCCTACCCATTCATCATGCTATACTGGTTAAGTGTTTCCTATTAACTTAACCCTAGTCATTCATCTTGTTATAACAACAAAGTGTTCTAAGTTTACTTAACCACACCTTCTAGTCTAGTTAACATGTTAAATTGGTTAAGTGTTCTAAATTTACTTAACCTCACCACTTGTTTAATTAACATGTTATAACGGTTAAGTGTTCTAAATTTCCTTAACCACACCACTTGTCTAATTAACATGTTATAATGGTTAAGTGTTCTAAATTTACTTAACCTCACCACTTGTCTAATTAACATGTTATAACGGTTAAGTGTTCTAAATTTACTTAACCTCACCCATTAGTTTAGTTAACATGTTTAATTGGTTAAGTGTTTCCTTAATTGACTTAACCCTACCAATCTTGACTTAGCTTTATTAAAGCACCAACCACTCACATTAGACAGGTATTGTTGTGGTCATTGGATGTGCCGGTCGGTTTTGGGCGATTTTACACCACAACTCAGTCTAACCCCGGGTCCTTTTTGGGCTCAATGCACTAACCACCCACATTAGACAGGTATTGTTGTGGTCACTGGATGTGCCGGTTGGTTCCGGGCAGTTTTACACCACAACTCAGTCTAACCTCGGGTTAGGCATATTCATCTTTTGCTAAATTTACATGTTTGTCATTTATGTCAAGTATACATGTAAATTTTCTTCAAATTTTTTCATGTCACATTATTTTAATTATGTTCATAACTTAAGTTATGTTTATAACCAATGGTATATAAATTATACCATTTCATGGCCTTAACCATTTAGATGGTTATGGGCCCACCTACATCATTAACATGTTATAATTTAATGTCCATCCCAACATTACCCCCGTTTATACGTTCGCATCAATCACATAAAGTAATTAGGCCCGCAAATTTGCCTAATTTATAAACAAGAGGTAAAAGAAGGTAACGTGCCTAATATAAATCCAACCAAACATATGTCATGTAATGTTGACATAGAACATCATTCATTTCAACTAACATGTCTCATGAACTTGCATATGAATTGGACTAAATGATCACAAGCCTAAACATGTTAATATGTAGATCTAGGCATATGTAAACATAACTTGTTTTATAAACTAGCATATGTCATAATCATGACATGTACATTACCAAAGCATGTATAAGTTTAACTTTAACATGTAGATGTGAACTAGATCTAACAATGATGATCATATGAACTTGCATGAATCCACTTTATAAACATGCATATATATATATATATATATATATCTAGTTTTGGATCTAACACAAAACATGTAACTTGCATATGAACATATATATATATATATATATATATATATATATATAGATCTTGACTTGGATCTAACATAAAACATGTAACTTGCATTAAATCATATGAACATATGTATAGATCTTGACTTGGATCTAATTAGCATGGATTTAAACACATAAAGTTGTAGATCTAAACATGTAGGCATATGGATCGAACATTATTTAGCCTAAAAACTTGCATGTAACATATCATGAAAAGATTATCAAACTTATATACGGTATGATAGTTTCATTCCCCAAATCATAATAGGTTCATCATCAATCCCAATACGATAAGTCCAATAAATCACAATCATTCCAAGACATACATGACAAAATTATCACAAGAAATGGACATGAATCAGCATCATCATTATCATACAGCTTGGTAAAATTCTATTTTCATTTTATTACAAATTACATCTTAAATTTGTTCACATCTAAAAGATAACTAAACTTACTAACAAAAGACGATCTTGATTTCTGGAATCTGCATTCTAAAGTTTAAATGCTCGCCTTTGATGTAGACTAATCATTGTTTTAATTTAGATTTGATTTGATTCGTCACTTTTAATTAGCTTCTATCTTGCCTTTGAGTTGAAAGGGATGACGGCTAGGTTTAGATGAGAGTGAATAATAGAATTAGGTTTTAGGTTTAGGTTCCTTATATAGTTGTAGAGAGTGTTTTAGGACCATTAGATTAACCCTGAACCATCAGAACCAATCAGATGCCACATCTACCTTAGAGCGAATCGGCCCACGGGTTGACAACCAAACACCCTGAATCAACCCCTATTCGACCCAATGGGGCTTGGGTCGACCTCAAAAATGGGCCGGTTCAGTTATTACCCCTCTCGATTCGCTGTTTTGAACTTTTTTGCATATTTATTTATTTAATTTTTATATATATCTATATATATTTTTCTCATATGCATACAAACTTCAGGGCTTAATAACTTCTTCAAGGTATCTGTTTTATGCAAACCAAATGTCTATCTTGACCAAAATTTTGAGACGAACGTAATAGCGCAACCCATTTCACTTAATTCTTCCTCTAAAAATTAAGTGTTCTTGAATTTGTTAATTTTAATATTCCCAGAAAATTCGGGGTGTTACATTAATCCCGGGTATATTTGATGCCCGTAACATCTAGGGTAGTAGTTGGGATTAATCAACATAAATCAATAACATATATAAACAATATCGACAACAAGGTGAATTTCATACCAATACATTTAACAAATAAATTCAAGGCCTACATCAAAATCAACACATCTAAATGGTTAAATAATATCAATTACTAGTCATCAGGTATGAGGTTTTTATTATTATTATTAAAACTAGAAATAAATCTATAATAGTGCAATTTATATAACAGTTAAATCAAATTATATAGTCTATACAGATTTAATCATAAATATGCAATTTAAACAATCAAATAGCAACCAATATAATCATATCATGACATGAATTTAATTTAACTAACAATCACATATTTTAGTTAGATGTGAGTGGGAATAATCACTCACCTTTGGTTATGATCGAGATTAAAATCCGAATTTTAGCCCAACAATCAACGGTCTTAGAATCAGTTCAAACCAGTGCCATCGCGAAGAGCTCGTCGATGTGATTCCAACGCAACAAACCGCGTGTCAATTGGAGCTCGCATGAAAAAGTTATCCACGTTTAAATCCTTGAATTCAAAAATAAATTTAAAATAAACACAAAACTCGTCACCCACTAATTTTCTGCCACGTTAGCACTCACTCCTCCTTCTATATCGCGTTTTCACGCTGCATCAATCACGAACCCAAACCGTGAATCCCAAAACACCACCACACGCCGCTACACACATCCGAGACCCGATCAGACTACGTCATTGTGCTCACCACCACTTACTCCCCCAGTGCCCTGACCGCCGCTTCACTCGGTGATCCCCATTGCCGAGAAAAGACCCAAATCCGTTCGCCTTTTTCATGCAATTTTTGGCGATCTGATATATAAAACCCTATGATCAACTGTATGGATGTATAGCCCTTGTCGAGAACAACAATTTTTGCTTTGGAATCACTGAATTTCGTTAATCGGTTCAAAAGAAATTAGAGGAGAAAGGATTGAAGGTTTCTGGCCATAAGAAAGATAAGAACGGCGGCGGCCATATAATTCTAGTGTTTCTGAAAATAAAATAATAATATATTTATAGATTTGTGTGGTATTTAATCCAAAATTCAAACAGACTCCAAATCAGGCCTGCTTACTGCCTAACAATAGGTTTTGATGCCTTCTGGACGCAATGGAATAGGTTTCAATGCCCAATTTTAAAGTCTACAATAGCTTCTACTAAACTTGATTATTAAATTGAACTGTACATATAAATTTATATGCGTTTTATTTTCTTACGATCAAACTAAAATTCCGACGGCTATGAAATTTTATACATTACAATAATTTACAAATTTGGATCAAATAAAATTAATTTTATCGAATTCTGATATCATTTGCAAAATGACAAATTTTGACCAGTGAATTAATAAAATAAAATATTCGCTTTTGTTTATTAACCAATAAATTAAATTCAAAGGTTTACAAATTCAGTTAAAATCGAAATAAAACTTCATTATAAATTTATAAATCAATTATTTCTTATTGTGAACAAATTTTAATATTACAAATTCAAATTTTAGTTCATACATTATCAATATACGACATAAATCATTAATTTTTAATATTTAATACAATTTTATTTAAAAACATATTAAATTTAATAAGTTAAATTATTGCAAAATCATAGGATGTTACATCATCATTTTGAAATTCTTCAAAAATCTCATCATCTAAAGCGTGCTTTCTAATGTAGTTGTGAATTACACATGCTGCTATGACAATATTAATTTGTTTGTGAAGACTATGCAGCGGCTTCGTTTCAAAAATAGGAAAACATGCTTTAAGAATGCCAAAACAACATTCGTTGATTTTCCGCAAAGATGAGTGGGCATAATCATATTACTCCTCGTGGATTGTGGTGTCCTATTTGCTCCTTTAAAGTCACTGCGATTGTATCTTTCTCCTCTACATGGGGCTAAAAACCCATGCATATTAGCATATCTTGTATCGACCAAATAAAATTTCCCTATCGAATAAAAGATACGTAATTATAGACTCATAACTAAATTTAAATTTGAGTTTATTTTGGCATACAGAATTACAAGAGCTATTCAATTTTATGATTCTGAAATTCATATAAGTATTGTTGTAAAAAACAATGACAAATAATACCTTTTGGAGGCATCAGAAACTTTTTATTTATTTGAATCATTAATTGTATCCATCAATATTCTTGAATCATTTTCATTGCCTTTCATCCAGTTAAAATGTATGTGAAATACATATCAAAATCGCATGTGCACATTACATTTAGGGTAGATAAACTTCTTCATCCTCTATATGGAATTTGTGCCTTTCCCGCCACAGATGCACTAAAATATATATCATCGGTCTCTCCAATGCAATTCTAAAAGAAAAAACAATTACAAATATTATTGTTAGCCATACAAAATTTAGAATATATTTTCTCGAGGAAATGCGGCATGAAATGGTCGATTTGCACTTATGAATAAATATTGATAGAAACATATAATAAAGTTACCACAAAAACATACCTTAAGCCAAGATCAATATTTATCACCTTTGCTTTTCAAGTATGGATGAGCTATCGCGAAATTTGGAGGTTCAATGCATTCTTTAGCGAATTTACATAAAGCCTTTAATACAATTCCGAGATGACATGAAATTATTTTCGAAGAGTGTTGAAAATAATCAGAATAACTCTATTTCTATTATTATGGCCAACTATGTATAGTAATATGCACATTTGTTCTTCCACTTTAACGTGTTGTGTATCGCGCAACAACTCACGAGTCTTTAGAGCCTCATATAAATCTAGTAAAACATTGGCATGAATGCAAAACATGCCCATGCATCTAGTTGTTTGACCATTGAGCACATTAAAAATTCACTCAATGTGCCATTTCTGTGTGTTTGCCTCGGGATCCATCTTGAATGATATTTATTTCCAATATGGCCAACTATCAACTCAATAGTTTCTTGTTTGATATCACTTGACCCACTTAATTCGCTACTTGAACTCATATTTTCCGATATCCTACAAGTTGATAAGAACAATATAAGAACATAATATGCTATAAACCATAACTTGCATTTATATGTAGGAAATTTATTTTTACCCCAAAGCAATAGATATGACAGAATATTCTGTTAATAAAAGATGTAAGAACACATAATATGCTATAAACAATCAACGCGATTTTCAACCCAATTCGAATGTCAAATAAACATCATACTTGAAAATATTCCATAGCTAGGCAGGTATACACTCAGTATTGACTTTCTTTGTTTTACAAAAAGTGAAAAAGTTGCATCAGGTAGGCATACGATACAATTATCTTATAGCGTATGCATCGTTAAAAAGGCAAGCAATTAAAGCTACAGTTAGAATAAAAAAGAAATGAAAGGACGGATGAGAAAAGAAATAGGAAATGGTGTCATGCCACTTGTTGCCACTTCTACTACAGTCAAAAATCGACATAAGGGACTGCCTCACTTTGGAATCGGCAAAATGGACTAGTTACAAAAATATTCCAAAAATTGATAATGTATGATACAATTCAGATATTTGTAAGGGCTTACAAAGATGAACCAAAAAGATATGCTGAGAATTTCAAACATCTGAAATGTATTATACATTTCAGATATTTTGAGAATTTCAGATATTTGTAAGCCCTTACATATATGAACCACAAAGTTGCATTATACATTTTAGAATGTTAAATGGGAAGTCTGACCTGAAGTATTAGTTGTTGTTAAAACAGTAGTTGAAATCCCTCACTCCCAAGCCTGAAAAGATGAACCACAAAAGCGAAGCCAAGCAGGAAAAACCAAATGAGCATTATTCTTCTGAATGCATGCAGTAAAACAAAATGATGATCCCAATGCAAAAATCTCAAAAGCCGGTTCCAAACAGTCAAAGCAAAAGAAGCATGGAGAGTTAGAATGCTAATAATTGAAGCACATACTTCATTTTAATTAAATAAGAAGCATGGAGAGTTAGAATGCTAATAATTTCAAAAAATAATAATAATCAATATAGTGTCATTTCCCTAATCTTTAAACCGTTTAGATTCAATCCTTCCTTAGCTCATTGGGCATGTGTACAAATGTCTCCATCCATAATTTTTCTTGAAACAATTTCAAAACACGTGCATGGTTATCGATGTCTAACACCATTTCATAAACAATTTTCATGCACCCTAGGATTGAATATTTGTTTTTCTGCTTGCTCTTTCTCATTTTCTCCTCTAACCTTGCTTTAGAAGTCTCAAATAAAATCTTGATAGATTCATTGAAATCTGACTCGTTTCCCTCTCACTTGTAATACTTACTACTCCTACTTATGTATCTATACGGCAAACCACTCATAGCATCCTCTTATACTTCGTCATTAGGTACTTCTTTCGTATGTGACATGCTATAGGTGGGGTACGACGAGGTGTACAACAAGCTACATTTATTAGATGCAAATGTACATGATCATCACTTGAGTAAAATTTATCTAAATGTGAAGCTTTTAGCCCCCCCTTCCTGCTATTACATCATCAAAAGTAATAGCCATCTTGTCATACTCTAGGCATCCTTTGATTCAGATTTTTCTAATTCACTTTGACTTTGGATACCATTGATCGATAAATAAATATTAGTTTACAATGATATCTAGATAATATCTTTTTGATTAGGTAATAACTATTACCTTAATGTAGTCATCCCACCAAGCACTATCTACATCTACCATATCCAACTCCTAGTTCCAGCCTAAGCCATTGTTTTCAGTAATTAGTTTTTTGTGTCCTTTGTACTTCTTTTTCAATGATTACATCTTATTTTTATATGCTTTTGATAGATATTTTTTAGCACATATTTTATAGTATTTCCTTCGAATGTCTTCCCATTCGTTTTTTGAAATGTTCCAATCACTTTATACTTTCTACTTGCATTTACCTTTTCCACCTTCAAATCTATAAAAAATGCATTCCTTTGTTTTATCCCAATTAGCTGGGACCATGGGTGCCTACTCATATGAAAGATTAGCACATTGAGTAGCATTATCGGAGGTCATCTATTAGAATCGTTATTGAAGTTAGATAAGACATAGTAAAAAAAACAAGATTAACATAAGTTGTCTTAGGATTCTCATAAGTTTCGTAATTTACTCTAGACAACAATGGGTCCTAGGTAGAGATTTAACAAAACATAAATTGCAAGAGATACTTATTTAAAAAAAGAACAATAAAAATCTGAAGGCTTGACCATCAAGTTTAGTGGTCACAACAAAATATGCTTGTTTGATAAAAAAAACACTACAATACTTAAAGCAGATAACATCTCCTCATCTATGAAGAGAACCAAATATGCCTTCATGAATGTTCAAATTAAAATCACAAAGTATTCTAAATCAATTTCAATGAAAACAAGTGATGGACAAACAAGTTTAGTGCAGGTGGAATATTAATCTAAAACCATACATATGCCACATTTGTGAACTTTTTGGCCACTGACGAAAAGATGTGATAAAGGAGACATAGGATTGACAACATACACTGGCACACATCAAACTGTCCAAGTGAACAAGTCACAGCAACCAGAAACAACACATTACTTTCACAAGAATAGAAACTACCACATGTTGGTGTTTCTTGAACATTCCATGCTAAAGATAAGGCTACAAGTACAAATCCTACAAATGCTGCTGTTAATGCAACTAATAGAAGTAAAAGGGAAAATGAACAATATATAGAAAGAAATGCATTTACAATTCTAGCAAATGTAGTAATCTATTCAAAGCAATTTTACTAAATACTTAAGTTCATTCTGATAGTTATATGCATGCAGATAGTAACAACCATTTACAATTCTAACACTTTCTAAATCTTTGGGACAAGTAACAACTAAAAATAGCAAAATCTCAGATTTGATGAAATTCTTATGCCAAATTCTTGTGCTTACAAAAGAATTCTAGTGCTTAAATCAGAATTCTATGGCTTACAATTAATATTATGGTATTGGGTGAGGAAGAAACAATTGAGCATCCATTATTTGAATGTTCTTTTTTCTACTTACGTATGGAAGGGGCACTGACTGTCGCTTGAACAAATAATGAGGATATATCCATAAGTAGTGAGGCAGATAAATTAACATTCCAATCATAAAGCATATGCAATTAATGTTGCAAAATTACCACCCTCTATGATTATATGTTGTTGTCGTTAGAGTTTATGCCCTAGAGGCAATCCATTTGATGTGATTAATAACACTATTGATGTTACTATTTTATTTGTAATAAAAATATTTTGTAATGTTATATTTACTGCGTAATATAAATATTAACATAATAGAAGTCCCCAGAATAATAATACAGATTATATAGTTCAAGTAAGTGACTTGAACATGAGAATATAAATATGTTAAGTATTATAATCATTAAATGTCCCTGGTCAGGTTTTATTGTTTATATATGACAACAATGAAACATTGAGAGTAGTATGTTGATAGACTGATAATTACATCCCATTGATCATTAATATATGTGATATTAATGTCAAGACATAAGCATATTGGGATGATTAAACGTGAGAAAACTACATTGAATATAATTAACAGTATCATAAGTTATTCTCATAGTGACAGTGATGTAATGGTCCTCAGACTTGAAATTATTATAATTTTATTTAAGGATATTTGTGTTTTGCTATCATCAAAAATTACTTTTGACCGAGTAAACGATAAAGGTTATTGCTGGATACATCTCGAATCGAATGAAAATTATAAATGATCTAGATGGAATTTAACTCTATAATATATTTGTATTAATATCCATGGGCCTCTTGATTGAGAGAGGCTATGAATGCATGGTGGTGCTTAAACATTGATTTGTTTTAAATAGTCTACTCATCGATCAAGATAAACAAATTAAATATAAAGAGGATGATACATTCCATGCCTTCAGTTTAATCTTGTATATATTGGTTAAAAGGATTATATTACATTGACTCACTGGTCACAAAAGTTTGTATCGAATCATTGATTTTATTATAACTTGGGTAGCAGTGATGTATTACTAGATGCCGCTCACTGTTTATAATTTTAGGTACAATTTAAAATTATTGCCAACGTTGTAACAACCTATAGGGTCGCACACTTAAAACATTATAAAGGGAAGACCATTATTTGGATAAATAAAATATCAAGTTGTTGATATTTTATTTGACGTTGGAATAGGCATGCCGGTTGGTTCCTATAATTGTGGTTCACCTTTATTTTAAGAAGGGGTATTCCTTTCTTTATATACACGTGAGAATTAAGATTGATATCAGATCAATAAAAATTAGAAAACCCTACCGTATCCCCTTTCCAAAGAAAACCAAATTAATGGCGGCTGGTACTAACTCCCTTTCTCTTCTTTGATTCGATCGAAGAAGAAACATGTTCATGTGCATATCAACAGAGGAGGCGCATCTCAGTGACCATACAAAGCTACTCGATTAAATTCCATATGATGTTTCACTTCATGAAATCGCAACAGATCTAAAAGGTATAAGATCTAAACTCGATTTATGTAATTTTGAACGAATCCTATAGTTTAGGTGTAACAACCCGGAAAATCGGAACTAATTAAATTTTTTATTTTAGCTATTTTAATGAATTTTGAATATTTAAAATGATTTATTTTAAGTAATAATGACTAAAAATTTATTTTAATTGAAGTTAGAACAAATAAATTTATTTAAATTATATAACGAGCCTGAAATAATGCGGCAGTTTGAAAATTCGATTTCAAATTTCAATTGAATGTACAGGATTCAAAATAAATTGGATTTCAGTAAAACCAGAAATATTTGAATCTGTTTGAAAATATCTTTCCAACGAAAGTGAAAAATCCAGATTTCATAACAGGAATAAAATGTTATGTCCAGTTGAAATTCAGAATAGTCATTATGAAATATATATATATATATATAGCCCTTAAAAATAGCCATTTTGCAAACGACGTCCGTTTTCGACGAAATCACTTTCTTTGGATCCAGAATGCCAAATTATTGCTAGATTCCAATTTTAAAATTTTTTGGAATCAATATGTGAGCATGGTGAATTTAAACGTGTTTGGTCAATTCAGTTTGAATTTAATCGACTGGAAAATGACCGTTGTTCAAATGGTCTCCAAATTCGATGAAATTTATTTTGTTAGGACCGCATCGTCAAAACATAGTTAGATTTATTTTTCAGGAATTTTTGGAGTCAGTATGTGGCCACGGTAAATTAAAATGTACATTTAAATTGAATATATATTAATTTATATTATAATTTTGATGAAAACCGATCGAAACAGTCAAATTGGCTTACCGAACATATTCCATTGTGTCCGGAATGGGGTATTTAGTTTGCACGATAGCCGTTGGGCCTGATTTGGAGTTCGAATGGAGAATTTACTTTTCTGGAATTTAAATTAAATAAAATATATATTATTAAAACAAGTTAACTCTATAACTTACTCTTTCCCCCATTCACTCCAGATCGAACAAAAAAAAAACATGCGATCTCGTTCTGCTCCATGCTGTTGTTGATGCTCCGCTACCGCAGGGCCCTGCGTCGCCTCACCGCGCTCCACCGCACCCGCCTTGAACTCCGCCTCTCTCCCCCCCTCCAGCCTCCCTCTTCATCGATTAAACCCCTCCCCCAAATCGACCAGACAACCCACCACCCCCTGCTCCACCACCAGACAGACCACCGCCACCTCCTTGGTCACCTGCGCCACCTCCATTCCCCACGCCAAGCTTCCAGGCCGCCCTCCCCTCCTCCGATCGATTAACAGTAAGTTTTCTTATTTTGTTTTTTTTAATTAAAATCTGATTTTTAAATTATAGAAAGTTAGGATTTTTACTAATATAAAGATATGATTTTTCTATATGAAAATATATGATTTTTCTATATGAAAAGATATGATTTTTCAATATATGAAAAATAGGATTTTTCTGTATGTGAAACTATGATTTTCATAAATATGACTTTGTTATAAAATTATGATTTTTAAATTAGAAAAGCATTTTTTTAAAATAGAAATAACAAAATAAAAATATGATTTTTATTTATAACTTGGTTTTAAAGAAATGGATTGAGATTCTTTTTGAAAATAAATAATATGGATTTATTTTTTAGATTTTATATGATAGCATTATTTTAAAATATGAATAAATATATAGTAGGGCTATAAAAATATGATTTTTATATATATTATAGAGATATAAAAATATGATTTATATATATAACGTTAGAATAAAAATGTGATTTTTATTTATATTGTAGCGGAATAAAAATTGGATTTTTCTTTATATAAATAGCGGATAAAAATGTGATTTTTATTATATGAATGGAATAATAAAATATGATTTTTATTGTTTGAATGGCATTATAAAAATATAATGTTTAGAGAAATAAAAATAAAATGTTTAGAGAAATAAAAATATAATGTTTAGAGAAATAAAAAAAATGTTTAGAGAAATAAAAAATAATGGTTAGAGAAATAAAAATATATTTTTTAGCAATATAAAAATATGATTTTTATTATATATATAGCGATATAAAAATATGACTTTTATTATATGTATAGCGATATAAAAATGCAATTTTAAATATATAAACATCATATTAAAAATGTGATTTTTACTATGAACAGTGTGAATAACATTGCATTAGAATTTCGGCAAATCCAAACGGCTCAGAAATTCAGAAATAAAACTGGAGGAGTGGATCCTAAAAGTGAGAACTTCTCGCTTTAACTTTGTTTACAGTTAAATATACATACTAGGATGCAGACGATGCTTAGTAACACCCGACACCTTTGATTGAAACCATTGTTGTTTGAATTATCTGTGGTAAATTGGTTGTTTGTGGTGAAATGAAATAATTGTAATGCCGCAAGGCCTAGGTTAGCAGAGGAGCCGTGCCCAGACACGGTGTCGGTGCTAAATACCCTGCCGTTATGTTGCCGAAATTTTCTAAAAATGTTAGAACAATAAAAATATCATTTTTATTGCATAAATGAACTGGATAAAATATTCAAGTACTGAATAAAATATTTTATCATTAAAAATATAATTTTTAACGTGTATATGAATAAAATAAATATTCATTTACAAATCGGATGATTTGTTTATGTACACCCATTTAACTGATATGGATTGGGACGATATATTTTACACATCGCCCAACTGTACAAATAATACTCAGTGTTTGTTGATTGAAACTCCACACGGCTATTGGGATGATATTTGACGTACACTAATCCCAATTTTTTAGTTGTATGTCAATCAATTGGTTAATAGACTATTGTAAGCGTTAATTATTTATATTTAATGCTTATGCAGTCGTGTAGTGCACTCTTGCTGATGGTTGATTGTTTATCATTGATGATATATACATGTGTTGTATGAAAACCAAATAAATAAAATTATATGGTAATTGATTGGGTCTGATTCCAATTCAGAAATAACTAATATTTTAAAATAACGAATATTTTATAACAATATTCAGTAAAGCATTAAAATCTGATTTTGATGTCCGATTTTGGATGGACACGAAAATATTTAATTATATGAAGCTGTGTTGATTAGATATGCGCCATTTTGATGCGAACGATATTTATATCGATTTTATTCATTTTTTTAATGAATATTGAAAAAGAGAAGTGATTTCAAAATTTGATATTTTGAAAATGTTATCATTTATTTATTAATGATATGGAATATTCAATTTTGATTTAAAATTGAATAGGAAGTTGAAATCGTTTTTAAAATGAATTTAAAACGATTTATAAAATACGGTTTAAATGGAAATCGACGAAATATATAATGTATATATTATATATATTAAATGTCCTGAATAGAACGCGCCGCGCCGCGACCATTCGCAAATTTCGACCATTGAGTTCGAATTGATATTACAGGAGATCCGACTGTCAGATTCTACTGAAACCGGAACCGTTGGCTTCGTATCGAAAAGAGCTTTCAAACGAACATAAGAGATTTGAAATCTAACGGTTGGATTTGGAATTATGTCCAAATCAAATTTGGAAAAGGTCGCTGTAAGTGCATTTCGATGACTGTTTATGGAAGTTGACTGAAAGGGCCTTAATAAAATTATTAAAAATATTAATAATTTATGCAAAATCATAATAAATGATTTGTAAAGAATTGGGATGAAAAAGTCCATATTTGAAAAGATAAAAATATATTTTTATTGAAATGAACTAGTTACAGACTAGAAATGAATTCCAATTATTTTTAAATAAATAAATTGGATTTGGAAAGGGGTTTTATTATAACCAGAAATTTCCAACATATAAATTGGAATGGATTTGAGTAGAAATAATCTTCGGAACATGTCAGTGTTGGATTTCATGACTATATCGATATTTTTATGGAAATTTGGAAGATATATTTATATCGTTATTTCCAATACGATATTTGTTGGTTTCAGAATCTGATATTGAATATAAGCCGATATAATTTCCATTCAGAGTCTTGTATTTATTATCAAATGGGATTTTGGGTTTGTCGTGAATGGTGTCTTTATTAACACTGTTCTTAAACCCAGTTGAGAAAAGAATAAATCTTTTAATTAAGATTTAGTGAAGTTTTCCAGTTAATTAATATTTAATTGGAATTGAATAAAAGAATTGGATTTTGCTTTTGTCGTGAATGGTGTCTTAAATAACACTGCTCTTAAACCCCATGTGAAAAGAATAAATCTTTTAATTAATTAAGATTTAGAGAAGAATTACCAATTAATTGACATTTAATTGGAATTGAAATGGAATGTAAATTAGGTTTATTGTGGACTTTGATTTTAACGACATTCGTTCTTTAACCCAATTAACAAGTGAAATGTAATCCTTTTAATTAAGATTTAAAGGAAAATTTCCAAAGTAAAGTTTTCCAATTTAATAAAATAAATTGGAATAGAATGGAATTCAATTTGATTTTCCTTTTAATTAAGATTTAAAGGAAAATTTCCAAAGTAAAGTTTTCCAATTTAATAAAATAAATTGGAATAGAATGGAATTCAATTTGATAATAATAGAAGTGAACGTCTATGGAGGAAGACTGGTAATATATATGGAATTTAAAAGGCTTGGTCGTTATTCCATTTAAATTATTAGTCGGATACAGAAATTGATATCGATTATATATATATATATATATATATATATATATATATCGATCTGTTTTTTGTAAAGATTTCATAATTAATGGAATGTGATTTTGGGTTTATCGTGAACTGTGTTTTAAATGACATTAGTTCTTTAACCTAGTTAAAGACAGGATTACATGTCTAACATTGTATTTCGAACTGTATGGTTGATCTCTGCTAAATATATATCTGTTTGGTGGCGGAGAATTTATTCTCTTGCTTAACACCCTTCTCTAAGACGTACGAGGTTAGAGGTTATATATTGACAGAAATCAATAGTACGGTGCAGATTGTCGATGCGACATGTTTGATTTCCCAAAGTTAAATAATCATTAATATTGATTTTTGGGAAGATTAAAACTAAGTGGAGTTTTATTGAATCTTTAATTAGATTGAAATGAGAATGTGATAAATTAAATTATCAAATTTGGGAAATGATCGAGAATGGAGTACCACTAGTTTTACTCCAGGCGATAGTTAAATCTTTAATTAGATTTGAATGTGAAATGGTAATTAATTTTACCGATAACACCGTGGTGTTAGATATGGAGTATTACCGGTTTTGCTCTATGGGATGAATAGGTTGGGATTGGGATGATAAAAGAAATGATTACTTCGGTATGGTTCGATAATCCCGACTAGTTTGGATAAACCTTAATTTGGTTTGAATATATATCCAAAGGAAGATTATAGAATAAATTTAAAGAATTTATCTTTTATAAAATTAATGGGAACCTTTCCCAAAGGATATGGATATTTAAATAAAAGAATATTCAGAATTGGAATGAGGCATATGTTGTGTTTTATAGCACTTGATTATAAATTACATGAGTTATTCGGAAAGCCCGGGTTTATACTCATTCTGAGTAACTGATTCGACGATAAGTCGACGATGAAGACGGTGGTTGAAACCTGGAGGTCTTCACATCGTTTGGATGATTTATGATGTCTTGGTTGGGCTGTACACCCAAGACGAGGTAATAAGTGGTGTTCGTCCAGATGTACTTGGATATCGACCGGATATGCGAGGACCTCTCTCCTATATTAGACATATGGAACGAGGAATAAGGTGCCTCCGATTTCGTTTAGACCTAGAACGAACTAGTAAATGGATGTGTGTCTGACATTGGATTTTATTCTGTGTTGATTGATCTCTATTAAATATATATATATATATATATATATATATATATCTGTTTAGCGGTGGAGAATTTATTCTCTTGCTTAACGCCCTTCTCTGAGACGTACGAGCTCAAAGGTTATATATCGATAGACATTAGTCGCATGGCGTGGAATGTCAATGTGGCATGCTGAGATGCAAGTGATCAAGGCCTTTGTTGAAAAGCAGTCTTGTAGTTGATGATCAAAGCACGACCTTAAATGGCATAGCTTTGTGTATTGAATTAATTCGCGAGCTTCACACCCCGGTATGAACCAGAAACGGGTTGAAGGACAGCAGAGAGGACATGCTTTTCCTTCTAGCTAGGAGTAGTGTCATGGTATGGAGCCTAGACATTTTACTTATGTGGTTGTTGGAAAGTGAGGTACCTCAGATATATCGGTCACTACAGGGCTAATGGATTATATGGTTGACATACTGAACATTACGCCCCATAGGGCGGGGAAACGCATTATTCAGGAACAACCAATCCTTAAACGTAAGAGTGGACCGGCCCAGGCGCTTCTAGGTGCAGTTGCGACTGTAGCCTGAGACATGGTAGACTAGATTGTCTCGAATTCGGTAAGGATGATCTCTTGCCTTGGTTCATGATGGAAATCCAACTTCCAATACGTGGCATTTTGGTTTTTATTGTAAAGCCTAGTATGGCGACATAGTAGCATGGGATACTATGCCATCTATGATTGATACATTTATATTTGAAACTGTTTTGACACTATACACTTATTATAGTATCAAATGATTTATGTTAAGCGTACCAAGCATGTTTGGCTATTGTAAGGGAAAACCCTATCCTCCAGCTTGCGTTGCATTGTGTGATGGACCTGGGTCTTATAATAGCTTCATTTTTCCAAAAAGCATTGCGTTGTTTGTTTTATGCACTAGTATTCTTGGGAGGAAACCCGTTCCATGTTATACAGCGTGGTCCCTTGTTTTACTTTTAAAGTAAAAGATTTAATAATTGTTTTTAGTTCTCACACCAGTCCTGGTTTGGCATGCCTGGTAATAGGGTGCAGCATGTAAGGGGTTCTCGCCATGTGGTTTGCTAGTGAACAGTGGGCACTTACCCCTACATGCCCCTTCTTAGGGTTGGTTGATCAGTCAAGAGGCTGGTCGTAAAACAAGGTGACTAGGGGATCATCCGGATGCCACGGTGGGCATTACTTGCTGCTTTGGGGGATGAAGGGATGGTTGCAAAGCCTACCGGATTTCATCGGGCTGTTTAAGTTGGTATCAGAGCTTTGGTTTACAGAGCTCGAGAACAAGACACATTAGGATCAACGAAAGAATTCATCAGAGATTGGATTAGTAATATCCAATAAGAATGACTCGTTAGAGATGGGATCAGTAGTATCCTAGAATGAGTTGAAAGAGTGTTATTTTTAAAATAAACATGGAAAAAAATTGTTTTGAAAATTTAAACTTTATTATACATAATTGAATATTTTATTTTAAATTGATTTGGACCATCGAGTATTTGGAGATTTTAATATATGTCTGATCCACGTGTATTGAAGCCTCAAATATACGAGATGGATATAGAATCACACTCTAGTCGCCCAGGGATAATTCTGGTGATGCGGCTGCACCATTAGTATTTATGTTCGAGCTTCGAAAGTGAGATATCTATATATTTCCAATTGATTGGTGTGAGACCAAAACTAGATAGGGCTTATTGTTGTGAATTGGCATCAAAAATTTGAATTTTGAATATATAAAAATTATATATTTGAAACTTTTAATCAACTAATTGATTGTTGGTTGTGTTGTTTGATTATTAGTTTAACTAATAAGATTATTGAAACCAATAGGAAAAAATAAGGCAAATACTGAACTCAATTGAAATTGGTTGAAATCGCATGCATGTACATATATATACATGTGTGAACAGGTCATAGCAAGGAGGCTAAGAAGAGGAATAAAATCGTATGCCCGACAAATAGGTACATGTTTACTAATTTATTGGGTTTGGATGATTTTATGAGCCGATTGGCTTTTTCTTTTTCTTTTTGGATGATGAGGCCCCTGCGTGGCTAGTTGCGGTTTTAAATGTCTTCCAGTACAAAGTAGGTTATGGCGAAAATTTTCAAATTTTTTGAAAAATAGAAAATTCTTAGAAACTGAAAAGTTGAAGAATGAAAGCCAGAATGAAAGTTGAGTTGGTTAGTTAAACAAATTTTAGCTCCGTTCCTTTTCGAGGACGAAAAGATTTTAAGTGGGGGAGATTATAACAACCTGGAAAAACGGAACCAATTTGAAAATTTTATTTTAGCTATTTTAATGAATTTTGAATTTTAAAATGATTTATTTTAAGTAATAACAACTAAAAATTTATTTTATTTGAATTTAGAATGAATAAATTTATTTAAATTATATAACGAGCCTGAAATGGCGCGGCAGTTTGAAAATTTGATTTCAAATTTCAATTGAATGTATAGGATTCAAAATAAATCGGATTTCAGTAAAGCCAGAATCTGTTTGAAAATTTCTTTCCAACAAATGTGAAAAATCCAGATTTCATAACGGTAATAAAAAGTTATGTCCAGTTGAAAATACAGAATAGTCGCTATGGAATATATATATATGTATATATATATATGGCCCTTAAAAATAGTCATTTTGCAAACGACCTCCGTTTTCGACGAAGCCACTTTTGTTGGATCCAAAATGTCAAATTATTGCTAGATTCCAATTTTTAGAATTTTTGGAATTAATATGTGAGCGTGGTGAATTTAAACGTGTTTGGCCAATTCAGTTCAAATTTAATCGACTGGAAAATGACCGTTTTTCAAACGGTCTCCAAATTCGACGAAATTAGTTTTGTTAGGACCATATTGTCAAAACATAGCTAGATTTATTATTCTATAATTTTTGGAGTTAGTATGTGGCCCCGATAAATAAAAATGTACGTTTAAATTGAATATATATATTAATTTATATTATAATTTTTATGAAAACCGATCGAAACAGTCGAATTGCCTTACTGGACATATCCCATTGTGTCCGGAATGGGGGTATTTAGTTAGGAATGATAGTTGTTAGGCCTAATTTGGAGTTCGAATGGAGAATTTACTTTTCTTAAATTTAAATTTAAATTAAATATATATTATTAAAACAAGTCAACTCTATAACTTTCTTTTTCCCCCGTTCACTCCAGATCGAACAAAAAATTAAAAAAACCACGTGATCTCGTTCCTCTCCATGCCGCCGTTGATGCTCTGCCGCCGCAGAGCCCTACGCCGCCTCACCGCGCACCACCGCACCCCCTTGACCTCCGCCTCTCTCTCCCCTCCAGCCTCCCTCTTCATCAATTAAACCCCTCCCCCAAATCGACCAAATAGTCCGCCACCCATGTTCCACCACCAGGCAGACCACCGCCACCTCTTTGGTCACCTGCACCACCTTCATTCCCCACGCTAGCTTCCAGACCGCCCTCCCCTCCTCCGATCGATTAACAGTAAGTTTTTCTGATTTTGTTTTATTTTATTTTATTTTATAAAAATCTTATTTTTAGATTATAGAAAGTCAGGATTTTTACTAATATAAAGATATGATTTTTCTATATGAAAATATACGATTTTTCTATATGAAAAGATATGATTTTTCTATATATGAAAAATAGGATTTTTATGTATGTGAAACTATGATTTTTATAAATATGACTTTGTTATAAAATTATGATTTTTAAATTAGAAAAGCATTGTTTTTGAAATATAAATAACAAATTAAAAATATGATTATTATTTATAACTTGGTTTCAAAGAAATGGATTGTGATTCTTTTTGAAAATAAGTAACATGGATTTATTTTTCAGATTTTATATGATAGCATTGTTTTGAAATATGAATACATATATAATAGGGTTATAAAAATATGTTTTTTATATATATATTATAGAGATATAAAAATATGATTTTTATATATATAACGTTAGAATAAAATTGTGATTTTTACTTATATTGTAGCGGAATAAAAGTTGGATTTTTCTTTATATGAATAGCGAATAAAAATTGGATTTTTCTTTATATGAATAGCGAATAAAAATGTGATTTTTATTATATGAATGGAACAATAAAAATATGATTTTTATTGTTTGAATGGCATTATAAAAATATAATGTTTAGAGAAATAAAAATATAATGTTTAGAGAAATAAAAATATAATGTTTAGAGAAATAAAAATATAATTTTTAGCGATATAAAAATTTGAATTTTATTATATATATAGCGATATAAAAATATGATTTTTTTGTATATATATAGCGATATAAAAATGTGATTTTAAATATATAAACACCGTATTAAAAATGTGATTTTTACTATGAACAGCGTGAAGATTGCGTTGGAATTTCAGGCAAATCCAAACGGTTAAGAAATTCAGAATTAAAATTGGAGGAGTGGATCCCAAAGGTGAGAACTTCTCACTTTAACTTTGTTTACAGTTAAATATATAAATTAGGGTGCAGACGGTGCTTAATAGCACCCAGCACCTTTGATTGAAACCATGGTTGTTTGGTTGTTTGAATTATTTATGGTAAATTGGTTGTTTGTGGTAAATTGGTTGGGTTGTGGTGAAATGAAATAATCGTAATGCCGCAAGGCCTAGGTTAGCAGAGGAGCCGTGCTCAGACATGGTGCCGGTGCTAAATACCCTACCGTTATGCTGCCGAAATTTTCTAAAAATGTTAGAACAATAAAAATATTTTTTTATTGTATAAATGAACTAGATAAAATATTCATGTGTTGAACAAAATATTTTATCGTTAAAAATATAATTTTTAACGTGTATATGAATAAAATAAAGTGGAAAATAAGCATAAGGACAAACTTTGGAAAAAAATTAGTATGAAGGACGTCAAGTTTTATTTTTAGGCTGAAGGACAAACTTTGAAAAAAATTAGACTGAAGGACAATGCTAAATATAATTAGCATTTTCTGCAATGTAAAACTGAATAATGCTAATTACATTTAGCCTTTTCGTGTATTAGAAAAAAGTGAATATAATGCTAATTACATTTAGCATTTTCCTTCAGCTTAATTTTGGTTCAATGTTTGTCCTTCAGACTAAAAATAAAACTTGGTGTCCTTCAGCCTAATTTTTCGGCAAAGTTTTTCCTTCTCCCTAACTACCTCTAAAATAAATATTCATTTACAAATCAGACGGTTTGTTTATGTACACCCATTTAACCGATATGGATTGGATCGATATATTTTACACATCGCCCAACTTCACAAATAATACTCAGTGTTTGTTGATTGAAACCCCACACGGGTATTGGGTATAACGACCCGAACTTCCCCGTGAAGGAAAGCCCGGATTGAATTGAGAACAAGCCACACCAGAACACAAACATAAGAACATTTCATTGCTTATTACAACAATTCATCAGAATACAAGAATATAACATAGTATAAATAAATATTATACACCAGAAAACATCAGAGATTTAAATTACATTACATAGCAGCGGAAAATAATACAAAACACAACTGAAGGAGATATACAGATACAGAGCTTTCCAGATATCATTCCAGCTGTAAACCAGGATCCTGTGAATATAAATCTACAAAACCAAAACTACTAGCTGCCCGTGTGGAAAATAGAGGCACCCAGAGTTTAGGTTATAACAATAAACTCCAGGTCAGTAATGTGACTGGTGTGAGAACTAAAACAGTTATTTAAAGCTTTACTTTAAATCGGATATATCAAGGGACCACGCCGTATAACACGGAACGAGTTTCCTCCCAAGAATACCAGTGCATATAACAAAACAGCGCAATGCTTTTTGGAAAAATGCAGGTATTATAAGACCCAGGTCCTATCACACAATGCAATGCAAGCCCGGGGATAGTGTTTTCCCTTATAATAGCCAAATATGCTTGGTACGTTAAAACAAATCATTTGATACTATTATAAGTGCATAGTGTATAAAACAACTTCAATCATAAGTATCAATCATAGACGGCATAAGTGCCCCATACCACTATGTCGCCATATATAGGTTTACAATTAAAACCGCAATGTCACGTATTGGAAGTTGGATTTCCATCTGTGAACCAAGGCAAGGGATCACCCTTACCGCTTCGAGACGCTCTAGCCCGTGTTTCAGGAACAGCCGCAACTGCACCTTGGACCGTCAGGGCTGGTCCACTCGATGTGGATTATAATGCCTGAACACTGCATTTCCCAGCCCTATGGGGCATCAATGAGCCAAATGACTCCATTGGGCCCGGATCGACCGATACAACCGAGGCGCCTCGCAATCCATCATCCACATAAGTAAAATGACCGGGCGTGTAAAACCCAAAACACCACTCCTAGCTAGAAGGAAACGCATGACCACCCTGAGGTCCTCTCCCGTTTCTGGTTCACACCACCGGGGTGTGAGGCTCGCGAATTAACGCTACAAAGGTCGTGCTTTGATCATCAACCACAAGACTCTGCTTTTCAACAGAAGCCTTGATCATTTGCAACTCAGCATGCCACACAGGCAATTCATGCCATGCGACTGATATCTATCGATACATAACCTCTGAGCTCGTACATCTCAGAGAAGGGCGTTAAGCAAAAGAATAAATTCTCCGCTGCCAAAAAGATATATATTTAATAGAAATCAATCAACACAGAATAAAATCCAACGTCAGACACACATCCATTTACAAGTCCATTCTGGGTCTGAATGAAACCGAAGGAACCTTATTCCTCGCATATCCATCGATCTCCAAGTACGTCTAGACGATCACCAACTGATTCCCTCCTCTTGGGTGTGCATCCCAATCAAGATTATCAGTAATTATCCAAACGACGTGAAGACCTCCGGTCTTCAACCACCATCTTCATCGTTGACTTATCGTCGATTCAGTTATTCAGAAGGGGTATAAACCTGGCCTTTCCGAATAACTCGCGTATATAATAAACAAGTGTTATAAAACACAACTTGCGCCTCATTCCAATCCAGAATATTCCTTTATTCAAATATTCTTATATTTTGGGAAAGGTTCCCATTAATTTTTTTTATCAAAGATAAATTCTTTAAATTTATTATTTAATCTTCTTTTGAATATCAATTCAAACCAAATTATGGTTTATGCAAACTAGTCGGGATTTACGAACCTTATCGAAGTAATCATTTGTTAAATTTCCAAACCCCAACCTATTCATCCCATGAAGTAAAACTGGTAATACTTCATATCTAACACCACGGTGTTATCGGTAAATTCAATTACAATTTTACATTCAAATCTAATTAAAGATTTGACTATCGCTTGGAGCAAAACTGGTGATACTCCATTCTCGATCCTTTCTTGAATTTGATAATTTTAGTTATCAAATCACCTTTCAATCTATTTAAAGATTCATTAAAACTCTAATTCAGTTTTAATTTCCAAAAATCATTACTTAATGATTATTCAAATCCAGAAAATAAATCATGTCTTTAACTGGGTTAAAGAACTAATGTCATTTAAAACACGGCTCACGGTAAACCCAAAATCACATTCCATTATTAATGGAGTTTTCACGGAAAACAGATCAATATATATAATCGATATGAACTTCCATATCTAACTAATAATATGAATGGAACAACGACAAAGCCTTTTAAATTCCATATATATTAGCAGTCTTCTTCCACAGAAATTCACTTCGATTATTACCAAATCGAATTCCATTCCATCCCAATTTATTTTATTAAATTGGAAAACTTTACTTTGGAAAATCTCCTTTAAATCTTATCAAAAAGATTTATAAATTCCAAACCCCATTTTACTGTAAATCGGGTTAAAGAACGAATGTCGTTAAAACACAGTTCACCATAAACCCAATTCACATTCCATTAATTATCGGGTTAAAGACAAGTGTTATTTAAAACACCATTCACGATAAATCCAAAAATCAATTCCAATTAAATATCATTTAATTGGTATACTTCATTAAATCTAAATAAAAAGATTTAATCTTTTTTTTTCTCAACTGGGTTTAAAAACAGTGTAAATGAAGGCACCATCCACAACAAACCCAAATCCCATTTGATATTAAATACAAGGCTCTGAATAGAAAATATATCGGCTTATATTCAATATCAAATTCTACGACCAACAAATATCGTGTTGAAAATAACGATATAAATATATCTTTCAAATTTCCATAACAATATCGGTATAATCACGAAATCCAACATCGAAATATTCCGAAGACAATTTCGATTCAAATCCATTTCCACTTTATATATTGGAAATTCGGGTTATTTTCAAAACCATTTCAAATCCAATTTATTTATTTTAAAAATAAATGGATTATCATTCTAGTTCAAAACTAGTTCATTTCGATAAAAATTTATTTTTATCTTTTCAAATATGGGATTTTTCATCCCAACTCTTTCCAAATCATTTATTATGATTTTACACTAATTATTGATATTTTTAATAATTGTATCAAGGCTCGTACAGTCGATTTCCATAAACGACCATCGAACTGCACTTACAGCGACCTTTTCCAAATTTGATTTGGACATAATTCTAAATCCAACCGTTAGATTTTAATTTTCTAATATTCTTAGAAATCTCTTTTTGATACGAACCCAACGGTTTCGATTTGAGGAGAATCCGACGGTCGGATCTCCCGTAATGTCCGTTCGAAGTCAATGGTCGAAATTCGCGAACTGCCGCTGCGCGGCACGTTCTATTCAGGCCATTATATATATATAATATATATTTCGTCGATTTCCTTTTAAAACGTATTTTATAAATCATTTTAAATTCATTTTCAAAACGATTTCAACTTCCATCACAAATTCAAATCAAAATTGAATTTTCCAATATAAATTCATTTTAAACATTTCAAATCGATTTCAATTCAGATCGATTCAATTCAATTTCAATCTGTTTTAAATTCAATTCAAAACGATTTCAATTCTATTTCAACTTCATATTCAATTTCAAAAAAAAAAAATGAATATTCTATATCATCTATATAAATATGATAATATTTTCCAAAACAGTAGATTTTAAAATCAATTCCTTTTCAATATTCATTATAAAAATGAATAAAATCGATATAAATATCATTCACGTCAAAATGGCGTCAATCAAATCAACACGGCTATATATATTTAAATATATCGTGTCCATCCCAAATCGGACATCAAAACCATATTTTGATTCTTTTCTGAATATTATTTGAAAATATTCGTTATTTTAAAATATTCATTCTTTCTGAACTGGAATCAGACACAGTCAATCACCATATAATGTGATTATATGGATTTCATACACATATGTACACAACTACAATCAAACACTTTCAACCATCATCCAAATTGCATTCTACACTGCATAAGCATCAAATATAAAAATTTAACGCTTATAACAGCCTGTCAATCAATCGATCTACATACAGCTAATTATTGGGATTAGTGTATGTCCTATTTCAACCCAATACCCGTGTGGGGTTTCAATCAACAAATAATGAATTTTATTTGTGCAGTTGGGCGACGTGTAAAATTTATCGTCCTAATCAATATCAGTCAAATCAGTGTACATAAACAAATCGTCTGATTTGTAAATGAATATTTTATTCACATACACGTTAAAAATTATATTTTTAACGATAAAACATTCTTTCGGTTCATTTACGCAATAAAGTTAATATTTTTATTGTTCTAATATATTTTAGAAAATTTTGGTGGCATAACGGCACACTACTAGAAACGGGATAAGACCTAGCCTTATCCCCGGTCTAAAATGGCCCACGCCATACCCATGCCAATCTAATCAATTCCATTTCACCCAAACAACCAAATTAAAACCAATAATCCAATCAATTACACAACCAAACAAACATATCGTCCATGGTCTGTAGACGACTGGGAACGGTTCATATATGCAGTTACATAATAAGTAACTATATAAAGAAAATTATAGTGAGGAGTTCTCACCTTTGGGATCCACTCTTCCATTCTCTATTTCTTTATTTCAGAACAGTGTGGATTTGCCCAAACTTCCAACGCAATCTTTTTCACCTTGTTCACATTAAAAATCACATTTTTAATACTGCGCTATTTATTTAAAAATCACCTTTTTATAACGCTACTCATATGATAAAAATCATATTTTTATTTCTCTTCTCATATAATAAAAATAATATTTTTATTATCTCTATAATATAAAAATAATATTTTTATTATCTCTATAATATAAAAATCATATTTTTATTATCTCTATAATATAAAAATAATATTTTTATTACCTATAACTATAAATAAAAATTGTTTCTTTATCTTGCTAGTCATATATATAAACATCATATTTTTATATAATTAAAAATCCTTTCTTTATATGCTTAACATATAAATAAAGATCAAATCTTTTTTTCTATATAAAAATCTATTCTTCTTATGATAAAAAAACTAATCTTTCTATGTTATTTATATATAAAAAATCATGTTATTATAACTACGCCATTTATTTTAAAAACTGAGTTTATACATGCTATAAATCTTTGAAAACTGATTTTTTTTTCCTTTCCTTTATTTTTTTAAACTAACTTGAATAAATAAAAGTAAGCACACAAAAACAAGGACTTACAGTAGGTTTCGTGGTGGTTTGCGGTCTTGGAGGGGGTTCGGATCTCGAACGGATGAAGGGGGAAGAGGAGGAGGCGCGGAATAGGGAAGAGGAGGGGCGACGCGTTGTCCAAGGTGGGGGGCTCGCGTCTGGTTCTCGCGTCAGAGGAGAAGGAGGTCGAGACAAAGGAGAGGGGGTGGGGGCGCAAGGCTTGCCGGAGTTGGAGGGGATGTGCGGCGAGACCCCGACGGCGGTGGTGGCCCGGGGTGACGGCGTCGATCGCCTGGAGTGGGGCGATTTCATGAGCGATGAGGTATTTTTTTATTTGGGGCGGGTTTGAACTGTGAGGGATAATTTAGGTTTAGGAATTATTTATATATATTTTATTAATTAATAAATATTTTCTCCAAAGAGTGGACTTTTCATCCGAACCCCAAATCGGACCCAACGACTATCGCCCCTAGGTAATCACCCCCATTCCGAACACAATGGCATATGTACCGTAAGTTGATTCAATCGTTTGGACCAGTTTTCGTCAAAGTCAAAATCAAAAAATATATATATATATATTGAATTTGAACGCGCATTTCAATTTACCGGGGCCACATAGGGCTCTAAAAATTCCCGAAAAATATTTTCTTGCTTCGTGTTGACGATACGGTCCTAACAAAATTAATTTCGTCAAATTTTGAGACCATTTGAAAAATGGCCATTTTCTGGTCGATCCAAATTGACTTAAACTGTCAAAACGCGTTTTTCCTTCGACACACTCACATATTGATTCAAAAAACTATGAATTTTGGAATCTAGCAATAACTAGACATACCGAATCCAAAAAAAGTGGTTTCGTCGAAAACCGAGGTCGTTTGCAAAATTTCCATTTCTAAAGGCCAAAATTCCATAGTGACTATTCTGAATTTTCAATTGGACATAATTTTTTATCCCCGCTATGAAATTTCCATTTTTCGGATTCGTTGGAAAGATATTTTCAAATAGATTCAAATATTTTTGGTTTCGCTAAAACCAAGTTTATTTTGAATCCTGTACATTATTTTGAATTTTGAAATCGAATTTTCAAACTACCGCGCCATTTTCAATTCCTTTTATAATTAAAAATAAATATTTATATTCTAACGACGATTCAAATAAATATAAATCTTCTTTCTATTCAAAATAAATTTATCATCGTTATTATTTAAAATAAAACATTTTAAGTGTTCAAAATTCACTAAAATTACCAAAATAAAATTTTAAATTGGCTCGGATTTCCGGGTTATTACAATCTCCCCCAGTTAAAATTTTTCATCCCCAAAAAGGAACGAAGATGAAAGTTGTCTTACAAACCAACTCAACTTTCAATATTTTCATTATGGCTTAAGTTCTTCAACTTTTCAGTTTCTAAGAACTTTCCAAATTTTCAAAAATTTGGCTAACACCCTAAATTTTCGAAAAATTTCGCCATAACCTCCCCTGCACGGGAGCCCCGGGAAAATCCCGAAATTGCCATACAGGCCTTTCCAATCCAAAAAGAAAAAGAAACAGCCAAGCGGCTCATAAAATCATTCAAAACCCAAGAAATAGTAAACATGTACATATTTGTCGGGCAAACAATTTTATTCCTCTGCTCTAGCCTCCTTGATATGACCTGTTCAATGTATACACATGTATATGCACGCAATTTCAAACAAATTTCAGTTCAGTCCAACATTTGATACAATTCGGCTAAATGGTTCAACATTTAATTAATCAAAACAATAATCAAACAACACAATCAACAATCAATTAGTTGATTAACATTTCAAATTCATAATTTTGATACATATACAGAAATCCTGTTTTTGATGCCAATTCACAACAATAAGCCCTATATAGTTTTGGTTCTCACACTAGTCAATTGGAAATATATAAATATCACACCTTCGAAACTTGAACACAAATTCTGATGATGTAGCTACAATCATCAGAATCTTCTCTGGGCGACTAGAGTGTGACTCAATATCCATCCAGTATATTAAAACTTCAAATACACGTGGATCAGATGTATACGCAAAATCTTTATATACTCGATTGTCCAAATCAATATAAAAATAATATTCAAATACGAATAATTGGTTTAAATTTTCAAAACAAAATATGTTTTCAATTTTATTTTTCAAAACAACACTCTTCCGACTCATTCTAGGATACTACTGATCCCATCTCTAACGAGTCATTCTCAATGGATATTACTAATCCAATCTCTGATGAATTCTTTCGTTTGGTTCTAACATGTCTTATTCTCTGAGCTCTATAAATCAGAGCTCTGATACCAAATATAACGACCCAAACTTCCCCGTGAAGGAATGCCCGGATTGAATTGAGAACAAGCCACACCAGAACACAAACATAAGAACATTTCATTGCTTATTACAACAATTCATCAGAATACAGGAATATAACAGAGTATAAATAAATATTATACACCAGAAAACATCAGAGATTTAAATTACATTACATAGCAGCGGAAAATAATACAAAACACAACTGAAGGAGATATACGGATATAGAGCTTTCCTGATATCATTCCAGCTGTAAACCAGGATCCTGTGAATAAAAATCTGCAAAACCAAAACTACTAGCTGCCCGTGTGGAAAATAAGGCACCCAGAGTTTAGGTTAAAGCAATAAACTCCATGTCAGTCATGTGACTGGTGTGAG
Source organism: Allium sativum (assembly GCA_030737875.1). Lineage (NCBI taxonomy): Eukaryota > Viridiplantae > Streptophyta > Magnoliopsida > Asparagales > Amaryllidaceae > Allium > Allium sativum. Next base: position 233,060,104 of record CM060924.1, on the reverse strand, counting down.
AACTAAAACAGTTATTTAAAGCTTTACTTTAAATCGGATATATCAAGGGACCACGCCATATAACACGGAACGAGTTTCCTCCCAAGAAATGCAGCTATTATAAGACCACGCCATATACCAGTGCATATAACAAAATAGCACAATGCTTTTTGGAAAAATGCAGCTATTATAAGACCCAGGTCCTATCACACAATGCAACGCAAGCCGGGGATAGGGTTTTCCCTTATAATAGCCAAATATGCTTGGTACGTTAAAACAAATCATTTAATACTATTATAAGTGCATAGTGTATAAAACTACTTCAATCATAAGTATCAATCATAGACGGCATAAGTGCCCCATACCACTATGTCGCCATATATAGGTTTACAATTAAAACTGCAATGTCACGTATTGGAAGTTGGATTTCCATCTGTGAACCAAGGCAAGGGATCGCCCTTACCGCTCCGAGACGCTCTAGCCCGTGTCTCAGGAACAGCCGCAACTGCACCTTGGATCGTCATGGCCGGTCCACTCGATGTGGATTACAATGCCTGAACACTGCATTTCCCCGCCCTATGGGGCATCAATGAGCCAAATGACTCCATCGGTCCCGGATCGACCGATATAACCGAGGAGCCTCGTAATCCTCATCCACATAAGTAAAATGTCCGGGCGTGTAAAACCCAAAACACCACTCCTAGCTAGAAGGAAACGCATGCCCTCCCAGAGGTCCTCTCCCGTTTCTGGTTCACACTGGGGTGTGAGGCTCGCGAATTAATGCTACACAAAGCTACGCCACAAAGGCCGTGCTTTGATCATCAACCACAAGACTCTGCTTTTCAATAGAAGCCTGGATCATTTGCATCTCAGCATGCCACACAGGAAATTCATGCCATGCGACTGATATCTATTGATATATAACCACTGAGCTCGTACATCTCAGAGAAGGGCGTTAAGCAAAAGAATAAATTCTCCGCTGCCAAAAAGATATATATTTAATAGAAATCAATCAACACAGAATAAAATCCAACGTCAGACACACATCCATTTACAAGTCCGTTTCGGGTCTGAACGAAACCGGAGGAACCTTATTCCTCGCATATCCATCGATCTCCAAGTACGTCTGGACGATCACCAACTGATTCCCTCCTCTTGGGTGTGCAGCCCAATCAAGATCATCAGTAATTATCCAAACGATGTGAAGACCTCCGGTGTACAACCACCATCTTCATCGTTGACTTATCGTCGATTCAGTTGTTCAGAATGGGTATAAACCCGACCTTTCTGATTAACTCGCATATATAATAAACAAGTGTTATAAAACACAACATACGCCTCATTCCAATCCAGAATATTCCTTTATTCAAATATTCTTATATTTTGGGAAAGGTTCCCATTAATTTTTTTATCAAAGATAAATTCTTTAAATTTATTCTTTAATCTTCTTTTGAATATCAATTCAAACCAAATTATGGTTTATCCAAACTAGTTGGGATTTACGAAGATTACCGAAGTAATCATTATTTAAATTTCCCAACCCCGACCTATTCATCCCATTAAGTAAAACTGGTAATACTTCATATCTAACACCACGGTGTTATCGGTAATTTCAATTACCGTTTCACGTTCAAATCTAATTAAAGATTTAACTATCACTTGAAGCAAAACTGGTGATACTCCATTCTCGATCCTTTCTTGAATTTGATAATTTTAGTTATCAAATTCACCTATCAATATATTTAAAGATTCATTAAAACTCTAATTCAGTTTTAATTTCCAAAAATAATTACCTAATGATTATTCAAATCCAGAAAATAAATCCTATCTTTAACTGGGTTAAAGAACCAATGTCATTTAAAACACGACTCACGGTAAACCCAAAATCACATTCCATTATCAATGGAGTTTTCACGGAAAACATATCAATATATATAATCGATATGAACTTCCATATCTAACTAATAATATAAATGGAATAACGGCAAAGCCTTCTAAATTCCATATATATTAGCAGTCTTCCTCCACAGAAATTCACTTCGATTATTACCAAATCGGATTCTATTCCACCCCAATTTATTTTATTAAATTGGAAAACTTTACTTTGGAAAATCTCCTTTAAATCTTATCAAAAAGATTTATAAATTCCAAATCCCATTTCACAGTAAATCGGGTTAAAGAACGAATATCGTTAAAACACAGTTCACCATAAACCCAATTCACATTCCACTAATTATCGGGTTAAAGACAAGTGTTATTTAAAACACCATTCACGATAAATCCAAAAATCAATTCCAATTCAATTCCAATTAAATATCATTTAATTGGTATACTTCATTAAATCTAAATAAAAAGATTTAATCTTTTTTTTTCTCAACTGGGTTTAAAAACAGTGTAAATGAAGGCACCATCCACGACAAACCCAAATCCCATTTGATATTAAATACAAGGCTCTGAATAGAAAATATATCGGCATATATTCAATATCAAATTCTACGACCAACAAATATCGTGTTGGAAATAACGATATAAATATATCTTTCAAATTTCCATAACAATAACTGTATAATCACGAAATCCAACATCGAAATATTCCGAAGACAATTTCGATTCAAATCCATTTCAACTTTATATATTGGAAATTCTGGTTATTTTCAAAACCATTTCAAATCCAATTTATTTATTTTAAAAATAAATGGATTATCATTCTAGTTCAAAACTAGTTCATTTCGTTAAAAATCTATTTTTATCTTTTCAAATATGGGATTTTTCATCCCAACTCTTTCCAAATCATTTATTATGATTTTACACTAATTATTGATATTTTTAATAATTTTATGAAGGCCTGTACAGTCGATTTCCATAAACGGCCATCGAACTTCACTTACAACGACCTTTTCCAAATTTGATTTGGACATAATGCCAAATCCAACTGTTAGATTTTAAATCTCTAATATTCATTATAAAGCTCTTTTCGATACGAACCCAACGTTTTCGATTTTAGGAGAATCCGACGGTCGGATCTCCCGTAATGTCCGTTCGAAGTCAATGGTCGAAATTCGCGAACTACCGCTGCGCAGCACGTTCTATTCAGGCCATTATATATATATATATTATATTATATAAATTTCGTCGATTTTCTTTTAAAATTTATTTTATAAATCGTTTTAAATTCATTTTCAAAACGATTTCAACTTCCATCTCAAATTCAAATCAAAATTGAATTTTCCAATATAAATTCATTTCAAATCGATTTCAATTCAATTTAAATCCGTTTTAAATTCAATTCAAAACGATTTCAATTCTATTTCAACTTCATATTCAATTTCGAAACAAAATTGAATATTCCATATCATTGTTATAAAAATGATAATATTTTCCAAAACAGTAGATTTTGAAATCAATTCCTATTCAATATTCATTATAAAAATGAATAAAATCGATATAAATATCGTTTACGTCAAAATGGCGTCAATCAAATCAACACGGCTATATATATATATTTAAATATATCATGTCCATCCCAAATCGGACATCAAAACCATATTTTGATTCTTTTCTGAATATTATTTGAAAATATTCGTTATTTTAAAATATTCATTCTTTCTGAATTGGAATCAGACACAGTTAATCACCATATAATGTGATTATATGGATTTCATACACATATGTACACAACTACAAACAAACACTTTCAACCATCATCCAAAGTGCATTATACACTGCATAAGCATCAAATATAAATATTTAACGCTTATAAAAGCCTGTCAATCAATCGATCGACATACATCTAATTATTGGGATTAGTGTATGTCCTATTTCATCGCAATACCCATGTGGGGTTTCAATCAACAAATAATGAATTTTATTTGTGCAGTTGGGCGACGTGTATAATTTATCGTCCCAATCAATATCAGTCAAATCAGTGTACATAAACAAATCGTCTGATTTATAAATGAATGTTTATTTTATTCACATACACGTTAAAAATTATATTTTTAACGATAAAACATTCTTTCGGTTCATTTACACAATAAAGTTAATATTTTTATTGTTCTAATATATTTTAGAAAATTTCGACGGCATAACGGCACGCTACTAGAAACGGGATAAGGCCTAGCCTTATCCCCGGTCTAAAATGGCCCACGCCATACACATGCCAATCTAATCAATTCCATTTCACCGAAACAACCAAATTCTAATCAATAATCCAATCAACTACACAACCAAACAAACAAATCATCCATGGTCTGTAGATGACGGGGAATGGTTTATATATGCAGTTACACAATAAATAACTATATAAAGAAAATTATAGTGAGGAGTTCTCACCTTTGGGATCCACTCTTCCATTCTCTATTTCTGTATTTCAGAACTGTCTAGATTTGCCCAAACTTCCAACGCAATCTTTTTCACGCTGTTCACATTAAAAATCACATTTTTAATACCGCGCTATTTATTTAAAAATCACCTTTTTATAATGCTACTCATATGATAAAAATCATATTTTTATTTCTCTTCTTATATAATAAAAATCATATTTTTATTATCTCTATAATATAAAAATGATATTTTTATTATCTCTATAATTTGAAAATAATATTTTTATTATCTATAACTATAAATAAAAATCGTTTCTTTATCTTGCTAGTCATATATATAAACATCATATTTTTATATAAGTAAAAATCCTTTCTTTATATGCTTAACATATAAATAAAGATCAAATATATTTTTCTATATAAAAACCTATTCTTCTTATGATAAAAAAACTAGTCTTTCTATGTTATTTATATATAAAAAATCATGTTTTTATAACTACGCCATTTATTTTAAAAAACTGATTTTATACATGCTATAAATATTTAAAACCTGATTTCTTTTCCTTTCCTTTATTTTTATTAAACTAACTTGAATAAATAAAAGTAAGCACACAAAAACAAGGACTTACAGCAGGTTTCGTGGTGGTTTGGGGTCTTGGAGGGGGTTCGGATCTCGAACGGATGAAGGGGGAAGATGAGGAGGCGTGAGGCAGGGAAGAGGAAGGGCGACGCGTTGTCTGAGGTGGGGGCACGCGTCTGGTTCTCGCGTCAGAGGAGAAGGAGGTCGAGACGAAGGAGAGGGGGGCGCGAGGCTTGCCGGAGTTGGAGGGGAGGTGCGGCGAGACCCCGACGGCGGTAGGTGGCCCGGGGCGACGGCGTCGATCGCCTGGAGAGGGGCGATTTCATGAGCGATGGGGTATTTTTTTTATTTGGGGTGGGTTTGAACTGTGAGGGAGAATTTAGGTTTAGGAATTATTTATATATATTTTATTAATTAATAATTATTTTCTCCAAAGAGTGGACTTTTCATCCGAACCCCAAATCAGACCCAACGACTGTCGCCCCCAGCTAATTACCCCCATTCTGAACACAATGGGATATGTACCGTAAGATGATTCGATTATTTCGACCTGTATTCATCAAAATCAAAAATATAAATATATATATATATATATTGAATTTGAACGCGCATTTCAATTTACCGGGGCCACATACGGGCTCTAAAAATTCCCGAAAAATATTTTCTAGCTTCGTATTGACGATTCGGTCCTAAAAAAACTAATTTCGTCAAATTCTGAGACTGTTTGAAAAATGGCCATTTTCTAGTCGATCCAAATTGACTAAAACGGTCAAAACACGTTTTCCTTCGCCACGCTCACATATTGATTCAGAAAACTACGAATTTTGGAATCTAGCAATAACTAGACATCCCGGATCCAACAAAAGTGGTTTTGTTGAAAACCGAGGTCGTTTGCAAAATTTCTATTTCTAAGGGCCAAAATTCCATAGCGACTATTCTGAATTTTCAATTGGACATAACTTTTTATCTTCGCTATGAAATTTCAATTTTTCGGATTCGTTGGAAAGATATTTTCAAATAGATTCAAATATTTTTGGTATCGCTAAAATCCGGTTTATTTTGAATCCTGTACACTCGTTTGAATTTTGAAATCGAATTTTCAAACTACTGCGCTATTTTCAATTCCTTTTATAATTAAAAATAAAAATTTATATTCAAACGATGATTCAAATAAATATATACGTTCTAATTCTATTCAAAATAAATTTCTCGTCGTTATTATTTAAAATAAACCATTTTAAATATTCAAAATTCACTAAAATTGCCAAAATAAAATTTTTAAATTGGCTCGGATTTCCGGGTTATTACGTTAGGATGATATTTGACGTACACTTATCCCAATTGTTTAGTCGTATGTAAATCGATTGGTTGACAGACTGTTGTAAGCATTAATTATTTATATTTATTTTCTTATGCAGTCGTGTAGTGCACTCTGGCTGATGGTTGATTGTTTATCATTGTTGATATATACATGTGTTGTATGAAAACCATATAAATAAAATTATATGGTAATTGATTGGATATGATTCCAATTTAGAAATAACTAATATTTTAAAATAACGAATATTTTATAATAATATTCAGTAATGCATGAAAATTTGATTTTGATGTCCGATTTTAGATGGACACGAAAATATTTAAATATATGAAGCCGTGATGCGAACGATATATATATATATCGATTTTATTCATTTTTATAATGAATATCGAAAAAGAGAAGTGATTTCATAATCTGATATTTTGAAAATGTTATCATTTATATATCAATAATATGGAATATTCAATTTTGATTTAAAATTTAATAGGAAGTTGAAATCGTTTTTAAAACGAATTTAAAACAATTTATAAAATATGTTTTAAATGGAAATCGATGAAATATATATATATATATGTATATATATATATGCATATTATATATTAAATGGCCTGAATAGAACGCGCCACACTGCGGGCGTTCGTGAATTTCTATCATTGACTTCGAATTGATATTACGGGAGATCCGACCGTTGGATTCTCCTAAAACAGAAACCGTAGTTTCGTATCTAAAAGAGCTTTCCAAGGAACATAAGAGATTTGAATTCTAATAGTTGGATTTGGAATTATGTCCAAATCAAATTTGGAAAAGGTCGCTGTAAGTGCAGCTCAATGACTGTTTATGGATATCGACTGAAAGGGCCTTAATAAAATTATTAAAAATATTAATAATTTGTGTAAAATCATAATAAATGATTTGGAAAGAATTGGGATGAGAAATTCCATATTTGGAAAGATAAAAATATATTTTTATCGAAATGAACTAGTTATTGACTAGAAATGAATTCCAATAATTTTTAAATAAATAAATTGGATTTGGAAAGGGGTTTTATTATAACCAGAAATTTCCAACATATAAATTAGAATGGATTTGAGTAGAAATAATCTTCGGAAAATGTCGATGTTGGATTTCGTGATTATATGGATATTTATATCGTTATTTCCAATACGATATTTGTTGGTTTCAGAATCTGATATTGAATATAAGCTGATATAATTTCGATTCAGAGTCTTGCATTTAATATCAAATGGTATTTTGGGTTTGTCGTGAATGGTGTCTTAAATAACACCGCTCTTAAACCCTGTGTGCAAATAATAAATCTTTAATTAATTAAGATTTAGAGAAGAATTACCAATTAATTAACATTTAATTGGAATTGAAATGGAATGTAAATTGGGTTTATTGTGGACTGTATTTTTAACGACATTCGTTCTTTAACCCAATTAACAAGTGAAATGTTATTTGGAATTTATAAATCTTTTTAATTAAGATTTAAAGGAAATTTTCCAAAGTAAAGTTTTCTAATTTAATAAAATAAATTGGAATAGAATGGAATTCGTTTGATAATAATCGAAGTGAAATTCTATGGAGGAAGACTGGTAATATATATGGAATTTAAAAGGCGTTGTCGTTATTCCATTTATATTATTAATCGGGTACGGAAATTGATATCGATTATATATATATATCGATCTGTTTTCCGTGAAGATTCGATAATTAATGGAATGTGATTTTGGGTTTATCGTGAACTGCGTTTTAAATGACATTAGTTCTTTAACCCAGTAAAGACAGGATTACATGTCTAACAATGTATTTCGAACTGTATTGTTGATCTCTGCTAAATATATATCTGTTTGGTGGCGGAAAATTTATTCTCTTGCTTAACACCCTTCTCAAAGACGTACGAGCTTAGAGGTTATATATCGGCAGAAATCAATAGTACGGTGTAGATTGTCGATGCTATATGTTTGATATCCCAAAGTTAAATAATCATTAATATTGATTTTTAGGAAGATTAAAACTAAGTGGAGCTTTGATGAATCTTTAATTAGATTGAAATGGGAATGTGATAATTTAAATTATCAAATTCGAGAAATGATAAAGAATGGAGTACCACCAGTTTTACTCCAGGCGATAGTTAAATCTTTAATTATATTTAAACGTGAAATGGTAATTAATTTTACCGATAACACCGTGGTGTTAGATATGGAGTATTACCGGTTTTGCTCCATGGGATGAATAGGTTGGGATTGGGATGATAAAAGAAATGATTAGTTCAGTATGGTTCGATAATCCAGACTAGTTTGGATAAACCTTAATTTGGCTTGAATTGGTGTCCAAAGGAAGATTAAAGAATAAATTTAAAGAATTTTTCTTTTATAAAATTAATGAGAACCTTTCCCAAAGGATATGGATATTTAAATAAATGAATATTCGGAATTGGAATGAGGCGTATCTTGTGTTTTATAGCACTTGATTATAAAATACGTGGGTTATTCGGAAAGGTCGGTTTATATCCATTCTGAATAACTGATTCGACGATAAGTCGACGATGAAGATGGTGGTTGAAGACCGGAGGTCTTCACATCGTTTGGATGATTACTGATGTCTTGATTGGGCTATACACCCAAGACGAGGTAATAAGTGGTGATCGTCCAGACGTACTTGGAGATCGAACGGATATGCAAGGACCTCTCTTCTGTATTGGACATATGGGACGAGGAATAAGGTGCCTCTGGTTTCGTTCAGACCCAGAACGAACTAGTAAACGGATGTGTGTCTGACATTGGATTTTATTCTATGTTGATTGATCTTTGTTAAATATATATCTGTTTGGAGGCAGAGAATTTATTCTCTTGCTTAACGCCCTTCTCTGAGACGTACGAGCTCAGAGGTTATATATCGATAGACATCAGTCGCATGGCGTCAAATGTCAATGTGGCATGCTGAGATGCAAGTGATTAAGGCTTTTGTTGAAAAGAAGAGTCTTGTGGTTGATGATCAAAGCGCGGCCTTAAATGGCATAGCTTTGTGTATAGCGTTAATTTGCAAGCTTCACACCCCGGTATGAACCAGAAACGGGTTGAAAGAGAGCAGGGAGGACATGCGTTTCTTTCTAGCTAGGAGTGGTGTCATGGTATAGAGCCCAGACATTTTACTTATGTGGTTGTTGGAAAGCGAGGTATCTCGGATATATCGGTCACTACGGGGCCGATGGATTATATGGTCGACATACAGACCATTATAGCCCATAGGGCGACGAAACGCATTATTCAGGAATAAGCAATCCTCAAACGTAAGAGAGGACCGGCCCTAGCGCTCCTAGGTGCAGTTGTGACTGTAGCCTGAGACATGGTAGGGTAGATTGTCTCAAATTCGGTAAGGATGATCCCTTTCCTTGGTTCATGATGGAAATCCAACTTCCAATATGTGACATTTCGGTTTTTATTGTAAAGGCCAGTATGGTGACATAGTAGCATGGGATACTATGCCGTCTATGACTGATACATTTATGTTTAAAACTGTTTTTGGCACTATACACTTATTATAGTATCAAATGATTTGTTTTAAACGTACCAAGCATGTTTGGCTATTATAAGGGGAAAACCCTTTCCTCCGGCTTGCATTGTGTGATGGGACCTGGGTCTTATAATAGCTTCATTTTTCCAAAAAGCATTATGCTGTTTGTTTTATGCACTAGTATTCTTGCGAGGAAACCCGTTCCGTGTTATATAGCGTGGTCCCTTGATTTACTTTTAAAGTAAAAGATTTAATAATTATTTTTAGTTCTCACAACAGTCACATGACTAACCTGGAGTTTATTGTTTTAACCTAAGCTCTGGGTGCCCCTATTTTCCACATAGGCAGCTATTAGTTGGGTTTTTGCAGATATTATATTCACAAGATCCTGCTTTACAGCTGGAGCTATATTCAGAACGCTCTGTATCCATATATTTCTTACAGTTGTGTTATGTATTAATATTCCGATGCATTGTAATTTGAATCTCTGATATTTGTCAAATATATATTATTATTCATACACTGTTATATTCTTGTACTCTGATGTAATTGTTGTAATAAACATTGAAATGTTCTTCTGTTCGTGTTCTGATTTGTCATGTTCTCAACTCAATCTGGGCTTTCCCGTAAGGGTGAGTTTGGGTCGTTTAATTAGGAGTTATCGATTTTAATTTCCGCTGCTTGATTTTGAAACAAAAACCCTAACAGTAGTATTGGAGCAAACCTTCAAAATGATATATTGTGTTTGAATAAATGTTCGATTTTCATCTGCAATAATGAGCAAATTAGATCTGTGCATAAAATGATCAAAATTGTTCGTTTTGTTTTTAAATCGGCCTTGAGAAGACTGATGCTAGGATGAATGACAGCTTGTATAATTGAATTCGATTCAAATGCAAGAAATCATATAAACAAATGGATTCCCTTATTTGATGAGTGTTTGCTATTTTGACCCATTACAAATCCATCTGGTATATAATGAAATGTTTGGTATATTAGGATGACAGGATCGGTGTTTTTAAATTTGTTTTCAAACCGCAGTTTAAGATATGAAAATAGCTATAGGGTTCCCCCGTATTTCAAGTTTAAAACTGTGTAAACTAAAATTACAATTTATTGTAGAATTTGAAGTATAATAAATAATGCATTTAGATCAGTTTATATTCTCTTATATATATACATATAAAAGTGGGCATATTTTCTGTTGCAAGCAAATTTTGGAGGATAAAGGAATTTTGGTTTATTTTGGTGTTTACACATATATTTGGATAATGTATTGACATTACATATAATTGTGTAACTTACTGCATAATTCTACAACATCAAGTTTTATGCTGCTTTCAAAAGAAGTCATACTGATGACTAAACATACAATTCTTATTTGGATATGTTTTAACATATAAACTTAATATATATACATACACACACACACACACACATACACACACACACAGATATATATATATATTTAACTAGCAGTACAGTTCATATTATCAACAAGCTATGTATATGCATGTACATAGTTAGTCAATTTCTTGAACCAACTTTGAATCTTGGTGTCATTGATTTAGAAAGCACACGTTCTTAAGAAGTAGTATATTCATGTTAAATCACTATTCAAACATATATTTTGATCAGCATGAATTTCCATTTTATAAGATACATTGATGTGTGCATATTATTAGAATGGGCCATTATATATATATATATATATATATATATTAGTATGTATGTATATATATATAAAGGTAATTTTATGCACAAGTATATATAATCTTACGATCTTTATTAAATCCCCTTTAGCCCTTTTATAAACATGATATTGATTTTTCCTCCATTGTAGAATGGAGTTTCGACGACAACAACCTTATTTCAATCAACATTATTAATTCATTATAAGATATATACTAACATCTCTATCTAGAATATATATATATGTGTGTGTGTGTGTGTGTGCAGGGTTTGTATACAAGACTTAAATACTAAAGACTGTACGGTTTTAGAGTTCCAAGAGATTCAGGATTCAGAAGAGATTAAAGGCTCATGAGTTATCAAGATATCAAGAGTTCAAGAAAAATATAGTAATAATGTCTGGTTTATGTGTAAGGCTCTGAATAGTACTCCAGGTTCAAATTCAAATTTTCAATTTTCAAATTCCAAATTCTGTTTTCAAAATTCAAATTATGATTTCAAATTATTTTATCTTACTTATGATTTCTAACATATAATTTTAAAGTTTTAATACATATATAAGTTTATATATAGTTATACAGTTTTATAGTGTTAAACCTTATAACTTTATAAATACGTCTATATAATAGATCATTATGATTACATATGATTTTACACTTTAGAACATTTATTTATATTACTAAGTTTTGATTTAAGAATTTCTAGAATTGTATATATGTTTAAACACTAAAAAAATAGTTTTAAAAAACCAAAATATAAGGCATATGTCGACATACAACTGTCATTTTTTCAATTTTCAAAAGGAGCTGTCTTTTCACTATTTGTGATGTTTCTGAAACGTTGCAACCTTTGAAATGCTATAAATAGGGGCTGATTTCGAATTTTTACATAATTCTTCTTCTCCATCTTCATCCCCTTTCATACCACCATTAAAATACATCTTTTTCTTAATTTCTACGCTTATACTTTGCCGATTTCTACTCAAATTATATCAAACTTCTTCTCTTCTCAATCTCTATCAAATATTCTCTAAATGAAATACTATAGAAGATTTATAGGGCTGTTGTAATCATTTGGAAAGTTTTTGAGAAAGGGTGCGTGTAACAACCTTCAATTTTGGAACAAATTTAGAATTTATTTTTACTAGATTTTAATGATTTTAAAATGATTTATTTTTAGAATTAATGACTTCAAATTTAATTAAAAACGAGTATGAATGTAAAAATTTAACAATTAATTAAAATGAACTCGTAACATCGCGGTAGTTCGAATATTTGGTTTTGAACTTTAAATGAATATATACAAAATTCGTAATAAGTCAGAATTTGGTAAAATTAGAAATGTTAGAATCTATTTGATAATATCTTTCCAACGGATGTGAAACATTGAGATTTTGTGTTATAAAATGTAAGTTATGACCAAAACAAATTTTAAAATAGTCACTACGGAATTTATTAGTATTTTAATATTATATAAGCCCTTAAAAAAAAGCTATTTTGCAAACGACCTCTGTTTTCGATGAAACTAATTTTGTTGGATTCGGAACATCAAATTATTGTCACGTTCAAAATTTCAAGTCAATTGGAATTTGTATGTAAGCATGGCAAATTTAAACGCGTGTTGAATTTCAGTTATAGATTTAATAAGCTAGTTAAAAAGCCATTTTTCAAACTATCTCCAAATTCGACGAAATTAATTTTGTTAGAACCCTAATTGAAAAACATAGCAAGATTTCAAATTTCATAATTTTTGGAGTCAGTATGTGGTTGTAGTAAATTAAAATGTACGTTCAAAATCAATATTTAGCATTACATTGATTTATATTTTAATTTTGATAAAAACTGAACAAAATAGTCGAATCAACTTACGAATCATATCCCACTGAGTACAGAATGGGGTATTTGGCTGGAGGCGACATTCGTTGGGATTCGTTTGGAGTTCACACGTGAAAATTCACCATAAAGTAATTAAAAAAAATTAAATATTATATTTTAAAATGGGTATAAAATGGATTATCTAAACCCAAGTTTCCCCTTTATCAGTTCCGCCAAATTTGAGAGATCAATGGCCGATTTCCTTCCATTTTCATTCGATTTTTACTCCTCATCCACGCAATTACCAAAAAACTATAATTACAATTTGAAGAGCTCTTTGAGCTCTATAAGTCCAACGGTTGAGATCGTTTTTCGTGATATGGATGGTGAGATCTCGTGGCTCAAAGTTTCCAAATTCGCTGGCGGTTGTAGATTAGGAAATGTAATTAAATTAATTAACTAATTTTAGTTAATATGTAATAAAATGTTCGGACCTTCGTAACTTTTGCAAATTGAATCAGATTCAGTAAAACTGAGTGTGTTGGAATTGTGATGAAGAACACTACGCAATGGAACCAACTTTATCAAAAATGGAGTTAGCTGTGATTTTTGGCTAAATTAAACGTCCGGTTTAATTCAGATAAAACAATTATTATTAAAACGATGTCAAATCGATCAATATGAGAACTCTCTCACTCAAATTATTATACAGTTATTTTATTTTATAACTGAATTTATATTGATTGCTAGTAATGATTTTTAATTGATTAATTATCACAAATTGGATATGGCGCATGGTAGCTCATATCACAGCTGTTTGCAAATCCGATAGATGAAGTGTTGATTATTTGTGTTATGATTTGACTGTGAATTCAAAATAACACTACACCAAATAATCAAATTTGAAACATATGATATTTTTTACTTGAAACTCTTTTTTTGCGTTTCTAGGTATGAAACTCTTAACAAGTGTTTATATGTGTACTAAATCGTTTCCATTATTTTCTATTAATATTTTAATTATTAATTTATGCTAAAAAGAAAAGCATACGGTCCTATAAGGTCCTTGCTACTACGTATGACTTAATTCGTTCCCGAGCCCTAATTATTTGGCTGCTTTCCATCCTTTCTACGAACCTTGTCCCTTCAATGTTTTCTTTTTCATTTCAAAGTCAATTGTTGAGCTTCTCGGAATCAAATCAGTTGCCTCCTGCAGATTTGTCATCTAGCTAATAGTTATTTTCTTAAGAATGGCAGGTCCTCCTTGATTCTGGTCATTGGCCATAGTGATTTAGGGTTTGGTGAAAAGGGGAATAAGGTTGAACACTTGTGAAAATTAACAGAGTGAGCAGGAGAGTTATAGGTATGGTTTTTGAGGTAAAGAAATGTGGAAAATTCAAGAATGACGTGGATTTTGAAAGGTTTTTTAGTATCACTGATTATTCAAATGTGTGTAATAAGTACACATAGAATAAACAATGCACCAAGATTAATCAAACATTATCACTTCGAATGGTGATTCAAATTCTGCAACAACTCTTCATCAGTTCATTAATTCAATTGCCACCACTAATTCAATTATAGCTAACAAGAACACGTAATAAGGCAGAAATCTTAAATGAAATAACAAGGACAGGAAATTAAAGATGTAGGAAAAGTAAATTTGTGTGGGAAACAAACTGGTAATTAATGGTACTGTATAGCAAAGAAACAGATAGCACAAAATGAAAGAATTGGCTCCAACTTGATCACTTTTCATATCATTTCTAGGCATAGTTGCATATTTATACATGCATGTTGGCTAAACGGACTCAAATTTTCACAAGCAAAACAATTTTGACAAGCCCATTAACTCTCTCATTATTACAACAAACAGCAGTCTTCGATCTAGCCCAGAAACGGAGACATTTCAGCATGTATCAGCTGCGCACGTGCACAACCTATACACTAATACATGCTTCCTCCTCCTTCCTCAAGTATTGCCTTTATCACCAAACACCACTGACAGTTCCCTGACATCCTCTAGCAACATTTCTGACGTGACCTGCCCAGCCTCTAATGAACTTGACTTGAAAATTGTTTCACTTCGATTTCTAGTCCGTGCTTTCTCCCTCTTTCAGTTATTTTTTCATGTCACTAAAGTTAGGTTGTTACAACCCCTCTCCCCTTCAAGAATGGACCTTGTCCCCAAGTCCAGGGTGGGTAACCTTTTGATCAACGGCCAGTATTCCTCCCAAGTAGCCTCCTCTTCTGGTTTATCTTTCCATTTCACTTACACTTGTACCACTGCATCATTATTCCGAGGAATAATCCTTCTATCAATAATTTTTTCAAGTTGCTCCACTTTTTTTAAAGAAAACTAGGAGCATCTTGCTGCACAAATATCCTCTCTTCTACTTTTTTCTTCAGTTGTGATACATGAAAAAGAAGGATGGATTTTAGCATGGCTTGGTAATTGCAACTTGTCGGCAACTTCACCCACTTTTTCTATCACCTTATATGGACCCTAGAACTTTGAAGATAGCTTGTGAGTCTTCTGATTTCTTGCAGTTATTTGCTTGTAGGGCTGGAGCTTCAGAAATACCCAATCCCCTACTTCAAACACTCTTTTTGTCCTCTTTCTATTTGCAAATTTACTCATTCTTTCTTATGCAGCCTTTAAACTATCCTTCAGGAATTGCAAAATGATATCTCTGGAATACAAATGTTCTTCTATTTGTTCAACTTTGGCAGTATTGGGTATATAGGAGAGTAAGGTAGGGGGTCAACACCATACACTGCTTTATATGGGGTGGTATTTGTAGATACTTTCCATGTGGTGTTGTACAATTATTCAGCAATGGCCAGCCAGTTCGACCACTCATGAGGCTTGTGGCAAGTGAAACCCTCAAGTAGCATTCTAATATCTTATTCACTACTTCGGTTTGACCATCACTCTGTGGATGGTAGGCGGTGCTGAAATTCAATATACTGCCTTGCAATTTGAAAAGTTCTTGCCAGAATTTGCTTAGAAATATGGAATCCCGATCGCTGACAATAGTTTTTGGTAGGCCACGGAGTTTAAACACACCTTATAAGAAGATTAGTGCCACATCCTTTGCTGTATAGGGATGGTAAAGAGAAAAAAGTGGGCATACTTGGTTAACCGTTCAACAACAACATAGATGACAGTAAACTTTTGGCTTTTAGGTAAAAAAAGTAATAAAATCCATTGATAAATCTGTCCAAATTCTTTCAGGAATGGGTAAAGGCTGAAGAAATCCAGGATACAGAACATTTTCATGTTTGTTCCTTTGGCATTCTTCACAGGCCTTGACATACTGTTCTGCATGCAATTTCATTTTTTTCCAATAAAAAACCTGCCTTAACCTCTTCACAGTAGCTCTTACACCTGCATGTCCTCCTAATGGGGTTGAATGTTGCTCAGTGATTAGTGTTTGAATTAATGAAAGGAGTTTGTGATCAACAAGGAGCTTGCCTTTATAATATAGAATATCTTCTACTGCCTTATATTTTTCTGATAATTCACTACTCTTTATCTTCTGTAGCTGCTTCTTATACCATTCTGAATCACCCAAAGCCCTCTTCAATTCGTTCAGCCAAGGTGTTCAACCCATTGTAATATCATAGAGCTGCTCGTTCTCCAAGCTTTCATCATTTCTTCTTGACAGTGAATCTGCCACTACTTTTTCCTTTCCACTTTTGTATTCTACACTGTAATCAAATCCATAAAGTTTTTCATCCATTTGTGTTGAAGCCCAGTGGTCAATCTTTGAGTTAATAGGTGTTTGAGGCTCTAATGATTGGTTTTATAATGAATCTCCTACCCCTAAGATATTGTCCCCATCTTTTTGTTGCAATGATGATGGCCAATAATTCTTTTTCATATGTAGACAACCCCAAATTTCTACCATGCAGTGCCTTACTTAAGTAAGCAATAGGCTTGCCATTCTGACTTAAAACAGCTCCAACTCCATTTCCACAAGCATCACATTCCAGCGTAAAAGGTAGGGTAAAATCAGGGAGGGTTCATATAAGAGGGTTTTTCAGACATTGCTTCAATTATTTAAACACTAGTGTAGCTGCCTCGCACCATTTAAATGAATCTTTCTTCAACAGATTTGTGAGTGGTATAGCAATAACTCTATAGCCCTTAATAAATCTTCTGTAATACCCAGTCAGCCCCAAAAATCCTCTTAAAGCCTTCAAATTCTTAGGAGTAGGACAGTTTTGCACTGCCTCAATCTTACATGGATCTGCAGCTATTCCTTCACCTGAAATAATGTGTCCTAAGTATTGGATGGATGGTTTGGAAAAGTGGCATTTGGATGGTTTGATTTTCAAGGAGTTTTGGTCTAGGGTTTGGAAAGTTAATTTGAGGTGTTGGAGGTGATCATCCCAGTTTTTGTTGTATACTAAAATACCTTCAAAGAACACTTGCGCAAACTATGTCTTAAATATCTCATTCATAAGGGACTGGAAGGTTGGGGGGCATTAACTAACCCAAAGGGCATTACTCTGAACTCATAATGTCCTTCGTGGGTCTGAAATGCGGTCTTATAGATATCATCTTCATGCATACATATCTGATGGTACCCCGACCTCAAATCCAGTTTAGAGAAATACTTAGAACCATGCAACTCATCAAATAAGTCTTCTATCAAAGGAATTGGGAATTTATCCTTGATAGTTTGAGAGTCTATAATCAACACACAGTCACCGTGTACCATCCCTCTTCCTTACCATCACCATGGAAGAAGAGTAAGGACTGTTACTTAGTCTTACAGTGTCAGCTTCCAACATCTCTCTCACTATTTTGTCCAATTCATTTTTGATATGGTATAAGTGTCGGTAGGGCTTCAGGCATATAGGTTTAGATTGTGGTGTTAAAGGTATTTTATGGTCATGAAGCCTTGGTGGGGGAAGGGAAGGATTGGGATCAGTGATGGAAGGAAAGCTTTTTAGGGTTTCAATGATTTCAGGTGGAATGGTGGTAGTACCAATCTCGGGTTGGCTATTAATAGAAGTTGTTTGCTAACAAATAATCATGGTGAGTTAGCCACCATTACTCTCTTTGTCTAACCTCTTCTTGTCCACAATTTTGAATTCATCTTGCTTTATTCCTTGCCACATATATTCCTTGCATTCATAATGAAATTTGACCTGCAATTTATCAAGATTTAATGTGACTTCTCCCAAGCCTTTCATCCATTGTGCACCCAACACAACTTGGCATCCTTCTAAAGGGAATAATAGCAAATCCACCGGCATTGTGCATCCTTGACATTTGAGTACCACTTCCTTACAAACTCCAGAATTCTTCAGCTTTTCTCCGTTCGCCACAGTGAGTTCAAAAACTTTAGTATCATCTATCCTCAATCCCAACTTCCTGGCTAGCCCTTCATTAATGAAACTATGAGTGGAACCTGAATCGATAAAAACATGCACTGGCTTGCCTTGAATATGCCCATTAACCTGGATAGTGGTTAAAGAAGGTATACCACATAGAGCTTGGAGGGTAATGCCTAAAGCATCCTATGGTTGTGGGTCTGTTACATCAAACTCCTGTACATTATCCTCATTTTCCTATTCAGTCAAGGGCATAAATCCTTCCAATACATAAACTTGAGGATTTTTACACTTATGATCACGTGTCCACCTTTCTTTATAGCCAAAACATAGGCCTTGTCTCCCCAATTCACTGAGCTGACTTGGAGTCAATCCGCTTCTTTTTGCCTGGGTTTCAGAAGTAGTTTCTTTGGGTTCTTGATGGGTGGTTTCTAATGCATTGGGTTTATTTGCTTGTGGAGGGTTAAGGTTTTTGGAAGTGGGGTTGTGATGTGAGGAATTCTTTGCATGTTTCTTAGAGAGTAGATATTTGGTTTTAAACATTTTATCTAATGCCACAACTTCTTTGAAATCATGTGGTCGAAAGGTCATAACATCATATCTAATTTCCTCCTTTATTCCCCCAATAAATCGATCTAACAGGAATTTGGGTGGTAGGGTTTCCAGAACACCTTTTAACTGCTTAAGCTTATTTAAATAAGCCCTCAAAGTGGTGATCTGCTTCAACTTGGCAAGGGTTTTATAAGGTCTCTCCATTTCCTCAGGATTAAATCGAATCAACACTTCTTCTTTAAACACTGCCCAAGCAACTGCACGCTCCACTGTCCCAATATACTAATAATACCATTGCAAAGCCTCTTACCTTAAAGCAAATGCATAGATCTTTACCCACAAAATTTCATCAGCTCTGTGGAAACTATAATATTGTTCCACTTGTCTCAACCAATTGGCAACGTCTTCTTCTCCAGAAAATGTAGGAAAATCAATTTTTATGGTAAAGTGAGGGTACGGGTTAGGGGGGAATTGGGGATATTGATAGGGATAAGGGAATGGCTGATGGTGGAATGGTTCTTGGATAAGTGGTGGTGGATTTCTTGGTAATACTGCATTTCTAGGTGGAGGTGGGGGTAGAGCATTTCTTGGGGGTTGTATTGGAGGTAGTGGTAATGGTGGTAAATTCTACATTGGTGGTGGTGCATTCTGCCTTGGTAGTGGAGGAAGTACATTTGGTGGTGGCCGATTTTGTGTGGGTGGGGGTAGTGGAGGTACATTCGGTAGGACCGAGTTTTGAATAAGTGGTGGAGGTGGAGGAACATTTGGTGGGGTATGGGGTTGAATGGTAGGGTTTATTGCTTGAGGTAGGGTTAGGGTTTCAATCAAATTAGAAATTCGATCTAACCTCTGATCGACATCCTCCCATTTCTTATTCATCGTCTCCATGCCTTGCTCCAGATTCCGATTGATTTCCTCCTGCCTTTGCCACATTTCAGTGTTAGGATCGACATTTTGGAAGCGGTTGTCCGGATCCCCCTCATCATGGACTCCTTCAGTGGATCCGATCTCAGAATGATGCACTGATACCAATTTGGCAGGTCCTCCTTGATTTTGGTCATTGGCCATGTTGATTTAGGGTTTGGTGAAAAAGGGGAATAAGGTCGAACACTTGTGGAAATTATCAGAGTGAGCAGGGGATTTATGGGTAAGGTTTGTGAGGTAAAGAAATGTGGAAAATTCAAGAATGACGTGGATTTTGAGTATCACCGGTTATTCAAATGTGTGTAACAAGTTCACACAGATTATACAATGCACCAAGATTAATCATACATTATCACTTCGAATGGTGATTCAAATTCTGCAACAACTCTTCATCAATTCATCAATTCAATTGCCAACACTAATTCAATTATAGCTAACAAGAACACATAACAAGGCGGAAATCTTAAATGAAATAACAAGGATAGGAATTTAAAGATGTAGGGAAAGTAAATTTAAATAGGAAACGAACTGGTAATTAATGGTAGTGTACGTCAAAGAAACAGATAGCACAAAATGAAAGAATTGGTTCCAACTTGATCACTTTTTATATCACTTCCAGGAAATTATAGTTACATATTTATACATGCATTTCTTGGCTAAATGGACTCAAATTTTCGTAAGCAAAACAGTTTTAATAAGACCATTAACTCTCTTATTATTACAACAAACAGCAGTCTTCAATTCTACCCAGAAACAGAGACATTTCAGCGTGTACCAGCTGTGCACGTGCACAGCCTATACACTGATACATGGTTCCTCCTTCCTTAAGTATTGCCTTCATCACCCAACACATTTGAAAGTTTCCTAACATCCTCCAGCAACATTTCTGATGTGACCTGCCCTGCCCCTGATGAACTTGACCTGAAAAAGGTTTCACTTCGAATTCTACTCTGTGCTTTCTCCTTCTTCCAGTTATTTGTCCATGTCACTAAAGTTAGGTTGTTATAAAGAAAGAGGTTATTTCTTCCGATCCTCATAAAATAGGTATTACTCCTTTTTAATATTGCAATTAGTCCGATTTCAGCTTGTCAGTTTATTTTTTTCTACTTCGTTGGATTCACTGCAAACAGCTTGTTACTCGTAAGAGCATCATTACTACATAGTTAGAATTGGAGTACTGTTTAGATTAGGGGTGGAAATTAGACCCGGACCCGACCCATAGGGTCTCAGGTCTAGGCGGGTCGGGTTTTGTCGGGTCCGAACCATACATTTCCAAAATCTAGACCCGACCCGACCTGATCTTCGGTTCGGGTCGGATCAGGTTGGGTTTTGTTGGGTTACAACACTAAAAATACATATATTTCAATGCTTTTTGGTCGGGTCTTTTGGGTCGGGTCAATTCGGGTTGGGTTTTATCGGGTCTTTATAGTATTTTTCATCACCTAGACCCGACCCAAGACTCGTCGGGTTTGGTTCAGGTCCGGGTCTTTTCGGGTCGGGTCTGTTTTTCGGTTCTTGGTTTTAATTGCCAGCCCTAGTTTAGATAGGATCTCAATCATGTTTTGAAAGTTATTGATAGTGTTGTTTATTTACTATATGATAATTTATTACTGAATATTGATGTTATTGCAGTTTTCTTTTTGAGTTATGTTACTTGAGATATACACAGTACTTTGGAGTTCTTACTATTCTTATATTTCATTTGCAGTTTGAACGGCAGGAGCCATTGTTTTTGGTGTCATAGGTTTTTTTGATTCATTACAAGGGATTTATGTGGTTGTTACAGGTTTTGATGAGATTTTGATTTTCTGACTAAACTATAGCTTCATATGTAAAAGTTAAATAATGACATGGAAGTGCTTTTCAGTAACATAGAGGTAGAATTGTGCTTTTATAGCTATTATATAGGATGTTTGTTATATGTGGGTAGTGAAAACATTTTGTATTTGGGACAAGAAGAAGAATATTGTGTAATTGGATCTATATTCAAGAAATATGAAGTGGCTGCAGGCTTTGGATTTTGGATATTACTGTTGCCTGCATCTAGAGTTTATTAAATATAAATTATGGATCATGAGTTTGAGTTTATTAAATATTACTGCTGTTAGCCTACTTTGTGAACCAGGCTACACAAAGAGCAAACAGTGAGAAAGCCACCAACCGGTCCGGATCAGAGGGAACCAACGCAGGAAAGAAGCAGGAGTCAAAGACGGAGACAACACATCAGTTCGGTTCGGAGAAGCATTTCAGCGACGTCAAAAGAGAGTAAGCACCCTTATCGGATCGGATCGGAGGCGGCCGATCCGAACCCATTTTCTCTGAATCTGTGACCGTTGCTACTCACGTCTCCTGAAGACTCGGGCCAAGCACGACTATTTCCTCCTACGATCTCCCACTAAATCGATGCGCTGTCACCATCTGGAGGCCTCCGAACCCGACTCTTATGGGATGGGTGCCACGCAGTTCCGAACCGGTGCCACTTCGAGGAGATTTTTCACCTATAAATACCCCATCAAGAGGCATTTGAAAGGATTTTTTGGCAAATTCTCAGTTCTAACTTCATTCACAGCCGAATTTCACAATCATATTCAGATCAAATTCATCTCTTAAAGCCTATGTTTGAGAGATTTGAGTGATTTTATACATTGTAATTGTGAAGTTGAGTGAGAATCATTGCTGTATTTTCATTCATATCATCAATCAAAAGAATAGAAAGTGGACGTAGGCTCTTTAACGCCGAACCACTATAAATCGTGTGTTCTTCGTTGCTTTTTAGTTCTATTTCATTAAAATCATAGCTAATTTGGGTGTTAGAACCAATTTTTGATCTAACATTTTGGTGCTTTCACGGAGAAACCTTTGAATTCTCAGCCTTTTTGGGGTTATCATTCTACTATTTGGACTTTCAAGTTCAAAGAAGTTGATCCCTTTTCTCTGACATCTTTCGGTACTTGTTGACTAACCGTTGAAAAATCGAGTATTATGGCTAAGACCAAAGGAAAAGAAGTGCAAGGCGCTAGGGGAAATGATGCTAGAGAAGAACAACAAGCCATTGTGTTAACAAGGTCACACACTGAAAGCTCTAGAGCAGACTGCTCCGATCAGGAGGATCCGAACCGGATGGAAGGTGTCGATCCGAACCGAGTGGAAAGCACCGATTCGATCCGGTCTAATGAGGTCGAGGGCACACACTCTCTCCATCTAAACCGCCCCGACCAGGCTGCTGTGAACCTATCCGATCCGAAACAGAATGAAGCTGGAACTTCTACTCGAGCTCCCTCCAATGCTCCGATTCCAGCCACGATGACTAATGTTCAGCCTGATCCATCTGCACCCATTACCCAGGGAGACTTTTCACATTTTCTTGACATGCTACAGAGCACTAAAGAAGCATTGGAAGCCCAAAGGCATGAAAACCTTCGCATGCAGGAAAACATGATCACTATTGGTAGAGAACTATAGGAGCTCCGAAGGCAGAAAACTCCTTCCCCAACACGCCGCCTTGCTACAGATGATTCGTCTTCTTCGGATGAAGAACGCCCCCGCGAGAGAAGGCCACTTGAATGACCTCAGAATCTCGATCAATTGACTTTTGGATCTTTAGGATCCCGAGAAGACGCTGCTCGTGTATTGGGCCCTGATGACCCGAGCCTGCAACAGCCTATGTTGCTACCCATGCGCGGATCCCACGCCTTACCCAGGGATCCTAATATTATCAACCCCACACAGCAACAGCTTCTCCAATCTCTACCTCCTGAGATCGACCGGGAGCACAGAGAGCAACGTAGAGCAGCTGCCGCCAGAAACATGAGGTTATCCCCTGACCAGGAACCCAGAGGTAATCCGAACATCAGATATAGAGAGTCTGTGTAGACATTAATGAACGCCGATATATGGGCAATGGTGCACCAGATTATGTCCGAAAGTCGGCGGTACACTAATGAAGATTGGGGCATTGAACGAAGTCATACCCCCTTCACAGATGACATACTGAATTTCCAGTTCTCTCGACGATTCAACTTGCCTCAGATGGATCGATATTCAGGAGGAACAGACCCAGGGCAACATCTGATGAGATATGCGTGGTTCATGAATGCGGCAGGAGCTCCAGATGCCGTAAAATGCAAAGCTTTTCCAATCTATCTTGAAGACGTAGCATTAATGTGGTTTACCCGACTCCCTCCTCGGTCGCTATCAAATTTCACAGAATTGAGTGAGCGCTTCATGTATCAATTTCGACTCTATGCCCAAAAGTCTAAGACCGTCATAGAATTGTCACGAATTAAATAGGCCCCAGGAGAATCTTTGAAGTCATATTTGGATCGTATCAACCTGGCCGTCACCGAAGTTAGTGATCCCCATGAGCCCACTATCTTGATGGCCTTGATAGAAGGGGTAGATCCTGACACATAGTTCGGGGACTACTTGGCTGGAAAACCACCTCCTACTAGAGAATTGTTCTATGAAAAGGCTAATATCCGCTTAAGGCGAGAAGAAGCTAAGGAAAATCGAAAGAGGAAGTCCTAAGGGGCCTCGAAGGAAGGTGTTCAGAGTAACATTGCTGTGAAACAATCAGGTGACAGTTCATGGAAGGTGGAAGTAAATGTTGGCAACCAGAGTGGTGGTAATAGCAACAGAAATGGAAACGACAATAGCAGAAATAGAAACCGAGGGAATAGCTCTAATAAAAGGCCTAGATTCCAGACTTTTGAAAATTACATGCCATTAAATGATATGTTAGAGAACATTTATTTGGATAGATATAGCATATTGCAATACAAAAAACCACCCCCAGAGATTCTACTAAGAAAGAGATTGCCACAGGAAAGTTTTGTTTGTTTCATGGAACCCACGGTCATTCCACCAATGAATGCCGCCATTTGAGAGATATTGTCGAAAGATTTCTGCGAGAAGGAAAGTTAGATGAGTACAAAGTCGCCCTAAGGGACAGGGGGCAAGGGGGACAAGCCCCAGACTCAAACTCGTCTACCTCGAAACCCACATCCCAACAAAAGGGCAAGGGGATCGTCATTAATACTATTATAGGTGGACCTCACCTAGTTGGTCGTAGTTTTAAAGCTATGGATCAGTACGTCAACGCTGCCAAGCATTTTGAGGTTGGAGAATGCAGTAGCCTTGAAGACGTCACTCCAATAAAACAAAAAAAACAATGTCAGATGATGTCGTGCTCCGATGGGTTTTGTGGGACTACCAGTCACACTAGGGCAGGGAGATCGCCAGAGAGTAAGGATCCTACTGTTTGTAGTTTTGGATGTGGAGTCGCCTTACAATGCCTTCCTAGGTCGACCGGCCCTTGCCGAATTTAGGGCATGTATTGCACCTTGGTGCTTGCTGCTTAAATTCCCGACTGACTCTGGAGTTGGAGTGATGAGGGGTGGCCAAGCTACGGGACGAGCTTGTTACATGACAGAGTTAAAGATGTTAATGAAGGGGTTGAATATAGATGCTAAGGATGATTCCACTCCTCCAAAGGAGGCCTCAACATAGAAATTAAGGAGTCCTACCCCAAGAGAGTCGCCATCAGACTGCTCGAGGATATAGGTCCCAGAGAGGATAGAGAACCAGAGGACAGGAAGGCAACTCCCAACGAAATAATAATCGATATACCTATTGATGAAACAGATCCAACAAAAGTACTAATGATCGGCTCAAAACTGGATCTAGTTAGAGCGAGGGAATTGGCTGATTTCTTAAAGGCAAATCTGGATGTGTTTGCCTGGACTCACGCTGACATGCGTGGAATTTCGCCTACCATCATGAGCCACTCTTTGTGTATTAATCCAAAGCACCCACCAGTCAAGAAGAAGAGACGGATGTTAGGCCCAGAGCAGTCAGCAGCTTTGAAAGAAGTAGAGAAATTAAAAGGTAATGGATTCATTAAGGATTCAAAATATCCCGACTGGATATCGAATCCTGTCCTGGTCAAAAAGTCAAACGGGAAGTGGAAAACGTGCATTGACTTTTCTGATTTGAACAAAGCTTGCCCGAAGGATAGCTTTCCTCTTCCCAGAATTGATCAACTAGTAGATTCGATGGCCGGGCATGAACTTTTATCCTTTATGGACGCCTATTCCGGGTACAATCAAATTCCCATGCACATACCAGATTCTTAGCCTACTTTGTGAACCAGGCTACACAAAGAGCAAATAGTGAAAAAAGACACTAATCGAATCGGATCGGAGGAAGATAGCGCAGGAGGTAAGAAACAATCAAGAATGCAGAGATTACATCAGATCGGATCGGAAGAGTATGGCATCAACATCATGAAGAAGGTGGCTTCGACGGTTCAGATCGGAGGAACGCTTCAGCGGCATCAGAAGAAAGCAAGCAAGCCCATCGGTTCAGATCGGATGAGTACGTCAGCAATGTCAAAGGATATCAAGTGACCGGACCGAATCGGGGAGATACGTCAGCAAATATCAAAAGACAGCGAGTGGTTTTATCGGTTCGGAGCGGAGAAGCATGTCAGCAGCACCAAGGGATGGCAAGTTGCCTCACCGGATCGGATCGGAGGACCCGATCCGAACCCCTTTTTTCATCTAAATCTGCAACCGTTGTTGTGCATATCTCCTGAAGACTCAAACAAGATCTGACCATTTCTCCCATGATCCTGTACTAAATCAATGCGCTGTAGCCATCTTGGAGCCTCCGAACCCGACTCTCAAGGGATGGATGCCACGCAATTTCAAACCGGTGCCACTTTGAAGAGATTTCTCACCTATAAATACACCATCTAGAGGCATTTGAAAGGATCTTTTGGCAAATTCTCAGTCCATACTTCCTACATAACCGAATTCTACAATCATATTCAGATCAAAATCATCTCTTAAAGTCCATTTTTTGAGAGGTTTGAGTGAGTTTGTGCATTGTAATTGTGAAGTGGAGTGAGAATCATTGCTGTACTTGTATTCAAATCATCAATTAAAAGAAAACAAAGTGGAGTAGTCTCGTTAACGCCAAACCACTATAAATTGCGTGTTCTTTATTTCTTCTTGATTCTGTTTCATTGAATTCATATCTAACTTAGGTGTTAGAGCCAATTTTTGGTCTAATATTTTGGTGCTTTCATTGAGAGACTTTCGAATTCTTAGCTTTTTCGGGATTATCATTGTACTATTTGGGCCTTCGAGTTCAAAGAAGTAATCCTTTCTCTCTGACATCTTTCAGTATTTGTTGACTAACCGTTGAAGAATCAAGTGTTATGGCTAAGACCAAAGGAAAGGAAGTGCAAGGTGCAAGGGGAAATGAACCCAGAGAAGATCAGCAAGCTATTGTGTTAACAAGGTCACGCGCTCAAAGCTCTGGAGCAGATCACCCCAGCCAGGAGGATCCGAACCGGATCGGAGGTACCGATCCGAACCGAGAGGAAACAAATCAGATCGTGTTAACACCGATCTGAGCCGATGATGTTGGGGGCTCTCAACCTCTCCCTCCGAACCGCACTGACAAGGCTACTGGGAACCGATCCGATCCGAACCAGGGTGAGGCTGGAACTTCTACTCGAGCTCCTTCCAACGCTCCGATTCCAGCCACGATGACTAATGTTCAGCATGATCCATTTGCACCCATTACTCAGGGAGATTTTTCACGTTTTGTTGACATGCTTCAGAGCATGAAAGAAGCATTGGAAGCCCAAAGGCATGACAACCTTCGCATGCAGGAAAATATGATCACCATGGGTAGAGAATTACAAGAGCTCCGGAGGCAGAAAACTCCTTCCCCACCGCACCGTATTCCTACAGATGATTCATCTTCTTCGGAGGAGGAACGTCCTCGTGAGATAAGGCCGCTTGAACGGCCTCAGAACCTAGATCAATTGATTTTTGATCTTTAGGATCCCATGAAGATGCTGCTCGTGTATTGGGCCCTGATGACCCGAGTCTGCAACAGCCTATGCGCGGATCCCACGTTTTACCCAGGGATCCCAATATTACTAACCCCACGCAGCAACAACTTCTCCAACCTCTACCTCCGGAGGTCGACCGAGAGCGCAGAGAGCAGCGTAGAGCGGCGACCGCCAGAAACAGAAGGTCATCCCCTGATCAGGAACCCAGGGGTAATCCGAATATCAGATCTAGAGAGCCAGTGCAGACATTAACCAACGCCGATGTATGGGTCATGGTGCGCCAGATCATGTCTGAAAGCCGGCGGTATACTAATGAAGATTGGGGCATTGAGCGAAGTCATACCCCTTTCACAGATGACATCCTGAATTTCCAGTTCCCCTACGATTCAACTTACCTCAGATGGATCGATATTCAGGAAGAACAGACCCAGGGCAGCACCTGATGAGATATGCATGGTTCATGAATGCAGCAGCAGCTCCAAATGCCTTAAAATGCAAAGCTTTTCCCATTTATCTTGAAGATGTAGCGTTAATGTGGTTCACTCGACTTCCTCTTCGGTCGGTGTCAAATTTCACAGAATTGAGCGAGCGTTTCATGAATTAGTTCCGGCTCCATGCCCAAAAGTCCAAGACCATTATAGAATTGTCACGAATTAAACAGGGCCCAAAAGAATCATTGAAGTCATATTTGGATCGCTTCAACCTGGCCGTCACCAAAATCACTAATCCCCATGAGCCCACTATCCTGATGGCCTTGAAAGAAGGAGTAGATCCCGACACAGAGTTCGGGGATTACTTGGCTGGAAAACCACCTCTTACAAGAGAATTATTCTATGAAAAAGCTAATGTCCATTTAAGGCGAGAAGAAGCTAAGGCAAATCGGAAGAGAAAGTCATAAGGGGCCTCGAAGGAAGGTGTCCAGAGCAATGTCGTCGTGAAACAGTCTGGTGACAGTTCAGGAAAAGTGGAGGTAAATGTTGGCAACCAGAGTGGTGGTAATAGTAACAGAAATGGGAACGACAATAGAAGGAACAGAAACCGTGGGAATAGCTCTAATAAAAGACCCAGATTCCAGAGTTTTGAAAATTACACGCCGTTAAATGATACATTGGAGAACATTTATCTAGACACATACAGCATATTGCAGAACAAAAAACCACTACCCAGAGATTCTACTGAGAAGGAGATTGAAACGGGAAAGTTTTGCTTGTTTCATGGTATACACGGTCATTCCACCAATGAGTGTCATCATTTGAGGGATGTCGTCGAAAAATTGCTGCGAGAAGGGAAGTTGGATGAGTACAAAGCCGCCCCAAGAGACAGGGGACAAGCCCCGAACCAAGAACAGCCTGCTTCAAAACCCACGGCTCAGCAAAAAGGTAAGAGGATCGTCATTAACTCCATTATAGGCGGGCCTCACTTGGTTGGTCATAGTTTTAAAGCATTGGACCAGTACGTCAACACCGCCAAGCACTATGAAGTAGGAGAATGCAGCAGCCTTGAAGACGTCACTCCAATTAAACAGCAATAAACAATGTCTGATGATGTTGTATTCCGTAATAGAGACGAGTTTCGAGTTCTATCCCCAACCGATGATCCGCTAGTAATAATCACGACAATTGGCCCCGCTCTGGTCCATAAGGTGCTAGTGGACAATGGAAGCTCGGTCAATATCCTCTTCAAGAAAGCCTTCGAACAAATGAGGCTCGAAGCAAAAGACTTAAAGCCATGACAAGGATGGATACATGGTTTTAACGGAGTATCCACAGCTCTAATGGGTTTTGTGGAATTACCCGTCACACTAGGGCAGGGGGATCGCCAGAGAGTAAGGATCATGCCGTTTATAGTTCTGGATTTGGAGTCGCCTTATAACGCCTTCCTAGGCCGACCAGCCCTTGCCGAATTTAGGGCATGTATTGCGCCTTGGTGTTTGCTGCTAAAATTCCCGACTGACTCGGGAGTTGGAACGATGAGAGGCGACCAAGCTACGGGACGAGCTTGTTACGTGGCAGAGTTAAAGATGCTGATGAAGGGGACGAATATAGACGCTAAAGACGATTCCGCCTCTCCATAGGGGGCCTCAGCATAGCAATTAAGGGGTCCTGCCCCAAGAGAGTCTCCCTCAGACGTGCTCGAGGATATAGATCCCAGAGAGGATAGAGAACCCGAGGACAGGAAGGAAACTCCCAACGAAATAATAATCGATATACCTATTGATGAAACAGATCCAACAAAAGTACTAATGATCGGCTCAAAACTGGATCCAGTTAGAGCGAGGAAATTGGCTGATTTCTTGAAGGCAAATCTGGATTTGTTTGCCTGGACTCACGCTGACATGTGTGGGATTTCGCCTACCATCATGAGCCACTCCTTGTGTATCAATCCAAAGCACCCACCAGTCAAGAAGAAGAGACGGATGTTAGGCCCAGAGCGGTCAGCAGCTTTGAAAGAAGAAGTAGAAAAATTAAAAGGTAATGGATTCATTAAGGATTCAAAATATCCCGACTGGATATCGAATCCTGTCATGGTCAAAAGGTCAAATGGGAAGTGGAGAACGTGCATCGACTTTTCTGATCTGAACAAGGCTTGCCCGAAGGATAGTTTTCCTCTCCCCAGAATTGATCAACTAGTAGATTCAACTGTCGGGCATGAACTTTTATCTTTTATGGACGCCTATTTCGGGTACAATCAAATTCCCATGCACATACCAGATCGAGAGCATACAAGCTTTATCACAGACTTGGGATTATATTGTTACGTGGTAATGCCATTCGGGTTAAAAAATGCGGGAGCCACCTACCAGCGCCTAGTCAACCGCATGTTCTACAATCAAATCGGGAAAACCATGGAAGTGTACGTGGATGATATGCTCGTGAAGTCCAAGCAATCTCCCGGTCATACAAAGGACTTAGCAGAAATGTTCGGCATACTACGAAAGTATGAGATGAAGTTGAATCCCTTGAAATGTTCTTTTGGTGTGGCATCAGGCAAGTTCCTCGGCTTTATCGTGAGTTCCAGAGGAATTGAAATCAATCTGGACCGAATAGCAGCAATCGGGAACATAAAGGAGCCGCGAAAGATTAAGGATGTTCAAAGCTTAGCTGGCAAGGTCGCAGCACTAGGCAGGTTCATCTCTAAGGCAACAGACAAGTGTGTACCTTTCTTCGATCTCATAAAACGAGGAAAGCGAAATTTTGAATGGACTCCCGACTGTGTAGAGGCGTTCCAGAACTTGTTAGAATTTTTAGAAAAGCCTCCCATATTATCAAAGCCTATGGAACACGAGGATTTGTTCGTCTACTTGGCAGTATTGTCTCACGCCGTCAGCACAGCATTGGTACGTGAAGAGGATAAAGTCCAGAAACCTGTGTACTACGTAAGTAAAAAACTAGCTGCTGCAGAACGCAACTATCCGAAGATAGAGAAGCTTGCTTATAGTCTCCTGATTGCCTCCCGTAAACTCCGCCATTACTTCCAGGCACACCCGATAATCGTATATACTGATCCACCCTTGAGACAAGTGCTGCAGAAACCCGAAGCATCAGGCCGACTACTCAAATGGAATATCGAGCTGAGTCAGTTTGATTTGAACTTTCAGCCACGAAGATCAATAAGGGGGCAGGCCTTGGCTGAATTCATGGCTGAATTTACAATTCCTGAAGAAGAAATGGTGGGTAACAAGATCGTTACTTTGGATCAAAAGTTGGAGCTCAGTCCGTGGAAATTGTATACGGACGGAGCCAAGAACGATAGAAAGTCTGGCGCCGGAGTTGTTTTAATAACTCCTGAGGGACGATCTATTTATTATGCATTACGGTTGGAATTTACTGCTACTAACAATGATACTGAGTATGAAGCCCTGAATGTCGGGCTGAAATTCGCCAAAGATTTGGGAGTGAAGACACTAGACATATATTGCGATTCCAAGATAGTTGTATGTCAAGTTCGGGAAGAATTTGCTGCTAAAGGACCTCGACTTAGTGCTTATCTTAATAAGGTAAAGGAGTTATTGGAAGGCTTGGAGCATTATAGCATAACACTCATTCCAAGAACGGAAAATCAGAAAGCAGATCGACTGGCTAAACTACCAAGTTCTGATAATCCCAGAGAAACCGAAACGGTCCCGATCGAGGTGTTGGAATCGCCAAGCTTCAACCTAATGGAAGCAGAGCTAGCCTTGGAAGTCGAACCAGAAAGAGAATCCTGGATGACATCAATTAAGAATTTTCTCAAGGACGGAACCCTCCCCTTAAAAAAGAGCGAAAGACGAGCTGTAATACGCAAGGCTACAAGATACGTGTTACAGGACGACGTCCTTTATCGTCAAGGGTTTTTAATGCCCCTATTACGGTGTATCGCATACAACGACATCAAACGTGTACTGCGAGAAGTGCATGAAGGTGAGTGTGGAGATCACACTAGGGGTCAAACCCTGGAAAAGAAAATATTACGGTACGGATATTTCTGGCCTACAGTGAATAAAGACGCGGCTGATTATTCACGACGCTGCGATATATGTCAAAGATATTCCAAAGTTCCCAGAGCGAATCCGACTCAGCTCAAGTCGATGGTAAGTCCGTGGTTGTTTGCCATGTGGGGGATTGATATTATTGGAGTGCTACCTATCGCCAGAGGAGGAGCTAAGTATGCGATCGTTGTCCTGGACTACTTCACAAAGTGGGTGGAAGATGAACCCCTAACAACCGTCACGACAAGGAAAGTGATCAGTTTTGTGGTGAGAAACATTATTTGTCGATTTAGGATACCGAAAACCTTCATAACTGATAATGGGACGCAGTTTGACAGCATCGAGTTCAGAAATTTTTGCCAGAAATACAAGATTGATAAACGATATACTGTAGTAGCTCACCCGCAATCAAATGGCCAGGTCGAAGCCATAAACAAAGTCATTAAATCAATTTTGAAGAAGCGGTTGGAGCGGGCCAAAGCTAGATGGGTAGACGAGTTGCCATTAGCTCTATGGGCCTACAGGACAACCTTTATGACGGTTACCGGCCAGACTCCCTACTCACTTTCCTTTGGGTCAGAAGCAGTAATCCTGGTAGAATTAGAAGTCCCTTCTCATCGAGTTGCGTACTATGACCCGATGATGAATAAAGCACTCCTCTTGGAATCTCTTGATATGGTTGAAGAAAAAAGAGATGAAGCCGACTTGCGTGCCTCAAGACACCGACATCAAGTAGCACGCTATTATGACCAAAAAGTTCGCTTCAAAACCTTTGAACCAGGAGACCTAGTACTAAAGCGAGTCTTCCCGCCGTCGACCCAACTGGGTCCGAAATGGGAAGGGCCATTCACCATCCAACGGAAGCTTGATACGGGAGCATTCGAGCTAACGAATGTAGACGGTGAAGAGATTCCCAGAGCTTGGAACGCTCAGCACTTATGACGATATCTGTGCTAAATATGAAATGTCATTTCTTTTATTTTCATAAGCTATGTAAAAAGGCACGACTTGCCTTAAATAGTCGATTTATGTGAACAAAGGATTATAAAGTGGATGTAGGCTACGACTTAGCTGAACCAGTATAAAAATATCGTGTGTCATTTACTTTCCTGCATTATTTATACGTTCGACAAATATTCTATCATGACTGTGAAACACGAAATGTTAAACTAAACTTAGAAGATTGGGGATGACCCATGTGTAGGAGTAAATAAAATGACTGACTGTATGAACAAATACAGAAGAATGGGAAGGTGACATTCTTAACTCTAACTCTCAAGAATCGAGAGAGGATGTAAAGGACGGGAAGACAACGTCCTTTGAGGTGTGAAGGTGCACCCAGATGAGAGACCGTCTCAACGAAACTCTAACCTAGTTACGAGACAGGAGAGTATAAAGATGCTAGAAAGAATAAGCATCAATGACAAAAGGAATATGGCCCCGCCCGAGAATCGGGGGCAATCGGATTTTTGATTTAGCCAATCTTGAATGATCCTTGCTCAGTTACGTAAGATTAACTGGGGGCATATATGCACATACATGTTTGCTCCAACAATGACTTCATTATATGACTTTAATTTGATATACTTGTGTATTTTCATTTAAGTATTGAACTAACGACTATCAGACATTGCAGGAAATAAACTATTTTTATTTACAAACATGTGAGTTTGTACAAGGAAAACAAGCGAAAAAGAAGATGCGAGGGCTGCGCTCGCTGCAACAATTGCGGACCAGTTAAATGCTAAAATAAAACAAAACACTTCATAACTTAGACTTTGGAGTGGACTTGGATTTCTTAACAGCCTTCTGAGCATCCTTTGCCTCTCTTTCAGCATCAGTTAGAATGCGCTTTGGCTTTTTCCTCCCTGTGACCGAAGTGCTGGAATCGGTTGATTTTTTCACAGGAGTCGGAACACTGGAATCAAGAGAAGACATTTTAGCAAGCTCTTCTGTAATAGACCTAGTTGAAAGCTTAAAAACTAACCTTGATCCAGGATCCACCACTGCAAGAGGCTTGAGGCTTTCGGGGTCCAGGTCTTCAACTTTTAGCTGCATACGTCTATCTCGTTCGGCTTTCATTTCAACCAAAGTGATGTCATCAGCGCTTTTGGGATCCCCGATTATAGCCACGTCAGGGTCTTCCTCATGCCCTTCGCCATCGCCATCGTCTTTCAAGGCGTCTATCATCTCGTCGTCATGAGGAGCATCAGCCTTAGGCAATTCAGTTCCCCTTCCTGACTTTGCTGTGGCAGCCTTGTCCTTTTCTCCTTGAGCCTTCTCTGCGGGTTTTGCTCCGGTGGTGGTTCCCTGGGCACGTCAGTCCTCTTGGTCGGTTCAACACCTACATAATGAGAAGCAACGGTCATCAACTCAGGAGAAAATAAAGGATCCTTCATTGATTGCCCAATTATGTGATGAAAAGTGGATACAGCTTTGACGAATTGAGGTGAATAGGTAGAAACACCTTCCAATGATTTCTCAGCGGGAGTGACTGCCGTCTCCGACGCCATCTCGGGTATGGGGGATAAAAGAGATGCCCGAGGGATCCCCGGGTTTTTGGGGTCATATCCCTCTACTTCAGAAGTTTCAGCGGCATTGGAAGAAGAACCAGCCTCAGATATGTTCTTTTGTTTAGCCTTCCGCTTCTCTTCCTCCATAGTAGCAGCGATAAGGCGACGTCCCTCGGCCAGGCGTACTGGTTCATCATCTCTTAGATATTTCTCCATAAGTTTGTCCTCGTCGATGGATTCTACCTTGCGTTCCTCTTTCTCCCATTCAACGATTTGACTCAATACGTGAACCAAGGTAGTCGGATAATCTTCAATCCAAGAGATGTTTCGGCGGCGGATGATATGCGCAAAGAATTCGATCATTAATTCACCGAAACCATGTACTTCCTCCTCGGCCTCTGACAGCTGCTTGCGGGTCTCTTCGGCGGACTTAATAACACTTTCCACATTACCCTCCGCTAGGGCGACCCTATTCTCGGCATCCACCAACTTGGAAGCCAAGTCAGCATTTCTCCTTTCCAATTCACTATTCTTTCTCGCTAACTCGGCTTTCTCTCGCTCAAGAGCAGTGTAAGCAAGTTGCATTTTAGCGTCATCCGACTTAGCATCTTCTGCTTGCTTTTTCAGCTCCAAGTGCTTTTGTAGCTCTTCAAATTGCTGCTTGAAGTTGGTAGCATCCCGTTGAGCAATGACAAGTTGGGCCTGTGTATCCTCAAGGTCTTTCCTCAAGTTTTTCAAGGCTTTTGCGTCAGCTGCTGCAGTATTTTTCATTGACTCCGTATCCGTGATTAAAGTTCGAATTATTCTGGAGAGGTTACGCGAATACTTGAACATTTCTGAATATTGTTTCTCCACTGCATCAATCTTGGCTTTGGCCTTGTCTGCCCACCTCGAGGAAATAGGCTCGAGAGCAGCATCCAGTGGTGGAGGTGGGCAGTACGTTAGCTCAGTATCCTTATGTTTAGTGGCCAGGCCGCATCACTCTTTCCAGACCGTTTATCAGAACCCTTATGTTTGCCTCGCGAGCCGGTGTCTTTTGGCGGGCTTCTTTCCCGACTGTGTTTGTCCTGAGGAGAAGTTTGGTCTTTCGACTGCGATGTGTCTTCTCCTCGACGGCTCTGATAGCTTTTATGTCGGTCGGGATCCGACCGAACGGGGGAGCGAGAGCGCGAGGTGCACGACTGAAAAGGATCACAAGGCCTTCTATCTTCTCTACCCCGTCTTTCACAACGATCATGCTCAACATCGGAAGGGGACCTAGTCATGCTGCGGCGTATTTTCCTGATGTCATAGTAAGGGCGAGACATTGTACCTGCGCAACAATATAAATGGAATTCAGAATTAGCGTTCTCATAAAAAGTAAGTGCTATGAAATGTGGTGCTACTGTGTTAAGTGCATCCTAAGTGGTGTTCCCCCTGACAAACCCGTGTCCGAAGCCAGACTAGTGCGAGTGGGCTCTTTGGCCTTAGCGGGAGTGGTCTCTTCTGAAGAAATGAAAACTAAAGGATTTGTACCAAAATCCTTTAAAGTGTAGATAGTTTCAGGTAAGGGGAGATCTCCTAAACCCTGAAATGTAGGATCATCGGTACTAGGGGCATCTCCCTGGGAAGCATCTATTGGCGGTTCATCGGAAGACGTCGACTTTTCAGGAGAGATAGTATCCTCAGGGATGATGTACCCTTCTCGGTGCTTTTCGGCTATGTTGGCCAGCTCGTCATCCTGAGTTGAAGATGAATAATGTGAAGTTCGAAGTGGCATTGTGGGGGTTTT
Organism: Allium sativum; assembly: GCA_030737875.1. NCBI lineage: Eukaryota > Viridiplantae > Streptophyta > Magnoliopsida > Asparagales > Amaryllidaceae > Allium > Allium sativum. Next base: position 233,023,439 of record CM060924.1, on the reverse strand, counting down.
CGAGCTCTCGACCGTTTCTGGAATTACGTCCACTGGGGGGATGTATACATATGGACCCAACCTGTGGCCTATGCTACGGGTAATGGACAACAACCCGTGAAGATGAAGATATTCATCCTTAAGGACTTCATCGATGGTTAGAAATTTTTGGTCGCCATTGAGGAGCCGGTGCATCCGATCAAAATACATTTGACCCGATATTTGTTTTGGATTATCAACTGCAAACAAGAAGAAAACAGGTTAACGCATTGGTGTGAACATTTGGAATGGAGATCTAGAAAAACAGCGTCTTACTTGATTTTGTCCATCTCCTGGCACAGCCCGGCTGCTGCCTTATATAAAACCATTCTAGATAGGAATCGCCGGCCTTGCTACTGAATAGCGCTGAAATGATTTTCCTTTTTGGAATTTCTTCGAAATAAGAAAAGGAAGGAGTTTCCCGAGTCTGATGCTTGAAATTATAAAAAAGTGAACGTCGTCGAAAGTGAGCTCTGTACCTAAAATCTCTCAGTGTGCTATATATAAGGTATATAAGTAAGCATAGGAGTTGGGATGTAATTGCATGGGGATATCCGCATCTGTCTCAGGAAGTCGACAACAAAAGATCGAAACGGTGAATAGCCCCAACCATACACATCGAGAGAATAACTGCCATAAATCCTTCTAGGGGATTGTGAGGACGGTCAGTTTTCGATGGCACCAGGGTATCCCTTTTCAGTATCCCGTGCTTTAAGCGTATTCGAACAAGCCTGTCATTGTCAATCGTCGATTCAACAGAATCTTGAGGTGATTCCAATATAATGGCAAACTCAAATTCGCTAGGAGCTCGATTATCTCCAATCCCTCCTTCCACTTCATAGCCTAGAGAAACTTCGCTGTCAGAAGGCGTTTCGCTGTTATGTGCCCCTACTTCATAATCTGATCCCTCGTCGTCCCATTCAGGGTCTGAAGAAGAAGATATGTCATCGAGAGTATATTTCTCAGAAGTTTCTGCAATTTCTGTCTTCTTTGCTAATATAGAAGAACGTCTTTCGGCCATGATCACAAGTATCAAAGAAATAATAGCAAGAATTCGAGTAAAGTTGCCCGTGTCCCCCGTGTGTGTATGTGAACTAAAATGTGTGCTACGTGTGACAACAATGCAGAGCAAATACATGAAAGCATAATGTAAAGGCCCAAGGAAGCAATAATGTTCAGAACGATTCTTGATATTTGTCATGTTTGGAAGGCGCTATCCTAACTGTTCATCAAGTTGAAGGCAATGTCAAGTATTTATTTAGATAGTTGAAAAAATTCTTGTACATTAAGTTAGGTTGTTTCGGTTCGGTTCGGACATCTGCATTGGGATCAGATCGGAGGGCAAAGTCGTGTTTCGATCGGATAGTGAGTTAAACCGGATTGACTCGGATATAGGCTTTAGGAGAGGATAGGATTAGTTTGAGTAATCTTTCTTTCCGTTGTCTCTTATTACCATCCAATCCGAACAGGTGGGTTTTGTTTTTTCCTTCTTTTTTGCCTTTCTCTGCTTCGACCCGATCCAGTCTCGTAAACACCATCCGATCCAGTTGAGTGGGTTTTGTTTCCTCTTTTTTGCTTTCTCTTTTGCCCAACCTGATCCGGTTATGTAAACACATCTCCTTTTCTTAAACTTCAATGTTTCTTCATCCGAACCGATCCGAGCTCCTCTCTTCCCCTTCATCCCCTTCCTACTCCATCTCGCTGAACCGACGTTGAACCCGGTTCAATTCCACAAAACTCAATCGAAGCCAAGTTCTTACGTGCTCAAACCTACCATAGAACCTTAATTCTCTCTCTCCATGCTTCGAAGTGGTGACAGAGCGACCAACGACGACGGCGAGAAGAGAGGAGGCCAAGGCGTTCAAATCAGGCAACGCCATGATCGAATCATCCAGTTTTGCCACAAACATAAATCGAAATCGATTACAGTAAAGTAATTCGATCTTTTAACCTACCAATTTGTTTGATTTAAGGAAGAATGAGAAAAGTTTCGGAGCCTTAGAAATTCTAGGGTTTTGGTGTGAATTCTATTGGACGAGAATAATGAAAGACAAAGGTGGGTAAAAGATTTATACAAAGCTGTGGTGACTACTCGTATTCCCGATTTCCTCAATTTCCTCTGACCCGATCGGACCGGAAGACAAGCCCACAAAGGAACTATGGCCTGTTAGCCCATTGGTAAGCAGCGTAGAAGGGAAACCCGTTCGGATCGGGATCCGAACCGTAGAAGGTTATGCTCCGGGACTTATCATGAAGGCTGAATTCGAGGAGAAATAAAGAAAAGTTTACCTGGAGGAATTATCCGACATTAAAAAGAAGCTCTTAAAGTTGTTTGAAAATAAAGAAATAAATTCATATGGATTATGGATATATATAAGCAGCAAAAGCCCCGACTTTATGAAGTGACACAACAAGTAGATGGAGGCAATCATTCAATGATTCTAATTCAAAGGATGTTCTGAAAATTGCTTCGAAGCACACTTTATATTAAATAAGAGTGTACTTCGAGGGGGAAAAATGTTAGCCTACTTTGTGAACCAGGCTACACAAAGAGCAAATAGTGAAAAAAGACAATAATCGGATCGGATCGGAGGAAGATAGCGCAGGCGGTAAGAAACAATCAAGAATGCTGAGATTACATCGGATCGAATTGGAAGAGTATGACATCAACATCATGAAGATGGTGGCTTCGACGGTTCAGATCGGAGGAACGCTTCAGCGGCATCAGAAGAAAGCAAGCAATCCCATCGGTTCGGATCGGATGAGTACGTCAGAAATGTCAAAGGATATCAAGTGACCGGACCGAATCGGGGAGATACGTCGGAAAATATCAAAAGACAGCGAGTGGTTTTATCAGTTCGGAGCGGAGAAGCATGTCAGCAGCACTAAGGGATGGCAAGTTGCCTCACCGGATCGGATCGGAGGACCCGATCCGAACCCCTTTTTTCATCTGAATCTACAACCGGTGCTGCGCATATCTCCTGAAGACTCGGACAAGATCTGACCATTTCTCCCACGATCCTCTACTAAATCAATGCGATGTAGCCATCTTGGAGCCTCCGAACCTGACTCTCAAGGGATGGATGCCACGTAATTCCGAACCGGAGCCACTTTGAAGAGATTTCTCACCTATAAATACACCATCTAGAGGCATTTGAATGGATCTTTTGGGAAATTCTCAGTCCATACTTCCTCCATAACCGAATTCTACAATCATATTCAGATCAAAATCATCTCTTAAAGTCCATTTTTGATAGGTTTGAGTGAGTTTGTGCATTGTAATTGTGAAGTGGAGTGAGAATCATTGTTGTACTTGTATTCAAATCATCAATTAAAAGAAAACAAAGTGGACGTAGGCTCGTTAACGCCGAACCACTAAAAATTGCATGTTCTTTATAGCTTCTTGATTTTGTTTCATTGAATTCATATCTAACATAGGTGTTAGAGCCAATTTTTGGTCTAACACAGATCAAGAGCATACGAGCTTTATCGCCGACTTGGGGTTGTATTATTACGTGGTAATGCCATTTGGGTTAAAAAATGCGGGAGCCACGTATCAGCGCCTAGTCAACCGCTTGTTTTACAATCAAATCGGGAAAACCATGGAAGTTTAGATAGATGATATGCTCGTGAAATCCAAGCAATCTCCCGATCATATGAAGGACTTAGCAGAAATGTTCGGCATACTACGAAGGTATGGGATGAAGTTGAATCCCTTGAAGTGTTCTTTAGGAGTGGCATTAGGCAAGTTCCTTGGCTTTATCGTGAGTTCTAGAGGAATTGAAATCAATCCAGACCAAATAGTAGCAATCTGGAATATAGAGGAGCCGCGAAAGATCAAGGATGTTCAAAGCTTAGCTGGGAAGGTTGCAGCACTGGGCAGGTTCATCTCCAAAGCAACAGACAAGTGTGTACCTTTCTTCGATCTCATAAAACGAGGAAAGCGAAATTTTGAATGGACTCCCGACTGTGTGGAGGCGTTCCAGAATCTATTAGATTTCCTAAAAAAGCCTCCAATATTATCAAAGCGTGTGGAACATGAGGATTTGTTCGTCTACTTGGCGGTATCATCTCACGCCGTTAGCGCAGCATTAGTACGTGAAGAGGATAAAGTCCAGAAACATATGTATTACGTAAGCAAAAAACTAGCTGCTGCAGAACGTAACTATCCGAAGATAGAGAAGCTTGCTTATAGCCTCTTGATTGCTTCCCGCAAACTTCGCCATTATTTTCGGGCACACCCGATAGTTGTATATACCGATCAACCTTTGAGACAAGTGCTGCAGAAACCCGAACCATCGGGGCAGTTACTTAAATGGAATATCGAGCTAAGTCAATTTGATTTGAACTTTCAGCCACAAAGATCAATAAAGGGGCAGGCATTGGCTGACTTTATAGCTGAATTTACAATTCCTGAAGAGGAAACGGTGGGTGACAAGATAGTTGCTTTGGATCGAGAGTTAGAGCTCAGTCCGTGGGAATTATATACAGATGGGGCCAAGAATGATGGAAAGTCCGGCGCCGGAGTTGTTTTGATAAATCCTGAAGGGCGATCTATCTACTATGCATTACGGTTATAGGTCGCTACTACTAACAACGATTCCGAGTATGAAGCCCTGATTGCTGGGCTGAAACTCGTCAAAGATTTTGGAGTGAAGACACTAGATATATATTGCGATTCCAAGATAGTTGTATGTCAAGTTCGGAAAGAATTTGCTGCTAAAGGGCCTCGACTCATCACTTATCTCAAAAAGGTAAAGGAGTTATTGGAAGGTTTGGAGCATTATAGCATAACACACATTCCAAGAGCGGAAAATCAGAAAGCAGATCGACTGGCGAAGCTAGCAAGTTCTGATAACCCTAAAGAAACCGAAATGGTTCCGATAGAGGTGTTGGAATCACCGAGCTTCGACCTAATTGAAGCAGAGCTAGCCTTGGAAGTTGAACCAGAAAGAGAATCCTGGATGACATCAATTAAGAATTTTCTCAAGAATGGAACTCTCCCGTTAAAAAAGAGCAAAAGACGAGCTGTAAGACGCAAGGCTGCAAGATACGTTTTACAGGACGACGTCCTTTATCGTCAAGGGTTTTCAATGCCCTATTACGGTGTATCGCACACGACGACATTAAACGTGTACTGCAAGAAGTTCATGAAGGCGAGTGTGGAGATCACACTGGGGGCCAAACCCTAGCAAAGAAAGTATTACGGTACGGATATTTCTGGCCTATCGGGAACAAAGACGCGGCTGATTATTCACGACGCTGCGATAGATGTCAAAGATATGCCAAATTTCCCAGAGCTCCTCCGACTCAGCTCAAGTCGATGGTAAGTCCGTTGCCGTTTGCCATGTGGGGAATTGACATTATTGGAGTGCTACCTATTGCTAGAGGAGGAGCTAAGTACGCGATCGTTGTTGTGGACTACTTCACAAAATGGGTGGAAGCTGAACCTCTAACAACCATCACGGCGAGGAAGGTGGTCAGTTTTGTGGTCAGAAACATTATTTATCGATTTGGGATACCGAAGACCATCATAACTGATAATGGGACGCAGTTTGACAGCATCGAGTTCAGAAACTTCTGCCAGAAATACAAGATTGATAAGCGATACACTGCAGTAGCTCACCCGCAGTCAAATGGCCAGGTCGAAGCCATAAACAAGGTCATTGAATCAATTCTAAAGAAACGGTTGGAGCAGGCCAAAGCAAGATGGGTAGACGAGTTGCCATTAGCTTTATGGGCCTACAGGACGACCTTTAAGACGGCTACCGGCCATACTCCCTATTCACTTTCCTTTGGGTCAGAAGCAGTGATCCCGGTAGAATTAGAAGTCCCTTCTCATCGAGTTGCGTATTATGACCCGATGACAAATAAAGCACTCCTAGAATCTCTTGATATGATTGAAGAAAAAAGAGATGAAGCCGACTTGCGAGCCTCGTGACATCGACATCAAGTAGCACGTTATTATGACCGAAAAGTTCGTCTCAAAACCTTTGAACCAAAAGACCTAGTACTGAAACGAGTCTTCCCGCCTTCGACCCAATTGGGTCCGAAATGGGAAGGGCCATACACCATCCAACGGAAGCTTGATACAGGAGCATTCAAGCTAACGACCGTGGACGGTGAGGAGATTCCCAGAGCCTGAAACGCTCAGCACTTACGACGATATCTGAGCTAAATATGAAATGTCATCCCTTTTTGTTTTTATAAGCTATGTAAAAAGGCACAACTTGCCTTAAAAAGTCTGTTTATGTGAACAAAGGATTATGAAGTGGATGTAGGCTACGACTTAGCTGAACCATTATAAAAATATCTTGTGTCATTTACTTTTCTGCATTATTTATATCTTCAACAATTATTCTATCATGACAATGAAACACAAAACGTTAAATTAAATTTGGAAAGTTGGAGATGACCTATGCGCAGGAGCAAATAAAATGACTGTTTTTACGATAAAACACAGAAGAATGCGAAGACGACATTCTTAACTCTAACTCTCAAGAATTGAGAGAGAGTATAAAGGACGGGAAGACGATGTCCCTTGAGGCGTGAAGGTGCACCCAGATGAGAGACCTCCTCAACGATACTCTAACCTGGTTATGAGACAGGAGAGTATAAAGATGCTAGAAAGAATAGGCATCAATGACGAAAAGAATATGACCCCGTCAGAGAATCGAAGGCAATTGGATTTTTAATTTAATCGATCTTGAATAATTCTTACTCAGTTATCCAAGATTGGCTGGGGGCATATACGTGCATATATATTCCCCTCAACAATGACTTCATTATATAACTTTAGTATGACATACTTTTGCATTTTCACTTAAGTGCTAAACTAACAACTATCAGACGTTGCAGGAAATAAAACTATTTTTATTTACAAACATGTGAGTTTGTACAAGGAAAACAAGCAAAAAAGATGCGAGGACCTTATTTGGTTAGTTTTTTCTATATCAAATATTCTCTTAGCACAACACCATTTTCCTTGAACTTAATTGACCTGATCACAGCTTTAGGAAATAACACAATAATTATGAGATATACTCAGAAAAACGTCAATCGTGAAGTTCTGTTGATGCTTCAGTTAAATAAGAGTAACAAGGTTTATAACTTTTGTTATTTAACTATAAGTGTAACACATATCAGTAGGATATGTGGTTGATATAAGCTCGTGATTTATCAGGGTTTGAATGTATTCGTGAACAATCTGGATAGATTTGCGAATGATAGACTACTAGAAGAGTTGTTCAGCAAATGTGGGTAGGTTAAGATAGCTAATGTGACAACGAATCATTATAGTGAGAGTAACATGTGACTGTCATTGTAACAACCCAAAATTTCTGAACCAATTTAAAATTTTATTTTTAATTGATTTAATGGATTTCAAGAATTTAAAATGATTTATCTTAGGAATTAGCGATTTAAAATTTATTTAAATCGAAATTAGAACGTTTAAAATTATATTAATTATAAAACGAGCCTGAAATGGCGCAGTAGTTTGAAAATTCGATTTTAAATTTCAATTGAATGTATATAATTCAAAACAAATCGGATTTCAGTAAAACTAGAAATATTTGAATGTGTTTAGTTATATCTTTCTAACAGATGTGAAAAATTCAGATTTCATAATATAAATTGAAAGTTATGGCCAATTTAAAATTTAAAATAGTCATTATGGAATTTATATATTTTTAATATAATATATAGCCCTTAAAAATAGCCATTTTGCAAACGACCTCTGTTTTCGACTAAACCACTTTTGTTGGATCCAGAATGTCAAATTATTATTAGGTTTCAAATTTCATAATTTTTGGAGTTATTATTTGAGCGTAGTGAATTTAAACGCGTTTGGTAATTTCAGTTTGAATCTAATCGACCGAAAAATGACCATTTTTCGAACGATCTCCAAATTCGACAAAATTAGTTTTGTTAGGACCGTATTGACAAAACATAGCTAGATTTATTTTTCTATAATTTTTGGAGTTAATATGTGGCCCGATAAATTAAAATGTACGTTTAAATTCAATATATATTAATTTATATTTTAATTTTGATGAAAACTGATCGAAACAATAGAATTGGCTTACGAAACATATCTTATTTTGTCCGGAATGGGGGTAATTGGCTAGTGACAACAGTCGTTGGGTTTGATTTGGAGTTCATATACAAAAACACATTTTTCAGAAATAAAATAATATATATATATATAAACATTTTCTTCTAAACCCTCATCTCTCTCTTCATTCTCCAGCCACCGCTATTAATGAACGAACGCACCAAATCGTTTGAAAATTCCTTCCTCAATCAATTCAAATCTACACAATATTAATCAGAGCTCATGAAGGGAAAATTGTAGAGGCCTCTGTGCTCTTTAAATCTGTAAAGGAGTGATCGATTATCGTTGAGTGATTAGAGGGTTCTCAGTGCTTATAGGCACGACTTTCGAATGCTGCCCCACGGCGCAGGAGGGGTTCGAAATTTGGCGCCTCCTGGAGGAGATAGAGGACGGTCGGGGTCCATCGTGGGTGGGTCTGATGGGTCTCCAGCCCCTTCGTGAAGCGTGCGTGGATGGAAGAAACGGTCGAGCTTTTGTCGGCCTGAGAATAGTGAAGGATTAAGGAGATGGTTAAGTTTTAATTAATAATTATCTTATATTAATGACGTATTAATGTAATAAATGTTTAAAATGATTGTAATTCGTCCATATGACATCGAAATTTAGTAAACCCAGATTCGTTGGAATCGTCTCAAAGAGAGCTACAGCATGGAACTGACCAGAACAGAAACGGAGCACATTGGAAATTGAGGCAAATTCAAACCCGAACAATATTAAAATCCTTCAAATAAATAATGGTGGAGTGGAACCCAAAGTGAGAACTCCTTCTCACTAAATTATATTTTATCACGTTATTATATTAATGTAAAAAATATATAGAATTGTCAGTGTAGATTTTTAGCAGTTTTAATCATTATAAATTGTTTATAGTGCCTGTTAGCTCACCTCCCTCGTTCACAGACGATGGATGATTTAATTGACAGTATTGTGTGTTGATTGTGATGATGAAATGTTTGAAATATTGCAAAAATAATTTAATATTATTTTGTGGTAGTTGGAATTAAATTATAAATATTTATTTATAATTTAAACAGTGAAAATCGGATAATTAGAAAAATAATTCAAATCGAATCAGAACTGGTTAAATTTATTAACCAGTGATTATTTTGAATCGATTGTTGTTGTTTGGAAACCCCACACGGTTCTAGGGATGGTAATTTATTCACATCTCCCCTGAATTTACTTATATGTCAATCGATGGGTTGACAGATTATGATGAGCATTTTTTATTTATTTTAAGGCTTATATAGTGGTAGAATGCATTCTAGATGATGTGTGGATGTTTAATGATTATCTATCATTATTGTGAATACATGCGATGTATGGAAATCCATATAAATATATTTATATGGTAATTGATTGAGTCTGATTCCAATTCAGAAATAACGAATAGTTTTAGAATAATATGTAGTATAGTTTTCAAATATTATTCAGTATAGTTTAAAATTAATATTCTGTATAGTTTTAAAATAATATTTAGTGAAGAATCAAGATATGATCTTGATGTCCGGTTTTGGATGGGCACGAAAATATTGAAATATTCAGAATTGAAATGAATATGAAGCTAGGTTAAGTATAGTAACGCCATTTTTAACCCGAACGGGTTTATCGATCGATTTTATTCATTTTATAATGAATATCGAAGAGAATTGATTTCAAAATCTGATATTTTAAAAATATTGTCATTTTTATAATTATAATGATATGGAATATTCGATTTTGATTTAAAATTGAAAATGAAGTTGAAATCGTTTTGAAATGAATTTATAAACGATTTATAAAATACGATTTGAATTGAAATCGACGAAATATATTATATATATATATAGTCTGAATAGAACGCACCGCGCAACGACTGTTTGTGAATTTCGATCATTAACTTCAAATTGATGTAACGGGAGATCCGACCGTCGGATTCTCCTAAAACTAGAACGTTGGGTTCGTATCTAAAAGGGCTTTCCAATGAATTAAGTGATTTGAAATCTAACGATTAGATTTGGAAATATGTCCAAATCAATTTTAGAAAAGGTCGCTATGGATGCAGTTCGGTGGCCGATATTGGAAACCGAATGTAAGGGCCTTAATAAAATTATTAAAAATATGGAAAAATTATGTAAAATCATAATTAATGATTTGGAAAGATTTTGGATGAAAAATTTCAAGTTTGAAAAGATAAAAATGTTTTTTTATCGAAATGAAATAATTATTAACTAAAATAATAATCCAATGTTTTTAAATAAATAAATTGGATTTGAAATGGTTTTGATATAACTAGAATTTTCCAACGTATGAATTGGAATGGAAATAATCTTCGAAATATTTCGATATTGGATTCCATAATTATATGGATATTGTTGAGGAATTTGGAAGATATATATATATATTGTTATTCCCAAAATGATATTTGTTGGTTTCAGAATTTGATATTGAATACAAGCCGATATAATTTCTATTCAGAGCCTTGTATTTGATATCAAATTAGATTTTGGGTTCGTCGTGAATGGAGTCTTTATTAACACTGTCCTTAAACCTAGTTGAGAAAAGAATAAATCTTTTAATTTAGATTTAGAGAAGTTTTCCAAATTAATTAATATTTAATTTGAATAGAATTAAGATTGGATTTTTGGGTTTATCGTGAACGGCGTTTTAAAAAACACTTGTTCTTTAACCCAATTAACAGTAAAGATATGATTTGGAATTCATAAATCTTTTTATTAAGATTTAAAGGAAATTTTCCAAGGTAAAGTTTTCCAATTTAATATATTGAATTGGAATTGAATGGAATTCGATTTGGTAATAATCGAGAAGAGCTTCTATGAAGGAAGACCGATACTATAAATGGAATTTAAAAGGCTATGTCGTTATCCCATTTATATTATTAGTATGATACAGAAATTTATATTGATTATATATATTGATCTGTTTTCCATGAAGATTCCATAGTTAATGGAAGTGATTTGGGTTTATCGTGAATTGTGTTTTAAATGACATTGGTTCTTTAACCCAGTTAAAGACAAGATTAATTTTTCTAAATTTGAATGATCATAAAGTAATGATTTTAGATATTAAAACCAAGATGGAGTTTTAATGAACCTTTAATTAGATTGGAAAGTGAATGAGATAATTAAATTTATCGAACAAGAGAAATGATCGAGAATGGAGTACCACCTGTTTTACTCCATGCGATAGTTAAATCTTTAATAAGATTCGAAACGTGAAATGGTAATTAAATTTACCAATAACACCGTGGGTGTTAGATATGGAGTATTACCAGTTTTGCTCCAAGAGATGAATAGGTTGGGGTTGGAAAATAAATAAATGATTACTTCGGTAAGGCTCGATAATCCCAACTAGTTAATAAACCTTGTTTTGGTTTAGATGTTGAAAAGATATAATAAAATCTTTTGAAATTGATATCCAAAGGAAGATTAAAAATAAGTTTAAATGAACTTGTCTTTGATAAAATTAACGGGAACCTTTCCCTAAAAATGTGAATATTTGAATAAAAGAATATTATGAATTGGAATGAGGCATATGATGTGCTTTTATAGCACTTGATTATGGATTATAAAATACGCGTATTATTCGGAAAGACTGGGTTTATCCCATTCTGAATAACTGATACGATGATTAAATATCAACGATGAAGAGGTGGTAGAAAACTGGAGATTTTCACATCGTATGGATGATTACTGATGTCTTGATTGGGCTGATTCCCCGAGACAAGGTAATAAGTGGTGATCGTCCAAATGTACTTGGAGATCGACATATGCGAGGACCCCTCTCCTGTATTGGACATATAGGACAAGGAATAAGGTGCCTTCGGTTTCCTTTAGACCCAGATCGGACTTGAAAATGGATGTGTGTCTGACATTGGATTTCATTCTGTGTTGATTGATGTCTATTAAATATATATTTGTTTGGTGTCGGAAAATTTATTGTCTTGCTTAACTCCCTTCTCTGAGACGTACGAGCTTAGAGGTTATATATTGATAGACATTAGTTGCATGGCGTGAAGTGTCAGTGTGGCATATTGAGATGCAAATGATCATGGATTTTGTTGAAAAGCAGAGCCTTGTGGATGATGATCAAAGCACAACTTTAATTAACACAGCTTTGTGTATAACGTTAATTCGCGAGCTTCACACCCCGGTATGAACCAGAAACAGGATAAGGGATAGCATGGAGGGCATGTGTTTCTTTCTAGCTAGAAGTGGTGTCATGGTATGGACATGGTCGACATACTGACCAAATATTATTCCCCATAGGGCAGGGAAACACAGTGTTCAGGAGTATCCTAATCCACTGCCGAAAGGTGGGCTGGCCCTGCCACTTCCTGGTGCAGTTGCAGCTGAGTCCTGAGGCACGGGCTAGAGCGTCTTGAATCGGAAGGAAGATCCCTTACCTTGGTTCATGATGGAAAACCAATTTCCAATACGATACTTTTCGGTTTTAGTTGTAAACCTATATGGCGGCATAGTGGCATGGGACGCTCATGTCGTCTATGATTGATACATCTATATTTGAAGTTGTTTTGACACTATGCACTTATAGTAGTATCAAAATGATTTGTTTTAAATGTACCAAGCATGTTTGGCTATTATAAGGTAAAACTTTATCCTCCTACTTGCGTTGCATTGTTTAATGTGATCTAAGTTTCATAATAGCTTCATTTTTCAAAAAGCATTGCGTTGTTTCATTTTAAACTAAGATTCATGTAGAGTAAATCCGTTTCGTGTTATATGGCGTGGTCCCGTGATTTCCCAACTTTTAAAGTAAAGATTTAATTACTGTTTTAGTTCTCTCGCCTGTCCCATGACTGACTCGGAGTTTATTGTTTTTGCCTAAACTCTGGGTGCCCATATTTTCCACACGGGCAGCTAGTAGTTTGGTTTTCGTGAATACTTCTTTCCCCAGGATCCTGGACTACAGTTGGAGCCATATTCGGAAAGATTTGTATCTATGTATTTCATTCAGTTGTGCTAGTTGATGTATTTTCCGCTATGCATTGTATTTATATATTTAAATTTCTGCTACTTTGTATTTTAATCTCTGATATTATTTTTAAGCTGTATATTATTTATTCATACTCTGGAATATTCTTGTACTTTGATGTAAATTGTTGTAATAGCAATAAAATATTCTGTTGTTCGTGTTTGGTGCGTCGTGTTCTCAAAGCAGTCCGTTCTTTCTCGTCTCTTCGGAGATCGGGGGATTTTGGGTCGTTGTAGTTTAGTATTAGAGCTTTGGTTTACAAAGCATGAGAACAAGGCACATTAGAACCAAACGAAAGAATTCATCAGAGATAGGATTAGTAATATCTTATAGGAATGACTCGTTAGAGATAGGGTTAGTAATACCCTAGAATGAGTTTGAAGAGTATTAGTTATAAAAAACAAATTTAGTTTTAAAATTTTATAGCTATTATTCGTATTTGAGTATTTTATTTTATATTGAATTTGGATTATCGGGTATATGAAAATTTTGAATGTACGTGTAATTAATGTGTATTCGAAGTCCTAAATATACTGGATAGATATAGAATCACACCCTAGTCGCCCGGAGATGATTCTGATGATTGCGGCCTCATCATCAGTGTTTATGTTCGAGTTTCGAAATTGGGATATCTATATGATTCCAATTGACAGGTGTGAGAACCAAAACTTAGTTAGATTTTATTGTTTGTGATTTAACACTAAAATTTGGATTTTTGATTATATATAAAGTTATATGTTTGAAAAGCTAATAAACTAATTGGTTACAGGTTGTGATGTGTGATTATTAGTTCAACTAATAAAAATATTAGAATAATAAAACCAATAAGAAAACGAAAGGTAAATTTAAACCAAAACGGATCAAATATTGAACTGAATTGAAAATTGATTGAAATTGCATATATGTACATGTATGTATAATGAACAGGTCATAGCAAGGACGCTAAATGTAACACCCCGTAAATCAGTTAATACTAATATTCACAAATGAAAGAATAATTAATTTCAAATATAAGAATATTGGGAAACGGGCTGCACCATTGTGTTCGACTCGGAAAAATACGCGAAATAGAGTCCGAAATTTTGTGAATCGGAGTTCGTATGACCGAGATATGGCCTCGAGAAGTTTCACGAAAAATTCAAATTTTAAAACAGATTTCAAAAACACAGAAATGGAGGCAGGCGGGAAAACTCCCGCCCAGACCAGGTCGACCTGGGGGTCGACTTCGGAGTCGACCTGGGGGTCGACTTCGGAGTCGACCTGGGGGTCGACTTCGGAGTCGACCTGGGGGGGCTAGGTCGACACTAGAGTCGACCTGGGTTTCGACCTCCCTGGTCGAGCCCTGGTGACCTGGGTGCATCTGGTTGGGTTTTCGGGCTGTGTTTTGAAGGCTGGACGAAATCTAATGCCTCTAATCTATTCTAGGGTAAATCTAATGGCCTAAATGCATCCTAACATCTATAAATAAGTGGGTAGACTCTAACCCTAAATCACATGAAAAATTGGAGAGCTACCGACATGCCGTTGCCATGGAGTTCAGCATAGCCGTCACAAACTAAAGAAGAAGGAGAAAGCCTAGCCTACAACTAAATCTACTCAACAAACAAATTAAATCAAAGACTCTTTCTATTTCTCTTCTTTAAATTGTGAGTATGATGATTCTCACAATGTTATTATAAAATAATTCGATTAAGTTATGAATGGATCACAAGAAAGTGATGTGAATTGTAATTGTAAATTCTATATTGTGGATCTCTTGTTATGTTATTATGTTGTCATATGTTGTAAATTATATGTTGTAAATTCTCCTATGCTATGCCATGCCATGATGAAAATCATGCTATGCTATGTTATGCTATCATGCTATGCTATGTGTAAATCATGCTATGTTATGTTATAAATATTATATATGTTGTAGATCTCATGTTAACACATATGTAGGAAATCCATAAGTTATATGATTATGATATCATGTTAAGTTGTGTTGAATCGTACAAGTTGTAAAATCATGATGTTGTTATTTATGCAAATTGGACCATGTTTTAAAGTTTATGTTTTTTTCTAAAAATTAAATGGATCATGATTATGGGAATTTGCCTATTAAGTTAGGTGTACCCATATACATGAATCCACAATTTAAATTGGGTCTTGAATATGGGAATTTACCTATTAAGTTAGGTGTACCCATATGCATGAATCTATGACTAAAAGAATTTTTATTATGGGAATTTGCCTATTGAGTTATGTGTACCCATATAAACCCATATTGTTAGATTAGATGATGTTGATTCACACATGTTCCTATGCAAGTTTATGAAATTTGATTGAGATCATATTATGTGAATTATGAACAAGTTGACATCTTTAGATCCATAACATGCATAATCCTATGCAAGTTGTACATATGCAAGTTTCACCCCTTATTATGATTCATTTAGTCATATATACATGTTGTTATTGTGATAATCTCTTTTATGCTATGAGTTAGACTATTCGAGTCTAATATATATTTTGCGAATAAACGTTCAAACGTGGGGTAGGGGTGATATTAGGAATTAATAAATTGGGTGCAATTTTGTATGATTTTGCACGCCTTAAATGGATGTCCATAATTGAGTCAATTATGGACATTGTTGAATTTGGAATTAATTAATAATTCAAGTAGGGAATTATTAAAATTGGGGAAAGTGGATTACTAATAATAATCAATGCTTAGGACACGAGGTTGGACCCGTTTGTGACGTAAACCTGCCCGGACCCGCCCGGCAAATCCAGTAGTCACAAATGTTGGCCCAATGTGAGAGGTCCTAGGCCCAAACTAAAGCATAACAGTTGTAAAGACACGAGGTTTGACTCTTTTATGGTATAAGACTGCCCGGACCCGCCCGGCAAATCCAGCTGCCATAAATGCCAGTCTAATGTGAGAGGTCTTTATGAGGTTATGGCCTTAATGTATTAAGAAATACTTAGCCAGATAATCATGTAAGGTGGGACATGGGGGTTAAGTAGGTGCCTTGGGTGGCATGAGGAATCTAGTGGTTGCCTTTAGAGGCATTTGAAATACGATTAGACTTAACCAAATACACATGTAAATGAACATGACTAAGTGGGTTAAGTGGATGGACTAATGGGACAAGCTTAGGTGGAATGCTTGTGGGAAATAATGGGGGCCCATTTCAACCAGTATCCCAAAACGTATCTTTGTGGGCTCGACCCAAGTCGAGGACGGGACACACATACTGGGTTTGACTATAAGAGGCCAAAACAGGGAGCGGTGGCAACGCAAGTCCAACAGGTTTCATATGCGTGTGTGGACCCGGGCTGGTAGGTAAGACGTTGTTGCATCGTGTAGGTATAAGCCGTGCATCTCCGTTATATCGGGTTGACACTTTAGGGGAATGATACACCCCACTGTGGGGCCAACACGGGTATTTACGAGTAGGGAGCCGATCGAAAAATGGAAAGTGGGGTACACCTAGTGGAGATAGGGGCAGGCGGCACCTATGTAGTCAGCTAGGAGTACGTAAAGCCATTAAGAAAGTTTCTAAGTGAAGCTAAGTGGGATCAATCTTTAGGGTGACTGGTGTGATGCAGTATAGTGTTTATCCTTTAGTATTTAGGAGCGCTTATAATGTTTCCTTTAGCGATTGTCTATGTCCTTAATCTGCTCTTTCATAGACATTTCCTTGTTTTCCAGCTTATGCCTTACTCCAGTTATTTTGATAATAGTATTGTAGAATTATCATACTCGCCAGACTTTATGTCTGACCCCCTCTTTTCCATTTTTTTTTCCTTCAGGTCCTCAGGTTGGGCCAAGTTCTAGTGGAGTCTAGTTGGATCGCTTATCTCTTGGAAAGCTTGGACTGCAGAAGTAAAGTCCAGCTTGTTATCTTTCTTTTTAATGGCTATTTATTGTAATGGGATTATGTATTTTGTTTTTGTGAAGACGGATATTGTACTTGGTTATGATCTATGGTTTTATGATGTAACAGACATATTTAATTTCCGCTGCAATAAAATGAAGTTTTAGATTTTCAAGTGCTATTTATTATCTGTCTTGTTCTAATTTCTCTGTTCTATATTCACTTATGACCCCCATGGAAGTTAATGCATTCCCCTGGTGAGTGACATTAATGGACGTGGAGTGTTACACGTGGTATCAGAGCATAAGGTTACCAGAACATATAAAAAATTTTAGAAAATTTTTTTTCTAAAGTATTTTTGGAAGAAGTGCTTTCAAAAACATGTTATTTAGAGAGAGTTTTTATGAAAAACATAATCCCAAATAGCCATATCCTTATCTTTATCTTTCGAATTCTCCATTTTGAATCTTTCCTTTTTCGTTTTAGCATGGCTGAAGATCTTAATCTCCCAGAAGGTGTGACGGTTCCAGGGTGGTTTAGGAGATATTTGGAGGCTAGGGCCACCATTGCAGGCCCAGCAGATGCTCCTCCACCCCAAGTTGCACCCATTCCTCCTCCTCCTCCTCCTCGTGTTGACACTTTTGCAAAGATGTGCAAGGAATTTAAGGCTATGGGAGGAAAAACTTTTCAGGAGACTGAGACGTTTGTGGAGGCCAGAGACTGGCTTAAGGAGACTGAGGAATTGTTGGATATCTTTGAAGTGGAAGATGGGAGGAAAGTCCGTTTAGCTGCTTGGTTAATGAAGGGAGAGGCCTCGTTTTGGTGGGAGGTCACTAACGGGGAACGTCCACTTGATTCATGGGCGGATTTCAGACGAAGGTTTGAGGCAAAGTTTCTTTCAAGGGCAGAGGAGAATTTAAATATGGAAAAATTCCTGACATTAAAGCAAGGGAGCTTATCAGTGAAGGAATATGTCAATAAATTTAATCAGTTAGCGAGGTTTGGCTTGGAGTTGGTGAACACGCCAGAGAAAAAAGCTTTGAGGTTCGTTAGAGGCTTGAATGAACCGTTGCAAGGGTTGGCTATGACCCACATCCCTATGGGAGCCACCTTTGAAAGGCTAGTAGAAATGGCACTTATGCATGAGGATAAGGCAGTTGAAAAGAAAGGGGATCAGAAGAAACCCCAACAGCAAAATAAGAAGGGTGGTAAAAACAATAATGGCAAAGGGAAGAAGAGATGCTTCAATTGTGGGACGCCTGGCCATCTCAGCAAAGATTGTAGGAAGAAAAAGAAGACTGGTTGTTTTCATTGTGGAGATGCGGGACATTTGGTGAAGGACTGCCCAAAGAAGGGGCAGAGGGCAGGGTCTACCTCGGGAGGACAGGTGCAGGCTCTTATGGCACCAGGGCAGGCAAGGGGGCAAGTTCAGGCTATTGCGTCCCCACTGCTGCAAGAAAGAGGTAGAACAATTTCTGTTGAAAGCTTAGTTTTTCTGTTTGATCATCCTTTCCGTACCTTATTCGATTCGGGCGCGTCTCATTCGTTTATCTCTGCATCATTAGTTGAATTACTGCACTTGAACACCAGTTTAGTAGAGGATCCCTTGGTTGTTTCAAATCCAATTGGGGGTTCGGCTCATTTGACCATGATATGTTTGGATTTGAAAATCTCTATACTTAGCGTTGAATTTAGATGCGATGCTTATGTATTGGGCTTCACGGGCTATGGGCTAATTTTAGGAATGGATTGGTTATCTAGAAATGGGGCCATTCTTGATTGTGAAAGGAGAGTAGTTAGGCTTGTGACTCACCTTGGTAACACTCTCGACATCTTTTGTAATCCCATAGATTCCGTTATGTTGAGTTATCTTGAATCGCTTGACGCGTGTGTAGAGAATCTGCGATCGGTAGAGGTGGTCCAGGAATATCCGGATGTGTTTGAGGAGGTGAAGGGCTTACCTCCAAAGCGGGAGATAGACTTTCGAATTTATCTTGTAGATAATGCTAAACCCGTATCTTTGCCAGTACGCCACATGGCTCCTCGTGAAAGGAGGGAACTCAATAAGCAAGTGAAGGAGTTGCTTGAGAAGGGGTTCATAAGACGTAGTATATCGGAGTGGGGTGCTCCAGTAGTATTTGCTACAAAGGCGGATGCGTCCCTTAGACTTTGTGTGGACTATAGAGAACTAAACAAGCTTACTGAAAAGAACCGACACCCACTGCCGAGGATTGACGATCTCTTTGATCAGTTAGTTGGCGCGTCAGTGTTTTCGCAGTTGGACTTAGCCACTGGCTTTCATCAACTGAGAGTGGCTGAGGATAGTATAGATAAGACTGCTTTTAGGACTCCTAATGTATTCTATGAATGGCTAGTGATGCCCTTTGGTTTGACAAACGCCCCCGCATATTTTGTTGATTTGATGAGTAGGGTGTTTAGGGAGTACCTTAACAAATTCGTGGTAGTTTTTGTGGATGACATCTTAGTCTTTTCTAAGAATGAAGGAGAGCATGCCCTACATCTTAGGGAAGTGTTGGAAACCCTTCGAGCGCATAACCTTAAGGCAAAATTTTCTAAGTGTCACTTCTGGAGGAAAGAAGTACGGTTCTTAGGGCACGTGGTTTCCAAGGGAGGGATAGCAGTGGATCCCGCAAAGGTGGTGGCCATCCAAGATTGGAAGGTCCCTAAAAATGTAACCGAAGTAAGAAGTTTCTTGGGGTTGGCTGGCTATTATAGGAAGTTTATCAAAGACTTCGCAAAAATATCAGCTCCATTAACACGGTTAATGAAGAAGAACCCGGTTTTTACGTGGGACGAAGATTGTGATGATGCGTTCCAACGTTTAAAGAGAGCCTTAACTTCAGCCCCAGTCTTAGTGCTGCCAGACGGGAATAAACCGTTTACCATCTATACTGATGCTTGTGGGACGGGACTTGGCGCGGTCCTCATGCAAGAGGGAAGAGTAATAGCCTATGGTGGAAGGCAGTTGAGGGTTCATGAAAAGAATTACCCTACGCATGACCTTGAGTTAGCCGCAATTGTTTTCGCGCTTCAGTCTTGGCGTCACTATCTTCTTGGTGA
Organism: Allium sativum; assembly: GCA_030737875.1. Classification (NCBI taxonomy): domain Eukaryota; kingdom Viridiplantae; phylum Streptophyta; class Magnoliopsida; order Asparagales; family Amaryllidaceae; genus Allium; species Allium sativum. Next base: position 233,003,366 of record CM060924.1, on the reverse strand, counting down.
GAAATTCGAACTGTTCACTGACCACAAATCATTAAAATACTTATTCTCTCAGAAGGATTTGAATTTAAGACAGCAATGGTGGATGGAATTCTTAGCCTCCTACGATTTTGAAATAGCATATACCCCGGGCAAGGGTAACGTGGTAGCAGACGCCTTAAGTAGGAAAAGGTTGTCCTTGAGTTCGTTGTTTGTTGAACGACGAAGCTTAGAATTCATCTCCATGTTTTACTTTAGACCCTCCGTTGACCTAGTACCTGGTTTGTTAGCATCCTTGGAGGTTAGACCTACACTTCTAGGACGAGTTGGTGAGGCACAGCAAGACGATCCCCAGTTGGTTGAGATAGTAGAAAAGCTCAAAGGAGGGGAGTCGTCTAGCCATCTTCGTAGGTATACCCTAGACGATAAGGGTTGGTTACGAAGGGATAATAGACTTTGTGTACCACAAGACGAAGGCTTAAGGAAGGCCATTCTTGATGATGCTCATCGCTCAAAGATGACCATTCATCCTGGCGGAGACAAGATGTACAAAGATATGAAGCGGGTTTTCTTTTGGGCCAGTATGAAAAAGGATGTGGCCGAGTACGTCGCTAGATGCTTGGTGTGCCAACGAGTAAAAGCGGAACAAAAGAAACCCGGTGGGTTGCTTCACCCATTCGAAGTTCCACTATGGAAATGGGAAAGCGTCTCAATGGATTTTGTGGATGGATTACCAAGATCAAGGAAGGGTAATACGGGGATTTGGGTTATAGTAGATAGACTTACTAAGAGAGCCCATTTTATTCCCGTGAAAAGTAAGAGGACTGCTCCGTGGTTGGCTTCTGTATACATTAAAGAGATAGTTCGTTTGCACGGTATTCCTTCTAGTATAGTAAGCGACTGTGATCCCATCTTCACTAGCGAATTTTGGAAGAGTTTACAAGAGGCGGTAGGGACTCAGCTATGTTTGAGCACCGCATATCATCCTCAGACGGACGGCCAGACCGAGAGGGTGAATCGTATTCTATAGGATCTTTTAAGGCTTTGTATCCTAGACTTTGGGGGTACATGGGAAGAGCACCTTCCGTTGGTAGAATTCGCATATAATAATAGCTTTCAGTCTAGTATTGGCATGGCACCTTTCGAAGCTCTTTATGGAAGGCCTTGCCATTCGCCTACATGTTGGTGGGAATCTACCGATAAAATCCTACTTGGGCCCGATATGGTTTGGGAAACCTCGGAGAAGATTGATTTGATTCGAAGGAGGATGAAAGCAGCACAAGATAGGCAGAAATCGTATGCTGATAAGAGGTGGACAGATCTTGAGTTTGACATTGGGGACATGGTTTTTATCAAAGTATCTCCGTTACGGAATGTTGTTCGCTTTGGGTCCGTTGGGAAATTAGCGCCAATCTTTGTAGGGCCGTTTCCTATAAAAGACAGGATTGGGAAGATGGCGTATAGGGTGGAGTTGCCTGAGAAACTTAATGGAGTACACGACGTATTCCATGTATCACATTTGAGGAAGTGTTTGCACAAGACCGCGGAGGTGGTAGAGCCGAGCTTGCTTAAAGAGGTGGAAATAGAGCGTGATGCAACAATTAGACGAGCTCCTACATGCATTCTTGGGTCGGAGATCAAAAAGTTGAGGAATCGAGAGGTCAGACTAGTTAAAGTGCAATGGGGAGATAATGAGAGCAACGCTACTTGGGAGACAGAAGAGAAGATGCGTTCGTTGTACCCTTTTCTTTTTGAGGGTATGTCTTTTAATTTCTCCTTTATCGTTTAGCTTATCTTATCTTATCTTTAGTATGTCCTCTCATTAGTATCTTTGACCTTTAGTTAGGATAATCCTATGGTTGAAACATGTGTTTGAGACATGTTATGTATGATGGATTCAAAATGGATGCAAGTGTTTGCTAGTGGTTGCTCGTGGATGCATATATACACACACTTTAGGCACTAGATCGGCTCAGTCACTACATATTGCATATTGCATAAATGAATGTATTTAGTATAATGGATGTATAATGGTTGTACCATCATATAGATGCTGCATTCGGTTGAATGGATGTGCACACATATAGAAGTAGTATGTAAGCAATTAGGATCTTTTGCATACATAATGGATGCATGGCACTATCATGAATTGCATCAAGGAGGTCAACTGAATCAGTGGACCGCCTGATTTTGCATTAGATACGGACATATACACACACTATGCATTTAAGCATAAAAGATTAGAAGTCTATAAGGACAGTGGATGCCAGTGTTTGATGATTGAGTAGATGGTTGATTGGATGTTAGGTTAAACATTCTTCTTGACTTGAAGATTTCGGGGTCGAAATCCTTTAAGGAGGGGAGAATGTAACACCCCGTAAATCAGTTAATACTAATATTCACAAATGAAAGAATAATTAATTTCAAATATAAGAATTTTGGGAAACGGGCTGCGCCATTGTGTTCGTCTCGGAAAAATATGCGAAACAGAGTCCGAAATTTTGTGAATCGGAGTTCGTATGACCGAGATATGGCCTCGAGAAGTTTCACGAAAAATTCAAATTTTAAAACAGATTTCAAAAACACAGAAATGGAGGCAGGCGGGAAAACTCCCGCCCAGACTAGGTCGACCTGGGGGTCGACTTGGGAGTCGACCTGGGGGGGGGCAGGTCGACACTAGAGTCGACCTGGGTGTCGACCTCCCTGGTCGAGCCCAGGTGACCTGGGTGCATCTGGTTGGGTTTTCGGGCTGTGTTTTGAAGGCTGGACGAAATCTAATGGCTCTAATCTATTCTAGGGTAAATCTAATGGCCTAATTGCATCCTAACATCTATAAATAAGTGGGTAGACTCTAACCCTAAATCACTTGAAAAATTGGAGGGCTACCAACATGCCGTTGCCATGGAGTTCAGCGTAGCCGTCACAAACTAAAGAAGAAGGAGAAAGACTAGCCTACAACTAAATCTACTCAACAAACAAATTAAATCAAAGACTCTTTCTATTTCTCTTCTTTAAATTGTGAGTATGATGATTCTCACAATGTTATTATAAAATAATTCGATTAAGTTATGAATGGATCACAAGAAAGTGATGTGAATTGTAATTGTAAATTCTATATTGTGGATCTCTTGTTATGTTATTATGTTGTCATATGTTGTAAATTATATGTTGTAAATTCTCCTATGCTATGCCATGCTATGATGAAAATCATGTTATGCTATGTTATGCTATCATGCTATGCTATGTGTAAATCATGCTATGTTATGTTATAAATATTATATATGTTGTAGATCTCGTGTTAACACATATGTTGGAAATCCATAAGTTATATGATTATGATATCATGTTAAGTTGTGTTGAATCGTACAAGTTGTAAAATCATGATGTTGTTATTTATGCAAATTGGACCATGTTTTAAAGTTTATGTTTTTTCTAAAAATTAAATGGATCATGATTATGGGAATTTGCCTATTAAGTTAGGTGTACCCATATACATGAATCCACAATTTAAATTGGGTCTTGAATATGGGAATTTGCCTATTAAGTTAGGTGTACCCATATGCATGAATCTATGACTAAATGAATTTTTATTATGGGAATTTGCCTATTGAGTTAGGTGTACCCATATAAACCCATATTGTTAGATTAGATGATGTTGATTCACACATGTTCCTATGCAAGTTTATGAAATTGGATTGAGATCATATTATGTGAATTATGAACAAGTTGACATCTTTAGATCCATGACATGTATAATCCTATGCAAGTTGTACATATGCAAGTTTCACCCCTTATTATGATTCATTTAGTCATATATACATGTTGTTATTGTGATAATCTCTTTTATGCTATGAGTTAGACTATTCGAGTCTAATATATATTTTGCGAATAAACGTTCAAACGTGGGGTAGGGGTGATATTAGGAATTAATAAATTGGGTGCAATTTTGTATGATTTTGCACGCCTTAAATGGATGTCCATAATTGAGTCAATTATGGACATTGTTGAATTTGGAATTAATTAATAATTCAAGTAGGGAATTATTAAAATTGGGGAAAGTGGATTACTAATAATAATCAATGCTTAGGACACGAGGTTGGACCCGTTTGTGACGTAAACCTGCCCGGACCCGCCCGGCAAATCCAGTAGTCACAAATGTCGGCCCAATGTGAGAGGTCCTAGGCCCAAACTAAAGCATAACAGTTGTAAAGACACGAGGTTAGACTCTTTTATGGTATAAGACTGCCCGGACCCGCCCGGCAAATCCAGCTGCCATAAATGCCAGTCTAATGTGAGAGGTCTTTATGAGGTTATGGCCTTAATGAATTAAAAAATACTTAGCCAGATAATCATGTAAGGTGGGACATGGGGGTTAAGTAGGTGCCTTGGGTGGCATGAGGAATCTAGTGGTTGCCTTTAGAGGCATTTGAAATACGATTAGACTTAACCAAATACACATGTAAATGAACATGACTAAGTGGGTTAAGTGGATGGACTAATGGGACAAGCTTAGGTGGAATGCTTGTGGAAAATAATGGGGGCCCATTTCAACCAGTATCCCAAAACGTATCTTTGTGGGCTCGACCCAAGTCGAGGACGGGACACGCATACTGAGTTTGACTATAAGAGGCCAAAACAGGGAGCGGTGGTAACGCAAGTCCAACGGGTTTCATATGTGTGTGTGGACCCGGGCTGGTAGGTAAGACGTTGTTGCATCGTGTAGGTATAAGCCGTGCATCTCCGTTATATCGGGTTGCCACTTTAGGGGAATGATACACCCCACTGTGGGGCCAGCACGGGTATTTACGAGTAGGGAGCCGATCGAAAAATGGAAAGTGGGGTACACCTAGTGGAGATAGGGGCAGGCGGCACCTATGTAGTCAGCTAGGAGTACGTAAAGCCATTAAGAAAGTTTCTAACTGAAGCTAAGTGGGATCAATCTTTAGGGTGACTGGTGTGGTGCAGTATAGTGTTTATCCTTTAGTATTTAGGAGCGCCTATAATGTTTCCTTTAGCGATTGTCTATGTCCTTAATCTGCTCTTTCATAGACATTTCCTTGTTTTCCAGCTTATGCCTTAGTCCAGTTATTTTGATAATAGTATTGTAGAATTATCATACTCGCCAGACTTTATGTCTGACCCCCTCTTTTCCATTTTTTTTCCTTTAGGTCCTCAGGTTGGGCCAAGTTCTAGTGGAGTCTAGTTGGATCGCTTATCTCTTGGAAAGCTTGGACTGCAGAAGTAAAGTCCAGCTTGTTATCTTTCTTTTTAATGGCTATTTATTGTAATGGAATTATGTATTTTGTTTTTGTGAAGACAGATATTGTACTTGGTTATGATCTATGGTTTTATGATGTAACAGACATATTTAATTTCCGCTGCAATAAAATGAAGTTTTAGATTTTCAAGTGCTATTTATTATCTGTCTTGTTGTAATTTCTCTGTTCTATATTCACTTATGACCCCTATGGAAGTTAATGCATTCCCCTGGTGAGTGACATTAATGGACGTGGAGTGTTACACTAAAAAGCGGAATAAAATTGTATGCCTGACAAATAGGTACATGTTTACTATATTCATTGGGTTTGATGATTTTATGAGTCGATCGGCAAGTCGGTTGGCTTTTTCTTTTGGATTGTTGAGGGCCCTGTGAGGCAAGTTGTGGTTTTACCGATAGGGCTATACAAGGGAGGTTATGGCGAAATTTTTCAAAAATTTAAGGTGTTAGCCAAATTTTTGAGAAATTAGAAAATTCTTAGAAACTGAAAAGTTGAAGAATGAAAGCCAGAATGAAAGTTGAGTTAGTTAGTAAGACAACTTTCAGCTCTGCTCCGTTTCGAGGACAAAAAGATTTTAAGTAGGGGAGATTGTAACAACCCGAAATTTCTGAACCAATTTAAAATTTTATTTTTAATTGATATAATGGATTTTAAGAATTTAAAATGATTTATTTTGGGAATTAGCGATTTAAAATTTATCTAAATCAAAATTAGAACGTATAAATTTATATTAAGCATAGAAACGCCATTTTTAACCCGAACGGGTTTATCTATTGATTTTATTCAATTTATAATGAATATCGAAGAGAATTGATTTCAAAATCAGATATTTTGAAAATATTATCATTTTTATAATTATAATGATATGGAATATTCAATTTTGATTTAAAATTGAAAATGAAGTTGAAATCGCTTTGAAATGAATTTATAAACGATTTATAAAATACGTTTTGAATTCAAATCGACGAAATATATTATATATATATATATATTAATGGCCTGAATAGAACGCGTCGCGCAATGACCGTTCGCGAATTTCGACCATTAACTTCAAATTGATGTAATGGGAGATCCGACCGTCGGATTCTCCTAAAAATGGTACCGTTGGGTTCATATCGAAAGAGCTTTCCAGTGAATATAAGAGGTTTTAAATCTAATGGTTAGATTTGAAAATATGTCCTAATCAATTTCAGATAAGGTTGTTGTGCATGCAGTTCGGTGGCCGATATTGGAAACCGACTGTATAGGCCTTAATAAAATTATTAAAAATATGGAAAAATTATGTAAAATCATGATGAATGATTTGGAAAGATTTTGGATGAAAAAATCGAAGTTTGAAAAAAATAAAAATATATTTTTATCGAAATGAACTAATTATCAACTAGAATAATAATCCAATGTTTTTAAATAAATAAATTAGATTTGAAATGGTTTTGATATAACCAAAATTTCCCAACGTATGAATTGGAATGGATTAGAAATAATCTTTGGAATATTTTGATATTGGATTCCATAATTGTATGGATATTATTGAGGAATTTGTATCGTTATTCCCAAAACGATATTTGTTGGTTTCAGAATTTGATATTGAATATAAGCCGATATAATTTCTATTAAAAGCCTTGTATTTGATATCAAATTAGATTTTGGGTTTGTCATGAATGGTATCTTTATTAACACTGTCCTTAAACCCAGTTGAGAAAAGAAAAAATCTTTTAATTAAGATTTAGAGAAGTTTTCCAGATTGATTAATATTTAATTGGAATAGAATTAAGATTGGATTTTTGGGTTTATCGTGAATGATGTTTTAAATAACACTTGTTCTTTAACCCAATTAATAGTAAAGATATGATTTGGAATTTATAAATCTTTTTATTGATATTTAAAGGAAATTTTTCAAGGTAAAGTTTTCCAATTTAATATATTAAATTGGAATTGAATGGAATTCGATTTGGTAATAATCGATATGAGCTTCTGTGAAGGAAGACTGGTATTATAAATGAAATTTAAAAGGTTATGCCATTATTTCATTTATATTATTAGTATGATATGGAAATTTATATCGATTTATATATATTGATCTGTTTTTGGTGAAGATTCCATATTTAATGGAAGGTGATTTGGGTTTATCGTGAACCGCGTTTTAAATGACATTAGTTCTTTAACCCAATTAAAGACAAGATTAATTTTCCTAAAGTTGAATGATCATAAGTAATGATTTTAGATATAAAGCCAAGATGGAGTTTTAATGAATCTTTAATTAGATCGGAAAGTGAATGAGATTATCAAATTTATCGAATAAGAGAAATGATCGAGAATGGAAGATTTAAGAATAATTTTAAATGAACTTATCTTTGATAAAATTAATGGGAACCTTTTCCTAAAAATGTGAATATTTGAATAAAAGAATATTCTGAATTGGAATGAGGCGTATGGTGTGTTTTTATAGCACTTGATTATTGATTATAAAATACGGGTGTTATTCGGAAAGACCGGGTTTATCCCATTCTGAATAACTGATATGACGATTAAATATCGACGATGAAGACGGTGATCGAAGACTGGAGATCTTTACATCGTATGGATGGTTACCGATGTCTTGATTGGGCTGATCCCCCGAGACAAGGTAATAAGTGGTGATCGTCCAAAAGTACTTGGAGATCGACTAGATATGCGAGGATCTCTCCTGTATTGGACATATGGGACGAGGAATAAGGTGCCTCCAGTTTCATTCAGACCCAGAACGGACTTGAAAATGGATGTATGTATGACACTAGATTTCATTTTGTGTTGATTGATTTCTATTTAAAAAATTATATGTTTGGTGGTGGAGAATTTATTCACTTACTTAGCATTCTTTCTATGAGACGTACGAGCTTAGAGGGTATATATTGATAGACATCAGTTACATGGCGTGAAGTGTCAGTGTGGCATGCTAAGATGCAAATGATCAAGGATTTTGTTGAAAACCAGAGCCTTGTGGATGATGATCAAAGCACAGCTTTATGTATAGCAATAATTCACGAGCTTCACACCCCAGCATGAACTAGAAATAAGCATAGCTTTATGTATAGCGTTAATTCGCGAGCTTCACACCCCAGTATGAACTAGAAATGGGATGAGGGACAGCAGGGAGAGCATGTGTTTCTTTCTAGCTAGAAGTGGTGTTATGGTATGGAGCCCAGACATTTTTACTTATGTGGATGATGGAAAGCGAGGTACCTCAAATTCGAGTCCCTAGTGGCTCTAGACATGGTCGACATACTGACCAGATTTTATGCCTCAAACGGCAGGGAAACACAGTGCTCAGGAGTAACCCTAATTCAGCACGGAAAGGTGGGCCGGCCCTGCCGCTCCCCGATGCAGTTGCGGCTGAGTCCTGAGGCACGAGCTAGAGTGTCTCGAATCGGAAGGAAGATCCCTTGCCTTGATTCATGATGAAAATCCAATTTCCAATACGATACTTTTCAGTTTTAGTTGTAAACATATATGGCGGCATAGTGACATGGGACGCTTATGTCGTCTATGATTGATACATTTATATTTGAAGTTGTTTTGACACTATGCACTTATAGTAATATCAAAATGATTTGTTTTAAACGTACCAAGCACTTATAGTAATATTAAATTGGATTTTAGGTTTGTCGTGAATGGTATCTTTAATAATATTGTTCTTAACCTCGAATGGAATATAATAAGTATTATAATTAAGATTAATGAAGTTTTCTAATTAACTGGAATTGAATTGAAATTGGATTTTGGGTTTATCGTGAACGATGTTTTAAATAACATCGGTTCTTCAACCCAATTAGCAGTGAAATTATGATTTAGAATTTCTAAATCTTTTAAATAAGATTTAATGAAAATTTCCAAAGTAAAGTTTTCTAATTTAATATATTAAATCGGAAATGAATGGAATCCGATTTAGTAATTATTCGAGATGAGATTATGCGAAGGAAGACCATAACTATTTATGGAATTTGAAAGGCTTTGCGTTATCCCATTTATAGTGTTGGTTTGATACGGAAATTTATATCGATTACTACTGATCTGATTTTCTTGAAGATTCCATTTTAACAGAAGATGGTTTTGTGATTATTGTGAGCAATTTTTTAAATGACATTTGTTCTTTAGCCCAGTTAAAGACATGATTAATTTCCTGAAGTTAAATAATCATTAACCAATGATTTTTGAAGATTAAAACTAAATGAAGTTTTAATGATCTTTAATTAGATTAAAACGTGAATAAGGTAATTAAATTTATTGAATTCAAGAAATATTCGAAATGGAGTACCACTAGTTTTACCCCCATGCAATAGTTAAATCTTTAATTAGATTTGAATGATTAATGGTAATTAATTTTACCAATAGCACAATGGGTGTTAGACATGGAGTACCACCAGTTTTACTCTATGGGATGAATAGGTTGGGATTGGGATAGTAAAATTGTGATTACTTCGGTAAGGCTCCATAATCCCGACTAGCTTGATAAAACTTAATTTGGTTTAAGTTTTGTAAAAAGATAATATAAATCTTTTGCAATGGTTTTCAAAGAAAGATTTAAACAAGTGATTTAAATGAAATGATTCTTTGATAAGATTTATGGTACTAATTCTCAGTAATCAGAATAATTGAATAAAAGAATATCCTGGATTGGAATGAGGCATATGATGTGTTTTTTTATCACTTGATTATAAGATACGCGAGTTATTCGAAAAAGACCGGGTTTAACCCATTCTGAATAACTTATATGATAATTAAAAGTCAAAGATTTGGAGATGGTGGTTGAAGACCGGAGATCTTTACATTGTTAAGATGATTACTGATGTCTTGATTGGGCTGTACACCCAAGACGAGGTAATAAGTGGTGGTCATTCAGACGTACTTGAAGATTGACCAAATATGTGTGGGCCCCTCTCCTGTATTGGACATATAGGACACGGAATATGGTGCCTGCGGTTTTGTTCAGACCCAGAATGGATTTGCAAATGGATTGTATGTTTAACATTGTACTTCGCGCTGTATTCGTGTTCGTATTCGTTGATCTCTACTAAATATATATCTGTTTGGTGGTGGAGAATTTATTCTCTTTCTTAACACCCTTCTCTGAGATGTACGGGCTTAGAGGTTATATATTATTGGAAATCAATGGTATGGTATGGATTGACAATGTGGCATGCTGAGATGCATAGATCAAGGGTTTTGTTCAAAAGTAGATCTTTGTGGTTGATGATCAAAGCATAGCTTTAATATAGTATATCATTGTGTAGCGTTAACTCGCAAGCCTCACTCCCCAGTATGAACCAAAAATAGGATTAGGGACTGTAGAGAAATGGACATACGTTGCCTTCTGGCTACGAGTGATGTCATGGTATGGAGCCCAGACACCTTACTTATGTGGATGTTGGATGATGATGGAAAGCGAGGTACCTCCGATTTGATTTGGCCACCCAAGGCCCTTGATGTGGTCGACATACTAACCAGGATGGTCAACATACTGACCAAGTGACAGGTCCAACATGACCGGGGAACATATTGTTTGTGGTATAACCAATCAGCGACGACTGACCGGCTCTGAAGATCCAAGGGTTGCCCAGAGGTGTGATCTTGAGTCATGTAAAGGAATATCCTTTTCCTTGGTTCATAGATAGAAATCCAAATTTCAATAAGCAACTTTACGATTTTAGTTGTAAACCTATAAGGCAACATAATATATAGTACTTATGTCGTCTTTGATTGATACATTTATATTCGAAATTGATTTCTGCATTTTTAATAATTATAAAAGACAAATTTCGCGTATTAAGCATATTTGGCTATTATAAGGTAAAACCCTATCCTCCAGCTTGCGTTGCATTGTGTGATGGGACCTGAGTCTTATAATAGCTTCATTTTTCCTTTTAGCATTGCGTTGTTTCTTTTATGGTATGATTGGGAAAAAACTCGTTTCGTGTTATACAGCGTTATCCCTTGATTTATCGGACATTAGAATAAAGTTTAATAATTTTTTTAGTTCTCACACCAGTCCCATGACTGATTCGGAGTTTATTGTTTCCCACATAAACTCTGGGTGCCCATATTTTCTACACGGGTAGTTAGTAGTTTTGGTTTGCGCAAGTATTTCTTTTCATAGGATCCTGGATTACGGCTGGTGCTATACTACTGAATGCTTTCTATCTGTGTATATTCCTTCAGCTGTGATAGTTGATGTTTTCCGCTCCACATTATATTCATGTATTATATTTCCGCTTTATGTAAATTAAATCGCTGATATTTTTCCGCTGTATGTTATTTATTTGTACTTTCATATCTTGTACGAAGATGAAAATGTTTTAATAGTAATGAAATGTTCTCTTATTTGTGTTCTGATGCGTCGTGTTCTCAAACCAACCCGCCTTCTTGTTCGGTCTAGGTCGGCAGGGAAGTCAGGGTCGCGACAGATGGTATCAGAGCTTTGGTTTACAAAGCTCGAGAACAAGACACATTTGAACTGAATGAAAGAATTCATCATAGATAGGATTAGCAATGTCCTATAAGAATGACTCATTAGAGATAGGGTTAATACTTCCCTAAAATGAGATTGAAGAGTATTATTTACAAAAACAAATTTAATTTTGAAGTTTATCTCTAATAATAAGTATTTGAGTTTTTTATTTGATTTTAAATTTGCACTATCGAGTATAAGAAGATTTTGCATACACGTCTCGCGAACGTAGATCCGAAGTCTCAAATATACTTGGTAGATATAGGATCACACTCTATTCGCCCGGGGATGATTCTATTGATGACTGCGCAACATCAATAGTTTATTTTTGAGTTTTGAAAGTGGGACATTTATATGATTCTAATTGACTGGTGTGGGGACCAAAACTTAGTTAGAATTTATTGTTTGTTATTCATCATTGAAACTGACATGACCCGAACTTCCCCGTGAAGGAAAGCATGGATTGCTTTGAGGACAAGACCAATCAGAACGCAAACAGAAGAACATTTCATTTCTTATTACAACAATTCCATCAGAATACAAGAATATACAGTGTAACGACCCGTGTTTTTCGACCATTTGAATATGAATATTTAAATTAGTTTTAAATATTATGTTGGGAATATTAATGGAATTTAATATTTAATTCGTTATTAAAACGAAGTTGAACGTTATAATTTATATATATATAATATAAATCGAGCTCGAAAATGGCGTGCAGTTCGTGAAATGAAGTTTTGAACTTCAACTGAGAATACAGGATTCGATATAAGTCGGATTTCTGTGAAACAAGACATGTTGGAACCGTATTGACGATAATTTTCATATGAAAGAGAAAAATCTAGATTCCGTGTTATAGATTGCGAGTTATGGCTAAATCAAAATTTGAAATAGTCGCTATGGAAAATCGTTATTAAATTATAGGCCTTTAAAATGGCCGTTTTGCAAACGGACTCAGTTTTCGACGAAACCAGTTTCATTAGAACCGTATCGTTAAATTATTGTACGGTGGTGAATGGTGTGGAAAACCGATGTCGTATGTGACCACAGCAACCATAAACGCCCGTTCATTTCTATAGCGCGTATTTAAATAAATAAAGGGATATTTGAGTGTAACTTGAGCAGACGATCGAATTAAGCCACGAAACCAATTCCATTGAGTTCGTAGCGTTGATTAGAGTCAGAATAAGTATATAGTTTGTTATTTTTAGAGATCGAGAAATTTGGCGTTAAAAAGGGTAGGGCGGTTCGGGGTAAAAACAGCCTACCGGGGCAACAGTCTCAGAATGCGACGAAATTAGTGCCATTGGGTTCGTATCGAAAAGTTATTGTCGATGTTCGCAGTTTCAAGTGAATTTGATTTATCTGGTGACCATGGAAAAATTAAACGCGTGTTCATTTCTGGTTTTATAAAGGAAATTTTTTCATATGACCTGGGTTTTCGACGAAACTTGTCCCATTGGGTCCGGGATACCTTTTTACACTAAGATTAGCTTCTTTATCAGAAAACTGAAGTTGTATGTGGTCATATGGAAGTTAAACGTTGATGCGGTGATAAATGGTCATAATATATATTTATTAAACTCTCCCCACTATTCTTTTGCGTCAAAACTACCCTAGTGTTCCTTGCAAGCTAGAAAAAAAAAACCACAGTGCCTTGCGTTCCAAAATTTACTTTCCTTACATCCCAATCTTCTGCGAACCGTGATAGTCACGTATCATCTCGAGAACAAGACCAATTTAGTACAGCAGACCTATTCTAATATCATGTCCACTGATCCACCAACATGTATCGTCTCATCAACAAATGAAAACTCTTTCCCATGTGTCTCTGCAAACTACCACATCAGTGAAGAACCTTGCCGACCAAGGTTTAGTGATTCAACCAGCTACCCTAAGTCCTATTGAGTGGACATTGCTCTAAATCCAGTCATCCTGTCGCCTATATATATACATGCCTTACTGCCTATTTCTTTTGGTCTAAACAAACACTCTCACCCATTTATTAAATTAAAAACACTCTCACACCTTTCGTTCAGCCACACTGTCAGCAGAGCGTGCCTTGGCTGAAGCAACTGAAGGCTGTGATGAGCGAAGGAGGGGACTGTGCTGGAGAGTTGTGGCGGCAGCAAACTGGATAGCATTCAAAAGGAAAAATGGCCCATGAAGTTGGATGACGCGAGAAGGGTGCCATGAAGTAACATGCAGTGGTGTGTGTATGATGCTGTAGGGAGTGATTTGCGTGAAGAGGTGTGCGGGCGTATGGATGTCAAAACTGAAGTTGGGGTTTTCACTGGTGAGAGCATGGAGTCGGGTACCGTGAGGAGTAATGAGAAGGCATGAACGAAAGGGGAGTTGCGTGTGTTAGTGACTAGGTGGGAAGTGGATCTGTGGAAGCAGCGGGATCATCGGGTATTGGTGGCGTTTGGCAAAACGTTGCTCAGGGTGTTGGTCAACCAGGCGATGGCCTTTCTTTGGGTTGTCCAGAATGAGGTCCAGGCGGAAGGTCTTGGGAGCGGTGATGGGAATTCGGGCGTGGATCCGTGAGGGTGCTGTTGCGTTTGAAAAAAATGAAGAGCAACAGCTTCTTTGATTCCAAAGCAAATATACGTAAAGGGGTATGAGGAGCGGAAGCAAATGATGTCGGCCCGTACAGTATAACTAGGGTAATTAGTAACTTTAATGTTTAATAATTGATTTAATTACAGTTTAACTAGGAATTGGCTTAGTAAATCAAATGGAATAATTTGTTTGAACTTTGCAGGCAGGGGACTGAATGGAAATAAAAGACTGCGATGGGAAAGCGACGTGAATGAAGAAATCATTCAGCCGTAACTTAATCTGAAAGTAATTTACCTAGTTAATCCTGTGATAAAGAAATTACATTATATAAAAAAAAACATATGCTTATAATCTGTGTAATTCATACCTATGTTGTCAGAATTAACCATGGGAGAGACGTCGGGACAGTATGGATGGACCCGACATTATGGGACAGAAATGAACGCAGTAGAACGCAGCCGAAGATTCCAGTGAAATTAAACGCGAGTTTAATTTAATCAGATCAGTTGTTATTGTAACAACGCAACTCAAGGTGAGTTAAACTCACTCAGTTACCCTTTTTATATTTTATAAAGTGGGTGTTTTTATTTTGTGTGCCCTGCTTGCCAATAATTGACTGTTTGCTAGTTATACATTTGTTTGTTTTAACTGATGAAATTAAACTGTGTTTAATTTCAGTGAAATACCAAATCGTTATTTTTAACGATTGGTTCCAATAAAGGTAACTCACCTGGGTTGGTCACGTTTATTTATAAACGTGTTTAAAATGGTTGCATTGTTTGAATTGCTTATGGTTGATGTTAAAATGGTCGTTATTTAGTTTATCAGTTAAACAAAACGGAACCGTCTGATTTGTGATAACCATTTGAATACAGGGAAGAACAGGTTGGAGGGACCCAACCGGATCCCTAAAATGTATTTCTTATTATCATATATGAACTGATCTGTTTGTGTGATTGATTTGATGGTTGATTATTAATTGAATATTCAACATCTGTTTGGTTTAAACCAATGGGCGGTATTGGTTAAGTGTTTGGCAGAATATGGCCCTTAAAACCAATCGAGTTATAGATATTGATTAACCGACAGGTGCATCGATAGAGTTGAGGTTATAAAATTTGTTTTATAACCAGAGTTAGATTTGAATTATATTATTTGAATAAAAGTCATTTAAGAGAAATAAATAAATATTTTTATTTAAGACTTTGATTTGTTATGAAGTTATTTTGCAAAGATGTTGATCAGATTTACCAGTGGAAGAATAAGAAATGAATTAAATGGTTAAACCTTGGAAAATTGTTTTGTAAGGAAAACAAATAATTGGAATCTATCAAAATTAATTATTTTTAAGCGAGGATTGGTGAAATCGGTTAATGAGATAATCAAGTTTTTGGGTTAATTAAATCAACCAGTTGGAATTAGAATTGTTTATCAAGTTAATGTGGTTTGACTAAAATAGTTAAATGAATATTGTTTGAATTTAAATAAGGATTTAAAAGGGATTTAATAATTAATTTAGTTAATAAAGGGATTAACTACTAAAGTAGTTAATGTTTGAAATAAGTTATTATTTTAATTAATGATGAATTTAGGAAAATATTTTTAAATGGGAATTCATTCAAAAGCTACCGAATGTGAGATGCAAGCCAATTGAATGGTGAAAGGAAATAACGTACTCAATTATATGAATTAAGTGAAAGGAGACTACGATAAAAGGGTTTATTATAAACCAGAGTTTTAAGTGAGATTTAAAGTGTAAAGCGTTAACTTTACATTAACGTTACTTGAAAACGAGATCAAGTAAAAAGGAGAATTTTACATGAGATTTCAAAGTAGGAAATTGAATATAGTTATTCGAGATAGAATTAGCCAAACATAGTTATTGGGCTAAGTTGCCATTTCGTACGACTGCTAGCGTAATTCGCAGGGCTGCAGATAGCCTACGGCGGTCGGATGTTTCCTGAGGGAACCAGGCGTAACCATTGTGATCGCTGCGATCTAGAGTCGAGCGAATAGAGTAAGTCGAATGTTAGTTGATTGAAATTAGAGTTATTCAAATATCGTATTTTTGAATAATTAAAAGAGTTAG
This sequence comes from Allium sativum, assembly GCA_030737875.1. Taxonomy (NCBI): domain Eukaryota; kingdom Viridiplantae; phylum Streptophyta; class Magnoliopsida; order Asparagales; family Amaryllidaceae; genus Allium; species Allium sativum. Next base: position 232,986,976 of record CM060924.1, on the reverse strand, counting down.
AAGTTTTAATTTAACAAAAACAAATCAGTTTGTTAAAGGCCAAGTGATGCTAAATACTGAACCAGTGAACTCATTGGAGTGTCATGTTTGAAACACTGTATATTTTGATAGTTAAAACACCGACTATCAAACCCTCCCAATACGATTGTTGGTATGGAAAGACCGGGGTCGAATTTATATTCGAAAACCATTCCGACCAACAAATACGTGAAGATCTCAGAAGATGATCGAGATGGAGCATTGAAGACCGTGGGTTTTCATAAACGGAAGAACCACTAATATTCTCTACCTGGCAAGCAGAGATAAACTATGATTCTGTCGTAGTTGGAATCTACGAGTTGCAAGGACTTCTCGCTACTGATCCATGGGGTGATTCCTATATGGATGCGGTAGGAGAGTGCCTTCGGTTCATCCTGTTCCTGGATGACGTATATGGACGGATGTCTGACAGAGTATTTCCAAAGGGTCACGTACGTTGATTTCTTCAAACGTACGATAGTTGTTGGCGGGGAATCGCCGTTCTCTTAGCTTACTGCTAGAGTATTTTTGGGGTCGTCAATTAGTGATATCTGATGGATTTGACGATGTGGCATTCAAAGTAAATGGCGACCAGATGTCAAGAGTTAAGTCTGGCCTCAAGCCTCATCAACCGGGAGATGACAAAAATCGGGCAGGCAGCATGGCTATGTGGGTCGCTCCCATTAGGGTGTATGATCACCTATCTAGAGGAAATCCTATTTGTTTCTTAAATCTATGTTTCGATGCTGTCCCTTTTCGGGCAGACGGTTGCTGATCCCAACCGTCGGTGATATACATTCGATACACTCAAGAGAAATGAGGGGTCGGTCATGTGAGGGCCGGGTTGCAAGAAGTTCTTGTTGAACCCAGTGTATTCGTCTCTAGAGATGCACTATCGGAAGGTGGACCCATACCTTGTCAAGTTGGAATCCAATCTCCAATAAGCGCCGGCGGGTTTTGTTTGTATACTATATATGTGGAGCGTGAGATGCAAGCGTTCCACTAGATTGCTATTTACTTGTATTTAGACATTATTATAATATCAGACAAGATATTGGTTTCAAAAATGTTTTGGGTTATCGTAAGGTAAAAACCGTCCGTGTTTATGTGTGGATTTGGTCTTACGATTATCCTTTTCTTTTGAAAAGATTTTGAACTTTAAAAATCAAGATTTGATGATTTACCCTTATTACTGTGCGAGTTTATCTCACTCTGGTTCACCAGACTGACCCGGTGTTTTGTAAATGCTCGGGTTAGGCCGGGTTGTACAGGTTCAGGTTATCGACGGCTATGAAGAGACGAGCTGGAAGAGTCCAGACGTATAATATTACTAGTATTCCGCTGTGTGTTGTATGAGGACAGATTATCACTGTCCAGATGTTGATGTACTCTGATATTGTAAGTATTTTCAAAGTTCTCAATAAAGATTTACTTCTGTATTATATTTTGTTCCGCTGCGATGTGAGACTCTGGGTTGTGTTGTTTCTTCTTCTTCTATTCTAATATTTCTTTCTTTCTTATCTCACCCTCTAACTTCTTTCTATTAATGATCTGGAATGTTCGATGTCTGAATGGTCAACATGATAGTTTGATGTTGATTTTCGGAGTCGAAAATCCCGGTTCGTTACAGTGGTATCAGAGCTATTGGTTAAGTAATTACCTTGGCTCTGTGGCGTGACTCAGTAGAGATGGGGTTAGTAATACCCTAGATTGAGTTTGAGTGTATATATAGGAGCGCGTATTTGTAAATGGTTATAAAAACTGTCTTATATTGTGTTGATTGGTTTGTCGAGTAGTTTATGAATTCTGGTCGATACAGTAATGCAAACTGTGTCGATAAGTGTTTCTAAACTCTTGGACAGAATAATTCGACACAGTATGTTTTTGAAAGGGGGTAAATGAAATAATTTTACCCAAATTATATTTTAATATAAAAGAATGATTAATATTTAGAATATTATAGTATATTGGATGTGTTGGTTGATTATAAAATGTGAAATGGTTATATATAACCAATCAGAATTCACATAAGTGAAATATATGAAAATTAGAGGAGTTAAATCTGAATTTAAATCAGAATTGGAATTAAAACTTGGAAATTTGGACAAGTGATTGAAAATGGAATTGGACTTAATATATGAGAATTTTAAAATCCTGAGAGGTTTTTAAATTGTTTTACAAGCCTTGGAAAGGATATTTTGAACTGATTTCAAAATGGAAGTGTTTAGAAATGGTTTTGAAAGTAATATAGTATTGAACTCACTTCGATCGCTGGAAAATAATTCTGATGATGACGGCCGCATCATCAGTGTTCATTTTCGAGTTCTAAGTGACGGATTACTACCAAAGGTTTTGTTTTGAATTGCTTTGAGAAAGACAAGTTTGAATCCTGAAAAAAAAAAGATTATTTGATTTTTGAAAGAGCTGAATTGTTTAAAACTCCCAGGAGAAATTGTTTGGACAAGAACAAATTTAAATAGAAATTTGTAAAAGCAAATATGAAGTGAAGTGAAACTAATTAATTGGAAATTGAATCGAGATATATTATCTCGAGCAGAACCAGATTTTGAATTACGAGACAAGAATCTGAAATAGTGTTGGTTGGAATTGATGATGGATGATGATTGAGTTAAGAATGGTATTTGGCTTGGACACGTGAAGGATTTAGTTCAAAGGATAAAATTGGAATTTTGGTTGGAGAATGCATTTGTATATGGTGACAAGGTAGCAGATGGAAAGGATATAATGATGTGCCCGACAAAAAGGTACACGTTTATTTTTATATGGGTTTGGTGATTTATGAGCCTATTTGGCAAGCCGCTTGGCTGTTTTATTTTCTTTTGGGTTGGAGAAGGCCTAGAGAGGCGAGTTGTAGTTGTACTGATTGAGCCGTACAGAGGAGGTGCTGGCGAAATTTTTCAGAAATTTAAAGTATTAGAAAATTTTCAATATTTTTGGAATTATCTATATATAGTATTGAAATTGGTTTCTAATTTAAAATAAATTAGATTTGAAGTTAATGAATTTATAACGTTCTTTCTTACCTTAGCAATTTCGAGGACGAAATTATTTTAAGGGGGGAAGAATGTAACGACCCGTGTTTTTCGACCATTTGAATATGAATATTTAAATTAGTTTTAAATATTATGTTGGGAATATTAATGGAATTTAATATTTAATTCGTTATTAAAACGAAGTTGAACGTTATAATTTATATATATATAATATAAATCGAGCTCGAAAATGGCGTGCAGTTCGTGAAATGAAGTTTTGAACTTCAACTGAGAATACAGGATTCGATATAAGTCGGATTTCTGTGAAACAAGACATGTTGGAACCGTATTGACGATAATTTTCATATGAAAGAGAAAAATCTAGATTCCGTGTTATAGATTGCGAGTTATGGCTAAATCAAAATTTGAAATAGTCGCTATGGAAAATCGTTATTAAATTATAGGCCTTTAAAATGGCCGTTTTGCAAACGGACTCAGTTTTCGACGAAACCAGTTTCATTAGAACCGTATCGTTAAATTATTGTACGGTGGTGAATGGTGTGGAAAACCGATGTCGTATATGACCACAGCAACCATAAACGCCCGTTCATTTCTATAGCGCGTATTTAAATAAATAAAGGGATATTTGAGTGTAACTTGAGCAGACGATCGAATTAAGCCACGAAACCAATTCCATTGAGTTCGTAGCGTTGATTAGAGTCAGAATAAATATATAGTTTGTTATTTTTAGAGATCGAGAAATTTGGCGTTAAAAAGGGTAGGGCGGTTCGGGGTAAAAACAGCCTACCGGGGCAACAGTCTCAGAATGCGACGAAATTAGTGCCATTGGGTTCGTATCGAAAAGTTATTGTCGATGTTCGCAGTTTCAAGTGAATTTGATTTATCTGGTGACCATGGAAAAATTAAACGCGTGTTCATTTCTGGTTTTATAAAGGAAATTTTTTCATATGACCTGGGTTTTCGACGAAACTTGTCCCATTGGGTCCGGGATACCTTTTTACACTAAGATTAGCTTCTTTATCAGAAAACTGAAGTTGTATGTGGTCATATGGAAGTTAAACGTTGATGCGGTGATAAATGGTCATAATATATATTTATTAAACTCTCCCCACTATTCTTTTGCGTCAAAACTACCCTAGTGTTCCTTGCAAGCTAGAAAAAAAAAACCACAGTGCCTTGCGTTCCAAAATTTACTTTCCTTGCATCCCAATCTTCTGCGAACCGTGATAGTCACGTATCATCTCGAGAACAAGACCAATTTAGTACAGCAGACCTATTCTAATATCATGTCCACTGATCCACCAACATGTATCGTCTCATCAACAAATGAAAACTCTTTCCCATGTGTCTCTGCAAACTACCACATCAGTGAAGAACCTTGCCGACCAAGGTTTAGTGATTCAACCAGCTACCCTAAGTCCTATTGAGTGGACATTGCTCTAAATCCAGTCATCCTGTCGCCTATATATATACATGCCTTACTGCCTATTTCTTTTGGTCTAAACAAACACTCTCACCCATTTATTAAATTAAAAACACTCTCACACCTTTCGTTCAGCCACACTGTCAGCAGAGCGTGCCTTGGCTGAAGCAACTGAAGGCTGTGATGAGCGAAGGAGGGGACTGTGCTGGAGAGTTGTGGCGGCAGCAAACTGGATAGCATTCAAAAGGAAAAATGGCCCATGAAGTTGGATGACGCGAGAAGGGTGCCATGAAGTAACATGCAGTGGTGTGTGTATGATGCTGTAGGGAGTGATTTGCGTGAAGAGGTGTGCGGGCGTATGGATGTCAAAACTGAAGTTGGGGTTTTCACTGGTGAGAGCATGGAGTCGGGTACCGTGAGGAGTAATGAGAAGGCATGAACGAAAGGGGAGTTGCGTGTGTTAGTGACTAGGTGGGAAGTGGATCTGTGGAAGCAGCGGGATCATCGGGTATTGGTGGCATTTGGCAAAACGTTGCTCAGGGTGTTGGTCAACCAGGCGATGGCCTTTCTTTGGGTTGTCCAGAATGAGGTCCAGGCGGAAGGTCTTGGGAGCGGTGATGGGAATTCGGGCGTGGATCCGTGAGGGTGCTATTGCGTTTGAAAAAAATGAAGAGCAACAGCTTCTTTGATTCCAAAGCAAATATACGTAAAGGGGTATGAGGAGCGGAAGCAAATGATGTCGGCCCGTACAGTATAACTAGGGTAATTAGTAACTTTAATGTTTAATAATTGATTTAATTACAGTTTAACTAGGAATTGGCTTAGTAAATCAAATGGAATAATTTGTTTGAACTTTGCAGGCAGGGGACTGAATGGAAATACCTATGTTGTCAGAATTAACCATGGGAGAGACGTCGGGACAGTATGGATGGACCCGACATTATGGGACAGAAATGAACGCAGTAGAACGCAGCCGGAGATTCCAGTGAAATTAAACGCGAGTTTAATTTAATCAGATCAGTTGTTATTGTAACAATGCAACTCAAGGTGAGTTAAACTCACTCAGTTACCCTTTTTATATTTTATAAAGTGGGTGTTTTTATTTTGTGTGCCCTGCTTGCCAATAATTGACTGTTTGCTAGTTATACATTTGTTTGTTTTAACTGATGAAATTAAACTGTGTTTAATTTCAGTGAAATACCAAATCGTTATTTTTAACGATTGGTTCCAATAAAGGTAACTCACCTGGGTTGGTCACGTTTATTTATAAACGTGTTTAAAATGGTTGCATTGTTTGAATTGCTTATGGTTGATGTTAAAATGGTCGTTATTTAGTTTATCAGTTAAACAAAACGGAACCGTCTGATTTGTGATAACCATTTGAATACAGGGAAGAACAGGTTGGAGGGACCCAACCGGATCCCTAAAATGTATTTCTTATTATCATATATGAACTGATCTGTTTGTGTGATTGATTTGATGGTTGATTATTAATTGAATATTCAACATCTGTTTGGTTTAAACCAATGGGCGGTATTGGTTAAGTGTTTGGCAGAATATGGCCCTTAAAACCAATCGAGTTATAGATATTGATTAACCGACAGGTGCATCGATAGAGTTGAGGTTATAAAATTTGTTTTATAACCAGAGTTAGATTTGAATTATATTATTTGAATAAAAGTCATTTAAGAGAAATAAATAAATATTTTTTATTTAAGACTTTGATTTGTTATGAAGTTATTTTGCAAAGATGTTGATCAGATTTACCAGTGGAAGAATAAGAAATGAATTAAATGGTTAAACCTTGGAAAATTGTTTTGTAAGGAAAACAAATAATTGGAATCTATCAAAATTAATTATTTTTAAGCGAGGATTGGTGAAATCGGTTAATGAGATAATCAAGTTTTTGAGTTAATTAAATCAACCAGTTGGAATTAGAATTGTTTATCAAGTTAATGTGGTTTGACTAAAATAGTTAAATGAATATTGTTTGAATTTAAATAAGGATTTAAAAGGGATTTAATATTTAATTTAGTTAATAAAGGGATTAACTACTAAAGTAGTTAATGTTTGAAATAAGTTATTATTTTAATTAATGATGAATTTAGGAAAATATTTTTAAATGGGAATTCATTCAAAAGCTACCGAATGTGAGATGCAAGCCAATTGAATGGTGAAAGGAAATAACGTACTCAATTATATGAATTAAGTGAAAGGAGACTACGATAAAAGGGTTTATTATAAACCAGAGTTTTAAGTGAGATTTAAAGTGTAAAGCGTTAACTTTACATTAACGTTACTTGAAAACGAGATCAAGTAAAAAGGAGAATTTTACATGAGATTTCAAAGTAGGAAATTGAATATAGTTATTCGAGATAGAATTAGCCAAACATAGTTATTGGGCTAAGTTGCCATTTCGTACGACTGCTAGCGTAATTCGCAGGGCTGCAGATAGCCTACGGCGGTCGGATGTTTCCTGAGGGAACCAGGCGTAACCATTGTGATCGCTGCGATCTAGAGTCGAGCGAATAGAGTAAGTCGAATGTTAGTTGATTGAAATTAGAGTTATTCAAATATCGTATTTTTGAATAATTAAAAGAGTTAGAAGTTTTAATTTAACAAAAACAAATCAGTTTGTTAAAGGCCAAGTGATGCTAAATACTGAACCAGTGAACTCATTGGAGTGTCATGTTTGAAACACTGTATATTTTGATAGTTAAAACACCGACTATCAAACCCTCCCAATACGATTGTTGGTATGGAAAGACCGGGGTCGAATTTATATTCGAAAACCATTCCGACCAACAAATACGTGAAGATCTCAGAAGATGATCGAGATGGAGCATTGAAGACCGTGGGTTTTCATAAACGGAAGAACCACTAATATTCTCTGCCTGGCAAGCAGAGATAAACTGTGATTCTGTCGTAGTTGGAATCTACGAGTTGCAAGGACTTCTCGCTACTGATCCATGGGGTGATTCCTATATGGATGCGGTAGGAGAGTGCCTTCGGTTCATCCTGTTCCTGGATGACGTATATGGACGGATGTCTGACAGAGTATTTCCAAAGGGTCACGTACGTTGATTTCTTCAAACGTACGATAGTTGTTGGCGGGGAATCGCCGTTCTCTTAGCTTACTGCTAGAGTATTTTTGGGGTCGTCAATTAGTGATATCTGATGGATTTGACGATGTGGCATTCAAAGTAAATGGCGACCAGATGTCAAGAGTTAAGTCTGGCCTCAAGCCTCATCAACCGGGAGATGACAAAAATCGGGCAGGCAGCATGGCTATGTGGGTCGCTCCCATTAGGGTGTATGATCACCTATCTAGAGGAAATCCTATTTGTTTCTTAAATCTATGTTTCGATGCTGTCCCTTTTCGGGCAGACGGTTGCTGATCCCAACCGTCGGTGATATACATTCGATACACTCAAGAGAAATGAGGGGTCGGTCATGTGAGGGCCGGGTTGCAAGAAGTTCTTGTTGAACCCAGTGTATTCGTCTCTAGAGATGCACTATCGGAAGGTGGACCCATACCTTGTCAAGTTGGAATCCAATCTCCAATAAGCGCCGGCGGGTTTTGTTTGTATACTATATATGTGGAGCGTGAGATGCAAGCGTTCCACTAGATTGCTATTTACTTGTATTTAGACATTATTATAATATCAGACAAGATATTGGTTTCAAAAATGTTTTGGGTTATCGTAAGGTAAAAACCGTCCGTGTTTATGTGTGGATTTGGTCTTACGATTATCCTTTTCTTTTGAAAAGATTTTGAACTTTAAAAATCAAGATTTGATGATTTACCCTTATTACTGTGCGAGTTTATCTCACTCTGGTTCACCAGACTGACCCGGTGTTTTGTAAATGCTCGGGTTAGGCCGGGTTGTACAGGTTCAGGTTATCGACGGCTATGAAGAGACGAGCTGGAAGAGTCCAGACGTATAATATTACTAGTATTCCGCTGTGTGTTGTATGAGGACAGATTATCACTGTCCAGATGTTGATGTACTCTGATATTGTAAGTATTTTCAAAGTTCTCAATAAAGATTTACTTCTGTATTATATTTTGTTCCGCTGCGATGTGAGACTCTGGGTTGTGTTGTTTCTTCTTCTTCTATTCTAATATTTCTTTCTTTCTTATCTCACCCTCTAACTTCTTTCTATTAATGATCTGGAATGTTCGATGTCTGAATGGTCAACATGATAGTTTGATGTTGATTTTCGGAGTCGAAAATCCCGGTTCGTTACATACAGAGTATGCATAAATATTGCACATTTGAAAAATATCAGAGATTACAATAAATTACATAGCAGCGGAAAAACAATACAAAACACAACTGAATGTAACACACGGATACAGAGCTTTCCGAGCATCGTTCTAGTTGTAAATCAGGATCCTATGAATATAAATCTGCAAAACTAAAACTACTAGTCGCCCGTGTGGAAAATAGGGGCACCCAGAGTTTAGGTTAAAACAATAAACTCCAGGTCAGTCATGTGACCGGTGTGAGAACTAAAACAGTTATTAATCTTTATTTTTAAAGTTAGGTAAATTAAGGGACCACGCCGTATAACAAGGAACGGGTTTCCTCCCAAGAATACCAATGCATAAAACAAACAACGCAATGCTAAATAAAGAAAAATGAAGCTATTATAAGACCCATGTCCCATCACAGAATGCAACGCAAGCCGGAGGATAGGGTTTGACCTTATAATAGCCAAAGAATGCTTGAAACGTCTAAAAACACATTATTTTGATATTACTATAAGTGTATAGTGTCAAAACAATTTCAATCATAAGTATCAATCATAGACGATATAGCTACCATCTACTATGTCGCCATACTAGGCTCTACAAATAAAATCGAAATATCACGTATTTGAAATTGGATTCCATCATGAGTCGAGGCAAGGGGCAAGCCCCTCTCCATTCGAGGCACTCTAGCAAATGTCTCAGGACCACACACAGCGATCCTTGGAATATATGCGTCATTCCAATTCAGTCGCATGGCGTGAATTGCCAGTGTGGCATGCCTAAGTGGCAAATGATCAAGGCTTCTGTTGAAAAGCAAAGTCTTGTGGTTGGTGATCAAAGCATGGCCTGTGTGGCGCATCTTTTTGTATAACGTGAATTCGCTAGCCTCACACCTCGGTATGAGTCAAAAACAGGATAGTGACTGCAAGGAGAGCACGACGTTTATTTCTAGCTAGTGGTGGTGTCAGTGCTTAAACTGGCTGACATTTATATACTTTTCACCTGTGTGGTTGTTGGAATGCGAGGCGCCTCGGATATAGGTCTGTTAGGACCGGGAAACGTGTGTTCAGGAATAACTAATCCTCAAAAGTAAGAGAGGACCGACCCTGAAGATCCAAGGATCGCTATGTGTGGTCTTGTGACATTTGCTAGAGTGCCTCGAATGGAGAGGAGCTTGCCCCTTGCCTCGACTCATGATGGAATCCAATTTCCAATACGTGATATTTCGGTTTTATTCGTAGAGCCTAGTATGGCGACATAGTAGATGGTAGCTATGTCGTCTATGATTGATACTTATGATTGAAATTGTTTTGACACTATACACTTATAGCAATACCAAAATAATGTGTTTTTAAACGTATCAAGCATTCTTTGGCTATTATAAGGTAAAACCCTATCCTCCGGCTTGCGTTGCATTGTATGATGGGACCTGGGTCTTATAATAGCTTCATTTTTCTTTATTTAGCATTGCGCTATTTGTTTTATGCACTGGTATTCTTGGGAGGAAACCCGTTCCGTGTTATACGGCGTGGTCCTTTGATTTACCTAACTTTAAAAATAAAGATTAATAACTGTTTTAGTTCTCACACCAGTCACATGACTGACCTGGAGTTTATTGTTTTAACCTAAACTCTAGGTGCCCCTATTTTCCACACGGGCAGCTAGTAGTTTTAGTTTTGCAGATTTATATTCACATGATCCTGATTTATAACTGGAACGATGCTCGGAAAGCCCTGTATCCGTGTGTTACTTTCAGTTGTGTTTTGTATTGTTTTTACACTGCTATGTAATTTATTGTAATCTCTGATATTTGTCAAATGTGTAATATTTATTCATACTCTGTATATTATTGTATTCTGGTGGAATTGTTGTAATAAGCAATGAAATGTTCTTCTGTTTGCGTTTTGATTGGTCTTGTCCTCAACGCAATCCGTGTTGTCCTTCACGGGGAAGTTCAGGACGTGTCAGTGTGGTATCAGAGCTTTCGTTTACAGAGCTCGAGAACAAGACACATTAGAACTAAACGAAGAATTCATCAGATATTGGATTAGTAATATCCAATTAGAATGACTCATTAGAGATAGGATCAGTAGTATCCTAGAACGAGTGTGAAGAGTATATTTTTAAAATAAAACCAAATTGTTTTGAAAATTTAAACCATATTATACGTATTTGATTATTTATTTATGTTGAATTTGGACAATCGAGTATATAAAGATTTCGCATATACGCATCATGAACGTATATTCGAAGTTTTAATATACTGGATAGATATAGAATTACATTCTAGACACCCGGGGATAATTCTGGTGATGTGGCCACATCATCAGTATTTATGTTCGTGTTTCGAAGGTGTGATATCTATATATTTCCATTAGACTGGTGTGAGAACCAAAACTAGACAGGTTTATTGTTGTGATTTGGCATCAAAAACATGATTTTCTGTGTATATATCAAAATTATGAATTTGAAACGTTAAATCAACTAATTGATTGATGGTTGTGTTGTATGAATATACCTTTAAACCATTATGTGAATGAACGGTGAATTTAGCCAAATTTATCAAATATTGGACTGTATTGAAAATTGTTTGAAAATGCATGCATATACATGTACTTACATTGAACAGGTCATAGCAAGGAGGCTAGAGCAGAAGAATAAAATTGTTTTCCCGACAAATAGTACATGTTTTGTGACGACCCAAACCCCGTACCACGGCGTTAAGGGTAATCTTTGGAATATAACACATAAATAGATAATAACATAACAGAAATAAATAAATACACCAGAGGATAGAGTTTTTACCTTATAATGGCCAAAATATGCTTAATACGTGTAAAGTAAAATCACTTAAAATGTAAATTTTGTCATTTAATTCTTAATCAGACCCCAACTGTAAATTAGCAAGAGAACGGTTCCCTAAGTATTAATCCCGAAGGCCGAAACCAACATCAGACCAATACCCAGGAAACCACCCATCTTAGCTCGTTTCTGGTTAGTTTCTAATTTTATACACAATCATAAATATCAATCATAGACGACATGAGCGTCCCATGCCACTATGTTGCCAAATATAGGTTTACAATCAAAACCGCACGATGTCGTATTTGGAAATTGGATTTCCGTCATGAATCAAGGCAAAAGATAGTCCTTACCGAATTCGAGATGCTATAGCCCGCCCCTCAGGACCCAGACTCAGGTGGGCCCTTGGATCGTCAGGGCCGGTCTACACGGAGTGGATTAAAATGCCTGAACAATGCGTTTCCCCGCCCTATGGGGCGTAAATGAGCTAACGAATGACTCCATCGGTCCTGGATCGACCGATATAACCGAGGCGCCTCGCAACAGCAACAACCACAGAGGTGAAAATTATATATATATATATATATGTCAGCCAGTTTAAGCACTGACACCACCTCTATCTAGAAAGAAACGCATGTCCTCCTTGAGGTCCTCTCCTGTTTCTGGCTCATACCGGGGTGTGAGGCTCGCGTATTCACGTTATACATAAAGTTATGCCACACGGGCTGTGCTTTGATCATCAACCACAAGAATTTGCTTTTCAACAGAAGCCTTGATCACTACATCTTAGTATGCCACACAGGCAATTCACGCCATGTAACTGACGTCTATCAATCACACAGAATGAAATCCAACGTCAGACACACAGTCCATCTACAAGTCTGTTCTGGGTCTGAACGAAACCGGAGGCACTATATACCTCGCATACCCATCGATCTCCACGTACGTCTGGATGATCACCACTCATTATCCGTATTTCGGGATGCCTCCCAATCAGGACATCAGTTATCATCCAAATGAGGTGAAGATCTCCGGTCTGCAACCACCATCTTCATCATCGACCTCTCATCGTCGATCAATTATTTGAAATGAGATTTAACTCGACCTTTTCAAATAATTTGCGTATATTTAGAATTTAAATCAATTCATTTCAATGGTTAAATTATTCGACATCAATAATTCTGTTATTAAATGTAGTTTTCACACCAAACACATTCAACCATCAAATATCTAATAAACCGAGTAAATTCGGTTTATTTTCCATTCCATATCTTTTATACTATTTTATAATGATTTATCGCTATTTTTATTTATTTAAAAATAGCCAATTTCTTTCAAACGACGCTTCAGGCCATAACGCTATGTGTGGTCCTGAGACATATGCATCATTCCAAATTATATAATAAACACGTGTTACACAAACACAACATATGCGTCATTCCAATTCAAAATATTCTTTTATTCAAATCTTCACATTCTTAGGGAAAGGTTCCCATTAATTTTATCAAAGATAAATTCTTCTAAATTTATTCTTTAATCTTCCTTTGGATATCATTTCAAACCATGTCATGGTTTTCCAAACTAGTCGGGATTAGCGAATCACACCGAAGTAATTCTTTATTTTATTTCCCAATCCCAACCTATTTATCCCATGGAGCAAAACTGGTAATACTCTATATCTAACACCACAGTGTTATCGGTAAATATTAATTACCATTTCACGTTCAAATCTAATTAAAGATTTAACTATCGCTTTGGAGCAAAACTGGTGATACTCCATCCTCAATCACTTTAATCTAATTAAAGATTCATTAAAACTCCACTTAGTTTTAGTCTTCCCACTAATCAATATCCTTTCTTTAACTGGGTTAAAGAACTAATGTCATCTAACGCACGGTTCACGATAAACCCAACATCACTTTCCATTGTTAATCGGGTTAAAGAACAGGTGTTATTCAAAACACCGCTCACGATAAACCCAAAACCAATTTAAATTCAATTCCAATTAATATTATTTAATTGGTACACTTCATTAAATCTAAATAGAAAGATTTAATCTTTTTCTCAACTGGGCTTAAGAAAAGTGTTAATGAAGACACCATTCACGATAAACCCAAATCACGTTAGATATTAAATAGAAGGCTCTAAATAGAAAATATATCGGCTTATATTCAATATCAAATTCTACGACCAACAAATATCGTATCGGAAATAACGATATGATATATATCTTTCAAATTTCCATAACAATATCTGTATAATCACGAAATCCAACATCGAAATATTCCAAAGAAAATTTCGATTCAAATCCCTCCTAATTCACGAATTGGAAATTCTGATTATTTTTAAAACCACTTTCAATCCATTTTGTTTATTGAAAAAGGATTGGATTTTTATTTCTAGTTATAAACTAGTTCATTTCGATAAAAATCTATTTTTATCTTTTCAAATATGGAGATTTTCATCCCAATTTTTCCCAAATCATTTCTTATGATTTTACACAAATTATTACTATTTTTAATAATTTTATCAAGGCCCGTACAGTCGATTTCCATCAACGGCCATCGAACTGCACTTACAGCGACCTTTTCCAAATATGATTTGGACATAATTCCAAATCCAACCGTTAGATTTCAAATTTCTAATATTCATTGGAAAGCTCTTTTCGATACGAACCCAACGGTTTCGGTTTCAGGAGAATCCGACGGTCGGATCTCCCGCAACGTCAATTTGAAGTCAATGGTCGAAATTCGCGAAATGCCGCGGCGCGGCGCGTTCTATTCAGGCCATTATATATATAATATATATTTCGTCGATTTCCTTTTAAAACGTATTTTATAAATCGTTTTAAATTCGTTTCGAAACGATTTCAACTTCATATTCAATTTCGAATCAATTTGAATATTCCACTTCATCGATATACAAATGATAATATTTTCAAAACGTTATATTTTGAAATCACTTCCTTTTCTATATTCATTATAAAAACAAATATAATCGATATAAATATTGTTCGCGTCAAAATGATGCATCTCTAATCAACACGGCTTTATATATTTCAATAACTTCGTTATTCTATTCAACAAATGAATATTTATTCTATTCAATACATGAATCTATATTTCTTTCAACACATGAATATTCTCAACATATGAGTATCGTCAACACATGACTATTTTTTTATTTAATATATTTTATAAAATTATGGTATCTATCGTTTGATTTTTAATCAGACTCCAACCGTAAAGTAGTAAGAGAATGATTCCCTAAGTATTAACCCCGAAGGCCGAAACCAATCATCAGATCAATACCCAGGAAACCACTCATCTTATCTAGTTTCCAGTTAGTTTCTAATCTTAAATATGATAAAGATGTAAATTTTATTGTTAAAATATTTTACTCAACACATGAATATTCTCAACACATGAGCATCGTCAACACATGACTATTTATTCTATTCAACACACGAATCTTCATATTGTAATATTCTTTATTTTCCCGATTGAAATGAGGCCCAATCAATTACCATATAATGTTAATTATATGGATTCCATACAACACATGTATCTAATAGCAACGATAAATAATCAACTATCATGCAGAGTGCACCACACAACTGCATAAGCATTAAATATAAATAATTAACGCTTACACAGTCTGTCGACCAATCGATCGACCTACAACTAAACAATTGGGATTAGTATACGCCAAATATCATCCCAACACCCGTGTGGGGTTTCAATCCACAAACAATGAATATTATTTGTGTAGTAGGGCGACGTGTAAAATTTATCGCCCCAATCAATATCTTTCAAATAGGTGTACATAAACAAACCATCCGGTTTGTAAATGAATATTTATTTATTCACATTCACTATATTCATTCACACGTTAAAAATTATATTTTTAACGATAATTTATTTATTTCAACACATGAATGTTTTATTATTCATTTCACATTAATTATCACAAACAAACTTCACAACGCATCAAACAAGCATACAAGTCGTCCATGGTCTGTGGACGACGGATGCCGGGTGCTGCTAAGCACCATCTGCATCCTAGTATATATTTTAACTAGAAAACAAGAGTTAGAGTGAGAAGTTCTCATCGACTAGCTAAACCAAACGCCACGACTCTTCTTATGTAGAAATCTTCGCCGTGTTCGCCTTTTGCCAATTTCATTGTCCGTAGCCACTACATATATAAAAATCACATTTTTATATTATTGCTATGTATATAAAAGTCACATTTTTATAATCACTCTATATGGATAAAAATTCTATTTTTTACACCGCTACTATATAGATAAAAATTCTATTTTTACATCGCTGCTATATAGATAAAAAAATTATTTTTACACCGCTACTATATAGATAAAAATTCTATTTTTACACCGCTACTATATAGATAAAAATTCTATTTTTATAACGGTGTTCATATAATAAAGATCATATTTTTATCACGCTAACTTCATAATAAAAATTATATTTTTATCACTTCATTCCAATAAATAAAAACCATATTTATATTTCTACTTCATATGCATTTACAATGCTTCTTTCTCTATAAAAAATATATTTCTATATTTTTACTTCTTATATAAAGATCGAATTTTTAACTATCTATATCATATAAAAATCGTATTTTTATATTCTCTATCTCACAAAAATTATATTTTATAATTTCTACTATATAAAAAATCACATCTTTATTATTTCTACTATATAAAAATCACATCTTTATTATTTCTACTATATAAAAATCACATCTTTGCTCCTTCTACATAATAAAGATCGAATTTTTAATACTTCTATAATATAAAAATCATATTTTTAATCTTCTACTAATATAAAGATCATATTTTTAATTTGCTACTTACATGGAAAAATTATATTTTTCTTTGCTACTTCATACGATTAAAAATCCCACCTTTTCACGATTAAAAATCGAATATTTTTAATGATAAAAATCAAATATTTTAAGAAATAAAAATCTCATCTTTGTTATAGTAAAAATCTTAACTTTATAATAAAAACCACTTCTTTTTTTCCAATCGATGAGATTACATAGAAAAATCTAAACTTTCTTGACACAAAAATATAATTTTGCTTAACACCAAAGATCTAATCTTGCTTAATCACAAAAAAAAATCTAATCTTGCTTAACACACTAATATAATCAAAACTGAAAAGAAAATAAAACAGGGAAATGTATGTAAAATTAAAATTTACAGTTATATATCGAAGAAGGGGGGTGCGGGTTCGTGGATCGAGAAGGGGAGGAAGGGGAGCATATTCAGGTGGTGCGGCTTGGAGGTGGTGGCGGCAGGGGGTCAACGGCGTCGGTTTTGGATTCCGACGGTCTTCGAACGGAGGAGGGAAGGTCGTGGAGGAGAGGGGCAGCGTCGGTGGGACCACGACGGTGGAGGAGGCGGAGGGGCGGTGGCTTGCCTAGATGCAGCGGCGGTCGGTTTAGAGGGGGGCGACGCGATAATTTTTTTTTTGATTTAAGAAAGAAAGGGGGGTCGGGTGAAATGGGAAATAGGGGGGCAGATGTAGTTTATGTATTTATTATTTTAATTATTTAATTATTTCAAAAAGGTACTTTTTATTCTGACCTCGAAACGAGACCCACCGCCTGTCATCTATGGCTAATCAACCCCATTCCGAACACAATGGGATATGTATCGTAAGCTGATTCAATCGTTTCGATCAGTTTTCGTCAAAATTAAAATATAACTATATATTGAATTTGAACGCGCATTTCAATATACTGGGGTCACATACTAACTCTAAAAATTCCCGAAAAATATTTTCTAGCTTCGTATTGACGATACGGTCCTAACAAAGCTAGTTTCATTGAATTCTGAGACCGTTTGAAAAATGGCCATTTTCCAATCGAT
Organism: Allium sativum; assembly: GCA_030737875.1. Taxonomy (NCBI): domain Eukaryota; kingdom Viridiplantae; phylum Streptophyta; class Magnoliopsida; order Asparagales; family Amaryllidaceae; genus Allium; species Allium sativum. The sequence continues at coordinate 232,969,556 of CM060924.1, read as the reverse complement.
TAAAATCAACTAAAACTGGTCAAACGCGTTTTCCTTTGCCACGCTCACAGATTGATTCGAAAAATTATGAATTTTGAAACCTAGCAATAACTTGACATCACAGATCCAACAAAAGTGGTTTCGTCGAAAACCGAGGTCGTTTGCAAAAATCCATTTTTCAAGGGCCAGAATTCCATAGCGACTATTCTGAATTTTCAACTGGACATAACTTTTGATTCCCGCTATGAAATTTCGATTTTTCGGATTCATTGGAAAGATATTCTCAATTAGATTCTAATATTTTTGGTTTTGCTAAAATCCGGTTTATTTTGCACCCGGTATGTTCAATTGAAATTTGAAATCGAATTATCGAACTACCGCGCCATTGCAGGCTCGTTATATAATTAAAATGAAATATTTATATTCTAACGACGATCTATATAAATATATACGTTTGAATTCTATTCAGAATAAATTTCTCGTCGATATTATTTAAAATATTTCATTTTAAATATTCAAAATTCACTAAATTCGCCCAAATAAAAATTTTAAATTGGCTCAGAATTTCCGGGTTATTACAGAAACTATATTTTTGAGTATATAAAAGATATATGTTTGAAAAGCTAATTAACCAATTGACTGCTGATTATGACGTGTTCTAATTATATTAACTAATTAAACATAGGAATAATAAAACCAATATGAAAATGAAAGGTAAATTAATCCAAATAAAATATAAAGTAGAACCGAATTTAAATTTTGTTCGAATTGGATTTATACACACACACACTCACACACACACACACACATATATATATATTTACATATATATATATATATATACATATACATATATATATATACATATATATATATACATATACATATATATATACATATATATATACATATATATATATATATATATATTGGACAGGTTATCGCGTGGAAGCTAAGAAGAGGAATAAAATTGTATTCCCGACATAAAGGTACATATTTATTGTATTGATTGGGTTTGATGATTTTATGAGACGATTGGCTAGCCACTTGGCTTTTGATTTTCTTTTTGATTTATGAGAGTCTGTAGAGGCAAGTTGTAGTTGTATGGATCAATCCGTACAAAGGAGGTTATGGTGAAATTTTTCATAAATTTAAGGCGTTAGTTAAATTTCTGGAAAATTAAAAAGTTCTTAGAAACTGAAAAGTTAAAGAACTTGAGTCAAACGAAGGTTGAGTTGGTTAAGTAAATGACCTTCGAGTTTCATTCCTTTTTGGGACGAAAAGTTTTTTTAAGTGGGGGAGATTGTTGTAACGATCCACCTATTTGACCACTTCAAGTCGTTAATTAAACCAACTCGAAACGATAGATTGTTATTAGCTTACGGGGTTTAAACAGAATCAAACATAGAAATCAAAGAATACAATCACTTGCATTGGAATAAAAATTTATACAAATATCAGAGTTTACATAGAATTTTATGTACAGCCGAAGAAAAATATATATTAATATATTTACCAAAATTTTGCGAATCTTAAGCGGACCAAAAGCGGGCGTCTTCGCGTGTCTCTAACTTCGATAGCTTAAATCTATAGATCTGCAACACTCGTATCTGAGATGGATAACAGTAGTATATAATTTTCACCAAGTGGGAGACGACAAGAGCAAGAACAAGTCTTCGTGATTTTCCTTATCCTTCTCTACAAGATGATATTTTTTTTTTCAATTGTTCTTGTAAACTTGTTTTATGTTTTTCTTTTCTTTTTATTAACCTATTTGCATCAAATGTTATTTGGTTCCCATATAATCAATTAAGACAGTTTATTCATTTGTTTTAGTGGTAAAGCAATCCTATGAAATTATTTCTATTTATATTTTTCTATTGGTCGCCAGCTTGAGTGTCATGGTGATTTATCCAGTTGAGATTATATAAAGCTTGAACATGGACGTAGGGGTGAAATCAAATCAACAGTTGTACCCAAAATAAGTAAGATTCTGACATGCAGCAAATATTTGTATCCAAAACTAAGTAAGTTTCTGACATGCAACAAACAAATGGACAAAGCCATGACAGTCAAATTATTAGGTTTAGATCAAAGTTAAAATACTTAAAATGCAGTAAATCATGAGGGGAAACTCACCTGCAGTGGTAGAGGAAGGCACAACAATGGCGATTTGGTGGTTTTGCTGAAAGAAGTGATATATATATATATATATATATATATATGAAATGGACATATCACTATGTTTTTATATGCTTTTAAGGAAATGGACATATCTTTTTTATGGAAACTCTTCGTGAACGATTGCTACTCTTATACTACTATATAAACAAGTTTAACCATGTTCTACAAACACTTAATCTAACCTAATCTCTCCAAATTTTTCTGATCATCATTGTACTCTCTCCATTTACATTCTTTGCAATTAAAAAGCTCTCCATTTCAAATACTTGTTGAATTCGTGAATCAATTCAATATCATTTGATTTAACAAGCTATATTCTTCCTTAAATCTTTGCATTCAAAGTATATATTCGAGGATCAGATTATAGGAAGGTTGTACTTAAAATATTGGCTATCTGTGTTGTTTCAAGAACACAAATCAGAAGTCAAACTCTTTGTAAGTGTTGAAGACCTGTGTAGTTGCTCAAGCGTGAGACACCTTGTTGGGGCTCAGGTGTATTAACCTACTCCTCCGAGTTAAGAGAGAGCATTGTTAGTGAATTCCAAAGAGGAGTTTCGGGATTGGACGTAGGGCGGGAAGTCCGAACCAGTATAAAAACTCCTAGTGTATCTTTTTTACTTTACTTATTGCTTTTTATTATATATATATATATATATATATATATATATATATATCGGTAACTTAGACTTTATTTGCATAAACTATTGCATATTATTTAGCTAGTATATCACATATATTTCCGCATTATCCATATAGATCCTTTAAGTCGTACATACCGACTTTTCATGTTTCGTTCACATTATTTCATTCTTGAAACGGCTATATAGCTACTATATATATTGACTGAAGGGAAACTAAAACTTATAAATTATATATTCATGTATAAGCATGTTAAAATATTTTAAAGAAAAATATAATAGGCTGGAAAACTTAAGTTTAAGAATGTTAGTATACAAGCACTCACTACAAGACACAAAGTACATAGCAACAGAAGTTGGACAGCCGTTTCCAACGGCTTACAACAGAGGCTTATTTTTGGAGTTTTTTTATGTTGTAAAATATAAAACGCTCCAAGCCACTGGTTTTAATGTCGTTGGCGGCTGTTGCTAGCTGTTTCTTAGTCGAACAAAAATAAACCGATCTGCTATCATCTTTCCCATCTCGTTTGTCACCCAAAAAATTCCGAAATCCTTCCTCTCTAATTTAGAAATTCGCCACAACACCTCTTTTGCCTCCCCTACTCTCTCCAACATCTGAAAGGCTCTCTCTCCTCCTCTGTAGGCTCCAATTATTCTCCAATATTGAAGGTATAAAGTCTACTTATTTTTAAATACCCTAGATTTGCTAATTTAAGGTAAATTAGTTTGTTAGATTATATGTTTGTATGTATAGTGTTGTCAATATGTGCATATATAGGTTGAATTAATCATGTTGCTAATATAGGGTTAATTAGTTTATGTTGTATCTATATGTGCATATATAGTGTTGTATGTATAATGTTGTTAATTAGTCTACGTGTAGGTTGAAGTAATTGAGGCTCAATTCTAGTTATTAATTTATATATTGCTAGTTTATGTTGTTTGTGTCACAGTATAATTATGTGCATGCATGGTTGAACTAATATATCAGACATTTTAGACTTGTTAAGGGACGTTTAGTGGAACCGGAAATAATTAAGTTTATCAAAACGATATTTAATTTTGTAACATATGGTTATTTTGATCGAATGTTGGAAATTATGTACATGATAAAGTCCGTATACGTACAATTAGAGATTGAAATTAAGCCTTAGAGTGTTTTTCGTCCCCATCTGATAAGTATTGTTATGATCATTATGTGAATGTTCGTTTTGTTAACATAATGGACATTTATAGTTATCATATACAATATTTGTTGGATTTATCCTTGTATTGGACAAGTTACGAACATAGTAATGAAATTAAATCTCGTAAATTATTTCATTTTAAACGGTTCTCAAAATTTTGAAAGCGCTTATTTTATGTTCTCTATGTACACGCAATTGTGTATTGTTCAGGAAACTAAAGCGAAGTGCCGCCAAAATATTGTTGAATCATTTAAATTGAAAGGATTTACATGATTTAATTGCATTATCGATTAACATAACATTAAACAGTAAAATTGTTTTAATAAAATGTCAATGCAAATTTTATAATATACTTTTTAATTATCTACTTAGGAAAAATGGACAGTTATTTTACTGATCGAAGCTGGATGTACAAAGAAGAGAAGATGATGGCACAATAAGTGAACAATTAATAATGGTGTTGGCGAGTTTATTGATTTCGCTTTAAGTAACAACGGAAATGATGACGAAATCCATTGTCCATGTAGTGGATGCAAATTATTAAAGCATTTGATACCGCAAATGGCATGCGTTCATTTGTGTCAATACAGTTTTGTGCCGAACTATTTGATTTGGGATTGTCATGGAGAACAGTTAACATCTACTTCTGTACAAGTTGAGGAGGTAGTGAATAATGAAATTGCTACAATGAATCTCGTAGAACATATGGTTGAAGATGTTGCACGTTCAATGTTTGCGGTTTCACACATTATTAATGACGATGGTAATGCTGAAGAAGAACCAAATATTAAAGCCAAAAAAATATATGATTTATTTGGTGCCGCGAAAAAACTCTTTTGGGAAGGCTATAAAGAAGAACCCAATTATCAATAACCGTTAAATACGTTGCGATGAAATCTAAATACAATTTCACAAAAGCTGGATTTGCAGCTGTTGTGCAAGCTGCGAAGCAGCATATGCCTCCCAATAATTTAATTTGCAAAAATCATTATAAAGTAAAAAAAAATGATGTCGGCTTTTGGTTTACCGTATGAAAAAATTCATACATGTCTATCGGGTTGCATGCTATATTGCTAAGAAGATATCAACCTTAAGAATTGTAAAATACGCAATCAGGAAAGATACAAACAAAGAAAGAAAATGAGAAACGAAGTACCATATAAACATATGCATTAATTACCTATTACTCCAAGACTACAAAGGTTGTATGCATCTTCGGTAACCGCGCAACATATGAGATGACACAGTGTGAGAACACATGAAGAAGGTACATTAACTGATTAACACACCCAGCTGATAGAGAAGCATGGAAGCAATTTGACCTGAAGTCTCCCGATTTTGCATCTGAGAGTCATAATGTTAGACTTAGTTTATGTGCAGATTGATTTTCGCACTCAATTTGGTGCTAAATATTCGTCCTGGCCTATAATTGTCACACCTTATAATTTACCTCTGTGGTTGTATATGAAAACTGCTTATATGTTTCTCACAGTTGTCGTCCCTAGTCCTGGTGATCCGACACAAGGAACCAATGTTTATTTGCAACCGTTGATTGAAGAATTAAAAAAAAATTGTGGTACGTGTGATATATCATTTATTACATTAAGTAGTCATGCTCCTATTTGATCAGTTCATATTTGTGCTATTTTAAAAAAAATGTAGGGTGTGGTGGATCTCAAAAGTCGTACTAGAGGGCTCAGGACATGGAGGAGATCGCACAGCTACGAGCCCAGATCGCAGAGATTAACGAGCGTGATCGTCTCCGTGAAGAGAAGATAGAGCAGATCAACCAGCATCTGGCGGGGTTCATTTCCCAGTACGGTATAGGTCTTTCATCTGGTGGCTCCGGGGGAGACCGAGTTGAGGTAAGTTTGTTTTGTTGTTATATATATGTGCATATAAGCTTTGAGAGTGGGTGAAGATTATGCTTGATACATTATGATCGTTTGTATGTGTTGATGCTGTGTTGATGATGATGGTTTGGATGTGGCGTTGGATGACTGTTTATTTGATGTTGGGCCGATGACATTGGGATGTATGTACATAGTGTGTTGATGACGTTGTATTGATGTATTTTTTAAATATCGGTTTATATTATGTGTTTTGGATGTTTTATGCTTCATTTTGGTATAATATTATGTTTGGGTATATATGTGATTGTGGTTTAGATGTATATGCTCAAAATGAGGCCGTTTCGATGAATATGAGATTGTAGGATGGCTGTAAGTGAATTATCTGAAATTTGTAAAAAAAAAAAAAGGTCCAAATTTCCAGTGGTTTCCAATGACTTATAGGTCCATATATTTCAACGGCCATCAACAGTTTCCAACAACAAATTTCATTGGTTATCAATGGTTTCCAATGGCTCACTGGTCCAACATGAAATTCACGTGACCCAGTTATAAAGTTGGAAGCCATTGGAAAATTGCCATTGGAGGCATTGGAAGTCGTTGGTAACCGTTGGTGTGTATACCAACGGCTTCCAACAGCTTTCCAACGACCGCCAACGCCCCTCGTCCATTGGAAACCATTGTGTCTCTAGTAGTGACTGCACTAATTCATGCATTGTGTATCTATTACCGCCTGTATTTCACCTTTAATTTGTGTTGTACAATTATTTATTTGCATAAATTAATATTAGTCAAGCTGGTTATGGAACATGCTACAAAAATTTATATTTTTTAACTTTTGACACCATTACATTTATGCGTTACTATGAATATCTTTTGGCAAGCAAAAACAAATTCAAATTCAGAACAAGTTCTATTCTATCATCTTCCCGTGTGTGAGGTAAGATCTAATTCTATCTAAGTCAATAGATGAATAAGTGACTAGGGTTGCACCATGCAAACATGATGCATGAAATGGAATAAATGCAACACTATTTCCATGAAATGACAAAAGTTGCAGTGGAGTTAAAAAACATGCATATTAAAATTAAAAATCCTAACATACAACCACTTCTATAATAAGTTAGATTACTTCCTATCAATCAATATATTCAGTAGCTATATTATCGATTCATGAATGAAATAATGTGAATCAAACAAAAGAATTTTTAATAGATGAATAAAATATTTGTTCATGTGGTATGATACTTTACTTTCCTTAATAAGTGTAAACTTAAGTGAATGTATTTTATGATATCACCACTGTATTTGGTCACTGAAAAGTTTTTGGAATATCCAAATAATAATGCATATATTTGCTTATATGATTTACGTTCAGCTACCTCAGACCAAGCTAGAGGACGAATGGCTTTCCAATTATTTATCTTACAGGGGTCTATAAATCGAATCCTCCTTTAAAATCTTCAACAACAACAACATGTTTTGCAATGGTAAGCCATAAAAGTGTCATTCTTGTCTTTTTTTTTTTCCTTTTTTCATTTCTTATCCTGCCTTTTTTTCTTCTTCTAAAAGTTTACGGTGATCGGGGATCATGAATAATAGTAGACCTATGATCTCGTCCCAAAAATTAAATGTCAGCTACTGTAACGATCTTTTGTTAAAATCTTGTTTTAACAGAAACCCTTGACAGTGTTGATAACCATGCCCCTATTCAAAAACGAGACAAAACAACTAGCATTTTTTATTTCGATTTTAACCATTTCAAAAAAAAAAAACAATTGAAGTTTGTCGTCATACACCCAAACCCTAGTTATTGGTTAATAGGAAGAACTTGCTTTTTCCCATAATTTAAAGGCGAGGGTCAAATTTAAATTTTGTTCTCGCTTTCATTTTGAAAGCATGTTTTAACATTATTATCCATGCGGTTTTCTATTTTTTTTATAATATTAAAATCAATTGGTCGATCATGTAAATGTGTATTTTCAATTGAAATTGTTCTCTCCCTCCCCTCCCCCCCCCCCCCTCTCTTTCTTTTCTTCCTTTAGGCCCAGGGGAGGTCTATTTTTTCTTTCTTTGGGCCCAGGGGAGGGTTGTTGTTTGGGGGAGGGGGAATATGGTTTGTTATAACATGTCTCATTTAAAATATGATTTCAACTGTTACATCGATATGACAATCTAATTTACATTTCTTCGTTTTTAGAATTATGGATATTATAGCTAGGCTTTCATCTCTTGATGGGGAAATGAGGAATGTAAAACATGGGGTTAAAGAACGTAAAAGGTGGTTAAACCTTTTTCCGAGGCAGATAAAAGGATCTAGTGTTAAAGTGAGAAGTGTGGAATCGAAATGCTACATCTCGTTAGGAAGAACTTAATCAAACGCTCCGTGTTTTAGAGCAGGAGTTAAAAATACAATTATTTTCTTTTTGATTTGCTACAATGGAATAAATTCAAGACCCAAAATATGTTATGTGTGTTGTTTTACTTTTAGTTGGTCAATTTGTTCATTTAGTGCCAGAAGCTATGAAACATTCGATGGACTATTATGTAACAAAAGCAATATGTAGATGTCAAATGCATATGAATATCAATCGTATAATTAAGTTTGAGAGGGAAAGATCAAGTTAAATAGTTGGCTCGGTTTATACAACCATTTAACTATGAATTTGAATTTTCACAAATTTAGAAAATATTTGTTGATTCACATGGATTTTTCTATCATTTTAGAAACTCGTGAAATTTATATCGTTATAAAATTACAATAAGCGCACGACGTACAATCGTAGTACGTGTTCGAGTACGAGTCAATCTACAGGGAAAGTTTTTAATTTCTAGAATTACTAAATCAAATTAAATCATGTTTATAGGCAAATTCACTCTCATGATCACGCAAACCAACATGTAATAATTTTGTGATATGTCTTTTTAATCTTTTGTGTAGTTAGTGGATGTATTTATTATAATCATGACTAGATTATGTTATTAATTAACACAACTTAAACCATTATACTATAGTACAATCTCTAATCCACTTTTCAGGTCTCATGAAAATGAAATGAAACTAAAAGTGAAATCTATATTACACATTCTCTATTTACTATTAATTAGTAACTTAAAGCATCAAATTTTGATTCCATCTCAATTTAATTATCATAATCATAAGTTAATGGAGAGGTAATTTTAATGTTCATTTTTGATTAAGCATAGCCTGTTTAGTTTGAAAAACATAGGCTATTACAATATTAAACAATAAAATTTACATAAATATACAACTTCCATTAGATGATTATAATTAAATCATTTAAGTAACTTTTTATGATTCTTGAGAGCTTCATTACCCCTTAAATTGACAGGCTTTAGTCACTCATAAGTGAACACATAATAACATTAAGCGATTTGAACATAAAAAAGAAGAGGTAAATGAGTATGGAACAACAACAACAACTAACTAACTTGCAAAAAAAACCCGATCTACTTGCATAAGAAGAAAAGGAAGCATAAAAAATATAAGTATTAAAAAGTAAATATCATAAAAGAAAATAATATAAATTAAAAGAACATGAAAGTAAATAACAAAGCTCAAGAAGCCATTAAGAAGAAAGCTCAATTTTATTCTCAACTTTAACTTACAACTTGCATAAAAGAATAAATATTTACATGAAACACAAGAGCATATTTATACACACCAAAAACCGTAATTTATATTTAGCATTCTACTCAAAATACTATTGATAAATTGTGGACTTCAAGGAATATTTATCCTTTAACTAATCATCCACTAAGTTTGATTTCCCTTTTGATTTGTTTTAATGCTAAGTGGTAGGCACTGGGCTTTTGGTCTCTTGCAAGTTGTAGGAATTATCTATTTATTCATGTTTTTGGACTTTTACACTTGTGTGTGCATATATCATCATGTAGTCTTGAGATGACCCAAACTACCACTTACGGGAAATCCCAAATTGTTGAGAACACGACAAATTAGAACATGAACATAAGAGCATTTCATTGCTTATTTCAACAATTATATCAGAGTACAAGAATATATCAGAGTATGAATAATATACAACACGGAAAAATATCAGAGATTAAAATATATAGCAGCGGAAATTTAAAATGTATAAATACAAAGACTAACACAACTGAATGTAATACATGGATACAAAGCTTTCTGTATATAGCTCCAGCTGTAATCCATGATCCTGGGAGAAGAAATATATGCGAAAACCAAAACTATTAGCTGATCGTGTGGAAAATATAGGAACCCAGAGTTTAGGTTAAAACAATAAACTTCGAGTCAGTCATGGGACCGGTGTGAGAACTAAAAACAGTTATTAACTTTATTTTAAAATATGGTAAATCACGGGACCACGCCGCATGTCACGAAACGGGTTTACCCCATGAATACTAGTGCATAAACAATAACCAATAATAGTCATATGAATCTACGATGCATCATACAACATGCAAATTTCCAACCCATTTAGGCTTAACCCCAAATTTTAGATTTTTCAAAATCCAATTCACTTTACAAAATTATTGTTTTGGACTTTGTTCTCGAATTCTTATTTCAAATCATTTGAAATACATATTTAACTTTTATATCAAAGTACTTCACTTCAGGATCTCAAACCAAAATCTTTGGAAATATGAATTCCAAAACATCACAATGCATACAAACAAGTATGCAACCAAATGTCGGGCTCCACTTAGACAAGGAAAAGGGTACACACCTCACCAACTCGATATATAAATGTGCACCTCCCACTATGGAGCAGGCCACACTGACGATGCACAATCCCACACACTCGGGGACTACACGCTATCTCACTCATACTTTTAGTCGTCCGGGTTACCAGAATCTTTAGCTGCATACTAAATCATTTTTATATCCCCAAGTAGGGAAAATCATTTCACAACCTAATAATCACAAGTAATTTCCAAAATATAGTACTTTACATTAGCAATTCACATATATGATCAGCCACCATTAATCACATAACCTTTGAGCTCGTACGTCTCAAAGAAGGGTGCTAAGCATGAGAATAAATTCTCTGCCACCAAACAGATATGTCATCAATAGTCGGTTATGCATTGAAATACAATGTCAAACACATAATACTTTTCGAAATCATTTTGACAACATCGGGTTTAGCCCCCGAAATCCTTTCTGTTTTATAAAACATTTTTATAAAACATTCCCTGTCCAAAATCGGGAATACATTTCTTTTAAATTAAGAAAAATATCATTTCAAAATCATTCATTATATTTGAAATGAAATCAATAACATCGCTACACATCTCGTAGTCAAATCGTGAAGTGTTTCATAAGACGTTAGCATACAAATATTTCTACCCAACCCATTGCTAAATGTAAAAGCATATTTTTCCCATAAACTGGTCGAGCACAATCCAAACAATCACTCAATCATAATCAATCTCAACAACCAAATATATTTGGTTTATACCACATCTCATGTTTTGGTAAATTTAATCACCATTCATTCATTCAAATCTAATTAAAGTTTTATTAAAACTCATCTTCGTTTTAATCACTAGAATCATTACTTAATGATTGTTCAACTTTCTGAAAATTAATCCTGTCATTACTCGGGTTAAAGAACAAATGTTATTTAAAACACAATTCACGATAAGCTCAAATCATCTTCCATCGAAAGGGAATCTTCACGGAAATCATAACAGTATATAATCGATATCAATTTCTGTATCAAAGCAATACTATAAGCGGAATAGCGATAAGGCCTTTTAAATTCCATAAATCGTAACGGACTTCATCCACAGAAACTCATCTCGATTATTACCAAATCGAATTCCATTCAGTTCCAATTTAATATTTTAAATTGGAAAACATTACTATGGAAAATTTCATTAATCTTAAAATAAAGATTTATAATTTCCAAATCATATCTTCACTATTAATTGGGTTAAAGAACAAATGTTATTTAAAGCAATGTTCACGACCAACTCAAAATCCAATTTGATATTAAATATAAGACTCTGAATCAAAATAATATCGGCTTATATTCAACATCAAATTCTGAAACCAACAAATATCGTATTGGGAATAACGATATATATATCTTTCAAATTCCTCAACAATATCTGTATAATCACGTGATCCAATATCGAAACATTCTGAAGATTATTTCCCTTCAAATCCGTTCCAATTTATTCATTGGAAAATTCTGGTTATTTTAAAACCCCTTTTTCAAATCCAATTTATTTACTTCTAAGAATAATTGGATTATTATTCTAGTTATTAACTAGTTCATATTGATAAAAATATATTTTTGTCTTTTCAAATATGGAATTTTTCATCCAAAATCTTTCCAAATCATTTATTACGATTTTACACAATTTTTCCATATTTTTAATAATTTTATTAAGGCCCTTATAGTCAGTTTCCAATAACGGCCATCGAACTGCATCCATATCGACCATTTTTGAAATTGATTTGGACATAATTCCAAATCTTACCATTCAAATTGAAATCTCTTATATTCGTTGGAAAGCTCTTTTCGAGACAAACCCAACGGTTCTAGTTTTAGGAGACTCCGACGGTCTGATCTCCCGTTAAATCAATTTGAAGTCAATGGTCGCAATTCATGAACAGTCGCTGCGAGGCGCGTTCTATTCAGGCTATTAATATATATATATATATATATATATATATATATATATATATATATATGAAAAGGTCGGAGTGTGCACGACTTGTGTAGGATCTTTAATATGGCTATGCGGAATATGATATGATAACAATATATATCACAGATAACTATAAATGCAATAAATAAAGTAGAGTAATGACACCATATTTTTATACTGGTTCGGACCTCCCGTCCTATGTCCAGTCCCGAAGCTCCTCTTCGGCTTTTCACTAAACAACACCCTCGCTTCACCCGGAGGAACAGGTTCACAACTACTTGATTTACGGGCTACAAGTTTACCCACTTGATTTCACGGGCTACAAGCTTACCCACTTGATTTCACGGGCTACAAGCTTACCCACTTGATTTCACGGGCTACAAGCTTACCCACAAGACAATACAAGAGTTTGACCTTGAATGTATTCTTTCTTCAACACTGATTAGTCAATGATTGAGTACAACCTTCCTATAATCTTATCCTCAAGTATATAACGTGTATGTGAAGATTGAAGGAAGTATATTACTTATTGAATCAAGAGATATGAAATAATTTCAATGATTCAACAAGTAATTTGAATAATGGAGAGCTTATAGTATGCAAGAATGTATAGAGTTTAAGATCAGAAAATATGAGAAGATTCTGTGATGTGAAAAAAAATGCTTGTGATGTATATATAATCGTTGAAGAGTTGTCAACTTCCATGAAGAGTTTTATCAAAGAGATGCACCCATTTCCTTTCAGAAATGAAAAGGAATCTCTTCATGAAATATGATGCCTTTTAGAAAATATGGCCATTGTAAAATATGACCGTTATAAATATGACCGTTAGAAAATATGACCGTTAGAAAATATGGCCGTTGTAATATATGACCGTTGTAAAATATGACCGTTGGAAATATGAAGTGTCTCTTCATGAAGTGTCTTTTCGTGAAGTGTCTTTTCGTGAAGTGATGAAGTGTCTTTTCGTGAAGTGTCCTTTCATGAAGTGTCTTTTCGCGAAGTGTCTTATCGCGAAGTGGTGAAGTGTCTTTTCGCGAAATGTCTTTTCGCGAAGTGTCTTTTCGCGAAGTGTCTTTTCACAAAGTGTCTTTTCGTGAAGTGTCTTTTCACGAAGTGTCTTTTCGCGAAGTGTCTTTTCACGAAGTGACGAAGTGTCTTTTCGCGAAGTGTCTTTTCGCGAAGTGTCTTTTCACGATGTGTCTTTTCACGAAGTGTCTTTTCGTGAAGTGTCTTTTCGTAAGTGCATTTTTGTATGCTATATATTTGAGGACATGTTTTAACAATATATAACACATCTAAGACACAATTAAATAGATAATCATAACCTATATCACTTTTCCTTTGATCTTCTCTTCTTCCTTGTCATGAATCAAAAACCTATGATCTAACATTCTCCCCCTTTTTTGATTGATGACAACTTCTTGCAATCTTGTAGAGTTATTTATTTTCTCCCCCTGAATGTATGCTTGCATATATTTATCTCCTCCTGGATATAAACCTTCTCTACAACATTTTGTTATTGCATACGAAAAATACTTACCATTCGTTACCCTGTAACAAAATGTTAGTGTATAATGCATATATGTTCCATAATTTTTCTCCCCCTTTGTCATCGATTAAAAATAATATGTAACATGATAAAGCAGTAATCGAGAACAAACAAGAGAAACAAGCATAGATAATTTTCAAAGAGCATACGAGACTATTTATTATACGTCCATGGAGATACCAAAATATCCTTCTCTTTGTTGTGGTATACCTGCATAAAATGTGATGTATATACTTTGGTACCCACTTGTTTCGTTTGGGTCCAGGGGTTAGCCGAAAGGTAACCATACCCAAGAGGGTTTAATGGAACCTTTAAAAATAAAATTTTCATTATTAACTACTGAATCAAAATAATCATCTATATATTTTTCTCTATTTTTCCAATTTACAGGAACCCAAATACTTAAGTGGTTTCTATTGATATTTCTTTTCGTACTTCTAGATGTCATAGAATTATTCGAATAATAATTGGATCTTGGATGTGTATTAGTACTAGCAATGCTACTCTTATTGTACATAAAAGCGTATCTAGTACTATTTCTATGATTGGTTTTATTATATCCTAAACCACTTTTGTCATGTAAAGGTCGCGATCTAGATAAAATCATGTTTAAATCATTTTGACCTTTATTAAATTTCGCGAACTTATTTGTACATTTGATTCCATAGTCACGATTGATATTTTCAAAAGAAATTTTGTTATTTTTTAAATCATCAATTTCCTTATTTAATTCAGAATTTTTCCTTTTTAAAGTATCATTCTCAGTTTTGAGATCTAAAATTTGAGATTCTGAATTATCTAAAGAAGATTGTAACTTTTCAAAATTTTCCTTTGAGTCAGAAATTTCATTTTGCAAAATATTATTATTCACCTTTAAAAACTCACATTCTTTAGATAGTTCTAAATTCTTTTCAGTTAAAGCTCCATTCTCTTTTTCAAGAGATGAAATTAAAGAACTAGAATTATTTAAAGAATCTTCTAAAGATTTATTTTTATTTTGCAAAAGATCGATTTCCTTTAAAAGAACATTGTTATATTCTTTTAATTTGGAATTTTCTTGCTCGCAAATTTTTGACTTAGCTATAATGACAGTATTGAGTTTGCTCAAAGTTTTAAATTCTTTCAATAATTTCTCATGGTTTAACAAAAGATATTTATATAAAGAATCTGTACATACCGATTGTGATCTGACATTTGCCATGAGACATTTGTTTCCTTGCTCTCCTGATTCTGCTTTGTTGCTCTTCCATTTTCTAATGCCTTGACTAGATTTTTTTATTGCCATTTGTTCTAGGATGTTGTTACGTTCTCTAGAACACCTCGCTCTGATACCAATTGAAAAGGTCGGAGTGTGCACGACTTGTGTAGGATCTTTAATATGGCTATGCGGAATATGATATGATAACAATATATATCACAGATAACTATAAATGCAATAAATAAAGTAGAGTAATGACACCAGATTTTTATACTGGTTCGGACCTCCCGTCCTACGTCCAGTCCCGAAGCTCCTCTTCGGCTTTTCACTAAACAACACCCTCGCTTCACCCGGAGGAACATGTTCACAACTACTTGATTTACGGGCTACATGTTTACCCACTTGATTTCACGGGCTACAAGCTTACCCACTTGATTTCACGGGCTACAAGCTTACCCACTTGATTTCATGGGCTACTTGCTTACCCACAAGACAATTACAAGAGTTTGACCTTGAATGTGTTCTTTCTTCAACACTGATTAGTCAATGATTGAGTACAACCTTCCTATAATCTTATCCACAAGTATATAACGTGTATGTGAAGATTGAAGGAAGTATATTACTTATTGAATCAAGAGATATGAAATAATTTCAATGATTCAACAAGTAATTTGAATAATGGATAGCTTATAGTATGCAAGAATGTATAGAGTTTAAGATCAGAAAATATGAGAAGATTCTGTGATGTGAAAAAATGCTTGTGATGTATATATAATCGTTGAAGAGTTGTCAACTTCCATGAAGAGTTTTATCAAAGAGATGCACCCATTTCCTTTCAGAAATGAAAAGGAATCTCTTCATGAAATATGATGCCTTTTAGAAAATATGGCCATTGTAAAATATGACCATTAGAAAATATGACCGTTAGAAAATATGGCCGTTGTAATATATGACCGTTGTAAAATATGACCGTTGGAAATATGAAGTGTCTCTTCATGAAGTGTCTTTTCGTGAAGTGTCTTTTCGTGAATTGTCTTTTCGAAGTGTCTTTTCGTGAAGTGATGAAGTGTCTTTTCGTGAAGTGTCCTTTCATGAAGTGTCTTTTCGCGAAGTGTCTTATCGCGAAGTGGTGAAGTGCCTTTTCGTGAAATGTCTTTTCGCGAAGTGTCTTTTCGCGAAGTGTCTTTTCACGAAGTGTCTTTTCGTGAAGTGTCTTTTCGTGAAGTGTCTTTTCACGAAGTGTCTTTTCACGAAGTGTCTTTTCGCGAAGTGTCTTTTCACGAAGTCACGAAGTGTCTTTTCGCGAAGTGTCTTTTCACGATGTGTCTTTTCACGAAGTGTCTTTTCGTGAAGTGTCTTTTCGTAAGTGCATTTTTGTATGCTATATATTTGAGGACAGATTTTAACAATATATAACACATCTAAGACACAATTAAATAGATAATCATAACCTATATCACTTTTCCTTTGATCTTCTCTTCTTCCTTGTCATGAATCAAAAACCTATGATCTAACAATATATATATATAATATTTCGTTGATTTCTATTTCTATTCAAAACGTGTTTTAAAATGTTTATAAATTCGTTTTAAAACGATTTCAACTTCCTTATCAATTTTACATCAAAATTGATTATTTCATTACATGGTAATTTTATACCGTGCATATATATATATATATATATATATATATATATATATATTAAAAAAAATATTTTTAACAATCCAATAATTTTTCCATTACATGAAAATTTTATATACTCCATATATACGTTAAAAATCATATTTTTAACGAGCTAATAGCTATTCCATAGCATGATGATTTTATATATTGCATATATAATTTTATACAACGCATATGTATATTTTACTTCACAACGCATATATATAATTTCACAATGCATTTATATTTTATTTTACAATGCATATATATAATTTCACAACACATTTATATTTTATTTCACAACGCATATATATAATTTTACAACGCATTTATATTTTAATACAATGCATATGTATATTTTATTATCCAACGCATATATATATTTTATTATCCAACGCATATATATATATATATATATATATATATATATATATATATATATATTCTCCATTTTACATCACAATCACAACACAATACAATCAATTAAATCGTCCACGGTCTATGGACGAGGGAGGTGAGCTAATAGGCATTGTGCAACATTTGTGATAATTAAAAACTGATAAAAATCATTACTGGTAGTTCATATATGCAGTAATAAAATAAATAACTATACAAGAATTTTAGTGAGAAGTTCTCACATTGGGTTCCACTCCGCCATTCTTTTATTGATGATTTCTATTTTGTTTGAATTTAATTTTGCCTAAAATTCCAACTTCCTCTGTTTCTGTTCTAGTCTGTTCCATCGCGTAGCCCTTGTCAACATGATTCTGACGGATCCCGGTTTGTTACATTCTGACAAAGTACGAGATAAATATGATTTTTTTTTCATATTGAATACATTTAAAATATTATTAACTAAATAATTGAATTATTATAACCTTAATGATAAACTAATCACGTTTAGTTAATTTCCATTGGCTACAAGAAAAATAGGTCGCCATCTTCATCTTCCTTCTAGTATGCATGATGAAACTGAACCCAACGCCAACGTTATAGGGTTTGAAATCGTTCACTATACATTGTGCCGGACTGAGATCGAAACCTCGGGACCGATGGCCTTGGAAGCGCCTCCTACCGCTAGGAAGTTTGTCATGCTCGAAGCTCCCCAACGCTTCAGATCTGCGTGAGAACCCATGCCTTTGAGGCTAAAAAACGAATGACACACCACATTAATTCAGATCATGACTGCTCACATTAAAGATCTCAACGAGCTCTCTAATTTTCGTGTTTGAGTTTGGAAAAATAACGATTGGATGTGGAGATAAATGGAGATGAATTCAGGACGATTTGGGGCGTTGAAAGGAGAATGCGGCAGCTGTTAATTTTGTGAGGGAAGGGTTAGGTTTTAGTGAGAAATATATATATATATATATATTAATAATTTAATAATATTAAATTCCAACAATGCTTGTTTAACGTTACGAACTCCAAACAAAACCCAACGACTGTCGCCTCTAGCCAAATATCCCCATTTCAGACACAATGGAATATGTTGTGTGAGCCAATTCGATCATTTCGAACAGTTTTCATCAAAATTAAAATATAAATCAATATATGTTGAATTCAAACGTACATTTTAATTTACCGGGCCTACATACCGACTCCAAAAATTACAGAAAAATAAATCTAGCTATGTTTTGATGATACGATCCTAACAAAACTAATTTCATCAAATTTGGAGACTGTTTGAAAAATGACCATTTTCCAGTCGATTAAATTCAAACTGAAATTACCAAACACGTTTAAATTTACTACGCTCACATATTAATTCCAAAATTTATGGAATTTTAAACCTAGCAATAATTTAACATTCCGGATCCAACAAAATTGGTTTCACCGAAAATGGAGGTCGTTTGCAAAATGGCTATTTGTAAGGGCTATATATTATATTAAAATATACATAAATTCCATAGCGAATATTCTAAATTTTAAACTAGACATAACTTATGTTTTATACAGTGAAATCTCAGTTTTTCACATTCGTTAGAAAGATATAATTAAACAGATTCCCACGTTTCTGGCTTTATTGAAGTTCAATTTATTTTGAATTCTGTATATTCATTTAAAGTTAAAAATCGAATTTTTAAACTACCACGCCATTTCAGGCTCGTTTTATAATTAAAATAAATTTATACATTCTAACTTTGTTTTAAATTAATTTTAAATCGTTATTATTTAAAATAAACCATTGTAAATCTTCAAAATCCATTAAAATAGCTAAAATTAAAAATTTTAAATTGGTTCAGAATTTCCGGGTTGTTACAAACCTCTTTTATTTGCATCCATTTTGCTATAACGTAAAATAAAAATGTACAAGTAAATTTTTTCCCAAATTAATTCATATAAAAATGATAGTTTCACCATTCTTTAAATGAGTGCATGATTACTTAAAAATATTTTTGTATTTTTGTTTAAGACATGTAAAAACATCCTACTATGACATTTAATTATTTAAAACAAGAACAAATATATATGTAAAAACATGCATTTCTACGTGCACATCAAATACCCATACACTTATCTTTTTATTCGTTATCAAATAAACTAAAAAGTAGGATAAATCCACTTTCATAGGAAGCATTATTGCATTGAGTGTTTACAGCGAGTCGTTAAACCTCCGGTTGTCCCCAGCAGGACGAGTGTTGTCCAGTGAGGATTTTCAGCGGAGACTACCAACACACTGCATATGAAGAATGAAAGAATTTTGAATGTAAGAATATATGAAAGAAAAATTTGTATTTACCAAATGAATAATTTACTTTTAAATTAGTGAGAAATAGTAAGGTGTAAATTTTGGTCATCATCGGGAAATTCTAGTTTTATTATAAGTCAGAATAGCAAACAAAAATTAAGTTTTCTTACATTTCGACTTTAATTTGGATAGTAGTTTTTGTTGAATCTATGTTCAAATATAAAATAAATTCTTTAACTGATTTTCAAAGTTTATGTAGTAGTATACTTATTTCTTTTCATATAACAAGTTAAATCAGTAGATTGTAGATGATATCGAGTCTCAATTGTTTACTTTCTCTAATTATTATAAAAAATTATTGATATTAACATTATGTATACACACAGCCTAACTCGTGTAAACTGAGAAAGTTATCTAGCATTCTCTAACCATGCATAACGATGATAAATTTTATCTGAGATTAAAAATATGCTCAGACTTTAATCCTTCTCTTATATTAGTTCTATTCATGCATAACTGAGAAGACTTTTAAATGAGAATGAAAGCACATATACATAAATCAAGGTGATTCACTCATGTATAATTGCAAGAACTTTTAAATGAGAGTGAATACATAATCACTAGGACTTTAAGCGTTTATTATTTGTCAAAAAATTATATTCCTTTTATCCTTCTCTTATATAAGTTTCATCCATGCATAATCCTGAGGATTTTTAGTGAGAATGGAAGGGAGTAAAGTTATTCACCCATTCATAACCATAGGGACTATAGGCACTTATTACTTTTCAAAATTTTATTTACATACATACAAACAATTTTTGTTTTTTAATGAAAGAGAGAGAGCTTTGCAAAACTATCTTAGCACAACTTAAAACTAAAAATTTAAACTGCTAACTTATTAACCTTAAATCAACCACTCTTTTAAATAATGACTACAGTTTAGAAAATATTTCATGATTATTACTTATGAGTATCCCTATATACTAGTTACATTAAAATTTCTTCTAATTTAAACGTTTCTTTTATTATACGTTAAGACAAGTAAATTCTTAAATATTTCAATCTAATGACTAAATTTGTATACTTATAGTATCACATTTATTCAAAAATAAATTATGATGCTATTTTTTTGGGCATTTTGAGATTGAAAAAACTATGGATAAACGGAAGAATTAGAAAATTATCAAACCATATAAAATGAAAGTAAACATAAAATCGCCCTTCACTTGGTTTTAACTATGTCCCTATAGTCAATACATGGTATAGAGAAAAGAAAAGGGAAGAATATATGCATATTTACAAATGAAAGTTGTTAACAACCTGATTGAATTTGAAAATACAAGATTGAACAACTGTAGGGCTAGTTCCACAAATGATGGAGATGGATCAAAGTTGCATCTTTGTTTTTCAAACATGTAGAGAAGGGATGTTGTTGGTTAAGAGAATACTTAATAAGAATTTTGTCAAGAAAAATTTCATCATTACTTAATTATGCATACTTAAGATAAGAAGGAAGAGATTTGAGCATAAACCTACGTAGTTTGTAATACCTGCACTTTTCTAAGAATGAATTTTGATAAAAATAAAAACTCAAACTCATCCAAGGATCTTATAAATATGATACTTGCAAATAATGAGCATGAGCATAATTAGAGTACAACTCATAGCGAAAACAAGGTATGATAACTAGTATCAACGAAGGCAACTTCCTTAAAAATGAATCGCCACATCAATACCGAGCATGAGAAGACAAGAAGAGGAAATCAAGCTTGAATACTTGCTAAAACTTGCCTTTCCTAAGGAAAACCTGTCAATTTTATGAGAAAGGGATCAGAACAACAAGTCTTAGTGAGTAGAAAATTTGATAAGACTAGTGATTTTAACCTAATCTTGCAAAGATTTCGCATGATGATTGACTGTCATATCCAAGGTAGCACTTCCCAAAGATAGATTGTTATAACATATTGATATAGAAATTTTATGTACATATGAAGCGTTTGAACCAAATACTAAGAGGTCGACTTTCTGACCACTTAATACCCTATTGACAAAAGATGCATATTATATAGCTACTTATGGCCTCATTCACAATATAGTATATAAGGCGGGTTCCTACAATCACTTAAGGTCTAAGGCAGATCCATTGATCGCTTATTACCTTGCTAGGTGGTTTACAACATGCTATTATAAATTAGAGGATACTAGCTATTAGGTCCTACTAAACTAAGGCATTCGTCATTCATGTATATCCCAAGCCTATGTAATACGAGCGATTGTAAGAAGTCTCATATTACTTACAGGATAGGTAGACAACTAATCGTCATATAAGACCTTCCCTCGACGGACCCCTGTCCTATTACTAGCTAAACTTATTATATAATCCTCTAGTCACTTAATACTTTCTATAGGATAGGAAGACCTATGGTACCTCCTAGTGGTCATTTAATACCATATCCCAAGCCGGACTCTAACCCAATCACTTTCTACCTAAAGGAAGCTGACCTTTGTGGATATTATCGATTTCATGCCCAATTAGCCACTTCTTATTTGTAAAAGGGTGAGCTATTCGATCACTTAGTACTGGTAAAGGAAGACCCTATGATTCTACCCTTACCTTAAAGGGAAAAAGGTGAATCCAATCATTTAATACCTTAATAGGCAGATCCTACTACTTAATACCTTAATCACGAAGTAGACTACGTTGCTAAATGGTCCCTTAGGTTTCTTCTTTCGAAAGGGATGTAGACCCTGTGGCCACTTAATACTGCACCACTTAAACTAAACCTTTAGGATAAATTCTTACTATAGAAAATAATGATTTTCACGGGTACCTATGATTAATGATATCTCAAATCAGCTGTACATATATCCGACTATTGGAAAGTGTTGGTTTCCGTCGAATAACACAACGAACCTCGCATGATTAACCTACTAAGTCCAATTCTTGTATTAATTAGAGATATTATATCTAAATTAAACTAAACATAAGATAAGGATGATTTTACTAATTTAAAATTCATAACATTATAATTATTTATTTATCTATTGGACTTTGTATTAACTATACCAACTACTACCAATTTACATTTAATTAATTAATTAACATAATGACCACATGCATCTATAACGATCACTTTCCCTAAGGCAACGGATACCAATTAAATGGAAACAATATTAGTCCCATTTACTTTCATTAATTCTAATTATTGTTACTCTCATTTAATCGTACTATTGTTATTCAATTTATTAGTTCTTATCTATATACATATAACATATTCATGTTTATTATATTAAGTTTCCGAATTGGATTTTTTCTTATTTATTTTAATTATAGTCTTTTGACATAAATTATCCCATTTATTTCCCTACACATTAATTGTTAAAATCTTAATTATCGCTT
Source organism: Allium sativum (assembly GCA_030737875.1). Lineage (NCBI taxonomy): Eukaryota > Viridiplantae > Streptophyta > Magnoliopsida > Asparagales > Amaryllidaceae > Allium > Allium sativum. The sequence goes on along the minus strand of CM060924.1, from coordinate 232,946,548 downwards.
AAGTTAACTATAACCTTTTCAATTACGACAATTAACTCCGCATTTATTACTAATTAATATAAAGGTTATAAATATATATTTTTGTAAGGCAAGCCATTTTTATAGTGGATGCACCACTTTTTATTAGAACAAGAAAAGATATTAAGAGGGGTTCTGCATAGGCACAAAACTCCAATTCTGGTTTGAAGTGCAAATATTTATTTCCATTTATTGCGAGAAATGTTACCACGTACGCATCATAAATGGAAAACATTCAAATTCAAACCTATGACTTGCGTTTACCTAATTAATAAAAATACCAGTGTTATTTACGTATATTTTTGGATGGATAAATTATAATATAATTATATATATTAGGGAGATATTTATGTAATTACTAATTATTTTACAGTATTCTAGTCCAAACTATGACTAGAACAATCTTTCTATGTTCCGTTGAGATTCAAAATGGGTGTTGTTATTGACACTCCAAGAATTGTTAAGAGGAGGTCAAATTTTAAAAACACTCCAATCATAAAAAGAATGTTAAGGTGAGTCATGTACTTAATTTTTTACGTTCTCTTTTTACCCTGGTAATAACATCATTTACCATCCCTAAATTATTTGCAAAAAAAAGCAAGTGTTTACGGAGAAATAATGATGCGAACGAAGAACGTGAAACGCTCCTTCTAAGATCCTAAAATGGTGGAGAAACTATTGACGAGGTATGTGAAATCGACTGTATAATGCCCTGAAAATGATGAAGGTTAGGGTTTCTGTTATGTTAGTCTCGCCGAACGCTATATTGTCAAATTTTGTTTGATGGAAGACAGTCATTTTTTTTTTTAATTTTCATCGCCGAAATAGGTGAATTACTGTATAGCGAATGAACCGCGTATGTCTGCCCTATTATATATTTTGGATTGACATTGTTTATCATTTTTGAAATTGGTATTCGTTGTCGGGTTGTCGAAGTGGGGGAAATAAGGTTGTGTCGACAAATTCGATGGTGGGATACCGTATAAAAAAAATTGTTTAATATATATATATATATATTAATTTCATATGAATGATATATTTTCATCTGATCTGATGCATATCGACAATGAGATTATTGATAATTTGGTATATAAATCTAATGCAGTTTGACTAATATGCCATATAATTTATTTTTTTGAATAACAAAAATAAAATTGTAAAGAAGGCTAGTTTGGTAAAATGAAAGTTATTTCTTAAGGGGGGCTCTCTGCATTGGTACTCCACTTAACAAATTCTTTTTAAAAAAAGATTGACCTCCCCTTAACAATATTTGCAGTGTCAATAACAGTCCCCTTTAAAATCTCATAAAAAGGTTATTTGCTATAATTCTTGTAAGTTTTGCTCATATAATTAAAAAGTGGACAGATTGATATATTCAAAATCACAAGGAATAAGTATATTTTATTTGAAATAGATGTATAAACTATGTACAGTAATACATGAAATTACACATCTCTTCCTATGGGTTTTGTTTATATTCCTTCTAATTTCGAACAATGTCTTTTTTATTAAAAAAGGAAAAAATGGACTCTTTTACAAAAATCGACTAAAACCCCAAACAATCCAAACCACATATAGATTTACATATCAAAACAGTAATTTACACAAATCTTAGAATCACACCCAATCCAATGAATCTGGAATAAACAACTACACAAATCTCAATAATAGTTAGGGTATGATTTCAAAATTTAAAGTGTAAACAATAACCATATAAGATACAAGAAAGAATTGTAGGTAAGATAAAAATAGTATAAATGAAAAGCCTACAAATAGTTATTAGATTTAGGCATATGAATTCAATTTTATGCAAACGAAATAGATCTTCTATTAGAAACATTGAGTCGATTTCCCTCTCACCTGAAAGCAATTCCAAAAATTCAAATCTAAACAATAACTTTTAGGCTTATATTTACAAATCCTTATATATATATATATATATATATATATATATATAAGGATACATGTATACATATCAAAATTTATAGATTTGGAAAATAACTGGAAAAAGAGAAAGGAATAAAGTTTACCAAATATGCAGAACCAACCATTGTTCATATTTCTAGATTCTCCAAATCTTATTTGTTTGGTTGAAAACTGATTTATTTAAGAAGGTTGGAGGGGACTGAAGAAGTGAAAATGGGAGAGCTTTGCTGCTGCCTCCAGAAAGTATGAGCAAAGAGTAACGAGACTAGGTCTTTATTTATAAGCACGCAAATAACCCAAAACCGATAGATTTAATTTAAATAGAATCCATATATTAATATAAATGTATAATGCTTAAAATCCTAATCGCCACTAGTGGCTACGACCCAGAGATCGCACGAGGCAACATGTCGATCGCTTCGATCGACCTGCCGTAACAACCCAAAATTTAAGACTAATTAATTAACATATTCGAACATTTACAAGTTAATGTTACGAAAATAAAATGTTATAAGTTAAAAATAAAATTAATGAAAACGTTCACAGTAACGTTGTAAAGGAATAAATAAAGATTAACGTTATAGACATAACATTAAAAGATGACAAAGAGTTTAAAATTAATTTTTTTGAACATGTATATGAATTTGAGAAGTAACATGCAAAATAAAATTTTAAATAAGAATTTACTTTTTGTGGGAGATAAAATAGAAGTCATATTTATAACCATTGCGAAGATCTTTCCGAGACGATCAGTTTGAGATATAATTGTAAGGGGTGATCAATCCCTTTCAGCGGAAAAACCTCAATAGGATCTTGCAATGATGTGATAGAACAAACAGCTTGAAATGAATATAAATCTCAGATCACAGAAAAAAATGCAACAGAGAACACACAAATTTATAGTGGTTCCATTATCGCGAGATAGTGTACGCCCACTTCAATGGGGAAGAGATTTTATTAATATATTCAAGATCAAGAGATTACAGAGTTTTTTAATGTAGAGCAAAAGAAATGAAGAATAAAATGATCTCTCATCACATAGCATCCTCTATGTTTCTCTTTAAATAGAGAAAAAAAGGTTACTTGGGGAAGAAACAATTGATTTATGTAAAATAAATCAATCTATGGAAAACTAATATCCCATTAATTATCATATGATTGATTGATAATTTCCCTTCTCTTCATCAATCAATCCCATTAATTAATTGTCATATGATTGATTGATAATTTCCCTTTTCTCCATCAATCAATCCCATTAATTAATTGTCATATGATTGATTGACAATTTTCCTTTTCTCCATCAATCAATCTCTTTTGCAAATTTAGTCTCTTTCCGTTTCTTTTCTCTATGAAACATGACAACTAATTAAATGACAACAATTTCCAATATTCCCTATTCATTAATATTCCTTTCATTTCTTTCCATTCCTTTATTGCACAAAACGGGTAATGAAATTACCACAAAAATATCTCCAAATTTAATTAAATATGGAAATATTGTATCATTAAATTCCAATAATCTCCACCTTGATACAATATCTCATGCAACCTAGAGACTCCAATGTGAATGCTTCCCAATGAGTTCCTGCTAAAGCCACCCCTCATTGCACTTTGTCAGTGAACTCCGGCAAGGCCACCGCCCACCAACAAAGTGTTGGAAGCATTCAAAAAACAAGGTAGATATTGTGAAACCAACTCCTATCTCTTCATACAAGAAGAATACCACATCTTCTATTGACTTCAACCAAATCTCTCTCTTCCCCATTGTGCCACCATGTGGCACCTAGCACTTCATCAAGTGAATCAAGTTCGAGCAATGCTCGAACTTAAAAGCAGGTAATGCCTTCGTAAACATGTCTGCTGCATTTTCATTTGTGTGAATCTTCTGAAGACGAACTAACTTCTCCTCGTTCATAGAGATAAGGAAAGACTCTCTTACCTCTATATGCTTTGTTCTAGAACTGAAAGCCAGATTTTCAGCTAAATGAATTGCACTTTGACTGTCACAATTCACCAAACAAGCATCTTGCATGAAGCCTAAATCACACAATAACTTCTTCAAATAAAGTGCCTCCTTAGCTGCCTCAACTGCAGCTATCAGCTCTGCCTCTGTAGTAGACAAAGCAACTATAGTCTGCAACCTCGCTCTCCAACTAATAACTGTTCCTCCAAGTGTAAACACATAGCCTGAGGTTGACTTCCTTCTATCTCTATCTCCGACATAGTCTGAATCACAGAATCCAACCAAGTTGAAATCCTTATTTCTGCCGCAAAAAACAAGCCCATAATTTGATGTTCCTATAAGATATCTAAAAATGTACTTCACTGCCTCCCAATGCGACTTTCCTGGATTTGCCGTGTATCTACTAACTAATCCAACAGCTTGAGAAATGTTAGGTCTAGTGCACACCATAGCATACATCAAGCTACCTACTGCACTGGCATAAGGCACCTTCTTCATATAAGCCTTGTCCTTTTCTGAGATCGGAGAGCCCTGATTAGAAAGCTGTATATGCAAAGGCATGGGTGTACTAATAGCCTTTGCACCATCCATGCTAAACCGAGCAAGCACCTTTTGAATATATTCCTTTTGAGTAAGTCTCAAAAGTCCAAGCTTTCTATCTCTTTGGATTTCCATCCCCAAAATTTTCTTTGCTTCTCCAAGGTCTTTCATATCGAATTCCTCTTTTAATTTCAATTTCAGTGCATCAATTTCAGCTTTATCCTTGGAAGCAATCAACATATCATCCACATACAAAAGTAAATACACCCAATTATTATTCTTTAAATGCTTAAAATAACACATACATCTTTAGTACTACGATTAAAACCATGTGAACGCATAAAAGAATCAAACCTTTTGTACCATTGTCTCGGCGACTGTTTTAGACCATAAAGAGATTTCTTCAACTTGCATACCCAATCTGACTTCCCATCTACAATAAATCCTTTTGGCTGCTTCATGTAAATGGTTTCCTCCAAGTCACCATGCAAGAAAGCGGTCTTCACATCAAGTTGTTCTAACTCCAAATCGTAAGCGACAACTATTGCAAGTAGGATTCGAATTAAAGTTTGTCTAACAACTGGAGCAAATATTTCATCATACTCTAGCCCCTTTCTTTGTGAAAACCCTTTGGCTACTAATCTTGCCTTGTATCTACCATCATCTTTTACCTTGAACACCCACTTGCAACCTATGGCTCGGCTTCCTTGAGGTAGTGGTACCAAATCCCAAGTCTTGTTCTTTTGCAAAGATTGTATCTCCTCTTCCATAATGCAATTCCACTTCGAGTTGTCACTCGACTTCATGGCTTCTTCAAGGCTCAATGGTTCATCATGAATTACATGTAAAGCATACTCAAATTGATCATCAAGGCTCAAATTTGCATACTGCCAATCTCCATATCTAATTGGAGCTCTCTTTGGTCTCTGACTAGCCCGAACGACTATATCGCTCGACTCTCCTTCAGCTCCACCTTGAACTCCACCTTGAGCTGAATCATCTCTAGCTTCATGACCATCACCATCACTACTAGAGGAAATATGTGGACTATCATGTGATGTATCTTCAACTGCTCCGTCACTATTATCAATAGTGATAGCTCTACTTTGGGTTTGAAAACTGGGAATCTCGGTCTTTTCAGGCTTCTCATCAACTGAGTTTGAACCCTCTGATAAACCATCCAAAGGTTTGAACATTGCTGACTCATCAAAAGTCACATGTCTGGAATGTATAACTTTCTTCGTAATTGGATTCCAAATTCCTTTATCCTTTTATGCCATCTGTATAACCAAGGAAAACACATTTGGAGGCCCTAGGCTCCAACTTGTCATGTCCTGTATTGTGAACATAAACTGGACATCCAAATATACGAAAATAACTTAATAAAGTGTTTTTACCTCTCCATACCTCCTCTGGAATCTTCCCATCAATGGCTGAGCACGGAATCCGATTAATAATATGTGCTGCAGTCGAAATAGCTTCAGCCCAAAAACTCTTAGACATACCCGCAGTCAATATCAAGCAACGGGCCTTTTCAAGTAGAGTCCTATTCATTCTCTCAGCAACCCCATTGGATTGCGGATCACCAGGTGTAGTAAAATGTCTTCTAATACCACGCTGTCTGCAGTAGTCGAGGAACTCTTTAGAGACATATTCGCCACCATTGTCGGATCTAAGAATCTTCAATTTCCTTCCTGTTTGGTTTTCAACAAGAGCTAACTAAACCTTAAACTTCTCAAATACTTCCGACTTAGCTTTCATTACATACACCCAAACCTTGCGCGAGTAGTCATCAATGAAGGAAACAAAATAATATGCTCCACCAATAGAAGCTGTAGAGTATGGCCCCCAAACATCTGAATGCACATAATCAAGTACCCTCTTAGAAGTATGCATGCCGTCGCCAAAAGAAACTCCGGTTTGCTTTGCCAATACACACTCCTTGCAAAAGTCCAACTTGTTGAAGATTTCTCCTTTGATCTTTTTCTTCTTACGAAGCAACTCTAAGTTCTTCTCCGAAGTATGACCTAATCTCATATGCCAAAGCTTGGTAGCATCCAAACTTTTAGAACTATCGACTCCAACACATGATTCTCCATGGACAGTGGTACCCACTAGCAAATACAGATTTTGCACCATAATACCCTTCATCAATACAAGTGCCTCTCTAGAAACTCTCAAACCATCTTTGACAATGGTTATTTTGCATCCCAATGATGCCAATTGGCCTAAAGATATCAATGACTTCCGAAGACCTGGGACATAGCGAACATTTGAAAGTGTGTGAACAATCCCATCATACATGCGAATGCGAACTGAACCAACTCCCATAGACTTGCATGTAGCACCGTTCCTCATAAGGATAGAACTTCCTTCTTTGGCATCGAAGAAAGAAAAATAATCCTTATTAGGAGTCATCTGAAATGATGCTCCATAATCTAGAATCCAGTGGTCTGCAACATCTAATACAACCGCTGTCAATAAGTCACTACCGCCTTTCTCCATCGCAATAGATGAAGAACCATCAGTCTTCTTCTCCAAATCTGGACAGTCTCTTCTCCAACGGCCTGGTTTCTTACAATTATAGCACTTTCCATCTTTAGACTTACTCCGTGAATTAGGCTTCCTAGAATTGGAACGCCCTTTATTATTCTTCCCTTTCTTCTCTGCTCTTCCTCTCTCTGCAAATAAGCCTGAACTACTACTTCCTCCACTACTATCACCAACACCAAACTCTTTCATCTGATCTCTCAACTCTTCATTGAGAAAACCTGTCTTCATATCATCTAATTTCAATGTGTCTCTACCATAGATAAGGCTGTTAGCGAAACCAGTGTATCGCTCTGGAAGCGAACACAACAGAACCATTGCTTTTTGTTCTTCATCAATCTTCAACTCAACAGACTTCATCTTCATCAACAGGTCATCAAACACACTTAGGTGTGTCTTAATTGAAGAACCTTCCTTCATCTTATAAGTGAAGAAAGTCTTCAATAGGATCAGGCGGTTGGTTAGGGATTTCTTTATGTAGAGGTCCTCCAACTTCTTCCAAATGCCTCTAGCTGTTGTCTCCTGACTGATTTCAGAAATTACATTTTTCTCCCATAGCAAGATGAAGAGTAGTAAAGGCCCATTCTTCCATATCTTCTAATTCCACTAATGAAATATCAGTAGGCAATGCCTCTGTATCAAATACCACTTGATGAACGCGGTTTCTTCTCAAAACTGCTTTCATCATCCACTGCCATTTTTCAAATTCTCCTTCACCGTTCCACTTCTCTATCGTCAACTGTGATCTTGACGCCACATAGGAGCCTCTGACGTATGGAGCAACTACTGGCACTGACGTATTATTTGTCTTGTTTTCATCTCCTTCTGCCATTCTACCAAACACTTTCTTTGCGAATCTAGCTCCGATACCAGTTGTAAGGGGTGATCAATCCCTTTCAGCGGAAAAACCTCAATAGGATCTTGCAATGATGTGATAGAACAAACAACTTGAAATGAATATAAATCTCAGATCAAAGAAAAAAATGCAACAGAGAACACATAAATTTATAGTGGTTCCACTATCGCGAGATAGTGTACGTCCACTTCAATGGGGAAGAGATTTTATTAATATATTCAAGATCAAGAGATTACAGAGTTTTTTAATGTAGAGCAAAAGAAATGAAGAACAAAATGATCTCTCATCACATAGCATCCTCTATGTTTCTCTTTAAATAGAGAAAAAAAGGTTACTTGGGGAAGAAACAATTGATTTATGTAAAATAAATCAATCTACGGAAAACTAATATTCCATTAATTGTCATATGATTGATTGATAATTTCCCTTTTCTCCATCAATTAATCTCATTAATTAATTGTTATATGATTGATTGATAATTTCCCTTTTCTCCATCAATCAATCCCATTAATTAATTGTCATATGATTGATTGACAATTTTCCTTTTCTCCATCAATCAATCTCTTTTGCAAATTTAGTCTCTTTCCGTTTCTTTTCTCCATGAAACATGACAACTAATTAATGACAACAATTTTCAGTATTCCCTATTCATTAATACTCCTTCCATTTCTTTCCATTCCTTTATTGCACAAAACGGGTAATGAAATTACCACAAAAATATCTCCAAATTTAATTAAATATGGAAATATTGTATCATTAAATTCCAATAATAATTTTAATATATTTAGAGTTATAGTTTAGAAAATATTGACTTCGTAAGTTTAATAGAAACACACATAAAACCAATAATTTCTATTATTATAATTTTGTAAGTAAAAATTGTGTTAGGTGGAGTGGTTGAGCATGCACTTCTTAGACTAGAGGTTATGAGTTCGATTCTCGTTAACAACAAATTTTTAGAGTTTAAGAAGACCGATTACAAAGGTGCATGTGTGTATAAACATATACAATAAGAGATTACATATGTGTGTGTGTATACACATGTGCATACATATATGTACACATATATATGTGTGCGTGTGTATATATATATATATATTTATTTGTTTATGTGCATATATATTGTGTATATATGTATTTTTATATACATACGTGTGTGTGAATGTGTATATATATTTAAAAATGTTAAGTAACATTCTAATTTAAAATGAGTATGCGCGTATAAATTCTAGAAATGATACGCATTTGAAATTAAAATTAAATGTGTGTTGAAAATGGAAGAAAATTAATGCACAGGGAATAAAACAGGAATTAAATGTAACGTTAAAAATAATGTTTGAAATCTTGTGTAAATATGCATAAACAAATTTCAAAGTATACGCGCATTTAAATTGGGAATTTAAATGCATATCAAAATTGAAAAAAAAATGCAATAAAAATATAGAAATAAAGAAGTAGCATATAGCGAATTAATTTCGTATTGTAATGTAACAAATAAATGCAGCGATTGAGTGTGTGTGTGTGTGTGTGTGTGTGTATATATATATATATATATATATATATATATATATATATTTGGGTAGACGTTGTTTCATATTGTAATACATTAATTTCGTACGTTGTGAATTAATTGCATGTTAAATAAATTATGGGTTAATTGCACACTTATTAACATGTTTTTCAAATTATATATGTATGCACACACACTGTAAAACACATTTTTGCAATTAATTAGCATGAGTTCGAATTGCTCTAAATATGTATATATAGAGAAGTCTTTAAGTACATATACTAGGGAGAATTAGTAATGCACGTTACAAGTTAAATGGGTGTTGATTGTCATATAGTACAATGTTTAATAGAGATTTATTTCCCGGAATAATTAGTGATATTGGTTTTAAGCTTTATGCTTGCTGACATGGCTTGGTTGGTTTAGATTAAAAACCTAAAATCTAATGGTTGAGGATCTTCTACTCCAACTATAAATAAATCTTCACCTCCTCTATGCTAATTTTCTTTCTGAGAGTAATGGAGTTTTGAAATAAAACATTTATATACAATTTGAACACACAACTCTGATGGATTGTTTATACACATATTTTGAAGGGTTGTTAACATATATTCTGGAGTTTTATCGAGGCCATATAAGAAGCAATTATTGGTGAGGTTACTGTGATTATTTGTATGTCTGATATGTTGAATTAAAATTTGTACAATGCTAGTTATAGATGTTTTCAGATCTGAATTACTTATAATTTATATTCAAATCTGAATTATTTACAGTTTATTTTCAGATTCAGTTTGTTAACAGTTTTAGTTTGTTCCTATTTCTTTTTATAAATCTTTTTATCTATTCCTGTTTAGTTAATATTCCGAAAGTTAAAAAAATAAAAAGCCAAATTTTGTTTTCTTAATAATTTCCAATTTTTTTTGGAAAACTTTAATAGAAAATGACTAGAAATTAAAAACCTAAACCAAAATTAATGCAAAGGTTGACTAACGCAAATCAAAACGGAAGGCCCCAATAACCCAAACAAATGAAAGTCAGCTCGCTTCCCAGTTCCCAACCAAATGAATTACCCCAAACTTCCTTTTCTCTATTCATCAAAATCAGAATACGCTACTAAATTACTTAAAGGGAAAACAGCAAATCGACGCTTTTAATTCGAGCTACTACGATAGTTGTAAACTAGGATAGGATTAAGGCGGGTCGGTGACTGATTTAGGTTGCGAACAATCTGTAGTGGTTTCAATTGTTTGGGATTGAGGGTTTAAGGAGGCTACAGCTTTGACTTGGCTGAATTTAGCGATTTGGTTAGATGTGATGGAAGTCGATTTTTGATATGGTCATGGGTTGTGATTCTGCAGTTGCCATTTGGCAAAGGAATGGAAGGTGCAGGCTGTCGATTTGGATTGTGGATTGCGAATGGATTTTGGGTAACGATAGAGGTGCAAGAGAGGGAAGGTGGTGAGGCAAGGAGATGGATGGGGGCTATGGTGAGTTTCATTTGTTTGGGTAGGGTGCTTGCAGTATAGTGCTGAACTGCTGATGGAAATGATGGCAGGTGAAGTTTAGGAAGTTGCTGGATATTGGGTGAGCGTAGATGGAGACGGTTTTGAGTGGTTTGAAATGGGAAGTGAAAAGAAGTGAAGTTGTAGGAGTTGAGTTGTTGAAAGCATATTGGAAAATAATGATGGCAGCAGCTTGAAATCGAGGAGACTAGATGTATGGAATAATGGTTTCCTCGGCTAACTTCATAACATATGTGACTACATTTACTGCTCAAGAAGGCGTGTTTCGACTTCTCCTCCACCTGCTCAAAATATGTTTCACTTTTGTATTGAAGTCTTGTTTCATATTGCTGTTAAAGTCAGATGTGAAAGAAAACGTCATCAGTGTATTTCAAACTCTCCTTTACCATCTCAAAAGATGTTTCGATGTAATCCATATTGATTTAATTGAGAACAAAACAGAATTAGATTAGCGGAAGCATACCTGAATCCGTAGTTAATCATGACAATACCTGAATCTATATTTGGTTGCTAAGAAGAAGATAGAATTTGGTTTGCTTGCCTTATATTCCTGCTAAATTGAATCACCTCGGGATATGTACCATAATAGGAAAAAAGACAAGCGACAAGCTATCGACATACAAAAAACGCTTCTGCCGAGCAGATAAGCAAGATCTTCTTTAACTGCTTGGCAGAAGCGTTTTCTGAATGCCTATATCTTGTCGCTTGCTCTTTTTCTATTAGCACATATCCTCGAGGTGGCTCAATTTAGCAGGATTATGAAACACGGCTTCAGTATATCAGTAAAACATCTCTTGAGGTGGTGAAGGAGAGTTTGGAATACACTGGTGATGTTTTCTTTTACATTTGGATTTAGGAGCAATATGAAGCAAGGCTTCAGTATATGGGTGAAACATATTTTGAGCAGGTGGAGGAGGAGTTGAAATACCATAATGACGCCTTCGTTGAGCAGCTTTAGTAGAAGTGTCGTCGCATATATTATGAACTTAGTCAGAAGAAGGGGGATGACCATTGAAATAGCTGAGGAAACCATTATTTTCCAGGCTGCAAAGCTGAAGGTGATAAGCGATGTGCACTGTCGCTAAGAGCATTTCCAGCAATGGGAATGCTCGTGAAAGTGGGGGCAATCCCCACTTGAAAACTTGAACTCGCCATGCGGCAATGTCGCGAGCAGCGTGAGTTCAGAGCTCAAGTGGGGATTCACCTCACTTTTTTTGAGTGTGGATTTTTAAATGGCAATCTGATTGTCGTTTAAGGATAAAACGACAAATAGATTGTTGTTTAAGACAAAAGAAAAAAAAAATTGCGTTAAACGACAAAACAGAAAATGTTTAAGGACTAAACTGTTTTATGTTTTCCATTTAGCCCATATGATTTAAATAAAAAGAAAAAAAAGCTAACAAAGCCCCACAAGCTGCAGGAAGAGTGAGGCTTCTCCACATTTATTTTTTTTCTTTCCACTTGCAAAAAGAAACCCCTATTGAGTATGCTCAAAGAGCATCTCCATAAGTGTTGAAAAGAACGGAAAATGGTGTTTCCCTATTTTATTTTTGAGTGGCGATTCCTTTTGTACTATTTAAACCTACTTTTTATTCTCATACGTTTCAGTTCGACAAAAGCAAGTTCTCTTTTTTCCCTTCTCACAATTGAGATAGTCAAGCTTTTTCTGTTTCTTAAATTCAGTTTGTTTCTGTTTTTTAATTTCAATTTGTTTCTGTTTATTTTACTGTTTCAGCTTTTATGCTGGATTGCCTTTTGTTTTTAAATGCTTACTTTAATTCATAATTGTGAAGACCGAACCGTACGTCAAACCGTGACAGTGAAAGGTCCAAGGTTTTCGTGGTTCAACCGGTCAGACCGTGAGAACCGCGCTGATAATTTATTTTTATTTTTTGACTTAAATGTAAAATTAATTTAAATATAGATAAAATTTAAGCAATTATGATAAACATCCGTGTCCAAACTACCTAATTGAAATAATTATAGTTGTAAATTTACTAATTTTCTATAGTAAAAGAGGATTGGTTCAATAATAGTTCATAAAATGTACATAATAATGAATTATATAATCCAAAATTTAATAACAATTGCTATAAAATTATTTGTTGAATTTATTATAGTAAAAAATAAAGAGTGAAGTAATTATATTTTCGCAAATTTGAGGAACCGTGAGGTTCAAAGAGGTCGAAACAGAGGTTTTTATAGGGTTTTGAGGTTAAACTGCGAGTCTGTGAACGTGCAAGGTTATTTCATTTTAAGAGTCGTGGCGCTCCAAGGTCGAAGGTTAACCGCGGTCGAACCGAGGTTGGGTTGGGTCTTTAAAACATTGCTTTAATTACATGTAAATGAATGTTTGGTTGAACCAATTTTTATTCACATAGGTTTCAGTTACTGAGTATGTGTTATGTGTATGGATGAGTTTGGCTGATCAATGTCGTGCTGCAATACATGAAGTTATGGAATAGAAAACAATGACAATTGCCAAAGCTGGGATTCATGTAGTACTAAATGCTAAATGCAATGATTTTTTTGCATCAAATCCAGTCTACGAACTGCAAACTTAGTTACCACCTTTTCTGTAGTATTGTATAAATTTGTTTTTATTTTCTTGGCGAATGAGTTGATGAACGCTCGGTTTTGTTTCATTGGTGGAATAAAATTTGATCAATGTTTATGATGTGCACTTTTTTCCCTTCTCACAATTTAGATAGGCAAGCTACTACAACAACTGCGCAGTTTTCTATGGAGGAAGGCATGTTTTTAAATTTCAGTTTATTTCAGTTTATTTTACTAATTCACCTTTTATGCTGGATTGCCTTTCATTATTAACTGCTTAGTTTAATTACATGTAAATGAATGTTTGCTTTAACCAATTTTTATTGACATAGGTTTCAGTTTTCTAACCAATTTTAATGACAATGGATTCAAAGACGTTGAAACTCAAGCTTCTGGTAGACAAGAAGAAGAAGAAAAAAGTAATATTTGCAGAATCAGATAAGGATTTTGTAGATATTCTATTCAATTTTCTAACCATGCCTCTTGGTTCCGTTATCCACATTCTTAAGAAGTAGAGCTCGCTTGGATGCATGGATGAATTCTATGAAAGCATTGAGAAGTTGGATGAAAGTTATTTTAGTACTGAGGCATGCAAGGAGATGCTGCTCAGACCTTTGAATTCATCTGCAGAATACTGCGACCATTTGTTTTTGAGAATCGATGATTCAAATCCCCGAGTTTTTTTCTGTTGCAAGAATAATATATGCACTACGTACTACCGTTCTTATTTTAGCTTGGTATCAAAAGCAAGATGTATCTGTGGTGAAATAATGGATTCTGTTGGGATCTGGAAAGGGGAATATCATAAGGGGTATGGTGGAGTTTTTACTACAGGAATGGAAAATTTCATCGTGTAATGTTTATTTTATTCTCGTGTAACAACGTGTAACACCCCACTCCCGCTATGGTCACTCTCTAAAGGAATGCCATAACATCGGTGGAGTATTTTAAGTGAATATAGAACAGAAAAATTACAACAAGACAGATATAAGTAATACTCAAAATTTTTAAAACATCATTTCATTGCAGCGGAAAGTAAAACATGTTTGGTTACATCACAAAACCATAATAAGAGTCAAGTACAAAATATCCATCCTGATAAATAAAAGTACATAATCCCATTACATGAACTGATAGCCATAAAAGAAAGGGTAAGCTGAGCTCTACACCTATGGTCCAAGCTCCAAAAGAGAATAAAGCAGCCTGATCAAAGCCCACTCGTACTGGGCCCACTCTGATAACCTGAGGGTTGGGAAAAAGATAAAAACAACGGGGTCAGACATAAGTCTGAGCGAGTCCTATAACTTTAACAATACAATCATTAAAGTAACCAGAGAAGACATAAGCTTGATATACGGTAACGTCTGGGGATGAATGGCTACACTGAGCAGCTTGGTAGACTTAGGATAAACTAAGATATTTTGTACTTGACTCTTATTATGGTTTTGTGATGTAACCAAACATGTTTTACTTTCCGCTGCAATGAAATGATGTTTTAAAATTTTTGAGTATTACTTATATCTGTCTTGTTGTAATTTTTCTGTTCTATATTCACTTAAAATACTCCACCGATGTTATGGCATTCCCTTAGAGAGTGACCATAGCGGGAGTGGGGTGTTACACGTGGTATCAGAGCTTAAGGTTACACGTGGTACACCCCACTCCCGCTATGTTTCAACCCATAAATTGCTTTGTTGAGTTTGCACACCAATTTTGTGTTACTCTTATCATAAAATCCTTCAGGTTGTTGTATGAACACTTCTTCCTGCAAAATACCATTAAGAAATGCATTATTAACATCCAATTGTCCAATGTTCCAATTTCTACTCAAGGCAATGGTTAAAATTATTCTAATAGATGAAGGTTTCACAACAGGTGAAAATGTCTTAGAAAAATCAAACCCATACTGTTGTGAATATCCTTTTGCAACTAACCTTGCCTTGTACTTAGAAATTGAACCATCAGAATTTCTTTTTAATTTGTAAATCCATTTATACCCAATTATATTTTTATTATCTGGTTTTTCAACCAATGACCGGGTTCCTTTCTTAATTAAAGCATCATATTCTTCTTGCATAGCTTGTTTCCAATTTTCAGATTGAGATGCTTCATAGAAAGTAACTGGTTCATCCTGCAAAACAACAGTATTAATATTTTTGGGTTTAAAAATACCACATTTAGCTCTTGTCAACATAGGATGCTTGTTTGCATTATCACCAACTGTTGTGCATAGATTTACATTTTCTGATGAATCTGCAACAGGTGTTTGATCACCACTTGTATCACTAGTAGCTTGACCTGAATGATTCTGAATATCAACACTGTCATCAACTCTTTGCTCTTGACCTG
Source organism: Allium sativum (assembly GCA_030737875.1). NCBI lineage: Eukaryota > Viridiplantae > Streptophyta > Magnoliopsida > Asparagales > Amaryllidaceae > Allium > Allium sativum. The sequence goes on along the minus strand of CM060924.1, from coordinate 232,930,757 downwards.
GCCTTCTAATAGGCACTGTGAGTTGAGGGCTAGTGATGGTGTTTTTCATGATTTGTTGAGGTGGCACCATCATTTGTATTTCTTCAGGAATATCAGGTATAACAATTCTTGGATTTACTACTTTTTCAGCAGTTTTTATTTTTTCAGTACTGAAAGGAAATACCTTTTCATTGAATTTTACAAGCCTGGATATATATATTCTGCCTGTACTGTCTAAGCATCTATACCCCTTTTGATTATTACAATATCCAAGAAAAGTACACGAAGTTGACCTGAAGCTCAACTTGTGGGTATTATATGGTCTTAAACAAGGGAAACATTGACATCCAAACACTTTTAAATGTTCATAGTCTGGTTTGAATTTAAATAAAACTTCTTGTGGACTTTTTAAATTTAAAACCTTAGTTGGTAATAAATTTATCAAGTGAACAGCAGTATAGAATGCTTCAGGCCAAAATTTTAGGGGCATTGAAGCTTGAGCAAGTAAAGTCAATCCAATTTCAACTATATGCCTATGTTTCCTTTCAATTAGACCATTTTGTTCAGAGGTATATGGACAAGTAGTTCTATGATTAGTTCCCTTTTTTTCAAAATAAGGTTTTAATGGTAAAAATTCTCTTCCACCATCAGTTTGTATAATACTCACATGTTGACCAGTCATATTTTCAACCTTATTAATAAACTGAATAACAATATTACAAGCCTCAGATTTTGATTTTAACATATAAATCCAGGTGAACCTAGAATATGCATCAATGAAAGATATGTAATATTTATACCCATAGTCAGAACTGATAGATGCTGGACCCCATAAATCAGTGGCAACAAGTTCAAGTGGTTTAGAATAAGTTGTGTGTGAGTCTGGAAATGCAAGTTTATGACTCTTTCCCATTTGACAAGATGAACATACATATGAATCTGGAATTTTATCAATAGAAATATTATTATTGATCAACACTTCTTTTATAATTTTGCTACTAGGATGTCCTAACTTGCAATGCCACAGATCAAACTTACTAGAAAACTCAGAATCATTAACATATGTCAACATGCAGTTTTTCTTATTACAGACTGAATTTTTATGATGCAAATCAAATATGTACAATCCATTACATTCATTACCCTGCAAAATGATCTCATGAGTTAGTATATCCTTGACAATGCAAGTATTTGGATAGAATTCAAAGTAAACATTATTGTCTTTAGCAAATTGGGAAACACTCATTAAATTCTTCTTAATAGAAGGGACCCTTAGAAGATTTTTTAGGATTAATTCTTTAGGTCCATATAAACTTGCATTTCCAGTGTGTGATATATATGCAATTTTACCATTACCTACAGATAAGTTTTGCATACCTTTGTATTCCTTGTTACCCAAATTTAAATTGGCCAAATTGTTTGTGACATGATTTGTAGCCCCTGAGTCTGGATACCAGCAATCATCATTAGCATCATCTGTTGAGATTGAATCTGTGTTTAATACTTCTGGTTGACTTTTGCCTCCATCTTTTGCATATTGACCAGATTTACACTGCTTCTGTTGCCTTGTTGAGAGGGGTTGTAATTAGAATTATATCTGAAATAGCATTTATCAACAATGTGACCAAATTTTCCACAAATTTGACATTTAACTTTGTTTGTGTTATTGCCACTTCTACCACCTCTTCTGCCTCCTCTATTTGTAGATCCACCCCTTTGATTATTATTAAATTGACCTCTTGAACCTTGGCTTCTTTCTTGCTGTTTCCCTTTGTTATAAGTATAGTTCACAGCCATGTCAAGATTTAAAATTTTGTTGTGTTCTATCCTTCCTTCATGTGAAAGAAGAGTAGAATACACAAACTGTAAAGAGGGAGTAGGATCCATAGTTGATATGATTGCAACAACAGCTTCATATTCATGATCTAGTCCATTGATTATATACAACACATGTTCTGGATCTGAGACTTTATGACCTGCAGAGGCCAACTGATCACACGGATTCTTGACTTTAAGTAAGTACTCATTCATACTCATTTCATTCTTTCTCATAGTTTGCAACTGTCTTCTGTAATGCATTACCCTAGCAGAAGATTGAGAGGTAAAATTTCTCTCAATTGTTGACCATACTTCTTGGGCTGTTTTACATCCAATTAATTGAGGTAGAATACTAGAACTTATGGATGACATTATCCAAGCACATACAAGACTCCCTTGTCTCTGATGAACTGTATATTCTGGATTTGGAACAAGTTGATTATCTTTATCTCGAATAAACTTTTGAGGAATCATCTTTGTACCAAGTATGTAATCTTCTAATCCATAACCTCTAACTGCAGTCTCTATTTGCAGTTTTCAAAGCAAGAAGTTTGTTTCATCAAGCTAAACAGAAACAATCCGACTTTGTGGTTTAATAATGGTCTTCATCAGATCATTAATTGGATCACTGAATGAGGGACCAGTTGAACTTCTGGTAACAGATCCAACTGGTGTTAAATCTCCTTCACCTGTCATGCTGATCAAAATACAGAGACCCTAAATTTTGAAGAGAGAATTTTAAGGCAGAAATCCTTGAATTGAGACTTAGAGAGAATTTCAGGTGAAAATATGATGTTATCAAGAAACTCAGATGATGAATTCCTAATAGAATAGAGGTAAAAGAATCTGATGAATTCCTAACAGAATAGAGGTAAAGGAATCTGATGGGTTTCTTTTGACTGCACTATTCTTCAACTGCTGTTTTCTTGAATTTCTTGATCGGTTTTCTGATTTGATTTTGAATTTTCTCTTCAACACAAGCTGTTTTCTTGTAAACTGCTGCAGCCAGAGTGATGTTCTAGGCGTGGCACAGTTTATCAGAGACGACAACAACTTTCAGATGAAAAGATCTTCGATCTTGGATGAAAGGTGTCCAAGTGATGAAGCTTTTCTGATGGACAAAGCAATCTGATCAATCTTGAAACAGTTTGATCAGAGTTTTCAGGATCAAATGCTGTTAAGAAAATCTTTGCTCTGATACCAAGTTGAATTTTATGAAACAATTGAAAAGAGAATTTTTATTACACACTGAAATGTTGTAATAATGAATCGAATGCTGTTACATACCTTATGATATGATATATATACAAAATAGATATTTGGGCTTGGCCCATGATGATAGAAAAAGGCTGAGGCCGTATATCAGAAGCGGGGACGCTATTTCATGTAATAACCCAATATTATTGTATCGAGTATTTCAATACCCAATATTATTGTATCGAGTATTTCAATACCCAATATTATTGTATCGAGTATTTCATTTACTTTAACTCTGAGTAATCACCTTGTATAGCTTTTCTTTGCTCGACTCTGCCTTCATGAGCTAACAGGGCAGTGTGAACAAACTGAATATCTGGCAGTGTTGGTTGCGTGGCAAGGTATGTGACTAAAGATTCATATTCTTGATCAAGACCATTAGTGATAATCAATACTTGTTCATTATCTGAAATTTTGTAGCCAACTGCACTAAGTCTATTGCATAAATTCTTGATTTTAGTAAGGCAATTTCTCATGCTCATTTCTTCTTTCCTTATGTTTTGCAATTCTCTTCTATAGTGCATGATTCTGGCCAATGACTGGGCATTGAAAATTTGCTCAATCGTCGTCCAGATTTCATGTGATGTATTGCATCCAACAATTTGTGATAAAAGACCGGTACTTATGGATGAAAGTAACCAAGATGCGAGTAAACTATCTTCCTTCATATATCTTGTATATTCTGAATTGCTAATCAGGTTCCCTTCATTACCAGGTATCATCGCAGAGGGTATGGCCATTGTGCCTCTGATATATTCTTGGAGACCGTAACCTCTGAGTGCCCTCTCGACTTGATACTTCCATAGTATGTAGTTGTCTTCATCAAGTGGGGTTGTGATAATTTGACTCTTCAGTTTTATGAGGGTGATGGTTGGATTGGCAGTTGCGGTGGTATCATTTCTTGAACTTGCAAATGTAATATCATCGTCACCTGCCATTTTGGTAATCGGAAATGATTCTTTGGCGAGGCAAGAAATTGTAGCCAAGAATTAAGTGGGATAAAAGACGAATGTTCAGACCTGAAATCTGAATAGAACAGTAATCGAAAAATACTGACCCAAAAGGCCAGAAATCAACAGAGAAGATAAACTGCACCCGAAGAGGGATGAAGACAATGTTCTGATCTCTTCCTGGCACAGCAGTAGTGATGCAGTAATTGGTAAGAACGGATACGCCTTGATCGACAAAGGTATGGCACTCCGATGATGATGCTACAATCTGAGGAGCCAAATATTGCCCTTTTTCTGGAATCAATGAGAGAAAGAATAGATGTTGTTATCCAAAACCTTCTCTGGTGATTGATGGCAAAGAATTGAACCAGTGATTATAATATTCAGATGATGCTTCTGATGAAGAGTGTAAAGAACAAATGCCGTTAGGCTAATTGGTGCTCTGATACCAAATTATCGGAAGTGTGAAAAATCTTTTATTGAAGAATGAAACTTTGAATTACAGAATGATTAATAATTCTGCACAAAGGCTATATGCCTCTATTTATACAGTTTGGAATAAATGTAAATTTATGGCCCAATAACCTATAGTCTGTCAAACAAAGGAGTAACGGGTATGTAACTTTGATAAACTGCTTCCTATTTGTACCCGCATATATTATCTCATAGCTCTTTTAGTTATGTCGTGGTTTACTTAATACCGTATAAAGCATGACGTGCATATTAGTCAGCTCATGTTATGAGGACAGGTGGTCCCAATTCGAAGGAGAGTACACGACAAATACGTACAATATAATAAAGGATTAATATGAATACACATGGGCACTTTAAGCTGATCCTCGGATAACAGTGTATGGATTGTGCCTCTCAAACGTTCACATGAGGCTGGCTTCTGTCAAGACGTCAGAGCACAACCAACAATGGCTTGTTCAGTTACTAAACAAGTCACGGAGCAAGCAGGTATGGCTTGTTCAGTCACCCGTGGCTAGTTTGGACGTGGTTCGTGGCTGGTTGATTGAACAAAGGCTGGTGTTATAACGACGAAGTCTTTGCCGTTATTAAATTATAACGGTCTTTACCGTTATAAACTCTGGTTGCATGCCAACAAATTAACCATCTTACTATTAAACTACATCACTTTCTCATATAGAAGATAAATAAGTTGTAATAGTATTCACTTTAACCGAAACTTTGAGTGCCCCCTTCTTCTTCTTCCACCTCCTCCCTGGTCCGAGGCCCTAGAAGACCGCCTAGGTCGCCTATGCCTAGGGCCGGCTCTGTGTTTCATATGATGTTAGATCATGTGATATATGTGCAGTTGGTCATTCATGTTCTTCTTACTAAAGTGGAGACACCTGAAGCACATTTAAGGACGTGGACATGATAGAATGAGTCACTATATAACGTTGCCTGGAACAGTTATTGAAGATGGGAGAAGTAGCTCACATGCAAACCGAAGGTGGAAAATCAGAGCGTATGAAGGCGTCATGTCGGTTCATTTATCCATGTCGCATAAATTAATGACATGAGAGGCCATGGCATTGGATTAAACTACCATATCGGTGAAACTGGTGAGGGGGCATGCATACCAAATAAGGGAGAAAGTTATGGTTGCCAGCTGTAAATATCACGTGTGCATATCGGTATTCGAAGCAAGGCGCTGGACATTTTATCCATGCCGCAAAATGTAAGGAGTTCGATCATGTCGCGTGGCATTTATTTAAGCCAAGTCAAGCTGAGTTGTCATAGAACGGGAAACATGGCGTGTGAGAAGTATGCCGCATATCCTGAGAGCATTCATGCCGCAAGACTTATATCGTTAGAGTCATTCCGCAAATCGCTCCAGGTAGTCCATATCGCGATTCTTCATACCGCAAGTTGTTTTATGTCGCATGCCGCATTGTGGCATCCTTATGACAGCCATAACGCACGATCTCCAGTTGTACACACATAATTACAAGTGTGCCACTACCCCTAAACACTACTACTAGTATTACCGTACAATGGTGGGAAAACCGACCGTTAAGATGTTCAATATAAAATATAAATTTGTTTGTAAAAACATAGTTCCAAGTTCGATTTTATTTAAAAAAAAATATGGTACTTTAGAAGAAAATAAAAATAATTAATAAAGTAGAAATTCTATTAAACTGAATTTTACATGTAAAACAAACTGAGACAAGACACATTTATTATAGGCATAAGTTGTCGATACCTGCATGCATAAATGTCATAAAGCCTTCTTTATTTATGTGTTTACTTGAAAAAAATAATATAAAAAAGAATTATGTTTTGAATAACCTGAAACTTCATACTTACAAAATCCTATAAATAACATGATAGCTTCTGTTTGATAGAAGGGCAGATAGTATGTAAAATATGGGTTTATACTCCATATGAATGAATATTATGGGTTAGTGACGTGTTTGTACTTCAGTGGTATGTAGTGATGTATTTGACTTCTTTAGGTTTCTAAAAAGAAAAAAAAAGAACAAAAAAAAGTCTTCTACAGTATAAATAACATTTAAATTAATAATGTTAGTTGCTGTTTTTTTATTAATAATGTTAGCTGCTGTTTTTTTGGCCTTCAATGTATCTGCTCATATCATAATTGGGAAGTAGTAGTTTAAAGTAAAACATAATTATATTAAAACAACAAAGGCCTCATATCAACTCCAATTGATGCATGCATGGCAAGTAAACCAACATGAAAACATGACACAGAATTAGCCTTTCTTGCTGCACAAAGTTGCTCTATTGTCACGTTTTCTAGCAATAGACCACCTTGGTCCTTACCTTGGAACTCGGCTCCTGAAATGAAACAAAAGATAATAGATATATGTGTTAAAGGTCAAAATGGAGTATCTTTAATCCAAGTTTAATATACCAAATTACTGTATCCTATTTACTCTCACCAAACAATTATAAACTTAATTATACCATTTACTCTCACAAAACTACTTTTTAGCTAATTATTTTTCCCCTTACACTTCTATCCTCACTAGCATTTTCATGTATATCCCCATAAGTTAATATATTTTACTTCTATCTGTTTAAAAAATGTATGTTGTTAAAAAAATCCAATCTTGTATGACAGGCTTATGACATTATCCACTTCATTAGCTTGTATTATTCAAAATTTTATGCCTCTTTAACAAAGATAAAGCAAATAGGGTGGAATATGCAGCACTTAATTTATATCATATTTTCACTTGGGCAATTCAACAGCTTTTTTCATTAATTTCCTCAACAATTATAATTTTTGATTGCTACATGAACTGGAAATAACTTTGTAACAAATTACTGGCAAATTACATATGGGAAGACTCTCACGTGTTGCCGGCAACTTAAATAATGCACTTCCATATCTTATATTTAGAAGGCGACTACTCATTTGTTTGCCAATGCTCTTAGCAATAAAACTACAAGAGGTAAGAGACTAAAATTGAAAATGAACGCAATAATATGCAGATAACTTTCACATGTGCTCTCTATGGATTTATGCTAAATGAATTCCTTTGCCCTAAAAAGAATACAACGGACCAACGCCTATAATGGAAAATTTTCCATTTGTTACCCAGGTTTTCCAGTTGCATTATAAAAATCACATCATACTACGACATGTTGATATTCGAATCGAGCAGGGTCTATCTTGAGTCTAATTCTACATTTTATAAAGGTATATCTACTACACATGCAGGTTTTTATCACAACAGTGTCACTCTACTTGAGTTTAATTTCAGATGGAAGTATCAGCGCAGTTGTACCTCTGTCCTATGTTTTGACATCAAATAGACTTACGTTCTGCCCTCAACTTGATATTCACTAAGTGGATATGTTACCAGAAAGAATCAATGACCTCATTTTATATGAACTCAAACAAAAAAGTCTATACTAACTTGTAGTTTGTCCAGAATCGTCAAACGAAGAGAGGAAAACATCCGAAGACAGCTAACACTAAAATTGTTCAGTAGTCGTTTTCAGAAATTATTAAAGTTACATCTCATGTATCTGGCCAATTTATCTATTTATTTATGTATAGATCATTGTTGAGAAGGAACAAATTCCTTCATGCACTGTTAATAAATCACAATCTCCACCCACTGTTTTAGCTCTTTAATTTTAGCCAAAAAAACATATATCTCATTTTCACTTCAGAACTACCAATAAAATTAATTTCTCCCTAAACATAGTTTCTCTTAAAATCTACCAAATCATTCTCGATAACAAAAGACCAACCTGGATTTATATCCGAAAAGTCTCAACGGATGACTCATAAGAGAACATAAGAGAAAATAAGGCACACTGCTTCAGCAATAACTAACTATGGATTTAAAATCAAAGACGTATACAAATTATTGAAGGACAATTCAAAATTGGAACCCTATTGGCATTCGCTGAGATTTAAAAGCATATAGAATCTACCTCAATCAAAAAATGCAAAATACAGAATCTGCAGTAACATGAATACTAAAATGAGGCATTCTGAATCTCATCAGCGCACTTAACAAAAACATTAATAGTCAAATGTATTTTCTATGGATCTGTGAAAGTTTACCTGATAAAAAAAGAGGGCGGCGTGTTGCTGCAACAGTTTATCGATTAAGGCGGCGAAGTTGTTGTATTTAGAGGGAGATTGGATTTGAGAAGAAATAGGGGGAAACGGAAATACGGAGACGAAATAGCGAGGAAAATTGATTTTGAGAAGAAATAATCAAACGAAAAGGAAACGGTGTCACGGAGAGAAAACATCAGCGAAGAACGGGCATTACATTTTGGCTTCAAAGAATTTTATTTTGGCCAAGTGACAGTAAGCAAACCTCCCTAATGGTCGGTTTGATAAATACGCCCCATACCATACACTTGAAAGGGGACCAATTCTTCCATCCCGAAGGGCCGCCAATTCAAACACTTCAAGCTCCATCAATGACTTCTAAAGATCAAACAACTTCTCCCCAACAACAAATAGATCAAATCTCCTTCAAACTACATTAGGAATCTCTCCAACACAATTAAAGTGATCTCTAATCTCCGCTATTTCTCCCTAAAGCCTAGATCTAACGCTTAACCACTACAGAATCCATGAAGATCATTCAGTTGTTAAAGTGATTGAAGATTCATACATCCACCATCAAGAAGCAAGAGATCTCATCAATTCCTTTGCAAATTCAAGTGAAATTTAGATCATAACGATAGAGAAAAGAGGGAAATATTGCAAAATAAATGGAGTGAATCAAATCATGTATTTTGTAAACTCAAATGTGATAATGAGAATTGCTATCATAGTGGATGTAGGTCTAAAGCGACCGAACCACTCTAAATATCTCTTGTTCTTACTTTTAGCTCTTTATTTTGAATTACGTGGCTCCATTTTCTAATCTAACCATTTGGTAAAGTGATTTAAAAGCCTCTTTGGTGTTGAAATCGATTTTTTGGTTTTAACACATATTTTACCTTAATTTGGGTTTGGCCGAGGGGCATGATAACTTTGTCCTATTTGTTCAGCATAAGGTTCATATTTTAAAAAAAAATGTTTATTTTATCTATATATGATGTTAAAATTTAAATTGATTCATTGGCAGAATAAAATTTGATCATTGTTTATGACGTGCACTTTTTTTTCCTTTTCACAATTTAGATAGGCAAGCTGCTATAACAACTGCACGGTCCATTGTGGAGGAAGGTTTGTTTTTTAAGTTCAATATGTTTTTGTTTATTTTACTAATTCAGCTTTTATGCTGGATTGCCTTTTGTTTTTAACTGCTTAGTTTATTTTCATATAAATGAATATTTGCTTCAACCAATTTTTATTCCCATAGGTTTTACTTACTAAATATTTGTTTCTTTACCTAACACACTATTGGACTATTCTGTATTGACTTCTTCTCTTATATGTGTTCAAAAGTTAAACTAAATTTAAGTTTATTCGTTGAGCAGTGCATTAGTATTTGTAAACTCATATATTTTGCCTTAATTTGGGTTTGGCTGAGGGGCATGATGACTTTGTCTTATTTGTTTAATATAACGTTCATATTTTAAAAATAAATGTTTATTTTGTGTATACATGATGTTAAAATTTAATTTGATTCATTGGCAGAATAAAATTTGATCACTGCATATGATGTGAATGATGTAATATGCTCGGTTTGCCTTAAGCAACTTCATTAATATAGTATATAAAATCGTCTAACCAAACAAATGTCTACTTATAAATTATAACATATGTTGATACCCTCGGTACCCTAGGTATTGATTTTGATGACAACAACCATATAAACATTAGTACTAACATATCTTTGAGTTGTGCAGTTACATTGATACATTATTGATATATTTAAACAAGAGTACAGTAGAATATTTATAGAAGAAGGATACTCAGAATAATTGAAGACTAAAGAAGACCAAAGCCTATTAGAGAAGAATGTTGAAGAACAGAGGCGTTTGAAGCGACGAGGAGTTGGTTGAACCTTAGAATATCTTATTAATGATCCCATGATAATTATACTTGAAGACAACCAACCATTGACCTCAACAGAATCACCAAAATCCACAAACATAAGGAAATTTAAAGTGTAGAAAATTTGAAACACTTATAAGTGTTGTTGTTCATATTTGTAACACTAGTGTGTCGACATACCTATTTTTGTATTTTTGCCTATGTCGACAAATAACAGTTTTCCAGATTTTTAAATTCAAATTGGGTAGTTATTTCCCCCCACCCTTTCACCAAAAGACACATTCTTTCATACACTATTTAAAGGCCTTTGGTAAGGAATTTTTACACAACAATTTCATATTTTCTTCTACTCCTTCTCCATTTATTCTCTACAAAATTCCATTGAAAACTATCCCATTACTCTTGCAAATCCACTCTCTTTCACTCCTATACTTCATTGATTTGCAAGCCACACAATATCAGAGAGTTGTACTTGAATTCATATCATCTCTCTCTGATTTAATCCTATTTCCTAAAGGAATTCAAAGATATATTTCCATTGGAGGCCTATAGCATCGTTGTACCAAATCTGCAAGAATCTATATTGAAGATACGACGCCATTGTTTGTTGCTGTTGATAAGGAGAATGTGTATCTTGTAGCCAATGAAATCTAGATTGTAAAGGTGTTCTTGCCACCCGTGGAAAGCAAGCGATTATAGTGAAATTCTGCACGGTGGAATGCAGGACTGGATGTAGGATTGGTTAATCCGAACCAGCATAAAAATCCTAGTGTTATTTACTTTACTGCATTTTATTTTATTACTTATTTTTTTTGATTTGAATTTGAATAGATATAGTTTATATCTCTAGTGTCTGAGTAGCGTTAAGTACCTAACAATTGGTATAAAGCAAGGTTTTTCAAAAAAGTTCATAATATGATTTTGGAAAATTATAAAAGGCTAGTGACACTAGTAACACCATTAATAAAAAAAAATTATTTGTAGTCTAATTGTTTAGATATTTGGAACATTACCCAAGTAGAATATATAGAGCATCAAACTGCATATTCAAAATGGACACTAGACCAAAGACACATGCATTTAATAATTCTAAGGCCATGAACATTTTATTTCCTCTTTAGATAGAAATGAATTTGATCGAGTTTCTATATGTAATTCTGCATATGAAATTTGGAGAATACTGAAAGTCACACATGAAGGCACCAATAAAGTAAAACAGACTAAGATATCTATGTTGACTCACCAGTTCCACTTTTTCAAATGAAACCAAATGAATCTATTTCTGATATGTATTCTAGATTTCAAGATATTATACATGCCTTAATATCATTAGAAAAGAAAGTTAAAGAAGAAGACCAAGTCAGAAAGATCTTGAATTCACTTCCTCGTGAACGGGATCATAAGACTCTGACAATCGAAGAAGCCAAAGATATTAGTACTATGTCAATAGAAGAATTACTTGGTAATCTAATGTCTTATGAAGTAAAGTTGCAGGTCAGAAAAGAGAATTAAGAAAATGAGAAGAAATTACTGGCACTTAATGCTATGATCGACAATGATGAATCAGATGATGATGCTATTTATGATGATTTTGAGTTTATTACCAAGAAGATCAAGAAATTCTTGAAGTATTGGATAACAAAGAAACTTTGAAAAACTAATAACAATAATTCTAGAAATGGAAATGTTGTTAAATGTTTCGAATGTGATAAACCCAATCATTTGAAAAGAGATTGTCCCAACTTGAGGAAACCAAAGCACATTTCAAATACTTTCAATAAGAGAGGAAACAAGCATCAAATGCAACATGGGATGACTCGTCATCAAGTGATAGTGATTCAGAAACAGAAAATGCCAATATATGCTTCATGGCAATGATTGACCAGGTATGGAATTTTGATAAAGAAATTACTAAAGTTTTAAATGATATGCATCAGAGATATGAAATATTTAAGAAAGAGTACGATGATAGTTTAGCAAAAATAGGTAGATTAAAAATATCTAATGAAAAGTTAAGTAAAAAAAAAGTAATGTCTAGAAGATGAAATTGAAAGATTTAATGGTCAAAAAAATGGAAAGGATTTAACACTTGGAAGTTTTGAAAGACTGTAAAGTGAAAATGAATCCTTAAAATCCGAAAATATTTCAATGAAATCACAGATCACTGATCTAAACAACAAAATAACATCTTTAGACAATGTTATACTTAACCATAGAGAGGATTTTGATAAAACGGAAACTGATATTGATAAATTTAACAAAGGAAAGGATAACCTAGAGAAACTATTATCTGCATTTAAAAACACTAGGAATAAGCATGGACTTGGATATACACCTAAGGCTAAATCAAAGAAAAATAGTATTCAATGTACTAAGTTTGTTGAAGCCACCAACTTCAAACCAAAACCTAGGAAATTATAGTTAAATCCTCCAAATAGGTTCATTAACTTATGTGTTCCAAAATGGTTAAATAATACTAAAAAGAAAAATATATTGATAATTTTATTAATAAGGTTCATTTATCTAATGATTATATTTTGAAAGGGAATTCATACTCTTCATTGGTTTGGTATCCCAAAACTTAACCCCATGGACCCCGAAATAGAAAGGGTACCAGTGTGCAATTTTATAAATTTTCAAGAACCAAATAGTCAATGCTCAAAGCATATGACAAGAAATCTATTGAACCTTGGATAATTATGAAAAGGATTTGTTATTGGCATCAGCAAAGTCAATAACTCTAAAACTCATCTGATTATTTAGCTTATTTCATGTTCTGATTTCCCCAGTTTTTTTATTTATATGCATATACAAACTCTACATATTATCTAGCAGTAAACTAAATAATTCTATTTACCCTTTTTGTTGATGACAAAGTGGGAGAAAAGGTATAAATATACTAGACAAAATAATATGGGGAGGGCACAGAGTTAGGGGGTCTAATATGAAAAATATTATATTTTATCTCTCAAATATTTATATGGTTGTCATCATCAAAATGGGGGAGATTGTTAATACCCTAGGTACCCTAGGTATTTATTTTGATGACAACAACCATATAAACATTACTACTAACAAATCGTTGAGTTGTGCAGTTACATTAGATATATTATGGAGATATTTAAACAAGAGTACAAAAGAATAATTGAAAACTAAAGAAGACCAAAGCCAATTAGAGAAGAATGCTGAAGAACAGAGGTGTTTGAAGTGATGAGGAGTTGGTTGAACCTTAGAATATATTGTTAAAGATCCCATGGCAATTATACTTGAAGACAATCAACCATTGACCTCAACCGAATCACAAAAATCCACGAATATAAGGAAATTTGAAGTGCAGAAAATTTGAAACACTTATAAGTGCTGTTGTGGATATTTGCAACACTAGTATGTCGACATACCTATTTTGATATTTTTGCCTATGTCGTCATATAATAATTTTCCAGATTTTTTTATTCAAATCGGGTAGTTATTTCCCTCCACCCTTTCACCAAAAGACACATCCTTTCATACACTATTTAAAGGCCATTGGTAATGGATTTTTACACAATAATTTCACATTTTCTTCTACTCCTTCTCCATTTATTCTTTACAAAATTCCACTGAAAACTATCCTATTACTCTTCCAAATCCACTTTCTTTAACTATTATTCTTCAATGATTTGCAAGACACACAATATTAGAGAGTTTTAATTGAATTCATGTCATTCTCCATCTCTCTCTGATTTAATCCTATTTCCTCATGAAATTCAGATATATATAGCCATTGGAGTTCTATAGGATCATTGTACCAAATCTGCAAGAATCTGTATTGAAGATACGACTACTTGCCATTGTTTGTTGCTGTTGATAAGGGGAAGGTGTATCTTGTAGCCCATGAAATCAAGATTGTAAAGGTGTTCTTGCCACCTGTGGAAAGCAAGCAATTGTAGTGAAATTTTGCATGGTGGAATGCAGGACTGGATGTAGGATTGGTTAATCCAAACCAGTATAAAAATACTAGTGTTATTTACTTTACTACATTTTATTTTATTACTAATTTCTTTTGATTTGAATTTGAATAGATATAGTATATATCTCTTGTGTTTGAGTAGCCTTAAGGTCCTAACAACATATTCGCTGATGACGAGATAAGTACTTCTAATGCAATTTACGGGTAAGAGACTCACAAAAGCGAATCAGGGTTTTTGCTTAGCATAATTGTTATGACAAATGATTTTCATTTTGAAAATTTAGTTTATGTTCTACCTATTAACGCATATGTTATCTGTCTAATTGTCTGTAGATATAGTTTTCTATGAAAATATCACTTTTATTTCAGTCTGTGTAGGTTTTCGCTTGGCCGATAATTTCCCTCGCAGATCGTTCTTTATATCTTCCCCTTGATCCCATATTAATTTCATGTTAAATCACAATGATAAATTCCATCGTAGAAGTGACCACTACAGTACGACCGTCGACTCTAATGCACATCAGCTGCGTGTCCCCGGTCTTTCTTTTTAATCGTAATTTTCAAAGATTCACAGCTGAATTTGTGGATTTGGTATTATTTTCCCTGTTTTGAATAACTTAAAACTGCAATGATTGCTTATTATATTCATGCTTCAAGTCTTATTATTTTGCTTACTACCAATTTTATACACTTAGATATAGTAATATTCAGACATTATAAATGAAGTAAATTTTGTCACTTGATCTTTGCTCACAATTATTTTTTAATTTTGTTTTCTTTTACATGTTTTGATTTTTGAAAAATCATCCTTCTTCTGTGACTTAAACTGATATTAAAACATACAAACGTATAAAATAATTAATTGCAAGATAATACATTCAAAGAAGCAGCAGAACAAAGAGGTTTACTTGAAAATGGTGATAATTTAAAAGATTGTTTAAGAGATGCTTCAAACATACATATGCCTGCAGCTTTGAGAAGGCTATTTGTTACCATTTTAGTATACTATGAACCGTGTCATGTGCGTGAATTGTGGGAAGAGTTTTTACCCTTTTTGGTTGAAGATTGATCATCTTCTATTTCAACTGCAAACAATTCATTTTTACTGATCCAACGTCTATCTGATTTAGACAAACTACTCAAACAATACAACAAATCAATTATGGATTACGATATTCCACACCATAATTACAATTCTTTTGCTTATATCAGTAACTCATCTCTTATTATAGAAGAACAATCTATTGAAATACCAAATACCGATATCAATTCCATAAATAACTTAAACCACCAAAAAAAAGGTTGCTTTTAACATGATCATGAATTCCATAACAAACAAAAGTAATGCTATATATTTTATAGACAGCCCATAAGGTACTGGAAAAACATACTTATATAGAGCAATCTTAGAACAGTTATGGCTTGAAGGCAATATTGCAATCGCTGTCGCTACTTCTGGAATAGCTTCTCTTTCTCTTCTAAGATGTCGAACTGCACATTTCCAATTTAAAATACCAATTAACTTAGATTCGTCTACATGCCATATTCCATAACAATCAGAGATAACAAAACTTTTGTCGCTTGCTACTGTATTACTTTAGGATGAAGCTACCATTTCTTATCGTCACACATTTGAGGCCCTAGATAGAACAATAAGAGATTTAACAAATTTAGCCCCACCTTTCGGAGGGAAGTTTGTTGTTTTAGGAGGAGATATTCATCTGGTTTTACCATTTGTTGTAAATGGCACTAGGTCTCAAACTATTGACGCATGCATTGTTCGATCATACTTATGGCACAATGTTCACGTTATTCCACTACAACAGAAATAGTCTTTTATAGCGGCATATAACCGCTATTAAACAATACCATAGCGGCCCGAAAAGCATTGTATATCGACATGTTATAAAAAACAGTTGAATAATTATAACACAGAACATGCCGCTATAAAAGGGTATGATTTTATAACAGCTACATGCCGCTATGATACATAGAGATAGTAGCTCGCTACTGCCGCTATAAAACATGTCATTCTCATAAAATAACGAATTTCTATAACATTGTACAGCTGCTATAAATATTAATTCAATAGCGGGTTTATCGAGCTATAAACCAACAGGATAGCATTTCTAAATCTTTTTACAGCCTGTATATGTTGCTATGAAATATGTAGATATAACACTGATTCGATGATAACCTTGGCCAGCAAGCTCCTGTATTACATTATCTTTTATAACGCTTTTCAACATATTATAATAATAACAATCAAATGAATCTTCATAACCATTTCAAAAGCAGTATATGACCCAAAAAATTATAATACTCAACAAATGTAACATATTCATGATAGCAAGATAACGGATCAACTAACAAAAAATAAGTTCAATACATATGTTTTCAATTCTATCATCATGTCAATTTGAGTTAAAAAAACATAGTTCAAATTTAAAGTCTACAACAAAACCTCAACCAACAGCTCTTCTCCATCAAACTTCCACACCCATGCTACGCATTCGAACTCAACAAATTTAGGAGATCATCTTCATCCCCAACTGAGCTACAAATAGGAGAAGGTGACATTAGTAATACATCTAGGGTAACTAGACAAACAAGAAAAGTCAGAAGTAGTAAATTCAATGACCTTTGTCAATGTTAATACTTAATATGGAAAAATATAATATAGACAATCCAACATGGGGTAACTTCGTTGCTCAATTAGTACTGAAGCCAGTAGACTAAAGAAAACAATGAAGAATTCTACTATTTCAAACTACTCTAGAGTTAGGAGACTCATCTGAGCTACGTATCTTTCAGAATGGATCAATACAAAGTTGAAAAAATTCCTATTATTGAATGTATTAGTGTGTTCATCTTTTTTTCTTTTCTTTTTTGGTTGACGTAAACAGGAGCCATAAGTGCACAAAAGCAAAATGCTACTAGCAAATACAACACTCAACATATTCTCCAGCAATATAGCTATTCAAAGGTAAAAATGAAGTTATTACCTAACTTGCCTCGGTAGCTGGTTGAGCAACTCCATATTTCATCAACAACTTACCAAGATTATCGGGCGTGCAAATCTCATACATAATAACATCACCCTCAGCCAATAAGTACAGCTCAGCAAGCTCGAGCTCTTCAGCAGTAAGACTAATGCTATCCATAGTCTTGCTCAGAACTTAGTGCTATTCAACTGCCTCCTCTCTACTGATGTCCTCTTTATAATCTTGCTTAAGCATCGATTAAACAATTTGATTATTTGCACCAATGGCAGCAGCTTTCCATCCACCAAAATTACCGGTTGGGTCACTCATATAAAGCTAAAATCCATAATCTTTGTCCCAACCCACAAAACCAAACGATACCCAAAAGGGCGTAGCCCTCCAAGTTGAGTGTACCCTTGCTTGGTGTCACATAGCGATTGAACTAGTTGCTTTACAGGCATATGTTCCTGAAATGAAAATGCATACCTTTATGCTAGAACACGTGCAGTGTTGATGAGGACGTTGGCATCGGACATGATTTCAACAACTGCACAAGCAAGATGGTCATCGATTTTGTACATTTTCTTTGTTGATTTTGATGTTTGGAGAAGCTTTGAAGTTACTTTTTTTTCCAACAAGAACTACACCATTAAATATCTAAAAGTTCCCCTATCAGCTAACAAACTTAATACATCAGTTAATCACAGTGGCTTTATGAATTTTGGTCAACGCATTATTTAAAGAATAATCAAATAATAGTTTTTATTTAATTATTACAAATGTAAATACAACCTCTTTATATTGCTTTAAATATTATTCAGCATATCAATGTTATCTCTTTTGGTGAATTCAAGGATTATAAGGTTTTTAGAGTATGAACAATTTGGGCTAGGATATTCAAAGCTAATCCAAATTAGGGACTAGCAGGGGATATTCATAGCTTGAAGCAATACCAAAACATCCAAAAGTAATATACATTTACTATTCAATGGAAGGGCAGGGTTTTTTTTCTGGTGGGGGGATAGGGGAAGGCGATGGGTTGCAGTTCAATTATGCCGTTATGACTTATGACATGTTTTCTTGTGATGGAAGGAAATAATTTATTTTTTGATGGAGACAAAGTGTGCTGCAGCAGTTTAGTTATATACTGCTAATATTTAATGACAAACTAGCTGAAAGTTCAGACATTGCCGGTTGCAATCTCCTCAGAAATACTGTAGCAATAGCTTTCAACAAAACATGTATTGAGTACAAAATTTGAACTTGTTATTCAAGGATCCACCGCTCCATGAATTACAGGATAGTGAATACGCACTATGAAGCCTCAACTGATATTAGATAAATAAATAGAAAACTCTATGTGTAAATTCATGTAATATGTTGAACAATTTGCTTTTAGTATGCAAAAGAATGCAGATGAAGCAAGACAAATTACTTAAAAAGAAATCATCTCATTACCAATATGTTTATGAGAAAGTGCATGGTTAATATAACCTCATGTAGTTTCAACTTCTTGCCAAGCTCAGTGAAATTTTCCTCAAAGTTATACTGACTTGAATGATAATAGCATCTTACTAGAAACTGCTACATTTTATCATTATAGTTCTCCCTGAAGCTCAGCGAAATTGCTTTTCCATATGTCATCCAGACGCTCGTCAATGGTAGTCTTAGCTCTGCAATAGTAGTCTCAGTTATTACGTTTGTTAGAACCCAAATCATTAAGTAGTGTAAACAAAAAAAATATCATCTACTGCCTTGTTGTCAAGAATAAAATATTATTAAAATGTAAGATCAACAAATAGAATACTTGAATTAAACAACAAATTGTGAAAATATACCTTTGACCACTTATGTCAGCTTCGACAAACTGTGAAAATACACCAACATGTTTATGAGATAGTGCACGTTTTAATGATTCGAATTACAATGTTCTGATATGAATTGGAGAAACAATGTTGAAGATGTGAGCACCAAAAAGAAAGCGATGAAGCAAGACAGGTAGTGGTTGTTAGCGGAAAAATATAGACAAACATGATGCGATGTGATGTTGGAATGAACTAAACAACAACTTTAGGTACTCAGCGGTGCTTACTGAAGATGAACTAATGTGGAAGTGATGGGTTAAGATGGGCTGATATTGTATGCAATATAATTGCTTAAGGTCAAATACTTGTCTTACAAATATAGCATATATTTATCTAGTTTTAAATGTACTTGTCCAAGTACAAATATTTGATCTACATCAAATATTGTGTGGAGCAAAATATTTAGCTAACAAATATTTATTTTGGCCTAATATTTGACAGAAAAGTTTTTTCCTCGAAGGCAACATTTGTGAAAACAGTTTTAACTCAGTGCACATTATTTTCTAATTCATCAAATAGCACAAAGAAAAGTACGCGACATCTCGTCATATAACTTAGCTCATGTGGGTTTAGCATTGTTCCTGAGAGTTACACGGTACTCACCATGCAAACCTTCATGCCCTGGTGTTTATCCTGGATTGCGAATTGGGTAAGAAACTAAACATCTTCAAATAGCTATCTTCATCGTATTATAGTCCATTTAGTTAACTTATTTCGATGCACTGGTTTCAGGTATGCATATTTTTCGGAGTTTTGCTCATGATTTCTCCTCCTCTAAATTAAATAATAAATAAAATAATATGTAAAATAAATCAAGACGAGGAAATGTTGCTCAAGACTTTCAAGGGGAGATTCAAAACAAGCTAGGATTCAAGTGAAGATACAAACGACTTCAACGACTGTTTTTCTACGAATCTAATATAATCTCTGTAAGTCGGTTACTTTTTAGATTTGAACGTTTTCTCTATTCGTGACATGAAATTAAAGGAATAAAAGAATATGCCAAATCTTTCTACTTTGTCGGCGATTCAGGTTTGACTCGAAAAAATAAGTTGTAAAACAACGTTTTATGAATCAGAAGTTTCATATCACTGATTTAAATCAATGCATACCCTCTAATTTCATATGTCTTAGAGACGGGGATAATATATTGCCACAAATCCGATATACATTAACGGAAATCGGCGTTTATTTGCCCTTTGACCGGTGTTGTAGTCTTATCAAGCCTACAGAACCATGCCGCGATGAGGTTACCTCCCAGAAAGCCGGGTATATTTTCTAGTATATAAAAATTCTATTTCTAAATCCGCTACTCATATAAAAATCGAATTTTTATTTTGCTATAACATATACAAAAATCGTAATTTTATATTCTCTACTATATAAAAATCATATTTTTATCATCAAAAGATATCAATTGTGTTTTGTTCGTAAGTTGATAAAGGAATCCTATTTCCTTTATGCCATCCCGAGCGATTTATTGAATTTTTATATTTTCACGAGATCTGCATGAACGTTAGAAATTGTGAGGACTTTCTTATGTTAACTTGTCTGTCGGGTGCGTTAAGGATCTCGAACGAGACGTGGTGGATCTTCAATCAATTGACTATCCTTATCTATACTTCGAAGAAACAATCGAATTGTTTTACTCCAATTCAAGTAATTGAGACTATTCAACTTATGATCAGTGATCACTTCGTAACCCGAGACCTCCAGTTTGGAGTTCGTTATGTCGGAACAAAAATAAAACGTCAACGTTAAAAAAGTGGCAGAATGATTAACCGAAAGAAAAGTTACCTACCCTATTCTATTCCTTTCTCAGTTCTGGGTCTCTGCTTTTCTGTTGCTCTTTTCTTCCATACCAAACTGCGCGAATCTGTTAAATTTTTTAAAACTTATTCCATCTTTACGTCCTTCAATGTTAGAAGAACCATCGCAAGGTACAACAAGTCAGCCGTTTCTGATGCAGTTCGGTGCTTGTCCTCATTTTCAGTTAAGGTCTTTATGAGCTCTTCGGCTTCTTCGCTGAAAATTGTGTATGAATCATGATCAGTAAGAAAAATCCTATACTTATTAGATATATAGAGCCATAGGTGAGAGCCCCTGAAATTATTAAATCACAACAGCACACCATTAGCTAGTGAGATTTACTCTCTTATAAATTGGATCATCTTGCATTGCTGAAGGTAAACAAAATAAATGAAGTTTCTACCTCAACAACTAACAAATTTGAAGTGCTTTCCTCCTAGGAGTTAGAAGGGTCCACATGCAAGAAGATTTTATATGGCATTGCACATGATGAATTCACCATAGATGATTTTGTGCAATAGGTAGCGAAAATTATTTCCGAATAACCTAAAGAACCCACTTGACAACATACATGCTAATACGTATTATGTAATCAAGCATGTGAGAAGGAAATTAAAGCAACTACGTGTAATAACCCAAAAAATCAGAGCCAATTTAAATTTTTTATTTTGGCAATTTTAATGAATTTTGAATATTTAAAATGAATTATTTTAAATAATTGCGACAAGAAATTTATTTTGAATAGAATTAGAACGTATATATTTATTTAAATCGAAGTTGGAATATAAATATCTATTTTAATTTTAAAACAAGTTAGAAATAGCGCGGCAGTTTGAAAATTCAACTTTGAACTTTGATTGAATATTCAGGATGGTCGCTATGGAATAATTATGGCCCTTAGAAATGAACATTTTGCAAATGACCTCCGTTATCGACGAAACCACTTTGGTTGGATCTGGAATGTCAAATTATTGCTAGGTTTGAAATCCCACAATTTTTGGAATTAATATGTGAGCGTGACAAAGGAAAATGCGTTTAATAATTTCAGTTTGAATTAGATCGACCAGAAAAAGTCCATTTTTCAAACTGTCTCCAAATTCAATGAAACTAGTTTTGTTGGGGCTATATCATCCCAACATAGCCAGATTAATTTTTCTGGAATTTTGGGAATCAGTATGTGGTCCTGGCAAATTGAAATGTACGTTCAAATTAAATATTGAATGTTTTATATTTTAATTTAAAGAAAAACTGACTGAAACTGTCGAATGGGCCTACGAAACATATTCCATTGTGTCCGGAATGGGAGTAATTAGCTAGAGATGACAGTCGTTGGGTTTAATTTGGAGTTCGGATGGGAAAACACTATCTTTTTTTGAAATTATATAAATATCGACGAATCAGAAAACTCTATTCATTAAATAAAAAAAGTAAAAAAACACGGGTTTCTCTCTCCCCGACCACGATCGAAAGCTGAAAACCATTCCACCATTCCTGATCAGATTCCGGCCAAACCACGTTGAATTAGCCCTTGCCCCAGTTGAACTTTTTGAAGACCTCCCTCTCCTCTTCAAATCAAGACCAATTGCACCCCCTCTCGTTGTGTATTTCGTCCGGATCGACACCTCAAAATCGCGGGTTTTAAACCGCCGCTGTGGACGCCAGAGGCCACCGAAGTGGGCCCCACTTCAGGCGAACGTGCGCCTCTCCACCCTTGACAACGTGGTACCCTCCGATCCTCTTTGAGCTTCACGGATTTCGAGTAAAATCTAAACCTAGTTTTGAATAAAATAGAGAGGTAACGGCTTCTATTTATTTAAACCATTTACAACACTTTAAAGTGCTACGAATTGTGATTTCCCTGTAAAAATCATTTCATTTTGCTATGTTGTCAAAATCCAGTGAAACAAGAGATATTGGATTCTTGGCGACGTCTTCTACATTCTAAAAGAGACCGGAGAATTTTTGGAGCTTCCTACAATTTTTGGAGGACTGGAACCCAATGTGGGATTTCTAAATTCAAACAGGAATGGAATAGCGATGTATAATTTATATAAGCAAAGTATAAATTATATACGCGTTGTATACCTCATATATGGGCATTGTATAAATTGTATAAGCGATATATAAATTGTACATGCGTTGTATATACCACATATACCGATATGGAATTGAAATGGAAATATATTCGTTTGTACATACATACATACATATATATACATACACACACACACACACTCCCCTCGTCCACAAACCATGGACGATATATATTGTTTGTGGTCGACACAAAACTGGAATTGTTTGTGGAAAAATTCAATATGATATGAAAATGATCGAAATGATTAGATCATTAGGATAAGCCCCTTAGGGAACGCCGCGAGGCCTAAGGTAGTGCGAGGAGCCGTACTCGGGACGGTGCCGGTTTTAAACCCCCTGTCATAATGCTATCAAAATTTTCTGAAATATTCATGTGTTGAAATATATTCATGTGTTGATAAACTGTTCATGTTTGAAATAAATTGTTTTAAAAATAAAAATCACATTTTTATTATATATATGAATCGCTAAAAATATTCATTTTTGAAATAATTTTTTTTAACAATAAAAATCACATTATTATTATATATATGAAGTGTTAAAAATAGTCATGTGTTGAAATAAATATTTGTTGGCTAAAAATATTATTTTTACCACGTATATGAAATGAAAATGGTTTGGAAATCGAAGAACAGATTATATTTATTTATATATATATATAATTAAAATAAAACGAATAACGATGCTGCAGTTCGTATTTTGGAATCATGATTCTAAACGATTATACCGAGAAATCCGACCACCGGATTTCCCCGAAACTGAAACCGTTGGGTTCGCTTTGAAAATATCTTTCCAACGATATCAAATTTGTAAAGATCCAACGATTAGATTGTGTGAATGTTTAATTCAAATCTGAATAAAAACAGCGCTAGAATGAATTACATATATATATATATATATATATAAATTAAATTAAAACGAATAATGACGCAGCAGTTCGTGTTTTGAAATCGTAACTTTAAACGATTATATCAAGAGATCCGATTGTCGGATTTTCCCAAAACTGGAACCATTGGGTCCGCTTTGAAAAGATCTTTCCAACGATATAAAATTTCTAAAGATCCAACAGTTAGATTTTCAGATATGTGTAAATCAAATCTGAAGAAAAACAGCGCCATGGTCGCGTTATGGTCCGAAGCATTGTTTAAATAAATGGGCTACTTTTAAATAAATAAAATTAGCGATAATCATTATAAAATATTATAAACGATATGGAATGGAAATAAACTGAATTTACTCGGTTTATTGGATATTTGATGGTTGGATGTATTTGACATGAAAATTGTATTAATGAACTGAATTATGAATGTCAAATAATTTAACTATGGACACAATTGATTTAAAATTCTATATATACGTGAATTATTTGAAAAGGCCGAGTTAATTCTCATTTCAAATAATTGATCGATGATAAGAAGTCGAAGATATGAAGACGGTGCAAGACCGGTGATCCTCACATCGAATGGATGACTACTGATGCCTTTGATAGAAGTTGCTGCCCTAAAGGGGTTACAGTGGTGGTTGTCCGAACGTACTTGTTGATCGTTCGAATGTGCGAGGGACTCTCTCCTGTATTGGACATATGGGACGAGGAATAAGATGCCTCCGGATTCGTTTAGACCCAGAACGGACTTGTAAATGGATGTGTGTCTGACGCTGTAGATTGACAACGTGGCATGCAGAGATGCTGTGATCAAGGCTTTTGTTGAAAAGCAGAGTCTTGTGGTTGATGATCAAAGGATAGCTTTAATATAGCTAGCTTTGTGTATAGCGGTAACTCGCGAGCCTCACGCCTCATTATGAACCAGAAACGGGAGAGGGACTCAGGGAGGACATGCATTTCTTTCTAGCTAGGAGTAGTGTCAGGGTTTTGCACGCCCTGATGTTTTACTTATGTGGATAATGGAAAGCAAGGCGCCTCGTTTATTTCGGTCTCTGCGGAGCCGATGGATGGTTTGGTAGATATACCGACCAGTTTGACACCCCATAGGGCAGGGAAACGCAGTGTTTGGGAATTTTAATCCACTCCTTGTGGACTGGAGCTGACGATCCAAGGGCCCACCTGAGTCTGGGTCCTAAGACACGGGCTAGAGCGTCTCGAAGCGGTAAGGACGATCCCTTGCTTTGGTTCATGACGGAAGTCCAATTTCCAATACAACATTGAGCGGTTTTGATTGCAAACCTATACCAGGCTACATAGTGATATGGGGCTCTTATGCCATCTATGATTGATACTTATGATTGAAATTGTTTTTGAAACATATAAACACTAGTAATAATATAAAATGCTTTTGTTTTATACGTATCAAGCATATTTTGGCCATTATAAGGTAAAACTCTATCCTACGGCTTGTGTTGCCTTATGTGATGGGACCTGAGTCTTATAATGGCTTCATTTTTGTAAAAAGCATTGCGATGTTTAAATGATTTACTTGTTTTAAGCACTGGCAATTCAATGGAGTAAACCCGTTCTGCGTTAGTAGCGTGGTCCTGTGATTTGCCTTATTATAAAAATAAGTTAGGTAGATTTCTCATACCAGTCCCAAGACTGACTCGTAGTTTGTTTCACTTACAAACTCGGGTGCCCTATTTTCTACACAAGCAGCCTTGTATTCAGGTTTTTAACAGGCTGTTTTTTGATAGCTATGGAGCTGAAGATGGATTATATCACTTCTATTATGCTGTTCAGCTTTTGTTATGTATATTATGTTTAATTCCGCTGTATACATTTTATATAAAGTTGAAACTGTATTTTGTACTAAGTGTGATCCTATTATACTGTGTAACTCTGATGATTATTATTCCCAGTGTAATTTGATGTATATTATCTGGTGTAATTATATACTTCTGTTCTGCTGTTATTTGTTTATGTGTTATATTCCAAAGATTATCTTTGCCACCGTGGAATGGGGGTTTGGGGTCATCGCACGTGGTATCAGAGCTTTGGTTAATCTTAGTTACGGGATATAATATATTAACGAACTCGTCAGAAATAGAACCAGTAGTGTTCTAAGACGAATAACTCATTACAGATAGGATCAGTAATATCCTTGAATGAGTAAAGCAGAATAGAATACACCCCAATAGATGCATATACATTCAAATATATGTCTCTATGCTGCACAATATCTTTTTAGTTGGCCGAACACTTTGTCTGCTATTTGTAGACATAGAAAAAAAAATGAGTGGCAGAAATAGAAGAAGTAATTCTATGGTTCAACAATCTAATGAGCCAGTTGTGCTCCCATAGCCAGAATCAAATATGATTTTAAAAAGAGTATATAAATTAATTATTAAATTTTTAAAAGTTAATCAACAAATTGATTGCTTTTTGTGTTGTGTGATTATGAATTTGACTAATCAAAATATTGGAATGATAATTAATCTAATCTATAAGAGAAAGAAGGGTAAATTTATGCGAATTGGATCAAATATTGAACTGATTTGAAATTGATTGAAATACATGCATGTACATTATATATGTTTGATCAGGTAAATGGATTTGCTGTTGAGTAAAGAATTTATTTGCGTGCCGGACAAATAGGTAAAACTTAATGAGTTGGATGCGCAATTTCATTTATATATCAACTCCTGTGAATGCCATTGGATGCAGAGTGTTGGTTATTCTGTGTGAGATTATAAATGTCGCAATAGGATAGTAACAATTAATTTTGAACTACACTACATAGCATACTGCGTGAAGATAGCATACTCTATCATATACCACATAAGCACTTGGAGCTTGTGTGACGAGGTCGAAGATTTACCATACAAGCGAGAGGCTTGTATGGTGATGACTATATTTCAGGTTGAACCAAAGACTGATATGGACTATATAAAATGTAACGATAAATTGCCAGATTAATAAAAACCCTAAGCGGGTCTGGAGTTGACAATAATCACGTCTCTCCAGTCATTAAGGCACAAAAACTATTTATAGAGTGACGAGAATTTATTCTCTGGAGTTATGATCTATACACACTCCCCTGTGGACACAAAGTTATATCACTATAAATATGTGTATGCTTTTTAGGATTTATTGGGTGCCTAATACGATCCAATAAATTTCCAAACCCTTCACCGTACAAAGGAGGGTATGGCGAAATTTTTCGAAAATTTAGGTTGTTAGCCAAATTTTTTTAAAGTTAGAAAATTCTTAGGAACTGAGAAGTTGAAGAATGAAAGCCAAAATGAAAGTTGAGTTGGTTGATTAAACAACTTTCAACTCCGTTCCTTTTCGAGTATGAAAAGATTTTAAGTGGGGGAGATTGTAATAACCCGGAAAATCAGAGCCAATTTAAATTTTTTATTTTGGCAATTTTAATTAATTTTGAATATTTATAATGAATTATTTTAAATAATAATGACAAGAAATTTATTTTGAATAGAATTAGAGTGAATATATTCATTTGAATTGAAGTTGGAATATAAATATTTATTTTAATTTTAAAAGGAGTTAGAAATAGCGCGGCAGTTGGAAAATTCAACTTTGAACTTTGATTGAATATTCAGGATGGTCGCTATGGAATAATTATGGCCCTTAAAAATGGACATTTTGCAAACGACCTCCTTTTTTGACAAAACCACTTTGGTTGGATCCGGAATGTCAAATTATTGCTAGGTTTGCAATTCCATAATTTTTGGAATTAATATGTGAGCGTGACAAACGAAAAAGCGTTTGGTAATCTCAGTTTGAATTGGATAGACCAGAAAAAGTCCATTTTTCAAACAGTCTCCAAATTCAACGAAATTAGTTTTTTGGGACCGTATCGTCCCAACATAGCCAGATTAATTTTTCTAGAATTTTTGGAATTAGTATGTGGTCCCGGCAAATTGAAATGTACATTCAAATTAAATATCGAATGTTTTATATTTTAATTTGAAGAAAAACTGGCTGAAACAGTCGAATGGGCCTACGAAACATATTCCATTGTGTCCGGAATGAGGGTAATTAGCTGGAGACAACAGTCGTTAGGTTTGATTTGGAGTTTAGATATGAAAACACTATTTTTTTGGAATTTATATAAATATCGGCTAATCATAAAAATTCTATTCATTAAATAAAAAATATATAAAAACACGGGTTTCTCTTTCCCCGACTACGATCGAAGGAGTAAAACCATTCCACCCTTCCCGACCAGATTCCGGCCAAACCACTTTGAATTATCCCTTGCCCCAGTTGAACTTTTTGAAGACCTCCTTCTCCTCTTCAAATCAAGACCGATTGCACCCCCTCTCGTTGTGTATTTCGTCCGGATCGATGCCTCAAACTCGCGGGTTTCAAACCGCCGCTATGGACGCCAAAGACCACTGAAGTGGGCCCCACTTCAGGCGAACGTGCGCCTCTCCACCCTCAACAACATGGTACCCTCCGATCCTCTTTAAGCTTCACGGATTTCAAGTAAAATCTAAACCTAGTTTTGAACGAAATAGAGAGGTAACGACTTCTATTTATTTAAACCATTTACAACACTTTAAAGCGCTATGAATTGTGATTTCACTATAAAAATCATATCTTTTTGCTATGTTGTCAAAATAAAGTGAAACAAGAGACATTGGACTCGTGGCAATGTCTTCTACATTCTAAAAGAGACCGGAGAATTTTTGGAGCTTCCTACAAATTTTGGAGGAGTGGAACCCAATGTGAGATTTCTAAATTCAAACTGGAATGGAATAGTGATGTATAATTTATTTAAGCAAAGTATAAATTATATACGCGTTGTATACCTCATATATGGGCGTTGTATAAATTTTATAAGCGATGTATAAATTGTACATGCGTTGTATATACCATATATAGCGATATGGAATTGAAATGGAAATATATTCATTTATATATACATATATACATACATACATACATACATACATACATACATATATATATATATATACTCCCCTCGTCCACAAACCATGGACGATATATATTGGTTGTGATTGTTTGGATTGTGATTGGTGTGAAATTTGGTTGATATTGCGAATGGTTGACATTGGTTGTTTGTGGTTGAAACAAAATTGGAATTGTTTGTGGAAAAATTCAATATGATATGAAAATGATCAAAATGATTAGATCATTAGGATAAGCGCCTTAGGGAACGCCGCGAGGCCTGAGGTAGTGCGAGGAGCCGTACTCGGGACGGTGCCGGTTTTAAGCCCCCTGCCGTTATACTGTCGAAATTTTCTGAAGTATTCATGTGTTGAAATATATTCATGTGTTGATAAACCGTTCATGTTTGAAATAAATTGTTTTAACAATAAAAATCACATTTTTATTATATATATGAATCGCTAAAAATATTCATGTTTGAAATAAATTGTTTTAACAATAAAAATCACATTTTTATTATATAAATGAATCGCTAAAAATATTCATGTTTGAAATAAATTGTTGTAACAATAAAATTCACATTTTTATTATATACGAGAATCGCTAAAAATACTCATGTTTGAAATAAATTGTTTTAACAATAAAAATCACATTTTTATTATATATATGAAGTGTTAAAAATAGTCATGTATTGAAATAAATATTTGTTGGCTAAAATATTATTTTTACCATGTATATGAAATGAAAATGGTTTGGAAATCGAAGAACGGATTATATATATATATATATAATTAAAACAAAACGAATAACGACGCTGTACTTCGTGTTTTGGAATCGTGATTTTAAATGATTATACTGAGAAATCCGACCATCGGATTTCCCCGAAACCGAAATCGTTGGGTTCGCTTTGAAAATATCTTTCCAACGATATCAAACTTGTAAAGATCCAACGGTTAGATTGTGTGAAATGTTTAATTCAAATCTGAATAAAAACAGCGCCAGAATGAATTTTATATATATATATATATATATATATATATATATATATACACACACATAAATTAAAACGAATAACGGCGCTGCAGTTCGTGTTTTGAAATCGTAACTTTAAACGATTGTACTGGGAGATCCGGTCGTCGGATTTTCCCAAAACTGGAACCATTGGGTCCGCTTTGAAAAGATCTTTCCAACGATATAAAATTTGTAAAGATCCAATGGTTAGATTTTCAGATATGTGTAAATCAAATCTGAAGAAAAATACTGCCATGGCCGCGTTATGGCCTGAAGCGTTGTTTAAATAAATGGGAAATATTTAAATAAATAAAAATAGTGATAAATCATTATAAAATATTATAAACGATATGGAATGGAAATAAACCGAATTTACTCAGTTTATTGGATATTTGATGGTTGGATGTGTTTGACATTAAAATTGTATTAATGAACTGAATTATGGATGTCAAATAATTTAACCATGGACAAAATTGATTTAAAATTCTATACATACGCGAATTATTTGAAAAGGCCTAGTTAATTCTCATTTCAAATAATTGATCGACGATAAGAAGTCGAAGATATGAAGACGGTGCAAGACTGATGATCTTTACATCGAATGAATGATTACTGATGCCTTTGATGGGAGTTGCTGCCCTGAAGGGGTTAGTTACAGTGGTGGTTGTCCGGACGTACTTGTTGATTGTTCGGATGTGCGAGGGCCTCTCTCCTGTATTGGACACATGGAACGAGGAATAAGATGCCTCCGGTTTTGTTCAGACCCAGAACGGACTTGTAAATGGATGTGTGTCTGACGTTGTAGATTGACAACGTGGCATGCAGAGATGCTGTGATCAAGGCTTTTGTTGAAAAGCAGAGTTTTGTGGTTGATGATCAAAGCATGGCTTTAATATAGCTATCTTTGTGTATAGCGTTAATTCGCGAGCCTCACACCCTAGTATGAACCAGAAACGGGAGAGGACCTCATGAAGGACATGCGTTTCTTTCTAGCTAGGAGTGGTGTCAAGATTTTGCACGCCCTAATATTTTACTTATGTGGATGATGGAAGCGAGGCGTGTAACAACCTAGATTCCGACGGACCGTTTTTTTTTTCAAAATTCAATCCATCGAGACCAGATTTAGTTGCTCTGGTATCGTGCAGAAAAGACAGAGAAAAGAGATATGTCAGAGTACGGAAAAACACCTCACAGCGAAAGGAATAAAATATAATATATTTTAAAACATAGCTTTATCTTAATCACAAAACTGCTAAATCAGTATTCCCAAAGGTATAAGTCTCTACCTAACTTGCGAATGTTATGAGGAGGGGGTCAGAACATAAGTTCTGTGTGAATGAATTTAAACTACACTTCTTGAATAATCCTACATATATCGTTCAATTACACTTTCTTATTTATTAGGTTATACGTGTTATTAACACTCAAAGCTTACACACACGTCACACCCATCTACCTCCTAGTAGATTAACCTAATATAGTGTATATGTAGCTACCCCCAAACTGAGGTACACCCCGTGATACCCTACTCGCACGGTCTCCTCCGTATCGCCACAGTAATATGCGCAGTCCCTCATCCTATGCCATAGTAACGTACAATGCTACATCCGCGTAGAACCACTATCGCAGTGCTACGTAAGCGTACTGACTGCTATCCTCGAACTATTCGATCGAGTTTGGTTCCATCACCGAATAATGCCCTCTAGTCTACCATACACCACCCAGAGCAGATATGGTTATACCTAGACTTTCCCATGTACATATCATCAATCGTACTCGATGTTTCTACTGCACATAACCTCTACTTGTGCACCCAAGTTCCGTGGTAGGGATACACCAGAAAACACGGAACTCGGTCGGTAGATTTTCTATATCTGTACGGGCCCGCCTCTAAGAGTATCCAATGTACATATATCCCTTGGGTCTGGTTTTTCTATGGTAGCTATGGCCCCACCTCAGCCCCTCCCTCAACTAGTAAAGACCACACGAGCTAAGCGACCACCCCTAACAAGCAAACAATCTAAACATCCATGTGGGGTCTCCCCGCACCCGTCCCTTGATAGCAAAGGTTAAAGATCTCTAGGGGTTAGCTTTGATCTTTTCGCATTCCCTAGGTTGCTGGTGACAGGCGTCCGGCGATCTTGCTATCGTTTGGTCTTGACCCTTCACCTCCGCCTGAGGCAATCGCCGAACCACCCTTAATGCCACCGCGTACAGCATTCTGACTGCCCCCTACTTGTGCAGTCAAGGCCCACCTACCTGGTAGTTCTACGCAGACCCTACCTCTGTAATCCTAACCCGAAGCTAAACCACTACAGAGGACTACCAGGAGCACCTTTAGCACCTCTGGAAGCCGCATGCTTCCCCTTCCAGTCCGTTAGAGCCACCAAAATAGCGAAAGTGCGCTCTTCTCGTGCCTTATGACACCATCATGATCTACCTCGTTGGGTTATTCATCCTACAACGTACGGACTGCTTCAAGTGCCTTAGTTTTATATGTCATTAGACCCTAAGTCTAACCATTTATTTCACGCTTATGCCACCTCGTCAACTTTCTCATTTAACTTGGTTATTCACATTAGCTTCCTTTTTTTTTCGTATTCACCAAGTTACCCTTGCTTATTAGTTCAATTTATACTTAACCCACTTAAGTCCATTAATAAGCCCACAACATGTTATTTTCCATTCTCATAAATTATTCCCTTTTTGGGTTACAACCACATGTTATACTTAATTCATAGTTAAGTATGCCTTATCACACATACATACTGATTAGGAGAATAACCCTCTAAACACCAGCCCCGAAGACCGAAATCAACATCAGACTGGAACCTAGAGAATTACTCAACCCAACCAACATATATGATTCAAATTTACTTCTTTTCCACTCATATAACTTGTATCATTTTTAATTTCACATTTCTCCTTTCCAAACCACTTAATTTAAGTATATCTTTACATATAAGTTATCTCGTCTTCCTTATCGTTCCCTATAACTTATCTTGTCCCATAAGTTATAATTTCCACCTATTATCCTTTCTTGCCTTATTCAAGTTTATTCATAATAGGTTATTTATCATTCCCCATTTCTTGTCATTAATTTTAGATTTGACTTATTTCATAGTATAAGTCGTCCCACCCTTCAAGTCTTGTATTACATCTTAAGTCATAACCTTCCCTTGTCACTATGACAAGTTTGCCTATTATTTAATTTTACATCACCGCAACTCAAGTTTATAATAGGTAATTATCATTCCCCCATTACTGTGTCATTAATTTTAGATTTGACTTAACCCTTCCTTTTACTTAACCTATTACTTAAACTTTACCCAATTCAATTAATTTATGATACTGTTACAGGTCCCATTTGGTTAAGCATATCTAAATTCTATTTCACATGTCACACGTGTCCCACTTAACCCCCTTTTTATTACAGTTTCCATGTCTTACACATGTTTTACTATGGTTAAGTCTACCTTGGTTATGTCTTACATCACATGTCTCACAACGATTAAGTCCACATTAGTTATGCTTTACATGTCATTTATATCACTCACTTAACCCTCTAACCATACCCATGTCATCCACTTGTCTTATTATGGTTAGTATTTCTTAATTTATTTATAATGTCATAACGATGTATGACCTCTCACATTAGACGTCCGTTCGTGGCTGCTGGATTTGTCGGGTGGTTCCGGGCAGTCTTACACCACAAACGCGCCTAACCTCGTATCATAAACCGTTACGCCTCTAGTTCTTTCCGTTGACCTCTCACATTAGACGTCCGCTTGTGGTTGCTGGATTTGCTGGGCGGTTCCGGGCAGTCTTACACCACAAACGCGTCTAACCTCGTGTCATAGGCGTTCATTAACAATCGTCTTTCACCCAAACCCCAAATTCATGTCATATGTTCCAAATTCAACTTAATTACATTTCATTTTTATGCCTATTTCCAATTTTCCATTCACTACACCAATTACATAATAGTTAGCCAATTTTCATATTACAAAAAATATCCAATTATAGCCAAATTCACTAATTCCATGTTATTCATACCCAAACATGCCAATTTCCAATATCCAATTATACCCAATTTCATATAATCAATATTTTCCCAATATATATACCCCAACATTCCCATGTTCATACATATAATCTAATTCACCCTCTAGGCTTACTTTTCAAGTCACGAATGAATTTCACCAATCCATGTTATCCAATTACATATTGTTAATATTGAATTATACCAATTCCATATCCAATGACAATTATGTCAAACATACGTAAATTCAATATTATAGATTATATTCCTCGATCGCATAAAATAGATTATGCCCAATATATGCAATAACAATTGTTATGCCACAAACCCCAAAATTACAGATTATATTCCAATATCCCCATATTCCAATCGTGCGTATTGTATAATAAGATTTCGTCTAGGTTCGAGATAACCTAGATTCAAAAACAAAAACGGGAAAGGTTAAAAAGGAGAGAACTCAAACGTAGGCATAAATAAAGTAACAGATCTTATTAAATTAACATCATATTCATTATGGGGAATGGTAAACGATAGAAGCAACATTATACAACAAATATAGTTTTAAATCCATTCACATTGACTGGTTTAGAGAAATAAGCGATTTGTTGTTGATGTAGAACGCTGATTTAGTCTTCTTATATGATTGTGGGTGAAGAGCATGAATTGTTGATGAAGAATTTTGCTACTTGATTTGATTAAACTCCAAAGTTGTTGAAGAACTTGCAATTTAGTTTAAGGTTTTGGGGCGGCGGCCATGTTTGGTTGAAGTTTGGCAGCATGGAGGCATCAAATGGAATTGTTTATGAATTAGGTTAGGTCTAGGCACTATTTTGTAGGTGTAGAGAGCGTTTAGGGCCCTAGGATTAACCTAGAAGCCATCCGGTCCGTAAAGCATGTCAAACCATGTCACAGGAACAAAAACTGCCCAGATCTAGGGTAGGTCGACCCCCTGGTCGACCTGACCCCCTGGTCGACCTGCCCTGTTCTAGGCGGGAAACTTCCTGCCCAGCTATGTGGGTCGAATTTCGAACTGTTTTGAATCTTCCGAAGGCCATAACTCTTTCATACGGAGTCTGATTTTCAAAAACTTGGACTCTATTTCATGTAGAATTCCAAGACGAATGCAATGGCGATGTCCATTTTACTTAGTTCCTGATATTTAAATTAAGTATCCTTATTTTATTATCTTCTTCGTTACGTACACTGTCATTGAATTAATCTTTCCTTTGTCTTTCATGTATTAATTAATTTCCATTGTACATCACCATATTTACCTATCTATGCATATACATATATACGTTTTAATTATATTAAAAATGCAGGGTGTTACAAGGCGCCTCAGTTATTTCGGTCTCTGAGGAGCCGATGGATGGTTTGGTAGATATACCGGCCAGTTTGACGCCCCATAGGGCGGGGAAACACAGTGTTCAGGCATTTTAATTCACTCTGTGTGGACCGGCCCTGACGATCCAAGGGCCCACCCGAGTCAGGGTCCTGAGACACGGGCTAGTGCGTCTCGAAGCGGTAACGACGATCCCTTGCCTTGGTTCATGACGGAAGTCCAATTTCCAATACGACATTGAGCGGTTTTGATTGTAAACCTATACCTGGCGACATAGTGGTATGGGGCAGTTATGCCGTCTATGATTGATACTTATGATTGAAATTGTTTTTGAAACATATAAACACTAGTATTAATGTCAAATGCTTTTGTTTTATACGTATGAAGCATATTTTGGCCATTATAAGGTAAAACTCTATCCTCCGGCTTGCGTTGCATTGTGTGATGGAACCTGAGTCTTATAATGGCTTCATTTTTGTAAAAAGCATTGCGATGTTTAAATGATTTACTTGTTTTAAGAACTGACAATCCAATGGAGTAAACCTGTTCCGCGTTAGCGGCGTGATCCTGTGATTGGCCTTATTATAAAAATAAGTTAGTTAAATTTCTCATCCCAGTCCCATGACTGACCCGTAGTTTGTTTCACTTGCAAACTCGGGTGCCCTATTTTCTACACGGGCCGCCTTGTATTCAGGTTTTTAACAGGCTCTTTCTGGATAGCTATGGAGCTGAAGATGGATTCTATCAATTCTATTATGCTGTTCAGCATTTGTTATGTATATTATGTTTAATTCCGTTGTATACATTTTATATAAAGCTGAAACTGTATTTTGTACCAAGTGTGATCCTGTTATACTGTGTAACTCTGATGATTATTATTTCCAGTGTAATTTGATGTACATTATCTGGTGTAATTATATATTTCTGTTATGTTGTTATTTTTTATGTGTTATATTCCAAAGATTATCCTTGCCACCGCGGAACGGGGGTTTGGGATCATCACACAAAGCCTACTAGCAACACCAAATAGAAGTCCCTTAAAAGAATCAATAGGTAAATGACTTTGGTCTCTCGAAATGTGAGAGGGGTTTACACGGATTTCAAAATGAATCAAGTATTAACCTTCTCGAAAACCATTTTACTATAGCTTATCATTCTCTCATCTATATCTGACATCTATAGTAATCTAATTAATAGAATGGTGTATGTAATAAGAAGAAAAATATTTGGATTAAGAAGTGACAAAGTGCATAAGCTAACCTTGATTTGTCCATTAGTTCTAGTAGCTGCTGCAACCATTCCAGTGCCACCTTTGGGGAGAATAAAGTTTTGACGCATATGCTTTGAGGATTATTTTAAACACCTAATAGGATAATAAAACAAAGTCATACACGATGTATTTCATTGACTATATAACTACTAAATGAGATGCAAGAAGTTGTTTACCATTAATATTGAGATATCTTGCTTGAAATGTTAGAAACAACAATGTGGTATTGATAGCTACAAGCAAGGTCAAACCAGACTTTTCAATGTTATTTTTTTCCGTGGTCCGGCCAAACCAATAGCTAGGCTTTTCAGTTTTTGTTTTTCTTTAGTTATGCCAAAAAACAGCTGGACTTTCGGTGTGTATACAAGCTACGAATACCTAAAAATCTGGATTCACCAGCGTTTGCATCTTAAAAATGTAAAGGCAGAAAAAAACTGATATATCAAAAAATAATATTGATCTGGATGTGATGATATCTACATTAAAATAGGAAACAATAGTTTGTTTTGTTGACATTGTAGTTGCAACATGATTTTGCAAAGTCAACGCCTTAGAATAGGAAACAATAGTTTGTTTTGTTGACATTTTGAGTAGATGATACGGTTCCGAACTAAAAAATGGGAGCTTCATTTGTTTTCTTGACATTAAACATGAGCAATGCGAAGTTGATATCGGGAGCATATTTGCGACTAGAGAAATCCAGACTAAAGTTTTTAAGTATATTAGCCTTAAGATATGGTTTACGAAAACTTCTTTGCATTCTGGGAGCTGGAAGTGATCATGTTTATGTATTTTGGACAATAGCCAGGAGATTTTCGGGCTTAATATATTGTTAATAATCACTTCCGTTTCGCTAAGAGGCAGAGACCAAGACAAATCCATTCCAATGCAAAGGCATGCTAGACTAGGAAAGTTTCAATTAAGTGGCCTCCTCAGCCTTAAGTGGTTTGCTGATTTTCTCACAAATCACATTTTAGATCACAAAATAACACCGAAAGAATTTCACACAGATCCAAAAGATATAAAAACTTGAAGAAGATATCATTAGAATACCATCTGCTCCACTAAGGACATGATTAAAATGTCTTTTGTTATATTTTGGCCTCTGGATGAAATATTGTACTTTGAAAAGGCATGTATACCCAAACAAACGACTGAAAAACAATTGTATGGAATAATGGATAACTCAGCTGGCCTTAAATAGGTGCAGTACAAACAAAACCAGAACCACCATAATTTACACAGCACACATAATAGTTTTGATCCATGCAAACAAAACAGAGAAAAAGTCCCTAAAAAACAATATAATACTATCACACAATGGACAACACATGACAAAATAATATAATACTAAGTGGTGAGGAAACTTGTCAAACTATCACCATATTTCCTTTTAAGGTGCATAACATTAGTATGCCATTAAGTTTTGAAATGTCAGCATTCTCAGTTTTTATTAACTTCAAAATTATAAGATTACATTGGTATGCCATTAAGCTTGAATTACTAAATGCAATTGGTGATCTTTACCAAATGCTATTTGTGTCACATTGATGCTCCATCTTACTACTATGTTGAATGGGAAAAAATGCAATAATGTTCCAACTAGGTTGGGTCTACTTGAATTGGTTGCTGAATAGTTTTATGTGTTTCAGATATAGACATGCGTTTGTTGAGTTAGTACATTTGGATGTATGGCCAAACTAATATACTCAAATATGATATGTACCTTACACCGGAATCTATCCCATAAGGAAGTGTATAAACAAGAAATACTAGAGGGACTACAAAACAAAACAAAAAAAGAACCAAGTCAAATCTATTTTAACCAATATCCTACTGCTGTAAGCTTGCTACTATCGACGTGAATTATTAGTTACATGGTAAGTTCAGAGTCATATTTCTGAGATCCAGCGCATAAGTACTAACCCCCAGAATTCAAGCTTGTAAATTATACTTTTAGTTTTAATAAGGGAAAAAAGACATCTTGATCTCACCACACCGAAAGGATAGAGGTTTCCAGCTACGGATTAGGCAGCAGTCCAGAAAGCTATACAAGCAATTCAAATTATCATCTATGTAAATAAATTTAATAATTACCCATTACTGCTTAACACTGAACTTATTCAAATTAGCATATAAATTAATGACATATAATAATTATCAGATTTATGAAATAGTGGAATTGGGATTTTTTTCTTCCAATTTATTTAATTATCCATATGGTATTTTATTCCATTAAATTAGTGTCAAAATACCCAGTTTAGTTCAGTTTAATAATATAGTGTTTATTTAGCCAAATAGAAAATGCTCAAGAAGCAATGACATGATTAATTAAAGTAAAGCTATTAAATTTCAATCTATGAAATAACTTTATAGGTAATCAAAACTATCAATAACCTATGCCAAAATGTTGTACATGTCGATACAAGTTCAATGCAAAAAATCACTTGTCAATCAGGCTGAAACTTAGCAAGCTGTGAGTTATAGAAATCCAAAAATATTTATTTAAAAGTTTTAACTATAAAACATTTCCTCACCCAAAAGCTTACAGATCTGAGCGACTTAGCCCATTCCCAATTTTGTCTCTCTCAAAACCAGATTTGTTTATTATTTGGAGACAAATAACAATCTGATTACACATGATCGATTTCATCAGAGTAAAAAAGACCGATATAGCTAAATAGTTGTTTCAAACACATGATCGATTTCATCAAAAACATATTGTTAACCCTAGCAATTATATGATGAACAACCCTCTAAACAAAATCAAAGATTAGGATTTCAAACTTGAAAAATACCGATGAAAGGGGCACCTAGTCGTTTGATCGGAGATTAGAGTTTAAGACATCGTTGAGTTGACTATGGAGGAGTTAACAATCTGATTACACGCCTTCTAAAATGAGAACGGATGCGAAGATATTAAATTAAGTGACAGTTTTGATTTGGGTTATTTAGCTGGGGATAAAATTGGGAGGGGATAGGAAAATGATTGGAGAGGAAGATACACGTTAATTATCATTTTGGAGGGAAGATGAAAATTTTAGAGCAAAAGAGCCTTACACAACACAATTACAAAAACACTTTAAAATTACGCGTTATTAACAGGCATTATTAATAATATATTTTCTTGTAGTGTTCATCTGAGACAAAATATGCGTTCATGATGTGATGTATCATTTGCACAGTTTCTTTTACGAGTTTGAATTGGAGACGAGGTCCATGTTCAAGATGATATTATACAACTTCAAGAAGATAACGTTTTACCTTGGATCACCCCTGATTCTATTTTCAGTTTGATTCACAAGTATTTCCCGAACTTAATGACAAAATTTGTGATAATGATTATATCATGGAAAGAGCAATATCAGCCCCAACAAATGAAATGGTGGATGACATTAATAATACAATCGTACAGATTTTTCCAAGTAATGAATACACCTACTATTCGTTTGACAAAGTTGAGGAAGATACAAATAAACTTTATCAGTTAGAATTCCTATATTCACTTGCTCTAGGTGGTTTACCACTACATAAATTAAGACTTAAAATAGGATCGCCAATCATGTTGCTTAGGAATATTGATCCCGGAATTGGATCAACTAATGGCACTAGATTAATATGTCGTGTCTTTCACAGAAATCACATTAACGCAGAAATCACTATTTGAAATTTTCGAGAGACAAGAGTATTTATTACACGTATACCACTTAAGCCTTCTGAGAACATCAACATGCCTTTCAACCTTATACGAAAATAATTTCCTGTTAAATTAGAATTTTCGTCAACTATTAATAAATCACAAGGACAAACCATCCCTCATGTTGGTATTTATCTTCATGAGCATGTTTTTAGCCACGGCCAGCTTTATATTGCTTTATCTAGAGGAGTGGCATGAAATTCAACAAAAGTCTTGGTAAAAGGGGAAAATTCAAAATAGGAAACGTACATACACTAAAAACGTGGTATACAAGGATGTATTGTTAACATGGAACCTTGAACTTGTTTAACTATATCACAATTTTTTTCATTTCACATGTACTATATTTTCAATTTTTTTTCTTTCACATTCATTTTTCCTTTTGTACAAATTTAATAATTCCGTCGACAACTCCGTGCTATTGCCGATGTCAAACCTTAGAATAATAAGAGGTGAACAATGATTACTGAACTAATCCGTTGAGATGAAAATTATGTAAACGCATATAAAGACTGTTCGTAATACCTACTGGATTTAACTATAGAAGTTAAAGATGATGCCGCTGAAGGTATGCATACATTTTTGTCATTTTACATACCAAGTTTTTTTTTCTTTGAGTCCTCTGTGCATTTCTACCATCCATTTGGAAAAAAAATCATTAACTGCAGTTAATGAACTGGAAGCATACATGAGGTCCACTCCAAACTTTTAGAGTGTACAAAACATTTTATCTTCGGTTATTTTGCATCAATTCAAATTGTTTGGACTAGCGCACTACTTGAAACATGGAAACATAAGCACGGTGCTATATAAACTTGGATTTAAAGATGTAAGTTTTTTCCCACGTATTATATTTTAATTCTACTTTGTAACGCTTATGCTTATCTCATTACTTACTTTGTCAACATCCTCAGACGAGTTTTTCATCTTCTGATGGACTTTGCAGCAATTTGACCTTCGCTTTCAGCTTCAGCATGCAACTACACTTCTTATACCTTATGTCAAGTTACTGCATACTGCTCTTCATTTGAAGTTCAGCTATTTACTTATGCCTATATTTAATTCTTCACATTTACATACTTATCTATTAATGCTGTTTTAATCTGCTTGAATTACGAAACTTTTTCTTGACAATTTTGTCTACCTTGAAATTACAGGATTCTAGTTCCTACTGATTTGTTATCCATGTCTTCTACGTTATGCGATAAAAAAAATAACCTACATCATACAAAATGTTTCCTTTGAAAAACTAAACAGTAGTAAGATGACTTCCAGGAACATAACCATCTAAATTCATACCCTGCTGAATAGAACAACATACTGACGCTGTTCTTTTGTCTGTTTTGCCTCAATTTTATGAAGCACAAACAACTGCAAACATATATGATGAAGTGTGATCTAAAGCATCCTCCACGTGACGAGCTTTAGCCTAATGGAACCCTATGCATGTTTGCAGTCGACGGAAAGAAGAACGTAGCTTACACCCAAAATCTCTGCAATTTGGCCATACTTTTCCTTACTCACATGACTGTTTATTATGATATTCATTTATTTCTGCTCTACGTTCTATGTGAATGTGATGACTGAAGGTGCCACATGGTTGTATATGCATATATCACGCACTCCTGCATGCTATGACTCTGGAAGGTTTTACGATAAACAATTTGTATATGTATTATTTTTTAAATAGAATATTGTTTTGACTTTCATTACAACTTTATATCACATTTTAAATTTTTGTCTACGTACAATAGGAAGTGGTGGCAGATTCTACTTCAGCATCATATTACATGTCAGTAATCTTTCATGGGGAATAAAAATTTCCTATCTTCATACT
The DNA here is from genome assembly GCA_030737875.1 of Allium sativum. Lineage (NCBI taxonomy): Eukaryota > Viridiplantae > Streptophyta > Magnoliopsida > Asparagales > Amaryllidaceae > Allium > Allium sativum. Next base: position 232,888,569 of record CM060924.1, on the reverse strand, counting down.
TTATTTACTAAACATGGACAAGTTAGGGATTGTAACATCTCGTAAATTTCAACCATTTAAATATTGATTCATATTAAATTAAGGGTGCTACTATTCACACCTCTATTTACGCTTCTGGCCACCAAAACTAAAAGCACCCCAAATATTTTAATTTTTCTCTTCTGGCCACCATCGAAATTAATAACCAAAAAATGCAGAGGCTGTCCGCTCCTTCCTCTATAAGAGCGCTTCCTTCCTCCCTTACTTCGTCGGTTGTGAAATGATTTAATAATCCATTTTCATAACCACATTAGAAATTTTAATTTTGATAAATGAATACTTACTTCGTCGGTTGTGAATTGATTCGTTAAATCAACATTTATGTCTTTTGAGTCATTTGATCGAACGTCTTGCATCATATTATCACAACCATCATGTTTATTGTCCAACTTATCATCATTCAAATACTCCAACTATCTCGGCAAAAATAATAGTAATTAATGTATCAATTTGTAAAAGAAGATACATAAGTTATACAGATAAAAACCCTACAAGTCAAAACTTAGATTGTCATTCTCTATTACAACGTCATCAAATTTAATGTCCTCTAAGCTTGAAATTTCCAACAGAGCGGAAAAAATATCCTAAAACGCAATGGAAAACTCTAACCATTAAAAAAACCCTAACAACATGTTGTATATCATAATAGAAAACAATAAAAATCAAACAATTCTAATTTTTTTTTAATCTTCATCTTCCATCTCTATTAGGCAAAAAAGAATATATGCTTTTGTAAGGGTTTAGGGTTTGAAATTGTAAAAAAGTAAGTGTTTTTTAGGAGAAGTACGGTGGTGAATAACTAAGTGAAGGAATAATATATGGTGGCCAGAATATAAAAAATATTCATCTGAATTAAATTTATAAAGGTGGTCGGAAATGCAAATCGGGGTGTGAATAGTAGCACCCTAAATTAAAAAAAATGATTTCTATACGTAGTTGATAAACAATGATTTTATATGTTTCGCATTAAATCAATTTAGCGCTTTAATGAAATTAAAAGAATATTTTAATTTATATAAGTTATATATGTTCACTTTTAAAGTTGAGGATAATTTTATAAAGAGAATAAATTTAAATCATGAAAACAATATTTTATGGTCATTGAATAATAGTTGTAGATGATATAAAAACGATTTTGATGTTAAACTTAAAAACTTTATTTTGAATTTGAATTTGGATTGTATGTGTTTAGTCTAATTTAAATACACTGGATCGGTTGTTAAACTACAAATTCCATAATAAAATTTCCATAATGCTATCAAGGAATAAAACACTTAGTAGATATGGTATTTAACAAAGTTTAAATAAGTAAATGTATCATCCTAATTTTCAGCTAAGTATAACAAAAGAATTTTTTTTGGAAGGAATTAATTATTCCCTTTTGATTTTTGTATTAGAAATAAATACCGAATTATCTTTTAATTACTCAATGGAATCTTAATTATTCGCAAGCGTTCTTCCTTATCTATTTCTCTCTTTAACAGTGAATTGTTTTCTCTAGTTTTGAAAAAAAAAGTGTTTATTTAATAAACGCACAAATTTCCATATTATTACCTTATTTATGAATAATCAACTAAAGAGAAACATTTCCAAAACAAATACATACCAGGAATCCTATCAATGATATTGGTTGAATTTGGATAATAAGTGTAACAATTATCACGGTAAATTTTAACAATACAAATATGTATTTTAGATATGTTTGTTGCAATAATAATGAAACGTTTATTAAATTAGAAATTCGTACCTATTATTTGTATATCTTAATTTTGAAATATGTTTTAATTAGTATAATTAGTATATAGCCTTTTATTACCATCCTAATAATTTTAATATATTTTAGAATTTAATGTTGGAATTAATTAGATTTCTTTAGTAGAAAAATTGAAAATAAATGTAATCAATAATTTTAAAAAGAGAAACATATGTTTATGCTTATATGAAAAATAATAATCAAATGAGTATAAATTTATATATAGTGGACAACGATATTAAATACTGGTCCCACATTTATTTGATTTATATTCTAATTATCTTTTGTTTCCCATTTCATGTATCGTTCCTATTAAACTTCCATCTACCATTACTTTCTCATGTATGTTTCATACATTCACTAATGTATATGCATTAAATGTAAAAGTAAAATAAAAAATATATTTAAACATGTTGCCATGAATGCATTTCATGAATGCATGACACTTTATTTATTTCTTTGAAGCTTGCTTCCATTGATCCACGCATGCATATAAAAAATATATTAAATGTTGTATCTGTTTCATTCATTCATGATGTTCTTTAATTCTTTGCCTTCCCATACTTCTTCCTTTCCTATTCCTATGTGTTTCCAAATTTCACTCCCTATTCCCTTCATTTTTAAGTCTCCGCCATTTGCGTATATAAGGAAGAAGACATGTTTTCCAAAAAAAAAAAAAATACAAATTGATAAATATAATATTTATACATATGTACAAACTTTGAAATTTGAAATGAAAATGAATATGGTATGAATCATGACTGGTTATAATAATTTTGGTATTAAATTGTATACTTATGGAAATAACAGTAAGTTCAAATTAATAATCCTGTTCAAGCATTAATAGTGGAAGGAATAAAGGCTTGACCATAATTTCTTGCTTAATCTTTGCACACGTGCAATACACACACAGCACGCGCGCGCGCGCACACACACACATACACATACACATATATATATATATAATTTATTACATTAAATTGGGAAGCAGTGAATTAGACATCTCAATAAAAAATAAAAGAAAACTACCTTGGGCAATAATGCAACGGTCGGTTTCAAAATAGCAGTCACGTGCGCTATTCTTACTGTATATATTAACATACTCATATTATTTTCAAGCCCGTCTCTCTCCTTTTCCATTTCTTTTCTACTCTGCTATTTTTCTTCTTTTCGTTCCAGACCTAGCCTTAATAACAAAAAAAATGGAAGAAAAAAATGGATGTCTTCCTTCCACCACAAATTAAAAATCGATCTTTGTTCCCCTTCCCGAACCCAAATCAACCACCGTAACGTGAAGCTCTGCAACATCATGTGCCTCCAGCATTGACCATCAACGAATTTCCTTCTCCAAATCCATTCAAAGTGAGTGTTTACTAAAGATTAATCATTTTTTCAAGTGTATTAACCTTAGCAAATTAACTAAATAGAATAGTTAATTGATTTTGGGTTTTTTTGTCTCTGTGTTTGTCAGACTATCAATTAGCTTGTAGAAGCTTGGCTTGATTTCCTTATATTTGTCTCATATTGTGTCTACATTTGAAAATGACAAATGCATGCTATATATTTTGTTCCCATCTACACCTACCCTATTACACATATTACTATACACTACCTATGCACTTATGATTATTTGAAGTTGAATTGTTGTGATATATTGGGCCTTACGTTGCCTTGTTAGGAAATGGGAACATGTTGTTGAAACGGTTGCTGCTCGCGCCTACTTTGCACCCACAGCCTTAGTATTGATGCATATAGACTAAAAGGGGTTAACCAAAAAGTTGTCATGTAGGTTAAACATTGTATATTTATACACATATGTCTGGATCATATATACCTCAATTTTTATTGAACCTATGTTGGGTTGGCTTGTGTCTTTGTATTTCCATGTGTTGTGTATTGCTTCATGCGTGTGGGTATTATATATGCGTGTGTGTTTATCATGAAGTCAGTAATTTAAAGCATGTTAATATTGACTTCTTTATTTTCATATTGCATGCCCTTTCTGTGCATGTTTGGCATTCTCCCTCGTTTTCCTGTAACCGCTGCATTGCCTTTCATACTGTAATGGGCATACCTATTGCTTTATGTGATTTCAGTCAAGTTTACATTTCTTAGTGCCACCTTTCACATTCATATGGACTAATTTTCAGCCTCCTCAAATTATAGCTTTCTGTTTATAAAAGGAGATATGTATAGTTAGTTACTCTCTTTAGTTAAAGAGGCCATGCATATTTGTAAGTTACCTTTAAAGCATCGTTTATGTATATCCATGCTACCTTGACTTTTACCATGCTTAGTTTTAAAAAAAAAAAGAAAAACGTGAAACAGACACAACTAGCTTATATGTTTGCCCTTCAAAATTTATATGGCGCTAGTCGTGATTACACCTTGCTGTGAAATTTAAATGCATGCATGCAACCCCGTAAAGGCTCTACTGTTTGCATCTAAATTTATATAACTTGGACATGTTACTTGGCAATCAACATCTTTTATTTGACTAAGCGCGTATGGATTTATGTTACCCGCGCATGTTATTTGTATTGATGACACGTATGGAACATTTCAGCTCACAAAGAAGAGAGGCACGTGGAGACACATGCGCGTGCACATAGATTTGTCAAATTGACTGCAAATTTTATTTTGTTTGAAATCTATGTACTTTCGCTGTGTAAATTTATTGTACAACTATGATATTTTGTGTAAATTGCTTCCGCTGTGAGATATTGTAGTGATTTATTTTGTGATTTCTGTGTCTGATTCTGGTTAAACTTCATAAGCTAATAACAATCTGTCGTTTTGAACGGTTTTGAAGTGATCGAAAATGACAAATTGTTATTAGCTTAGGAGGTTTTTAACAGTGTAACAACCCGAAAAATCCGAACCAATTTAAAAATTTTATTTTGGCAATTTTAATGAATTTTAAATATTTAAAATGAATTATTTTAAATAATAATGACGAGAAACTTATTTTGAAGAGAATTAGAACGTATATATTTATTTGAATCGTCGTTATAATATAAATATTTATTTTAAATTATAAAAGGAATTGTAAATGACGCGGTAGTTTGAAAATTCGATTTCAAATTTCAAATGTATGTACAGGATTCAAAATAAACCGGATTTTGGTGAAACCAAAAATAGTAGAATCTATTTGAAAATATCTTTCTAACGAATCCGAAAAACTGAAATTTCATTGTGGGAATAAAAAGTTATGCCTAGTTGAAAATTCAGAATAGTCACTATGAAAATATAGCCCTTAAAAATGGAAATTTTGCAAATTACTTCCATTTTCGACGAAACCACTTTTGTTAGATCCGGGATGTCAAGTCATTGCTAGATTTAAAAATTCATAATTTTCTGAGTCAATATGTTAGCATGGCAAAAGAAAATGTGTTTTGACAGTTTCAGTCAATTTGGATCGACCAGAAAATGGCCATTTTTCAAACGGTCTCCAAATTTGATGAAATTAGTTTTATTAGAACCGTATCGTCAATACGAAGTTGGGAAATATTTTTCTGGAATTTTTAGAGCCCGTATGTGGCCCCGGTAAAATGAAATGTGCGTTCAAATTCAATATATAGATTTATATTTTGATTTTAAAGAAAATTGATTATAACAATCGAATTGGCTTACAAAACATATCCCGTTGTGTTCGGAATGGGGGTAATTAGCTATTTATCTAAATCGTGAAATTCTTCATATCTGAATTTTGTGATTGTTTTGATAACTGGTATCTGTTTCAACCAAGATGCTTATGTTGGTTGATTTAATGTTCGAATATATAAGGCTCACTGTTTGGAATAAATTGGATATACAGTTCACTTTTGGGCAAGCTTCAGTATTATTTTGCCACATGAATTTTCAAGTTTGTGTCCTATTTTGCACCGCCGTAGGTCTGTTTCAACACTTCTCAATTGTGCAGAATGGGTAGAGCCTGACTTAGTTTGTAAATGAACATGCCAATATTTGGTAGAGCGTCTCAACAAGCCAAAGTGGGGTCCTTTTTTCTAGGACTAAAATGAAGCAATTTAGGGGATGCAAATGTCGGGCTGCTATCTTTAACTGGAACGGCTTGCGGCTTGCTCAAACAACATGAAGCACTGAACATAGTTTGGAAGCAACAACGAATGTGTACAACAAGGTGAAGTTGTTTTACCATTTGGAAATTCTACTCAGAAGTTTGGTTTGGTTTATATTGGATATAACACATTCTTTTCATCAGATTTCTACATGGTATAGCTAGTTACGACCGAGTGGGTTGTGACTGTGAAATGAACGTGGAGTACGAGAGTTGAAGTGCAAGTCGAGCACTTGTAGTGGGACCATCTGACCTCATCATGGGTCTTATTTTAATTAGCTTCTTTTAAAGTTATTTTTTTTTATTTCTTTATGTTTGTTTTATAGATGTAATTCTGGTTAGTATGCTAACCTTGCTATGTACTTTTCTTTGAAGTCAATAAAGCGTACCAATTTTCAATACACACACACACACACACACACACACACACACACACACACACACACACATATATATATATATATATATTACCCGTGTGCAAAAATTAAGCAAGAAATTATGGTCAAGCCTTTATTATTTCCACTATTAAAGCATGAATAGGATTAATAATTTGAACTTATTGTTGTTTCCATAAGTGTACAATTTTATACCAAAATTATTATAACCGGTCCTCATCCGTTCTATATTCATTTTCATTTCAAAGTTTGTAAATATGTATAAATATTATATTTATCAATTTGTATTATTTTAATTTTTTTACAAAACATGCCTTCTTCTTTATATATGCAAATGGAGGACACTTAAAAATGAATGGAATAGGGAGAGAAATATAGAAACGCATAGAAATAGGAAAGGAAGAAGTCTGGGAATACAAAGAATTAAAGAACATGCACGAATGAATGAAAAGCAAGCAACATTTAATATTATTTTTTATATGCATGTGTGGATCAGTGGAAGCAAGCTTCAAGGAAAGAAATAAAGTGTCATGCATTCATGAAATGCATGCATGGCAACATTTTAAATATATTTTTTATTTTCCTTTTACATCCAGTGCATATACATTAGTGAATTGATGAAACATACATGAGAAAGTAATGGTAGGTGGAAGGTTAGTAGGAACGATACATGAAATGGGTAAAAAAGATAATTAGAATATAAATCAAATAAATGAGGGAATAATAATTAATATCCTTAAGCACTATATACAAATTTATGTTCATTTGATTTTTTTTCCTCATATAAACATATGTTTCTCTTTTAAAAATAATTGTTTACATTTAGGGGTGTAAATCGGTCGGACCGGACCGAACGGAGGTGTGTTCAGTTTCTGTCCTAAAAAAATCGGATCGAACACGGACCGGACCAAATTTTTTCTCGAACAAATTTCGTTGTCCTAAATAAAATCGGTCGGACACGGACACGGGCGGACTAGGTCGGACTCGGTCGGACATGACTATTTATATTATATTCTGTACATTTTACTAGTTATTTTCTCATCTATACGCCGAATTTCAACTAACTCGGATGAATTCGGACGAGCTCGGACCGGACATGATTTTTCCTCGTACAAATCTTGTTGTCCTAACTCGTGTCCTAAATGAAAATCGAACGGACTCGGAAGGACGTATTTCAGTCACGGACACGAATGGACGTCGGACATTCAGAAGAAATTTACAACTCTATTTGCATTTATTTTCATTTTTTCTACTAAAGAAATCCAATTAGTTTCAACATTAAAGTCTAAAATAGGTTATAATTACTAGGATGATAATAAAAGGTTGTATTCTAATTATACTAATTCAAACATATTTTAAAATTACGATGCACAAAAGATAGGTACGAATTTCTAATTTAATAAACGTTTCATTATTACTGCAACCAACATATCTAAAATACATATCTGTATGGTTAAAATTTACCGTGATAAATGTTACATTTATTATCCTAATTCAATCAATGTCATTAATAAGATTCCTGGTATGTATTCATTTTGGAAAAGTTCCTCTTTAGTTGATTACTCATAAATAAGGTAATAATTAGGAAATTTGTGCGTTGATTAAATGAACACTTATTTTTTTTCAAATCTGGAGAAAACAATTCACTGTTAAAGAATGAAACAGATAAGGAAGAATGCATGCGAATAAATTAAGAGTCCAATAAGTAATTAAAAGATAATTTAGTATTTATTTCTAATTCAAAAATCAAAAGGGAATGATTAATTCCTTCCAGAAAATTTTCTTTTGTTATATACTTAGCTGAACATTAGGATGATGCATTTACTTATTTAAACATTGTTATATACCATATCTACTTAGTGTTTTATTTAATTATAGCATTACGGAAATTTTATTATGGAATCTGTAGTTTAACAATCGATCCAACATATTTAAATTATACGAAACACATATAATCCAAATTCAAAATTAAAGTTTTTAAGTTTAGAATCAAAATCGTTTCTATATCATTTACAACTATTATTCAATGACCATAAAATATTGTTTTCATGATTTAGACTTATTCTCTTTATAAAATTATCCATAACTTTAAAAGTGAACATATATAATTTATATTTCTCAAAATATTATTTTAATTTCATTAAAGCGCTAAATCGATTTAATGCGGAACACAAGCTACTATTAACTCGCTTTCTTTTAATTAGCCGTTACGATCAGTTTAATTTCAACTCATTAAAATCGTTGTTTGTCAATTACATATAGAAATCAATATTTTTGAATTTAATATAAATTAATATTTAAATGGTTGAAATTTACGGGATGTTACAGGGATACCAAACTTGAGTTTGATAGCGATAGTGGTAGATCTATGGTACTTGGATTTCTCTGTTACGACACTGTTGAAGAGGCAACCAATGCTAATTCTACCCTAGATGGCTATGACTTGGATGGCAAAACCATTCGTATATCTTTATCACCAACAAGGCCATCAACGAGGTTCTACCCATTTCCTATCCAAAATTGTCCAAAAAAAATTACTGTCAAATATGAAAGGAAGAACATAGTTTGATGTTGGTATCCAATTATTTAAAGGCCCAAATTTTTTTAAAACAAATACAAAAGGAAGAGGAGGCAGTATTGTCAAAGTAAGCTCTTATACAAAAAACGGACAGTGTAACCCAACAAATTTACATCAATATGTTTCTATTTGCTTAAGACTTTAACTAATACACTATTTATGGTACAACATTCCACACGCGAAGCTCGTGCCGTTACGCTCCATTTGCTGCTGAAGTAGTGGCGCTGTCCACCATTTTTTCCTCCTTTCTCCTTTGATTTTTAACATAGTGCTAGAGATGTTCTATGTAGTGGTGGGGAATGCAAAAGGAGTTTTGGATATGTAGTTGGTTATGTTGGCAAGCTCAGTTGTGACGGTTGAAAACAGAGATATAATGAAAAGAAAGTGCAAATAATAGGAAACGACGAATGTTGAGACAAGTCCCACATTGGGGAATTTGTAAAATGAATCCTGTATAAGTATAATGAGTTCACCCTTCACATTGCCAATTGGTTTTGTGATAATTCGGGGTTCTCTAACATGGTATCAGAGCAGGTTTAATACGTGCGCACAATGCCACACTTATCCACGTCACCCAATATAAAGGTCCACGTGTTAGGCTCATGATATGCCACACGTGCGGGGGCGTGTTGAGACAAGTCCCACATTGGGGAATTTGTAAAATGAATCCTGTATAAGTATAATGAGTTCACCCTTCACATTGCCAATTGGTTTTGTGATAATTCGGGGTTCTCTAACAACAAATGTTCTTTTTTTAGGTTTTTATGAGTTAACAGAAAGTTTAATGTAAAAATTTACAAAATCAGAAATTGATGGGAATTCAATAGTGTAAATGTGGATGCAAATGTGAAATGGAGTAAAAATTGCAGTTAGAACCAAATTGTAAAAGAATAGCACCGAGTTTGGAATGAGATAACCGCCTTGTGATGTCATGACAAGAATTCAATAGTGTAATGAAAAACAGTCGTGACAACCAAACGCAAATTAAAATGAGAAGCTTTTTTTTTTCCTAAAGAACAATAATAATTGCAAATGCACAAAAAGGACAAACAAAATACAAATGACAGCCGATTTAACTTAGGGCCCGTTTGGCAATCCAAAGTAGAAGTGCTTATGCTTATATGACAAGTGGTTTTACTTCTAAAAAGTAGATAAATTTGTTTGGCACAGTAACGACTTATAAGTTAAAAGGATAAAAATCCAATATGGATAGAAATAAATTTTCACAATAACTATTTGGTATTGTGATAGAATATCGAAATAAAATGTAAGATAATTCAAATTTTTAAAAGTATATGTTACAACTAGTTAACTAAAATTCACAAAACAATTCGTATTCTAAATTATAAATCACAAAACATTGAATCAAAACATGTTTATAAATACATGCATGTTATTCACACATAATCCAAGCAACTAAGTTCACTTTAACTTACAAAATCAAATAACAAACCACACAATAGATAAAAGTTGATCTTTTACACAAATTTCAAGCATTACAATTGAAATATTTAAAACTCCTAAAATCATATGGAGCCTAAAATGGCAAATGATAAAACACGACCATGCTGCGTCAGATTTGTTCTCTTTTATTGTTGAAGTCTTGTCTTTCTCCTTGAGCTGAATTCACTCCAACCAAACTTTGATTAGATTTAAGATTGTTTTCTTCAGAAAAAGACAAATCATTATTTTGAAATTCTTCAAAAATCTCATTATCTAAATCGTGATTTCAAAAATCTCATTATCTAAATTCTTCAGAAAAAGACAAATCATTATCTTTTACACAATTTAGTGCATTTATACCTTGTGTATGTTGTGTAGCATCTAGTGTAGCTTAGTTGATTTCATGTATTCATGTTTTCATTGAATTAGAAATTATGATTAGAATTGTCCACACAATATAATTCAAGTGCAATGGGTTGTTTTGGTGACATTGTGATGCTCCGTTGCCACCCGACAAAGTTCTAAGTCTTCACAAGTTGCTTGAATCGTATTTGATCGCTTTGGTTAGAAAATTCATCCGTTTTAGAATTTATAATCATAGCCATTGTTAATCTCTGGTATGAATGTTTGTGCATGCATATTTAGGTGTTATAAGTTGTTTCGGCAAGTCCTTGAAGCCTAATATACATGTGCATAACATCATAGGCCTTCGGGCATTCATCGATATCGTTTTGAATATGTTTTCAAGGCAAATTGTGCTCTGGAACAGGATTCAGACGTTTGAATATTATATATCAGACATCTGACCCGATTCAACTAATAATAGAACCAAGTAAACAAATTCAAAAGTCTGAAAATTTTAGCTTAGAAGTCTGAATTTTAATTCAGACGTCTGGCCGGAATAATTCAGACGTCTGAAAAGGGGCCAAAATGAACAAAAACCCTGCGGGTTTCTGAAAATCCCAGTTCAGGCGTCTGACCTAAATGATTCAGACGTCAGAATCTGTTTTCCTGTGGTGGACCAGAGGGGACCTCGGTCCACAGTCTGCCCCCATCCAGGCTCTTTCCCGGCCGGATCTCGGGCCGTTCGGACTTCGTTTGTGAACTTCAGCTTCACGAATTCAAATATTTCAACAGCTCGATTCATCGTCTTTGATCCTCAAGTGAATCTTCCAATGTTGATTCTTTTGGTATATTCACATTGTTTAGGATGTGAATTGAATAAGTGATCATTCTGAAGCCCGAGCACTCTATTTTGTATATCAAATTTATTCGATACTCTTGTTAATATGATTCACGACTCTAAAACGTGAATTATCGACTCGATATCCTTCGAGTCTATTCCGATATAGTTTGAAACCTTTGGGTGCTAGTTTGGGATTTCGATTCGTTCATTGATCGAAATTACAACCGTTTTCCCTTTGTTTTCCTGTATGTTGTTGTAATGTGAATTTCACATTATCGATCACCTTGGTAATTATACTCTGATCCGTGGCACCTAATATTGTGTCTTTGTTTCCTGTCGCTCCAGGGTGATTTCTAATCGTTTCTTAATGTCATTGGATTCACTAACGAGCTATATGTATATTCGATTTATCGAATTTACGTTTGTAGATTTATGATTTGAATTTACGTCATTTTGACGTAAATCCCCTTGATCGATTTGCCTCGGCAATCGTACTATTGTTTATTGTCACTTCAAATTATAAGAGGGTTTATATATTACTAATGGACCACGAATCCTTCTATGGATTCCAATCTATTAGTGTGTACAGATCCTCTTTACTCGATCGGGCGAGAAATTTAGTTTTTTACCTTAGTAACTATGACCCCTTATACTTTTACTTCGGCGAATATTTCTTGGACTCGTGCGTTCGAACATGTGAGGTGATTCTCTCTGTTTTGAATAGAAACCAATTACGGGTTCGTAAATATTCGAGAATAGCATGTGGTTATGGGACATTTCGCTATTTCCTTATATTAACTATCTTGGAGTAATTTCTATTCACCCGGATCGATGTGATCTGTTTTATAATTGTTCTTGTTGTTTTGAGTATGAACCAACAACGGATTCGTAAATATTCGAGAATAGCTAGTGGTTATGGGACATTTAACTATTTTCTTATATTCACTATCCCGGAGTAAATTATGCTCACCCGGAACGATGTGATCCGTTTTATGATTTGGACTTAGCTTCTTGGCTATGTCTCTGGAGGACTGTTGTTCACTGTAATAGTTTCCACGCTACCAGGGGAACTCCAGTCAGATAGTTTACGCACCATTTGTCGATACCTCCTGTTCATTTTATGACTTATGTTTTGTGGTCCTCGATCGCCTGGGTGGGATTTACGATTCTTGGATTTCACCTACGGGACTTCGGTCCAACTTTCTATGATTTATGATGTTTTCTAGAGATTTCACGATTTTTGTGTTTTCTCTCTTCCTGGGTCACGACTCGGCTCTGTGGGGAGCTTCGGCTCATACATATAGGTTCGCTACATAGAAATCGTATCTCATCTAGGAGGTATCCACTTTTTATGATGTCTTCGGGATTTCTAGTGATTTCTGGATTCTTGATAACTTTGATGCGATGTGCGTCAATTTGATTTATGATTACTTTGATGCGATGCACGACAATTTTATTTATGTTTACTTTGATGCGATGTGCGTCAACTTGATTTGTATTGGGCATTCCGCTGTCATTCATGTGTTTAGTTTATTTGACATTCCTCTGTCATTTCCTGTTGTGTGCTATTAGTTGAATGTTGCATTCTACATTAGCTAGGAGATTATTTAGAGATATTTGTGTGCTGACATTCCGTTGTCATTTCCTAATCGTGTTGACATGTTATGTTTCATATTTATTTATGATTCGATATTATTACTATAATCATGTCATTCTTTGTTATATCTCTTGTTATCTCAGTTTATTTGATAAGTACAGCTAGACTGACTTGTTTATTATTTATTCCTATAAATAATACTCGGGTCAGATCGAGTCATTTTAGGTACTCCTGTGGGTCTTATCGCAGGATTGATCTTCCACTTTCAGCTTGCTACTCTATCTCCGCAGCTTTATGTACTTTTGTACCTATGACATTATCTATTGTTGTGTACATATTCTTTTATTTAGATCGTGGTACATGTATTAGTGGATCTTTGTTGACCATTAGCTTGTTGTACACATTCTTGGTTTATTCATATCTATTCCGCCTTTGTAATATGATTATTCTATGTTTGGCTTTGAGATATACCATATTTGTATTATTGTTGTTGTCTACTTTATACTGCTTTCCGGATTGCATATAGCCGTTGTGTAGTTGCTCTATGCGCTGAATGGTCATGTCGAAATTTTAATCGGTATTAGAATTCGATGTGTATTCCTCACATGGAGCAATCATACAATCGGTCGCTCTTCAGAAACTTCATTCTCCGTTATGGTCTACGACATTTCTCTGAAATGAACTAGACAATAGTGGGTATAAAGGCAGGGCGCTACAGTTGGTATGAGAGCCAACTTTTCAAAACAGTGTAAGATAAGATGACGAAGGTATTGTCTTAAGCCTCTCTTGGGAATCGTGCTTTAGGGTTTTAGTTAGAGTCTTAAGACCCGTCATAGCTTATCTTCCTATACGATTCCATTTTGATTGAATTCGCTTCGTTTGAATTCAACTTGAGACTAACTTTTTCTTCCTTCTTTTTCCTTAATGAAACGAAATAGTTGGTCATGGCCGTGCATGTGTCGGTTCACCCAGTCTACCTCCTACGGGAGGGGTGATTATGTCTCAAGTGGCCTACTTTTAGTCTTTTAGAATAGTTATCGACTCGTCCTCTTCGGGTTAATTTCTATAGTCCATCTAGGGCTCGTGTGCACTAGTGGTGCTTCTGTTTCATTCTTTGACTCGAATTGCTAATCGATGTCTGTTTGGCCTATTGTGTATCACACTTATCTTGTTGATCATTTATGATCCTTGTAGTTGATTGATCATTGGATATCTTGCCCATGTGTCGTTACGCACGTCATAAGCGTCTTTGATCCTGACATTTCTCGATTTCTAGTTAAGATTGTTTCATACGTCGTTACATACCTAGCATGGTCTATTGATCACTTGTCGGTCGGTATGGAGATACCATGTCTTTGTGACTAATTCTACTCGCTTGATGTCAGCTATATAGTTCTAGTTCGGTGTTAGACCACCAAGCCTTCGGGATGAAACAATTCATTTGCTACCTCATTGTGCCGGTGTGAGTCACCAAGCATTTGTGCTAAATAAACTCAACATATGTATCGTTGTGTTCCAAACGCAGGATCAAGAACGAGGGAAAGCATCCTGCTTCTTATGATCCCTCTTCTTGAGTCAAGGTACGTATCATTAATTCCTTAATGTCATTTACCTTGTTCAAAGATTGTTTTATTTATGTTCTTTTGATATACATCAATCGTGTTCTTTGTTATCAAAAGACATCATTTGTGTTTTATTCGTAAGTTGATAAAGGAATTTTATTTCCTTTTTGCAATCCCGAATGATTTATTGAATTTTTATATTTTCACGAGATTTGCATGAACGTTAGAAATTGCGAGGACTTTCCTGTGTTAACTTGTCCATCGAGTGCGTTAAGGATCTCGCACGAAATATGGGATGCCATGTTGTAGTTCGGAATTCCTAAACGCCATTATGTGACAATCCGACATTCGAAATGATCCCTAAAATTAAAATTCTCCTCATATGTTAATCAAAATAATAATATTTTGGATTTTTGCGATTTTTTGTAATCGTTTATTAATTTTCTACATAATTTATTTCTAGATATCCTTGGAGCAATTCCAAGAATTTGAGTGGTTCAAGATTTTCAATTAGAAATTATCTTTAATCTTTTCATTGAGTAAATTAAATAACTCCAGGAAAAACACCAAAAGTTATTTATTTATGTCTCTTATTTCTGGATTTCAGATCTTTGATTTTCGAGAATTCTTCGTGATTGAGAATCTCGCCTAATTCTTAATCCTTATCTCGATTTGCTAAAGAAAATTTAGTATTCTTGTGATTATATGGGTCTCGTTATTTTCTCTAGTGAACGATCATTTGAGATCATGGCAAACTCAATAATTCCTTTCTTCGAATCTATGATCTAGTCGATCATCTAGAAGTGCTATAGTCAATTCACTTATGGAATCATCCTTCCGTTGTCCTTAGAAATGAATATCGAAAGATGAGCTCTTTTGATATTCCTCCTCTGTTTGTTTGAATCATTTGGGTCAACAATTGTCTCCGCACGTTTGTTAACCCTTGTCAATCAAATTTTTGGGGATTATGACCTCTTTGGTTTAATCTCATCTTGTTATAGAAATTGTCTATTGTTTCTTTGCTTAATTGCTAACATTTTTGCGATTTAAGATTTTTGGCGGAAAATTATCTTAAATCATGTTGTTCCGAAGTGGTAAGTTGTGCACTACTTATCCATCACCTTCTCGATGTTTCTGATTTTCTAAAATCGATACCCAAGTTTTTGAATATTGGAAATTTCGTATAATTCCTAATGATTCATCTTTATGGTTATTAAATGAGATTTAGTAAATCGATTTCCCCGAATAGTTCATTGGTTTTCCGTTACCAATATTAGTTATTGATTTCTAGTTCATTGGTATTTCGTTACCAATATTTGATTATTGACTTGTAGTTCATTGGTATTCCGTTACCAATATTTGTTTATCAGTTTCTAGCTCGTTGGTATTCCGTTACCAACCTTGAAACATTGATATTAAAAATTGATTATTCCTTCGAGAATTTCTCTCCTTCACTAAATTCATTGGAATCTCTGTGTTGTGCTTTTGTCGGTGTCAGCCACCTTATCGCAAGACTAAAGCGCTCAGGTTCGATATTCGCTACATCGTCGTGATTGAGTTTGGGGATGGAGTAGTCAACCATCGTAAATTCTCATTTCATATCCTAAGAGAAATATCTACTATTGATATCTCGCATATGTAGGACGCAGTCCCGTTGTTCCTTGAAATTTCAAATAAAATTCGCATGGTGTTTGTGCCATCTATCGATTTTCATTCCCTTGATAATAATACTAAGAAAGGCGAGTCTATTTGAATTTATAACGCTTATGATTTTTTCTGGAATTATTTTACCCGTTGGGATGATTACCTTCATGGGTAATGAAGTTCGAGATTGAACTCTAGTTTTCATGATCTTGCGAGATGAAATTGGGATTTCACCTAGCCGTTGGTGTGATCTTTTCATTTCGTATTGGTTCTTGTGGTACCACCCCGTGGTATTGTTTTTTGATTGTTACTTATTACTTCATTCTTAAGGAATTGCGGGGACACAATTCTTTTAAGGGGGAAGTCTGTAACAACCCGCTCATTCAATGATTTTAGACTTTAGATATTTTATCTAAATATATCATCGTATCTTATGTGTCGCTCAAAATGTCATTTTTCACAAACGATAAAATTAGGACTCGAGACCGCTTCCATTGAGTTCAAAACGTCTACGACCATTTTGACTATAAACATCGATATGTTTGGAGCTATGGAAATTTGGATTTTGGGCGTGTGCTTTGAAATGGGCCAGACAAGCCCACTTGAATCCTTAAAACCAGCCAAGCCCTCCCCTATTAGCCCACTCTCCTCATTTCCTCTTCCTTTTCTAAAAAGAAATCAAAAAAGGGGAATGGAATGGGAAATCAAAATTCCCTAAGCCCTAGCTTGGTTTAGGAATCCAGTTCAAGTGGAAATCAAGTGCAAAAGCTTGGGTAAGCTTATCCATGTTCCACTTCATCTTCTCTAGGTTATCTCCTCTTCCATCTCTAAGATTTTCTATGACCTAACTCCTAGGAAATTCATTTATTTGTGCTTAGATTGGAGATTCTAGTGTGTTGATTTAAGAGTGGTTGATTTAACTTGGGTTTGGAGCTTGTTCTTCATGCCTATAATCAAATGTGAGTTCTTTTATGAACTCACATCTATGCCTCAAGCCTTTATGCTTGTAAAGTGTTATTTAGTGCATTTATACCTTGTGTATGTTGTGTATGCATCTAGTGTAGCTTAGTTGATTTCATATGTTCATGTTTTCATTGAATTTGAAATTATGATTAGAATTGTCCACACAATCTAATTTATATGCCGTGGGTTGATTTGGTGATATTGTGATGCTCCATTGCATCCCCGGCAAAGTTCTAAGTCTTCACAAGTCGCTTGAATCGTATTTGATCGCTTTGGTTAGAAAATTCGTCCGTTTTAGAATTTATAATAATAGCCATTGTTAATCTCTAGTATGAATGTTTGTGCATGCGTATTTGGATGTTATAAGTTGTTTCGGCAAGTCCTTGAAGCCTTATATACATGTACATAAGATCATAGGCCTTCAAGCATTCATCGATATCGTTTTGAATATGTTTTCAAGGCAAATTGTGCTCTGGAACATGATTCAGACATCTAAATATTATATATCAGATGTCTGGCCTGCTTCAAATAATTATAGAACCAAGAAAGAAAATTCAGAAGTCTGAAATTTTTAGCTCAAAAGTCTGAATTGTAATTCAGACGTCTGAAAGGGGGACAAAATGAACTAAAACCCTACGGGTTTTTAAAATCCCATTCAGACGTCTGACCTAAATGATTCAAACGTCTGAATCTGTTTTTCTGCTGTGGACCAGAGGGGACCTCGGTCCACAGTCTACCCCCATCAAGGCTCTTTCCCGGTCGGAGCTTGGGTCGTTCGGACTTCGTTTGTGAACTTCAGCTTCACGAATTCACAGATTCCAGCAGCTCGATTCATCGCCTTTGATCCTCAAGTGATTCTTCCAGTGTTGATTCTTTTGGTCTATTCACATTGTTTAGGATGTGAATTGAATAAGTGATCATTCTAAAGCCCATGCGCTCTATTTTGTATATCGAATTTATTCGATACTCTTGTTAATATGATTCACGACTCTAAAACGTGAATTATCGACTCGATATCCTTCGAGTCTATTCCGATATAGTTTAAAACCTTCGGGTGCTGGTTTGGGATTTCGATTCATTCGTTGATCAAAATTACAACCGTTATCCCTTTGTTTTCCTGTATGTTGTTGTAATGTGAATTTTGCATTATCGATCACCTTGGTGATTGTACTCTGATCCGTGGCACCTAATATTATGTCTTTGTTTCCTGTCTCTCCAGGGTGATTTCTAATCGTTTCTTAATGTCATTTGATTCACTAACGAGCTATATGTATATTCGATTTATTGAATTTACATTTGATGATTTATGATTTGAATTTACGTTATTTTGACGTAAATCCCCTTGATCGATTTGCCTCGGAAATCGTACTATTGTTTATTGTCACTTCAAATTATAAGAGGTTTTATATATTATTAATGGACCACGAATCCTTCTATGGATTCCAATCTATTAGTGTGTACGGATCCTCTTTACTCGATCGGCCGAGAAATTTAGTTTAATTACCTTAGTAAAATTGAGGACTATGACCCCTTATATGTTTACTTCGGTGAATAACTCATGGGCTCGAGCGTTCAAACATGTGTGGTGATTCTCTTTGTTTTGAATAGAAACCAATTATGGGTTCGTAAATATTCGAGAATAGCAAGTGGTTATGAGACATGTCGCTATTTCCATATATTGACTGGCTCGGAGTAATTTCTATTCACCCAGATCGATGTGATCTGTTTTATGATTATTCTTGTTGTTTTGAGTATAAACCAACAACGGGTTCGTAAATATTCGAGAATAGCGAGTGGTAATGGGAAATTTAACTATTTTCTTATAATCACTATCCCGGATTAATTTATACTCACCCGGATCGATGTGATTCATTTTATGATTTGGACTTAACTTCCTGGCTATGTCTCTGGGGGACCGTGGTTCACTCTAATAGTTTCCGCGCTATCAGGGGAACTCCAGTCAGATAGTTTCGGCACTTTCTGTCGATACCTCATGTTCATTTTATGACTTATGTTTTGTGGTCCTCGATCGCCCGAGTGGGATTTACGATTCTTGGATTTCACCTATGGGACTTCGGTCCAAATTTCTATGATTTATGATGTTTTCTAGAGATTTCACGATTTATGTGTTTTCTCTCTTCCGAGGTCACGACCCGACTCTGTGGGGAGCTTCGGCTCATACATATAGGTTCGCCACCTACAGATCGTATCTCATCTGGGAGGTATCCACTTTTTACGATGTTTTATGGATTTCTCGTGATTTCTGGATTCTTGATAACTTTGATGCGATGTGCATCAATTTGATTTATGATTACTTTGATGCGATGCACATCAATTTTATTTATGTTTACTTTGATGCGATGTGCGTCAACTTGATTTGTATTGGGCATTCCACTGTCATTCATGTGTTTAGTTTATTTGGCATTCCTCTGTCATTTCCTGTTGTGTACTATTAGTTGAATGTTGCATTCTACATTAGCTAGGAGATTATTTAGAGATATTTGTGTGCTGACATTCCGTTGTCATTTCCTGATCGTGTTGACATGTCATGTTTCATATTTATTTATGATTCGATATTATTACTATAATCATGTCATCCTTTGTTATATCTCTTGTTAACTCAGTTTATTTGATAAGTACAGCTAGACTGACTCATTTATTATTTATTCCTATAAATAATACTCAGGTCAGATCGAGTCATTTTAGGTACTCCTCTGGGTCTCATCGCAGGATTGATCTTCTCCTTTCAGCTTGCTACTCTGTCTCCGCAGCTTTATGTACTTTTGTACCTATGACATTATCTATTGTTGTGTACATATTCTTTTATTTAGATCATGGTACATGTATTAGTGGATCTTTGTTGACCACTAGCTTGTTGTACACATTCTTGGTTTATTCATATCTATTCCGCCTTTGTGATATGATTATTCTGTGTCTGGCTTTGAGATTTACCATATTTATATTATTGTTGTTGTCTATTTTATACTTCTTTCCGGATTGCATATAGCCGTTGTGTAGTTGCCCTATGGGCTGAATGGTCATGTTGAAATTTTAATCGGTATCAGAATTCGATGTGCATTCCTCACATGGAGCAATCATACAATAGATCGCTCTTCACAAACCTCATTCTCCGTTATGGTCTACGACATTTCTTTGAAATGAACTAGAAGATAGTGGGTATAGAGGCGGGGGGATACAGTCTGTCAGTGCCAATGTTCTATCTCCACCTAGATTCAAATCATTCGACACGCTATCATGAACATTCCCTTCGTCTCCATCTACCGGCATATTACTATCATGAACACGCGTGAATTATGATTGATATCAGATCAATAAAAATTAGAAAACCCTATCATTTCCCCTTTCCAAAGAAAACCAAATTAATGGCGGCTAGTTCTAATTGCCTTTCTCTTCTTCGATTTGATTGAAAAAGAAACATGTTCGTGTGGATATCGATAGAGGCGGCGTATCTCAGTGACGCTAAAAGCGATTCGATTCAATTCAATTCCATATGATGTTTCACTTCATAAAATCGAAACAACTCTAAAAGGTATAAGATCTAAACTCGATTAATGGAATTGATCGGATCCTATAGTTTAGGGGTTACCGATTTTAATTTCGCTGCTTGATTTTGAAACAAAAACCATAGCAGTGATATCGGAGCGAACCTTCAAAATGATAGATTGAATTTCAATAAATGTTCGATTTTCATCTACAGTAATGAGAAAATTAGATTTGTTTATAAAATGATCAAAATTGCTTTTTTTGTTTCTAAATCGGTCTTGAGATGACTGATGTTAGGATGAATGACATCTTGTATAATCGAATTCGATTCAAATGCAAGAATTCACATAAACAAATAGATCCCCTCATTTGATGAGTATTTGCTAGCTGCTTGCTATTTTAACCCATTATAAATCCATCTGGTATATAATGACATGTTCGGTATATTGGGATGGGAGGATTGGTGCTTTTAAATTTGTTTTCAAACTGTAATTTTAGACCCGAAAACAACTATAGGGATCTCCCATATTTTAAGTTTAAAATTGTGTAAACTGAAATTACAATTTATTGTAGAATTTGCAGTAGAATAAATACTGCATTTACATCAGTTTATATTCTCATATATATATATATATACATATAAAAGTGGATATATTTTCTGATGCAAGCAAATTTTGGAGGATAAAGGAATTTTGGTTTATTTTGGTGTTTACACATAAATTTGGATATTGTATTGACATTACATATAATTGTGTAACTTACTGCATAATTATAGAACATATATGTTTTACGCTGCCTGCAAAAGAAGTCATACTGGTGACTAAACATACAGTTCTTATTTGGATATGTTTTAACATATGAACTTTATATATATATATATATATAGCAGTGCAGTTCATATTATCAGCAGGCTATGTATATGCATGTATGTAGTTAGTCAATTTCTCGAACCAACTTTGAATCTTGGTGTCAATGATTTAGAAAGCACATGTTCTTAAGCAGTAGTATATTCATGTTAAATCACTATTCAAACATACATTTTGATCAGCATGAATTTCCATTTCTATAAGATACATTGAGGTGTGCATATTATTAGAATGGACCATATAATTTATATATGTATGTATGTATGTAGGTATGTATGTATGTATATATTTATATTTAAAGGTAATGTTATACACGAGTATATACAATCTTATGATCGTTATTAAGTCCCCTTTGGCCCATTTATAAATATGATATTGGTCATTCCTCTGTTGTAGAATGGAGTTTTGATGACAACAAACTTATTTCAGTTATCATTATTAATTGATTATAAAATAGATACTAACATCTCTATCTTGAATATATATATTTGGTTTGTATATAGGACTTAAATACTAAAGACTGTATAGCTTTAGAGTTCCAAGAGATTCAGGATTAAGAATTGATTAAAGACTCATGAGTTATCAGGTTATCAAGAGTTCAAGAAAAATATAGTAATAGAGTCTAGTTTATATGTAAGACTCTGAATAGCACTTCAGGTTCAAATTTTGATTTTCAAATTTTCAAATTTTGTTTTCAAAATTCAAATTTTGATTTCGATTTATTTTATCTTACTTATGATTTCAAACATTTAAGTTTAAAGTTTTAATATATATAAGTTTATATATGGTTATAGAGTTATATAGTTTTATAGTGTTAAACCTTATAACTTTACACATATGTTTATATGATATATTATTATGATTTCATATGATTTTACACTTTAGAATATTTATTTATATTACCAAGTTTTAATTCAAGAATTTCCAGAATTGTATATATGTTTAAACACTTGAATAATAGTTTTAAAATATCAAAATATAAGGCACATGTTGACATATATAAATGCCTAAGTTGACATACAACTGACACCATTTCAATTTTCAAAAGAAGTGTCTTTTCACTATTTGCAGTGTTTCTGAAACATTGCAACCATTGAAATGCTATAAATAGCGGCTTATTTCGAATTTTTTCATAGTTCTTCTTTTTCATCTTCATCTCTTTTCATACCACCATTAAAATACATCCTTTTCCTGGTTTTTGCACTTATACTTTGCGGATTTCTACTCAAATTATATCAAACTTCTTATCTTCTCAATCTCTATCAAATATTCTTTGAATTAAAGTGACATTGAAGAGTTATAGTGTAACGACCTGCCTTTTTGGACCACTTCAAATCGGTAATTTAAACCATTTCGAACTGTTCAAAATGACATATTGTTATTGCTTGCAGGGTTTAAATAGAATCAAACAAAGAATCAAAACATAAAATAAACAGATATTACAAGAAAATCTCACGGCAGAATAATTTCAATTAATAAATATCAGAGTTATACATTGACAGAATATATTAATAATATAGCGGGAATAAAATAGCAGATACAGTCTTTGGCTCTATCTTCGTCTTCAGAAACAAGCGTCTTTAATAATTGAAATAGTCGGTCTGACCCGAGTCAAACAAAAAATTCGGATCAGGTCTTTGTTCTTATGTCGGTCAAATGAAATCAAAAGGAAAAAAATGCAATACTTTCGAAGTCAAAACAAGTGGAAATTTAACTACTTAGTTCTTCAGATTAAAAGTTCTTTCAATCATAATCCTTTCAAACTAAATACCATTTTTTTTCAAACCCTTAAAATAATGTACTCAATTTCATAACATAATTTGCTTACAATGTTTGAACAAATTCTTTATATATAAACATATATTCAAACCCTTAAATTTCCTATATAGCAATAAATCCAATAATTTATGGTACATGTAGCAGTAAATTTTACAAAGGACAGTTTGGTTCATTGTACAGTCAAGGGTATGGGTAAAGCCTGGTAATGGCCAAAGATGCACTGCGTATAAACTAGGTTATTTTTTACGCAAAATACTAACTCAGTAAACCAAAATCTATTCGAAGCCTTTTGAGATACAAGTATATACTGTAACGACCCAGATTTTTGAACAGTTTGTTTTAAATATTTAATATGGTTTTAAATATTGTGATTGATAATATAAATCGATATATGATTTTATTTTGAATATACATATATTTATTTAATCTAAAGTAATTATAATAATACGAGAATCTGAATTTGATTGAATTCAAAGGTTAAACTGGAGTCAAAATGATTTATATGAATTTTATTTGAATTAAAAACGATAATAATAATTTATTTTCTAAAAAATGATCAGTTTGGATTTAAATTATATTATATTAATTCAATATGGTATATGTGTTGAAATTAAATTTCAGAATATTTACTGTTGAGTTCAGAATAGAGTTATTACCTTGAAAGGTCGGTCAGTACGCTAGAATAGCGGTTCGTGGTTTAGATTAACGGACCTCGATATATTTTCTGTGGATAAGCTTAAAATCAAATCGATATCGGTGTAAAAAGGATAAAAATCTCTTTAAGTCAAATCAAATTAAATTAAACTATATTTAATATCAAAATCAAATCTTTTAATTTTATTTCCTATGTACGTTACCAACCAACAATTAATATCGATGTACCATTGCCCACTCCTTCCCTTATAAAAATCAAAGCACCCTTCTGTTGAAATCGCAAGCTCCAAAACAGTTCAAAGTAAAATGGCCGATCCTCTGAAAATCAATGTATTCAAATCGAAGACGCTCTTTCCTCTTCTGCCTACAATTTCCAAATCGAGCCCTCTATAGATAATTTAAAAAAAAATGGGGGGATCAAATCGCGAATGAAGGTGGAGCATCGTATTCTCCTGTAGCCGTGTTATGATGGGGCGCACACGATTTAAAAAGGATGTGGCTTTATGGCATCGCGATTTTTGGAGTCAACGGTACAGTCGCAGTTGAGTGGTAACGGTGGAAGGCAAAGTCTGGTAGTTGTGAAGGAGTTGTATGGAGGTGCGACGGATAATGGCTGTGCGATTTGGAGTTGGGTATGTAGTTCGATTTTAGATATCGAGGCCGTGTTCATTTTGGGGGTTCTGGTATTGGGTGATTCAGGAACAGCGAAAGGGAGGTGGTGGTTGATTCGGCATCTTGGTGGAGTGCGACAGTTTGGAGATGGATTTACTGAGAACTGTGGTGAGGTCATTGAGTGCTTCCGAGGCTTAGGAGGGGCTGCTGCAGTATCCAGTTTAACAATGTTTGCTGCGTTGGTTTTTCGTGCACAGTGGTGAAGGCCGGTCAAAGTGCAGGTCAGGTGTTCGAATGTTTGGCAGAGGAGAATGTAGTGGTGTTATTCGGCTATGGTGCAGTGAACTTGAACAGGAAAATGAAGAGGGAAATTAGGAAAATGGATTAAGGTAATTTCTTGTTTTTAATTTGATTAGTGTATAGATTAAAAATAAGATTCTTACATTGTTGAAAAAAAAGGGATTTCTTTTTCTGCAAATATGGAATTTGGAAACCAAAAAGGGAAAATTTAGTTAGTGAAGCAGTATATAAATTTTAAATTAGATTAGTAAAATATTTAAACTTAAAATCATTAAGGT
Source organism: Allium sativum (assembly GCA_030737875.1). Classification (NCBI taxonomy): domain Eukaryota; kingdom Viridiplantae; phylum Streptophyta; class Magnoliopsida; order Asparagales; family Amaryllidaceae; genus Allium; species Allium sativum. Next base: position 232,863,338 of record CM060924.1, on the reverse strand, counting down.
ATACGATTTTATAGAATTTAAAATACATAGGATAAAATATTTATTTGTTCTAAATAGTTAAATTAAATAAATAATAGCTTAACTGATAATAAAATAAATTATCATCGGTGCTAGGTAGATTCACTTGGGAGGATTCGTAGCTATGAAGTTACAGGATTTAAAAGGGTATTCGACAAAGGAAAAATCCTGGTGAGTAAATCTCACTCACCTTTAGAATTATTTTTATTTCATTAAAAATAATTGTTTGTTGCTTGTGCGAATGCTTTCTGGTTGTTTTATATATATTAGTTATTTAGGCTATATATATATATATATATTGGGTTGATTGATTGGTTGGATTCCCGCAGTCTCATTAGCGGATGCCCGCGGTACCATAGCGGATGATTACCCTATACGCCCCACGCTATGATTAGTGGATGACCTTCTATACCGCGATATTCTACCACGAAGCAGAATGGGTATTATTTATGTGCTAACGTCTGTGGATGCAGGGAAACAGGTTGGAGGAATCCAACAGGATTCCTCAAAAATATATTATCTGTTTGCTGTTTGTTTGATTTCATATATATTCATATATGATGTGTTAAAAATCAAATGAATGAAAATTGGTTGATTTGATTGTTTAAAATATCACTGGGGCTTTAATATTGATTTATAAAAATATCGCGGAAGGGATATTTGAGATTTAAAAGAGAAAATTCTATTTTTCTAAAATAGGATTTGAATTTAAAATGGAATAAAAATATTTAACCTGTTTTAAAAGGAATAAAACAAGTAGTTCATTTATACACAAAGTTTTAAATGAAGTGAAAAGAATTATCACTGGACAATTCAAAAGTAAATTATAAGTGTGAATTTGTTAAGGGGAAATCTATTTTTCCAAAGTAGAAAATATTTATTTCAAAGGAAATTGGAAGAGATACTTTGTTTAAAAATATAAACAAGTAAAATAAAAGGGAATTTGAATAAAGAGAAATTTGAAAGGAGTTTGAATATTTGAATTCAAATAGAATTTAAAAGAAGTTTTGAATATTTGGATTTCAAATAGAAACCCAAATGGAGTTAAATATTTAAATTCAAGTATGAATTTCAAATATAGGTATTAAAAAAAAGGATTTGAATATAGGAATTAAAGTGGAATTTAAATCAAGAAAATAAAGTATGGTATTTGAATTCAACGAGATATAAATATGGTATTTAAATTCAAAAAGAATTTAAATATGGCATTTGAATTCAAGGAAAGTTTAAATATGGAATTTGAGTCCAAGGAGAATCAATATGGAATTTGAGTTAAAAGATGTTTTAAATACTTGGAATTCAAAAAGAGTTGGAATATTTGGGAATTCAAATAAAAGTAGAAATAAGGTTTGAATAATAGAAATTGGAAGAGAATTTGAGAATTTGAATTATATAATTCAAATGGAATTTAAAACATAGAATTTGAAATAGAATTCAAATAGAATTCAAATATGGGATTTGAATATAGCAATTCAAATAGAATTTGAATAAATGAATTTGAATATAGAATTTCAAGGTAGAATTGTAATGAAATTTGAAATATCGAATTCAAGAGAATTGAATATGGTTTTGAATTTAGAATTCAAAGAAGAATTGAATATAAACTTCAAATATAATCGAAATAGAGTTTGAATATATAACTCAAATAGAATTGAATATGAAGTTTGAATAGAGATTTGAAATAGAAATTCAAGTATTGAATTTGAATATCAAATAGAAAAGGAATTGGGATTTGAAAATAGAATTCAAAAGTGAGATTGGAATTTGAATCAAGAAATTCAAATAGAGGAAAATGGAGTTTGAATATTAGAAATTTAAATGGAGTTAAAATGGAGTTGGATTCATTTTAGCGAAAGTTTAAAAGTTTATATATATAAATATAAATAAAACGAACTCGCCGCAGCGCTGCAGTTCGTAAATTGGCGATTCGAACTTCAATTGAATATACAGAACTCAATTGAAGTTGAAATTCTTTGAAACAAGAAAAAGTAGGACCAATTTGATAATAGTTTTCTAATGAAGGAGAAAAATCTGGATTTCGTCGAATAGATTTTGAGATATGTTAAAATCAAAATTTTAAAAGTGCAGCGCCAGAAACCATTAAAACCATAATGGATTTTATATAATAAATATAGGGATTTTTAAGCAAATAAAAATCCGAATTTTCATTTAAAAACCTGGTCTTGAGTTAGAAGATAAATGTGAACTCAAGCGAAGCAAGTAAAGTGATTTTTGAAACAATAATCATATTTTTGATTATTGAATAGAATTAACTAAATCAAAGAAGAATTAGTTAATCGAGTGGTGAATTGAAGTCGAACTTTGAAAATTGAATTTTTGAATTGTAAACATATATTTGAAATCAAATATAGAACTTAAATTAAAATTTGAATTCAATTAGTTGATAAGTAAGTTGAATATATTTGAAACGTGTTATATTCAAATATACAAGCGAAATAGGCAAAGAGATAGTTAACGAGTTAATTTAACGAGTGGAGTCAAAACGAGTGTATGGGGTTGAAATAAATTGGACAGGTATAAACACACAGGAGACAGGTATGGGATAAAGTGATGAAGGTATATAATTAGTGTGCTCGACAAAAAGGTACACGTTTAATTTCCATATGAGATTTTATGCGCCGTATCGGCAAGCCGCTTGGCTTTTTCTTTTTCTTTTTGAGATGAGAAGTTACCGGGAAGCTATTTGAAATTTCCCGATGCTCCCGATACAGGGGAGGTTATGGCGAAATTTTCCGGAAATTTAAAGAGTTAGAATATTTTTCATTGTATCGACGTATAGAATTCGATAGGTAAATGAATATAAAAATCGAATATTGTAAACAAAAAGAGAAATCTATAAATTAGAAATAGAAAGCGAACTTTATACATGTTTTAAAAAAATGAACAATTGGATTGTATAGTGTGTTTATTCGAGGTAAGTGATTTTGCCGTTTTGAAGTTGAGGATGTTTTTCAGTTAAGGTCTGAGAGGTAATTTTACCCCAACTTGATTGATTTCATTTTTAATGAATAAACAGCAAGATCCAGTCTCGAAGAGAAGTGTTTGAAAAGGGGTTAGTTGAATAAAATATTTTAGGTTGTTGTAACGATGTTTTACACAACATTCGTTTTAAACCCAAGTGATGGAATTTTGGAAATATAACAAGTAAATATTCCTGAGTATAATTAAAATAGTCGGGATAGAGATAAGTGGTTGGAATTGTTTCCAATTGCAAATAGAGATATTTTCTAATATATAGAAAATAAAAGAAGTTGACATTTGGAAACATTTTCCAGATGGCATAAGAGGCCAATATGGTTATTGAAAATATTTGGGTAACAAATATTGATAAGGAAATGGAGAAGAGATTTAATTAATGAAATATTAATTAAAGAGCCCAGTGATTTGTTTGATATGTTTGGATGAACACTTGTTTTTATTCGATAGTTAAATCACAGACTATCTAAGTTTTTGACCATCGTTGTCAATATGGAGAGACCGGTTGGATTATTATCCGAAGAACCACTCCGTATCGGCATAAGCGTTGCGAACCAAGTATGCTGAATATATTGAAGACGGAGTAAAGTGCAAGGGCTTTTCTAGTAATAGAAATAGTGCCTTCGGTTTCGTTCAGTCCCAGAACGAACGTAAATGGACGAATGTCTGACAGAGTATTTCCAATGATCAAATGGGTTGGTCTGTATAAATATATATGGTTGCAACGGATTTATTCCCTTAGCATAACATCCAGAATATTCGTGCAAACTCAACTAGTGATTAACGGATCTGACAATATGGCATTCAAAGTGATTGTGCTATCAATGAATGGTAAGTATTCGTAGCCTCAGGCCTCAACAACCGGGAAAGGACAAAAACCGGGCAGGCAGCATGGCTATGTTGGTCGCACCCATTAGGATGTATAATCACCTATCTAGAGGTTCATTTAATTTCTTATTCTATTCGATGCTGTCCCAGTCGGGAGGCGGTTGCTGATCCCAACCGTTGGTGATATACATTCGATACACTCAAGCGAAATGAGTGGTCGGTCATGTGTGGGCCGGGTTACAAGATGTGCTTGTTGAACCCAGTGTATTCCTCTCTAGAGATACACTAGCGGAAGGTGGTCCCATACCTTGTCATGTTGGAAATCCAATCTCCAATAAGCGCCATGCGGTTTTTGATTTTATACTATATATGTGGAGCGTGAGATGCAAGCGTTCTGCTATTTGGTTATTTACTTGATGTAGACATTATTATAATATCACTGGATTTTCGTATCAAAGTGTTTTGGGTTATAGTAAGGTAAAAACCGTCCATGTTTATGTGTGGGCTGGTCTTACTATTATCTTTTCTTTTGGAAGGATTTTTAAAGTTAAACAAGTGGTTGGAGTTTACTCACACCAGTCCCATGACTGACCCAGAGTTTATTTTGTTTTGTTTCCCCTAAACTCTTGGGTGCCCAAATTTGTACGGGCAGTCAAGTAGTTGGGATTTTTCAGATTCACCTGGAAGAGCTGGAAGCAGGAGGCTTCACCAGTTAGATATAGATTATATATATTCCGCTGTGTACTATGGTTGTATCTGGAAACAGGTGTTTATAACTGTTCCAGGAATGGCTGTTGTGCTCTGATGATGGTATGTATATAAAGTTACTGATTTGTATTTCAAAAGTTATGTTATATAATATATTTTATTCGTTCCGCTGTGAGTTTGTGATCTTCGTTTTTCTTCTATTCTAATATTTCTTTCTTTCTATTTCTCATCCTCTATTTTCTTTCATGAACAATCTGGAATTTTCGACTCTTGAATGGTCGACATAGCGTTATATGTCGATGTTCAAAGTCGAAAATTTTCGGGTCGTTACAGTTGGTATCAGAGCGAGGTTGAGCGAATACCTAGGCTTGTGTGGCAAGTGCTCATTAGAGATAGGGTCAGTAGTATCCTAGAATGAGTTGAGTATATATATATGAGAGAGCGTATTTGTTATTAGATATAAAAGCTATTTTATATTGTGTTGACTAGTCTGTTGAGTGGTTTATGAATTCTGGTCGAATCGTGGGACGCCACGAAGTCGATAGGAATTTCTAAACACTTGAACAGAGAAATTCAACACAGTATTGTTTTAAAGAGGGTAAATGAAATAATTTTACCCAAATTTCTATTTTTATATAGAAGGAATAATTTTCTGAAATTATTATATTATATGGATGTGTTGATTGTTAAGATTATAATCCAACAAGATTATAAAATTGAAATGGGTATTTATAACCAAAATAGAATTTGTATAGAAATTAAATATACAAATGAGATGAATTTGAATTAAATTCAAACCAGAATTAAGAATTTAAAATTCTGGGAAGTTGGAAAATATTTTCTGAAGTATATTAAAAGGATATAGCTTTGTTTGAAGAGACCATTTGAATAAAAATCATATTTGAATAGATTTTGAAATAGATAAAGCACTGAACTCACTTCAGTGGCTGGAAAATAATTCTGGTGATGATCGCGACATCATCAGTGTTCATTTTCGAGTTTCTAAGTGATGGATTGCTACCTTAGAAATTTTTTTGATGGAAATTTGTTTGAAAGAAAACAAGTTGTGGGAGGAAAAAAAAACTCAAATGTTTTGAATTTAAAATAGAAATAAATATATGTATATATATTTATGTGATTTCAGAAGGATTCGAAAGGAAAACCCAAAAATTTGAATTCTGAAGTTTAAATTTAACTTAAGCAAGTTAAATGGATCGAGGTAAATAAATTAATGAAATTCAATTTGAATAAGATTGAATGGAATTTGAATTGGGTGTAAATCATTTAGATTAAATATGTGAAAACCAAAAGTTTTGGTTGGAGCTAATTTGTTGAAATATGAAGAGGTGAGTTTCAACATAAAGGGGTTTTGATAAGTTAATGGGTTTATAGTATTTTTCCTACCTTAGCAATTTCGGGGACGAAATTATTTTAAGGGGGAAAGAATGTAACGACCCAGATTTTTGAACAGTTTGTTTTAAATATTTAATATGGTTTTAAATATTGTGATTGATAATATAAATCGATATATGATTTTATTTTGAATATACATATATTTATTTAATCTAAAGTAATTATAATAATACGAGAATCTGAATTTGATTGAATTCAAAGGTTAAACTGGAGTCAAAATGATTTATATGAATTTTATTTGAATTAAAAACGATAATAATAATTTATTTTCTAGAAAATGATCAGTTTGGATTTAAATTATATTATATTAATTCAATATGGTATATGTGTTGAAATTAAATTTCAGAATATTTACTGTTGAGTTCAGAATAGAGTTATTACCTTGAAAGGTCGGTCAGTACGCTAGAATAGCGGTTCGTGGTTTAGATTAACGGACCTCGATATATTTTCTGTGGATAAGCTTAAAATCAAATCGATATCGGTGTAAAAAGGATAAAAATCTCTTTAAGTCAAATCAAATTAAATTAAACTATATTTAATATCAAAATCAAATCTTTTAATTTTATTTCCTATGTACGTTACCAACCAACAATTAATATCGATGTAACATTGCCCACTCCTTCCCTTATAAAAATCAAAGCACCCTTCTGTTGAAATCGCAAGCTCCAAAACAGTTCAAAGTAAAATGGCCGATCCTCTGAAAATCAATGTATTCAAATCAAAGACGCTCTTTCCTCTTCTGCCTACAATTTCCAAATCGAGCCCTTTACAGATAATTTAAAAAAAAAAGGGGGGATCAAATCGCGAATGAAGGTGGAGCATCGTATTCTCCTGTAGCCGTGTTATGATGGGGCGCACACGATTTAAAAAGGATGTGGCTTTATGGCATCGCGATTTTTGGAGTCAACGGTACAGTCGCAGTTGAGTGGTAACGGTGGAAGGCAAAGTCTGGTAGTTGTGAAGGAGTAGTATGGAGGTGCGACGGATAATGGCTGTGCGATTTGGAGTTGGGTATGTAGTTCGATTTCAGATATCGAGGCCGTGTTCATTTTGGGGGTTCTGGTATTGGGTGATTCAGGAACAGCGAAAGGGAGGTGGTGGTTGATTCGGCATCTTGGTGGAGTGCGACAGTTTGGAGATGGATTTACTGAGAACTGTGGTGAGGTCATTGAGTGCTTCCGAGGCTTAGGAGGGGCTGCTGCAGTATCCAGTTTAACAATGTTTGCTGCGTTGGTTTTTCGTGCACAGTGGTGAAGGCCGGTCAAAGTGCAGGTCAGGTGTTCGAATGTTTGGCAGAGGAGAATGTAGTGGTGTTATTCGGCTATGGTGCAGTGAACTTGAACAGGAAAATGAACAGGGAAATTAGGAAAATGGATTAAGGTAATTTCTTGTTTTTAATTTGATTAGTGTATAGATTAAAAATAAGATTCTTACATTGTTGAAAAAAAGGGATTTCTTTTTCTGCAAATATGGAATTTGGAAACCAAAAAGGGAAAATTTAGTTAGTGAAGCAGTATATAAATTTTAAATTAGATTAGTAAAATATTTAAACTTAAAATCATTAAGGTATACGATTTTATAGAATTTAAAATACATAGGATAAAATATTTATTTGTTCTAAATAGTTAAATTAAATAAATAATAGCTTAACTGATAATAAAATAAATTATCATCGGTGCTAGGTAGATTCACTTGGGAGGATTCGTAGCTATGAAGTTACAGGATTTAAAAGGGTATTCGACAAAGGAAAAATCCTGGTGAGTAAATCTCACTCACCTTTAGAATTATTTTTATTTCATTAAAAATAATTGTTTGTTGCTTGTGCGAATGCTTTCTGGTTGTTATATATATATATATTAGTTATTTAGGCTATATATATATATATATATTGGGTTGATTGATTGGTTGGATTCCCGCAGTCTCATTAGCGGATGCCCGCGGTACCATAGCGGATGATTACCCTATACGCCCCACGCTATGATTAGTGGATGACCTTCTATACCGCGATATTCTACCACGAAGCAGAATGGGTATTATTTATGTGCTAACGTCTGTGGATGCAGGGAAACAGGTTGGAGGAATCCAACAGGATTCCTCAAAAATATATTATCTGTTTGTTGTTTGTTTGATTTCATATATATTCATATATGATGTGTTAAAAATCAAATGAATGAAAATTGGTTGATTTGATTGTTTAAAATATCACTGGGCTTGAATATTGATTTATAAAAATATCGCGGAAGGGATATTTGAGATTTAAAAGAGAAAATTCTATTTTTCTAAAATAGGATTTGAATTTAAAATGGAATAAAAATATTTAACCTGTTTTAAAAGGAATAAAACAAGTAGTTCATTTATACACAAAGTTTTAAATGAAGTGAAAAGAATTATCACTGGACAATTCAAAAGTAAATTATAAGTGTGAATTTGTTAAGGGGAAATCTATTTTTCCAAAGTAGAAAATATTTATTTCAAAGGAAATTGGAAGAGATACTTTGTTTAAAAATATAAACAAGTAAAATAAAAGGGAATTTGAATAAAGAGAAATTTGAAAGGAGTTTGAATATTTGAATTCAAATAGAATTTAAAAGAAGTTTTGAATATTTGGATTTCAAATAGAAACCCAAATGGAGTTAAATATTTAAATTCAAGTATGAATTTCAAATATAGGTATTAAAAAAAAAAGGATTTGAATATAGGAATTAAAGTGGAATTTAAATCAAGAAAATAAAGTATGGTATTTGAATTCAACGAGATATAAATATGGTATTTAAATTCAAAAAGAATTTAAATATGGCATTTGAATTCAAGGAAAGTTTAAATATGGAATTTGAGTCCAAGGAGAATCAATATGGAATTTGAGTTAAAAGATGTTTTAAATACTTGGAATTCAAAAAGAGTTGGAATATTTGGGAATTCAAATAAAAGTAGAAATAAGGTTTGAATAATAGAAATTGGAAGAGAATTTGAGAATTTGAATTATATAATTCAAATGGAATTTAAAACATAGAATTTGAAATAGAATTCAAATAGAATTCAAATATGGGATTTGAATATAGCAATTCAAATAGAATTTGAATAAATGAATTTGAATATAGAATTTCAAGGTAGAATTGTAATGAAATTTGAAATATCGAATTCAAGGGAATTGAATATGGTTTTGAATTTAGAATTCAAAGAAGAATTGAATATAAACTTCAAATATAATCAAAATAGATTTTGAATATATAACTCAAATAGAATTGAATATGAAGTTTGAATAGAGATTTGAAATAGAAATTCAAGTATTGAATTTGAATATCAAACAGAAAAGGAATTGGGATTTGAAAATAGAATTCAAAAGTGAGATTGGAATTTGAATCAAGAAATTCAAATAGAGGAAAATGGAGTTTGAATATTAGAAATTCAAATGGAGTTAAAATGGAGTTGGATTCATTTTAGCGAAAGTTTAAAAGTTTATATATATAAATATAAATAAAACGAACTCGCCGCAGCGCTGCAGTTCGTAAATTGGCGATTCGAACTTCAATTGAATATACAGAACTCAATTGAAGTCGAAATTCTTTGAAACAAGAAAAAGTAGGACCAATTTGATAATAGTTTTCTAATGAAGGAGAAAAATCTGGATTTCGTCGAATAGATTTTGAGATATGTTAAAATCAAAATTTTAAAAGTGCAGCGCCAGAAACCATTAAAACCATAATGGATTTTATATAATAAATATAGGGATTTTTAAGCAAATAAAAATCCGAATTTTCATTTAAAAACCTGGTCTTGAGTTAGAAGATAAATGTGAACTCAAGCGAAGCAAGTAAAGTGATTTTTGAAACAATAATCATATTTTTGATTATTGAATAGAATTAACTAAATCAAAGAAGAATTAGTTAATCGAGTGGTGAATTGAAGTCGAACTTTGAAAATTGAATTTTTGAATTGTAAACATATATTTGAAATCAAATATAGAACTTAAATTAAAATTTGAATTCAATTAGTTGATAAGTAAGTTGAATATATTTGAAACGTGTTATATTCAAATATACAAGCGAAATAGGCAAAGAGATAGTTAACGAGTTAATTTAACGAGTGGAGTCAAAACGAATGTATGGGGTTGAAATAAATTGGACAGGTATAAACACACAGGAGACAGGTATGGGATAAAGTGATGAAGGTATATAATTAGTGTGCTCGACAAAAAGGTACACGTTTAATTTCCATATGAGATTTTATGCGCCGTATCGGCAAGCCGCTTGGCTTTTTCTTTTTCTTTTTGAGATGAGAAGTTACCGGGAAGCTATTTGAAATTTCCCGATGCTCCCGATACAGGGGAGGTTATGGCGAAATTTTCCGGAAATTTAAGGAGTTAGAATATTTTTCATTGTATCGACGTATAGAATTCGATAGGTAAATGAATATAAAAATCAAATATTGTAAACAAAAAGAGAAATCTATAAATTAGAAATAGAAAGCGAACTTTATACATGTTTTAAAAAAAATGAACAATTGGATTGTATAGTGTGTTTATTCGAGGTAAGTGATTTTGCCGTTTTGAAGTTGAGGATGTTTTTCAGTTAAGGTCTGAGAGGTAATTTTACCCCAACTTGATTGATTTCATTTTTAATGAATAAACAGCAAGATCCAGTCTCGAAGAGAAGTGTTTGAAAAGGGGTTAGTTGAATAAAATATTTTAGGTTGTTGTAACGATGTTTTACACAACATTCGTTTTAAACCCAAGTGATGGAATTTTGGAAATATAACAAGTAAATATTCCTGAGTATAATTAAAATAGTCGGGATAGAGATAAGTGGTTGGAATTGTTTCCAATTGCAAATAGAGATATTTTCTAATATATAGAAAATAAAAGAAGTTGACATTTGGAAACGTTTTCCAGATGGCATAAGAGGCCAATATGGTTATTGAAAATATTTGGGTTACAAATATTGATAAGGAAATGGAGAAGAGATTTAATTAATGAAATATTAATTAAAGAGCCCAGTGATTTGTTTGATATGTTTGGATGAACACTTGTTTTTATTCGATAGTTAAATCACAGACTATCAAAGTTTTTGACCATCGTTGTCAATATGGAGAGACCGGTTGGATTATTATCCAAAGAACCACTCCGTATCGGCATAAGCGTTGCGAACCAAGTATGCTGAATATATTGAAGACGGAGTAAAGTGCAAGGGCTTTTCTAGTAATAGAAATAGTGCCTTCGGTTTCGTTCAGTCCCAGAACGAACGTAAATGGACGAATGTCTGACAGAGTATTTCCAATGATCAAATGGGTTGGTCTGTATAAATATATATGGTTGCAACGGATTTATTCCCTTAGCATAACATCCAGAATATTCGTGCAAACTCAACTAGTGATTAACGGATCTGACAATGTGGCATTCAAAGTGATTGTGCTATCAATGAATGGTAAGTATTCGTAGCCTCAGGCCTCAACAACCGGGAAAGGACAAAAATCGGGCAGGCAGCATGGCTATGTGGGTCGCACCCATTAGGATGTATAATCACCTATCTAGAGGTTCATTTAATTTCTTATTCTATTCGATGCTGTCCCAGTCGGGAGGCGGTTGCTGATCCCAACCGTTGGTGATATACATTCGATACACTCAAGCGAAATGAGTGGTCGGTCATGTGTGGGCCGGGTTACAAGATGTGCTTGTTGAACCCAGTGTATTCCTCTCTAGAGATACACTAGCGGAAGGTGGTCCCATACCTTGTCATGTTGGAAATCCAATCTCCAATAAGCGCCATGCGGTTTTTGATTTTATACTATATATGTGGAGCGTGAGATGCAAGCGTTCTGCTATTTGGTTATTTACTTGATGTAGACATTATTATAATATCACTGGATTTTCGTATCAAAGTGTTTTGGGTTATAGTAAGGTAAAAACCGTCCATGTTTATGTGTGGGCTGGTCTTACTATTATCTTTTCTTTTGGAAGGATTTTTAAAGTTAAACAAGTGGTTGGAGTTTACTCACACCAGTCCCATGACTGACCCAGAGTTTATTTTGTTTTGTTTCCCCTAAACTCTTGGGTGCCCAAATTTGTACGGGCAGTCAAGTAGTTGGGATTTTTCAGATTCACCTGGAAGAGCTGGAAGCAGGAGGCTTCACCAGTTAGATATAGATTATATATATTCCGCTGTGTACTATGGTTGTATCTGGAAACAGGTGTTTATAACTGTTCCAGGAATGGCTGTTGTGCTCTGATGATGGTATGTATATAAAGTTACTGATTTGTATTTCAAAAGTTATGTTATATAATATATTTTATTCGTTCCGCTGTGAGTTTGTGATCTTCGTTTTTCTTCTATTCTAATATTTCTTTCTTTCTATTTCTCATCCTCTATTTTCTTTCATGAACAATCTGGAATTTTCGACTCTTGAATGGTCGACATAGCGTTATATGTCGATGTTCAAAGTCGAAAATTTTCGGGTCGTTACATATACCGTATGTTGATGTGCTCAAAGAAATTAGCAAACTAATTTATTGTTAAGATTTACATCTAGAAGATACGAAGAAAGAAATCATGGTCATATAAACTACAAATTTCAAAGTTGTGGCTTCATATCCTTGGAACAGTGCATATATTGTCACTGCAAGAAAAACGAATTTTTGTTGCAAAAATCAGTGGTGTTTATTATCAAATCCAAGAATTAGTGTTTTCAGGACCAATGTAAGCACGGTAAAAAAAAAAAATCACATTCCCGCCTCTTCGTAAACACAAGTCTGGGTGTCCAAGGGAAAAATAACCGACTTATTCTCTTTTCCTATTCCTTCATTCTTAACATCTTTTAACCCTCGTTCACTTTTCTTTCTTTTTCTGGAAAAAACACTAGCTTTTTACGCCTTTCAATCTCCCTCTTATTATTTCTCAGTTTAATTCGAATTTGTAAAGACTATCTCGTTCAACGTTGACATGGATACCAGTACAGGCAGTTCATCTCAGCGACGCTACAAAGCAATTTGAATCAATTCCTAATCATATTCAAGATCATGAAACTGATAAAGCTATAAAGGTATAAAACCAAACTTGATTTATCTAATTTTGTTTGGATTTTATCGTTTAGGGTTTTGAACAGTTAAAATTTGCTGAGTGTTGATTTCTGCAACCATAAACCAAACAGTTGATTTTTGCAAATAGTGTTTGTAAATGATTTTTATGTCTGGGTTTTTAAGTTACTTTTGAGCTTTGAGTTTTGACAGTATACCAGATTAAATTACTTCTGAATCGAATGGGTTTTTAACTCTAGTTTTTGACAGTATACCCGAAAAAATTACCAAACAGTGTTGATTTCTAGTGTTTGCATCTGAATCGAATGGGGTTTGAACCTATTTTGTACATATATGTTGATTGCCTGAACTGTAGTCTATACTGAGTGGAATTTAATATGGACATTGATTTTAAATGTTAACATGTTCATTGAAATTGGTTGATTGATTACTTGTAACAAACATATATTACATTGATATACATATATGTGTGTGTGTATATATATATATATATGTATGCATATATGAACCTTGCAATGCATGAATTATATATGTGAGTTACTCAGTATACAAAATTGTGCATCTTATGACTTGGGAGTTTATGAATTTTGCAATATGTGATATTATGCAAGTATATCAGAATGTGTTTATTTATTCTAATTTAATCTGTTTTCTTTCATCTGATTTGCATATATAAGAGTATGCATGAATATTGAAATTTTGCAGTGTAAAAGAGTGACACTAAACTGATACATTTCATACAAAATTTCTCTGTAGCCTCAGGAGAACCCAAAGGGACAAAGACAATTTGTTTTAGGCTCTTGTCCCATTAATATCAATAATCGAGACTGCAAAATTTATGTTAGGCCATCAACGATCAAGTTGAACCTGAACCGTATTTGCGGTCTCGATATTGATATTTATGAGGCTAGAGAAACGTGAATCGATGTGGGAAACTGAACAGAGAAACAAGTTCAAAATAGGTATACCTACATTGCAATTAGAATGTGTTTATATATGTTAATTATTTTATTTTATTCCATCTGATTTGCATGTATAGGAGTACATATACGTGAACAATGAAATATGCCATATATCTGTTGTGATTGAACATGTGAATCTGGGCTTCCCCCTCCCCCCACCATATACACATACATATATTGCAAGGTTTTCAAAATGGGATTTAAATCATAAAGTTTATATTTCAAATCAAAATGGATTTTAAATCGTAAGTCATATTTTCCGAATATCATTACTTATGGGTTTCATATGCACTTTGTATTTGATTTAGATGTTTGAATTTCTATAATTAAATTTAAAACTCAAATTTTTTTCCCTCCAATTTCATTCTTATTTTGTTTTATAAGCACTGTTTAGTGATTGTGAATCTAAACAAGTATATTTCATATGGTAGTTTGAGTTGAATGTGTTTTTTTATAATTAAGTTTGAATCATAATGTAAAAATCGAGTCGTAAACGGAGAGATTCAAGTTGGATCGGGATTCAACTCGCAAGATTTTAGGATTTTTGAAAACAATGTGTGTGTGTGTATATACATACATACACACATAATGATATACATGAAAGATTACTGCTTGTAAATATAGCTATATATATACCTACTTAACTTGTGTATGACATTACGATAAATATATGTTTAATGTATGATTTCTGCATGCACATCGGCACATGTATATATACAACATATAATGGTTATGATCATACAGACATAGATAGTGCATGTGAAACTATGTTTTATATATGTGAAGGATGAGCACATATGTTTATGAGTGGTTTTATATATTAAGTGTGTGTGAACATTTCGAGAAATCTCAAAAATATGGGCAAGTTAATTTTGTGGCCCATGAGGTCTAATTTATATGAGCTGACAATGAATCTGTCTTGGGAGTTACTAAATTAAGTTAATTTGACTTGGGAGTTACTAAATTAAGTTAATTTGACTTGGGAATTACTAAATTAAGTTAATTTGACTTGGGAGTTACTAAATTAAGTTAAGTGACTACGTAAATTTAGTTTATCTTAGAGGTAAGAGAGGTATTGATCTCCTATCAATGAATTGACAATTAATTTGAAACGAAACACTAACATGGTAGGATCTCCTATCAAAGTTCATTGTTAGTGTATAGTAGTGCTTTCAGGAGGTATATTTCAGATCCATGTTGGCTGGTGTTTAGTATTTTTAGGATACTATGATTTACTTCTGTGAAGGTGGAACATTCACTGTTATTAAGAAACAAATCATGAGTTCTAAACGTGTACTTGGAGGTAAGAGTTGATCTAGCTTTTTGTGGTCTGGTTGAGGAAACACTTCGAAATGATGAAAAATTTAAAACAAAGTTTTCAATCATGAAAGAGCTTTAAAATTGAGTAAATCAATTTCAAAAAATCAATAAGTTTCAATGGATCAATTTAGTAACTCCCAAGATAAGTCGAGTTTAGTTGGTTTGTTAACAAGACCAAATTATTAAATAGTAAGTGGTAAAAATATTTGTCCATATGATCAACTTCATCATTTCGGAGCGTTTCCTCAACTGGCCCACAGAATGCTTGTTCAATACCTCTTTTATCTTCAGTTGTATGCATATAACTCATGATTTAGGACTTAATAAAATGTGAATGTTCCATCTTCATGGAATTTGGTTGCAATATCTTAAAATTACTGAACATCTCATCGTCATGGTTCTGAAATTTACTTTCTAGCAGTAGTACTTAACAATGTCAGGATCTTCAAAAGTTTGTATTGGCTAATGAATGTTACATTGGTTAATATACTTAATTTTTGTGCATAGGTAGATCACTCAAGGATTATGTAATGGAACAAGGATTATGTAACATTTTGATACGTTTCATACAAAATTTCCATGTATGCTCTGGAGAAGCATTATGTTATGTAGGGGATGAAGACAATTAGTTTTAAGCTCTTCCCCCATCAATATTAATAGTTAAGATTGCAAATTTCCATGTTAGTCCATCAACGATCAAGTTGAACCTAAACCGTATTTGCAATCTCGATTATTAATATTGTTGAGGCTAGAGGAACCTGAATTGATGTGGGAAACTGAACAGAGATCCAGTGAATTGGTGTTATAGAAGAAATGGTTATATGGTACAAGGGGATTTTGAGATCAGTTCTTACATTTGTTTAGACAATTATGTTTCTTCTTATCTGAATATGCCTGCAGTTCAAAAGGTTCTTCAAGTTTATCGCATTGCTCGGAACTCTACAGGCATGCCTATTACTTACAAAAACTTCATCTATTTTGTTAATTTACCATTGATATATGTCTTAATAAATTTTGATTGCTTATCTTATTACTTATGAACCCTACAGGTGTGTTCTTGGATTTTCTACAAGACAAACTAATACGGTATGATTTCTTATTGTTGCATGTTAGCACATTTATCCTAAAACTAATCCCAAGTCAGTGATGTTTAAACCGGTTTGCGTTCTGTTATATTATGTAGATTAGTAAAGTTAAGAAAATCCGCTAGAGCATGATTGCATGTGCATGTTATTGCTGCATGTTAGCACATTTTATCTTAGAACTAATCCCAAGTCACTACTATTTAAACTGGTTTGCGTTCTGTTATATTATGCAGATTAGCAAAGCCAAGAATATCTACGAGAGCATGATTGCATGTGCATGTTAGGCCATCAATGTAAATAATGAAAGGTAGGAAAACAGGTAAACCTTAGGTACGTCTAGGGTAATTCAAATCCCATATACATACATGCATGCGTGTGTGTATATATGTGTGTATGTATGCATATGTTTCATCTAAGAACGTAGATCATGGAGAGAAATAACATGATTATTTACGTGTACAGATGACATGCTGAAATTGATCAAGAAACATGGTTGAGTGATGCCGTACTTTATCGATTTTGTGGATACCAGGAAACATGGCTGAGTTCACCATTTCAATGGAAGTAAGTTATCACATAAACATTTAGTAGTCTAATTTTGTTGTATACAGTTTGACAAATAGGTCTGTTCACTGCTATATACAGTTGTCACATAAACATTTCAATGGCTTAGTTCACCATTTCAATGGAACTGCATGTGGAAGTACTTTTGGGTCTTTTGCCTTAGCATTATCGATCCAGGTTAATTTATACTACTTTACTATTTACACAAATGGAACACATAAAAGCTGGCTTTAGCTGAGACTAGTATTTTACATTATCACTTGTGTTCAGCTGCTGCTAAAGCTACACATTAGTTTTCTGTATTTACACGAAGGTAACAAACATATGAACTTGCATTGCCTAGTACAGTCATGTTTTGCGATGACTCATAATCTGATGGCCTTGTAATACGGTTGGTTCAATCTCTTGTCTGAGATAATTTAGTTAAACATAACTTGTTAACATTTGTGTATCTTGTTGTGAAATCAAGGAGGAGCTCTCTGACTATATGTTGCATCACTTTAAAGAGCAAAGTGGTTACTGTACTAGATGTGTACATTACAGGTATAACATTTTCTTTGTATAAATTGTGTAAATTTGTATACCAGAGTGGTTATTTTATGTGAGTTTTTGGTCAATTATACAGAGAATTATTGTATTGAATTGGTTATGCATATTTTACTTGGTTATATGGTTAATTGTTTTAATAATTGTTTGAACATCATGAGTATGTGAATGATTATGGACTGATATTGTAGAAACAAAATAGACTACTAGCAAGAAATAATTACAGGGAAAAAAAAGAGCAAATTAATTAATAATTTTTAGTTAAGTTTAAAAACGCTACAGAAATATATTTAGTGGCGTTGAATAAACGCAACCGTAAACTAGGGGTAAAATTGGAAATTTTATTAGTAACATTATAAGCTTTTTTATGGCGTTTATTTAGTGCGACGAAAACTATTTTGGGGGCATTTAATAAACGTTACAAAAAAAGAAATTACAGTGGCGTTAAAAATAGTGCAACCAATTTGCAATGATTTTTAGTGGTATGTTTTCTCATAGTGATTATCGAAACGCCACCAAAATTGATTGGTAGCGGTTTTTAAGCGCTACAAAAAATCATTTTTCTTGTAATGTGTCTTTCAAATCATGTTCTGTCTTCCCAAAATAGCTAATTCTTTTCTTTCTATTTTCTAGTTGCATTAGTAAATTTGTTTCACTTTTAAAGTGGATCATAATTGCTTAGGTTTGAGCCAACTACATCCATTAAGGTGGGCCCTAATCATTTACCTTAATTATAAATTTGTTTATCACTTCTAAAATTGAAGTCTTTAACTTGTTTCATCAATTGTATTGAAAACATTTATTGTCCCATATAACGTGCCGAGAATATTTACTTGTCCCATATAATTTGCAGTGAATGAATATGGATCAGTACAAAAGGATACTTCGGTCGAAAGAGCAAGAAAAATGGTGCGGTGAAAGAAGCACAAAGGTCGCATCCTAATTGTTCCAAGTGCCCGGAAAAAAAGGAACCCTTGTAACAAATACTAACAAAAAAAAAACTATTACGCTTAACAGAAAGAACAATATAATGTCTCACAAATGAACATCCAACTCCAAAAGCACATCAACTCAACAAGGCCTACAAAATTGTTTATGAAAAGAATGAAACATAATAAACTACGAAAACGAATTAGTAAACAAACCATTGTGTTCACCCTAGCTTGCTGTATAAAAATACAATACGGGTATATATTTGTCGTAACAAGTCTGTTTATTCCAAGGTGTAAAAATCATTTACCTATAAAAATGTATTATTATAGACAAAATGACTACGCCATATAGATTAAAGAGTGTAAATTAATAAGATATAATGCTCACCACTATATATACATACAAACATATATATATACAAATATATATATGTATGTATGTATGTATAAGATAATATACCTATCAAGCATTCAATAATGGAACATATAGATCTATGAGTAAATTAACACTCACCTCTCTTGCGTGAGGTAGCAAGTTAGACTAGTCGGAGCAAGCTGCGTTGAAGGGGAGGAGCTTAGCTTCGGTTTCGACGCGAGCGGAAAAGGAGGCTGTTGTCCCGTGGGTTGATCCAGGGAGCTAGGTTGCAGTCTTGGAGGAGCTAAGCAGGGAAGGTCAAGAGGAGGGCGGAAGCTGTGGCGGGCAAGGCGTTCTACGCATGTGGAAGCACGGGAAAGTGAGGCGGCTACAAGGTGTAATCATGTTTGCTTCTTTGTTTTAGGTGGATGAAACAGCCTTTCATCTTCGTTTTATATCTGCATTTTTTATTTGAATAAAAGAAAGGTAGGAGAAGAAGTTGGAGCAGGTATTGTTTTCTTCTTCTTTTCTGAGTAATGTTAATTTGGGGAGGAAGACAGTAAGAGAAGGATGGTGGAAGGAAATGAAGATGTGCGCAGAGATATCACACATTTATACAGATCGAACATGATAAAAGGGATATAAAGCAAAACCGTTTTTGTCTTTTTCTTTTGGGTTTGAATTTTGAATGTGCGTGATCGATTCCACAAAAATCTGAAATAATCGATTAATATATATTTTTACGAATGGCTGTGTTGATTTCCAAACTCTTTCTTTCCTGAAATTTTATGCCGAGAAAAAAATGTGCGTATAAAATTTGAAGAGTTGCTTGAGTTGTGTATTAAAGTTTTACCCTTCAAGGTTTGCATTTTCTTTAATTATTTAGCATTTGTAAGCAACGTGAATCATTCCAACATTTGTACAAAATCACTTCTATAAATGCACATGCACTTCAAAAAATCAAGTAATGTTTACCATTCAAACATTTGCATAAATTTTATGTTACCTTTGTTTTATTATATATATTATAACACGTTGTGTTTGTTTTAATTTATAAGGAAGTGTATCCGTCCATTCATGTAGAAAATTCTTTTTTCTCTTTTTGAACAAGAAATGCCGTTGAATGGAGTACTAAATTCAAAAAGAAATGAAGGGAAATTTTTTCAAACGTGTAAGCATGAATGGTTTTCAACGCATGGGTAAAAAAGAAAGGGTAGCATGGCTATAAAAATTATGCATTCGAAACATACGTCCTATGCATGCACTAGAAAATGTGGAACGTATTTTGTCCTTTCGAGTGCCATACTAACGTTACAGACAGGGTTTGCAGACCCAGAATGGCTAGAAAAATATGTTGAATCCGACTAGAGACACGTCAAGCTCAAATGGCTTTGTTTCGAAAATAAACTACGCAATCTATTTCGCAATTCTGTGGCGCATCGAGTACTGAAATTGACAAATAAATACACTATGGTGATCAGCGCGACAAAAAGATATCTTATCGATCTGTCTTTCAATACTTCCTATCTTACTGTTAGGGAATTAGTATTTTTTGCTTTTTTATCAATTTGATTTTTATACATAGAATATAGTTTTTAGGCTTTATTTATTTATTTCCTTTTTTGTTATCAAGAGGTTTCTTTCCTGGCTACAGCTGGTAAAAATCATTGCTTTGAATGACGCATATATAGAAAGCCATTTTTTCTAGTGGAAATAACGCAACCGTACGCAGTTTGCAGTACCATGACGCTCTGATCAAAAACGTGTTACGGACCCTTTTTTATGTAAAATTCACATGGAAAAATAATTAAATGGAGGTCAAAATGTCTACTTTTCGCGAAACTGAAAATAGCGTTAATCTTAGAATTCAATCTAATATTTTTGGTTCAAATTCGCTCAAGTTCCGGCAACGTTTGATTCATAGTGATTTTATTAAATCTTTAATTAAATTAACACGAACGGAACAAACTTGTGTATTTTCTACGAAATAAATTCTTTCGCTATGTCTAGTTAGACGCATCTCAAATAATAAATTTCGGATTTTATTTTCATTTTACATTTTTACTATTATTTGAGGTATATGTGCCGCTACCGCAAATAATTGTGAGAAATTGATTCAAACGAAATGACTAAACTTTGACGTTTTCAATATAAAATTGTTTAGATCACTTTTACATGAAAATAATAAATTTTAAAGATCAATGATTCAATATAAATTGATGTCATGCTTTGATTTACAAATAAATAAATTCTAAATTAAATATATCAATTAATTCTTATAATAAACCACTTTAAAATTCAATAATTAAATTTAATTCTATAACTTCAATGACCGAAATATACAGGATGTTACACTCACCCCACTCAGAACTTTTCGTCCTCGAAGAGGAACAAAATACGGAACTAGTAATTCAAGGATATATCATTCATATGCATATCAACTTCGATTGTTTGTTCAAACACACAATTTTATTTCCAATTAGTATTGCTGACCCAATCACTCTACGAGCTTCTAATTCGACTTCTTGATTAGAAACTTCTATTCCCCTTACATAAAAATAAACTATGATAGAGAATTCAGGTTCATACCAAAAAACTCTAATCAGTGTCCATCGGGTGAACAATTCTATTTAGAATCAAAAACGTATATTTAAACTGAACCAGAATTGTTATGCGAATATAATGATTTACGTTCAACTACATATTTATTCCATTAGTTCTTTTCCTTTCCAGGACGAAGATTAGTATTTTAATATATTTCAAAGCTGTGAACTTGCAAAATATTTAAAATCTTTTTCTTAGTTTATTATATTGACATGGTATAATATTAAATTTTCATGGAATTGATTTGTTATTTAAAGTCAAAATACTTCTATAACTCGAAATCTAAACAAGTTTTTTTTTTCTCACAGACGTTGATCAGACGCATGACTAAAAATCTCCAAGTACTTAACATACCCGTTTCAATTTCTAGTGAAAATACTTAAAACTTTTAAAATAGATATGGAAAGCACATTTTCCCATGGATCTTAGTTACACAGTGGTTACGCCACTATCCCAGTGGAATCACTTGTAACTTTAGGTATCATACCCCTCGAATTTCGTCATGGTTATTGCACAGATCGCGGTTACTCAGCGGTTACGCCACTATCCTAGTGGAATCGCTTGTAACCGTAGGCATCTCTCCCCTCAAATTGCGCTATGGTTATATTAAATGATTAGTATAGTAAATCAAAGTGACCCCACCGAGTGGGATTCTGTACGTGTTCCTACCGAGTAGGACCCCGATTTCCAATAGACACTCCCGTCAGGTGGAGCTCCAACGCAACCCTACCAGGTAGGAATCGCGATTTTCGATGGAAGGTACTTCCCTTATCTTCAATTTGAAAACATATATTCCTATACATAGTATTTCATTTCACTCTGCATGTATCGTGCTTATATAAAATTTTGTTTGCATAAAATTTTCATTCCAAATCGTGTTTCCAAACATATCGTTCTTATATAAATTACATTATACAAGACTTTGTTTCATATCAATTACCTTCCAAATAAACAGTTCTTGAATTACTCAACATTCTTATATAAATCTTTCATATATAAAAGTTTTGAAAACTTTCATATAAAATATCCAAAAATCAAAGAATCTCAAAATTTTCATTTCAATAACAATTTAGTTTTTATTTCTCAAACAATATAGATATTTTATATCATGGAAAAATTGAATTCATATTCACAAATCAATTCATTATCAAGACTCCACATTCGATTTGGATTACACAGCCTCAATATTGTTATTCAATTGGGTCTTTAAATTTAGTCATTTCGGACTTAAATTGCTCAGGTTGGAAATATATCCCTTTTTTCCTTTCTCTAAAATAGTTAAACAAAATAGTTTAAGTAAAATAGCAAGCTTGATATAAAATGTATATGAATAAAGGAAATAGGGTTTAGGTAAAATAGGTTTAAATAAGTTAGATAAGTTTTGATGTAAAATAGTTTAAATAGATTAAATAAGTTTGGTAAAATAGGTTTAAACAAATTTGATAAGTTTTGTGTATAATAGTTAAAATAAATAATAAGCTTGATATAAAATATGTTTGAATTAAACTGGAAGGTTATCGTATAAAACAGTTCAAATAAGATAGAAAAATATAGTTTAAATAAAATAATAATAAATCATATATATTAGTTGAAAATAAATAACACTAATCCTTAAGAAATAGTCCAATCCGAATCAATTGATCCGAAATTTCCAAGCTCACATAAACGTTAATTCCGATATTGAAGTTAAACTCAGTTTAACTTAAGACTCAATTTGATAAATTTCAAGTTGAACTAATTGTTCAGTTACACTACAATCGAGTTTCCATTATATATAAGAACATCATTTCATATCGATTAACTTTCATTTCAATAGGTTTGAATTAGCCTCATTCTTATTCAAATCATTTATATTTAAATTCGAATGCTTCTACATCTCGATACATATAAAATCAGAGGTTCTTACAATTTATCAATTTCGATATCGGTTGGATTTAAAGTCACATATTGTTTCAAAAAAATAAATTCAATTCGTATATCATTTTAAGTCACTTGACTATTTTCCCTAAACGTTTTAAATTAATTTCAAGATTTGTGAACTAAGATTTCAAAGTTGCAATTCCAATCATTACAAATCCTTTTGGAGATCATCATACACTCAAGTTTAATTTCTTTCAATGATTCGTTTACTAAACAAAAACAAAAAAAATCATTTATCAAATACTAGATATTCAAAATCAAAATTTCCCACATAATAGGTTTAAGAATTCATTCAGTTCATACCTAAAAGAAAGTCTCATATAAAACTTCTTATTAACAACAATCTGATAATTTAGAAAACAAGGTATTTTAACCTACGCGGAATTCACTTTTCATATAGCTTCCTCGTCCTCTGTAATCATTTCCGGGCTCATCTCTTGAGTAGGATGTGTCATCCATTTTTATTTTTGTCTATTGGGGCAATTTCTAGCAATATGCCCTCTCAACTTACAATGAAAGCAAACCATCAACTCGACCTTCGATAAAGGGGGAACGTGATTCTTTTGCTTCACATCAGGATATGTCCCTCTTTCCAACATTTAAAACATATAATCTCAAAGTGAGCACGTCTAACTTCTACGTCCCTTCTCTTTCGTTTTACCGTGCACATGGCTGCATAATGTCCTTTCTTATGGCATCTATAACAAATGACGTTATCGTAGGGGTCGAGTCCTTGTTTCTCCCTAATTAACCTTTCATGCTCTGTGATGACCTCTTCCCTTTCCTTACGGGAGAGTGCTCTTCGTTCTCGACGTGTTGCCTTCTACTCCTTAGCATTTGCCATTTGAATATGCAAGACAGTTAATAGGACTTTCCCACTAACTTAAATTCTTCCTTAGTTAACCTTTAAATCATTAAGTTTAAGTACAAAAATTTATGCTAAAATATGTTTCACTCGTTATATAATTACCTTGTCACAATTACGGATTTTGAATGAAATTAAGAATTTAAATCTAGGAAGGCCTTATCAGAGAAAGAAATCAAATGAATGGATTCAAAGAGTGGGGTCTCCAAAAGGATTTAAATTTCAAAATAATCATGTTAGGTCATTTTATGGTTCAGAAAATAATAAGCATGTTTGGATTGTTTTATGATTTTAGGTCGATAGGCTCTTTGGGTCGTTATGGTTCCTCTAGCTCATTGAGCTCCTTAGCCCACTTACGTGCTCTAGATCGTTATAGTGTCTAGGGTCGTTCACGCAGTACGAAATGTTCAGGAAGCTTTAGCTCGTCTGGGCATCTTAGATCATTGAGACATCCTAGCTTATTCAAATTCTTTGGGTTGCTAAGTCTCTTTAGAGCATAAAGCCCCTTAGCCCTCTAAAAACTTCTAGCACATCGGGTCTTCGTAGCATGCCAAGTTCTAGCCCGCAAAGATCTTGGGTCGCCGGCTCCTCGAGTCTCTAGCCTACTAAAGGTTTTAGCCCACTTCATTAAGGCTCAAACTGCTTTGTCCTGGTTTAGCTCATTCTAGGTATGCTTGGGTCGCAACACTTTGTACAAGCTCGCGCCGCCTTGTCTTAGTCCGCGCCACCAACTGACAAGAGGAACTTAGCCCGATCTGTTCTTTTAAGCTCGTGTTGCCACTCCTTAGACCACAGAAACAGACCTCTGAATCCTTTAGCTCGCCCGACGGCCTAAAGGGAGTTCAGGAAAATTACAGAATTGCCATCTGGCCTGGATTCCATCTATAAATACCCCTCATAATTCACATTCGAGGGGGGACGGAATTTCATTCGTACGAGGAGGTGCTGCCAAATTCAAAGCTTGCCTACAACTTCACTAATGGCATTTATGGATCTAATAACTCATCTCCAATTTCGTGAGGATCAGATCCATTTATATGATCATTGAAGCTATCTCCAATTGGGTGAAATCTCTTTGAATCTCATTCACACAACATAAGAAAGCTCTCCAATACCATTCTAAGCAATCTCTAACCTTCTCCAAACCTCTCGAAATTTGGATCTAAGCACAAAATATCATCAAGACATGGAAGAACAAAAAAACACCTAAGTGATCAAGGATTGATACATCTACCATCACTAAGCAAGTGATCTCTTCCATTGGTTTTGTAACAACCGGGGTTTCCGCGATCCTGGTTATTGACATAAACTCAATGTCGACTATCCAAGCATCGGAAACGATAGATAGTCCATGAAAGAAATTAGAGGGTGAGAATAGATAAGATAGAAACTTAGAATAGAAGAAGAAAAAGAAGAACATACATCATAATCAGAGTAACACGAAACTCACAGTGTAACGAACAATATATAATAGATACATAACATTGAAATAAAACTAGTATATGTATGCATTAACATTATCAGAGAACAACACTTATAACACAACGGAAATAACTACAGCCATGTAATCCTGAAGCCTCCTGCTCCAAGCTCTCCAAGTATATCTGAAAAATCCTGACTACTTAACTGCCCGTACAAAATTGAGCACCCAAGAGTTTAGAGAAAACAAAACAAAAATAAACTCTGGGTCAGTCATGATACTGGTGTGTGTAAAACAATTTAAAAACAGTTTGAGCAATTAAAAGATATCTCATAAGACCACGCCGTATAACGTAACGTGTTTTTTCCATATGAGAATCCAAATCAATTTGATTTAACTTTCAAATCATTTTAAAAGAAAGGAAAATCGTAAGACCAATCCACACATAAACACGGACGGTTTTTACCTTACGATAACCCAAATAATCTTTATATCAAATTCCTTTTGATATTATAATAGTGTCTATCAATCACAATATAATAATCATCTAACAGAAACGCTTTCATCTCACGCTCTACATACATAGTATACAATCAAAACCGCGAGCGCTTATTGGATAATGGATTTCCAACTATGACAAGGTATGGAACCACCTTCCGATAGTGTATCTCTATGGAGAAATACACTGGGTTCAACAAGAACATCTTGCAACCCGGTCGCACATGACCGACCACTCATTTCGCTTGAGTGTATCGAATGTATATCACCAACGGTTGGGATCCGCAACTGTTTTCCTGAATGGTGCTTCATCGAATAGATTAAAGAATGAAATGAATATCTCTAAATAGGTGATAATACACCCTAATTGGCAGCCAACCACTTAGCCAAGCTGCCTGCCCGATTTTTGTCGTTTCCCGTTTGTGAGGCTAGAGGCCACGCTTATCTCTAACAGATCACACAATTATTCACTTTGAATGTCACATCGTCATACCCGCCAAACCACAAATTGATTTCCGCAAAAATACAATGAGTATACAGCTAAGAGAAACAAATTCCTCCGCCACCAAACATGCATACGTTTGAAGAGATCAACTTACATGATCCATTAAATATACTCTGTCAGACATTCTTCCATACAGGTTGTCCTGAGACTGGACAAACCGAGGGCACTATTCTGAAAATCCATCTTAGGCAATTTATACCTAGGATTTGATAGAACGACCCTTGCACAAATTCCGTCTTCAATTATCTTCATCATATTTGATCGCAATGCTAACGTCCATACAGAGTGGTTTTCAGATAATGAATCTGATCCCGGTCTCTCTGCATTGACAACGGAAATGGTCAAAAACTTCGATAGTTGGTGAGTTAAATATCAAAGAAAAACATGTGTGCAAACAACGATATTATTTCCAGATGGAAATTCTAACTATCAATCATCAATCATCATTTATCTCTTAAATTCATTTGTCATTCAATTATCCATTTCCCTATTCTCATTTCCATATATTCGAAAATTCTTATTTTCTAGATTTAGAAAATATACATTATCACCATTGGAAAACATTTCCATTCCTTATTTTCTATATTAGAAAACATTTCTGATTCTTTTTTGGAAAACATTTCCAAAATTCCTACATCTAGATTTAAACAGATGTTTAAATAAAACATCGCTATGCCAACTCAAAACATTACACTCATTAACTAAATTCACTTAACCAAACTTTACTCTCAAACCTTAACCATTCCTTAGTTAAAAATGGAGTCAATCAAGTTGGGGTATAACTACCTCTCAAAACTTAACTAAACAACAGTTCTAACTTCGAAATAGACAAAGTTCACCTTCTAAATCTTTAACAAACTTCCTTACGTAACTCTCAGATTCTATTTACGAATCCACTTCTTTTACAGAAATCATTTGATTATAATAATAGTGTTATAATCCCATGCTTCCGAAATATAATAACTTAAGTATAACTTTTATTTATTAATTTGGATAAATAAACAAACAACTAATTAATTTATAAATAAATCTTGATTAAAAACGGAAAGTGAATAGTACTTTCCCGAATTCGATATAATCGAATTTCAACATATAACTCTCTTTCGAATAATCTCTATTCGATAACTCCTTTTCGAGAAAACTATATTCGATTAACTCTCTTCGAATAGCTAATGTTCGATAATCTCTCTTTCGAATAAACTATATTCGATAATCTTTCTTTCGAATAAACTATATTTGACTAACACCTTTCTTCGAATAAACTATATTCGATTAACTCTCTTCGAATAACTAATATTTGATAATCTCTCTTTCGAACAAACTATATTCGATAATCTTTCTTTCGAATAAACTATATTCGACTAACACCTTTCTTTGAATAAACTATATTCGATTAACTCCTATCGAATAAACTATATTTGACAACTCCTTTCGAATAAACTATATTTGATAACTCCTTTCGAATAAACTATATTCGATTACTCCTTTTTAATTAACTCTATTCGATTTACTCTAATCGATTAACTATATCAATTAACTCTATTCAATTAACTCTATTCAATTAACTCTATTCAATAACTCTAATTGATTTACTCTATTCGATTAACTCAAATCGATAACTTTAATTGATTATATAACACTATTCGATTAACTCTAATCGGTAACTCTATTCAATTAACTCTATTCAATAACTCTAATTGATAACTCTTTTATATCTCGTTAATTCCCATTTATAATCCAATTTATTTTCCAAATAAATATTCCTTTTATAATTTTATTTATTTAACAAATAAATAATTCCTTTTCAATTCTATTTGTAAATGTTTTACAAATGTTTCCTTTTCAATTCTATTTGTAAATGTTTTACAAATTTTTCCTTTTCAATTCTCTATATTTATTTTCCAAATAATTTTTATTTTATAATCTATTTATTTTGAAAATGTTTCTTTTTATAAAATCCTTTGATTTTATAAATATTTCTTTTCAATATAACATTGGAAAATTCCTTTTTAACATTGCAGAATCCCTTATGGTATTTAAAGCACCATATAACAATGATCAATATCATTCTAACACACATCATCAACAACAGATTATATATCACATCATATAACACCATATATGAAAAACAGTAAAATAAATGTTGAGGAATCCAGTTGGATTCCTCCGACCTGTTTCCCTGCATCCACAGATGTTAAACAATATAATTAACATTCATTTCATTTCAATATGAAATATTCTGATAAACAGAATCAATGTTTGATTAACGATTTATAATTTCAACCAATACATAAGCAATTCAATCAAATAATCATCACACAACAGTCAATCAGCATTTATCATTACTAGATTATCTTTATAAAAATATAAACTGATAGAGTTAGTGAGTTGTACTCACATTGGACAGTTATCGTTAAATAACGACTAACTATCTTTGATTCAAATGGACGTTTTATTTTGCAATAAATTGTAACGAGCTCTGATTCTCTCCCAATCAGTTCCGATGTGTAGCCGTCGTCCATATGATCCCAACGGATCCTATTTTGTCCAATTCTGATATCGTATGATAAAGTTATCAATATTAACAAGCTTATCTACTAATTTAATTTTAATTTAAACTATTATCATTAGTTTTGGGCCATACCCATGTCAACCCGGCCCATTGCCCCTACACCCGCTCCAAAAGTACCTTCTTCCTCTTCCGAACAGAATGTTGACTCCATTCAGTTCTTCCAGGTGCCATTGCCGCGTATTCCCCTCCCAAATTCTCCTCTAACACTTAATTAAAGCTCAAGAAAATATCATCACTAATCTCTACAGGTGAATCTCTCCAACTCCATATATACATCACCCAACTCGACAGCATCCCTTCCTTCGCGTCGTTCTCCAGTTTTTTCTAACCAAATGGCCGATCTTCCCACCTCCATTCTCCATTCTTCTTCACTAAAATCACAACTAAAATCACAACTGAATACACTCAAAGCTACTTGATCACCTAGACACAAATATGAACACCATCTCGCAAATCGATGCCTGCATTATGACGTTACTTGAACCCTAGCATATGCTAGAGGAAAAACACCAAACGAAAATCAGTCCGAGCTAATCGAAACTCATGTTGGAATATAGAGGAACACTATAGGAATCAAGATATGTGTAATTTTGGATTTAAGAGATTTAATGTGATTTTATTCTTGATTTAAAACTCACGATTTGTTTTTAAGAAGAAGAAGATACTGGCGGCTGATTTTCAATTGACCAGAGAGTGAAGAATTAGGTTTAAGTGAGGATAGGAAGTGTATTTACAAGATAGGGTAGCTTACCATGTATGCTCCATATTTTTATATTAAATTTATATTTGATAATTAACTTATTTTATCACTATAAAAATTCCTATGATTACATACAACATCAAAAAATCATGAAAATGGACATACAACTAGAGTTTGGCATTACGGACCCAACGAAACTTGTTTCATCGAATTCCGACTCCGATTGCTCACACAGCGTATTTTTAACTATCAAAATACTGACTGTTTTTCACATTAAAAATCCGTACGGCCACAAATTGACCCTAAAAATAACGAAAATTGAAATCTAGCAATTATTTAATATTGCGGATCCAACAAAATTAGTTTCGTCGAAAACGGAGGTCGTTCGCCAAACTAGCTATTTTTAAAGCTCTAAATAAACACTTTTAAATATTAATATATTTAAAAAAAATTAATATTTATAAATAAATATTATCATATATATTCATAATAGAATATCATACAACTCCAATTGGATTCAGAACTCGATATCCAAATCCCGGTTGAATCGATATTCAATTTATATTGAAAAATTCATTTATAATATAAATAAATCATTATAAATTATAAAGGAATTCCATATCGACTTTTCGAAAATTTGATTTGGACATAAATCAAAATCTACACGACGAAATCCCGATTTTTCTCTTCCATTAGAAAAATATACTTTACCATCTTCGAACGTTTCTTGTTTCACAGAAATCCGGCTTAAAACGGATTTTATATATTCGTTTGAAGTTCAAATCACCAAATTACGAATTGCAGCGCCATTTCGAGCTCGATTTTAATTATAATATAATTATACGTTCAACTGTCGTTTATATAATGTATTCGTTATTATAATTCAACTCTAAACTGAATTATGTATTATATACGATCTAATTCACACAATATTGTGAATTCCACTGTTTCGGACTATTTCGGAATTATAATATATTATTCTACTATTTATATTAATTAAATATTCAACATTATTTAATTAAACAACCATTTAATTCTCTAAATCACTAATTAAATTAATTAATTATTATATCGCTAAAATACGGGACATTATAGGTTTGCCAAATTCAAGTGTAGTTAAATCATAAATAGAGTGAAAAGGGTGGATAATGAGACACGAATGTATAGTGAGAGTTCATTGATGTTGCAAAAAAAATATCATAATGGAAATTGGTTACAAGTGGATGTAGATTCATTTAGAATCGAACCTCTATAAAAATTCCTTTGCCTTCATTTTATGCTTTTTACTTTGTAGTAACGTGGTTCCACATTTTGATCTTACCGAATCGGTGAAGTGCATCGTTTGCACCATTAGTGTTGATTCCAAATTTGGAGAAAACATTTGGCGCCCACCGTGGTGCCGTGTTCGCATCTCCTACCTCCTCTCGCACTCTCAC
Source organism: Allium sativum (assembly GCA_030737875.1). Classification (NCBI taxonomy): domain Eukaryota; kingdom Viridiplantae; phylum Streptophyta; class Magnoliopsida; order Asparagales; family Amaryllidaceae; genus Allium; species Allium sativum. The sequence goes on along the minus strand of CM060924.1, from coordinate 232,832,063 downwards.
AAAGTTAAATGCCTTGCCGTTAAAGTTCTAAACCCCATCTTCTTCAAAATTATGGTCAAATCTAAGAAGACCGCTAGCAAAACCGTGGTAGAGGCTGATAATGTCGCTAATGAAGAAATAGCTCTCCCAAACTGCTTTGAAGTTGGTGAAAACTCGGAAAGCGGAGCCAGTGTGACTAGAAATGAATTAAAAGCCGTTATTGCCAATGCAAAAAACTGAATGGATGCCTCTACTAAAGTGATGATGGAGAAATTTGATGCCATCCTGAATTCTCGATCAAATCCAACTCCTCCGAAAGTGCATGCAGATCTCGAAGAGAATGATAAATTGCCCACTTCCGATCATAACCGCAACGACAATATGGAAGACGATTATGTTGGGGCAAGTGATAGGGACGAAGCTAATATTGAAGAATTGAAATCAAAAGCTAAGAGTCATTCCGGAGTGAATGCTCGAAAGGTCACTAATCCTCTCACGGGGGCACCTCCTCATCAAGAAGGCAAAGCACCTAAGCTCTCTAATCGAGATCATATGCCTAGACGAACATTTGGTAAAGGGCTCAGCTTCATAGAGCACCATAACACTGAAGAATACATCCCGGATGTGATAAACGAGTCATGAAAAGTAATCAAGTTAACAAAGACGATGAACGGGAATGAGACTTCTCTCCTGATAGAACTCCTTCCGCTGAAAGAATCCTTGAAGCAGAATGTCCAAAGAAATTTAATCCTCCTACTCTGCCTCTGTACAATGGCCTTGTTGATCCAAACTACTTCATATTCAAATACGAGTGACATATGAATGCGGCTAAGGCGACTGATGAAATGAGATGCACGTATTTCCCTCTCTACTTAGAAGGTGTTGCATCATTATGGTTATGAAGCTGCCTCCTAAATCTATCAATCAGTTTTTCTACTTGACCAAAAAGTTCAAAGAGTAGTTCCGCTTGTATGCTACCAAAGCCAAGGACGCAATAATGCTCTCAACTATGAAGCAAAAGCCAAGGGAATCTATCAAAGCCTTTCTCAGTCGATTAAATGTTGCCTTGTCTGAAGTAAAGAACTCAGAACCATGTATAGTGCTCATAGCTCTACTCGATTCTATAGACAAAACGAGCGATTTGGGAGATGGATAAAGATGAAGGAACCGACTACGCTTGACAAATTCTATAATAAAGCAGAGGAGTACATGAGGGTAGACGATAATCCTATACCTCTTCAAATCATTGACGGTAACCAACTCCTTGAAACTCCTAAAAGTTTATCTATGCAATCTAATCAAAAGAATACTTAGGGACAGAAGCGAACCAATGACGGGAACGACAACAAGGATAATAATAAGAAGTCTCGCCTTTTCGATTCGTCAGAACTGACACCTTTGAATGGCACTCCTGAAAATATCTATCTTGCAACAAAGAATTCTGAAGAGTTTGCGGAGCCGAATTCGATAAGGATAAGCGACAAAGCAGCAAATTCAAGAAAGTTCTTCAGATTTCACAACCAGCCTAGTCACAACACTAACGAGTGCCGACACTTGAAGAACCTCATTGAGGAATTGATCAGGAAAACAAGTTGCAGTAATATGTACAGAATCCGCAAGCCTTGATTCCTTCCGCAATTCCTCGGGGGCAAGGGGCATCGAATGATCAGCCCGGTTCAAGCAACGTGGCTTTTATTCAAGCCAATTCAAGGCTGATTATCAACTAATAATCGTTGAGGATGCTCCGATTTCAGTGGCTCAGAATAAGTAATCAACATCGCTGCATCTTTACTTTATGCTCTATTCTTTGCTTTAGTTCATGCTTAGCTTCGCATTTTAATTTCTGTTATATTCAGAACTTTTTGTGAATAGTCTGTAATAATCTGCAAGTGATGCATTGAACAATAGCTCTATGACTAAAATCGAATCTGTTTGAATAAATTTCTTGCTTACAAAATTATATATCAAATCAAAACTTTCTTATAAGATGATTTCATATTGCAGGTTATTTGTCGAGCGCTTGTTCTTGTAGCATCGCGACCCCAACAACGCTACTTCAAGTGTCAAATGCTGTAAATATCAACGTGCACAAATGCAAAAATAGAGAAGTAATGCATTGAAAGTCACAAAGATCCAAACAACGAATAAGCGCCATGACAAACAAACACGAGGGCTGCAGCATTTGTTGAAGGGGCATTTCTCTAAGTGGAAAGTTTATAGCACTAGTTTCTAAACAGGAATATCATGCCAATTCAAAAATCCGCACTACAAGAAAACACTGATTTAGCGTCAAAAATTTAGATGCGCAAATTTTTGTCGCTAATTTGCGATGGATTTTTATGTGATCTGCAAGGGATAGTTTTTTGTTTTCTTAAACTTTTTTCCTTTTATTTATCACCATCGTCTTCTGTAATCCCTCACTAAGTCGTTGCAAATTGCGTCAAATCACTGATGGAAAATTTCTTCTGCTATTTTCGCTGCAAATCCAGGCAGATATCGACGAATATTTATAGACGCTATTTTGCAGCAGAATTCCGATAGATTTGCAAGTGATGTTTATATTTTTTTAAGATATATAGAGGGCAATCCACATCCTCACACCACTGTTAATTTGAGCCATTGAGATCGAACTATCTAACGGTTGTAATTGGTCATGCGCGTGAATTGAAGACCTTCAAACTGAAAAAACATCAAATTACAATGATTTTAAAACGTGAAATTTTAATTCTTGGTACAGATCAAATCACGCCTTCCCCTTTTCTCTTTTTTCGTCAATCTTAAACCTAGAACAAAAAGCTTTTTCCAAATTTTAAAAACCTACCCCAAGTTTTCCCCTTTTCAGCAGCGGTTTCTTCTCTTCTTTGACCGCTCTTCCTGGTGGCTGTCGTACGTTGCTTCATCTATAGGCTCGGCCCTTTGCCAAAGCGGGAGAAGCATTGTCGAAATGCAGCCAAAAGAAAAAAATCGTCGACCTGCAAATTACCTAATCGCGAAGCACTGTCGAAATGATTGCAGCTCCATTAAGGCGGTGGGTGAGAAGCGTTGTCCATCTCCATACGGTGGGTTCTACCTCTGCTTTTTCTATAGTTATTTAGGGTTTATCAACCCCTTTCCTTTCCGGAAGAAATGCCAGGTCTCTATTTGCAGGAAGTAGAGTTAATAATGCAAGCATTGGAACAAAAAAACTTATTGTGGCCGCAGCTGCTGTTAGCAAGAAGTTGTGGATCCCTGCTGTTAGGGGTGGCGGCAACCTTGTTGACCCTGAATGGCTTCATGCATCGTAAGCATGTTTCTTATTTTGTTTCCTTTCCTATTTTTACATTTTCCAATTATTATTTTTAAACCACATCAAATCTAACTTCATTAGTGAACCATTTCTTAAATTTTAATGATGTATGTTTCTGCTTGTAATAGCAACAGAATGATGAATCTGTAAGTACTGGACAACTGGTAGGAGTGTCAAAGTGTTATGCCTAGTATGTGTAAATTTGCATGTAGTGTAAGATTTGACTACCAATTTAATGTATCTATACCAATTGCACAGGTTAATAACCTCTAGTGCAACTCCAAGGAGAGTTCTTGTTGGTATAGATTGATAAGGATGTGATCTGTACCAACACTTCATTGTACATATTCATATAACAGATTGAACAAACTGATAGTTCATGCATAATAATAATTGCACACATCTTACTTTTCAACTTGGGGCTCTGTCTGGTGATCCTTTGAGTCTCATATCTTTTACAGTTAGCATAGAAAATGTGAATGCTTATATATTTGATTAGTTTAACAGTTACAAAATTTTATATGATTTTTTAGGATTAGGTAAGCTTATTTTCCACTTTTCCCCTGAACGGCTCAATGGATCATAAGCACATTTCACATTTTTTGCCCAGTTTTACTTTTTTTTCTAGTTTTTCAACTCACGTGAAAACAAAATGCAATTAAACCTTAAATATATGTGTATGTGTGGTTGTGTAACTCATGCAATCTAAATTGCTCAACAGTAATATGCAATTTGTAGTTTTGCAATTTACGAGTTTTTATATCAAATTGTTGGATGTTAGCAGAACAAACGTTATATGGTTTATAAAAATTCTGCTTGGACCGTGTTCTCCATGATAGAACTGTCGCAATTCTTCCTTATGTGACTTTCATCCTTATTGTCAACATTTCTACCATTGAGTAGTGACACATCCAACGTTTTGCTAGTTGAGTTTTCATCCTCTTTATATTCTTTCAATTCATGAAAACTTATAAAAGATGCTTTCGAAAACAACATATCAATTTGAAAAGCTGCTTTCTCTAAAGAAGAATACATGCACTACTTGTGCTGCTTAAATGAAAGGATCGCTTGCAAAAATTGATTTTGAAACTGATGTAGATTTACTAATGTAAATCTATCTTCAATCTTAACTCCACGATAATTATTTTCAAACTGATGTAGTACAGTAAGTTTTATTTTGCATAAGCATATTTCACATTGCCTCTTTTATTACAACTTTTAAGTAGATCATTTTTCTTAAATTTTCTTCACTAATTGTTTCTTTGCCTCTTGATACGCCTCAAACTTCATCTTTCAGTTTTGTCATTACTTCTGGATTTTGAATAAGCTCTGCCATAGGTGTATTCAAGTATTGCAGCTGATGTATCAGTATCCGCCGCAAACATGTCTTGCCATAATTTTTAGATAACTTGTTACTGAACATAGTCTTTAATGATCCCCCATGTGTATGTATTTATACATACACATATACACATATGCATATATATAGTTATAAAGTAAACTTAGTGGAACAGGTGAGTAATCCACCAGGAAAAAGTTGAGATGAATAAAATATCCAGTTGGAGTTCATGAAGACTTACATTCAATATTTCCTTGATTTCAGTTCTTGTGAATGAACATTCATTGTTGGAGTCATTCTCAAGGGAGAGTAGGATATCGACAAAGTCTTTATTCACCTCATGTATTCCTTTGCCTTTGTTTGACCTACATTCAGTTTGTTCCTCTATGACTTCATCCATAACATCACTCCATCTATTTCCATATATTATTGCTCTTGAATCCAGTCCAGAAGTTTTAAGATATCCAATCACTGGCAAGTATTCTTCAATATTAAAAGCTCCAAAAATTCTAGAGTTCTCATCTGATAGTTCAGACAGTAGACGTTTCATCTCTTCATTAGAAATTCTAGAGGAAACAACTCTAAATGTAACTTTACTGGAAAAAACTTCAATTCTTTACCAAAATTTACCACACCGTTGTCTGATGACAGCTGAGATACCGTGTTTATCATCAAATCCACTTCTTCTTGCTTCATATTTTGAAATGACTATTAGAATTCAAAAGATGAATGACATATACTTTAGTCCCACATTGGCAAAAAGAAGATTAGATCTATGTATATATATCAATTCCTCATTCCCTATATTGGCCCTTAGGGTCAGGTAATTTTGTGCGAGGGGGAGGACCTATATCATATGAACCAAACACACGCGCGCCGCCCGCCCGTCCCGTACCGAATAGGGTCGGGTCGGGTTCGGGTTTGGGCTTGGGCTTGGGCCTAGAACGAAATCATATTTTTGCTACGAAAAAGTTAACCAATTTTGCGGGATGCGGCAATGACTATGGCGCGGCCCAACGAAAATCAAACGGGTTTACAGCCCATTAAACATATGAAGAGAAATGGGTGCGGCCTGTTCTAAATAGATGCGATGGTTTTAATTCAAAATCAAACGTCAAACAGACGCAAATATTTGAATTATAATGGTTCGAAGATTATAAATAAGTGGCGAATCCTGATCACATTCTTCACCGGTTTTCTAATCTTCTTCCTCTTCCTCTGTCAAAATAGAAACCGCCATTGCTGCCAAATCTCTATACTCAGACTGACGTGATCATCACAATCTCGAGCAGTTTTTAACGTCTGCTGTATCCTAGGAGACTCCGAATAAAGTCTTAAGGAAATCGGTACGCCGAGCCTCAGTCGATTTGCTTATTCTTCCTTTTCTCGAATTTCACTCTTGCTGTGTTGCCAGTATACATTGTACTTGATTGCAACCAGCTGTTGTTTATATTCTGTTGAATCATCTTGTATTCAACGTTTAATTCTAACACTTAACAGTGTTACTGTTTATGCATTTAGAAGTAACGCGTGTGGCTGTTGCTTCTGTTGTCTGTTGTTTTGAATAACATCTTAAGACTTTACTGTTTTCATGAAAACAAAGATGGCAACAGATCAAATATCGATAAAGACAGCCAAATTGAACAAACCAGACCTGTTTAAGGGAGAAGGTGATGATTTTTTGACATGGAAAAGTCAGATGCTTTTTTATATCACTACTCTCGGTCTGCAAAAGTATCTTGAGGATGATGAACCAATGCCGCCTACACCAGGCAAAACCAAGGAGTCAGATAAGACTCCGAATATTGATGCATGGAGGCACTCAGATTTCTTATGCAGGAATTACATCTTGAACTGTTTATACAAAGTTCTGTACAAAGTATATCAACAAATCAAGACTGCAAAAGCCCTCTGGAATGCGCTTACTGAAAAGTACAAAACACAAAACGTGAGCCTGAAGATGTTTATAATTGACAAGTTCATGGAATACAAAATGGTAGATTCAAAACCTGTTTCTGCGCAACTACATGAACTTCAAATCATCATCCATGAAATGGAAGCAGAAGGCCACGAAGTTGGAGAATCTTTTCTAGTTGAGGCAATCACTAGAAATTTACCACCATCTTGGTAAGACTACCGCAACTATTTAAAGCATAAGAAAAAGGAGATATCCTTACAAGATCTAATCGTTAGATTGAAAATTGAGGCAGATAATCGCGGAGTCACTAAACCAAAAAGCGAAGAGGCTTTTGTTGCAGAAGGGTCAAAGAAAAAAGGGCACCCTAACAAAAATAAAAAGAAAAGGAAGGCGCCAGAAAACAAGCAACATGATCAGAAGAAGTCCAAGAAATTCAATGGAGAATGTTGGGTTTGTGGAAAACCTGGTCATCAGGCAAAAGATTGCAGACACAAGAAACAGAAAAATTCAGAAGCGAATGTGGTGGACAACATGGACATCGATGGGCCTAATTTTTCTGGAGTTGTGTTAGAATGCAATCTAGTCCAGAATCCTTCTCAATGGTGGTTTGACACAGGCGCTACACGACATGTGTGTTCTGAAAAGTCCATGTCTCCACATACAACAAACTAGATCATGGAGAAAAATTGTATATGGGTAACTTGGCAGTGTCAATGATTGAGGGCAACGGGAAGGTAATCCTCAAATTCACATCTGGTAAAACGGTTATGCTAAATGATGTGCTTCATGTTCCAAATATCCGGAAAAACTTGATTTCTGGACCAATGCTCTCGAAGAAAGGCTTCAGAATGGCGTTTGAATCAGATAAAGTTGTTCTATCCAAGGCTGGGGTCTATATAGGGAGAGGATACTTGTGTGATGGCCTATTTAAGGCTAATGTAGCCGTAATCGGCAATAATAATGTATGTTGTAATTCTGAAATGAATAAAAAGGAAGTTTCTTATGTTGTCCAGTATGATGTTCTATTATGGCATGAAAGATTAGGACACATAAACTTCCGAAAAATGAAAAAACTTGCAAATGTTAATTTAATTCCAAAATTTCAAGTAGATAAAAAATATAAATGTGAGACATGTGTAGAAGCAAAAATGGTTAAGAAACCATTTCATACTATTGAAAGAAGTAATGAACCATTACAAATGATTCATACTGACTTATGTGATTTCAAAAACTTACCTACAAGAGGTGGGAAAAAGTACTTTATCACATTTATTGATGATTATACACGATATTGCTACGTATATCTTTTAAATAGTAAAGATGAAGCAATCACATCATTTATAAAATATAAAGCTGAAGTAGAAAATCAGCTAAATAAAAACATTAAAATATTGAGATCTGATCGAGGTGGAGAATATGAATCGCCGTTTGAATCATTCTGTGCAGAAAATGGAATAATTCATCAAACGACAGCACTATATTCACCCCAAAAAAATGGCATGGCCGAAACGAAGAACAGAACGATAAAAGATATGATTAATGCAATGCTTTTAACGTCTGGTCTACCGACGAACTTGTGGGGGGAAGCCTTGAATATGTCTAATCACATATTAAATAAAGTTCCTCACAGTAAAACGGGAAAAATTCCATATGAGTTATGAAAAGGACACCTACCAAGCTTCAAATACTTCAAAGTGTGGGGGTGCTTGGCAAAAGTTCCTATCCCGCCTCCCAAGAAGGTCAAACTTGGACCAAAAAAAGTATATTGTTATTACTTAGGGCCAGCCCAAAATAGTAGTGCATATAGATTTTTGGTATTCAAGTCTGATATAGATAATATCCATGTAAATGCAATCATGGAATCAAGAGATGCCTCATTCTTTGAAGACGTATTTCCACACAAAAGAAATGAAGGAAATAATGTCCCCAAAAGGACACGAGAAGAATCAAGTAGCCCACATGAAGATGAAACTCATCGTGAAGTTGATAAAGTTGAACCAAGAAGAAGCGTAAGGGCCAGAACTTCCAAGTCTTTTGGCCCTGAGTTCCTCACTTACGTACTTGAACATGTACCTCAAACATATAAAGAGGCCATGTCATCTTCTGAATCTTCGTGTTGGAAAGAAGCAATCCAAAGTGAGATTGATTCAATTCTAAGTAATAAAACTTGGGAAATTGTTGATATTCCACCTGGAATAAAACCAATTGGCTGCAAATGGATTTTCAAGAAGAAAATGAAAGCAGATGGCTCTATCGACAAATATAAAGCCAGATTAGTAGCCAAAGGATATCGTCAAAAAGAAGGAATAGACTTCTTTGATACATATTCGCCCGTTACACGAATAACCTCAATAAGAATGTTAATAGCAATTGCATCTTTCTATAATCTAGAGATGCATCAGATGGATGTAAAGACAGCAATCTTGAATGGAGATCTCGATGAGGAAATCTACATGGAGCAACCCGAAGGTTTTATATCCAAGGGAATTGAAAATAAAGTCTGTAAATTGGTAAAATCCTTATATGGACTCAAACAAGCTCCAAAACAATGGCACGAAAAATTTGATAGTGTCATGATGAAAAATGGTTTACATATAAATGAATGTGATAAATGTGTTTATTATAAATAAATTGGACAGTCATATGTCATGATTTTCTTATATGTGGACGATATGTCAATATTTGGACCTAACGTAAAAGTTATAGAGACCATAAAGAAAATGCTGATCAACAATTTTGAGATGAAAGATTTAGGAGTTGCAGATGTTATTTTGGGAATCAAAATAATAAGAACCCCTAATGGAATTGAATTAACTCAGTCACATTATGTAGACAAAGTGATTGAAAGATTTCAAAATCTTGGGATAAAAGGAGTAAGAACACCTTTTAATCCGTCATAAGTACTGCATAAAAACACTAATGAAAGTGTAATGCAACTTGAATACTCTCGTGTAATAGGATGCCTAATGTATCTTATGAACTGCACGAGACCAGCTATAGCTTATGCAGTAAGTCGACTAAGCAGGTATACGAGTAATCCAGGAAAAGAACACTTGAAAGAACTAATGAGAGTGCTTGGATACTTAAAGAATACCACAAATTATTCTTTATATTACGGAAAATATCCAGCCGTATTAGAAGGATATAGTGATGAAAACTGGATTGCCGATTCAGAGGAATTAAAATCCACAAGTGGTTATGGTTTTACTCTAGCAGGAGCAGCAGTGTCGTGGAAATCTGCTAAGAAAACATGCATAGCTCGATCAACGATGGAATCTGAGTTTATTGCTTTAGATAAAGCAGGCGAAGAAGCAGAATGGCTTCGTCACTTCTTAGAAGATATTCCACTTTGGCCTAATCCTGTAACGGCCATATGTATTCACTGCGACAATCAAGTAGCGCTAAGTAGAGTGAAAATTTTTGTGTATAATGGCAAATCTCGACACATTCGTCGACGCCATAACATAGTTAGGCAGCTACTCTCAAATGGAACTATCTCCATTGATTATGTAAGAACCAATGATAACCTAGCGGATCCATTTACAAAAGGGTTATCACGAGAGAAAATTGACTGCGCATCGAGGGGAATGGGTTTAAAAGCCTAAACCAACAAGAGTTATCTTATACGGAACCTATCCTAGCGACTGGAGATCCCACGGACTAGGATCAATAGGCAAACCAGTTCTGAATAACTCAAGATGTAATGCATTTGCTCGGACATAGTCCTACTCCATTCCTATGGTGCACAATATAAAATGCATGCCTACAGAAGAATTACAAGGTTAAAACTATGTTTTTTAATGATGACCATATCTTGAAAATAACAACTGGGGTATACGTAGGATACTCTTAATGGTTGCGATCACCTATGTTAGTGTGAACTGGGTCATCTCTATGAGAATTTTTAAAGGCTTGAATTCTCTATGACACTCGCAGAACCAGAAAGTGTTCAGGACCAAAATGAACACAACCAAGAAATTGGATGACAAGGGAATCAATGCTTCGTAAAACTTATTGTTTGAATATACAATAAAGGCTGACAGTTCAAGATGAAATAATTCACCGATTAGCCGAGTAGATCCGATAAGTTTTAACTAGGGAAAGTTCAAAGTGAAATATCTACTTATCCACGATAAAGCATTATTCCATACGTAATCTGAGATATTACACTTTGTGTGGGGGAAAAGTATATTATCATTCATGTGGGGGATTGTTAGAATTCAAAAGATGAATGACATATACTTTAGTCCCACATTGGCAAAAAGAAGATTAGATCTATGTATATATATCAATTCCTCATTCCCTATTTTGGCCCTTAGGGTCAGGTAATTTTGTGCGAGGGGGAGGACCTATATCATATGAACCAAACACACACGCGCACGCGCGCCGCCCGCCCGTCCCGTACCGAACCGAACCGGGTCGGGTCGGGTCGGGTTCGGGTTTGGGCTTGGGCTTGGGCCTAGAACGAAATCTTATTTTTGCTATGAAAAAGTTAACCAATTTTGCGGGATGCGGCAATGACTATGGGCGCGGCCCAACAAAAATCAAACGGGTTTACAGCCCATTAAACATATGAAGAGAAACGGGTGCGGCCTGTTCTAAACAGATGCGACGGTTTTAATTCAAAATCAAACGTCAAACAGACGCGACTATCTGAATTATAACGGTTCGAAGATTTTAAATAATTGGCGAATCCTGATCACATTCTTCACCGATTTTCTAATCTTCTTCCTCTTCCTCTATCAAAATAGAAACCGCCATTGCTGCCAAATCTCTATACTCAGACTGACGTGATCATCACAATCTCGAGCAGTTTTTAACGTCTGTTGTATCCTGGGAGACTCCGAATAAAGTCTTAAGGAAATCGGTACGCCGAGCCTCAGTCAATTTGCTTATTCTTCTTTTTCTCGAATTTCACTCTTACTGTGTTGCCAGTATACATTGTACTTGATTGCAACCACCTGTTGTTTATATTCTGTTGAATCATCTTGTATCCAACGTTTAATTCTAACAATTAACAGTGTTACTGTTTATGCGTTTAGAAGAAACGCGTGTGGCTGTTGCTTCTGTTGTCTGTTGTTTTGAATAACAATGACTATGCGCCATTTTTGCATTTAGCAAACGAGTGATACACAATTTTCTAGTATGTCTCCAGTATTCTCCATACGGTTCGAAGGCTATGTCTCTGCCTCCGTGGAGTAGAAGCTTGGCAATTTTTGAAAATGGCCTATTAGCAAATATTTGATCCTGATTTTTCATTACTTTTTTAGCTAATTCATGCGATGAGATGAGTACTATTGGCACTTGGCCAAGCTGTAGAAGCGTGATAGGACCATATTTATTTGCTAAATTGCAAAGAGAGATATGAGGTAGCGAGCCTAGCTGATGCAAGTTTCCTATGAAAGGAAGCCTGGGTGGAGAAGGAGGGAGTTTGAGATTATTGAATGAGTTTTTCCTTTTGATAAAAATAAGGAGAAATAGAATAGAAAGGAAGATGAGCAATGAATAGTGTATCGGCATAGTAGTATGGTATACATTTTTGCAGTTATCATACGTTTTTGCAGGTACTTTACAATAGCGGGCTATATTGGCGTTGCTATACTTCTGCATAGTAGTATGGTTATTTGTTACAGTGCTTTTGCTCAACTATAAATATTACTATTATTTGGCGTAATCTCTAATCAGTGAGGCTTTTTTCTTATAGGGTAAATGGAGCTAGATTTCTATAAAGAGTTTCCACTGAGGCCGATGAAAAATAAACGTTTTTCATTGTTGTCTTCACACTTTAGCATCCTGAGTACTGTGATTTGTTTAGTTGATTTCAAGCAAGATGGATTCTTACATTCACATTTCCGCTGGAATTGAATGTTCATGTCATTGGTCTCTGAGGTAACAAAACCATTTTACAGAACTGTTTATCTGTCTTTGTTCAACAATCTAATGTATTTATGGGTCAATGAAACAAGAGTAGTTGTGCTATCGGAAGTTATGACCTTACCTATTTGGTTTTTTAGATCCTGTATAAATAAGGTACATTAATGAAATTTTATGGCCTCATTTTCAGAAACTACTGGTTCTATTTCTCCCAATCTTTTGATGAGTGCAATAATTAACAAAGGAAATTTCTTAATGGTTGTGGGGTATAAATATTAATGATGTTTTAAAAATAAAGCAGTGACTCATTTTATTCAGTTTTCATTTATTAAACTTTGACTTCATTGGATGAAATATTGGTTCATCATGTTTGGTTACATATTTCAATAAGCTTCCATTACTGTAATTATTTAAATTTGTATAAACATATGTATTAGGATGATATAGTGTTTTAGGGTGAAAAGAATTAGCTTGAAAACTTAACTGTTATAAAGGTCATAAATATGGCAAATATGTATCTCTATTGTCCTTTTTCCTTGAATAGTGTACCGGTAACATAAAGAAGTTGAATACGGGATGATGTAAAAACATGGCAATTAAAATCTATTCTATTGTATAAAAAAATCAAATCTATTGCTAATATTTACATTTTGCCCCATGCTTCCTCTCATTGTAAGTATGATTTTCAAAGATTTTGTACATAAAATTTTCAAGTATGATTTTGACAGATTTTATATACAAACTTTTACTTCGGTCCCCCTTTTAATGGTAATAAGGAGTCAACCATTTAATGGCAATAACGAGTAGAAAATTTTGTGTTTTTACAAATGAAATACTAAGCAGTGATTTTTTTTTGCTCATTCATTAATGGTGACAAATCTTAAATCGTCTTCACTTCCTTCCTCATATGCACATTCCTTCTTTTCTTTAAAGAGTTATTATAATAGCATTAACAGCCGAACGACTATACATGGATAGTAAATTATAATTTTTTTAATTACCTACATTAATTCAAAATGGATTTATCTCCTTTATTTTCTATTTAGTGAGAATTGAATGTTTTAAACATTAAATCGGTATCATTTAAATTATACAAATTTCCGTACACATTTTCTATTTGTATAATTTAGATGGTACAAATATCATATTTGTACGATCGATCCATATTATTGACAGGGTAAACAGATATACACATTTAAAACTTGATATATAGTTGGCAGTGGGGGGGGGTGTTGGAGGAGGTGGTATCGAACAATAAACCGCGTTGGATCGATTCCAAGAACGTTTAAAACTTGATAGTTCAATTTTTTTTTATTTAAAAACTAAAAATCTACAGGAAAAATAAACAATAATACTGAATCAACTAATCACTTAATAGTGTCATGACCATATCATGATTTTCATTTGTGATATGTAGTTTTTTATGTGATAATTGGCATTTATGTTCTAACAAGTGAGTTATGTACGCGCACTTCACGGTGTTCACGTTTTCTTCTGCAATAGACAGGTTAGGAATAGTAGAAAATCACTATGTTTTAATCTCTATTGTCACACCATCACATAAACCTTTTTGCTATTATAAATATAATAGGATGCTAAGGGCATCAGAGTAATCTTCTAACCTACCGCACCCAGTCTACACTGGTGGTTAACAACCACCACAATCAAACATATGTTTGGTCGGCAAATCTTTATTTTTGATCGGCCATTAATGGCCGACCATCGTTGTTCAAAATACAAGCGACAGTGTCTTCAACACTGCACTAAATTTATGCCCCTGGTTCAAAAATCACTAAGATGGGGTAGTTAATGGGAACAAACACTCAAACCAAATGAAGTAACCACTAACTTTTCCTCATAGTACTAATTTTTTCCGCTAAGTGTAGATATAAATCATATATTTTACAAGCTCTGGGTTAATTTGAACAACAGTAGGCACATGTTATTTGCAGGAACGGGTGAAAGAGCATAGGTAAAAGCAAGTTTCTTTAGATGCAAAATGAAACTTAATGTACTATATTAGTTCCACTTTTCCCCTGAACGACTCAATGGATCATAAGCACATTTCACATTTTTGCCTAGTTTTACCTTTTTTCTAGTTTTTCAACTCACGTGAAAACAAAATGCAATTAAACCTTAAATACATGTGTATGTGTGTGTGTCTCCCAACCAACCTGCTGGCATGAATACCAGAGGATGATTTGCACCAAAATGTACATAACTGCCTGAAGCACAAATTTGGGGAACATCTTTAGTAGTAATTGGTTTGGAAGCACAAACTTTGATCTGAGAACTTCCAAGATTGCCCTTTTATGTACAGTTATTTGAAATGAGACTATGTAGAACCTTAGTTTCAATGTTTGTTTTATAAACTTCCATATGTTCGCGGGAACTACTAAAATTATTCCTTTATGGATATTATCAAAACTAATATCATCTAAAATTATGGTCTAACAATTAAAATTCTTTTACAAATGCGAAATGTCCCTTTACAAATATTAATCACCTAAAATACGATCTAATAATTAAACTTTTTTATTTGCTCAAAACGTCCATCTATAAATATCATCAAACCATGTCACTTAAGAATATGATTTTCATTTTTACTAATTAAAAATATAAACAAAAAGTTAAATTAATAAAAGATTAATAAAAGTTAGATGTTGCAACGTAAAAATAAAATTTCAAACTACATACGTAAAATTTCAACGTTAAAATATGATTAGATCTTTCTGTAAATCATTTTTTCTTAAATGTGTAATTTGTAAAATAACAATTCTTTCGTGAACAGTGTCATTATCACACGTGAAATACGTGTCGTTCGTGATAAATAAAGAGTGTATACAAGTGGTACATGTTCATCATTGCACCACCAGTATAATAATGAAGGCAACGAACAATTTAAATAAGTTTAGTTCACTCAAAAATAATAATCCTGAATTAAGTTTATGATGCATGAATCCCTACCATCTCCTAGTATAAATAATTTTTTTATGAATTATATTATAACCATGTTTTGAACTCTGCACATCTTACTTCTCAGCTTGGTACACTATTTGGCTTCCTTTTAAGTGTCCTAATTTTCACACCCAATTATTAAAGCATATCATGTAGTAGATATAACAACTAGCGGTTGTCCCATGAAATTAAGTTGTGCACTTCTTATTTTTAGTATTAAAATCAAAACTTGCAGTGGCCCGACATAATTAACCCATAGGTATCTTCTTGTTCATCTAGGACTGACGCAATTAGTTAAAACTAGTGGTTTACAATAAAAGATCTAGCGGGAACTACACTATTGGAGATGTTCTTACATTGAATACAAAATGTCAATGATTTTGTGGAAGATATGTTTAAAAATTTAGCTGCAGTACAACACCTTACAGAAGTCATACCAATATTTATCCTACTGATCATTGTGTTTCTTGCATGAATGATGCTTCTTATATTCCATACCATTTTCTTTTTAAATATGCAGGCTGCCAGGAGACTTTGGGTTCGAGAATTTGAAACCTGAGACAAAAAATTACTACTTACTCCTGCATATATTAATGTAGACATTATGATGCATAGATCCATCAACTATGTAAATATACTTTTTGCTTAGATTTTTGTTTTTGTGACATTAGTTTTTAGTTGTATCGGATAATGTTATGAATGTTGGGTGTTATGTGAATATTTTATCAATTATTGTACCATTTTTCATTGTTATATAATGTTTTGTGACATTAATTTTTCTAGTTGATATATATATATATATATATATATATATATATATATATATATATGTATATATGTATATATGCTTCATTGCACGATGAGTATTGAATGTTGAGTATTGTTGAAATGAATGTATTTGATGTCTAGATTGATGGTTAGAAATGCTGCAAATGTTTGCTATATATTTCCGTCGGTAATCCGTCACTATAGAGCTCGGATTTACCGACGGATAACTGGAATGTAAAATGTTTGCTACATATTTCCGTCGGTAATCCCTTGCTAAATAGCGTGCATTTAGCGACGGAAAAATATTTACTGATTTTATTATGTTATATAAATATATATATATATATATATATCCTTCGGTAAAAAATCAGTGAATTTTTTTAAAATGAAATGATAATATATCAGAAAACGGTGGTGAAGTGACGGAGAATCGATGTTAATTTCTGTCGTAAAATTGTGCCTAAAATACCGACGTGTTTTTTAGCGACAGCCGTATTCTGCTGCAAATCCTTCGCTAACAGGCCTTTAGCAAGGGTTTAGTGACGAAATTTTCCGCTGCAAAATCAGTTTTTTCTTGTAGCGCCGACCAAGAAACTGATAGCTGTCTCATGAAACAATATGATAGCCGCTCAAACCACTTGCGTAGCATCTGAAACCTCAGATGTGAAGAATGATAAATCCACTTGTTTAGCATCTGAAATCCCAGATGTAGAAAGTGTCGAAACCATTTGCGTAGCATTTGAGACCTCAGATGTGAAGAATGATGAATCCACTTGCGTAGCATCTGGAATCCCAGATACGAAAAGTGTCGAAACCATTTGCGTAGCATCTGAGACCTCAGATGTGAAGAATGATAAATCCACTTGCGTAGCATTTGGACTCCCAGATGTGAAAAGTGTTGAAACCATTTACGTAGCATCTGAAATCTCATATGTGAAGAATGATAAATCCACTTGCGTAGCATCTGGAATCCCAGATGTGAAAAGTGTCGAAACCATTTGCGTAGCATCTGAAATCTCAGATGTGAAGAATGATAAATCCACTTGCGTAGCATCTGGAATCCCAAATGTGAAAAGTGTCGAAACCATTTGCGTAGCATATGAGACCACAGATGTGAAGAATGATAAATCCACTTGCGTAGCATCTGGAATCTCAGATGTGAAAAGTGTTAAAACCATTTGCGTAACACATGAAAATCTCAGATGTGAAAAATGTAAAATCCACTTGCGTAGCACCTGAAATCTCAGATGTGAAAGTGTTAAACAATTTGCGTAACATCTGAAATCTCAGATGTGAAGAATGTCGGGCACCCAATTGATCGTCAGAATCAGGAAGCGCCTGATCCAATAACGACAAACATTGGGGTCTTAACCAAAATCCGTATAAGAGGCATAAATATCAAAGCTTATCAAAAGGGAAGTAGAAAATGAATCATAGATGCGTGTTTCTTAAATAAGAGATAGCAAACACACTCGTATGAGTCATTAAAATGATAGCATTTGGGATCTACAGTCAACCTTAGTGTGTTGGTCGATTTCCAGTGTTAACGCAAATTTGAATTAGAATACCATGACTACGCAAAAAATATTTGATGAGTTTTGAACAGTCAAATAAGATGGTCCTGGGAAAGCATTTTATTTAGTGCAAAATAAAATTCGCTATAGTTCATTTATAACTAATCCATTATCAATATGACAGTTGATAATGAGTATAACTCCAAAATCGTGCAAAAGCTTGTCTTAATTGCAGAACAACTAGCATGGGACATACGAGTTCATAATAAAATATTGCCACAGCAGACATTTTTCGATCTTAGCACAAAGCAAAAGTACGATAAGGCAAAAATAAAGGCTTAAAGTACGACAGAAAAATGCATTTCCATCACCACATCACAAGTCTAGTGCAGAGACATCGGATGCGAAATATCATGAGAGTGGTAAGCGAGGACCAGCACTCGCATATACAACCGGTCTAGAGCATAAGTACATAAAAGATAATAACAAAAGTCAGACAAGTGAACTTCTTCTTTTCATCACTAAATCATTTCTTTGCTTGAGCAAAAGGAGGAGTACCGATCAGTTCTGCTTGGCTTCCAGGACCTGATAATGATCTCATCCTAAGACTTAAGAGCCTGAACAAGCACGACTTTGTCCTTCTCCAAAGTAATAATGTGTTCAAGATTCTCCCTGTTTAGCCTCTGGAGATCACAAGCAAAGGTGTTCCAGGCACCGAATTTGCGCGCATGGTATTGATCGATTTCTTCAAAGTGCTTTTCCATCCAAGTCCTAGTAGCATCAAGTTGCATTAATGAATGATTCTTTAGAGTATCCAACTCTTTGGGGATTGATCGCTTGTCGGATGGATATATGTCTAAGTCAAATTGATCAAAGTTCAATCCATATAGACACCATCCTTCAAAACGATCAGCAAGTTCAAAAGTGTGTGGCTTAGGAGTGTAACTAGGCCTATCTATGATAGCTCGCAATTCAGCCAAAGTTGGGGCAACAGTAGTAGTTTGAATTTCTGACACGGGAAGTTTGTCCAACCTATGGTGTTTCCGAGTTTTATCCTCGCTCGAGGTCCCTCAATGAGTAAAAAGGGGATTAAACAAACAAACCAAGTTTGCAGGGCCCCACAACGATCTAATATCAAGGAGAATACCAAAGGGATCTAATCAAAGCGTGACCAAGAAGCCACAGTGACTTAAGACAGTGTAATGGCCTAAGAAGCTAGACGACCTAAGGATAAAAGACATTATGAACTGGCACGGTTTGAAGGCCCTAGCGACCTAAAATCTCGAACGGCATGCTAGCGTACCTAGTTCGAAGCTCATATTATTTTCAATAAATACGAACTTCGAGGGGCAAATGATAACCCATAAAATATGTTTCAAAAAATAATAAGCATGTTTGGGTCGTTTAATGATTTTAGGTCGATAGGCTCTTTGGGCCGTTATGGTTCCTCTAGCTCATTGAGCTTCTTAGCCCACTTACGTGCTCTAGATCGTTACAATGTCTTGGGTCATTCAGGCAGTACGAGATGTTCAGGAAGCTTTAGCTCGTTTGGGCATCTTAGATCATTGAGACATCCTAGCTTGTTCAAATTCTTTAGGTTGCTAAGTCTCTTTAGAGCGTTAAGCCCCTTATCCCTCTAAAAACTTCTAGCACAGCTGGTCTTCGCAGCATGCCAATTTCTAGCCCGCAAAGATCTTGGGTCGCCAACTCCTCGAGTCGCTAGCCCGCTAAAGGTTTTAGCCTGCTTCATCAAGGCTCAAACTGCTTCGTCTTGGTTTAGCTCGTTCTAGGTATGCTTGAGTCGCTTTGCTTTGTACAAGCTCGCTCCGCCTTGTCTTAGTCCACGCCACCAACTGACAAGAGGAACTTAGCCCGCTCCGCTCTTTTAAGCTCGTGTTGCCACTCCTTAAACCGCAGAAACAGTCCTTCGGATCCTTTAGCTCGCCCGACGGCCTAAAGGAAGTTCAGGAAAATTACAGAATTGCCACCTAGCCTGGATTCCACCTATAAATACCCCTCATGATTCACATTCGAGGGGGCGGGCGGAATTTCATTCCTACGAGGAGGTGCTGCCAAATTCAAAGCTTACCTACAACTTCACTAATGGCTTTCATGGATCTAATAACTCATCTCCAACTTCGTGAGGATCAAATCCATTTCTATGATTATTGAAGCTATCTCCAATTGGAAGAAAGATCTTTGAATCTCATTCACACAACATAAGGAAGCTCTCTAATACCATTCTAAGCAATCTTTAACCTTCTCCAAACCTCTCAAAATTTGGATCTAAGCACAAAATATCATCAAGACATGGAAGAACACAAAAGCACCTAAATAAGAAAGTGATCTCTTCCATTGGTTTGCCAAATTCAAGTGTAGTTAGATCATAAGGAGAGTGAAAAGGGAGGATAATGAGAAATGAATGTATAGTGAGGGTTCATTGATGTTGCAAACTAAATATCATAATGGAAATTGGTTGCAAAGTGGATGTAGATTCATTTAGAATCGAACCACTGTAAAAATTCCTTTGTCTTCATTTTATGCTTTTTAATTTGTAATAACGCGGTTCCACATTTTAATATTACCGAATCGGTGAAGTGCATCGTTTGCACCTTTGGCGTTGATTCCAAATTTGGAGTAAACAAGGATTTAAATTTCAAAATAATCATGTTAAATGATTTATTTAATTTCAAAATAATTTATATTTTCAAAATACGCTGTCTCTATAATGATTCTACTGATGATCCCACTCATTCTAGGGAATTACTACCCTATCCCTAGTGAGTTTTTAAACCTGATAAGCTAGCTTTGTTAAACCTGTCTCTGATACCAACTGTAACAACCTGCCTTTTCGACCGCTTCAAATAGGTAATTTAAACCAATTCAAATCATTCAAAGTGACACATTGTTATTGCTTACAGTGTTAAATAGAATCAAACATATTATCACAACACAAAATAAATATATATTACAAGCAAATCTCATAGCAGAATAAATTCAATTACAAAATATCAGAGTTATACATTGACAGAGTATATTAATAATATAGCGGGAATAAAATAGTAGACACGGTCTTTGACTCTACCTTCGTCTTTAGAAACAAAGCGTTTTTAATAACTGAAATACTTGGTCTGACTCGAGTCAAACAAAAAACTCGAATTATGTCTATGTTCTTATGTCAATCAAATAAAATCGAAAGGCAAAAAAATGCAAAACTTTTGAAGTCGAAACAAGTGGAAATTTAACTACTTAGTTCTTCAGATTTAAAGTTCTTTCAATGATAATCCTTTCAAACTAAATACCGATTTATTTCAAACCCTTAAAATAATGCACTCCATTTCATAACACAATTTGCATACAAGGTTTGAACAAATTCTTTGTATATAGATATATATTCAAATCCTTAAATTTCCTATATGGCAATAATTCCAATAATTTATGGTACATGTAGCAGTAAATTCTACAAAGGACAATTTGGTTCATTGTACAGTCAAGGGTATGGGTAAAGCCTGGTAATGGCCAAAGATGCACCACGTATAAACTAGATTATTTTATGCAAAATAGTAACTCAGTAAACCAAAAATCTATTCAAAGACTTTTGAGATACATGTATATACTGTATGTCGATGTGATCAAAGAAATTAGCAAACTAGTTTATTGTTAAGATTTACATTTAGTGGATACGAAGAAAGAAATCATGGTCATATAAACTACAAATTTCAAAGCTGTGGCTTCATGTCCTGGGAACAGTGCATATATTATCTTTCAAATCATGTTCTTTCTTGCCAAAAATAGCTTATTTTTTTCTTTCTATTTTCTAGTTGCATTCATAAAATTGTTTCACTTTTAAAGTGTATCTTAATTGCTTTGGTTTGAGCCAGCTACATCCATTAAGGTGGACCCTAATCATTTACCTTAATTAGAAATTTGTTTATCACTTTTAAAATTGAAGTTTTTAACTCATTTCATCAATTGTATTGAAAACATTTAATGTCCCATATATAATGTGCTCAGAATATTTACATGTCCCATATAATTTACAGTGAATGAATATGGACCGGTACAAAAGGATCCTTCAGTGGAAATAGCAACGAAAATGAAGCGATGAAAGAAGCACAAAGGTTGTATCTTAATTGTTCCAAGTGCCAGAAAAAAGAGGCACACTTGTAACAAATACCCGCACCCAAAAAAAAAATATTACACTTAATAGAAAGAACAATATAATGTCTCGAAAATGAACATCCAACTCCAAAAGCACATCAACTCAACAAGGCCTACAACATTGTTTATGAAAATAATGAAACATGATAAACTACAAAAACGAATTAGTAAACAAACCATTGTGTTCACCTTAGGTTGTTGTATATAAATACTATACAGGTATATATGTTTGTCATAACAAATCTATTTATTCCAAGGTGTAAAAAACATTTACCTATAAAAATGCATTATTATAGACAAAATGACTACGCCATATAGATTAAAGAGTGTAAGCTAACAAGATGTAATGCTCACCATTATATATATATATATGTGTGTGTGTGTGTGTGTGTGTGTGTGTGTGTATGAGGAGGGTTCCGCTACACCTCTTATATTGCACGTGAACTCTCCCCCTTAATCTCCACCACCCATTTCCCCACTCATTCTCTCTCTTTCCATTTCAATATTATTTGTTAGTGGAAAGAGAGAGAATGAGTGGGGAAATGGGTGGTGGAGATTAAGGGGGAGAGTTCCCGTGCAATATAAGAGGTGTAGCGGAACCCTCCTCTCTCTCTCTCTCTCTCTCTATATATATATATATATATATATATATATATATGTGATAATATACCTATCAAGCATTCAATAATGGAACATATAGATCTGTGAGTAAATTAACACTCACCTCTCTTGCACGAGGTAGCATGTTAGACTCGTCGGAGCAAGCTGCGTTGAAGGGGAGGAGCTCGGCTTCAGCTTCGACGTGAGTGGAAGAGGAGGCTGCTTTCACGTGGGTTGATTCGGAGAGGGAAGTGGTGGTCTTGGAGGAGCAAATCAGGGAAGGTGAAGAGGAGAGGGAAGCTGTGGCAGGCGAGGCGTTCTGCCTGTGTGGAAGCACGGGAAGGTGAGGCAGCTACAGGGTGTAATCGTGTTTGCTTCTTTGTTTTAGGTGGATGCAGCAGCCTTTCATCTTCGTTTTATATCTATATTTTTTATTTGAAGAAAAGAAAGGTAGGAGAAGAACTTGGAGCAGGTATTGTTTTCTTCTTCTTTTCTGAGCAATGCAAATTTGGGGAGGAAGACAACAAGAAAAGGATGGTGGAAGGAAATGAAGATGTGCGTAGAGATATCACATATCTATACAGCTCGAACGTGATAAAAGGGATATAAAGCAAAACCGTTTTTGTCTTTTTATTTCGGGTTTGAATTTTGAATGTGCATGATCGATTTCACAAAAATCTGAAATGATTGATTAATATATTTTTTGACGATCGGCTGTATTGATTTCCAAACGCTTTCTTTCCTGAAATTTTATGCCGAGAAAAAAATGAGCATGTAAAATTTGAAGAGTTGCTAGAGTTATGTATTAAAGTTTTACCCTTCAAGGTTTGCATTTTCTTTAATTACTTAGCATTTGTAAGTAACATGAATTGATTCAATATCTGCATAAAATCACTTCTATAAATGCATGTGCACCTAAAAATATAAAGTAATGTTTACCATTCAAATATTTGCATAAATTTTATGTTACCCTTCTTTTATTATATATATCATAACATGTTGTGTTTTTTTTTATAAGGAAGTGTATTCATCCTTTCATGTAGAAAATTCTTTTTTTTCCTTTTTGAACAAGAAATGTCATTTAATGGATGACTAAATTCAAAAAGAAATGAAGGGACATGTTTTCAAATGTGTAAGCATGAATGGTTTTTAACGCATTGGTAGAAAAGATAGGGTACCATGGCTAAAAAAATTATGCATTCGAAACTTACGTCGCATGCATGCATTAGAAAACGTGGAACGTATTTTGTCCTTTCGAGCACAATACCAACGATACAGACTGGGTTTGCAGATCCAAAACGGTAGAAAAATATGTTGAATCCGACAAGAGACACATCGAACGCAAATGACTTTGTTTCAAAAATAAACTACGCAAGCTATTTTGCAATTCTGTGGCGCACCGAGTACCGAAACTGACAAATAAATACACTACGGTGATCACGCGACGAGATGGACACAACGATACGCAGTTTGCAGTACCATTATGCTCTGATCAAAAACGCGTTACAGTCCCTTTTTTCCGTAAAATTCGAATGGAAAAATAATTAAACGAAGGTCAAAACGTCTGCTTTTCACGAAACGGAAAATAGCGTTAATCTTAGAATTCAATCTAGTGTTTTTGATTCAAATTCGCTTAAGTTCCGGCAGCTTTGATTCGTAGTGATTTTACTAAATCTTTAATTAAATTAACACAAACGGAACAAACTTGCATATTTTTCTATGAAATAAATTCTTTCGCTATGTAGTTAGACGCATCTCAAATAGTAAATTTTGGATTTTTATTTTCATTTTACATTTTTATTATTATTTGAGGTATATGTGCCGCTACCGCAAATAATCATCAGAAATGAATTCAAACGGAAGGACTAAACTTTGACGTCTTTAATATAAAATTGTTTAAATCGCTTTTACATGAAAATAATAAATTTTAAATATCAATGCTTCATTATAAATTGATGTCACGCTTTGATTTCCGAATGAATATATTCTAAATTAAATATATCGTTTAATTCTCATAATAAAACACTTTAAAATTCAATAATTAAATTTAATTCAATAACTTCAATGACCGAAATATAAGGGATGTTACATATAGGCTATTGTAATCATTTGGGAAGTGTTGGGAAAGGGTGCGTGTAACAACCCTGAATTTTGGAACCAATTTAATTTTTTTTAATAGATTTTAATGATTTTGAATTTTAAAATTATTTATTTTAGAATTAATGACTGTAAATTTAATTAAAAACGAGTTTGAATGTAAGAATTTAAAATTTAATTAAATGAACTCGTAACGTTTCGATATTTCAAATATTTGGTTTTGAACTTTAAATGAATATATACAGAATTCATAATAAGTCAGAATTTGATAAAATAAGAAACATTAGAATCTATTTGAAAATATTTTTATAAAGATGTGAAAAATTGAGATTTCATGTTATAAAATGTAACTTATGACCAAATCAAAATTTAAAATAGTCGTTATGGAATTTATTAACATTTTAATATTATATAAGCCCTTAAAAATAGCTATTTTGCAAACGACTTCCGTTTTCAACGAAACTAATTTTGTTGGATCCGGAACATCAAGTTTTTGTCAAGTTTAAAATTTCAAGTCAATTATAATTCCTATGTAAGCATGGTAAACTTAAGTGCGTGTCGAATTTCAATTATAACTTTAATAAGCTAGTTAAAAGCCATTTTCCAAATGGTCTCCAAATTCGACGAAATTAATTTGTTAGAACCGTAGTTGAAAAACATAGCGAGATTTCAAATTTCATAATTTTTGGAGTCAGCATGTGGTCGCGGTAAATTGAAATATATGTTTAATTCAATATTAAGCTTTATATCGATTTAAATTTAAATTTTGATAAAAATTGATCAAAACAGTCAAATCAGCTTATGAAACATATCTCATTGAGTCCATAATGAGGGTATTTGGCTAGGAGCGACATTCGTTGGGATTTGATTGGAGCTCAAAAGTTAAAATTCACCGTAAAGTAATTAAAAGAATTAAATGTTAATATTTAAAATGGGTATAAAACTAAACCCTAGTTTCCCCTTTATCAGTTCCGCTGCCATTTGAGAGACCAATGATCGATTTCCATCCATTTTTTTCAATTTTTACTCCTTATCCACGCAATATTATCAAAAACCTATAATTACAATATTGGAGAGCTCTTTGAGCTCTATAAATCCAACGACTGAGATCGTATTTCGTGATGTGGATAGTAAGATCTTGTGGCTCAAAGTAGCCGAATTCGCTGGCTGTTCTAGATCAGGATTAGGGATCGAGTTGCATGGAGGTCATGGCGAGGGGAGAGTATTCGAAGGTGGAGGACATGGACTTGTCTTATGGTGGTCCGGTGTTTCCTCGAGGCGGCGACTCTAAGACCTAGATTGTCGACGTTGGGTTCTTTAGAACCTGGAAGGAAATCATGAATGAAGAGAAAGGGGATCGGCCTTAATTTTGTCTAAGGAAATGTAATTAAACCAATTAATTAATTTTAGTTAATAAGTTATGTAATAAAATGTTCGGACCACATAACTTTTTCAAACTGAATTAGAATACAACAAAACTGAGTGTGTAGGGATCGTATGCGTTAGAATCGTGATGAAGTACACTACGCAATGGAACCAACTTGGTCAAAAATGGAGCTAGCTGTGATTTTTGACTAAATTAAATATCTGGTTTGATTCAGGAAAAACAATCATTATTAAAACAATTTCGAACATATCAATGTGAGAACTCTCTCACTCAAATTATTGCACAATAAATTTATTTTATAACTAAATTAATACTAATTGCCTGTAATGATTTTTATCTGACTAATTATCACAAATTGTATACAGTGCATGGTAGCTCACATCACAGTTGTTTGCAAACCCAATGGATGAATTTTTAATTATTTGTGTTATGATTTAACTGTGAATTGTAAAATAATTAACATGTTAAAACGATGTTAGATTATTTGTGGTAGTTGAAATTGGATCGAATATTTATTTACAAGTCAACCAACTTGTTTATGTTCACCCATTTTAAATAATATCGATTAGAATAAATAAATAATTTATTAATTAAATAATTGTTGGTTGAATACCCCACATGGGTCATGGGATGAGAATTAATTCACATTTCTCCCTTATGTTTTGTTGTATATCAATCAATTGATTGATAGACCGTTATAAGCGTTATTTAATTATTTAATGCTTATATAGTTATAAATGCACTCTGGATGTGAATTGGATGGTTAATAGTTGTTTAAAATTATTGTTGAATACATGTGATGTATGAAATCCATATAACTAAAATTTATGGTAATTGAATGAGTCACATTCCAATTCGAAAATAATGAGTATTTTAAATATAATATTCACTGATGAAACAAGGTTTGATTTTGATGTCCGATAGTGGATGAACACAAAAATATTGAAATATGAAGCCGAGTTAAGTATATATACACCATTTTAACTCGAACGGATTTGTTTATTGATTTTATTCATTTTTAAAATGAATATCGAAAATATTTAATTTCAAATAAAATATTTTCACATATTATTATAACATTATAATAATACGAAATGCTCAATTTTAATTTAAAATTGAAATGGAGGTTGAAATCGTTTTCAAGCAAGATTTTAAACATTTTATAAAATACGTTTTGAATGGAAATCTACTGTATATAATATAATGCCTTAATATGAAGATACTTGATTTTAATGTAAAACGATTGAAATAAAATTTCAAAAGGTAGTTGAGAATAATTTATAAAATTTATAAATTATTTTAGAAACATTTTCGACTTTATTTTTAACCATAAATCGAATTCAGTCCTGAATAAAACGCGTCGCGTCGCGACAGTTCACGAACGTCAACCCGTAACTTCAAATTGATGTAACAAGAGATTCGACCGTCAAATTATCCTAAAACGGGATCTATTGAGTTTGTATCGAAAAGATCTTTCAAATAAATATAAGAGATTTCAAATCCAACAATCAGATTTTAAAATATATCCAAATCAGTTTTGGAAAAGGTCGTTATGGATGTAGTTCGCCGGCCGATATTGGAAACCGGGTGTAAGGGGCCTTAATAAAATTATTAAAAACATGAATAAATTATAAAAAATCATAATAAATGATTTTGGATGAAATATTCCATGTTATGAAATGATAAATGATATTTTTATCCGAATAAACTAGTTAACAACTTGAATAAAGAACTGGAAGGAATTGAAATGGTTTAATATAACCAAAATTTTCCAACGTATGAGTTGGAATGGATATTATCTTCAGATATTTCGATATTGGATTCCATGATTATACGGATATCGTTGGGGAAATTGGAAGATATAGACATCGTTATTCCTAATACGATATACGTTGGTTTCAAAATTTGATATCGAGTATAAGCCGATATGATTTTTATTCAGAGCCTTGTATTTAATATTAAATTGGATTTCAGGTTTTTCGTGAATATTATCTTTAATAATATTGTTCTTAAACCCGAGTGGAATATAACAAATGTTTTAATTAAGATCAATGAAGTTTTCCAATTAACTGGAATTGAATTGAAATTGGATTTTGGGTTTATCGTGAATGAAGTTTTAAATAACACCGGTTCTTTAACCCAATTATCAGTGAAATTATGATTGGGAATTTATAAATCTTTTAACTAAGATTTAGTGAAAATTTCGAAAGTATAGTTTTCCAGTTTAATAAATTAAATAGGAATTAAACAGAATCCGATTTTGTAATAATCGAGATGAGATTCTGTGAAGGAAGACTGTTATTATTTATGGAATTTGAAAGGCTTTGCCGTTATCCCATTTATAGTATTACTTTGATACGAAAATTTATATCAATTACGACTGATCTGATTTTCGTGAAGATTCCATTTTAATGGAAGATGGTTTTGGGATTATTGTGAGCAATGTTTTAAACGACCACTACACCATAATGGCCAATTGGTAACCCTTTTTTTTCAATTATCAACACTTATTTGTGTTGCCGTGTAATAACAAAAATAAGCGTTGCAATGTTCAAAAAGTGTTACCAAAAATACATTATTTCATTTTTGTTATTGCCAACGCTTATTTGTGTTGTTAAGGCTGATTTATTGGGGGTAAAAAAGTAAACTTACACCTTTAACCCTATTTCCCATTTCTCCATCGCTTGCCCAACGCTTTTCCTAGAATCGGCCGCCAAAATCAGAAATCTCAAATCCAGAACGAGGGAAAAAAATACTCGAATCCACATCCAAGAATTCCAGCATGGCAGAAATTACCGCTCTTCTCTAATCAGTTTTTGGGGGTCACATAGAAACTCGCATTCAATTTTAGGGATCGATTTGTGCTCACTTTCAACTAGAATCCATCACATCAGTCGCTTCAGGTGAATTTTTGAAGTATATTCTTTAGATTCGTAACTAATTGCTTTAGTTTTCATATGTTTTGAAGTATATTTTTCAGATGCTTACTGGAAGGTAAATTCTTCAGATGTTGCTTACTGAAAAGGTATATTCTTCAGATGTTTGAAGTATTACTGTATTTTTCTAAAGTAATTCTAGCCTCTATTGAAATAACTTGGTATTTATTTGAGAGCCTGAATTACTTCCAATAATAACTTGGTAATTATTATTGCCAGAGTGTTTATAACTCTATGCATTCAGCTTTAAGAGCATGAATGATGAAAGTGAATTTCTGAATGGATGTTTGGTTTCAATTTTGAACTGACGTTAGTGACGGTGCAATTGTAGTCGGAGGAACAGGCATGGGTAATAGGTTATGTTGGTCTCAAGTTGTAGTGTTGTAGTGTTATGGTGTTTATTTCTGTTAAGAGGATAGTGAGCTTAACTTAGCTTGTATAATGCGGATGTTGCCATCAGAAGTGAAGGTGGTTCGGCTGATGGGGTAAGTGAGTGTAGGACTCATAGCTTGAGGCGCTTCCAGAATAGTTCAATAGGAGTCCGATAGCTTGGAACCATGTTTTGGTTTTCACACTTGTTTGAACTCTGTAGCGAGCAAAGTTGTAGAGGTAGTGCATAATTTGATAGATAGTAGTAAGTTAACAGTGGAAGATATTGGGATTATAACGCCTTACAGACAACAAAGTTGAGTGACCCCAAGTTTAATGACCCTTTCATCTTGACTGATTGCAGATTTCTCGGATCTTAATTTGGTTTTCCGTGTTCACTAGAAACTAGACTCACAGTCAGTGCATCTCATTCTATGTTTTGCACATGGAAAAACATCATGTAAGTACTATTGTTACTTTGAATTGCAATTTGAACTCTGCTTTGAACCCTTTTTTTACTGGTGCGTTATGATATCATAATCGATATGGTAGTTTGCTTCACTCATAAAATAGTATAGGAAAAGAAATACTTTATTTTTAATTAGATGCCATTAAGGATTTTATGTTTTATTTTGATTATGGAGACAATTTTAGTAGGTTGCGCCAAAAAAGACCAATTTGATATTTGTCTTTACCTAAGTGGGTTTTGATTTTGGTCTGGGTGGGTTATAAAATGGCTGAAGAGCAGGCTGCTGCTAATGCTTATATCAAGTATGCACTGAAAAATTCCTACTCGTACATGCTCTCATTTCATACCCTTGCCTATTTCTTCTAATAATACTTTTTTTTCCTAAAATGAAACTACTACATGACAACAATGAGGTTCTATAGCAGTTCTACATCAGACAAAGAAAAGGATGGTAAATCATGGATGAGGTTCTAAACTGCAGAGCAAAGTTTAAATGACAAAACTGTATTCATCCCTCTGATTCTGAAGGCAGATTAGTAAAGGAATTCAAGAGTTTTGTGGCAGCAAGTCAAAATTTCTACTATAAAGTTATAGCAAATAAAAAAGTTTCCTAAATTATGAGCTGACAAACACTTCAATCGGAAAGTGTTCAGTTATTGGAAGCGTCGTGTCATTACCATGCACAACCATAGAAGTGGAATCGCCGACGACACAGATATCAATTCCAGCTAGATCTAAGTGGACCGCCGAGTGACCATAGTTACTTGTATATAATGCTTTGTGGAAAATTAGCCAATGCAATTATGCAGCTGCTGCCATTGTGCATAATAAAGTCCCATGTTTTATCAAATGAGACACTGTCATTAGTACATAATAAATTCCCATGTAGTGCATAAGTAGATATACTGTTACTTTTACTTTATCTGCGCATGCATATGATGTATTACATACTGATGTTATTTCCTATCTTCTAGGTTACGGGGCTACATTGAATGGTGCAGAGTGGAGATACCAGTCACCTGTTATACATTGAATGGTGCAGAGTGCAGAGTGGAGATACCGTTTCATATAGTATTGACAACTTATTTTACTGTTATACCAGTTTTACAAATGAACCAAAATACTGTTGGATTTGGTTGTGTAAATGACACACATATGCTCAGGTTTACTCTATTTTAGGTTATACATAGTTGGGGGTAGTGTAAGTATATGGAGACATCCCAGGCGCAACCTTCTGCCTTGACATTCTATTAATTGTCTTTTATTTTTGGAGTGTAGAGCAAGAGTCGTCGCCCCTTTTCCATATAGTTTTTGCCTTATTAAAGACTGACCAGTAAAACCTGATACCTTGATCATTATATTGGCATGAGGAATTATTTTCTTGAATAATTTCAATGCAAGGACTATCAAGTTTCCGGTTCTAGATAATAGCATTGATCTAAGTATTTGAAACAACTTTGGGTTTTAGAAGGAGGAACCATGCACTTAAACATTATTATGGTAGGCTTCTACTAACAGTGTGTACCTGCTAGTAAGACCCTTTTATTCCATGCACTTAGAAATAGATTTTGCATTAGAAATAGATTTTCACATCAGTTTCCTTTTTATTTCTGTGTGAAAATGCACAGTTATACTAATAGCACTTACACTTAAAGCTTCTTGTGATATCAGTTGCCTTTTCCTAAATCGTGTGAAAAGTAGGAATCACGAGTTCCCATTTCTTTTTGACTGGTAATATTATTGTACAAGTGAATATCTTTTGCAGACTTGATGAACTAGTGTTGATTTTGTTTTTTATAACCAATATCAATTTATCTGCTTGATTCATGAACAATAATAGCAATTTGCTAATTTTAACTGCTGTTCTTAGTTCTTATGTCAGACATGTAAATAGGCTTATCCTATTACATATAGCAAATAGTTTAAATTTAAATTTAGATATAAACCATGGGCAAGCAACTGATATACATCTGTTTCTTGTATTGTACCCACTACCCAGCATCTGAAGTCGGGGTGTTTTTTCTTCTTTCCTTTCCCTTTTTCGTTTCGTCACTACATGAAATTAAGTCTATATTTAATAGTGATTGCATTTTGAGACTGTTGTTTATTTATTTTCTACAGATGTGATCCTACTCAAGGCCTTCGACTGATTATTGTGACTATTTCCAACGGTATTGTCCATCGGCCTATTCAGACAATTCGGGCGATCCTACTCAAATTGTTTGCTCAGCCGAATCTCAGACACCAACTCCGTTTAGCGTCTACGAGAGAATAGAGTTGAGTTTAGAAAGAGATTTGGCATTATTAAGTGTTCAGAATGATATGGCATCGCCTACCAGATCGACAACACCTACAAGATTGCCACCCCTACCAACATGCTATGTTGGAGAAGCACAATCTCGAAGGTTGTTATGCCGTTGCAACATTGAACCAATATTCAGAACATGCTATTTGAATAAAAATGTTGGTCGCCGATATTTTATTTGTGCAAACACTGGAACTCTTAGAGATTGTGGATTCATCCACTGGATTGACGAACCATTATGTGATCGTGGTGTGGAATTTGCATTGGAGGTTCTTGAAGAAAACAAAAGGCTTAAATATGAGCTTAAATTGCAAGATTTCATCGAGCTCAATAGACAAAAGATGTGTCAAAATTGAATGGTATGACTTCGAACTTATAACATTTACTGCTATTTGAAACTTAATTGATGTTATTTCATTTAATGCACGCAGAAAGCAGTAGAAGAAGCAGAGAAAATGAGAAAAATTAGTGGTACAAGCTATGCAAATTTTTGGATGTAAGGTTCGTTATATAGCTGGAGTTTCGCATTTGGTACTTGTAGACTTCAAATATAAAAACATGTTGCATTATGTTAATTTTGTATTGTTATTACTATGGAATCGGATATTGTATATGTATTAAATTTAGTATCTTTATGTATTGAATTTTTTTGTTAGTTCATACTTTGCTGTTACCATGAATATGGATTTTTATTTCTTGTTGATTTGGTTACATGTTGCTATGTTGAGATAATACCATAGCTGAATGAATGCATATTAAATAGAGCTTATGCTACCTTATATGCAAATATTAGCGTTGCATGTTACCAACGCTTATAAGTGTTGCGAATATAATATTGTCAACGCTTATAAGCGTTGTGAATGAATATTTGCCAACGCATATAAGCGTTGCGAATGAATATTTGCCAACGCATATAAGCGTTGGGAATGAATATTTGCCAACGCTTATATGCGTTGGTAATACATTGCCACGCCCCCATAGCAACGCTAATAAGTGTTGCGGAAATTGTTTGCGACAGTTATACTCGTTGGCAATCACCTGTTTTGGTGTAGTGGACGTTTGTTCTTTAGCCCATTTAAAGATAGGATTAATTTCGTAAAGTTGAATAATCATTAAGCAATGATGTTTGAAGATTAAAACTAAATGAAGTTTTAATTAATCTTTAATTATATTAAAATATGAATAAGGTAATTAAATTTATCAAATTCAAGAAATGTTCGAAATGGAGTACCACCAGTTTTACTCCATGCGATAGTCAAATCTTTAATTAGATCTGAATGGTTAATGGTAATTAATTTTACCGATAACACAACAGGTGTTAGATATGGAGTACTACCAGTTTTACGGGATGAATAGGTCGGGATTAGTATAATAAAATTATGATTACTTCGGTAAGGCTGGATAATCCTAACTAGCTTGATAAACCTTAATTTGGTTTAAGTTTTGTAAAAAGAAAATATAAAATTTTTTGCAATGGTTTTCAAAGAAAGATTTAAACAAGAGGTTTAAATGAAATGAATCTTTGATAAGATTTATGGGAATTATTCCTAGTAATAAAAATATTTGAGTAAAAGAATATTCTAGACTGGAATGAGGCATATGACGTGTTTTTATATCACTTGATTATAAGATACGCGAGTTATTCGGAAAGACTAGGTTTAACCCACTCTGAATAGCTGATACGACGATGAAAAATCAAAGATTTGAAGACAGTGGTTGAAGACCAGAGATCTTCACATCGTTAGGATAATTACTGATGTCTTGATTGGGCTGCACACCCAAGACGAGGTAATAAGTGGTGATCATCTAGACGTACTTGGAGATCGACCGGATATGCGAAGGCCTCTCTCCTGTATTGGACATATGGGACGAGGAATAAGGTGCCTCTGGTTTTGTTTAGACCCAGAACAGAATTGCAAATGGATTGTATGTCTGACATTGTACTCCGCCTGTATTCGTTGATCTCTGCTAAATATATATCTGTTTGGTGGCGGAGAATTTATTCTCTTGCTTCACACTCTTCTCTAAGACGTACGAGCTTAGAGGTTATATATTGGTGGAAATCATTGGCATGGTATGGATTGACAATGTGGGATGCTGAGATGCATAAATCAAGGCTTTTGTTGAAAAGAAAAGCTTTGTGGTTGATGATCAAAACATAGCTTTAATATAGCATAGATTTGTGTAGCGTTAATTCGCGGCCCTCACTCCCTGGTACGAACCAAAAACGGGATTAAAGACTACAAAGAAATGGACATACGTTGCCTTCTGGCTACGAGTGATGTCATGGTATGGAGCCCAGATATTTTACTCATGTGGATGTTGGATGGTGATGGAAAGCGAGGTACCTCGGATTTGATTTGGCCACCCAAGGCCCTTCATGGCCGACACACTGACCAAGATAATCGACGTACTGACCAAGTGATATGTCCGATAGGATCATATGACATATTGTTTATGGTATAACCAATCAACGATGGCTAACCGGATCCGAAAATCCAAGGGTTGCCCAGACGTGTGATCCTGAGGCATGTACTTAAGTGTCTTGCATCGGAAAGGAATATCATTTTCCTTGGTTCATATATGGAAATCCAAAATCCAATACGCAACTTTACGATTTTAGTTGTAAACCTATAAGGCGACATAATGTATGGTACCTATGCCATCTATGATTGATACATTTATATTCGAAATTGATTTCTACACTTAAAATAATAATAAAAGATAAATTTTGTGTATCAAGCATGTTTGGCTATTATAAGCTAAAACTATATCCTCCAGCTTGCGTTGCATTATGTGATGGGACTTGAATCTTATAATAGCTTCATTTTTCCTTTTTAGCATTGCATTGTTTCTTTCATGGTATTCCTGGAGAAAACTCATTCCGTGTTATACGACGTGGTCAAATTAAAATTTAATAACTGTTTAGTTCTCACACCTGTCCCATGACTAACTCGGAGTTTATTGTTTTCCACTTAAACTCTGGGTGCCCATATTTTGCATACGGGCAGCTATAGTTTTGGTTTTTAGAGATATTTCTTTTCATAGGATCCTGGATTACGGCTCGTGCTATACTATGGAATGCTTTGTATCCGTGTACATTCCTTCAGCTGTGGTAGTTGATGTGTTCCACTCCACATTATATTCACGTATTATATTTCTGCTGCTATGTAAATTAAATCTCTGATATTTTTCTGCTATTTATTATTTATTTCCACTCTGATATCTTGTACTCCGATGTAAATTATTGTTACAACAATGAAATGTTCTCCTGTTTGTGTTCTAATGCATCGTGTTCTGAAAGAAATCTTCCTTCTTGTTAGGTCTAGGTCGGCCGGAAGTCAGGATCGTGACAGGTTGTATTAGAGCTTTGATTTACAAAGCTCGAGAACAAGACACATTAGAACCGAATGAAAGAATTCATCTGAGATGAGATTAGTAATGTCCTGTAAGAATGACTCATTAAAGATAGGGTTAGTAATGCGCTAGAATGAGTTTGCAGAGTGTTATTTACAAAAACGATTTTAATTTCAAAATTTATCTCTTATAATAAGTATTTGGGTATTTTATTTGCTTTTAAATTTGGACTGTTGAGTATAAGAAGATTTTGCATACATGTCTCGCGAACGTATATACGAAGTTACGAATATACTTGGTATATATATATGATCACACTCTAGTCGCTCGAGGATGATTCTTTTAATGACTACGCATCATCAATAGTTTATTTTTGGGTTTCGAAAGTGGGATATCTATATGATTCCATGACTGGTGTGAGAACCAAAACTTACTTAGAATTCATTGTTTGTTATTCAGCATTGAAACTATATTTTTGAATATATAAAAGATATATGTTTGAAAAGTTAATTAATCAATTGATTGCTGATTGTGATGTGCGATTATTAGATTAATTAATTAAATTTTGGAATAATAAAACCAATATGAAAATGAAAGGTAAATTAAGCCAAATCAAAAATAAAGTAGAACTGAATTGAAAATTTGTTCGAATTGGTTATATATATATACACACACACACACACGTATATACACATATATATGTTGGACAGGTTATTCAGCGTACCTATGGACAAGATGCAGACTGAAAATTGGAATGCCACCATCCACTAATAGACCATTACACATTGATGATTAAGTGGAGTATCTAAAAATAGCTTTCAATACCGCGGATGCAACAACCCGGAAAATAAGAACCAATTTAAACTTTTTATTTTGGAATTTTTAATGTATTTGAATATTTAAAATGGTTTATTTTAAATAATAACGATGGGAAATTTATTTTGAATAGAATTAGAATGTATAAATTTAATTAAATCGAAATTGGAATATAAATATTTATTTTAATTATAAAAGTAATTGAAAATGGCACAGTAGTTTGAAAATTCGATTTCAAATTTCAAATGAATGTACAAGATTCAAAGTAAACCGGATTTTAGTGAAACCAGAAATATTGGAATCTGTTTGAAAATATCTTTCCAACGGATATGAAAAATCCAGATTTCATAACGTGAATAAAAAGTTATGCCCAATTGAAAATTCAGAATAGTCGCTATGGAAATATAGCCCTTAAAATAGCGATTTTGCAAACGACCTCCCTTTTCAATGAGGCCACTTTTGTTGGATCTGGGATGTCAAGTTATTGCTAGATTCCAATTTTCATAATTTTTGACATCAATATGTGAGCGTGGCAAAAGAAAGCGTGTTTTTTCAATTTTAGTTGAAACGGATCGACCAAAAAATGTCCATTTTTCAAACGGTCTTCAAATTTGATGAAACTAGTTTTGTTAGGACTGTATCGTCAAAACATATCCAAATTTATTTTTCTAGAATTTTTGGAGTCCGTATTGACCCTGGAAAATGAAAATGTGCGTTTGAATTTAAAATATAATGATTTATATATTAAATTTAGCTGAAACTAATCGTAACAGCCGAATTGGGTTACGAAACATATTCCATTATGTTTGGAATGGGGGTAATTAGCTAGGGGCGACAATCGTTGGGTTCAGATTCGAGTTCGTATCAATAAACAAGAATTTTGGGAATTAAATAATAAAAAATATAATATAATTTATTATAAAACCCCCTCCCTCGTCGTTGGAAACCCTAGCCGCCACAGATGATTAAACGGACCAAATGCTCCAAAAAAAGAATCCGAATAATTTTTGATCCGCGCGGAATTATCAGGTGGAATCAAAGCGAACTTTGTTGGGGTTTCTCCGATCTACACATCAGTACCACTTTGATCATTCCTGGTGGCGTGGAGGTCTTGAAATCACTGCTCAAAGACGGTGTCGTCGTTCGCATTTTACGAGGCAAAGGGGGGTGGGAGGTGGCTGCCGTTCAGCGTGGTGGTGGAGGCAAGTCGGGGCTACGACGTGGGCCACTCTGATGGACATCCAATTAGCTGATATGGCGGCGGCAAGCGGAAATCGAAATCGATGGGTTGGGTTTTCCAGAAATGATGAAACAGGAAGAAGATGGAAAGGCAACGTTTTTAATGCGTTATTAAAGGGGTAATTATAAATTAATTATTCAACTAATTATTTATTTAACTACATGACGTATTAAATGTCGTATCTTCTTCATACGAGGTCCAAATCGCGCGAAACCAGATCCGTTGCAATCGTGGGAACAAGAGCTTTGCAACAAAACTGACCGGGTCCAATTTGGAGCACGTTGGAATTTTGAGCAAATTCAAATCCAAACAGAACTTGAATTCAGATAAAAACTGGCAGACTGGATCCCAATGTGAGAATTACTCACTACAATTTCTTGTACAGTTATTTATTTTATAGCTGCATATATGAACTGCTCCCCGTCGTCTACAAACCATGGACGACTTGTTTGATTGGACTGTACTGTACTGTATTGTATTGTGTTGTGTTGTGTTGTGTTGTGTTGTAATGAATGAATTAAATATATAAAATATTCATGTATGGAATAAAATATTTGAATAATAAAAATATCATTTTTATTGTATATTTGGACTGTATAACATAGTCATGTGTTGAAATAAATATTTATAAACAAATCGGATGATTTATTTATGTACACCCATTTATCTGATACTGATTGGGACGATAAATTTTACACATCGCCCAACTACACAAATAATGTTCAATATGTGTTGTTTTGGAAACCCCACACGGGTATTGGGTTGATATTTGACATACACTAATCCCGATATTTAGTTGTATGTCAATCGATCGGTTGACAGGCTGAAGTAAGCGTTAATTATTCATATCTAATGCTTATGCTGTTGTGTAATGCACTTTGGATGATGGTTGACTGTGTTTGATTAATGTTGCGTACATGTGTATGAAATCCATATAAATAAAATTATATGGTAATTGACTGTGTATGATTCCAGTTCAGAATTAACAAATATTCTAAAATAATATTCAATGAATATTGAAATGTGAAGCCATGTTAAGTAGTTAAACGCCATTTTAACACGAACGGGAATTTTGTCGATTTTATTCATTTTATAATGAATATCAAAAAGTGATTTCAAAATTTGATATTTTGAAATTATCATCATTTTAAATGCTAAAATGATATGGAATATTCAAATTTGGTTTGAAATTTGAAATGAAATTGAAATCGTTTTAAAAGGAATTTAAAACGAATTTGTTAAGGAATATTCAAATTTGATTTGAAATTTGAAATGAAATTGAAATCGTTTTAAAATGAATTTAAAATGAATTTGTTAAGGAATACTCAAATTTAATTTGAAACTTGAAATGAAATTGAAATCGTTTTAAAATGACTTTAAAACGAATTTGTTAAGGAATATTCAATTTTGGTTTAAAAATGAAAATGAAGTTGAAATCATTTTGAAAGTGAATTTAAAACGATTTATAAAATACGTTTTAAATGGAAATTGACGAAATATATATAATATATTATATATATATATATATATATAATGGCCTGAACGAAATGCGTTGCGCCGCAGCAATTCGCGAATTTCGACCGTTGACTTCGAATGGACATCATGGAAGATCCAACAGTCGGTTTCTCCTAAAACTGAATCCGTTGGATTCATATCGAAAAGAGCTTTGTAACGAACATAAGAAATTAGAAATATAACGGTTGGATTTGGAATTATGTCCAAATCAAATTCGGAAAAGGTCGTTGTAAGTGCAGTTCGATGGCCGTTTATGGATATCGACGGTACGGGCCTTGATAAAATTATTAAAAATAGAAATAATTTGTGTAAAATCATAATAAATTATTTGGAAAGAATTGGGATGAAAAATTCCGTATTTGAATAGATAAAAATATATTTATCGAAATGAACTAGTTATTAACTAGAATTATAATCCAAATTTTTTTTAAATAAATAAATTGGATTTGAAATGGTTTTAAAAATAACCAGAATTTCCAATATATGAATTGGAAAGGATTTGAATCGAAATCATCCTCGGAATATTTCGTTATTGGATTCCGTGATTATACGGATATTGTGGAGAAATTTGGAAGATATATATATCGTTGTTCCCAATATGATATTTGTCAGTTTCAGAATTTGATATTGAATATAAGCCGATATATTTTCTATTCAGAGCCTTGTATTTAAAATTAAATTGGATTTTGGGTTTGTCGTGAATGATATCTTCATTAACATTGTTCTTAAACCCAGTTGAGAAAAGACACAAATCTTTTTATTAAGATTTAACGAAGTTTACCAATTAATTAACATTTAATTGGAATTAAATTGAAATTGGTTTTTGGGTTTGTCGTGAACGGTATTTTAAATAACACTTGTTCTTTAACTCGATTAACAATGGAATGAGATTTTTGGTTTGTCATGAATGGTATCTTTAAAAATACTGTTCTTAAACCCAATGGAGTTAAGAATTGTTCTCTTACTAATTTACGGTTAGCTAAGCTGAATGGTTTCCTGGGTATTGATCTGATGCTGGTTTCGGCCTTCGGGATTAATACTTAGGGAATTGTTCTCTTACTAATTTACGGTTAGAGATTGATTGATGTGATTTTGGATTTATCGTGAATCGTGTTTTAAATGACATTGGTTCTTTAACCCAGTTACAGACAGGATATGATTTCCCAAGTTATATAATCATTAATATTGATTTTTGGGAAGACTAAAACTAAGTGGAGTTTTAATGAATCTTTAATTAGATTGAGATAATCGAGAACAGAGTATCACCAGTTTTGCTCCGAGCGATTGTTAATTCTTTAATTAGAATTGAACGTGAAATGGTAATTAATTTTACCGATAACACCGTGGTGTTAGATATGGAGTATTACCAGTTTTGCTCCAGACAATGAATAGGTTGGGACTGGGAAATTAAACAAATGATTACTTCGGTAAGGTTCACTAATCCCGACTAGTTTGGAAAACCTTAATATGGTTTGAAATGATATCAATAAATTTTAAAGAATTTGCCTTTGATAAAATTAATGGGAACCCTTCCCTAAGAATGAGAATATTTGAATAAAGAATATTCTGGATTGGAATAAGGCGTATGTTGTGTTTTTATAACACTTGTTTATAATACGCGAGTTATTCGGAAAGACCGGGTTTATCCCATTCTGAATAACTGATACGACGATAAGTCGATGATGAAGACGGTGGTTGAAGACCGGAGGTCTTCACATCGTTTGGATGATTACTGATGTCTTGATTGGGCTGTACACCCAAGACAAGGTAATAAGTGGTCATCGTTCCAGACGTACTTGGAGATCGATAGGATATGCGAGGACCTCTCTCCTGTATTGGACATATGGGATGAGGAATAAGATGCCTCCGGTTTCGTTCAGACCCAGAACAAACTTGTAAATGGATGTGTGTCTGACATTGGATTTCATTCTGTGTGATTGATCGATATCAGTTGCATAGCGTGAATTGCCTGTGTGGCATGCTGAGATGCAAAGGATCAAGGCTTCTGTTGAAAAGCAGAGTCGTTTGGTTGATGATCAAAGCACGACTTTAATATAGCATAGCTTTGTGTATAGCATTGATTCGCGAGCCTCACACCCCGGTGGGAACCAGAAACGGGAGAGGACATCAGGGAGGACATGCGTTTCCTTCTAGCTAGGAGTGGTGTATGGGTTTTGCACGCCCAAACTTTTACTTATGTGGATGATGGATAGCAAGGCGCCCCGGATATATCGGCACTGCGGGGCCGATGGATGGTATGGTCTTTATACAGACCAGATTAACGCCCCATAGTGCGGGGAAACGTAATGTTCAGGCATTTTAATCCACATCGAGTGGACCGGCCTTGACGATCCACGGGTCCACCTGGTCTGGGTCCTGAGACACGGGCTAGAGCGTCTCGAAGTAGTAAGGACGATCCCTTGCCTTGGTTCACAGATGGAAATCCAACTTCCAATACGTGACTTTGCGGTTTGATTGTAGAGCCTAGTATTAGGGACATGATACATGGTACTTATGCCATCTAGGAATGATACATTTATATTTGAAGTTGTTTTATACATTATGCGCTTATAATAGTATCAAATGATTTGTTTTAAATGTACCAAGCATGTTTGTCTATTATATGGGATAACTCTATCCTCCGGTTTGCGTTGCATTCTGTGATGGGACCTGGGTCTTATAATAGCTTCATTATTCCAAAAAGCATTGCAATGTTTATTCTATGCACTGGTATTATTGGGAGGAAACCCGTTTCGTGTTATACGGCGTGGTCCCTTGATATACTCCATTTTAAAGCAAAGTTGTAAATAACTGTTTTAGTTCTCACACCAGCCACATGACTGATCTAGAGTTTATTGTTTTAACCTAAACTCTGGGTGCCCCTATTTTCCACACGGGCAGCTAATAGTTTTGGTTTTGCCAATTTATATTCATAGAATCCTGGTTTACAGTTGGAATGATATTTGAAAAGCTCTGTATCTGTATATTCCTTTCAGTTGTGTTTTGCATTATTTTTTGCTGCATTGTAATTTGTAAATCTTTGATATTTGTCCGATGTATAATATTTATTCATACTCTGTATATTCTTGTGCTTTGATGGAAATTGTTGTAATAAGCAATGAAATGTTCTTCTGTTTAAGTTCTGATTTGTCGTGTTCTCAATTCAATCCGGGCTTTCCTTCACAGGGAAGTTCGGGTCGTCTCATTTTGCTATCAGAGCTTTGGTTTACAAAGTTCGAGAACAAGGCACCTTAGAACCAAACGAAAGAATTCATCAGAAATTGGATTAGTAATATCCAATGAGAATGACTTGTTAGAGATAGGATCAGTAGCATCCTAGAATGAGTTGGAAGAGTGTTGTTTTTAAAATATAAGTAAAAACAAATCTTGTTTTGAAATTTAAATCCAATTATACATATTTGATTATTCATTTTATATTGAATTTGGACAATCGAGTATATGAGATTTTGCATATACGCATCATGAACGTATATTTGAAGTTTTAATATACTGGATAGGTATAGAATCACACTTTAGTCGCTCGGAGATGATTCTGATGATCGCTTGAGCATCATCCACATTTATGTTCGGGCTTCGAAAGTGGGATGTCTATATATTTCCAATTGACTGGAGTGAAAACCAAATCTAGATATGGTTTATTGTTGTGATTTGGCCTCAAAAACCTGATTTTTGACTATATATTAAAGTTATGCATTTGAAAATTTTTTCAACTAATTGATTGCTGGTTGTATTGAATGATTATTAGTTTGATTGATATAAAATGTTGGAATAATAATACCAATAAGAGAAATGTAGCAAAATCAAGTCAAATATGAAACTGAACTGAAAATTGTTTGAAATTGCATGCATGTACATGCATATATATTGAACAGGTCTTAAAAAGGAGGATAGAGAAGAGGAATAAAATTGTATGCCTGACAAATAGGTAAATGTTTACTATATTTTTGGGTTAGGTTGATTTTATGAGCCGATTGGCTAGCCGCTTGGCTTTTTCTTTTTCTTTTTGAGATAAGAGGGCATGTGTGGCGGTTTGAGAATTTTTCCGATGCTCCCCGTACAAAGGAGGATATGGCGAAATTTTTCGAAAATATAGGGTGTTAGCCAAATTTTTGAAAATTCTTAGAAACTGAAAAGTTGAAGAATGAAAGCCAGAACGAAAGTTGAGTTGATTAGTAAAATAATTTTCAGCTTCATTCCTTTTTGAGGACGAAAAGATTTTAAGTGGGGGAGATTGTAACAATCCGAAAAATCAGAATCAATTTTAAATTTTTATTTTGGCAATTTTAATGAATTTTGAATATTTAAAATAATTTATTTTAAATAATAACAACGAGAAATTTATTTTCAATAGAATTAGAACGTATAAATTTATTTAAATAGAAATTGGAATATAAATATTTATTTTAATTATAAAAGGAATTGAAAATGGCACGGTAGTTTGAAAATTCGATTTCAAATTTCAAATGAATGTACAAGATTCAAAATAAACCGGATTTCAGTAAAACAAGAAATATTGGAATCTGTTTGA
The DNA here is from genome assembly GCA_030737875.1 of Allium sativum. Taxonomy (NCBI): domain Eukaryota; kingdom Viridiplantae; phylum Streptophyta; class Magnoliopsida; order Asparagales; family Amaryllidaceae; genus Allium; species Allium sativum. The sequence goes on along the minus strand of CM060924.1, from coordinate 232,788,626 downwards.
AAATATCTTTCCAATGGATCTTAAAAATCCAGATTTCATAGCGGGAATAAAAAGTTATGCCCAATTGAAAATTTAGAAAAACTGCTATGGAAATATAGCTCTTAAAAATAGCGGTTTTGCAAACGACCTCTGTATTAACTCGGAAATCCGAGCCAAATTAATTTTTTTTATTTTGGCGGTTTTAGTGAATTTTGAATATTTAAAATGAATTATTTTAAATAATAATGACGAGAAATTTATTTTGAATAGAATTAGAATGTATATATTTATATAGATCGCCGTTAGAATGTAAATATTTTATTTATAATTATAAAAGGAATTGAAAATGGCGCGGTAGTTCGATAATTCGATTTCAAAAGTTCAAATGAATGTACCGGGTGCAAAATAAACTGGATTTTAGAGAAACAAAAAATATTTGAATCTAATTGAGAATATCTTTCCAACAGATCCGAAAAATTGAAATTTCATAGCGGGGATCAAAAGTTATGTCCAGTTGAAAAATCAGAATAGTCGCTATGGAATTCTAACCCTTAAAAATGGAAATTTTGCAAACGACCTCGGATTTCGACGAAACCTTTTTTGTTGGATCCGGGATGTCAAGTTATTGCTAGATTCCAAAATTCGTAATTTTTTGAACCAATATGTGAGTGTGGCAAAGGAAAACGCGTTTGACTTGTTTCAGTTGATTTTAATCGACTGGAAAATGGCCATTTTTAAAACGATCTCAGAATTTGACGAAACTAGTTTTGTTTGGACCGTATCATTAATACGAGGCTAGAAAATATTTTTTTGGAATTTTTAGAGTCCGTATGTGGCCCCGGTAAATTGAAATGCGCGTTCAAATTCAATATATTGAGATATATGCTGATTTTGACGAAAACTGATCGAAATGATCGAATCAGCTTACGATACATATCCCATTGTGTTCAGAATGGGGGTAAAACGCAAGGGATGACAGGCGGTGGGTCTCGTTTCGAGTTCGAAATAAAAAGTTTCTTTTTAAAATTAAAATAATATATATATATATATATATATTCCTTTACATTCAGCCCCCCTTCTTTATTCTCTCCCTCCTTTTCATTCAGTAAAAAGAAAAATAAAATATATAAAAAACCCGTCGCCCCATCGTGGAGCGCACCGCCTCCACACCCGCCGCCAGGCGCTAGCCGACCCCCTCCTTCTCCCCTTCCCTTCCTTCTCCACCCGATAATCACCTCCACACCCAATTCGAGATCGCGACCCCCCTATTTCCCCCAGAACCCTAACCCGCGCCGCCCCCTTCGAAGCTCCTCCACCCAGCACCCTCCTCCGCGTCGAGCCCCGCACCTCCGTTCAGATTCAAACCCTAGCTTCCTCGCCTCCCTCTCCGACTCGAACGAGATCAACACTCAACCCCCCTTCTTAAACACGCACCGCCTGCCTCCATGGCCCGCCTCCGACCATCCGCATGCCCTGTGAGTTTTTATTTTAATTTTTATGTACTGATGCGATAAAAAATTCGATTTTTAGACTTTTTTCGAATTAAAAATTCAGTATTTATCGTTTGAATGGTCATATAAACATGTAATTTTTATATAAGAAGTGGCAAATAGGAAAGGTCGGATTTTTATATAGTTAATCAAATAGAAAAGGTAAGATTTTTAATTACATAAAATTATAATTTTTATATAAGTATAGCGATTATAAAAATATGATTTTTATATGATAACGATTATAAAAATATGATTTTTATTTGTGTAGAGTAGTAAAAATATAATTTTTATTATATTAGTAGTGGTAAAAATATAATTTTTATCTATATAGTAGCGATGTAAAAATAGAATTTTTATCCAAATAGTGGCGGTATAAAAATGTGATTTTTATATACATAGCAAAAATATAAAAATACGATTTTTATATATGTAGTGGCTACGGACAATGAAAGTGACAAAAGGCGAGATCGGTGAAGATTTTCCACATATGAAGAGTCGTGGCGTTTGGTTTAGCTTTCGGTGAGAACTCCTCACTTTTAAATTTATTTCTAGTTAAAATATACACTAGGATGTAGACGGTGTTTACTAGCACCCGACACCCGTCGTCCACAGACCATGGACGGCTTGTATGCTTGTTTGTTTGATTTTGCTGTGTAGTTGATTGTGTGATGTGATGTGAAATGAAATAAAATATTTATATAGTTAAAATATTTTATAGTTTAAAATAGAATTTTTAACGTGTATTTAAAATGAAATGAAATAAAAATAAACAAATCGGACGATTTGTTTATATACACACATTTGAATGATATTGATTGGGACAACAAATTTTACACATCGCCCAACGGCACAAATAAAATCTGTGTTTGATTGTTTGAAAACCCCACACGGGTATTGGGGTGATATATGACATACACTAATCCCAATAATTAGTTGTATGTCGATCGATTGATTGACAGACTGTTATAAGCGTTAAATATTTATATTTGATGCTTATACAGTGTAGAATGCACTTTGGATGATGGTTGATTATTTGTCATTGTGGATATATACATGCGTTGTATAGAAATCCATAGAAATAAAATCTATGGTAATTGATTGGGCCTCATTCCAGTTTTGAAAAGAAATATTTGAATAGAAATATTTGAAAAAGAAATATTTGGAAAGAAATATTTGAATAGAAATATTTGAAAAAGAAATATTTGAAATAGAATATTTGAAAATAGAAATATTTGAAAAAGAAATATTTGAAATAGAATATTTGAAAATAGAAATATATGAAGCCGTGTTAATTAGATTGACGCCATTTTGACGCAAACGATATTTATATCGATTATATTCGTTTTTATAATGAATATTGAAAAGTGATTTCAACATCGAATATTTTGAAAATGAATTCGAATCGAATTGAAATTGAATGGAAATCAATTTGAAATGAATTCGAATTGAAATTGAATAGAACTGAAATTGAATAGAATTGGGTTCGAATTGAAAATGAATTCGAATTGAAATTGAATAGAATTGAATTCGAATTGAAATTGAATAGAAATGAATTCGAATTGAAATTGAATTGAATTGAATTGAATTGAAAACGAACTGAAATTGAATTAAAAATCGATTTAAATTGAAAGCAATTTGAGATGAATTTAAAACGAATTTATATTGAAAAATTCAGTCTTGATTTGAAATTGAAAATGAAGTTGAAATAGTTTCGAAAACGAATTTAAAACGATTTATAAAATACGTTTAAAAGGAAATCGACGAAGCATATATTATATATATTATATATATATAATATAATGGCCTGAATAGAACGCGCCGTGCTGCGGTAGTTCGTGAATTTCGACCATTGACTTCGAATGGATATTGCGGGAGATCCGACCGTCGGATTCTCCTAAAAACGGAACCGTTGGGTTCGTGTCGAAAAGAGCTTTCTAACGAATATTAGAAATTAGAAATCTAATGGTTGGATTTGGAATTATGTCCAAATCAAATTTGGAAAAGGTCGTTGTAAGTGCAGTTCGATAGCCGTTGATGGAAATCGACTGTACGGGCCTTGATAAAATTATTAAAAATAGTAATAATTTGTGTAAAATCATAAGAAATGATTTGGGAAGAATTGGGATGAAAAACTCTATATTTGAAAAGATAAAAATAGATTTTTATCGAAATGAACTAGTTTTGAACTAGAATTATAATTCTATATATTTTTAAATAAATAAATTGAATTTGAAAAGGGTTTTAAAAGTAACCAGAATTTCCAATAATTGTATTGGAATGGATTTGAATTGAAATTGTCTTTGGAATATTTCGATGTTGGATTTCGTGATGATACAGGTATTGTTATGGGAATTTGAAAGATATATTTATAACGTTATTTCCAATACGATATTTGCTGGTCTTATAATTTGATATTGAATATAAGCCAATATATTTTCTATTCAGAGCCTTGTATTTAATATCAAATGTGATTTGGGTTTGTCATGAATGGTGTCTTCATTAACACTGTTCTTCAGCCCAGTTGAGATAGAGATTAAATCTTTTTATTTAGATTTAATTAAGTGTACCTATTAAATAATATTTAATTGGAATTGAATTGGTATTGATTTTTGGGTTTATCGTGAACAGTGTTTTAAATAACACTTGTTCTTTAACCCGATAATTAATGGAATGTGATTTTGGGTTTATCGTGAACCGGGTTTTAAATGACACTGATTCTTTAACCCAGTTAAGGATTAAAACTAAGTGGAGATTTAATGAATCTTTAATTAGACTAAAAAGATCGAGAATGGAGTATCACCAGTTTTAATCCAGGCGATAGTTAAATCTTTAATTAGATTTGAATGTGAAATGGTAATTGAATTTACCGATAATACCGTGGTGTTAGATATGAAGTATTACCATTTTTACTTCATGGGATGAATAGGTTGGGATTGGGAAATAAATGATTACTCCGGTGTGGTTCGCTAATCTCGACTAGTTTGAATTGATATTCAAAGAAGATTAAAGAATAAATTTAAAGAATTTACCTTTGATAAAATTAATGGGAACCTTTCCCAAAGTTTAAGAATATTTGAATAAAAGAATATTCTGAATTGGAATGAGGCATATGTTATGTTTGTGTAACACTTGTTAATTATATACGCGAGTTATTCAAAAAGACCGGGTTTATCCCATTCTGAATAACTAATTCGACGTGGTGTCGAAGATGAAGACGGTGGTTGAAGACCGGAGGTCTTCACGTCATTTGGATAATTACTGATGATCTTGATTGGGCCGTACACCCAAGAGGAGGGAATCAGTTAGTGGTCGTCTAGACGTACTTGGAAATCGATGGATATGCGAGGTACAAGGTGCCTCCGGTTTCGTTCAGACCCAGAACGAACTTGTAAATGGACTGTGTGTCTGACGTTGGATTTCAGTCTGTGTGATTGATTTCTATTAAATATATATCTGCTTGGCAGCGGAGAATTTATTCTCTTGCTTAACGCCCTTCTCTGAGACGTACAAGCCCAGAGGTTATATATTGATGGATATCCATCGCATGGAGTGAATTGCCTTTGTGGCATGCCTAAGTGGCAATTGGTCAAGGCTTCTATTGAAAAGCAAAGTCTTGTGGTTGGTGATCAAAGCATGGCCTATGTGGCATAGCTTTGTGTAACGTTTATTCGTAAGCCTCACACCCCGGTTGTGAACCAGAAACGGGAGAGGACATCAGGGAGGGCATGCATTTCCTTCTAGTTAGAAGTGGCGTCAGTGGTTTTACACGCCCTGATGAGTTTGACTTATGTAGTTGTTGCTGTTGCGAGGCGCCTCGGATATATCGGTGACTATGTGAAGCCGATGGAGTCATTCGTTGACTCATTGACGCCCCAAAGGGTAGGGAAACATAGTGTTCAGGCATAATAATCCACATCGGTGGACCGACCCTGACGATCCAAGGGGCAGTTGCGGCTGTTCCTGAGACACGGGCTAGAGCATCTCGAATCGGTAGAGGACTATCTTTTGCCTCGGTTTACAGATGGGAATCCAACTTCCAATACGTGACATGTGCGGTTTTGATTGTAGAGCCTAGTATGGCAACATAGTGGGATGGGGCGCTTATGTCATCTATGATTGATACTTATGATTTGAAATTGTTTTGACACTATACATTTATAGTAATACTAAAAGATGAAATTTCACGTACCAAGCATTCTTGGCTATTATAAGGTAAAAACCTTATCCTCCGGCTTGCGTTGCATTGTGTGATGGGACTTGGGTCTTATAATAGCTTCCTTGTTCTTCATTTAGCATTGCGCTGTTGTTTTATGCACTGGTGTTCTTGGGAGGAAACTCGCTCCGTGTTATACAGCGTGGTCCCTTGATTTACCTAAGTTTAAAAATAAAGATTAATAACTGTTTTAGTTCTCACACCAGTCCCATGACTGACCTGGAGTTTATGGTTTTAACCTAAACTCCGGGTGCCCTTATTTTGACACGAGCAGCTAGTAGTTTTGGTTTTGCAGATTTAAATTCACAGGATCCTGGTTACAGCTGGAATGAAATCTATTGTCTGCGTTCTTTTGTGTGTTGTTCTCAAAGTATCCGCTCTTTCCTTACCGGGGAAGTTACGGGTTGCTTACAACCTCCTTTTTCGACGAGACCACTTTTGTTGGATCCGGGATGTCAAGTTATTGCTAGATTCCAATTTTCATAATGTTTGATATCAATATGTGAGCGTGCCAAAATAAAACGTGTTTTGACAATTTTAGTTGAACTGGATCGATCAATAAATGGTCATTTTTCAAACGGTATTCGAATTTGGCGAAATTAGTTTTGTTATGATCGTATCATCAAAACATATCCAGAATTATTTTTCTGGAATTTTTGGAGTCCGTATGTGACCCTGGTAAATGAAAATGTGCGTTTGAATTTAAAATATAGTGATTTATATTTTAAATTTAGCTGAAACTGATCATAACAACCGAATTGGGTTACGAAACATATCCCATTATGTTCGGAATGGGGGTAATTTGCTGGGGGCGACAGTCGTTGGGTTCGGATTGGAGTTCATATCAATAAACAAGAATTTTGGGAATTAAATAAATTAAATAATAAAAAAATATAATAAAATTTATTATAAAACCCCCTCCCTCTTCATTTTAGAAACCCTAGCCACCACAGATGATTAAACGAACCAAATGCTCCAAAAAAAGTATCCGAATAACTTTCGATCCACGTGGAATTATCAGGTGGAATCAAAGCGAATTTTGTTGGGATTTCTCCGATCTACACATCAGTACCAGTTTGATTGTTCCTGGTGGCGTGAAGGTCTTGAAATCGCTGCTCAAAGTGGGCACCGTCATTCGCATTTTACGAGGCAAAGGGGGGGTGTGAGGTGGCTGCCGTTCAGCGCGGTGGTGGAGGCAAGTCGGCGCTACGACGCGGTCCCCTCTGATGGATGTCCGATCACCGGATGTGGCGGCGGCAAGCGAAAATCGAAATCGATGGTTGGGTTTTCCAGAAATGATGAAATGGGAAGATGATGGAAAGGCAACATTTTTAGTGCGTTATTAAAGGGGTAATTATAAGTTAATTATTCAACTAATTATTTATTTATTTACATGATGTATTAAATGCCATATCTTCTTCATACGAGGTCCAAATCGCGCGAAACTGGATCCGTTGCGATCGTGGGAACGAGAGCTTCGCAACAAAACTGACCGAGTCCAATTTGGAGCACATGGAATTTCAGGCAAATTCAAATCCAAACCGAACTTAAATTCAGATAAAAACTTACGGAGTGGATCCCAATGTGAGAATTTCTCACTATAATTTCTTGTACAGTTATTTATTTTATAACTGCATATATGAACTGCTCCCCGTCGTCCACAGACCATGGACGACTTGTTTGATTGGACTGTATTGTATTGCATTGTATTGCGATGAATGAATATAATATATAAAATATTCATGTATGGAATAAAATATTTGAATAATAAAAATATCATTTTTATTGTATATTAGGACTGTATAACATAGTTATGTGTTGAAATAAATATTTATAAATAAATCAGATGATTTGTTTATGTACACTGATTTATCAGATACTGATTGGGACGATAAATTTTACACATCGCCCAACTGCACAAATAATGTTCAGTATGTGTTGTTTGAAAACCCCGCACGGGTATTGGGATGATATTTGACATACACTAATCCCGATATTTAGTTGTATGTCAATCGACTAGTTGACAAGAAGAAAAAGCGTTAATTATTCATATCTGACGCTTATGTAGTTGTGTAATGTACTCTGGATGATGGTTGACTGTGTTTGATTATTGTTGTGTACATATGTGTAAATAATCCATATAAATAAAATTATATGGTAATTGACCGTGTCTGATTCCAGTTCAGAATTAACGAATATTTTAAAATAATATTCAGTGAATATTGAAATGTGAAGCCGTGTCAAGTAGTGAAATGCCATTTTAACATGAACGGGAATTTTGTCGACTTTATTCATTTTATAATGAATATCAAAAAGTGATTTCAAAATTTGATATTTTGAAAATATTATCATTTTAAATACTAAAATGATATGGAATATTCAAATTTGATTTGAAATTTATAATGAAGTTGAAATCATTTTAAAAGGAATTTAAAATGAATTTGTTAAAGAATATTCAAATTTGATTTGAAATTTGAAATGAGATTGAAATCGTTTTAAAATGAATTTAAAACGAATTTGTTAAGGAATATTCAAATTTAATTTGAAATTTGAAATGAAATTGAAATCGTTTTAAAATGAATTTCATATGAATTTTTTAAGGAATATTTAATTTTGGTTTAAAATTGAAAATGAAGTTGAAATCGTTTTGAAAACGAATTTAAAATGGTTTATAAAATTCGGTTTAAATGGAAATCGACGAAATATATATATATATACATATATATATATATATATATATATAATGGCCTGAATGGAACACACCGCGCTGCGGCAGTTCGTGAATTTCGACCATTGACTTCGAATGGACATTACGGGAGATCCGACCTTCGGATTCTCCTAAAACTGGAACCGTTGGGTTCGTATCGAAAAGAGCTTTCTAACGAATACAAGAAATTAGAAATCTAACGGTTGGATTTGGAATTATGTCCAAAACAAGTTGTAAAAGGTCGCTATAAGTGCAGTTCGATGGCCATTTTTGGAAATCGACTGTATGGGCCTTGATAAATTTATTAATGTTGGATCTAGAATAACCCTAGAGGGGGGGTGAATAGGGTTTATATAGTCTTGAAGTGTTATTAAAATAAATCGCAGAACAGATTATCAGCAAGGAAGTAAATGCAGTAAATAACACATAGATATACCCTGCTTTGGCAGACTCTGCCTACTGCTGCATTCACTAAGGTTTCTACTAGGTGTTAATAACAGATCCCACTTACAGACCCTATAAACTCGCACTCTTTACTCCTGTACTAACCCTACGCTCAAAACCATAAACTGATTTAAACCCCCTAGATCTAATTTCCTCGGATTACAAAACTGCAAACCGTAACCCTAGTTTTTACAGACTCTAGTAAACTGCCAGCTAAACCCTAACTGAATTTCCCTTGAATTTAACAGACTCTAGAACTAGTTCGGAACGATTACAAGTCAAATTACAAAAACAATACAAAATATAAACAAAAATTAAAACCCTAGGATTTAAAATAAAATGGTCATCTCCTTTTCAATTTAAAACCAAGCTAAGCCCTTTTAGAATAATTGGCCGGCCCATTCTCCTTTTCTCCTGATCCCTCTTTGCTCTGTGAATAAAATGGCGGCCTTCTGAAAAACTAGGGTTTCTTTTAGATCCCAAATCAAGACAACGACTTCTGGAATTGTTGTGATCGCTTCTCTGATGATCGAATAGATACTGTTTAAAGAAGAATGGTTCTCTGAACTTGAGCAAATTCGTGGCGTGCTTTGTTGATTGTCTTGAGCTCTCTCTTGTTCAAAACCGTGTGAGTAATATTGATTTTGAATTCTTTTTGCTTTCGAAATGGTTGTGGTTTCAATGGATTATTGTTGTATGATTTTTTATTTCAATCACCTAGCCAATGATGTAATGGTGTTGAATAAATAGGATTATAATCCTTAACACAATCTCTCTGATTCGAATAATGGTTTGATCTGATTTAGCTACTTCCCCTTTTGACTGTCCTCGGTTTCAATTTGATTTCTTTGCATTGAAAAGCTTGCGTGATTTACTATGATGAACTTGGACATGATTTTATAAATCTCTCTGAACTTTTGGCAAACATAATTCGATTTCCACAATAAATTCTTGCCAAAAAATGAAACATTCCCCTTTTGTTTTTCTATGAATGTGAATTCTTCTGGTCCCATGCATAATTTAAATTCTGGAAGGAAATTTTGATTTTGGCATTAAAAAAAACATACTTTATACACTTGCTAAAACTGATTTGTGAAATCTAGATTGAAAAATATTTGCCAAAATATATTCACAGTGATTGCTCCAATTTCTGGAGAATTAAATGATTTGCCAAAAATTTGTTGTGCAAAAACAGGAATAGCATTTAAACCTGTTAAGAAAATCTGGAGATTTTTACGCCAACGTTGATCACTGATTTGCTTGAACCAGACAAAATCACCATGCATAAAAAAGTGTTGAACCCTCACTTGAATTGTAAGAACTCATTTTGTTCTTAAACATGTGGCTAGTCTCCACAATGTTCGTGTTAACTTGAACTGCTGAAACCTGAAATATTAACTTGTGGTTTGAATTAGCTTGAGTTTGCCACTGGAAAGAATCTTCCTTGCATTCATTTGTGTAATCAAAATTTTTTTGCACTGTTTGCTTTGCAGTGTGACTATGGTGTTGTGCGCACCACTTTAAGTTGTCTCATGTCCATTTGAATTTGAATTTCACTTACTGTCTGAACCAGTATTGTTGCATACATATGCAATCATGATTGTGAAACTGATCTCATGCATTTGTCCATACATACATTTGTACCATACTTGTTGCTTGACTTGTTTTTGTTGCACTTGGTCACTTGCACACTTGAAAACATATATGCACAACAAAACACCCATATATATGCTGCTGTGATCATGCTTAGCCACTTTCTCTACTACCTTCCACTTGTTTGACCATAAGCTGCTAGTATGCACTTGCACTTGATTCCACTTGCTGCAGTAACACTTGGAATTTGCACCACCATGCACAGTCTGATCTGACCTCTAGTTATATGCTTTACATTGTTGCACCATCTTGATGCTTGCCACTATCATGTTTGTAGTTGCACCAATGTCTGTTAATTGAGCTGTAGCAATTGTGACTCATGCCTTTGCTGATTGGACAATGACTTGTACATACAAGCTTGACCATTTGTGTTTCGTGAATGCACATTGTTAATTCGACCACTTTGGCTATGTAAATGCTGATCATTTAAAACATGAAAACTGGAAATGACATTCATGTTGAATCCATGCTTGTTGTTCTGGTTCATTGATACTTCAGATGTGTTCATGCATGATTGCTTCAATCAGTACTTGCTGTGTACACTTAGAACTGGAATGTGTAAAAACTATTTTTGAAGTTGCTGTGTGTTTTTCTGTATTGCTGTATGATCACTTGTACATTTGGCACCACTAAACATGATTGGGATTGTTTAAAAAGAAAGTGATTTGCCATGCTAAAACACTTGCTTAAAAAAATGATCTGCCATGTAGTTTTTAGCTGATCTGCCATGTTTAATCATGCTACTCGGTTTTGCATTTGACTTGAACTTGACACATTTCACCGTATTTGTGTTGCTCAACCATTTAGCTTCTTGCTTCAATGTCTTGTATTGATATGCACTGAGTTGAGTTGGTCCATGTGGCTTCTCCTCAGTTGCACACTGATCGGCAGGGCAGTGCACATGTGTATATTTATACACGTATGTATATGCAGCTATTCAGCATAGATTTTCCTGTCCCTGCACCGTATATACATACTGTCTGCCTTGTGGTATTTACAGTGTATCACTATGAATATCACAAGTTGTCTAGACACAGTCGAATGAATATGAAAATCAGACCAAGTCAGAAAGATGATGAGAAAACACACCAGAAAACTGAGGCAAATAAAATTTCAAAAATAAAATTCAAATCTGCATGTATTCAGTTTTTCTTTCTATTGCAGTGTACTGTGTGTGTGTGTGTTTCTGTATATGACAGGTGTAGATGACTGGACTGATAGTGAAGATGTTGTGACGACAGAAAAGAGAAGACAACATGTGTCATTGTATAAAATGAATGTATGAGTGTAACTGTAAAACAGAGTGAGTGTTGTAGTAATTCTGTAGTAAAGGAGCTTTGTATATGAAAAAGATTGCACTGTTTATATGTAATAAACAAGTTTGATTGAAATAAAATATTATTATTGTCAAACAAACTTATCCATTTTATTGAGTTTATTTACGAGTACAATATTCAGTGAATGTTTAAATAGTGGAGTTACAAATAGTTGTACTGTTTGAATGGTTGAAATATAATATTTAATTTAAATAAAATATTGTATGAATGTACGAATGTCTGTACAGTCGTATTCTATTTAAATATAAATATTATATTCCTGTCTGTGATGTATATATAGAATAGTACAATAACAAACACATTTATATTAAAATATATTTGGTTGTTATCATCAAACAAAAATCATATAATTGTGTATATAACACCGTTATGTACAACAATCTCCCCTTTTGATGCTGACAAACAAATAAAAGATTTTGAATATAATAAATGTGTTTGACAATGAATATTGAACTCCCTTTATTTATTAGCTCCCTCTACAACACAAAACTCCCCCTATAACTGTGCATGAGTGAAAAATGAAAATGGATAAGAATGAATTTTCAAAATTGAAAATATTTATAAAATATTCACTCGTGAATCAAAATCTCAACCCATTCTCCCCTTTTTGTTATCATCAAAAGGATTCAGAAATTAAAATATAGATGAAAAATGACAAAAAAATATAATTTCGGCTTAAGAGGAAGAACGGTCATCATAAATCTCAATCAGTCAAACAAAAATCATAATATTCTAAGAATTAGATGCAAATTTCACATTGTAGAGAATGACGGATTTATGATGAAATTTATATAAATGGAGAGAGTTAAAAACTGAATTCCAATTATTTTTAAAAGAATTTTTATAAAAATTAGGCACAAAAACAGTGATGGATTTGGACTATAATTATAAATTGAATTTAAGTGATGAAATCAAATAATCTCAAATCCCAATAGTTATCAATCAACAAATCATAATACTTCATAAAATATTAACACATTTCACAAAATAGAAAGATGGATTGATAGGCTGGTTTTTAACCACCAAGGAGAATTTTATATAAAAGTTATTTAGCATTTTGTTCCTTTTTCTTTTTTCTTTTAAATTTAAGAGCTCACTGACCACACATAACCAGAGCTTGGATTTTCAAATGAGGTCAGTTGCAGCTTAAATTATAAGTTGTCTCCTAACCATGCATGACCAGAGCTTGGATTTTTAAATGAGGTCAGAGACATACATATAGTTAGTATTTTCAATTTCAAAATGAATAACTCCTCAGTATATAAAACCAATATGGATGATAGAAATGCGATAGGTACAAAAATGGTCTGTTAAATACATTTCTAAATTAATTATATTATGAAATATGCTCGACTGTACCGGGGTCATTGAAAATTTTCAATTATCACTAATTTTGAATAATAATATAACCACAATTCCATCACAAATATTTCCACTGTTTATTCAATTTTTTTAAAATATATTAAACTCTCCACATTGGTATAAAATCGGGATGGATGGCAGAAATATGATAGATAAAGGAGATGGTCGTGAAATAATTGCCAATTCAAAGATATTATAATAATTATTCAACCATCATGAAAATATAAATAAAATCTCCTCTTGTTGTGAAATATATTGCAGTCACGATTCATCACAATTTCAAAATCTGATAATAATTTTGATGAATTATAAATACAGTTCAATTTGGATATTGATTTCAATTTCTAAATGAATAATCAAAAAATAATTTTAAGATTGAAAATCAATTACAAGAGGAATATGAAGATCTATACATGCCAAGAGGGATAAATTTGTACAAGGCAAAAAGAGTGTGTAGATCTATACAAGTTGAAGATTAGAATCTAATAACAGACGAGTGAGACAAATATAAGGCACTTCTGATACCACTTGGTGTCCCTATTAATGAGAATTGTAACAAGACACCGGAGACAAATCAAGATATCACAGACAAACAGATATTCAATCATAAGGTCCAAGCATACAAGACAAGCAAAGTTATTTCAGCAGTAGTCAATTTTAATCAAAACAAGTAGTTATCTAAGATCATTTTCAAAAGCAGTATCAGAGCAGTACAGAAACCAATAGCACGGCAGACTTGGCAGAAAATGTTACTAATGGTCACAAAATATATTCCATTATTCATGATTATAAAATTTAGTTTATTTTAAATCATTTGAGGTAAATTGAGAAATCAGGATTCAATGAATCAATCACACCAGATTATAAATTTCAGATCCAAGATATGTGTGTGATTCAATAAATCAATAATTTCAAATAATTTTAAACAAACATATATTCAAATCAAATAATCATGAAATAACAGTGAGTTTCAAGATCGGATTTTCAAAGAATTTTTCCAAATTATTTTTGACAGGCACACATGAATAATTTCAGATCATTTACATCAAATTTGAGAAATATTCATGATCCAAAAATAATGAAATAATTTATTTGAAATCACTTGAATCAATGTCACATTTTAAGATACATTGAATTAGTCACACAAGATTAAATATAAGGGGTGTGTGAGATTCACAATATCAAGAATTTCAGATGATTTCAAACGAACAGATGTCAACCATGAAATGATCATGAATAAAGATGAATTTTAAGATGTATCACTGAGATTCTAGACAATTTAAAAATACCTAAGCCAACCTGAAAAACGATGAAATTTTCACAATTGAGAAGCAACAGTGTGCTGTAATGAGTATAATATTTCAAGCTTTTCTAAAATGAATTAGAAGAAACTCAAAAACAGCATAGGTGTGTGAAATTCCATTAATCTTTCAGATCTTCAAAAATTTAGAATTCAAATCAACAATGTTCAAGATATGACAAGAATACATCAACACTGTTATGAATTCAGCAATTAGAAAATAAACTTCAAAACGATTGCAGATATTTACAAGTTTAAATTCAATATCTGGAAAAGATTAAAATGACAAAGTTTTATTCAAACTGAGGCGATTTTCCAGAACCTGATGAATACTACAATCAGAAGTTAAGAAAGCCCAAGAAGAAACATATGGCAGTGACAAATTAAAAAAAACAAAAGGGGGGTAGACGAAGAAATAAACAAAGAAAAATAAAACAGAGAATATTTACAAAGTTGAGTTTGGAGGTTATACCTGTAATTGATGTAAGTAAATAAATCTCTAACTCAACATGTTTGGCTAAGGAACTGAAAATGATTCAATGATATGAAGCTGTTTGAATCCAATTTCTCTTTCCCAAAGCAGCTCCTCAACCTTCCCTGACACCTAACAATTTATAGGATCGAGTGGTCTAACAAAGTTTGTAAAACCACTCACAGCTGTATTCATTTGTTTTCGTACCCAAACTTGTTTATATAACAAACCATTAGAATTAACTTTCGTACCCTTAGGAACCCAATTCTGTTTGAACTTGACGAAGCCTGTTTTATTTTTTGGGATCCAAGAATGTTTAAATGGTTTATTATAAAACGATTTCTCATCCCAATTTTGATTCAAAAAACTTTAAAATTTTCAGAGTTCAAATTTTCAAAGCAATTCTTTCCAATGCGGTTTGAGGGATTTTTCAAAACATTTGAATTTTGTTTTCCAAAAACATTATTTTTCCCAAAGCCAAGACCAGATTTATTTCTAACAGAAACTTGGTTTTGTAACAGCATATTCAACGATTTTTCCCCATTAGAAAATTTATCCAAAGTTGATTCTAATCGTTGAATTTTGGATTTTAGATCGCTATTTTCTTTTAATAAATTTGAGCAATTATTTATAGCGATCTTTTATTTAGCATTGGACTATTTCAAAAACAAATTCTCATTTTCAAGTGATTTAATTTTGGCTTGGGATTCGGAAATTTCAAGTTCAAAATGATTTTGTTTTTCAGATTCAAGTTTTTCAAAGGTTTTGAATTTTTCAATCTCAATTTCAAGCTCTTTCAAGATTAGATCTGTTTTCAACAAACTATTATTTTCAGCAATATCATGTTTGGAATTTTTGGTATCCTTGGAATTTATAAATTCCTTTTGTAAACAATTGTTTGCATCTTTCAGCTCAATCTTGTTTCCTTTTAAAATTAGAATTTCTTTTTCAAGCTTTTGAATGTTATTATTGAGATGAGCGAGATCTGTTTTTAATTTCAAACAATTTTTACAATCAGAATTTTCAAATTTCATGACATTTTCAAATTTTAAATCCAAACAATGATTTTTGCTAGTCAACTCAAGATTCTTAGATTTCAAAGATTTATTTTTCGGCTGGAGTTTATCAACAAATTTAGTTAAATCAGCACAAAAATAAACCAACTCTTCATAAGAGAAATTTTCTCTTTCATTGTCTATTGAGTCTCCATCAGCTGATCCATCTGAGTTATCTTCTGTAAAACCGATCAAACATAGATCTGAAGTTGAGCTGTCATTCTGGGGTTTTGAGCAGTCGTCAGACTTTCCATACAACGTGCTGAGAATTTTCCAAATATCCTGCGCAGTTAAACAATGAGAGATAAATTTTAATTGATCATTATCAAGTAAAGAATAAATAATGTGCATAACAAGAGCATTTAAAACTTTATTCTTCTTATCTAATATATCTCCCAAATTTTCAATAATATTCCAATATTCAAAATTAACAGATTTTAAACATAATTCAAAATTTGATCTCCAAATTAAAAAATCTGTCCCGTTGAAAATAATTGGAATACCACTGGACTGACTCTTAGAAGACTGACAACTAGGATGACCCATGACTCTAGAGTTAACAGAATACCTGCTCTGATACCACTTGTTGGATCTAGATTAACCCTAGAGGGGGGTGAATAGGGTTTATCACAGTTTTGAAGTGTTATTAAAATAAATCGCAGAACAGCTAATCAACAGGGAAATAAATGCAGTAAATAACACACAGATATACCCAGCTTCGGCAGACTCTGCCTACTGTTGCATTCACTAAGGTTTCTACTAGGTGTTAATAATAGATCCCGCTTACAGACCCTGTAAACTCGCACTCTCTGCTCCTGTACTAACCTTACGCTCAAAACCATAGACCGATCTAAATTCCCTAGAACAGATTTTCCCCAGATTACAAAACCATAACAGTAACCCTAGTTTTTACAGACTCTAGTAAACTGCCAGCTAAACCCTAACTGGATTTCCCTAGAATTTTACAGACTCTAGAACTGGTTCAAAATGATTACAATTTAAATTACAAAAACAATACAAAAATATAAACAAAAATTAAAACCCTAGGATTTAAAATAAAAGTGTCATCTCCTTTTCAATTTAAAACCAACCTAAGCCCTTTTAGAATAATTGGCCGGCCCATTTTCTTTTTCTCTCGATCCCTTTTTGCTCTGTGAATAAAATGGCGGCCTTCTGAAAAACTAGGGTTTCTTTTAGATCCCAAATCAAGACAATGACTTCTGGAATTGTTGTGATGGCTTCTCTGATGATCAATAGATATTGTTTAAAGAAGGATGGTTCTCTAAACTTGAGCAAATTCGTGGCGTCCTTTGTTGTTTGTCTTGAGCTCTCTCCTATTCGAAACTGTGTGATTAATCTTGATTTTGAATTCTATTTGCTTTCGAAATGGCTGTGGTTTCGATAGATTATTTTTGTATGATTTTCCATCAATCACCTAGCCTATGATGTAATGGTGTTGTATAAAGAGGATTTTAATACTTAATACAATCTCTGATTTCGATTAGTGGTTTGATCTGATTTAGCTACTTCCTCTTTTGACCGTCCTCGGTTTCAATTTGATTTCTTTGCATTGAAAAGCTTGCGTGATTTACTGTGATGGACTAGGACATGATTTTATAAACCTCTATGAACTTTTGGCAAACATAATTCGATTTCCATAATAAATACTTGCCAAAAAATGAAACATTCCCCTTTGGTTTTTCTGTGAACTTGAATTCCTCTTGTCCCATGCATAATTTAAATTCAAGAAGGAAATTTTGATTTTGGCATTAAAAAAACATACTTTATACACCTGCTAAAACTAATTTGTGAAATCTAGATTAAAAAATATTAGCCAAAATATTTCACAGTTATTGCTCCAATTTCTGGAAAATTAAACGATTTGCCAAAAATTTATTGTGCAAAAACAGGAATAGCATTTAAACCTATTCAGAAAATTTGGAGATTTTTATGCCAACTTTGAACACTGTTTTGATTGAACCAAACAAAATCACCATGCATAAAAAGTGTTGAACCCTCACTTGAATTGATTGCCTAGTGCTCCACTAAGTACTCATTTTGTTGTTAAACCTGAGGCTAGTCTACACAATGTTCATGTTAACTTGGACTGCTGAAACCTGAAATATTAACTTATGGTTTGAATTAGCTTGAGTTTACCACTAGAAAGAATCTTCCTTGCATTCATTTGTGTAATCAAAGAATTGTTGCCCTGTTTGCATTGCAGTGTGACTATGGTGCTGTGTGCACCACTATGAGTTGTTGAATATGAATTTCACTTACTGTCTGAACCAGTATTGTTGCATACATATGCAATCATGATTGTGAAACTGATCTCATGCATTTGTCCATACATACATTTGTACCATACTTGCTGCTTAACTTGTTTTTGTTGCACTTGGTCACCCGCACAAAAACATATATGCACAACAAAACACCTATATATATGGTGCTGTGATCATGCTTAGCCACTGTCTCGACTACCTTCCACTTGTTTGACCATAAGCTGCTAGTATGCACTTGCACTTGATTCCACTTGCTGCAGTAACACTTGGAATTTGCACCACTATGTACAATCTTATCTGACCACTAGTTATATGCTTTACATTGTTGCACCATCTTGATGCTTGCCACTATCATGTTTGTAGTTGCATCAATGTCTGTTAATTGAGCTGTAGCAGTTGTGACCCATGCCTTTGCTGATTAGAAAATGACTTGAACATACAAGCTTGACCATTTGTGTTTCATGAATGTACATTGTTAATTCAACCACTTTGGCTATGTAAATGCTGATCACTTAAAACATGAAAACTGGAAATGACATTCATGTTGAATCCATGCATACTGTTATGGTTCATCGATACTTAAGTTGGGTTCATGCATGGTTGCTTCAATCAGTACTTGTTGTGTACACTTAGAACTGAAATGTGTAAAAACTGTTTAACCACTTTGGCTGTGTGTTTCTCTGTATTGTTGTATGATCACTTCTACATTTGGCACTGCTAAACATGATTGGGCTTGTTTAAAAAGAAAGTGATTTGCCATGCTAAAACACTTGCTTAAAAAAACTGATATGCCATGTAGTTTTTAGCTGATCTGCCATGTTTACTCATGCTACTCAGTTTTGCATTCAACTTGAACTTGACACATTTCACCATACTTGTGTTGCTCGGCCATTTAGCTTCTTGCTTCACTGTCCTGTATTGATATGCACTGAGTTGAGTTGGTCCACGAGGCTTCTCCTCGGTTGCACACTGATCTGCGAGGCAGTGCACACGTGTATATTTATGCATGTGTGTATATGCAGCTATTTAACATAGATTTTCCTGTCCTTGCACCGTATATACATACTATCTACCTTGTGGTATTTACAGTGTATCACGGTGAATATCACAAGCTGTCTAAATACAATCGGATGAATATGAAAATCAGATCAAGTCAGAAAGATGATGAGAAAACACACCAGAAAACTGAGGCAAACAAAATTTCAAAAATAAAATTCAAATCTGCATGTATTCAGTTTTTATTTCTATTGCAGTGTACTCTGTGTGTGTGTTTTTGTATATGACAGGTGTAGATGACTGGACTGATAGTGAAGATGCTATGAAGACAGAAGAGAGAAGACATCATGTGTCATTGTACAAAATGAATGTATGAGTGTAATTGTAAAACAGTGTGAGTG
Source organism: Allium sativum (assembly GCA_030737875.1). Lineage (NCBI taxonomy): Eukaryota > Viridiplantae > Streptophyta > Magnoliopsida > Asparagales > Amaryllidaceae > Allium > Allium sativum. Next base: position 232,768,932 of record CM060924.1, on the reverse strand, counting down.
TTGTAGTAATTCTTTAGTAAAGAAGCTGTGTATATGAAAAAGATTATACTGTTTATATGTAATAAATAAGTTTGATTGAAATAAAATATTATTGTTGTCAAACAAATTATCTATTTTATTGAGTTTATTTACGAGTACAATATTCAGTGAATTTTTAAAACTGGAGTTACAAATAGTTGTATTGTTTGAATGTTTGAAATATAATATTTAATTTAAATAAAATACTGCATGGATGTATGAATGTCTGTACAGTCGTATTCTATGTAAATATAAATATTATATTCCTATCTGCGATGTATATATAGAATAGTACAATAACAAACACATTTATATTAAAATATATTTGGTCGTTATCATCAAACAAAAATCATACAATTGTGTATGCAGCACCGTTATATACAACAATTAAAAATAGCAATAATTTGGGTAAAATCATAATAAATGATTTGGAAAGAATTTGGATGAAAAATTCCTTATTTGAAAAGATAAAAATATATTTTATCAAACTGAACTAGTTATTAACTAGAATTATAATCCAATTATTTTTAAGTAAATAAATTGGATTTGAAATGGTTTTAAAAATAACCTAAATTTCCAATATATGAATTGGAAAGGATTTGAATCGAACTCATATTCGGAATATTTCGATATTGGATTTCGTGATTATACAGATATTCTGGAGAAATTTGGAAGATATATATATCGTTGTTCCCAATACGATATTTGTCGGTTTCAGAATTTGATATTGAATATAAGCCGATATATTTTCTATTCAGAGCCTTGTATTTAATATCAAATTGGATTTTTGGTTTGTCGTGAACGATGTCTTCATTAACACTGTTCTTAAACCCAGTTGAGAAAAAATATAAATCTTTTTATTAAGATTTAATGAAGTTTACCAATTAATTAACATTTAATTGGAATTAAATTGAAATTGGTTTTTGGGTTTATCGTGAACTGTGTTTTAAATAACACTTGTTCTTTAACCCGATTAACAATGGAATGAGATTTTGGGTTTGTCGTGAATGGTATCTTTAAAAATATTTTCTTAAACCCAATAGATTTGAGAAAATTAGAAACTAACTGGAGGTTAGCTAAGTTGAATGGCTTCCTGGGTATTGATCTGATGTTGGATTCAGCCTCCAGGATTAGTACTTAGGGAATTGTTCTCTTACTAATTTACGGTTAGAGACTAATGGATGTGATTTTGGCGTTATCGTGAACCATGTTTTAAATGACATTGTTTAATACCCCATGATTTTAAATATTAAAATTAAAGAATACTTAAATTCAAATGTGAGAATTAAGGGAAACGGGTTACGCCATTGCGTTCATCTCAAAATTCTGCTTGAGATAGAGTCTGGGTTTATGTGAATTGGACTTCGTATGAAGAACTTATGGCCTTCCGAAGTTTCAGAATTTAAATAAACATTTCAGAAATTCAAATTCAAACAGGGAAGCAGGCCAGGCGGGAAAATTCCCGCCCAAAGGCCAGGTCAACCAGGGGGTTGACCCACCCATACAGGTCGACCATGGGGTCGACCTACCCCCCTCCCCCCGAAGATTTGAAAGGTGACGCTGTTTCGACTCATTGCTGAGTCATTAAGGCTGAGGTGTTATTCTATCTTAACTGGATGATCTTGATTGCTTCTAGGGATCATCTGATGGCTCTAAATTAATTAAAATTCTATATAAGCAACCTAACTCTCAACCTAAAATCACACTAATTCATACCAAGAGCCGCCATGCCGTCAACGGTGAACGTAGACTAGCCACCGTTCTCTTTGAATTCAAAAGCAAGAATCAAAATCAAATCTAATCTAACTTAGAATAACCATTAGTCTACATCAAAGACGAGCAATTCATTTTCAGAATACAGATCCCAGAAAAACAAGACTGTTCTTTTGTTTGTGAGTGCTATTTCTTTCATAATATAATTAATAAATTAATTATGATGGGTTGTAATTGGATCATGAGAACATGTCTATTGAATCATGTGATGTTATTGTTTGTTTGTGAACATATGACAGTTTTGTTGTTGTATGTTGGTAGATCTATTTATATGTACAATTATACATATTTAACTTGATTCATTTTATGCAATTTTACATATGCTAATTTGTATATAAATCTTATGCAAGTTTGGGATGTTAAAACATATGTATGCAAGTTTGGGATGTTAAAACATATGTATGCAAGTTTGGGATGTTAAAACATATGTATGCAAGTTGGGGATGTTAAAACATAAGTGAATCAAGTATATACATATATGCTAGTCTATATGCAGACATTAATTTACATGTTTAGATCCATATGCAAGTTTGTAGGAATCTATATGCAAGTTCACATTTTTATATTAGATCTATATTTAAGATCCATGGGTTTAGGTGAAAACCCATATTTATGCACAAGTTCACATTTTTATTAGATCTATATTTAGATCCATGGCAGTAATATACTTATGTAAATTTATGACCATTTCCTGTGCTAGTTTTGTATGTGAATCATATGCTAGTTTGAATGTAAGTTTGTATGAAATTCATATGCAGATTATAGGAAAACCATATCCATATATGCAAGTTCATGATTACATGTTTAGATCTATATTTAGATCCATGGTAGTTTAAGCAAATTTATGTTGCCTATGTAAGTTATTTGCTATGCAAACTTATGTTATGATTCTTATATCTATTTTATGTGTTATGCAAGTTGTGATGTTGCTTTTCTTTTTATAAGTTAGACTATTTTCGAATCTAACATATATCATATTAAAACGAACGAATAGCGTGGGGACAATGGAAAAATATTAATTTTGCAAAATTGAGAATTGGCATAAAATGGCTCTAAGGGCATATAATTAAAGTGAGGCATTAATTGGTATAATTTATATACCTAAAAAGTATGGACATAATTTAGGTGACAATTATGGACATAGATTAATTTGGAAGTTATTGACAATTTGAAATAGGGATATTAATTCAAATTGGGGTTGAATAATAATGTGTAATAATAAATGCCTAAGACACAAGGTTAGACTCGTTTATGGTGTAAGATTGCCCAGACCTGCCCAGCAATCCAGCAACCACAAACGGTAGTTTAAAATGAGAGGTCAAAGGCATAAATTAAATGAGTAATAAAGGCCTAAGACACGAGGTTAGACTCGTTTGTGGTGTAAGACTGCCCAGAACCGCCCGGCAAATCCAGCAACGACAAATGGTAGTCTAGTGTGAGAGGTCAAATGCATAAATTAAATGATGCTTAGACACTTGGTTAAGTCTGGCTTGTGGTGGAAGTTTGCCCGAAACCGCCCAGCTTATCCAGCGGCCACAAGCAATCGACTTAATGTGAGAGGTCTGTGCATTAATAATTAATTAATGCTGATCAAAGACGAATATGAATGACAAACAGAAGATTTGGTTGAGTGAGTGATTCTCTGAGTACCAATCTGATGTTGATTTCGGTCTTCGGGTTGATACTTAGGGAGTTATTCTCTTAACCAATGTATCTGTGAACTAAGATGTACTTAATCATAAATTAAGTAAAACATGGTAAGTGGATAAAGTTAAGACCAGCTTAGCCAATAATTTGATGAGTGGGTAGGGTTAAGGCGAACTTAACCAATAATATATATATTAATATGATAAGTGGATAGGGTTAAGACAAACTTAACCAATAATATACATTGATCTGATAGGGTTAAGACAAACTTAACCAATAATATACATTGATCTGATAAGTGAATAGGGTTAAGACCAACTTTACCAATAAGATATAAGTGGATGGGGTTAAGACCAGCTTAACCAATAATATATTGATCAGATAAGCGGATAGGGTTAAGATAAGCTTAACCAATAACACATGTTGATTTGTTAAGTGGGTAACATGGGTGACATGTGAAATACGATTAGAAACACTTAACCAAATTGAAAACATGTTAGAAGACATGAATAAGAAGGGGTTAAGTGGAAAATTCTAGTGGGGACCAAGCATAGGTGGAAAGCTTGTGTCAAGCATGTGGGACCCTTTTCAAACCAGTAACCCATTTGGTATCTTTGTGAGCTCGAGTTAGATCGAGGACGGGACACGCTTACTGGATTTGATTGTAAGAGGTCAAAACGGGTTAACGGTGGCAATGTAAGTCCAACGGGGTCATGTGTGTGTGTGGGCCCGGGTTGGTGGGTAAGACGTTGTTGCATCATGTAGATATAAGCCGTGCATCTTTAGTGGTATCAAGTTACCACTTTGGGTAGTGATACACCCCACTGTGGGACTAGCATGGGTATCTATGAGTTATGGAGCCGATCGAATAGGGAAGGTAGTGGGTACGACTAGCGAAGATAGGAGCATGCGACACCTATGAAGACAACTAGGAGTATAACTACCATATTACGAATAAACATTGTAATTAGAATGGGGAGGGTAGTGGGTACAACTAGTGGAGATAGAGGCAGGTAGCACCTATGAAGACAGCTAGGGGTACTCGAAACTACCATTATTATTATTTTGTTCAGTGGGCGGGATCAACTTTTAGGGTGACTAGTAATGGTGCGGTGTAATTAACATTAGTGTAGTATAGTTATTATCCTAGAGTGGTTAGGAACGAGATTAACGCCAGAATATTCCTCTTGTTTGTTTGTCCACTTGTTTCACAGTCATTCCTTGTTTTACCAGTTTATGCCTTATCCTGATTACATTAATAATTATATCGTTAAAGTTGTGGTACTCGCCAGACTTTATGTCTGAGCCCTTTGTTTTCGCCTCTTTTCTTCCTCCTCTCCCCCTCCAGGTTCTCAGGGTGGGTCTAGTACTACCATAGCTTGATTTGGATCTCTTTCTCCCTCTTTTGGAAGTGCTTGAATTGCTGAAAGTAAAGTTCAGCTCATCTCTTTTATGGCTACGTATGATTGGGGTTATGCTTTTTACTTTATGTACTCAGGAAACAATTTGTCAAAATAGTTACTAAGTGTACTTGGTTTTACTGTTGGTTTATAAAGTTGTTGTAATCAAACTATTTCTCTGCTGCAATAAAAGTTGTTTTGAATTTTTCAAGTACCGATATATGTATCTGTCTTGTTATATTCTGTTTAATACACTAATAATACTCCATGGAAGTTAATGCATTCCCTTTGAGAGTGACATTAATGGACGTGGGGTGTTACACGTGGTATCAGAGCTGAAGGTTACCAGAACATATATGAGATTTTGAAAAACTGTTTTTCAAAAGCATTTTATAAAGAAATACTTTCCAAAGTATGTTTTAAGGAGAGTATTTTCAAGGGAAAAATTTTGTTTTAAAAACATAACCCCCAAGAGCCATATATCTTTCCTTCGATTCTCCGTTTTGAATCTCTTCCTCTTTCCTTTTTGAATTTCTTTCTCCACGTATGGACAGTTTTTCTAAGATATGTAAGAACTTTCGTACGATGGGCAGAAAACCACTTCATGGGACTGGGACGCTTGTCAAAGCTAGAAGGAAGTGGAGGACTAGTTGGTACCTTTAAGGTAGACGATGGGAGGAAGATTCAATTAGCTGCTTGGTTAATGAAGGACGAAGCCTCATTTTTGTAGGAGGTCACGAACAGAGAATGTGCAGGAGAGACATGGAGAGGACACACGATAAAGTTGATCCAATGAAAGGCAACAAGGATAACAAGGGACCAAGAGAAAAGGAAGGGCTACACTTGTGAAATACCTGACTACTTAAATAAAGATATTAGAAAGAAGAAGAAGACTAGTTGTTATCGTTACGGAGAAATAGGACATCTTACTATGATCGTCCAAAGAAGCAAAGGGCAAAAGTAAGGATAAGGTACAGGATCTTCTAGAGGGAAGACGCGTTCCCTCGCGACTAGCATACTTGATAGAGGTAGAAATATCTTGGTTGGAAGTTTGGTTTTTTTTCTTGATCATCCTATTCGAACCTTGTTTGAATTATGGCGCTTTGCACTCGTTTATATCTGCTTCATTAGTTAAAACACTGTACCTAAATACTAGTCTAGTTATGGATCCCATAGTAGACTCAATTCCCATTGGTGGTTCGGCTCATCTTTCGTTGATTTGTCGGGATTTGAGAATGTCTATCATGGGCGTTGGGATTGAATGAAATGCCTTCGATCTTGGCTTCATGGGCTACGGCTTGATTCTAGGCATGGATTGGCTAGCCAGATACGGTGCCATCCTAGATTGTGAAAGAAGGGTAGTTAGATTTTTGACTCGTTGTGGAAAGACCCTTGATATTTCTTGTGACCCTAGAGGTCCGGTAATCCTTAGCTACCTAGAATCCCTTAACGCATCCAACGATGTTTTGGAATCTATTCGTGTGGTCTTGAATATCGTGACGTCTTCAGTAAAGCTCGGGTTTTACTCCGAGGCGCGAGATAGACTTTCGAATATACCTAGTAGATAATGCAAAGCCAGTTGCATTTCCAGTGCGCCACATCGCCCCGAGAGAGAGAAGAGAACTCAGTAAGAAAGTGAAAAAGTTGCTTGAAAAGGGGTTCATAAGAAGAAGTATTTCGGAATAGGGTGCTCTAGTTGTTTTTGTTATGAAAGCTAATGGTTCACTTAGACTGTGTGTGGATTATGGAGAGCTGAATAAGCTCACCTAGAAGAACAGACACCCATTGCCGAGGATAGAAGATTTGTTCGATCAGTTGGTGGGTGCTTCGGTTTTCTCGCAACTGGATTTGGCTACTAGATTTCATCATCTAAGGGTGGCTGAAGACAGCATAGATAAGACTGCATTTAGAACTCCTGACGGTTTCTTTGAGTGGCTCGTCATGCCTCTTGGTTTGACGAACGCACCCGCATACTTCGTTGATTAATGAGTAGGGAGTTTCTAAACAAGTTTGTAGTAGACTTTGTGGATGATATCTTGATTTTCTCTAGAAGCGAAGAGGAATACGCCTTACATCTTAGGGAAGTCTTAGAGACACTACGAGTGCATCAACTCAAAGCTAAGTTCTCCAAGTGCCATTTTTGGAGAAAAGAAGTGAGGTTCTTAGGACACGTGGTCTCTAAGGAAGGGATAGTTGTGGATCCCGCAAAGGTGGTAGCAATCCAAAATTGGAAAAATTCCTAAGAACGCAATAGAAGTAAGAGGCTTTTTAAGGCTAGCCGGTTATTATAGGAAGTTCATTAAAGAATTCACGAAGATATCAGCCCCACTTACTCGGTTAACGAAGAAGAACTTGACTTTTGCTTGAGGACATTGACGGCAGCTCCAGTTTTTGTTTTTCCAGATGGAAGTAAGCCATTTGCAGTGTATACCGGTGCTTGCGGGACAAGGGTTGGAGCAGTTTTCGATGCAAGGGGAAAAGGTGATATGCAAAAAGCGGCAGGTACGAGCATCGCTTATCATCCACAGATGGATGGACAGACAATAAGGGGTGAATGGAATCCTTGAAGATCTTTTGAGGTTATGTATCCTAGATTTTGGAGGGACATGAGAAGAGGCAACTAGCTTAGTAGTGTTCACGACGTGTTTCACGTATCGCATTTGCAGAAGTGTTACAAGATACCGCGGAAGTAGTGGAGCTGAACATGCTTAGAAGAAGTGGAAGTAGAGTGAAATGCCACAATTAGACGAGCTCCTACATGCATCCTTGGGTCGGAGATATAAAAGCTACGCAACAAAGAGGTCAAGTTGGTCAAAGTGCAATGGGGAGATGATCAAGGAGACGCGACTTGGGAGGCGGAAGACAAGATGCGTACGATGTATCCTTTCCTTTTTGAGAGTTAACTTCTCCTTTCTCTACCTCTTTGTTTATACTTGTCCTATCATTTAGTATTATCTTTGCGATGACATCTTCGATCTTTAGTTAGGAAGAACCCTATGGTTGCAAACATGTGTTTGGTACATGTTATGTTTGGTGGATGCAAATGGACGCAAGTGGCTGCTAGTGGTTGCTCGTGGATGCATGTACACACACATTGGGCACTAGATCGGCTCAATCACCTTCATATTACATATAATGTGTGTGCATATTTAAATGAATGGATGTATAATGGTTGTGTCATCATATGGATGCTGCATTTTGATGAATGGTTGTGCACGGATGTAGAAATAATATGTATCGATAGGATTCTTTCGCGTACATAATGGACGCATGGCACTATCATGATTTGCATTAAGGAGGTCAACTGAATCAGTAGACCGCCTGATTTCGCATTAGATAAGGAACATATACACACACTTTTTGCATATATTCATACAGTATTAGAAAACTTGTAAGGACAATGGATGCCTGCGTTTGATGGTCGAGTAGATGGATGATTGGATGTTAGGATATACATTCTCCTTAACCTGGAGATTTCGGGGGAGAAATCCTTTAAGGAGGGGAGAATGTAACACCCCATGATTTTAGATATTAAAATTAAAGAATACTTAAATTCAAATGTGAGAATTTTGGGAAACGGGTTGTTCCATTGTGTTCGTCTCGGAATTCTGCTTGAGATAGAGTCGGAGTTTGTGTGAATTGGACTTCGTATGAAAAAGTTATGGCCTTCTGAAGTTTCAGAATTTAAATAAACATTTCAGAAATTCAAATTCAAACAGGGGAGCAGGCTAGGTGGGAAAATTCCCGCCCAATGGCCAGGTCGACCAGGGGGTCGACCTACCCATATAGGTCGACCAGGGGGTCGACCTACCCTCCACCCCCCCGGGCAGATCTGAAAGGTGATGCTGTTTTCACTCATTGCTGAGTCATTAGGGATGAGGTGTTATTCTATCTTAACTGGATGGTCTTGATTGCTTTTAAGGTTAATCTGACGGCTCTAAATTAATTAAAATTCTATATAAGCAACCTAACTCTCAACCTAAAATCACGCTAATTCATACCAAGAGCCGCCATGCCGTCAATAGTGAACCTAGAGTAGCAACCGTTCTCTTTCGATTCAAAGCAAGATAGAAGCAAGAATCAAAATCAAATCTAATCTAAATTAGAATAACAATTAGTCTACATCAAAGGCGAGCAATTCATTTTCAAAATACAGATCCCAGAAAAACAAGATTGTTCTTTTGTTTGTGAGTACTATTTCTTTCACAATATAATTAATAAATTAATTATGATGGGTTGTAATTGGATCATGAGAACATGTCTGTTGAATCATGTAATGTTATTGTCTTTTTGTAAACATACGATAGTTTTGTTATTGTATGTTGGTAGATCTATTTATATGTACAATTATACATATTTAACTTGATTCATTTTATGCAAGTTTACATATGCTAATTTGTATATGAATCTTATGCAAGTTTGGGATGTTAAAACATATTTATGCAAGTTTGGGATGTTAAAACATATGTGAATCAAGTACATACATATGCTAGTTTATATGCAAAACATGTGCCATTAATTTACATGTTTAGATCCATATGCAAGTTTGTAGGAATCTATACGCGAATTCACATTTTTATATTGGATCTATATTTAAGATCTATGGGTTTAGGTGAACAACCATATTTATGCACAAGTTCACATTTTATTAGATCTATATTTAGATCCATGGCAGTAATATACTTATGTAAATTTATGACCATTTCCTATGCTAGTTTCGTATGGGAATCATATGCTAGCTTGAATGTAAGTTTGTATGAAATTCATATGCAGATTATAGGAAGACCATATCCATATATGCATGTTCATGATTACATGTTTAGATCTATATTTAGATCCATGATAGTTTATGCAAATTTATGTTGCCTATGCAAGTTATTTGCTATGCAAACTTATGTTATGATTCTTATATCTATTTTATGTGTTTCGCAAGTTGTGATGTTACTTTTCTTTTTATAAGTTAGACTATTTTCGAGTCTAACATATATAGTATTAAAACGAACGAATAGCGTCGGGACAATGGGAATATATTAATTTTGCAAAATTGAGAATTGGCATAAAATGGCTCAAAAGGCATATAATTAAAGCACTAATTGGTATAATTTATATACCTAAAAAGTATGGACATAGTTTAGGTGACAATTATGGACATAGATTAATTTGGAAGTTATTGGCAATTTGAAATAAGGATATTAATTCAAATTGGGGTTGAATAATAATGTGTAATAATAAATGGCTAAGACACGAGGTTAGACTCATTTGTGGTGTAAGACTGCCCGGACCCACCCAGCCGTTCTAATGTGAGAGGTCAAAGGCATAAATTAAATGAGTAATAAAGGCCTAAGACACGAGGTTAGACTCGTTTGTGGTGTAAGACTGCCCGGAACCGCCTGGCAAATCCAGCAACCACAAACGGTAGTCTAATGTGAGTGGTCAAAGGCATAAATTAAATGATGCTTAGACACGAGATTAAGTCTGGCTTGTGGTGGAAGTCTGCCCGGAAACGCCCGGCATATCCAGCGGCCACACGCAATCGACTAAATGTGAGAGGTCTATGCATTAATAATTAATTAATGCTGATCAAAGACGAATATGAATGACAAACAGAAGATTTGGTTGAGTGAGTGATTCTTTGAGTACCAATCTGATGTTGATTTCGGTCTTTGAGGTTGATACTTAGGGAGTTATTCTCTTAACCAATGTATCTGTGAACTAAGATGTACTTAATCATAAATTAAGTAAAACATGGTAAGTGGATAGGGTTAAGACCAGCTTAACCAATAATTTGATGAGTGGATAGGGTTAAGGCAAACTTAACCAATAATATATATATTAATCTGATAAGTGGATAGGGATAAGACAAACTTAACTAATAATATACATTGATCTGATAGGGTTAAGATAAACTTAACTAATAATATACATTGATCTGATAAGTGAATTGGGTTAAGACCAACTTAACCAATAAGATATAAGTGGATGGGGTTAAGACCAGCTTAACCAATAATATAATGATCTGATAAGTGAATAGGGTTAAGACAAACTTAACCAGTAACACATGTTGATTTGTTAAGTGGGTAACATGGGTGACATGTGTAATATGATTAGAAACACTTAACCAAATTGAAAACATGTAAGAAGACATGAATAAGAAGGGGTTAAGTGGGAAATTTTAGTGAGGACCAAGTAAAGGTGGAAAGCTTGTGTCAAGCATGGGGGGTCCTTTTCAAACCAGTAACCCATTTGGTATCTTTGTGAGCTCGAGTTAGATCGAGGATGGGACACGCTTACTGGGTTTGATTGTAAGAGGTCAAAACGGGTTAACGGTGGCAACGAAGTGCAACGGGGTCATGTGCGTGCATGGGCCCGGGCTGCTAGGTAAGACGTTGTTGCATCGTGTAGATATAAGCCGTGCATCTTTAGTGGTATCGGGTTGCCACTTTGGGGATTGATACACCCTACTATGGGACCAACATGGGTATCTACGAGTTAGGGAGCTGATCGAATGGGGAAGGGAGTGGGTACGACTAGCGGAGATAGGAGCAGGCGGCACCTATGAAGACAGCTAGGAGTATAACTACCATATTACGAATAAACATTGCAATTAGAATGGGGAGGGTAGTGGGTACAACTAGTGGAGATAGGGGCGGGCGGCACCTATGAAGACAGCTAGGGGTACACGAAACTACCATTATTATTATTTTGTTCAGTGGACGGGATCAACTTTTAGGGTGACTAGTAATGGTGTGGTGTAATTAACATTAGTGTAGTATAGTAATTATCCTAGAGTGATTAGGAACGAGATTAACGCCAGAATATTCCTCTTGTTTGTTAGTCCACTTGTTTCACAGTCATTCCTTGTTTTACCAGTTTATGCCTTATCCTAATTACTTTAATAATTGTATCGTTAAAGTTATGGTACTCGCCAGACTTCATGTCTGACCCATTTGTTTTCGCCTCTTTTCTTCCTCCCCCTCAGGTTCTCAGGGTGGGACTAGTACCAACAGAGCTTGATTTAGGATCTCTTTCTCCCTCTTCTGGAGGTGCTTGGATTGCTGAAAGTAAAGTTCAGCTCATCTCTTTTATGGCTACTTATGATTGGGGTTATGCTTTTTTACTTTACGTACTCAGAAAACAATTTGTCAAGATGGTAACTAAGTGTACTTGGTTTTACTGTTGGTTTATGAAGTTGTTGTAATCAAACTATTTCTCTGCTGCAATAAAAGTTGTTTTGAATTTTTCAAGTACCAATATATGTATCTGTCTTGTTATATTCTGTTCAATACACTAATAATACTCCATGGAAGTTAATGCATTCCCTTTGAGAGTGACATTAGTGGACGTGGGGTGTTACACATTGGTTCTTTAACCCAGTTACAGACAAGATATGATTTCCCAAGTTATATAATCATTAATATTGATTTTTGGGAAGATTAAAACTAAGTGGAGTTTTAATGAATCTTTAATTAGATTGAGATAATCTAGAACAGAATATCACCAGTTTTGCTCCGAGCGATAGTAAAATCTTAAATTAGATTTGAACATGAAATGGTAATTAATTTTACCAATAACATCGTGGTGTTAGATATGGAGTATTACCAGTTTTGCTCTAGGGAATGAATAGGTTGGGATTGGGGAATTAAACAAATGATAACTTCGGTAAGGTGCGCTAATCTCGACTAGTTTGGAAAACCTTAATATGGTTTGAAATGATATCCAAAGGAAGATTGAAGAATAAATTTTAAAGAATTTATCTTTGATAAAATTAATGGGAACCCTTCCTTAAGAATGTGAATATTTGAATAAAGAATATTCTGGATTGGAATGAGGCATATGTTGTGTTATTTATAACACTTGTTTATAATATACGCGAGTTATTTGGAAAGACCGGGTTTATCCCTTTCTGAATAACTGATACGACGATAAGTCAAAGATGAAGACGGTGGTTGAAGACCGGAGGTCTTCACATTGTTTAGATGATTACTGATGTCTTGATTGGGTTGTACACCCAAGACGAGGTAATAAGTGGTGATCGTTCCAGACGTACTTGGAGATCGACCGGATATGCGAGGACCTCTCTCCTGTATTGGACATATGGGACGAGGAATAAGGTGCCTCCGGTTTCGTTCAGACCCAGAACGAACTTGTAAATGGATGTGTGTCTGACATCAGATTTCATTCTATGTGATTGATCGATATCAGTTGCATAACGTGAATTTCCTGTGTGGCATGCTGAGATGCAAAGGATCAAGACTTCTGTTGAAAAGCAGAGCTTTGTGATTGATGATCAAAGCACGACTTTAATATAGCATAGCTTTGTGTATAGCGTTGATTCGTGTTCACACCCCAGTGGGAACAAGAATCGGGAGAGCACATCAGGGAGGACATGAGTTTCCTTCTAGCTAGGAGTGGTGTCAGGGTTTTGCATGCCCGGACGCTTTACTTATGTGGATGATGGATAGCGAGGCGCATCAGACATATCGACACTGCGGGGCCGATGGATGGTATGGTCTTTATACAGACCAGATTGACGCCCCATAGGACGGGCAAACGTAATGTTCAGGCATTTTAATCCACACCGGGTGGACCGGCCCTGACGATTCAAGGGTCCACCTGAGTCTGGGTCCTGAGACACGGGCTAGGGGATCTCGAAGCGGTAAGGACGATCCATTGCCTTGGTTCACAGATGGAAATCCAACTTCCAATACGTGACTTTGCGGTTTGATTGTAGAGCCTAGTATTGGCGACATGATATATGGTACCGATGCCGTTTAGGATTGATACATTTATATTTGAAGTTGTTTTATACACTATGCACTTATAATAGTATCAAATGATTTGTTTTAAACGTACCAAGCATGTTTGGATATTATAAAGAAAACCCTATCCTCCGGCTTGCGTTGCATTGTGTGATGGGACTTGGGTCTTATAATAGCTTCATTTTTCCAAAAAGCATAGCGATGTTTGTTCTATGCACTGGTATTCTTGGGAGGAAACCCGTTCCGTGTTATACGGCGTGGTCCCTTGATATACTCCATTTTAAAGCAAAGTTTTTAAATAACTATTTTAGTTCTCACACCAGTCACATGACTGATCTGGAGTTTATTGTTTTAACCTAAACTCTGGGTGCCCCTATTTTCCACACGGGCAGCTAGTAGTTTTGGTTTTGCATTTATATTCACAGGATCCTGGTTTATAGCTGGAATGATATTCGGAAAGCTCTGTATCTGTATATTCGTTTCAGTTGTGATTTGTATTATTTTTCGCTGCATTGTAATTTATAAATCTCTGATATTTGTCTGATGTATAATATTTATTCATACTCTGTATATTCTTGTACTCTAATGGAAATTGTTGTAATAAGCAATGAAATGTTCTTTTGTTTATGTTCTGATTTTTCATGTTCTCAATTCAATCTGGGCTTTCCTTCACGGGGATGTTCGGGTCGTCTCAGCGGACTTCAAACAAGATGCGGCTTACTGCTGTCTGGTAGCTACTATTTATCATATCTGGATGGAGAGAAATAATTGCATTCAAAATAACCAGCATAATACGAAATATCGATGATGGGGTTTACTTTAACTAGACATCATATACTTATTGATGAAATCCAGGAAGAAGAAGAGAGCAACAGAGGTGAAAAGACTGGGTATAGACAGTCTCGACGAAGGCTAATTTGAAGCTATTGCCGAATTTTCAAATTGGGGAAGAAGATCCTCTCTAACCTAATTTGCGAAGCCGATTTTACGTTTGAAGTTCTCAAATGAACAAGTGGATTTGCTGAAGATACACTTATTCGATCGTAGTGGGCTTTTTCTTCTGGGCTTTGAAGGATTTTATGTGCATACATTTGAATGGGTATAGGCTGCTCGTATTATTTGTTGATTCGCTTGCCTTTTGTACAGACTCTTATACTTTTTTATTGATGAGTTGTCAATAAAATACCGCAATATTTTTTCATATCTAGGAATCATGCTGATATCTAGTTTAGGTTTTTAACGAGGAGGTTTACCCATTTTCAAAATAAATGTTGGACAGGTTATTGCGTGGAATCTAAGAAGAGGAATAAAATTGTATGACTGACATAATGGTACATATTTATTGTATTGATTGGGTTTAACGATTTTATGAGCTGCTTGGTTTTGGTTTTCTTTTTGATTTATGAGAGCCTGTAGGGGCAAGCTGTAGTTGTACCGATCAACCCATACAAAGGAGGTTATGGCGAAATTTTTCTGAAATTTAAGTCGTTAGCCAAATTTTTGGAAAATTAGAAAGTTCTTAGAAACTGAAAAGTTAAAGAACTTGAGTCAAATGAAGACTGAGTTGGTTAAGTAAATGACCTTCGAGTTTCATTCGTTTTCGGGGACTAAATTTTTTTAAGTGGGGGATATTGTAACAACCCTGAATTTTGGAACCAATTTAAAATTTATTTTTAATATATTTCAATGATTTTAAAATTTAAATGATTTACTTTTAGAATTAATGACTTGAAATTTAATTAAAAATGAGTTTGAATGTAAGAATTTAAAATTTAAGTAAAACGAACTCGCAACGTCATAGTAGTTTGAATATTTGGTTTTGAACTTTAAATGAATATATAAAAAATTCATATAAGGTTAGAATTTGATAAAACAAGAAAGGTTAAAATCTATTCTATAATATCTTTCTAATAAATGTGAAAAATTGAGATTTCGTGTTATAAAATGTAAGTTATGACCAAATCAAAATTTAAAATAGTTGCTATGGAATTTATTAATAAGCCCTTAAAAATAGCTATTTTGCAAACGACCTCCGTTTTTGATGAAACTAATTTAACTGAATTCGAATCGTCAAATTACTGTTAGGTTTAAAAATTTCAAGCCAACTGGAATTCGTATTTAAGCATGGTATATTTAAACGCATGTTGTATTTCAGTTATAAATTTAATAAGCTAGTTAAAAAGTCATTTTCCAAACGATCTCCAAATTCAACTAAACTAATTTTATTATAACCGTAACTGAAAAACATAGCGATATTTTAAATTTCATAATTTTTGGAGTCAGTATGTGGTCCGGTAAATTAAAATGTATGTTCAATTCAATATTTAACGTTATGTTGATTTATATTTTAATTTTGATAAAAACTGATCAAAACAGTCGAATTAGCTTATGAAACATATCCCGTTGAGTCCGTACTGGTGATATTTGGCTACCAACGACATTCGTTGGGATTCATTTGAAGTTTAGACGTGAAAATTCACCACAAAGCAATTAAAAGAATTAAATATTAATATTTAAAATGGGTGTAAAATGAATTTTCTAAACCTTAGTTTCCCCTTTATCAGTTGCCGTCATTTGAGAGGTCATTGGCCGATTTCCTTGCATTTTCTTACGATTTTTACTCCTTATATATGCAATAATGTCAGAAACCTATAATTACAATATTGAAGAACTCTTTGAGCTCTATAAGTCCAACGACTAAGATTGTTTTTCGTGATGTGGATGGTGAGATCTCGTGGATCAAAGTAGCCGACCTCGCTGGCAGTTCTATATCAGGATGGGGGATCGAGTCTCTTGCGGTCATGGCCGGAGGGAGCATTCGAAGGCAGAGGATGTCGGCTTGTCTGATGGTGGTCTGGCGTTTCCTAGGGGCGGTAACTCTAAGCCCTAGATTGTCGACGTTGGTTTCTTTAGAACCTGGAAGGAAATCAAAAACAAAGAGAAAGGGGATCAACCCTAATTTTGTCTAAGGAAATGTAATTAAATTAATTAATTAATTAGTTTTAGTTAATAAATTATGTAATAAAATGTTCGGACCTTCGTAACTTTAGCTAATTGAATCAGATTCAGCAAAACTGAGTGCATTGGAATCGTGATGAAGAACACTACGTAATGGAACCAACTTGGTTAGAAATGGAGCTAGCTGTGCTTTTTGGTAAATTAAACATCTAGTTTAATTCAGATAAAACAATCGTTATTAAAACGATTTTGAACCGATTAATTTGGGAACTCTCTCACCCAAATTATTATACATTTATTTTATTTTATAACTGAATTTATACTTGTTGCCTATAATGATTTTTATGTGATTAATTATCACAAATTTTATACGGTGCATGGTAGCTCACATCACAGTTGTTTGCAAACATGATGGATGAATTATTGATTATTTGTGTTATGATTTGACTATGAATTTAAAATATAATGTTAAAAACGATGTTAGATTATTTGTGGAAGTTGAAATTGGATTAAATATCCATTTACATGTCAACTGACTTGATTATGTTCACGCATTTTAAATATTATCGATTGGAATAAATTAGTAGTTAATGATGTTTTTTGTCAACATCGGAGATAGGTGTAAGGGAGTGGACCTAAGGATAGAATAGGATTATTCAGTTGCCACAAGCTCGAGTTAGTCCACCGTTTCCTTGATATCAAGGTCTAAAGTCTGAAAGAATAGTTACTCTTCCCTCATGGGGTGAGTTTCATGCATACGCAACTTAAGAACCAACAATTACCTTGGGATAAGGCTTCCTAAGCACAACACAAGTTAGGAAGATAACCGCTTGTGGAAGGGTTACTTAGTGATCATAGGTTGTAGGTAAGCTTTGTGCGGGACGGCTTTTGTTGAGAAGAAAGCAAAAGGGGTTTAGGAGACCTAGGTTCAAGGATAAGGCTTGCGTATGAAATTCTTATTGAGGTGAAAGCATAAGGTAGCTTGGCACCTGTTGAAAGGGTTAAGTTGTGAAGCGTTAACTAACGTTGCACGATAACATACTATAGAATATTTAAAATAGTAAATAACACAACAATTTATAGTGGTTCAGTTAGGACTGAACCTACGTCCACTTTAAGGGTTTGATGATTTTATTCATGTAGGAGGTTACATACGAAATCCCCAAATTGATTTACAAATTAGGGTTATCTCTCTTAGAAATGAGAGGAAGATTGTGAAATGAGGAAAAAGTCCCCCAAAATGTGACCATTGGGGTCTTATTTATAGAGAATTTGGACCCACTTTTGCTACTTCTTTTCCCACCCTTTTTTTGCCACTTTTTTGGTGTCACCTTTTTTCTCTCGTTTTTGGCTTCTATTTTTGTCCTTTTCCAACTTTCTCCAGCTTTCTAGATCAATCTGGTCTCAGTTTTGTCTTTTTCTGGCTTTCTCCTGCTTCTTAGACAATTCTGGTCTCAATTTTGTCTTTTCTTAACTTTCACTTTCTTCATAGACCATTATGGTTATGGTTTTGTCTTTTTGGGCTTTCTCATGCTTCCTAAACCATTTTGGTCTCGGTCTTTTCTTTTTCTGGCTTTCTCCTGCTTCCTAGACCATGCTATCGGTTCCTACACCATGTTGTCGGTTCCTACACCATGCTGTCAGTTCCTACACCCTACTGTCAGTTCCTACACCATGTTGTCGGCTCCTACACCATGTTGTCGGTTCCTACGCACTGCTGTCGATTCCATCTTTCTCTGGCTTTCTTGTTTCAACCATTATTCTCAAACGATACATCCATTTGCTTAATCTTACCACTCTACGGAATGGGAAACCATCATCTAAATCCAATAGAAGGGTTTTCAGTCTTAATCTCTAACCAATCAAAAGTTATAGGAGAAATAAGATTTCATCTCCTTCTTTTGGTTTCAACATAACTGTATCCAAGGCTTTTCCTTTTATACTTTCTGTTACTAGAGCATCTGCTTCTTTATATTTGGCTAGTGCAAATTTTGGTGTTAACAATAAGCCCCCTAGTATAAAGAAACTTTTGTTCTTTAGGAAAAAATCTTTTGGCTCCTGCACAGCTTGCCTGTCACTCAAGAATCATTATAAAATCGTTGGTATTAGTTTTGTATAACCAAGAGTAATTATGCAAGGGGAAGCATAGACTTTCCTTAATCAAATAGGGCCTAGACATGAAGCCAAAGTTATGAACTTATTTTAGACATAATATGCAAATTAAGACATGTATTCATGTAGGATGATATGATTTAAAGCATAGCATTCTTCTATCAATACTGGATGAGTATTATTATTGTTACCTAGACATTATATTATCAAAAATTCCTTCTTGAAAGTATGATATAACAAATCCAAAATTTACACCTGGATATTTGCAATCAGAGGTTCATCATTGACGAATAAAATGTGTTAATAAAAGTAATATGAATTGCATAGTGAGTGATATTTCACTTATAATGTGTGAAGCATTATTTTAAATTAGAACTTATAGCAATAAAGTTAGGGGTAAAAATTGCATAAGTTTAGAAACTTCCCTATGTGCATTGTCAAAGAACCAGAACCTTTGTTTGGAGATTTGAAGCAAAAGACTTGAGGCACCAAGCCAAGTACTTGATTTAAAAACTCTCTTTTCGTAAATAAGGTTGTTGGCCTAAATTCCATATTCAGGCATGGTGATAAAAGCCAGGAGCTTTTGTAACAACCCGTATTTTCAATAACCTGTAATAACATAAATCGAGGCAGAATTTAATTCTAAAATGGGAATCAAGGGAAACGGGCTATGCCATTGCGTTCGTCTCGGAAAAATACGCGAAATAGAGTCCGAGTTTTCGAAAATCGGAGTCCGTATGACCAAGATATGGCCTCGCGAAGTTTCACGAAAATTCCCAAATTAAAGTATACTTAATTAAGTGAAATGGGTTGTGTAGATATATATATATATATATATATATTGATATATATATATATATATATAATTGAAAATTTAATATGTAAATATGCAAAAATGCTCAAAACAGCGAATTGGGAGAGGGGAATAACCGAACCGGCCGATTTTTGAAGTCGACCCGAGCCCGCTGGGTCGACTAGGGGTTAATCCAGGGTGTTTGGCTGTCAACCCGTGGGCCGATTCGCTCAAGTGCAGATTTTGCATTTGAATGGTTCTCATGGTCCATCTTTAATCTAAAGGCCCTAGATGGTTCCTACACTTGACTTCTTCCCCAAGACATGCTTTGATGGCTTGGATTGAATCTAGGGTTAATCCTATGGCCTAAAACACTTGCCTAATCTATAAATAAGACCCTAACCTACCCTAATTCATTCATAATTAAACCTAGTGACTAAACTATGGCAAAATGCTAGCTCTCATGGCCTCCACTAATTTTATGAAGAGGGTTGCATACTAATCACTCTCTAATCAACTTCTAATCCCTTCTTAGCATCTTAATCTTCTTCATTTGGTGTTCAAAGTTGCTAGTTGTGAGTTTCTATCACTTTGATGATCTTTTGGTAAACTAATTAGATGAGATGTGATGAGATTTATGGTTTTGTATGTGGGTTAATGAGCTTTGAATCATATGATATGATGTTAGCATTAATCTTATGTTTATGCATGTTGAGTATGTAAGCTTATGCAAGTTTAATATGATGTATGTTATGTTTGCATGATGCTAAATATGCAAGTTGTGGGCTATGTAATCATATGCATGTTATGCAAGTTCATGGTAATATGCTATGCAAGTTACATGCATGTAAATATGCAAGTTACATGTTTGTTAATATGCAAGTTACATGTATGTAAATATGCAAGTTACATGCATGTAAATATGCAAGTTACATGTTTGTTAATATGCAAGTTACATGTATGTAAATATGCAAGTTACATGTTTGTTAATATGCAAGTTACATGTTTGTTAATATGCAAGTTACATGTATGTAAATATGCAAGTTACATGTTTCTTTATATGCAAGTTACATGTTTGTTAATATGCGAGTTACATGTATGTAAATATGCAAGTTACATGTTTATTAATATGCAAGTTCATGATGACACATTATGCAAGTCTATAAGCTAATATGCAAGTTTGTTATGCAAAATGAATATGTAAGTTATGTGACATATTATATGCAAGTTATGTGACATGTTATGCAAGTTCATATGCAAGTTATGTGTTTGTTAATATGCAAGATGGCACCTTTGAAACATGTTCATTCATATGCAAGTTGACACCTTTTATATGTGTTATATCATGAACGAAATTACGTGGGAACGATGGGGTAATTAAATGCATAAGTTAATAAGATTGTGTGAAATTAATATAATTATGCATAACACAAAATAAATAAACATAGTATGGGAATTTGCCTATTTGGTTAGGTGTACCCATACTATGTGTTGGGAATTTACCTATTGAGTTAGGTCTACCCCATGGGAATTTACCTATTAAGTTAGGTCTACCCATGTTAAGAAAACTTGATTAATTAGGGATAATTAATATAAAATTATGAGGGTGATTAATTAGGTGTAATTAATTGACTAAGACACGAGGTTGGACTCAGTTGTAGCGTAAAACTGCCCGGACCCAACCGGCTTAACCAGTTGCTACAAATGTTAGCCCAATGTGAGAGGTCTTAGGCACAAACTAAATACGTAATTAATGTAAAGACACGAGGTTAGACTCTGTTATGACATAAGGCTGCCCGGACCCAACCGGCTTAACCAGCGGTCATAAAAGACAGTCTAATGTGAGAGGTCTTTACAAAGGTTACGTTCTTAATTAATTAATTAAGAAACACTTAACCACATTAGCATGTAGAGGGACATGAGGGGTTAAGTGGGTGCCTCGGGTGGCATGAGAAAATCTAGTGGTTGCCTTGGGTGGCAATAGAAAATACGATTAGAATACTTAACCAAAATGGAACATGTAATTAAAACATGATTAAAGGGTTAAGTGGGATATACTAGAAAAAGGGGCAAGCTTAGGTGGGTAGCTTGTGGAGGCCCATTTCAACCAGTAACCCATACGTATCTTTGTGGGCTCGACCCATGTCGAGGACGGGACACGCATACTGGGCTTGACTGTAAGAGGCAAACGGGTTAGCGGTGGCAACGCAAGTCCAACGGGCTTCATATGCGTGAGTGGGCCCGGGCTGGTAGGTAAGCCGTTGTTGCATCGAGTAGATATAAGCCGTGCACCTTTAGTTCCATCAGGTTGCCACATTGGGGAATGATACATCCCACGGTGGGGCCAGCACGGGTATCTACGTTAGGGAGCCGATCGAATGGGAAGTAGTGTGTACACCTAGTGGATTGTAGGGCCCCGTGGCGCCTACTTGGTCACCTAGGGGTACGCAGGTACTAATTAGTAAATTTTATAAGTCCTTGGGTGGGATCAACCTTTAAGTTAGGAACGACTGGTGTGGTGCAGTTTAGTAATTTACCTTAGGGAGGGTAGATGCGTCTTTATCCTTTATCTTCGTTTAGTTGACTGCTTAGGGTAGCCATTCATCCCTATATGTTACCGTATATCAGTTTATGTCTTCTCTGGTTACTTTAACGATTGTATTGTTAAAGTTATAGGACTCGCTCAGACTTATGTCTGACCCTGTTGTTTTTATCTTTTTCCCAACCCTCAGGTCCTACGGTGGATCCTAGCAGTAGTGGAGCTTGATCGGATTGCTGTTCCAGTCTTTAGGAGCTTGGATAGATGTAAAGCTCCAGTTATCCAGTTATCTTTTCTTTTGTTTGGCTATTGTATGAGAGTGGGATTATGTACTTCTTTATTTTGATGGATATTGTACTTGACCTTTATTGTGGTTTTATGATGTAACCAGACATGTTTTACTTCCGCTGTTATGAGATGATGTTTTAAAATTTCAAGTACTATTTATATCTGTCTTGTTGTAATTTTTCTGTTCTATATTCACTAAAATACTCCACCGATGCTATGGCATTCCCTTAGTGAGTGATCATAGCGGGAGTGGGGTGTTACACGTGGTATCAGAGCTTAAGGTTACCAGAACAGATAAAATTTTTGAGAAAAACTACTTTCTAAGAGTATTTTCGAAGAAAGTATTTTTAAAAGCATGTCTTCTAAGAGAAAAAGTTTTTGAAAAAGAAAAGCATAATCCCCAATAGCCATATCTTTATCTTTCGGAATCTCCTTTTTGAATCTTTCCTCTTTCGTTTCAGCATGGCTGAAGATCTTAACATCCCGGAGGGTTTAGTTATACCACTATGGTATAGGAGGTTGCAAGAGGCTAGGGCCGCGGCTGCGGGTCCGGCCAATGCTACTACACCAGAGACAACCGCTCCTCCTCCTCAGCCTAGAGTGGATAATTTTGCTAAGGTTTGCAAGGAGTTCAAGGCTATAGGAGGAAAACCTTTTCTTGGTTCAGAGACTTTCGTAGAGGCTAGAGATTGGCTTAAGGAAGTGGAAGAGTTGCTAGATATCTTTGAAGTGGAAGAGGGAAAGAAAGTCAAGTTGGCGGCTTGGTTAATGAAGGGAGAGGCCTCATTCTGGTGGGAGGTCACTAATGGAGAACGCCCTGTTGACTCTTGGGCAGATTTTAAGCAAAGGTTTGGGGCTAAGTTTCTCTCAAGGGCGGAAGAGAATCTGTTTATGGAGAAGTTCTTGAATTTGAAGCAAGGGAATCTCACGGTGAAAGAATATGTCAACAAATTCAATCAATTAGCAAGGTTTGGCATAGAGTTGGTGAATACACCGGAGAAGAAGGCTTTGAGGTTCGTTAGAGGCTTGAACGAACCATTGCAAGGAATAGCTATGACTCACATTCCTATGGGGGCCACTTTTGAGAAGCTTGTCTACATGGCACTTATGCATGAGGATGATAAGAATTCTAAGGCACCAGAGAAAAAGGGGGATCAGAAGAAACCGCAACAGCAACAACAAGGCAAGGGCGGAAAAGGCAATGGGGACAAAAAGAAGACGAAGAAGAAGTGCTTCAATTGTGGAACACCAGGACACCTTAGTAAGGATTGTCGCAAAAAGAAGAAGACCGGTTGCTTTCATTGTGGTGAAGCAGGGCATCTTGTGAAAAACTGCCCAAAGAAGGGGCAGAAGACGGGGTCTACCTCAGGAGGCCAGGTGCAAGCTCTTATAGCACCACCTCAGTCAGGGGGGCAAGTTCAGGTTCTCTCAGTTCCACCGATTCAGCAGAGAGGTAGAACTATTTCCGTTGAAAGTCTGGTTTTTCTGTTTGATCATCCAGTTTGTACTTTGTTTGACTCTGGCGCATCGCATTCTTTTATCTCATCATCGTTAGTTGAGTCACTGCACTTAGACACCAGTCTAGTTGATGATCCCTTGGTTGTCTCAAACCCAATTGGGGGCTCCATATATCTGTCTATGATATGTTTGGGTTTGAAGATTTCTATACTTAGCGTTGAGTTTAGATGTGATGCTTTTGTATTGGGCTTCACGGGCTATGGGTTGATCTTGGGCATGGACTGGTTATCCAGTAATGGTGCCGTTCTTGATTGCGAAAGGAGAGTTGTCAGGCTCATGACCCGCTTGGGTAACACTCTCGAGATCTCTTGCAATCCCATGGAATCTGTTTTGCTAAGTTATCTTGAATCGCTCGATGCTTCGGTCGAGAGTTTGTGTTCTGTCAGAGTAGTCCGGGAATATCCGGATGTGTTTGAAGAAGTAAAGGGTTTGCCTCCGAAGCGGGAGATAGATTTCCGAATTTATTTGGTGGATAATGCCAAACCAGTGTCTTTGCCAGTACGCCACATGGCTCCTCGTGAGAGAAGAGAACTTCATAAGCAAGTAGGGGAGTTGCTTGAGAAGGGGTTCATAAGGCGAAGTATATCGGAGTGGGGAGCTCCAGTAGTGTTTGCCACGAAGGCGGATGGGTCCCTCAGACTTTGTGTGGATTATAGAGAACTTAATAAGCTCACGAAGAAGAATAGACACCCATTACCGAGGATAGATGATCTCTTTGATCAGTTGGTTGGCGCGTCAGTATTTTCGCAGATGGACTTAGCTACAGGGTTTCATCAGTTAAGAGTGGCGGAGGACAGTATAGAGAAGACTGCTTTCCGGACTCCGGATGGTTTTTATGAGTGGCTAGTGATGCCATTTGGGTTGACAAACGCCCCCGCATACTTTGTTGATCTCATGAGTAGAGTGTTCAGAGAGTATCTGAATAAGTTTGTAGTAGTTTTTGTGGATGACATCTTGGTCTTTTCCAAGAATGAAGAAGAGCATGCCTTACATCTCAAGGAAGTGTTGGAGACTCTTCGAGCGCATAGTCTTAAAGCTAAATTCTCTAAATGCCATTTTTGGAGAAGAGAAGTGCGATTCTTAGGGCATGTGGTCTCTAAGGAAGGGATAGCTGTGGATCCCGCAAAGATAGTATCTATCCAGGATTGGAAAGTTCCTAGAAATGCTACCGAGGTAAGAAGTTTCTTGGGGTTGGCAGGATATTATAGGAAGTTCATCAAAAACTTCGCGAAGATATCAGCCCCATTAACCCGCTTGACGAAAAAGAATCTGGTTTTCTCGTGGGATGTAGATTGTGATGATGCTTTCCGACGGTTAAAGAGAGCTTTGACCACCGCTCCAGTTTTAGTGCTCCCGGATGGGAGTAAGCCGTTTGTTGTTTATACCGATGCTTGTGGAACAGGATTAGGCGCAGTCTTGATGCAGGAGGGAAGGGTAATAGCCTATGGAGGGAGACAATTGAGAGTGCATGAGAAGAATTACCCTACCCATGATCTAGAGTTGGCCGCGATTGTTTTCGCACTTAAGTCTTGGCGCCATTATCTTCTTGGTGAGAGATTCGAGTTGTTCACCGACCATAAATCATTGAAGTACTTATTCTCTCAGAAGGATTTAAACTTAAGACAGCTAAGGTGGATGGAGTTCTTAGCATCCTATGATTTCGAGATAGCGTATACCCCTGGTAAGGGTAACGTGGTGGCAGACGCCTTAAGTAGAAAAAGGCTATCTTTGAGTCCATTGTTCGTGGAACGACGAAGCTTGGAGTTTCTTTCTTTGTTTGACTTCAGACCTTCTGTTGATTTTGTACCTGGTTTGTTGGCATCCTTGGAGGTTAGACCTACTCTTTTGAGACGGATTGGCGAGGCTCAGCGAGACGACCCACAGTTGGTTGTGTTGGTAGAGAAGCTTATAAGAGGGGAGTCGTCCAGCCATTTGGGTAGATACACCATAGATGATAAGGGATGGTTGCATAGAGACGGTAGACTTTGTGTACCGCAAGATGAGGGTTTGAAGAAGGCTATTTTGGATGATGCACATCGTTCAAGAATGACTATTCATCCCGGTGGAGACAAAATGTACCAAGACATGAAGAGAGTTTTCTTCTGGGCCGGTATGAAGAAAGATGTGGCCGAGTATGTGGCTAGATGCTTAGTGTGCCAACAAGTTAAAGTGGAGCAAAGGAAACCCGGTGGGTTGCTACACCCATTGGAAGTTCCACAGTGGAAGTGGGATAGTGTCTCGATGGATTTCATCGACGGGTTACCGAGATCGAGGAAGGGCAATACGGGAATTTGGGTTGTGGTAGACAGACTTACCAAGAGTGCCCATTTTATACCCGTAAAGAGTAAGAGGACCGCTCCATGGCTTGCTTCAGTCTATGTTAGAGAGATTGTTAGATCGCATGGCGTACCATCCAGCATTGTGAGTGATCGAGATCCTATTTTCACTAGTGAGTTTTGGAGAAGTTTGCAAGAGGCGGTAGGGACTCAGTTGTGTTTGAGCACCGCATATCATCCTCAGACGGACGGTCAGACTGAGAGGGTGAACCGTATCCTAGAAGATCTTTTGAGGCTTTGTATCTTGGATTTTGGAGGTACATGGGAAGAACATCTTCCTTTGGTGGAGTTCGCATATAATAACAGCTTTCAGTCCAGTATTGGTATGGCTCCTTTCGAAGCTCTTTATGGAAGGCCTTGTCGATCTCCTACATGTTGGTGGGAATCTACGGATAAGATCTTGCTTGGGCCGGATATGGTTAGAGAGACTTCAGAGAAGATTGATTTAATTCGAAAAAGGATGAAAGCAGCGCAAGATAGACAGAAATCTTATGCGGATCGGAGAAGGATGGATCTTGAGTTTGAGGTTGGGGACATGGTTTTTGTCAAAGTATCTCCATTGAGAAATGTTGTTCGCTTTGGGTCCGTAGGGAAGTTAGCACCGAGATTTGTTGGGCCGTTTCCTATTAAGGAAAGGATTGGACGGATGGCATATAGGGTGGAGTTGCCCGACAGACTTAGTGGTGTTCATGATGTATTCCATGTATCACATTTGAGGAAGTGCTTACATGAGACCGCGGAGGTGGTAGAGCCGAGCTTGCTTAGAGATGTAGAGGTAGAGCGTGATGCGATGATTCGACGAGCTCCTACTCGCATCCTTGGGTCAGAAACTAGGAAGTTGAGGAACAGAGAAGTTCAGCTAGTTAAAGTGCAATGGGGAGATGACGAAAGCAATGCTACTTGGGAGACGGAAGCAAAGATGCGTTCTTTGTATCCATTTCTTTTTGAGAGTATGTCTTTTAACTTCTCCTTTATTGCTTGTCTAGTACTTATCTTATCTTTAGTATATCCTCTCGCTAATACCTATGACCTTTAGATAGGGTAAAACCTATGGTTGAAACATGTGTTTGAAACATGTTATGGTTGATGGATGCATATGGATGCAATTGTTTGCTAGTGGTTGCTCGTGGATGCATATACACACACATTAGGCACTAGATCGGCTCAGTCACTTCATGTTGCATATTGCATAAATGGATGTGGTAGTTAGATTGATGGATGTATCATGGCTGTGTTATCATATGGATGATGCATTTTTGTGTATGGTTGTGCACGCATGTAGAAATTTGTATGTGTCAATAGGGTTTCGCATACATATTGGATGCATGGCACTATCATGGTTTGCATTAAGGAGGTTTACTGTATCAGTAACCGCCTGATTTTCGCATTAGGTAAGTACATATACACACACTTTTGCATATATCCATCCAGCATTTAGAATCTTGTAAGGACAATGATTGCTCGTGGATGATGCTTTGAGTAGATGGATGATTGGATGGTAGGATACGTTCTTCCTAACTTGAAGATTTCGGGGACGAAATCCTTTAAGGAGGGGAGAATGTAACAACCCGTATTTTCAATAACCTGTAATAACATAAATCGAGGCAGAATTTAATTCTAAAATGGGAATCAAGGGAAACGGGCTATGCCATTGCGTTCGTCTCGGAAAAATACGCGAAATAGAGTCCGAGTTTTCGAAAATCGGAGTCCGTATGACCAAGATATGGCCTCGCGAAGTTTCACGAAAATTCCCAAATTAAAGTATACTTAATTAAGTGAAATGGGTTGTGTAGATATATATATATATATATATTGATATATATATATATATATATAATTGAAAATTTAATATGTAAATATGCAAAAATGCTCAAAACAGCGAATTGGGAGAGGGGAATAACCGAACCGGCCGATTTTTGAAGTCGACCCGAGCCCGCTGGGTCGACTAGGGGTTAATCCAGGGTGTTTGGCTGTCAACCCGTGGGCCGATTCGCTCAAGTGCAGATTTTGCATTTGAATGGTTCTCATGGTCCATCTTTAATCTAAAGGCCCTAGATGGTTCCTACACTTGACTTCTTCCCCAAGACATGCTTTGATGGCTTGGATTGAATCTAGGGTTAATCCTATGGCCTAAAACACTTGCCTAATCTATAAATAAGACCCTAACCTACCCTAATTCATTCATAATTAAACCTAGTGACTAAACTATGGCAAAATGCTAGCTCTCATGGCCTCCACTAATTTTATGAAGAGGGTTGCATACTAATCACTCTCTAATCAACTTCTAATCCCTTCTTAGCATCTTAATCTTCTTCATTTGGTGTTCAAAGTTGCTAGTTGTGAGTTTCTATCACTTTGATGATCTTTTGGTAAACTAATTAGATGAGATGTGATGAGATTTATGGTTTTGTATGTGGGTTAATGAGCTTTGAATCATATGATATGATGTTAGCATTAATCTTATGTTTATGCATGTTGAGTATGTAAGCTTATGCAAGTTTAATATGATGTATGTTATGTTTGCATGATGCTAAATATGCAAGTTGTGGGCTATGTAATCATATGCATGTTATGCAAGTTCATGGTAATATGCTATGCAAGTTACATGCATGTAAATATGCAAGTTACATGTTTGTTAATATGCAAGTTACATGTATGTAAATATGCAAGTTACATGCATGTAAATATGCAAGTTACATGTTTGTTAATATGCAAGTTACATGTATGTAAATATGCAAGTTACATGTTTGTTAATATGCAAGTTACATGTTTGTTAATATGCAAGTTACATGTATGTAAATATGCAAGTTACATGTTTCTTTATATGCAAGTTACATGTTTGTTAATATGCGAGTTACATGTATGTAAATATGCAAGTTACATGTTTATTAATATGCAAGTTCATGATGACACATTATGCAAGTCTATAAGCTAATATGCAAGTTTGTTATGCAAAATGAATATGTAAGTTATGTGACATATTATATGCAAGTTATGTGACATGTTATGCAAGTTCATATGCAAGTTATGTGTTTGTTAATATGCAAGATGGCACCTTTGAAACATGTTCATTCATATGCAAGTTGACACCTTTTATATGTGTTATATCATGAACGAAATTACGTGGGAACGATGGGGTAATTAAATGCATAAGTTAATAAGATTGTGTGAAATTAATATAATTATGCATAACACAAAATAAATAAACATAGTATGGGAATTTGCCTATTTGGTTAGGTGTACCCATACTATGTGTTGGGAATTTACCTATTGAGTTAGGTCTACCCCATGGGAATTTACCTATTAAGTTAGGTCTACCCATGTTAAGAAAACTTGATTAATTAGGGATAATTAATATAAAATTATGAGGGTGATTAATTAGGTGTAATTAATTGACTAAGACACGAGGTTGGACTCAGTTGTAGCGTAAAACTGCCCGGACCCAACCGGCTTAACCAGTTGCTACAAATGTTAGCCCAATGTGAGAGGTCTTAGGCACAAACTAAATACGTAATTAATGTAAAGACACGAGGTTAGACTCTGTTATGACATAAGGCTGCCCGGACCCAACCGGCTTAACCAGCGGTCATAAAAGACAGTCTAATGTGAGAGGTCTTTACAAAGGTTACGTTCTTAATTAATTAATTAAGAAACACTTAACCACATTAGCATGTAGAGGGACATGAGGGGTTAAGTGGGTGCCTCGGGTGGCATGAGAAAATCTAGTGGTTGCCTTGGGTGGCAATAGAAAATACGATTAGAATACTTAACCAAAATGGAACATGTAATTAAAACATGATTAAAGGGTTAAGTGGGATATACTAGAAAAAGGGGCAAGCTTAGGTGGGTAGCTTGTGGAGGCCCATTTCAACCAGTAACCCATACGTATCTTTGTGGGCTCGACCCATGTCGAGGACGGGACACGCATACTGGGCTTGACTGTAAGAGGCAAACGGGTTAGCGGTGGCAACGCAAGTCCAACGGGCTTCATATGCGTGAGTGGGCCCGGGCTGGTAGGTAAGCCGTTGTTGCATCGAGTAGATATAAGCCGTGCACCTTTAGTTCCATCAGGTTGCCACATTGGGGAATGATACATCCCACGGTGGGGCCAGCACGGGTATCTACGTTAGGGAGCCGATCGAATGGGAAGTAGTGTGTACACCTAGTGGATTGTAGGGCCCCGTGGCGCCTACTTGGTCACCTAGGGGTACGCAGGTACTAATTAGTAAATTTTATAAGTCCTTGGGTGGGATCAACCTTTAAGTTAGGAACGACTGGTGTGGTGCAGTTTAGTAATTTACCTTAGGGAGGGTAGATGCGTCTTTATCCTTTATCTTCGTTTAGTTGACTGCTTAGGGTAGCCATTCATCCCTATATGTTACCGTATATCAGTTTATGTCTTCTCTGGTTACTTTAACGATTGTATTGTTAAAGTTATAGGACTCGCTCAGACTTATGTCTGACCCTGTTGTTTTTATCTTTTTCCCAACCCTCAGGTCCTACGGTGGATCCTAGCAGTAGTGGAGCTTGATCGGATTGCTGTTCCAGTCTTTAGGAGCTTGGATAGATGTAAAGCTCCAGTTATCCAGTTATCTTTTCTTTTGTTTGGCTATTGTATGAGAGTGGGATTATGTACTTCTTTATTTTGATGGATATTGTACTTGACCTTTATTGTGGTTTTATGATGTAACCAGACATGTTTTACTTCCGCTGTTATGAGATGATGTTTTAAAATTTCAAGTACTATTTATATCTGTCTTGTTGTAATTTTTCTGTTCTATATTCACTAAAATACTCCACCGATGCTATGGCATTCCCTTAGTGAGTGATCATAGCGGGAGTGGGGTGTTACAGCTTTTTACCTAGAAATGAGAATAGAAAATCCGTAGCCAGATTCAAGTGTTAGAATAATGTAAATTTTAGGATTTATTTCTAAAAGTATTATAAGTTGAGAATGTTCATTTGGAATAATGAGGGAACCGTCCAAAGCTCCGATTTGAGTTAGCGTAACAAAATCCCTGTTAGCAATAATGGAAGACAAACACCTGAATCTGGATATTTATGATAGAGGGCCAGAACTCTGACATTAGTAGAAATCCCCAGACTCGTGCTCAAGTGAATAAGAAATCAGAAATCCCCATTTGAAATTAGTAGAAACATCAAGATTCATAATCAAATAAATAGAGAATAAGAAGTTTATATCTGATATCCTGAGACTCACACTCAGGTAAGAAGAAATAGTAATCCTAAGACTCATGCTTGGGTAAATGGAAATTGGAAAGTAGAAATCCATATCTAAAGTTAGAAACCCTGAGACTCATACTCGGGTAATTAGGAATCAGAAATTCTCATAAGAAACTAACAGAAATCCCGAGACTCACATTCGGGTAAATGGAAATTAAAATCCACAGTTGAAGGATTGTACTAGGTAATGCCAAAAATCATATTGCCAGAAATCATGTAGAAATCCCGAGACTCACACTCGGGTAAGCAGAAAGCCAGAAATCATTTAGAAACCCCGAGACTCACACTGTGGTAAATAGAAAGCCAGAAATCATTTAAAAACCACGAGACTCACACTCGAGCAAGCAGAAAGCTAGAAATCATATAGAAACCCTGAGACTCACATTCAGGTAAGAAGAAAGTTGAAAATCATATAGAAACCCCGAGACTCACACTCGGGTAAGAAGAAAGATAAAATTAATATAGAAACTCCAAGACCCGCACTCAGGTATGCAGAAAGCTAAAAATGATGTAGAAACCCCGAGACTCACACTTGGGTAAGCAGAAAGCTAGAAATCATATAGAAACCCCGAGACTCGCACTCGGGTAAGCAAAAAGTTAAAAATCATATAAAAACCCCGAGAGTCACACTCTGGTAGCAGAAAGCTAAAACTCATATAGAAACCCGGAGACTCACACTTGGGTAAGCAGAAAGCTAAAAATCACATAGAAACCCCGAGACTCACACTCGGGTAAGTAGAAAGCCAAAAATCATTAAAAAAAACCTGAGACTCACAATAGGGTAAGCCGAAAGGCAGAAATCATATAGAAGCCCCGAGGTTCACACTCGGGTAAGTAGAAAGCCAGAAATTACATCAATAAACCACACCCTAATTGGGAGGTACGGAGAAACATCATGGTCAAACAAATCACCTTAATAAAAGCACAAGAGAATCACCAAACATTATTAAAAGTCATCCACCAGGAGCATTAAACATCATCCAAAGGTTATTCATGCGAACAATGTTGATCAACTCAAACATTATTGAAAGTGATCAAGCAATTATGAATTATTTGCAGTTTCTTAGAAGCCCAATAGAGAAAACATGTAGGTAAAAGAGTCTTAAATATTCCTAAGAACAATTTTCAACCACATATATAGAGGACTGCTTTCAGAATAAATTAACTCTATCCTGCATTGATAAATCATTTAGCGGATGTTTTGTTCAGCTTTCTAGCCATTGGATATCTTACGTCTAGTCTTAATCCTAACCCAAAGGTTATGCAGATGAATGATTACCCTCAAATAGAGTGACACTGGTCCCTTTATATGGGAAGATGTAGGTAGTAGTAACCCCACTTAGCGGTACTATAATTTTTTGGGGGTGTTAGCCTCACTTAGAAGACAATTACACAAGGTGGAGATGTAACTTTGTTTGTTAACCCCACTTAAGAGGCAACTCCACTAGGTAGAGATGTAACTTTGTTTGTTGGCCCCACTTAGGAGGCAACTCCACTAGATGGAGATGTAACTTTGTGGCTTCTCTTCTTGAAAGCTTTGTTTGACGCTCCTCTTCTAGGAGGTTGTGTTTGTTTTTGCTTCTCTCTCTGGAAGCATTGTTTGTTGCTCCTCTTCTGGGAGGATTTGTTTGATGTAACTTCACCCTCTGGAAGCTTTGTTTGTTGCTCCTTTTCTTCTAAAGGCTTTATTTGACATTGCTTCTATCCATGGAATCTTTGTTTGATAATACTTCTCTTTACGAAAGCTTTGTTTGTTGTGCCTTCTCTTTTAAAGGCTCTATTGGTTCGCCCTTCCTTCTGAAGGTTTTATTGATATCTCTTATCAAGGGTAGGTTCCACAAACTTCATAGAAGCATTTAAGTATGTCAACATAACATGTTTGACAAAGTTCATGAAATTCTGAAATAGTGGATAAGATTTAGACGAATCTTATGTAAGCGAGCTATGGCGGGCGCTTAATCATTCCTTTCCTGCATATTTATCTGGACAGCTTCCACCGAAGCTTGTCATTGATTAATAACTTTGTTGTGCATTAATTCATCCATTGTACTCCTTATGTGCACCCTTTTGAGCTTTCTTTCCCTTCTGCAGGATGAGTCATAGGCAGTGGTTGGGTGCGTTTTAGGTGCTCCCTCTGAACTCTTGTCCCTTTCCGCGGGACGATACATAAGAAGAAGGTGCTCCCTCTGAGCTCATGTTTTACGCATAAGCTTGAACAAGGTTTGGTTTTTACCTGTAATAGCACTCGAACTTATATTAATATTTGTTTGATCATAAGTGAAAAGGCAAAGCTAGACGAATATTAAAAGTAATCATTTGAGATATTAGGCTTATTGTTAAATTCTCAATCCCATGTTGCGTTGCCTCTAACCAAATTTCTTACTAATCTTACATCAAATTTCTTAGTTAGGCTTTCTTTTCTTTTCGGCTTGATTTCTTTTTATCAAATTCCAACAATGTCTGGTTTTGTGTCCTTCTGTCTTGTGATAAGAGCAATAATCTTTCCTTTTGTTCGATTTGTAGAACCTTTTGCAAGGGGATTGGAACCAAGCCCTTCTTCCTTTTGTTCTTGTTTCAAGCTTTTCGTTGAGTTAAGTATTTCTTCCATAAGAATGAATTTATCAGCTTTGAAATACAAATCATTCAAGCTTTTGCATTCATTTAAGATAAGATCCTTCCAAACCGGGGTTGGTACAAGAAACCCTGATCATACAGCTCTTAGCTTCTCTCTATCTGTGACCCCTTTCACTTTGAGAGACCTATCGTGAAACCTCTTTAGATAGCAGTTAAGTGACTCCCATGGTCTTTGTTTGATTCTAGCTAAATCATAAATGCTATTTGTCAAATCCTTTTGCATATGGAATTGTGTGCCAAGCGCAGTGGATAATTGTTTCCAAGTTGTAATGATCGGGCCATGATAATGTTTGCGCCATTTAAGAGCTATTCCACAAAGATGTCTGGAAGACCTTTCATCGAAGGGCTTCAGAAGCGTTATACGAATCTGTGTAATTTTCGAACATGGCAAGGTATTCTTCAGGGTCTATGGTCCCATCATACGTGAGTTTGCACTCTTTTATTTCAGATGGAACCTTTACCATCATTGAATGAGATTCGCTACAACTTCCTATCTTCTATCCATGTTAGGACTTCATTTTCTTCTGAGCTGACTACCTCTTTTGATGCTTGGTTGTTTCTCCATAAAATTGGACTGCTCTGTATATTTGATAAAGAATCGGTTTCGTTATAAAGTTCTTGAGGTGCTATTATTCTTGATTCTGCTTCATAGGGTTCTGCTTCAGAGGACCTTTGGGCCAAGTCTTCCTTAAGGAATTCTTTAGTTGCATCAATCTACATAGCTAAGTGTAGAATTTCCAATTCATTACTTTCTCTTTTTGTTATGGTTGAAGGCCCTCCAGTTTCTAGTTCTGCTGAGTTGATGTTGTTTTCTAGATGAATGACATTTTGGATCCTTTTTTACCACTCCCTTCGGATTGAATCATCTTTAATTGACTTTCAAAGTATCATGTTATAATGGAATGAGAAGTAAGGTTGGAAGTTTTGAGGTAAGGATCTAAGTAAGAGAAATATGGGTTAACCACAAGGGCGGAAGTATGAGAAATAAAGCTGTGGGTCAAAGTTATACTATTCTTAAAATAGCTTAGATCAACGATGTTGAAGTATCCTTTCTGTATTAAGAAGCTCCTTATAGATACTCTATCTATAATATTACTTCTTCAAAGCTTAGTCTAACCCGAGACGGAACAACACAGTTAGAAATGTGATAAGGTTATCCAAAGGGTTAAAGGTAGGAATAGGGAGTGGAGGTTCAAGACCTCCTTCTAGCACCAAAATGTTAACGATATTTTTCGTCAGCACCATAGATAGGTTTAAGGAAGTAGACCTAAGGATAGAATGGGATTATTCAGTTCCCTCAAGCTTGAGTTAGTTCACCATTTCCTAGATATCAAGATCTAAAGTCCAAAAAAATGGTTACTCTTCCTTCAAAGGGCGAGTATCATGCTTACGCGACTGAAGAACAAACAGTTACCTTGGGATAAGGGTTCCCTAAGCACAACACAAGTTAGGAAGCAAAGAAGCTTGCGGAAGGGTTACGTAGTGATCTAAGGTTGAAGGTAAGATTTTGCGGGAAGACTTTCATTAATAAGAAAGCATAAGGGCTTTAGGAGGCCTAGGTTCAAGGATAAAGCTCGCATATGAAGCTCTTATTGAGGTGAAAGCATAAGGTAGCTTGGCACCTATTGAAAGGGTTATGTTGTGAAGCGTTAACCGACATAGCACGATAATATAATGTGGAATATGTAAAATAATAAAGAACACAACAATTTATAGTTGTTTGGTTCAGATTAAACCTACGATCACTTTAAGGGTTATGATGATTTTATTCATAGAGGAGGTTACATAAGAAGTCCCCAAACTGATTAACAAATTAGTGTTAGCTCTCTTAGAAATGAGAAGAAGATTGTGGAATGAGGAAAAAGTCGCCCAAAATGTGATGTTTGTGGTCTTATTTATAGAGGATTTTGACCCCCTTTTGCTGCTTCTTTTTCTCGCCCTTTTTTGCCACATTTTTAGTGTCACCTTTTTGCTTTTGTTTATGTCCTTTTCGGCATTTCTCCAGCTTCCTAGACGATTTTGGTCTTGATTTTGTCTTTTCTGGCTTTCTCCTACTTCCTAGACCATTCTGGTATCGGTTTTGTCTTGTTCTGGCTTTTTCCTTCTTCCTAGACCATTCTGGTCTCGGTTTTGTCTTTTTCTAGCTTTCTCCTACTTCCTAGACCATTCTGGTCTCGGTTTTGGACCAAGCCGTCGGTTCCTACACCATGTTGTCTGTTCCTACACCCTGCTGTCGGTTCCTACACCATGCTACCGGTTCCTACACCATGTTGTCAGTTCCAACACCCTGATGTCGGTTCCTACACCATGCTGTCGGTTCCTACACCATGGTGTCGGTTCCTACACCCTGCTGTCGGTTCCAGCTTTCTCTTATTTTCTTGTTTCAACCATTATTCTCAAACGATACATCCGTTTGCTTAATGTGACCACTCTACAGAATTGGAAACCATCATCCGTATCCAGTAGAAGCGCTTTCAGGTCTTAATCTCTTACCAATCAAAAGTTATAGGAGAAATAAGATTTCATCTCCTTCATTTGGTATCGACATAGCTGTATCCAAGGCTTTTCCTTTTATACTTTCTGGTATAGGAGCTTCTCTTCTTTATATTCGGCTAGTGCGAATTTTGGTGTTAACATAAATAATTTATTAATTATTTATTGGTTGAAAACCCCACACGGGTCTTGGAATGATAATTAATTCACACATCTCGCTTATGTGTAGTTGTATGTCGACCGATTGAATGACAGACCGTTATAAGCGTTATTTAATTATCTAATGCTTATACAGTTGTAAATGCACTCTTGATGTGAATTGGATGTTTGATAATTATTTAAAATATTGTTGAATACATGTGATGTATGAAATCCATATAATTAAATTATATGGTAACAGATTGAGTCACATTCCAATTCGAAAATAATGAATATTTTAAATATAATATTCAGTGAAGAAGCAAGGTATGATTTTGATGCCCAATTTTGGATGGACACGAAAATATTGAAATATGAAGCCGAGTTAAGTATATATACATCATTCTGACTCGAATGGATTTGTTTATCGATTTTCGAAAAGATTTGGTTTCAAAATAAGATATTTTGAAAACATTATTATTATAAAATTATAATAATATGAAATGGTCAATTTTAATTTAAAATTGAAATTGAAGTAGATATCGTTTTTAAACGAGATTATAAACGTTTTGCAAAATACTTTTTGAATGGAAAGCTATTGTAAATAATATAATACCTTGATATGAAGACATTTGATTTTAAAGTAAAACGACTGAAATAAAATTTCAAAAGGTAGTTGTGAATAATTTATAATATTTATAAATTATTTTAGAAACGTGTTTGATTTTATGTTTAATTATAAATCAAATTATGGCTTGAATAGAACGCGTCGCGCAATGACAGTTCGCGAACATCAACCCGTAACTTCGAATTGATGTAACGGGAGATCCGCTTGTCGGATTCTCCTAAAACCATAAATGTTGGGTTCATATTGAAAAGATTTTTCAAATGAATATAAGAGATTTAAAATCCAATGGTTAGATTTTAAAAGATATCCAAATCAGTTTTGGAAAAGGTCGCTATGGATGCAGTTCGGTGGCCGATAATAGAAACCAACTGTAAGGAGCCTTAATAAAATTTAAAAACATGAATAAATTATGAAAATCATAATAAATGATTTGAAATGATTTTGGATGAAATATTCCATGTTTTGAAAAGACAAAAGATATTATCATCTGAATGAACTACTTAACAACTAGAATAAAGAACTGAAAGGAATTGAAATGGTTTAATATAATCAGAATTTTACAACGTATGAATTGGAATGTATTTGAATGGAAATTATCTTCAGATATTTCGATACTAGATTATTTGATTATATGGATATTGTTGGGAAATTTGGAAGATATAGATATCGTTATTCGTAATACGATATTTGTTGGTTTCTGAATTTGATATTGAACTTAAGCCGATATGATTTTTATTCAGAGCCTTGTATTTAATATAAATTGGATTTTAGGTTCGTCGTGAATGGTATCTTTAATAATAATGTTCATAAACCATAATGGAATATAATAAATCTTTTAATTAAGATTAATGAAGTTTTCAAATTAATTGGAATTGAATAGAAATTGGATTTTGGGTTTATCGTGAACGATGTTTTAAACAACATCGGTTTTTCAACCCAATTACCAGTGAAATTATGATTTGGAATTTATAAATCTTTTAATTAAGACTTAATGAAAATTTTCAAAGTAAAGTTTTCCAATTTAATATATTAAATTGGAACTGAATGGAATTCGATTTTATAATAATTGAGATGAGATTCTATGTAGGAAGACCGTTACTATTTATGGAATTTGAAAGGCTTTGCCATTAACCTATTTATAGTACTAGTATAATACAGAAATTTATATCGATTACGACTGATCTGGTTTTCGTGAAGATTCCATTTTAATAGACGATGGTTTTGAGATTATCATGAGAAATGTTTTAAACGACATTTGTTCTTTAGTCCAGTTAAAGACATGATTAATTTCCTATAGTTGAATAATCATTAAGTAATTATTTTTGAAGATTAAAACTGAATGGAGTATTAATGAATCATTAATTAGATTAAAATGTGAATAGCGTAATTAAATTTACCGAATTCAAGAAATGTTCGAAATGGAGTACCACAAGTTTTACTCCATGCAATAACTAAATCTTCAATTAGATTTGAACGATTAATGGTAATTAATTTTACCGATAACACATTAGGTGTAAGATATGGAGTACTATCAGATTTGCTCCATGGGATGAATAGGTTGGGATTAGGATAATAAAATTATGATTACATCGGTAAGGCTCGATATCCTGACTTGTTTGATAGACCTTAATTTAGTTTAAGTTTTGTAAAAAGATAATATAAAATCTTTTGCAATGGTTTACAAAAAGTATTTAAACTAGAGGTTTAAATGAAATGAATCTTTGATAAGATTTATGGGAATAATTGTTAGTAATAAGAATGTAACACCCCGTATTTTCTATGAACATTAAAGTAACAAATTAAATTATACTTAATTTTTAAGAGAAGAATTAAGGGAAACGGGTTACGCCATTGCGTTCGTCTCGGAATTCTGCTTGGTGTAGTCCGTGTTTGCGTAAATCGGGCTACGTATGAAGAAGTTATGACCTTCAGAAGATTCAAGAATTTAAATAGTAAAACCAGCCCGAAATTCAAATTTAATGTTTTGAAATTCAAAAACCCTGAAGCAGGCTGGGCGGGAAATTTCCTGCCCAGAGACCAGGTTGACCAGGGGGTCGACCTGGGGGTCGACCTGGGTACATAGGTCGACCAGGGGGTCGACCTATGGGTCGACCAGGGGGTCGACCTATGGGTCGACCTGGGGGACGACCTCCCCCTCGGCCAGATCAGAAGCCTGACATGTTTCCTTGTGTGACGATTTTCTGACTCATTAGGGCTTGTGTGGCAAGTTCTGGTTGGTTCTCTTAGGTTTGAATAGCTTTGATTGGTCCTAGGTTGATCTAACAGCTCTTATTAAATCAAACTTCTATATAAGCAACCTAAATCTAAACCCTAAGCCACACAAAAATATTCCTAGAGTCGTCATACTGTCAATACTCAACCTAGAGTAGCTGCCATTCTCCTTCAACTAGAAAGCAAGATTAAAGGTACGAATAAAATCAAATCAAATCTAAATTAGAAGAACAATTAGTCTACATCAAGGGAGAGCTATTCAGTTTCAGAATACAAATCCCAGAAAAACAAGATTTTCCTTTGTTTTGTAAGTCAGTTACTTTTTAGTTTTGAACACCTAAATCTAATTGTGACATGTAATAAAATGAATATGAGAATATGCCTGATGTAAGCAATCCTTTCATTTGAATCTGTGCTTGTATATGCCTTTGGGAATCATTATTGGTCCAATCATATCTATCTTTGTTGTACAGTGAAATTGTAATCCTATGATATGACTCTTGTAAATCTATATGACCGATCATGACGATATTCATATCTATATGCCTGCGATGGATTTTATTCAAAACTTGTCAATTTGGCATATCAAATTTACGGACCTATAGTTCTTATCGTCTATTCTTATGCCTCTTATGTTCCATATGGTTTCTCCGCTTGTTTTATGAATCTTGCGTTGAATCTCGAAATACATACGTTATGAATGCGGGTAATTGGGTATAACATGAAATTGTCATTATTTGGCATAATTTGGAACATGTAGTATGGCACGACTGTTAAGATGTAATTTGGCATGAATTATGGAATATGTAAATTTGACATATTGAACCTAGAATTGGCATGAACGACAAAGTATGGAATTGGCATATAAATTAAGTTTTGGGCAAAATTGTTATTGGCATATAAATCAAGGTTTGGGCAAAATTGTTATTGTTGCGGATTTGGGGTAACTTGAGCATTAAATCTAGATTGGGCGTAAAATGTAATTTGAAACATTAAATCTAGATGTGGCCTAACAATTGATTTGGGACGCTTAGTATAATGAATATTGTAATTTTGGGACATGACTATTATTACAAACTTGAGAAGATTAGGTGTAGCCTATTTTGATTAATAACTTGAAATTGGAACATGACTAGTTTTGGTGAATTTGGTAATTAGCATGAAAAATCTAAAATTGGGTATATACGGTAATTGTGAATAATTTGCATATAAACTGTAAATATGTGAATTAGTGAAAAGATGAATATGCCTAACCCGAGGTTAGATTGAGTTGTGGTGTAAAACTGCCCGGAACCGCCCGGCATATCCAGTATCCCCAACAATACCTATCTAATGTGAGAGGTTAGTGCATCATGCCCATGAAAAACCCTAGGTCAGATTGAGTTATGGTGTAATACTTCCCGGAACCGCCCGGCACATCCAGTAACCGCAACAACACACATCTAATGTGAGAGGTTGGTGCATTAATAAATCAGTTAATGCTAATGAACAAGACATGCTAAGAAATGACTAGAGTTAAGTAATAAGAACACTTAACCAATATAACAAGATGAATGACTAGTGTTAAGTATTAAGAACACTTAACCAATATAACAAGATGAATGGCTAGGGTTAAGTAATAAGAACACTTAGCCAACATAACAAGATGAATGACTAGGGTTAAGTAATAAGAACACTTAACCAATATAACAAGATGAACGACTAGGGTTAAGTTAATAGGAAACACTTAACCAGTATGGCCTGATGAATGGGTAGGGTTAAGTAATAAGAAACACTTAACCAATATAACTTGATTTGTGGTAAGGTTAAGCTAAAACAAAAGGGCAACACTTAACCAATATAGCTTGATTTGTGGTAAGGTTAGGTTAAAACAAGAGAGCAACAATTAACCAATATAACTTGATTTGTGGTAGGGTTACGTTGACATAAGAAGACAACACTTAACCAAAGTAACATGGCAAGTAGGTGCCTTAACTTGAATTGATTGATGACACTTAACCAATACAACATGATGAACACGTGGGGTTAAGTTAACAAGAAACACTTGATCAATATAACTTGATGGACGAACGAGGTTAAGTTGATAGGAAACACTTTGCCAATCCAACATGATAAGTGAGGAGGGTCAAGAAACACTTAACCAACAAGACATGATGAATGGGTGGGTTAAGTTAACATGAATGGACGACAATTAATCAACATGGCATAATGTGTGGGAAGTTAAGTACATATCGGGTTGGTGGGTAATATTAGTAAATATAGGCCCACAAACTTAACCATTAAATAAACATGCTTGAATCAATGGGAAGGTTAAGTACATATCGGGCTGGCGGGTAATATTAGCACATATAGGCCCACAAAACTTAACCATTAAATAAACATGCTTGAATCAGTGGGAAAGTTAAGTACATATCGGGTTGGTGGGTAATATTAGCACATATAGGCCCACAAAACTTAACCGTTAAGTAAACATGCTAGAATCGGTGGGAGGGTTAAGCACATCTCGGGTAGATGGGTAATATTTGTATGTATATGCCCACAAACTTAACCAACAGGAAACCCTAGTAACGGGAACCCATTTCAGCAGTAACCCTCAAAGATGTATCATGGTACCCTGGAACTAGGCAGGGCGGGGCACGATTACTAGCCTGATTATAAGTGGTCAAAACAGCGGCAGGAAGTACGTCAGTGTAGGTTCCGACGGTTTACGGGCGTGCACGTACTCCGAAGTGGGAAAAAGCAGGCACTGAGTACCAATAGTTATACACTGTGCATCTTGAATCGTGTCGGGTCGCTATCATAAGGATTGATACACCTTATGGTGGGACTAGCATAGGGTATCTACATGCAAGAGAGGGTCGATTGACACAGACACATGGAACATTTATGCAACTAAGAAGCCGATCGATAGGGTAGTAAGGGTACATCTAACATGTTCTTGGCAATTAGGCAGATTTAGGTGGAATCCTCACGATAGATGTACACCTGAAGGCTACCACAATTACGGGGATTGGGATCACATTATCATTTTATACAAATTTCTAGTTTGTACACTAGTTAGGTGGTGCAGAGATAGATATAGAAATAAGAATAACAAAGTAATAACGAAGCAGAGAAAGAGTAGAAGCGCATTCAGTTTATCTTGCCATATCATACCTTATGCTTATCCTGTGTTATCATGTTTTCCTTGTTTCTCACGGTATTGTCTTATATTTAGTTTATTCATGTCATGATTCTTTTACCTGATTATATGCTGAAA
The DNA here is from genome assembly GCA_030737875.1 of Allium sativum. Lineage (NCBI taxonomy): Eukaryota > Viridiplantae > Streptophyta > Magnoliopsida > Asparagales > Amaryllidaceae > Allium > Allium sativum. The sequence goes on along the minus strand of CM060924.1, from coordinate 232,726,163 downwards.
GTCACTGGACTTACCAGACTTATGTCTGACCTAGTTTTCTTTTGCCTCTTTTCTTCCGTTCCCCCTCCCCTCCAGGTTCATAGGGAGGAAATGTTATCACTTAGCTCAGTTTTCTTCCAAGCTCGAAGATAGTCGATGTATTGCTTTGGACTCTCTCTTCCACTGCTATGGCTGGTTCACGCTTTACATGGGGAATATCAATGTTATTTTTATGCTTCTTTTATACTTGGAAGTTTTTGAATCAAGACAGAATTTCTATGTATTACTTTTAAGTATGTTTGAGACAACTGTTGTAAAAGCTTAACTAAAACATATTGTTTTATAAAATGACTTTATTTTTCGTTGCTTTGTTTGTTTGTCTTGTAATTTATCTGCATCTTTTACCTAAAATGCTCCACCAAAGTTAAGGCATTCCCTTTGTGAGTGACCTTAACGGAGGTGGGGTGTTTCACTTGGTATCAGAGCTGAAGGTTACCAGATCAGATAAAAGATTTGAAAAATTATTTTCAAAACGATTTTAAAAGATGCACTTTCGAAAGAAATTTTTTGTTTTAAAGGCATATTCCCCAATGCCATATGCATTATCTTTTGATCCTCTGTTTGAATCCTTGTTTTCTTCTTTCCTGAGTCTCCGGGGCTCCTGACTTTCTGGGAGGTAACCTCATCGCGGCATAGTTTCGTAGGCTTGATGAGACTACGACACTTGTCAAAGGGCAAAGTAGCGCCCAACTTCCATCTATAGCCGCAGTAGTTTCACCTGCGGCTAATTTTCTTTAGAGCCTTGTAGAATTTTCCGTGCGATGGAGGCAGCTTTCAAGAGACCTGTCAACAAGTTACACACGGATGGAAAAGATGAGAATGAGGGAGTTTGGCTAAGGAGCATAACCCAAGGACGAGGAACTCATGGATATAGACTTGGTTCACAAAGGAGGGGAGGAAAGAACAGTAAAACCTAAGACAAGAGGAAGTATCTTTATTATGGTATAACAGGTCGTATAATTAAGGACAAGGGCAAGAACAAATGATAGGATATTCAGGAGGGCAAATACATGCTCTCACCGCCAGCATACCTGAGAGAGAAGTAGTAAGGTTTTTGTTGAAAGAGTTTAGTTTTTCCTCTTTGATCATCCTGTTAGTACTCTTTTTGATTTTAGCGCTTCACATTCATTTATATCTGCTTCCATAGTTGAGTCTCTGCACTTAGTACTTGTATAGTAGAAGATCCCATTATTGTCTCAAATCCAATTTGTGGTTCGGATCATTTATCTTTGGTTTGTAAGGATTTGAGATACTTATTTTTTTGGTTTCATGGGCTATGGGTTGATTCTAGGCATGGATTGGTTAGCTAGAAATTTTGAAAGGAGGGTAGTTAGACTTTCGACTTGCCTCGGGAATACCCTCGAAATTTCGTGCAATCCTAAGGGATCAGTTTGTCTCAGCTACCTAGAATCACTTTATGTATTTTTCTACGATTTTCTATCCATTGGAGTAGTCCATGAGTATGCAGATGTTTTTGATTAGGTTAGGGCTTTGCCCCCTAAAACGCGAGATAGACTTCCGCACATATATCTAGTCGACAATGTAAAGCTAATTATGTGATCAATGATAGTTTTGGAGCAAGATCGGCGAGGATAGCCAGAGTCGGTTAAGTGCTCGGTTGTTTTGTTAGTATCATCTCACATAAATCGTCCAAATTCGGAGGAGGTATTCCTTGGGTGCTTGTTTTATATTGGTTTAGGCCTTTGGGGCTTGCACTTGAGGGATGTCGAGTTCGGCTAGGATGGTTTGTGTGATAAATAAAATGGTTGTGGCAGGCGCCATAAGTAAGACTGACCATAAGAGAGGTAAAAAGTACATAGCAACCTTTAGCTTTAGACCCTCATATTTGTGACTAAGTAGAGGAGAAACCTCTAGTCATCTTAGTATATACACTTGGTATCATGGTTAACACCTGTTTATCTTGAAAAGATAGTTCGACTACATTGGATACTCTCTAGCATAGTAAGTTATCGAGGTCCTATCTTCACTAGTAGGTTTTGGAAATAGAAGTCAAGAAGCTTCGCAACCGTGAAGTTAAATTAGTTAAGGTACAGTGGAGTGAATCTCAAGAAGATGAGACTTAGAAGACTGAAGACTAGATACGCGCAGCCTACCCTTTTCTTTTTGAGGGTACATCCTTGATATCTCTTTCCTTAAGATTATGCATGCTTGTATCTACCTTTTAAGTATATCTCCTCGATCCTATTCCTTATCCTCTCGGTCCTATCCTCGATCCTTAGGTAGAAACCAATGGATGAAAACATGTATTTGAGACATTTTATGATTGATGGTTGCAAGTGGTTGCAAGTGTTTGCTAGTGGTTGCTCATGGATGCAAATACACACATTAGGCACTAGATAGGTTCAGTCACTTTCATCTTGCATATGCATATGAATGTATTTGTATATGGATTGAAACTTGATGTGTTATCATATGGATGTTGCATATGGATGAGTGAATATGCACACATGTAGTATTTACATGATTAGGGGTATTTGCATACATGCTGGACGCATGACACTCTCATGATTCGCATTAAGGAGGTCAACTGGATCAGTAGACCACCTGATTTTGCATTAGATAAGAGAAATATACACACACTCTACATATGTTCATATGGCATTAGAAACCTTTTAAGGACAATGGATGCCTGTGATTGAATGGTTGAGTAGATGGATGTTGGATGTTAGGATATGTGTTCTTCCTAACTTGAAGATTTCAGGTACGAAATCCTTTAAGGAGGGGAGTGTAACACCCCGTATTTTCTGTGAACATTAAAGTAAAAAATTAAAGTATACTTAATTTTTAAGAGAAGAATTAAGGGAAAAGGGTTATGCCATTGCGTTCGTCTCAGAATTCTGCTTGAGATAGAGTCCGAGTTTGCGTAAATTGGACTCCGTAAGTTATGACCTTCAGAAGATTCAAGAATTTAAATAATATAACCAGCCCAAAATTCAAATTTAAAGTTTCGAAATTCAAAAACCTCGACGCAGGCTGGGCGGGAAATTTCCCGCCCAGAGACCAGGTCGACCAAGGGGTCAACCTGGGGGTCGACCTGGGCACATAGGTCGACCAGGGGGTTGACTGATGGGTCGACCTCCCCCTTGGGCCAGATCTGAAGCCTGATATATTTCTTTGTGTGACGATTTTCTGACTCATTAGGGCTTGTTTGGCAAGTTCTAACGGCTCTTATTAAATCAAACTTCTATATAAGCAACCTAAATCTAAACCCTAAGCCACACAAAAATATTCCTAGAGTCGCCATACTGTCAATACTCAACCTAGAGTAGCCGCCATTCTCCTTCAACTAGAAAGCAAGATGAAAGCTACGAATAAAATCAAATCTAAACTAGAAGAACAATTATTCTACAACAAGGGAGAGCTATTCAGTTTTAGAATACAGATCCCAGAAAAACAAGATTTGCCTTTGTTTTGTAAGTCAGTTACATTTTAGATTTGAACACCTAAATCTAATTGTGACAAGTAATAAAATGAATATGAGAATATGTCTGATGTAAGCAATCCTTTCATTTGAATCTGTGCTTGTATATGCCTTTGGGAATCATTATTGGTCCAATCATATCTATCCTTGTTGTATAGCGAAATTGTAATCCTATGATATAACTCTTGTCAAACCTATATGATAGTTCATGACGATATTCATATCTATATGCATGCGATGGATTCTATGCAAAACTTGTCAATTTAGCATATCAAATTTATGGACCAATAGTTCTTATCGTCATATGTCTATTCTTATGCCTCTTATGTTCCATATTGTTTCTCCTCTTGTTTTATGAATCTTGCATTGAATCTCGAAATACATACGTTATGAATGCTGGGGTAATTGGGTATAACATGAAATTGACATTATTTGGCATAATTTGAAACATGTAGTATGGCATGACTGTTAAGATGTAATTTGGCATGAATTATGGAATATGTAAATTTGACATATTGAACCTAGAATTGGCATGAACGACAAAGTATGGAATTGGCATATAAATCAAGTTTTGGGCAAAATTGTTATTTGCATATAAATCAAGTTTTTGGAAAAATTGTTGTTGTTGCGAATTTGGGGTAACTTGAGCATTAAATCTAGATTGGGCGTAAAATGTAATTTGGAACATTAATTCTAGATGTAGCCTAACTATTGATTTGGGACGCCTAGTATAATGAATATTGTAATTTTGGGACATGACTATTATTACAAACTTGAGAAGATTAGGTGTAGCCTATTTTGATTAACAACTTGAAATTGGAACATGACTAGTTTTGGTGAATTTAGTAATTAGCATGAAAAATCTATAATTGGGTACATACGGTAATTGTGAATAATTTGCATATAAACTGTAAATATGTGAATTGGTAAAAAGATGAATATGCCTAACCCGAGGTTAGATTGAGTTGTGGTGTAAAACTAGCCGGAACCGCCCGACATATCCAGTAACCCCAACAACACCTATCTAATGTGAGAGGTTAGTGCATCATGCCCAAGAAAAAACCTAAGGTTAGATTGAGTTATGGTGTAAAACTGCCCGCAACCGCCCGGCACATCTAGTAACCGCAACAACACACATCTAATGTGAGAGGTTGATGCGTTAATAAATCAGTTAATGCTAATGAACAAGACATGCTAAGAAATAACTAAGGTTAAGTAATAAGAACACTTAACCAATATAACAAGATGAATGACTAGGTTTAAGTAATAAGAACACTTAACCAATAAAACAAGATGAATGACTAGGGTTAAGTAATAAGAACACTTAACCAACATAACAAGATGGATGACTAGGGTTAAGTAATAAGAACACTTAACCAATATAACAAAATGAATGACTAGGGTTAAGTTAATAGGAAACACTTAACTAGTATCGCATGATGAATGGGTAGGGTTAAGTAATAAGAAACACTTAACCAATATAACTTGATTTGTGGTGAGGTTAAGTTAAAACAAAATGGCAACACTTAACCAATATAGCATGATTTGTGGTAAGGTTAAGTTAAAACAAGAGGGCAACACTTAACCAATATAACTTGATTTGTGGTAGGGTTAAGTTAACACCAGAAGGAAACACTTAACCAAAGTAACATGACAAGTAGGTCGGTTAAGTTAACTTGAATTGATTGATGACACTTAACCAATACAACATGATGAACACGTGGGGTTGAGTTAACAAGAAACAATTGACCAATATAACTTGATGGATGAACATGGTTAAGTTGATAGGAAACACTTAGCCAATCCAACATGATAAGTGAGGAGGGTCAAGAAACACTTAACCAACAAGACATGATGAATGGGTGGGTTAAGTTAACATGATTGGGCGACACTTAACCAATATGGCATAATGTGTGGGAAGGTTAAGTACATATCGGGTTGGTTGGTAATATTAGTAAATATAGGCCCACAAACTTAACCATTAAGTAAGCATGCTTGAATCAGTGGGGAGGTTAAGTACGTACTGGATTGGCGGGTAATATTAGCACATATAGGCCCACAAAACTTAACCACTAAATAAACATGCTTGAATCAGCGGAAAGGTTAAGTACATAACGGGTTGGTGGGTAATATTAGCACATATAGGCCTACAAAACTTAACCGTTAAGTAAACATGCTAGAATCGGTGGGAGGGTTAAGCACATCTCGGGTATGTGGGTAATATTTGTATGTATAGGCCCACAAACTAAACCAACAGGAAACCCTAGTAACGGGGACCCATTTCAGCAGTAACCCACATAGATGTATCATGGTACCCTGAAACTAGGCAGGGCGGGGCACGATTACTGGGCTGATTATAAGCGGTCAAAACAGCGGCAGGGGATACGTTAGTGTAGGTTCCGATGGTTTACGGGCGTGCACGTACTCCGGAGTGGGAAAAAGAAGGCACCGAGTACCAATAGTTATACACTGTGCATCTTGAATCGTGTCGGGTCGCTATCGTAAGGATTGATACACCTTATGGTGGGACCAGCACAGGGTATCTACACGCAAGAGAGGGCCGATTGACACAGACACATGGTACAATTATGCAAGTAAGGAGTCGATCGACAGGGTAGTAAGGGTACATCTAACATATTCATGGCAATTAGGCAGATTGAGGTGGAATCCTCACGATAGATGTACACCTGAAGGCCACCACAATTACGAGGATTGGGATCACGTTATCATTTTATACAGGTTACTAGTTGGGACACTAGTTAGGTGGTGCAGAGATAGATATAGAAATCAAAATAATAAAGTAGTAGCGAAGAAGAGAAAGAGTAGAAGCGCATTCAGTTTATCTTGCCATATCAGACCTTATGCTTATCCTATGTTATCATGTTATCCTTGTTTCTCACGGTATTGTCTTATATTCAGTTTATTCATGTCATGATGCTTTTACCTGTTTGTATGCTGAAAGTCACTGGACTTACCAGACTTACGTCTGACCTAGTTTTCTTTCGCCACTTTTCTTTTGTTCCCCCTCCAGGTTCACAGGGAGGAAATGGTATCACTTAGCTCAGTTTTCTTGCAAGCTCGAAGATAGTCGATGTATTGCTTTGGACTCTCTCTACCACTACTATGGCTGGTTCACGCTTTATTTGGGGAATATCATTGTTATTTTTATGCTTGTTTTATACTTGGAAGTTTTTGAATCAAGACAGAATTTCTATGTATTACTTTTAAGTATGATTGAGACAACTGTTGTAAAAGCTTAACTGAAACATATTGTTTTATAAAATGACTTTATTTTTCGTTGCTTTATTTGTCTGTCTTGTAATTTATCTGCATCTTTTACCTAAAATGCTCCACCAAAGTTATGGCATTCCCTTTGTGAGTGACCTTAACGGAGGTGGGGTGTTTCAAAGAATATTTGAATAAAAGAATATTCTGGATTGGAATGAGGCATGTGATGTGTTTTTATATCACTTGATTATAAGATACGTGAGTTATTAGTAAAGACCGAGTTTAACCCATTCTAAATAACTGATACGATGATTAAAATTCGAATATTCGAATATGATGGTTAAAGATCAGAGAATTCACATCTTTAGGATTATTACTGATGTCTTGATTAGGCTGTACACCCAAGACGAGGTAATAAGTGATGATCATCCGGACATACTTGGAGATTGACCGAATATGCGAGGTTCTCTCACCTTTATTTGACATATGAGACTAGGAATAAGGTGCCTCCGGTTTCATGCAGACCCAGAACGGACTTGCAAATGGATTGTATGTCTGACATTGTACTTTGCGTTGTATTCATTGATCTGTGCTAAATATATATCAGTTTGGTGGCGGATAATTTAGTCTCTTGCTTAACACCCTTCTTTGGGATGTACAAGCTAAGATTTTATATATTGGTAGAAATCAATGGTATGGTATGGATTGATAATGTGGCATGCTGAGATGCATAGATCATGGCTTTTGTTGAAAAGTAGAGGTTTGTGGTTAATGATCAAAGCATAGCTTTAATACAGCATAGCTTTGTGTAACGTTAATTCGTGAGCCTCACTCCCCGGTATGAACCAAAAACGGGATTAGGGACTACAGAAAAATGGAAATATGTTGCCTTCTAGCTACGAGAGATTTCATGGTATGAAACCCAAACATTTTACTTATGTGGATGTTAGATGATGATGGAAAGCAAGATACCTCAGATTTGATTTGGCTGCCTAAGGCCCTTGATGGTCGACATACTGACCAAGATGGTCGATGTACTGACCAAGTGACAGGTCCGAAAGGAATGGGGAACATATTGTTTGTTGTATAAGTAATCAGCAACGGCTGACCGGCTCTGAAGATCCAAGGGTTGCCCATAGGTATGATCCTGAGGCATGTGTTAGAGTTTCTCAAATTGAAAAGGAATATCGTTTTCCTTGGTTCATAGATCGAAATCCAATTTTCAATATGTAGCTTTACGGTTTTAGTTGTAAACCTATACGGCAACATAATATATGGTATCTATGTCGTCTATGATTGACGCATTTATATTTGAAATTGATTTCTGCACTTATAATAATAATATAAGATAAATTTCGCATATCAAGCATGTTTGGCTATTATATGGTAAAATTCTATCCTTCGGCTTGCGTTGTATTGTGTGATGGAACCTGAATCTTATAATAGCTTCATATTTCCTCTTTAGCATTGCGTTGTTTCTTTTATGGTATTCTTAGGAGAAAACTCGTTCCGTGTTATACGACGTGGTCTCTTGATTTACTAAACATCAAAATGAAGTTTAATAACTGCTTTAGTCCCACACTAGTCCCATGATTAACTCGGAGTCTATTGTTTCCCACCTAAACTCTAGGTGCCTATATTTTCCACACGAGCAACTAGTAGTTTTGGTTTTCATAGATATTTCTTTTCACAGGATCCTGGATTACGGTTGGAGCTATATTATGGAATGCTTTGTATTCGTGCATATTCCTTCAGCTGTGGTAGTTGATGGTTTCCGCTCTACATTATATTCATGCATTATATTTTTGCTGCTATGAAAATTAAATCTTTGATATTTTTCCGCTGTATATTATTTATTTGTGCTATGATATTTTGTACTCTAACATAAATTTTTGTAATAACAATGAAATGTTCTCCTGTTTGTGTTCTAATGCATCGTGTTCTCAAAGAAATTCGCCTTCTTATTCGGTCTAGGCTGGCCGGGAAGTCAGGGTCATGACAATGTGTTCCTTGTATTCCTGAAATCAACGACAGAGAGCGGTGTTAACCTTGTAGTCGTGATTTCAAGGGTGTTTGGGGCGGTTTTAGCCTTATAGCCATGAAATCAAGGATGTTTGGAGAAATGATAACCTTGTAGCTGAGAAATCAAGGGTTGCACTTGGATATTGATAATTATAAAACTCTACACAATCCAGCGTCTTGGACTGGACGTAGAAGTAATCTGAACCAGTATAAAATTCAGTGTGTTCTTTCCTTTTTTGCATTTGTTTGATTATGAGTTTGTGATCTTCTTTGAAGTGTGATTCATATAGTAGTTTATTTAATTTTAAGATTTTCAGAAACTCCTCGTAAACACTATTCACCCCCCTCTGGTGTTTGTTTTGCCTTAAGATCCGAATTCCGCAATCCCTAACAATTGGTATCAGAACATAGGTTTCCAAAAAGTTCATAATATGATTTTTGAAAATATTAAATGGAAAATTTTGAAATAATTTATAACACTAGTTTCAATTCATGTATTGCATCAATAATAAAAGTGTCCGCATTTAATTATATTGAAAATTCAAGTGATCTACTGAATTATCGTCCAATCTAGGAAAAGATGTGTTACATGGCTATTGGATATTCAAATTCTGGAAAGAGGGGTTATACGGCGGTTGAAAATTCAAATTCTAAAATGGTGTGTCACATGGCTGTTCAGAATTCTAATTTTGGTGGACAAATGATGGAAATCAAAAAGGACAAATGGATATTGGATAGTGGTTGTTGGAGACATATGACGGAAAATACAGAATTACTGAATAATCTAGAATATGAAGATAGTGGATTGTCAACTTTGGTGATAACTCTAAAGGATATATTGTTGGCATCGACAATGTCGGTAATTCTGAAACTCCTACTACTTCTGATGTTTTATTAGTTAAGAATCTAAAACACAACCTACTAAGTATAAATCAACTTTGCGATAAATCCATAAAATAAACTTTGAAAAGGATAAATGCTTTATAGAAGATAGGAATTCAAAAATAATATTCGAAGGAGATAGAAAGAAAAGTATCTATATATTAAGTATGAAAATCTCCAACAATAATCAATGTCTTATGGCCAATACAAGTGGCCTTTAGATCTAGAATAAGAGATTTGGTTATATAAATTTTAAACACATCTCTAGGATTACAAAGTTAGATTCAATTAGGGGATTACCCAAAATGAAATTTAAAGTAAATAATTTATGCGACGCTTGTCAATTCGGTTGAAAAGAAGTTCATTTAAATTAAAAGAAGAAATTACATCCTCGAAACCATTAGAATTAATACATATGGATCTATTCGATCGCTCTCAAACTCAATCATTAAATCACAATAAATATGTTTATGTAATAGTCAACGATTTTTCTAGATTTACTTAGACTTTGTTTCTTAAAAATAAAAGTGAGGATACTTTTGATCAATTAAAAACCTTTGCTAAAAAATTCAAAATTTATTATCCTTAGAAATCAAAACAATATGTAGTGACCGTGGTGGAGAATTCGAAAATGAAAATTTTGAAACTTTTTGTAATAAAAAGGGAATAACTTATAAATTTTCTTTTCCTAGAACACCTCAACATAATGGAGTAGTTGAATGTAAAAATAGGTCGATTCAAGAGTGTTCGAGAACTATGTTATCTGAGAGAAACTTACCCAGAAATTTTTGGGCTGTGGTAGTTGCAACAACTTGTTATATTTTAAATAGAATTTCAATAAGACCCTTAACTCATAAAGCACCATATGTACTTTTATATAATAAGAATCCAAAAGTATCATAATTTAAAATATTTGGAAGTAAATGTTTTATTCTTAACACTAAAGAAAATTTAGGTAAATTTGACTCAAAATCCGACAATGGAATATTTACTGGTTATTCAGAGAGAAGTAAGGCAAATAGAGTTTTTAACTTAAGAATTAATAACTTTGAAGAAACATTAAACGTATCCTTTGATGAAAAATATAAAAATGAAATAAACCGTAACGAAGATGAAAGTGAAAATGAGGTAGATGAAACAAATAATGAAATTATTCAACCAAATAAACGAATTAGATTACTATGTGACCATTATGTAGAAAATATCTTAGGAGATATTGAATCCATTGTTAGGACTCGAAATCAATTAAATAATATGAGTAATTCAGCTTTCATTTCAACTATCGAACCTAAAAATCCAAAGGAAGCATCATCTGGCGATTCATAGATCCTTGCTATGTAAGAAGAATTAAATTAATTTACCCGGAATGATGTATGGGAACTTGTTCCTAGACCAGAGGATAAAACTATAATTGGAACTGAATGGGTTTTAAAAATAAAATGAACGAATACGGTGAGGTCATAAGAAATAAGGCACAATTAGTAGCACAGGGTTATACTCAAGAAGAAGAAATAGTTTATGATGAAACTTTTGCCCCTATAGCAAGATCAGAAGCTATTATGATATTATTAGCCTTTGCAAATCATAATAATTTCATATTACATCAAATGGATGTTAAAAGTGATTTTTTAAATGGATATGTTAAAGAAGACATATATGTAGAACAACCACCTCTTTTTGAAGATGAAAAATTTCCAGACCACGTATATAAACTAAAGAAAGCGTTATATGGATTAAAACAAGCTCCTAGAGCTTGGTATGATAGATTAAGAAATTATCCATTGCAATCTAACTTCAAAATTGGTAAAATAGATAGCACAATTTTTATCAAAAGAAATAATAAAGATATACAATTAGTGCAAATATATGTTGTCGATATAACCTTCAGATCAACAAATAATAAAATGAACAAAGAATTTTCAGATATTACGACCCAATAATTTGAGATGAGTCATATGAGAGAACTAACATTCTTCTTAGGCTTATAAATTCGTTAATTAAACAATAGAATATTTATAAAAATGCGCTAGATATTTAATTAATAAACAAAATTTAACAACAACTAATGGGAAACCAACATCAATGGCTACTAATATTTCCATAAGTAAAGACGAACATCAACAGACATTGATCAAGGTATGATAGGATTATTATTATATGTTACCGCTAGTAGACCAGATATAATGCATAGTGAATGTCTCTATGCAAGATATCAATCACAACCTAAGGAAACTCATCAAAAAGCCGTAAAACATATTCTAAGATATGTAAAACATATATTAGATTTTGGACTATTTTATCCTAAGGATTATTCATTTGATTTAATCTCTTATTGTAACACTGATTATGCGGGATGTAAATCCGATTGTAAAAGCAATAGTGGAACATGTCATTTCTTAGGACATTCACTAGTTTCGTGGTTTAGTAAAAAGCAAAATACAATAACTTTGTCAACAACGGAAGCAGAACATATATATGCTGTTTTGGCTTATTCACAAGTAATATATATGCAACGAACTTTAAATTTTTTTGGATTAAATATAAATAAATCACCAATATACTGTGATAATACAAGCGCTATAAATATATCCAAAAATCCAACCCATCATTCAAGAACTAAACATATTGATATATGACATCATTTTCTAATGCCTCCTAAATTTGATTATTACATACAATTTTACACATTCAAAATTATGTAACGTATTAATTTTTTATAATTCGCATTTATAAAATATACCAACTCCTGCCCGTACTGCCGAAATAACTTCGATCCTCCTCAATGCATGACTGGATTTTTATTCCGAATTGCAGAGTTTCTTTCTGACTCCTCCTGTACATTCAGAATTTGATGTATTACTTATCGAGTAAATATTTTTGATATTTTTAAAAAAAATAGTACACTTAACTTCGCTTCATCACTCTCCCAATACCTCAGAAATCCATCCCACACAGCTGCTCCCATCCAACTCGGTTTTCTCATGCTTTTCTTCATTGTTGGTATGGCATCCTTATAATTTTTTCTCATTTTTTGCATCCATACGTCTGAGCCAGCTGTAAATCATGTGTTTGTATGTCCACCTCGGCCTGTATTTCATGTTAAACAAACATTAGCATTAAAAAGTATATTAGCAATTAAAAGAAATTAAAATGGAAAAATATATAATAAAATACTTACTATGACATCCTGTCAAATGACCTCGTGTACGTGAGATGGGATCAGATCCCACTTTGGCGTACGTGCCAATAACCGAGCCCTATATGTTGCTCTCAAAGCATCCAAAATAACCTTCGAATGTTGAAGATCGAAAACCATGCGTTAAATATGATATACATAAGTGTATAGTAAAAAATAATTAACATGCTGAGTAAAGTTTATTTTTTACCATGTACTCGTAGGGACCAAGGAGCGACTGGACGTTGAGTAGGTTGTGATCCAGAACCCTCGCTTGAAGAATTCCCTCTAGATGACACACTTGTCACATACAAAACATTTTAAAAGATAATAATAAGATCATATTCAAATTTATTTTACAGTTAACTTACACAAATGATATAAGCTGTTAAATAAATGACATAACAAAAAATGAAATTGTTTATACCTGATTGGGTCTCATATTCAAAGGAGTAACATATTACATTGTAGATTTAAGGTAAATAAATAGGAAAAACTGCGTATGACATAAAAGATGTAAAAAAAGATCATAATTTTCAAAAATTTAACAGAGTTACATGAATTGCAAAATATACATCGTATACTCCATAATTACATTGCAGCTAGAAAGATAATACTCATCATTTACATCATTCATCATCGTCTTCTAATTCAGAATTGGCCTCAGATTCTATGATATATTCCTCTGCACTCTCGAACGCTTGTACCGAAACATTTGTCTCATCGGTGAGAGGTCCAAAATCTACATGATTGTCTTCAATTATTATTTCATTGTTCTGCTCGAGTTCTGCCTGATAGGCCCCTTCGTCTGGAATATTCTTCTCGTCGAACATAAACCTGACATTTGTTTTAAAAATTTCCAACCAAATGTTTTATCTCTTTTTAGAAACGGGTATGGAGCGTACTAAACTTGAAATGGTTGTTTGACTAGTACAAAAGGATCATACTTGTAATAGTGCGATGTATGCTTTATTTCAATCAGGTTACAATCCTTATGCACATTAATCCCAGAACCTGGAACACTGCTAAACCTATTGCGTTTAAATAGAAGCACCTCCTCCGTGGGTCGTGAGAAATATGTCAGTTGCAAAATGTGTTAAAACGCCAAAAAAATCATTAATGCGATTTTCTGGATCGTCACTGCCTTTAACGAATACATATGTATTGTTCGTTAATTTTTCAGCACCGTATTTTTTGGTGTTAAATTTATATCCATTAACAAAGTATACTGGAAATGTCTTGAACACTCTTTTTGGTCCCATTGCAAGATGTTTCAACCCTTCATCACACAATTTCTGGGTTCGTAAAGGTAATTTGTAAACCAAGCAAATTTTTTTTTACTAATATATCTGTTTGGACGTTCACATTCATAAACGTTGTAAATATAAATAAAATATTACATTAGATCATACACACGCAATCATGTACCAATGAATAAAGAATTAATTGATATTTCAGATTACCTAACAAATCGTGCAACTTCAGTATAATTTAGAAGAATATAAGTGTGTGCGACATGGAGATCTTTATCGTCTACCCATACGTCTACACATTTCCCAAAAGGTCGACCATGTTGTCTAAAAATAGACATCACTGTTTGAGACGATTCTTGTTCGTCTCCTTCGTCATTTCGAGGAACACTTTCAAATGATATATTCACACGATCACTGAAATAATGAGAGAAAAAAAATTGAAGCTTCTTATTCGATGTAAGATTTACATATCGAACCTTCAACTCGTGCTTTTTGACTCATATTTTTTTTTCAAATGATTCAAATATCCATGCAAAATTAATTTTCATTATTTCATATTTTAAGTGCAATTAAATTAGTAGGTAACATGTTTATATTTACCTCTCAAATGGATACATCCATCCATATTGGACGAGACCTCGAAGTCGTGCTTCAGTTGGATGGTGAACAAGTATATGCATCATTACATTAAAAAAATGATGGAAATATTTTCTCCAATTGAAGAGAATATTGGAATATCTACTTCAAATTTACGTAAATGTTCCACTTTTAAAGTAGTCGAACAAAGCTCTTTGTAAAACAGACTATGCTCCGTTACTACCTTCCAAACTTTTAATCGCAGTATTTCTTTGAATATAACGGGAAATAAATGCTCCATCATAATGTGACAATCGTGACTTTTCATTTCGCCCAATTTACCATTTTTAAAGTCAACACATCTATGAAGGTTTGATGAAATCCCAATAGGAAATCTTAACCCTTCTATCCATTTAACACAACTTTAACTTGATTATTATCTAATTCATAACATGCTTTGGTTTTTTTTGTTGTCAGTTGGTTTCGTATGAAGCTCGATACGTTTGCATAATTATTATATATCGTGCTTTGATTTCAAATCATTTTTAGTCTTTCCTTTAATATTCAAAATTGTATTCAGGACATAATCAAATACAATTTTCTCATTTTGCATCACATCAATATTATGATGAAGCAAAAGATGTTTCCAATACGGCAACTCCCAAAAAATAGACTATTTGCACCAATTGTGAAAAATTGATTTTCCTTCAATTTCTATTTGAACTCCAGTTTCATGTATTTTTGGATAATCTTTAACCAGTTCATATATGTCTTCGCTAGGCCATATCGTTGGAGGTTGTCTGGTTTCTACTCTATTAACCAAAAAGTTTTTCTTGTCTACTCTGAAAGGATGATTTACATGGAGAAAATATCGATGACAGTCGAAATTTTCTTACCATGTGGTAAGGAAAACGCTCTTGTTTCTTCCATGCAATATGGACATGCTAGACGACAAGCAGTACTCCATCCTGAAAGCATTTCATAGGCAGGAAAATCACTTATAGTCCACAACAAAGAAGCAAACATACAAAAAATTCTTCTTTGAAATATCGTACGTTTCTACACCTTCGTTCCACGATGTTCTTAATTTTTCAATTAACAGTTGTAAATAAACATCGATTCCTTGTGCCAGATCACCGAGGCCAGGAACAACAACAATAACAGACATATATTTCGTTTTCATACACATCCATGGAGGTAAATTATAAAGTGTGATGATAATGGGCCATGATTAATATTTAGAAGCAAATTGAAAGATGATGAAAAACCATTCGTACTTAATCCTAGTCTGACATTATGATTCCCCACTGCAAAATTAGGATAAGTTTTATCGAAATACTTTCATATTTCCCGATCGGCCGGATGGGTCAATTTATCTTCTTCCACTGATCTCGTCTTATGCCATCTCATATGAGATGAAGTTACAGAAGATGCATATAATCTTTGAAGCCTTGGAGTAATGGGTAAGTAATGCATACGTTTGTATGGAACTTCCTTTCCCTTCTTCTTTCTTGGTTTATATATTTCTTGGTTACATATTTTACAATTTCTAAGGTTTATATCATCTTTCCAAAACAACATGCATCATTTTAAACATGTATCTATTTTCTGATAGGGTAAACCAAATGCTGACATAAGTTTTTTTAACTTCGTAGTGACTTTCACACATTAAATTATCGGGCGGCATGTGCCTTTTTGTAGCTTGACAATAGCTGTAAACCCAACTTTAATGAAGTTTTATTATGACTTCATTGCAATGTATTCTGCGATTACCGAAAGCTGAGTGCCGCTTTTACAACCATCCCAAATAGGTTTCTTAGCATTATCCAATAAATCATAAATTTTCTTAGCTTCAATATTCGATTCTTCAGCAATTCCATCGTCGTTGTCAACTGCTACCACCGGAACCATTGATCGTGCTGCTCTTCGACCATATTTTCAATATAGGTCATACTTACATTTTCAAAAACAACACTTTCTACCTCAGTCTCTACAAGAGTATTTGATACAACTTCTCCATGACGATCCCAAAAATAATACTCGGGTACGAATCCTTTTGCACAAATGGATTTTCACAATATCGGGTGACAAATACTTCAAATGTATACACTTGCTACATGAACAACGAATTTCTTGATCCCTTCCTTTGTTACTTAAAGAGAATTCAACAAAGACATTTATACCGTTATAAAAAAATTCTTTTATTGAACCTCTCTTTCCTCTTCTTTGGTACATCCAACTCCTCCGATCAACAAAATAATCAATCATTTTTCTTATTTGAGAAATTTAGCCACAAGCTCAAAATTTAATATTTATTTTCAAGAATACAAATTCAAAAAAACTTGTTTTTATGGTCATACAACGCACGTATACATAATGGTTGAAAGCAAATAACATTTTCACTAAGTTAAAAATAATTTCAAATTTTGCATTTTTTTAATGTAACTCTTTTACATGGTCAGGCATCCTACTTCCCATTATAAACACAATAAATGTTTACATTTTGTATAATACTTCGTCTCAAACGATTCAAATTGGCAGCATTTCCCTTTTGTTTCCTGCATTGTACATATGTACACAGGAAACAAAAAGAAAAATTAAACCGAAATTTTGTGAATCATTTGAAACAAAATAGTATACAAAATGTAGATGCTTACTGCGTTTATAACTTGTCCAATATAAAGACAAATCCAACAAATATTTTACCTGATGAATATAAACGGTCGTTTTTTAACTTGACAAAAACGACTATTTATATAACTATTATGCACAACACTCATCGGAAGAGGTCGAAAACACTAGAGGATATTAGTCAATTAGATATGCGCATTTTACTATAAAAATACAGTTTTACTGCAACACAAAAATATTTTATCTTATCACATCTGCTTGACGTATCAATCAACTTAAAGCTAATTTCCTATTATTGTCATTTCAATAGACTCAGCTAGAATTTAGACTCATGCTCTTTTTGTGCATAAGTCAAAATGTGCAATGTACTATTTCTAGCTCGCGCATTCAGTTTTTTCTATATCAACAAACACATACAAGAATGACAAGTGCACAACGTGTTGGAATATTTCGACAATTGGATCACATATGTAAAATAAAATGTGTTGTGCTATTTTGGTGTAAAGCCTAATTAAAGTGATCTAATTTTAGATTAGAATTAATAGGCTTAAAGTTTAAGCTATCATGGGCCTAATGTGTAGATACCGGAGCATTTTATAATTTGTTGAAGGGCCGAATTACAAAATGCCAAGTCTATAAATAAAGGGTTATGGTCCCCGAATTACACAAGAAGTAGCAACTCTCTAACCTCTTCTACGGAGAGCTGAATCTAATCTAGGGTTTGTGTCAATTTGGAAGACCGAACCTAATTCATCTTCTCCATGGCAACCGCTTATGGATTCAGGTACTACAATGATTAAATACGGGATTCAGGTACGCTTCCGCAAATTTGTTTATCAGTTCTCTGATTTGTTCTCAATTAAATCAATATGGTTACATGTTTGGATCTAAGGTTTCACGATTGGATGTTGTTAATGTATATTGAAATCCTAACAAGTGGTATCAGAGCAGCCATAATTGGTTTAGTTGAAATTGAAGAACCGAGATTTGATAGTCCCGCAGAATCGTTTAATTTATTCGGATGTAGTGACAATTCATAAAATTTATGTTTATTTTCATTGAATTGGGAACATGAACCCAATACATAGCTACAATCGTGTAAATGGTTTGGAACTAATTGCATACAAATCATTGACTACAATATTTTGCATCTTGTCATTAATACAGTGATATAAAATAAGTCCTGTTATGCGTGCTGCAATAAATTTTTTTTAAATTATTATTATGGATTTAGGTATGAATCCAGTATAAAGCATCCCCATTTTTTCCTACTAGTTCCTACAGATTTTTTATGGATTTCCGACTTTTATGGATCTAATTCATTGCAACAGGCGGATATATATATTGACTTATTCTAGTAGACTACATTTCAGCCTTTTAGCTTCTGCATATAATTTAACACGTGTTGCAATCCAAAGTCAGTTGTTTTTTTTTAAGCTGATGAACAAGATTTTTTTATTTTTTTATGCAAATGTGGTCCACGTGTGACATTTCCATGCATTTAACATTATGACCTAGTGTTTTTGAAATGGATCTGTATATGAGATGGTCAGCAGTCAATTGAACACTTTTTCTTTTCTTTCGTATTACCTTGTCACATTAATCTATTTAATGCCAGATTTTGAAAGTTAATGCTTAAACTTTATGGCCTTACAATGCAATGTTCTCATCTCTTAACATTTGCTTTGTCATGTTTTTGGGTTTATCATGAATTCAGTTGGCATCATTCATTGCATGATGAATATGTATTATCAAAATTTATTATTGATGAACCATGCAGTCAATTAAAAAGAGATGAAACTATAACGTTTTGTGGTTCCTACCATCTCATTTATTTTAATTTATATGTGGTTTTCATGATATCTATCATAGTTCGGATAAATATCATAGTTATTACATTTGTTCATGTTATTCAGTGTGACATTGATATGCCGTTTTTATATAATATGTATGGCATTTGAGTCTGGTATTCATTTCAGACATCAATTAAGTTATTTATTTATGATTTCTTACATCATATTTATTAAGAGAATGTCATGAATGTAACTACATACCTAAAGCAACAGATTATGACAACTATGACTAAAACTCGTCATGCTATTATTATAATTTTGAGTTTTTCAGATGTCATATAGACCTAAAGCATTGAGAGTGCTTTATAACACTCAAAATATATTGTACATATATTAAGGATAAATTCAAATATAATTTTGGCGTCTCTTTACAGCTGTAAATATTTTACATTAGTAGTGAATTAACTTTAAAATAATATGTCACCAAAGTGACCTCTATATTTTGGTGGTTCATGAAAATGTTTAATATTTGTGTGCAGTTTATTCATGCGAATATTAGTCGGCCCAAAGGAAGGCTAATGTTTGGTCGAATCACTTACACATGTGTGATGATAAATACGTGACAATTATAAGGTTTTTCGAGTGAATAATTAATCGGCCCAAAGGAAGGTTGTTATTTGACTTGAATTTATTGTCAGTATTTGATCATTACAACAAGAGTACCACTTACAGGTAATATTACTGTCCAAAGACTTGATATTAATGTGTACTAGGTATCTTGAGAAGAGACTTACCAATTATTTGAATTTACTATGGTTTGTATTTGACTATGAGCATATACGGTCAATCTTCATTTTATTTTTTGTTCATTTTCAGCTAATTTAACTGAATTATCTGTCAATTTAAAGAATATTTCCATCTTGTTTTGGGATAAATATAAGGATTTGTATGAGAGCATGTTATTTGTTCTTGACTTTATAGATTTAACTCTTGTAACTAAGAGGGTTACAGCCAACCCTACTACAGTTAAATATTCTTATAATGTTATGAATAATATTGAAAGGTGATAGAATTCAAAGGCAAGAGTTAAATGATCATTAAGTAAATACTTCAGAAGTTTTCAAGGATGTGCTATAGATAACGATAACTAATTTTGTATAAGTTATCCACTGAGAATGGAAACGGTTTTTGTGAAAAAAATAAGGGAAATCAAGCACTCTTGTGGTGCTTGATTACATAAAGTCAAAGTAAAAGAAATATAAATGAGTACTATACGGAAAAAGATATTGCTTCAAAAGATAAAGACGCTCAAGTTATCGTTATTTTTGGTGTTATCTTCAGTATATTCATTTAAAGATTAAAATTGTTTTAAGAATAATATGTAATCTTCTTGGGCTAATTTAGCGCTTTGGTAATTAAAATAGAGATTGAAGTTTTTTATGATTGAAAAGTACTCATTTGATATACATTGTAAATAAATGTATGAATAAGGATTAAGAAGTCACTAAGGATCTCAAAGAAAAGAAATAACATACGGATATTTTTTATAGTTGTTTCTTTAATGAGATATACAGACATATAAAGTAAAATATACTTGATATTTTAAAGTTATTATTGAGATTTAAGTCAATTTTTTTTGGATTTATTTGATATTTTTTTATCCTGTCATTTAGACAGATTTCGGTTTTATATTTCTATTGTGAACATATTAGGTTACTATTGTTCATCAAGAAATAGTAATGTTAATTTATGAATAAATTCAAAATCTTATGTAATTGAAGCACATATAAGTTATGGCTACTTATGCTAAATAACTTATGTAATGATATCTCAAATTTTGCTTTGGTGGCTAATACAATTATTTGTTTCAGTTTACTAAGGAATTATAGATTGAGATATCATAAAGATAGAAAATACTTTATTAATATTCTAAGGGATTTAAAGTTTATAATTTTTTTATGAACCCACACTAAGGAAAACTTTTAAAGCGGGAAATGCAATAGTTTTTTGAGGATGTTGTGTTTGGGGGGAGAAATAAAGTAATACCATTGTCTTTAAAGAGAATCATTATCTTTGATTCAACTGCGGTTGCTTCTTCGCTTAAAGTTTAAGATTTGTTTTCTTTTATTAAGAATAAGTAAATTAAGAACCATAATAAGACGATGTTGAAGATAATTTTTCTTTAAGCTAAGGATATTGCTTCAAGAAAACAAACTCAACAACCTCAAAGATGCAAGATCACAAAGGAAATCCACGTAAATGGGAAGAAATGATATTTCAGATTATTGTGTAGTATTTCTTCATAAAGATAAATAATGGATTGATAAAGATGATGCTACGGACTTACATCAATCCATGTAAGGTACTAATTTAAAATGTGGATTTAAGAAATGAACATATAGTATAAATCTATATGGATAATAAAGCTTGAAATTTCCCTTTAACTTAAGTAATAAGATCACTGGTTATGAATAACTATTCAAAGCCAAATGGGATCAAGTGGGTAATATTGAATTTTATAAGGCACTTTTATTGAAATCACTATTATTAAAAGGAAATTTTATTTTCTTTAAAGAATGTTTCATTTTGGACTTAGTAAACGATTCTTTAGAATCGATTGCTTTGGAGCTTACTACATTTTGTACTTTTGAGCATTATCTAATGGAGATTAAAATTCGGTTTCTCAATGGAGACTTTGGTGAAACTACTTAAGAAACTCATTTATGGATTAGTCTT
The DNA here is from genome assembly GCA_030737875.1 of Allium sativum. Taxonomy (NCBI): domain Eukaryota; kingdom Viridiplantae; phylum Streptophyta; class Magnoliopsida; order Asparagales; family Amaryllidaceae; genus Allium; species Allium sativum. The sequence continues at coordinate 232,704,386 of CM060924.1, read as the reverse complement.
TTGTAAATGGGATTCAAACACACCATTATTATTCATGGGGTGATATTTGGATTATTACAAAAGAATTAGGAAGATAAATGCTTAAAAGATTTGGTATGTAAACTGCGATTCAGTTGTTTTTCTTTTACGAAACAGATAAATGCTACCATCCTTGAAATTAAAGAAATGCAAAAGATTTCTCATGCATTTGCAGTGTGAATTCTAATGCATACTAATGTATATACACATATGGACATGCGTGTATTATTTGACAGATACTTTACTGATATTAAAAGTGGATCAATGATTTAGTAGCCAAATGGTTATGATATATATGATATATCTTTAAAAGACAAAATAAAAGATTATATGCTCATAGATAAAAGATCGGATCGGGTGGAGATCATAAAGAATTACGATCCGGATATTTTGGATGTCATTACTGTGAAAGATCCACTTCTAGCAATGATAATATTTTTTATAGGTGAAACTATATAAGAGAAAAGTGTCATTTAGGCACTTATAGTTTTTGCCATTTTGAAAATATCGTCTTTGGTTAATTAGAAGACATCAAATATGGAAAATAATAATGAAATTTTGTTACAAAACTCCAGTTATAGATAAAGAATTGAAAGACCAAGTAATACTGTGACAGTAAAGAATATATTATTTTCCAATAAGGGAAGAGTGCAAAATGTATTGTAATTCATAGAGCACACTTAACAATCTCCATTATGGCGGATCCGCTTACCAAAAGGTTATCACCTAAGGTCTTTCATGAGCATGCAGCTCAATTGGTGTAACTTTTATGTAAGGATATTTTGGTTCAGGGGGAGTTTGTATTTGGTATTGTCATATGACTCATTGCTCTATACTTCAATTACAGATATATGCATATCATGTTCTTTTCTGATCAGAAATAAAGAAATGAATTTTTCTTTGCACTCAGGTTGTTTAAATATTAAACATTTGATCTCACTAAAGAAGGACCAGTTGGAAATAGACATGTATAGATCACATTTCATGTAATTTCCATGCTACGCATCCATGATTGATCTATGTCGTTTGATTGTATTGATATTTGTGACCATTGATGGGTTTAGTTACGATAAATGTAACGAATGCCGCTTTGATCCTTTGTCAACCCAATTAATGGATGAGATTGCTTCAGATACACCATATGTTATAAATAGCAGATTTTGGAGCTCATAAAGTTAAACACATTTGAAGGTTATTCCATATGTAACCCAGGGGGAGATTGTTGGAATATTTCGACAATTGGGCCACATATGTAAAATAAAATGTGTTGTGCTATTTTGGTGTAAAGCCTAATTAAAGTGATCTAATTTTAGATTAGAATTAATAGGCTTAAAGTTTAAGCTATCATGGGCCTAATGTGTAGATACCGGGGCATTTTATAATTTATTGAAGGGCCGAATTACAAAATGCCAACTCTATAAATAAAGGGTTATGGTCCCCGAATTACACAAGCCGTAGCAACTCTCTAACCTCTTCTACGGAGAGCTGAATCTAATCTAGGGTTTGTGTCAATTTGGAAGACCGAACCTAATTCATCTTCTCCGTGGCAACCGCTTATGGATTCAGGTACTACAATGATTAAATACGGGATTCAGGTACGCTTCCGCAAATTTGTTTATCAGTTCTCTGATTTGTTCTCAATTAAATCAATATGGTTACATGTTTGGATCTAGGGTTTCATGATTGGATGTTGTTAATGTATATTGAAATCCTAACACAACGGTGCACATATATACAAATATCCTCAATTATACAACGGTAAAAACCAAGCTAAATGGGAACATATTCATAAATAACCAAACATTACACATAAAATTTTCAGTTCACTGCTATTATCCACTACTATGCTATTGGAACCAATTACAATAAATAATTAACCGTAATTTTTGATTTAGGACATAAATATGTTTAGGAAATTTTTTATGGCTTTTAAGTAAATAAAGAGATTATACCTAAAATTGCTTACCTAAGAAGTTAGAGAAGAAGCCGGAGATGATTATACACGAAGAAATTGATGATTGGAGGTTAAAAAATCGATTTTGGGCCTTGGTAGGGTTCTATTTTTGTGTTGGAAGGTTTTTAAGGAAAATCGAGAATGGGGAAGAAAGTCTTACGTGCTACTGTATGATTCGTTTATAATCGACGGTTTCCGATGGTCGCCGACAGTTCGTCGAAAGCCGTCGGAAATAAGCCATCTTTAACCGTCGCCCCTTCCTGTCGAATTTTGCAATCTTTCTTATAGTGTAGTGCTCTCAAAAGATATTCGTAGGATGCGAGTCAATGCGAGGGGGAGGGGAGAATGTTAAGATTGTCTCGCATGTTGTTAATGTAGGAATGTCGGTTTGAATAAATAGTCTCACATCACGGGATTCTTTTAATTACAAGGATGTGTGTATCAACTCATATGCTTGCGCCCTATGCGGAAGGAAGAGAAGTTTTGTTCTGACTATCTTATATAACAGTTATAGTGTATAGCAATATGTCTATTGTTTCTCATACACCATATTCGTTGTAGTCAAAACATAGTTTTGCTGTCTATCGCGTAATAAAAGAAAAACAAAGCATTTTCATTTGGAAGTTCCGCTGACATCACTCTTGAGGGACATTCAAAATTTGTTCCATCCAAATTAGACTGGTACATTCTGACGTGTGCATCCGAATAATGTCCCTTCTATGCAAGTACGGTTCAATAACAACCACGTCTTCTAAATATTTGTTTTTGGAACCGTCCGAATGAGACATAGTACAACAAAAATGAAATTTCTAGAAAGTCTATAAAAATTGAAAAAATTAGATGTTGTACGAAACTAAAAAATAAAGGTAACTATTTTATGTTTTTCAGTAAATATTTTTGCCGTTGAATAAATTTTGTTCTCGCTTATATATCCAGATATTTACAAATGTGCTTTCTACTAATTGTTTTGCAAGTACACATAATATTTTATTAAATATTCTTCATGGTACGTGATCCATTAATAAGACTAATAATATACTAATAAGTAACAACAACAAACGACCACGAGAATTTTGTTGTTTAGGTGATGGACGGATGGATCATAAAATAAATCTGGTGCAGAGTGAAAAGCAAAAAATGGTGCATGCATATCTACTGCAAAGGACCTTCTTCTGTTTCTCGTTTTGTAATGAATTACCAAACTAAATATAAACAATCAACCAGTTTATTCTAAACCATTCAACATAACAGATAATCTTACATAAACACAGGAAGAATGTAATCTTACATAATAATAAAAGTGAACGATTAGGAACTTCATGATATGTAAGCGCTTATATAAAAAACAACACTAATTATGTATCTTCTTAGGCACATGAACAGTTTCCACAGGAGAAGTAGGACACCGTTGAAGCGAGGAGAGGGGTGAAGATGGAGGTGGTGATGGTACAGTTCTCCATTGATGTGTTGATGAACGCAGGGGAGTCGGAGGCCAATCGCCAGGAAGCCTCCTTCCACTGCTACAATGAATTAATACTAACACCATAAAGATGGTAAAGACTACATGAAGAGCACTCAATTTTGCCATGGCTCCAAAGGTTTTATTTGATCAAGTTATTGCTTCCTAATTGCTATGGAGGATTGTCAAGAATATAAACGTGGTAATTTAGTTGATTTTTGTGTGCATTGAATTGTTCAGTAGTTGATCAAGCCCAAATGTTAATTTCTTGACTTTTTCCTCAAATATATCCGTTGAAAATTCTGGTAAGACCATTGTTGGTTGAATTTAATGTCATTCCAAATGCAGAATATGATACGTTTGCATAATGATATTTTCATGTTCTCATTGGCATTCAAAATCATTTTTAAATATCAAATATATGCATCAGCGAATACGAGCGAATACCATACCATATTATGATATTATCCACTAACAATCTATGAATAAATAAATATAAACGTAAACTTTTAGTTTAACATAAATATTTCCAATCTCATTGAATATTGAAGTGTCAAAAATAAATAAAATATGATAATAACAAATAATTTTAAACAATTAACATGTATTTAGTGCGCAAAATCTAAACTTCTAATTTAATAAAACAATAACTAAATATTTTTTGGTTTAAAAAAAAACAAATGGATAAGTTTCAGATTTGAATTTTTAATATCCGCATCCGCATACATTTCTGCGAATATCAAATAGCTAGTTAACCACTTTTTGGATACAAATATAGATAAATTAAGAATTTTTCGAGCATTTATTGATAAACCTACTTTTAAGTCTGGATTGTTGCGTATACATCGTTAATTTGATTTCATTTGACAAATCATTGTGTAGAAGTCTTGCCATATTTATCATTCCAATTAAAATGAAGAATTCTTTTATATTTCTCTTATGTGTCATGTATATTTGTCTAATCTGGCGTTGCTAAAATTATGATTTCTGCAAATAATGTACAATTTTTTTTAATCTCATAATCGAAACAATAATCATCTAATGTTCCACTTCTATTTTTATACTATTCAAGAGCAGATAATACAGAAAATGATTATATGAGGGATACACATGTGAATATTCCCTCAACTAACACCAATGCATAATAAGCAACAGACGCGGGCCTTTCAAAGTAGAACAAGATACAAAAAATAGTAGAGATCACAAAGTTGGTTGTGACGATAACGTGTAAACGTACATACAATAAAGTCATTCTTCTTCTCCTATCTCCTCCTCCTTCGCCACCGATCCATTTCCACCTCTTCCACCTCGCCCTCCACCCCCCAAATCCCTTGATCAACCACCTCCCTTTGGAAATCCCTTTTCTGCGATAGATGTTAATCCAGATCTGGCTATTCCATTGCAACCATCTTTTCCAGTGAAATCTGATTATGCATATATATATAGATCTTCTCCAAGGAATGCAGGATCGTATAAGCCGCTCCATTTTGATATACCGAGAGATGGAAAGAAGCATATGATACCAGATCTTGTCAAGCAGCAAGATCTTAATTACTAGAGTAATTTTCTGATCGGATTTTTCCTTGATGGTATGTTATCATTTCACGCTGTATCAAATTATTTGCATAGGCATTGGAAGCTTGATGGTGAGGTTGATATTAAGTCTGATGGGTCTCACTTTTACTTTAAATTCTCCAATGACTCTGATAGGGAAAAAATTCTCAGATCCGATCTCATCTTCAAACGTGGTAGGATGTTTATCATATCTGTTTGGGATCCAACCATAGGATGTGCCCAATCTCAAATAAAAAAGTCCCTGTCTGGATCCATTTATATAGGATACCCATGGTTTTATGGACTCTAATAGGCATCAATTGGCTTGTGAATCATGTTGGCAGATTGATTTGTTATGATGTTAGTAATGAAAGGTTATATAGGTTCAGATATGCGAAGACATTGGTCGAAGTATCACCTGAATTTGAGCTACCAAATGCTATTGAGATTGATGGTTTGGGAGATGCTTGTCCTATTGTAAAGATTAACTATGACTGAAAACCAAAGATTTGTGTCAATTGTAGGGTATTTGGACATGATCCATCCCACTGTGAATTACACGGCAATAACAATAAGGATAATTAGAATCTGGGTAATGATAATGGGAGGGATTATTGTCCAACTGAGAATGTGCAAGTACAAAAGTAACATGTTAAAATTCATGCAAATGGTAATCAAGAGAAATGGACAAATGTTTACAAAAAAAAAAAAAGAAGTATTGGAAGACAAAGGAGGTAGATATTAATAAGGGTACGACAGGTTCTGCAGTTGCTACAGGCAATGAAAATGGTAACTCTTTTGCATGCTTAGCTACTGATGATACTAGGCAGAATGTTGATATTAATGATTTTGAGCAGAATGTTGATATTGATGGTCATGGTCTTGATGAGCCTAATATTGTTCAATCTAATCTGGTTACCAATGCACATTCAGACTACATAGCTAACGCTGAGATGCAAACCTTGTTTGGCAGTCTGTTTGATGATACAAGAGAACATTTAGAAACTTCAAATAAGGATACAGGTAATGGAACTATTTCTTGTAATGATTTCTTGGGACTTATTTCATCCTCTAGTGCCACTATTGTTGCTCCTTGTTCAGCTCTTTCTGGTTCTATGTTATGTTCATCAACTTATAACCAGAGATCTCCTGCTTCTTCTTGTATGAATTTTACTTCGGCTTCGATTGGAACTTCTTCTTCCAGTGCCAAGCAATCTGCTTCCCCATATACAAATTTAAAGCCACCTGACTATCTAATACTTCCTTCTCCAGCAATCAAATCTTTCATGTTATCCTCTGTAGTTTCAATGAGTACCTATCCATCTACAATATCCAAAGGCAAAAAATCTAAAGGAAACTTTTGAGCTGAAGATGACCTTGATGAGAGACATGAGTTCACATCTGAAGACATACTACCCACTGGTAGCAAGGTGATGTCACAAAAACGTCACACATGGCGTAATCCTGGCCCCTTTTTTGATAAATTTTACACGTGAGTTTTGACTTGTGCGTTGTGTCAGATCCTAGGGATTATGGTGCATGCAAGCTTGTCCTAGAATGTTTTTTTTAACCGAATGTGTTAGAAGCAAGAGCAACTAGAATGCAATTTTGATTACTAGAGATTCTTTCTGTAATCACCTGTGGTTAGCGAGTGAGTATTAGTAATTTTGAAGGGTATAGAGAAGGATGGTTATATATCATATCATACTTTTATATGCTGATATATGTAATGTAAATATTTTGGTGATTAATAAAATTTGCGCTTAACTTTCAAAAAAAAAGTCATAAGAATAGAATACAAATCAAATGTCAAATTATTTTACACATGCACAACGAATCGATTTCACATAAGTACAAGGTAACAATCCTATACCTAAACAAGAATTATGAACAAAAAATAAAATATCACTACCAAAGATACTCAAACATTATACGATGTGTTAAAATGTATGAATGATTATCAAGGCATCACATTACTCAAATATCTTAAGTCTATATAAATAAATGAAACTAATAACAAAACATGTCATCACTCATTTTTAAAAAAATAATGAAAATTAGGAAAAGTATATCCAATGAGTGAATCATCCACACGATACAACCTTATCTTGTAAAATGAAATCATGAAGAGAATACGGCTAACTCACTTCACTATTTGAAATAAAATATCCACTAAAAACACTGCAAGAGCAACAGTGTATACCAACAACTAGGGTCGTTGGCAGCCGTAGATATAACCATTGTAAGCCGTTGATATGTACGTTGGTATATAGATCAACGGTTTACAGCGACTTCCAATGCAATCAATGCTAATTTTTCAACGGCTTCCAACTGGTTAACTTGGCCACGTGGCTTTTATTTCTTGTCAAATAGACGTTGGAAAATGTTGAAAACCATTGAAACTGGCCCTTGATTGCTGTTAAAATAAGGTGACCTATGAGTCGTTGATTTTCGTTGAAAATCTAAGAAGGGGGTGGTTGTTCAGAATTGAAACAGAGCACTTCCAGCCACAAACAATATATAAATCATCAAAACTGCTCCATTTCAAGCATATAAATCTTAATCTCAATCATTAATACACCCAAACAAAATATTATACAAAAATCAAACACAAAACACATACCATAAACCAATATTTACATAAAAACAACCAAATATATACAACCATGTCCAAACCATCACCCACAAAAAATCCAACAACATGTCTAAACCATCACCATCAAAACATCCAACATTGTGTTCAAAACATCATCCCCAACACAACATCCATACATACAAACATCGTAAATGTATCAAGCCTCACCAATCCTCAAAGCATATATCACATAATGTGACTAACCTTAGCTCTCTCCACCAGAAGATTAAGGTGGCGTACCATGCTAGGCAATGAACTCCGCCAACCGTTGGTTAAGCAACTCCATCTGCTCTTCACAACTACGATCACGCTCATGAAGATCCGCAATCTGTGTGATCTTCTCCTTGTCTTGAGCCCTCTGGTACATCTGTTGAGATGTCTGAACTTGTATATAATTTTAGATTTTCAGTATTTCATAATAGCACGTCTAATTGAATGCTTGGGTAAATTCACGTATAATTGAATACTTCTGTTTTATTTCACATAATAGTACTAGAAATTAAATTAGTCACTTCTTGATTTGTACTATTAATTAAAACTAAAATGATTCATTTCTTTATTGTGTAGTTATCTTATTCATACTACTCATTACGTTGTAGTGTTTATTAGTAGATATTATACGCAACTCTATATACATCAATGAAGGCATATGTTAGTTATTCCATACCTTATAAATTAACTTAATTAAATGAACTATTTTACTTCACTATTCTATCAATGTTCAGCATTTAAATAGCCATCGGAAATTATTAAATTGATCCTACATTTCTTTTCACCGACTTTCAAGCCAATGTTAACATTATAATATGATGATATACATGTTTATATTATATTTTCAGTATTTCATAATAGCAATTCGATAAATTTCTGTTTGTATTATAAATTTTAGTTTCTATACCTCTAGATTGCCAAAACCATGTCGTCTGCTTTGGGTAGGTGTATCCATGACAATATCAAATATCCTATTATCATCTGCCTTTGTCAACTCGGTCCTCCCAATGGATTCCAGCATCTGCGTCCTTTGTTCCAAAAATTTCTCCTGTTAAAAAATAACTGAATTTAAATAACACAATTTTAATTAAATTATAACTTTAACTTAACTATGTTATAATTACATATGCCTGACGCACCTTTGCATCGTGGTCCCAAGAGTAGAAAACTGAGCATGTGTCGTCAACCTGACTCAATGCATCTGTATGCTCAAATACATCCCAGTACAACACAGGAGCACCACGCTGTTTCTCCTGAAATAAGCTTATATATACACGTGTAGATTAAAACTTAAAGTTAAATCAACTATTAATTTTAACAACTTATAAATTAAAATCTCTAACTATGTAATTAATAAATATATTAGGTCCTCGCGATGGTTCTGAAACGGCTTGGGCCCAGCGCGATGCGTAATAGGATTCTTACTCCTGTTTGCCGCATTTCTCGCCGACTTGGCTTATACATTTAAATTTACAAAAAAAAAATGTTTTATTCTAAATTGTATATTAATTGAATAGAACAATTTAAACTAAATATGTAGTAAATTCATCTTAAGCTCCTCATTACTATTCCAATAAGTATATAGGTCGTCTCACACCTTACCTCTCATCCAATCCGATTCTTTCTGACCTGATTTTACGTTGTTCATCGTCTCTATGTAATTTTTTGCCTCTTTGTTTTTCCAGTGGCGCTTGACGAGCTCCACATCCGTCTCCTGTAGATCCACACAACTCCCTGAATTTTTATAAAAATATCATAAATATGGCTGATCAAATAAAAACATGACTACTTAATAAAATAATGGATATGTCACACGTACGTTTCAGAAATTCATGCCATATTGTCTCCTTGACCGGGTCGGGTATCGATGTCCATGTGAGTCAACATCCAGTTGTACAAGCCTGATAAGCGCGTCTTTATGTAGATAAGACTATGTTCGAAAGCTCAAACTCAAAACCCTTGTGTTAAACACAAAAAAAAACATTTGATGGCTATTGGAATAGCAATGTATATGATTTATTGCACAAAAATTAAATTTATACTAGAAACTAATTAATACTTCCCTTTGCTGGCTTTTGGCATAAGCCACACTGAAATACGGGCTAGCCCCTGCGATGGACCACGGCCATTGTCACCTGCAGGATCTTGTAACGTCATACCTATTATAGACAACAACATAACATAACATAAAAGAGCTATATAAAACAAATAGTATAATATAACATAAGAGTACTATGCGATATAAATAATATGACATGGCATAACATAAATAACACACTGGATGACAAGTAAAAAAAAGTAGAAAAGGCTATGATTCTTTACGTTACTATATGACATAAAATATTTTTTTAATTTATGATATGTTACTTGTTAATAGATGACATAAGAAATATCTACAAAAATATGTTAACATAAAAAGAATCATAGTCTTTCCTACTTGATAATAAAAATAAAAATATGTTACTTAGGCATAACATAAAAATAAGTATGAGTTTGATTCTCACTATGCGAGGTCTAGCTTATTATACATAACATAACATAAAATTACCTTTATAAAATGAGAATTATTGGTTAGTCCTCGTCACTTTCGGATTCTGACTCTATTTCCTCCTCTATATATGGTTCATTTGTAGTCTCAAATACTTCAACTAATGCATTAGAGTCATCGTTTAGAGGTCCAAAATCTGTTTGATTATCGATTATTACTATTCGTCTATTTTTTCTCGACATCTGCTTGATAAGCTTGGTCGTCGAAAATATTACGTCCGTCATATGTAAACCTTGTTTTTGTTTTAAAAACAGCCGACCAATCTATTTTGTCTCTTCTTATAGAATGATAAGGAGCGTAATATACTTGAAGAGCTTGTTTGGCAAGTACAAAAGGATTTTACTTATAATAATGGGAAGTATGTCTTATCTCTATAAGATTATATTTTAGGTGCATGCTGATTCCAAAACCTGAAATGTTGTTGAATCGGTTGCATTTAAACAAAAATACTTCTTCCATGGGTCGTGTGAAATATGTCAATTGCAGAATCTGGGTTAGCTCGCCATAAAAATCGTGTATATGGTCATTTGGATCATCACTACCTCTAACAAATACACTGCTATTCTTAGTTAATTTTTCAGCATCATATTCTTTAGTGCTAAATTTATATCCATTGACAAAGAATATTGATATGTCTTGACATTCCTTTTTGGTCCCATTAATGCTAAATGTTTCAATCCCTCATCTACAACACAATTTATTGTATCAAAAACATAATTAGTAAACCAAGTAGCAAATTCTTTGTTGATATCATCGTTTGGATACGGTGATTCGTAAATGCTGCAATTAAAGGACAAATGTAACATTATGATGGAAGATACATTAAATGTAAAGATGTATAAGTTCATTACCTAACAATTAGTGCAACTTCAGTGCAACTGAGAAGAATATATGTGTGCGATGCATTATAATCTCTATCATTCAGCCATTCTTCCACACATCTACGAGAAGGCCGACCATATTTTTCAAAAATAGATAAAGTCGTTTGACAATCATCTTGATCAATGCCTTCATCATTACGCGCAGTACTTTCAAATGATATGTTTACATGATCTCTAAAATAATGAAAGAAGAAAAAATGAAGCTTCTTCTTTGATGTATGATTTGCAAATAGAACCTTCAAGTCGAGCTTTCTGCCTTACCTTTTTCTTTAGATGATTTAAATGCCTATTTAGAATTATTGAAAATTAATTTTTTATACATTTCATTAACCAATATTTAATTACTAAATATTAATATACCTTTCAAATGGATACATCCATCCGTATTGCATAGACCCTCGAAGAGGTGCTTCTTTCGGAAGATGAATAGGTAAATGCTCCATAACATTGAGAAAACGTGGAGGAAATATATTTTTCAGTTTGTAGAGGAATATGGGATTTCTTCATCTAGTTTACATAGAATATCAATTTTCAATGTAGTAGAACAAAGCTCTTTATAGAAAAAAAATAAGTTCTGTTACAACAGTCCAAACTTTTACGGGCAACAGTTCTTTGTAAGCGACGGGTAGCAAATTTTCCATCATAACATAACAGTCGTGGCTTTTTGGTCCTACTAAGTTTACTATTTTTATAGTTGACACATCTACGAAGATTAGAAGATATACCATTTGGGAATCTTAATCCTCCCAACCATTTTAAAAGTATTTTAACTTGATTATTGTCTAGTTCACATCATTCTTTTGGGTATTTTGTGTCATTTGGCTTATATGAAGCTCAGGACAATTACATAATACTTCGATATCACGTCTTCATTTTGAATCATTTTTCGTTTTCCCTTTGACATTCAAAATTGTATTAATACATTATCAAACACGATTTTCTCATTATGCATGACGTAAATATTATGACGATTCAGGAGATTTCTCCAATAATGCAAGTCCCAAAATATGCTTTGTTTGCACCACTTATGAATCGTTGATTACCTGGAATTTCTTTCTGTACTCCGATTTCATGAAGCTTTTGAAAATCTTTTACAAGTTCATAAATTTCTTCACTTGACCATATTTTGGGTGGTGTCAAAGGTTCATGCCTATTAGCTGTAAAAAAAATTCTTATCTCTTCTAAAAGGATGATTAATATGAAGAAAACATCTACGTCTGTCAAACCATGAAATTTTCATTTCAGCAGGTAAAGAAAAAGCTTTTGTTTCTTCCATGCAGTAAGGAAAAGCTAGAAGATCAGCCGTACTCCAACCTGAAAGCAATGCATACGCAGGAAAATCGCTAATTGTCCATAATAGAGAAACATGCAAATGAAAGCTCTTTTTTTCGAAATATCATATGTTTCAACTCCTTCGTACCATAATTTTTTTAATTCTTTAATCAACGGTTGTAAATAAACATCGATTCTTTGTGTCAGATCATCAGGACCAAGGATGACAATTGTGAGAAACATATAAGGAGTTTTCATACACATCCACGAAGGTAAATTACAAGGTGTGACAATTATAGGTCAGGACGAATATTTAGCACCAAACTGAGAAAACGATGAAAATCCATCCGTACATAAACCAAGTCAAATCGGGATACTTCTAATCAAAATGCTTCCATGCTTCCCCGTCAGCTGGGTGTGTTAATGTATCTTCCTCCTGTGTTCTCACACTGTGCCATCTCATATGTCACGTGTTTATAGAAGATGCATATAATCTTTGAAGTCTAGGAGTAATAGGTAAATAATGCATACGTTTATAAGAGACTTCCTTTCCCTTTTTCTTTCTTTGTTTGTATCTTTCCTGATTACATATTTTACAATTCTTAAATTTGATATCTTCTTTCCAAAATAGCATGCAACCTTTTAGACATGTATCTATTTTTGCATACGGTAAACCAAAAGCCAATATCATTTTTTTAACTTCATAATGATTTTCGCACATTAAATTATTGGGAGGTATATGCCGCTTTGCAGCTTGTACAACAACAGTAAATCAAGCTTCTGTGAGGTTGTACTTAGATTTCATCATTGTGTATTTAGCAATTACTAGTAATTGAGTTTTTCTTTCATAGCCTTCCCAAAAGGGTTTCTTTGCGGCATCTAATAAATCATATATTTTTTTGGCTCCAATATTTGGTTCTTCTTCATCATTACCATCGTCATCAATAAGTTGTTGAACCGAGAACACTGAACATGTAGCATATTCAACCATATGTTCTACGAGATTTGTCGTAGCAATTTCATTATTCACTACCTCCTCAACTTGTATAAAAGTATATGCTAACGGCTCTCCATGGCGATCCCAAACCAATTAATTCGGCACAAAATCGTACCGACGCAAATGAACTCTAACCATTTGTGATATCAAATGCTTCAATAACTTGCATCTACTACATGGACATCGGATTTCAGCGTTGTTTCTGTTGTTACTTATGGCGAAATCAATAAACATGCTAACACCATCAATAAACTGTTCGTTTATTATGTCATCAGCTTCTCTTCGTTTGTACATCCAACTTCGATCACTAAAATAATTGTTCATTTTTCCTAAGTAGATATACAATTAAAAAGTATGATAAAATTTGCATTGACATTTCATTAAAACATTTTATTGTTGACTGTTATGTTAATTCATCATTTACAATTTTTCTAGTGGTTCATCCTACCTCCCATTACAAATACAATAACATAATTAATCGTGTAAATCTTTTCAATTTAAACGATTCAACAAAATTTCGCAGCACTTCGCTTCAGTTCCCTGAATAATACACAATTGTGTGGACACCGGGAACATAAAGGAAGCGCATTCGAAATTTTGTGAACCGTTTAAAATGAAATGATTTACAAGATTTAATTTCGTTATTATGTTCGTAACTTGTCCAATACAAAGGAAAAATCCAACAAATATTGTATATAATGAATATAAATGTCCGTTCCTTTAATAAAATGAACATTCACATAACGATTATATACAATACTTATCAGACGAGGTCAAAAAAACTCTATAAGACTTTATGAATATAATATATTTTTATTGGTGCTCTTCGGTCTTTAATTGTAAATATATGAATTTTATCACATATACGTATATTTTCGACATTAAGTCAAACTATATAACCCTATGTTATATACAAATTTAAATATCATTTTCGCTAATTTTATAAAACATAAACTTAATTATTTTCATTTCCACTACACGTTTTCTAAAAATTATATATCATTTTCAATGAATTGAGGCTCATCCAAATCAGCAAATACATAGGTTAATTACCAACTATATATACATACAACACTATATATATGCATATATACATATAAAACTTAAACTAATTAAACCCTAAATTAGTAACATAATCAAATCAATCTATATATACATGTATTAACAACACTAGACATACAAACTAATTAAGCTTAAATTAGTAAACCTAGGGTATTAAATAAAAGGGTCTGTTTGGCATATGTCCTTGTTAAGTTTTAAAATTAGGCTCACATTCGGTCATAAAATTATTATAAATTTAGTCCCTATTTTTCAAAAATTCACTAAAACAATAAAAATATATATAAGTAAATTCATATTTAAATTAAAGATGCACTCGACAAAAAAATTCAGATCAAAAAACCATCAAACAAGGCATCAAAAATGAAAAAAAGAAAACAACAAAACATCGAAATTGCAGTTAAATGCGTAATAATATGCATATATTTGAATTTTCCTTCATATATCTGTGCATGTATTCCAGTCATGCGTCTGTGTTTTTTTTGTTGTATACATCTGTGCAAGTATTTCATAATTCTTACATAAAAGTGTGCATGAGTTTGTAGCCATGCAAATCAGTTCACATTTATTTGCATTCAAGCGTGCACTAAAATAAAAAAGTAGCACACATGTGTGCAACAATCCGTAGGCTAAATTTCACTTAATTTTTCTTCATGCAAAACATGCATACATGTGTGCAAGTGTTTCAAATTGTTGCACACATGTATGCAAGTTCCGGTCCAGATTTTCAAGTCAAACATCTTATGCAATATTTGCACACACGTATGCAACTATTGGTAATAGTTGCATACATATATGCAACTTTTTTTTCAATTTGCGTGGACTTCCGAGAATATTTCCAGAATTTAGATTTTTTTTATACGGTAGCGCATGTGTTTCTAGCCAAAACATGTAAAACACGGAAGTATGAAAAACAGGGGGTGGGTTTGCATTTAAAACATGGGAGGGATGCGAGCCTAATTAAGTTTGAAAATAGGGATGTGTGCCTAATATTCATTAAATAAAATTAGGGTTCATCCCTTCTAAATTGGGTAGAATCAGAGATTAGAGAGGAGGAGAGAGTGCTTTGAATGAGTTGGAGATACTATAGGCGGCGGATGGAGTGGTGGAAGTCAATTTCAGAATTTAGGAAGGATTTGGGGGAAAACCCAAAATTTTCAAGCAAACAGTGAATTGGGGAAAGAGAAAGCTGCTTCGGCAATTTTCTGCTCAACTATGCAACGGTGACCAACAGCCTCCAACGACATTATAAACAACGACCTCCAACGACTTCCAATGGTTTTTTTTTATTTCATAAAGAAATTTCCGGTATTAAGCTTCCGTTGAAAGTCGTTGGTCAATGTCGTTGGAGGTCGTTGGAAATGTCTGTTGCTATACTGTGCATTCCTTGTAGTGTACAAAATGCTTTTGTTTTGCAATGGAGTACTTATTGTAATAAACGGCCTAGCTTCCATTGCAGCATTTAACAATGTTCTAATAAACACTTTTTACAACATTTCATAACCCTTGCAATAGGGTCTTTTATATGTGTTTTTTTTTGTTGCTTTAATTGAATTTTTTATTATCGTTTTCTACCTGATGCAATTGGGTCTTTTACAACTATTTTTACCCAATATTTAAAATAAATTAGCGAATGTGTATATATATATATACACACACACACACGATTACATTGCACTTATAAATTTAGAATCATTTTGCTGTTGAAATCAAAATATTCTACCTATAACGAACTTATTCAATCATACCTTATAAAATAACAAAAAATATTTATATTTCTAAATGCTGAAATGATTCATGTTGGTGTCTGCAGCAGTAGCCCAACGGTTTAGGACTATATGCTGTGCTAACACCGGCATGGGTTCGAAACCCGTAATAACATTTTAAGAGCTTACCATGTGCATACGCTAAGATCAGCCACTTATGTGGTGCTCGCAGACTAAGCTAGGTGCGCTAGAGAGGGTTTTATGACTCCGGTCGGTTTCCCTCTTGAACAAATAAAAAAAAAGATTCATATTGGTAGGATTTCACAAAAATAGTGTGGATCAATCTAAATAAATATGGAAGTAATAAGATCATGTTATAGTAAAATTAATAATCAAAACTAATAGAATAAAAGAACAAATAACAAAAGAAGTAATGACATGTTATTGTGATGAATTTCCATTTTAAGACATGGCGATCAATAATGGCGAATTCATCTTCTATTCCCTCTTTTGCTCTCAATTCTTCCTCCTTCCCCCCTCTTTCGTCCTCTTGTCCACCTCCTATCCCCTTCGCTTCTTCTGATGAACTTCATACTAATGTTGCCGTTGATATTTGATCTGCTGCTGACTCTGCTGATAATCGATCTGGATCTGCTGGAGCTAATGATAATCAAGCTGCTGACGATCGAGCTAATGACAATCGATCTTCTGAGAATCGATCTGCTAACGTACAAGATTGTAGATCTGCTGATAAACTTGATTTTGCTTTGCTTTTTCGATCTCTTCCAAGGTACACTGGTCTCTACAAGCCAATTCATTTTGACATAAAAAAGGATGGCTCTCTGCCAGATTTGGTTAAGAAGGAGGGATTGAAGTATTGGAACAATATTTTAATAGGATTCTTCCTCGATGGTACGCTTTCTTTCTCCATTGTTGCTAGCTTTCTGAAATCACATTGGAAACTGATAGGGGATTTTACTGTAAGATCTGATGGATTCCACTTTTACATACAATTCATGAATGAAATTGAAAGAGCTAAAAATCTTCTTTCAGATCCTATTTTCATTAGGGGTCGAATGTGCATCCTATCATAATGGGATCCTACCATTGGTAATCCTTAAAGGTTAATCAAGACGGTTCCTATTTGGATTCAATTTTCTAACATTCCATTAATTTTGTGGACTTTTGTGGGTATAAACCGGTTAGCGTGCCATGTAGGAAGGCTGATTTGTTTTGATTATAGTACCAAGAGGTTGCAGCACTTTAGTTACGCGAAAGCGCTTGTTGAAATTAATGTTGAGGTTGAATTACCTGATTCTATAGAGTTAGCATGTTTAAGTGATCGACCTATTGTGAATCTATCATATAAATATATATATAGAAGCTAAGCATTTGTGTTAATTGTTTTGGACACAGAACATCAGATTGTGTCTTAGGGGAAAACTATGATGAATCAAATGAAATGCAAAATGAAGATATTGGTAAGGAGAATCATGGATATAGATTTAGTAATCAGTGCAAAGGAGAGAATAAGGCTAAATATAAGGATAAGGGTTGGACGAGGGTAATCTCGAAAAGGAAGATGGTCCGGCAAAGAAAGAATGCGGTAAATTCTAATACAGAGGAGAATAATTTGAATAAAGATGTGGTAGATGAGAATGTGAATAAAGATGTGGCTGTTGATAAGAATAATGGTAGTAATTCAGATGGTAATGTTAGTAATGCATGTGATGGTAGTAATTCTCGTAATGAAAAGGTTGGTAAAGTTAATGATATTATAGACATAAACACAACAAAGAATTTTGAGGGCAATGAAAAGGTTGGTAAAGTTAGTACTGCAACTGAGGGTAACACAGCAAAGAATTCTGAGAATATAGATAGAAACGTTGATGACACAGTTGAATATGGTTTGAATTCTTTATTAAATGACGAGGATCCTGCTGTTGTGAGACCATCTGCTTTGAAATCTTCTAAGTCTTCTGTTAAATTAGCTGGTAAAGTTGCTCAGACTAAATCTTCTCCATATACTCATTTGCAGCCTCCACAAAACATCCAATTACCTCATTCTGCTATATCTAGTGCTGGCTTAACTTTTCCAGTTATTGATCCGGCTCCATTATCTTATATAGTTCCTAAGAGTTTAATGCCCTCATCTAAATCCAAGAGCATTAAATTGACTGGTAGATTTTGGGAGGATTTAGACGAGGGTATTGAATATTCGCCTGAGGACGTGCTTCCTTTAATTTTGAACCTAAAAAAGTCAAGAAGGCACACTAGAAACAACCCTATGTATGACCCTTCCTTATCATGATGTAATTTTGGTTGGTTCTAGTTTTTGTGTGGAATCATTACAGTTTCTTGGTACTAGTTAGCTCAGTGGAGATTAGTAATGTTTTCTTGTGTCATATTTGATCCGGAGGTTATATAGATTGCTGGATTTGAGGATATTTGACATCTATGGACATTTTTCCTGATGTGTACAATGATGAATTCAAGGACTAGTCATAATTAATCAGTTCAGGTGGATCCATGCTGAATCCTTTTAGAGCTTTCACCGCTTATTTGGTGATCTTTGGTGTTATTAGGCTTTTTTAGTCTTTTTATTTTACAGTAGAGATTTCATGTGGTTGTTTTATTTTTGTTTATCGAATTGTTCTCATTGTAATCAGTTTATATAGTGAAATAAAATTTCGTGCTTAACTTTCAAAACAAAAGAAGTAAATAGAGCGTTCACATACAGATTTATAGTGTGTTGACGTGGGGAATTGCCGTGGATTCAGCATATGCCAACTCTCGAAGTGTATATGTATTATGAACACAATAATCCAAATCCAAAGTAAAGTGATGCGAGCGAACAAAGGTTTTTATAGTGGTTCAGCACTAATTCCTACGTCCACTTCATAGTAATCATTCATCATATAATTCTGATTACAAGATTATACAAGTTCAGACAATATTTGAGTATAAAACGATATGACAGAAAAATAAAATAATTTTTAATTATAAACTTTGATCAAAATGCCCTTCATCTTCTTCGTTGAGTGAAACTGTGTTGACTTGGTCAACTGTGTCCCAAAATTGCTCTAATGTCCAAGAAATCTAAGATGTGTCCAAAAACAGTCCAAAAGCAGTGTAGTTATCCTTGTAAGTGTCCAAAAGTTGATGGAAAATGTTTGGGCAATGTTTTAGTGGTCCAAATCTATGTCCAATAGTCATGGAGAAGAAAATGGAAGCCATTAATGGTGCTTGAGAGCTTCAAGAAGTCCAAAAATTCAAGCTTAAATGGAGATCCATTTGAATGCCAAGCTTAAGGGTATTTATAGGCAGTGGATAAGGGAGGAGTAGGTGAGATTTGGGGACTACAACAGAATTTCGAATCCCTGGAAGGCAATAACTAAAATATCGCATCTCCCCATAGTATGAAGGAAGATTTTGTATCCCTCCTGGGTATGCGAAATCGTATCTCTTGAGGGTACGAAAAATGCATTCCCAGGATATGAAATTTCGTATCCCGAGGGATACGAAATTCGTATCCCTGGGGATACGAAAAATGCATCCCCGAGATACGAAATTTCGTGCCTTGAAGGATACGAAAAATGCATAAATAGGATACAAAATTTCTTATCTTGGGGGATACAAAAAATGAGGTTGAGGAGTCAAAATTGGAGGAATGCAAAGAGGAGGGATTCAAATTCCGATGATGGAAGGATTCGAAATCCCTAAGATGGAGGGATTCAAAATCCTCAATGCAAGGGATTCGATATTACAGAATCAGGAGATTCGAAATATAGAAAGTTGATTATTTTGAGGAGTTGTGAGGCCTATGCTCACACGACTTCTCTCGGATATGAAAAGGCTGCGAAGACATTTCTGGGCATGTTCACGGAAACAGGCTTAACATTCAAACCGTAAGGTCGTTTGGGTCAAACAAAATTTGTACCTAAAACAAGCTCTGAGAGCACTAGAGTTATGATGCAACGCACAATATCTATTTTTTTGAGCCTAAAAGATGTCATCTGAAGGGGTTTTGGTCCATTTTTATGTTTATGTCGCGACTTCGACCAAATCGCTTTGTATTTTCTGACAATGTTACTAATGCTTGTCCTCGTCACTGACTAAAAACTTGACATGTGACAGCTTCAAAAAAAATGCATATCAACATAGTGGTTCCACTATCCCGAGATAGTATACATCCACTTTGGAGAGAGAAGGGATTTTATCATTTTTATGAAAAGGCAATTTTTCAAAATTGATAGTGGAGTCTAAGAAGAAGAATAAAATAATACAACTTAAAATAATGATTCCGCCTTTATATAGAGATTATTACTTAGGGTAGAAATAATTAATTTATATTCATAAATCAATATCTTCTCAATTCTCTTATTCATATGGAAACCGAAAATTCTTTTGATTATCGTGTTTCTCCCAATTGTCAATTATTTCCTTAATAAGCTAATTAGAGAACTAAATGATTACTTTAATTTTCCAAAATAATAATTCCTATATAGGTAATTCATTACCTTCTTTAATGTTATAAAAGAGGCAAACATATGCTAAACCTTATGTAACCGGAAAATTGTATTATTAAAATCAATATTAGTTTCTAATTCTTCTTTAATATGGAAAAAATGAATCACTAAATATTGCAATTTGCACTTTAATACCATATTTCCACAATCCTATCAGCTCCGTTGACATTCTCTTAGTCTAATCAACTTTTAAACAAGGCACCACAAATACTTTTTCAATGAGTTTTGGCATGGCCATCACCCATTGCACTTTGTTAATGAACTCCGACAAGCCACCATCAACCAACAAAGCATTGAAACTACCCATCCATTTAGGACCTACTAATATCTAAAACAAACATATTCATCAACCAACTCATTCTCTTATGTGCCGCTAAGTTGAATCTTTCACTTCAACAAGCGAACCAAGTTCAAGCAGTGCCGAAACTTGCCGGAACTTTGCAACAGGCATGTGCTTTGTAAACATATCTGATGTGTTCTCCATGGCGTGAAGTGAAACACCCCACCTCCGTTAATGTCACTCACAAAGGGAATGCATTAACTTTGGTGAAGCATTTTAGGTAAAAGACACAGATAATTTACAAGACAGACATATAAACAGCGGAAAACTGAAATTCATTCAATAAATAGCGTGATTCAGTCAAAACATTACAAGCATTGTCTCAAAACCCAACTTCTAAATTATTACAATAAAACATCTGTCTTGATTTAAAACTCCAAGTACATAAAGAAGCGTAAAACAGTAGTAAAGCAGCATAAATCCCCAATAAAAGTGTAACCACAGCCATAGCCTAAGAAGAGAGAATCCAAGCAATACATCTACTCTCTTCAAACTGGAAAAGGTCTGCACTAAGCTGAAGTATTCCCTCCCTGCGGACCTGGGGGGGGGGGGAGAACAAAAGAAGGCGAAAGAAAATAGGTCAGACATAAGTCTGGCAAGTCCAGTGATTATTCAGCACATAAACAAGTAAAAGGATCATGACATGAATAAAATGAACATTGGACAATACCATAGAAATAAGATAACATAAGATAAGGCAAGATAAATTGAATATACTTGTCGCACTCATTTCCATTTCCCTGCACCTACTATGAATGTTTCAACTACCATCATGTGTTCATAACAAAGTGAACCCTTTCCCGATCGGCTTCTACTCGCATGCATTTCTTACTTGTGTCATTTGGCCGCACTCGATTGTAGATAACAGTGCTGGTCCCACCATGGGGTGTATCAATTCCTATTGTGGCAACCTGACACAAATTCAAGATGCACAGTGTATACTACTGATGCCCAGTGCCTGCTTTTCCACTCCGGAGTACGTGCACGCCCATACTCCGTCGGAACTACACTGCTGCACCCCCTGCCGCTATTTTGACCACTTATAATCAGCCTAGTAATCGTGCCCCACCCTGCTTAGTTTAGGTTACCGTGATACATCTATGTGGGTTACTGCTGAAATGGGTCTCCGTTACTAGGGTTTCCTAATCAACATGTTATAACGGTTAAGTGTTCTCAAAATTTATCTAACCTCACCCATCTATTTTGCTAACATGTTGTATTGGTTAAGTGTTGTCTTAATTAACTTAATCCTACCATTCTTAGCCTGTCTGTTCCTTAGCTTTAATTCATTCATTAAAGCACCAACCTCTTACATTAGATCTATATTGTTGCGGTAGCTGGGTGTGACGGGCGGTTCCGGGCAGTCTTACACCACAACACAATCTAACCTCGGGTTTTTGGGGCTTAATGCGCTAACCTCTCACATTAGATTTACATTGTTGCGGTAGCTGGATGTGCTGGGCGGCTCCGGCCAGTCTTACACCGCAACTTAATTTAACCTCGGGTTAGGCATGTTCATCTTTTGCCAATTTACATATTTGTCACATGTGTCCAAATCTAAGTGTCAAAATTTCCACAAGTCTAGTAAATACAAGTTTATGCCACATTTCCAAGCTAAGCTCAAATTTTACTAAATTCAATATTCCCTACATCATAATCGCACAAACAACGAGATTCAATCTAAGTTCTGAATGAACTTAGTATTCACAAAAGCAAGTAAAAAGGGGGAAAATAGAGAACGAGTGTAAGAATTGACATAAGGAAAAATAGGCGTGTAAAGATGTATCAAATTCAAGAATCATGTTTCAATGTTGTACATTAACACTATGTGTAGACAAGCTAAGCAATTCACACCACAGGTATAAAGATTAGATAGAACTGGACTTAAGAGAATTACTAATTTAATGTACAACACGATAAGTCCCATTTGATAAATCACAATAGTCTCATAGGCATAGGTTGTACAACATGAAAAGTTCCATCCTATCAATCACAACAGTCTCACAGGCATTATAGGTTCATTTATGTCAGTCCAACAGTCTCATAGGCATGATAGGTTCTATTATGTCAGTCCAACTGTCTCATAGGCATGATAGGTTCTATTATGTCAGTACAACAGTTTCATAGGCATGATATGTGCCACTACATCAATCACAATAATCTCATAGGCATAAGCAATTTAGACTAGACAAAAGGATAGGCACGAATCAGAATTAGGCATCATTCTAGATCTGATTATTACAGTCATGATTTCTATTAGATGTTTAAATCTAACTAATAACTAAACTTACAGAAAAAGGACGGATCTTGTATTTTGGGATCTGATTTCTGAATTTGAAAAGTTATCCTTTGATGTAGACGTTTGATTTGAAGTTCTTCTAATCGATTACTAGTTTGGATTTATTTTTCTAGTTAGGAGAAGATGAAGGACGCAAGGCTAGCTTGTAGATGAACAACATGACGACACCATAGTATTAGGATTATGAGGTTAGGGTCTAGGTTTGGCTATATATATATAGATGTCTAGGATTAATTCTAGCCTTTAGATTAGTCTAAGAGAAATCAGAGCCATCAAACCAAAGAGATGTGTCATCCAACCAATCATAGCACGACACATAAGCCCTAACACCTCAGAAATTGGTCATTGGCCAGTCAGGGAAGTCCACATCAGCTCAGAGCTACTAAAATTCGTCATAGGATGCAGATTTCAAAGGGGTCGACTCCCTACAGGGGGGGTCAACACCTATGTCGACTCCCCTATAGGGGGGTTGACACTTGAGCGGGAATTTTCCCGCTCAGCCTGTTCTGTTTGAATTTTTAATTTTGAACTGGATTTATTATTTAATTATTATTTTATGTTTATTCTTGATATCTTCTGAACTCCATAACTTCTACATACGGAGTCTGATTCACGCAAACTCGGACTCTATCTCAAGCATAATTCCATGACGAACGCAATGGCGTAACTCGTTTCCCTTAATTCTTCTTCTAAAAATTAAGTGTTCTTAGATTTGTTAATTTTAATATTCACAGAAAATACGGGGTGTTACATTCTCCCCTCCTTCAAGGATTCGTCCTCGAAATCTCTAAGTTAAGAAGAATGTATCCTAACATCCAACATCCATCTACTTCAACCATCAATCACAGGCATCCATTTTCCTTAAAAGACTTCTAATGCTTTCATGATCATATGCATAGTATGTGTATATGTCCTTATCTAATGCAAAATCAGGTGGTCTACTGGTTCAATTGACCTCCTTGATGCGAATCATGTCAGTGCTATGAGTCCATCATTTATGCAATTATTCCTAATTGTATTTTGTAACTTCTACATGAGTGCACAATCATTCGTACAAATGCAACGTCCATATGATAACACATCAAGTTTCAATCCATATATTAATTCATATATGCATATGCAATATGAAAGTGACTGAGCCGATCTAGTACCTAGTGTGTGTGTATATGCATCCACTAGCAACCACTTGCAACCATCAATCATAACATGTTTCAAATACATGTTTGCATCCGTTGGTTTCTACCTAAGGATCAAGAATAGGACCGAGGAGATATACTTAAGAGATAGATACAAGCATGCATAAACTTTTGGAAAAAGAGGTTAAGAATGTACCTTCAAAAAGATAAGGGTAGGCTGCGCGTATCTTGTCCTCAGTCTCCCATGTCGTGTCTTCCTCAACATCACTCCATTGTACTTTAACTAGCTTGACCTCACGATTACGTAGCTTTTTAACTTCTGTACCTAAGATACGAGTTGGAACTCTTCTCACCGTTGCTTCTCGTTCCACTTCTATTTCCTCTAGTATGCTTGGCTCCACACTTCTGCAGACTCATGTAAGCACTTTCATAGATGAGAGACATGAAAGACATTATGTACTCCAGCCAATCTATTAGGCAGCTTTACTTTATAAGCCATCTTCCCAATCCTCTCAATGATAGGAAATGGCCCTAAAAATCTTGGTGCCAATTTTCCTACGGGCCCAAAGCGAACGACATTCTTCAAAGGAGATACTTTAAGAAAAACTCTGTCCCCAACCTCAAACTCAAGGTCGGTCCTTCTTTTATCAGCGTAGGACTTCTGTCTATCTTATGCGGTCTTCATTCATCTTCATATCAAGTCCACCTTTTCTGAAGTTTCTCTGATCATGTCAGGCCCAAGTACGAGCTTGTCTGTAGACTCCCACCAACAAGTTGGTGATCGGCATGATCTTCCATATAAAGCCTCAAAGAGTGCCATGCCTATGGTGGCTTGGTAGCTATTGTTGTAGGCGAACTCCACCAAAGGAAGGTGATCCTCCCATGTTCCCCAAAATCAAGAATGCACAATCTTAAGAGATCTTCTAATACTATATTCGCCCTTTCCATCTGACCATCGGTTTGAGGGTGATAAGCAGTGCTTAAGCATAGTTGTGTGCCTATAGCCTCTTGCAAACTCTTCCAAAACTCGCTCATAAATATAGGGTATCGATCACTTACTATGCTGGAGGGTATTCCATACAATCGAACTACCTCTTTAAGATAAATGGATGCTAACGATGAGGCAGTCCTCCTGCTCTTAACATGTATAAAGTGAGCGCTTCTAGTGAGCCTGTCCACTATTACCCAAATACTGGTATTGCCCCTTCTTGATCTAGGTAACCCATCAATAAAGTCCATAGAAATGCTATCCCATTTCCACTGTGGGACCTCCAGATGATGAAGTAGAGCACCAGGCTTCTTCTGCTCTGCCTTGACTAACTGGCATATTAAGCATTTAGAGACAAACTCAGCTACATCCTTCTTCATGCCATTCCAGAAGAAAACCCTTTTATGTCTTTATACATCTTGTCCCCACCTGGGTGTATGGTCAACTTAGAATAGTGTGCCTCTTCGAGAACGGTCTTCACCAAATCCCTTGCTTGTAGGGCGCATAGTCTTTCATCCTGTCTCAACCAACCCTTGCATCGATGGAGTATCTGTTGAGGTGACTAGAAGTCTCACCTCTAATTAGCTTATCCATCACATCAACTAGCTGAGGGTCTTCACGTTGTGCAGTTCCTATTGAGTCTGAAAGAGTAGGCCACACCTCTAGCGATGCTAACAAACCAGGTACAAATTCAAAGGAGGGTCTAAAGTGAAAGTTTGCTATGTACTCCAAGCTTTGCCTTTCTACATAGAGAGGACTTAAGGTCAGCTTTTTCCTACTTAAGGCTTCTGCTACCACATTGCCCTTGCCAGGGGTATAAGCAACCTCAAAATCGTATGAGGCAAGAAATTCCATCTACCTTCGTTGCCTTAAGTTAAGATCTTTCTGTGAGAAAAGGGACTTTAACGATTTATGGTCAGTAAACAATTCAAACCTTTCTCCTAGCAGGTAATGACGCCATGACTTAAGAGCGAAAACAATGGCAGCTAGTTATAAATCATGAGTTTGGTAGTTTTTCTCATGTACCTTCAACTGCCTTCCTCCATAACAAACTACTCTGCCCTCTTGCATCAAGACAGCGCCCAATCCTGTACTGCATGTGTCTATGTATACAGTAATCATCTTACTCCCATCAGGAAATTCAGAATCGGGGCTGTTGTTAGAGCCCTTTTCAGTCGTTGGAAAGCAACATCGCAACCCAAATCCCAAGCAAAAGTTAGGTTCTTCTTTGTCAACCTAGTAAGTGGGGCTGAGATCTCAGCAAAGTCCTTAATGAACTTTCTGTAAAAGCCTGTTAGCCCGAGAAA
The DNA here is from genome assembly GCA_030737875.1 of Allium sativum. Lineage (NCBI taxonomy): Eukaryota > Viridiplantae > Streptophyta > Magnoliopsida > Asparagales > Amaryllidaceae > Allium > Allium sativum. Next base: position 232,677,713 of record CM060924.1, on the reverse strand, counting down.
ACTTCGTACTTCGGTTGCATTCCATGGGATCTTGCACCACAACTACTTTTTCGGGATCCACAGCTATCCCCTCTTTGGACACTACATGTCCAAGAAACCTTACTTCATCTCTCCAAAAAGGGCATTTGGAGAATTTTGCTTTCAGCTTATGTGCACAAAGAGTATCCATAACTTCCCTTAAATGCAAAGCGTGTTCTTCCTCACTTTTTGAGAAAATCAAAATGTCATCCACGAAGACCACTACAAATTTATTAAGGAACTCTCTGAATACCCTGCTCATCAAGTCTACGAAGTAGGCAGGTGCGTTTGTTAAGCCGAAAGGCATGACAAGACATTCGAAGAAACCATCCGGGGTCCCGAACGCAGTCTTATCTATGCTATCCTCAGCCACTCTGAGCTGATGAAATCCGGTGGCCAGATCTAGTTGGGAGAAAACTGAGGCACCTACGAGCTGGTCGAACAAGTCGTATATTCTACGAAGTGGGTGCCTATTCTTCTTGGTCAATTTTTTTAGCTCCCTATAGTCCACGCACAGGCGAAGTGAACTATCTGCTTTGGTTGCAAACACCACTAGAGCACCCCATTCAGAAATACCCCGTCTTATGGACCCCTTTTCAAGCAACTCTTTAACTTACTTGTTGAGCTCTTTCCTTTCCTTTGGAGCCGTGTGTCTAACAGGTAAAGCAACAGGTTTTGCATTATCAACAAGGTATATGCGGAAGTCTATCTCTCGCTTCGGAGGTAAACCCTTCACCTCTTCAAAGACATCCTAGTATTCACGGACCACTCTAACAGATTGCAAGTTTTCAACAGACGCATCAAGAGATTCTAGGTAACTGAGCATAACAAAATTCATGGGATTACAAGAGATTTCGAGAGTGTTACCATGACGATTCATAAGTCTAACCACTCTCTTTTCACAATCGAGGATGGAACCATTACTGGATAACCAATCCATGCCCAGAATCAGCCAATAGCCTATGAGACCCAAAACATAAGCATTATCTCTAAACCCAATGCTTAGTATAGAAATTTCCAAATCCAAAAAAATAATGGACAAATAAGTTTAGCCCCAATTGGATTTGAAACAACCATGGGATCCTCTACTGTACTGGTATTTAGCTGTAGAGATTCAACTAAAGAAGTAGATATAAAAGAGTGCGTTCGCCAGAATCAAAAAGAGTACGAACTGGATGATCAGAAAGATAAACTAAACTATCAACAGAAATATTTCTACCTCTTTCTTACGGAGGTGTCATGAGAGCATGAATTTGTCCTCCAGAAGTGGGTCCAGTCCTCTGCCCTTGCCTTTTTGGGCAATCCTTAGCCATATGCCCTGTCTCGCCGCATTGAAAGCAACCACCCATCTTCCTTTTCTTCTTTCTGCAATCCTTAATTAGATGTCCAGGTATGCCACAAAATTTACACTTCCTCTTGTCATGGGGTTTGTTATTCTTCCCGCCTTTCTTGGAATCCGTCTTCTTATTCTACGGTCCCTCTACATTCTTGTCTAGAGGTTCATCTACCTTTGCCTCTTTCTTGCCACCCTTGTCTTTTTCCTGTAACAGTGCCATGTCCACTAGTCTCTCAAAAGTTGCACCCATAGGTATATGGGACATAGATAGGCTTTGCAGTGGCTCATTTAACCCTTTAACGAATCAGAGAGCCTTTTTATGTGGAGTGTTTACTAACTCCAGTCCGAATCTAGCCAGCTGGTTGAATTGGTTGACGTATTCCTTAACCAATAGGCTTCCCTGTTTGAGTGCTAAGAACTTCTCCATCTGTAGGCTTCGTTCAGCTTGCTAGAGGAACTTCATTTAAAATCTCATCCTGAAATCCTCCCAAGTTTCAACTGGTCTCTCCGCATTAGTAACTTCCCACCAATAAGAGGCTTCGTCCTTAAGTAACCATACAGCCAATTATATCTTCTGCCTATCGTCCACTTCGATGATAACAAACAAATCTTCTGTTTCCTTGAGCCAGTTTCTAGCTTCCACAAATGACTCAGTCCCATTAAAGTTCTTTCCACCCATAGCTTGAAAGTCCCTACATATCTTCGAGAAAGCATTCACCCGCGGAGGAGGAGGAGGAGGAACGACTGCAGCTGGGGGAGAAGGAATGTCTGCTGGGCCTGCATCATTAGCCCAAGCCTTCAAATACCTTCTGAACCAGCTAGGTATCGGTACGCCCTCGGGAAGATTAATGTAATAACCCGTAAAATGTGAACCAATTAAAAATTTTAAATTTGGTTATTACCAAAGAATTTGAATGGTTGAAATAGCATATTTCAATAAATTAAAGAATTGGGTATAGTATTGCAGTTTGTAATTTTGAATACAAACTTTGTCTGATTGTACCGGGTGGAAAATATAACGGATTTTAGCGAAACAGAAAATATTTAAATCTGTTTATGAATACCTTTCTAACGAATCTGAAAAATTGAAGTTTCATAGCGGGTGCCCTTATTTTCACACGGGCAGCCTAGTACACAAGTGACAGGTTGTTATTGGCTCTGCACTGCTGCATAGAGTGCATTTTTGGCTCATGGCGAGGCTGACTTCACAGAGATGACTTTGACTTTTTCCGCCATTACTGTACTTATATTATGATTCCGCCACAGGCGATGCAGACTGATTTACTTTCCGTATTTCTTATTATATGTATATGTACCGCCTCCGGCGATGTAGACTGATACCCTTGTTATGTCTCACTGCATGTATGTATTCCGCCTCTGGCGATGATGACTGATCACTTTCCTTTTTATTTACTAAGTTATATCCTACGCTATGCTATTCTGGTGTTATTACATGTTGTGATTCCGCTATCATATCCATGTAAAATTATTCTATTTATTGTTTCTGCTATTATCTGTTCTCTGCTATGATGATTAATGTGTTATATTCCAATGATTATCCTTAATACCGCCCCTCGGATTTTGGGATCGTCACAATTAAGATCCCAGACATGCTGAAACGAAAAGAAAAGGTTCAAAACAAAGGATAGAAAGATAATGCATATGGCTTTGGGGATTATGCCTCTAAAATAAAACAACATTTTTCTTGAAAATGCTTCTTTAAATTTCTTTTTGAAAATAGTTTTCAAAATTTTTTATCTGATCTGGTAAACCATCGCTCTGATACCAAGTGAAACACCCCACCTCTGTTAATGTCACTCACAAAGGGAATGCATTAACTTTGGTGAAGCATTTAGGTAAAAGACACAGATAATTTACAAGACAGACATATAAACAGCGGAAAACTGAAATTCATTTCATAAAAGCGTGATTCATTCAAAATATTACAAGCAATGTCTCAAAATCCAACTTCTAAATTATTACAATGAAACATCTGTCTTGATTTAAAACTCTAAGTACATAAAGAAGCATAAAACAGTAGTAAAGTAGCATAAATCCACAATAAATGTGTAACCACGACCATAGCCCAAGAAGAAAGAATCCAAGCAATAAATCTACTCTTTTCAAACTAGAAAAAGTTTGCACTAAGCTGAAGTATTCCCTCCCTGCGGACCTGCCGGGGGGGGGGCGTAAGAAAAGAAGGTGAAAGAAAATAGGTCAGACATAAGTCTGGTAAGCCCAGTGATTATTCAACACGTAAACAAGTAAAAGAATCATGACATGAATAAACTGAACATAGGACAATACCATAGAAATAGATAACATAAGCTAAGGCAAGATAAACTGAATATACTTATCGCACTCATTTCCATTTCTATGCACCTACTACGAATGTTTCAACTACCATCATGTGTTTATAACAAAGTGATCCCTTTCCCGATCGGCTTCTACTCGCATGCATTTCTTACTTGTGTCATTCGGCCCCGCTCGATTGTAGATACATGTGCTGGTCCCACCATGGGGTGTATCAATTCCTATGGCGGCAACCCGACACAAATTCAAGATGCACAGTGTCTACTACTAATGCCCAGTGCCTGCTTTTCCACTCCGGAGTACGTGCACGCCCATACTCCGTCGGAACTACACTGCTGCACCCCCTATCGCTATTTTGACTGCTTATAATCAGCCCAGCAATCGTGTCCCACCCTGCCTAGTTCAGGGTACCGTGATACATCTATGTGTGCTACTGCTGAAATGGGTCCCCGTTACTAGGGTTTCCTAATCAACATGTTATAACGTTAAGTGTTCTCAAAATTTACCTACCCTCACCCATCTGTTTTGCTAACATGTTGTATTGGTTAAGTGTTGTCTTAATTAACTTAACCCTACCATTCTTAGCATGTCTGTTCCTTAGCTTTAATTCATTCATTAAAGCACCAACCTCTCACATTTGATCTATATTGTTGCGGTCACTGGATGTGTCGGGCGGTTCCAAGCAGTCATACACCGCTACTCAATCTAACCTCGGGTTTTTGGGGCTTAATGCGCTAATCTCTCACATTAGATTTATATTGTTGTGGTAGCTGGATGTGCCGGGCGGTTCCGGATAGTCTTACACCGCAACTCAATCTAACCTTGGGTTAGACATGTTCATCTTTTGCAAATTTACATATTTTTCATATATGTCTAAATCTATGTGTCAAAATTTCCACAAGTTTAGTAAATACAAGTTTATGCCACATTCCCAAGCTATGCCCACAATTTACTAAATTCAATTTTCCCCGCGTTATAATTGCATGTATAACGAGATTCAATCAAGTTTCAAATGAACTTAGTATTCACAAAAGCAAGTAAAAAGGGGAAAAATAGAGAAGGAGCATAAGAATTGACATAAGGAAAAATAGGCATGTAAAGATGTACCAAATTCAAGAATCATGTTTCAATGTTGTACATTAACACTATGTTTAAACAAGCTAAGAAATTCACACAACAGGTATAAAGATTAGATAGAATTGGACTTAAGAGAATTACTAATTTAATGTACAACATGATAAGTCCCATTTGATAAATCACAATAGTCTCATAGGAATAGGTTGTACAACACGAAAAGTTCCATCCTATAAATCACAACAGTCTCACAGGCATGATAGGTTCATTTATGTCCGTCCAACAGTCTCATAGTCATGATAGGTTCTATTATGTCAGTCCAACAGTCTCATAGGCATGATAGGATCTATTATGTCAGTCTAACAGTCTCGTCGGCATGATAGGTGCCATTACATCAATCACAATAGTCTCATAGGCATAAGAAATTTAGACTAGACAAAAGGATAGGCATTAATCAGAATTAGGCATCGTTCTAGATCGAATTATTACTATCATGATTTCTATTAGATGTTTAAATCTAAATAATAACTAAACTTACAGAAAAAGGACGTATCTTGTATTCTGGGATCTGATTTTTGAATTTGAAAAGCTATCCTTTGATGTTCTTCTAATCGATTACTAGTTTGGATTTATTTTCCTAGCTAGGTGAAAATGAAGGAGGCTAGGCTAGCTTGTAGACGAACAACACAACGACACCATAGTCTTAGGGTTATGAGGTTAGGGTCTAGGTTTGGCTATGTATATATAGATGTCTAGGATTAATTCTAGCCTTTAGATTAGTCTAGGAGAAATTAGAGCCATCAAACCAAAGAGATGTGTCATCCAGCCAATCATAGCACGACACATAAGCCCTAACACATCAGAAATTGGTCATTGGCCAATCAGGGAAGGCCACATCAGCTCAGAGCTACTAAAATTCGTTACAGGAATCAGATCTCAAAGGTGTCGACTCCCTATAGGAGGGTCGACACCTATGTCGACTCCCCTATAGGGGGGTCAACACCTATGTCGACTCCCCCTGAGGGGGCAACACCCTAAGGGGGAATTTTCCCGCTCAGCCTGTTCTGTTTGAATTTTGAATTATGAACTGGATTTTTTATTTAATTATTATTTTCTATTTATTCTTGAAATCTTTTGAACTCCATAACTTAACATACGGAGTCCAATTCACATAAACTTGGACTCTATCTCAAGCAAAATTCCGAGACGAACGCAATGGCGTATCCCGTTTCCCTTAATTCTTCTTCTAAAAATTAAGTGTTCTTAGATTTGTTAATTTTAATATTCACAGAAAATATGGGGTGTTACATGAAACTTCTGAAGAGTCATGCTTTTCTTCGTGCATAGAGGCAAGAAAAGATTACATTACCTATATTTTATTTGTCCTTGACCTATAGGCCAAATTTTTAGGAAGACATATTACACTTTGATTATAACAATTTACTACTATACTCTCATGAAAAACAACTGAGTCACATATTAAGTGCTTTAAAAAAGTGATTCCTTAGCTGTTTCTACAACACATATTAATCATGCCTCTGTTATTTATAAGAGTACAGTAATCTACAACCTTGCTTTCTAACTAATATCCATCTTTCCAAGTGTAAAGTCATAACCTATAGTTGACTTCCTTCGATTTTTGTCTTTGACGTAATCTACATCAAAAAATCCGACCGCGTTGAAATATTTCATTTTACCATAAAAAATAAGGCCACAATCTATCGTTCCTCTAAGATACATCCAAATGCACTTCACTGCTTCTAAATGTGATTCACCGTAATATCCACATAGTGACCAACCAACCAGTTGAATGTGCAATATGTCATGCAAATCATAGAATACATCAAGCTTCCATCTATATTAGCATAAAGTACCTTCTTTATATAAGCTTTGTCTTCGTTTAAGATCGCAAAGCTCTCCTCTGATAGATGAACTAACAAGCCTTGAGAGTATTGACTGCCTTTGTGTAACAGCCTGCATTTTACGTATCAAGGGATCGTAAAATATTTTTATTTTAGTCTCTAAGGGTTGGATCATTATCATATTTTAATATGTTGTTTATAGGGATGTGATACATGTCCTTAATTTTTACCAATTTTGTTTGTGTCCATTTATCCCCTGTCAGTCTTGTAAAGGACATAGCTTTTGACTCGGATCGAATCAGGTGTTGATACCTATGCCATTGGAAAGGAAGTGATGATTCCCTTTCCGTAGAGTGGTCACTTTAAAGATTTGGCTCAGTGGTTTGGTAGGAATCGCTGTTTAAGATTTAACAGTTGGATACTCAGGTTTGGTAAGCCATAATGGGATGATTTGGAGAGGTCCACTAGTAGGTTGGTGGAGGCTATAAATAGGGGATAGAAGGCATGGAGAATAGTTTACTTCCTCCATTCTCTCATTTGGAAGAGCTAGAGGTCTTCCATTCCTCAATTGCCTACACCTTTTCACCATTAGAGCTTAGAGAATCGAAGATCTACATTGCTTGAAGCTAGATCTAAGTCATTCAAAGAGAGAGATCATCGAACCGAAGAGTTTAGAGCAAACTCTTCGCTGTCCGAAATCATATTTTATTGTTTTTGGCTTGTGGATTTGGTGAGTGATATGCATCTCTCACGTGGATTTAATCAAGTATATGAGTTCTACAATCTTAATTTCATCATTTTCGAATCGTCTTCCTAGATCTGCATTATGGTTAGTGTATTTTCATGTGAATCACTATAGGATCTAATCTAACAAATTTTAAACTGGTAATTTATATGTCATTATATATGTTTATGCTAGTTAGATCCATCATTTTTAGTTTAATTTTCAGATTATCATGATTTAGAACATTTCCTATAATTTAATGATGATAATGGTTATTTTGATGTTGTTGATGATTTGTTGAAGTGTTTATGATTGATTTGGATGTTTGGGATGAGTGGATTTCATCGTCGTTGTCATTTGTCAAAGATTTAGTCAAATTTGGAGATATTTTGGTTAGATCTGAAGTCATGTCGTTTTTCTTCTTCTCCAAGAAATGAGCCAAGGCACAGGGAGTCATGTCGTGATAGACATGTGTCATGTCACAAGCAACATGGTGTGAACCGACATGATATGACGACATGGGGAAATGACATTGTGATGACTTCCCACAACCCCTGCACTAAACAAGAGGAATAATGCGCTGAAGGGTATGCCAGGCAGCTATGGACGATCATCATGGTATGATAACACAAACGGTACCTGTCATAAAACTCACAGCGCAAGGATAAAATATAATATAACATATACAACAGGTAATAATAGTGAAGCATCATATAATAAACTTTTGAAACTTTCATTGCATCTTGAAAGATTATCCTTACATCATAGGAAATATCAAAGTCTGTACATAAATCCTCACTACAACACTCATAGAACAACTCAAACAGCGGAAACAAAAATACTGGATAGTAATAAAACCGGTATGTAAGCCTCCAACTTGCCTCCGAATTGCAACATACTGCTCACTAAGCTACCACCTGTCACCTACCACCTAGTCTACCCATCCACAACCAGATGAATAGCTCAAGGTAATAAGAGGGAAACATAAAAACCTTGAGTCAAACAACAGTCTTAGTGAGCAATAAAACAACTAACTAACATCACCAATAAAGTATATGAGAATGGATTGATAAACATACTAATCTACCCATAACACCAGAGAAGAACTCAGCCATATCTTCCCCATATCAGACAGCGATAGTCTTTACAACATTTCAATCATACATCCTTACAAACCAGAACACCCATTTAATCATGGCAAAACACTCATGACATCCAAATTATATATCTTATGTAAACCTTCCTAATCGAACTCAAAATCACTCAAGCACAAGCCCTAGAGGCCTGAACCAATATTAGACAAGCACCCAAGGAACATCTCCTTCGATGTTGAACAATCTACATGAGACGGTACAAACAAGGAAACTAATCAACCATGATAGACTCTGGCAATCACCGCCAATCCTGCTTCAAAACCATCGTTAATCATATGACGATCAACCTTGCCATTTGTCAAGAGCTAATGGTAACCCCAGTTCTAGCATAAACTCCACATGCCTTTCAACGATACGTATGTTTGTCCAACCTTGACAACTAGGCCTTTCAATGATACCCAAGGAACTCGACCGACAACATTCCGGTCTTTTAGGTGCCCCTATTGTACCCCTGCTTTGAGCCTGTTGGAACTTACGATAACTCTCGGCCTTAACATCTCTAGTCATCCAACCTGACGACTTTTCATAGCTCAAGCAACATTCTCGAGCAACCATTACCCACCAACTCATTTTTTAGTAGTCTCCTCATTCGCTATTCTACACCGATCAACGAACACATTTCAACACTTCGAACCTTCCTACTTGAATTCACTTCGAAGTCAGAACATCACTGCGCTGCGGCACAAGTTCGGGAAGGGGGGTTGCCCCTGAATTTTTTTCCAAGCCTTTTTATTCAAATCTAAGTTATATCTGAAAAAAATATAATTTTTCAAAAATGACCCAAAGCAACTGACCCACCCTCTTGGAGCCGACTTACCCATCATAACCCTTCCCGGCCGATCCATCAATTCAAACAGGAGACCGACCGATCCATGTTCTGGTCCTATGACCGACCCACTCCTCACAAGCTCTGGTCGACCCATCATAAAGGTGAATGACCGACCGACCCGGTCTCTCACCAACCGACCCACCTCCTGGAAGAAGCAAACCGACCGATCCACCTAAAACCAACCCCTTTCCAATATCCTAGCCCGACCGACCCATGCTCAACATATTCGGACCGACCCATCACCTTAATGCCGACCGACCCTTCCATTAATGACCGACCTCTCATTACGTGCTTCCCCAGCTACACTCCGACTGATCGACCCATATGAAACCGACCGACCCAATACCTGGATAGACCCAATTTACCCCTAAATTCAACCAAAACTTTGCCAAATGACCGATTCGACAAAACCAACTCATCTGATTCATCAAATATAGTCGTAAGCATGTTATGAAATCAATAACAACATGAAAATGGCAATTTTCATCAAAAGTTATGTAAACTTCTCAAAAATCATGATAAATGAACATATGAAAAAAAAGATGGATCTAACTTGCATAAACATATGAAAATACATGAAAACTATTGGTTTTAAGTTTCTAAATTAGATCTTATGGTGATTTATATGAAAATAGATTTACCATGATGTATATCTAAGGAAAACGACTTGAATTTGATGAAAAACAAGATCAAACACTCATATACTTGATTGAATCCATGTGAGAGATGCATATCACTCACCAATTCTCTAAAACAACCCAAAATGATTGAAATATGATTCTGAATTGCAAAGAATTTGATCCAAACTCTTCAATTTGATGAACTCTCTCTTTGATTTGAGTAGATATAGGCTGAAATGATGTAGATCTTCAAATTCCCTAAGCCTTAATGGTGGAAAGGTAAAAAGAATGGATAGATGGAGAAGCTCTCACTCTTTCAAATGAGAAAATGGAGAAAGTAAACTATTCTCCATGCCTCCTACCCTCTATTTATAGCCTCCCATCCACTATTTATAGCCTCCCACCATCCCACTAATGGGCCTCTCCAAATCAGCCCATTATGGCTTATCAAACCTTAACAGGCAACTGTTAAACCTTAAAATAGCGATTCCTCCCAAACCACTGAGCTAAATCTTTAATGTGACCACTCTACGGAAAGTGAAACACCATTTCCTTTCCAATGGCACTAGTCTCAACACCTGATTCAACTCGAGTCAAAAGTTATGCACTGTACAAGACTGACAGGGGAAAATGGTCACAAACAAAATTGGTAAAAATTATGGACAAGTCTCACATCCGCATAAGAAACATATTAAAATATGAGAATAATCCAACCCTCAAGGAATATAATAAAAATATTTTACGATGTTCAGATACGTAAAATGCAGGCTGTTACAGACATGGAGCTAACGACATGGTGGATACCGAGCTGATGTAAAACGACATGGTGGTACAACATGGTGGGGCCGACATGGTAGTATGGGTTGGAGAGTCATGTCGTGATCTATTGGAGAGTTATGTCGTGATTGGGTTGAAGAGTCATGCAACGATCGCCTTGTGAGTCATGTCATAGCCGACATGTGAAGTCATGTCGTAGCCGACATGGAGGGTCATGCCATATGCGACATGGGGAGTCCTGTCGTGTTAGACATAGGGTCGTTTCTAGAAAAATTAATTCGGGTACGACCCAGATTTGAAAAAAATGACCTGAAAAAAATTTCGGGTAGAGCTGCTCGAATCTGTGCCAAAGCGCAATGTCGTCTAAACGCTGTGGTTAGTGGTATGAACGTTGTGGTTCAGAGATGTTGTGACTTCGAGGGAAATTCAAGTGGGAATATTTAAAGTATTGAATGTGTTCATTGATCGGTGTGGAACAACGAATGAGATGACAACTCAAAGGTTGTGAGCTGGTGGATAATAATTGCTTGAGAAGGTTGCTTAGGCTATGAAAAGTCATCGGGTTGGATGACTAGAGATGTGAAGGCCGAAAAATTATCGTTGTCGTAAGTTCTAGCAGGCTCAAAGCAGGGGTATAATAAGGGAACCTAAAAGACCGGAAGGTTGATGGTCGAGTACCCTGGGTATCATTGAAAGGCCTAGTTGTCAAGGTTGGACAAACATGCGTATTATTGAAAGGCATATGGAGTTTATGCTAGAACTGGGGTTATCATTAGACCTTCACATATAGCAAGGTTGGCTTTCATACGATTAACGATAGTTTCAAAGTAGGATTGGCGGTGATAGCCAGAGTCTGTCATGGATGATCGGTTACTTTATTTGCACCATCTCACGTAGATTGTCCAACATCGAAAGATATGTTTCTTGAGAGCTTGTCTGATATTGGTTTAGGCCTCTAGGGCTTGTGCTTGAGGGATGTTGAACTCGATTAGGACGGTTTACGTGAGATATATATAATCTGGATGCCATGAATGCTAGTGGTGTTTGCTTTTGATTGCCAAAAATGAATGATTATTTTGATTACCATGGATATATAGTTGAAGTGTCTGATGTAAAGGTTGTCACTGTATGATGGAGAGAAGACGGGGTTGAGTTCTTCTTTGGTGTTGTGGGTAAATTAGTTTGTTTATTTACCCATTCTCATATAATTTATCGATGATGTTAGTTAGTTGTTTTATCGCTCACTAAGACTGTTGTATGACTCAAGGTTTTATGTTTCCCTCTTATTAACTTGGGCTATTCATCCGGTTGTTGATGGGAAGACTAGGTGGCAGGTGACAGGTGATAGCTTAGTGATGACGATGTTGCAGTTCGGAGGCAAGCAAGAGACTGGCATTTTATCTTACCTATAATATAGTATTTGGATTTCCGCTGTTTGTTTTTCTTCTCTGAGTGATTTAGTGAGGCAAAGTTGTATAAAAATTATCCATGTATACGGATATTACTTTCTTGTTGTTATGGAAGTTTGGTGTTTTCTGCTTTATTATTAATACCTGTTGTACATGTTCCATTATATTTTATCCTTGCGCTGTGAGTTACGATAGGTTCCGCTTGTGTTATCATACCTTGACGATCGCCCATAGCTGCCTGACACATCTTTCAGCGCACTATACCTCTTGTTTAGTGCAAGGGTTATGGGCGAGCGTCACATTTGGTATCAAAGCTGTAGTTAATGATTTTAGCCAAAGTTCGAAGACGTAATTACATATAAGAGACATATTTGTTGATTTAAGTTGGATGTATACTATATGATATTATATAGTATAGTAGTATTTGTACTTCTTTAGCATCTTTTCTTGCAAGTGGCTAATCATTCTAATTTGCAGATTTAGAATGAGTCGACAGGCTTCAAGACATACTGCTAGGGAAGTTGTTGTGCCTTGAGGGGGTAATGGCGGTGCACCAGATTACCCATCCATGTTTAAGGCCATGATGGGGGTAATGGATGAGTTGTTTACATCGATGTTGTTGTTTGGTGATGACTTAGTCAAGTTTGGAGTTAGATTGGTTAGATATGGAGTCGAGTCGTTTTTGACATGGGTCATTGATGACATGGAAGAATTTAGGTCATTGGGGCGTTGGTTCATGGATTGTTACTCAAGAAATGAATTCAGGTCATCCAAAGTTAGGTCGGGTCATTCATGACCCAAGGATTCAGGTCGTTTGTGACCTAAGGAGTCGGGTCGTTCATAACCTGATAAGTTGGGCTGATATGCTATGAATCGAATATTAACCAAATGACATATGTTTTCGGCTCGATGGTGGTAGAGGTTTCATGATGTATTCAATGAGGGATGTTGAAGTGCTATGATGTGTTCGTTGATCGTCATAATGCAACGAATGTGAAGACGACTCAAGGTGGCGAGGTCGTGGATAATGGTTGCTCGAGAAGAGGCTTGAGCTTATGAATAGTCATCGGTTTGAATGGCTAGAGATATCGAAGGTTGCGGGATTATCGTTGTTGTAGGTTATAGCAGACTCAAAGAAGGGGTTTAATAGGACGAATAAAAGACTAGAAGTGTGTGTCACCCCACGTCTGTTAATGTCACTCTTTAACAGAATGCATTAAGTTCATTGAAGCGTTATAGGTAAACAGAAGCAGAATCTCACAAGACAGATATACAAATATTAGTGGAAATTAAAACTTTATTTTTCAGCAGAAAAACATCTTGGTTTCAAAATCTAATTACAACATCAAACTGAGATACCGAAATAAAATACATTAAATAAAAACATCCGTCTTGCACTAAAAACCATCATAGTACAGAAGTAAAAAGCTAAGTCCCCATAAGTAGCCACAAGAAAGTAGACAAAAAATCAAAGTGGTACATCGAAGCAAATCCAAATGCAAGAAGATGCAGAAGAGAGAGTCCTAATCAAGCCTAAGCGTTCCCACCCTAAGAACCTGGGGGAGGGGGGAAGGAAGAGAGAGAAAAGGAAATAAAACGAGTCAGACATAAAGTCTGGCGAGTCTAGTTACTTTTAGCATATAAATAAGTAAGAGTATCATGACATGCATATAAAGTAGATGAGAGATAACAATATCATATAACAGGTATGAACAAGATGGGTAGGATAAATAGAACAGATTACGCTTCTCAAATACTTTTCTCTGCACCAATACTGGTATACTGAATTAAGTGTAATCCAGTTACTTAACAGAAACAGAATGATCCCAACAAAACATAAATGGTAGATTTAGGTGTACTTTTAGCAACGGGTTTTACCCCAAACTGAAATAACGGGTACCTAAACAGAAATAACGGGTGCTATCCCAAACAAAAATAACAGGTACCTAAACAGAAATAGATGTACCCTAATTACTACCCCCAACGATCGGCTCCATACCACGTAAATACCCTGTGTCGACCCCATAGTAGGGTGTATTACTTCCTAAAGTGGCAACCACCAGAAGGACACAGACCTATTTAGAGGTGTTATGGCGTCTTATTTTCTTAGACAGATCAGACCCATGCACGCACATGACCTCATTAGAACACGCCATCAGAACCTCGCATCCCAAATGAACCATTATAACTAGCTCAGTAAGCGTGCCTTGACCCATACCTAGTGCGGGGTACCCTTTTAAAACTATAATGGTTTACTTACTAATATGGGTCTCACACAACAGGCGACACAAGTCAAACCCCTAAACTTGTGTCCCCAATCAACTAGGATTTCTTAAGTTTTACACAGGCTAATAGTGTCCCTACAACCCCAAAAGATTAAAAAGTTTACTTAACCCCCAACATATCAAACATATTACATAAGTGTCATACGGTTCCATTAATATGTTCCTATTATTTACATATTCATACACCTCATATTTTAGTTATATCTCATAGTATATGTTATGCCCCAAATTTTAGTCATAATCATAGTACAGGTTATTCCCCCAAATTACCATTCCCAATCATTCCCAATTTAACCCCATTTCGTTCGTATGCATATTTCACGATATTGGCCCAGGCCAAAAAAAAGGGAAAGAGAGGAAGAACAGAATATGCATAAAACAAAATAAGCATATAATAACTTAGATGGGCATATGATAATAGAAATAGGCATATCAGAAATATGCATATTAGAACTGAATAGCAGATCATGTGTACATGTGATAGTAGGATTGGGTAGGTACGAATTAGATTCTTAACAGGCGTAGGTTTTAGATCCGGATTTATAAACATGCTAGGATAACTTGTTTAAATGTTTATATCTAAAAATAACATGAACTCACAAAGACTGGATCTAAAGAACAGAGAATGATATGTTGAAGTTGTAGAAGAAATTCTTGTATGCGTATAGGCTGTTGTTGAAGAAAAATAGGCTAATTCAATCTAGGCTGGGGCAACATCTTCTTGTCTCCACTGTTTTAAGTGAATAAAACAATATAAATGTTGTCCTATATATAGCCTACTCTCAACGAATCTCGTTCAGAAACAATTCCAGGTTCAGGAAATGAACCTTGATTGATCTGGGGTGGGTCTACCCTAGGGTCGACACCCCTTTGAGTGTGTCGACACTCTTGGGGCGTGGGTCGACCCCCAACGGGTCTCAGCCACATGTCCCTCTCCCTCTTCGATTTTGAACTGTTTTGAAATTTCTGGTTTGATTTAATTTATATATATTTCTCTTATATGTATACAAACTTCAAACCTTAATATCTCCTTGATACAATGTCCGTTTTATGCAAACTCGGAGTCTCTCTTAAGAAGAATTCTGAGATGAACGCAATGGTATGGTCTGTTTTACTTAATTCCCAATATTCAATTAAGTTTTCTTTGGTTTATCCTTATAATGTCTTTTAAAATTACGGGGTGTTACATTCTCCCCTGCTCAAAGAATTTCTTCCCCGGTATCTCTAAGTTAAGAAGAATGTTTATCCTAACATATATCAACCATTCACTCATCCATCAATCGCAGCATCCATTGTCCTTAAAAGAATTCTAATGCATGTATGAACATATGCAAATGTGTGTGTATATGTCCTTACACTAATGCGAAAAATCAGGCGATCGACTGATTCAGTTGACCTCCTTAATGCAATTTATGTTCGTGTCATGTAACCAAAATATATGCAAATAACCCTAGTATAAATGTAAGTTCTATCACAATCATTCATCCAAATGTAACATCCATATGATGGTACATCCATTTTCATCCATAAAATTTAAAAATGCACACACACCCATATGTAATATGTAAGTGATTGAGCCGATTTAATGCCTAGTGCATGTGTATATGCATCGACGAGCAACCACTAGCAAACATTTACATCCACTTGCATCCATCAAACATAACATGTTTTAAACACATGTTTACACCCATTGATTTTCTACCTAAAGGTCAAAAATTTGATCGATATAATATATTCAAATGATAGAAGCAAGTATGAATAAAAACTTAGAAAAAGAAGTTAAGAATATACCGTTGAAAAGAAAAGGGTATGAAGCACCAATCTTGTCTTCAGTCTCCCAAATTGCATCTTCGCAGTTTTATACCCAATAAATTTTCATCAGTTTGACTTCTCAGTGGTGAAGCTTCTTAAACTCTGATCCAAGTATACGGGTAGGAACCCGTCTAACTATCGCCTCCCGTTCTACCTCTACTTCCTCTAGAATGTTTGGCTTAACTACCTCTATTGTGTCGTGCAGAAACTTCCTCAAATGAGAAACGTGAAAAACATCATGAACACCCGCCAATCTCTCTGGTAGCTTTACTCTATAGGCCATTTGACCAATTATTTCCACTATGGGAAATGGCCCTACAAACCTTGGTGCCAACTTCCCTACAGATCGAAAGCGAACCACATTCCTCAAAGGCGAAACTTTGATGAAAACCATGTCTCCTACTTCAAACTCAATACCAGTCCTCCTCTTATCAGCATACGACTTCTGCCTGTTCTGAGCTGTTTTCATATGTCTGTGGATAAGATCGACCTTTTCTGAAGTTTCTCTAATCATCCCAGGTCCAAGTAGAAGCCTATCCGTAGACTCCCACCAACAAGTCGGGGATCTACAAAGTCGTTTGTACAGTGCTTATAAGGGTGTCATGCCTATACTATCCTGATAAATGTTGTTGTAGGCGAACTCAACCAATGGAAGATGCTCCTCCCAAGTCCCTCCGAAGTCTCGGATACATAGCCTCAAAAGATCCTCAAGAACTCTAATCACCCTCTGTTGACGGCAAAAAATGTCGTAAACACCAAAGATTCCTATTACTAGGAATAGTTAATTTGGTCGCAAGACTAAGTAAGAGAAAGCGGTAAATGACACGAGAATTTATAGTGGTTCGACCGCGGATTGGGCCTACATCCACTTTGGAAGGATGTTGAACTTTTATTAATCACTCGAGAATTACAAGGTAGAGCCATGCTCAATGCATTCACTTTTATAATTGCCATATGCAAGGTATTTGGGAAAAAGAACATTTAATTCTCCTTCTTCCTCAAATAGGAGATGCCATTAATGAGGCTCAAGAAGCTCCAAGAAGGTCTCAAGTGAAGAAAATCCAACCCCTTTGAAGTGTGAGGCCATGGGCTATTTATAGGAGTGGGGGCAGGTAGGATTAGGTAGGAGTAGGTAGAAATAGGGACTACATGCAGAAAATTCGAACCCACCAGTCGCACTAGCAAAAATTTTGAACCCGGGGCTGGGTTCGAAATTTCGCACCCGCTGGGTTCGAAATTTTGTACCTGGGGTTGGGTTTGAAATTTCACACTCACTGGGTTTGAAATTTCGGACCCAGGGCTGGGTTCAATAATTCGCACCCGCTGGGTTCGAAATTTCAAACCCGGGGCTGGGTTTGAAATTTCGAACCCGGAGCATGGTTCGAAATTTCGTACCTATTGGTTTCGAAAATTCTAAGTCGGAGATGGGTGCGAAATTTCACACCTACTGGGTGCGAAATTTCGCAGCTGCAAGGTGCGAAGTTTGCTTTTAGAGATGCGTGTGAACCGTAGGTTCGGACGCTTCGAGAGTCGTGATTCCTTTAGTATTTGACGCCTCGACTCAGGAACGGTTCGGACTGCGAGGCCTTTGTTTGGCAAGGTTTGGAGGAGCAGCGAGGTTCGCGGAAGTTTTTGGTTGAATCCAGACTTTGAGTCGATCTGGTCGGTCACCACTGGGACTGTGGGGCCCCGGACCCCCACCGGCGCTGCGCCCCGACCCGTTGGACGGCTCGCCTTCGGCTCGGAGTATAGCTCGCCTTCGGCTCGGCTGTGAACGGATATTATGGAGGTCGAGTTCGAGGGATGCAACATTCTGCTGGTGGCCAGACTAAGGTCTTCTGGTACTGGCAACACCTCTGGGCTGTAAAATCACACGATATGCCGAGTCAAGCATGTCTTGCGTACTTTTGGGAACCGGACCAAAAGGCCAGTTAACATTTTCCCCCTCAAAGTATGTCTTGTGTGAACGAGACGTGCTTTGAAGTAAGATAAGTATGGCGATGGACGAAACGATCTCTGTTGCATGCATAGTGACTGGTCGTGACCTTTTCCTTGAGTTGTGAGTCGGGAGTGCGCTGCTTCGGAGCGTTTGAGGCGCATCATTGAAATCTATCGGTATGAATTTCAGACTCTAGCATTGCTAAGAGCATTAACTCACTACAATCTTGCCGCTTAGGCGTCAACCTGCCCAAAGCGCCTAATTGTTGTAGGTTGGAGAGTCTGATTGCTAGATGCCGACTCCCGATTGCATCAAAGTGCAAATGGTTAATTGTCAAGTCTAAATCGCGTATGCATTCACACGTTTGCACCTGGTTTCACGTAATGCAACCTGAGTTGGAATAAGCCATCATGAAAGTGGATTGCATGCCATGGGCTTGTAATAGCGCAATTTAGCTTCTCGAAAAGTTTTCGGGTCGGAAGCCGACTGTTTGGTGTGTACAATTGAACCCTTAAGTCTTGTGGGCATGCATTTGAATCAAGTCGGTCTGCTCAGTTGAGGTTTCCAAAGCGTGTATGAATGGTCATTGCCATAGCCTAGGCGTGCGATCGCCCTAAGTGGTTGTTGAAACGTTGTTGGGATGGAGCTTGATTGCATGGAGGATGCCAAAATACTTCATTTATTCTTTGGACGCTTGAGGTATCGTTAGGTTTCCTGGAGAAGGGAAGAGAGATATGGAAAGTAAGAGGTCTTTCAGATTTGGCACTCAAGAATGTGGAGCAACGGATCTTGGGAAGCGGGATTAGGAATTCGGCTAAAGGTCGCCAAGTATGCGTGAATACGGGATTGGGCTTCGTGTCCCGGACCCTTAATAAACCCTCTTGGATTTTCAAGAGGTCGAAGTCGCTTTGAGAGACGCGATAATCTAGCAAGTGAGTGGGAGCACGATGCATAAATTCACACTTCAGTGACTTAGTCTTGGCTCTAAGCTTGGGCTAGTAAATTTAAACATTTGCATGGCACCCGATGAGCGGACAGTGATCAATGAGTTTTGGTCTCGTGGCACGGTCCTAGAGGGATGGACTTGCTTGGACTGTCGGCTCGAATGTTTATGTAGGAGGTTGAAACATAGTTGAGCTATCAATCTCGGGATCCGATCTATAACCAAACCATGACGCGGCTTCATCTTGACTCAGGCGTTGCGATTGGTTATGGCTATGCCGTTAATTGTTGAGGCTAAAGGTTGCCACCATGTTCCGGAGTGTTTATTTTTGTAGACTCCGGGCACTGATGGAAAGCCGAAAAGCCTTCAGGGCCTGGACTCTAGCTCTGAAAGCTTTCGTTGCGAGGTGAAGGCGCTCTTAAGATGGTGGCTCTAAGGGATGTTGTGGAGATGACGCCAGTGCAGGTACTGAAGGGATCTGATCGGGCCTTGAGATTGCCAGGTCGATGCGATAATCGGTAGAGGGACGCCCCCAAGCCCAAGTATCTGCTAGATTTTGCTCGATGTCAGGGACGAGCTTGCAAGTCTGGATCGTTGCTCAATGTTTCATGTCTGGTCTGTAATTGAAGTTGAATGCCACACAATTGATTGGCGAGTGATTCTTGCAATGGATTTATTCGGACTGTTTGTAATCACTGCCATAGTTATTAAAACTAGGTGTCGTCACCACGTTCCGATGCGCTTATAGGTAGGAAGTTGTTGCATCGAGGGGTGTGGGTCAGCTTCGTGTTACGTTTAAGTATGAGTTTGCTGGCAGGGCGTTGAAACTTTGGGAACCCAACGAACCGGCTATGGAAACTCAAAAACTTGCATCGAGATATGAATTTTTTATTTCATGTACTAGGAACTTGTCTGAATTCTCCATTTCCTCGGGGAACTGGCGGTTGTATTACTCCCTCTACCCTTTGGTTCGGGCTTCTATGCCCAGTTTTCCTAGTATTGGTGGGAGGTTAGAAGTTTCCGAGACCCGAGCTTTTGGGTCCGGATCATCCTCGTGGCGAGGCATATGTTCCTCTTTGTAATGGTTGCCCCGAAGGTTGTACCGATGGAAATACCAGCGCGAAAGTTGGTGTGGATCCTCCTCATGTCCTGCAATGTGTAAGCTAGTGCAAGGATAAGTGTGGGGCTGCCCCTAAGCTCGAGTACTTGCTAACTGACGAGGATGCGGGCAATGAACCCTTAGAAGTCAAACAGTTGCTTCTTTTACTGGGAATCCCCCCTTGGAGCGGAGGCGACATCAGTTTTTGCCCCCGTGCTTCCTAAAGCGTCCGAGTTTCGGTTGGAGTTACAGCGGGACCAATCTAGAGAAGTAGGAGAACCCTTGGCTTCGGGATCCCATGTTTATATGAGTCTCTCTAGAGGAGGAGAAATTGTGGTTGACCAAAGTGCTCATGCGACGGGCGTAGCTGATGTAAGCGTGCAAGCGATGCAAGCTAAGGTGGAATATTAGGAAGCCCGAATGGTGGAAAAGTTTGAGGAGCCAGAGGGGAAGAGGAAGAGGATGACACTGTCATACAAGATGCCTGGGCAAAGGCTAGCTAGGGTGCTGAGGAGAAATCTGCTACTACGGTGGCGAAAAAGTAGGCCGGTATTGAAGTGGAGATGGAGAGGGCCTTTGAGTAGGCTAGGAAAAAGGAAAGCCACTGATTATTCCCAACAAAAGAGGGCGAGGGGACCCTTAGCAAACTTGAAGCGGCTGCGGTTATGTGACTCCGGGACAAGGGGCTAGCTGATTATAAGCCCATCGAAGATGCCGAGAAGAGAGTGGAGCTGGGCGCCAGGGAGGCTTGGGGAGAAACCCAGGTTGCACTGGCCCTTGTTTGTTACACCATCCCTAAGGCATTGCTATGTATTGCCGTCGGGGGAGTCACGATAATTACACGCAGCGAGGATGATGGCGGGAGGTGCACATCGATGTCTTATGAATCCGTCAGTCTTGTGAAGAGTAGAGAAGGAGGAAGAGATTCCGGAAGGAAGTGGCCCATCGTTGTTGGTGACCTGCCAAGTGCCGAGCCTGTACACAAAAAATAAAAGACAAGAGAAGGATGAGTAGTATCAATAATTGTTAAGGGAGTTATAGATACTTTGGGTTAAGTAGACCGATAGTATATGCGAGTGTGGCCCTCGCTTTCGGTCCCTAAAGGTATGGTGTGGTTTTCGTGTACACCCTGTCATCATAAAGAAGAAATGCTAGACATGTAGCATATTCGGGGTGTGTGTGTGTGAAATGGAAAATGAATTAGTAAAGATCGCGATTTGTGTCAAGTGTTTGGATGTTCTTCTTATGCTTTCGGGTGTCCCATAGTTGCATAAGCATACTTATCGTCACACTTAACAAAAAAGCGATTGTGTACCGCACTCTGGGTCGATATTCCAGAGGGGTGTGATTGTGTACCGCACTCTGAGTCAATTATTCCAGAGGGGTGTGATAGAGCGCAGGCTTCTAGTAAGTTTCCCTCAGCTCAGAAAACCCGTAGTTTGCGAAACCAGGCTGAGCGCCTGCTGTTTTGGTTGGCCCGGGGTTAAGCCCAAGTATAGCGAAGGCGTAGGGCGTCATGTTGTGCGGTCCGCCAGGTGGGTGGCTCTCCCGACGTTCATTGGGTTTGAGGCGAGCCGCCAGGCGTCGTCTATTAGCCGGTGTAAAAAAGCTCCGATCATCAACCTGTATGGTCCGATCGTGGCCATGAGCTGCACCTAAGCCTTTAGGGCTTCGTGGAGAAACAATCTAAGATCGGTCTTGGTGCTGCGCCAAGATTCGACCGACACCAGTGAATGGCGAAGAGAGACTTTCATCACTCTTATTCTATCATTGGGTGGCCGTGCTAAGTCGCCTGGGCTTGGACGCGGAACGATTTATCCTCGGTCTCGGCACGGGGCCGAGATTCGAGTTCGTGGTTACTTATACTCGGTCGCGCCGCAGGCCGGCGACTCGAGTAGCGTTGCCGGCTCTCGTGCTCGGGGTGCCGATCGTAGCCAGTGTTGTTTGGCCTCGATGTTGAAACGAGGTTGGCATGGCGGCACCGGCTCCCGTGCTCGGGGAGACAATGCGACGATCGAATGTTTGTACGTAAGTTGTTTGTCAGGATTAATCAAACATGTCATGAACGTCATGCACAGAGTAAACATGGAAGGGTGATAGGAAACTGAACATCATTTCTAAGGCCAATTACGGTAGTAGTAGCCCTTATAATGCCTTGAACTGCAGGAAAGCAAGACATTGTTGGAAGGCGTGAATCAATTGTACGCTAAGTTGTGTAGAGTAAAGGTAAAGATGCTAATTGTTCCGTGCCCTTGGGAGTTCGGCTCCGTCCATAGTTGAGAGTTTGAAGGTTCCATCGCTGAGTTTCCATTGTGTGAGTATGGGCCTTCCTAACGAGGAGTGAGGCCTGCAGGTGGAAGAAAGGCCCATTCGAAGACGAGGCCGCCAATGCGCGTTCACGCGGGCCCTCGGCTGAGCTTTCAAACGTGCCCCAAGTGGTCAGAGTTTCATTTGTAGGAGGATGGTTACGATAAAGCAAAGAGGAGGTGTGTCTTGGAGAAGTGGCCTTGCTTTGCGTTTTCATTTCATCATTTTTTTCGGGCCTATATATACATAACCGGAATGAGGCATCTATCCGTGAATGGATGATTTTGTTCGAATCATAACAGTAATGACTATTGGAAAGGTTGCGACCCTTTACCAACAGACATTTCCGTCGGTAATTGCGTTTGAGTTCCCATTTTTTGATGATGTATATGCCATCTTTATGATATTGAATCATCTCTCTCGCCTTCTCTATACATACATACATACATACATACATACATATATATATATATATATATATATATTTATGGGTGAGCTGATGGTGTTAATGAGTTGATGGCCGATTTCTCCAATGATAAACTCGGGGATTGTTGTATCATAGACGATGGTCTTGGGGATGACAGAGAACTGGAATTCTCGGGCTCGCTCCCGAACGTTCCTCCGCTAATGCTTCCCAATGTGCCCCCTACTGGTTGGTGGAGGTCGGGAGCGCCGTATGGAGGGCCAAAAAGGATATGACACAACGAAAAGGAAGTGTCTTTTACAGGAGAAAGTTTGCCTTTAGTTTCTGTTCTGCTTCCAATGAGGGTAGCATAGACAGAGAGGAGTTGTAAACTGTTATCTCCGATGATAACCTAAAGTCAACTGCGCCATGAAAGCTGTAGTCCTAATGAGGTGGGGGATGATCTTAAGGGATTAGTTGTCGGTCAAGGTCGTGTTTAGTGGAAACCTTTGATGAGCGCTGAGTAGCTCAGAGATCCCACGCACTGAGGATCCTCGATGAGCATCGAGTGGCTCGGAGTTCCCATGCGGATGAGTTCCTCGCTGCCGTTCTACAAGTGATGAAACATATTTGCCTTGTATCCGCGGATGTTGTAGAACCGACAATATCCTGTAGAGTTCCTTGGTGTGCTCGTCGTACTTTTAGGTCTTGGCCTTTTGCATGGTCGAGGATTGCATGCATGGTCGACAATCACGCGGAAGATCTCCTGAATCTTTGATTGCTTTTGGTCGGTCCATGCTCTTAGTTCGAAATTAGGTGGTATGCCATTTGTAAGCTGGACAAGTGCGATTCGAGGAGTAGGTATCTTTACTTCGGCCAAGGCGATATGGGATCTTGCGAGATATCCTTTGAGAGTTCCATGGATGCCTTAGAAAATGTTCAAGACTGAGAGGATATCTCTGGGAATTACGGCATGCATCCTAGACTGCGTGACCCATCTCCTATCGAGTTATTCGAGAGTGGAGACAGTTCGAGGTGGACGTCGAGAGAACCCGGATAGAGCTGTCTTGCATAAGGAAGGGGAAGCGCTTGCACTTTATGGCATTGGCGATGTGTAATGAATCCATGTGCCATTTGTGGTGGCTAATGAAGCGTCGAGAATCATGGCTTCTTTAAGTATGGGGTAAGTGTTACCATGTTGAAGTGAATGGGTTACGCATCTTATTGGTTTCTTAGACGTCGCAGGCATGCCCGCGTGGTTCCCTCATGGTTCCATGGATCGTGCCAGTGATAATTGGAGGTTGGGCTCCGGCCTCATTATAGATGTCGTGATCTAATCCAGGACTTTTGAGCCTAGCACGCCTAGCACGCCTAGCTGTTGGAAGAGTGGAACCCTGGTTGTGAGTGGCGATAGTTGGGCTATTCCGAGTAGAAGATTGGTTATTCGGACTCGGTTTGTTACTCTGTTCTTTAGGTGTAAGTGATAGTGGTTCGATCATCATTTCATTTCTGTTGCCATTGTTGTTGCCGTACAAGTGTTGGAGCGGATGACAATGTTTTTAATGAGGCTGAACCTTCTTCCTTGACGTGGGTCCCTAACTTCGAAAGAAGAAATTTCCAATGCGACGAGCCGCGAGCGGGTGCGGTTCTAAGCCAGCTGAAGTAGAATGACAATGTGTTGACTTTCTTGAAGTTAGCGCATAAGGTTGATGTTAATCCTCAAATCCTAGCGTGAGGGTTGCATTCTCGTACTTCTTATTAAGTGTGTGAATCTGTGCTTGAGTCGTAGGAGCACCGAGGCCCACAAGTGGAAATAGATCTGTTTTCAGCGGGTCCTTTGCTGCTCGGGACTGGTGAGAGGTACCAGCGTCAATTGCGGTCAATAGGGTGAATGTCAGGTTTTTTTCGGAATTCTGCTTGATGCCAGTGAGAGTCATGATGCTTTTTGGACGTAATGCTCAAGGCGCTTCTTGCGGATAAGCCTTTCGATAACGTCTTTGAATTGACGGCAATTGTTGGTATTATGCCCGTACATGTCATGGTATCGACAGTACTTGCCAATATTCTTCTCATGATTAGTTGATTCCCTATTGTACGGCTTCTTATATTTAAGTGTGTTGCATGTTTCCAGATAGATTGTTTCCAAGTCTTCACTCAGCGAGGTGTAAATCTTGTATGCCCGGTGAGGGCCGGGCTTTTTGGGTTACGTAGGAACCTGGCCGTTGTCATGGATGCCTTGCCTACTGTTATTCGGCCTTTGTTTGTAGGGACCTGCCCCTTGTCCTTATCGAAGAGCTTCGCTATCTTTTCCCCTTTGATGTTGTTGTTTATGGTATTTTGTGTGTGGATTATTAGGAAGATCGGCCCTGGAGAGTCGTTTTCGTCTCGCTTCATCTTGACATAAGTACTGCCTCACCTTCTCATGGAAAGCGTCGAGGCTCTTTGGCTGCTTCTGATCAATCCATGCCCCCAAATTCGGAAGTGGGAAGTACGCCTTTCGCTAGCTGGAAGGGTACGGTGCGAGGATCTGGGTCCTCGACCTCGGCGAGGAAGACATTGAACCGGGAGAGATAGCTTTTGAGGGACTCGGCGGGTCCTTGGTATAAATTGGACAAGGTGAGGGCACTCTCTGGAGTTGGAATATGCATCCTGAATTGCTTGACCAACTCTGTCGCTAACTTGCCAAAGTTTTTAATGGAATCAAATGGGAGGTGAGAGAACTATAACTGAGGGGATAAGAAGATTGGAAAGCACTTGCATTTGACCGTACTGTTGCCCCAGCTCCAGTCCATTTGCCATTCATATCGATTTAGGAAGGCACAGGGATCAGTGGTGTCGTCTTAAAGCGGCATCTGTGGCATGCTGAAGCGTCATGGCCACTCAGCTTCATTTACCCTTTTTGTGAAGTGGTTACACCTAATGTACGCTTCCCATGAATCTTGCACATTCCCTTGCACTTCCCTCATAATTCTTCGGACCATGTTAGGAAGACAAGTTGGATGCGGATTCGCCATTGGGATCCATGGGTTTTGGCGAGGTTCTAGAGCTCTATTGCGAGGGCGTCTTATAAGATGGATGTCTGAATCATCTTCCTCCATGTCCTCGACATCTACAATCGGATCCTGATGAAGAGTGGGTTGATGCTGATCCTATTCAGGAGGGGCACGGGCTGCTGGAATAGCGGGCCCCTCATCCCGATTAGCGGCTGTTGGTTTGTGTCGAGGAAGTGGTTGGTTGGTAGGACTTGGTTTGTCATTAATGATCAAGCGAGAGCGGTCTCGGTACTGTAACCCCCCCCCCCCCCCGCTATATGTAATTGTAGCTTGGTCATCGTTGTCGTTCACATTGACATTGGCGTGGCCATTGCCATTGCCGTTGTCGAGAGCGTTAGTGCGAACAGCGACCTTGTTAATGAGAATAAACCTCCGTCTTTGATGTGGGCTCCTTGATTCGAAAGCTGAAGTTTCCAATATAGTTGGTCGAGGTCGATCATAGTTCCGAGTTCGTTTAAGTCGAGTGACGATGAGCTGACTTTCTTGAAGTTGTCGCATAAGGTCGTTGTTATTCTTCAATGCTTGGTTAAGCTTGACCGCTGTGTTCTCATATTTTTTATTATGCACGTGGACTTGAGCTTGTTTTGTGGGCGCTTCGGGGTCCACAACAAGAGGGATGGTTTCATTAGTGGTCGGGATATCCACCGGTTGAGGTTGTTGGGATGTACTGGCCTCGGCTGTAGTTGAAGATCCGACCATTGCGTTCTTCGGTCACTTTGACTTCGTGAGCGGACTCTACAACAGGTTTAGCAAGTAACCTCAAGCTCGTCGAAGGTCGAGATGACAACATGCGACAAAAGCGCAAAATTCGAGTTTTCTCAATGAAAGTACCAAATGCTAACGGCAAAAAATGTCGTAAACACCAAAGATTCCTATTAATAGGAATAGTTAATTTGGTCGCAAGACTAAGTAAGAGAAAGCGGTAAATGACATGAGAATTTATAGTGGTTCGGTCGCGGATTAGGCCTACGTCCACTTTGGAAGATGTTGACTTTTATTAATCACTCAAGAATTACAAGGTAGAGCCATGCTCATTACATTCACTTTTATAATCGCCATATGCTAGGTATTTGGGAAAAATAATATTCAATTCTCCTTCTTCCTCAAATAGGAGTTGCTATTAATGAGGCTCATGAAGCTCTAGGAAGGTTTCAAGTGAAGAAAATCTAACCCCTTTGAAGTGTGAGGCCATGGCAATTTATAGGAGTGGGGGTAGGTAGGATTAGGTAGGAGTAGGTAGAAATAGGGACCACATGCAAAAAATTTGAACCAGCCACTTGCACTAGCAGAAATTTCGAATCCGGGGCTGGGTTCGAAATTTCGGACACGGGGCTAGGTTAGAAATTTCGGACATGGGGCTGAGTTCGAAATTTCGCACCTTGTTGATACCGAAAATTGGTATAACAACCAAAATGATATTTCTAAACACGTTACCTAATCAGAGGCGAGATGCTTAGAAAGCACGTCACCTTTTCAGAGGCGGGGCGTTAGAAAACCTTTAAAGTTATGTGAGGCCATATCCAACATTCAAAAAGCATCAAAATACCAAAATAAAGAAAGAAGACAAGAATTTTATAGTGGTTCGACTCTTATTCGAGTCTACGTCCACTTTGAAGATTGGATTTCATTAATAACCAAAAGATTACAACATTTTCTCCATTATACATTCATGCAAGCTCCTTTGACATGCATACGTCCTTACAACCGGTTGAAAGAATGGATGAAAGCTTGAAGTATTTTATGCCAATCCCTCCATGAAAGCCATGGATGAAAGCTCCTTAGATTTTTGGGTGAATGATCAAGAAGAGATGAAGAAGTGCGTGGAATGCTTATGCCTGTTCCTCCATGAAAGCTATGCTCCACATGCTCCAATGCTCCATAGACTTATGATCGATGATAGAGAAGAGACGTAGGGATGCTTGGAGAAATCCCGAAAGCAATTGGACAGCACCTCCTCCTTGTTCCCGAAAAGTCCCCCAAAATGATGGAGGTAGGGTCCTATTTATAGGCGGAGAAATGGCTGAAATCTTGTATTTAGGGGCCTGGTCGGTATTTTCGGTATTTACGGAAATGCCACTGCCAGTTGTCACCAGTTGTTTCCAGCTGTCACGCCATCACAGGTCGTTTCTGGCGCTTTGGCCGACCAGGAGCTTCCACCAAAAGAAAGGACGACCAAGAGGCTAGAATGCGGAGCGGACCGACCAGAATGCTTGGAACGAACGGACCAGGAAGCCTTGAAGCTTGTTGGTGCGATCAAGAGCTAGTAAACGACCAGATACCTTGTATATTTGGAGCGACCAGAGATCTTCTGTATTTTAGAGCGATCAAAGCTCTTCAGTATTTTGGAACGATCGATAATCATTGGCCTTCGGAACGACCAGAAGCTTTTAGTTCTTTGGAACGACCGAAACAACTTCGTGTTTGAAGCGATCTGAAAGCGACCAGCTTTGGTACAACCAGGAATCTTGTATTTTTGAGAGCGACTGAAAGCGACCAGCTTTAGGACGACCAGGACTCTTGCGCTACGACCGCTCCCTTTTAACAACGACAGGACCGATCCCTTCTTCAAAACGCTTAAAACCGGCCCATATTCTCTTGGGTCGATCAGATGGATAGCATTTTGCCCCTCGAAGTTTCATAGTTTTTATAGAAACTGTGGGCTTCGAAACATTAGTGGATCGATCTGCTTCAATTAAGGGTCGGTCTTGGACGCAGTTCTCAGGGGTCGGTTCTGGAATTAGCTTGAGGGGTCGGTTTCTGATGAAGATGTCGGTCGTCCTGCCTATATAAATCTCTTTTGACCCTTGGTGTTCCTCACTCTCTCGACCCCATAATTCTTTACTTTAATGGCGGCGCTCCTTTGAAAAAGAATTCTTCGATCTCCATCCCGTTTCTACAGGTTTGAATCAAGACTTCAATCCATCTGCAAATAATTCAAATCACGATCATTCAACTTTGCATATCGCTGGAGTTTGGAAATTCGATCGAAGCTTTTTCAACTTGCTAATCCGATCTCAGGTATACGCTCTTACTTTTTTGTTTATTCGTGTTGAACCAACATTGTCTTCTGGATTTGGCTACATTCTTGGGTTTGGATTGTATTTGGATCGGTTTTAGATGCAGTATGGTAATATGTGATTAAACCTGTGAATTCGAACCGGTCTTGGATGTATAATTGCAACCTATGATTGAATTTGTGAACTTAAATCCCTGTGTGTATTGAAATGTTTACTAGCAAAGTAGCATCCAATTTGAATTGGTAAGTGATGATTTTGAAATGAGAACACTCATGTTTTTCTTTGTTGTGATATTGATCACGATATGCTTGCGTATATGTCTGAATGATTCGAACATGTATGATTTTTACTTGAATCGCTATGTATTTTCAACAAAAAATCATGCTTCTTTTCCTCTATGCGAACAGCTTGGTCGTTTTTAGACCAACTGGGTGGTCGGTTTTAGACGAGTAGCCTTCTTTTTGGCCGACCAGAACAGTTTGGCTTGAATCAACTTTATCTGACAGAACCGACCCAGGTGGATTTTAACCTCGACCGTCCAGGTTGAAACTGATTTCGAATTAATTTTATAATGACCAGCCTTAGGATGTTTTTACCGACCCAGAAGAGGCTAATTTTGCGAGATAAGGTTTTGACTGGCTTGGAACGACCAGGTACTCTATCAGTCTTGAGCGACCGGGGCTTGACTGGCTTGGAGCGACCAGGTGCTCTATCAGCTTTGAGCGACCGGGGCTTGACTGGCTTGGAGCGATCAGACGCTTTGCCAGTTTTGAGCGACCGGGGCTTGGCTGTTTTTAGAGCGACCAGGCGCTTTTCCAGTTTTGAGCGACTGGGCTTGACGGGGTTCGAGCGACCAGGTCTTAACCAGTTTTTGAGCGATCAAGGATTTCTAGTTTTGAGCGACTGGGCCTTGACGGGGTTCGAGCAACCAGGTCTTAACCAGTTTTTGAGCGATCAAGGATTTCTAGTTTTGTTTTGCCTTGAGGGGATTTTCCCGACCAAGAAATGGTTGACTCAGTGCGATTAAGGCTTTTGTAGTTTAGGGCGACCAGATGCCATTTCAGAACGACCAAGTGTTTTAACCAGCCAACGCCGACCTTGTTTTTGAGCTTTATTGATATTCCTGTAGTTTGTTTTTCCAACATACTTGTTTGTGTAAAAATGACGACCAGACGAAAATCTCGCCATTTTGTTGAGGTAACCTCTCCAACTAGAGAAGCTGGGACCTCTGATCAAAATATTGAAACTTCTGCTGCTACCACTGAGATGAATGTTGATCAAAACTCCCCAACCATTCGATGTCTTTCTTACACACCTGCTGATAGTTGTGTGTCAAAACTTGACGTTGATGCGTATCATAGAATATGCAAACAATTTAGCCTTTCCGAGGATGAAGTCAAATTCCCAGAAAGAGACGATTTATCTGATCGCCCCCCCGTTGGATACGTAACAGTTTGTAAGGGGATGTTACAGAGTGGAGCGATCCCTCCCTTCAATCCCTACTTAGAAATGATTCTGAAAAATTTGGCTATCGCTCCTTATCAACTGGCTCCCAATGGCTACTTCATTGTTACATGCTTATATGTGCTGTTTATGAGAGTTTTAAAGCGCTAGCCCACCTTCAAGGATATATGCTCGTTATACTCTTTTAAGAGACGAAAGAAGGAGCGTCCCTCCTTTATCTTCACAGAAAGCAGGAGATCCAGGGTTATAACTGGCTTATTTGAGAGTATCAAAGGATTTCCTGACCAATTTTTCTATGTGTGGTGTCCCGACAACTTTTTCGGTCGATGGACCGAAGGAGGTAAATGTTCATAGGAATTCTATTTTACCTCCGATGATTATGTATTGATTTTACTTTTTTTTTTTCACAGAGACTCCTTCTGATCAAGACACAGACATTAATGATCCTCTGCTAGAATCATTGTTATCCGTGAGCGAAACTGAAAGAAGTAGACAGTTTTTAATTTGCGACGAGTTCCTTCGACAATACAAGCTGCTTCCCCCATCCCGTACCCTGACGGCGAAAAGAACGGCTAAGAAATACTTGACAAAATGTGCACAAGCCGGCAGTGGTAGTGGTAGTAAAAAGCCTTCGAGTGCCCTTAAGGAACATAAAGATTCTCCTAAAAAGCAGGCCGATGTCTTGACGATTCTGGAGAGAGCCACAGAGGCCGTTTCTGAAAAACAAGCTGTCATCCCGGAAATCCCGGAGAAAACTACGGGGGATCAGCCTCCCTCAAATACTGAAGAAGAACTTGTTCAACGTGAGGGTAAGCAACTCGCGGTAGGAGAAACTACCTTAAATGTTGAACAGAACATTGGAGATGTTCTTGAGGATCCGACTATGGCAAGTACTCAAGATAGAGACTCCGCGGGTACTTTTGGCGAACTTCCTGATCTAGAGTCTATGCGATACCTTAGCAAAGATGATACCCCTGTTTCAGGTTTCGCAGTTCCTAATGTTCAATCTGATCCCAACATTCCGGAGATTCCTGGACCAGTTCCAGATACGAGAATAAACTTAGGATCGGAGTCTAGCACAGGCTTATAAGGCATGTTTTTGTTTTTGCTTTTAGGACTAAGCTTGCTTTCAGAGTTGCACTTTTAACTTCTTACTCTATATCTTGGTTTACTTCCATGTTCTCAAGTGCTAAATGAATTCATTATTATTTTTCTTTTTAGGAATGAAGTCATCATTCATTGATGATTTCCGGAAAAGGAGGCAAAGTTCTGATATACTTGCTCGGCCAAAGAAAAAGATTAAGCAAGCTCCTCCTCAACCCCAAAAATCACACGGCCAACATCCCACTTCTTCTCATCCTTCTTATGAACAGCTTCCAGAGCAAAGAGCCTGGCTTGATGATTATGAACAATCGGCAGAGGAGGAGGCAAGGCAAAAAAGGGAGGAGCCTCAAAGGAGAAGACGAAGGAGTGGAGATGACCCTCTTACGGAGATCCCCCAGAAGCGTGCCCCAGGGTACGTTCCTCCTTATCCAACCCAGGCCGAGCTTCAAGCTATCATGTCGACGCCGCGTGAAATACTTGATGTGGAAAGGGAACTTGGATGCCCCAGCCCCACTCTTAGTCATAGATTTGGAGATTGGGATTTGAGGGGTTTGAACTTTGATGTGGATGTCCATCCCACAGATAGACGGGACATGACAGAGATGGTGGCGAAAGCTCGGGGAATCCTGGATGATATTGGCAAAACCGTTGATCAGCGCCTCAAAGCATGGGAACAATTTTGTTATGATTTTCAGAATCTTAACACCAAACAGATTGAAAGCATTAAAACCCTGGAGGACGAAAAGGCTCAACTTATCCAAGTTGTGAAAGCTCAGGATACGAAGATTTCTGTTTTAGAACGGGGTTCCAGGGTTAACGAGCTAGAATCCGAGATTGAAAAGCTTCGCAAGGAGCTCGAAGATGCCAAGAATACAGAGGTCGAGCTTAATAAGCGGCCTGACGATGCTATAAAAGCACAAGAAGAAGTTGAAGCTCAGCTGGCTTTGAGCAGAAGGACAGTGTCTGTTTGTGAATCTGAAATAGCCTCTCTTCGCGATAAGCTTGAAGTCGAAACTGCCAAGTCCTCCTCCTTAGAAAAAGAGAAGCAAGAATCTCTGAACCAAGCCCGCAGAATTAAGGAAGAAGATGAAGCAACCTTCCTAGAATTCTATGTCTGCAGTGTTATGTATGGGGGAAGCCTCCGCTTCCTAGGAGAAGGCTATGGAGATACGCTTGCTCGTGTTTGGGAGGAGGTTTTGAAGCGTTACAAAGATTCCGATGACTACCAGCTCCAACTCGAGTTGCTGGATGAAGATGATCGAGAGGCCTTAGCCGAGGGCAGAAATTCTCTTGGGATCCATCGGGGGGAATCATCCGGGGTTAAGTCTTCAGGTATATTTATTGAGGATACTTTCACCAAATTAACTGATGGTGCCATAATCTCAAGCCCTGTATTCCATGCAGATGTTGCAATTCCTCCCTCTACAGCTGGAGGAAACAGTGATTTGGAGGAAACTATAAACCTTGATGATTATGAAATCAGCACACATCCTCCTGCTCCAGGTAGAGATGATATGGATGAAGTGATACTAGATTTAGATTATTTTTTTGCTTCTTTGGAGTATTCTAAGCTCATGAGTTGCTATAATTATGCAATGAATTCGCTTTCACCATCACCTCCGGTTGGCGGGTATACTGCTATGGTGATGGATGCCGTTGAAACTGACTTGCCTTTATTCAATATAGGCTTACTTGCTGGTGTTTCCAAAGGACTAACATTCTCTCAACCAGGTTCGCAGGAGGAGAGAATTGATGCTATCGAAACCCTTGACCGAGATATTAGTAAGCTTCGTGAGGAAGAAGAGCATGATTCTGAGGCAACTATCGACAACATCATTGTTGATTCAGGTAGAGAGGATGCTTCTCCTTCTAAGCGGAAACATCATAAGCGTGCTGTCAAGAAGAAGAAGACCGTTGATTCGCCAACTCTTAGGGGTCCTTCATTGAGATCTGGAGACCCAAAGAAATAGTGGCTTGGATTCTTGCTTTGCATTTATCAATCTTTCATTCAGACCGGATGTATATGCGGGTGCCGGCCCTCGCTTATGACTTGAACCATTTGCACTTAATAATGTTGTGACTTGATTCTGTGTTTGAATGTGGTGTGGTGATGCTTTGTGTTTCTGCATTCTAAACCTTGTCCTTACTTTCTTCTGCATATTCTGGGTTATACATCATGCTCGCACACCACACTTTGCCTATTTTGCTCATTTATGAATTTCCTATTTATAAACGGTTGAGATGATCCTTTGGTATGTGAGAAATCAAGGAGCTGCTTTTGGCTTTGCGTCGTGATATGTGATATGCCCCCGTACCAATGGGTTGTTTCAACCTTTATATATCGAAGGTGGATATTTGGAGTTTTTATACGAACTTTGCATGCTTTGTTTGGAATTTTCCATCCTTTGCGTCCTAATGCGTTAGATATTCGAAAAATGTTTGAATGCCTTTTGAAGGTTTTCCTTGTCAAAGACTCAGTAATATCGTAGTCAAGTTTTATCTGACTTTGATTTATTGACTGAGCACCCCTGGAGAAGACTCAGTTTATTATTCGACTGAGAATCCTCGGAGAGGGTTTGGGTTAAGAGACTCGGTTATAACGCAATCAGATTTTGTCTGACTTTGGGTTATTTGACCGAGCACCCCTGGAGAAGACTCAGTTTATTATTCGACTGAGAATCCTCGGAGAGGGTTTGGGTTAAGAAACTCGGTTATAACGCGATCAGATTTTGTCTGACTTTGGGTTATTTGACCGAGCACCCCTGGAGAAGATTCAGTTTATTATTCGACTGAGAATCCTCGGAGAGGGTTTGGGTTAAGAAACTCGGTTATAACGCGATCAGATTTTGTCTGACTTTGGGTTATTTGACCGAGCACCCCTGGAGAAGACTCAGTTTATTATTCGACTGAGAATCCTCGGAGAGGGTTTGGGTTAAGAAACTCGGTTATAACGCGATCAGATTTTGTCTGATTTTGGGTTATTTGACCGAGCACCCCTGGAGAAGACTCAGTTTATTATTCGACTGAGAATCCTCGGAGAGGGTTTGGGTTAAGAAACTCGGTTATACCGCGATCAGGTTTTGTCTGACTTTGGGTTATTTGACCGAGCACCCCTGGAGAAGACTCAGTTTATTATTCGACTGAGAATCCTCGGAGAGGGTTTGGGTTAAGAAACTCGGTTATAACACGATCAGATTTTGTCTGACTTTGGGTTATTTGACCGAGCACCCCTGGAGAAGACTCAGTTTATTATTCGACTGAGAATCCTTGGAGAGGGTTTGGGTTAAGATTGCGCCTGCTTTTGGACCATATTTCTTCAGTAAAGCTATGGCGAGTTTTATGTCGGAAAGCAAGATGACAGAGGTATCGTGTCCTGTATCCATAGCTGTGCATCTTTTGGATATATGATCAAAGACATGCGAATATAAAGCTTAGACAGAATCAGAAGTGCTGCTGGATTCATACTCATGTAATTTCATACAAAGTATTTACTATATTCATAGAAAAATACAAAAGAACATGAGTTAGAAAATCATTTGAAATAACGACGAAGGTGATCACTGCTCCAGGCCCTTGGGAGTTC
This sequence comes from Allium sativum, assembly GCA_030737875.1. NCBI lineage: Eukaryota > Viridiplantae > Streptophyta > Magnoliopsida > Asparagales > Amaryllidaceae > Allium > Allium sativum. Next base: position 232,642,588 of record CM060924.1, on the reverse strand, counting down.
TACTCCATCTGTAGTTTTGAGTTTAAAGGTACTGTCCAGAAGCTTTTGATTGACAATAAACGGCCCTTCCCAATTAATTGGGGCCAAAGACTCCTGTATGTCGTTATATGCTCCTGCGCGGGGGAGGTCTCTAATTGCTATAGAGGTGTTTCTTGGATGCAGAGAGGAGTCTCCGCATCCTTCTGAATTTCGTATTTCCGAGCTTCAGTCAGTTCTGCCATATAGCATTCTCTCGATTCCTGAGGATCCCCTTTGATAACTCCCACCCCATTTGCGGTCGGGAACTTCATCATCAAGCACCAAGGAGCAAGAGCTATCCTGAAGTCGGCAAGTGCTGGCCTTCCCAAGAATGCATTATACCCTGAAGGTGAGTCTATTATAACGAAAGATTGTATCATGGAGACTTGCCTCTCTCCCTCTCCTAGCTCTAGAAGGAGATCAGTCACTCCTATTGGCTGAGTTGGTACGCCAGTGAACCCGTGTATTTCGTCTTTGCTAGCTCGCACATTATCCATGGATAGACCCATTTTAGAGAAAGTACTGTAAAACAGAACGTTCACGGATGCTTCGTTATCAATCAACACCTTCTTTACTATTGCTGGACCCAGGCCAATAGTGATCACCATCGGGTCAACAGTTGGAACCAACATTCCGTTGGAATCCCGATTCCGGAAGATAACATCTTCGCAGGATGTTTTAGGCATTTTCCGACGAAGAGAACTATTGCAAACCTCAAAACCGTATCCTTTTAGAATGCTTCTTGGTTCATTAGTATACCTGATCATATCCTCCCAAGTATCCCCTGCAGGATGAGGTCCGCCACTGATTATATTGATAACAGGTCAAGGAATGTTCGCAGGTGTTCTTCTGTCTTGACTTGGATGGACCTGCTGCCCCTGGGCAGGCTCGGTATCTGATGAACGCTTTACATACTCCTGGAGACGATTTTGCCTTATCAATTCTTCAATCAAGTTTTTCAGGTGTCGACATTCATTAGTGTCATGTCCCGGTCGATTATGAAATCGACAAAACCTTCCAGAGTTCGCAGCTTCCTCGGACACCTTTACTGGCTTTGGGCTTGGATAGCCCTCTGCATCCTTCGTTGCCATATATATGTGCTCGATTGTATCATTCAACGGAGTAAAATCCGTTGGCTTGAAAAAACGCCGTTTCTTGGAATCCTTATCATTTCTAGCATCATTACTGCTTCCTCTCTTTTGACCTTCCCCAAAATTTTCTTGACTATTCTTTTTGGGAGCTTCCTTCCTTTCCGGGACCACCTTAGCTTTGACATTGCCAACGGAATAGATAGGATCATCTTCAAGACACATGTATTCCTCGGCTTTGTCATAAAATTTTTCTAGTGTCTCAGGTTTCTTTCTTTTTAGCCACCTTCCGAACTCAGACAGCTTATCAATGCCCCCTTTTAAGGCCATTAGAATTAGCCTTGGCTCTTGGGTCCCTACTTCTGCTGCAGCAGCATTAAAACGATTCAAGAAAGACCTTATCGTTTCACCAAGAGCTTGTTCTAGTTCATTGAGGGACATGATATCTCTGACCTTTGTTGTTTGGAGGCGGAACTGGTCTCGGAAGCATCTTGCTAATGTGGCAAAGTTATCAATAGATCTGGGAGGCAACTTTGTGAACCATAATGACGCAACACCCTCCAAATACACCGGGAAGTACAAGCACTTAAGCTCGTCAGTTGCTTGTGCTCCATCCATGTGTTGATCGTATCGGAACAAGAACACATTAGGGTCACCTGTCCCATTATAAGCTTGGATGGTGGGTGGTTTGAACTTTCGCGGGAAGGTCGTTTTCTTGATTCTTTCGGTAAGAGGGGTTTTAGATGGCGCGAATTCCCATTCTGCTTCATTGTCGTTTCGATGCTTGTCCTCCTTCATGATCTGTCGGACCATCTTCAGAAGGCGATCCTTCTCATCGAGGCTTTCTGCGGGGCGGACGCCTGTGTCTTGGCCGGAGGCTTGCCTTTGCAAACCTTCACGGTTGCGACTTAGGGGCCCTGGCCTTTCTCGATTGGAAAGTGCCCCTTTGGCAGCATCGGCAACTCGACAAGAAGTAGCTTCTCCATTATGGTTCCAAGCGGCTTGCTTTGGATTATCGGGCTTTCCTTTGCCAGGATTAGAGATTTCTTGAAAAGATTTTTCCCGATTTGGACTAGAAGAAGAAGAACCAGCATCCTCTGCACGAATGGGCTTAGAGGCCACCTTTGCCGTAGCGGCCTGAAGAGCAAAGAGCGAATCAAGTTTTGTCAACATGGTTTGTTAGCTATCTCTAGCTGTTGCGTCAATCCAGCGATAGCTTGATCAAGCTCGCCTCTTGTGACATCCACACCTCCATTAGATGTCTCTCCCACTTCGAATTGGTTAGCCACGGGGGTCTCATCCCGATTTTCTCCGTTAGAGATTCTAATTCTAGCTTCCTTATTTGCTTTTGGTGGCATTATTTCTGAAAGCAACTTGAACTTTGCAGAAAATCCGTCAGAAGGTCCAAATCGCAAGCTGGAGCGAGCTATTTTAAGGCTTAGCTTTAAGATCTCAAGATCTTCGTAGTATACTTGATGCCAGAAAGTAGATCTGGCCCCACGGTGGGCGCCTAATTGTTGATACCGAAAATTGGTATAACAACCAAAATGGTATTTCTAAACACGTTACCTAATCAGAGGCGAGATGCTTAGAAAGCACGTCACCTTTTCAGAGGCGGGGCGTTAGAAAACCTTTAAAGTTATGTGAGGCCATATCCAACATTCAAAAAGCATCAAAATACCAAAATAAAGAAAGAAGACAAGAATTTTATAGTGGTTCGACTCTTATTCGAGTCTACGTCCACTTTGAAGATTGGATTTCATTAATAACCAAAAGATTACAACATTTGCTCCATTATACATTCATGCAAGCTCCTTTGACATGCATACGTCCTTATAACCGGTTGAAAGAATGGATGAAAGCTTGAAGTATTTTATGCCAATCCCTCCATGAAAGCCATGGATGAAAGCTCCTTAGATCTTTGGGTGAATGATCAAGAAGAGATGAAGAAGTGCGTGGAATGCTTATGCTTGTTCCTCCATGAAAGCTATGCTCCACATGCTCCAATGCTCCATAGACTTATGATCGATGATAGAGAAGAGACGTAGGGATGCTTGGAGAAATCCCGAAAGCAATTGGACAGCACCTCCTCCTTGTTCCCGAAAAGTCCCCCAAAATGATGGAGGTAGGGTCCTATTTATAGGCGGAGAAATGGCTGAAATCTTGTATTCAGGGGCCTGGTCGGTATTTTCGGTATTTACGGAAATGCCACTGCCAGTTGTCACCAGTTGTTTCCAGCTGTCACGCCATCACAGGTCGTTTCTGGCGCTTTGGCCGACCAGGAGCTTCCGCCAGAAGAAAGGACGACCAGGAGGCTAGAATGCGGAGCGGACCGACCAGGATGCTTGGAACGAACGGACCAGGAAGCCTTGAAGCTTGTTGGTGCGATCAAGAGCTAGTAAACAACCAGATACCTTGTATATTTGGAGCGACCAGAGATCTTCTGTATTTTAGAGCGATCAAAGCTCTTCAGTATTTTGGAACGATCGATAATCATTGGCCTTCGGAACGACCAGAAGCTTTTAGTTCTTTGGAACGACCGAAACAACTTCGTGTTTGAAGCGACCTGAAAGCGACCAGCTTTGGGACGACCAGGAATCTTGTATTTTTGAGAGCGACTGAAAGCGACCAGCTTTAGGACGACCAGGACTCTTGCGCTACGACTGCTCCCTTTTAACAACGACAGGACCGATCCCTTCTTCAAAACGCTTAAAACTGACCCATATTCTCTTGGGTCGATCAGATGGATAACACACCTGCTGGGTTCGAAATTTCACATCGGCTGGGTTCGAAATTTCGAACCCGGGGCTGGGTTCGAAATTTCGCACCTGTTGGGCATGAAATTTCGAATCCGGAGCTAGGTGCAAAATTTTGTACCTGCTGGGTGTGAAATTTCGCACCTTCGGGCCGTGAAATTCGCTTTTGGAGGTGCGTGTGGACCACAGGTTCGGGCGCTTCGAGAGTCGTGATTCCTTTAGGATTTGAGGCCTCGGCTCGGCAACAGTTCGGACTACGAGGCCTTTGTTTTTCAACGTTTAGAGGAGCGATGAGGTTCGCGGAAGTTGTTGGTTGAATCCTTACTTTGAGTCGATCTGGTGATTCTGGGCAATACACTTACTGGCGGAAATTGAGTGAATCGGGCGCTGCATCCTGACCCGCTGGACGGCTCGCCTTCGGCTCGGAGTTCGGCTCGCCTTCGGCTCGGCTGCAAACAGATACTGATGGAGGTCGCATCTGAGGGATGCGACATTCTGTTGGCAGCCAGACTCAGGTCTACTTGTACTAGCAACGCCTTTGGGCTGTAAAATCACGCGATATGTTGAGTCGAGCATGTCTTGCTTACTTTTTGGAACCGGACCAAAAGGCTGGTTAACACCTTCTCAGTTTGTCCATTGGTCTGAGCAGTGCTCAAACATAACTTTGTACCTAGTGCCTCTTGTAGGCTCTCCCAGAACTCACTAGTGAAGATGGGATCACGATCACTCACTATGCTAGAAGGCACTCCATGTAGACAGACTATATCACGAAGATAAACTGATGTTAACCATATTTCCGTCCTCTTGCTCTTAACAGGAATAAAATGAGCGCTCTTAGTGAGTTGGTCCACTATAGCCTAGATGCTGGCATTGCCCTTCCTCGATCTAGGCAAACCATCGATGAAATCCATAGAGACGCTCTCTAACTTCCAATTTGGGACCTCCAAAGGATGAAGCAAACCGCCAAGCTTCCTCTGCTCAACTTTAACTTGCTGACAAACTAAACATCGAGAGACAAACTCCGCTACGTCTTTCTTTGTCCCATCCCAAAAGAAAACTCTCTTCATATCTCTATACTTCTTATCACCGCCCGGATGGATAGTCATCCTAGAATGGTGGGCTTCCTCGAGGAATGTCTTCAACATACTCCCAACTTGGGGAACACATAGCCTCCCATCCTTCCATAACCATCCTTTATCATCTATCGAATATCTGCTAAGGTAACTAGAAGTCTCCCCTTTACTGAGCCTATCCAAAATGTATGCTATCTTCGGGTCCTCTCGCTGTGAAGATCCAATCTGATCCATAAGGGTAGGTCGCACCTCTAAGGATGCCAATAAAGCTGGTGTAAGATCTGTAGATGACCTAAAATCGAATGTTGATATGTACTCCAAGCTCCACCTCTCTACGAATAGAGGACTCAAAGTCATCCTCTACCTACTCAACGTGTCCGCCACTACATTACCCTTGCTAGGGTTATAAGCAATCTCAAAGTCATAGGACGCTAGGAACTCCATCCATATCTATTGTCTTAAATTGAGATCCTTCTGTGGGAACAAATACTTAAGAGATTTATGGTCCGCATATAACTCGAACCTCTCTTCAAGTAGGTAATATCGCCAAGACTTAAGTGCAAACACTATAGGAGTCAATTCCAAATTGTGAGTTGGGTAGTTTTTCTCATGAATCTTCAATTGTCCACTTCCATAGCATAATACCCTTCCCTCTTGCATCAAAACGGCACCGAGTCTAATACCAAATGCATCAGTATACACTGTGAACACCTTGCTCCCATCAGGCAATGTCAAATTGGGCTATTGTTAGATCCCTTTTTAAATGCTGAAAAGCATCCTCACAATCATGATCCAAGTAAAGGTCAGGTTCTTCTTTTCTAGTCTGGTGAGTGGGGTTGATATCCTTTCGAAGTCCTTAACAAACTTTCTATAGTAGCCCACTAAACAGAGAAAATTTCTCACCTCCGTTGCATTCTTTGGAACTTTCCAATCTTGAACTGCAACTACTTTTGCGGGATCCACTGCTATCCCTTCCTTGGAGACCACATGCCCTAAAAATTTCATTTCCTTTCTCCAAAAGTGGCACTTAGAGAGTTTCACCTTAAGCTAGTGTGCTCTGAGAGTCCTCAAGACCTCTCCTAAATGTTGGGCATGCGTTTCTTCATTCTTCGAGAAAATCAAAATGTCATCCACAAAGATCACAACGAATTTATTCACAAACTCCCTGAACACCCTACTCATCAGATCCACGAAGTATGCGGGTGCATTCGTCAATCCAAAAGACATAACTAACCACTCAAAGAATCCTTCTGGAGATCTAAAAGAGGTCTTATCTTTATTGTCCTCGGCTACCCTCAATTGATGAAACACCATGGCCAAGTCCAACTGAGAGAAAATAGATGCACTAACAAGCTGGTCAAATAGATCGTCAATCCTCAAGTCTAATTGCTTATTCTTCTTAGTGAGCTTATTAAATTCCCTATAATCCACATAATGCGAAGCGAGTCATCCACCTTAGTTGCAAAGACGATGGGAGCACCCCATTCTGATATACTCTGCCTAATAAACCCCTTCTCTAGTAATTCCCCTACTTGCTTACCGAGCTCCCTCCTTTCCTTAAGAGCCATGTGGCGTACATGCAATGTGACTGGCTTCACATTATCCACCAAATATATCCGGAAATCGATATCGTGCCTTAGAGGTAAGCCCTTAACTTCATAAAAAACATCTAGATACTCATAGAATACAGTTACAGATCACAAATCATCTACAGAAGCATCCAGTGACTCTAGGAATCTATGCATGACAGAGCCCCTTGGGTCACAGTAAATCTCGAGAGTCCTCCCATGATAAGCCAAAAGTCTAACGACCCTCCTCTCGCAGTCTAGAATGACACCATACATGGCTAGCCAATCCATCCCTAGAATCAAACCATAGACCATGAAACCAAGCACATATGCGTCGCACTCAAACTCATGCCCAACACAAATATCCTTAAGCCCCGACAAATCATAGATAGATTAGTCGTGCCCCCAATGGGATTTGAGACAATAATGGGATCAGAAACAGTACTAGTACTAAGATGTAGAGACTCAACCACAAAAGCAGATATAAAAGAATGAGAGGCGCTAGAATCAAAAAGAGTCATAGCTGGATGATCGGAAAGAGAAATCAAACCTTCAACAGAAACTTCCTACCTCTATCCGGTCTACTAGCCTCGAGAGCATGCACCTGCCCTCCACAAGGTCATGCCCTATGCCCCTGTCCTTGCTTCTTCGAGAATTCCCTACTACAATGTCTAATTTCACCGCAGCTATAATAAGAATTCTTCCTTTTTCTGCAGTCCTTGACAACATGACCCAAGCCCCCACAACCATTACATTTCTTCTTATTCTAGCTTTGTTGTTCTTTCCATCTTTCTTTTGATGTTCTTTATTGGGTCACACTTTCTTATTTTGCATCTCCTCAGTCTTAGCCTCCTTTTTCTCCTCTTTACCATCTTCGTGCATCAGTGCTAGATCAACCAGTCTCTCAAAAGTTTCTCCCATAGGTATGTGAGATAATGCCAATGCTTGCAAGGGTTGATTCAATCCTCTCGCAAACCTTAAAGCTTTCTTGTGTGGGGGTATTCACCAGTTCCAAACCAGACCTTGCCAACTGATTGAACTTATTGACATACTCTTTGAGAGTCATGCTTCCTTGCTTAAGTGCCAGAAATCTTTCCATCTGCGTACTCTCTTCTGCCGGAGAAACAAACATCATCTCGAATCTCTATCGAAAATCATCCTAAGTCTCTATCGGGCGCCCTAATTGCGTCACTTCCCACTAGAATGAAGCCTCATCATTCAGCTGCCATGCGGCCAACTGAATCTTCCTACGGTCGTCAAGCTCAAAAATCCCAAACAAATCCTCCGTCTCTTTAAACCAATTCCATGCTTCCGCAAAGATTTCAGTTCCACAAAATGGTTTCCCCCCATATCACAGAAGTCCTTACATATCTTGGAGAAATTATTCACTCGTGGATGAGGAGGAACAACGGCTGCAGCTGGGGAAGGTGCGTTTGCTTGACCTCTGGCAGGTGTCGTAACCTCAAGGTATCTACAGAACCAAGTCGGTATCTAAAGGCCCTAGAAATATTCGGTTTACCAAACATGTTGAAAAGAAAAGGGAAAAGGGATTCTAATAGAGAATCGAAAGATATTTCATATGGCTTTGCGGAATATGTTTTTCAAAAACATACTTTCCCTTGAAAATACTTTCTTTTGAAACTTTTTGAAAACAATTTTCGAAACCTTTTATCTAATCTTGTAATCTTCAGGTCTTATACAAAATGTGACACCCTACGTCCGTTAATGTCACTCTTTAAAAGAATGCATTAAGTTTAGTGAAGCGTTATAGGTAAATAGCAGCAGAATCTCACAAGATAGATATATAAAATAGCAGCGGAAATTAAAACTTTATTTTCAGCAGAAAAACATCGTGGCTTCAAAATCTAGTTACAACATCAACTGAGATACTGGAATAATATACATCAAATAAAAACATCTGTCTTGCACTAAAAACCATCAGAATACAGATGTAAAAAGTCATAATCGCCATAAGTAGCCATAAACAAGTAGATAAAAAGTCAAAGTGGTACATCGAAGCAAATCAAATCCAAGCAGAAACAGAAGAGAGAGTCCTAATCAAGCCTGAGTGTTCCCACCCTGAGAACCTGGGGGAGGGGGGAAGGAAGAGAGAGAAAAGAAAACAAAACGGGTCAGACATAAAGTCTGGCGAGTCCAGTTACTTTTAGCATATAAATAAGTAAGAGTATCATGACAGACATATAAACTTGATGAGAGGTAACAATATCACATAACAGGTATAAACAGGACGGACAGGATAAATAGAATAGACAATGCTTCTCAAATACTTTTCTCTGCACCAATACTAGTATACCGAATTAAGTGTAATCCAGTTACTTAACAGAAATAGAATGATCCCAAAAGACCATAAATGGTAGGCTTAGGTGTACTTCTAGCAACGAGCTTTACTCCAAACCGAAATAACGGGTACCTAAATAGAAATAACGGGTGTTACCCCAAACAAAAATAAAAGGTATCTAAACAGAACTAGATGTACCCTAATTACTACCCCCAATGATTGACTCCCTACCACGTAAATACTTTGTGCCGACCCCATAGTAGGGTGTATTACTTCCTAAAGTGGCAACCACCAGAAGGACCTAGACCTATTTATAGGTGTTATGGTGTCTTATTTTCCCAGACAGACAGGACCCATGCACGCACATGACCCTGTTGGAATGCGTCATCAGAACACCCCATCATAAATGAACCACTTATAATTAGCTCATTAACCATGCCCTGACCCCTACCTAGTGCGGGGTCCCCTTTTAATAACAGAATGGGTTACTGACTAATATGGGTCTCATACAAAAGACTACACAAGTCAAACCCCCAATCAACTAAGATTTCCACAGGTTAAGTTTTACATGGGTTAATAGTGTCCCTACATCCCCAATAGGTTAACAAGTTTACATAACCCTCGACATATCAAACAGATTACATAAGTGTCATACAGTTCCATTAGCATGTTCCTACGTGTTTACATGTTCATACACCTCATATTTCAGTTATATCTCATAGTATAAGTAATGTGCCAAATTTTAGTCATAATCATAGTACATGTTATGTCCCCGAATTACCATTCCAAATCATTCCTAATTTAACTGCATTTCGTTCGTACGCATATTTCAGGGATACCAGCCCAGGCTCGAAGGAAGCCTAAGCTATTAATATAAAAAGGGAAAGAGAGAGAAGAACATGATAGGCTTAAAACAAAATACGCATATAATAACTTAGACATGCATATGATAACAAAAATAGGAATATAAAAAATAGGCATATAAGAACTGAATAGTAGATCAGGTGTACATGTAATAGCATGACTGATTCGATACGAATTAGATTCTTAACAGGCATAGGTTTTAGATCCAGATTTATAAACATGTCAGGATTACCAGTTAAATGTTTATATCTAAAAATAACATGAACTCACAGAGACTGGATCTGAAGAACAGAGAATGATATGTTGAAGATGTAGAAGAAATTTTTGTATGCGTATAGGCTGTTGTTGAGGAAAAAGAGGCTAATTCAATCCACGATGGGGTTGCATCTCCATGTCTTTATTTTTGTAAGTAAATAAAACAATAGAAATGTTGTCCTATATATAGCCTACCGTCAACGAATCTTGTTCAGGAACAAGTCTGGGTTCAGGAAATGAACCTGGATGGATCTGGGGTGGGTCGACACCCCTTTGAGTGTGTCGACCCATGGGTCAACACCTTGGGGGCGTGGATCAACCCCTAATGGGTCTCAGTCCCGCATCCCTTTCCCACTTCGATTTTGAACTATTTGGAAATTTCTAGTTTAATTTTGTTTATATATGTTTCTCTTATATGTATATAAACTTCAAATTTTAATATCTTCATCATACGATGCCCGTTTTATGCAAACTCGGAGTTTATCTTAAGCATAATTCCAAGACGAACGCAATGGTATGGTCCATTATGCTTCATTCCCAATATTTAATTAAGTTTTCTTTAGTTTATCCTTATAATGTCTTTTAAAATTACCGGGTGTTAAAAAGTGACTGGTTGAGTAACCTGGCAGCTCGACGAGCCTAAATACGTTTCATCGTATGGAATATGGGATTTTGCTAGAACCAGTGTCTACCAATAGACCTTGACAGACGATGGCAAGGTGTTTATCCAGTCATACGATTAACAATGGTTTCGAAGTAGGATTGGCAGTGATAGCTAGAGTCATGGATGATAATTTTTTTCTTGTATCATCTTGTGTAGATTATTCGACATCGAAGGAGATATCTCTTAGGTGCTTGTCTGATGTTAGTTTAGGACTTCGGGGCTTGTGCTTAGGAGATACCGATATTGATTAGGATGGTCCGCGCTTGATAACTGATTGCCATGAATGTACTATGGTTTCAAATTGTTTGTTGTAAAGGATATCACTGTCTGATGTGGGGAAGACAGATTTAGGTTCTTCTCTGGTGAGCTGGTAGATTGGTTGATTAATCAGCCTATTCTTATATACTTTATCGATGATGTTAGATAGCTATTTTATTACTCACGGATACTGTTGTCTAACTCAAAGTTTTATATTTCGCTCTTATTACCTTAGGTTGTTCACCCGTTGTGTGGATGGGCAGACTGAGTAGTAGGTAACAGGTAATAGATCTTAGTGGACGATGTTGTAGATTGATGACGAGCTGGAGGCTTTCAAACCAGTTTTCTACTGTACATATTATGATGTTTTCCGCTGTTTGATGTATTCTCTGAGTGTTGTAGTGAGGCCTTTTGTACAGAGTTTGATGATGTTATCCAATGACGTTATGGATGTTCCTTGATGATATGGAAGTTCAAAATTCTGTGCAATTATGCTTTACTATTATTGCCTTTTGTTTATGCTCTATTATAATTTATCCTTGCGTTGTGAGTTATACGACATGTTCACTCTTTGTATTCTTACTTCGATGGTAGTTTATGGTTGCCTGACACTCATTTCAGCGCATTATATCCCTTGTTAAGTGAAGGAGTTATGGGCGGTCATCACATTTGGTATCAGAGATCTAGTTATCGATTTTTACCAAAGTTCGAAAATGTAATTACGTATGAGAAACATATTTGTAGATTTCTGATCGATGAATACTATATATTAGTGTATAATATAGTAGCGTTTGAATGCCATTTGCAGTTTTCTCGTACATGGGATAATCATTCTATATTGCAGATTTAGAATGATTAGCCCACCATCGTGACACGCTGCTAGGGAGGGAACTGTTCCTGGAGGGGGATAGGGTGCTATACCATACTACCCAGCTAATTTTTTAAGGCTATGATCGAGCGATCATGAGGAGGGTACCCGCTCAGGAGACAACCACCATAGATGTAGAAGTTCAAGTGTAGGTTCCTAGAGCTGTGGACTTTGCAAAGAGAAAAGACTTCACCATTCTAGGAGGGAAGCAGTTTAAGCAGAAGGAGCCAATTGAGGAAATTCAAGGGTCGCTTGATACTTGTATTCGGATCTTTAAAGACTTGGGAATTGACAATGCAACAAATAGGAAACTTGCATCGAGAGAGCTATGGGGAAGAGCTATAGATTGGTGGAACTCTTTCACTTTAGAGACTCCCGAAGATGAGATTACCTAGGAGAAATCCTAAGTCAAGTTTTAGACAAAGTTTATCTCTACTGTCCAGAAGTCTATTCTATTTAAGAGGTTTGTCAAGCTTAAGCAGAATGGTCGACCACTGCTGGAGTATGATTCTGACTTCAATGCTTTGTTGAAGTATGCTTGTTCATGCGTCGAGACTCTTTTCAGAAGAACGAGAAGTTTGTCATGCGCTTGGACAAATATCTTGGGAATCATCTAGCTAATAATCTCGATGACACTTATGAGAAGATCATCGAGAAGGCTTTAAGGCATGAAAGTCTATTTCCCAAGGAAGAGAATGTTGTTGTAGCTAAAGAAGAACCAAGACCACAGTAGGATGGTAGCAACAAGAAGAGGAAGCAGCAACAGTAAAAAGGAAAAGATGGTCAGAAAAAGCAGAAGGCTGAAGTGACTTGCTTTAACTACAGACAGAAGGGCCATTATTCCAAAGATTGTAAAATCTAAAAGTTGAAAAGAAGTGCTTTAAATGTGGAAAGCCTGGTCATGACAAAAAGGATTGTCCAGAACTAGCTAATGGTAAGCAGGTTGTAAAAGCGTATGCTTTGGAAACTGTGTCATCATTTTCAAGGGCTCCTACTATGGAAGAGAAAGGGAAGAGTATCGTCGTTAAGGTATTCTTTCTGTTAAAGATGTTTAAGTTCGTGTGTTGTTTGATACTAGAGCATCGCATTCATTCATTTGTAATAAGCTTGTTTGTCACTTGGGTTTGGAACCCAAGATTTGTGATAGACCTTTTGTTGTGACTAACCCAGTTGGGGGTTCGTCTAGTTTGTGTTTGATTTTTCATGGTTTAGTGTTATTGAGTCATGGTTTCTCCCTTGTGTGTGATTGGTTTGTTTTGAACTTCGCTGGGTTTGGGGTTATTTTGGGTATGGACTGGCTCAAGAGGTTTGCGGCAAAAGTGGATTGCGAGAAACTGGAGGTGACGGTTGGGAATGTGGAAGGGCGAATGGTTATGATTCGATGTATGCCCAAAGATGGTGTCTATGTGAGCTATCTATATTTGCTTGTGATACGGGAAGACTTATTATTGGTGCCAATCGCAAGAGTTCGATGATGTCTTTGACAAGGTAAAAGGGTTTCCGCCGCATCATGAGATCCAGTTCGTGATCTATTTGGTCGAAGGTACTAGACATATTTTCATACTTCTTAGGCGGATGGCGCCTAAGGAACAACGAGAGTTAGAGGTACAAGTACTACGTGACCTTTTGGGAAAAGGATTCAATCAGAGAAGTGTATCCGAACGGGGTGCACCAGTTGCGTTTGCAACCAAGGTTGATGGCTCGTTGAGATTGTGTGTGGACTATCATGAGCTAAATAAAGTAACCAAGAAGAACAAGTATCCATTGTCGAGGATTGATGACTTATTCGATCAGCTTCATGAAGCCAAAGTGTTTTCCCAGATGGATTTGGCAACGGGATTCCACCAGTTGAGGGTGGCAAAGGATAGTGTGTCAAAGACTACCTTTAGGACACCATCCGGTTTCTTCGAATGGTTGGTGATGCCATTTGGGTTAACTAACGTGCCAGTGTATTTTGTGGATCTTATCAATAGGGTTTTTAGAAATCAGTTGAGCAAGTTTGTGCTTGTGTTCGTGGATGACATTCTATTTTACTCCCAGAACGAAGAAGAACATAAAACGCACTTGCGAGATGTTTTGGAAATCATGCGAAAGCATCAGCTAAAGGCTAAGTTTCTAAGTGTCACTTTTGGAAGAGCAAAGCGAGGTTCTTAGGCCATGTAGTTTCTGGAATTGGGATAGCAGTTGACCTCGCTAAAGTGGCAACAATCCAGGACTGCGATAGACCTAAGAATGCGGCAATGTCAGAAGTTTCCTTGGATTGGCAGGATACTACTGATGGTTTATCAAGGATTTCTCCAAGATAGATACACCATTAACAGGATTGATGAAGAAGAGCCAAGTGTTCACATGGGAAGCAAAGTGTGAGCAAGCTTTTAGGATCCTGAAAGAGAGACTGACGATTTCTCCTGTTTTGATGATTCCAAGTGGGAATGAAGAGATGGTGGTATACATCGATGCATTTGGTACTAGACTAGGAGCAGTACTAATGCAGAAAGATAGAGTTGTGGCCTTCGCAAGTCGACAGCCGAAGCTGCACAAGAGGAATTATCCAACTCATGATTTGGAGTTGGCAGCGATCGTGTTTGCTCTGAAGATGTGGAGACATTGCCTGTTGGGGGTTCGATTCAAGTTGTTCACGGATCAAAAGTCATTTAAGTGTCTTTTATCCTAAAAGAATTTGAATCTATGGTAGTAGCGGTGGTTAGAGTTTCTGGCATCGTATGATTTTGGTAGAGCCTATACTCCTGGTAAAGGGAACACAATTGCTGATGCGTTGAGTCGAAGACACGTAGGATTGGGTGCGATGTATTCGGAATGGAAAATCCTCAAGTAATTGGTTGGATTTGATTTTAGACCACTGTGTGAGTTGGAACCTGAAATGTTGGCAAGCTTATTGATTAGACCTACCCTTTTCGAAAGGAATGGCGAGAGCCAATAAGGCGATGTAAAGATTATTGAGATTATCCAGGAGTTGGAACCATAGGATAAATAGTTCGAGGTCGATCGAGAAGGTTGACTTCGAAAGCAAGGACGACTGGCTGTTCCTCATATTGACGGATTGGGAGATGAGGTTTTGAAGTAATGTCATCACTTGAAGTTGATGATTCATCCTGGTGGTAATAAGATGTATCAGGACATGAGGCGAGCTTACTACTAGGAAGGGATGAAAAGAGATATTGGAAAGTTTGTTTCCAAGTGCATGAACTGTCAGTTGGTGAGAGCTGAACAAAAGAAGCCGAGTGAATTACTTCAGCCATTGGAAGTTCCTACGTGGAAGTGAAAGCAAATATTGATGCATTTTATCAATGGACTACCTAGAATCAGGAGTGGAAGCGAAGGAATTTAGGTCATAATGGGTTGCTTATTCAAAAGTGCAAGGTTTATTCCTGTCAGATCGATTAGGACAACATCGAAATCGGCTAACCTTAATATAAAATGGATAGTTCAATTCCAAGGTATCCCAAAAGCATAGCGAGTGATCCAGATCCATTGTTCACGAGTGGATTTTGGAAGAGTTTGCAAGAAGCTTTGGGAACTGAGTTGTGTTTGAGTACGACTTATTATCCCTAAATTGATGGTCAAACCGAGAGGATTAACTGAGTTTTGGAAGATCTCGTAAGGGCTTGTGTATTGGACTTCGTAGGATCATAGGAAGACCATCTACATTTAGCTGAGTTTGTGTATAATAACAGTTACCAGTCAAGCATTAGGATGGCACCATACGAAGCGTTGAATGGAAGACCTTGCAATTCTCCGATTTGTTGGTTAGAGACTGGAGATAAGTTGATACTTGCACTTGAGATGATAAGAGAAATATCAGATTGTATCGAGATCATTCGCCAATGAATGAAGGCAGCTCAGGACCATCATAAAAGTTATGTCGATAAAAGTTTAAAAGATATGGAATTCGACGTTGGTGACATGGTTTTCGTGAAGATTTCTCCGTTAATGCATGTTGTTCGATTCAGAAGTAAAGGAAAGTTGATCCTAAGGTTTGTTGGACCATTTTCGATAGTCGAGCGGATTGGAAAGCTCGTGTATAGATTGGATTTCCCTGAGAAGATGTCAAGGGTGCACAACGTTTTCCAAGTGTCGTTTCTATGGAAGTGTGTGCATGATTCGAATGTGGTGGTATCTCCGAAACAGTATAAAGACCTAGAAGTTGATACCGTAGTTACGAAACCTCGTAAGTCGCGTCACGTTGTGGGGATTGACAAGAAACAGCTTAGGAGGAAGACTGTTAAGTTAGTCAAGGTGCAATGGAGTGAGGATGATGACAATTGTACGTGGGAGACAGAAGAGAGTATGAAGACGACCCATTCAGAAGTCTTCGTCGGTATGACCTATTAATGTCGTGTCACCTTACATCATTGTAGCTTGTACTATCATTGCTAGAATTCTACGTGCTAGGTTAAGGCGATAGAATACATGGATGATAGGCATGCAGAATTGTTTTGGTTGCTTGTTTTTGCTTGGGATTTTAGGGGTGAAATTCCTAAAGGGGGATAAATGTAATAGCCCGCATTTACGTATCGGAGGATCATAAAATATTTTTATTTAATTCCCCGAGGGTTGGAGATATGTTGTATATGGGGATGTGAGACATGTCCATAATTTTTACCAATTTTATTTGTAATCATTTTTCCCCTGTCAGTCTTGTACAGGTAATAACTTTTGACGGGGATCGAATCAGGTGCTGAGGACGGTTTCATTGGTAAGGAAATGGTGTTGCCAATTTCATAGATTGGTCACATTAAAGATTTGGTTTAGCGGTTTGGGAGGAATCGTTGTTTTTGTGTTTCACAATTTCTGTTCAGGTTTTTAGAGTCATTGATGGGTTGATTTGAGGAGGCCCGTTAGTTGGATGGTGGGAGGCTATAAATAGGGGGTTAGAGGCTTGGAGAATAGCTTACTTTCTTCATTCTCTCATTTGGTTGAGCTTGTGATCCTCCTTGCTCAATCAGATACACCTTTCCATCATTAAAATTCAAGATCTACATATGTAGATATCAAAGATCTACATCGTTTGAAGCTAAACCTACGTCAAGTGAAGAGAGATAGCATCAAATCAAGAGGTTTGAAGCATATTCTTCTCTGTTCGGATTGAGAATTTAGCGATTTCATGTTAATTGGAAGAATTGGTGAGTGACAAGCATCTCTCACACAGATTCAATCAAGTATATGGGTTGTTTGATCTTATTTTCATCATTTTAAGTTGTTTTCACCAAGATCTACGTCATGGTAAGTGTATTTCCTTTGAATCGCCATAGGATCTAATCTAGCAAATTAAATTGGCAACTCTTATGTTAATTCATATGTTTATGCAAGTTTAGATCCATTGTTTTTGTTTATTCGTTGATTTACTATGATTTGGTGAGTATCATGTGGTAGTTGATGAATAATTGTCATTTTAGTGTAGTTAATGATTTCATTAAGTGTTGATTGGTGAATTGGATGGTTTGGGTGAGTTGTTTGCATTAATGTTGTCGTTTCATGATGATTTTGTTAAGTTTGGAGCTTGATTGGTCAGATCTGGAGTCGGGTCGTTTTTGACATGGGTCATTGATGACGTGGCATGCTTTAGCTCGTTAGGGAGTTGGATCATGGCTTGTTACTCAAGAAATGAAGTCAGGTCGTCCGAAGTTATGTCGGGTAGTTAGAGGCCTAAGGAGTCGGGTCATTCGTGACCTTAGGTGTCGGGACGTTTGTGACCTACGGAGTTGGGTCGTTCGTGACCTAAGGAGTTGGGTCATTTGTGACCTAAGTAGTCGGATCGTTCGTGACCTAAGGAGTCAGGTCATTTGTGACCTAAGGAGTTAGGTCGTTCGTGACCTGATGAGTTGGGCTGAAATGTTATGAATCGAATATTGACCAAATGACATATGTTTTCGTCTCGATGGTAGTTGTGTCTTCGAAGTGAATTCAAGAGGGAATGTTGAAGTGATGTGCTGTGTTCATTGATTGTCGTAATGCAACAAATATGAAGATTACTCAAGGTGGTGAGTTTGTGGATAATGGTTGCTCGAGAATGGGCGTGAGCTTATAAACAATCATCGGGTTGGATGGCTAGGGATATCGAAGGTTGAGGGATTATCGTTGTCGTAGGTTCTAGCGGACTCAAAGAAGGGGTATAATGGGGACGATTAAAAGACTAGAAGTGACTGGTCAAGTACCCAGGGCAGCTTGACGAGCCTAAATACATTTCGTCATATAACGTATGGGGTTTTGCTAGAACGGGGGTTTACCACTAGCCCTTGACAGTCGATGGAAAGGTGTTTAGTCGGTCATGCGATTAACGATGGTTTCAAAGCAGGAATTATAGTGATAGCTAGAGTCATAGTTGATAATTGTTTTGCTTGTATCGTCTTGTCGAGATTACTCGACGTCGAAGGAGATATCTCTTGGGTGCTTGTCTGATGTTGGTTTAGGCCTTCAAGGCTTGTGCTTAGGAGATATCGATATCGATTAGGATGGTTTACGCTTGATAACCGATTGTTATGAATGTACTGTGGTTTCAAATTGTTTGTTGTAAAGGCTATCACCGTCGGATATGGGGAAGACAGGTTTGGGTTCTTCTCTGATGAGCTGGTAGATTGCTTGATTAATCTGCCCATTATCATATACTTTATTGATGATGTTAGATAGCATTTCTATCACTCACTAAGACTATTGTCTAACTCAAGGTTTTATGTTTCCCTCTTATTACCTTGGGCTATTCATCTGTTGTGTGGATGGGCAGACTGAGTAGCAAGTAATAGGTAGTAGTTCTTAGTGGATGATGTTGTAGATCTATGACGACCTTGAGGCTTGCATACTGGTTTTCTACTATACATATTATGATGTTTTTCGTTGCTTAATGTATTCTCTGAGTATTGTAGTGAGGCCTTTTGTACAAAGTTTGATGATGTTATCCAACTATGTTATGGACATTCCTTAATGATTTGGAAGTTTGAAATTATGTGCAATTATGATTTACAATTATTGCCTATTATATATGTTCTATTATAATTTATCCTTGCGCTGTGAGTTATACGACTGGTTCCTCTTGTGTTACCTTACCTTGATGGTCGTCCATGGCTGCCTGGCACACCTTTCAATGCATTATTTCCCTTGTTAAGTGCAGGAGTTATGAGCGGTCATCACAATAGGGTATGTATAGTTTTCCATATTTATTTTCTTATTTACTTTAGTACTTCAGATTACTATCGCTCATACCAGATTGTTGTCTGATCTTGAGTTTTGTGTTTTGCTTCTTATTTCTCTTGTACTCTTAAATGTATTCACTAGATAAAGGTTGGGGTGAGGGCATGAGTAGTTATTCAAGAGACAAGCAAGAGGCTATTCAACATAATATATATATGTACTCTATTGTTTTCCAATATTCAATACTATGGGGCTCAGTAGTACTTCTATTTAGAAACAAGATATTTGAGTTATTATTACATGTATGACCATAATAATTTTATTATGTTATATACATTTATTACTCCGACATTTATAATTCACTATCATCTATCTACTACCTTTCCAATTTTATTTTAGTTACGATACATTATTATATTTTGATCGATGTGCCATGGGATATAAATAGTTTTTTGGGTTGTTTTCTGTTTATTTAACCTTGAAGATCATCTTAAATCGACAAAGCACCATCGTGGTGCAAATTTGGGTATCAAAGGTGTAGGGTGGTCGTCACATTTGATATCGAAGCTTTGATTACGTTGTTTAAGCTAAGGTGAAATACCTGGAGGGAGATATATTTACATGTGAGCACGTACTAGTTATGTAATTTTATCTTTAAAACTATATATTTTAGTATATATACTTATGAATTATGCAATACCTCGTAAAATAAACCTAAAATAGACATAAGGTAATTTAATTTAAATAATAATAAGTAATATATTAATGGGATGAAAATAGGATTTTTGGGTAATTGGGAGTTGAGCCATGAAAGTGTTGCTATTGCATTCGTAAGGAGATTCTGATCCATTTTCATATTTTATTTGTTGAAAACAGAGCCTGCATGTAAAAGATATTAATAAAATAAGTTGTGCGTAAATACTAACACATGAGGTTTGATATTCAAATATATTAATTATAAAACAACAATATATTTAATTATAGATTGGTGTTGAAATCAAAAATTTATCACAACACTCAAGGTGTTCTTACGACACTTCACCGAAAGGTAGGATCTAAAATATGGAGCCACAAATATAAAATGCAAGTAAAGACAAGGAAATTTAGAGTGGTTCAGCCAAAAATCTACCTATGTCCACTATGGAAGCAATTTTCATTATCATTTAATTTCACTCATTTCACTCTTTTTTCTCTCTTTTATAATGATTTTCTCTATTTTCCTTCTTTTTGCTCTTGATTCATTTGAATTCACGAAGGAATGGATGAGATCTCTTGTGTAGATCTTCAACCACTTGAACACTTAGATGATCTTCATTGATTCCTCGATGATTTTGTGTTGAAGCTAGGCTTGAGAGAGAATCAATGGAGGTTGGAGTGATTTGAAATGATAGGGAAATGAAAATGGCAGCACTTCGGGGTTCAAAATCTGGTCCCTTGAATGGTGCAAAAGTGGGGTATTTATAGGTGTAATTTGGAGGTAGTGGCAAAACTGAAATTTATGTGTGCAGGCTATGGATCAGTCATAAACATATTAACGAAAATGTCACTGGGTTCGATTCCGGCTGATCCATCATATTATGGAAATGCCACTGCCTATTATAACGTCCGACCTATGCTGCTCTCTTCTGGCATACCCATTGAATTACAACTTTGCCACCGTGTAATTTGAATGACCGACCCATATTTCCTGAAGCCGGTCCATTCTTCATATAAACTACCCGACCCATTATTACGCGTACATGTAATTATACGGTGCTGATCCATACATATTTAAGCTGCCGATCCACTATTAATCAATTTAGCAATTGCCATGAGATGACTCATTCATGTAGTATAAATGAAACTACCAACCCATGAATTATTATCCCAATTATGTCCACGTGGCATTATCTGGTGATCCAAGTATATCACTTGCATGTAGAACGTCCTAATATAAACATATTAAATCTCTTATTTGCATTGCTTCACGTAACTATGCCAAGTGCCATGCATCACTAAATATTGTTGACCCATATTTGCTATTTATGTGTTGCCACATCCTTCTAATTTTTTATGAACAATGATGCACCGAATCATTTATTCAAACCGGACCGATCCATTTTTTATATTTGAAATCGACCCATCAGCTCATTAAGGACTGATCCATTCACGTGAGCATGCTTTTG
Organism: Allium sativum; assembly: GCA_030737875.1. NCBI lineage: Eukaryota > Viridiplantae > Streptophyta > Magnoliopsida > Asparagales > Amaryllidaceae > Allium > Allium sativum. The sequence goes on along the minus strand of CM060924.1, from coordinate 232,621,566 downwards.
CATATTTGTATTCAGACTGACTTGTGCGTTGCTTATAACTGATCTTTTGTTCATGACCGATCCAAGCTTACAAATGTAAGGTCCATAGTTGGTATGCCACATCATCATATTATTTGCGTTCTTTATGTTGTGGCAGCTTGTGAATGCATTATATGGATGTACAGAACATATTTTACCTATGTATAAGTATGGCATGTCTTACATGTATGCTTACATGTGGCATCTTTTATAACCCATATAATTATATTGTTGTGCCTCGTGTACATGAGATTCGTTTATGCATGCGTGTTTTTTATTCATAAATGCATTTGATCCAGGCTTTACATATTTATGCTGCATCACCAACGACCTATAGTTACACTAAATTATTAATTTGTGTAAGTAAGACCGTTTAGATTTAATCTAAATAGTCCAACGACCTATACCTACACTTGCAACTACAAAAAGAGCTCCCTAGCCGCACACAAAACCTTATCCTCATTCCTCTCTAAGCCTCCATACTACCCTTATAACATTGACAATTCTAGAGAAAGGTTAGGATCTCTTCTACTTCTTTAATCATCATTCTACCTTATCTAATATATGCTTTCTATAGATTTAGGATTCTGGAATTTGGTTTATATATATGTGTGAGATTCTAATTTTTATGTGTATATATATGTTTTAGAAGGATTGGAGCACATTTTCGTAAGCTGAATCTATATCCAATTCTACAAAAAATTAAGTTCATTTCTCTATTAAATCGATGTGAGTGGAAATCCATTAAGTTTTCTATTTACTATGATTTGATTGTATAAATTTGGATTATCGTTCCCAAGAAGATTTAGATTTGTACGAAAAGAAAATAATATCAAATCCTCCAAATCTTCTATTATTTATGTTTGTACGTAGAAATGGTCAATCAAGTATAGTTGGTCAGGATTATTGATGTGATGATATGAAAGGCATTTGGGTCTTGGTATGATTCTTGAATATGGTATAATCTATTACTGTAATTTGTAAATTCATATATATGTATATTTTGGTTGCAAAAGCTTAAGGACTTGAGTATTGCAAATTGAATAAGTTTAAGCATCTATTTCTAAAATAGATCGTTTGAATGTATTACTTGCAAATTACTAAAGTATTAAAATTTTGTATACATAAATTACATACAAAATTAATTAGTACCAAAAAGAGGATTTTACTTATGTATTCAAAAATATTACACCTTATCTCTATTCTGTTATTGAAATAATCATTCAAGCCTAGGTTACAAGTTTGATGCGTGTGTGGTTATTACCCTTGTTATTTAAATATACGTTTATGGAATCGTTGAGGAATATAGGGAAATAAATTTATATACCTTTATTATGTTAGGATAGACATTTCAAACAAATTAGGTTGTTTCTCTATGAATGTAAAATCTCGTTTATTAATATATATCAATGGCATAATTTAAATGTAATGTTAACACGTATTAGATTTTGTTTTAGATACGTTTAAATTAGGTAATAGAATTTGAATATCCCTATAGGAATTTGTATGTATGTGAGTTAATGGCTTTTAATAATTAGAATTCATGGAACATAGACACGAGGTTAAGCATTACCTGTAGTAGAAGCCTTCCCGGAATCGACCAACATATCCATCATCTAGAAGCAAGACTGGTTAATGTGAGAGGTCTACGTGTCATGGGCCATTATAATTATAACTAATACACTATGACATGATGTTACGCCCAACTTATAGTAGAATCTTACCCGGAACCATCAGGCAAATCTAGCATTTATGAGTGATTTGTTTAATGTGAAAGTTCTGGGGTATGTATGTGTATTTGTGTGTGAAGTTACTCTGCCTTAAGAAGGTATTAAGTGGATGACCTACCTTATTTGGGTATTAATAGTTAGGACTAGGTCCATTCCTAAAGTTCACTCCTTGGTTTAGGACCCAAGTCATCGGACTTGCCCTTACAAAGGTCTTAAATGGTCATAGGGAGGGATGACCTAGGGACGTAGGGAGGGATGACCTGGGGATGATTTACATAAATGGCCTAAAGGAACCATCGTCTAAAGGAAGTATTAAGTGACTAAGAATTCATCCGCAGAGACAACTATAGTTTAACAAGATAGTCTGCCAGGAGGGTCTTAAAAGAAGTTGTGTTTCTACCTAAACCTGGTATTAAGTGGTTGTTACTATCTCTTTACCTTCAAGGAGAGTATATGTATATTTTATAACGTTGACGTTAGGGATGGGGTCATAAGTGCCTTGGGGTCTGCTTCTAGGTATTAAGTGATAATAGGAGTCCGCCCTTAATAAATTAGGTTATGGTCTTAAGTGACCAGGTAGAGCCTTCCTTGTAGGGTATTAAGTGACTGTAGGGATGTACACCATTAGATAAACATATATGCCTTAAGTGACTATAATGATGTCCACCTCATATGATAACTGTGTGTATGCTTTTTTGCGTAGACATAATATGAAGAATTTACACTGCCAAATATAAGAAATGGTCATTCCTAAACTTATATGATTTTCATTCACTAGAACTTTATGTTCTTACCTTCCTCCTCTTAACATAAATAGGTTAGTAGGTGAGGACACATGGATCAGTGATGAGTAGTGATGCCTTGGAGATGGATCCCTATGACGAAGGCTTTAGTTATTTTATGGCAGTATTAGTATTAGTTTCATTTTGTATTGGGATAGTTATTGATGTAACTTTATCTATTGTTATTCAGACTTGTTGTATCTAACATTTATGACAGTTTTTTTATGGTACATATATTTTGATATATTATATTATCCCTTCCGCTGTGTGAGATTCTGATTTCGTTAGACTGCTCTACGATATCAATTTTTTGTATTTCCTTATAGGAACCAACTATCTGTTTGGATGGTTCTAAGTTTCGATGGGCCAAATCTAGGTCAAATTTAGGCCCATTCCGGGCGGGTTATTACATTTAGTGTTAGAGCCTAGGTTACTCGATTGCAAGGAAATATACGTAAGAGAGACGTATTTGTTATTTGACAAAGTTTTCAAAAAAATTACATATATATACGTACTATACCCCCAAAAACATACGAAATATACTATATAATCTTATCCTTCTTCCTTTTTGGCCCTTAATACTATCTTAGGAAGTCCACTAAAGTGTTTTCCTTTATTCAAACAGTAGAAATGGCCAATAATCGTCTCGAGAAAGGGAACCTAGCAAGTCCTTGATACTGGCCTAAATGGTTCCAAAATTACCTTAGGACTATGGAATAGGCCCTTACCGCTAATCTTGGCCTATCGGAACTAGAAGCTCAACCAACTAAAGGGGCCTCAACTTTCCTTAACTTTGCAAAGATTTCGTGAGTTTGGGAGGCAAACCGGTTTTGGGAACTGAAAGCTTCCTTAAAGCTAAATCTTCGATAACCGAGTGTGAACGGATCGTCGAGGCCACCAGATAGGACAATCAACATAAGCATAGGGTTGCGGCCTGATAATTGAAGGGAGAAGCCCTAGAATGGTGGAACATGATTTCAGAAGAGAATATGGGTAGAGTGTTTACTTAGGAGGAATTTAAGACCCACTTTGGGACTAAATATTACCTAATGCATAGATGAGCCTACGAATGGAAAATTTTATTTAGCTAAAGCAAGGAAATCTGAGTTTGTAGGAGTAAGTGGCGAGATTTAAAGAGTTATCCAAATTTGGGAGAGGGTTGGTAGACACCCCTATGAGTAAAGCATTTAGGTTTGTTAAGGGACTGAATTCTCCATAGAGGGAAATGTTATTGGCCCAGAAGACATTTAGAGCCATGTTTGAGGCCCTTGTTGAGACAGTTATCATGTATACAGTTGAGGAAATTAAGAAAGTTTAGAATGAGAAAGGGGAAAGTGCTACTAGTTTTGGGTAGAACAAAAAGAACATTTTTTGACTTAAGAAGAAGAAAGGAGGAAAATTTTACAATGAGGCTAAGTTGTGTTCGAGGTGCCACAACAAGGTCTAAGAGGCCAAGCACTACAAAGTGAACTTAGCTAAGCTAGAATTCATAGGAAAATGCTTCAACTATTATTGGGATGGACATTTACCAAGGAACCGCCCTAAGCCTATAATAGTGTAGAGTGGTCAAAATTGTGCTTTGGAGGTAGTGTAGATTCGAAGTTAACTCTCTAGAGATCGAGGATAGCCAATATTGGAAGGTACTATTTCTATCCTAAGTATTTCTTTGTGTACCCTGTTCTATTCAAGAGCAACCCACTCCATCATTGCTTGAAAGATCGTTGATTCCTTAAATCTTCCCTTGACCCTTGCTATTAGTGCGATACAGGTGTCTAACCCTATCGAAGGGGCTATGCAACTTTCACTTGTGTGCAAAGACCTAATAACGGACATCAATGATGTCGATTCCTTTTGCAATGCGTATGTACTTGAATTCGAGGGGTATGGTCTCATTTTTGGAATGTACTGGCTATCATTTTATAGGGCCACCCTTAACTTGTATAGAAGACTCGTTTGCTTGAGAAGCCGCAGAAACCGTAGCTTAGAAATCCCTTATATGACTGGGAAGAGGTATTCAACCTTATTGTATTCCTTATCTTCTGATTTAGAAGGACCATCTTTAATTCCTATTGTGTACGAGTTTCTGGATGTCTTTGAGGAAGTCATAGGACTTCCATCTCGTAGAGAAATATCTTTTAGGATAAACCTCAAGAAGGACGTCAGCCAGTAGCATTTCCGTTGATGCACATGGGTCCTAACAAAAAAAGAGAGCTTAATTGACAAATCTCTGAGTTATTGTAGAAAGTGTTTATTAGGAGGAGTACATCTTAGTGGGGATCTCCAGTAGTATTTGCCACAAAGTCCGATGGATCACTAAGATTATATGTGTATTATGGGGTACTTAACAAGCTGACTAAGAAGAAAAGATACCCCTTAACGAGGATTGATGACTTGTTTGACCATTTGAGTGAAGTCCAAATCTTTTCTTAATTAGGCCTGGCTATCGAATTTTACCAATTGAGGATTTCCGAAGAGAGTAAGCCCAAGACAACATTTAGGACGCCGAATGGATTATTTGAGTTGGAGGTTATGCCCTTCGATTTGACGAATGCCCCTGATTTTTTTGTAGATATTATGCGCAGAGTATTTAGGCGCATACTCAGTAAGATAGCGGTTGTGTTTGGGGATGATCCCCTTATCTTTTCCAAGGATTTAAGGAGCAGGAGGATCACTTGAGAATGGTCCTAGGAATTCTAAGGGAAAACAAACTTAAGGTCATTTTTTCGAAATTTTGTTTTTGGAAGACAGAAGTCAAGTTTCCTGGACATATTGTTTTAGAAAAAGGATTAGTTGTAGACCCTACTAAGGTAAAGGCTGCTCAAGAGTGGACGATAACCCCAATGTGACAAAGGTTAGGAGTTTCCTTAGGTTTGCAGACTACTACAGGAAATTTATTAAGGACTTTGTGAGCATTGCAACCCCTCTAACCCAGTTGACGAAAAAGAATTATGAGTTTTTATAGAGTGAGAAGTATGGTATTTACTTTGAGAGATTGAAGGAATCTCTCATGAGTGTGCCTATTCTTATTATCTCGGATGGAACAAAGATGTTCACGATTTTCATCGATGCTTGTGAGACTGGTTTAGGAGCGGTACAAGTGCGGGAGGGTAGAGTAGTTTCCTATGCAAGTACACAACTTAAAGCTTATAAGAAGAGTTACCCCATCCATGACTTAGAGTTAGCAGCTATGGTTTATTCCTAAAGTTTTGGAGACATTATCTTCTGGGAGATAAGCTTGAGCTCTTTACTGAACATAAGTCTCTTAGGTATTTGTCCTCTCAGCTAGATATGAACCTTCGACAAGAGTGATGGATGGAAAATCTAGAATCATTTTATTTTGCCATACAGTATACCCTTGGGAAGGGTAATGCATGGTTGACGCTTTAAGTCAGAAGCATGCTACCCTTAGTGCGATCACCAAGTGGAAGTAATTAGAGTTTCTTTCCAGTTTCAATTTACAGCAGCCATTTGAGGCAGCTCAAGGATTCCTTGGATTTATGAGGGCGAAACCATTTTTGATCAAAAAAGGATTAAGTGAGAGCTAGGCTATAATGGTGAATTAAGGTCATTAAAAGAAAAGATTTCTAAGGGAGAATCTTTCTCTCATTTCGATAAATATTTTGTTGATGGTTGTGGTAGATCAACAAGGGATAATCGACTCTGTGCCCTAAGAATGGAGACCTTAGAAGAGAAATTATTTAGGAGTGTCATCGGTCTAGGATGACTGTACACCCCGAAGGTGAAATTTTTTTTAGGGACATAAAGAGGACCTTAACCTGTCAAAAAGTGAATGCGGAGCAAGGGAAGCCTGGAGGGATGTTGTTACACTTAGAGATTCCCACTTCTAAACGGGAACACATTTCTATGGACTTTATTGATGGGCTTCAAAGGAGTCAAAAGAGAAATGAATCCATTTTGGTCATTGTGGAACGGTTAACAAAGAGCGACCATTTTATCCCGATCAAGAAAAGTAGGAACGGCGTTGGATTAGCTTAGTTGTATGTCAAAGAGATAGTTAGGCTTCTTAGGACTCTTACTAGCAAAGTTATTGATAGAGACCCCTTGTTTAATAGTGAATTTTGGAGAATCCTACAAGAAGCTTTAGGAATGAGTCTGAGTGCAGCCAACCACTCGCAAACTGACGGTTATAGAGAGAGAGTCAACATAGTTCTAGAAGATCTTCTTAGAGCCTACATCATCGACTTCAAAGGAGCTCGGGAGCTGCACTTGCCTTTGGTGGGTTTTCTTATAACAATAGTTAATGCACTTGCCTTTGGCGGAGCTTTCTTGTAACAATAGTTACCAAGCGACGATTAGTATGGCCCCTTACGAGGCATTATATGGGCGACCATGAAAATTGCCTCCTTGTTGGTGGAAAACTATCGATATGGTTTTTCTTGGACCAGACCTTATCCATGAATCTACAGAGATTATCGCTTTGATTCGACAGAGGATAAAGGCTACCCTGTAACACCCCGTAATTTTAACAACACTAAAGATGACAAATTGAATAATAATTAATTTATTATTCAAAATTAAGGGAAACGAACTGCGCCATTGCATTCGTCTCAAAATTTTAGTCAAAATAAACATCTGGTTTGCGTAAAATGGAAACCATATGAAGAAGTTATGAAGGTTTAAAGTTTGTATACGCACAAGAGAATTATTTAAACATATATATATATATATCTGTGTGTGTGTGTGAAGTCCAAAAATTCAAAATTAGGTACAAAAATCAAATCGCGTAGAAATGGGGGGCGGGAATTTTCCCGCTCAGGGGTGTCGACCCCTGGGTCGACCCCTCAAGGGGGTGTTGACCCATGGGTCCGCCCCATAAGGGGGGTCGACCCCCCTGCGGCAGTCTGGGCAGATTAGGGTTTTGGAGTGAAGGCTATAAATATGGCCTCATTTCTCATATTTTTACCTAAAAATAATAATGGAGAACTAGATGCTGCCTCTGCCCAAATCAAAACAAGTCTTTTCTTCTTCTACAATCAAGTTATTCAAGCTTAAAGATATGTGATTCAACGCTAGCAATCCCTTCTCTATTTTTCTAGATCCAAACACTGCGTGTTTAAGTTAATTTTAGATTTAAATAATTAAAAAGTTAAACTTGATATGACTATAACTTAGAACTATACCTATGACCATTTGAATCACATCAAATCTGCTGTAACCTGTTTATCTTAGTTATTCTGATATGATTATGAACTAGATCTGAACCTATACCCATTAATCATGTCAGATCTGCCTTTGATTGTAGATCTAATTCATTGTTTAGATCACTTTATACCTGTTCTATTATGTTTATGGCCAAATTAGATCTATTGTTAGTTGGACATCTAAATCATTGTTTAGATAACATCATGGCTGTCCCTATTATGTTAGAATCAGTTCTATTACCATATGTTCATTAGATCTATTCCTGTGTGCCTACCTTGTCATTATGCCACTAGATGTTTATGTCTGTTTCTGCCATTATATGACCATCATGTTAGTATGATCATCTCTATTCTATCCCCTCTATCTTTTCCCTTTTATTTTTATATAGCCAGGGTACCTTCGAGTTTACGCATGCCGCCGAAATATGCGAATGCATTAGCTTGGGAACGAGGGAAAACGTTGAATTGGAGCATAACTTATAATTGGGAATTTGGGCATAACTTGAATAAAGTGTAATAATATTAATTTGGGGCATATGGTTCATTATGAACATAACTTGGGAGAGGAGAGTGAAAAACCTTTAATGACATAGGTAAATTGGTCAATAATGGAAATGCCTAGGATTACAGTAATTAGAAACTATAACTGCGCTTAGACACGAAGTTATATTACACTTGTGGTGGAAGTCTGCCCGGAATCGCCCGGCATATCCAGCGACTACAAATGGTGAATCAAATGTGAGGGGTCTAGGTGCACAAACATGAGACGTGCTAAGACATGAGGTTAAGCCCGACTAGTGGAAGCAGTCTGCCCAGAACCGACCAGCACATCTAGCATCCACAAGTGGTAAGCTTAATGTGGAAGGTCTAGCACATTATAACCATAAATGAATATGGAAATAAAGTTGACTATTTAACCAAGTTGAATCTATAGGGATTGTACGAATATTAACTTGAATAGGGGTTAAGTAAACTTGTTTGAAACAGTGGGTGGGTTAAGTAAATCTGGGGTGGGTGGGTAATATTTATATATAGGCCCACAAACTTAACCGGTGGGGTTATGCGATCTTTAAAACTAGTAGGTCATCACCTGTGGAAAATCTAGTAGTGGGGATGCAAGACAAAGGGGAGAGCTTGCATCATCTTGTGTGTGGGACCTGTTTCAGTCATTAACCCATATATAGGTATCAAACGAGTACACCGAACTAGGTCGGAGTCGAGGCACACTTACTGGGCTGATTGTAAGTGATCCAAAAGTAGGGACGGTGTCTGACGGTATCTGACGGCGCATTCCATCGGGGTCATGTGCGTGCATGACTTCGCTTGCTCAAGAAAATAAGACGTTGTGACATCAGTAGATATGGTTGTGCACATCCCTAAAATGAAGGGTTGCCACTTTAGGGAGTAATTAGGGTACATCTATACTCTGGTAAGTTTAAGAGCCTATTATTGGGCTACCTATTGATCATATGTGGTTAAAACCTCTCACCAGAAAGTACGCCTAATTCTACCATCTTATAGTGGTCGAGATCATTATATTTTGGTTATACTAGTATCAGTACAGAGAAATCATTGGAGAAGCGAATATACTCTATCATGTTTATCTTTTTTACCTTGTTATACCTGCCTTTTATGATGTTACCTTTCTTATCCACTTTATATGCCTGTCATGATACTTTTACTTATTTCTTTGCTAAAAGTTACTGGACTCGCCAAACTTTATGTCTGACCCTTTTTGTTTCCTTTTCTTTCTCTTCTGTTCCCCCTCCCCCCAGGTTCTCTGGGTAGGTATACTCAAACTTGACCAGGATTCTTCTTTCATCTCACTTGGAGCTGCTTAGATGCATTGCTCGAGGTCTTATCTACTATGGCTATATCTTTATTTGGGGAATTATGTGTCTTTTATTTTTGTACTCTGATGTTTTAAGTACAAGACGGAAGTTTTGATGATGTACTAGGTTTATGTATTTTTGGACATATGATGTTTTGAACCACAGTGCTTTATGATTAATAAAGTTTTTAAATTTCGCTGCTATTTTATATCTGTCTTATAATGTTTGTGTATCTGTTTACCTATAACGCTTCACAAAACTTAATGCATTCTCTTAATGAGTGACATTAATGGACATTGGGTGTCACACTTGGTATCAGAGCTAAAGGTTACCAGATTAGATGAAAGTTTTTGAAAATTATTTTCAAAAAGGTTTTAAAAGAAAGCATTTTCAAAAAGAAAAGGCTGTTTTGAAAAACATATTCCCCAAATCCATGTGTAATATTTTTCGATCCTTTATCTGAATCTTTTTCCTTTTCTTTTCAGCATGTCTGGGGAACCTAATATTTCAGAGGGCGTTACGATACCAGGCTGGTTCCATAGGTATCTAGAGGCCACGATGCATGCCAATGGTCAAGCTGACGTTCCTCCCCCAACTGCATCCGTCGTTCCTCCTCCTCCGCACGCAGATAACTTCTCTAAGATCTGCAAAGATTTTCGTGCTATGGGAGGGAAGCCATTCCACGGAACCGAGATGTTCGTAGATGCAAGGATTTGGCTCAAGGAGATAGAGGACTTGTTTGGAATTTTCTATGTGGACGATCATAGGAAGATTTAGCTAGCTGCATGGCTACTTAAAGATGAAGCTTCGTACTGGTGGGAAGTAACCCAAGTAGGGCATCTAGTGGAAACTTGGGATGATTTTAGATAAAGGTTTGAAATGAAGTTTCTTTCTCAAGCTGAGAAAAGCATGAAAATGGAAAGGTTCTTGGCGCTCAAACAAGGAAACATGACTGTTAAAGAATGTGTGAACTAATTCAACTAGCTAGCACGGTTTGGATTGGAACTGGTAGATACTCCGCATAAGAAAGCTTTGTGTTTTGTTAAAGGGCTGAACGAACCCTTCATGGTTTAGCTATGTCCCATATTAGCATGGGAGAAACTTTTGAAAGGCTTGTTGATATGGCCTTAATGCATGAAGAAGACAAAAGCGATAAGAAATAAGTTAGGGTTGAGGAAACACAAAACAAGAATGTATGGCCCAAGAAGGGAAAACAACAGTAGAAGAAGGTCGGAAAGAATGACAAGGCTAAGGATAAGAGGAAGTGCCACAATTATGGGAGAGAGGGTCATTTGATCAAGGACTGAAAAAGAAGCAAGAATTCTTGCTACGGTTGTGGAGAGGTCGAACACTTTGCTAAGGAGTGCCCGAAGAAACAGGGACAAGGTCAAAGGGTAGGAGCTCCTGGAGGGAAAGTTCATGCTCTCGCGACCAGTGCTCCAGACAGAGGCAGGAAAGTTTCCGTGTAAGGTTTGATTTCTCTTTCCAATCATCCTATTAGAACTCTTTTTGATTTTTGCGCTTCACATACATTTATATCCAGTTCTATGGTTGAGTCTCTGCACCTAAATAATAGTATGGTAGTGGATCCCATTATTGTCTCAAACCCCATTGGTTGTTTGGCTCATTTGTCCATGATTTGTCGGGGTTTGGAATATCCGTGTTGGGCGTCGAATTTGAGTGCAACGCGTATGTGCTTGGTTTTATGGGCTATGGTTTGATTCTAGGGATAGATTGGCAAACCATGTATAGTGCCATTCTGGATTGTGAAAGGAGGGCTGTTAGACTTTTGACTTGCCATGGAAGGACCCTCGAGATTTCTTTTGACCTGCAAGGTTCTCTCATGCTTAGTTTCCTAGAGTCTCTTGATGCATCTATCGATGATCTACAATCCGTGCCAGTAGTCTGTGACTATCATGATGTTTTTGATGAGGTACGGGGCTTACATCCGAGGCGCAAGATCGATTTTCATATATATTTGGTGGACATTGCAAAGCCAGTTACATTACCTGTGCGCCGTATGACTCCAAGGGAAAGGAGGTAGCATAGCAAACAAGTAGGGGAGCTACTTGAGAAGGATTTATTAGGCGAAGCACATCTGAATGGGATGCTCTGGTAGTATTCAAAACTAAGGCAGATAGTACACTTCGCTTGTGTGTGGACAATAAAGAGTTGAACAAACTCACTAAGAAGAATAGACACCCACTTCCGGGGATAGATGATTTATTTGACCAACTTGTTGGTGCATCAGTATTCTCTCTGTTAGACTTGGCTACGGGGTTTCATCAGTTGAGGGTGGCAGAGGACAGCATAGATAAGACCGCTTTTAGGACTCCGGATGGTTTCTTTGAATGGCTAGTTATGCCTTTTGGGTTGACTAATGCACCTGCCTATTTTGTTGATCTGATGAGCAGGGTGTTTCGGGAGTTTCTAAATAAGTTTGTTGTGGTCTTTATTGATGATATCTTGATCTTCTCAAAGAGCGAAGAAGAGCACATCCAACATTTGAGAGAAGTTTTGAAAACTCTGCGTGCGCATCAGCTTAAGGCAAAGTTCTCCAAATTCCATTTTTGGAGAAAAGCGGTGAGATTCCTAGGGCTTGTGGTTTCTAAAGATGGGATAGCAGTAGATCCTGCAAAAGTAGTTGCAGTTCAAGACTGGCAGATTCCTAAGAATGTAACGGAGGTGAGAAGTTTTCTTGGATTGGCATGCTATTATAGGAAGTTCATTAAGGACTTCGCAAAGAAATCAGCACCACTCACCATGCTGATGAATAAGAATATGACATTTTCGTGGGATATAGATTATGATGTTGCTCTCCAGCGATTGAAGAGGGCTCTGATAACAACCCCAGTCTTGACCTTGCCCGATGGGAACAAAGTGTTTACAGTATACACTGATGCATGTGGTACAGGGCTTGGTGCGGTTCTGATGCAAGAGGGAAAGGTAGTATGTTATGGCGGTAGATAGCTAAGGGCTCATGAGTAGAACTACCCTACCCATAATTTTGAGATAGCTACCATAGTATTCGCGCTAAAGATGTGGCATCATTATTTTCTTGGAGAGAAGTTCGAGTTGTACACTGATCATAAATCTCTAAGGTACTTGTTCTCACAGAAAGATCTTAATTTAAGGCAACAAAGGTGGATGGCGTTCCTAGCTTCTTATGACTTCGAGATTGCTTATACCCCTGGCAAGGGTAATGTGGTGGCAAACACACAGAGTAGGCAAAGGATGGCCTTAAGTCCTTTGTTTGTGGAGAGGAAAAGCTTGGAGTTCATATCGACTTTCGACTTTAGACCCTCCACCGAGTTTTTTCCTGGTTTGTTTGTATCTTTAGATATACGACCTACTCATGTGGATCAGATAGGAGCTTCGCAGCGAGATGATCCACAGATTTCAGACATCTTGGATAGGCTCAGTAAAGGGGAGACTTTTAGTCACCACAATAGATATTCCATAGACGATAAAGGGTGGTTGCGACGAGATGGAAGGCTTTGTGTTCCCCAAACTGGAAGTTTGTTGACGACATTCCTAGAAGAAGCCCATCATTCCAAGATGACAATTCATGAAGGCAGTGATAAGATGTATATAGACATGAAGAGGGTTTTCTTTTGGGCTGGGATGAAGAAAGATGTAGCGGAGTTTGTTTCCCAATGTTTAATTTGCCAGCAAGTTAAAGCTGAGCAAAAGAAGCCCGGTGGTTTACTTCGTCCTTTGGAGGTTCCACATTGGAAGTGGGAGAGCGTCTCCATGGATTTCATTGATGGTTTGCCTAGATCGGGGAAGGGCAACACCAGTATTTGGGGTGTAGTAGATAGACTTACTAAGAGCACTCATTTCATTCCAGTTAAGAGCAAGAGGACATCAACATGGTTGGCAGCAGTTTATGTTCGTGAGATAGTCCGTCTTCATGGAGTACCTTCCAGCATCGTAAGTGATTGTGACCCATTTTCATCAGTGAATTTTGGAGGAGCTTGCAAGAAGCATTAGGTACACAGTTGTAACACCCTGAATTTTCTATGAATATTACAATTAACAATCCTAAGAATACTTAATTATTAAAGTGAGAATTAAGGGAAATGGTTATGCCATTGCGTTCGTCTCGGAATTCTGCTTGAGATAGAGTCCGAGTTTGCGCGAAATGGACTCCGTATGAAGAAGTTATGGCCTTCCTAAGTTTCAGAATTCTAGTAAATTAAAAACAGTTCATAATAATAAATTTGAAATTCAAATTCAAACATGGGAGCAGGAATTCTCCCGCCCAAGGGCCAGGTAGACCAGGGGGTCGACCTACCCATATAGGTCAACCAAGGGGTCGACCTACCCCCCCCCCCCCACGGCAGATCTGAAATGTGATGATTTCTGACTTTTTGCTGAGTCACTAGGGCTGATGTGGTTGTTCTAGATAACTCTATCTAGTCATGGATGGTTGGGATTGTTCCTGTGATAATCTAACGGCCTAGGTTGATTGAAAATTCTATAAAAGAGTGCCTAGACTCAAACCCTAAATCAAAACAAAATTTGTCTCATGGCCACCATGCTGCTCCTAGGATAGTCTCCTTCCTAAAGCTTAGGATTTAACAAGTCAGAATTCTAATTCAAAAGACGAACAAATCATTCTCTTCTCTAACCTATCTTGGTGAATACTATTTCTTTCACAATATAATTATTAAATTAATTATGATGGGTTGTAATTGGATTATGAGAACATGTCTGTTGAATCGCATGATATTGTTTAACTTTGTAGATCTATTTCATATTTAACTTAATTCATTTATGTAAGTTTGGGATGTTAAATCATATGCTAATTCATATGTGAATTTTATGCAAGTTTCGGATATTAAACCATATGTTAATTCATATGTGAATCTTATGCAAGTTTGGGTTGTTAAATCATATGTTAATTCATATGTGAATCTTACGCAAGTTTGGATGTTAAATCATATGCTAATTCGTATGTGAATTTTATGCAAGTTTGGGATTTTAAATTGTATGTTAGTTTGAATATGAATCTTATGCAAGTCTATATGTGAATTGTACACAAGTTTATATGTGAATCGAGTATATACATATGCTAGTTTATATACAAAATCATGTGATAAATTCATATGCAAGTTGTAGAAATTCATATGCAAGTTGTAGAAATCCATATGCAAGTTTAGGTGAAAAATTATATTCTCATTTTTGGGTGAAGATTATATTCACATATGCAAGTTAAGCGAGACCCATAATTTATATATGCCAGTTCACAATTTTATGTTTAGATCTATATTTAGATCCATGGTAGTTTATGCAAATATATGATTCTATGTGACATTGTCTATGCAAATTGTTGACTATGCAATTTTATGTTAGAATTCCTATTTGCAAGTTAGATCTATTTTTATGTGTTATGCAAGTTGTATTGTTCCTTTTTTTATAAGTTAGAGTATTTGCGAGTCTAACATATTTTATATCTGAACGTACGAATAGCGTGGGGACAAATGGGAAAATACTAATTATGTAAATTGTGAATTGGCATAAAATGGCTTTAAAAGCATATAATTAAATTGAGACTTAATTGGTATAATTTTTATACCTAAAAAGGTATGGACATAATTTTGGTGACAATTATGGACATAATTAATTTGGAAATTATTGGAAATTTGAATAGGGATAATTAATTCATATTGGGGTGAAATAATGTGTAATGATAAACGCTTAAGACACGAGGTTAGACTTGTTTGTGGTGTAAGACTGCCCGGACCCGCCTGGCAAATCTAGCAACCACAAACGGTAGTCTAATTTGAAAGGTCAAAGGCATAAATTAAATGTGTAACAGTTGTAATGACATGAGGTTAGACACCTTTGCGGTATAAGACTGCCTGGACCCGCCCGACAAATCCAACAATCGCAAACGGGAGTCTAATGTGGGGGGTCTTACAAGGTTACGGTTATAATGAACTAAGTAACACTTAACCAAGATAAACATGCGGTGGGACATTGGGGTTAAGTGGGTGACATGGGTGGCATGTGAAATACGATTAGAAACACTTAACCAAATTTAAACATGTAAGAAGACATGAATAAGAAGGGGGTTAAGTGGAAAATTCTAGTGGGGACCAAGCATAGGTGGAAAGCTTGTGTCAAGCATGGGGGACCCATTTCAAACCAGTAACCCATTAAGTATCTTTGTGAGCTCGAGTTAGATCGAGGATGGGACACGCTTACTGGGTTTGATTGTAAGAGGTCAAAATGGGTTAACGGTGGCAACGCAAGTCCAATGGGGTCATGTGCGTGCGTGGGCCCGGGATGGTAGGTAAGACGTTGTTGCATCGTGTAGATATAAGTCGTGCATCTTTAGTGGTATCGGGTTGCCACTTTGGGGAGTGATTCACCCCACTGTGGGACCAGCACGGGTATCTACGAGTTAGGGAGCCGATCGCATGGGGGTAGTGTAGTGGAGATAGGGGCAGACGACACCTATGAAGACAGCTAGGGGTACGCGAAACTACCATTATGATTTTTATGTTCAGTAGGCGGGATCAACTCTTAGGGTGACTAGCAGTGGTGCAGTATAGTAATTATCCTATAGTGATTAGGAGCGAGATTAACACCAGAATATTCCTCCTGTTTGTTTTGTCTTCCCCACTTGTTTCACAGTCATTCCTTGTTTTACCAGTTTATGCCTTATCCTAATTACTTTAATAATTATATCGTTAAAGTAATGGTACTAGCCAGACTTTATGTCTGACCCCCTTTGTTTTCACCTCTTTTCTTCCTTTCCCCCCTCCCCCCACCAAGGTTCTCAGGGTGGGACTAGTATTAGTGGAGCTTGATTTGGATCTCTGTCTCTCTTTTGGAAGTATTTGGATTGCTGAAAGTAAAGTTCAGCTCATCTCTTTTATGGCTACTTATGTTGGGGTTATGCTTTTTTACTTTATGTACTCAGAAAACAATTTGTCAAGATGGTTACTAAGTGTACTTGGTTTTTCTGTTGGTCTATGATGTTGTTGTAATCAAACTATTTCTCCGCTGCAATAAATGTTGTTTATAAATTTTTCAAGTACCAATATATATATTTGTCTTGTTATATTCTGTTCTATTCAACAATAATACTCCATGAAAGTTAATGCATTCCCATTGAGAGTGACATTAATGGACGTGAGGTGTTACACGTGGTATCAGAGCAAGGTTAACAGAACAGATAAGAGATTTTGAAAAAATGTTTTTCAAAAGCGTTTTATAAAGAAATACTTTCAGAAGTATGTTTTAAGAAGAGTATTTTCAAAAGAAAAGTTTGTTTTAAAAACATAACCACCAAGAGCCATATATCTCTCTTTCGAATTCTCCATTTTGAATCTCTTCATTTTCTTTTCAGCATGTCTGGGTTACAAGAGATACCCGAGGGAATACCGATACCAACCTGGTTCAGAAGGTATCTGGAGGCTAGGGCCGCCACCGTAGGCCCAGCAGACATCCCTCCTCCCCCTCCCCGTGTTGATACTTTTTCAAAGATATGCAAGGACTTTCGAGCAATGGGCGGAAAACCTTTTCACGCATCAGAGACGTTTGTCGAAGCTCGAAATTGGCTTAAGGAGGTAGAAGACTTGTTTGGTATCTTCGAGGTAGAAGATGGAAGGAAGGTCCAATTGGTCGCTTGGTTAATGAAGGACGAAGCCTCGTGTTGGTGGGAGATCAAGAATGGAGAGCGTCCAGTAGAGACGTGGATGGATTTTAGACATAGGTTCGAGATGAAATTTCTCTCACGAGCAGAAGAGAATCTATACATGGAAAGGTTCTTGGCATTGAAGCAGGGGAATTTATCAGTAAAGGAGTACGTCAACAAGTTCAATCAGTTGGCGAGGTTTGGCTTAGACTTGGTGAACACACCTGAATAGAAGGCCCTGGGGTTCGTTAAAGGTTTGAATGAGCCGCTACATGGGTTAGCTATGACCCACATTCCTATGGGGGCTACCTTTGAGAAACTGGTTGATATGGTGCTTATGCATGAAGAGGAGAAAGGCGCCAATGCTAATAAGGCACCAGAAAAGAAAGGGAGCAAAAGAAGTCACACCAGCAACCTAAGGAAGGTGGTAAGGACAACAATAGCAAAAGAAAGAAAAGATGCTTTAATTGTGGAACACCAGGCCATCTAAGCAAGGACTGTAGGAAGAAGAAGAAGACTGGCTGTTTCCACTATGGAGAGGCAGGACATCTAATTAAAGACTGCCCGAGGAAACAAGGACAAGGGCAAAGAACAGGGTCTAGTTCTGGAGGACAGATTCAGGCTCTCATGGCACCAGGGCAGGCAAGAGGGCAGGTTCACGCTCTCATGGCACCAGGATAGAAGAGAGGTAGAAACATTTCTGTTGAAAGTTTGGTTTTTCTGTTTGATCATCCTGTTCGTACTTTATTTGATTCTGGCGCTTCACACTCGTTTGTGTCTTCTTCGTTAGTTGAAACACTGTACCTAAATACTAGTCTAGTTACGGATCCCATAGTAGTCTCAAATCCTATTGGTGGTTCGGCTCATCTTTCAATGATTTGTCGGGATTTGAGAGTGTCTATCTTGAGCATTGAGTTTGAATGCAACACCTTCGTTCTTGGCTTCACAGACTATGGATTGATTCTAGGCATGGAATGGTTATCCAGTAATGGAGCCATCCTCAATTGTGAAAAGATAGTGGTTAGACTTATGAATCGCCTTGGAAACACTCTCGAAATCTCTTGTAATCCCATACATTCTGTTATGCTTAGTTACCTAGAATCTCTTGATGCGTCTGTTGAAAATTTGCAATCTTTTAGAGTAGTCCGTGAATACTCGGATGTATTTGAAGAGGTGAAGGGCTTGCCTCCGAAGTGGGAGATAGACTTCCGCATATACCTTGTTGATAATGAAAAACCCGTAGCTCTACTCGTTAGACACATGGCTCCAAGGGAGAGAAAAGAGCTCAGTAAGCAAGTCAAAGAGCTGATCGAAAAGGGGTTTATAAGGCAGAGTATTTCTAAATGGGGTGCTCCAGTAGTATTCGCCACCAAAACGGATGGTTCACTTCGCCTATGCATTGATTATAGGGAGCTAAACAAGCAGACCAAGAAGAATAGGCACCCACTTCCAAGAATAGATGACTTGTTTGATCAGCTTGTAGGTGCGTCGGTTTTCTCCCAACTAGATTTGGCTACCGGGTTCCATCAGCTAAGAGTGGCTGAAGACAGCATTGATAAGACCGCGTTCAGAACTACGAATGGTTTCTTTGAATGGCTTGTCATGCCTTTCGGCTTGACAAACGCACCCGCTTACTTCGTTGACTTGATGAGCAGGGTGTTTAGAGAATTCCTTAATAAATTTGTGGTGGTCTTCGTAGACGACATTCTGATCTTCTCGAAGAATGAAGAAGAGCATGCTTTGCATTTAAGGGAAGTCATGTATACTTTTCGTGCACATCAGCTGAAAGACAAATTCTCCAAATGCCATTTTTGGAGAGAAGAAGTAAGGTTTCTTGGACATGTGGTGTCCAAAGAAGGGTTAGCTGTGGACCCCGCAAAAGTAGTTACGGTGCAAGATTGGAAGGTTCCACGGAATGCAACCGAAGTCCGAATCTTTCTCGGGCTAGCGGGCTTTTACCGAAAGTTCATTAAAGACTTTGCTAAAATCTCAGCCCCACTCACAAGATTAATGAAGAATAACCTAACTTTCGCTTGGGATTTGGATTGTGATATTGTTTTCCAACGTTTGAAAAGGACTCTAACAACAACCCCAATTCTGACATTGCCGGATGGGAGCAAGATGTTTACCGTATACACGGATGCATGTGGTATGGGACTAGGTGCTGTCTTGATGCAAGAAGGGAAGGTAGTAGCTTATGGAGGCAGACAGTTGAAAGTACATGAGAAAAACTACCCGACCCACGATCTAGAGTTGGCTGCCATCGTCTTTGCACTTAAATCTTGGCGCCATTATCTCCTAGGTGAGAAGTTTGAATTATATACTCCATAAATCGTTGAAGTACCTTTTCTCGCAGAAAGATCTTAACTTAAGACAGCAAAGGTGGATGTAATTTCTGACCTCTGATGATTTTGAGATTTCCTATACCCCAGGCAAAGGCAATGTGGTAGCAGATGCCTTGTGTAGGAAGAAGCTGATCTTGAGTCCTCTCTTTGTAGAAAGACAAAGCTTGGAGCATATAGCAAACTTTAATTTTAGACCCTCCTCTGAAATTGTGCCTGGCCTGTTAGCATCACTAGAGGTGCGACCTACTCTTTTGGACTCAATAGGAACCGCGCAACGTGAAGACCCTCAACTAGTTGATGAGATGGTTAAGCTAGTTAGGGGTGAGACTTCTAGTCACCTCAATAGATACTCCATCGATGATAGGGGTTGGTTGAGACAAGATGGAAGGCTATGCGTCCCACAAGTAAGGGATTTAGTGAAGACGGTTCTCGAAGAGGCGCACCATTCTAAACTGACCATACACCCAGGCGGAGGTAAGATGTATAAAGATATAAAAGGGTTTTCTTTTGGAATGGCATGAAGAGTGATGTAGCTGAGTTCGTCGCTAAGTGTTTGATATGCCAGCAAGTCAAAGTGGAGCAGAAGAAGCTCGGTGGTCTGCTTCATCCTCTCGAGGTCCCATAGTGGAAGTGGGATAGCATTTCGATGGACTTTGTTGATGGGTTGCCTAGGTCAAGAAGGGGCAATACCAGTATTTGGGTAATAGTGGACAAGCTCATTAAAATCTCTCACTTTATACCTGTTAAAAGTAGAAGGACTGCCTCGTCCCTAGCATCCATTTATCTTAAAGAAATAGTTCGACTCCATGGGATACCCTCCACCATAGTGAGCGATCAAGATCCTTTCTTTACGAGCTAGTTTTGGAAGAGTTTGTAAGAGGCAGTAGGCATGCAATTATGCTTAAGCACGGCCTATCACCCACAAACCGATGGTCAGACAGAAAGGGTGAACAGAGTATTGGAAGACCTCTTGAGATTGTGCATTCTTGAATTTGGAGGGACATGGAAGGATCATCTTCCTTTGGTGGATTTTTCCTACAACAATAGCTACCAAGCCACCATAGGAATGGCGCCCTTCGAAGCTTTATATGGAAGACCATGCCGATCACCAACTTATTGTGGGAGTCTACAGACAAGCTCGTACTTAGGACAAACATGATTAGAGAGACCTCAGAAAAGGTGGACTTGATAAGAAGACGGATGAAGGTTGCACAAGATAGACAGAAGTCCTATGCAGACAAAAGAAAGACCGACCTTGAGTTTACGGTTGGAGATAAGGTGTTCCTTAAAGTATCTCCTTTGAGGAATGTCGTTCTCTTTGGGTCCGTAGGAAAGCTAGCACCAAGATTTATAGGTCCATTTCCTATCATTGAAAGGATTGGGACGATGGCTTATAGAGTAGAGCTACCCGAGTGACTGGCTGGAGTTCATAGTGTTTTTCATGTTCCTCAACTACGAAAGTGCTTACATGAATATGCATAAGTGGTGGAGCTAGGTATACTAGAGGAAGTAGAAGTGGAACGAGAAGCGCCTGTGAGAAGAGTTACAACTCGTATCTTGGGTACGGAAGTCAAAAAGCTACGTAACCGTGAAGTCAAGCCTGTTAAAGTTCAATGGAGTTACGCTGAGGAAGACGCAACTTGGGAAACTGAGAGGAAAATACGCGCAGCCTACCCTTTTCTCTTTGAGGGTACCTCCTTGATCTCTTTTTCTATAATTTTATTCATGCTTATATCTACCTTTTGAGTATATCTCCTCAGTCCTATTCTTTATCCTTAGGTAGAAACCGATGGATGTAAACATGTGTTTGAAACACGTTTTGATTGATGGTTGCAAATGGTTGCTAGTGGTTGCTCGTGGATGCATGTACACACACTTTAGGCACTAGATCGGCTCAATCACTTTTATATTTCATATAAATGTATGTGCATATTTAAATTAATGGATGTATAATGGTCGTGTTATCATATGGATGATGCATTCTGATGAATGGTTGTGCACACATGTAGAAGTAATATGTATCGATAGGATTCTTTTGCATGCATAATGGGCGCATGGCCCTATCATGATTTGCATTAAGGAGGTCAGCTGAATCAGTGGACCACCTGATTTTGCATTAGATAAGGAACATATACACACTTTTTGCATATGTTCATATGGCATTATAAATCTTGTATGGACAATGGATACCTGTGTTTGATGATTGAGTAGATGGATGATTGGATGTTAGGATATACATTCTCCTTAACTTGAAGATTTCGGGGACGAAATCCTTTGAGAATGGGAGAATGTAACACCCTGAATTTTCTGTGAATATTAAATTTAACAGTGCTAAGAATACTTAATTATTAAAGTGAGAATTAAGGGAAATGGGTTACGCCATTGCGTTCGTCTCAGAATTATACTTGAGATAGAGTTAGAGTTTGCGTGAATTGGACTTCGTATGAAGAAGTTATGGCCTTCCGAAGTTTCAGAATTCAAATAGATTAAAAACAGTTCAGAATAATAAATTTGAAATTCAAATTCAAACAGGGGAGCAGGCTGGGCGGGAATTCTCCCGCCCAAGGGCGAGGTCGACCAGGGGGTCGACCTACCCATACAGGTCGACCAGAGGGTCGACCAGAGGGTCGACCTACACCCCCTCCCCCGACAGATCTGAAATGTGATGATTTTTGACTCTGTGCTGAGTCATTAGGGCTGATGTTGTTGTTCTAGATAACACTATCTAGTCACGAATGGTTGGGATTGTTCCTATGATAATCTAACGGCTTAGGTTGATTCAAACTTCTATAAAAGAGTGTCTAGACTGAAACCCTAAATCAAAACAAAATTTGTCCAATGGCCACCATGCTGCTCCTAGGATAGTCTCCTTCCTAAAGCTTAGGATTTAACAAGTCAGAATTCCAATTCAAAAGACGAACACATCATTCTCTTCTCTAACCTATCTTTGTGAGTACTATTTCTTTCACAATATAATTATTAAATTAATTATGATGGGTTGTAATTGGATTATGAGAACATGTCTGTTGAATCGCATGATGTTGTTTAACTTTGTAGATCTATTTCATATTTAACTTGATTCATTTTATGCAAGTTTGGGATGTTAAATCATATGTTAATTCATATGTGAATTTTATGCGAGTTTGGGATGTTAAACCATATGTTAAGTCATATGTGAATCTTAGGCAAGTTTGGGTTGTTAAATCATATGTTAATTCATATGTGAATCTTACGCAAGTTTGGATGTTAAATCATATGCTAATTCGTATGTGAATTTTATACAAGTTTGGGAAGTTAAATTGTATGTTAGTTTGAATATGAATCTTATGCAAGTCTACATATGAATTGTACACAAGTTTATATGTGAATCGAGTATATACATATGCTAGTTTATGTGATAAATTCATATGCAAGTTGTAGAAATTCATATGCAAGTTGTAGAAATCCATATGCAAGTTTAGGTGAAAAACTATATTCACATTTTTGGGTGAAGATTATATTCACATATGCAAATTAAGCGAGACCCATAATTTTTTTATGTAAGTTCACAATTTCATGTTTAGATATATATTTAGATCCATGGTAGTTTATGCAAATATATGATTCTATATGACATTGTCTATGCAAATTGTTGACTATGCAATTTTATGTTAGAATTCCTATTTGCAAGTTAGATCTATTTTTATGTGCTATGCAAGTTGTGATGTTCCTTTTTTAATAAGTTAGACTATTTGTGAGTCTAACATATTTCATATTTGAACGTACGAATAACGTGGGGACAAATGGGAAAATACTAATTATGTAAATTGTGAATTGGCGTAAAATGGCTTTGAAAGCATATAATTAAATTGAGACTTAATTGGCATAATTTTTATACCTAAAAAGGTATGGACATAATTTAGGTGACAATTATGGACATAATTAATTTGGAAATTATTGGAAATTTGAATAGGGATAATTAATTCATATTGGGGTGAAATAATGTGTAATAGTAAATGCCTAAGACACGAGGTTAGACTCATTTGTGGTGTAAGACTACCCGGACCCACCCGGCAAATCCGGCAACCACAAACGGTAGTCTAATGTGAGAGATCGGAGGCATAAATTAAATGCGTAACAGTTGTAATGACATGAGGTTAGACACGTTTGCGGTATAAGACTGCCCGGACCCGCCCAGCAAATCCAGCTACCGCAAACGGGAGTCTAATGTGGGAGCTCTTACAAGGTTACGGTTATAATGAACTAAGTAACCAAGATAAACATGTGGTGGGACATAGGGGTTAATTGTGTGACAAGGGTGGCATGTGAAATACGATTAGAAACACTTAACCAAATTTAAACATGTAAAAAGACATGAATAAGAAGGGGGTTAAGTGGAAAATTCTAGTAGGGAACAAGCATAGGTGGAAAGCTTGTGTCAAGCATGAGGGACCCATTTCAAACCAGTAACCCATTAAGTATCTTTGTGAGCTCGAGTAAGATCGAGGACAGGACACGCTTACTGGGTTTGATTGTAAGAGGTCAAAACGGGTTAACGCTGGCAACGCAAGTCCAACGGGGTCATGTGCGTATGTGGGCCCGGGCTGGTAGGTAAGACGTTGTTGCATCGTGTAGATATAAGTCGTGCATCTTTAGTGGTATCGGGTTGCCACTTTAGATAGTGATACACCCCACTGTGGGACTAGCACGGGTATCTACGAGTTAGGTAGCCGATCGCATGGGGGTAGTGGGTACAACTAGTGGAGATAGGGGCAGGCGGCACCTATGAAGACAGCCAGGGGTACACGAAACTAACATTATGATTTTTATGTTCAGTAGGAGGGATAAACTCTTAGGGTGACTAGTAGTGGTGTAGTATAGTAATTATCCTATAGTGATTAGGGGCGAGATTAATGCAAGAATATTCCTCCTGATTGTTTTGTCTTGCCCACTTGTTTCACAGTCATTCCTTGTTTTACCAGTTTATGCCTTATCCTAATTACTTTAATAATTATATCGTTAAAGTTATGGTACTAGCCAAACTTTATGTCTGACCCCCTTTGTTTTCGCCTCTTTTCTTCCTCCCCCCCCCCCTCCGGTTCTCAGGGTGGGTCTAGTACTAGCGGAGCTTGATCTGGATCTCTGTCTCTCTTTTGGAAGTGCTTGGATTGCTGAAAGTAAGTTCAGCTCATTTCTTTTATGGATACTTATGTTGGGTTATGATTTTTTACTTTATGTACTCAGAAAACAATTTGTCAAGATGGTTACTAAGTGTACTTGGTTTTTCTGTTGGTTTATGATGTTGTTGTAATCAAACTATTTCTCCGCTGCAATAAATGTTGTTTTGAAAATTTTCAATACCAATATATGTATCTGTCTTGTTATATTCTGTTCTATTCACCAATAATATTCCATGAAAGTTAATGCATTCCCTTTGAGAGCGACATTAATGGATGTGGGGTGTTATAACAGTTGTGTTTGAGCACTGCTTATCACCCACAGACTGATGGACAGATGGAAAGGGTGAATAGAGTTCTTGAGGATCTTTTAAGGCTGTGTATCCTAGACTTCGGAGGGACTTGGGAAGAGCATATTCCTTTAGTAGAGTTCGCCTACAACAATAGTTATAAAGCTAGCATTGGCATGGCAACTTTCGAACTATTGTATAGGCGACCCTGTAGATCACCAACTTGTTGGTGGGAATCAACAGAAAGACTACTACTTGGACCAGACATAGTTAGAGAAACGTCCGAGTAGATTGACCTTATTAGACGGCGAATGAAGAAGACTCAAGATAGGTAGAAATCCTACGTAGAAAAGAGAAGGACTGACATTGAATTTGAAGTGGGAGACATGGTTTTTATTAAGGTGTCACCTTTGAGGAATGTGGTTCGCTTTGGATCTATAGGGAAATTGGCACCAAGGTTTGTAGGGTCATTTCCCATAATAGAAAGGATTGGCCAAATGGCCTATAGAGTAAAACTACTAGAGAGACTATCCGGCATTCACGATGTTTTCCATGTTTCTCATTTGCAGAAGTGCTTGCATGATACCGCGGAAGTAGTTGAGCCGAGTATATTGGAGGAAGTAGAGGTGGAATGGGAGGAGACAGTCAGACAAGTTCCTACCCGTATTCTTGGAACAGAAGTTAAGAAGTGTAACAACCCGAAAATCTGGGCCAGTTTAAAATTTTTATTTTGGCAATTTTAGCGAATTTTGATTATTTAAAATGAAATATTTTAAATAATATCGACGAGAAATTTATTTTGAATTGAAATTCGACGTATATATTATATACGTCGTCGTTAGAATATAAATATTTATATATAATTATAAATAGAATAGAAAATGGCGCGGTAGTTCGATAATTCGATTTCAAACTTCAATTGAATGTACCGGGTGCAAAACAATCCGGATTTTAGTGAAACCAAAAATAATGGAATCTAATAGTGAATATCTTTCCAACGAATCCGAAAAATCAAAAGTTCGTAGCGGGAATCAAAAGATATGTCCAGTTGAAAATTCTGAATAGTCGCTATGGAATTCAGGCCCTTAAAAAAAATGGACATTTTGCAAACGACCTCGGATTTCGACGAAACCACTTTTGTTGGGTCCGTGTTGTTAAATTATTACTAGGTTTCAAATTTCATAATTTTTCGAATCAATATGTGAGCGTGGCAAAGGAAAACGCGTTTGACCAGTTTCAGTTGATTTTAATCGACTGGAAATTGGCCATTTTTCAAACGGTCTCAGAATTCGACGAAACTAGTTTTGTTAGGACCGTATCGTCAATACGAAGTCAGAAAATATTTTTCGAGAATTTTTAGAGTTAGTATGTGACCCCGGCAAATTGAAATGTACGTTCAAAACTGAAATTAAATGTTTTATACTTTAATTTGAAGAATAACTGATGGTAACAGCCGAATTGGCTTATGAAGCATATTCCATTGTGTCCGGGATGGGGGTAAAACGCTAGGAGCGTCAGTCGTTGGAGTCGATTAGGAGTTCGAACGATAAACGAATAATTTTTGAATTAAATATTAATATAATTTTATATAAAACCCTTGGATTTTCAGAAACCCTATCATTTTAATTCCGCGGTCAACTGGGTCAAAACCCGCCTCCATCTCATGAACGACGATTAGCGTTCGATCTTCCCCCCTCAAAAATCTTCCAATCCGCTCTATCATTTTCGAGTCAACCAAAAGGAAATGGAAGCGCTTGGTGGGAGGGAGGAATCCAACGGTCATGATTGGAAGATATCGCCGGAGGCGCTGGGATTTAGGGCTCAAAAGGGCTCGCCTTCGAAGGCGATTCTGAGCCACCGGAGCTGTCGAGTTCATCAGAACTCTAGGGGGTGGTGCGGTCTTCGTAGGAGGTTGGGATGGAAGCTTCAGATCAACGCCAAGCCAGATGTAGGCGTCGCGATTTCCAACCCTAGCAAAGGATGACGAGTTTAAGCAGCCCGACAATGAACAGTGAGATTTTTAATTGTTTATTTATATAATCTTATCGTTTTTTAAAAAAAAAAACTTTGTAAAAAAAAAAAAATCTGAAAATGTATATATATATTATTGTTTTGAAAAAAATCTGAAAATGTATATATATTATTGTTTTGAAAAATCTGAAATTTTATTTTATAAATAACATTGAGTTACCTTTAGATTTTTAAATAACTTTGTTTCAAAATATGGTTTATAAAGATAAATAACTTTGTTTTTGAAAAGTAAAATTTGCATGGCTTAGAAAATATAAATTTAAAATGATTTTAAATATAAAAATTAGCATTGTTGAATATATATATATATATATATATATATATATCACGAAGTTTTGAATATATACCTCGCAAAGTTTTGAATATGTATATATCACAAGGTTTTGAAAATATATAGGAATGTTTTGAAAATAATAAAAGTTTTGAATATATACCTCGCAAAGTTTTGAATATGTATATATCACAAGGTTTTGAAAATATATAGGAATGTTTTGAAAATAATAAAAAATAGGATTTTTATATATTGAACTTTGAAATAAAAATAGGATTTTTATATGTTGAACTTCGAAATAAAAATATGATTTTTATATATTGAACTTCGAAATAAAAATAGGATTTTTATATGTTGAACTTCGAAATAAAAATATGATTTTTATATATTGAACTTCGAAATAAAAATATGATTTTTATATATTGAACTTCGAAATAAAAATATGATTTTTATATATTGAACTTCGAAATAAAAATAGGATTTTTATATATTGAACTTCGAAATAAAAATAGGATTTTTGTATATTGAACTTCGAAATAAAAATAGGATTTTTATATATTGAACTTCGAAATAAAAATAGGATTTTTATATGTTGAACTTCGAAATAAAAATATGATTTTTATATATGGAATAGCGAAGTAAAAATTCGATTTTTACATAGATTGTGAAAGCGGACAACGAAGATGACGAAGATGCGGTAGCGACGAAGATTTCTATCAATGAAGTGCCGCGGAGCTAGGATAGCTTTAGGTGAGAACTTCTCACTCAAATTCTACTTTTCTAGTTATATATATATATACTAGGATGCAGACGGTGCTTATTAGAAGCACCCGACACCCGTCCACAGACCATGGACTTGTTTGATTGGTTGTGTAGTTGGTTAGATTATTTGATTTGGATTTGATTGTTTTGGTGAAATTGAAATTGATATGATTGATGTGTGAATGGCGTGGGCCTTCACTAGACCGGGGATAAGGCTAGGCCTCGTCCCGTTTCTAGTATCGTGTCGTTATGCCGCCGAAATTTTCTAAAATATGTTAGAAGAATAAAAATATCATTTTATTGAATAAATGAATTGAATAGAAATTCATAGGTTGAAATAAAATGTTTTATCGTTAAAAATATAATTTTTAACGTGAAGTGAATAAAATAGAATATTCATTTATAAACCAGACGGTTTGTTTATGTACACCTATTTGAATGACATTGATTGGGACGATAAATTTTACACATCGCCCAACAGCACAAATAAAATATTTGTTTGATTGTTTGAAACCCTACACGGGTGTTAGGATGAAATATGCAGTTCACTCATCCTGATTGATTAAATATGTCGATCGATTGATTGACAGGCTGTTATAAGCGTTAGATATCTATATTTGATGCTTATACAGTGTAGTGCACTTTGGTTGATGGTTGATTATTTTTCAATGTTATTATATACATGTGTTGTATGAAAATCCATATAATTAACTTTATATGGTAATTGATTGGGCCTCATTCCAATTTAGAAAATAAAGAACAACATAAAATAAAGGTTCATGTGTTGACAGTACTCATCCATTGAGATTGGTCATGTGTTGAACGAAATATTTTGATAATAACAACTATTTTTGAAAAAGAAATATTTGAAATAGAATATTTGAAAATAGAAATTTATGAAGCCTTGTTGATTAGGTTGACGCCATTTTGACGTAATCGATATTTATATCGATTTTATTCATTAAGAAATGAATTGAATTGAAAACGATTTCGAAATGAATTGAATTGAAAACGATTTCGAAATGAATTGAATCGAAAACTATTTCGAAATGAATTGAATTGAAAACGATTTCGAAATGAATTGAATTGAAAACCATTTCGAAATGAATTGAATTGAAAACGATTTCGAAATGAATTGAATTGAAAACTATTTCGAAATGAATTGAATTGAAAACGATTTCGAAATGAATTGAATTGAAAACGATTTCGAAATGAATTGAATTGAAAACCATTTCGAAATGAATTGAATTGAAAACGATTT
Organism: Allium sativum; assembly: GCA_030737875.1. Lineage (NCBI taxonomy): Eukaryota > Viridiplantae > Streptophyta > Magnoliopsida > Asparagales > Amaryllidaceae > Allium > Allium sativum. The sequence continues at coordinate 232,592,275 of CM060924.1, read as the reverse complement.
CGAAATGAATTGAATTGAAAACGATTTCGAAATGAATTGAATTGAAAACGATTTCGAAATGAATTGAATTGAAAACGATTTCGAAATGAATTGAATTGAAAACGATTTCGAAATGAATTGAATTGAAAACGATTTCGAAATGAATTGAAAACGAATTCAAATTGAATTGAAAGCGAATTGAAATGAATTCAAATTGAATTGAAATTTGAATTGAATAGAAATGAATTTTAAAACGGATTTATAAAGATGAATTCAATTTTGATTTGAATTGAAATGGAAGTTGAAATTGCTTTTGAAACGAATTTAAAACTGTTTATATAATTCGTTTTAAATAGAAATCGACGAAGTATATATTATATATATTATATATATAATATAATGGCCTGAATAGAACGCGCCGCGCCGCGGTAGTTCGCGAATTTCGACCATTTATTTCAAACGGACATTACGGGAGATCCGACCGTCGGATTCTCCTAAAACCGGAACCGTTGGGTTCGTATCGAAAAGAGCTTTCTAATGAATGTTAGAAATTTGAAATCTAACGGTTGGATTTGGAATTATGTCCAAATCAAATTCGAAAAAGGTCGCTATAAGTGCAGTTCGATGGCCATTGATGGAAATCGACTGTACGGGCCTTGATAAAATTATTAAAAATAGTAATAATTTGTGTAAAATCATAAGAAATGATTTAGAAAGAATTGGGATGAAAAACTCCATATTTGAAAGGATAAAAATAGATTTTTATCGAAATGAACTAGTTTTGAACTAGAATTATAATTCTATTTATTTTTAAATAAATAAATTGAATTTGAAGAGGGTTTTGAAAATAACCAAAATTTCCAATGATTGCATTGGAGTGGATTTGAATCGAAATTGTCTTCGGAATATTTCGATGTTGGAATTCGTGATTATACAGATGTTGTTATGGAAATTTGAAAGATATATATTTATATCGTTATTTCCAATACGACATTTGTTAGTCGTTGAATTTGATATTGAATATAAGCCGATATATTTTCTATTCAGAGCCTTATATTGAATATCAAATGTGATTTGGGTTTGTCGTGAATGGTGTCTTCACTAATACTGTTCTTGAACCCAGTTGAGAAAAGATTAAATCTTTTTATTTAGATTTAATGAAGTGTACCAATTAAATAATATTTAATTGGAATTGAATTGATATTGATTTTTGGGTTTATCGTGAACAGTGTTTTAAATAACACTCGTTCTTTAACCCGATGATTAATGAATGTGATTTTGGGTTTATCGTGAACCGTGTTTTAAATGACACTGATTCTTTAACCCAGTCGAAGATTAAAACTAAGTGGAGTTTTAATGAATCTTTAATTAGATTGAAATAATCGAAATGGAGTATCACCAGTTTTACTCCAGGCGTTAGTTAAATCTTTAATTAGATTTGAACGTGAAATGGTAATTGAATTTACCAAAAACACCGTGGTGTTAGATATGAAGTATTACCAGTTTTACTTCATGGGATGAATAGGTTGGGATGGGGAAATTAAAATAAATGATTACTTCGGTAAGGTTCGCTAATCCCGACTAGTTGAATCGAAATTCAAAAGTAGATTAAAGAATAAATTTTAAAGAATTTATCTTTGATAAAATTAATGGGAACCTTTCCCTATGAATGTGAAATTTAGAAACTAACTGTCGGTTAGCCAAGCAGAATGGTTTTCTGGATATTGATCTGATGTTGGTTTCGGCCTTCGGGGTTAATATTTGGGGAATTATTCTCTTGATTAATTTACGGTTAGTGACTGATGAGTTGGAATGAGGCGTATGTTGTGTTTGTGTAACACTTATTTAAAATATACGCGAGTTATTCGGAAAGACCGGGTTTATCCCATTCTGAATAACTGATACGACGATAAGTCGAAGATGAAGACGATGGTCGAAGACCGGAGGTCTTCACGTCGTTTGGGTAATTACTGATGATCTTGATTGGGCTGTACACCCAAGAAGATGGAAACCGTTGGTGATCGTCCAGACGTACTTGGAGATCGATGGATATGCGGGGTACTAGGTGCCTCCGGTTTCGTTCAGACCCAGAACGGACTTGTAAATGGACTGTGTGTCTGACATTGGATTTTAGTCCGTGTGATTGATCTCTGTTAAATATATATCTGTTTGGCGGCGGAGAATTTATTCTCTTGCTTAACGCCCTTCTCTGAGACGTACGAGCTCAGGGGTTATATATTGATGGATATCAATCGCATGGAGTGAATTGCCTGTGTGGCATGCTAAGATGCAAATGATCAAGGCTTCTGTTGAAAAGCAAAGTCTTGTGGTTGATGATCGAAGCACGGCCTTTGTGGCGTAGCTTTGTGTAACGTTGATTCGTGAGTATCACACCCGGTATGAATCAAAAACGGGAGACGGACATCAGGGAGGACATGCGTTTCTTTCTAGTTAGGAGTGGCGTCAGTGCCTGAACTGGCTGACGAGTTTGACTCATGTGGATGTTACTTATTATTACTTGCTGAAAAGCGAGGCGCCTCGTGATATCGGTTTCGGCCGATGCTTCTGGTCGGCTGACGGGCCAGGCTTACGCCCCAAAGGGCGGGGAAACGCAGTGTTCAGGAATTTTAATCCACATCGGTGGACCGGCCCTGACGATCCAAAGGCTTGACTGAGTACTTGCCTGAGGGGCGGACTAGAGCGTCTCGAATCGGAGAGGATCTTGCCCCTAGCCTCGGTTCATACCATAAATGATAACCCAACTTCCAATACGACATTTGCGGTTTTGATTGTAAACTTATATATGGCGACATAGTGTTATGGGCCATTCATGCCGCCTATGATTGATACTTATGATTTGAAGTGTTTTATACACTATGCACTTATAATAGTATCAAATGATTTGTTTTAAACGTATCAAGCATTCTTTGGCTGTTATAAGGGAAAACCCTATCCTCGACTGCGTTGCATTGTGTGATGGGACCTGGGTCTTATAACAGCTTCATTTTTCTTTATTTAGCATTGCGCTGTTTGTTTTATGCACTGGTATTCTTGGGAGGAAACCCGTTCCGTGTTATACGGCGTGGTCCCTTGATTTACCTAATGATTTAAAATAAAGATTAATAACTGTTTAAGTTCTCACACCAGTCACATGACTGACCTGGAGTTTATTGTTTTAACCTAAACTCTGGGTGCCCTTATTTTGACACGGGCAGCTAGTAGTTTTGGTTTTGCAGATTTATATTCACAGGATCCTGGTTTACAGCTGGAACGATATCCGGAAAGCTTTGTATCCGTATATCTCTTCTAGTTGTGTATTGTATTATTTTCCGCTGCGATGTATTTAAATGTAATTTAAATCTCTGATATTTCTGTGTAATATTTATTCATACTCTGTATATTCTTGTAATCTGATGCGTTGTTGTAATATACAATGAAATGTTCTTTTGTATGCGTTCTACTTTGTCGTGTTCTCAAACGATAGGGCGTTTCGAACGGTCTGGGTCGGTTTAGCGACTGGTTCGGACCGAGCGAAATTCCTTCTCGTAACAGTTGGTATCAGAGCTTTGGTTTACAAAGCTTAGAGAACAAGGTATATTAGAACCATACGAAAGAATTCATCAGAGATTGGATTAGTAATATCCAATTAGAATGACTCGTTAGAGATAGGATCAGTAGTATCCTAGAACGAGTGTGAAGAGTATATTTTTAAAATGAAAACAATTTTGTTTTGAAAATTTAAATCAACTATTCGTATTTGATTGTTTATTTATATTGATTTTGGACAATTCAGTATATAAAGAATTTGCATATACGTCTTGCAAACGTATATTCAAAGTTTTAATATATTGGATAGATATAGCATCACACTTTAGTCGCCCGGAGATATTATTGATGATAGCGATCGCATCATCAACATTTATGTTCGAGTTTCGAAGGTGTGATTTTCTATATATTTCCATTAGACTGGTGTGAGAACCAAAACTAATATAGCTAGAATACATTGTTGTGAATTGGCATCAAAAACGTGATTTTCTTTATAGATATCAAAGTTATGAATTTCAAACTCTAATTCAACTAATTGATTGATGTTTGTGTTGTTTGTTTATTTATTTGCTAATTTTTAGCCATTTAGCCTAATTGAACTGAATATTGAATTATATTGAAAATTGGTTGCGTTTGCTTGCATATACATATATATCATTGAACAGGTCATAGCAAGGAGGCTAGAGCCAGAGAATAAAATTGGTTTGCCCGACAAATAGGTACATGTTTACTACATAATTTCCTGTTTTGTTTGGGTGATGATGATTTTGTGAGCCTATTGGCTAGCCGCTTGGCTTTTTCTTTTTCTTTTTGAGATCTGAAGGACCGGGGAAGCTATTTGAAATTCCCCGATGCTCCCGGTGCAGGGGAGGTTATGGCGAAATTTTTCAAAAATTTAGGGTGTTAGCCAAATTTTTGAAATTTTGAAAATTCTCAGAAACTAAAGAGTTGGAGAATGGAAGTCAGATCGAGCGTAGAGTTGAATAATCAAACCACTTTCGACTTTGTTCCTTTTTGGGGACGAAAAGTTTTAAGTGGGGGAGATTGTAACAACCCGAAAATCTGGGCCAGTTTAAAATTTTTATTTTGGCAATTTTAGCGAATTTTGATTATTTAAAATGAAATATTTTAAATAATATCGACGAGAAATTTATTTTGAATTGAAATTCGACGTATATATTATATACGTCGTCGTTAGAATATAAATATTTATATATAATTATAAATAGAATAGAAAATGGCGCGGTAGTTCGATAATTCGATTTCAAACTTCAATTGAATGTACCGGGTGCAAAACAATCCGGATTTTAGTGAAACCAAAAATAATGGAATCTAATAGTGAATATCTTTCCAACGAATCCAAAAAATCAAAAGTTCGTAGCGGGAATCAAAAGATATGTCCAGTTGAAAATTCTGAATAGTCGCTATGGAATTCAGGCCCTTAAAAAAAATGGACATTTTGCAAACGACCTCGGATTTCGACGAAACCACTTTTGTTGGGTCCGTGTTGTTAAATTATTACTAGGTTTCAAATTTCATAATTTTTCGAATCAATATGTGAGCGTGGCAAAGGAAAACGCGTTTGACCAGTTTCAGTTGATTTTAATCGACTGGAAATTGGCCATTTTTCAAACGGTCTCAGAATTCGACGAAACTAGTTTTGTTAGGACCGTATCGTCAATACGAAGTCAGAAAATATTTTTCGAGAATTTTTAGAGTTAGTATGTGACCCCGGCAAATTGAAATGTACGTTCAAAACTGAAATTAAATGTTTTATACTTTAATTTGAAGAATAACTGATGGTAACAGCCGAATTGGCTTATGAAGCATATTCCTTTGTGTCCGGGATGGGGGTAAAACGCTAGGAGCGTCAGTCGTTGGAGTCGATTAGGAGTTCGAACGATAAACGAATAATTTTTGAATTAAATATTAATATAATTTTATATAAAACCCTTGGATTTTCAGAAACCCTATCATTTTAATTCCGCGGTCAACTGGGTCAAAACCCGCCTCCATCTCATGAACGACGATTAGCGTTCGATCTTCCCCCCTCAAAAATCTTCCAATCCGCTCTATCATTTTCGAGTCAACCAAAAGGAAATGGAAGCGCTTGGTGGGAGGGAGGAATCCAACGGTCATGATTGGAAGATATCGCCGGAGGCGCTGGGATTTAGGGCTCAAAAGGGCTCGCCTTCGAAGGCGATTCTGAGCCACCGGAGCTGCCGAGTTCATCAGAACTCTGGGGGGTGGTGCGGTCTTCGTAGGAGGTCGGGATGGAAGCTTCAGATCAACGCCAAGCCAGATGTAGGCGTCGCGATTTCCAACCCTAGCAAAGGATGACGAGTTTAAGCAGCCCGACAATGAACAGTGTGATTTTTAATTGTTTATTTATATAATCTTATCGTTTTTTTAAAAAAAAAACTTTGTAAAAAAAAAAAAATCTGAAAATGTATATATATATTATTGTTTTGAAAAAAATCTGAAAATGTATATATATTATTGTTTTGAAAAATCTGAAATTTTATTTTATAAATAACATTGAGTTACCTTTAGATTTTTAAATAACTTTGTTTCAAAATATGGTTTATAAAGATAAATAACTTTGTTTTTGAAAAGTAAAATTTGCATGGCTTAGAAAATATAAATTTAAAATGATTTTAAATATAAAAATTAGCATTGTTGAATATATATATATATATATCACGAAGTTTTGAATATATACCTCGCAAAGTTTTGAATATGTATATATCACAAGGTTTTGAAAATATATAGGAATGTTTTGAAAATAATAAAAGTTTTGAATATATACCTCGCAAAGTTTTGAATATGTATATATCACAAGGTTTTGAAAATATATAGGAATGTTTTGAAAATAATAAAAAATAGGATTTTTATATATTGAACTTCGAAATAAAAATAGGATTTTTATATGTTGAACTTCGAAATAAAAATATGATTTTTATATATTGAACTTCGAAATAAAAATAGGATTTTTATATGTTGAACTTCGAAATAAAAATATGATTTTTATATATTGAACTTCGAAATAAAAATAGGATTTTTATATATTGAACTTCGAAATAAAAATATGATTTTTATATATTGAACTTCGAAATAAAAATATGATTTTTATATATTGAACTTCGAAATAAAAATATGATTTTTATATATTGAACTTCGAAATAAAAATAGGATTTTTATATATTGAACTTCGAAATAAAAATAGGATTTTTATATATTGAACTTCGAAATACAAATAGGATTTTTATATATTGAACTTCGAAATAAAAATAGGATTTTTATATGTTGAACTTCGAAATAAAAATATGATTTTTATATATGGAATAGCGAAGTAAAAATTCGATTTTTACATAGATTGTGAAAGCGGACAACGAAGATGACGAAGATGCGGTAGCGACGAAGATTTCTATCAATGAAGTGCCGCGGAGCTAGGATAGCTTTAGGTGAGAACTTCTCACTCAAATTCTACTTTTCTAGTTATATATATATATACTAGGATGCAGACGGTGCTTATTAGAAGCACCCGACACCCGTCCACAGACCATGGACTTGTTTGATTGGTTGTGTAGTTGGTTAGATTATTTGATTTGGATTTGATTGTTTTGGTGAAATTGAAATTGATATGATTGATGTGTGAATGGCGTGGGCCTTCACTAGACCGGGGATAAGGCTAGGCCTCGTCCCGTTTCTAGTATCGTGCCGTTATGCCGCCGAAATTTTCTAAAATATGTTAGAAGAATAAAAATATCATTTTATTGAATAAATGAATTGAATAGAAATTCATAGGTTGAAATAAAATGTTTTATCGTTAAAAATATAATTTTTAACGTGAAGTGAATAAAATAGAATATTCATTTATAAACCAGACGGTTTGTTTATGTACACCTATTTGAATGACATTGATTGGGACGATAAATTTTACACATCGCCCAACAGCACAAATAAAATATTTGTTTGATTGTTTGAAACCCTACACGGGTGTTAGGATGAAATATGCAGTTCACTCATCCTGATTGATTAAATATGTCGATCGATTGATTGACAGGCTGTTATAAGCGTTAGATATCTATATTTGATGCTTATACAGTGTAGTGCACTTTGGTTGATGGTTGATTATTTTTCAATGTTATTATATACATGTGTTGTATGAAAATCCATATAATTAACTTTATATGGTAATTGATTGGGCCTCATTCCAATTTAGAAAATAAAGAACAACATAAAATAAAGGTTCATGTGTTGACAGTACTCATCCATTGAGATTGGTCATGTGTTGAACGAAATATTTTGATAATAACAACTATTTTTGAAAAAGAAATATTTGAAATAGAATATTTGAAAATAGAAATTTATGAAGCCTTGTTGATTAGGTTGACGCCATTTTGACGTAATCGATATTTATATCGATTTTATTCATTAAGAAATGAATTGAATTGAAAACGATTTCGAAATGAATTGAATTGAAAACGATTTTGAAATGAATTGAATCGAAAACTATTTCGAAATGAATTGAATTGAAAACGATTTCGAAATGAATTGAATTGAAAACCATTTCGAAATGAATTGAATTGAAAACGATTTCGAAATGAATTGAATTGAAAACTATTTCGAAATGAATTGAATTGAAAACGATTTCGAAATGAATTGAATTGAAAACGATTTCGAAATGAATTGAATTGAAAACCATTTCGAAATGAATTGAATTGAAAACGATTTCGAAATGAATTGAATTGAAAACGATTTCGAAATGAATTGAATTGAAAACGATTTCGAAATGAATTGAATTGAAAACGATTTCGAAATGAATTGAATTGAAAACGATTTCGAAATGAATTGAATTGAAAACGATTTCGAAATGAATTGAAAACGAATTCAAATTGAATTGAAAGCGAATTGAAATGAATTCAAATTGAATTGAAATGAATTCAAATTGAATTGAAATTTGAATTGAATAGAAATGAATTTTAAAACGAATTTATAAAGATGAATTCAATTTTGATTTGAATTGAAATGGAAGTTGAAATTGCTTTTGAAACGAATTTAAAACTGTTTATATATTTCGTTTTAAATAGAAATCGACGAAGTATATATTATATATATTATATATATAATATAATGGCCTGAATAGAACGCGCCGCGCCGCGGCAGTTCGCGAATTTCGACCATTTATTTCAAACGGACATTACGGGAGATCCGACCGTCGGATTCTCCTAAAACCGGAACCGTTGGGTTCGTATCGAAAAGAGCTTTCTAATGAATGTTAGAAATTTGAAATCTAACGGTTGGATTTGGAATTATGTCCAAATCAAATTCGAAAAAGGTCGCTATAAGTGCAGTTCGATGGCCATTGATGGAAATCGACTGTACGGGCCTTGATAAAATTATTAAAAATAGTAATAATTTGTGTAAAATCATAAGAAATGATTTAGAAAGAATTGGGATGAAAAACTCCATATTTGAAAGGATAAAAATTGATTTTTATCGAAATGAACTAGTTTTGAACTAGAATTATAATTCTATTTATTTTTAAATAAATAAATTGAATTTGAAGAGGGTTTTGAAAATAACCAAAATTTCCAATGATTGCATTGGACTGGATTTGAATCGAAATTGTCTTCGGAATATTTCGATGTTGGAATTCGTGATTATACAGATGTTGTTATGGAAATTTGAAAGATATATATTTATATCGTTATTTCCAATACGACATTTGTTAGTCGTTGAATTTGATATTGAATATAAGCCGATATATTTTCTATTCAGAGCCTTATATTGAATATCAAATGTGATTTGGGTTTGTCGTGAATGGTGTCTTCACTAACACTGTTCTTGAACCCAGTTGAGAAAAGATTAAATCTTTTTATTTAGATTTAATGAAGTGTACCAATTAAATAATATTTAATTGGAATTGAATTGATATTGATTTTTGGGTTTATCGTGAACAGTGTTTTAAATAACACTCGTTCTTTAACCCGATGATTAATGAATGTGATTTTGGGTTTATCGTGAACCGTGTTTTAAATGACACTGATTCTTTAACCCAGTCGAAGATTAAAACTAAGTGGAGTTTTAATGAATCTTTAATTAGATTGAAATAATCGAAATGGAGTATCACCAGTTTTACTCCAGGCGTTAGTTAAATCTTTAATTAGATTTGAACGTGAAATGGTAATTGAATTTACCAATAACACCGTGGTGTTAGATATGAAGTATTACCAGTTTTACTTCATGGGATGAATAGGTTGGGATGGGGAAATTAAAATAAATGATTACTTCGGTAAGGTTCGCTAATCCCGACTAGTTGAATCGAAATTCAAAAGTAGATTAAAGAATAAATTTTAAAGAATTTATCTTTGATAAAATTAATGGGAACCTTTCCCTATGAATGTGAAATTTAGAAACTAACTGTCGGTTAGCCAAGCAGAATGGTTTTCTGGATATTGATCTGATGTTGGTTTCGGCCTTCGGGGTTAATATTTGGGGAATTATTCTCTTGATTAATTTACGGTTAGTGACTGATGAGTTGGAATGAGGCGTATGTTGTGTTTGTGTAACACTTATTTAAAATATACGCGAGTTATTCGGAAAGACCGGGTTTATCCCATTCTGAATAACTGATACGACGATAAGTCGAAGATGAAGACGATGGTCGAAGACCGGAGGTCTTCACGTCGTTTGGGTAATTACTGATGATCTTGATTGGGCTGTACACCCAAGAAGATGGAAACAGTTGGTGATCGTCCAGACGTACTTGGAGATCGATGGATATGCGGGGTACTAGGTGCCTCCGGTTTCGTTCAGACCCAGAACGGACTTGTAAATGGACTGTGTGTCTGACATTGGATTTTAGTCCAAGAAGCTACGCAATAGAGAAGTCAAGTTGATGAAAGTTCAGTGGGGAGATAACCCAGAGAATGCAACTTGGGAGACCGAAGACAAGATTCGTGCTTCGTACCCTTTTCTTTTTGAGGTTATGTTCTTAACTTCCTTTCCAAAGCTTTTATTTGTACTTGTTTCTATCATCTAAAGTATATCCTATCGATCGAATCTTCTACCTTTAGGTAGGAATCCCATGGATGTAAACATGTGTTTGAGATATGTTATGTTCGATGGATGCAAGTGAATGCAAGCGTTTTCTAGTGGTTGCTCATGAATGCATATACATACACATTAGGCACTAGATCACTCAATCACTCTCATGTTGCATATGGATGTGTGTTCATTTTTCTTCTTTTTATGGAAGGAAATGGATGTATCATCATATGGATGTTGCATTTGGACGAATGATTGTGTACCCATATAGAACCTACATGTTATAATAGGATTATTTGCATACATGTTGGATTCATGGCACTAACATACATTGCATTAAGGAGGTCGACTGAATCAGTAGACCGCCTGATCTTTGCATTAGTATTGGGACATATACGCACACCTTTGCATATGTTCATATAAGCAATATAAATCTTTAAGGACAATGAATGCCTATGATTGGTGGATGAGTAGATGGATGTGGATGGTAGGATATACATTCTTCTTAATTTGGAGATTTCGGGGACGAAATCCTTTGAGTAGGGGAGAATGTAACACGTCGTAATTTTAACAACACCAATGATGATAAATTAAAGAATAATTAATTTAATATTCAGAATTAAGGGAAACATACAAGGCCATTGCATTCGTCTCGAAATTCTGGTCAAAATAAACACCTGGTTTGCATAAAACAGACACTGTATGAAGAAGTTATGAAGGTTTGAAGTTTGTATACGCATAAGAGAATTATATATATATATATATATATATATATATATATATATGAAGTCCAGAAATTCAAAATTAGGTCCAGAAATTCAAAATCGCACAGAAATGGGGAGGCGAGAATTTTCCCGCTCAAGGGTGTCGACCCATGGGTCGACCCCCCGGCGGTAGTCTGGGCAGATTAGGGTTTTGGAGTGAAGGCTATAAATATTGCCTGATTTCTCATATTTTTGCACACCAAAAATAATGGAGAACTAGATGCTGCCTCTGCCCAAATCAAACCAAGTCTTTTCTTCTTCTGCAATCAAGTTATTCAGGCTTAAAGATCTGTGATTCAACGGTAGCAACCCCTTCTCTATTTTTCTAGATCCAAACACTATGAGTTTAAGTTACTTTCAGATTTAAATAATTTAAAAGTTAAACTTGATATGACTATAACTTGGATCTATGCCTATTGTTAACCGGCTTTTTGGTCCGGTTCCCAAAAGTACACAAGACATGCTCGACTCAATGCATTGGGTGGAACTAAAGCCGAAAGGGACGCTTAATAGCAAAGGAAATAGGATTAAGAGGGATCGCGCCAGTAGAGACCTCGCGGCACCCTAAACACTGATTCATGAAGCCTTCGTGCGCCTCGAAAAGCGAGCTTCGTACCCCCGGAGTGGTGCAAATTTCACGCCCCCCTCCCCTGGGGTGCGAAATTCGCACCCAATAGGGTGCGAAATACACACCCAGCAAGGTGCGAATTTCGCACCCAGGAGGCAAGAATTTCACACCTCCGTGGGGTGCAAATTTCACACCCACGAGGTGCGGAATTTCGCACCCACGAGTTGTGAATCTCACACCCTCGAGGTGCGAAATCTCGCACCTACGAGGTTCGAAATTTCGTACCCTCGAGGTGTGAATTTTCGTACCTACGAGGTGCAAAATTTCGCACTCGGGCTCAGGTGCGAATTTTTCGTATGTGCAGGGTCCAGTTGTGAATTTCTGAATATGGTCCCGTACACTACTACGAAACAGGTATGTTGCTTCGCCTCATTTGCTTCGGTTGTTCTTATAACAGAAGCAAATTGTATCATTTGCTTTTGTTCTGTTAACAACAGAAGCAAATGCAGCAAAGAAAATGGTACTACTTGCTTCGGTTATGCCAATAAACGGAGCAAATAGAATAATTGCTTCTGTTGTACCAAAAACCGAAGCGAATGCACCGAAGCAAATTTTGTTATTTGCATCGGTTGCTTAGAAACTGAAGCAAATATGCCAAAGCAAAAAATGTATTTGCATCAATTCCATAAGAACAGAAGCAACTGCATCGAAGCAACACCGAATTATTTTACCAAAGCAAATGCAAATATCAATAATCATAACCAATCTTGCATATGTCACTATTTATAATTTATTATAACGAATGATTGTTAATAAATAATTCATAGTTATAGATTATTATAAATAATCATTGATTATATTTTATATTTAATAATTTATTGTTGTTAATTACTATTATTTAGCAGACTTTAGTTAACATTTATTAATTTCATTTAATAATCAACAAATGAATTAATAATTATTATTAAATAATTCAAGTAATATTTAATATTGATTGTTTGACATTTATTATTAAATTAATTAGTATTATTTAATAATTAAGAAGTAATATCTAATAATTAATTTTCGGTAATTATTATTTAACGGTTACTATTAAATAATTAATTATTAATAATTGTATATAGTTATAAGATTAATATTTTTCAATCAATGTTATAATTTAATACTTGTGAATAATCATATGCAACCTACATAAGTCATTATTCATAATTTATTATCATAAGCAATTAACCTCATGCATGTCATTATTCATAATTAATCAATTATTATCAATAAATAATTTATAACTATATTTATTCTCAATAATCAATAATTATATTTAATAACTTGTTGTAGTTAGTTTCTAATATTTAATAAATTATAATTAATTTTTATGAATTTCACTTAATAATTAACAAATGAATTAATAATTAATTTCTAATAATAATAATGTCCGTTTAACATTTAATTATCAAATAATATTAATATTAAAAAAATTTAAATTCTAAATTAATGAATAATCATTTCTATTTAATAATAAAATTCTATTGTATACTATGATAAGGAAGAAATTGATATTGATTATTTTAACAATTAACAATAACTATTAAATAATTACTTCGGATTATCGCTTGAAAATAATAATAAGTAACAAATAGTAATTAGTATCTAATATTTAATATTTAATAACAATTAATAAAAAATATTAAATAACCAAATTTTAATAATCAATATTTGATGCTTAACAATTAATTTTAACGTATACCATTTAGTAGTTAAAAACTATAATTAAATAGCTTCCATTAAATAATTGATAATTAATATTGATTATTGATTTTTAAAAATTCTATAAAATAATTAAATAATAAAATCTAATAGTTATTAATAACTAGTAGTAAAATTACTAAGGCCGCGTTTGTTTTTCTGAAAAAGCACTTTTTTAAAGCTTAATCGAAAAGGCTTAATATGTTAAGCGCTTTTAAAGCGTTTGGGTGAACTAACGATTAAGTGCTTAATCATCCAAAATAGCTGAATAGTAAAAAGCAGATATTTTAAGCTTTTTGAGCTGCTTATTGCTAGTAAGTGCTGATTTAAAATTTTGTCCTTCTTTATGTATAACAACAGTATATACTTTTATATTTACAAAAGCAACAGTATTTTTATTTTCTTTCCATCATCGCAGCATTATATTGAAGGAGGCAACTTCTTCATTTTCCTTTCGTTTACTTTGCATAGAATATACGTCTGTAATAGTATTTCACATATTTATATTTTTATATACATTTATATCTGCTGGGTTAAAAACAAAAAAGACATTGTCGAGTTAAAAACAAAAACGACATTGCCGGGTTAAAAACAAAAACGACAGCAATACATACTTTTATAAAATAATTGTATACCTTTACTTTTATATTTGATGAGTTAAAAAGTAAATTGATAAATCAAACAATAAAAATGAAGGGAAAATATGTCTATCGAAAATATTTCACAAAAAACCAGAATTTTGATAAGTAAATAATCAAACAACATAAAAAGCATTAAGCATTCAGCATTAAGCATTCTATTCAGCATTCAGCAATCAGCGTTAAGCATTCAGCCATTTTAAACAAACGAAGCCTAAGACTACTACTTAATATTTAATAATTCAAGATGGTAGTTTAGTATTAGTAGTTTATGAATGAAAACTTATATAGGTTTTTATTTATAATTTGTAACCAATGATCATTGATAAATAGTCCAGTAACGTTAACGTACGTTCTGAAATAACTAAGCAGACATTATATAGTTTATTAAGTTGCGTTGCGTCACATTTTGGTTCTCCCGCCTTACCAAGGGTGAAAATTTTCGTGTTCCCTCCAGCGCAGCTTAAAATTATCAATAATTCACAGACTTTGCATCATTTCCAAACGCCACTATCCCAAATCAAATCTACATCTCCAAACTTCCCCAAATCTAACCTATTCTAATAAATCTTGTTCCATCACCATTTCCCTCTACCATCTCTTCCTTTTACTCCACGTTCTTTCCCTCTCGGCTATTTCCTCCCTCCGCTCCACGTTCTCTCTCTCAGGCAAAGGCGACCTTTTGTTGAAGCAGTAAAGCGATGGCTTTATGCTGTAAAAACTATTGGCCATCATTGAGATTTTTATCGCAGTGGAGTAGTTAGATTTTTAAGGTATATAGCTTGATTTGGAAAGCTATGAGCGATGCATCGCAGCTGAGCTATTGCTTTGGGAAGCCCAATTATTTGGAAGGTAAGTTATAAGTTTAATTTTTTTAAAGGTATATAGCTTGATCATTGTTTAACTTCCTGAAGCTTAAGGTTCTTCGTTTTGAACTTTAACACTGAACAAATTTGTATGTACTGTATGCATTTCGAAACAAAGTTTACTTCAGCTTATAACATGGTTAAGTGTTGTTTCAGTTTCATTTGTTGAGCTTATTTTTGTTGGCATAAATTAAATGATAAATTAAGAAATGTGTTGTATAATGATTTTGTTTACTGCAGAGGCTATGTGGAAATTGAAAGTGGATGAAAACAACAAAGGTTTAGATGATTGTCATAAATAATTGAGCCCTGACTTTCTTGATGGATTTACTTGTGTACATTCCTTAAGCCCATATGGATTCTACTTTTGATTGTCTGCATCTTCTTCGCAAAGAAAATATACCAAGCAAAAAAAGAACAGGATATTTTCTAAAACTATCAACCAAACTGACTAGGTTTGGTTCTAGCAGTTAACCTGCAAAAATGAAGGTTCTAATTTTGCTGAACTTTGCAAAATGAAGGTTATAATCCTGTAAAAATACCAAGGCATGCCTAATTTTTGCCGGTAATGGTGCTAGTAGCTTGGTAAAATGAACCTTCTTTATATACTAGAAACATACACTATGAATTATGATTATGCTTATACTTATGAATCAAAAGTACTAAATGAAATGTAGTTTCTCACAGGACTAACATTGTTAATAGAATAGAAGAGTACAAGGATGAAGATACCATTGTACTGTCTAGCAAAAGCAACTGAAAGCTCCTTCAATTGCATGTGCGATGCTGATGCTGCCCTGAAGCATCAAGATTAGAACAGTCAGATGTTGCAGTGTTAGTCTAGCAACTGCTATTATAATGCTGCATTGTTATGCATGTAAAAGAGATGTTGTATAACCCAAATTTTTGGATATGCTTGATTAGATGTTAAGAATGCCGCCGCCATGCAATGATGATGACGATAACAATGAAATTGATAAAAAAAATGATGGTTGTAAAGGTCTTCATTACAAAGCGAGGAAAATTACAAGGTGCATGCTAGTTTTATTTATAATAGTTATTTGTTTATTTTCTCAAATGTGTATTTGAGATATGCAACATAATCTGGGCATATGATTTAGACTAATTTATTAAAGTAAACAACACTTCTATGATTCCATCCAGACAAAAAAGAATAAGAAATGCTATCTTAATTTCTTGAAAATAAAATAAAGAAATGGTCTTCTAGCTCAGTAGTTTGTGCTTACAGCAATGAGACAATTGTTTAATCCCAGTTTGTGGGGTTGCAAGTTCCTACTGGTCCACTTATCAACATTTTTTGAATCAGTGTTTACCTGGGCATCACAATTTCCTTTACTGTGCGTCACTATTTTTTCTTCTGCTGCGTTTTTTTGTATTATTAACGCTACCAATGAAATTATTGCATTTATTTTTGTAATGTCCATTTTGAATTGTTTTATAGTTTGAACATATAAATGCAAGCAATAATTATTTGCTTTGATATATATATATATATATATATATATATATATATATATATATAGTGTGTGCGTGCATGTTTGAGAATAATAATGATTTGTAAGGAGGCATTTTTCTTTTAGTCAAAAAGGATTTTTTGCTCGTGTTGCAACTACGACTGAAGCAATAAGTAGGGTGGTAGGTGACATGAGCAAAAATTAATTTTTTGTTGCTTCGGTTGTTTATGTGAAGCAACAATTATTTTTTTGTTGCGTCTTCTGCATTTTTTGTTGTTGTTGAACCGAAGCAACATGGGGTAAACAACTGAAGCATTTAAGTTTATTTGCTTCGGTTGTTTGTCCGAAGCAAGAAAATTTGGTTTGTTGCGTCGTTTGCATTTTCTTCGGTTGTATAACTGAAGCAACATGGGGTAAATAACTGAAGCAACAGACCTGTTTTGTAGTAGTGCTATTTCTACCTATTCCTTCCGACTTCTTTCCTATAAATACCCCATGACTTCACACTCTAAAGAGGTTGGAATTTGAGAACTTGGGACCTCTAGAGAACTCCATTAATGGCATCTCTCATTTAAGGAAGAAGAAGGAAAAAAGTGTCCTTTTCTTAATATATTTAATATATGATAATTATGACATCATATATGAGAAAGATGACATCATGTCTTAGAGGTGACATCATATAGCCTCAAGGATGACATCATATAGCTTAATTATGACATCATCTAGCATAAAGATGAATGTAAGGAGATGTAATGGGATGGTCTCACACTTGTAACTTTGAGTGATTAATAATATTCCAACAACGCTTCAAAGTTGACATAGGCCCCTCATGAGGCCGAACCACTATAAATCTCTTGTATTATTTACTACTTTCTAATCTTGTTTGTGCGACCAAATTAACTATTCCTAGTAATTGGAATCTTTGGTGTTTACGACATTTTTTGCCGTCAACATTTGGTGCTTTCACTGAGAAAACTCGAATTTTGCGCCTTTTTCGCATGTTGTCATCTCGACCCCCGACGAGCTTGAGGTTCCTTGCTAGACCTGCCGTCGAGTCCACTCACGATGGCAAAGCGACCAAAGAACGTAATGGTTGGCTCTTCAACCGCAGCCGAGGACGGTTCGTCCCAACAACCTCAATCTGCGGACATCCCGACAACTAATGAAACCGTCCCTCCTAGTGTGGACCTTGAAGCGCCCGCAATACAAACTAAAATCCGCGCGCTTAATGAGAAATATGAAAACACAGCGGTCGAGCTTAATCAAGCATTGAGGAATAACATCGACCTTATGCGATAACTTCAAGAAAGTCAGCGTATCGTCGCTCGACTTCAACTAACTCAGAACAATGCTCGACCCCGACCAACCATATCGGAAAGTTCCTCTTCCGAGTCAAGGGGCCCGCATCAAAGGAGGAGGTTTAGCCTCATCAACAACGTCGCCGCTCGCACCAATGCCCTCGACAACGGTAATGGAATTGGCTACGCCAACGACAATGGGAACGGCGACCGAACTACCGTCACATATAGCGAGGGGGCACAATACCGAGACCGCTCTCGCTTGATCATCAATGACAGACTAGGTCCTATGAACCAACCTCTTCCTCAACACAAACCGACGGACGCTGATTAGGATGATAGGCCCGCTATTCCAACGGCCCATGTTCCTCCAGAACAGGAACCGCGTCACCCTGCTCTACCTCACCGTCCACACCAAGACCCAAACATAGACGTCGAGGACATGGAGGGAGACGATCCGGACGCCCATCATAGGGGATGCCCTCGCAACAGAACTCCAGAACCTCGCCAAAACCCATGGGTCCCAATGGCGGATCCCCATCCAACTTACCTACCTGACATGGTTCGAAGAATAATGAGGGAAATGTGAGAAAATGTGCGCGATTCATGGGAAGCGCACATTAGGCGTAACCTCTTCACAAAAAGGGTAAACGAAGCTGAATGACCGCGATGCTTCAGCATGCCGCAAATGCCATTCTATGACGTCACCACTTACCCTTGTGCCTTCCTCAATCGATATGAATGGAAAATGGACTTGAGTCGAGGTAACGATCCAGTCAAATGCAAAAATTTCCCAGTCTTCTTATCAGGAACCGCTCTGTTATGGTTCTCTCGCTACCCACTCAATTCCATTAACAACTTCGTCCAGTTAGCGACACAGTTAGTCAAGTAATTCAGGATACACATACCAACTCCCAAGAATGCCCTTACCCTTTCTAACTCATACCAAAGCCCGTTGAGTCGCTCAAAAGCTACCTCTCCAGGTTCGAAATTGCCCTCGCCGAGGTCGAGGATCCGGACCCTCGCACCGTAATCTTTCAATTAGCCAAAGGCGTCCTCCCTACTTCCGAATTCGGGGCGTGGATCGATTGGAAGCAGCCAAAAAGCCTCGACGCCTTCTACGAGAAGGAGGATCAATACTTATGCTAAAAAGAGGCAAGACGCAACCGACTCTCAGCCACCAGTCGCCCCAGTGACCCTCAAGCAGGCGCTGCAAATAACAACCTTAGAAGGAAACATGTAGGAGAGCCCTTTGATTAGAATAAGGGGACAGGTTCTAACAGTCAAAGACCGAACAATGGTAGGCAAGATGGTCGAACAACGATCAAGCCCCGACCGAGCCAAGAAAGCCCGGCCCTTACCAATCCTTCAAGACATACACCCTGCTAAACGAGGATCTAGAAACAATTTACTTGGAGACATGCAACACTTTTCCATACAAGAAGCTGCGCCCCAGGGAATCAACCGATCTTGAGAAAAATAATGGGAGGTACTGTTGATACCATGACGTGTACGACCACGACACCGATGAATGTCGATATCTCAAGGATGCTATTGAGAGGCTTATCCGCGAAAAGTGACTTGAGCAATACGTCTAAGAACGTTTTCCTCCCGAAGCAAATCTAACGCCTCAGGCACCAACGCCTCAGGCAGCCGCCAACACAACTCCAGGTCCATCTAACCCAAGGCGTGGGATCGTAATCAACACCATATGTGGTGGACCTTATCCCACACATGACAGCTTCTGAAAAATGGAAGAGTATGTTAGTTCAATAAAGCATGCTAGTTATGAAACCTGCTCCGCACCCAACGAATCTGTCCCAGCCAAGCTCTAAAAGACCATGCGGGATGACATCGTTTTCCGCAAAAGAGATTCTACTGGGGTGGAGATCCCAACCACCGATCTACTAGTTATCGCAGCTTAGCTCAGTGTCGCTTATGTCCGAAAAGTGTTAATCAATTCCGGAAGCGCAGTCAACATCATTTTCAAAGTTACTTACGACCAAATGAGGTTAGAAACAAATGAATTAAAGCCATGCCACGCCACAATCCATGGCTTCAATCAGGCTTCTAGTTCCCCAGTGGGAATGATCGATCTACTTGTGGAGCTATGCGAGGGGGATCAGAGCTGGGTCTGAATCCCCACTTTCATTGTTATAGACATCGATTCCCCCTACAATGCTTTCCTTAGACGCCCTTTTCTCATGGAGTTTCGAGTCTGCATGTCACTATGGTCACTCCTAATGAAATTTCCGACAGAAAAAGGGATTGGAACAATCCGAGCCGACCAAGTAAGAGCCAGAGAGTGTATGCAATAGAATGGAAAAACACGCGCAATAAGGACAAGGGAAAAGCAGTGCCCATGCCTTATTGCGTCAAGACTATTTCAGCTTTAGCAATCAGCGGCGTATTGGCCTTGGCTCAGGTGCCACTACCGTCTTTCTGAAGACCTCGACTCACGGAAGGACGAAGAGCCCGAGTTTGAAAGGGCTACCCCGGTCGAATCTACAGTAGATGTTCCCGCTAATCCCGGTGATCCATCAAGGGTGCTGAAGATAGGATCGCAACTCCATCCCGCAATCAAAGAACATCTTGTGGATTTCTTGAAGGCTAACCTAGACGTGTTTGCATGGACTCTTCCGATATGAAAGGCATCGACCCTGCGATCGCTTGCCACTGTCCAAGTACCGATCCTACAACAATTCCAGTCAAGCAGAAGTGCGCATCTTGGGACCCGAGAGATCCAAAGCACTTGAGGAAGAGGTAGACCGTCTACTCAACAAAAATTTTATTCGCGAAGATGATTACTCCGAGTGGGTCTCCAACCCAGTTCTGGTCCAGAAGGCCAATGGAAAATGGCGAACATGTGTTGACTTCTCCGACTTAAACAAGGCGTGTCCCAAGGGCAGCTTCCCGCTCATAAAGATTGACTGACTTGTTGATCCAACCGCCGGATACTAGCTACTATCTTTCATGGACGCCTACTGAGGCTACAATCAAATTCCGATGAACCTTCACGACCAGGATCACACCTCTTTAATAACATACCTCGGACTTTACTGCTATCGCGTCATGCCCTTCGGCCTCAAGAATGCTGGTGCTACTTATCAACAAATGTTTAATCGACTCTTTAAAAACCAAATTGAACAGTCCATGGAGGTGTACATGGATGACATGTTGGTAAAATCTAAAGTACCAAGCGGTTATATCCACAACCTCTCTGAAATGTTCGATATTCTCCGCCAGTACGACATGAAACTCTACTCTTTGAAATGCTCCTTTGGAGTCGCTTTAGGAAAATTCTTAGGTTTCATCGTCAATTCCCAGGGAATCGAAGCTAATCCGGAAAAAATCCAAGCTATTCGGGACATCCAAATCCTCAAGAACATCAAGGATGTCCAAAGTTAAATGGAAAGGTCACCTCTTTAAGTCGGTTCATATCCAAGGCCGTGCATTCCATTCTTAGATTTACTACGAAAGGGGAAACGCAATTTTGAGTGGACCCCAGAATGCACTTCCACATTCAAAGAACTTCTGGATCACTTAAAGCGATCACCTATCCTATCTAAGCCCGTAGATCATGAGGACTTATACATTTATTTGGCTATTTCTACGCAGGCAATCAGCTTGGCGTTAATCCGCCTCGAGGACCGCATCCAACGGCCCGTCTACTACATAAGCAAACGATTAACAAGAGCATAGAAGAATTACCCGAAGCCGGAAAAGCTAGCATTCTTCTTGCTCATTTCCTTTCGGAAACTTTGACCATACTTCCAGTCTCATCCTATAAAGGTTTTCGCCGACCAACCACTACGACCGGTCCTGTAGCGACCCGAAGCGTCTGGACGGCTATTGAAGTGGAGTGTGGAGCTGAGCCAATTTGAGATAACATTCATTCCCCACTGAACCATCCTTGGCCAGGCTCTCACTGTCTTCATAGTGGAGTTCACTGCCCCCGAGGAGACCCCGGCAGAGAACCTAGATGCTCTCAGCACCTAATGGAAACTATTCGTGGACGGGTCCTCCAACAGCAAATGCTCTAGGGCCGGAGTCGTGTTCATCACCCCCGAGGAACGCCTAATATGCTATGCACTAAAACTAAATTTCCCTACAACCAACAACGACGTGGAATATGAGGCCTTGATAGCCGAACTCAGAACCGCGATCGAGCTTAAACTAAAGATGATCAAAATCTTCTCCGATTCACAACTCATCATTCGTCAAGTACAAGGGGAATATAAAGCTAAGGGGGAACGACTTGTCCTATACCTAACCAAGGTTCAGGAATTACTCACTCACCTCGATCACTTCTTCATCACTCACATACCCGAGAACATAATGAAAAAGCAGATTCGCTATCCAAACTAGCAAGCTCCGAGGATCCGCAATTTTTGGAATTCGCCTCCGTCGAAGTGCTTAACTCCCCTAGTATCCAGAAAATTCAGACTGAGGCGGTCATGGACACTGAACCCGTACCTGAATTTTGGATGATACCAATCCGGAATTACCTAAACACGGAAACCTTCCATGGAGCTACAAGGAAAGACAAGCACTCACCCACCAATTGACTCGTTATCTTCTAATGGATGGGATTCTCTACCGTAGAGGTTTCTCTGTCCCATTACTCAGATGTGTAGCCCAACATGACGTCATCAAAGTCTTAACCGATGTACATGAATGGGAGTGTGACGACCATACTGGAGGGGAAACCCTGACTAGAAAAATAATTAGACATGGCTACTATTGGCCCACGCTCGACCAAGATGCGACAGACTATGCTCGCAGGTGCGATAAGTGCCAGCGCTTCTCTAAGATCCCGAGAGCCCCACCTACAAAGCTGACACAAATGATTAGCCTATGGCCTTTCTCCATGGGGGGAATTGACATCATTGGAACTCTTCCAATGGCCAGGGGTGGGGCATGATACGCCGTCGTCGCAGTTGATTATTTTACCAAATGGGCAGAGGCCGAAGCTCTCGCCACGATTACCATCAAGAAGATGATCAACTTCATTGTACGCAACATCATTACTCGATATGGGGGTCCCTCAAGCTAGCATCTCTGACAACGACACTCAATTCAAGAGGGTCGAATTCAAAGCCTTCTGCCAACGGCACAGCATCGAAAAGAGATTCTCGGCAGTGGCTCATCCTCAAACCAATGGGTAGGTTAAAGCGGTCAACAAAGTTATTAAGTCCGTCATCAAGAAGCACCTAGAAAAGGCTGGGGGATGTGGGCAGATGAATTTCCTGTAGCCCTACGGGCATACCGAACCACCCACAAGACGACAACCAGACATACTGCCTTCGCCCTCGCCTACGCATCAGAAGCCGTCATTCCTATCGAGCTCAACTCCCATCTCATCGAGTCACCTATTTCAATCCAAGGACAAACCAAGATTTAATTTTATGATCACTTAACTTGTTGTAAGAGAAAAGGAACGAAGCTGATCTTCGAGCCGCTGCCCAACGGCAACAAGTCGCCCGATACTTCAATTCTAGGGTCTGCCATAAGGACTGCAACGTCAGCGACCTCGTCCTGAAATGGGTCTTCCCTCCACCTACCGGCCTCGCTCCTCGTTGGGAAGGTCCGTACTCCATACAACGAAATCTCAGCAATAGATCTTTCAAACTCGCAACCGTGCACGGAGATGAACTCCCAAGGGCATGGCATAGTGAACATCTCCGCCGCTACTTCACATAACTTAGTACAATTATTTACGCTTTCTGACAATGTTTTGTTTTCTAACAATTCAATGCATTGTAAAGGTTATTACTGCCAAAGTTAATAGTGGAAATGATGTTCAACTTCTCATCTCTTCTTGTTTATGTTTACTCCATGCGTGACACGTTTGACTAATCCTGACAACTAGCTTACGTTCAAAAAGTCGGTTATCATATCGGCCTCCGAGCATGGAGTCAGTACCGCCGTCCGAGTCTCGAGCCAACCTCGAGGCCAAAACATAATGGCTACGAGTGGAACCCTGAGCACGGGAGCTGGTAACGCTACTCGAATCGCCGGCCCACGGCGCAATCGAGTATTAATAACCACGAACTCGAATCTCGGCCCTGTGCCGAGATCGAGGATAAATCATTTTGCGCCCAACTCCAAAGTGACTTGGGGCTACCCAACAACCAGGCAGGAGGGGTGTAAATCCCTCCCTCGGCTATAGGTACCGGTCGAATCTTTGTGCAGCATCGAGACCGACGCTTAAATCGATTCATCCTCGAAGCTCTGAAGGCTAAGGGGTAGCCCATGGCTATGATCGGACCCTACAGGCTGATGATTCGGGCTTCTCTTCTCAGATGAATAAATGGCACATGTGGCTCGCCTCAACCTAATGAACGATGGGAAAGCCACACACCGGACGGATCGCACAACGCGACGTCATACGCCTTCGCTACACTTGGGATTAACCCTGGGAAACCCAAACACAACAGGCGCTCAGCCTGGCTTCACAAACTATGGGTTTCCTGAGCTAAGGGAAACTTACTAGAACCCTGCGCTCTATCACACCCCTTCGGAATAATTGACCCAGAGTGCGGTACACAATCACACCCCTCTGGAGTAATTGACCCAGAGCGTTGTACACAATCGCTTTTTTGTTAGGTGTAATGATAAGTATGCTTATGCAAGTACGGGACGCCTGAAAACATAAGAAGAACATCCAAACACTTAACACAAATTACGATCTTTACTAATTCATATTTCATTTCTACACACACACATTAAGACAAACTACATGTCTAACATCTCTCTTTCTAATGACAGGGTGTACATGAAAACCACACCATGTCTTGAAAAACCAAAAGCGAGGGTCGTACTCACGTAAACTATCGGCCTACACTACCAAAATGAATGGTAACTTCTACTTAAGTTGCTAATGCTAATCGTGTCTTTTCTTATTTTGCTTGTGCTTGTGCTTTTTTGCAGATTCAGCGCTAGACGGCTCATCCTTTGCATCGGGCCTCTTCTTACTAGACCAGCTCTTCCCATCTCGGCCCTTCCGAGAAGTGGTGAACTCATGAGAAGCCGAAAGCCGCTTCTCGTTCGCACCCTCACCGCTAGAGATCTTGGTGATATCAAGAAGGGCGGTATGCGATGTAGGCATGGGGCCACTCCCAGCAGCGAGGCCGACCACAACATCACTCTTCTCCGGGAACGCCTTGCCTTCTCGCTTAGCCCGTTCCTTGGCCTCTCCAGCAGCCGGACGCTCAGCAAGCTTCTGGGATCTATGCGACGTGTCACCATTAGCCTTGGTTTTCTGAAGGGACTCAGTAGCCCTCTATTATGCTTCCTCATCCTCCCTCTTCTTCCGGGCCTCATCATCTGCCCTCTTCTTCTCGGCCTCATCAATTTTCCTCTTCTCAATTGTCTCAGTGGCTCTCGCCTCAACATCCTGCCTGGTCTTCATTAGGACCTCCTTCCTGGCAGCCTCATCATGCCTCTGCTGCTCCTCCACCTCTTCACGCTTAGCCACCATTTTGGCTTTTTGGGTCTCCACCATATCAGCCATCGACGGCACATCAGCCTCCATTGGGCCTCGAGTAGCCGCACTCTGCCCATCAACTACCTCTCCTTCCACTATAAGTCTCTCATACATGCTGGGAGTTAACCTTATATCCGAGTAGTTATCCAGTTGATCGTCGCCCTCACCAAATTGCGTTGCCAAAGGTCCTGGCCCAGATTCAGTTGTTTGTGGGACCATGGGGCAGGGTCCGATGTCATGGTCAGTCCAGGAAGGGATGTACATTGAAAACACAACCTTTTAGTCCGCAAATTCGGTAGTTATGTCATCCTTGGGGATCATGGCAAAGGAAATTTACCTCTGTCCAGGGATGGTGTAGAAATGGCAAGAGCGATATTTGTGGCAGTAGTTAAAGTGAATCCGGTCTCTCCTAGCTTCGGGTGCTCCGGATCATACTCGATCGAACCCCGAATTGAATCTGCAGGATCGCTCACAATAACCGATTCAGGGGCCAGTGGCCGATAGAAGCTTCCCTCTGCAAATGTCTCCACTACCACAACACTCTCAGTCGTGATAGACTTCCCCTTCTTAGCGGTGAGCCTCTCCGACCTCTCTCTCTCTCTCTCGGCATCCTCAAGCAATAGCCTCTTACCTTCTTTCAGCTTCTCGCACTCCTCGACAATCATGAGGTCAATCGCAAGTTAACGTTCATCTAAAGTTCTCACATCCACTTGGCGCAAAAAGGCCTCATAAGGAACCAACCTCTCCCAATTCCAAGCTATTTCCCGGGGATAATCGTCAACCCATGAGAGTCCATGGAATCTCATAACCTTGAAATACATGTTTTTGATATCCTCCACCACAGATGATTGCACTCGGAACTCTATATCCTCCAGCTCCTCTCTCAATTGTTCCACCTCTCTCAGGTGTGCCTCTCTCAGTCCATCCATTGTACCCAGCACATCTCGGTTACTGGCCTCCGCATGCTCCTTGGCCTTTCTCATTTCCTCGAGCTTCCTCTTCAGGCTATCGTTCTCCACTCTCAGAGCATTGTTGTCGGTTTGGAGGTTGAAAACTCACGCGTTTTCCCTTTCCAGACCGGCACATACTTTATCCACCTCGGTCTTGTCCCTCTTTAGGGCCATTTTTTGGGTAGTAAGATCGGCATTAGTTTCAATTAAAACGGAGCGGGAGTGATCAGCCTCCCTCTTGAGTGCCTCATACCATTTCTTTATCTTAGCTACAACAACGAGATTCACGAGTCAACATTTAAAGATACGGGAATGAACGACAATGTGCTCACGGTACAAAAAGAAAACTCACCAATGTCTGCGTTTAGATGAACGGCGTTGGTCTTCTCAGCATCGATAGTTAACTTTTGATTCATGAGCTTCATATTCTTCCTCTTGATCAGCTCCGATAGTTGAAAGGATTAGGCAGTTGGTCGTCGACCTAGTAGTACGCTTCCTTCACATGCATCCAGATCTCTCTGAAGTCCCTAGCAGGGGACGGGCGGAGATCTTGAAGGATCGTCAGCTCATCAAAGTAGTGTTGAGGGAAAGTCATTTTCTACCATGCCCTCTGCTCCTCCACAAAAGCCCTTGTGGCTCAGAGGCCGCTAATTCTCGCTTCCTAGTTATGTTCATCCTCTCCGGTCTTGGTTGGCCGAGTGGCGGTTCTCTCTCTAGTAACTGGAATGGGCGCAGGAGCCGATGTATGTGTAGGAGCTATCGAAGACGGACGCTGAGAGCCCCCAAGTTAAGTCGGTAATCTCCCTCGGACACCCAAATTGGAGGGGGGAGGAGGAGTCGGAGACCGTCGAGATCGATCCCCATCTCGGTGTCCACTACCATGACCAATCGGGGGTGGAGTGCCATACAAGTCGATCCTTCTTCTAAAACCCTCAAAGAAAGGATTCGTAGGGCATGGGCGGCCTCCATGACCATAGCCTCGTCCTCCGCGTCCTCTAGCCATATCACTTATCAAAGAAACGAAACACAGTCCGTTAAGTCACATGCTCAGATAAGCCACTATGTTATGCGGTGTTAATGAGTGTATGCTCTAAGTGTTCTCTCAACAAACTAGATTGTGGTCCACTCGAAGGAGTTAATCCCTCCGTAGCAAGAGCTAATTCGTCCATGACAGCTGGAGTCAGCCGCAGGGATACATCAAGGTCAAGTTTATTCAAGCCATCGAACTTACGCTCATCCTCAAGCGGGATGGAAGCTCCAGGAGAAGCCACTGGAGACAATGGCCTAATCGACTCTCCCTCCCCCGTCCCTCTAGTCGGGGGTGGAATGGGAACATTCAGTGGGTCCTTATCTCCAGCTGCAGCCTCCTCACCATGAGCCCCATCTCCACCGACGTCTCCTTGAAACTTAACAACCTTCTTCGGCCTGGGCCCAGTAGAGGGCATCTTTCTTTTTTGACCAGGGGTCGCAGGGCCTTTCGCCACCACCTTTTTCGGTACACCGCTTGCCACTGAGGGCCTACTTACAGCCTGGTTGTCAGGAAGCAATCCTGCACGGCGAAGGCACTCTTGGCTTGTCACAGTTTCTGTTTTGCGAGGTTCCTCGGGAATCGCCCACAAAGCATTAAGACACTGCCTATACTCTTCGCCGATGGGTGCCTCTGGATTCCCTACCGCAATTAAAAAAGGATAATAATAAGATACGGGATCTAATAAATTTATAATTGGAAATGAAGTTCAAAAGCACTTACTCCCTTCAATCCACCTCCTTGCAAATCCAGGAGGGCAGCGTAAAAAGAACCAGTCTTATTTGAACGCCGATGGCCTGGGCCATGTCCCGCTAAAGAATTTGGTGGCGGCTGTCGCTTCCAAGAACCATTGGGAAGGCGATCTACTAGACGTTCTCCTCATGCTGAAGAAACACCGAACGTCCTCTCTGGTGGGTTCCATGTTCAAATACTCTCGGTATAGAACGTAAGTGCCTAAAAGCGACGAGTAAGCATTTGGATGCAGTTGCGAAGGTGCAAGGCGGAAATAGGACAGAATACCCCGAATAAAATCATTGGTCGGGGGCACGCACCCTGCGAAACAAGCTTGCCTATTCCAGGAAGTTACACCCTCGGGCGGTGTGTGAGCCCTTCCACCTTCTCCCGGTGCATGAGAATCAACTACTAGTATATTGAACTACTGTGCCATTTTCATGATTGTCGTAGCATCCAGATGCGATGGTACCAAATCCGTCGGATTTTCCAAGATAACGACATCGGGTAACATATCAGGGGCTACCGGGCCCACCGGGGCATCTTCATTAATAATATCAACATTCTCAACCTCCTCATGTATGATCGGAGAATGTAGCCTCTCAATTTGTTCCCCGTGATCAAACACCTCGGGTGAACTGGCCAATTGAGAAGGAACGGATCCTTCAGTAGTCTCAAGCTCGCTGCCACTCGAGCTACCACTATTGGTAGAATAAAATGAATGTAACGATGATGGAGAAGCCTCGGCCTCCATGATTTTTCCAGTCTTTGATCT
Organism: Allium sativum; assembly: GCA_030737875.1. Lineage (NCBI taxonomy): Eukaryota > Viridiplantae > Streptophyta > Magnoliopsida > Asparagales > Amaryllidaceae > Allium > Allium sativum. The sequence continues at coordinate 232,563,372 of CM060924.1, read as the reverse complement.
TGTTTGCATGATTAATAATACTTTAACACACTAGTACTAGACATCACACTGGAATAACCTATACCCCTCGTGTTAGTGAAAGCTAACATGTGTGTGCAGTGTCATGCAAGATTAAGAGATACATAGGAAAGTCAAATAGTCCAACAGCTCAGCCATAGTTCGGATATATGCGCTATCCTATGTGAAGAATTCATGTCCTTGTCTGCACGACAGTCACCATATGCATTCCTGCAATCGCACAAGCAAATATGTGATATGTAAACTTAATGGCGGGGAGTCAGGAGATCGAAGTACGGAACCAGAAAAACGATACCCTGCCAAGGCATGGCACATAGTAGTTGGGATAGCAGCAAGCCGAAGGACCGCGATAGGATAGAGAGGCTCCAACAAGCTTCGAAGTTCGAAAGTTCAAGCCTCAAGGTTCAAAGATTCAAACCCTTAAGGGTTTGAAAATCCAAACCTCAAAGTTCGAAAATTCGAACCCCACCGGGTTCGAAAATTCGAACCCCAATGGTCGAAAATTCGAACCTCGGGCTCGAGGATCCGAACCCGTCAAGGTTCGGAATTTCGAACCCAGAAGGTTCGAAACTCCAAACTCTAGAGGTCCGGAACTTCGAACCCATCAGGTTCGAAATTTCAACCCTTGGAGTTTTGGGAATTTGAACCCATGAAGGTTTGAAAGTTCGAACCCCAGAGGTTCGAAATTTCGAACCTCGAGAGGGTCAAAATTTCCGACCCGGTTCAGGCCTTCGCCTCTCTCTCCCTCCCGTCGAACCACTTCGGCTAAGCCTCGATGCCTCGACCTCTTTCCTCCTCGCTCCTCAACCACATACATTACCTAAGTCTAAGTTCGAAAAATACTAGGCTTCGGAGCTCTGAATCAATGGTGGTCGAGATAGAAAAAACAATGGAAGAAGAAAATGAGGATGGGGGGCTATTTATAATAAAAGGAAATAGTCCCTTGGTATTCCAGGAGAATTCGAGCCGGTAGGTTTGAAATTCCGAACCTACGGGCTTCGAAATTTTGAATCTCGAGGCCTCGACATTTCGAGCCTCGAGGCTTCGAAATTTCGAACCTCTATGATTCAATATTTCAAACCTGCAGGTCACGAGATCTCGAGCCTCGACAGATCAAAATTTTGAACCCTTGTGGTTCGAAATTTTGCACCTAAAAAATAGAGAAAGAAAAAAATGAACCCCTAGGTTCGAAATTTCGTGCCACACGCTCATGTACAAGTACTCCATGCACATACTAGCCCAGCAAACACGCGGGGGCAACGCACTGCAATACTTAACAACATGCGCACGGCGTCACATCTGCATTGGCTCGCTCGCAATCCTACAGGAACGAGTCTGTCAACTAACATGTGTTTTCCTTTAACTTACATGATAAACCAGCAACTCGATTACTAATCCAACCAATCCAAAGCACATCATGTCAACACAAGACGTACTTTTGGGGGCAAATGTTAACCGACTTTTTGGTCCGGTTCCCAAAAGTAAACAAGACACGCTCGCATCAACGCATCGTGTGGAATTAAAGACGAAAGGGATGCTTAGGAGCACAGGAAACAGGATGAAGAGGTATCGCGCCAGCAGAGATCTCGCGACACCCTAAACATCGAATCGTGTTGCCATCACGCGCCTCGAAAAGCGAGCTTCGTACCAACGGAGAGGTGCGAATTTCACGCCCCCATGGGGTGTGAGATTCGCACCCAACAGGGTGCGAAATACGCACCCAGCAGGGTGCGAATTTCGCACCCAGGAGGCACAAATTTCACACCTCCGTGGGGCGCGAATTTCGCACTCACAAGGTACGAAATTTCGCACCCACTAGATGCGAAATCTCGCACCCTGGAGGTGCGAAATTTCGCACCCACGAGGTGCGAAATATCGCACCCATGAAGTGCGAAATTTTGCACCTTCGAGGTGCGAAATTTCATACCCATGAGGTGCGAAATTTCGCACCCCAGGCTCAGGTGCTAATTTTTTTGTATGTGCTCGCTCCAAGTGCGAATTTATGCATGTGGTCCCCTATTTCTTCCTACTCTTACCTACCCCCTACCTACTCCTTTCCTATAATTACCCCATGACTTCACACTTGAAAGGGGTTGGAATTTGAGACCTTAGGACCTCTGGAGAGCTCCAATAATGGCATCTCCCATTTGGGGAAGAAGAATGGCAAAAGTGTCTTTTTCTTAATATATTTCATATATGATAATTATGACATCATATATGAGAAGGATGACAACATGTCTTAGAGGTGACATCATATAGGCTCAAGGATGACATCATATAGCTTAGTTATGACATCATCTAGCATAAAGATGAATGTAAGGAGATGTAATGGGATGGTCTCACACTTGTAACTTTGAGTGATTAATAATATTCCAACAACGCTTCAAAGTGGATGTAGGCCCCTCACGAGGCCGAACCACTATAAATCTCTTGTGTTATTTACTATTTTATACTCTTATCTGTGCGACCAAATTAACTATTCCTAATAATTGGAATCTTCGGTGTTTACGACATTTTTTGCCATCAACACCTATGACCATTTGAATCACATCAGATCTTCTGTAACTATTTATCTTAGTCATTCTGACATGATTATGAACTAGATCTGAACCTATACCCAATTAGCATGTCAGATCTGCCTTCGATTGTTGATCTAATTCACTGTTTAGATCACCTTATACCTGTTCTATTATGTTTGTGGCCAAATTAGATCTACTATTAGTTGGACATCTAAATCATTGTTTAGATCACATCATGTCTGTCCCTATTATGTTAGAATCAGTTCTATTATCATATGTTCATTAGATCTGTTCCTATATGCCTACCTTGTCATTATCCGACTATATGTTTTTGCCTGTTTCTGCCATTATATGACCATTATGTTAGTATGATCATCTCTGTTCTATCCCCTCTATCTTTTCCCTTTTATTTCTATATAGCCAGAATACCTTCGAGCCTAGGCATGCCGCTGAAATATGTGAATGCGTTAGATTGGGAATGAGGGAAATTGTTTAATTGTGGCTTAACTTGTATTTGGGAATTTAGGCATAACTTGAATAAAGTGTAATAATATTAATTTGGGACATATGGTTCATTATGAACATAACTTGGGAAAGGGGCATAAAAAACCTATAATGACATAGGTAAATTGGTTAATAATGGAAATGCCTAGAAATACAGTATTTAAAACTGGAAATTAGCGGTAAGCGCTCCTAATCACATCTTCATTATTTTTAAGGACGCTGTTTTGAAACAATTAGTTTTAAGGACAGGAAACATGGCGAGCCATTTTCTTTTTTAAAACATCGATCTCATCGAATAAATCAGGCGCAGTGATCTCGATAACTCCGATTTTCCAATTTTTTCAAATTCGATCTGTGATCGTTATTTCTTTCAGGTGGGTTTTAATAATTTCGATTTTCTTCCTACTTTATAATTCGACATAAAATTTTCAAATTCTTGATATTTAAGAGGCGATTCTTTTGTTTTGTTGTTATTTTATTCTTTATCATGTGATTTTGATAAATTTGAATTGAATCGTGGATTATAATTATAACGAGCGATTTTAAATTTTTAATAGAATCTGAAATTGCGGAATATGATATGGAAATATGCTAATTTGTTCTTTATTTTTGTGGACTATGTAGTTAAATCAATGGAAGAGAAAACTCAAAGTTCAAGTATTCCTTTAGTTGAACAGGCTGCTGTAAGGTATGGTGTAATTAAATTGAAATTTTCATATGACATGTGAAATGTGATTTTAATGTCTATTTATTAGTGAATTTATTTGTAGTTTTTGTACATCTATGATTATTATTATTTTCATTAACAAATTTGAAATAAAAAAGATAAGTTATTTTATCTTTTTTACAAATTGGTTGTAAAATTAAAAGATAAGTGTTTATTTAGGTTTCAATGGCAAATAACTATATTTTTTATAGTTAATTTTAAAATAACTGGTTATAATGTGCAACAGTTATGTTTTTTATATAATTCAAATGATATTTGATTAAGAATTATATGTTAAGATAAGACAAAAAATGCATGTAAAGATAAAACAATAATTATATGTACAGATAATAGAACAATTATAATAGAATTATGTTTTAAAATCATATATATTATTTTTAAAATTATTGCTTAATTTTGTAATTTAATCATTATCATAACAGCAGTAAAAAAGATAACTGGTTTTATCTTTTTGTAAAATGATTTATAAACAGGTTTAAATTGCATTGTTATTTACTTATTTATGTTCTGAATTGCAGGTCTGGTATATCTTTGATGGTTGTATTTGATTTTAATAAGAATTCATTTATTATTCGTCTTGGTTTGGATGCATCAATTAGTTATGTAAGAAGCAAGGTTTGTGAGGTGTGGAATACTTTTACTCCTTTATGTTTTGATGTGTTCTATGTTAGAGAATCTAAGACTACTTACATTGAGACGGACAGTGATTTACAAGCTATTTTGTGCTTGGCGTGGTTTAAAAAGGAGGATTTCTTGGTTTTTTATATGCTTGAAGAATAATTCAAATGATGTTGACAGCAGTAAATCAGTCTCATTTGTTGGTGCTGGAGAATCAAGCAGTAATTTGATTGAATATAATAATGATATAGACTCTGCTTGTTGTGAAGAAAAAATGTTGCATGAATTATTGAAGAAAAATTCAGATCTTAATTTTTTTACTGGTGTTGGACAAATATTTGATTCGGCTATTGGATTTCGTAGAATTGTTTGTGCTTATTGTTTGAAAAATGGATTTAAAGTAAAATATCTTAAGAATTGTAAAGAGGGGGTTACAATTCAATATGCTATAAATGGTTGCTCATTTAGGATTCATGCTTCTTGCAAATTGAAGCAATTGGATAAGCTGATTGTTAAAAATATGCAGCTAAGTCATACATGTGGAGGTGGATTTAAATCAGTTAGTAGTCCAGTTATTACCAGTGATCTTGTAAAAACGTTGATCGCTGATCAAATACGTGATGAGCCGAAAAGGAAGAGAAAGGATATTGTGAAAAGTTTTAGGAGAGATTATGATGTGGTTTTGAGTTATTATTATGCTAATAAGGGTAGGAAATTGGCTATTAATGATATATATGGTGATGAGATAAAAATCATACAATGATTTAGTATGGTATTTGAAGGCAATTGAGAAATATAATCCAAAAAGTTATACAAGTATGGACGTCGATGAAGAGAATAACCAATTTGAGAGAGTTTTTGTTTACTACGAGGCTTGTATATTTGGATTTAGGTATTGTCGACCTATGATTTTTTTGGATGCAACATTTTTAAAAGGTTGAAGTGGTATTTTGATGGCTGCAACTGCTAAAAATGGAAATCAAGGTATGTAATGTTATTAATTATTTTCCTTTTTAGTAAATAATTAGATATTAATAATCAACTTATTGTATTCTAGTTTTAAAATACAATAAATAAGAACTTGTAATTTAATAGAAGAGAAAGATATAACAATATATCTTTCTTATGCAGTTTTTAAATTTTATCATGTTCTATAATGTAATAGGAAAAAAAGATATAACAATATAACTTTTTTATGCAATTCATTAATTTTATCATGTTATATAATTTAATAGAAGAAAAAGATATAACAATAAATCTTTCTTATGCAGTTCTTTAATTTTATTATGTTCTGTAGTATAAATGATAATTTTATCATCTTATGTAATTTAAAAGAAAAAAAGGTATAACAATATTTTTTTTATGCAGTTCTTTAATTTTATCATGTTTTGTAGTATAAATGAAAAGTTTATAATGTTCTGTAATTTAATAGAAGAAAAGATATAACAATTTGTCTTTTTTATGCAGTTCATTAATTTTATCATGTTCTTTACTATAAATGAAAATTTTATAATGTTCTGTAATTTAATAGAAGAAAAAGTTATAACGATATATCTTTTTTATGCAGTTATTTAATTTTATCATATTTTGTAGTATAAATGAAAATTTTATTATGTTTTGTATTATAAATGAAAATTTTATCATGTTATGTAATTTAATATAAGAAAAAGATATAACAATATATCTTTTTTATGCAGTTCATTAATTTTATCACGTTATATAGTACAAATTAAAATTTTAAGTTGTATTGTTGGAAAATGTTATTTTGAATAATTGTTGATGTTGTTGTTTTATGTTTCAGGTTTTTTTTCCATTGGCTATGGCTCTTCTGCCTAAAGAAAATGAAGAGTGCTGGAGTTGGTTTTTGACCCACTTAAGAGATGCTCTTAGGTTTGCTAAACCAATGACTTTTTTAAGTGATAGACATTGGGGATTGTTGTTGAGTATTCCTAATTTTTTTCCAAATAGCCATCATTCTTACTGTCTACATCATATGCAAAGTAATATTGCTAGTATTGTTAAAAGTGGGAGGGGTGCTTGAGTAGGTCATTTGCTTGAACATTGTGCTTTAGCTTCAAATGCCTATGAATTTGAAAAAGCTATGGCAAAATTTAAAGAAATTGGTGGTGCAAAAGCTATTGAATATTTGAATGATAAGCCATATGATCATTGGGCTGATTTGTTTTTTCCTACGAAAAGATATGGTGAAAATAAATCTAATGTAGCGAAGAGTTTCAATTCTCGGATTTTGGATGAAAGAAGTCTGCCTGTTACTGCATGTCTTGATGGTATTCGGATTAAGTTTATGTTGCAAATGTCCAATCGAAGAGAAGAAGTAGCTAACTGGAATAGTGTTCTTTGTCCAAAAATGGAAGCTTGTTTGTTGAAATCGAAGAAGGAAGGGTTTGGATGGAGTGTTACTAAATCATCTAGGTATGTTTTTTATTTTGGAATAATGTTATAAACATGTAACAAAGATTTATTTTTTAGTGCAAACTGTTTATGAAAAAGATATATGCATTTATATTTTTAATATTTCGCTCATTTAGTTTATGAAATAGTTGAAAGATATAAATGTGACAATAGGAAAATTTTAGTATTATTTAATTTTTTTTCTTAAAATTTAAGGATTTATGTATTTATAGTGTGATAATATATAATGTCTGAAAAAATGCTTATTATAGAGATATCAAGATAGATTAGTTGTTAATGTTGGTTTTTTTATGTAATAATATTATGTATTTAAATATAATTTATTTTCAATTTTGCAGATTTATTTATGAAGTTCATTCTCCAACGTCGCACAAAGTAGATCTTAAAAATCGCATTTGCAGTTGCAATCAATGGAAAGTTGTAACGATCCAAACTTCCCAGTAAAGGAAAGGCTGGATTGCTTTGAGAACAACACACATCAGAACATAAACTGAAGAACATTTTATTGCTGATTAAATTTGACTGAAACTGACAAAACACGTTTTCCCTTGCCACGCTCACATATTAATTCGAAAAATTATGAAAATTGAAATCTAGCAATAATTTAACATTCCGGTTCCAACAAAAGTGGTTTCGTCGAAAACCGAGGTCGTTCGAAAAATGGCTATTTTCAAGGCCAATATATTTAATATTAAAAATACATTTGTAAACAAATAAACTCCGAAACTAAAAATATATAAGTGTTTACTGTTTTTCAATGCAGGAACGTCATTCCGAACTCAATGGAAGTGGTTTCGAGTCAAAATTCCTTCATATGTGAAAAGTAGCCTTTCGGGCCCTATATAATATATATATAAATTCTACAGCGACCTTCCTAAAAATTGAATTGGCCATAACTTTTGATTTTTAAAACAAAATTTCAGTTTTTCAGATTCGTTGGAAAGATATGATTAAACAGATTTAAATATTTCTGATTTCGTTCAATTCTGATTTATTTTGAATCATGTACATTCAGTCAAATTTGAAATTCAAATTTTCAAACTACAGCGCTATTTTAAACTCCTTTTATAATTAAATTGAATTTATTTGTTTTAAAATAAATTATTAGTCGTTCCTATTTGAAATAAACTATTTTAAATATTAAAATTCCCTTAAAATTTCAAAAATAAAAATTTTAAATTGGCCCCAAAATTTCTGGTCGTTACAATCGCCCCCACTTAAAATCTTTTCGTCCTCGAAAAGGAACAAAGCTAAGAAGTTGTTCAATTAACCAACTCAACTAAATTTTATTTATTGGTTTTAATTAATTATCATTTTAGTATTTTAACTAGTGAAACTAATTATCAAACATCACAACCAGCAATCAATTAGGTGATTAAATTTCCAAATATATAATCTTTATATATAGTCAAAAATCATATTTTTAGTGCAAATCACAGCAATGTGTCCTAACTAAGTTTTGGTTCTCATACCAGTCAATGGAAATATATAGAAATCCCACCTTCGAGACTCGAACATAAATACTAGTGATGGTCGACCTATCACCAGAATTACCACCGGGCGACTAGAGTGTGATTCTATATCTATCCAGTATATTAAAACTTCGAATATCCGTTAATTACTCATTTATTCGAAATCTTTATATACTCGATTGTCCACATTAAAATATAATAATATACTCAAATACGTATTTTAGGATAAAATTTCAAAACTAAATTATTATTATTATTATTATTATTTTTGGAGAAAATAATACTCTTCACACTCGTTCTAGTATACTACTGATCCTATCTATAACGAGTTATTCTCATTGGATATTACTAATCCAATCTCTGATGAATTCTTTCATTCGGTTCTAATGTGTCTTGTTCTCGAGCTCTGTAAACCAAAGCTCTGATACCAACTGTAATGACCCAAACTTCCCAGTAAAGGAAAGGCTGGATTGCTTTGAGAACAACACACATCAAAACATAAACTGAAGAACATTTTATTGCTGATTAAATTTGACCGAAACTGACAAAACACGTTTTCCCTTGCCACGCTCACATATTAATTCGAAAAATTATGAAAATTGAAATCTAGCAATAATTTGACATTCCGGTTCCAACAAAAGTAGTTTCGTCGAAAACTGGGGTCGTTCGAAAAATGGCTATTTTCAAGGCCAATATATTTAATATTAAAAATACATTTTTAAACAAATAAATACTGAAACTCAAAATATATAAGTGTTTACTATTTATCAATGCAGGAACGTCATTCCGAACTCAATGGAAGTGGTTTCGAGTCGAAATTCCTTCATATGTGAAAAGTAGCCTTCCGGGCCCTATATAATATATATATAAATTCTACAACGACCTTCCTAAAAATTGAATTGGCCATAACTTTTGATTTTTAAAACGAAATTTCAGTTTTTCAGATTCGTTGGAAAGATATGATTAAACAGATTTAAATATTTCTGATTTCGTTCAATTCTGATTTATTTTGAATCCTGTACATTCAGTCAAAGTTCAAATTCAAATTTTCAAACTGCAGCGCTGTTTTAAACTCCTTTTATAATTAAATTGAATTTATTCGTTTTAAAATAAATTTTTAGTCATTCCTATTTAAAATAAACTATTTTAAATATTAAAATTCACTTAAAATTTTTAAAATAAAAATTTTAAATTGGCCCTAAAATTCCGGGTCGTTACAAAAGTGAAGGGTTTTCCTTGTGCCCATGCTTTGAAGTGTATATATTTGTCTAAAAATTATGTATATGATTATGTTGAGCCGTACTTTACTGTTGAGTACTATCAAGCTATTATTCACATGCAATAAATCCAATTCCAACTTTTTATAAAGAAGCAATTGAAGATGAAGATTCATGTACTGTTCTTCCTCCTAAAGTTGTTCGTGGAGCTGGTAGGCCTATAATGAATAGAATTGAAGGAGTTGATTTTCATGCAAAACAAAACCAATGTGTAAAGTGTAAAAAAAACTAGGGCATAATAAAAGAAGTTGTTCTACGAATGATTGAATTGTTGTTTAAAATTCATTGTATTTGAATGAATTTTTTACATTTAGTGTTACAGTTGAATAATATTGCAAAATGAAATTTGGATTATATGTATGTGATGAAGTCTGATTTTTAGGACTGAATAATGTTAAGAACTGATTGAAATTCTGTAAGTTTTGTTATATTATGTGGTTTAGGTTATTTAAAAGATATTCAATTTTATCTTTTTATTTTATATTATTGAAGTTGTTATTTTATTGAATGATTATTTGCATATTTGGCTTTGTTAAATTTATGCTGTGTTATGTTGAACGATTATTTGATTTATTCGTTTTTTTTGACAGAAAATGTTCTAAAAGATAACTGCATTTATATTTTCATGTAAAAGCAATAATTTTAGTTTGTTGGATGTACTAAATTTAATAGGTTCGTGTTGTTTGAGTATCTGTGTTCTATAATGTAATTTTGTTTCAATACAGTAGTAAATAATTGCATAATTATTTCACTATCGAATTATAATGTTATGTGGTTTATAGGTTGAAAAAGATAAATATTTTTATCTTTTTATTTTCTATATTTCTATTAATAGCAGTGAAAAAATAATTCAAATAATTACAATTCTAATATCATTAAATCATACACATTAACAAAAGCCACCAACTAATCGTACACACTAAAATATTTCAGCAATTAATCATACACACCAACATAAAGATGGATTTAAAAGAAAATATAAATGTTTTTATCTTTTCTTTAAAGGACGATGGTTAGTATTTTTTTTAAATTTGCATGAAGATCTTATATTAGGATTATAATTAATAACAAACATAAATATAAATACATACATGAATATTAGTGTTTTCGTTTTTTTAACCAACAAATAAAAGCAATTGAATTTTCAAATAAAAGATAACAGCATTTAGCTTTTGAATGATAACATTGTAAACATAATAGTACATCGTCAATTTGTAATTAATCTCGGAACTTTGATATAATTCCTAACAACTATGGTCAAATCAGTATCAGCTATTACAAAATAAACAACAAATTTAATATCTAGTAGTTAACATCAACATTTAAAATTTAGAAACATCATTCATGATGAATATTGTTTTAAAGGTTCATCCAGAGCTGCATTACTTCTCGAGCTTCCAACAGTATGGTTCGTCAATAAGTATTTCGGCAGCTATACTTGCTCAAAATGCTTCTACTTGTTCAATACTGAGTTTTGTTGATGTTTGCATTCCTTGAGTTATTTTTTGCATAAAAATCATTATAAATATTCCACAATCATACCTGCATTCCATGTAATTAGTATTACGATTATACAAACAAGCACCACTTTGTAAAAAAAAACAATTTGTACCTTAATATCAGGAAATTATCAAAAATTTATCTTTTAGAGAAAATCAAGTTACTAGTAACTTTTAATCATTACATTTTTTTTTTTGACTATTTGAGTAATGTTTGAAAATTAAATTGCTTAAAATTACCCGGTATTTTGTTGAGCATAGTCAACATTATGTATCACTGATTTTTTTTTTCATAATGGTTTTTTGTCCTTCATGTTGTAACTCTCTATTTATTGTGTTGACTGCTGCTTTCTAAAATAATTGAAAAAAATTATAAAAAATATAAACACATTTATATTTTTTTTATTTCCACCTACCACATTTGTTGCAAATTGTGCATGACCGCTTCTTCTAGTTTTTGATCTTGTGGTTAAGTGTAAAGAGTCATAGTGATTACAGGTGCAATCTCCAACAACAAATTCCAGCAAGCTCCAATGTTCGTTTCCATGTATGGGGAACAATATGTTGGAACATAATGGATTTAAAAGCGTCTTCTTCATGAATGGGATGAACATTTGTTTCTTGATTTTTTCCAAGTTTCCATCAGTTGCACTTTTCTGTTAAAAAGTTTTAGATTTTTTTGGTTTACAAAATATTAATTTGATAATATTCTCCACTTACTTTCATCGTTGTGTTCACATAGATAAAGCCGTTGCTTTCTTCTTTCAACATTGTTTTTTGGAACCAGAACCAATCGATTACGTACATTTGAAAAATAATATTAATAAAATGAGATAATTTATATTTATGGAAAGAATATTTTGATGTACTTACTTGACCACAAATACTATGTTGATATAGAAGGTCTTCTATTATGCATTTTGATATGGTGATTAAATTTTCATCATCAAAACTAAATGCTTCATTGCTGTAAAATTATACAATTGTTAATAAAATAAAATTAGTTTGTGTGAGTATAAAGTAGTTTAATTACTTACTTGTTTTCCCCTGAAAATTAAAAAATAAAATAATTTCTTGATGTTCTTCACTAAGATACTTTAGTAGTGGACATTTTCCAACATTTTTTTGTTTCATCTTCTTCTTTTCTTCTTTAGTACTATTTTCATCTTCAATGGTAATTGCTTTTCAATCAGGAATTCATCAGTAGCTTGTTTGTTGTTTTCAAATATAAAACTTTCTTCAATATCTGAAATAATGTTTTCAGTATTTATCAAATTATAACATAGAAAGTTATTAGACCTATTTATGTTACTAATACTAACTGTATTATTTTTATTTTTCCTTACCTTTAGTATGTTAAGTTTTTTCTTTCAAATCTTGTTTTTCCATGACCTCTTGCTAATCGCACATTTGAATCTTCAATTCTAGAATTTTGATTCTTCTTTCAGCTGCTGCACGTAAAACTCTTTCTTCGTTTAATTGTTCCCCAAAACTTTTCAACTCATTAGTCAAAAAGTTCAATTTTGTTTCCAGCTTCTTCAAACTTTTAACCTCCATATTGTCATCTAATTTCCTTTTTTTACACTTCTCATCATCATCTTCAACTGGTTTAATTTTTTTTGGACAAAAGATCCTTCTCGTCTTTTGTAACACCTGAAAATAAATTTAAAATCTACATGGAAAATATTTAAAAAAATAGTTAGATCAATTACTCATCACTATTACACAAAAGCTTTATTGGGCTAGACAATCATGCATACAATACCAAGACTTATATTAGAATATGTAAAAGATAAATACATTTATCTTTTTGTATATTCTGTTTATATCATTTGAACACATTATGTAAGAACTTCAAATTATGTTAAAAATGTATAATATGCATTCGGAAGTACGATATGCAATTATAGTACAATATGTTATTTATTTATTAATCTAAAAAGATAAATGCATTTGTCTTTTCTATATGATGTTTAAATGATTTATATACTTTATGTAAGAACTTCAAATAATGTTAGAAATGGTAATTTTTTTTATCATGTAGTAGTATATGTACAGAAGAAAATTCAGTTGAACAATCGTTTACACAAATAGTACTACTGAAATTTATAAGAAGAAAGTAATGCAGACATGTAACTAAATTAAATATAAAAATAAATATTTATAAACACGATTTACCTTGTTATCATCAACTTCGGTTAAGTTGATGTCTTTTAGTTTTGATAAATCCCATTTCCTCATTCTTGGGATTTTGTCTTCAACGCCTTCTTTTTGATCAATGATTTGAGTTCTTTCACAGAACCAGTACTGCAAGAAAAAAGATAAAGGGTTTATATATTTTAGTAATAAAGAAAATATTCAATGTGTTTGTGTTAAGTGAATATTATAAATACATACCAACAAAACCATAGTACAACCTGGTGTATTCCTTATATCAGCATGGTATGTCTTAACATTTTTTAGAATATTTTGACAAATTGCTCGCAGCCAAGAGATTAAGTTCATTTTTTAAAATTAACCAATTTACCCAAAAAAAACCATGGTAAATAGCTTTGATTGTTTGGAAAAAGGAATGTTATGACAAGAAGTAATAATAATAACTTTATTAGATTTTTATCTCCTTTTTCTGTTTAATCATTGAATTCATTTTGCTTGTCACTATTTTTCTGCTTATTACATTTTCTTCATTGAAATTGTAAATTAAAAAGTCAGAAAAACTTTCCATGGCAGAAGATTTGCTTGAAGCCGGAATAGGAAATAATTCCTCTCCAGCTAGTGGCATTCCAAACATAAGACTCACTTCTTTCGGAGTTATTTTCAAAATTTTGTTTCCCACTTTAAATGCATTATCAGTAACATCAAAAAAATTAATTATATCATCTAGATTTGAAGCACATTTTCTTATATCTTGTCTTGATATTGAATTGTTGAGAAAAAAATTTAAAAAATGTTTTTAAAAGGTGTTTTCTCTATGAAATCTTTTGCTTCCTGAGAAAGAATATTTTTCTTATTAATTACTGACATTACTTTATACATTGCATCTATATGTGCCAGTGTACTGTTGCATTTTTACCTTTTCTCACTGTTTCCATGACTCCATAGTTATCTGCATCATCCAAGTCAGTATTTGTTTCCTCACTTTGATTCTCTTCATTATCCAACTCATTACTTGTGTCCTCACTTTGGTTATCTGACTTTGTATTTTCTTCGTCAGACTCTGTTTTTATTTTTATAGTAGTTGGTTCATGTTGTTCATGGTCAGATTGTTTCTTCATTCATGAAAATCTTATTATTAGATTAGGATGTTTAAAATATTATAGTAGTGTATGTAAACAATACTAACCATAAATTAAATGCTATATAATCCAAGCAATATCATGCATGCACAATAATGTGTAAAAAAAGATAGTATTATTTATCTTTTTGACATAGTTTGCAAATAAGGTTTATAAGCAGTGTAATAATTTGAAATAATCATTAAAACAATAAACTTATATAACATATATCATTGATTTTCAAATATTAGCATATTTTAACATCTAATTAAATTCAATAATGATAAAGCTAAATGCATTTATATTTTTTTTAATTTAATAATGAATTGATTTTGTCATTTTTATTTAAGCTTTAAACAACATTTTATATGATATGTAATAATTTTAAATAATGAATAAAAATAGAAAACTAGTTTAAATGTATTGTTTTTTGTACTGTTTGTTATTAAGATATCGTATTTGTTATTTATCCAATTAAGTGTCTCTAGTCATTATAAACAAAATCAACTAATAGAACTGATGTTATATTTGATCATGAAATTCTCATAATTGATTATGAATTTGTAATTGTTAATGTTTATAATTCTTTGTTAAAAAGATAAATGCATTTATCTTTTAATGAAAGTATATTGCATTACTTTCTTTTATTGTCATTATGTTTTATAACTTTATTACTGCTGTGCAAAAAATCAAAACAGATAATAATTGTACACACAATGTAAAGAAAAAAGGTTACCACTGTTGATATTGACAACGATTTTCTTTGACTGTGTTCTTCACAGAATGGAGAAGAAATTGGTCTTATTTTTAAGCATTGCGTTCCGTTGTCTATGAAAATTCATGTAGCTTATGTAGAACCAATTTGTTTTTTCTTCGACCTGGTGTTCATTTTTATCCTGGATGAATGTACAAAATTATTCAATTATTGAAATAAACAAAAAAACAAAGTAGAAAAAAGATATATTAATTTATATTTTTCATGAATCTTACAACTTTGAGTATCCAATCATTCCAAATTCAAAAAATTCGAAGGAGCAATCAATCAAATAAATTACATTTCATAATTAATGACAAATCAATTTTATAACCATTTTTAAAAGAAAGAAAAAACCGTTCATCCTTTTAAAAAGCCGTTTATTCAATCAATATCATCAACAAATAATGACTAGTAATTATTGTAAATCGAGTCATAATAAATGATTTTTCAGAAGTAAACACTGAATAGCAATTATAATCGATTGATTAAAGCAATATTATCAACAAAAGGCAAACATTTAAGTAATAACAGACAACATTTATAGGAAAATTGTTCTAACTATTCATTCTATGTTAATTGAAACTTACTTTTATAGTAGATGCTTGCTCTATCAATATGGCGAAGATCGATTTTGTCGAAATTTTGTTTTGGTAACGGTTGAAAGCACTGATTCGAGCGATTTAGGAACTAGGTTTTTGTGAAATAGAGGCGGCGAATGATAAATGTTCTAGAAAGTAATTATTGACAACCTGTGTCCTAGAAAATAATTGTATAACGTTAGTAAGCCCTTGTAGTGAAATTCTCCTATTTAAAAATTGTAACTGCGCCTAGACACGAGGTTAGATTACACTTATGGTGGAAGCCTGCCCGAAACTGCCGGCATATCCAGCGACCACAAGTGGTGAATCTAATGTGAGAGTGTAGATGCACAAACACAACACGTTCTAAGACACAAGGTTAAGTCCGACTTGTGGAAGAAGTCAGCCCGGCAAAGTGGTAGGCTTAATGTGGGAGGTCTAGCACATTATAACCATAAATGAATATGGCAATAAAGTTGACTACTTAATCTAGTTGAATCCATAGGCATTGTATGAACATGAACTTGATTAGGGGTTAAGTAAACTTGTTTGAAATAGTGGGTGGGTTAAGTAAATCTGGGATGGGTGGGTAATATTTATATATAGGCCCACAAACTTAACCTGTGGTTTATGCGATCTTTAAAACTAGTAGGGCATAACATGTGGAAAACCTAGTAGTGGGGACGCAAGACAAAGGGGAGAGCTTGCATCATCTTTTGTGTGGGACCCGTTGCAGTCAATAACCCATATATAGATATCAAACGAGTACTCCGGACTAAGTCGGAGTTGTGGCACGCTTACTGGGCTGATTGTAAGTGATCCAAAAGTGGGGACGGTGTCTGACGGCGCGTTCCATCGGGGTCATGTGCATGCATGACTCCGCTTGCTCAGGAAAATAAGACACTGTAACAACAGTAGATATGGTTGTGCACATCCGTAAAATGAAGGGTTGCCAATTTAGGCAGTGATACACCCTACTGTGGGGCCAACACAGGGTATCTACGGAGTAGGGAGCCAATCGATTAGGGTAGTAATTAGGGTACATCTTGAATCTGGTAAGTTTAAGAGCATGTTATTGGGCTGCCCGTTGATTGTATGGGGTTAAAACCTCTCACCAAAAAGTATGTCTAAGTCTACCGTCTTATAGTTGTTGGGATCGTCTCATTTTGGTTATACTAGTATCGGTGCAGAGAAATAATTAGAAAAGCAAATATACTCTATCATGTTTATACTGTTTACCTTGTCATACCTGCCTTTTATGATGTTACCTTTCTTATCCACTTTATATGCCTATCATGGTACTTTTACTTATTTATTTGCTAAAAGTAACCGGACTCGCCAGACTTTATGTCTGACCTTTTTTGTTTCCTCTTCCTTCTCTTCTTCCGTTTCCCCCCAGGATCTCAGGGTGGGAATACTCAAGCTTGACAAGGATTCTGCTTTCATCTTGCTTGGAGCTACTTATATGCATTGCTCGAGCTCTTATCTACTACGGTTATGTGTTTATTGGGGAATTATACTTCTTTTATTTTTGTACTCTGATGCTTTAAGTGCAAGACAAAAATTTTGATGATGTACTGGGTTTATGTATTTCCAGACATATGATGTTTTGAACCACGATGCTTTATGATTAATAAAGTTTTTAAATTCCGCTGTTATTTTATATCTGTCTTGTAATGTTTATGTTTATGTTTACCTATAACGCTTCACGAAACTTAGTGCATTCTCTTAATGAGTGACATTAACGGACGTAGGGTGTCACATACCTAAGATCGGCAGAAGTCATATGCAAATGGAAGGAGGAAGGAACTGAAATTTAGCATTTGAGATTTGTTATTTTTGAAAGTTTCCTCTCTTAAGAAAACAATCTGTTCTACAAAGACTAGGAAGTTGGCTCCTAAGTTTATTGGGCCTAATACGATCGTAGATAGAATTAGGAAGTTAGTCTATCGTGTGGGTCCTCCCGATCGTTTATCGTGAAAACATAACATTTTTTATGTTTCTCGTCTACAAAAATGCCTTCATGATTCTGCCGTCAAACTTGAGTTAGATGATATTGGAGACTTAGGAAACTTCGATTTGGAGTCTAGAGTGCCCAATGCCACTGCAAAGATTGTGGACCACAGAGTCAAAAGACTTCGCAACAAATCTATTTGACTAGTCCGAGTACAATGGGAGATAACACTAGAAAAAGCACCTGAGAAACTGAGGAGAAGATTAGACAAACTCATCCAGAGCTTTTCTCGGGTAATTATTTCCTCTCAAATTTTCATTTATAGTTGCATTGTGGTTGCTAGATTGGATGGTAGGAAATGGTTGCAAAACAGATGCACTGTGCACTCAAATAGAATTATATGCATATTAAGGTTTTTTGCATACATATAACATCACTTACTACACGTACACGCTAGGACCAAGCTCACTTTTGCAAGTTTGCATTTTATAATTACAATGTGTTATGGACGCTCATAAAATAACAAGGGTGTACAACATGGTGGTTTAGAGTGAGTTGTGTTCTTCAGTCCTTCAAAAGGTTTCGGGATGAATCTCTTACAAAGGGGGGAATGTAACAACCCGTAAAATAGATCTAAAATAGAAATAAGGTAATTTAATTTAAATAATAATAATCATTATTAAATTAGTAGGGTTAAAATAGGATTTTCGGATAATTGGGAATTGGGCAACAAAAGTATTGATATCGCGTTCTTGGCGAGATTCTGATCTATTTTCATTTTTTATTTATTGTAAATGAAGCCCATATGTAAAAGATATTAGTAAAATATGTTTTACATAAATATTAACACATATGGTTTGAAATCGAAATAGATTAAATATAAAATCGGAATATATTTATATTTCATTATAGATCAGCATGAAAGAATATTACAAGATGATTTTTAATTATGTGTATATATTCGTATGCAAAAGGGAAAAAGATAATAAACATAAGGAAATAAATCAAAGCAATTAATTAAGAAATTAATAAAAATCAACTTACAAGACAATTAAACCCTCCCAGCCGACCCCGTAAAGGGGGTCGACTGCCCTAATAGGAAAGGGATCAACCTGTGGGTCGATTGCCCTCCAGGGTGGAGCGGTAGTGGATGTGTGTTTTGCTAGAGAGATTTGTATAATTTGCATCATTTAGACCATCCAAATTTGATCTAAATAATCCAATAGTCTATACTTACACTTGGAACTATAAAAAGAGCTCCCAAGCCACACTTAATACCTATTCTCATTCCTCTCCACGCGTTCATTCTGCCCTTCTGCCATTGCCAAATTCAAAGAAAGGTTAGGATCTCTTATACTTCTTTAACCTTCGTTCTACCGTCTCTATTATAAGTTTTCTATAGATTTAGAATTCTGGATTTTGTTTATATATAAATATATATGAGATTCTAATTCGTATGTACATATATATTATCAAAGGATAGGAGCACAGTTTCATAGGCTAAATCCGTATTCAATTCTATAGAAAATTTTGTTGTGTTTCTATCTCAAATCAATGTAAGTGGAAATCCTTTAAGTTTGCTATTTACTATGATTTGATAGTATAAATTTGGGTTATTGTGATAAGACGATTTGGGTTTATACGAAAAGAAAATAATATCAAATCCTCCAAATCTTCCATTATTTACGTTTGTAGGTAGAAATGGTCAATCAATTATAGTTGGGTTTGGATTATTAATGTAATGGAAGAAAAGACATTTGGGTGTTGGTATGATTCTTAAATATTGTTTGATTCCCTTATTATAAATTTGTAAATTCATATATATGTACATTTTGGTTATAAAAGCTTAAGGACTTGAGTATTGCAAATTGAATAGGTTTAAGCATTTATTTCTAAAATAGATCATTTGAATGTATTACTTGCAAACTACTAAAGTATAAAGATTTTGTAAACAAAAATTATATTAAAAGTGAATTAGTACCAAAAAAATGATTTTACTTATGTGTTTAGAAATATTACACCTTGTCTCTATTATGTTATTGAAATAATCACTCAAGCCTAGGTTAAAAGTTTTATGCATATGTGGTAATTTTGTTTTTTATTTAAACATATGTTTATACCATCGTTGAGGAATATATGGAAATGGACTTGTACACCTTTATTATGTTAGGATTGAAATTTCAAACGAATTAGGTCGTCTCTCTATGAACGCAAAATTTATGTCTCGTTTATTAGTACATATTAATAGCGTAATTTAAACGTAATATTAACGTGTATTATTTTGTATTAAATATGTTTAAATTAGGCAATAAAATTCGAATATCTCCATAGGATTTTGTATGTGTGTGTGTTAATGACTTTTATTTAGAATTAATGACACATAGACATGAGGTTAACCATTACCCATTACTCGCAGTAGAAGCCTGCACGGAACGGACTGACATATCAAACATCTACAAGTAAGACTGGTTAATGTGAGAGGTGTAGGTGTCATCGACCATTATAATTAATACACTAAGACACGAGATTAAGCTCAACTTGTAGTAGAAGCCTGCTTGGAACCGCTGGGCGAATCCAGCATCTACAAGTGGTTGGTTTAATGTGAGAGGTCTTGTGTGTGTCTGTGTTTATATATATATATATATATATATATATATATATATATATATATATATATATATATATATATATATATATATATATATATATATATATATCCATGTGTGTGTGAAGTAAGTCTTCCTTGAGAAAGTATTAAGTGGCTGACCTACCTTGTTTGACTGTTAAGTTCTTAGGACTAAGTCCATTCCTAAAGTTCACTCCTTGGTTTAGGACTCAAGTCATGGGAATCTCACTTACAAAGGTCTTTAATGGTCATTGGGTTCACCTTTCTCTTACAAAGTATTAAATGGTCCTAATAGATTATAGTGTATGAGTAGGGTAGTTCTCTAAGTAATGTCTAATTCTTATCTAAGGGATTGGTAAGGGCTGACCTAGATCTTTTTAACCTAAACTTCATCAATTCAATTTTAAATTAAATCGAACGAAGTTCGATTTAACTTAAAATTCCTCATTGATCCCGAAAATTCCCAAATCAACTATAGCTCTTGCAATTTGCTGCTATAAATCTAACGTGATTTGCAGCATTAGATTTTGATCTATATCGAATGAGATATAATATTTCAAACCTACATAAATAAACTATCAAAATTGTCATTATGCCTTAAAAAAAATATTTACCATAATTCTCGTTCTCTTTTATTAAGCCAAATCCACATTTTAGTCTCCTTCACGTCGGTACAGGACGTGTGCGAGCACTTCGAGACTCGAAATCCTTTAAAACTTCACAGCAGATACAACTCACTGCCATGATATCAATTAAGCTCGAAGACGTGCTAATCAACAGCATCAAATTGCCTAAAATCGCGAACCCAAATCCAATACTGTCCACCGCCCTATCCTTTATTTCTGGTTCAAAATGCTCCACCTACAAACCTCACTTCCTATATGCTCGACTTCACCATCATCCCACTGCCACTCTCGTTATCCTTGTTCACCAATGTTCAACCACAAATTTATCTCCATCTATTTCTCTCACCACGAGCCTTCTCCCTCCCAATACCATCCGAACGATTGCTACCTCACTCTATAACTCGTCGCCATCCACCAGTCACGATATCAAACCTAGTAGGAAAGGAGCGAACCTTATTTTTCACCGAACTCTCTTAAATTATATCGGCTGAATCTCCTAGATTGCATGAATCTACCTATACCTCCTATTCCGACTCCAATATCACGAAATCGCCTCGACGTCCATCCCAGATTCACCGTGTTCCGCGCGGTGTCTAGGCGCCTTAAATTGAACAGGGTAAACGAGTATAAGATCGAAGGATTAAAGGCAAACAAATCAAAGAAACAAACGATTGATCGATTTCGTTATTGATATAATTTTCGATCGAATTTTGAAATAGGAGGCTGGCTTCGTTTTCGATTTACAGAAGAAAGAAATAGGGGAAGAAATGGAGGCTGGTTTACAGTTTTATTCGGAAATGGATTCAATTCTCTCTTTCCCTTTTTTTAAGTGTCGGGTTCGATCTGATTTGAAGAAGCAGGGAGGAAATGTCACGATTTTATAGAAGAAGGAAGCAGAGAGTCGTTTCAAATGGTATAGGAGTAAGGTATGCTAATTTCAAGCTAGGCAGCATATTTCAAAGAAGGCAAATTCTATTTCAACCCACCATTTTAGGTAGTAGCCCCCAAATCATGAAATAATCAGTAAACCCACAAATTTAGTTAGTAGCCCCCCGTTTTTTAAAAAAAAACCAAAAATACCCTTCCACGTAGGGGGACTACGTGGCTTTTCACTGTATCTCGTAGTTGCCCTACGTGGTTCATCAAAATACCACGTTGATGATCTCCGTGGTTCATTCATGGACCACGTAGACATACTACGAGGTACACCAAAAAACCACGTAATGCAACTACGAGATGTTCAAAAAACTGGAAAAAAAATATAACAGTAAAATGGCAGTTTGATCATCGTATTTTTTTGATAAAATGGGGGGCTACTAACTAATTATGTGGGTTGAAATAGAATTTGCCTTCAAAGAATAGGCATGTACTTCCTTTCAAATATATGGAGCACGATTCAAAACCTAGGAATGTGCACAATTTAGGTCTGCACGCATTTACTTAGGCAGCTTTAATAAATTTTTAGGCTTAGGGTCAGTTTGTTTAATATGATTAGATAACTAAGGATTTTATTAATTATTAGATTTCGTTAGATATTGATTAGATTTTATATAATGTAGTAAATTCAAAATATCTCGCGTCCCCTAACTTGCAATAACAAACTCCTATTTAATCGTAAAGGCCGACATCTCCAAGTTGTACCACTATTCTGTACTCAACGTGACAGATTTTGAATTTCAATTTGAATGTGTATATGAAAAAACAATTAAATTAGTGTTTTAAATAAACTTCAATATAGTTATTTCTAGCCGTTTTATAATCGCCTGATCAAACGATAAGCCCAAACATTACGAAATTTGAATTCCGATAATAATACATTTGTAACGACCCGGATTTTTCAGCTATATGAATTGGAATATTTAAATTATATTTTAAATATTATATTGGTATATTAATCGATTTAATATTTAATTAGTTTATTAAAACAAAGATTTGAATATTATTATTTTTTAATTTAAAACGAGCTCGTAACAGTGCAACAGTTCGTAATATGAAGTTTTGAACTTTAACTGAATATACATAATTCGTTTTAAGTCGGACTTCTGTGAAACAAAAAACGTTTGAATCTTATTGATTATAATTTTCATAGGAAAGAGAAAATTCCTAATTTCGAGTTATAGATTGTCAGTTATGGCTAAAGCAAATTTTAAAATAGTCGCTATGGAAATCGTTATTAAAATATAACGTTTAAAAAGGGTTTTAATATAATTTCGATACGGTTTTAACTCAAGATTGATAATATTGAGTTGTATAACCTATACTGGTTTATATTTGAAACCATATGATAATTTTATTCGGATATTTATGATAATAATAATTTACTATTATTTAATTCGATTATTTTCGAATTTATATAATATTTTATTAATATTAAATGAGCCTTAAAAATGATCATTTTACAAACGGGCTCAGTTTTAGATGAAATTAGTTTCAGTTGAACCATAACGTTAAATTATTGAATGATACCAAATTTTACGGCAATCCGATGTCGTGTGTGACAAAGGCAGGCGTAAACGCCCAGCCATTTTCTATAGCGAGTAGTTAAATTAATTTAATTTAACAGAGGATTATTTGTGTATAGCTTGAAAAGACGATCGAATTAAGCCATGAAACCAATTCCGTTGAGTTCGTATCGACGTTTGGAGTCAGAATAGGTAGGCAATTTGTTATTTTTGGACATCGCGTATTTTGGTGTCCAAAATAACGTTGTTTGGCTTAAAATAATAGCGTATCGGGAAACAGTCTCGAAATGCGATGAAATTTGTGACGTTGGATTCATACCAATTAATTATTACAAGATTTAGATTTTTATGTCAATCGGACTTACCATTTGATCATGGCAACGATAAACGCCTTAATCGTTTATATTATATTGGCCAATTTAGACAGGGGTAACTTTAAAGGAATAAACGACTTGCCAAACGAACTCCAAATTTAACGAAATAAATTTCATTGGATCCGTAAGGAAAAGGTCTAGTAGAATGTCAAAGTTTCAAGTTGATTGGATTCATTTTGTGATCGTGGGAAATTTGAACGCATGATTTTGCATTGATAATTAGAAAGGACTTTTTACAAACGACCTCGGAATTCGAAGAAACCGGCCCCATTGCGTCCGGAATATTTTTCTTTGTTAGGATTACAATTTTTATCGAAAAGAGAAGTCGTTTGTGTTGGTTTTAAAATGATACTTCATTGCTAAGTTCTATTTAATATTATTTTTTTAAATTTCACATCCTATAAATACCCAAGGCCAGTCAAACCCTAAAAATTCCTCTTGCGTGGCCAATCAACTAAACAGGACGCCATATTAATCTTCTAAACGACCAAGATTTCCCCTCATTCTTTTTCAATACACATTCAATTCTTTGATCGATTTCAAAACCCTCCAACTGCGAAACTTTAGTGCTCAGCGAGGCTGACTGATTCGACCGGTGGCGATCTGATTCCTGGCAATAAGGTAGCCAGAATTGTTCTGGAACGGGTGCTCCATCTTGATGAAAGAGCAGGTGACGGACCGAGTTTGGGAAAGCATGGGACATGTCGAAGTGGTAGGAGGGCTCACCCTTTTCTCTGCCAGTCTCCGATGAAGTTCTTGAGTTGTCAAATGGCCAGAATCCCTTCTTGAAATGTCTATCGTCGGGATGGTTTCTCTGGAGATAAGGGGCACTGCGGGTGATGGGACTGGAGTGGAGGGAGGAGAAAGCGAGGCTTCTTCCGGCGATGGTGTTTGATGGGGAGCGGCGGAAGGAGTAAAATCGCGGTGGTGGCAGTATGAAGCGTGCATGGTTATGGAGGAAGCAGTATAATAGAACGAAGACGAGGCCTATGTTTCCTATTTCTGAAGTATTCGACCACATATATATTTAATAATGTAATTAGCCATTTAATCCAGTTTATTAAGGAATTAGTTGAACTAACTTATATATTAAATAAATCTTGGGATTGTACAAGTCTTCAAGAAAACATCTTAAGCCTAGAACGTGGAAAAAAACCAAGGACTAGGAAGAAGTAAATCGGCCGAACCTTGTTTATTTATAAATGTAGTTTGTTTATTTAATTAAAAAGGATTTGGAAATAAATTATATAATTAAAATATATAAACTTTAAATAATTATAACTTGCTTATATTGTCAGTATTGTACAAAACAACGTGCATTACAATTGTGGTGACGAGCACTTCACTCTGGAACTCAGTTGGATAGAACTGGGAATCAACCGGAATTTTTAATTAAATTAAACGACTGTTTAATTTAATTAAAACGAGTCGTTGATAGTGGAATGAAATCAAGGTGAGTTAAACTCACTCAGTTTTTCCTACTTATATTCTATATAAGTTGGATTTATAATTTATGTGCTATGGATGCTAATGGTTGATTGTTTGTTAATTATATATTCATATATTGACTGAACCAATGAAATTAAACGTTGTTTAATTTCAGTGGAAAAACCAAATTGTTATTTTAGTGATTGGTCCCAATTAAGGTAACTTACCTTATTGGTCACATTTATAAAATAAACATGTTTAATTTAATGAATTGTTATGGTTGTGTGAAATAAATTGGTTGATATTGAATTGTAGTTATTGACTGTTATGAAAACCATTATTTATTTGAATTGAAAATTTATATTTGAGATAACATATTGGGATGCAGGGAAGTACAGTATGGAGGGATCCAACTGGATTCTTCAAATATATTAGATATTATTTATTCTCATATTATCATTATATGAACTGTCAGGATTTGATGATTGATTTGATTGTTGACTGAAATATCAACATTTGTTTTGTTTAAACCAATGGGAAATATTGGTTGAGTAATTGGCAGTATATGGCCTAAAATCAATCAGTTTATAAATGTGATTTACAGTCAGGTGAATCGACAGAAAGTTACAAAATTTATTTTTATAACTAAAATTAATTTTGAAATCTATTATTTTGAATAAAGTTTATTAAAAGTGGAAATTAATATTTAAATTTATATATAATTATTAAATGATTTTATAAAGCAGATTCTGATATTAATTAGATGTATAAGCAAGAGAGTAGAAGATTAACCTAACAGTTAAGATATGGGATTAATTGTTTAAAGAAACAATTAAATAGAATTATTTAAATTAGTTATATTATTAATTAATTTAAAACAAGTACTAATTAAAATCGGTTAATGAGATAATCATGTGTTTGAGTTGACAAAGTCCACCGTTTTAACTAGGATTATTTAATTTGGTGCAAAATCTAATGAAATATCTTATCGATTATTTGTTTTAATTTTAATAAGATTTTAAAAAGGAATTTACTATTTATTTTAGTTAATAAAGAAAATAACTACGTCTACAGTAGTTAATGATAGAAGTAAATTATTATTTTAATAATAATTTAAGAAATCGTTTTTTAATTGAATTCATTTAAAAGGTAATCGACGTTGAAATAAAATCTAATGTAATTGTGAAAGGAGTTTATGAACGGGTTTTGGTATAAAACCCGAGTTTTTATAATGAGTTATAAAGAGGGATTTAAGCGAATATGATAGCTTGAATGAAATGTTTACTAAATATTTGAATTAAGTAAAAAGAAAACGGAGATAAAAAGGGCTTATATTAAACTAGAGTTTTATAAATGAGGTTTATAAAAGGAAATGAGGTATTAAAGCGTTAATTTAAATTAACGTTACTTAATAATTAAATTAAGTAAAATGGAGGAATTTAAAATACAATTTTCAAAAGGGTAAAATTGTTGAATGGATTAGAAAAAATGAGATGTTTAAATAGAATTTACATAATCAACGAATTAAGTAATAATAGTTGTATTTGAAAAAAGGATTTTCAAACATAAGAAATGGATAATATAATCATGGTTTAAGTAAAATAGTTAAATGAGATTGGTTTTTTATATTAGAATAAATATCAGTTTTTGAATTACAATTCATATTTCCAAAGTAACGGAAATAAGAATGATTTTTGAATATATAATGAGATATCCAAAGTAAGGGAAATGGGAAGATTTGAGAACATATTTATATATAAAAAGATTTCCAAAGTAACATAAATAGAAAAGGAGTTTTTGTGAAATTATAACGATATTTTCAAAAGAAAAGGAAATAAAAAGTTGAGAGTTGAAAGAGTTTATTCAAAAAGGAGAAGTGTTGGATTTGGTTTTCAAGTAATAAAACAAAACAGATTTCGTAATGTTATTTACGGATGGTAAGTTGAGTTGATTTTCCAAATTATAGAAAATGAGGAACGATGACAAATGTTGTGAAAACGATAGTAAAATAGAAAACTGGATATGATTATAGGATATCCTCTTAAGTATTAAAATAAAACAGTTTTGAAAATAATTTTATGTTAAATAAGAAATAAAAGCTATATTCGTAATATTGAAAGATTTAGAAGTTTTAAATGAACCATTCGTTAATTGTTTTTAATTAAAAAGGACAAGTAATGCCGAGCACTGAATTAGTGAACCCGTTTTATTTTATTTTGTTTATTTGATAGTTAAATAACCGACTATCAAATCTGACCCATACGATTATTGGTACGGAAAGACCGGGATCGAATTTATATTTGAAAACCATTCCGATCTAGCAAATACGTGAAGATGTTGATTCAAGATGGAGCAATTGAAGACCATGGATCTTTATAAGCGGAAGGATTACTAATCGAATATTCTCTGGCCGTACAACCAGAGGTATTCTTATGTGATTCAGTCATGGTTGAGAATTTACGGATTTGCAAGGACTCGCTACTGATCCATAAGGAGGTGATGGGAGGGTGCCTTCGGTTTTTCCAGTCCCGGGACAACTTATATGGACGAATGTCTGACAGAGTATGCCTAACAGGTCATATAATTGATTTCTTCAAGACTATGTTTGGTGGCAGAGGAATTCGTTTCTCTTAGCCTTATACCCGTGGTATTGGAGAAATCGATTTATTATTTGATGGGTTTGACAATGGGGCATTCAAAGTGAATGATGTCCAGATGTTCTGAAAACAATAATAAAGGTAAATAAATAAGTAATTAAATAAATTATGACATCAAGCCTCATCAACCCGGAAATGGTATAAAATCGGGCAGGTCGCATGGATATGTGGGTCGCACCCATTAAAAGGGTATATCATTACCTGATCTGGAGAAATCAAATGCCTTCGATTGTCCCTTTATTTTTGTATGCTTTAGGCGGCTGCCTGACCCCCAACTGTGGTAATGATATATTCGGTACTCTCAAGAGAAGTGAGGAGCTAGTCATCTTTAGACCGGGTTGCAAGATGTTCTTGTTGAACCCCAATGTATTCATCTCCGGAGGTACATTGTCGGAAAGGTGGTTGCCCATACCTTTCCATGGAAATCCATTCTCCAAAAAGAGCGTGATTTTGATTGTATACTATGTATGTAGAGCGTGAGATGCAATTGTTCTGCTAGATTGATATTTATTTGTATTTAGACACTATTATAATATCAGAAAAGATATTGATTTCAAAAATATTTTGGGATATCGTAAGATAAAAACTGTCTGTATTTATATGTGGATTTGGTCTTACGATTATCCTTTTCTTTTGAAAATATTTTAACTTTAAAATCAAGTTGCATGTTACCCATAAACTTAGGGAGTTTTTCTCTCACTCTGGTTCATTAGACTGATTCGGCGTTTGTAATGCTCGAGTTAGACCAGGTTGTACAGGTTTAGATTATTGGATGTTGTGAAGAGACGAGACTAGAAGAGTTCAGACATATGATATTTATTCCGCTATGTGTTGTATATGAGGACAAGTTATTATAATCGTCCATATGTGTTGATGTACTCTGATGATTGTAAGTATTTATCAAACTCTCAATAAAGATTTATTTATACATTATATTTTGTTCTGCTGCAATGTGAGACTCTGAACATGTGTTGGTTCTTCTTCTTCTTCTTCTTCTATTATTTCTTTCTTATCTCACCCTCTAACTTCTTTCTACTGGCATTTGGGTTTCCAGTGCACTTTGAGTTGGACTTGTGTTGTTTTGGTCAGCTCAAAAGATACCGTATTTTCGGGTCGTCACAACATTACTACAGATTCGATGAACCTAATTTCATCGAAATCCGAGGTCGTTTGAAGATTGACTATTCTTGAGTTCCAATTTAAATCGATATATTATAATTTGAGTTCAAAACAATCAACTCGTGGATAATAATTTATTATTATTACCGTTTCTATTCAAATAGTATTTATATTGATCATCTAAATCGTTTCGATTAAGTTTTAACTACGAATTCAATTATTTGTAGGTTTCATCTTATGATAATTCGATATATTCGTAATTAATCTTATTTGATTATTAGTTGATATATAAAAATCCATTTATATTACCACTTCAACATTTAAAACAATATTAAATGTTCAAAATTAATCGACCAAAAATCTGGGTCATTACATCCGATGTTGACCTCTTCTCCGTAACCCTTTTCTTATAGTAAACAAACTAGATCTCGTTTTCTCCAAATGCCTCCATTCCCAACTAGAATTTATGGGCTTCGGTCGACCACATCCACCTCATTATGCCTCCATCGCTGGCCATCGCTCGACGACCATAGCCTCCCTCATAACACACACCTTGCTCTTAGTTTGAACTTGATGGCTTCGAGGAAAAAATTAGCAAAAAACCCGAGGCTCCAAGAATCGGGACACTACAAGAAATCCTAGTGCCACTCTAGCGCCAGTGGCTTCCCGAGCCTGATACCGAGTTTAAGGAACTAGGAGGAGACCAAGAGATGAGGGAACGAGGGGAATTGTTCATTGCTAGAGTTTGTAAATAGTAACTAGATGATTTAATTGTTCAGATCTGGGTTCTAACATGGACAGTAACTCTGTTTGGGATGTGGGTGCTGAAATCTTGCAAAAAATGGATGGGGTTGGGAAGTCAATTAGTTAACATTTATGCAAGGAGATTATTCATTTCGGTTAGGGTTGTGGTGTTTGATATTGCAAGTTGAAATCTAAGTTTACTACACTGGGATCATAGACTGTGGAGCTAGATTCTTGTTGATTTGGATTGTGTACGAGAGGGACTGAGTTGTTCAAATTTTCCGAGGAGGATCTTCGAGCTTCTAAATGATGGATCGGTAAAAAAAATACGGCTAAGAACTCCATCTTCATAGTTGAGGAAGAAGCTAGCTCGACAGCTGATAATCCTTATATTCAGGCCATGTTTATTGCTTTTATAAGGGATGAGATGTTGATTACTCAAGAAGGTGCTCTAAATGTTTCTAAGGGTGGTGCACCAGAGCTGGCACCCATAGAAGACTTTGCAAAGTTAAATAACAATTATTTTTGTCTGAGTGGTAAACTGTTTCAGGGAATGAAGTCAGCTATGGTTGTTCAGGACTGCCACAACACTTGCAAGCTTATCTTTAATGATCATGAGCTTAATGATGCTATAAAAAGGAGGTTAGCCCTACATCATCTTTAGGAAAGAGTTATAAACAAAGGGAACGTCACCAAATTTGATACACCAGAGGATCATGTTATTTGGGAATGGTTCATAGCTCGCTTTGAAGAGAATTTTATTCTGATTTCCTAGAAGTTGGAGTTGTTCCGCAAGTTTGGAAAATTGAAATAGGGGGACATGATTATCTCTGAATATGCTGCTGAATTCGAAGCCCTACTGAAGTGTTGGATTTCCTTCGTAGTCACCTTGGATAAGAAGAATGAGAAGTTCGTAGAGTGAGAGACATGATACCATAGAATTATGTTCCTAGAATGAAGCAGCTCGAGTACATTATCGTTTATGATTTTTGGCCTAAATATGAGTTGGAACTGGAAAAGTTGGAAAGTGAAACAATTAAACCTAGTCTGATTGAGAGGATATGTTTTAGTCAGTTGCATGATACCAAATTTTCTGAAATCATCGCTAAGATCGAAGTTAGAGTGGAGTTTGAGGATATTACAGCATATAGACTCGACCGATATGGTTGGCTCCACGAGGATGGAATATTTTTGTTCCTGATGTCGAAGGAATAAGAGATGAAGTTTTTTAAGATTTCCATCACTTGAGACTAACCATCTTTCTACTTTAATAAGATGAACCGGATATGAGGCAAGCATATTATCAAGAAGGAACGAAAGCCATTGGAACATTTATCTTAAAATGAATGAAATGTCAATTGGTTAAGGCTGAGTAGAAGAAGCTAGTGGTTTGTTGCAACTACTACAGGTTCTTGAGTGGGAACATAAATAAGTACCAATGGATTCATTGATGGTGTGCTAAAGACTTGAGTATGATATAATAGAATTTAGGTTATCGCCTATCAATGTACCAAGAGTGCCAGGTTTGTATCGGTCAAGTCAAGTAGAACAACGACCAAGCTAGCCTATTTGTATGCAAAATGGATTTTGCAATTCGATGGAATGCTAAAGTGTATTATGACAGAACGAGACTTGTTGTTCACTAGTGGGTTTTGGAAGAGCTTATAAGAAGCCTTAAGGTTCAAGCTGCACCTTAAATCGCTTATCACCCTAAAACTGATGTTTAAACTAAGAGAGTGAATCGTATTTGGAGAATCTATTACAAGCTTGCATAATAGACTTGAGAGGTTAGCGGGATGATCACTTAAATAATTTTGAATTTGCATTAGTCCTGCATCGTCATGACACCATATGAAGCTTTACATGGTAGACCATGCAATGCACCTTCATGTTGATTGGAATCGGGCGAGAAACTAATAACTAGACTATATATGGTCTGAGAGACCTTACAAAAGATTGAGATAACCCAACAAAGGATAAAGACTTCTTAGAATTGATAGAAAAGTCATACCAATAAGGGACATAGAGATATCGAATTCTCTTTTGCCCATTTGGTGTTTTCTAAAACTTCTACCTTGAGAAATGCGACATGATTTGGTAATAAAGGGAAGGCGGTCCCAAGATTTATAGGTCCTTTTCCTATTCTTAAGTGTATTGAGAGGTAACGATGGATACAGTGCACAACATGTTCCATATTTCTTATTTAAGGAGCTTGGTGAGTGACTCCACTATACCATCACACTAGATCAATTGGAAGATATCAAGGTGGAACCAGAAGCTTTAGGGACTCTAAGCTTATTTTTATCATTGGGCATGATAAGAAACAACTCCAAAGGAAGACAATGAATCTTGTAAAGGTCCAATGGGGTGAACGTGAGGATGCTTAGATTTGAAACACTAAAGAGAGCATGAGGAAGTAATGTTCAGAACTCTTTACTAAAACTTTTATCTTATCTCTCTTATTTTCATTTAGGATATCACATAATTATCCTAGTTCAGTATCTTGCATGATAGGATCAGTTTAGATTATCCTTTTCTATTTTTGGTTGCTATGTATGCACATCTAATTATGATGGTTACCTATATTCACGTGTGGTTGGTAGGTATGCAGATGAACATATTAACCTATTTAAGGAATTTCATGAGCAAAATTATGAAAAATAGGGGAATGAAATGACATGTATTCTACGTATTAAATGATCGTAGGATATTCACTTATTTTCACACAAGATCATCTGATTCTATATTTTTGGGAACTGACTACTAGGGTCATTTCCCAACTTCACAATTTTTGTCGAGTATTTCTAAGGCTAATTTAGGCCAAATGAATGTTTTTCATCCATAACTTTTGGTTGAAAAGGAATTAGAACTGAAACCACCTCCATTCGATCCATATAATGATTCCGCCTTCAAAAGATGGGTCTCTTTAAGAAAATAGACTTATCACTTGAAAGATATGGTTGTTTTAGGGTTTGACAAGGCCTAGGTTGCTTTAATGGGTAATTAGGATCATTAGTAAAATGGTCCCATGACTTATTTTGGGATTCGAGCTTATGGGTGAGGGTAAAGGAGATGAAAGAACCTTCTTTTAATCATTCCATAACTCCCAAAATAGATGTTCACCTCTATTAATGGCCTATTCTCTTCCACCATCCAAAAGCCTTACCTTAATCAGTGAATTTTTTTACCAAGAAGAGATTTGCAAGAATCAACCAAAGTTTTAAGATTTGTTGTTGTAATCACCTTGGGTTTCGTTTTAATTATTATTCGAAAGAGATTAAGGAGATGGCTTGTGCTAAGGTGAATTATTAGTGCTCTAACTTATTAATTAGGTATTATACTATAACTAACTTATAAATTTCTCTAAAGATACTTAAAATCAATGATTAATAGTTTTATTATATATATATATATATATATATAAGTTTGAAGTTAATTGGATCATATTTTAGAAAATTAAGGTTTAGCAGTTCATAGAAAACTATATGAACATGATGTTATTTTCTTAGTTCTACACCCTTATTTGCTTTGATTCGACTAAATCCTCGTTCAAGTATATTTTTCTTGCTTGTGCAACCTGTGCGAATGGATGTATTTGCTAATACAATGGAAAGAATAGTTGTGTATGTGTGTTTTGTAATTCGAATCGGATCAAATCCGAGCCAAGTGCTTGTATATAAGCTACATGGAAGTCTCCATGAAGTCACACACCCGAATCAGTAGGGTTCATCAAGCTATGTTCAATGAACCAAGTCGGAGTAACTTAGATCGACTACGATGGGCCTTGGAGGCTAAGTGATCAGATCAGTATGGTGTCAACTGCTTCGAATCAGTGTTCAAACGATGGCTTTGAACAACGTAGAAGAAAGAACTTCTATAACACCAGTTAATCAACCTTATAAACATAGTAAAGATAAAGAATAAAAATATTAATAAGATAAATATGAAAACTTGGCGATGTCAGAAATAGACTTTAAAGGTTATATCATGACAACCATAGCTATATTCTTATCTATTTAATTACAAAATACGCTGGAACGAAGTTCGCACGCAAAAGTTACAGGCTATTAAAATTAAATTTAAATTTAAATGGACTAATGAATTCTCAAGTTTGAAATTCAAATTAAGTAAGATTAATAATGCAATTAGCAAAAAAAAAAAATCACGATACCTCAAATACTCGAAAATGGCGACTAGGATTTTCTCGCTCCTTATCTTTCTTCTCCTTCGCTCTCTCTCCCTTCCGCCTCTAAGAAAATTCAAGGCTTTTCAAACTAAACCCTAGCTTTCACCATGCCTAAGTAGTGGTTACTCGTTTTCCCCCTAAAACCATTCGCTCTTAAATCTCCAAATCTAAAAGTGAATCTTCGAACCCGCCCATAATCGAAGGATTTGATGAACCATAGGCGTTCGAATCTAGCGCGAAGACATGGATGGTTACATTTACTTCAGGGATGACTTCCCATTTAGATATGTCTTGAATCGACACTGATTATTCAATTGGCGTATTCTGTTATGTAAGGACGGTGAGAACAAAGCCTCATTCCTTCCAACATAGGGAGCAGTCATATGAGTTGGCACACATATCCTTGTAACAAAAGGAATCCCTAAAAAAACTACCAACCCATATTTGTACTCCACTCCTTTTAATTTATTTCGTGATGTGGGACTTTATATTCAAACCGCCATTCCTTCCTTAGCAACATGCGAGACAATCCTAACAGTCTCCTCCTTGACTCACATCCTACGAGTAACTTTTGAGAGCTGACTATACGTGCTTAAACGATTTGAAATTTTAGGATTTTAATTCAATTATTAAATATCAATGTTATTTTGATTTTTCAGAATCCAATAACTTGTGTATTGCGTTTTTGTTTTTAACAAAGCGATATTTATATTTCATCGGTCGGATTTCATTTGAAAAATAAAAAATGTACAATGGAATCTGGAAATGGCATTATAACGTATATATAACAACTTATCTTCTATAGAAAAATAGGTATCTCACTCATTATGTTTCTTCCCCCTTCCCTTTCTATTTACTGTATACACAAAGAGATTTGAAAATCTTCCTCTTTAAATCCAATACAACTGTAATAAAATCAATAAAAATATAAAGATGTGATTTTTAAATTGAATGTGAGTCATTCTTCATATTTAAGGTAGTTTGAGGGTTGCATGGCAATGGTTGAGGAGTGTGGTAGTTTTATAGTAATGGTATTTCTACCAAGGGTTGACAGTTTCTTATGTTTTAAGTAGTGATTTGCAAAGAAAAGTTTAGATTTGGGTTCAGAGAGTGGATTAGCTTCTGTAGTGAAGAACTAGGGGTGTTCGGTTTCGCTTGGGATGGTGCGACATATGATGTCATCCATTGGCTTATCAGAGACCCAATTCTAGTGGTGGTGCAAGTTGATCATTGTTGAGTCAAGGTGATGTATATATTATAAGAGAACACAATGGTGGAATCAAATTTTGTTTTAATGGATAAACGACGGGGTGGAAAAGTTCGAAGGACTTGGCTATGTCATAAGGAATATTGGAAGTGGCGGCCTAAGTTTGAATTGAGGAAGAAAGAATGTGATTATAATTATTTAATTTAAAAATGTAATTAGAGTTTGACTTCTAAATTTTTGATCGTTAATTTATAAGTGTTGTAACTTATTCATACGAGATCCAAACAAGATGTGGTGTGATAACTCAGATTTTTAAGCGATTTGAAAATTCAAATATTCATACGAGATCCAAACAAGATGTTGTTTAGCCGCATGTCCCTAAAATCTTTCAAAATGTATACGACATCCTCCCCAAAGTATTATTCCAAAGCGGGTCCTTATTTTCAACACTTACGTGTTTTCCAAAAAAAAAAAAAGCGCTCCACTATATAAAAAATATATCAGAAAATCGCAAATATTCCATGAAGAAACTTGAAAGAAAAGTTGCATACATCTCTGCATTTATACTCAATATATGCATACATGTATGCATATATTCATCAAGGGTTATATTGAAAATCTGGATGAATATCTGCATACATGTATGAATATATTGGTAATAGTTGCAGAGATGTATGCATATAAAGATGAAATCCACATGGGTACGCATTGTTGCAGAAATGTATGCATTTATTTTGTATAGGGAAAAATGTATGCAACAAAGTTAAAACGGATGAAGGCTTATGAATATGTGTAGAAATATATGCGTTTATTACTTATAAATGCATAAATGTATGCAATAATGTTTAAAAACCACGTATGCTTGAAAAACAGTCCATGATTGAATTAATGCATCAAACGATGCATTTATTGTAGTACTAGTGCATACATTTCAATATTTATATTGCAGTTTGATGCATAACTGAACTATATTCAGAAATGTATGTAACCATTACAAATAAGAGCATCGTTTGATGCATAATACTGGTGATTCGCTGTTTTTTGTTATTTGTATTTTGAGTTGTTTTTTGGTTGTTTTAACGCCTGAATTTGATGACAATTAGTTGTTGTATTTAATTATGAATTTACGTGATTTTTTATTTTTGCACTGATTTTTTTTTATGGTTTTTCAAAAAATAGGGACCTAATTTATATCATAAGTTGGGCGGATGTGAGCCTAATTTCGAAAAATTTTAGGGATGTAAGCCAAATTTTCACTAATTTAAATTTAATTTTTAGTTAAAATTTGAATTTAGGTTAAATAATAGAATAGTTGTAAAAACTATAGACTATAAAATATATTGATGAAATATATCATCATTTATCTAAATCAGTTGTTCAAATACGTACCAACTAACCTTTCCGCAACATTTCATTTATGCTAATAAAAACTACTACAACATTTCTTATACAAATGCTACCTAAAGTAACTCACCTAAAGAGGTGTCATCATGCATGAATACTTTCATAAGTGAAGGACATGTGTCCCATTATGTGTAAACTAAAGAGGGCCTCTTCCCTGTCTTTTTCTCTTCACTCTACTTCCTCTCATTTCTTCTCTTTCTTTCCTACTCCCTTATATCCAAAATTGGCCATGGTTTCCAAAGCCACCACCTCTTATCTTCCACTTTTCCCTCATTTCCTTCCCACCTACTCCGCATTAAGTCCCTCCACCACCTTATTCTATCCGACCACCATCCTCCTCCCTTAGCCCCCCTCCTCCTCCTCCAAAAATACGCACAAGCTCCCTCCTCCTCATAGCTTGAAAGCCATCACCACCCCTACACCAAACCACTCACCACCAACCCTTACCCCAACACATGCACTCGACCTCCGCCTCCACCTCCTCCTAGCCATGGTCTCCACCCTCTTCTCTCCTTACCCATCTCCAACCGTTCTGCCCTCTTCCACAAGCCACGACCATTAACTTCCACAAGCCTCCACTCCTTCGAAACAGATCCAAATTGTGATTTTTTTAAATCATGTACTTTTTCAGTGGATACAACTTTCATATTGAGCATTTTTCTAATTTTGAGCATAGCTAGTCAAAAATCCAAATTTTTGAAGATCATATTTTCTGGCTTCATTTTATTGAACTCGAAAATTCCTCCACTATTTCAATCATATCTCTCTCAAAACTAAACCAAATTAGGTGATTCTTTTTTTAAATCATAGAGAAAAGACATTCTTATAACTTTGTGATTGGCCACTTTTCCGAATTTAGAGAGTAATTGGTCAAAAAACTAGAGGGAAGCTAGTATATTTTAGAAGTCAGGCAATGTAGCGAAACTAAAGTTTGACGGAGTGGAACACTAACGTGAGAACTTCTTTAACTCTATTTGGATATTATTTGTAATCATAATCTGATTATATTGGTTGCATTGCGGTTGTTATGGTTTCTTCGTGATTATTATGGATGATATTGTAGTCATCATTATTCATACACATTTAAGCGTTAATTGTCGTAACGCTTTATTATCGTGGTTCATGAATTTCGACCATAAACTTCAAATGTTTATACCGATTGAAATTTAAGTCTGATTTTTTTGACACGAAAAGCGTTCGTTTTCTAATCATAACAATTTTCAAATAAAAAAGAAAGTTTCAATTTTAATTATACTGGTCTTGAGTTAAGTCCAAATTAATTTTGAAATAGAATCGTGGTTTTGCCGTTCGGTGACCGAAATTGGAAACTGTTATAAATGGATTTATAAAAATTATGGAAAAATTATGATAAATCATAATTAATGATTTTAAATTGATTTGGATAAGAAATAAGAAGTTTTGAATGGTAATTAGAAATTTGAAGTTTTTAGCTTAGTTAAAAACCACATAAGCTCAAATAATTTGAGTATACAGAAATAACAAGTGTTTTTGTTCCATCTCTAAGTTCAAGAATAGAAAACATGGTTTATATCTTTAAATTAAAGTTAACGAATAGAGTTTACTTATCTAGGTTAATGATGGTTCAAACCGGAAGTAAAGCCATATATTGTGAAAATGTTATTATGAAATATAACTTTAATAAGATTAAAGTTTTCCAATTAAGAATGAATTGGATTTGGAAGGAAATAATCTTTGGATATTTCATATTAAATTTCATTGTTAAAACTCATACTATTCAATGAATTTGGAAGGTATTTAAACCGTTATTCCACTTATAGTATTTGTTGATTATGAGAATTAATATCAGATATATGATGATATAATTTTTATGCAAATTTTATATTTAATATAAATTGGTTTTGGTTTTGTTGCGGATAGTGTCTTAAATAACATCATTCTTTTATCTAGTTAAGATTAAGTTATGTTTGGAATTTAAGAAGGGTTATTACTTTTAATTAAAGGTTTCGAAATGATATTACATAAGATATGATTAAGAGATAGGTTTCTAAAAATGGAAAGAAAATGGGTAAAGGGTTAATGAATCTTTGTTAAAGATTAACGGATGGTTTTTGCCATAAATCCTAATCAAGAAATGGAAGATTAAGAAAGTTGTTTAAGTAAACGAAAGGTTTGGATAATGTTAGTTTAACGTAAATTATGTTTTGAAGGTTAATGAGGTTTCTTTAGTAAAAGAGATAATCATAAATGTGGAATTAAGGGTTAATTAATCTCTTAACCAACGTGGTTAGGATATGAGGTTTAAAGGTTTGTTAAAGATTGATTAATCTTGGTCAAAAAAATTTATGAATTGAATTTTTAGATTTAAAAGATTGAGGTATTTGTTAATTTAATGAAAGAATTGATTAAAGAATAAATTTATGGTAAGGGATGAATCTTTTGAGTCGAAGATTAAGAAAATAAAATTTAAGAATGAATTCCTATGTTAAGAAATAAACATTTTAAGGGTTTTTACGAACCAATCAAAGTGTGCTGAGACTTTGCAAATCTTGTATTTCCATATTATTTTTTCAAATAACGCTCATTATTCGGAAGACCGGGATCAGATCTCTATCCGAAACCATTTCGAATGATGGTACGTTGAAATGGAGCATATGAAGACAATCAAAGACAATGGTTTAAGATCGGCAATCTTCAAATCAAAAGGACTGCTTATTGATGTCTCGGGTCGCTCCTATTACGAGATTATTTATATAGCGGTGGTCTAGATGTATTTGGAAATTTTCGGATTTGCAAGGGCTTCTCCCATTATTGGACAAGGAATAAAGCGCCTTCTGTTCCATTCAGCCCCAAAACATACTTAAATGGATGTGTGTCTAACATTGTATTTAATGTCTTAATTGATCTTTATTGAAATATCTCTGTTTGATGGCGAAGAATTTATTCTCGAAGCTTAACACTTTTCTTTGAGACGTACGAGCTCAAAGGTTATATGGTTAGTAGTTATCAGTCGAATGTTGTGAGATGACAATATGGCATGCGAAATGCTAAGAGTTGCAAATAATTAAAGCATGGTTTAGTTAAATCATAACTTTGTGATTAATGAGACTTGAAGCCTCACAATCCGGTAATGACCTAAAACAGGATGAATGCAGCAAGGTTGAGTGGGTTATTCCCATTAGGGTATGGTCATTTCCATATAGATAAAAAAATTGTATCATGGTACGAAGCCCAGATATTTTACTTATGTGGATAATGGATTGTGCCCACACGGAAATAGGTCGGCAATGACCTAGGAATACCATATTCAAGTTTCCATCTAGCGGTTTAGCATATAGAGATGGTCCAACCTTGTGTCGGCAGAGATGAATTAGTTGTTTAACAGGGGCATCCCTCTAGAGGTAATCTATTTGGATAAGGAAGATCCTTTTCCTTGGTTGTTGTTGGCATCCAATTTCCAATACGAGTCTTTACATTTTTGTTTATGTAGGCATTAGTTGTTGGCATAATATAATGGTACATATGCTGACTAAGGTTAATAAATTTATTTGTTAAAGATTTCAACACTATGCACTAATAATAATATCAAATGTTTTTGCGTATCAAAGGCATTTTTGGTTATCATAAGGAGAAACCTCGCCCAATGTGTACGATTTAATTTGTGTGTGGCACAAGAGTTATGATAGCTTCATTTTCCAAAAGACATCTATGATTTTCTGCACCAAAAGAACTATTTTTAAGTTCTCACGCTAGTCCCAAGATTGATCAGAAGTTTATTGTTCCTTTTCTAAACTCTGGGTGCCTTTATTTTCCATATGAACAGTCGTAGTCAAGGTTTTGCAGTTAATTTTTGGAGTTATTTTATGGAGAATGTGCAAGGATAGGGCTAGAGCTATATTTGGAGCATTTTGGATTCTTCTGCTGAAGCTTTAGTATTTTTCCACTGTGTAGTTTATTTTACTCTGATATATATTATGTAATTCTGATGTAAGTATTGTTATATTAAATAAAATTTCTTTTGCTTTTGTTCTAATGTGTTATACCTCCAAACAATCCACCTTTCCAGCACTTAGGTTTTGGCACATGAATACCGTGGATGTATTAAGTGTTGATTCCCTAGGATCGAGAAGGTAGGTCGTTACAAAGTGGTATCAAAACTGTGGTTTATACCCTGCTTATAGGGCATGACTCATTATAAATGAGAGTAGAGACTCATCAAAGATGAGATTAGTAATATCCTAGGATGAGTAACTCATTAGAGATAGGTATAATATGACCTAGAATGAGTTTGAGAATATTATATATGAGAGAATGTGCTGTAATTTCATAAAAATGAATTTGGTTTTGAAAGATAATAGTTTGAGTATAAAAGAATATGTTTTTAAATATATAGTTAGATATATATTAACTTGGATAATTATTTAAGATTGTTAAATTTGAGTATGAACATCTTGTGATTTAAAATTCACGGTTCGACTGCAGACGTTCATGTGGAGTTGTAATTAGTGTTTATTAACTAATTAGAATAAATAATCCAGGTATATAAAGGATAGAATAGTTTGAATAACCCAAGATAAAGAAAAGGGTGGCTAAAGGCTAAGAATTAGTTAAATGTAATTTGTAAGGTAATTCGAGCTTAAGGAGTGAATTTAAGTGTTTGGATTAGAAATTAGAATTGGAATTATTGATGATTTTGGACATTAAATAAATTCTGAACATGTTTGGGTAATATTTGGGTAGGTAAAAGTAGTTTCAATTTGACTAAAAAGTATTTTGTATTTAAAAGGAGCTCAAATATATCTTGTGTTTTGATATATATATATATATATATATATATATATATATATATATATATCGGCTTATGCTATGAAGTTTCGTTCAAGTTTCGAGGATGAAATTTCCTTTAAGGGGAGAAAATGTAATGACCTATATTTTTAAGCAATTTGAAAATTCATATTTCGAATAATTATACATGATTTTGAATAATTTAAATATATTTTTAGTTGAAATTTGAATTTAGGTGAAATAATAAAATAGTTTTTAAAAACTATAGAATGTGATTTTAAAATATATTGATGAAATATATCTGCTTTTGTGAAAATTGGTTCTTCAAATACGTATCAACTACCCTTTCCGTATCATTTCATTTATGCTGTTAAAAACCTACTATGGCATTTCTAATACCAATGCTACCTGAAGTTACTAACCTAATGAGGTGTCATCATGCATTGATGCTTTAATAAGGGGAGGACATGTGTCCCTTTATATGTAAGTTGAGGAGAGCCTCTTCACTCCTTTAATACCCCTCATCCCTCTCCTTTTCTCTTCACTGTATTTCCTCTCATTTCTTATACTTCTTTCCTACCCCTTCCTCTCCATTCTTTGCCATGGCTTCCTAAGCCACCATCTCTCTTCCTTTTCCTCCTTATATTCGGTCTTAAGTACCTCCACCTCCTTCCTCTATTCGACTACCATCCTCCTCCCTTAGTTTCGCTCCTCATCCTCTAAAAATCAGTCCTAGCTTCCTCCTCCTCACAGCCTAAAAGCCATTCCCACACCTAAATTCCCTTGTGTCACCCTCCTCCAACCCTTATTCCACCACCTCCACTCGACATTCACCTCCCCCTAGCCATTGCCTCCACCCTCCTTCTCTGCCTACCTACCTCCAACCACTCTACCCTCCTTTAGAAGCCACGACCATCAACTTTCGCAAGCCATAAGTCCTCCAAATCATGAATTTCTTTTTCCTAAATTATGTATTTTTCTAGTGGCTTCAACTTTCGTGTTGAGCATTTTTTCTAATTTTGAGCATAGCTAGTCCAAAAATCCAAGTGTTTGAATATTATATTTTTTGGCTTCATTTTATTGAACCCAAGAATACCTCCACTATTTTGATTATATACCACTCAAAACTAAACCAGATTGGGTAATTCTTTTTTTAAACCATAGAGAAAAAATTCCTACAACTTTATAGTTGGCCACTTTTCCAAATTCAAAGAGTAGCTGATCCAAAAACCAGAAGGAAAGTTGGCCTATTTTCGGAAAACTAGAGAAACAAAAGTTTGGCGGAGTGGAAACCTAAGTTGAGAACTTCTTTAACTATGGTTGAATATTTATTATAATCATAATCTGATTATATTAGTTGCCTTCCGGTTTTTATGGTTTTCGTGGTTGTTATGGATGTTATTATAGTCGTTGTTATTTATATGCATTTAAGCGTTAATTGTCGCAACGCTTATATTATCGATATTACAATATGGATGAAAGATTGCTATGGTTTTTATTAGTGATAATATAGCACACAACATCCATATATATGAAATTATATGGGTACAGTTTAAGTCTCGTTCCACTTGAAAATTATAAATGAATATTATATTCATTTGAGTGAAAATAAGGCATACGAAAGTTGTGAATTTTATATCTGAAACTGGGTAGAATTGAAATTGAAGTGATTATGGAAAAAAATTGTGAAGGTAGAAATTTATTTGAACAAATATTTGTTATGAAAAGGCACGTTCGATTTAAAAATGAATAGTAAAATCGATTTGGAATATTGATTTTAAAATTGAATTTGAGTTTGATATGTAAACTATGTTTTAAACTCAAATAGAATGTTACAATAAGCTTCTATAATGTTTAATTTTAATTTTGCAAAGTTTGAAAATTAAAAGATTGAATTTTGAAAAATAATAATATTATATTTATATTAAAATATTCAATTAGGGTAAGTAATTGAATTTGAAGTTTTGAAAACAATGTTTCGAAATGAGTTTATATATGTTATTTAAAGTTTATAAAAATATTAGAAGTAAGACAGATGAATTTTAATTTTAAATTATAATATGGTTCGAATATAGTTTGTTGCACAGCGACAGTTCGCGGATTTTGACCAAAACTTCAAATGTTTATACCGATTGAAATTTAAGTCAGATTTTCCAAAACCAAAAAGCATTTGTTTTCTAATGATAGTAGTTTTCCAGTTAAAAAGAAAGTTTCGGTTTTCAATATACATATTTTGAGTCAAGTCCAAATCAATTTTGAAATAGAATCGTGGTTTTTCAGTTCGGTGACTGAAATTGGGAACTGTTATAAATGGCTTTATAAAAACTATTAAAAATATGGAAAAATTATGATAAATCATAATAAGTGGTTTTAAAGTGATTAGGATAAGAAATGTGAACTTGTGAATGATAATTTGAAATTTGATATTCTCAGCCTAATTAGAAAGTAGATAAACTCAAGTAGTTTGAGTATACAGAAATAACCAGTAGGTTTTTTCCATCTCTGAGTTATGGAATGGTAAACGGGGCGTATTCTTTAGATTAAGGTTACTAGACCAACGTTTACTTATCTTAGTGATGGAGAAATTCAGAAGTAAAGCCGGATAGTGTGAAAATGTTATTCTGAAATATAACTTTAATAAGATTAAAGCTTTCCAATTATGAATGAATTGAATTTGGAAGGAAATAATCTTTGGATGTTTGATATTAAATTCCATAGTTAAAACTTATACAATTCAAGGAACTTGGAAGGTACTTATATCGTTATTCCACTTATAGTATTTGTTTATTATGAGAACTAATATTGGATATACGCTGGTATAATTTCTATGAAAATCTTATATTTAATATCAATTGGTTTTGGGTTTGTTGTGGATGGTGTATTAACTTACATAATTCTACAACCAAGTTAAGATTAAGTTATGTTTGGAATTTAAACATGACGATAATATTTTAATTTAAGGTTAATGGGAGTTATAATACATAATCTTTGATCAAGATATAGGATTTGAAATGGGAAAGCAAATGGGTAAAGAGTTAATGTATCTTTGTTAAAGATTAATGAATGGTTTTTGAAATAATCCCGAACTAAGG
Source organism: Allium sativum (assembly GCA_030737875.1). NCBI lineage: Eukaryota > Viridiplantae > Streptophyta > Magnoliopsida > Asparagales > Amaryllidaceae > Allium > Allium sativum. The sequence continues at coordinate 232,519,052 of CM060924.1, read as the reverse complement.
AATGGAAGAATAAGAAATTTGTTTAAGTAAACGAAAGGTTTGGACTATTTTAGTTTATCATAAATTAAGTTTTGAAGGTTTAAAAATTATCTTTGGTTTAAAAGAGATAATTGTAAATGAGGAAGGGTTAATTAATCTATTAATAAATGTGGTTGGGATATCGGGTTTAAAGGAAGACCTTTGTTAAGGCCTGATTAATCTTAGTTTGCAGATTTAATAAATTGAATTTATAGATTTAAACGATTGAGGAATTTTGTTAAGCAGATGAAAGACTTGATTAAAGAATGAATCTTTGTAAAGGAATGAATCTTTTGGGTCAAAGATTTAGTAAAAACAAATTTATTAATGAATTCCTAAGTTAAGGAATAACCATTTTAAGGGTTTTTATTAACCAACCAAAGTGGGTAGAGACTTAGCAAATCCTGTATTTCCATATTATCTTTTCAAGTAATGCTCATTATTCAGAAAGGTCGGGATCAGATCTCTATCTGAAAACCATTTCAAATAATGATAAGACGAAATGGAGCAAATAAAGACAATTGAAGACGGTAGTCGAAGACTGGGAATCTTCACATCAAAAGGACTGCTTGTTGATTTCTCGAGTCGCTCCCATTATGAGATTATTTATATAGTAGCGGTCAGAACATATTTGGAGAATTTCCGGATTTGCAAGGGCTTCTCTCCTTTATTGGACAAGGAATAAAGCGCCTTCGACTTTTTATGTCCTAGAACGAACTTGTATGGATGTGTGTGTGATGTAGTATTTTATAATGTATTAATTGATCTTTACTAAACATATCTTTCTTTGGTAGCAGAGAATTTATTCTCTTAGCTTAACACCCTTCTTTGAGACGTACGAGCTCAAAGTTGGTATGGTTAGTAGTTATCAATTATATGTTATGAAATGACAATGTGGCATGCGAAGTGCTAAGAGCTACAGATGATCCAAGCATGGAGTAGTTAAAGCATAGCTTTGTGATTAACGAGACCTAAATCCTCGCAACTCGGTAATCACCTAAAACAGGACGAATGTGGCAAGGCTATGTGGGTCCTTCCCATTAGGGTATGGTTATTCCCTTCTAGATAAAGAGTTGTATAATGGTATGGAGTCTAGATATTTTACTTATGTGGATGAAGGGTTGTGCACGCATGGATAAAGGTCGGTAATGATCAGGGAATGTCATATTCAAGTTGCCATCTAACGAGTTTTCATACAGATATGGTCTGGCTTTGTATTGGTAGAGATTCATCAGTTGTCTCTCAAGGGAATCCCTCTTGAGGTGTTCCCTTCGGATAAGAAAGATCCTTTGCCTTGGTCATTGTTTGTATCCAATTTCCAATATGAGCCTTTACATTTTGGTTTCTCTAGGCATTAGCCGTTGGCATAATATAATGGTACCTATGTTGGCTAAGGTTAATAAATTTACTTGCGAAAGGTTTTCAACACTGTGCTTTAATAATAATATCAAACTGTTTTGTGTATCAAAGGCTTTTTTGGTTATCATAAGGAGAAATCTCGTCCAATGTTTGCAATTTCTTTTGTGTATGGAGCGTGACCTTATGATAACTTCATTTTCCAAAAGGATGTACGATTTTCTACACCAAAACAACTATTTTTATGTTCTCACACCAGTCCCATGACTGATCGGGAGTTTATTATTTCTTTTCTAAACTTTAGGTGCCCTCATTTTCCGAACGGGCAACCGAGTAGTAGGTTTTGCAGCTAAATCTTGGAACTATTTTATGGAGCATGTGATGGGATAAGGTTGGAGCTGTATTTGGAGCATTTTGGGTTGTTCCGCTGAAGATTTAGTATTTTTCCACTATGTAGTTATTGTACTCTGATATATCTTATGTAACTCTGATGTAAATATCGCTATATTGATAATAATTTATTTTGTTTCTGTTTTAATGTGTTATTACCCCAAAAGAATCCGCCTTTTCAACGCTTGGGTTTTGACACATGAATATCATGTATGTATTAAGTGGCAATTCTCTAGGATCGAGAAAGCGGGCCATTTCACGTCGTTTCCGTTGTTGCAGTGATAGTAAAGTTAACTACATTATGGAATTGATTTTGTGGAATTTGGAGCTTGTAGAAGGTTTAGCGAAAGTAGAAATTAGGCTAAGGTCCCTATTTAGGTTTAAAAACTAGCGCACGTCCTCCCCTAAGTTTCTATACATATCTGGTCCTTGTTTTTGGTCCCATCCACCTCCTGCTTCTCCCCCTTCGCGTTTTGTCATTTCTGACCCAAAAAATGCGCCAGCCACTAAAAAAAAAATTTCAAAAAATAGGAAATATTCCCAGATGCATTCGCCAAAAAAAAAGTTTCATACTTCTGTGCAACTATTACCTATAGTAGCATACATGTATGCAACTATTAGCAAATAACTGCATACATGTATGCATGCAAAGTTGAACTGAGATTCATGTGTTACTAAAAGTTGCATACATAAATGCAACTATTCTGTATATATGCATGCATGTGTGCAACAAATTTAAAAGGGACGACGGCTTCTGAATATGCGCATGAATGCATGCATGTATTCTGTACAAGAGCATAAATGTGTGCAACAATGTCTGAAAACGATGAATGGTTGAAAAAACAGGCCAAATTTGAATATATGTATAAAATGATGCATATATTGGTGTTTAGCTGCATATATATGCATTTATACTGCAATTTGGTGCAAAACTGAAATATAAGTATGAATGTATGCAACTATGTACGAATATGTGCATCTTTTGATGCAAAAACCTGCTATTTCGCAGTTTTTGTGTTATTTTAAGTTTTGACGTGGTTTTTGATTGTATTAACACATGAATTTTTTGGGGTGAACGTGTTTTATTTAATAATGAATTTTCATGATTTTTTTAAGCAATTTTCAAAAAATAGGGACCTAATCTACATGAAAATTTTGACCGGATGTGAGCCTAATTTTAAAACTTAATAGGGACCTATGAAAAACGGACCCTTAGCGAAATCCGAAGCCATTTGAAGTTATCCAAACATTGAATGCGAAATCGACTGTAGCGTTGGTGAGTAAAACACACCTATCTGAATTTAGCGCCACAAAATATAGTAGATTATAATATTTATTATTAGCTTGATTTTGAAAATTAGTTAGTTTCTTGGCTTGTTAAATTATTATATTACCGATTGTCCATTGGCATCGAACTGGTTCAATGTTTGAATTAAATCTAGGAATATAGAATTTTGATTTGCTATCATTTTGGTTGAATTTGATTTAGAATCACGATATAGCATCTTGAATTTCTATTAGACATTTAAGTTTATTTTATATTCGAAATTTATTTCAAGTTTTTTTTTTGTTGAATGGTTAAATACAATTTATTTGAATATGTTATTTAATCATAATGTATAGATCTTATGCTAGTTGTTATACCCGTTTGGCCAAAAAAACACTGTTTAGATAATAATTGATCTTATTCTAATTACTATTATGTTAGCAGAATAAAACCTTATTCCGCTATTATATTGATTTGGACAATTTTTTATGCTAGTTAATTTATATTGAATAGTTATATAAGTTCTTAATTCCTAATTGTTTATTTATTTTATACATGTCTATTTATGTAAATAGTATGTTGACTGGATGTTAAATTGTGTATATGGTAGCTTATTTAACAATCATTGTGATTACTAAGCCTCATGAAATAACTGTTTTAAATTTATGGATTTTATGGTATTGTTGCTTATGGTTTCTCTAAGATAGGGACATAACCATCGCGTAAATGAGGTCATTAATCCACTTAAAATAATTGTTTTATTTATGTTCCATGATGTTTTGAAAAGTAGAATGATTATTTTAATAATGTTATAAAATAAAGTTGATTTATTTATTAATCTTTCTTTGTAGTTAATAATAATTTATTTGAAAGTGTTTTTAATTATTATATTATTATGTCTAAAGTTTATTTTTGTTTATTTAAACGAAGATTTATAGTTAATAATTATTTGTTTAAAAGATAAATTATCTATTTGTAATATGTTTAAAGTAAAATAACAATCTTATAAGTAACGTTTTAAGTATAATATTTGTTTATCGATAATTATTATAATTAACAATTTGCATTGTTCAAAAAAAATCAAATACTATATGTTGGCTAACTTTTTGGCAAAAGCTGTCACGGCTCGATGGATCAGACCCCAATGTCAAAAGGATCGCTAAACAGTACCGATCGATTCCGACGGACGCCCCTTTATTCCAGAAAGTCCAAACAAGGGTCGGCCCGGTCCAAATTCCTTCCCGTAGCGACATAAATTTTCCCTGCATAATTGCACCTCCAGTCGACCAAGTCGACCTCTCCTTAAAATTCGGATCAATCGAATTTTACTCAGAAATATCTAGATGAGTCGTCCAAGGAAGCCCGAATCTCAAGGCAATTACAGTAGTCAAACACTTCCGACTAAACCACTTCTTTTGATACACCATAGTTCAAGTGACACGCAAGCCACGATTCTCGAGAGAACTATTACTCAGCAGTAGACCGGGTCCCATCGCCGCTACTACTCAGCCGGATCGAGCCCCACGTGTCCAAGCTCCGCAAAAGAGGGAAGCCACGTGGCACACGACTCATCCCACTCCCCCAACTATAAATACCCCATTACCAAAAATAGAAAGGCATGTTGAATTCTCCACTTCCGACCCACGCTCGGTACTTTGGAAAGCTTCCAACTGTGCACTTCAAACATTATAAAGATATTGTAACCTTTACTTCCTTCCACCGAGAAAGAATCAATTGTACTTTGTAATCCTAAAAAATCAGTAAATATAAAGTGGACGTAGGCACCAATTTTGCCGAACCACTATAAAAACTCTATGTGTTCCCTGTTTTTACTTACTTTTCTATACCCTATGATTCTTATTCGTGTGTTCTACGCACGATTGGGGGTTTACTGTCACTATTGACCAACTTTTGACGTCAACACTTTGGAGCGCCAGATAGGGGAACGCACCAGACATACCTTACGACCTTCGACCGCCTTTAGCAATTTCTAAACTAAGCAATGGAAATCAAGCGGAGGAAGGATGCTTCATCTTCACACCCTTTACCTGCCGATGCAGCAGGAATAGCAACAGCGGGGGAAAGCCATGAGGCTTCCTCCCACGAAGACACGTCGACCTGGATAAAATCTTGTTTGAGTTCAGAAATCAGATGGTATCTCAGGGTGAAGTTCTCAAACGTCAGCATGAAGCGATGAATGACCTCCTCGCTTAGATGGACAAGAGATCCAACATTCTATTACCATTTCCTACACCAAGCAGGATTGGGGCAACAACTAATCTTCGGTCTGTATAAGTCCAAGCCCTAGATCTGTCCATACCTTTTCTTCCTCCTGGTTCAATATCACTTCCCGATCGGCCAGTGCTAGGATCATCACTATCGGTACTAAACAAAGCTTTGATAGCCGCAGATTCACATGCCGCCATAGCCTAATTCCAGATCAGCCGACCATCTTACCTCTGCTTCAGGGCTCAACTCAACCCCCTGGACAGATAGCTCCAGATCTAGTGCAATCAGTGGGTCGGGTAGAACCAAGAACGTTGTTACATCTGGTTCGACCCAACGCCTTACCACAAACCCATCCTATGTTGCCTCACCTTCAAGGAAGAGCTGGTGACGGCAACCCTCCGTGTCACCAAGACCACTTTACCATGCCAGTCCCCAACGTGACGGAGGGAAACACTATCCTAAACCCTTCTAATATCGCTCTGAGCGTGGGCAACACCGAATTCTAGATGGGAACCACTCACCTAAGCCCATTACTCCTTATAGGAGAGTAGGTATGGTTCAATCCAACAACGAACGAACGACTCCAGAAGCATCTGAACCAAGTCCCGAGTCTAGGATTCACCCTCACACTCACCTTCGCTCAACACTTGGAGGACGGTCCCAACCAGCCGTTCCTAACCCTGGGATTCTCACCAATGTCCCCACTACCGAATTTGATTTATGGCAACGACTCCTCAAAGATGGAAGCCAGCTTGCAAGTATCATCAGACGCTTCACCCGAGAAATGTCTTCTCAACAGGATGTGGATGACGTCCATTGTAGTCGATTCACCAGGGAAATCAGAAACTCCTGAAATCCTCCAGACTTCAAACTTCCGGTCATGGAGCCCTACAATGGCCGGACCGACCCGAAAACTCATCTCATGCGATACATGCGTCGCATGGAAGTACTCTCTGCATCGACCAACATCATGGCCAGGTGCTTCCCCCTCTTCCTCACAGACATATCCAGCATTTGGTTCTAGCAACTAACAACTGAGTCGATCAGCAATTGGGATATGTTGGTCACCCGGTTCATCGAGCAATTCAGAGTCCACGTCTCCCAACTAAAGAGCGCTATGTTCCTCACCACCATCAAACAGCGACCCGACAAGACCATCCGATCCTTCCTAGAAAGACTAAGCATCAGTCGATCGACCTGAGCCTTCAATGGTGCGTCCGTCCGCCTTCGCCGGTGTTCGGAACCAATCGAAATTCAGGATCTCTTTAACCAGGGATGCCCCAAGGACACTGACAACCTCTATGCCGAAGCAGACAGATCCTTCCGACAAGAGGATGTTAGCATCGAGATAGAGAGCCTCAAGGTGCTTTCCATCAAGGACGGAGGTCCATCAAACACCAATGGCTATAACAAAGGTAAAGGAAAAGTCTCGGATAAGAATGATCGCAACGTACGACTCCGGAGAGAGAAAATATAATCAATACATTGAGCTCAACTCCTCCTTACTCGACATCTATCTTGATGTACAAGGATCTCTAACCTTCCCAAAACCCCCTCGAAAGGAGCCGACCCAATAGGACTCGATTCTAGAAAGCAATGCATGTACCACAACATGGCGAGCCACAACACCAGTGAATGCAGACACTTGCTTGATCTCATCGAGAATAGAGTTAGGCGAGGAGAACTACCCGAGTACATCAAGAAACGTACACAGGTCATGCTGCCGCATTCCTCTGCCAGAGCTCCTCAGGTCGGTCCTCGAGTTCCTAGAAACGGAAAAGACCCTGAGCCCAGCAATCGTGGCATCATCATTAATTAATAAGATTTAGATGTTTTGCATTTCTTAAACATAAGAAATGTACTTTTATTATTCAATAATGTGTGCATGTTGAAGTACACATGTACGGAGTTAGGATTTAACTCCTAGGCGTGCTCTGGATTCAACTATCACCCCTTTAGAATTTATTTCCATTTCTCTGCAATAGATCTTTAGCAGCAATAAACTTTCTTTCCTGAACATGGATTATGTTTGAACGATTTAAGCCGAGCATAATTGACGCTCACCGACCCAAATAGGGTAAGTGCTAGCCACTGTTTCTAAGCTACGGCCGATGACTGCCACCATATTTAACCAACTCCACCAGCCGGGTATGGTTAACACTCCATAAGCCGAGTATGGATTATAGTCGCCACCTCCATAAGCCGAGTATGGATTATACTCGCCACCTCCATAAGCCGAGTATGGATTATACTCGCCACTTCCATAAGCCGAGTATATTTAACACTTACCACTTCTTTAAGCCGAATGTGATTACCACTCGCCAAACTTTACAATATCTTTTTAAAAGTACGGTTTATACTCAAACCTTCAAATTCATGATTAAGATCCAACCACAAAACCCCTAGAAAACCGACAATACCATCTCACCATGTCTAGCCAAATATGGTTTATGCTCGCCGACTCTTTAAGCCAAGTTTGGCTAATACTCGGCACCATTTACCAACCAAGCTCGTAGCCATCTCTACATCGAGAATGGCCCATACTATCTATACAGGCACTGGATATCATGACAAAGTCTGTTGTCAACCAATCTTGTAACATTCCCGACCTTAATATGGTCTTTGGTGGTTGTCAGTTTTCTGGCCTTAATACGATTTACACCGATAGTCGGTCTTCCGGCCTTAATAAAACCATCAGGATCGCCGGATTTCTGGCCTTAATATGGTTCAATGTAACCGTAACTAATATGCACATTCAGCTCCGATGAAACATCCTTCAGAAGATCCAGAACACATCTCCCTTTACTAAGGAAGATATATTACGGGGGCCAAAGTGTTGACCAACTTTTTGGCAAAAGATGTCACGGCTTGATGGATCAGAGCCCAATTTCAAAAGGCTCGGTAAACAGTACTGATGGACTCCCGTTTATTGTAGAAAGTCCAAAAAAGGGTCGGCCCTGTCCAAATTCCTTCTAGCGGTGGCATACATTTTCCCTGCATAATCGCTCCTCGAGCCGACTAAGTCGAGATCTCCTTAAAATTCGGATCGATCGAATTTTACTCGGAAATATCTAGATGAGTTGTCGAAGGAAGCTCGATTCTAAAGTCAATCAAACACTTCCATCCAAAACACTACTTTTGATACACCACAGTTCAAGTGCCACGCAAGACACAATTCTGGAGAAAACAATTACTCAATAGTAGACTGGGTCCCACCGCCGCAACTATTCAGCCGGATCGAGCATCACATATCCAAGCTCCGCAAAAGAGGAAAGCCACGTGGCATGCAACGCATCCCACTTCTCCAACTATAAATACCCCATTACTGAAAATAGAAAGGCATGTTGAATTCTCCACTTTTAACCCACGCTCGGTATACCAGAAAGCTTCCAACTGTGCACTTCGAACGTTGCAAAGATATTGTAACCTCTACTTCTCTTCCACCGAGAAAGAATCAATTGTACTTTGCAATCCTCAAAATCAGTAAATATAAAGTGGACGTAGGCACCAGTTTTGCCGAACCATTATAAAAACTATGGATGTTCCCTTTTTTACTTTCTTTTCCGTACTCTGTGATTGTTATTCGTGTGTTCTACGCACGATTGGGGGTTGACTGTCACTAGTGACCAACTTTTGATGTCAACACTATGTATTTAATAAGTATTTTAATATTATCATTTTTTTAAATATTGAATATTTATGTAATTGATTTAAATTAAATAATCATTTATTTATAATAGTTTTGAAGATTTTTAATCATCCCTTAAAGATATTATAAAATAAAGTAATTTATATAATTTATATTTGTTTAAAATAAGAATTTATTTATTTATAAGGTTTCTAAAATATATTTTTATCAAATAATTATATATTTCTATTTCCGTATGGTTTTTAAATGAAGTTCTACCTTATTTATTCATTGAGAGCAATAATTTCTTTAATAAGTATTTTTAAAAATAAATTGTTTTATGAAAATTATATTTAAAAAGGGCTATATAAATATGAATATCTTTTTTATAAGATATTTTATAAAAAGATCTATCAAAGGGATTTATAAAAGGATTTAAAATTTAATTTTCTAAATGTGATATGGTGACATGGCCATCTATTATGCACTTGATACAGAAGGAATCATGTTTGAGCTTATTCTTATATTCATTTCTTTTTGAATAACTTTTTTTGATTCTCTAACTATGATATTGAAATAAGAATGTTTTATTAATATATATATATATATATATTAGTAAGATAAGTTTTGAATATATTTGTATAATGGCGGCTGATCCACTATAAGTTTTGAATATATTCTCTAACAAAGCTAGACCCATAGCCATGGCTAATACACTATAAAAACGATAATGGTCGACGGTCCGCCTTAAAAACCGACATGTAGAAGGTTGGTAACTGCTAACCTCTTGTAATATTTGTATTTATTATTGGTTATAATAAATGTGTTTGCGGTCACTTTAAAAATCAGTCGAGTTTGCCAAAAAAAAGTTTTGAATGTATGTATCCAAAGTTTTGAAAATATATTGTTTTGCAGATATACTTAGGTCATGAGATAAGTACAAGAATATTTCAAATAAATGTTTAGAAATGAGATTTTATAAATGGAAGATTCATTTTAAATAGGCTTAGTCATTATTATGGGAAATTAATTTCTTGGATGATTATTGTTTATATATTTGATAGTTAAATATCTAACTATTAAATTTAGGTACAAAATTCGATTTGTTGTTTGAAAAAGACCGAGATCGGGCCTAGCGGTCCGAAACCATTTCGATCCGGCTGAAGGTTTCGAATTTGGAAATAATATCAGAGATAAATTGAAGATGGCGTTAGTTGGTTTCGTTCAGGACTAGAACGAATTAGTATGGATGAATGTATCCATTGCATATCACCATGGAAGGAAGTGTTAGCATTCAAATATATTTTGTTTTTTATAAGGTAATCGTAACCTTTACCCCCGTCGCTTGGTAAATAACTAAAACAAGAACATGTTGTAGAGCTTTTTCGGCCGCTCCCATTAAGATATGATCATCCCATATCTAGTGTTTATCTATTTGTATGTTTTTGAAGATTAATAGTTATTTATCAACCGGGATGATCATGTTCGTCGATATCCAGTAAGGGATGTTTTTGTTCTTGGGTGGCTAAGGTGTAACATGTTGCAGCCTCCCGTACATTATGAATTCAGAGAGTTGACCCTCAGGCTTTCATAGTTGGAATCTATTCTCTAATACGAACCTTTAATCTTGATTGTATACTATTAAGTTGGAAGCTTTTCGGCTATTTTAATATATTTAATGTGGATTCTGGGCATTATTATATATCACATGATTTATAATAAGAGTGTTTTTGTTATCATAAGGTAAAAACCCATTCGTGTTTATGTGTTGTGTGGCCTTATGAGACACCTCTGATTTCAAAGGTTTATATGAAAAAGATTAAAAAATTGTGTTTTTAGTTTTCTCTAGTTTATCTGGCTAATCCAGATGTTCATTTATTATAATACTCGGGGGTCAGACCGAGTTTATTTTCAAGTTAGATTAGATTTAATTTTCTTTAAAGTTCCAAGAGAGGAGCTGATGGGTCAAGGCATATTCTTGTGTATTTCTTTATTTTTCTGCTATATCTATTTGTTGTACTATTCATGATTGTAAGGACAAGTTGTTATAACTATTCAGATTGATTGATAGACTAATTCTTTGATGTATGTATTAAATTTACAGTCTTTATTTGTATAAAGATTATTGTTATATTATAGATTTTCATTGCGTTGTGAGATTCTCTTTTGTATCTTCTTTCTTATACCCCTAATGAATTGTCTTTCGAACGACTAATGATCATCATAGGAATACTAAGGATGTATTAAGTGTCATTTATAGTGTTAAGAAAGCCTATCCATTACACTTGGTTTTGGAGCTAAGGTTAAGAGAACAGCTAGGCTTTTATTGGGATTATTCATTTGAGGTAGGGTAAGCAAGTCCATTGGAAATTTTAGAATTTATAGCCAGATTTCTAAACATTACTTTTCAAGATTTGTAAAAGAAATAGATGCACTTTTAGGGTATTTATGAAAATAAAAGGATTTCAAAAGCACTGAACTTACTACGATCGTTGGAAAATAATTTAGATGATGATTTTAGCATTATCAATGTTTTTTTCGAGTTCCTAAGTGAGGAACTGCTACCATAGGAATCATTTGGAACTTTGTTAAGATAGAAACAGAAATTTTGTTTTTAGAAATGCTGACATAGTTTTTGGTAAAAGCTGTTACACGTGGAATCTCTAGATAGCAACACTCTCAAGTATTGAGAACATCGTCAGAAGACAGGAAGCAATTTGGTTGAAGTCGTATCACAAACAAAGAACAGTCCGAAACTCCTATCAAACGACCTCTTTAAGGCCCGAAAACATCGATTATAGAGCTTTGCTCAATAACTCCTGTAGCCCTCTGAATTAGCTTCAGGTAGAACTTTCGTTTGGGCAAAACGGACTTACGCTTTGGAAGTTACTCCCATTTCCGTAAACGCGCATAGAACTTGGATTTTGGAATTGGTGATATCCCTGGTCGGGTCTCCCCCCTCGGCTCGTCCTCACCGGTTCGCCCCCTTTGGGCTTGCCCCCCCGGCTCATGAGCCAACCCGGGTCGCCCCCTAGGGCTCGCCCTCTTTTCCTGCTCGTGAACCAACTCTGGCTCAAAGAGAACACGTGAACCATGACCCGACCGACAGCCTCTCCACTCTAGCTCGTCACCTCGGTTCGCCCGTGAGGACCACGAACCGCCTATACCAGAATAGCAACAACCCTTGGTTTTGATCTATTCTCAAGGCTAATCTCACTTCTGCTTGAACGAATCTGATTACACATGGCATAACGCGACTTGGAGAGTATTTCTGGACGTTTTCCACCTCATTTTGGAATTTTTGGGATGCGTGCCACGTGTAACCGGTTTCAGGAAATGGCTATAAATACATCATTTGAGGGCATTTTCAAGGGATTCTTCTGGACTTTGGTACTAACTCCTCACGACTTCCACCATTATTCCTCGCATGGCTATTGCACAACCTGGAAGCCGAATTCCATAATATAACATGAGGATTTCATGTATAATCTACTTATTTCTTACCACTTTTCATTGTAAACACGAGGATTTTGTGTATAAACCGAGAAAATTGTACTTGTAACTTCTTAGGATTTAAAAAGAGATAAAGTGGACGTAGGCTTGGTTTGAACCGAACCACTATAAAAACCTCATGTGTCTCCTTTTATTTTACTGTTTCTACATTCTATGATCTGAGATTTGTGATTGTGAGGTTTTCACACTGTATTTGGGTGTTAGCACCAAATTTTGGTCTAACATTTTGGCACGCCACGTAGGGGAGCACACGATACTACTTCAATTTCTAGCTCGGAAGGAATCGGATTGCTTGGCTATTGGATCAATGGCAATCAAAAGGAAGAAAACTGGAACTTCCTCTCATGCTAAGGATGTTGACGCTGAAGGCACAAGGAACGAAGAAAGCCAGGAGGCTTCCTCTCATGGAGATCCTTCTACATACTTAACCAGAGAAGAGATGGATGGAGTTCTCGCTGAATTGAGAACCCAGATGGCAAGGCAAGATGATATCCTCAGGAAACAACAGGAGATGATCGATGGATTCTTCGCGCGGATGGATGGAAGGCCGAGCAACATTCAAGTCATTGGAAACGGAGCCAACGAAGCGGCCCGCGTAAGCCACCACGATTGGGTCGGGTCGAGCCTAGCGACCCGCCAGCACCAATGCTCGGGGGCAACCCCCTCCCTATTGGAAATGCATAGCAACCTACTTCAGCTCGTGTTCATATGAACATCAAAATGCAAGCTTCCACTCAATAGCAGGACACGACTCGTGATGGAGAGCCAGGATCTGCTCATGATGGAGAACCACGACTGGGTCAAGTCGCCCCCCTCGAACCACGAGCCGTGACCCCCATGATCCACGAACCGGTCCTCACGACCCGCTCTCAGTAGCTCACCAACAACTTCCTCATTCTCTTGCTCACAACGCTGGGGGCACCGGCTCTGATTTAGGCAATTTATAGCAACTTTTTAAAGGAAATCGGCTAGTAGATTTGGTGAACGCCTCTCGAGAGGCCGCGCTTATTAGAATGACGTGGATGACGTCAATCATAATCCGTTCACACAGGAAATCATAAATTCCTGCAATCCCCCAGATTTCAAATTTCCACAACTGGAGCCCTACAATGGCAGGACGGATCCTACCATGCATCTGATGCGCTAAAATCGTCATATGTAAGTTCAAATGGCATCGGGAAACGTTATGGAAAAATGCTTTCCCCTCTTTTTGATTGATATAGCCACTATGTGGATTCGAAAGCTAGAAACTGAATCGATCAACAGTTGGAACATGTTGGTCGCACGCTTTATTGAATAATTTCGGGTCGACATCGCGCGGCCCAAGAATGTCATGTCACTCACTACAATCAAGCAAAGGCGTAGAGAAATCCTGCCCTCATTTCTCGAAAGATTCAACATTGCAGCAACGTAAGTTGATCGCCCTGAACCATCAATGGTACTGATGGCAGTACTATCCGGTGTCTTGGATAACTCAGAATTCAAAAAATCTTTGTACCGTGATCCACCGCAAAATCTCGGCGAATTCTACCTTGAAGCATATAGATTTCTGAGGGAAGAAGAAGCAACTTCTGAGAAACGCATCCTCGACATCAACATGCTTTTAGACAGAGGACCGTCTGATTCTGGAAAAAGCAAAGAAAACGTCGCTGTCAAGAATGACTGCAACACTCAGCCCCGAAGAGGGCACAGATATGAAAAGTATACCGAACTCAATGCCTTACTTGCAGACATCTATATGGACACAAACGGTGCCATATCCTACCCAAAGCCTCCCAGGAGGGAGCCATCACAAAGAGAACGTGATTCTGGAAAACATTACATATTCCATGATACGGATGATCACGACACAGATGACTGTAGGCACCTGTGTGATTTGATTGAGCAACGGGTTAGACGTGGAGAGCTACCCGAGTATGTGAAACAATCAACAGCGCCAGCACCCGCGCTACCACCACTTGCTCCCCAAAGAGGGAATGATCCTGGATCGAGCTCTTGTGGACTAATCATCAACTGATATAGATGAGATCAACCTAGATTTTCTGCATTTCTTAGGATTTAAGATATGTTTTTTGCTTTCTTTAGGTTTTTCGATTGGATAAATCGGAGTACACACGTACGGGGTTAGGATTTAGCCCTAAAGCGTGCTCTGAACTCGATGACAAACCAATCAGGATTTGCTTTGGTTCTGCATTTTGAATTGAATAAGGAAGGGCTTTCCGAGCATGGATTATGTTTGGCAAATTTAAGTATCTTGTCAGGTTGTGGCAAGATTCTCAATCTTGGCAAAGTATGGCTTATACTTCTTATGGAACTCTAGGTATGGATTATGCCTAGGGATGGACAATCTTGCCAGGTTATGGCAAGTGTAGCTCTACTTCAGGTCTGAGTATAGTTTATACTCACGTTGGAATCTTAAGTATGGGTTATACTTAAGGAACTGCAAACGGTCTTGTCAGGATGTGACAAAAGAAATCGGGTATGAATTATACTCAGTTTGAACTTCCCGATATGGATTATGCCTAGAAGATTTGTCCCTTGCCAGGATTTGGCACATTTGTTTTACCTCTATCTCTGTACAAATATGGATATCTTAGATTATCCAGAACACATCTTCCTTCAACCGGCAAGATATGTTTTGGAGGGCAAACTTGTTGACACACTTTTTGGTAAAAGCTGTCACATGTGGAATCTCTGGATAGCAGCACTCTCAAGCTTTGAGAACATCATCCGAAGACAGTAAGCGATTTGGTTGAAGTCGTATCACAAATAAAGAACGGCCCGAAATTCCTATCAGACGACCTCTTTTGGGACCGAAAACATCAATTACAGAGATTTGCTTTGTAATTCTTGTAGCCCTCTGAGTTAGCTTCAGGTAGAGATTTCATTTGGGTAAAACGGACTCACGGTTTGGAAGTTACGCCCGTTTCCGTAAATGCTCATAGAACTTGGATTTTGGAATTGGTGACATCGCTGGTCGGGTCACCCCCCTTGGCTCGTCCTTACCGGCACGCCCCCTTTAGGCTAGCCCCCTCGGCTCGTGAACCATCCCGGCTCACCCCCCAGGGCTTGCCCTCTTTTCCTGCTCGTGAACCAACTCTGGCTCGTAGGGAACACATGGACCACGAACCCTGAGACCACGGCCCGACCGACAGCCTCTCCACTCCAGCTTGTCACCTTGGTTTGCCCAAGAGGACCATGAATCGCCTGCACCAGAACAACAACAACCCTTGGTTTTGACCTATTCTCAAGGCTAATCTCACTCCAGCTTGCACGAATCTGATTACACATGGCATAACGCGACTTGGAGAGGATTTCATTTCGGAATTTTTGGGATGCGTGCCACCTGTCTCACGAACCGGTTTCAGGAAATGGCTATAAATACACCATTTGAGGGAATTTTCAAGGGATTCTTCTGGACTTTTGGTTCTAACTCCTCACTGCTTCCACCATTATTCTTCGCAAGGCTATTGCACAACAAAAAAAGCCTAATTCCATAGTATAACACGAGGAATTCATGTATAATCTACTTATTTCTTACCACTTTTCATTGTAAACACGAGGATTTTGTGTATAAACCGAGAGAATTGTACTTGTAACTGCTTAGGATTTAAGAAGAGATGAAGTGGACGTAGGCTAGGTTTGAGCCGAACCACTATAAAAACCTCGTGTGTCTCCTATCCTTTTACTGTTTCTGCATTCTGTGATCTGAGATTTGTGATTGTGAGGTTTTCACACCGTATTTGGGTGTTAGCACCAAATTTTGGTCTAACAAGAATTATGATTTAATTTATGAAATAATATATCAATACTATTATTATTTCAAAATATTATGAAATATATTTCAGGTGTTGAATTCTAAAGTTTCTAATCAATTATTATTTGGTTGCATATAGCATGTTGAATAAGGTAGTCTGGATTGCGTATATTTTCCATTGTTATTTGTTGATTTTCATTTATAAAAAAATAAATTTTGGTTTTTGACGATTTCTAAGCCATTGTAATTTCTAAGTTGAATTTGAAACTTAGTTATGCTTTTGTGAAAACATAAAAGGATATGTTTAAAATTTATTAATTTGATAAAGTCTGAAAGGATAAATTAAATTATGTTAAATCAAGCTCATCACATAGCGGGTAGTTCGTAAATATCCAATTTGAAATTCAAATCAATTTGTAAAATTCTATATAAGTTAGAATTCTTTGAAACATGAATCTTTTGGATCTATTGAAACACAGTTTTCTAATGAAAGCGAAATATCAAGATTTTATATGGCAGATTTTAAGATGTGTCAAATCAAAGTTTTAAAAAAATTGTAGTTTCGTGAGCTAAAACTAAAACTTATGGAATGGAAGTTTTAGAAATTAAGCCAAGTTTTGTGAAAACTTAATAAGTTAGAACTTGTAAATTTGAGAAGTAATATGTTTAAACCAAATTTAGTTTCTATTAATAGTTTGGTTAAATAAAATGAATTCAAAATTGTTTTGACCCTTACGAAATATTATTGTTGTTTTCTTGGCATAAGTTCATCATGTATAATAAACAAAAGTATATTGATTGAAAGTCTTAAATAAAAATACTTAAGTATGACTATGAATAAAATAAATTAGTACAAAGTTGAATATAACTTGATATTCGTACGCACATAAGCCGTTTAATTTGCATAACTGGTTTGATCTAGATTCTAGTGCTTGATTTTGAGATGTTTTGTATGTCAATCTATACAAGGCATTTTAAATCTATTCTTGATGGAGAATATAGGATATGCATTTTTAATGTGATTTTGGAAATCTCTATCGTAATATATAGCTATGCAAGAAAAATGTTAGTTTTTATTCAAGAAACCATATATAAGTCTACCCTATATGGTCGACTGAGCGATACTAGTTCAAAAGTAAACTATGTGATCAAGCAAGTAATAAATATCAAATATTGCATAAGAATGACATATGTACATCATACATGTTATAAATAAAATTGTATGCTTTTAATTTGTATAATATAAATTTGCATAACTTGAATGCAACATGTTTATGTATGATGATTTCTATATAAAAATGAAATGCATAGTTTCATGTTGCATATTAAATATAATATATTATTTGATATTCATGTGTAACTCTTTTGTGCTACTTAAGTTATAGAGATTTCTGGAAGCAAATGGTACTAGTCGCTTTTAATTTCATAACAGAGTTTTGTTTCCCGATAAATAGGTACACGTTTATGCTTGGATTGTTTTGGATATTTTTTGCCCACATATGGGCAACCACTTGGCTTTTGATTTTCTTTCTGATTGACTGAGGAGCTTCATGATGTTTGAATTTTATCACAATGAGCCATGCAAAGGAGGTGCTGTCGAAACTTTCTTTAAATTTTAGACTTCGAAATTTTTTGCTACTTTTTCCAAATAACTCGATTTAAAATTTTACGGGCTTGGAAGCATTCTTCTTACATCGCAAATTTCAGGGAAGAAAATCTTTTATGAGGGAAGAGTGAAACCCGTATTTTTAATGCATGAATATTTAGTTACTTTAAATATTAAAGCGATTAATTTTCAAATTTAATGACCTGAATTATATTTAAATGAGAATCAGAGTGTTGAATTGACTTGAAATTGTGAATCTTAAGTTTAAAACGAAACCAAATTTGAAGCGTAAGAAAATTTCTATTTTTAATATAAACGATAATAATAAACTATTATCAACGAATTTGAATTGTGTTGAAATCAATTAGTTATAATTCAATTTTGATTAACCCATAAAAATAGTATTCTGCAAACAGTCTCTGAATTTGATGAAATCAATTTCATTGGATCCAAAACGTTAAGTTATTGTAGAATATTAAGTTTCGAAGAAATAAAACTTATTGTGTGATCATGCGTACTTAAAAAGGGTAACATTTAAAGATTTGAAATTTTAGGATTTCAATTCAATTTATACATCAATGTTATTGTCATTTTTCGAAATCCAATAACTAGTGTATATTGTTATTTATTCAAGATCTTGCTATTTTTCTTAATGCGTCAATATTTTAATTTCGTCAATCATTTGCAAAATCAAAGATGTGCAATGTGAAAATCGAAATTACACTATAAAATATATTTAATACCTTAGCATCTATAGAAAACTAGACAACTCACTCATTCTCTTTTTCTCCCCTTTTATCTTTCTATTTACTATAAACGTAAAAAGATATGAAATCTCCCTCTTAGAGTACAAAACAATTAAAATAATATAAAGAAAAATAGAGAGATGTTGTAAAGAATGTGTCTTTCTTACCACTTAAGACGACACTTAATACACCATCAATATCCATATGTCGACCATTAATCGTCTGAAACACGGTTTATTAGCGGTAAAAGAAGATATATAATAGAATATGATAATGGAATGAAAATCTATAATATAACAATAATCTTTACACAAATAAAGACTATAACTTTAATACATACGTCGAAGAATTAATCGATCTATAGTTTAGATAGTTATAACAACTTATCCTTAACAGTGATGAAGACTACAACAAACAGATGCATCATAAAAACGAAGAAACATACGAGAATATGCCTTGTCCTTTCTGCTCCTCCCCTAAAGATTGAAATCAAATTGAAACTAATGTAACCTAAAAATATATTCGGCCTGACCCGAGTATTATAATAAAATAACATTCGGATTAGTCTGGTAAACCAACATGAGAAAATCAAATAAGAAGTAATTTATTCTTTAACTTATAAATCTTTGAAATCAAAGGTATCTTGTAATACTACACCATACATAAATAAGAAAAGATTGTTACATTAAGATAACAAGAACATTTTTATTATAAATCCAATGATATTATAATAATGTCGAGAATCAACAAATAAATATATCCAAAATAGTGGAAATGCATGCATATCACATTCCAACATAATATCATATAATCGAGTATGAAGTTTCATATTAGAAAATGGGTTCCAACTATAAAAGGTTAATGTTCAACCAAACGGATCTGTACATCTTTAGATAGAACTTGTGGAAGCTACATGAATTTGCACCTCAACTACTCAAGATCAACAGGATCACTTATTGGATATCATTGAACATGATCACCCTAGTTGACAAACAACCACGTATAGGCTCTGAATCATACAAGGATAATCAACTGTAGATATGATATGATCATATCCTAATGGAGATACCCACATAGCCTTTAGTACGTGCCCCAGTTTTGGTCAGTTCCTAGGTGATAAGGCTAAAGGTTATGTATTTACCTTGTAAGTAGCAGAATATATTGTAATGTTGACATTGCCTTCCCAAAAGATATGCAATCCTAGCATTTATCCATACAATTTCGTTCTTGGCCTAAACAAAACCGAATAACTCCATCTTCAATAATCTTTATAACATTTCGTATTCAAAATGCTTTCATCGTATCGAAGTGGTTTAAGGTAATTAGGTTCGATCTCGTCTCTTCGTAACGACAATTGACCTTTATAGTCAAATTTGATAGTCGTTTATTTAACAATCAAATATATAAACTGTTAACGATATTTTCCATTAACACCCGAACTAGGTTTGACAATACATACGTGTTGAAAATGGTTGATGGATCTAAGGGATGTTAAAGAACAACTTGATTTCAGCATACTAAACGGGCTCCACCATTTTCTAGGCGTTAAAACCTTAAGTCCAAAGATTAGTTACTCTTCCCTCAAGGGGTGAGTATCACGTTTACGAAACTACAGGGTCGATAATAGCCTTGGGAGGAAGGTGTCACAAGTTATAGGAGGTTGATGCCTTCATGCAAAGATAACTCTTAAATCCTTGATAAAATAATATACACTATGTTGAGAAGAAATTGAGCTACTGCTTCACAACAACCGGGTTGTCAACATGTCATAATGCTCGACGACTTAGGTGATACTTCCACATCGAACCAGCTTAGAAAAGACCTTTGTTGTGTTAGTTCTCAAGTCACAAGCTTACAAAAAGCTTCCTTCCAGGGTTATGTTTTATTAGACTCACTATGAAAGGGTTAAGTCACATATTGAGGGATCGAAAGGGGAGATTCTTTGGTTATACCCAAAGCCTTTCCTCTTCCGACACATATGTGATTAACCTTTCCATGGGAAAGGTTAACGTAAACTCCTTATTTAACCATGATAAACACAAAACGATAATAGAATCGAGAAATACCTAAGTCATTGACTTCTCCTTTTTATTTATTTCAGATATATTACAAAGATTGTAGAAATCCTCAATTCGATTATAAAAATTAGGGTTTTCTCTTGAAGAAGAGAGTACAAGATTGAACAATGAGAATTCGCCCCAAAAATGTGAACCCTACGGTCTTATTTATAGACAATTTGGGACCCCTTTTGTTGCTAATTCAGCAGAAGCCCCCTCTCGGTTCCAAAGGCTAGTGTGTCAGGCGCTTTTGCCTTTCGGCTACGGGCGTCTGAGTTTCGGCCACTTCTATTGGTATTACCCTATGGTATGATTTGACCCTTGAGGTGTTGGTCTTATCTTTCAGAAGGGTTTTCTCGGTCTTCGATGTTTTTCCTTGATGCTTCTCCTCCCTTTCATATTGATACCAAGCCTGTTAGTATGGATAACTTTGGGAAAGGCTTTCTGCTTTTGGTTTTAAGCTCACTTATGTTCCGGGAGTCGTTACCCCTTCTAGTATCGACACTAAGCAAGTAATGTGGATGGCTTTTCTTCTTAGGAACTTCGGCTTGATCTCTGTGAATCTTTGGAATGGGTTATGATCCGTCGGCAGTATGCTCTCGGTGTATTTCTTTCTTTTGTATCGACATTAAGTAAATTAATGTCGATAGCCCTTTCGTCTCTCATAATATGGCTTGGCACTTTCCATTGCGCCTTTTGTTTCGGATTATGAACCTTTGATGTTTCTTTCTTATTTGCTTTCGGTTATTACTGATGCTCTTTCGGATAACGATCACGCTTTCGGATGATTGTCTTCATCATCTATTCATTAATATCAAACCTTCCGGTGGCCAATAACGCTTAGCTCATTTATGGGCCAGGGCTTTTCCCTCCTTGCAAAGTATCATGCTTTAGTATAAGAAAGAAGTGTTCTAGGTTATTTCATCTTACTTTCGGCTATCGACTCCTGTCCTCTGAATACTGCTTTTACCTCTTGAATATGCTTCCACTTTTCTGATATGTTTCCACCTTTCGCATATGCTTTCACACAATATCCCTTCACCTAGGCTTTCCTCTATCGAAAACTGATAGTAACATTTGCCACTCCCCCCTGGTGAAGGGGTATCTCTGACTTTTCAAGTCAGCTTATCCTTTTCAACTGGTGACGTTTTTGCTTAAAAAATTTCCTCCATTTCCGCTACATGAAATCGAACAACTTATACTTTGTGTTAGTCCTTTAGCCTTAATTGTAATTTCTGCAATTATTTTATCCGCACTATATTAAATGTCGTTCAGAACTGAGCCTTAATGGCTTGCTAGACTGGCATTTATGGTTTTACAATCATTAAAACTTTATGTCCTATTGAAAAATAAGGAATAAGGCTTAAAAAAGAACTCCCAGGTAATGGAATGTGTATAGATTTCACCCTTATTTAGTGATGAGGTGTCCATGATACCAGTCTGACGACGGGTTTCAAAATTGTTATTGGATACTGAATGAAAGACCAAAAAACCCATACTTGAAAGTTCATAATGGAAAACCATGACTTCGGTTTTTGGATATATGGGAAGTCCTGAATGTATTCGGGTTTTGACGAAAGACTAGGAGTTCTTATCTGACAAAAACAGAAATATTTAGTAGGAGGCCTGAAATCCCCCTTTTGGCAAGAAAAGAAGTACTGAACCAACCCAGAGTATTACGATAGAGGACTAGAAATTTACTTCTGGTAATAATAGAAGTCTTAAACCAACCCAGATTCAGGTATTTAAGATAGAAGACCAAAAATCCACTTCTGGTAATAATAGAAGTCCTGAACCAACCCAGATTGAGGTATTTAAGAAAGAAGATCAGAAATCCACTTCTGGTATTAATAGAAGTCCTAAACCAACCCAGATTCAGGTATTTAAGATAGAAGACCAGAAATCCACTTTTGACACTAATAGAAGTCCTGAACCAACCAAGATTCAGTTTTATAAGATAGAAGACCAGAAATCCACTTCTGCAATTAATTTCAATACCCCCTTCAGGTTTGATTTATGAAGAAGAGGACGTACGTGCTTAATGAGCCACTCTATGTGCTTTTGATTGTCGAAGCAGAGGATGGACGTGCTTCATGAGCCACTCTCTGGGATTTTGCTCCTTTCTATGGAAGGAGACATAAGTAGAGGTAGAGCATGCTCTTATACGAGCAGAGGCAGGACGTACTTAGTCGAATCATAGGCATGGCTTTCACTTCTGCAAGAAGAGGCAGGGAGTGCTTGTTCGTTCCCTTCTGTGCGACGTGAGGAACATAAGAAAAGGTAGGACATACTCTTCTATGAGCAGATGTAGGACGTGCTTAGTTTGTAGCAGAGGCAAGTTGTACTCTTCTGCGAGCAGAGGCAGGGCGGGCTAATTAGACGCTCCATCCCGACCATTTCTAGCGTGGATCGTAGGCTTACGCTTTTGATGATTTAACCCGGTCTTTTCTGACTTGGATGATGTCAAGGGCTTATACACCACCACCTCCCCTCCGAGGGTTGCCTCGCCCCGACTAACTTGGCGATGACAAGGGTTTTTTCCATATGTAATTTGACCCTTTTCGGGTTATTCCAAAATTTTACACGGTTTCCCTTATTTGTGTGAGTATTTTTGGAGATGACCTTTCTTTATTCATTTATCGTAGAGAAGTATGGTCTTATGTGTTTTGAGTTCCATGTCCTTGGTACGAGATCACCATTTGGTTTGCAAAGTCGATACGTTCCAGATATGACTTCTTAACGAATGACTAAGAGTCCTTCACAGTTTGGGCCAAGCGAACCATCTCTTTAACAGGTCCGGGTCCACTAGCTCCTCAGCTCACTTCTTGGTATTAATACGCCATTTGGTCTTTCTGGGTGCTCCACATCCCTTAGTTTGGACGCTTCCTTGAATTAATATACCGGATCGGTCTCTCCAATCAATTTAGTATGAGTTTCGGAATAATCCAGGGCATCGATTAACCCTTGTACCAAGTCTAAGGATTCCTTCTTTAATTCTTGATTTGGATCAAATGCATAGGCTATCCTTCTATGTGAGCGGATCTCAACGTCGATTGAAAACATAGCTTCACATCCGTATGATAGAGAATATGGAGTATGTCTTGTTGTCGTTTTGGAAGGATTTCTATATGCCCAAAGTACTAAGGGTAATTCTTCTGCCCAATTTCCCTTAGCCTGGTTTAGTCATTTCTTAAGGGTTGTCATTATGGTTTTGTTCACAGCTTGGATGGCCCCATTTTCCCTTGGGTGTGCTACTAAGGAAAAACTCTTAATGATTCCACTCATAATAATTCCTCTCTTATCACCAAACTCTTAATGGCCCGGCTTGATCGAAAGAGCTACAAATGCCATATATGGCCTTAATTTATCAAAATGGAAACAAAGCTGAGTGGGTACTCATATTTCCGACA
Organism: Allium sativum; assembly: GCA_030737875.1. Classification (NCBI taxonomy): domain Eukaryota; kingdom Viridiplantae; phylum Streptophyta; class Magnoliopsida; order Asparagales; family Amaryllidaceae; genus Allium; species Allium sativum. Next base: position 232,495,075 of record CM060924.1, on the reverse strand, counting down.
TAAAAATGACCCAATCAAATCAATTAGTGTAAATGTGAATTATTTGTCAAGCAACAAAACTCTATTTATGAAATAAAAAGCAACTAATGCCTTATGTTTCCATATATTTGTATTTACTTAAGTAGCATAAAGGAGTTATACATGAAATTCAAAGAAATATGAAAGCGTATATCATATGTGACATAAAACTGAACATGTTAACATACGTATAGAAATCAATAGATATAACCATGTTAATAAATCAAGTAATATATGCTCTAAATGTTGAAATAATATCATTTTATTTAAATGGGTTGTATGATATATGTATGCTATTTGTATGCAATATTGAATTCGATCACTCACCCGATCACATAATTCACTTCCAAACTAGTATCGCTTACTCAATCACTCTAGTGCGAACTTAGATCTGGTTCTTTGATTAGAAATTGTTATTATCTTTGCAAAACCATATGTTGTGCTAAAGAAATTTAGAATTACATCAAAAAAATCCATATCCAATTCTCCATTGAGCATCAAGTTAAAAATCCTTGCTTGGACTGATATAAATCATCTTAAACTCGTGCACATGAATTTGGATAAGAACCAGTTATGTGAATAAAAAGGTTTACATACATTTAACCATTATACTAAGTATTATACTAAGTATTATACTAAGTATTTATACTAAGTATTATACTAAGTATTTATACTAAGTGATATAAATCATCTCAGACTCTTTTTAATTTGTTTACTATTATACTAAGTATTTATGTATTTACATTCAATTTCATATTTATTATATTTTCTTTCGTACAAAATTTATTCATGAACTATCCATAAAACAATTTCTTAAGTTCACAACTTGTATAAATTCAATCACTCTAAAAACTCAAATAAATTTGAAACTCATTTTAAAATCATTTTAATTATCGTGATGTGAACTATTAATCTATTCATATCCAAAACATTCCTTAAGTTAAAACTTTAAAAAAGAAAAAATCAAAAAAAATCTATGTTATAAACTATACTAATGAAATTTTGACAACTAAGCTTGAGAAGATTATCCATTTTAAGACTTAAGTCAAATTACTTCTAATTAACAATATCCAAATCAACACTTAACCATAATTCGAATTTTTATCTACTAGCATCTTTATTCCAGTAAGATATTTTAATACATATGGCTGGATTACTGCATGAAACATTTCTCAATAGTTGAATTATATCACAACATAAATTCAAGTTTTTATTCCATAAAAAAGGTTGTATACACATTCAAAAATCATAATTTCCCATCTCTAGATCATTTTCATACTTATATTTTTATTTTAAACATTCACACAACTAACTTAGGTTTATTATTCAATCCTTAAGAAGTTGATAACCATATTTTAACAAACGACAAAAATGTTATGGTCTTGAAAAGCTGATTTGGACATATCTCAACATATACTAAAATATTAAATTTTCACTTTCATTTGAAAATTATATACTAATGGATTCAAAATATTCTTATTCCAGGTAATTCAGACTTATATAAAATCCTATATATTGATTTAATTTTTCAGGTTTGAAAACTATGAACCGTCGTTATACGATGAGCTCGAATATGATTTATATTATTATTATTTCAAAATTAGTTATTTGTAAGTTAGAATCTTACTTCACCTATATTTTCCCAAAATTTAACTAATCCCTAACATAAACTCGAAATTTTCGGCTATCCATAGTCATTGGAAAATTTTCATTATTCCTTATAGTTGAAAACTATCACTCTATATCCCAATACGAGGTGCATATACCAAATTGTCCAAATGAATAAGATATCTAAGTTAATACCTTACTTAAAAAAATTCTAGCATTTTAAAACACTCAGATTTTATTTTATATCATTTTTGAAATAATAATATATGCTTATTACTCTATATGTTGTAGCATCCCGTAAATTTCAACCATTTAAGTTATTGAATTAAATTTAATTACTAAATTTAATATGGTTTTAAAATAAAATTAATGACGTTAGTAATAAATGATTTCAGATTTAAATTCTAAATAACAACAATTTCTATATATAAGTTGAATGTTGACTTGTAACAATGGAGATTACTATCAAATTGTACGTGTATTTGGAATAATTAATTTTGAACTATTGTTAATAAAAGAAAAATATAGCAGTCAAATCCTTGATTTGTTAAAAACTTTAATATAGGAATAAATGTGATAATTAATAATAATGAACTTTTGGTTTTTAAATAAGAATTTGTCATGAAGCTGAGTGTCAACGATATACAAAGCACAGTTGATTTGAAAATAAGAATTAACCAATAAGTTTAATTTAGAATGTATTTAATTGAAACCGAACCATGAAATTGATTTATAATGAAATATTAATCCTTAAAATTTATTACTTCAAATAGAAGTGATCTAAACAATGGGTGCGTTTGGCACAGGTCCCTATTAAATTTCAAAATTAGGCTCAAGTCCGATCCAAAACTTATTATAAATTAGGTCCATATTGTTGATCTCAAAATTGGAATCAACACCAAATGTGCAAAAAATACACTTCACCAATTATGGTTAGAAATAAGAGAGCCGCAATCACAAAATTAAAAGCATAAAAGGAAGACAAAGAAATTTTTATAGTGGTTTGATTCGCAATGAATCTACGTCCACTTTTCAATCACTTCACATTATGACGCTTCTTTTACAACATGAATAATTCACTCTTTACATTCATCATTAATCTCTTAATCTCCTCTCTTTGATCTACTATAAATCATTGGATAAAATGGTGAGATTCATCAAGTGTAACAAGTAGTAGAATGGATCTTGAGCTTTTCCCTCAACGCTTTATTGGATTTCTTCATTTCAATGATGAATTCGGAGTTAGATCTTCACTTTGAGATGATTAGAGATGATTAAATCACTAAGTAAGTGTTGAGAATTTGATTTAGCAGCCCTTTGGGGTCATTAAAATCCTCTCCCATTAAAGTGGGGTTGGACCTCTATTTATAGGTGTGGAGCAAGTGAGGAAAATGGCCAAAATATGTAGTGTAGGGAACCGGTCGGTATGTCATTTATTTACAGAAATGCCACTAGGTACAACTGACGACAACTGGAAAGTTGCACCGGTCGGTTAGTCATGTTTTTTGGGGTACCAGTCGGTCGGTCGGTCATGCTTTTTGGGGTACCGATCAGTCGGTCGGTCATGTTTTTTGGGGTACCAGTCGGTCGGTCGGTCATGCTTTTTGGGGTACCGATCAGTCGGTCGGTCATGTTTTTTGGGGTACCAGTCGGTCGGTCGGTCATGCTTTTTGGGGTACCGGTCAGTCATATTTTTAGACACCAGTCGGTCCTTGTTTAATTTTGTTCCACTGCTTCAAGATACCGAACGGTATCATTTTTGCACCCGCTTGTTGCTTTTCTTGAATACCCCCGCCTCATATTATTGAAGTACCGACCACGTTATAACCTTGCATGGCCAACCATGTGTCTCCCAGTACGTGGACCTTCCAGACTTATTTTGTAATAAACTCATTGTCATTTAATTACAACATTGCCCCATTTTGTCTTTGGTAATTTTTATTCTAATCCACGGTTTTAATAAGTTAATCCATCATTCTACTTTAATATGTTAATCCACAACTATTTTGTAAGTTAATCCACGAGTGGATTAACTTAAAGATTTCATCCTATCATATAGCTTATAATCGATTTTTGTGCTTCTTGTTTTACCATGACATTACAAAATGCCTCAGTCTACTGGACAATTGAATGCAGCAAACATATACAAAAGAAAGAAATCGGAAAATTTCAAATCAAATAGAAGGCAATGAATGATATGAAAGAATTCACCATTGTCCTGGATATGTACACAAAGTTCCATTATCAAGCTTGGGCCTTTTGACAGACCAAAATTGAGTAGCATTTTTGATGTTGTGTTGCATAATTAGATTTACCACTAGATAGTTTGACCAAATACAAGGAATACATCAGTCATTTTACACATCCTCAAAGATCAGTACCATCATTTTGAACCGAATTCAAATAATTTAGCAAAAATCTTTTTGTTCTTCCCACGAGTAGCTTTACAAGAGCAGGTGCTACCTTTTTTGTACTAAAATGGGTGATATAACCCCCTTGGGTTTAGTTGTTAAGACAAAAAAATTGCGTTTATCAAAAATTGTAATAGAAGGCGAAATATTTAAAACTGAAGTGCAGAAAGAATATTCGAATTTAATACATTTTGTATACAATTAATCAACTTCAAACAAAAAATAAACAAACTACTTACTGTTATTACGTTGAATTACTCCACTTAAACTCGGGGATTTAAATGGTAGGATTTCAGAGACAAGAATATGATGCAAAACGAATAGAAAAAGATTGAGAAGAAGAAATAACGTACGCTTTTTAGGTGGATAAACTGATTAAAAATTAAATTTTACTAAAAGTCAACAATCCTATAAAATATGGTGGATTAACTAACTAAATTTGTGGATTAGAATAAAAATTAGCTTTGCCTTTCAGTGGTGCATTCTTTTATACCTGAGCTATCTCATCCACAAAACGAATAGAAAAATATCATATTTGAGTATGCCGATCGGCTGGTTCGTATGTCACCATTTGCATGCAATCTGATGATGCAAGATTGATCCACATACACGTTTATATCCAAACCGTTTATACTGCACACGTGGACCGTAACGCATGAAACCAAGCCGTGCACTTTAAAGTAACAGCCAAGCCAATGTTTTACTATGCCTGGTCTATGAACAAAGTAGCGTGACCATGTTGCATGCTTCATGTTGAATATAATGTGTATTTGCATGCTAACGTGTCTTTGCATTTACTCAATTTTTCACGTTGCTTCCTTCTTTTATATGACGTAAAAATGGCGGTGCACCACATGCTGCTGCTCATGCTTTCATGTTTGTTAGTATAATCATATCAATCCGCCATTCTTGTTTATGCACAGTTTATACCGATCGGTACGGTACCGATCAGTCCTATGTCACATGCCCACCGGTTCACCTTTTATATACCGATCACTCCTTATCCAGCTTACGCTTTACTTGACCGGAATGTGTATAATAACGGTGCTGACCGATCAGGGTGGCGTGCGTCCGATTCGAACGACATACCAATTTTTGAACCGCGTTGACAACGGGTTAACACCTATTTTTCGAAAATTCATAAAAAATAATAATTTTTTTACGTAAATTCGTGTATATTTAAAACACGTAAACGTATAAAATTTCAGTCCAAAAAACAAATGAATAAAGCACCCAAAAAAAAGAACAAAAAATAACAAAACTATGATTAATTGCATCTAAGGATGCATATATTTGAAATATTTCCATACATCTGTGCAACTATTTCAGTGTTGCATCTGGGTTGGTTTTTTTTGCATGCATGCATGCAAGTAATACATAATTCTTGCATATAAATGTGCAATAATTCGTAAACACGCAAATCATTTCATATTTATTTACTTACATGCATGCAGGTATTCAGAATACTTGCACACATATATGCAACAATCCACAAACTTAAATATTAGTTCATTTTTACTATAATACATGTATGCAAGTATTTATAATACTTACATACATGCATGCAAGTATTCAGCAGATTTTTCAATGTGAATTCTTCATGAATAATTTGCATACAGGTATGCATGTATTCAGAATAATTGCATATATGTATGCAAGAATTCATGCAGATTTTCAGTGTAAACCGCTTCAGAAATAGTTGCATACATGTATGCAGCTTTTTTTTCATGGTCTTCTGGGAGTATATGCATATTTTAGAGAGAAAAAATTACTGGACAACGCAAAAATTTCTTCAAAACACGTAATACATGAAAATAAGGACCCGCTTTGTATTTTAAACTTGCCCTGGATGTCGTTTGAAAAATGAAACCTAATAGAGATGTTAGCCTAATTTCCACTTAAACAATTATATATCGAAAATGTCAAAGTTCTCTCGCTCGTTTGGAATGATTTTTTACGACTGATTTGCGGTAGCAGCAACCGATATGTCATAAGTAATAAGAATTTTTTAGATTTGAATAAGATTCCAAAATTTAACATTTGAGATGCGTCTAACGAAACATAACGGAGGAATGAAATTCGTAGATAAATATGCAAGTTTGTTCTGTTTGTGTAAATTTAATTAAATATTTGATAAATCGCTACGAATAAAACATTGTTTGAATTTAAGCGAATTTGAACTGAAAATACTAGGCTCTATTCTAAAAAGGTATCATTTTTCGTTTTGTAAAATTTGGAGGTTTATTGCTCAGTCGTCACGATTTTGTGTCAGAAACACACATAAAGGGCAATGTCAGCCATCTGTCGTTTTTTGCACATGCATCCGGGTATGTGTCTTTTTTTCTATGATAAAAATTTACAAATTATAAAAAAAACGTTAAGGTGGATGAAGAGTTTTCAAACGTAGACGGTTTGTATGTAGGTTTACATTTTAATTCCGCAAACACTCATTTTTTTTATTTCTGGTACGTGTTCTGGAAAGTGGTTGAAAACAAACGTTTTCCTTATCAATTCAAATTCAAAACGTATTGGGAAGCTTAGAAACCTAAAAGATGAAACATCATTTTTAATAACACTCTCTCTCTCTCTCCCTCCCTCCCTCCCTCTCTTGTTTTTAAACCCACGCTGCCTGTTCCATATTTCTCTTCCTTCCTCTTTCTTTCATGCTAACGTTGTTTCTCATTAAAAAAAAAAAAAAAAAACTTTTTACTGAAACTAGTATGCTTCCCATTTCTGCTTCCCTCCATAACTCTCTCCGCCACCAATGCTGTTGTATAAGGTGAGCAAATCTCACGATTAAATTAAATCGAGCATTTCAACAAATTTTGATTTGTGATGTTTTCTAATTTTTTTTTTTAATTAGCATGTTTAAATAGGGTATTGAAACCCTAGATAATCTTATTTCAAATTTAATCGGGTTATGAATATATTCTCTGATTTTATATATAGGCATGGTCCTGATATTTGCATGAATGATCATGTTGAATCCTTCCACTTTCTTGATATAATACGTACTTGCCAAAAATATTAATTGCATGTTGAAATCTTTTTCAACCTTACCGTGATATAAATCTTTCCAAAAATAGAGGCTTTATAATTTATTCTTTTCGGTTTCAAAGTACAGACTGTTTCAATAATGATTTTGTAAATAAATAAATAAAACCTTTTTCTTCTGTTCACATTTGCAACAATAAGTCCATCTTTGTATCCTTATCTTGGATTGATATAAACACTGATAAGAGCATATCCTCCACTTGTGATTCACTTGTAATTTGGCAGTTGAATTATTCCGTGATTACTGATGAGAGTAGATTGAACAACTGATTCTGCCATAAACAATAACAAAACACATGCTGCACTTCATCACTTGAATAGAACAAACATTTTCACTTGATCAGACATTCTTCTTGTTGCTCTGCACTATTGTGTGTTATAGTTTACTACTTTCTTGTGTTCACTGATGAGAATACACATGCACTTGATGATTCATTTTTTATACTGCACTTGTATCGCACGTTGCTTGTTGTTGACCTTGTGTTCACTAACTTGATCATTTATTTTTACTGGTCATATATGTTGCCACGACCATGCTACCGGTAACCTCTGGCTTTTCATTTCTATTCTTTGCTTGTCCTCTGGCCATTTGATATTGGTCTGTGGTCTACATTGTACTTCGTTTTTGTGGATGGGTGCAACTTATGTACGCCATGCTCAATGTATTGTTGTACAAGCTTACACTTGAGACCATGCTGTTTGTACACTCTTTGGCCTTGAACTCAGTGTTTGGCCCTGTTGTATTTGCTGGTGCACGCGTATCTTCATTTTTCTTACTGCTCCATCATGTATGATTTATTTGGCCATATATTCAAATATTAGTGTAACGACTTGGCAAAGGAATTCAACGTCTGAATTCCGACAATAATACATAAACCAGTATTACTTCTCAAAACCCAAGTATCGAAAACTTCAGACAATTAATAGAAAAAAATTAGAGGGTGAGAAAAGAAAAAAAATATATATATTAGAATTAGAGAAAAGAAGAAGAAACATAACAGAATCTGAGGCTTACATCGCAACGGAATAAAATATAATATTGAAATAAATCTTTATTGAGATCTTGAAAAATACTTACAATCATCAGAGTATATCAATACATCTGGACAGTTATCATAATTTGTTCTCATATACAACACACAGCGGAATAACAACAGTACAATATCATATGTCTGGACTTCTCCAACACATCACTGGACTTCGCAGCATCTGGTTACCTAAACCTGTAAGACTCGGTCTGGCCGGAGCATTGCAAACGCTGGATCAACCTGGTGAACCAGAGTGAGAAAACTCACTAAGTTTTTAAGTAAAATACAACTTGACTTTTAAAGTTAAAATATTTTTGAAAGAAAGGATAATCGTAAGTCCAAATCCACACATAAATACAGACAATTTTTACCTAACGAAAATCCAAAATATTTTTGAAATCAATATTTCTTCTGACATTATAACAGTGGATAATACAAGTAAACAGCAATCTAGCGGAACGCTGGCATCTCACGCTCCAAGTACATAGTATACAATCAAAACCGCGAGCTCTTATTGGGGAATGGATTTCCTGGCAAGGTATGTGACCACCTTCCGACAATGTACTTCGGAGATGAATACATTGGGGTTCAACAAGAACATCTTGCAACTCGCCTAAATATGACTGATCTCTCACTTCATTTAAGAGTACCGAATATATCATTACGCCGATTGGGGACCAGCCAACCGATCCGATAACATACAAATAAAAGGAACAACCGAAGGCATTTGATTTCTCCAGATTAGGTAATGATGTACTCTTTTAGTTGATGTGACCCACATAGTCATGCGATCTACCCAATTTTTTGCCATTTCCCGGTTGATGAGGCTTGAGGTTAAACTTATCCTTCAGAACATCACATCTCCATTAACTTTGAATGCCACATCGTCAGATCCGTCAGATATCATTAATTGGCATCCACAAAAATACCCTGTGTGTTAAGCTAAAGAAGGTGTCTTCTCCGCCACCAAACAGAAGTACGTTTGTAAAAATCAATGTATGTGACCCTTTCGGAAATACTTAGTCACACATCCGTCCATACAAGTCATCCAGGAACAAGATGAACCGAAGGCACCCTCCTTTTACATCCTAGGAATCACCTAGCAAGTAGTTCTTGCAATCCATAGATTCATCACAATTTATCTCTGGGAGCTGACCAAAGATTATAAGTAATCATCCCGTTATATGAAGATCCACGGTCTTCAATGATCCATCTTCAATCAGCATCTTCCGCATATTTGCTGGCTTGAAATGGTTTTCAAATATAAATTTGATCCCGTCTTCCCGTACCAACAACGCAATAGGCAAGGTTTTTGATAGTCAGTTATTTAACTATCAAAACAAACAATTGTTCAACCATAAAAATAAAACGAGTTCATTGGTTCAGTATCCAACATCACTTGGCCTCTTTAATTAAAAATAATTAACGAATGGTTAATTAAAACTTCAAAATCTTTCAATATTTTTAAAATACGATATTTACTTATTATTTTAATATACTATTGTTCTCAAAACCACTTCATTATAATACTTAGAAAAATATATTATAACCATATTCAATTTCCATTTAACTCTCTTTTCAAAACATTCGCTACATCATTTTTCATTATCTATAATTGGAAAATCAATTCAACTTAACCCTCGTAAAACAGCGTTACGAAATTCCTTTTGTTTCAATATTTGAAAACTATAACCAACACTTATTCTTATAGAATAACCTATTTCAAAACCAACTTTACATTTCATTTTAACTTGAAAATATCATTATATTTTAATGCAATTCCCTTTTTTCCCTGTACTTTGGAACGTCATTATATATCCTCAAATCTTTTTAATTTCCATTACTTCGGAACCCTCATTATATATTCTTCGGATTTCACCAATAATGTTGCATTATTATTTCTCTAATCGAAATAACAAATTATTACTAACCTCTTTACACTTACAAACTAATATCATCTTCATATAATCCTGAAGTCATTCAAGTTAGAGTATTTTAATTACCTCTTAGACTTTGATCAACAACGTTCTTATCTTAAGATAAATATGAGTTGTAATTAAAAAATCAATATTTCATTCTAATATCAAAACCAATCCCATTTAAGTATTTTATTTAAAATATAGTGTTTTATAAAACCTTCTTACTTCTGAAAATCTCCTTCATAACCATTATTTCTTAATTCATTGATTAACTAAATGCTTACTAGAACATCACCTTTTTCTTCTACTTCTTTAAACAATTTGTTTTATAACTCGGATTTTTGTTCCAAAATCCTATTACACGCTCCTTTACTAAATTCACTTTTAACAATCCCTTTTCTAATCCATCAACCATTTCTCGCCATGAAAATCTATTTTTCGATTCCCTTCATTTATCTTAATTCCATTATTAAGTAACGGTAATTTAGAATTAACACTTTAAAACCTCATCTCTTTTATAAATCTTACTTATAAAACTCAGGTTTAACACAAACCCTTTAAATCTTGATTCAAATGTTCAGTAACATTTATTTTTAACCATCGTATTCCCTTAAAACCTTATTATAATTTAGATTAAAAAAACTCGGGTTAATATGAAACCCATTCATAACCTCTTTACAAAAATTCAACTAGATTTCAGTTTAACTTCAATTACTTAAATGAATTTCATTTACAAACTAATCACTTAAATTATTATTCATTAACATAATTTACTTCATCATTATCTGGAATAAATGTTATATTTCTTTTTAACATCTTATTACCATTAGAATTTTCTTTATAAAACCATTTAATAATTACTTATAAACTTAAATAATAAATAATAATAATAAATATTTATTTCCTTTTTATAAACTTTTATTCAAATTAATAGATTTCAAAATCCATCTTCAATTATATAAATAAATTTTTTTAGCTTCATCTTTGTAAATTCACTTGATGATAATCAACATCTATAAAACGATTGGTTTATATCATATGTTGTCAATTACTCAACCAATATTACCCGTCGGTTAATAACAAAGCAATCATTGAATTTAGATTCAATAATCAGTGATCAAGTCACGTGATAGAGGCACGTTGTTACAACGGTCTTTTACAACAGTCAGTGACCGTTGTAAATTAAAAAGGACCTATTACGACGGCTCATATTAGGACGGGCTTTTGCCCGTTGTAATACAGCATATAACAACGGTTTTTGCCCGTTGTGAAATAAATGCAGATTTAAATATAATTACTGCGATATACATCCATAATAATAATGAATATTTTAACATGTAATAAATACTGTAATTCAACAATCAAAATCACATAAAAACACATACTAAAAGACGAAAGCAAGTGATATAATTCCAACACATTTCAAAAAGTTCGATAACTTTACACTCTAAAAGACTAGATAAGTTTACATTACAAAAGGTTAGATAAGTTACGTCGACATAGTTCTAACATAAATTACATAACTAGTTTCATAAGTACCTACACTGGACCACGGAAACGTAATCTTTGTGCTACGTGACGGTAGATCCAATGGCATGTTTGATAATGGACATCTCCGAATTTGGCCTAAACAAAAAAGCTTCTGCTTCCACTGCTACATTCACACATTTCTTCCAAACATCAGCTTCTGGCAGAAAATTTTGCAGTACCATACACACTAGGAGATATATATCAAAGGCTAACACAACTGTGATAACATCACATCCATTTAGAGGCATACCCAGTCTCATTATGGTTCTGCACTTCATCATTTAGGTTATCCATTGACATCAGATTAAATCTGCATAATAAATGCATATATCAAGCAAATGATATAGGTATACACTTACAATTGCATTATGAAATAACAAGTATAACCTGCAGGTTACAGTGCTCTTTTTCTATTCCTAAATGTGACAAAAAACTAGTAGGGGATGGAGAAGCACGTTTATATTTCAATGAAAAATGATAAAACCTATGTTTCCTTTGACGAAGCAAGAGTAGATAATGCGTTGTAGTTGCATTTTTGATATCTGTCTAGCGTCTTCATCATGCTGCCATGGTGGTGAAGTTTATGACAATAGTTAATTGTTTTATTCCCAATTTTTGTACACATATCACCATACATTATTATACTTAAATCTCATCTTCTTATCAATAGCTAGGTGGGATGGTGATTCGGTGAACAAGCACTACGCAACTCGTTTAGCCTTGACACGATCAGAGCAACCATAAGGTCGCGTGTAAGGAGGATATATGAGTCCATTAACTTCATAACTAATGATGTTTTCAGGAAAATAAAGTTGAAGCTTGCCATGTATTTATCTCTCATAAATTTGATCTATTTTATAACTTTGAAGACACCTTGTAGATGAAGCGTTGTCATCCGCATATACAGCGGCGGGGGGAAGATCCAGAATAAATTTGATTACAGTATCACTCATACAATCAGCCTAGTGTCAGGATATACTGGTCTAGGTGTTTCCTTTTGCTAAGTAAATTACCGTTTAAATATGTTTTAACTTAAATACACATGTTCTGTGCAATGTATTCATAAAATAATTCACATCAAACATTAATGCTTGGCAGATGACGAATCTTGTTTCTTGCACGAGAATATTTTTTACAGTAATAAAATACTGATAGATAGTAGTAGTAGAAAATTTAATTTTATAGCCCCAATATGACCTTAAAATTTCCTTTATATCCTGACTCCTGTGCTAATTATTAGTACTATATTGGATTTGGATAGATAGAAGAAGCGGAAAACTCTTATTTTGATACATTTGACATGCAAAAAAGCTTTAGTTAATCCAATGTATATCAGCATTTCTTCAAAGTAATTAATGAACAGTAACACAAACCGAGAAGGCTATGTATTTAAACCAGAAAAATAGTGCTTAGAAAGGGCTTTGGGGCCTAAACTACTATCATGATGATCATTGTCGAAGGTAGAGAAAACCTGAAGTACTATATTCCTACTTACTAACACATATATCTGCGAAGCGCTACTATGGATTTGACACCAACTCAAGTACGTGAAAACATAAAACTAAATTGATTACCTATTAATTATTATTGTGATAAAAGTGAAGTGGTCATTTGGAAGGAGGAGGGAAAATGATTGTTTTTATCTTGTTTGACCCCAACTAAGCAATATAAATTGTTGAACAATAAAATTCAATAGTATATATAATAGGCTAAATTAAACCAAAGAAAAAAACAATTGTTTATATGTTTATGCTAATAATCAGATAGGAAATCCCCTATAGCTTGATGTCAACTCTTATTTATGTGAAGAATATAGAGTAATATATCAGACAATGGAGCACAGAGATTGACAATAAACAGCAGTTCACGTTGTCCAAAATTTTAAGATTCTAGACAAATGTTTACTGTGGAGAAGTCAGTCGGTAGATAACGAAGTGGAGTTAGCTCTTTGACGAACTTGCGAAAATTGTTCAGGTTGGCAACTCAAATCAATTCGGATGTCGGATCTACCGCAGAGAGTGAATGAAATGATGCTGTTGATTAAATTTAAGTTTAGTTGCGGTAAAAAATGTTATGGGAATAATTAGGAAGAAAAAAGGATTTAGGTATTACCACATACAATTATGGATCATCCCATAGATGATAAACAAAATAGGAAAGCGTGTTGCATATAGTGATATTATAGGATAAAAAGATGCAAGTAAAATTATGCCATAATAGTAACCTGTGCCGATTGCACTGATAGTAATGTTTTGGTTTTATAAAATTTAAGTAACGTGTTGTGCTTAAGGTGAAGATTTTTGCAGTCTAAATCCTATTATGCAAACAAAGAAATATATATATATATATATATGTTGGATCATTTCTCAGTCAAAACAATCACCCCAGAAAATGTTCCATATTGCAAAAAATACAATATATGTTGGATCATTCCTCAGTCGGAACAATCACTCCAGGATATAATGAGGTGTTTTTTTCCTCCCGAACTGGGCATAATGCTTATATTTATCTATTATGTTGTATTAGATTAAATACTCAATTGAGTATGATAATACTTATCAAAAGTATTTATATGTTCGTTTATAGTAACTAATACTAACAAAAGATAAAGATATTGACAAATATGTAATAAGCCTCAGGTCCCGTATGTTGCTAGGAAGAGCAAGAGTATCCTTAATTGGAAATAAAGAGAATATTTGTGAGTATTTATTTTCCAAGTGAGCAAATTTGTTTATTTATGCTAACCAAACCATTTAACTCACTCAACCAATGCCGTGTGAGCAAGCTGAGTGTTATTTTCCTAACTGTTTATAGTTTATACACTAAATTCTATACCTCTCATGTGCGTACTCCTTAACTAATGTACACATAAATGGTAAATATTCAGACCACGTCATTTTTCGTGTTACATATAAATAAATACCGGAATATCATCCCTTCGACCGATGTATTATATCACAATTTAGAACAAGAAAAGGGAAAGGGGGTTAAGCTATTTCCATCATGTTACCCAACTGTTTTACACTAATGAGTAAGGACAACAAACAAGGATATGTGGAGTTTACAGTGTTATAAAAAATATATATAAGAATATCAACATCTGCAAGTGTACACAAAGCATTCACGTGTGTGTTACCAATCAGCAATTTAAAGATGGAGCCACGGTTCCCAGTCAAAGATGTTCCCAGTCAAAGATGCAATATGTGTTATGGTCATACAAATATATAGTTATACTCAAACGGTAAGTGCACAATAACTCACTTATCAACATGGGTACACATGTGATAACAGGGTGCTTCCAGGTTTTAACACACATGGCTATAGGATGTGTTTTTGCTACAGAAATTATTAACCAAGTAAAACACATAACAAAATGTGTATTCATGTTGCAAATGATACAACAGGGATGGTTCTTACTGATGATATAAATCAGAATAAACAAGGCAAACATGATTTTCTTGCTACAGATTATAGCGAACAAGGCAACACAGAACATCGGAAAATCCCAAATATAACTTCAAATTACCATGGATCAAACATAATTGTTTAAGGGTTCAAAGCGGTCGGTGTAAATTTGCAGGGCACCGTAATATACAAGGTGCAGAGTTTAATTCAGACTCGAACCAAACTAAACGTGAAAACAATGCAACCATAGGAAGCAAACATAAGACAGGAGTTCCACGGTAAATTGGCAGTTCAACACCAACAAGTTACAACTATATTTCTAGTATAAAATCGAAGTTGAACCTGACTTAAAGCAAATCGTGAGATGACTCACCAATTCGGTGGACAGCAGCAGCAAAAATAACAGCTGCGTGAAGAAGCTTCAGAGGTGTTGGTGAGCTTCCCTGGTCAGCGCACTATCAAAGGCGCAAACAACGATGGATTCGGTCGAAATTGAGAAGAGGAAACTGCGATGAAAGCCTGCAGAAGGAGGCGACTTCAGGTGGACTTCGACTTGAAGGACTTGAAGACGGATGAATGTAGCGGCTGTCGGGGTGGGGTTACTTGGGCTTGCGGAGAATCGTTGATGGGGTCAGTTTCACTAGTGATAGCGAGGGTAAGTGGGAATGGACGCGAATGGATTTGAGAAGGGAGATGGATTCGGTGGAGGCCATGATTTTTCGATTTGTGAATTTGGGGCATATGTTTTGGCTGATGCGAGAATGAAATGATAATGGAGAAGGGTTTGCTTTCGGCTGTTATAGAATAAGAGGGGCAGTAAATAAAAATACACGGGACATACACGGTTTTGGGAAAAC
Organism: Allium sativum; assembly: GCA_030737875.1. Classification (NCBI taxonomy): domain Eukaryota; kingdom Viridiplantae; phylum Streptophyta; class Magnoliopsida; order Asparagales; family Amaryllidaceae; genus Allium; species Allium sativum. The sequence goes on along the minus strand of CM060924.1, from coordinate 232,479,245 downwards.
AAGCGAACACGTTTTGAAATCTCGAACAATACGAACAAGTGCCAACAAATTCAGCTAGGTCCAACAAATGGCAAAACAATTTAAACAAGTAATTTAAAAAGAGTATATACCGAGTTTACACTATGTATACATACCATTATATTTTACAAACAATACTAGTAGTGTATTTAATACACTTCAACACACATCTAAATTTAAATTAAAAACCAAATTCAACTATACAAAATTATTTAAATAAAATTTCAAACAAAATATATCAATTAATTTAAAATATCACTAAAGCTTGATTTAACAAAATATAAAAAAATTAAATTTACATTTAAAAATCAATTTAAAACCAAAATAAAATAGACTAGATCTCAAATTTTAACCAATATAAATTTCCTAAGTATGGAATTTCAAATAATTTTCATATTTTAAAACATTAAAAATCCTGGTTCGTTACATTTTAACAGAGGCAACAAAACATTCTAAACATTAAGCAAAAATTTGAATTCTAAATTTATGATTCTAAATTTGAATAATGTATCAAATGTTAATTTATAATTTTTATTTATGAATTTTTTCGAAGTTTCAAATTTTATTTCTATTTTTTTTGAATATTATTATATTTATCTTGGAAATTTTAAAATTCCTGGAATATCAGATGTTAAAGATAACAAGTATTTACATGATTAATACTTAAAAAGAAATTATAAATATCACTTCTTAATTATTAAAAATTACATATTAATCTAAATTATTAAAAATATATTATCAAATACATAGTAAATATTTATTATCATTATTATTATAAGTTATTAGTTCTAATTTATAGTTGTTAAATATTAAATATTTTTAAATATGATCATCAATCATTAATTATTAATGAATAATATTATATTATTAATGATTAGTAATTAGTAATTTAATACTATAGTTGGTAAATTAATAACATATGATTAATAAAATATTATTAATAATTATAAATTAAAAAATATAATAATTATTAATTTTAAGAAAGCATTAAGAATGCTCATTATTAATTATTGATTATTGGTACTTATTACAACCTGCATTACGACCGTTGTAAAATTAGCACCTCTTACAACGGGCATTTTAAGACCGTTGTAAAATTGGCACCTATTACAACATGCACTTTGTGAACGTTGTAATACAAACGTCTATTACAACGGGTTAGAAAAGGCCGTTGTAATATCTTTCTGTTACAACGGGCAGTTATTGCCCGTTGTAGAAAAGGTGTTGTATGAGGAATCTATTACAACGGTCCAGAATTGACCTTTATAATAGCTCTGTATTACAACGGGCAAAGAATGCCCGTTGTCAAAATGATGTTGTAATAGGGTATTTTTGTTGTAGTGTTATCTCAAATAAAACAATTCATTTCATATTGTAATATATTATCTGCTAAATAAACATGAATAATTAGTTCAACTGATAACGGTCAACTAATAACACAATTCAATCATCCAATTAAATTTAATGCATTTATATTATTATAAGCATGACCAACAAGGTAAGTTAACTCGTTTGGAAATAATCGTTAAAAGTCAAGATTGGTTTCGATTAAATTAAATAAACGTTTAATTTCATTAGTTATATAAAAACATTCAGTATATATTCAAACAAATCAGAAAATAATCCAACAATTAACAAACATAACACACAAGCAATAAACCCAACTTATATCAAATATAAATGGGACAACTGAGGGAGTTGAACTCACATTGAACATTCATTCGACGTTTAACTGTTTGTTTCAGTTAAATTAAAACAGTATTTAATTTAACTGAGAAACTCAGTTGCTTTCAATTCCATCCAATCCAGCTTCATGATGTTACGCTCATCGATATGGTTCCAACGTTCATGGTCTTGTTTGTTCTGATAACAAATGAGAGTGTTACAAAATTTATTCGTATTGGTTTTAAATTTACTAATCAAACGTGAATTAAAATTTAATTAATGTTAATTAATTATATGATATATATAATCGACACGTTAATAGCATGGTTAGGCATATTTTAAATCACACGTTTGGGCATAGTTAAAACAATTAGTCAACTTAAATGGGTTTAGGGATATTCAAACTGGGTTGGGCACATATAAAAAAATGGTTGGCACAATTAGAAGCAATTGGGCACATATAATTTTAGTAAGGTGCACTTCGAATGGGTTCAGCACTGTATATAAGGCCACATAATTATATTGTTCAAGCTAATATTACCCAACTCCTCTCTTACATTACATTAACTTTGATTAGGCACAAATTAAAAACATTACTAGTCTCGTTAGCATGGTAACAATGATTTGGCTCATGTGTGAAGAGGGTTAGGCACAAATAAATAGGACCGGGCATTATAAAAATATACAGGCCACGGTAACAAAATCAGCATGGTTATTAACGTTTTAAAGGGACTTAGGCATATTAAAATGGGTCGACATAATGTATATACTTTCTAGGCAGACATTATTGTTATAAATTAATATATATTATTAACTTGATCATTACTTAATTGAACCATAATTAGGCCACATTTCTAAATATTCAAGGCCACGTTAAAAACATTGTTCACCTTCTTTCTCTTCTACCATTCGAAAACCCGCACTCTCAACAACCGCCCCATTCACTCCAGTACTTGCCCCACTTTTCACGACCACTGGCCAACTCAGGTCCGGCCGAAACTACCTCCTGTCACCTTCCCAACTCCAATGTCTACCCAACCCAGACCTAAACCATGGACGACTTCGCTTTGATGTTTTGTTCATACACAACACCTCCCTCTTTATTTGCCACCACACTCCAACACCCCTTCACCGAACTGCCACCTAAACGTCGAACCATCGCCACCTATGTAACCTCACCAACTCAGCTCCGACCCCTGGAACACCCACAGTCGAACCCAGTCACCCCCAGATTGCAAAACACACACACCCTCACATCATTTATGCTCCACCATTCCTGATCGCCAACTGCCGCGACTCAGTCCCCTCTTCAGTTGATCGCTTTGGACAATAGGATGCATTTGGAGAGTATGAAGGTGCTTCATGAATAATGGCTTTAGTTTAATATAGGAAATATTATAGTTACTGGAAAGGTTTGGAGTTTTTTTTTTGAGTAGGAGGTTCTTTCTCCCTTTCATTTTATTTCTTGGCGTTAGAAAACAAAAGAATTGTTTCGGGATTTAAGAGGTTTAATTTGATTTGTTAGATTTAATGTCGTTCAGGGAAAACACGGTTTCTCCATTACTGAAACTAAAGAAAACAGAAAAGAATGGAGAAGAGTATTTATAAGGGGAAGACGACGTGGGTACCAAGTTCTTTGTGATAGGTTTGTAGAAACTAGGTAGGTAGTTGTACGCTTTGGGTGTGTATTCCAAAAACGTGGCTCTCACGGTATATATAGATTAGGTTCCAAGGAAAAGAATTGTTTGGGGAGCAAGTCATTGAAATGTTTGGCAGGCAAGAAAATGGCATATAGGCAAATGGAGGAAAGTTTTAGTAAGATTAAATTAAACGGATACATAATACATACATTCATCACTCATCGATGTTTTAATTTTCTTATAGCCACACCTGAACCCTAAGAATAATGAAACTAAATATATAACTATGTCTTTACATTCCGGATCCAATGAAATTAATTTCGTTGAATTCTGACTTCGTTTGCACAACGACATTCTTTTAAATATCAATATATTCATCGATTCCCATTTAAATTTCATATATTGACAAAACAGTCTATTTGGCTCCAAGCTGGAAATTCTGCAATAATTAGCTATACGTATTCCAATAAAATTTGTTTCGTCAAAAATGGAGGTCATTTGAAAAACAGCTATTCTCAAAGCCTATATAATACTGATTAAATATTAAATAAATTCTGAAACCATTAAATTTATTATTATAATATATATCCGAATGGAATAGTATATCACTTCAGATTCAACTAATATGAAATTATACTCAAAATCCACAATATTGAAATAAATCTTTTATAACACCCCACCTCCGCCAGGGTCACTCTAAGCAAGTACACTGGCTTTGGGGGGGTGTTGGTCAAGGTAAACATGCATAAAGATATCATAAGACAGAACATATAAGTAAAACAGAGTAAGTAAAGCAGCGGATAAAACTACTGTTTCAAAACCATAGTCAACTTACATCAAAAGTATTTAGTCATTGTTTTCCAACTACTACAAGTCTAGAAAAACATAAACTGAAAAATAACATAAGTAAAGTATTCCCCAAAGATAACAGTAGTGTCGCCATAGCAAAGCTCAAGTCCAAACCGTACATGAGTTATCCAGTAAGCAAGCTAAAGATCTAAGCTAGGTGCTAGTATTCCCACCCTGAGAACCTGGGGGGGGAACGGAAGAAAAGAGGCGAAAGAAAACGGGTCAGTCAAAAAGACTGGTAAGTCCTACCTACTATTAGTATAAAAACTAATAAAGTTAACTGGACATGTAAAACAGTGATGAAACATAGGATGATAACTGGCATGGTGAAAAGTTAACAAGATAGATCAAGTGTGGCATCGCATATACAAGGTTAAGTTGCACCAAGTGTACTAGTATTCTAATCCATGTCTAGTATAAACAAGAAATGATCCCTTGGCCCAAAGTTGGCCCAACATCATGAGATGACCTAAATCAAGGTCCAACTACTCGGTCTAGTCGATCGGCTCCCTATAAGCCTAACTCATCATGTATCGGTGTCATACGGCCTAATCATGGAATGTTGTTAACTGTGCAAGGTCCACCCTAGGGTGTATCCAGCCCTAAGGTGTAAACCACAGACACAATTCAAGCATGCACAGTCTAAACCTACCGTTGCCCATGTTCAACTCCGGACTTAACGTGCACGACCATGGTCCGCCTGAACAACCGGTGCACTCTTCAGCCGTCTCTTTTGGTCTCTTACAATCAGTCAGTAATCGTGCCCCACCTTAGCCTAGTCCAGGGTATCCAGATACTTTTAAGTAGGTTACTGCTGAAAAGGGCCACGTAACTAGGGTTTTAAATGGGTTAAGTGTGGTTAACCCTATCCTAACCATGTATTGAGTTGGTCAAGTGTATCCAAGCAGTTCATGACTTAACCCTATCAATACATCGTGTTCAAGTGGTTAAGTATATTCAAGTAGTTCATGACTTAACACTACCAATCCATCGTGTTTAATTGGTTAAGTATTCAAGTAGTCCATGACTTAACCCTACCATGTGGCATTAATTAACTTAATGCACCCCAACCTCTCACATTAGACTTTGTTGTGGTTACTAGTTAAGCCGGGCGGGTCCGGGTAGCTTTACACCACAACCTAGTCTAACCTCGGGTTCTAAGTGCGATATGACCAACTACTCACATTGGGTCCTATTGGTTGTAGCCACTAGTTAAGCCGGTCGGTTCCGGGTAGATTTATGCTACAAACTCAACCCAACCTCGAGTTGGCCACTTTCATGTTTTCTACATGTCATGTCCACGTTCATGTTTTCAAGTATAATCACATGTCATGTTTTCAAGTCATGTTTCATGTCATTTTAGTTTACCCATAACGTAACCCCATCGCACGTAAGTTCGCATCAACACAAATAGATCAAAAAGGGGGAACATAAGAATATGACAAGGTGGGCGTAAGATGGCAAAGTCTATCACAAGTTAAACATGGTGATATTTGAGGCAAAAAGGGTTCAACATACTAGCATATGGCCTCAACATGTATGATAGCATAAAAGGTGACTTGGCCTCAAACATATCAAATAGCATAAGGGTGCTTTGGCCTCAAGCATGCATAATAGCATAAGGGTGATTTGGCCACAAGCATGCATAATAGCATAAGGGTGCTTTGGCTACAAGCATGCATAATAGCAAATAGGCTAAATACCATTATATGCATGTTAAGGAACATGATGGGTTAAGGTTTGTTAACATGCATAAGCCATAATCCATCTCATAGCATTTTTCCCAAAGGTCAACATGAATGGTACTAGGTTCATGATAGGTCCACAATCATAGATCAAGCGAGGCATGAATAGATCTATGCATACAATGATTGGTTCAAGGCAAATATTGCACTTAGGCAAATAGATGAATACGGAAGTCTGTCCTTATATACAAAACATAGGGAAATAAAAACTATATAATATCATACGTTTGGACTTCTCTAACACATCTCTGGACTTCGCATTATCTGATAACCTGAACCTATAAAACTTGGTCTGGCCCAAGCATTGCAAACGCCGGATCAGTCTGGTGAACCAGAGTGAGAAAACTCACTAAGTTTATAGGTAACATACAACTTGATTTTTAAAGTTAAATTTTTTTTGAAAGAAAGGATAATCATAAGACCAAATCCACGCATAAATACAAATGGTTCTTATCTTATGATAATCCAAAACACTTTTGAAATCAGTATTTCTTCTGATATTATAATAGTGTCTAATACAAGTAAATAACAACCTAATGGAACGCTTGCATCTCACGCTCCATATACATAGTATACAATCAAAACTGCGGGCTTTTATTGAAGAATGGATTTCCTGGCAAGGAATGGGACCACCTTCCGATAATGTACCTCTGGAAATGAATACATTGGGGTTCAATAAGAACATCTTGCAACCCAGCTAAACATGACCGGCCCCTCACTTCGCTTGAGAGTACCGAATATAACATTACCGCGGCTGGGGCCAGCCAACCGAACCGAAGGCATTTGATTTCACCAGATCAGGTAATGATATACGCTTTTAATGGGTGCGACCCACATAGCCATGCGACCTACTCGATTTTATGCCATTTCCCGATTGATGAGGCTTGAGGTTAAGCTTATCCTTCAGAACAACACATCTCCATTCACTTGAATGCCATATCGTCAGATCCGCCAGATATCACTAATTGATATCCATAAAAATACCCTGGGTGTTCAGCTAAAGAAGGTGTCTTCTCAGCCACAAAAAAAAGTACATTTGTGAAAATCAATGTACGTGACCCTTTTGGAAATACTCAGTTATGCATCCGTCCATACAAACCATCCAGGAACAGGATGAACTGACGGCACCCTCGTACCACATCCTAGGAATCACTCTAGCGAGTAGTCCTAGCAATCCATAGATTCCAACCACGACAAAATCACAGTTTATCTTTGGGAGCTAACCAAAGATTATAAGTAATCCTCCCATTTTAGGAAGATCCATGGTCTTCAATGCTCCATCTTCAATCAACATCTTCTGCGTATTTACTAGTTCGGAATGGTTTTCGAATATAAATTCAATCCCGGTCTTCCCGTACCAACAACGCATTAGGCCGGATTTTTTATAGTCATTATTTAACAATCAAAATAAACAATTGTTCAACCATGAAAATAAAATGAGTTCATTGGTTCTGTATCTAGCATCACTTGGCCTCTTTAATTAAAAATAATTAACGAACGGTTAATTAAAACTTCAAAATCTTCAATATTTCTAAAATACGGTGTTTACTTCTTATTTTAATATCCTAATGTTCTCAAAACCATTTCATTATAATACTTAGAAAAAATATATTATAACCATTATATTCAATTTCCATTTAACTCTCATTTCAAAACATTCGCTACATCATTCTTCGTTATCTATAATCGGAAAATCAATTCAACTTATCCCTCCTAAAACAACGTTACGAATTCCCTTTTGTTTCAATATTTGAAAATCAGAATCAATTCAAAACAATAAGCAATACTTATTCTTATATAATAAACCCTTTTGAAACCCAACTTTACATTCCCTTTTATGTGACAACCCAACTTTACATTTTGTATAGAAGTAGAACATATAAATTTATTTAAATCGAAGTTAGAATATAAATATTTATTTTAATTATAAAAAGAATTAGAAATGGTGTGGTAGTTTGAAAATTCGATTCCAAATTTCAAATGAATGTACAGGATTCAAAATAAACCGGATTTCAGTAAAACTAGAAATATTTGAAAATATCTTTCCAACGAATGTGAAAAATCCCGATTTCATAACGGGAATAAAAAGTTATGTCCAGTTGAAAATTCAAAATAGTCGCTATGGGATTTAATATAAATATAGCCCTTTAAAATAGCGATTTTGCAAACGGCTTCCGTTTTAGATGAGACCACTTTTGTTGGATCCGGAATGTCAAATTATTGCTAGACTCCAATTTTCATAATTTTTGGAATCTATATGTGAGCGCGGCGAATTTAAACGCGTTTGGCAATTTCAATTTGAATTTAATCGACTGGAAAATGACCGTTTTCCAAACGGTCTCCAAATTCGATGAAATTAGTTTTGTTAGGACCATATCGACAAAACATAACTGGATTTATTTTTCTGGTATTTTTGGAGTCAGTATGTGGCGCCGGTAAATTAAAATGCGCATTTGAATTTAAAATAGTTGATATATATTTTAAATTTAATGGAAACTGATCGAAACAGTCGAATTGGCTTGCAAAACATATCCCATTGTGTTCGAAATGGGGGCAATTAGCTAGTGGCGAATTAGCTAGTGCCTAACAGGCAATGATCATCATAATAAAAATGTGATTTTTTTACTATGAACAACGTGAAAATGATTGCGTTGGAATTTTAGGAACCAAACGATTCAGAACTTCAAAAATAGAACTGGAGGAGTGGATCCCAAAGGTGAGAACTTTTCACTCTAATTTATTTTCATGTTAAATATGTATACTAGGATGCAGACGGTGCTTAGTAGGACCAAACACCTTTGTTTGAAAACCATGTTTGTTTGGTTGATTGGTTTATTTGTTTGAATTTGGTTTGGGAAGTGAAATGAATTAATTAGAATTGGTTTGTATATGGCGCGAGCCATTGTTAGGCAAGTGATAAGGCTAGACCTTATTCCGTTTCTAGTATCGTGTCGTTATGCTGCTGAAATTTTCTAAAAATGTTAGAACAATAAAAATATTATCATTTTTATTGCATAAATGAACTGTATAAAATATTCATGTGTTGAAATAAATATTTTATAGTTAAAAATATAATTTTTAATGTGGATATGAATAAAATAAATATTCATTTACAAATCGGATGATTTGTTTATGTACACACATTTGGCTGATATTGATTAGGATGATATATTTTACACATCGCCCAACTGCACGAATAATAATCAGTGTTTGTTGTTTGAAAACCCCACACGGGTATTGGGATGATATTGGACATACACTAATCCCAATATTTAGTTGTATTCAATCGATGGGTCGACAGACTGTTGTAAGCGTTAATTATTTATATTTAACGCTTATGCAGTTGTGTAACGTACTTTGGATGATGGTTGACTGTGTTTGATTATCGTTGTGTACATGCGTGTATGAAATCCATATAAATAAAATTATATGGTAATTGGCTGCGTCTGATTCCAATTCAGAAAGAACGAATACTTTAAATTAACGAATATTTTAAAATGGCAAATAATGAATATTTTAAAATAACTAATATTTTAAAATAATATTCAGTAATGGATCAAAATATGATTTTGATGTTCGATTTGGGATGGGCACGAAAATATTGTAATATATGAAGCCAGGTTGATTAGATTAACGCCATTTTGAATTGAACGATATTTATATTATAATGAATATCGAAAAGGAAGTGATTTCAAAATCTCATGTTTTGAAAATATTATCATTTATATATTGATGATATGGAATAGTCAATTTTGATTCAAAATTGAATATGAAGTTGAAATCGTTTTCAAAACGAATTTAAAACAATTTATAAAATTAGTTTTAAATGTAAATCGACAAAATATATATAATATATATATATATTATATATATTATGGCCTGAATAGAACGCGCTGCGCTGCAGCAGTTCGCGAATTTCGACCATTGACTTCGAATTGAAATTTCGGGAGATCCGACCCTCGGATTCTCCTAAAACCGGAACCTTTGGGTTTGTATCGAAAAGAGCTTTCCAAAGAATATAAGAGATTTGAAATCTAATGGTTGGATTTGGAATTATGTCCAAATCAAATTTGGAAAAGGTGGTTATAAGTGCAGTTCGATGACCGTTTATGGAAATCGACTGTACGGGCCTTGATAAAATTACTAAAAATATCAATAATTTGTGTAAAATCATAATAAATGATTTAGAAAGAATTTGGGTGAAAAATTCCACTTTTGTAAAGATAAAAATATATTTTTATCAAAAGGAACTAGTTATGAAATAGAATTATAATCCAATATTTTTAAATAAATAAATTGAATTTGAAATGGTTTTGAAAATAACCAGAATTTCCAATATATGAATTGGAATGGATTTGAATCGAAATTATCTTCGGAATATTTCGATATTGGATTCCGTGATTATATGGATATTGTGGAGGAATTTGGAAGATATATATATCGTTATTCCCAATACGATATTTGCTGATTTCAGAATTTGATATTGAATATAAGCCGATATAATTTCTATTTAGAGCCTTGTATTTAATATTGAATTGGATTTTCATGAATGGTGTCTTAAATAACACTGTTCTTAAACCCCGTGTGAAAAGAATAAATCTTTTAATTAAGATTATTAGAGTTTCCAGTTAATTAACATTTAATTGGAATAAAATGGGATGTGAATTAGGTTTATTGTGAACTGTGTTTTTAACGACATTCGTTCTTTAGCCCGATTTACAGTGAAATGTGATTTGGAATTTATAAATCTTTTTATTTGGATTTAATAGAAATTTTCCAAAGTAAAGTTTTCCAATTTAATATATTAAATTGGAATTGAATGAAAATCGATTTGATAATAATCAAAATAAGCTTGTATGGAGGAAGACTGTCAATATATGGGGAATTTAAAAGGCTTTGTCTTTATTCAATTTATATTATTGGTCGGATACGGAAATTGATATCGATTATATATTGATTTGTTTTTCCGTGAAGATTCCATAATTAATGGAATGTGATTAGGGTTTATCGTGAACTGTGTTTTAAATGACATTAGTTCTTTAACCCAGTTAATGATAGGATAACATGTCTAACATTGTATTTTGATTTGTATGGTTGATCTCTGCTAAATATATATCTGTTTGGTGGCGGAGAATTTATTCTCATGCTTAACACCTTCTCTAAGACGTACGAGCTTAGAGGTTATATATTGGCAGAAATCAATATTACGGTGTAGACTGTCATGTGACATGTTTGTGTTTCCAAAAGTTAAATAATCATTAATATTGATTTTTGGGAAGATTAAAACTAAGTGAAGTTTTAATGAATCTTTAATTAGATCGAAAAGAGAATGTGATAATTTAAATTATCAAATTCAGGAAATGATCGAGAATGGAGTATCACCAGTTTTTCTCCAAGTGATAGTTAAATCTTTAATTAGATTTGGACGTGAAATGGTAATTAAATTTACCGATAATACAGTGTTGTTAGATATGGAGTATTACCAGTTTTGCTCCATTGGATGAATAGGTTGGGATTGGGAAATTAATCAAAAGATTACTACGGTAAGGTTCGCTAATCCCGACTAGTTGATAAACCTTAATTTGGTTTAGAAATGAAATCCAAAGGAAGATTGAAGTATAAATTTAAAGGATTTATCTTTGATAAAATTAATGGGAACCTTTCCCAAAGGAAGTGAACATTTAAATAAAAGAATATTCTGAATTTGGTTATTATATACGCGAGTTATTCGAAAAGGCCAGATTTATGCCCATTCTGAATAACTTGTTCGACGGTAAGTAGACGATGAAGACGGTGGTTGAAGTCCGGAGGTCTTCACATCGTTTGGATGATTACAGATGTCTTGATTGGTTTGTACACCAAGATGAGGTAATAAGTGGTAATCGTCCAGACGTACTTGGAGATCGACCGAATATGCGAGGACCTCTCCCCTGTATTGGACATATGGGATAAGGAATAAGGTGCCTTCGGTTTCGTTCAGATCCAGAACAAACTAGTAAATGGATGTGTGTTTGACATTGGATTTTATTCTATGCTGATTGATCTCTGTTAAATATATATCTGTTTGGTGGCGGAGAATTTATCCTCTTGCTTAACACCCTTCTCTGAGACGTACGAGCTCAGAGGTTATATATCGATAGACATCAGTTGCATGGCGTGAATTGCCTATGTGGCATGCTGAGATGCAAATGATCGAGGCTTCTGTTGAAAAGCATAGACTTGTGGGTGATGATCAAAGCACGGCCTTAAAGGGCATAGCTTTTTGTATAGCGTTAATTCGTAAGCCTCACACCTCGGTATGAGTCAAAAACGGGATCGGACCGTTGGGAGACATGACGTTTCTTTCTAGCTATGGGTGGCATCATGGTATGGAGCCCAGACATTTATTATACTTTTACCTATGTGGATGATGGATAGCGAGGCACCTCGGATATATCGGTTACTACGGAGCCGATGGATATAGGTCCGATAGGACTGGAAAACGTGTGTTCTGGAGTAACCAATCCTCAAACGTAAGGGAGGACCGGCACAACCGATCCAAGGGTTCTCTATGGGGAATCTGAGATATTTGCTAGAGTTTCTCGAAGTGGTGATTTAACACCCCACATCCGTTATTGTCACTCAGAAAGGGAATGCACTAAGTTCTGTGGAGCATTTAAGGTAAAAGATGCAGATAAATTACAATACAGACAAAATTAAAATAACAGAAAATAAAACTTTACTTTATTGATAAAATAGTTTGTACAACAATTGCTTTCCAATACCAGAGTATCATCTATCTTACAAAATAAAGAAGCATAAAATAACATTTATATTTCCCCAATGTAGCATAAGCCAGCCATAGCAGCAGAAAAGAGAGTCTGAAGCGATATATCCAAGAGTCTTCAAGCTTGGAAAGGGTAACCGTCCATACTAAGCAGATCTATTCCCTCCCTGACTACCTGGGGGGAGAAACGGAAGAAAAGAAGACGAAAGAAAACATAGAGTTAGACATAAAGCCGGGTAAGTCTAGTGGTGCTTCGGTATATGAATAAGGAAAAGGACATGACAGGCATAAACTGAAAATGGGAAAATACCATAAACTGAGGCAAAGCAGTTTAGAATCGAAATTACTATCACACCCCATACTAATCTCTGCGCCACCTAACTAGTATCCCAACTAGTAATCTGTATAAAATGATAACGTGATCCCAGTCCCTGTAACTGTGGTTGCCATCCGATGCACATTTATTTATTACCTAGATTTAACCTAGGGTTTTCTATCGAGCGTTCCCTAGATTCAACTAGGGTTTATGCGACTTGTCTAATACTTCTTGGATTCATGATTTATGCCACCTAGGTCCACTAGGGATTATGCTATCTGTCGAACGATGCCACCTAGGTCCACTAAGGTTTACCACTTAGTTTCTTTTCCCATAAATCTTGTTAACTAAGGTTTATCACTTAGTTTCTTTAACTGGGGATTTCAACTTAGCTCCCGTTCTCGATTGTTTCTTAACTAGGGTTTACTACTTAGCCCTCTTTCTCGTCAAGTTGGATTGGTTAAGTGTCATTAGTCAATTCAAGTTAGCTTAACTCATTCCTTTGTCATATTAAACTGACTAAGTGTTATCAGTAGTTCATGTCGACTTAACCCTATCACGAACCAAGTTACATTGGTTAAGTATTTCTTATTACTTAACCCTACCCATTCATCTTGTATTGATTAAATGTCCCTTTTAACCTAACCTTACCCATCTGTTTTAATTAACATGTTATAACGGTTAAGTGTTCCCTTAGTTAACTCAACCCTAACATCTGTTTAATTAACACGTTCTAATGGTTAGGTATTGTCCCTTCATGTTTCAACTTAACCCTGTTCAATTTATCACACTATGATGGTTAAGTGTTCTAAGTTTACTTAACCCTACCTCTGGTCCAGCTAACATATTAAATTGGCCAAGTGTATTTACTTAACCTTACCCACTTATCTAGCGAACGTGTTATAATGGTTAAGTATTCTAAATTTACTTAACCTCACCCACTTATCTAATTATCAGATTATAACGGTTAAGTGTCGTGAATTTACTTAACCTCACCCTCTAGTCTAGTTAATATGTTAAATTGGTTAAGTGTATTAACTTTACTTAACCTCACCTTCTAGTCTAGTTAACTTGTTAAATTGGCTAAGTGTTTTCTTAGTTACTTAACCCCTACAAGTCTTGTCTTGTTAACATGTTAAGTTGGTTAAGTGTTTTTGTTAACTTAACCCTACCAATCCTAACTTAGCTTTAATTGTCTTATAAAAGCACCAACCACTCACATTAGACAGGTATTGTTGTGGCTGCCTGTATGCCGATCGGTTCCGGGCAGTCTTACGCCACAACTCAGTCTAACCTCGGGTCTTTATTGGGGTCAATGCCTTAAGCTCTCACATTGGATTGGTATTGTTGTGATTACCGGACAGCCGGGCGGGTCCGGGCAGTTTTACATCACAACTCATTCCAACCTCGGGTTAAGCATATTCGTATTTGTCTAAATTTACATTTTACTTATGTAGATATTTCACGTCACATGTTTTATTCCAAAATAATGGTACATAATTTATATCATTTTTGGCCTTAACCCATTTCATTGTTTTTAGGCCCGCCGACATATTAACATACTTTAATTTAATGGTTAATCCCAACGTTACCCTCGCTCGATTATTCATATTAATCGTATGAAGATATTGGGCCCGCTAATAGGCCCAACCCATAAACAAAGTAAAGAAGGGAGCATAGGTTCAATGAACCTATACTATGAAATTTGGCCTAAACTTAGTTATCGATTAGCGTGTGACAAAAAGGTGTAACTAGATAAGCAAGGTGATCTCTCATAACATGAATCACAACATTGCATAACATGTCACAAGCTTGCACATGAATATTGGGTCTAGTTAGATATGTGTCACATAAATTATAAATTCTGGACTATTATAAAGATATAACATGCCATAACATGGTATGGCAGAATAGGTGTCACATGAAATGGCGTACTTTTAGACTTGTTTAAACATGGTTTTATACACATATAACTAGGCATAATGTCAAACACCAAACTAGCATAAAAATGTCCCCTTTTTGACGTAACCCAAAGGTGTAAACTAACTTTACATCAATTAGCCTATTTCAGCATGAAACTAGTATAATTCGTGTAACCAAAAGGTACTTACGTAAACCCAATTATCACTTGCAAATAAACATAATAATGTATACAAAGGTTTTGAGTCGTGTAGGCATAAAAGGTTTCAACTTGGAACATGTTTACATGAGTCTCAACTTAGGCCTAAAAAGAATATATGCTAACCATGTTAACGACATAACATAAAGATGTCAATTCTAGTTTTTACTACAAACTAGCAAGTGATATTTATTTTCATATACAAATGTCAATAGGTTCGCATCAACCAATTTATGCCACAAACACCCAATATAAAATATGACATAATCAACGCAATACACAGAATTTACATCAATATTTTACAATAGTAAAACCCCGATTTCAATTACATCGAATCACATCGCAATTTCCATTCATATTCAGAAAACCACTATACTTACAGCGGGCGCTAAAACTTGTTCGGTGGTTTCTGTTATTCTGAATTTGCAAAGCTTTTCCTTGGAGTATAAAACGTTGCGTAGAAATTAGATTAGAGTTTTGTTTTCTTGAATCGTTGTTCTTCTCTTTTCAAGCGGAGGCTCTCCTTAGTTTTCTTCTGACATCATGGCGGCCCAAGTTCTTATTTTTGTGTGAATTTTAGTTTGAGACCTAGGGTGTTTTTATAGAGTTGCAAGTTAACTAGAACCGTCGATGAAGCCAGGTTTAATCAAAGCCATCCGTTCTAAAGAGAAGCCAATCAAAAGAAGACAACTCAGCCCTAGTGACAAGACCAGGCCCAGAAATTCGACCAGAACACAGACCAGGCCAGCCAGACCTGTCCAGGCCGACAGGGGGGGTCGACCCTATGGTCGACCTGGGTCAACCAGGTCGACACTATGGTCGACCCTATTGTCGACCTGGGTCAACCAGGTCGACACTATGGTCGACCCTGTGGTCGACCTGGGTCAACCAGGTCGACCTGGGCCCTAGGCAGGAATTTTCCTGCCCAGCCCGGGTCTGGTCCTATTTTTGAATTTTGAATCCGATTTTCGAGCTGTTTGAATTTTAAATAAATTCTTAAACTTCCGGAGGTCATATCTCCTTCGTACGGAGTCCGATTTACGCAAACTCGGACTCTATCTCAAGCAGAATTTCGAGACGAACGCAATGGTGTAACCCGTTTCCCTTAATTCTTCTTCTAAAATTTAATTATACTTTAATTTGTGAAACTTAATGTTACAGAACTACGGGGTGTTACATTCTCCCCCTCTTAAAAGGATTTCGTCCCCGAAATCTTCAAGTTAGGAAGAATGTGTCCTACCATCCAATCACTCATCTACTCAACCATTCAATCACAAGCATTCATTGTCCTTAAAAATATTTCTTATGCTCTCATGAGCATATGCATAGTGTGTGTATATGTCTTTATCTAATGCAAAATCAGGTGGTCTACTAATTCAGTTGACCTCCTTAATGCGAATTATGTCAGTGCCATGCGTCCCATCATGTATACAAGCGCCCTAGTTATGTAAATACTACATGTGTGCATAGCCATTCATCCATATGCAACATCCATATGATAACATATCAAATTAAATCTGTTAAGCAAATACATATATGCGAATGCAATATGAAAGTGACTAAGTCGTTCTAGCGCATATGGTGTGTATATGCATCCACGAGCAACCACTTGCAACCATCAATCATAACATGTTTCAAATACATGTTTCAAATACACGTTTACATCCATTGGCTTCTACCTAAGCATCGATGATACGTCCTAGAGGATGTACCTTAAAAGCTAGAAACAAGTAGGCATAAAATTCCTAGAGAAAGGATATACCCTTAAGAAAAAGGGTATGATGCACGTATCTAGTCTTCTAAGTCGCATCTTCTTGAGCTTCTCTGTACCGTATCTTATCTAGTTAATCTTCACGATTGTGAAGTTTCTTGACCTCCATTTCCAAAACTGTCATTGATTGGATAGCTGGCTTTTCATTGTCAACTGGATATATGCGGAGGTCTATCCCGCGTTTTTGGGGTAAACCCCTAACCTAATCAAAACATCTGCATACTCATGGACTATTCCAACGGATTGCAAACCGTCGATAAATGTATTAAGTGATTCTAGATAGCTAAGCCTAACTGATCCATATAGGATCACGTAATCTCGAGGGTATTTCCAAGGCAAGTCAAAAAGTCTAACTTTCAGAATTACTAGCCAACAAACCCAAGCCTAGGATCAACTCATATCCCATGGAACCAAAACATTATGCTTAAATTCAACATTAATGTGGCCGTTCTCAAATCCCTACAAACCAAAGGTAAACGGGCTGAACCACCAATTTGGATCTGAGACTAATTGGGATATTCTACTATACAAGTACCTAGGTGCAGAGACTCAACTATGAAAGTAGGTATAAACGAATGCGAAGCGCTAAGATCAAAAGAGTACAAACAGGTTGATCAACTGAAAAGCTAAAATTTTCTAATGGAGACTTTTACTCTCTCTCTCTCTCCCAGGTATTCTGGTGGTGAAAGCACGCACTCGTCCTCCTGAAAATCCTTTCCCTCGTCCTTGCCTCTGTCCTTAATTATATGCCCTACTATACCATAGAAAAGCTACTTCCTCTTGTATTAGGTTTTATAATTCCTTCCTCCTTCGTGAGCCAAGTCCATATCCATGAATTCCTCATCCTTGGGTTATGCCCCTTAGCCAAACTCCTCGTCCTCTTCCTTGTGTAATCATGTTGACAAATCTCTTGAAAGCTTCCTCCATCGTACAGAAAACCCTACAAAGCCTGAAAGAAAACTAGCCGCAGGTGAAACTATTACGGCTATAGATGGAAGTCGGGTACTACTTCACCCTTCGATGAGGTTACCTCCCAGAAAGCCAGGAGCCCCAGAGACTCAGAAGGAAACAAGGACTCAAACAGAGAATCAAAAGATAGTGTGTATGGCTTTGGGGAATATGCCTTTAAAACAAAACTTTTCTTTTGAAAATGCTTCTCTTAAACCCGTTTTGAAAATAATTTTTCAAATCTACTATCTGATCCGGTAACCTTCAGCTCTGATACCACATGTAACACACCACATCCGTTAGTGTCACTCACAAAGGAAATGCACTAAGTTCTGTGGAGCATTTAAGGTAAAAGATGCATATAAATTACAAGACAGACAAAATTAAAACAGCGGAAAATAAAACTTTACTTTATTGATAAAATAATTTGTACAGCGATTGCTTTCCAATACCAGAGTATCATCTGTCTTACATAATAAAGAAGCATAAAATAACATTTATATTTCCCCAATGTAGCATAAGCCATCTATAGCAGCAGAAAAGAGAGTCTAAAGTGATATATCCAAGAGTCTTCAAGCTTGGAAACAGTAACCGTCCATACTAAGCAGAGTTGTTCCCTCCCTGACTACTAGGGGGGAGAAACGGAAGAAAAAAAGACGAAAGAAAACATAGAGTTAGACATAAAGCCTGGTAAGTCTAGTGGTGCTTCGGTATATGAATAAGGAAAAGGACATGACAGGCATAAACTGAAAATGGGAAAATACCATAAACTGAGGCAAAGCAGTTTAGAATCGAAATTACTATCACACTGCATACTAATCTCTGCACCACCTAACTAGTATCCCAACTAGTAATCTGTATAAAATGATAACGTAATCCCAGTCCCTATAACTGTGGTTGCCATCCGGTGCACATTTATTTATTACCTAGATTTAACCTAGGGTTTTCTATCGAGCGTTCCCTAGATTCAACTAGGGTTTATGCGACTTGTCTAATAATTCTCGGATTCAGGATTTACGCCACCTAGGTCCACTAGGGATTATGCTACCTGTCGAACGATGCCCCTAGTCTAGGACACACTATCTAGAGTGGTATATGTTCCTAGACTTTCCCCACGTATGTGTCGCGAATCGTTTATCGCTGTCTAGATGCACATGTCCTGAAATGTGCGACCCGAGTCCCGTGGCAGGGTTATTCTAGAAACACGGAACTCGGTCGGGAGCTTTCAGATATCTGCCGATGCAGATGCTAAGGTCTGTTTTTCTACCAGTGGTTATCGTCCCACGTGACCCCTCCCTCAACTAATGAAAGGCAATCCAAGAAAATCAAGCGCGAGAAATATACTCCTGCCACCTATGCCCCACTTTCCTATTGGCCAGCCTCACCCATAACTAGATAGCAAGTATATGGTCTGTTGGGAGTTCTCTGCCTTTCCGCATGCGTACTACGATTGACTCAAGATGGTAGGTGGACGACGAGTCGCTATCACAGGGCTACTGGTCTCATCAAATCACGCTGGTCCATCCCAGTCTTTAGGTTGCCTTAAATTGCAACCAAGGCATACCCTTGGTTCTTCTGACGCAGACCTTAACCCCTGTGAGCCCAGGCGGATCATCTGCAACCTCATAGAGGGATACCAAGTGTACCCTCACGTCCCCCGAAGCTACGTGCTTCTAAACCCGGTCCGTTGGAGCCTTTTTCGAAATCGGACAAATGTTTGCTCCTTCTCATGTATTTATTAAGCGATGATCTACCATATCGGGTTATTCATCTATTATGGACTGGCTCAATTTTCTTGACTAAGAATTATTACTTCGTTGTTCTCAACTAAGGTTTACCACTTAGTTTCTTTAACTGGGGATTTCAACTTAGCTCCCGTTCTCGATTGTTTCTTAACTAGGGTTTACTACTTAGCCCTCTTTCTCGTCAAGTTGGATTGGTTAAGTGTCATTAATCAATTCAAGTTAGCTTAACCCATTCCTTTGTCATATTGAACTGGCTAAGTGTTATCAGTAGTTCATGTCGACTTAACCCTATCACAAACCAAGTTATATTGGTTAAGTATTTCTTATTACTTAACCCTACCCATTCATCTTGTATTGGTTAAGTGTCCCTTTTAACCTAACCTTACCCATCTGTTTTAACTAACATGTTATAACGGTTAAGTGTTCCCTTAGTTAACTCAACCCTAACATCTGTTTAATTAACACGTTCCAATGGTTAGGTATTGTCCCTTCATGTTTCAACTTAACCCTGTTCAATTTATCACACTATGATGGTTAAGTGTTCTAAGTTTACTTAACCCTACCTCTGGTCCAGCTAACATATTAAATTGGCCAAGTGTATTTACTTAACCTTACCCACTTATCTAGCGAACGTGTTATAATGGTTAAGTATTCTAAATTTACTTAACCTCACCCACTTATCTAATTATCAGATTATAACGGTTAAGTGTCCTAAATTTACTTCACCTCACCCTCTAGTCTATTTAATATGTTAAATTGGTTAAGTGTACTAACTTTACTTAACCTCACCTTCTAGTCTAGTTAACATGCTAAATTACCTAAGTGTTTTCTTAGTTACTTAACCCCTACAAGTCTTGTCTTGTTAACATGTTAAGTTGGTTAAGTGTTTTAGTTAACTTAACCCTACCAATCCTAACTTAGCTTTAATTGTCTTATTAAAGCACCAACCACTCACATTAGACAGGTATTTTTGTGGCTGCCTGTATGCCGGTCAGTTCCGGGCAGTCTTACGCCACAACTCAGTCTAACCTCGGGTCTTTATTGGGCTCAATGCCTTAACCTATCACATTGGATAGGTATTGTTGTGATTACTGGACAGCCGGGTCGGTCCGGGCACGTTTACATCACAACTCAATCCAACCTCGGGTTAAGCATATTCGTATTGTCTAAATTTACACTTTTACTTATGTAGATATTTCACGTCACATGTTTTATTCCAAACTAATGTTACATAATTTATATCATTTATGGCCTTAACCCATTTCATTGTTTTTAGGCCCGCCGACATATTAACATACTTTAATTTAATGGTTAATCCCAACGTTACCCTCGCTCGGTTATTCATATTAATCGTATGAAGATATTGGGCCCGCTAATAAGCCCCACCCATAAACAAAGTAAAGAAGGTAGCATAGGTTCAATGAACCTATACTATGAAATTTGGCCTAAACTTAGTTATCGATTAGCGTGTGACATAAAGGTGTAACTAGATAAGTAAGGTGATCTCTCATAACATGAATCACAACATTGCATAACATGTCACAAGCTTGCACATGAATATTGGGTCTAGTTATATAGGTGTCACATAAATCATAAATTCTGGACTATTATAAAGATATAACATGGCATAACATGGTATAGCATAATAGGTGTCACATGAAATGGCGTACTTTTAGACTTGTTTAAACATGGTTTTATACACATATAACTAGGCATAATGTCAAACACCAAACTAGCATAAAAATGTCCCTTTTTTGACATAACCCAAAGGTGTAAACTAACTTTACATCAAGTAGCCTATTTCAACATGAAACTAGTATAATTTGTGTAACCAAAAGGTACTTGTGTAAACCCAATTATCACTTGCAAATAAACACAATAATGTATACAAAGGTTTTGAGTCGTGTAGGCATAAAAGGTTTCAACTTGGAACATGTTTACATGAGTCTCAACTTAGGCCTAAAAAGAATATATGCTAACCATGTTAACGACATAACATAAAGATGTCAATTCTAGTTTTTACTACAAACTTGCAAGCGATATTTATTTTCATATACAAATGTCAATAGGTTCGCATCAACCAATTTATGCCACAAACACCCAATACAAAATATGATATAATCAACGCAATACACAGAATTTACATAAATATTTTACAATAGTAAAACCCCAATTTCAATTACATCGAATCACATCGCAATTTCTATTCATATTCAGAAAACCACTATACTTACAACGGGCGATGAAACTTGTTTTCTGGTTTCTGTTATTCTGAATTTGCAAAGCTTTACCTTGGAGTAGAAAACATTGCCTAGAAATTAGATTAGAGTTTTGTTTTCTTGAATCGTTGTTCGTCTCTTTTCAAGCGGAGGCTCTACTTAGTTTTCTTCTGACATCATGGCGGCTCATGTTCTTATTTTTGTGTGAATTTTAGTTGGAGACCTAAGGTGTTTTTATAGAGTTGCAAGTTAATTAGAGTCGTCGATGAAGCTAGGTTTAATCAAAGCCATCCGTTCTAAAGAGAAGCCAATCAAAAGAAGACAACTCAGCCCTAGTGATAAGACCAGGCCCAGAAATTCGACCAGAACACAGACCAGGCCAGCCAGACCTGACCAGGTCGACAGGGGGGTCGACCCTATGGTCGACCTGGGTCATCCAGGTCGACACTATGGTCGACCCTATGGTCGACCTGGGTCAACCAGGTCGACCCTATGGTCGACCTGGGCCCTGGGCAGGAATTTTCCTGTCCAGCCCGGGTCTGGTCCTATTTTTGAATTTTGAATCCGATTTTCGATCTGTTTGAATTTTAAATAAATTCTTAAATTTCTGGAGGTCATATCTCCTTCGTACAGAGTCCGATTTACGCAAACTCGGACTCTATCTCAAGCAGAATTTCGAGACGAACGCAATGGCATAACCCATTTCCCTTAATTCTTCTTCTAAAATTTAATTATACTTTAATTTGTGAAACTTAATGTTACAGAACTACGGGGTGTTACAGGTGAGGAGCCATCCATGGCCTCGATTCATGACGGAAATCCAATTTCCAATATGTGACAATTCAGTTTTGATTGTAGAGCCTAGTATTGGCGACATGATATATGGTACACATGCCGTCTATGATTGATACATTTATATTTGAAGTTGTTTTACACACTATGCACTTATACTAGTATCAAATGATTTGTTTTAAACATACCAAACATGCTTGGCTATTATAAGGGAAAACCTATCCTCTGTCTTGTGTTGCATTGTGTGATGGGACCTGGGTCTTATAATAGCTTCATTTTTTCAAAAAGCATTGCGTTGTTTGTTTTATGCACTAGTATTCTTGGGAGGAAACCCGTTCCGTGTTATACGGCGTGGTCTCTTGATTTACTTTATTTTTTAAGTAAAGATTTAATAACTGTTTTAGTTTTCACACTAGTCACATGACTGACCTGGAGTTTATTGGTTTAACCTAAGCTCTGGGTGCCCGCATTTTTACACGGGCATCTAGTAGTTGGGTTTCTGCAATTATTATATTCACAGGATCCTGAATTTACAGCTAGAACTATACTCGAAAAGCTCTGTATCCGTGTGTTTCTTTCAGTTGTGTTATGTATTATTTTTCCGCTGCATTGTAAGTTTAAATCTCTGATATTTTTCTAATGTATAATATTTATTCAAACTCTAGTATATTCTGTACTCTGATGCAAATTGTTGTAATAAGCAATGAAATGTTCTTCTATTTGTCTTCTGATTTGTCGTGTTCTAAACTAAA
The DNA here is from genome assembly GCA_030737875.1 of Allium sativum. Lineage (NCBI taxonomy): Eukaryota > Viridiplantae > Streptophyta > Magnoliopsida > Asparagales > Amaryllidaceae > Allium > Allium sativum. Next base: position 232,455,900 of record CM060924.1, on the reverse strand, counting down.
TCCGGGCTTTCCCGTAAGGGCGAGTTTGGGTCATAATATTTTAACTCGAAAATATAGTTATATTTTCATGCAATTCCCTTTTTTCCTTTATTTTGGAACATCATTATATATCCTCGAATCTTTTTAATTTCCTTTACTTAAGAACCCTTATTATATATTCTTCAGATTTCACCATTAATGTTGCATTGTTATTTCTCTAATGGAAATAACAAATTATTACTAACCTCTTTACCCTTACAGACTAATATCATCCTGAGATAATCTTGAAGTCGTTCAAGTTGGGGTATTTTAATTACCTTTCAGACCTTCATCAACAACGTTTTTATCTTAAGATAGATATGAGTTGTAATTTAAAAATCAATATTTCATTATAATATCAAAACAAATCCCATTCAACAATTTTATTTATAATATGGTTTAATAAAACCTTCTTACTTTTGAAAATCTCCTTTTTAAATATAACCATTGTTTCTCAATTCATTGTTTAAGTAATTGCTTACTAAAACATCACCTTTTTCTTCTACTTCTTTAAATAATTTGTTTTATAACTCGGATTTTTGTTCTAAAATCCTATTACTCACTCCTTTACCAAATTCAGTTTTAACAATCCTTTTCTAATCCATTAAACCACTTCTCGCTTTGAAAATATTTTTTTCGATCCTTCATTTCTCTTAATTTCATTATTAAGTAACGTTAATTTAAATTTAACGCTTTAACATCTCATCTCTTTTATAAATCTTACTTACAAAACTCGAGTTCAACATAAAATCCATTTTATCTTGATTCAAATGTTCAGTAACATTTATTTTATACCATTGTATTCCCTTAAAATCTTATTATAACATACTTTAAAAAAACTCGGGTTAATATGAAACCCATTCATAATCTCTTTACAAAAATTCAACTAGATTTCATTTCAACTTCGATTACTTAAATGAATTTCATTACAAAGTAATCACTTAAATTATTATTCATTAACATAATTTACTCCATCATTATCTGGAATGAATATTTAATTTCATTTTAACACCTTATTATCATCCGAATGTTCTTTATAAAACAATTTAAAAATTACTTATAAACTTAAATAATAAATATTTATTTCCTTTTGATTTCCTTTTATTTAAATTAATAGATTTCAAAATCCATCTTCAGTGATAAAAATAATTTTTATAACTTCATCTTTGTCAATTCACCTGACGGTAATCAACATTTATAAATGATTGATTTATTGGTCATATGCTGCCAATTACTCAACCAATATTGCCTATTGGTTAATAACAAAACAATCGTTGAATTTAGATTCAACAATCGGTGATCAAGTCAATCATCCAAACATATGGGATAAATAGTTCATATAATTGTAATATGAAAATGAACAATAAATTTGAGGAATCCAGTTGGATCCCTCCAAACTGTTTTTCCCTACAACAAAATAGGTCATCTCAAATAAAACAATCCATTTCATATGATAATATATTATCTGCTAAATAAACATGAATAATTAATTCAAATGATAATGGTCAACTAGTAACAACAATTCAAGCATCCAATTAAATTTAATACGTTTATATTATTATAAATGTAAACAACAAGGTAAGTTACCTCGTTTGGAAATAATCGTTAAAAATAACGATTGTTTTCGATTAAATTAAACAAACGTTTAATTTCATTAGTTATAAAAAAACATTCAACATATATTCATACAAATCAGCAAATCATCCAACAATTAACAAAAATAACACATAAACAATAAACCCAACTTATATAAAATATAAATGGAACAACTGAGTGAGTTGAACTCACCTTGAGTTTCCATTCGACGTTAAACGGTTTGTTCAGTTAAACTAAACTAATGTTTAATTTAACTGAAAAACTCACTGGCTTTCAATTCCATCCAATTCAGCTTCATGATGTTACGCTCATTGATGCAGTTGCGATGTACCTAGTCTTGTTTGATTCTGATAACAAAGGAGGGAATTGCAAAATTTTGAAAGGCAGTGTTAAGCTTTTATTACTAACAAAAAATTTACAAGTTGCACTAACAACAATCACCATTCTCTCAATTATTAATGCCTCTTCGCTGACCCTCACCATACAACGCTTACATATTATTAGTAGTAACTGGAGAAGCCCTTTGCATAACAGTTTATACATGCAAGCAACATACCAGTAGCATGAAGCCCAAAGTGTCAACTTTCTACCACAAGAGAAATATCACTTAACAGCATAAAGTCCCATCTAACATCAGCAAATGAAAATATGTAGCAACAACATCACTTCAAGTAAGAGAAGGGTCGTACAATGGGTTTTTCCGTGTATGCCTTCTGGAAGCTTTCATTTTATTACTTTGAGGAATTACATCGTCTGGACCATAATCAATGCCTTCATCTAAATCGTCATCTTGCCAAAATTTTCCAGTCAGTTGATTGCTCTTGGATTTAGAAGGAGGAAGAGAGCTTGTGGGCATCGCCGAGGATAGCAGAGCAACGTTAACGATTGGGAAAGTCAAACCTGCACCTGTGACAGCTGGAGGGGGTAGTTGAAGGCTTGAGGGTGGCTTTAGGTTTCCATAAGGGGAGGTTTTTGATGGTGTAGCAGTTACATTAGCTGATGTACATGATTTGGTTGCAATCGGAGAGGATTTAGCAGTGGCAGAATTGACAACAGAAGCACACATGGATCCACTTGATGCAGCAAAATTAACCATAGCAGAATTTCCACTTGCGGATTTGTCAATATCAACGGAATTATCATCAAAGAGATTGCCAACCTCTATAACATCTTCAGTTTGATTAATCTGCTCTTTGTCATGATTAGCAGCCTCCTTAATAGTGTTTACTTGTGAATCATTACTAGTGGAAGCAACAACATTTCCATTGAAATTATAATCAGCTTCTTGATTATTTCCTTGCACATTTGAGTTAGAGTTAACATGATCATCAATCGCCTCAGTATTAACATTTTCATCATTCTCATTAGCCAAAGCATCAAAAGGATTTGCATTAACATTAGGCATTTCAGCGTCAACATTAACATTAGATTTATCAATAGCAGCACCTTTTCTTCTCCAGTACTTTTTAGCTTTATTATTAACTGATGTCCAATTGCTTGTATTAGCATTTGTTGGGACTTTCCTATTAAACTGACCATTTAAAACATGAGGTCTGCCATGTAAATTATTGTCCTCTACATGGTCATCATCCGCAATTGCATTTGCATTAAACTCACATTTACTAGTTGAATGTCCAAAAACCTTACAAGTGGTACAAATGTTGGGTCTCCAGTCGTAGGATAACCTAACTGATGGGCATTCCTTCCCTAAACCATCTACCACAATTTTGTCTGGTAACTCAAACTCAGAAGAGATCTCAATTAATGCTTTTGCGTATCTAAATCTTTGCATCTTTTCCGTGCTACTATCAAAACAAATTAATCTACCCACATGACAAGCGAGCCAGTTAATACCCAACAATGTTCAGAGAATGGTTGGAATTCTATAAAAATGGACCCAGATAGAGACTTTCTTAATCTGCGCTTGATTATTTCCTATGGATGGGTCCCATCTAGTTTTAAATTTACTAATCAAACCTGAACTAAAGTTTAATTAATGTTAATTAATTATATGATATATATATATAATCAGCAGGTTAATAGCATGGCTAGGCATACTTTAAATCACATGGTCAGGCACGGTTAAAACAATTAGGCAACTTAAAGGGGACTGGGGATATTCAAACTGGGTTAGGCACACATTAAACACAGTTGGCGTAATTAAAAGCAATTGGGCACATATAATTTTGGTCAGGTGCACTTCAAATGGGTTAAGCACTGTATATAAGGTCGTGTAATTATATTATTCAAGCTAATATTATCCAACTCCTTTCTTACATTATATTAACTTAGATAAGGCACAAATGAAAAACATTACTAGGTTCGTTAGCATGGTAAAAACGATTAGGCTCATGTGTGATGAGGGCTAGGCACAAATAAATGGGAACATGCATTATGAAAATATACAAACCACAGTAAAAAAAATAAGCATGGTTATTAACATTTTAAAGGGACTTAGGCATATTAAAACGGGTCAGCATAATGTATATACTTTCCATCCATGCGTTATTTTTATAAATTAATCTTTAATAATAGTTGGAATAGGTTTGGTGTCACACTTTTTTGGTGTACACGCAAACTACCGAAAATGCCCCTTAAAATATTTGGAAAACAATCATATTGACTTCGTAATATATTGCATCAACGACATAATAGGTCAATTTAACATAATATTGCATCGGCAATAATTACTCCATCTTATTCAAGAATACCCTAACCAGCATACTAGAATTTGTTTCCTTTATGCACTATTACCAGACTTTAAATCCTTTACGCATTTAACATAATATTAACATTACCAATATTATTCACTGCCATCTATTACCTTCTAATTAAAATTATTTTAAAAAAATATGTGTTTATAAATAAATGTTTAACGTTTATAAATAGCAATTAATAAATAGCCAATTAATATAAATTTTTCATTGAATGTTTCACTGCTTATTCTGTTAGCCATAAATATAAAACCTTGACGTTTTATATTAACATTACCAATATTATTCACTGCCATCTATTACCCTCTAATTAAAATTATTTTAAAAAAAATATGCATTTATAAATAAGTGTTGTAACGTTTATGAATATGAAATTAATAAATAGGCAATTAATATAAATTTTGCATTGAATGTTTCACTGCTTATTCTATTAGCTATAAGTATAAAACCTTGAATTTTTATATTAACCTTACCAGTATTATTCACTGCCACCTATTACCCTCTAATTGAAATTATTTGAAAAAAATATGTGTTTATAAAATAAGTGTTGTAACGTTTATAAATAGGCAATTCATATAATTAGATTACTCTTTCCATATCCAACGACAATTTGAATAGGCATTTAAATTTGAATAACGACATTTATTATTGCGTATTACGATATAAATTAGCAATTAATAAATAGTAGACCGTGCTAAAGTCAAATAAATAAAATCTTAATGATTTTTATTCAAATCTGACATCAGCTTAGGTGCATTTGAAAGGTCAGTCTCCCCTGCAAATGCGCTATTCTAGAAACATCCATTCACCTTCAAATATGGCACACCATCCAATTAATTTTCACGCTTCTTTCCTCATTTCCTCTACGCTTTGCTTGAAATTATCTCCTCTTTCATACCTATCTTCCCAATACTCACTGCCTCATAAAATTGAATACACTGCACAACATATTTACTTTTTTATTTATTGGGTTTAAATTTTTGAAGCTTCACCTCATTCAAAAGGTGATTTTTTTCCCAGGTAAACGCATAAATAAGATTACACCACATTTAAGTTTAACCAGCGTTCTTTGCCCTCAACCTATGTACTTTGCTTCTAACGTTTTTTTTCGTGATTTGTATGAAAAATAATGTTTTATGTTCCTTTTAAATAGTAAAGTAAATGGGAGCATTGTCCCCTGTTGCTTGCGTGAGACCATGAACGTGAGAAGTGAACGTCTCAGTATATGTTCAAATAAAAGTGAATGTCTTAGTATATGTGTAAATAAAAGTGAATGTTGTCTGAAAGAAGTTAGGAAGGTAAAGGAAATAAGAATATGTTTTGTCTTCACTAGATAAAGCACGTTTAATGAGAATAATAAACCAAATATTAATACAAATATTTTTTTGCATATGTAAAATACGCAGTACTTAAGGAACAATAATCCTTACGCGAAGTGTGTGCCATGATCACGCGCGAAGCGCGTGCCGTGATGCTCGTATATATTATTAACTTGATCATTACTTAATTAAACCATAATTAGGCCACATTTTCTAAATATTTAAGGCCACGTTAAAAACATTGTTCACCTTCTTTCTCTTCTGCCATTCAAAAACCCGCACTCTCAACCACCGCTCCATTCACTCCAGTACTTGCGCTACTTCTCCCGACCACCGGCTAACTCAGCTCCGACCGACACTGCCTCCTGTCACCTTCTAAACTCCAAAGTCTACCCAATCCAGACCTAAACTATGGCCAACTTCCCCTTCGTTGTTTTGTTCGAACACCACACCTCCCTCTCAGTTCACCACAACACTCCAACGCCACGTCACCGAACTGCCACCTGAACGACACACCATTGCCACCATGGTGACCTCACCAACTCAGCTCCGACTCCTTGGACCACCCACAACCAAACCTAGTCACCCCAGATCGCAAAACACACACACCGCCACGACATTTTTGCGCCGCCATTCTTGACCGCCAACTTTCGCGCCTCAATCCCCTCCTGAGTTGATCTCTTCGGCCAATAGGAAGCGTTCAGAGAGTTTGAAGGTGTTTCGTGAATGGTGTCTTTAGTTTAATGTAGAAAATATTATAATTACTGGAAAGATTTGGGTATATGGTTTTTGAGTAGGAGGTTCTGTCTTCGTTTCACTTTATTTCTTAGCATCAGAAAACACGAGAATTGTTTCGGATTTAAGAGATTTAATTTGATTTGTTTGGATTTATTTTCGCTGAGGGAAACATGGTTTCTCCATTATTGAAACTAAAGAAAACAGAAAATAATGGAGCAGAGTATTTATAAATGGAAGACGACGTGGGTACTAAGTTCTTTGAGATAGGTATGTAGAAACTACATAGGTAGTTGTACGCTTTGGGTATGTATTTCAAAAATGTGGCTCTCACTGTATATATGGATTGGGTTCTAAGGAAAAGATTTGTTTGGGGCGCAAGTAATTGAAAGGTTTGGCAGGCAAGAAAAGGGCATACAAGTAAATGGTGGAAAGCTTTAGTAAGATTAAATTAAATGGATATATAATGCATACATTCATCACTCATCGACGTTTTAATTTTCATATGGCCACACACAAGCCCCAAAAATAATGAAACTGAATATACTGCTATGTCTTGACATTTCGGATCCAATGGATTTATTTTCGTTGAATTCCGACTTCAGTTGCACAATGACGTACGTTCTTTTAAATTTCAATATATTCGTCGGTTCCCATTTAAACTTCGTCGATTGACAAAATAACTTTATTTGGCTCGGAACTGAAAATTCTACAATAATTAGGTATACGTATTCCAATAAAATCTGTTTTATCGAAAATGGAGATCGTTTGAAAATAGATAATCTTAAAGCCTATATAATACTGATTAAATATTAAATAACTTCTAAAACCCTTAAATTTAATAATAATAAATTATTATTATAATATATATCCGAACGGAATAGTATATCACTTCAAATTCTACAAATCTGAAATTATACTCAATATCTACAACTTCGAGCTAAACGATTTTCAAATTATATGAAAATCCCTTTTTAATTTACTAAATAAACGTTATAATTTATAAACGATTTCATATATACTATTTGAAAATTTGATTTAGACATAACTTACAATATACAAGATAAAATCTATATTTTTCTCTTTTATTAGAAAATTATAATCAATTAGATTCTAACGTTTTTTGTTTCACAGTTTTCCTACTTAAAACGGATCATGTATATACAATTGAAGTTCAAAACTCAATATAACGAACTACCGCACCACTACGAGTACATTTTATTGTTAATATAAATATAAACATTCTCACATCATCTTATTAATGAATACTATATTAATAAAACATTTATTTCAAATATAATATTTAAAACAAGTTTAAATACCCAAATTCAAATAATCGAAAATTCTAGGTCGTTACAATTAGCATCCTCTGATGTAACTGCCGAAATTATTACAATTGAAATTAATTATTAGAATCTCATTGCAAACGATAGAATTTGACCATGAAACTTTAGTTGTTGCGTTCATCTAGGAATGCTGGTCAACTTTCATGTTTAGAGTTTCGTGAACGGAGTCCGTAAGAAAAAGTTATGAACGAAATACGAAAAAAAGATGGAAATAAATAAACAATATATTCCTTTCCTTCTTCAACCCGCCCTCGCGGGGCATTTCGGCCAAAGAGCGATCGACCGCTCCAAGGAGGATGTCGACCGCTTCGGGCATGTAGTGCCCAATGAAGGCTAGGTTTTGAATGATATTTTCATTATATTTTATAATATAAATGAATGGGTGTTTATTTAAATAAATTTAATGGTTCATGGCCTATTCTACTCCTATAAATAAAGGGGTAAGGCCTCGTTCTTTTTCATACAAATCTGTAGGCAACAACGAAGCTCTGTCATTTCCCTTTCTCTTCAAATTAATTTCTTAATCAAAAATACATTCATATACAATCCATCAAATATAAATAACATACATTTGAAAGGGATTATCAAATTTAAATGGAAAAGGGTATGAATTGACGCCTAAGCTATTCTTCATCAAATTCTCACCTTTTTTTCTATCTTTTTTCAAATCTACATATCTAAAAGTATCCCCTTTCAGAATAAATGTAGATCTGTAAGAACTTGGGGATTGTAGGCCTAAAAGATTATTAAGATTTCAGATTTGGGTGCTTTCAGGTGAGTGGGAAATTTATATACAAAGTTGTAATAGCCTATTTATCTCGTTTATGTTAGATCTCAAAATATATGCCTAATATCATCAGATCTGTTTATAATATTATCGAACTTGAAATGACATCTATCCAATCTGCTTATACGTGTTGTCAAAACTTAAAATATAGGTTTATGGTTATGAATAATATTATTTGTAGGCTTACTAGATTGTTTATATATACTGCCTATAATTTTGTTTAGAAATATATTGTGGTTGTTGCAAAACATTGTAGATCTAGAAATTAGTCCCATTGAATACCGTTTAAATATAGTTATGTTCAAGATCTCTAGTTCCAATGTTAATAGATGAATTATGTGATTTAAAATTTAAAATACATAAACTTGTTTGTATTCAATGTTGCTGAGATTTTTGCTTAGTTGTTGTAAATATGTTATTTTCTCCTTTTTGAACAAAAACACATTATTTTTAAACCCATAAGAAGTGTGATAAAAGATTAAAAAAGGGGAAAATTTGTGTAAATGTACGTATAAATATTATTTTTGCATTAATTGCATCAACTATTCCAAAATATACATAAACATATATTTTACTTGTGGTTTGAAATACGTCTATTCTAATAATCACGCATAATTTAAAATAACTATAGCTAACTGTCTTTTTTGCAAGATATGAAACCTTATGGAAAGATTGAATACAAAAGGGAATGTATGGTTATTGATTAAACAAAATATTAAATTAACAATAACAACAATAAAGGAAGATAACTACGTTAACCACGCAAAAATAAATAAATAAATACACGTTATCAGCCCGAATCTACGTAAACGACAAAATATACATTATATTAAATGTTTGAATGGTATTCATTTATGGAATCATACATGTAATGTAATCCATATTAAGTTAATATATTTTTGGTTACCATTGTAGCAATTAATTTGATTAGTTGCTATAAAAAGGATCGTAAATGAATAAATAAATTTTGTAACCAACGTTGATTTGGGTAAAACGAATTCAATAAGTTAATTAAGTCTAATTGTTACAATTCCAAAGATTTATTAGGATTAACGTTGTAAACCCCAATTATGGAATTTAATTTACAATTGTTATCGTTAATTTATAATCGCATTAAGATACAAGGTTAAGGTCAACTTGTGATACAAGCCTGTCCGGAACGACCGGCATATCCAGCATCCACAAGCGGTCAGCTTAATGTGAGAGGTCGGGTGCACAAGTATATATATATATATATATATATATAATAGACAAAAAACTTAGAAAATTGCCCAATAATGGCGGACTTTGTCCTTCCAAATACATCTTCTAATCCATCTCAAAATAAAATTTTGACAAATACAATGACACTGGATTCCAATCATGGTGAAGCTAGTAATTCTGATGCAGCGATTGATGATGATTCTACATCTCTACAGTTTGTTCAACCTTTGGAGATGCATGTATTCATTTCGGAAGAAGTGTTTAAAGCTTTAGCTGATTCATGGCGAAATACATGGCTCTTCATACTGTGGATTTCAAGCTTCAAGTGATCAAGTTGAAGGAGTATATTCAGAAAGTTTGGAAACCTAAAGGAAGTTTTCGCGTTCATATATCTCTAGGGTTTTATTAAACTGTGTAGTTTAAGTAAGTGTTTGATTATTTATCAGTATTGAAAACATCATCATACTCGTATTTTGGAAGGTTAATGATGGTATATAAATGGTTTCCTTGTTACGATTTTGGGAATTCTAATGCTATAAGGGTTCAGATCTGGATTAAACTTCATAACTTATACATGGAAATGTGGACGAATAAAGCATTTTCGACTGCTACTAGCTATATTGGTATCCAATTCGCATAGATGAGAATACAGCTCGTAAAAATGTGACCAAATATGCTAGAGTTTTAATAGGTATTGATTTAGATCCCAACTGGTTGATAAAATTCACGGTTAAGCTTCACAATGGTCAACAGAAAGAACTAGTTGTTGAGTATGAATATGTGCCTTTCAGATGTGAGAAGTCTAATAAATTTGGACACAAATATGTTATTCATGAGATTTCTAATGAGCCTGCATGGGTTTCTAAGCAGAAGAAAGTTGAAGTTGAACAATCCAGTTGGATAATCAGGAAGCTAAAAATGTAAAGTTAATGGGGATAGTTCAAAAAAAGGTAATGACGAAGGGGATTTGGACTTTCTTAATTCAGGTTTACCTAGTGATATAACTCCAGAGGATTTAAGTCATTTGGCAGATCACTTAACTAAAGCTCCTCCTGAAGTGGATCATCGGGATGTTTCTTTTGGGGTTACAACTAACACTGACTATTTAGCTAATGTGAAAGAGAAGGATAAGGTACTCTTAAATGCTCCCCCTAAAAGTCCATTAAGGAGCAACTCATCCATTAAATGACAATAATGACATGGAATGTCAGAGGGATGAACACACCCTTGAGAATGTGAGATGTGTTATCCCGCTTAACAAAACTCAAACCAACTCTTGTTGGTTTGCTTGAGAACAAATTAAGTAGTGTTTGTTTCAATAATTTTAGAAGACTAATTCCAAGTGGGTGGGATTTTATACCATATGATATTACTCAGTTTTCTGGAAGGATTCTTTTGCTTTGGAACACTGATGTATGGTCGATTTCTGTTATTTCTTCTTCTTTTCAACACTTATCTGTCCAAGCTAGTAATAGAGGGGGCTTTCTATATGTTTATACTAGTAACAGTTATCAAGATAGGCCAGTATTATGGTAGAAAATTGTAAATGAAGCAGAAACTTTTAATGAGGAATGGGTTTTAATGGGGGATTTTAATAGTTCTACATATCATCTAGATAAAAGAGGGGGTCTTCTAGTTCCATTTCAATATATTAGAGCTATAAATAATTGTATTACACAATCTGGTTTGATAGAGATAAAAGCTTCCGGTTTTAATTATACATGGAGACAAGTGGAATTGCTACTAACATTGATAAAATCTCTGTGAATCATCTATGTCTGCAGAAGTTTACTGACATGAAAGTTTTGTCTCTATCACAACTCTCGAGCGATCATAATCCCCTGCTTATTGATTTAATCCCTACATTTATTTCAAAAGGATTTTCTCTCAGGTATGCTAATGATTGGGAGTTTAAATTAGGTTATGGTGAATGTGTTTCGAAGGGTCTCCAAACAAATAGTTAGGGAGTTTTATATTATAGAAGAAATTAAATGCTTGTAAACTGAAATTGAAACAATGGAATAAAATCAGACCTAAAGACAATGATATGCTTATGGAGGCTGATACTATATTTAAAGAAGGGTAAATGGCATCTGATTCGGATCCATAAAATTTGGAGTTATACGAGAGCATGGTAGAGGCAAAGAAAGCGTTGATGGTTCAAAAACAAATCAAGTTCTGAAGTTTCAAACAAAAGGAAAAAGTGTCGTGGTTGCAAGATGTGGATACCAATTCTAAGTTCTTTCACTCGAAAATGTCGACTAGGAAGTACACAAATCATCTCAAAGCTTTGATTAATTCTAAAGGAGATCTCATCTACAAGCCAGAAGAAGTAGCAAAGGAGGCCGTTGAGTATTACATTTCACTTTTCAATGGAGAAAAGATTGCGGAGATCGCTTCATTCCAAGCTATCTCTACTATGAATGTACAAGGGCAACAGGTATTACTTAATCCTATTACTTTGGATGAAGTGAAATTTGTTGTTAATTCTGTCATATTGATACGAGTCCAAGGCTTGATGGTTTAAATTCAAAATTTTATATTTTACATTGGAATGAGATTAAATGTTGGTTATTAACAGCAATGCTAGATATTTTCCATTCAACCAAGTTGCCTAAGAATGTGAATCATACGTTTCTTACACTAAAATTAAAAGTTGAAAGGCCTTCGAAAATTTCTCATTAAAGACCAATTTCCTGTTGCAACTTATATTAAGAAAATTAGTAAAATCTTATGTAGAAGGATAAAGTGGTTTATGCCTCATATTATTTCATCAATTAGTGTGCATTTGTGCTTTCAAGATCAATTGGGGAGAATATTCTTCTTGCACATAAGTTTCTTAGGGACTTGAAGAAACAAGGAATGAGTAAATTTTGTGTTAAGGCCGACCTACATTAGGCATATGACATGATAAGTAGGAAATTTATATGTCATGTGATGCACAAGATGGGTTTCCCCATTCACTTTATTAATGTAATTTACGAGTGCATTTCAACTCCTAGTTTCTCAATTATGGTCCAAGGAATTCCCTGTGGCTTCATTTCATCGAACAGAGGAATTCATCAAGTCGATCTGCAATCACCATATCTCTTTAAAATTGCTATGGAATATTTTACATTTTGTATGAACGAAGCTACATTACAGAAGTTATTTATACCAGTCTATAAGTTCGAGCTAACTGTTTCTCACTTACTATATGCCGATGATTTAGTTGTTTTTGGTAACCGTTCTCCTATATGTGCAAATGCTCTGAAAGTCATATTGATAAATTGGAGAGGTACAGAAGTTTGACTTCTAGTGTTTTGAAGACTAAAGGGTATTTTAGTTCTTTTGCATATTATACCAGCGATATAGCATCTACTTTGGGGTTTCAAGCTGATCACTTGCCAGTCAAATATCTTGGAGTTCCATTATCTTTGAACTACATACATTATAAGGACTGCCAGGCATTGTTGAGCAGAATTCAGAGTAAAATACAAGTTTGGGATGCTAAAATTCCTCAGTTTTGCTGGAAGTGCTGAACTCATTCAATCTGTTATCACTCCTACTATCTTATATTGGTTACTTGTATACCAATTGCCAAAACATGTATTAGAGAAGTTGAATGTTATGCGTGTAGATTTTTTTTCGTGGTGGAAATGTTCAAAAAGTAAGCTGGAAAAATTTATGTACACCTAAAAGTGATGGAGGAATTGGGTCGATCGAAATCTCTTTTAGACCTTAAAAAGCTGCATGTATTAAAATGCTGTGGAATTTTATCTCAGCTTCTTCATTATGGAGCAGATGGATGAATTCGAAATATTGCATGTGAAAACAGTTTTGGAATAGAGGATAGAAAATAATGCCTCAAGTACATGGAAAGCCATTCTAAGGCTAAGGAAAGATGGTAAACAGCTGTTTTATAAGGTGATTTCGATGGGTTCTTCCACTCTTCTTTGGTTTGAACCATTGGTTAATTGCTAGTGTTTGGTGGATTTAATTGGACTATATCGGTTTCAAGCAATTGGTAAGCAAGATGAAGTTGTTTCTTCAATCATTGTAGATAGGAGAATAAATGCTAATATGCATGTTACAACAAGAGAAGCATATCATCAAGTTAGTGAGGTAGCAATAAATAGAAGAACTCACGAGGATGTCTATGAATGGTGTGAAGGGGGTTGTTTTACATTTCATAAATCTTGGGATCTTGTTACAGAGAAACATGAGAGTTTGTCATTGTATAAAGTCATATGGAATAAGAGAAATGCAAGGAGAATGTCTTTATTTCGTACTTGGCTATTAATAATAGACTATATACGAAAGATAGAATGAGGAACTTTGGGTTGATAAATGAAAACAGTTGTATACTGTGTAACAGAGAGGAGGAATTGGTGGAGCATTTGTTCTTTAAATGTGAATATTATAAATTCGTTTGGTCTAACATTGCGGATAAATTAGGGATATCTGTTGGGGATGTTAATTCTTTAAGGAGAGAAGCAGTGAAAATTTTGGATCATTTTAAAAGTAAAGATCAATTGTTAGATGTTGCTTGTGGGACATAAACTGTTGTTGTGTATCAAATTTGGTTTGAGAGGAACTCTAGAATTTTTAGTAATAGATATGTAGCAAAGGAGGTGAGGTTACTTATGATTGAAAAAGAAGTTTGCTTGTTAATCAAAGATAATGGAAGCAAAACATTGAGATCTCGGCAGAATGTAGACTGGCTGAAACAATAGGGGATCGACTTATGTGTTACTAGTGAACATTTACTGTTGTATTTTCTAGTTGCTTGCTGTTGTAAGTGAGCTTAAGAATAGTGATATTGCATAAGGCAGAGAGTTGTTGTGTTTGGTTGCTTATATTGTATAGTTAATATATGGATTTTATATGTATTTTTCCCCCTTATATCGCACCCATCTTGGTTAGGGGGTATAAGGTTTTGATGAGGTATATAAATGAAGTATATGATTGGTATAAGCAACAAAGGGTACCAATTTTCGAATATATATATATATATATATATAACAGACAATAAGTGAATAAATAAAATTAGTAATGTATATTGGGGTACAACAAATAGATATTTCGGGACTGATAATTTAAGGATATCCGTTTATAATTAATGTCATACGAAAATTATGGTCGTTAGGCTCATAAATGACATTAATTGTAATCAATAGTGATAAAAAGGAAATTAAAGTCAAACCCATACATAGTTCGTTGTTTTGAAAACATTCAAAAAAGAATGGCGACATCTCTGCCATATTCCTCGAACCTCACAAAATCTCCTTCCCCACCACTGCGTCGAGCCCTCCCCACATCAGATCCACCGCCGCCTTCAGATCCTCCTCCAACGGCAGCTACGTTTGCTCAACCAACTCCACATCTTAACCAACCCTTGGTTAGATGGACGTCGCTCTTTGCTTCAAAGTCATAAAGCACAGGAGACTTCACGCCTCCAACTTTCATCCATAAATACCCTGGTAAGAGCCTCATTACCACTGAAGACATAGTTTCGGCAAGCACTGAGGTATGGAAGGATTACATTGCGGGTTTCTTTCTCGATTCTCCATTGTCGTACACAGCTGTGACCTCTCACTTGAAGAACCTGTGGAATCCACGTGGAGCTATCAAAGTGAAATCGACTGGATCTATGTTTTTCTTTCTCCATGTAGATTTTGAAGACAAAGAGAATTTTGGAAGCGGACCCAATAGTAATAAGAAACAAGGTATTCATAATCTAAAAATGGGATGTTAACTTGTGTAATTCTAGTAAAGGTATCAAACTCGTGTCGGTCTAGATCAGAATGTCCAATCTGCCAATGGTAGCTTGCTCTAAAACTGAAATAGCTTGGCTTGCATCCCTTGCTGGCAAATTTTTATGTATGCATAAGGCGACTGAGAATCTCGATTGGCTTGGTTATACTAAAGTAATGGTTGAGATATGCCCTACCAGTGAACTGGCTAAAACGATATTGATTCTCCTCCCGGACGGCACTGAGCAAGTTGTTAATGTTAACTACATTTGGAAACTTGACACTTACCAATCATGTGTTGCTTTTAGTCATAATAAAGATAACTGCCCTTTAAGTGCATGCAAATGTGATGCATTTGAGAGAGATAAAAGGACAGATGGTTCTGAAGTTGTTGAATCCAGAAAAGGAGATAAGAACTCTCAAGTTCCAGGAAGCGTGGATAATCACATAGAAGTACCCAAAAGACAGGACATGATCATTCCTTCGAGGAGCAACCAAAATGTAAGGGTACTTCCCTATGTTTCTCATAAAAAGTGGAAAAAGGTGGATCATGTTTCTGTGACGCATGGTAGTGCTATTGACTTGTGTAAGCCTGTTGTCGAAACTGCCAATAAATCTGATTCTTTGAATAGCGATTCCGACGACAATGACACAATAAGTAAAACATAGAATGATGTAGAATTAGAAGCAGCTAAAATGTCGACGGTTATTGAAGATGAGGAAATTGTTGAAGATGGTGATCAAGAAGGATTCCTTGATATCCCTTTGTCAGTTTTCTCAAACACTGTAACTGGGCCTGTTATGGTTCAGCAGGAATTGCTGTGCATAATCTTTTGGGCATTGATGTGGGTAAGGAGATGATGAGTAATACAAAAGAAATGGAGTCCAAATACTGGTGATTATGGCAATAAAAGATAGTTATGCAAAAATGAATAAGTTGATACAAGAAGTACAAAAAACTGATAAGCAAGAGAACGTTGAAATAGAAAATGTTGTGTATGTTGACAAACCAAATACTGGTGATTGTGGTCCACTGACAGATGAGCTTGGTGATGTTGTTGTCGAGACAACAAAGAGCACTTTGCATCTGCCTCATAGACTACTTGTAGCAGAATAACAAGCAGAATGAGTGGACTGAAGCGAGGAGTGATACTGATAATGAATATGATGAACTTACTCCTCTTGTTACTCAAGTTACTAATTTTCTTGCTTCTAAACTCACAGATGATGGTAACAGTGCAGATAGGATTGCGAACCTGCAGTAAAAGCTAATTGAAACCACTAAAATTATGCTTGGTTTGATCAATGGTAAATTAAAGAAAGAATCGGTCAAAGATATTACTAGGATGATGAAAACGAATACCAGAGAACTCCACAAACTGAAGTGTCCCCATACGCGGACATTGCTTCTCCTCCGGGATACAAGCCACATAATATCCTTACTGATCATGCTCCAACAAACTCGGGGGAGAAAGCGCAACCAAAGACACCCATCACTCGTAGTATGAAGAAAGAAATAATGAAGAATTTACAAGAGAATGGTTAGAAGTCATGCTTCTAATTCATGGAACTTGTAATAAGCCTTCATTACGAGTCAGTATGTAATAGTGCCATGTTATTAGTTGATATTAGTTGATATATGATGTGTATATCACCTGTTACTACTGTAATTTTATTAGTATTATTATTATTAAAAGAGTGTTACAGATCACTATAAAAATCGGTCGTCTCTGCCCAAAAAAAAGGAAATTAAAGAATAATGGTTGCCTTAGAAAATTATGACTGTTATGGTTACAATGAGTAATAAACATATGAAAATAAATAAATGAAATAAAAAGGGGATAAAGGGGTATTGATGGTTGTTTAAGTTACTAGGTCCAATTAGGGAAAATATTCAAATAAATATCCTACCATAAAGAGGATATAACTTTCCTTATTATACAAGTTAATATAGAACTTATAATTAAAAGTTAGAATTGGACTTGGTAGGCTAATAATTTGAAACAAAAATAACCATAGGAACCCGTGACGATAATTAACTGTGCGTGTATGGTATTTGCATAGAGAGAAACTAAACGGGAATAACTTAACAACGTAGCTCGCTATATTCCAAAAAGAAAGAGAATTAAAGGCTAATTGGGTACGAACTTAATAACCTTTGCGTATAGTCCACTTCCTTGGGTCTTAAGTGGCTTGGTTCGAGGAGTCCACCTGGCAGTAGGTCTTCCAATCTAGGGGTTTTAAATGGTATGTGTGTGAGGCCTACCCAAACCTGGGAATCTAAAACTATCAGATATGACTACCTATCCTATGGGAAGCAGTAAGCGACTAAGGAGATTATCAAATGAGGTCAGCTAGATGGTAAAGCGAAACACCCTCTCTCATTTTACATAGGGATGCGTATGCGTGAATGACGGAAGTCTTAACTAGTAGGGCCCTGTAGTTAGTGCCCTCAAATGTATGTCAAGTTTGAATAAATCATCGAGGAGTATTAAGTGACCAACAGGTCTGTCTAGGGTCTTGAATGATCGGGAGAATCCACCCTATCTATCATTTGGTAGTAAGGCGTTAAATAATAAGAGATGAGCGAATGAATATATATATATATATATATATATATATATAAAGAAACTCCATGATTAGGGGTCCACTCCCGATTAAATAACCAGCCATATTCTGGTATAAAGGCTTAATAAATATATGCATAAACATTCTATCTTAGTATCATAATTTGGATATACTACCTTGGGAAGGGTAGCTAAAGTCGTGCGTAAATATCTGCAAGGTTAGGCTAGAACCACTGACCTTGGTAGGCATACATCTTTGGTTGAACCAAATGAGATACATCGGTGTATTATAATCTGTTGTACATTTCTTGTTCAACAGAATCTTGTTGTTCTGACCCCCCCCCATTACAACCACCCAGATTTTTAGAGAAGGTCGAGTTCGCACAGGTGTTTAGGTTTGCTTTTGGTTCTCGTTCTCTCTCATGCTCGGTATTGGCAAAGTAATTAACTTTGAAAGGTAGGTACTTGAGTTAATACTAGTCTATCCTATTTTGTTTACCCTATGAGTTATCTTTATCATACTCTGATTATGCTTGTGCTCATATATTTGCATGTACCAGATTTACGCGCTTCACGCTTGGATGTGTTTGAGTTTCGATTTTTTTCGAAATTTAAACTCAAAAAGGTGTGGGGTATTACATTTGGTATTAGAGCATAGGTTAAACGATCAGAGGAATTAGTTAAACTTGCACTCATGAGAGAACATAATTTGATTTTCTTTCTAGTTTTCTTCATCTTTCTTACTCGGCATTAATAAATTTCGACGATAAATTAGTCGTTGGCCTAATTATATAAAATGGGCTTTAATCGACTAAGAGTTGAAGTATGTTGAGTTCGGGTATCTAGCCAATTCTATCTTACCTCACAATATGTTGGCGATCTCATTGTGAAGAGATTGAGGACGCCAAATCGTGGATTCCGTCAATTCAAGTTTGGAGACTGGACAAAAATGTAGCTACAACTGAGATAGTCGCAATTTCTGGTTTTGGTTTTGTTGGTACTTCTAGTTAAGGACCGTTGCTCGATCTAAAACGGGAAAGGTTCATGTTAGTTTGTCATATCCATTTCGGAAATATAATTACAAGGTATATCCATTCGTAACTTCGTTGACTTTCCGAATATTCCCTTTATTGAAAATATTCATTGAATCCTTGGCCTTGTATTTGAGGGAATTTTATTTTTTTTAAAACTATTTGAAAAAATAAAATGGGTTTTGTAAGTTTGGAAATACGGTTTCGGAAAATAGTTTTATAACAACCTAGTTTTATAAAGATATGGTTTTAAAAATTTAATCTATTCATGTTTCAAAAAATTTAGGGGACTATGTAATTTTAGTTCATATAACCCGATTGGTAGGGAGAAAGGAACTAGAAATGACAAGGAGTACACCACTAAACTTAAGAATAATAAATATCCATTCCTTGTGATTTTCAGTATCCCTCTTTCTGTAAATATTGGATAATTTATTGAAATTATCACAAATAATCCTTGATATTTTAAAAGTTCCAACATTTTAAACACGAAAAGGTTTATCAGTTTATAATACGAATTGGAATATTAATAATAATAAATTGGATTTATAAATACAAAATCGTTAGTTTACTCCGTTTTTGAAAAGTTTTAAATTTTTCTTCGAAAAGGCTAAGGAAAATCTTTCATCCGAATATTTGGGGTATTTGATTTCGAATCGTTTAGTTTTAGATTAGTTAGTTAAGGGGAAAATTCATTTTAACTTTATTTTGGATTTCTATTTGATTTTCTGTTTTAAGTTCGTTCGGTGGTCACAACTATTTGGAGGAAGGGGAAAAAGCGTTGAAAAAATAAATTTCTCGACTCGGTGAGTGGTGGAAGTTGATACGAGAATTTGGTTGAGGTCGGAAGTTGTTTCGATGTAATGGGAATTTTATTTTAATTTTTATATAATTTATTCGGGCCGTAGGGGCCAAGGTTCAGACCGCACCCTTTAGGGGGCATCGCGAGCAAGGTCGACCCCCCTTGAGTGAATCGGTCTGTGCCCGACTCGATTTGGCAGAAACGATATATATCGTTCCAACCGACGTCTCATTCCCCATACCCCATTTTTTACCAAACCCAAACCCTCCTCCATTTCCAAGCTCCAATCTGAGCAACCTCCGTTTCGTCCATAATTACCAACAAAATCTTTCTCGTACAAATCTCTACCCGATTATACTCCATATTTGTGATTTCATTCCTCCAATTCGTCGTTTCCGCCATTGCACCTCCTCGTAATGTCGCCACTTAGCATCCCAGCCTCACACCTCAGGATGCCACATGGTTAGACCACATTGAGCAGAAGATTGAGATACTTGACCACGACAGATTATAATTTTCATATTGGTCGGCCAGTGAATTTTGTCGATTTCGCCGCGTTTGGTTTGGAGGATCTCTTTGTTGCCGCGGGGCTAGCACCGATTCTGCACTTTGATGCCTTTGAGTGCGACTTGTATCCGAGCTGCATCCATATGTTTGATGCCTATATGGATGCTGACATCGATGACAAGTCTTACGTCATCCGATCTGAGGTTATGTGCACCCGTATCGAGTTCACCAACGACGACTTAGCTCAGATTTTAGGCATCTTGGCAGTCGTATCCGAGCTTGATGCTATAGAGATAGAGGACCGTCAGATTCTTCGGCGTATCTTCCTTGAGGCCCCATAGCCTAGACCACCGCCAATCTGCGACCCATCGCCCGTGTAGTTGTGTGCACCATGCAGCACAACATCATCCCAAAGACGGAAAGCTTGGAATAGATTTATCCTTATGTTCGCTGCGCCACTTATGCTATTCTTAGCGGTATAGCCGTCAATTGGGCGCACATGTCTATGATTCATCTTCATGAACCCTTCATCAACACCTCGAGGAACCATTTTCCTTATAGCCATCTCCTCACCCGTGTCTTCCGACACTTCCAGGTGAGACTTTCTGGAGAGATAGCAGTGAAGAAGGCGCTGACCGTCATTAGTCACGCCACTCTCTAGAAGATTTGCATTCAACTGCCTGATGCTTCTTCCCTCGAACCGCCCACTCCAGTTCAGCAGCCTCAGCAGCCTAACCAAGAGAGCCAAGAGCTTGCAGCCCTTCGCAACATTCAAGCTGAGCTCCGAGAGTCCATGAGGAGTAGTGCCGTCAAGCGCTTGAGATTGGTTGCATCTCAGCCATACTATGTTTTTGACGCGGACGTGGTAATGGATCTGGTTCTAGCCATGGAGCTCGACAAGCCTACAACGGGTAGTCATTGTTAGTTCGTGCTTTGTGCATGTTGTATCTTGTATCGTGTGTTTCCCTTTCTAGCATTTTTATCTTTGTTTTTGTAGTGTTTGTAACTGTTAGTGTTACACAACTTGCATGACCTGGTTAATGATATTTCTTTATTTGGAAACATTTGTGTCGTTCACGCATATTTATTTGAATGAAATCTCACTTTCTTATCTAAAACTAGTATTTGTCTTAAAGCTGGAAAGAATAGAATTTTGTGTTGGATAAATTTTAGTAAAGGACAAGTTTTGCGTTGTTTTCGTTATGGGTATAAAATAAATCATCGTTCCTTGTTAAGAAAAAATTTATTTTGGTCTTTTGTGTGTGATTTCAGTTTTTCATATTTTTGCGTGACTGACTTCCTTCTTCGCCAACATATGATTTGAATCGTTTAAATTTCCGCAAAATAAATTTCTGAAACCTTTAGAAAACCTTGGTTTTAAAAAAGACCTTTTTATCATTTTTAATTTTTTTTTACTGAATTACTTTCTTTTATTTCGGTTCACGCGACAACGCAAAATTTGGATACAACAATTTATGCATATTTAAACGTCTGTTTTACATTAAAATGGATGATTTGAATGGCACAAAGCGCATGTTACAAAAATTTTATTTTCATACGAATCTCATATGGAAAGTAATGCGGTATTGAAAAAAAATATAAAAATAAACATAAGAGATTTCACGCAGAATTTTTTTATGAATTTTTTTTATTTTTGGTCACATGAATAGCGTAAGGAAGATGTTCGATGGTCTGTGTGAGCGTTTTAGCGATGCAGTAGGACCAACGATACGATAAAAACGATAGCGACAACAAGGAAAAGGCTGCTCTATCCTTGGAAACATTGTTTCCATACCTTGTTAGTGATACGCGCGAGCTATTTATTAACTCATTTTACGTTTTAGAGTTTGTTTTAAGCCTGCTTTACAGCCAACAGATGGAAATTTTTGGAGTCTTTTGGGTAACTGAGGTGAAAATTTCCACTATAGGGTGGGAAATGGAATGTTTATAAGTGGAGGAAACATTAAAATTCTTCGCTTTGACTTCCTTTTTTTGGTTTAGGAGAAATTAATTAGGAAATGATTAGATGAATCAATATTTTGGATGGTAGGATTTGGATGCAAAATTGGTTGCTTCACACTTTTATTCCTAATCGTGTGCGGGTTATGGATGAAAAAGGATTTTTGAAATTCGCATTCATATAGAACTGCCAATATATTTAGGATGTTTTGCATCATGTTTTCAAAATTGTTTAAAAAAATTCAATGCATACATATAGAGGGCCCGATTTAGAATCATCTGTATACATGTTTCATGGTTGAAATGCATTATGTACACCATGCACACATACACTTGGTTGCAAAATGGATGTACACAAATTGGTTGTGTAGGATAGGATGGTAGGTGTCAGAATTTCAGGGCGAAATTCCTTTTAAGGAGAGAAGAATGTAACAACCCGGAATTTTGACAATAGAAATTAATTATTAGAACCTCAAAAATATTTTATTTTGCAAACGATGGAATTCGACCATGAAATTTTAACATTGCGTTCGTCTCAGAATTCTGATCAACTTTCATGTTTGGAGTTTTGCGAACGGAGTCCGTGTGAAAAAGTTACAAAAGAAATATGAAAAACGAACGTAAATAAATAAATAGAATAAATAATGATATATTCCTTTCCTACTTTAACCTGCCCTCGCGCGAAATTTTGGCAAAGAGCAGTTGACCACTCCAAGGAGGTTGTCGACCGCTTCGGGCATGTAGTGCCAATGGGCACAGCTAGGTTTTGAAGGGTACTTTGTTATATTATATAATATAAAGGACGGATGTTTATTTAAATAAATCTAACAGTTCATGGCTAATTCAAATCCTATAAGTAAAGGGGTAAGGCCTCATTCTTCTCCATACAAATCTGTAGGCAGTAGCGAAGCTCTGCCATTTCCCTTTCTCTTCAAATTAATTTCTTAATCAAAAATATATTCATATACAATCTTTCAAATATAAATCACGTAGATTTGAAATGGATTATCAAATTTAAATGGAAAAGGGTATGAATTGATGTCTAAGCTATTCTTCATTAGATTCTCCCCCTTTTTCCTATTTTCTTGCATATCTACAGATCTGAAAGTATCCACTTTCAAAATATTTGTAGACCTGTAAAAATTTGGGGATTGTAGGCCTAAAAGATTATTCAGATTTCATATTTGGATGCTTTAAAGTGAGTGGTAAATTTATATGCAAAGCTATAATAGCCTATTTATCTCGTTTGAATTAGATCTCAAAATATATGCCAAATATCATCAGATTTGTTTATAATATTATTGAATTTGAAATGACACCTATCGGATCTGCTTATAAATATTTTCAATACTTGAAAGTATAGGTTTATGGTTATGAATAATAATATTTGTAGGCATACTAGACTGCTTATATATACTGCCCACAATTTTGATTAGAAATGTATTGTTGTTGCTGCAAAACACTATAGATCTGGAAATCAGTCCCGTTGAACACCGTTTAGATGTAGTTATATTCGAGATCTCTAGCTTCAGTGTTAACTAATGAATTATGTGATTTTGAATTTAAAAGACAAAACTTGTTTGTATTCAATGTTGTTAGGGTTTTGGCTTAGCTGTTGTAAATATATCGTTTTCTCCATTTTGAACAAAAAGACGTTATTTTGAAACCCACAAGAAGTGTGATAAAAGATTAAAAAAGGGGAAAAGTTATGTAAATGTACGTATAAATATAATTTTTTTTTCTTCATAATTTGCACCAACTATTCAAAATATACATAAACATATATATTTCTTGTGGTTTGAAATATGTCTATTCCAATAATCAGGCATAATTTACAATAACAATAGCTAATGGTCTTTTTGTAAGATTTGGAACCTTATGGCTAGATTAAATACAAAAAGTAATGGTTTGTTATTGATTAAACCAAAATATTAAATTAACGATAACAATAATAAAGGAAGATAACTACGTAAACCGCGCAAAAATAAATATAAATATATATATGTTATCCATCCGAATCTGCGTAAATGACAAAATATACATTATATTAAATGTTTGAATGTTTGAATGATATTCATTTATGGACTCATACATGTAAATGTAATGCGTATTAAATTAAGATATTTGTGGTGACCATTGTAGCAATTAATGTGATTGGTTGCTACAAATAGGACCACAAATGAATAAATAACTAATGTAACCAACGTTGATTTAGGGAAAATGAATTCAATAAGGTAATTAAGTGTAATGGTTACAATTCCTAAAATTTATTAGGATTAATGTTGTAAACCCCAATTAGGGAATTTAATTTATATTCGCATTAAGACACGAGGTTAAGCTCAATTTGTGGTTGAAGCCTACCCGGAACCGACCGGCATATCCAGCATCCACAAGTGGTCAACCTAATGTGAGAGGTCTGGTGAACAAGTGTGTGTGTTTGTGTGTGTGTGTATATATATAACACAGATAATAAATGAATAAATACAATTAGTCATGTCTGTTGGGGTACCACAAATAGATATTTCGGGACTGATAAGATAAGGATATCCATTGATAATTAATGTCTTAGGAAAATTGTTGCCATTAGGCTCATAAATGACATTATTTCTAATCAATGGTGATAAAAGGGAAATAAAAAATAATTGTTACCTTAGGAAAATATGACCGTTATGTTTATAAATGGAAATAAACATATGATTAGAAATAAATGAAATAAAAAGGGGATAAAGTGGTATTGATGGGTGTTTAAGTTACTAAGTCCATTTAGAGAAAATAATCAAATTAATATTCTAGGATAAGGAGGATATAACTTCCCTTATTGTACAAGTTAATACAGAAATTATAATTAAATATTAGAATTGGACTTGGTAGGTTAATGATGTGGAACATTATTAACCATAGAAACCCATAACGGTAAATAACTATGTGTATGGTATTTCCATGAAAAGAAACTAAACGGGCATAACTCAATAATGTAGCCCGCTTTATTTCAATAAGGAAGATCATTAAAGGATAGTTGGGTAGGTACGAACTTAATAATCTTCGCGTTTAGTCTGCTTCCTAGGATCTTAAATGGATTGGGACGAGGATTCTGCCTGGGAGTAGATATTCTGGTTTAGGGGTCTTAAATGGTATGCGTGTGAGTCCAACCCAAACCTGGAAATCTTAAAATGTCAGACATGACTACCTATCCTACGGGAAGTAGTAAGGACTAAGGACATTATTGAATAAGGTTTGATACATGGTAAAGTGAATCACCCTCACTTACCTTGCACGGTGTATGGGTACGCGTGAATGACAGAAGCCTTAACTAGTAGAGCCATGTAGCTAGTGCTACTAGTTTGTGTTAACGTTGAATAAATCATCGAGGCATATTAAGTGACCAATAGGTCCGCCTAGGGTCTTAAGTGATTGGGAGAATCCACCTTATCAGTAACACCCTGAATTTTCTGTGTCTATTAAAAGAACAAATTAAAGAATACTTAATTTTTTTAAAGAGAGAATTAAGGGAAACGGGCTATACCATTGCGTTTATCTCGAAATTCTGCTTGGAATAGAGTCCAGGTTTTCGTAAATCAAACTTCATATGAGGAAGTTATGGCCCTCAGAAGTTTCAAGAAATTTATATAAATTAAAAACAGTTCAGAGTCAAAATTCAAAATTCAAATGAAAGACGAAGAAGCGGGCTAGGCGGGAAATTTCCCGCCCCAGGCCAGGTCGACCAAGGGGGTCGACCTTCCCTGCACAGGTCGACCAGGGGGTCGACCTAGGGGTCGACCTACCGCCCTCGCCCCAGATCCAAAAATGTGACGATTCAGACTAGTTGCTGAGTCCTTTCTGACCTGTTGCTGAGTCACAAGGGCTTAGGTGGCAATTCTGGATAACTCTTTCTAGTATGGACGGTTGCGATTGATCCAACATCTCAAATAAGATTAAACTTCTATAAAAGCAATCCTAATCCTCAAACCCTAAACTGCACAAATTCATTCCAAGGAGCCACCATGCTGTCCATGACTGTTCTAGCCTAGCCACCATTTCTTCTTCAATTAGAAAGCGAGTCAAAAGCTTCGAATCAAAAACTAACTTAGAGAATTGACAGTCTTCTTCAAGGGATTGCTTTTCAAATTCAGAAAACAGATCCCAAAAAACAAGAATTTTTTTCTTTGTAAGTCCTGTTATTATTTAGATGTGAACGATTAAAAGTTATGATTTGTAATAAAATGAAAACCAGCGTTATTCCTAGTTATAAGATAATGATGATGTTGATTCATGCCTATTCTCGTAATGATTCTATCGTATATGCTTATGAAACTATTGTGTTTATTATGTTAGTATTAAACCAATCATGTATTACGTAAAGTTTGGTGACTTATTCATGTTATGTTACATGCAAGTTGTTAGGCTATGTGGTTATTATGTTGATGTAACCCAATCATGTAAAATTGGGGACTTAATCATGTTATGTTACATGCAAGTTATTAGGCTATGTGGTTATTATGTTGATGTAAACCAATCATGTAAAATTGGTGACTTATTCATGTTATGTTACATGCAAGTTGTTAGGCCAAGACATGTATTATGTTTAGATCTACATTTAGATCTATGAAAATTAGATCCAAAATAAAAGTTCATATTTACATGCGTAGTTGAACTTGTGTAATGTCATACGTTTAGGATTCATGTTTATTAGATCCAAATTAAAAAGTTCACATCCACATGTCTAGTTGAACTTGTGTAATTCTATATGCTTAAGGTTTATGTTTATTGGACCCAAAATAAAAGTTTGCATTTACATGCCTAGTTGGATTTGGGTAATTTCATATGCTTAAAGACTCATGTTAGTTGGATCCAAAAATGCAAGTTCATTATATTATGCCACATTTACATGATACATGTTTAGTTAGATCCTTATTATTTTATGTTGTGTGAATGGTACATGTTCCCTTCTTTCCCCTTTTGTATATAAGTTAGGCTAAGTTACGAGCCTAACATTCTATGTGAATTTTGCGAACGTATGACGGGGGTAACGTTGGGAAAACCTTAAAAATAATTATTATTGGCATAATTTGGCTCATAAATAAATGAATGGTTAGTGGCATAAAAATGGTATAATTTATATACCAAAAATTGAAAATATGAATTAGAGGGCAAATGGGGCATGACTTGAATGTCATAATTATGGATAATTTACATATAAATTTGAAAGATAAATATGTAAATTAAGAAAAAGATGAATATGCATAACCCGATGTTAGATTGAGTTACGGTGTAAGACTGCCCGGAACCGCCCGGCACACCCAGCAACCGTAACAATATATATCTAATGTGAGAGGTTATTTCATCAAGCCTAAAAGAACCCGAGGTTAGATTGAGTCGCGGTGTAAGACTTCCCAGAACCGACAGGCACATCCAGCAACCGCAACAATACATATCTAATGTGAGTGTTTGGTGCTGTAATGATTGAGTTAAAGCTTAGACAAGAATGGTAGGGTAAAGTCAATGAAGGCAACACTTAACCAATGCAACATGTTAACGAAACTGATGGGTGGGGTTAGGTTACTCTTAACCATTTTAACATGTTGATTAGGAAACCCTAGTAACGGAGACACATTTCAGCAGTAACCCACATAGATGTATCATGGTACCCTGAACTAGGCAGGGTGGGGCACGATTACTGGGCTGATTATAAGCAGTCAAAACAATGGCGGGTGGTGCGTCAGTGTAGGTTCCAACGGAGCACGGTCGTGCACGTACTCCGAAGTGGAAAAAAGCAGGCACTGGGCATCAGTAGTTATACTCTGTGCATATGAATTATGTCGGGTTGCCACCATAGGATTTGATATACCCCATGGCGGGACCAGCACATGTATGTACAATCATGCGGGGCCGAATAACACAAGTGATAAATGTATGCGAGTAGGAGTCGACCGATAAAAAAGGGATCATTTATCTTGAACACCTGACGCTAGTCGAAACACTTGTAAGGGGGTGTAGTGAAGTAGAAATGAGTGTGATAGCATATTCAGTCTTATTATCTTATTCCTAGGATGTTGTCCTAGATTCAGTTTATTCGAATCATAATCCTTTTTCTTGTTTACATGCTAAATAATCACTGGACTTACCAGACTCATGTCTGACCCATTTTCAGGTCCGCAAAGAGGGAATACTTCATCTTAGATCGGATCATTTCCAGCTTGAAGAACGTAGATGTATTGCTTGGAATCTTTTTCCTTGGGCTATGGCTTTGGATACTCTCTTATTGGGGATTTATGTTGTCTTACTGTTGTTTTAATGCTTCTTTATGTTTTAATTCAAGACACAGATTTTGTTGTAATAATTTGGAAGTTGTTTTGAAATAGTTGTTGTAATGTTTTATCTGAACCACGTATTTGTGAAATAAATTTAGTTTTTCCGCTTTTTATATGTCTGTCATGTTAATTATCTGTATCTTTTACCTATAATGCTCCACCAGAGTTAAGGCATTCCCTTTGTGAGTGACCTTAACGAAGGCGGGGTGTTTCACTTGGTATCAGAGCTGATGGTTACCAGATCAAATAAAAATTTTGGAAACTAATTTTCAAAAAGAAGTTTTAAGAATCGTTTTGAAGAAAAAGTGTTGTTTTACAAGGCATAATTTCCCCCCAAAGCCATATGCACTATCTTCCTATCCTTTGTTTTGAATCTTTTCTTTTTCTTTTCAGCATGTCTGGGGATCATAACCTTCCAAAGGGTGTACCGGTACCTGGCTGGTTCAGAAGGTACTTAGAGGCTAGGGCTAATGATGCAGGCTCAGTAGACGTTACTCCTCCCCCAGTTACAGTTGTTCCTCCTCCTCCTCGTGCGAATGCCTTCTCCAAGATATGTAGGGATTTTCGAGCCATGGGTGGAAAGAACTTTAATGGGACTGAGTCATTTGTAGAATCGAGAAACTGGTTCAAAGAAACCGAGAATCTGTTTGTTATCTTCGAAGTGGACGATAGGCAGAAAATACAGTTGGCCGTGTGGTTGCTTAAAGACGAAGCCTCTTATTGGTGGGAAGTTACTAATGATGAGAGACCAGTTGAAACTTGGGAGGATTTTAGAATGAGGTTTTAAATGAAATTCCTTTTGCAAGCAGAACGTAGCCTACAGATGGAAAATTTCTTAGCTCTCAAACAGGAAAGTATGTCGGTAAAGGAATATGTCAACCAATTCAACCAGCTGGTTAGATTCGAACTAGAGTTAGTGAACACTCCCCATAAGAAGGCTCTTCGTTTTGTTAAAGGATTGAATGAGCCTGCACATCCTAGCTATGTCCCATATACCTATGGGTGCAACTTATGAGAGACTAGTGGACATGGCACTGCTACAGGAGGAAGGCAAGGATGGCAAGAAAGAAGCAAAGGTGGAACCACCTCAAAATAAGAAAGTGGAGGGATCCCAGAATAAGAAGGCAGACTCAAAGAAGGGCGGGAAGAAAAACAAACCCCGTGACAAGAGGAAGTATAATTTTTGTGGCATTCCTGGACATCTGATTAAAGACTACAGAAAGAAAAAGGGGAAGATGGGTGGTTGTTTTCACTACGGCGAGACAGAACACATGGCTAAGGACTGCCGAAGAAAGCAAGGGCAGAGGACTGGATCTACTTCTGGAGGGCAGGTTCATGCTCTCATGGAACCTCCGCAAGAACGAGGTAGAAATATTTATGTTGGGAGTTTACTTTATCTTTTTGATCATCCTGTTTCGTACACTCTTTGATTCTGGCGCATTGCACTCTTTTATATCCACTGCTTTAGTTGAATCCCTGCACCTAGACACCAGTATAGTAGAGGATCTCTTGGTTGTTTCAAATCCAATTGGGGGCTCGGCCTATTTGTCAATGATTTATTTGGATTTGGAAATTTCTATACTAAGCGTTGGGTTTAGATGTAATGCCTATGTTTTGGGCTTCACAGGCTATGAGTTGATTCTAGGCATGGATTGGTTATCCAGTAATGGTTCCATCCTCGATTGTGAAAAGAGAGTGGTTAGACTTATGACTCGCCTTGGTAACACTCTCGAAATCTCTTGTAATCCCATACACTCTGTTATGCTTAGCTATCAAGAATCTCTTAATGCGTCTGTTGAAAATTTGCAAGTCTATTAGAGTAGTCCATGAATACTCAGATGTATTCGAAGAGGTGAAGGGCTTACCTCCGAAGCGAGAGATAGACTTCCGCATATATCTTGTTGATAATTCAAAACCCGTAGCTCTAACCGTTAGACACATGGTTCCAAGGGAGAGAAAAGAGCTCAGCAAGCAAGTTAAAGAGCTGCTCGAAAAAGGGTTTATAAGGCGGAGTATTTCTGAATGGGTTGCTCCAGTAGTATTCGCAACCAAAGCAGATGGTTCACTTCGCCTATGCGTTGATTATAGGGAGCTAAACACGTTGACCAAGAAGAATGGGCACCCACTTCCAAGAATAGACGACTTGTTTAATCAGCTTGTAGGTGCGTCGGTTTTCCCCCAAGTAGATCTGGCTACTGGGTTTCATCGGCTAAGAGTGGCTGAAGACAGCATTGTAAAGACCGCGTTCAGAACCCCGGATGGTTTCTTCGAATTGCTTATCATGCCTTTCGGCTTGACAAATGCACCCACTTACTTCATTGACTTGATGAGCCTGGTGTTCAAGGAGTTCCTTAATAAGTTTGTGGTGGTCTTCGTAGACAATATTTTGATTTTCTCGAAGAATGATGAAGAGCATGCTTTGCATTTAAGGGAAGTCATGGATACTCTTCGTGCACATCAACTGAAAGCCAAATTCTCCAAATGTCATTTCTGCAGAGAAGAAGTGAGGTTTCTTGGACATGTGGTGTCCAAGGAGGGGATAACTGTGGACCTCACAAAAGTAGTTGCGGTGCAAGATTGTAAGGTTCCACGGAATGCAACTGAAGTCTGAAGCTTTCTCGGGCTAGCGGGCTTTTACCAAAAGTTCATTAAAGACTTCGCAAAAATATCAGCCCCACTCACAAGATTGACAAAGAATAACTTAACTTTCGCTTGGGATTTGGATTGCGATATTGCTTTCCAACGTTTGAAAAGGGCTCTAACAACAGCCCCAGTTCTGACATCACCTGGTGAGAGCAAAATGTTTACCGTATACATAGACGCATGCAGTATAGGATTGGGCGCTATCTTGATGCAAGAAGGTAAGGTAGTTTGTTATGAGGGAAGGCAATTAAAGGTACATGAGAAGAACTACCCAACTCATGATTTGGAGCTAGCTGCCATTGTTTTCGTTCTAAAGTCATGGCGTCATTACCTACTAGGAGAAAGATTTGAATTTTTTACTGACCATAAATCATTAAAGTACCTTTTTTTCATAGAAAGATTTTAACTTAAGACAACAAAGGCGGATGGAATTTCTGGCCTCATATGATTTTGAGAATTCCTATACCCCTGGCAAGGGTAATGTAATAGCAGACGCCTTGAGTAGAAAGAAGCTGACCTTAAGCCCTCTCATTGTAGAAAGGAAAAGCATAGAGTACATAGAAAACTTTAACTTTAGACCCTCCTCTGAAATTGTACCTAGTCTGTTAGCATCGCTAAAAGTGCGGCTTACTCTTTTGGACTCAATAGGAACCGCGCAACACGAAGACCCTCGGCTAGTTGATACGATGGATAAGCTAACTAGGGGTGAGACATCTAGTCACCTCAATAGATATTTCATCGATGATAAGGGATGGTTGAGACGGGATGGAAGGCTATGCGTCCCACAAGCAAGGGATTTGGTGAAGACGGTTCTCGAAGAAGCACACCATTCTAAGCTGACCATACACACAGGCGGAGAAAAGATGTATAAAGACATAAAAGGGTTTTCTTTTGGAATGGAATAAAGAGGGATGTAGCTGAATTCGTCGCTAAGTGCTTGATATGCCAGCAAGTCAAGGCGGAGTAGAAGAAGCCAGGTGGTCTGCTCCATCCTCTAGAGGTCCCACAGTGGAAATGGGATAGCATTTCGGTGGACTTTGTTGATGGGTTGCCTTGGTCAAGAAGGGACAATACCAGTATTTGGGTAATAGTGGACAGGCTCACTAAAAGCGCCTACTTTATACCTGTTAAGAGTAGAAGGACTGCCTCGTCCCTAGCATCCATTTATCTTAAAGAGATAGTTCGACTCCATGGGATACCCTCCAACATAGTGAGTGATCGAGATCCTATCTTTACGAGCGAGTTTTGGAAGAGTTTGCAAGAGGCTATAGGCACAAAATTATGCTTAAGCACGGCCTATAACCCCCAAACCAATGGTCAGACGCAAAGGGTGAATAGAGTATTGGAAGACCTCTTGAGATTGGGCATTCTTGACTTTGGAGGAACATGAGAAGATCATCTTCCTTTGGTGGAATTCGCTTACAACAATAGCTACCAAGCCACCATAGGCGTGGCACCCTTCGAAGCTTTATATGGAAGACCATGTCGATCACCAACTTGTTGGTGGGAGTCTACAAACAAGCTCGTGCTTGGGACAGACATGATTAGAGAAACCTCAGAAAAGGTGGACTTGATAAGAAGATGGATGAAGGCTGCACAAGATAGACAGAAGTCCTACGCAGACAAAAGAAGGACCGACCTTGAGTTTGAAGTTGGAGATAAGGTGTTCCTTAAAGTATCTCCTTTGAGGAATGTCATTCGCTTTGGGTTCGTAGGAAAGCAAGCACCAAGATTTTAAGGACCATTTCCTATCATTGAAAGGATTGGGACGATGACTTACAGAGTAGAGCTACCCGAAAGACTAGCTGGAGTTCATAATGTTTTTCATGTTTCTCAATTACGAAAGTGCTTACACGAGTCTGCGGAAGTTGTGGAGCCAAGTATACTAGAGGAAGTAGAAGTGGAACGAGAAGCGACTGTGAGAAGAGTTCCAACTCGTATCATAGGTACAGAAGTCAAAAAGCTACGCAACCGTTAAGTCAAGATTGTTAAAGTTAAATGGAGTGATACTGAGGAAGATGCGACTTGGGAAATTGAGAGAAAAATACGCGCAGCCTACCCTTTTCTTTTTGAGGGTACCGCCTTGATCTCTTTTCCCATAAGTTTATTCATGCTTATATCTATCTTTTAAGTATATCTCCTCGGTCCTATTCTTTATCCTTAGGTAGAAACCGATGGATGTAAACATGTATTTGAAATATGTTATGATTGATGCTTGCAAGTGGTTGCTCGTGGATGCATATACACACACATTAGGCACTAGATCGGCTCAGTCACTTTCATATTGCATATGCATATATGTATTTGTATATGGATTGGAACTTGATGTGTTATCATATGAACGTTGCATTTGTATGAATGAGTGTGCACTCATGTAGAAAGTATGATTAGGAATAATTTCATGCATAATGGACTCATGGCACCAACATAATTTGCATTAAGACGGTCAACTGAATCAGTAGACCGTCTGATTTTGCATTAGATAAGGACATGTACACGCACTATGCATATGATCATGAAAGCATTAGAAGTCTTTTAAGGACAATATACGCCTGTGTTTGATGGTTGAGTAGATGGACGATTGGATGATAGGATATACATTCTTCTTGCCTTGAAGATTTCGGGGACGAAATTCTTTAAGGAGGGGAGAATGTAACACCCTGGATTTTCTGTATCTATTAAAAGAACGAATTAAAGAATACTAATATTTTTAAATGGATAATTAAGGAAAACAGGTTATTCCATTGCGTTCGTCACGAAATTCTGCTTGGAATAGAGTCTAAGTTTTCGTAAATCGGACTTCATATGTGGAAGTTATGGTCCCCAGAAGTTTCAAGAAATTTATACAAATTAAAAACAGTTTAGAGTCAAAATTCAAACGAAAGACGAAGAAGCGGGCTGAGCGAGAAATTTCCCGTCCCAGGCCAGGTCGATCAGGGGGTCGACCTCCCCTGCACAAGTCGACCACGGTGTCGACCTGGGGATCGACCTACCCCCCTCACCCAAATCCAAAAATGTGACGAATCTGACTAGTTGCTGAGTCCTTTCTGACTTGTTGCTGAGTCACTAGGGCTTAGGTGACAATTCTGGATAACTCTATCTAGTCTGGACGGTTGTGATTGCTCCTAAAATGATCTAACGACTCGCATAAGATTAAACTTCGATAAAAGCAACCCTATTCCTCAAACCCTAAATCACACAAATTCATTCCAAGGAGCCACCATGCTATCCATGACTATTCTAGCCTAGCCACCATTTCTTCTTCAATTTGAAAGAAAGTCAAAAGCTTCGAATCTAAAACTAACTTAGAGAATTGATAGTCTTCTTCAAGGGATTGATTTTCAAATTCAGAAAAACAGATCCCAGAAAACAAGACTTTCTTTTCTTTGTAAGTCCTGTTATTATTTAGATGTGAACGATTAAAAGTTATGATTTGTAATAAAATGAAAACTAGCGTTATTCCTAGTTATAAGATAATGATGATGTTGATTCATGCCTATTCTTGTAAAGATTCTATCGCGTATGCTTATGAAACTATTGTGGTTGTTATGTTACTATTAAACCAATCATGTATTATGTAAAGTTTGGTGACTTATTCATGTTATGTTACATGCAAGTTGTTAGGCTATGTGGTTATTATGTTGATGTAAACCAATTATGTAAAATTGGTGACTTAGTCATGTTATGTTACATGCAAGTTGTTAGGCTATATGGTTATTATGTTGATGTAAACCAATCATGTAAAATTGGTGACTTATTCATGTTATGTTACATGCAAGTTTTTAGGCCAAGACATGTATTATGTTTAGATCTACATTTAGATCTATGAAAATTAGATCCAAAACAAAAGTTCATATATACATGCGTAGTTGAACTTGTGTAATTCCATATGTTTAGGATTCATGTTTATTAGATCCAAATTAAAAAGTTCACATCCACATGTCTAGTTGAACTTGTGTAATTTTATATGCTTAAGGTTTATGTTTATTAGACCCAAAATAAAAGTTTACATTTACATGCCTAGTTGGATTTGGGTAATTTCATATGCTTAAAGACTCATGTTAGTTGGATTCAAAAATGCAAGTTCATTATATTATGCCACATTTACATGACACATGTTTAGCTAGATTCTTATAATTTTATGTTGTGTGAATGGTAGATGTTCCCTTCTTTCCCCTTTTGTATATAAGTTAGGCTAAGTTACGAGCCTAACATTCTATGTGAATTTTGCAAACGTATGACGGGGGTAAAGCTGGGAAAACCTTAAAAATAATTATTATTGGCATAATTTGGCTCATAAATAAGTGAATGGTTAGTGGCGTAAAAATGGTATAATTTATATACCAAAAATTGAAAATATGAATTAGAGGGTAAATGGGGCATGACTTGAATGTCAATAATTGTGGATAATTTACATATAAATTTGAAAGATAAATATGCAAATTAAGAAAAAGACGAATATACCTAACCCGAGGTTAGATTGAGATACGTTGTAAGACTGCCTAGAACCGCCCGGCACATTCAGCAACCATAACAATATATATCTAATGTGAGAGGTTAGTGCATCAAGCCCAAAAGAACCTGAGGTTAGACCGAGTTGCGGTGTAAGACTGCCCGGAACCGACCGGCTCATCCAGCAACCGCAACAATACATATCTAATGTGAGTGGTTGGTGCTTTAATGAATGGGTTAAAGCTTAGACAAGAATGGTAGGGTTAAGTTAATTAAGGCAACACTTAACCATTGCAACATGTTAACTAAACTGATGGGTGGGGTTAGGTTAATTTAGACACTTAACCATTTTAACATGTTGATTAGGAAACCCTAGTAACGGGGACCCACTTCAGCCGTAACCCACATAGATGTATCATGGTACCCTGAACTAGGCAGGGTGGCGCACGATTACTGGGATGATTATAAGCGGTTAAAACAACGGCAGGTGGTGCGTCAGTGTAGGTTCCGACGGAGTGCGGTCGTGCACGTACTCCGAAGTGAAAAAAAACAGGCACTGGGCATCAGTAGTTAAACTCTGTGCATCTTAAATTATGTCGGGTTGCCACCATAGGATTTGATACACCCCATGGTGGGACCAACACAGGTATCTACAATCATGTGGGGCCGAATGACGCAAGTGATAAGTGTATGCGAGTAGGAGTCGATCGATAAAAAGGGGATCATTTATCTTGAACACCTGATGCTAGTTGAAACACTTTTAAGGGGGTGCAGAGAAGTAAAAATGTGTGCGATATCATATTCAGTCTTATTATCTTAATCCTTGGATGTTGTCCTAGATTTAGTTTATTCAAGTCATAATCCTTTTTCTTGTTTACATGTTAAATAATTACTGGACTTACCAGACTCACGTTTGACCCATTTTCTTTTGTCTTCTTTTCCTTCGTTCCCCCCCCCCCCCCCCACCCCCGCCCCCCAGGTCCGCAGGGAGGGAATACTTCAGCTTAGATCGGATCATTTCCAGCTTGAAGAACGTAGATGTATTGGTTGGAATCTTTTTCCTTGGGCTATGGCTTTGGATACTCTCTTATTGGGGATTTATGCTGCCTTACTGTTGTTTTAATGCTTCTTTATGTTTTAATTCAAGACAGAGATTTTGTTGTTATAATTTGGAAGTTGTTTTGAAATAGCTGTTGTAATGTTTTATCTGAACCACGTATTTATGAAATAAAATTAGTTTTTCCACTGTTTATATGTCTGTCTTGTTAATTATCTGTATCGTTTACCTATAATGATCCACCAGAGTTAAGGCATTTCCTTTGTGAGTGACCTTAACGAAGGCGGGGTGTTTCATTATTTATCATTTGGTAGTGAGGCATTAAATAACAGGGGATGAGCGAATGAATATATATATATATATAATAAGGGATGAGAAAATGAATATATATATATATATATAAAGATACTCCGTTCCGTAATTAGGGGTCCACTCTCGATTAAATAAACAGCCATGTTCTAGTATAAAGGCTTCAGAAATATATGCGTAAACGTTCTATCTCCGTATCATAGTTTGGATATACTACCTTGGGAAGAGTAGTTAGAGTCATGCATAAATGTCTACAAGGTTAGACTAAAATCACTAACCATGGTAGGCATACATCTTGGGCTGAACCAAACGGGATACATCTATGTGTTATAATCTTTGTTGTACATTTCCTGTTCACCGGAATCTTGTTGTTCTGACCCTTCCTCATTACAACCTCCTAGGTTTTTAGAGAGGGTCAGGTTCTCACAGGTGTTTAGGTTTGGCTTTTGGTTCTCGTTCTCTCTCATGCTCGTTATTGGCAAAGTGATTTACTTTAAAATGTAGTTACTTGAGTTAATAATAGTCTATCCTATTTTGTTTCCACTGTGAGTTATCTTTATCGTACTCTGATTATGCTCGTTAACATATATTTGCATGTACCAGATTATACGCTTCGTGCTTGGATGTGTTCAAGTTTCAATTTTTGTCGAAATTTGGGCTTAGAAAAGTGTGGGGTGTTACACCTACTGCCTCGTTATAACTCTAACCATGGACTTGCTTTTTGTTGTTGTCATTGATACACATTCACTTGTTTCGAAATGTCCCTTGCTGTACTAAACTGCCTTCCCGCTAAATGTCCACTGATTTCATGTACACATCATGTACCTTTTTTTTTCTAATTACAAGCTTGAGCTTCTTCCTATTTGATGTTCCTATTTTCTGATTTGGCCGATAACTTGATGCACCACCATTCCATGCACTAGTACAAAATATGCTTTTTGCTTCGCCTCAGTTACATCATTCTTGACAATAACAGATGTAAATAATGATATTTGCATCGGCCCCATCAAAAAATCTGGTTCATATGGTACGAGAAAAGCGATAGATAATACAAAAATGCATTTTGCACTGGTTTTCTACAACAACCGAAGAAAATGCATGGACGCAAATAGTTGTCACTGAACCGGTTGTAAATACATTAGATAGTAATCATTCTGTACTCAAGTTTTTTTTTTTGGGCAAGGGAAGCCGTTTTTATAGTGGTCGTACCGCTTTATTATAGAAAGAGAAGCAACAGGTTCTCTGCACGTGCACAAAGAAACTAAATTGGTTTGAAGTGTCCAGTCACTATTGATACAGCAGAAATGCAAGATCACAAAAACTAAATAACATACAGCGAGGTAGTACAGCAAGAACTAAACCATGTCATAATAACACGGATAGTCCAAAAAACAACCTGTGTAGGATGTAATAATCCGCACAAAGGTCTCAAGGCGGGATGCCAAATCTTCCACGTAGAAAGAAGCCGGCAGGATGAAAATACGAGTCCTATCCCAGAAAGAGTCCTGTAGGAGAATCGAATTATCATAACCAATTTCACCTTCATCCAATAGCTTTAAATCATTGCCATCAGGGAGATAGAAGAGACGTCTTTGATCACCCTCAACTCCAATAAATGTGCAGAAATAATGCTCAGTATCATAACGCATACCGGAGGGGGATGCACCCGTGCACGTTCCCCCTCAACCTACAAGACATCAGGATCAGGGAGAACATCAGGCAATATAGGAAAGTTTGTACCAGGATATTTATCAGGAGATATAGGAACATCTGAAACTGGTGAAGCTTCAGGGCCAGGCGTAACAATGGGTGGATCAACCTCATGATCAAATTTCCTACCAGTCGGAACCCAAACTCTGACAAGAGGTCTAGGGAGAGGAGTCTTGGTAGGAGGAGGCAGATTATCATCAAGCTGACAAGCTTCGGTATAATGACCGAAAGATTTACATGAAGAACAATTTCTAATTTCCATTATACTTGACATCCACAAGAAGATCACGATTGTCAACACAAACTTTGATTTTGGAAGGCAATGGTTTGTCTGATGTAATTTCAATCATAACCCTAGCACATACTAGATTTTTCCTTGCAACAGTATTGGCATCAAAACAATTGAGCTTGCCAATATGGAAAGCAAGCCAATTTAGACCCAGCAGAGGTTGAAAAATAGAGGGAATATGAGTGAATTGTGTCCATACCGAAATTGAAAGAACCTGCTCACGAACTCTATTAATTGAAGCACTCCATGTAGTCACGGTAAAAGGTCTACCCTCAATAATTGATGGAGCAGCTTCGAGGACACGTAGCCTTTCTTGATCAGAAGAAAATTTGAAATAATAAAGACCATCAACTACTTTCATTGTCAAAGAAGCTCGGACTTGCCAAAAGTTACGACATGTTGAGTGCATGTTAACAGCTGGAGGTTTCGAGTCAAGAAAAAATCCTACAAGTTGGTCTGACCAAAATTTTGCTGCTTCGACATGGATTTCCTGGGGTAGTATTGAGCCAAGATCAGCATTAAGGTTTTCAAAACTCAGCGGCAAGTAAGCACTGGCAATTTGAGGTACGGAACCAAACAGCGATGTCCAACTCTTGGATGGCAATGGACTAGTGTTCAAAACAGTTGCGCTCATGTTAACAGGACTGGTGATATTGATATTTGCAGCCACGGTACTAGAGAAATTTTGTCGAACAGTTGGCTGGCTCTAAATAAAAACACCAGCCGCAGGAACTGGTGATGTAATACCAGACAAGCCACAAACCTCTTGCACACCGACATCATCAGTAACACCATTCGTATCATTTTCGCTCAAACTGAAACCCAAGTTGGATGGCAAAGTCGTTGAATCAAAACCCATTGTTAACGGCTCAAAAGCCACATTACAACCAATTGCACCAACAACATTAACATTACTCACACCCGAACCATAGGAATAGGCCATACTGACAGAGCTCGGGCTAACAAAGGTGAGATAGGGGACTTACCCAAACTTGGCGAAATTAAAGGAGCAGAAG
The DNA here is from genome assembly GCA_030737875.1 of Allium sativum. NCBI lineage: Eukaryota > Viridiplantae > Streptophyta > Magnoliopsida > Asparagales > Amaryllidaceae > Allium > Allium sativum. The sequence continues at coordinate 232,415,797 of CM060924.1, read as the reverse complement.
TTCCCCCAATTGGAGATGAAGGACCTGCAGCAGAGATCCCGATGATTAAATAGTCGAGAGAATGGGAAATAGGCCACATATATGTACACGGGGCGAGGAGGGGCAGTGTAGCAATCAAGGTCAGCATTAGTGTCAGAGAGAGAAAGAAGGGATTTTGCGCGGCTTACAGATCGCGTGGTGATGGAAGATAGCGTGATTTGGGCTTCTTCGTCTTGGCCATGAGATGGAAGAAGAAGTGCGATAAGGAAGGACGTGGTTAAGAAATGGAAGCGCAAGCAAAAACGATCTGAGCAGCCAATAGGGTTTTCGCCATTACGTGGTTTCTAAACGTGGTTTTTGTACTCAAGTTTGTTATATTCCTATAACCAAAGAAATAGAAATTTGTTAAATATATTCTATAAGAAATTGCGCCAGAAATTTAGAAATCTGTATGCTATGTTATTGAATTAAATTGTAAATCGATGATGAATTTGATCGTTTAAATGGGTATTCGATTGGATTTAGCTTCAATCCATTGTCATGCATGACATGGTCCCTATATCTTCCTCTGCCTCCACTTCATCTTCACCTCGCTTAGCCACTGGAGACTAGTCGTTAGGTATCAATCCAGCATATGTGATGGACGACCCACTTTAAAAACCGTACCTGATTGTCTTCCAACAATCACCTGTACTACACTGTATTTTATTATTGGTTATTATAACGGTGTTTGCGATCACCTAAAAAACCGGTCGGTTTTGCTTAAAAAAACCATTGGTTAATATTTTAATTTTAAATTATTAATTCAATTGATGCTTAAATTATTGCTTTAAGATTTGATTAATTTTTAACTTCTGTGTGAATTTGAGCTCCTAGTTTTGTTCTGGATATTTTTGCTCTTTTTATTAATTTTGATTGATAGGGATTTGCAGCTCTGAAAATTGTGTTTAGGAGAGTTCCAAATTTGATGGAATATTTTATAATTGTTACACTTAACTTCGGTAGAAAACTATTGTAACATATGCAAAATGTACAATATGATCACGGAATTGTATTTTTAATTCAATAAATAAACTTTAGTATTACACAATTATAATCTATAAAAAGTCCTATTTCAAAATATTTGTAATTGTATATACACTGATTAGTAATTACTGTTCCTTAAAACAGTTCAGATTGGGTTCTAACCAGGCAACTTTTATAAACTTGACACATCTGATTACAGTAAAATTATATGCTTTTGAATATATTTTGTCTAAAAATGACCCAGTTTGAGATAAATGCCAGTAAATAAAAGTCTAAAGCTATAAAATATTATACCTAAGAGAGTTTCCCCTCCTGTAATGTCATGATAACCCATCCCTCTTTGTACCTGCATCCAGTTTCTATTTGATTATTACATAAAAAGAATGTTTGTACGGCTGGGTTTTAGTGTATGTATGTGTGTGCTTGTGTTAGGGTGTTGCTACGTGAAACAACTTGTGTTTTGTGTGTGTTGGTTTGTAAATGTATTAGTTTGTGTGCATGGATTCCTGAGTATGCGCGTATGTTTAGATTTTGGATGTGTAAGTGTAAGCGTATGTATGTTTGTTGTGTGTTGTGCTAGGAGAGTGCATACGCAAATCTCAAAGAACCAAGGCTTGAACATGTATAAATTGTTTATGTGGGTGTTTTGAATATGGTAGCAGGTCATAAATATTTTAAGGTGTGAGTTATCATTTTTTAATGTTGTCAGTTTTGTGTTATTGGTATGTGTGTAAATGAAGCCAGTAAGGTTATGCATGAGTGGTTATTGTCTTGCTTTGGTTCCAGGGCTTAAAGTGAGCATTTTTCTCCTTCTTACTTTCTCATCTGAACTCTTGTACATGCAGCTTTTTGTAGAAATGTTGATTATATGATTTGTGTCTTTTTACGTGTAAAGAAAAGTTGTTACTACATTTGTCACTTATGTACATGCAACAAGAGAAATAGTAGTTTCCAACGGCCAGAGGACATTGGGGACCGTTGGAAACGCTGTTGGAAGCCGTTGGTCAACCGTTGGTATATAGATCAATGGTTTCCGACGACTAGCAATGCAAACAACGCCCATTTTCCAACGGCTTCCAACTGGTAGATATAGCCACGAGTCTCATATTTCTTATCAAAGGGACGTTGGAAAAGGATGGAAACCATTGCAAAAAAGCCATTTATCACTGTTGAAAACCGTTGATATACAATGACCAGTAGTCTGTTGCTCGCCGTTGGAAATCTGGTTTTTTTTTTTTACAGATTTCAGACATGCCTCTTCAAGCCACACACTACACATACAACCATCGTAACTGCTCCAATCTGAGCATATAACTCAAAATCTGAACCATATATACACCCAATCAAAATAAAAAATAAAAATCAAACACAAAACACACTAACTAACCAATATTTACATAACATACATCGCCAAAACATCGTAACCCATGTCCAAACGTAGCCAAAACAACACAAGCATGTCCAAACATCATAACCAATACATCATACCATCAACAAAGCATCATAACATGTCCAAACCATCAATATATACAACAAACATGTAGCAAGCCTCACCAACTCTCAAACCACAAACACAACCATGGCCAAACGCTAACCTGATCAAGTCTCTCCACCGGAAGATTAAGGTGGCGTATCGTACTGGGCAATGAACCCCGCTATCTTTTGACTAAGCAACTCCATCTGCTGGTCACGCCGATCCTCACGGTCACGAAGCACCGCAATTTCTTCTTTTAGCTGTTCGATTACTTCCTTGTCCTGAGCCCTCTGATACGCCTCCTGAGATGACCTAACCTGTATCATTTACAAGTACATGTATAATAAGTCATATCATAATTTTTTTTTATTGACAATATTGTTGTCTTTGTTTTACTTAAACTAAATGATCTTATTTTATCATTAATAAGATGTCATTCCAATGTATTTTTAAATGTATTCGAAAGTACTTTGTATAAAAGTAACTGATTATTTTAATTTGAATTTTACATGTAACGAGGAAGAATTTCGCTCAATCCGAATCGATCGCTAAACTGACCAAGACCGTTCGAAACCCCTGATTGTTTTGAGAACACGACAAATCAGAACGGAAACGGAAGAACATTTCATTGTATATTACAACAATTCCAGAATATAAGAATATACAGAGTATGAATAAATATTACACAGAAAATATCAGAGATTTTAAATTACATTTAAATATATCGTAGTAGAAAAACAATACAGAGCACAACTGAAAACAGATACACAGATACAGAGCTTTTCGAATATCATGCCAGCTGAAAACCAGGATCCTGTGAATATAAATCTGCAAAACCAAAACTACTAGCTGCCCATGTGGAAAATAGGGCACCCAGAGTTTAGGTTAAAACAATAAACTCCAGGTCAGTCATGTGACTGATGTGAGAACTAAAACAGTTATTATCTTCATTTTAAAGTTAAGTAAATCAAGGGACTACGCCGTATAACACGGAACAGGTTTCCTCCCACGAATACCAGTGCATAAAACAACAGCGCAATGCTAAATAAAGAACAATGAAGCTATTATAAGACCCAGGTCCCATCAGCCGGAGGATAGGGTTTTACCTTACAATAGCCAAAGCATGCTTGATACGCTAAATTTCATGTTTTATTATTACTATAAGTGTATAGTGTCAAAACAATTTCAATCATAAATATCAATCATAGACGGCATAAGTGCTCCATACCACTATGTCGCCATATATAGGTATACAATCAAAACAGCAAAGTCACATATTGGAAGTTGGATTTCCATCTGTGAACCGAGGCAAAAGAGAGTCCTCACCGATTCGAGGCGCTCTAGCCCGTGTCTCAGGACCCAGACTCAGGTGGACCCTTGAATCGTCAGGGCCAGTCCACCGATGTGGATTAAACTTAAACCCTAGACACTGCGTTTCCCTACCCTATGGGGTGTCAATGAGTCCACTGACTCCATTGGATCCACATAGTCACTGATATATCTGAGGCGCCTCGCAACAGCAACAACCACATAAGTCAAACTCGTCAGGGCGTGTAAAACCACTGACGCCACTTCTAGCTAGAAGGAAACGTATGCCCTCCCTGAAGTCCTCTCCCGTTTCTGGTTCACAACCGGGGTGTGAGGATCGTGAATCAACGTTACACAAAGCTATGCCACACAGGCCGTGCTTTGATCATCAACCACAAGACTTTGCTTCTCAACAGAAGCCCTGATCATTTGCCACTTAGGCATGCCACACAGGCAATTCACTCCATGCGATTGATATCTACCAATATATAACACCTAAGCTCGTACGTCTCAACGAAGGGCGTTAAGCAAGAGAATAAATTCTCCGCCACCAAACAGATATATATTTAATAGAAATTAATCACACAGAATAAAATCCAATGTCAGACACACGGTCCATTTACAAGTTCGTTCTGGTTCTGAATGAAACCGGAGGCACCTTGTACCTCGCATATCCATCGATCTCCAAGTACGTCTGGACGATCACCAACTGATTCCCTCCTCTTGGGTATACAGCCCAATCAAGATCATCAGTAATCACCCAAACGATGTGAAGACCTCCGGTTATCGACCACCGTCTTCATCTTCGACACATCATCGAATCAGTTAATCAGAATGGGATAAACTCGGTCTTTCTGAATAACTCGCGTATATAATAAAACAAGTGTTACATAAACACAACATACGCCTCATTCCAATCCATCAATCACTAACCGTAAATTAGTAAGAGAACAATTCCCCAAATATTAACCCCGAAGGCCGAAACCAACATCAGATCAATACCCAAGAAACCATTTATCTTAACTAATCTTCAGTTAGTTTCTAAATTTCACATTCTTAGGGAAAAGTTCCCGTTAATTTTATCAAAGATAAATTCTTTAAATTTATTCTTTAATCTCCTTTTGAATATCAATTCAAATTAGTCGGGATTAGCGAACCATACCGGAGTTATCATTTATTTTATTTCTCAATCCCAACCTATTCATCCCATGAAGTAAAACGGGTAATACTTCATATGTAACACCACGGTGTTATCTGTAAATTCAATTACCCTTTCACGTTCAAATCTAATTAAAGATTTAACAATCGCCTGGACCAGAACTGGTGATACTCCATTCTCGATTATTTCAATCTAATTAAAGATTCATTAAAACTCCGTTTGGTTTTAATCTTCCCAATAATCACTATCAATGATTATTTAACTTAGGAAATCATATCCTGTCTTTAACTGGGTTAAAGAACCAATGTCATTTAAAACACGGTTCACTATAAACCCAAAATCACATTCCATTAATTATCGGGTTAAAGAACAAGTGTTATTTAAAACACCGTTCATGATAAACCCAAAAATCAATTCAAATTCAGTTCCAATTAAATACCATTTAATTGGTACACTTCATTAAATCTAACTAAAAAGATTTAATCCTTTTCTCAACTGGGTTTAAGAACAGTGTTAATGAAGACACCATTCACGACAAACCCAAATCCCATTTGATATTAAATACAAGGCTCTAAATAGAAAATATATCAGCTTATATTCAATATCAAATTCTACGACCAACAAATATCGTATTGGAAATAACGATATAAATATATCTTTCAAATTTCCATAACACTATCTGTGTAATCACGAAATCCAATCATCGAAATATTCCAAAGGCAATTTTGATTCAAATCCATTTCCACTTTATACATTGGAAATTTTGGTTATTTTCAAAACCATTTCAAATCCACTTTATTTATTTTAAAAATAAATGGGATTATAATTCTAGTTCAAAACTGGTTTATTTCGATAAAATTTATTTTTATCTTTTCAAATTTGGAATTTTTCATCTCAAGTCTTCACAAATCATTTCTTATGATTTTACACAAACTATTACTATTTTTAATAATTTTATCAAGGCCCGTACAGTCGATTTCCATCAATGGCCATCGAACTGCACTTACAACGACCTTTGCCGAATTTTATTTGGACATAATTCCAAATCCAACCGTTAGATTTCTAATTTCTAATATTCGTTAGAAAGCTCTTTTCGATACGAACCTAACGGTTCTAGTTTTAGGAGAATCCGACGGTCAGATCTCCCGTAATATCCATTCGAAGTCAATGGTTGAAATTCGCGAACTGTCGCGGCGCGTTCTATTCTGGTCATTATATTATATATATAATATATATAATATATACTTTGGTCGATTTCCTTTTTAAACGTATTTTATAAATCATTTTAAGTTCATTTTCAAAATGATTTCAACTTCATAGAATCAAAATGGAATATTTCATATCATTAATCTATAAATGATAATATTTTCAAAACATTATATTTTAAAATCACTTCCTTTTCTATATTTGTTATAAAAATGAATAAAATCGATATAAATATCGTTCACATCAAAATGGCGTAAATCTAATCAATACGGCTTTATATATTTCAATAACTTCATTATTCTATTGAACAAATGAATATTTTCTTCAACACATGAATTTTCTTTTATTCAACACATGAATTTAATTCTATTCAACACATGAATATATATTCTATTCAACACATGAATGGTTTCAACACATGAATATTCTCAACATATGAGTACTGTCAACACCTGACTATTTTGTTTATTCTACACATGAATATAATTTACTTTCTAAATTGGAATGAGACCCACTCAATTACCATATAATATTACTTATGTGGATTCCATACAACACATGTATATAATTGCAACGATAAATCATCAACAATCATCCAGAGTGCACCATACAACTGCATAAGCATTAAATATAAATAATTAACGCTTACATAGTCTGTCAACCCATCGATTGACATAAACTAAACAACTGGGATTAGTGTACGTCAAATATCATCCTAATACCCGTGTGGGGTTTCAAATCAACAAACATAGATTTTTATTTGTGCAGTTGGGCGATGTGTAAAATTTATCGTCCCAATCAATATCAGTCAAATCGGTGTACATAAACAAATCGTTCGATTTGTAAATGAAAAATTATTTTACTTCAACACATGAATATATATTTTATTTCAACACATGAATATATATTTTATTTCAGCACATGAATATATATTTTATTTACACGTTAAAAATTATATTTTTAACTATAAAATATTTTATTCCATTCCACATCACACAACAAAATTTCACAACACATCAATCAAACAAACAAGTCATCCATGGTTTGTGGACGACGGGTGTCGGGTGCTGCTAAGCACCGTCTGCATCCTAGTATATATTTCAAACTAGAAATAAATTAAATGTGAGGAGTTCTCACCGATTGCTAAACCAAACGCCACGACTCTTCTTATGTAGGAAATCTTCGTCGTGCTCGCCTTTTGTCACTTTCGTAGCCCGTATTCCCTACATATATAAAAATCACATTTTCATATTGTTGCTATGTATATAAAAATCACATTTTTATTTTCTATATTATATAAAAATCATATTTTTATTCTTTCTATAATATAAAAATCATATTTTTATTCTTTCTGTAATATAAAAATCATATTTTTAATTCGCCACTAGATAAATAAAAATCACCTTTTTTTTAGCTACTTTACAAATGAAAATCTCGTTTTTTATAAATCAAATTTTATAAATAAAAATCATTCCCCTTTTCATAACATTTCATGAAAACATATAAATAAAAATCTAATTTTTACGCTTCATTCGCATATGGAAAAATCTCATTTTTATCGCATATCTATATACATAAAAGTCATAGCTTTATTTCATATAAAAGTTACATTTCTACACAACTAAAAATCATACTTTTAGGGTTAAAAATCTTAACTTTATATTGTATAATGTCATACATACTTTGATGGCAACTCAATGAGTAAATTTAAATAATTACATGAAGTAAAATATAATAAAACTCACTTTTTACTGTTCAAAGGGGGAGGAGGGCTGCTAGGCGGTGCAGGAGGCGGTAGTTGGTCGGAGTAGGCGGCTACAGGGCATCGACGGTTTTCTTTTTTGGGGGTTGTGGGTTTCGAATGGGGGAGAGAAGCCAGGAGGGCGAGCAGAGGAGGGGGGTGTCGAGGTTGGAAGCGCCGGCCTGGGGAGGCACGGCGGTGAAGGCGGCGGAATTCTGATGAGGGCGGCGGCGGTTTTAGCGGGCAAGGGGAGCGATGGGTCTGGGTTAAGGGATGGATCGGGTTTTTTTTTCCTTCTGAAATGTGAACTCAACCGGGGAGGGGGGCATGGGAGAGATAAAGGGAAGGTTTTTATATATATAATATTTAATTAATTTAAATTCTAAAAGCAACTTTTTATTTTCAACCCGAAATCGAACCCACCGACTGTCGTCTCTAGCTAATTACCCCTATTCCGAACACAATGGGATATGTATCGTAAGATGATTCGATCGTTTCAATCAGTTTTCATCAAATTAAAATTTAAATATATATATATATATATATATATATATATATATATTCAATTCGAATGCACATTTTAATTTACCGAGGCCACATACCAACTCTAAAAATTCCCAAAAATATTTTCTAGCTTCGCATTGACGATACGGTTCTAACAAAACTAATTTCGTCAAATTCTGTGACCGTTTGAAAAATGGTCATTTTCCAATCGATTAAAATCAACTAAAATTGGTCAAACGCGTTTTCCTTTGCCGCGCTCACATATTGATTCAGAAAATTACGAATTTTGAAACATAGCAATAACTTGACATCACGGATCCAACAAAATTGGTTTCGTCAAAAACCGAGGTCGTTTGCAAAATTTCCATTTTTAAGGGTCAGAATTCCACAGTGATTATTCTGAATTTTCAACAGGACATAACTTTTTATTCTCGCTATGAAATTTCAATTTTTTGGATTCGTTGGAAAGATATTATCAGTTAGATTCTAATATTTTTGGTTTCGCTAAAATCCGGTTTATTTTGAATCCTGCGCATTCATTTGAACTTTGAAGTCGAATTTTCAAACTACCGCACCATTTTCAATTCCTTTTATATTTAAAATAAAATATTTATATTCTAACAACGATTCAAATAAATATATACGTTCTATTTCTATTCAAAATAAATTTCTCGTCGTTATTATTTAAAATAAATCATTTTAAATATTCAAAATTCATCAAAATTGTCAAAATAAAAATTTTAAATTGGCTCATATTTCCGGGTTATTACAATCTCCCCCACTTAAAACTTTTCAACTCCGAAAAGGAACAAAGCTGAAAGTTGTTTTACAAACCAACTCAACTTCCATTATTTTCATCAAGGCTTAAGTTCTTCAACTTTTCAGTTTCTATGAACTTTTCAAATTTTTCAAAAATTTGGCTAACACCCTGAATTTTCGAAAAATTTCGCCATAACCTCCCCTGCACCGGGAGCTTCAGGATATTTCAAATAGCCTCCCATGGCTCATCAATCCAAAAAGAAAAAGAAACAGCCAAGCGGCTAGCCAATCGGCTCATAAAATCACCCAAACCCAAGAAATACAATAAACATGTACCTATTTGTCGGGCAAACAATTTTATTCCTCTTCTCTAGCCTCCTTGCTATGACTTGTTCAATGTAAGTACATGTATATGTATGCAAATGCGATAAATTTTCAATATAATTCACCATTTGGTTCAATTTGGCTAAAGGTTCAACATTTAATTAATTCAACCAATAATCAAACAACACAACCAGCAATCAATTAGTTGATTATCTTTTCAAATTCATAACTTTAATACATAGTCCAAAAATCAGATTTTTGATCCCAAATCACAACAATAAGCCCTATCTAATTTTGGTTCTCACACCAGTCAATTGGAAATATATAGATATCACACCTTCGAAACTCGAGCACAAATACTGATGATGTCCGGACATCACCAGAATTATCCCCGAGCGACTAGAGTGTGATTCCATATCTATCCAGTATATTAAAACATCAAATACACGCGGATCAGACGTATACGCAAAGTCTTTATATACTTGATTGTCCAAATTGAATACAACTAAATATTTAAATACGAATAATTGAATTTAATTTTCAAAACAAAACTTGTTTTCACTTTAAAGATATACTCTTCACACTCGTTCTAGGATACTGCTGATCCCATCTCAAACAAGTCATTCTTATTTGGTATTAATAATCCAATCTCTGATGAATCCTTTCGTTTGGTTCTAATGTTCCTTGTTCTCCAGGCTCTGTAAACCAAAGCTCTAATACCAAATGTAACGAAGAAGAATTTCGCTTGATCCGAATCGATCGCTAAACCGACCAAGACCGTTCGAAACCCCTGATTATTTTGAGAACACGACAAATCAGAACGCAAACGGAAGAACATTTCATTGTATATTACAACAATTACATCAGAATACAAGAATATACAGAGTATGAATAAATATTACACAGAAAATATCAGAGATTTTAAATTACATTTAAATACATCGCAGCGGAAAAACAATACAAAGCACAACTGAAAACAAATACACGGATACAGAGCTTTCCGAATATCATTCCAGTTGAAAACCAGGATCCTGTGAATATAAATCTACAAAACCAAAACTACTAGCTGTCCGTGTGGAAAATAGGGGCACTCAGAGTTTATGTTAAAACAATGAACGCCAGGTCAGTCATGTGACTGGTGTGAGAACTAAAACAGTTATTAATCTTCATTTTAAAGTTAGGTAAATCAAGAGACCACGCCGTATAACACGAAACGGGTTTCCTCCCAAGAATACCAGTGCATAAAACAACAACGCAATGCTAAATAAAGAACAATGAAGCTATTATAAGACCCAGGCCCCATCACACAATGCAAAACAAGCCGGAGGATAGGGTTTTACCTTATAAGAGCCAAAGCATGCTTGATATGCTAAGTTTCATGTTTTATTATTACTATAAGTGTATAGTTTCAAACAATTTCAATCATAAGTATCAATCATAGACGGCATAAGTGACCCATACCACTATGTCGCCATATATAGGTATACAATCAAAACCGCAAAGTCATGTATTGGAAGTTGGATTTCCATCTGTGAACCGAGGCAAAAGATATTTCTCACCGATTCGAGACGCTCTAGCCTGTGTCTCAGGACCCAGACTCGGGTGGGCCCTTGGATCGTCAGGGCCAGTCCACCGATGTAGATTAAACTTAAACCCTGGACACAACGTTTCCCCACCCTACGGGGTGACAACGAGTCCACTGACTCCATCGGCTCCACATAGTCACCGATATATCCGAGGCGCCTCGCAACAGCAACAACCACATAAGTCAAACTCGTCAGAGCGTGAGAAACCACTGACGCCACTTCTAGCTAGAAGGAAATACATGCCCTCCCTGAAGTCCTCCCTCGTTTCTGGTTCACAACCGGGGCGTGAGGCTCGCGAATCAACATAACACAGAGCTATGCCACACAGGCCGTGCTTTGATCATCAACCACAAGACTTTGCTTTTCAACAGAAGCCCTGATCATTTGCCACTTAGGCATGCCACACAGGCAACTCACTCCATGCGATTGATATACACCAATATATAACCCCTGAGCTCATACGTCTCAGAGAAGGGCGTTAAGCAAGAGAATAAATTCTCCGCTGCCAAACAGATATATATTTAATAGAAATCAATCTTACAGAATAAAATCCAATGTCATACACACAGTCCATTTACAAGTTCGTTCAGGGTCTGAATGAAACCGGAGGCACCTTGTACCTCGCATATCCATTGTTCTTCAAGTACGTTTAGACGATCACCAACTGATTCCCTCCTATTGGGTGTACAACCCAATCAAGATCATCAGTAATCACCCAAACGATGTGAAGACCTCCGGTCTTCGACCACCATCTTCATCTTCGACACATTGTCGAATCAGTTATTCAGAATGGGATAAACCCGGTCTTTCTGAATAGCTCGCGTATATAATAAAACAAGTGTTATGCAAACACAACATACGCCTCATTCCAATTCATCAGTCACTAACCGTAAATTAGTAAGAGAACAATTCCCCAAATATTAACCCCGAAGGCCGAAACCAACATCAGATCAATACCCAAGAAACCATTTATCTTAACTAATCTTCAGTTAGTTTCTAAATTTCACATTCTTAGGGAAAGGTTCCCATTAATTTTATCAAAGATAAATTCTTTAAATTTATTCTTTAATCTCCTTTTGAATATCAATTCAAATTAGTCGGGATTAGCGAACCATACCGGAGTTATCATTTATTTTATTTCTCAATCCCAACCTATTCATCCCATGAAGTAAAACGGGTAATACTTCATATGTAACACCACGGTGTTATCTATAAATTCAGTTACCCTTTCACGTTCAAATCTAATTAAAGATTTAACAATCGCCTGGACCAGAACTGGTGATACTCCATTCTCGATTATTTCAATCTAATTAAAGATTCATTAAAACTCCGTTTGGTTTTAATCTTCCCAATAATCACTATCAATGATTATTTAACTTAGGAAATCATATCCTGTCTTTAACTGGGTTAAAGAACCAATGTCATTTAAAACACGGTTCACTATAAACCCAAAATCACATTCCATTAATTATCGGGTTAAAGAACAAGTGTTATTTAAAACACCGTTCATGATAAACGCAAAAATCAATTCAAATTCAGTTCCAATTAAATACCATTTAATTGGTACACTTCATTAAATCTAACTAAAAAGATTTAATCCTTTTCTCAACTGGGTTTAAGAACAGTGTTAATGAAGACACCATTCACGACAAACCCAAATCCCATTTGATATTAAATACAAGGCTCTAAATAGAAAATATATCGGTTTATATTCAATATCAAATTCTACGACCAACAAATATCGTATTGGAAATAACGATATAAATATATCTTTCAAATTTCTATAACACTATCTGTATAACCACGAAATCCATTCATCGAAATATTCCAAAGACAATTTTGATTCAAATCCAATTCCACTTTATACATTGGAAATTCTGGTTATTTTCAAAACCATTTCAAATCCACTTTATTTATTTTAAAAATAAATGGGATAATAATTCTAGTTCAAAACTGGTTCATTTCGATAAAATTCTATTTTTATCTTTTCAAATTTGATATTTTTCATCTCAATTCTTCACAAATCATTTCTTATTATTTTACACAAATTATTACTATTTTTAATAATTTTATCAAGGCCCGTACAGTCAATTTCCAACAACGGCCATCGAACTGCACTTGCAACGACCTTTTCCAAATTTGATTTGGACATAATTCCAAATCCAGTCGTTAGATTTCTAATTTATAATATACATTAGAAAGCTCTTTTCGATATGATCCCAACGGTTCTGGTTTTAGAAGAATCCGACAGTCGGATCTCCCGTAATATCCATTCGAAGTCCATGGTTGAAATTCGTGAATTGCCGCGGCGCGGCGCGATGCGTTCTATTCAGGCCATTATATTATGTATATAATATATACTTCGTCGATTTCCTTTTTAAATGTATTTTATAAATTGTTTTAAATTCGTTTTCAAAACGATTTCAACTTCATATTCAATTTCGAATCAAAATTGAATATTTCATATCATTAATATATAAATGATAATATTTTCAAAACGTTATATTTTGAAATCACTTCCTTTTCTATATTCGTTATAAAAATTAATAAAACCGATATAAATATCGTTCACGTCAAAATGACGTAAATCTAATCAACACGGCTTTATATATTTCAATAACTTCATTATTCTATTCAACAAATGAATATTTTCTTCAACATGTGAATTTTCTTTTATTCAACACATGAATTTTATTCTACTCAACACATGAATATATATTCTATTCAACACATGAATATTCTTAACACATGAGTATTGTCAACACCTGACTATTTTGTTTATTCAACACATGAATATAATATATTTTCTAAATTGGAATGAGACCCACTCAATTGCTATATAATATTACTTATATGGATTCCATACAACATATATACATAATTGCAACGATAAATCATCAACCATCATCCAGAGTGCACCACACAACTGCATAAGCATTAAATATGAATAATTAACGCTTACACAGTCTGTCAACCCATCGATTGACATACAACTAAACAATCGGGATTAGTGTACGTCAAATATCATCCCAATACCCGTGTGGGGTTTCAAATCAACAAACATATATTTTATTTGTGCAATTTGGGCGATGTGTAAAATTTATCGTCCCAATCAATATCAGTCAAATCGGTGTACATAAACAAATCGTTCGATTTGTAAATGAATATTTATTTTGCTTCAACACATGAATACGTATTTTATCTCAACATATGAATATATATTTTATTTCAACACATGAATATATATTTTATTTACATGTTAAAAATTTTATTTTTAAATATAAAATATTTTATTCCATTCCACATCACACAACAAAATTTCACAACACATCAATCAAACAAACAAGTCATCCATGGTCTGTCGACGATGGGTGCCGGGTGCTGCTAAGCACCGTCTGCATCCTAGTATATATTTCAAACTACAAATAAATTAAAGGTGATGAGCTCTCACTGATTGCTAAACCAAACGCCACGACTCTTCTTATGTAGGAAATCTTCGTCGTGCTCGCCTTTCGTCACTTTCGTTGCCCTTATTCACTACATATATAAAAATCACATTTTTATATTGTTGCTATGTATATAAAAATCACATTTTTATTTTCTATATTATATAAAAATCATATTTTTATTCTTTCTGTAATATAAAAATCATATTTTTATTCTTTCGATAATATAAAAATCAATTTTTTAATTCGCTACTACATAAATAAAACTCACCTTTTTATTTAGCTACTTTACAAATGAAAATCTCATTTTTATAAATAAAATTTTATAAATAAAAATCATTCCCCTTTTCATAACATTTCATGAAAACATATAAATAAAAATCTAATTTTTATGTTTCATTCGCATATGGAAAAATCTAATTTTAATCGCAAATCTATATACATAAAAGTCATAGCTTTATTTCATATAAAAGTTACATTTCTATACAACTAAAAATCATACTTTTAGGGTCAAAAATCTTAACTTTATATTGTATAATGTCATACATACTTTGATGGCAACTCAATGAGTAAATTTAAATAATTACATGAAGTAAAATATAATAAAACTCACTTTTTACTGTTCAAAGGGGGAGGAGGGCTGCTAGGCGGTGCAGGAGGCGGCGGTTGGTCAGAGTAGGCGGCTACAAGGTGTCGGCGGTTTTCTTTTTTGGGGGCTGTGGGTTTCGAATGGGGGAGAGAAGCCAGGAGGGCAAGCAGAGGAGGGGGTGTCGAAGTTGGAAGCGCCGGCCTGCGAAGGCACGGCGATGAAGGCGGCGGAATTCTGATGAGGGCGACGGCGGTTTCAACGGGCAAGGGAAGCGATGGGTCTGGGTTAGTGGATGGATCGGGGTTTATTTTTCCTTCTAAAATGTGAAGTCGGGGGGGGGGGGGGGGGGTGGGAGAGATAAAGGGAAGGTTTTTTTATATATAATATTTAGTTAATTTAAATTCTAAAAGCAATTTTTTATTTTCAACCCGAAATCGAACCCACGGACTGTCATGTCTAGCAAATTACCCCCATTCCGAACACAATGGGATATGTATCGTAAGATGATTCGATCGTTTCAATTAGTTTTCGTCAAATTAAAATATAAATCTATATATATTCAATTTGAACGCATATTTTAATTTACCGGGGCCACATACCAGCTCTGAAAATTCCCAAAAAATATTTTCTAGCTTCGTATTGATGATATGGTTCTAACAAAACTAATTTCGTCAAATTCTATGACCGTTAAAAAAATGGCCATTTTCCAGTTGATTAAAATCAATTGAAACTGGTCAAACGCGTTTTCCTTTGCCACGCTCACATTTTGATTCAAAAAATTAAAAATTTTGAAACCTAGCAATAACTTGACATCACGGATCCAAAAAAAGTGGTTTCGTCGAAAACCGAGGTCATTTGCAAAATTTCCATTTTTAAGGGTCAGATTTCCACAGCGACTATTCTGAATTTTAAACAGAACATAACTTTTTATTCCCACTATGAAATTTCAATTTTTCGGGCTCGTTGGAAAGATATTATCAGTTAGATTCTAATATTTTTGGTTTTTCTAAAATCTGGTTTATTTTGAATCCTGTACATTCATTTGAACTTTGAAGTCGAATTTTCAAACTACCTCTCCATTTTCAATTCCTTTTATATTGAAAATAAAATATTTATATTCTAACGATGAATCAAATAAATATATACGTTCTATTTCTATTCAAAATAAATTTCTCATCTAAAACACCCCACCCTCCATTAAGGTCACTCACAAGAGACTGCCTTAACTTTGCTGGAGGTTTGTAAGTAAAAGTCACAGATAAAACACAAGACAGATATAAACACATATATATATATAAGCAGCGGAAAACATCAGACTTTTATTTCATAAAATACTTGTTCATATAACACATTTCCATAATTGTCTCATAACAGCTTCCAAAACATTACAACATTATTTCTGTCTTGGTTTTTAAATAAAGAAGCATAAAACGTGATTAAAACTGCATAAATCCCCATAGTGTGACCAACAGCCATAGCCAAGGAAAGAGACTCCAAACCATACATCAACTATCTTGAAGCTTTTAGAGAATCTGACTAAGTTGAGTTATTTCCTCCCTGTGGACCTGGGGGGGAAACGGAAGAAAAGAAGACGAAAGAAAATAGGGTCAAACATAAAGCCTGGTAAGTCTAGTGACTCTTCGGTATGAGAATAAAAATAAGGGCATGATAGGTATAAACTGGAAACATGATAGTATCATAAACTAAGATAGAGTAGTTTTGAAACGAATATACTATCGCACCCCACACTATATCTCTGCACCTACTTGTATTATCTTAATTGTCACCCCATGCTGGAGGTAAAGTGATCCCCTTTTCTGAAGATCGGCTCCTACTCGCATAATCATCTGTGTCTTACGGCCCCCAGAGATTGTACATACTTATGCTGGCCCCACCATGGGGTGTATCAAGTCCCATGGTGGCGACCTGACACAAACCTTAGAATGCATAGGTTATACTACTGGTGCCCCCAGTGCCCTGTTTGTATTCTCCGAAGTGTGTGCACGCCCGCACTCCGTTAGAACCCACATTGTTGCACCCACCGTCGTCGCTTTGACCGCTTACAATCAGCCTAGTAATCTTGTCCCACCCTGCCTAGTTTCAGGGTACCATGATACCGAATTGGATTACTGCTGAAATGGGTCCCCGTTACTAGGGTTTTCTAGTCAAACATGTTAAGTGGTTAAGTGTCTGTATTTACCTAACCCCACCCATCAATTTCATTAACATGTTGAATTGGTTAAGTGTTTTAGTTAACTTAACCCTACCATCCTGACTTGTCTGTCCTTAGACTTTTAAAGCATCGACCACTCACATTAGACAGATATTGTTACGGTTACTGGATGTGCCGGTCGGTTCCGGGCAGATTTATACCGTAACTCAGTCTAACCTCGGGTCCTTATTAGGCTCAATGCTTAACCACCCACATTGGATAGGTATTGTTGCGACTACTGGACAGCCGGGTGGGTCCGGGCAGATTTACATCACAACTCAATCCAAACTCGTGTTAAGCATATTCGTATTTTCTAAATTTACATATTTGTCTTTATTTCTGAATATATGTAAATTTGTCAACAATTAAATGTTATGGCCCACATTCCAAGATTAACATTTTTGGTATGAGAATTTATACCGTTTAAATGCCACCAATTTTGGCATGTGACAAACATGCCAATTTCATATATTTTTATGTTAAGTTTTATTAATATTCCCAACGTTACCCCGTTTAAACATTAGGCTAAGAATCTTAGCCTAATTTTCATTTGTATAGTCTTAACATATAATATTAGGCTAAAAACTTAGCCTAATTTAGTGCACACAAATAGGCATAAGGGAATTCATAAACATAAACATGACATAGATGTAAACTTGGCATAGTCAGTATGAACATCATAGGTGTGAACTTGCAAAATAGCCAAAATGAATGTCATATATGTGAACTTGCAAAATAGTTAATATACATATATATGAATTTGCAACATAGCCTAAATCAATTTTACATATATGTGAATTTGCATTGAAATGTGGGTCTAACCAAATAGGTGTCACATGAATTAGCCCATGATTTAGACAACATAAGTCTAACTTGTTTTTGGGTCTAGGCATGACATCGAACATCACTAGCACATGACAAGAATATGACATTTTCATAAATATGTATAACTTTATGACAAGGGTGTGAACTAGTTCCAATCGCATATCTAATTACAACATGAAATATGCACTAAAGTGGATCTTGACATGGATCAAATTAGAAACTTGCAACTTTTGTATAAACATAGGTGCATGTATATGAACATAACCATTTAGGCATCAAGATTATTGCATAAAGCATATACATGAGGTTCTAATCACAAACAACCTATATAATCATATAAACATGAACTATACAACTTGCTTGTGATGTTGTTGTCATTCTAAAAGTACAATAGGATCAACATCAATCTTAATTATACCACAAACATCCCAATTTCAGTCGCAACACAATCATTTCAATACATAGATATTAATTAACATCGTCATTACATAATAGCACAATTCCACTTCCAATTTACATCGAATCAAGTCTTAGTTTTATTCTCATCGGAAAAATCACTATACTTACAACGAACGACGAACTTGGATTCTGGATTCTGAATTCTAGATTTGATATTCTTTCCTTTGAGTAGACTAACGTTGTTTTGGTTCGTGTTTTGCTTTAGTATTGGCTTGTCTCTAGGCTTTCTAACTGATGGCCACTCCTAGTTTCTTTCCAGCAGCATGGACGACTTTAGTATTATATTATTTGTGTGAATTTAGGGTTAGACTTGAGTTGTATTTATAGAATTTCAATCTAATTAGAGCCGTCGATGAAGCTAGAGTGAATCCAAGCCATCCATCTCAAGAGAAGCCAATCAGAAAATGACATGTAAGCCCTAGTGACTCAGCCAAGCCTCAGAATTCGACCAGACCCTGACCAGGCCAGCCAGGGCCTGACCAACAGGTCTTTCTGGCCTGGGCGCACTTGGCAGGTGCGCCAGTGCTAAAATTGTACTGGCGCACTTCCCAAGTGCGCCAGTTCAATTTTTTTCTGGCGCACTTCCCAAGTGCGCCAGTGCATTCTGACCCGTTTCTGGTTTTCTGCCCAACTTCGTTCGTTCATATCTTCTTCATACGGTATCCTTTTTACGCAAACTTGGACTCTATCTCAAGCAGAATTTCGTGACGAACGAAATGGCGTAACCCATTTCCCTTGATTTCATCATTTAGAATTAATTATACTTTAATTTTTTAAGTTACAGTTGATAGAAAATTTGGGGTGTTACATTCTCCCCTCCTTAAAGGATTTCGTCCCCGAAATTTTCAAGTCTAGGAGAACGTAAGTCCTAACATCCAATCGTCCATCTACTCAATCAACAAACACAGGCATCCATTGTCCTTAAAAGACTTCTAATGCTTTATGATTATATGCAGTGTGTGTATATGTCCTTAACTAATGCAATATCAGGCGGTCTACTGATCCAGTTGACCTCCTTAATGCAAATCATGTAAGTGTCATGAATCCATTATGTATGCAAATTTGTCCTTATTCATAATTCTACATGAGTGCGCAACCATCAATACAAATGCGACATCCATATGACAACATATCAAGTTTCAACCACATACAAATATGAATACATATATGCATATGCAGTATGAAGTGATTGAGCTGATCTAAAACCTAGGTTGTGTGTGTACATGCATCCACGAGCAACCACTAGCAATCACTTGCAGCCATCAACCCTAACATGTTTCAAATACATGTTTTAAAGAAGAATTTTTTCCCTATGCTTATTTCTTTTGTTGCGGACTATAAATGATTTTCTTGCCTATGCAATGCTTTCATGAAGGAGAACAGTCGATCGTCTAGCATGTTCATATTGCATGGAAGAAACATGAGTGTTTTTTTTTATGCATGGAAAGAAAATTTCGTGGTTCAAATATCATTGATGTTTTCTCCATGTTAATCATCTCTTAAGAGGAAACAAGAAAAAAAATTAGCTACTACAGTAGAAACCAGACAATCACCAATGATATGGTCAAGCGAAGACATATACGAACTGGTTAGGAACAATCCAAAGATATTTGAAACTAGAGTGTAAACAGAAATTGAAGGCAAATTGATTGTTCATAATTGGTGCAAACAATCTATTTTTTGGGAGTTGTCGTATTGAAAACATCTTCTGCTTCGCCATAATATAGATCTGATGCACAACAAAAAAAATGCATTTGATAGTATCTTTAACACAAATTTGAATGTCAAAGGGAAGACTAAGGATGATTTGAAACCAAGACGCGATATAGAAGAATTATGCAAACGTCCTGAGCTTCATACGAAATCAAATGACAATAAAAACGAAGGCATGTTACGAATTAGATAGTAATCAAGTAAAAGTTGTGTTAAAGTGGATGGAAGGGTTAAGGTTTCCTGAGGGATTTCATCAAATCTTCGTAGATGTGTTAACTTTAAAAATGGTAGATTGAGCGGAATGAAAAGACATGACTTTCACATAATGATGGAAAATTTATTACCCGTTATGTTGAAAGAACAATTGTCATTAAAAGTTTGGAAGGTTGTAACAAAGCATAAAATGTTTTACTAAGATCTTTGTTCGACTACTTTAAAAGTGCAACGTTTACGTAAACCTGGAGTAGATATTACTGTATTGCTTTGCAAATGCAGAAAATATTTCGCTAGTCTTTTTAATGTAATGGAGCATTTATCTGTTCATCTCCCATCTGAAGCTCGACTTCGAGGTCCTGTCCAATATGGATGGATGTATCCACTTGAGAGGTATATAACATGTTACATAGTAATTTAATTGCATTTAAAATATGAAGTTAATGTAAAATTTGCATAGATATTTGGTTCATCTAAAGAAAAAAGTGAGACAAAAGGCATGATTTGAAAGTTCGATATGTAAATCTTACATAGAATAAGAAGCTTTTTTCGTTTTCTTTCTATTTCAGTTAGCATGTGAATATATCATTTGAAAGTATTTCTCGTAATCATGAAGGCGACGAATGAGAGTCCTCTCAAACAATGTTACCTATTTTTAGACAACTTGGTCGGCCTTCGGGGAAATGTATAGAAATATGGCTAGATGATAGAGATCTTCACGTAGAACACGCTTATATTCTTCTCACTACAAGAAAAATGATTTTTTTGTAGCGCTCAAAAAACGCTACTAAGTATTTTTGGTGGCGTTTCGATAATCGTTACGAGAAAATATGCCACTAAAAATAAATAATATTTGTTGCATTTTTAAAAAACGCTATTGTAAATACTTTTATTGTAATGCTTTCCAAACGCCACCATAAATATTTCTGTAGCGCTTTAAAAACGCCATAAAAAGCTTTTTGATGCGACTAATAAAATTTTCAATTTTACCCCTGATTTATGGTTGGGTTTACTCAACGCCACTACATGTATTTTTGTAGCGTTTTTAAAATGCTACTAAAAATTATTGATTAATTTGCTGTATTTTTTTCATGCAATTATTTCTTGTTAATAGTCTATTTTGTCTCCAGTTATATAACGTAATACACAAACACATGCACTTTTGAACATAATATACTAAACAACCACAAAATACTACACATTCAAATATCCACAAGATACATACATATTCAAAGATCCACAAAATATACATTAGTGTCAAGACAAAAAGTTAGTCATACATTTACACAACCAAACTACTATTTAAAATGTCATAACCAAACGGCATGCAACCAATGTACATTAAACACTGAAATAAACATCTGAAATAACCAAGGTACCAAGTAAATATCATTAAGTACAGTTGTTATTGTTGATATCTTCAAAATATGACATAAATTACCGCAAAAATGGTGAAATAAATAAAATTGTGCCATAGAAAATAAAATTATGAAGCTATCAAAATAGGTGTATGTTACCGAATGCATAGAGTAACTTGCATGCATCAAATTCTTTCATGGACAAAGTCAAACTTTTGTATCCTACCAGTCCCATTTAAGCTAACCAACAGTAGCTACTCCCCAAAAACAATACACAAATTAATGTGAATATAATTAATCAACAATACACAACGAGGAAAATGTTCTTGGGCAATAAAGAGGCATTTTTTAACTTATGCACTATAATCAATATATAACTGCATTTGGAAGGAGAAAAAAGTTTATGGACTAGCATAGATTCATATACAGGGAGAAATAGGCAAGATAAACAATATTATATGATAATACCAAACATATATGTCAGAAGTCCACATATGTATGTATCAAGCAATATGATGTAAATATGATAAAACAAAAACAATATTACAAATATTAGAGAGTCGTATTATAATGTCAGAAGTCCATATAGTCACGTTGTCGCGGAGAAGTTGCATGATCATCGTGTTGTCCTTGTATGACTCCCCACCTAAACTGTCTAGTTATGAAATGGCTTCATCAAGTGCCTGCACGGTACAAAACATATGGTGTGTTCAGCGTAACACTATCATTCGAAGATGAGTGCATGTCTGATACTTTTATCACACAATATGACAAAAATATGAAAATTTTACCTGCTTAGCAAGGTTGTGGGCACGGTCGGGTGAGTAAAGAATCTCGTTGTAGAAAACTAAAAAATTGAGAGCTAGCCCCAACCTTATGGCATGGGTAGGAGGCATCTGAGCAAGAGCAATATCCTACAGAGAAGAAAAGGTAATATGACCTAGAGAAATATTCCATTACTCACTCATAAAAATAGCATATAATGGTGACATGCTGAACAACATACAGGCTCATAAGAAAAAACTGCATATGGCGTGACAGACCGGCAAATACGAATACTATCTAATTACTATGTTCGAAGGACGGAATGACATAGAAAAAGTAGAAAGCAGCTAAATGTTGCAGTAGTTATGTGAAAAAACTGCATATGGACTAAACACCATTATTTTCCTATATTTAGATATAATAGGTAGATAACTGTGAATTGCTACTTATACATTGGCGTGCCACACTGAAACCAATTTAGCAATTTGTATTGGAATAAAATGAAATCGCATTCACTGGCGTGCCATACTGGCACCAATTTATCATTTTGTATTGGAATAAACCAGAATTGCATTAAATACAATTCCAAAGATAGAAAAAATAGTATGCGCAAACTGTTTAAATAAATTACATTGCTGCAACTCGAAATGGTGAGAGTTTCGAAATCTGATCCAGATCAGTAATAGGCCAACACAGTAATAAATACTGAAAGAAGTTTGATTATGTGATAACTTTGAAAAGTGGAAAAAATTGAAACTCAGACAATGCTCAGGATCTAGACTATGAATACGGGATACATTAAAAAAATGCATCTTTCAATTTATAAATTAACATATTAAGAACATGCAAGGCTTAAGATGCTAAAAGGAACTTATAACGCCATTACGGAATTCGCCTGATATATCAAGCTGGGCCCAAAGTTCTTTTGCAAGAAGGTAGACCACAAAAATAACACCAAGCCAAAGAGGGTTCCTATGATATACTAGTTGATTTATGATGTTTTAGAAACAAAACAATTTGCATGGTCTTAAGTCATGCAATCCAGCAGAACTAGTACCTGAGAAGGGTCATAAATTCATTAAATCCCAGAAAAAGCATGGCAACAATTGCCCATTGATGAGGCAGTGCACTATTGTTTCTCTTGCTAGCTTCCTGGAAAGCATAATTGAGCTCAGGTTCACAAGAGGCAAAAAGGGTATTCAAAGTTTCCCATGCAGCTAACAATCATACCTGAGCGACAATGGCCTATGTTACAGTATACTCAATTTCAGTGTTGAACTGTCTCTGCAATAACTAGTACTGAACAGGTGTAATCAAGGTTCTCTATCTAGGTACTACCAGAAAGTAAATTAGATGAACTATAATATCAATGTGCTAAACAACTAAATTAGACGAACAGGTGTTATCAAGGTTCACATCTATAGTATATCTCTGCCGCATAACATCAAAACAGTACTTACATGAATCTTGGGAGTAGTCACACAAGTAGCAGAAACCTTCTGTGGATAGTCGTCAGAATGAATTGCAGCAAAGCCCGCCTCATCTTCATTATTTTGAATATGCTTATTAATAAGCAGATTTCCGCTTGAATGCAAAATGATTACAAGACTATTAACAGTCTACAGATTGAAAACAAAACACCAGAACAACCACCTAAATCCAACTATTTAAGACGCAAACCTGAAGACTACCAACTTATAGTGTTCACAAAAATCAGATTCGATTTCCAAAAGCAGAGAAGGCTTAGCCCTCGTCTGTTGAATTCAACCTTGAATGAAGGGAGGCAAGCAAGAAGTTGGCCAAGAAAGAAACCGAAGAGTACTAGAAAATCGCGCATAATATGGTTGATGTTTACAGGAAACTTAAACTGAAAAGAATAATTTAGCCATTGTTAGAAAACAACAAGATGTATTCGTGCGTCAACAAGTTTAATGTGACATTTTGAACGGCTCCTTAGAACTACATAACAGACCATCAAAGAACGATGAATTATGAGAAAACACAATAATTGTTCGCAATGTCAGATACAAGATATTAGTTTATCAATATCTTTAGTTTGTAACATCTTGAAAATTCAGTGCAAATCATTTACTAAGATGTCTTTTTCATCAATATATTATGCAGAATGTACAGGTCTAAAGTAGTTTGTCTAAGCATATAATTTACAAGTATTAGTTCATGCTTGTTGGACCAAACTCGCCTATTATACAAAAAGATTAAATATTTATATGAACTTGTGCAATCCTTTGCATGCACCAACCGTCCTAGACCCTACAACATTCCTAGTATATATGAAATTCCTTCAAACAACCAACACATCAAATAATAACAGCTGAAGCTGTATAACACCAATGACTTATGTTTATTCAAGAAGGCTCTTGCTGCACACTCTATTAATTTGCTTTGTAATCCTTCCCCAACCTATCTAATAACTCCCCTTTCCTCCTCAGCTTCGGCCCTCCCGAATCCAAACCCCCATCTCAATTCAGTTTCTTCAACCCATGGACTAAGCATAATGACTTCTTAACCATTGTTGGGAATGCTTTGTCTCTTCTCACTTTTACGGTAATCCCACGTACATCCTTCAGTCCAAACTCAAGCTACTCAAATCTATCCTTAAAACCTGGATTAGAGACACATATGGAAAAGATCCACATCACTTCAAACTCAACTTGATCGGGTACAATGCAAACTAAACCTTAATCCCCTAATCAAACTTTGTCTTTGTAGGCAGGGCTAGTTCCAGACTTTAGGTTACCCTAGGCAAATTCAAATTTTGTTGCCTTCTGTATTAAACACACAGAGAGAGAGAGAGAGAGAGACCAATGAATGCTAAGGGATGGCTCTACAAATGGCCGCAATCTAACAAGTTGATGGTTTAAAACTATTCTGAGAAAAAAGAAGGTTTAAATGATTACATAAACAGTTACTTTCATGCGCACATGCATTTGATATGAAAAGCTTATCAAGCATTTTTATGCATTAAGACAAACATGAGCAGAGACCTAATATACATGATGGGTGTCTCAAATGAATTTATAAGGTGATTTTTTCCTAAGGAGATGATCTCAGAGGAACGCAGTGATAAGACTTAGTAGAATTAAAGAATAATTCAAGTGAAAACAATTCAGAAGTAAGGGGAAGAAATAGCTACGTGTGCACCACACGATACAGCCAACAAAAGTTTATGAAAGTAAACAATTACAGCCAAACCAAACTTGTACAATTGAATTTATTGATAGGAAAATTTAGGATCAACCCAAACTAAATATCAGACCAAATTTCTAAACACTAATTACAGGCATAGCTGAAGTGTAGAGAATTCTGATACCATGTATAAATATGTAAAATATATTCCTTGCAAAGACTACATATGAGTACGGGGATTTCTCAAAATAATGAACAAGGTAAATAACAAGGATCTAAGATATAATCCAAATCAGAACACAGTAAACTTGTGATTATGTGTGCTCTTATTGGAGCTTACGAGGTTATCAAAAAGAAAATTCATAATTAGTTAATCATCTAGATAACTAAGATAGGTAGATACATTACAATAGTTAAATGAAAAACATATTTCAACTTTCAACATTGAATTTAAAGCGCAAAAAATCAAAAAGCCTTTCAGTTTTGTCGAATTAGTTCCTTAATACCGCAATACATTAATCAGATAAGTCAGTACCTCAGTGGCGAAGTAAAACCTGAAGCCATGCTTTCAGTTTTGTCGAAGTGGAGAAAATCGAAGGTGGATTAAGTTGAGATGCTGAAGGGGAGAGCATTGCGAGCTGCTCCTGTGGTTAGGGTTTCGCGATTTAACATATGCTACGTTTTAGTTAGGGATTTGGGCTGCTCTGGAGGAGATGATGAGCGGAAAGCTAATTTGACAGAGGGATTTGGGGAGAAAGGAAATAGGGTTCAAAAATTGTAAATACGAGTGGGAGGGGAATAGAAGATAGGTGGTCACGTTTATTTTGGATCACCCAGCCTAATTTTCTTAGGTGCGAACTGAATTTTT
Source organism: Allium sativum (assembly GCA_030737875.1). Lineage (NCBI taxonomy): Eukaryota > Viridiplantae > Streptophyta > Magnoliopsida > Asparagales > Amaryllidaceae > Allium > Allium sativum. The sequence goes on along the minus strand of CM060924.1, from coordinate 232,389,136 downwards.
TTGCCACATTTATACTGTGAGTGAAAACACCTTTGCTTGCATTTGCAAACAAACACCATTGATTTTTGCAATAAAAAATCATTTTTCTTGTAGTTTCTAAATTGTGCCGAGGTTGCACCTTTTGTTAGGTAATCTGAAATAATAATTTATATTTTATTCATTTTTTATAATGCAAGAACATGTAGAACCTAATGTAATATTTTATTTATACAATGTTTGAGAACTTGAACATCCGAATGGAGATCTCAATAAAGAATTTTCCACTTGGTTTTCCAATCATGTTCACTAGCCAAAATTTATGTTATTGACGAAGGGTTGAAACATCTTGCGATGGGATCAAAAAAAGTGGTAAAGACATATCCAATATATTTCGTTAATGAATATTAATTAAACAACAAAAATATGGTGTAGAAAAATTAACTTATAATATACGTATATTTATTAAAGGTGATGATCCATGAAATCATATAAATGGTTTTTATGGTGTTAAACATAAATTTTGCAATTGATATACTTATCATGTCCCACAGAAGAAATGTTTCTTTTCAGATTCAATTGGTTTAGCAATGTTCCAGGTTCTGCAATTAATGTGCACAAGAATTATAACATTTTTGAAATTAAAAAAACATCGCGTTACTACAAGTATGATCCGTTTGTACTAGCAAAACAAGCATTGCAGATTTATTATGCTCCTTGCCAGACTCTAAAAAGAGATAAAGTAGACTGATCGTTAGATTTTAAAACAAAGGCCAAATTTACTTTTGATGGGAAGAATATTCCAGACTAACAAGCTTATCAGGCAGATCTTGAGAACAACGAAATAATAATTACAAATGACCATACAGATCTTGGATCTTTGATCAATGAATTAAATGTCGGGTGGAAACATTGGTGTAACGACCCGAAAATTTGTGATCTTGGTTATCCGATATACGACACATATCGAACATCCAAGGATTGAAAATAACTGAATAGTTAATGAAAGAAATTAGAGGGTGAGAAAAGATAAGATAGAACTTAGAACAGAAGAAGAAGAAGAACACAACATCAGAGTAACACGAACCACACAGCGGAATGAATAACATATAATAGATAACATATCTTTGAAATATAAATCTGTATTTGAATATACATATCATTTCAAAGTACATCAATTACAACACAGCGGAAATACACTATAGCTATATGATCCTGAAGCCTCCTGCTCCAGCTCTTCAAGTACCTGTAAATCCCGACTACTTGACTGCCCGTACAAAATTTGGCACCCAAGAGTTTAGGGAAAACAAAACAAAATAAACTCCAGGTCAGTCATGGGACTGGTATGAGTAAAACAGTTTAAACAGTTTGAACAAGTAAACGATATCTCATAAAACCACGCCGTTTAACGGATCGGGTTTTTCCCGTATGAGAATCCAAAATATCTTTATATCAAAAACCTTTGATATTATAATAATGTCTATCAACCACAATATAATAATCATCTAGCAGAAACGCTTTCATCTCACGTTCTACATATATAGTATACGATCAAAACCGCAAGCACGTATTGGGTAATGGATTTCCCAACTGTGACAAGGTATGGAACCACCTTTTTCTAGTGTACCTCTAGAGAGGAATGCACTGGGTTCAACAAGAACATCTTGCAACCCGGCCACACATGACTGATCACTCATTTTTCTTGAGTGTATCAAATGTATATCACCAACGGTTGGGATCAGCAACCGTTTCCCGAATGGGATAGCATCAACAATAGATTTTTAGAAGTAAATAAAACTCTAGATCAGGTGATTATACACACTAATACGTGCGACCTACATAGCCATGTTGCCTGCCCGTTTTTTGTCATTTCCCGGTTGATGAGGCTTGAGGTTACGCTTTATCATCACATCAGATTCACTTCGAATGCCACATTGTCAGATCTATCTAAAATCACTAATTGACGTCTATAACAGTACGTTACGTGTTAGCTAAAGAAGTTTCCTTCTCCGCTTCCACTCTTGGTACGGTTGAAGAAATCAATGTACGTGAACTTCCTGGAAATACTCTGTCAAACATTCATCCATACAAGTCATCCAGGAACAGGATGAACCAAAGGCACTATTCAGTACATCCATCTTAGGCACTGTTATCTAAGACTTATACAATAGCCCTTGCACCTTACTCCGTCTTCTATTATCTTTGGCATATATGATTCGCAACGCTTATGCCAATACAGAGTGTTTCTTTGGATAATAATCCAACCGGTCTCTCCATATTAACAATGTTAAAATGGTCAAAACTTCGATAGTCGGTGAGTTAACTATCAAAGAAAAACAGGTGTGCAAACAATGATATTATTTCCGGATGGAAATTATATCGATCAATCATCATTTAACATTTATCTCTTTAGTTCATTAATTTACTTACCTCCTGTTTCCATATATTCTAAATTCTTAATTTCTATTGTTAGAAAACATTTCTTGTTCTTATTTGGAAAACATTTCAAAAGCTCCTTCATTGGATTTAAACTGATGTTTACGTCAAACATCGCCATACCATCTCAAACCATTTACTAAATTCACTTAACCATCATTCACTATCAAACCTTACCATTCCTTAGTTAAGAAGGAAGTCAATCAAGTTGGGGTATAATTACCTCTTAGACCTTAACTGAACAACGTTTTAACTTCAGAATAGACAAAGTTTATCTTTTAAACCTTTAACAAACTTCCTTACGTAACTCTGGGATTAGAGTTTACGAATCCACTTCTTTATTGAAAATATTGGTTATAACGCTAACGTTATAAACCCTACTTCTGAAATATCTAACTTAACATCTAACTTTTTACTTCTTACTTTGAATAATTAACCTACTCTCATTTATTTATAAGTAAATAAATCTTGATTTAAAAACCGAAAGTAAATAATACTTTCTCGAATTCGATATAATCGAATCCGACGATTTACTCTCTTTCGAGAAATCTCTATTTGATTAACTCTTCTTCGAATAACCTATATTCGATTTTCTCTCTTCGAATAACTTATTCGATTATCTCACTCTTCGAATAATTATATTCGATCTCTTTCTTTCGAATATGCTATATTCGATAATCTTCTTTCTTCGAATACAGTATATTCATTCGATAACCACCTTTCGAATAACTTATATTCGACAATCTCACTTTCGAATAACTAAAATTCGATTAAACTAACATTGATAACTCCTTTAAGTCTATTTGATCTATCGATTTAACTCTAACCGATTAACTCTATCTGATTAACTCAAACTGGTTTATTCTAATTGGTTAACTCTAATTGATTAATTCTAACTGATTAATTCTAACCGATTAACTAATATTCGATTAACTCATTTCGATTAACTCTTTTGAATTAACTCCTTTGAATTATTCCTTTGGATTATTCTTTTTTCTATTTTTTTACTTATCAAATAACTATTCCCTTTTCAATTCTATTTGTTTAACAAATAATATTTCTTTTATCTTTCCTATTTATTCAACAAATAAATATTCCTTTGATTTAATCCGATTTATTCAACAAATAAATATTCCTTTTTATCTTTCTATTTATTTAACAAATAAATATTTTCCTTTTCTAATTGTTTCACAAATATTTTTCCTTTATAACTCTTATTTATTTCCCAAATGAATAATCCCTTTATACTTCTATTTATTATCCCAATAAATATTCCTCTTTATAAAATCCTTTGGTTTTATAAATAATTCCCTTTTTATCTTTATCATATTTATTTCCAATAAATATTTTCTTTTCAAAACCCTTTTGATTTTATAACTATTTCCTTTTATAAAATCCTTTTTCCTTTTCTATATAAAATCCATTGATTTTGTATAGCTAATTTATTTTCAAAATATACTTTGAAAATCTCCTTTCTACATGCCAGTATTTCTTACGGTATTTAAAATACCAAATCACAATGATCGATATCATTTATACACACATCATCATCAACAGATTTTATATCACATCATATATTACAATATATGAAAATAGTAAAATAAATGTTGAGGAATCCAGTTGGATTCCTCCAACATGTTTCCCTGCATCCACAGATGTTAAAACAATATAATAACATCGATTTCACTTCGATATGAAATATTCTGATAAACAGAATCGATATCTGATTAACGATATATGTAAATATCAGTATCTATAATTTCAACCAATACATAAGCAATTCAACCAAACAGTTAACACACAGCAATCAACAGATAATTATCAGTTCTAAGAATACAACATGAAATTATAAATTGTTCAGAGTTAGTGAGATTTACTCACTTTGGCAGTTCATCGTTAAAGAACGATAAACTGTTGTTTGATTTGAATCAAACAATTTATTTCGTCACAAATTCAAACTAGCTCCAATCCAATCCCAGTCAGTTCCATTAGGTAGTGTTCGTCCATACGATCCTATGGATCCTGTTTCGCTGAATTTCGATACCGTATGAACAAGTTATTTAATTTACAAGTTTGAATGCCATTTAATTTAAATTATACTTGAACTTGATTTCATATTTGGACTTTACCTTTCTATCCACTTTGGGCCCAAAAATCTCAGGCCTGCTCCAAATTGTACACTACCTCCCACACTCCAAACTTCCGTCCCTTTATCTTTGTTTGGATAGAAGGCCCTTCTTTGTGTTTTGTTTTTCTAACATATATATATATATATATATATATTAATATTTGTGGGCTTCATCCTCTTTATATCTCGGCCCAATACCCAACACTCAGACCTGCTTACAAATGTTCCTTCTTCCTGCTATCTCAATGCCGTGCCTCCTTATTTCAGTGGAGAAACCCATCATCTGCCGAGATTTACATCACCATCCCCGCTTCGTTTCTCCACCAATACTCAAATTTGAAATTACCAAAACTCCTCTTCTTCCGTTCTCTTCAACCTCATCTCAACCTTGTATCACTCACACCCATTACATCCTTCACGTTGAAAAGCATGCACCGTTACTCTTCTATACACCCAACAACACACACCACCATTTCGATGTGCCATGTCCTCCTTTGCTGAGTAAATTTGTTCCGCCATTTGCCATTCCTTTGAAAGCAAGCACCTCCATCGGTAAAACTCCACGACAAACCGCATGCAATGCAAGCCACCAGTTCACGCAAGAAGACAGTCCTTCTTCCACACAAGAACAGACCCGCCCTCATTCATGCTTCATCCCCCTTTTAACTACTGCCGATCACTTCACCGAAAAGACTGTGCCATCGCATACTGTATACATAACACACTTCATCCAACCCCCTTTAACACACGTGTATTGTATTCCAACGCATACTTTGCCCCCTCCCCTTTAACACACGTGTATCCCAGTAAAACAAAGAGAACCCCTCACCGAAAATACCCCAGATTGGTCACCTGGTCTCGTGATCTCTAGATGGAAACAGTATTTGATATTTTATTTTAAGTGCCATGAAAGGTTTGAGGTTCCTGAAGAAAAAGGAGAGACAACTAAGAAGGCTCCGTGGTGTATTTATAATGCATAAGTACTTGGTGGCTAAGAAATCAAAGTACACGCCTTGATGTCTTGATGTGAAGCATGGATCGTTTTGTGGATTTGTGAAAGCCACGAGCTTGCTTGTAGGACCAAGGAGAATTGACGGTTTTGAGGAAGTGAAGTGTGGCTTCTTGTTTGATCATACAAATAGATTAGGATATGTTTGTTTAATAAGTTGTTGTGGCATGGATATGCATTATTCCAAAATGAAGCTTTTACGAACTTTTATAGACAGAATTAATAAGCATACTGTTGTGTTGAGCAAGGTGTCACAATCCCAAAAATGTAATAATACCGGTAGATTAACTCATATTATGAAACCCCAAAATCGCGGACTACAGGGTGCAAAATACTCCAAATAAAAATTGCTTATTTAATTAATTAAAAATTACAGTAAATTCTAAATATTAAATTATCGTTATGTCTCAAAAGAACATTATCTAAATTCAAACCCGATCTCTAGTTATATTGAATAAACTGTTACGGTCGATAAACGATTCTATAGCGACTATTTTAAAATTTGATTTGGACGTATCTCAAAATCTACTCGACAAAATCCCGATTTTTCTCTTCCACTAGAAAAATATACTTCACCAGCTCCATACATTTCTTGTTTCACAGAAATCCGATTTAAAACGGCTTCGGTATACTCGTTTAAAGTACGAATCGCCAAATCGCGAACTGCCGCGCCATTTCGAGCTCGATTATAATTAAATTATAATTATACGTTCAAACTGTCGTTTATATAATATATTCGTTATTCTAATTCAATTCTAAACTGAATTAAATATCACAGATGATCCAGTTCACACCATATCGCCATTTCAGCCAATTTTGATTATTTCAGAATTTAATATATTATTTAATATATTATTTTAATTAAATATTCACCATTTTTTAATTTAACGACCATGAAATCATTTTAATCACCTTTTAAATAATTAAATAAATTAATTATTATATCTCTGAAAATGCGGGTCATTACATTCTTCCCCACTTAAAATAATTTCGTCCTCGAAATTGCTAAGTTAGAAAACAACTCTATTAACTGGTTATAACTTATTTGTTCACTTCTTAACTTCAATTTCCAACTGGACCAATTTAATTTCAATTAAATATTAATTAATTCTTATCAACGAAAATTTTAAAAAATCCTGAAAATTTTCTAACGCCTTAATTTTTCAAAAAATTTCGCCAGCACCTCCTTTGTACTGGTCAATACGTCAAACTCCAACTCGCCTCTCTAGGCCTTCTCCAACCCAAAAGAAAATCAAACAGCCAAGCGGCTTGCCAATTCGGCTCATTAAAATCTCATACCATATGAAATATAAACTTGTACCTTTTTGTCGGGCATATCAACTCTATCACTTCCATATGCTATCAACTCAGCATATACTAATGTTATCCCAATCAAATTCTGAAATCACTTTTATCTCCAACACAACCATTCGCTTTTTACCAAGCCAAATTTTCATTTCAAACTCAAGTTTCGTTCTTGATCCCGAATCCTTAACTCACCAACACAATATTATTTCAATTCAATTTCTATTACCACTTAATTAGCTTTACTTTAATTCCAATTTGCTTTTACAAATTCCTATTTAATTTGTCTTAAATTAAACAAACCAAATTCTGGGAGTTCTAACAGCTTTGTTTTTCTCAAAACAATTCAAAAACAAATTCCTTTGGTAGTAATCCATCACTCAGCAACTCGAAAATGAAAACCGATGATGTCTAGCTCATCCTCGGGGTTATTCCCCAGCTATCGAAGTGAGTTCAATACTATATCATTTTCAAAAATCATTCTTAAACACTTTTATTTTGAAATCGGTTCAAAATATCATTCATAATTTCTTGGAATACAATTTAAAATCACTCAGGATCTTAAAATTTACATATATTTAATCTAAGTCTATTTACAAACTCTGTTCCAAATTTCCAGGGTTTTAATTTCAATTCTGATTTAAATTTCAGATTTTATTCAATTCGATTTCATATATTTCACTTGTATGAATTCTGATTGGTTATTTACATAACCATTTAATTTATAATCTTACTCGATTATAATAACAACCAATATATCCAATATATTATAATTTTGATATATATATCTTCTCTATATCAAGATGTACCTTGGGTAAACTTATTTTAATTTACCCTCTTTTTAAAACATATCATGTCGACCCATCGCATTCGATTGTTTAGAAACTCCGACCGATACAGTGGATCGAACTAATCGATCAGAACCCATAAACAACTCAACCGATAAATCCCCACAATATAAAACAATTTTATATCAAATAACAAATACGCTCTCTCGTATATATATACACTCAAATCAATCTAGGGTATTACTAACCCTATCTCTACCGAGTCACGCCACAAAGCCAAGGTAATTCACTTAACTTAAGCTCTGATACCAACTGTAACGACCCGGAAATTTGCGATCTTGGTTATTCGATATACGACACATATCGAACATCCAAAGATCGAAAATAACCGAATAGTCAATGAAAGAAATTAGAGGGTGAGAAAAAATAAGATAGAACTTAGAACAGAAGAAGAAGAAGAACACAACATCAGAGTAACACGAACCTCACAGCGGAACGAATAACATATAATAGATAACATATCTTTGAAATATAAATCTGTATTTGAATATACATATCATTTCAAAGTACATCACTTACAACACAGCGGAAATACACTATAGCTATATTGTAACAACCCGGAAAATCAGGGCCAATTTAAAATTTTTATTATAAAGAATTTTGTTGGAAAATGTGCCAGAATTTAAACTTTTCAATTTTAAATGATATTAAAGCCACTGAAAATAGTCAATTTTCAAACGACCTCTGTTTTCGACGAAACCACTTTTGTTGGAACCGGAATGTCATATTATTGCTAAGTTTCAATTTTTATCATTTTCGAATTAATATGTGAGCGTGGCAATGGAGAACGTGTTTTGTCAATTACAGTCAAATTTAATCAGCTGAAAAATAGCCATTTTTCAAACAGTCTCAGAATTCGACGAAATTAGTCTCGTTAGAACCGTATCGTCAAAACATAGCCAAATATAATTTTTCTGTAATTTTTAGAGGCAGTATGTGGGCCCGGTAAATTTAATTGTGCGTCAGAATTAAATAATTAAAAGATTTATATTTTAAATTAAATAAAAATATATCGTAACAGCCGAATTAGGTTACGAGGCCTGTCACATTGCGTCCGGGATGGGGGTTATTAGCTAGGAACATTTTTCGTTGAATTTATTTTGGAGTTCGTATCGAGAAATTGGATTTTCCTTTGAATTAACAAATTAAATAAATAAAAATACGGTACACTATACGATATAAATACAGGGTAAATACGTATAACCCTAAATTAGAACAGCGGCCGCCGTATTCAACTTCATCAATGGCCGAAACTTCCCCTGCTAATTCCTCTCTCCTCTTCCCGAATTAAACCCCATACTTCACACCACTCCGAAGCCCCTTTCTTCCTCTTCACATCCATATGGGTTTTGACCCGAACCAACGCCCGTAGCTGGAGGACCAAGCCACCAAAGTCGAGCCGCCTCGACCGCCGTAGCACCCACCAGCCTCCACCGAGTGGGCCCCCCTCTACACCGCAGGTGCGCCTCGGGTAGAGCTCCGACGCGCAACTTTCCGATCGAGCTCTGGTGCTTTGGATTGGATGCAAGTTCGAATCAAAGAATTGAACAAAAAAGAAAAACCCACGGCCGATAATTGTAAAGGAAGAAGAGAGGTTATTTTCCAATTAATTTATTAATTAATTAATATAAATATCATTAATCTTGTTTAGACTATAACTAACACATACGTCAACGAAATTTAACGATTTCAGAAGTTATGTGATCATGTGACTGAGATCTACGCATCTAAACTGACTAGAGCTGATTCTGGACTGTTTGAAATTTTGACTAAAATCACGAACGACTTCTGAAAACCAATCAATGTGAGATTCCTATTTTAAAATTATAATTAATTAATTATTTATTTTACTGTATTCACTCAGCATGAAATTTATGTTGTATATATTCATTTGGATGTTGATTGGGCTGTGATTGTAATGTATGACTGTTTGTGATTTGCAATGCCTGTGATGCTATTCTAGATCTGTAAATTTTAGTGTAATCTCTGTGAAATTCTCATCCTTATTTATTTTTATTTTTATTTCTTAAATACGATGAGAAATTTAACCTTTGCTTTTGTCTTACAAAATATAGCGTAAAATGCTTTTTTTTTATTTCTGGTTCACAAAAGAAAGTAAACCTTTATTTTATGATTCACAATATAAAATGAAAAGTTGGGTTTTTATTTTGGTTAACAAAATAAAAAGAAAGGTGAATCTTTATCTTGATTTATAAAAAAAGACAAAAATCTTTATTTTGGATTTTTGATTTATAAATTAAGGAAAGCTTAGATCTTTTGCATTTTAATAAAAGGATAAACAAAGTTTTAATCTTTGTTTTGACTTACAAATATAATAAAGTTTTAATCTTTGTGTTTGATTTACAAATATAACAATGTTTTTAATCTTTATTTTTGTCTACAAAAATAAAATGCAAATCTTGATCTTTACTTTGTTTACAAAATAAAAAGAAAGTTTTAATCTTTTATTTGGTTTACAAATTAAAATGCCAATTTAAATCTCAATTTTGTTTACAAAATAAAATACCAAGTTTATTCTTTATTGTGTTTACAAAATAAAATACCAATTCTTATCTTTTGTTTGGTTAACATAATAAAAAGCAAGTTTTTATCTTTAATTTTGTTAACATAATAAATGGAAGATTTTATCTTTATTTTTGTTTACAAAATAAGTAACCAGTTCTTATCTTTATTTTTATTTTTATTTTTTTATTTTTATTATTATTATTTTTATTTGTTTTACAAAATAAAAGTAAAGCTTAAATCTTTTATTTACATAGAAGAAAGTTATCCTTTTATTTACCAATTAAAAGATTGTTTGATTTCATCTTGAATTACAAATTTAAAAGAAAGTTTGAACTTTTATTTTGATTTATGAAATAAAGGAAAGTTTGGATCTTTTAAAGAGAAATAAAGATTAGATATTTTATTTGTTACATAAAATAAAGTAAAGAGTAAATGTTTTTATTTGATTTACAAATAAAAATAAGGATGAGACCTTTCATTGTGATTCATCAAATTTTGACACAAAATCATCATTTTGTTAATTTATTTGCAATGACACAAAACCCATCATTGTGTTATTTGTAAAAGACGCAAAACCTGTCGTTGTGTTAATTTAGTTGTGATGACACAAAAATAGCATTGTTGTGTTGATTTATTTGTGATAACATTGTTTGTTAGTTAAAGTTTAAAAGACAATATTAACATTATTTGTTAAATAAAGTAAAGGATTATCTTTTTTTTGTGTGTTTCCAACACAAATATTAACATAGAAATCGAATTACCTTTTTTTATATTGTGATTTCAACACAAATATAAACATAGCAAAAGAAATGACCTTTTTATTTGTGTTCTTAACATAAATATAAACTAGTGGAATGAAAATGTATTTTTGTGTCCTCTAACATAAATATAAACTAGAAAAAATCACATCTTTTAATTGTGTTCTTTAATCCAAACATGACATAGAAATAAAGTGCACCTTTTATTGGTACTCTCTTATGTAAATAAACCTTCGAAATAAAAGTTTATCTTTGTATTTGCATTTCTCCAATGCAAATATAGTATAGAGAAATAAGTCCATCTTTTAGTTATGTTCTTTATTTCAAATGAAACTTAGAAAAGTGAATATTTATTTATATTTAGGAAAATAGATAAGAAAAGTATTTATTTACACTTAGGTAAATAAATAAGAAAATAATATGCGTAACCCGAGGTTGGATTGAGTTGTGATGTAAACCTGCCCGGACCCGCCCGGCTGTCCAGTAATCACAACAATACCTATCCAATGTGGGAGGTTAAAGAATATTCTAATTGTCTAAATTTACATTTAATATTACTTCAAAATATTTAGTATAAATAAAATAAAACATAGAGCAAGAAAAACATATATTTACATAAGATAAATGAGAGATTAAATAAAATTACATTTTTATTAAGTAATTAAAGTATACGTTTTACATTGTAAATGTAAATTATTATTTTTTTATGTAATTAGGATTATAAACAATAAAATTACATTTTTATGTAATTAAGGTTATAAAGTAAAAACTACATTTTTATGTAAATAGGATTTATTTACATTTTCTTATGTAAATAATAACAGAAAATGTTAGAAAAGAATTAACATAAGATATTCTTTTTTTTATGTTAAAAAGAAATATTAGAAAAAGGATTAAAGAACTACATTTTTCAATGGAATTAGAAAAGAATTTAAGAATTACACTTTTCAATGTAAAGAAAAGAAATAAAGACATTTACATTTGTTCAATGTAAATAAAGGATTTAATAAAAGTACATTTTCAATGTAAGTAAATATATATATATATATATATATATATATATGTTTTACATTGTAAATGAAATCACATTTCTATGTGATTAAGATTATAAGAACAAATATGTGAATAAGGATTTTTTTTTTACATTTTCTTATGTAAATGAAAAGGGATTAAAAGAATATTATGTGAATAATATTTATTTACATTTTCTTATGTAAATAAATAAGATAAAAGGAAAAGGTACATTTATTTATAATTAGTGTAAATAAATATAGTAAAAGTAAAGGTAAACATTTATTTACAAATAGTGTAAATAAATAAGAATAAGAAATTAAAAACATTTATTTACAAATAGTGTAAATAAATAAGAAAAAGAAATTAAGTACATTTATTTACAAATAGTGTAAATAAATAAGAAAATGAATTAGAAACATTTATTTATAAATAATGTAAATAAATAAGATAAAAGAAGTAGAGAAATATTTATTTACATTTAGGTAAATAAATAAGTAAAAGAATAGAAAATCATTTATTTACATTTAGGCAAATAAATAGAAAATAAATTAAAAGGATATATAAAGCATAATTTATTTACAATTAGAATAAATAAAACAAGAAAGGTAGTAAAATAAAACAAGAAATATTTTATCGTTATTTTAGATGCGATAAAAAGAATAAACTTTTATAATTGAAATAGTAAAACGATATATATATATATATTAAAATTAAACGAAACGCGCGCGGTAGTTCGCGTATCGTTAATCGTAACTTCAAACGGTTATACAGAGAGATTCGACCGTCGGATTTTCCCAAAACTGGAACCGTTAGGACCGCTTTGGGAAAATCTTTCCAATGATATAAATTTCATCAAAATCCAACGGTTAGTTTTCGAGATAAGTGTAAATCAAATTAGGCTATTTTTATATAAATAAAAATAGCGATAGGTCGTTATCAAATATTAATAACGATAGGAAATGTTTTCAAATTATTATATATATATGCGAAAATCATTTGAAAAGACCGAGTTCAATCTCATTTCAAATGATTATACGACGTTTTAAACCTAAGAGTTGAAGACGGCGATTGAAGACCGACGATCTTCACATCGAATGGGTAACTAGCATTGAGGTCCTTGATTGATTTGCTCCCAAGACGGGGCTAAGATGGTAGTTATCCGGATGTAGTGTTGATTTGTACGGATTTGACTTTCGCTCAGACCCAGAGCATAAGTTTATAAATGGAATGTATGTTTGACGTTGTAGTCCTTTATACTACATTCGTTGATCTCTGTTAATATATATCTGCTTGGTGGTTAACACCCTTCTCTGAGACATATGAGCTTAGAGGTTATATATTGGCAGAAATCAATGGTATAGTATGGACTGACAATGTGGCATACTAAGATGCATTGATCAAGGCTTTTGTTGAAAAGCAGGGCCTTGTGGTTGATGATCAAAGCATAGCCTATTACGGCATAGCTTTGTGTATATCGTGACTTCGCGAGCCTCACACCCCGGTATGAGTCAAAAACGGGATACAGACCGTAGGGAGTGCACACGTTTCTTTCTAGCTAGAGTGATGTCAGGGACCTAGCAGCGCTGACATTTTACTTCTGTGGATGATGGATTTGAGGCACCTCGTTATTTTTATAGGCCGTTGGTGGTCATACTATAGGTCCAAAGGGACCGGGAAACGTGTGTTCAGGCATAACCAATCCACTGCCCATAGGCGGGGACCGGCCCTACCGCTTCCAAGGGTTCACTGCGGGGAATCCTGAGGCATTTGCTAGAGTGTCTCGAATCGGAGAGGATCTTTCCCCTAGCCTCGACTCATTATGGAATCCAAATTTCCAATACGCCCTTGCGGTTTTGATTGTAGAACTAGTATTGGCGACATGCTATATGGTAACCATGCCATCTAGGATTGATACTTATGATTCAAATCTTTTTATTAAAACATATACACACTAATAATAATAATATCGTTTTCACGTATCAAGCATCTTTTGACCATTATAAGGTAAAACCCTATCCTCTGGTGTGCGTTGCATTGTGTGATGGGACCTGGGTCTTATAATGGTTTCATTTTTCCAAAAAGACATTGCGTTATTTCTCGATTTACTTTGGTTTATGCACTGGCAATCCATAGGAGTAAACCCGTTCCGCGAAAGTGGCGTGGTCCTTGGATTTGTCTTATTAGTTATATTAGTTTAGAATTCTCACACCAGTCCCATGATTGACTCGTAGTTTGTTTCACTTTGCAAACTCGGGTGTCCTCTTTTCCACACGGGCAGTCGAGTAGCTTTTTGCAGATATCTATTCTTTTAGCAGGATCCTAGATCGAAGTCTAAAGCTGTGTCCAGAGCTTGGTAGTCTTCCGCTGTTTGTTTGTATTATCTTTTATGTATCTTCCGCTGTAATTTAATTTCTTTGTACTCTGATATATTCTGTACTCTGATGTAACATTATTGTAATGAAATAAAAGTCTGCTGTTATTGTTCTGATGTTTTGTATTCCCAAAGTTAAAGTATTCGAAGATTTCCAACCTTTGGGTCAGACCTGTGTGGTTTATGGTCGATTCAAAGAGCGGGAATTTTCGGGTCTTTACATATATGATCCTGAAGCCTCCTGCTCCAGCTCTTCAAGTATCTGTAAATCCCGACTACTTGACTGCCCGTACAAAATTGGGCACCCAAGAGTTTAGGAAAAACAAAACAAAACAAACTCCGGGTCAGTCATGGGACTGGTATGAGTAAAACAGTTTAAACAGTTTGAACAAGTAAACGATATCTCATAAGACCACGCTGTATAACGGAACGGGTTTTTCCCTTTTGAAAATCCAAAATATCTTTATATCAAAAACCTTTGATATTATAATAATGTCTATCAACCACTATAATAATCATCTAGCAGAAACGCTTTCATCTCACGTTCTACATATATAATATACGATCAAAACCGCAAGCACGTATTGGGTAATGGATTTCCCAACTGTGACAATGTATGGAACCAACTTTCGCTAGTGTACCTCTAGAGAGGAATACACTAGGTTCAACAAGAACATCTTGCAACCCGACCACACATGACCGACCACTCATTTCGCTTGAGTGTATCGAATGTATATCACCAACGGTTGGGATTAGCAACCGTTTCCCGAATGCGACAACATCAACAATAGATTTTTAGAAGTAAATGAAACTCTAGATCAGGTGATTATACACCCTAATAGGTGCGACCTGCATAGCCATGCTGCCTGCCCGACTTTTGTCATTTCGCGGTTGATGAGGCTTGAGGTTACGCTTTATCATCACATCAGGTTCACTTCGAATGCCACATTGTCAGATCCATCGAAAATCACTAATTGACGTCTGCAACAGTACATTACGTGTTAGCTAAAGAAGTTTCCTTCTCCGCTTCCACTCTTGGTACGGTTGAAGAAATCAATGTACGTGACCTTCCTGGAAATACTCCGTCAGACATTCATCCATACAAGTCATCCAGGAACAGGATGTACCGAAGGCACTATTCAGTACATCCATCTTAGGCACTGTTATCTAAGACTTATACAATAGCCCTTGCACCTTACTCTGTCTTCCATTATCTTTGGCATATATGATTCGCAACGCTTATGCCAATACTGGGTGGTTCTTTGGATAATAATCCAACCAGTCTCTCCATATTAACAACGTTAAAATGGTCAAAACTTCGATAGTCGGTGAGTTAACTATCAAAGAAAAACAGGTGTGCAAACAACCATATTATTTCCAAATGGAAATTATATCGATCAATCATCATTTAACATTTATTTCTTTAATTCATTAATTTACTTACCGCCTGTTTCCATATATTCTAAATTCTTAATTTATATTGTCAGAAAACATTCCTGGTTCTTATTTGGAAAACATTTCCAAAGCTCCTTCATTGGATTTAAACTGATGTTTACGTCAAACATCGCCATGCCATCTCAAACCATTTACTAAATTCACTTAACCATCATTCACTATCAAACCTTACCATTCCTTGGTTAAGAAGGAAGTCAATCAAGTCAGGGTATAATTACCTCTCAGACCTTAACTGAACAACGTTTTAACTTCAGAATAGACAAAGTTTATCTTTTAAACCTTTAACAAACTTCCTTACGTAACTCTCGGATTCTATTTACCAATCCACTTCTTTATTGAAAACATTGGTTATAACGCTAACGTTATAAACCCTACTTCTGAAATATCTAACTTAACATCTAACTTTTTACTTCTTACTTTGAATAATTAACCTACTCTCATTTATTTATAAGTAAATAAATCTTGATTTAAAAACCGAAAGTAAATAATACTTTCTCGAATTCGATTTACTCTCTTTCGAGAAATCTCTATTTGATTAACTCTTCTTCGAATAAGCTATATTCGATTTTCTCTCTTCGAATAACTTATTCGATTATCTCACTCTTCGAATAATTATATTCGATCTCTTTCTTTCGAATACGCTATATTCGATAATCTTCTTTCTTCGAATACACTATATTTGATAACCTCCTTTCGAATAACTTTTATTCGATCTCACTTTCGAATTACTAAAATTCAATTAACTCCTTTCGATTAAACTAACATTGATAACTCCTTTAACTCTATTTGATTAACTCTATCGATTTAACTCTAACCGATTAACTCTATCTGATTAACTCTAACTGGTTTATTCTAACTGGTTGACTCTAGCTGATTAATTCTAACTGATTAATTCTAACTGATTAACTAATATTCGATTAACTCATTTCGATTAACTCTTTTGAATTAACTCCTTCGAATTATTCCTTTGAATTATTCTTTTTTTCTATTTGTTTACTTAACAAATAACTATTCCCTTTTCAATTCTATTTATTTAGCAAATAAATATTTCTTTTATCTTTCCTATTTATTCAACAAATAAATATTCCTTTGATTTAATCTTATTTATTCAACAAATAAATATTCCTTTTTATCTTTCTATTTATTTAACAACTAAATATTTTCCTTTATAATTTGTTTCACAAATATTTTTCCTTTATAACTCCTATTTATTTCCCAAATAAATAATCCCTTTATACTTCTATTATTATCGCAATAAATATTCCTCTTTATAAAATCCTTTGATTTATAAATAATTCCCTTTTTATCTTTATCATATTTATTTCCAATAAATATTTTCTTTTCAAAACCCTTTTGATTTTATAACTGTTTCCTTTTATAAAATCCCTTTTTCCTTTTCTATATAAAATCCATCGATTTTATATAACTAATTTATTTTCAAAATATACTTTGAAAATCCCCTTTCTACATGCCAGTATTTCTTACAGTGTTTAAAATACCAAATCACAATGAACGATATCATTTATACACACATCATCATAAATAGATTTTATATCATATCATATATTACAATATATGAAAACAGTGAAATAAATGTTGAGGAATCCAGTTGGATTCCTCCAAACTGTTTCCCTGCATCCACAGATGTTAAAACAATATAATAACATCGATTTCACTTCGATATGAAATATTCTGATAAACAGAATCGATATCTGATTAACGATATATGTAAATATCGTTATCTATAATTTCAACCAATACAGAAGCAATTCAACCAAGCAGTTAACACACAGCAATCAACAGATAATTATCAGTTCTAAGAATACAACATGAAATTATAAACTGTTCAGAGTTAGTGAGATTTACTCACTTTGGCAGTTCATCGTTAAAGAACGATAAAATGTTGTTTGATTTGAATCAAACAATTTATTTCGTCATAAATTCAAACTAGCTCCAATCCACTCCCAGTCAGTTCCATTGGGTAGTGTCCGTCCATACGATCCTATCAGATCCTGTTTCGCTGAATTTCGATACCGTATGAACAAGTTATTTAATTTACAAGTTTGAATGCCATTTAATTTAAATTAAACTTGAACTTGATTTCTTATTTGGGCTTTACCTTTATATCCACTTTGGGCCCAAAAACCTCAGGCCTGCTCCAAATTGTACACCATCTCCCATACTTCAGACTTCCGCCCTTTTATCTTTGTTTGGATAGAAGGCCCTTCTTTGTGTTTTGTTTTTCTAACATATATCTATATATTAAAATTTGTGGGCTTCATCCTCTTTATATCTCGGCCTAATACCCAACACTCAGACCCGCTTACAAATGTTCCTTCTTCCTGCTATCTCAATGTCGCGCCTCCTTATTTCAGTGGAGAAACCCGTCATATGCCGAGATTTACATCACCAACCCCGCCTCGTTTCTCCACCAATACTCAAATCTGAAATTACCAAAACTCCTCTTCTTCCATTCTCTTCAACCTCATCTCCACCTTGTATCACTCGCACCCACTACATCCTTCATGTTTTAAAGCATGCACCTTTACTCTTCTATACACCCAACAACACACACCATCATTTCGATGTGCCATGTCCTCCTTTGCTGAGTAAATTTGTTCCGCCATTTGCCATTCCTTTGAACGCAAGCACCTCCATCAGTAAAACTCCATGACAAACCGCATGCAACGCAAGCCACCAGTTCACGCAAGAAGACAGTACTTCTTCCACACAAGAACAGACCCGCCCTCATACGTGCTTCATCCCCCTTTTAGCTACTGCCGATCACTTCACCGAAAAGACTATGCCATCACATACTGTATACATAACGCACTTCATCCAACTCCCTTTAACACACGTGTATTGTATTCCATCGCATACTGTTGCCCCCCCCCCCCCCTTTAACACATGTGTATCCCAGCAAAACAAAGAGAACCCCTTATCAAAAATACCCCAGATTGATCGCCTTGGTCTCGTGATCTTTAGATGGAAACAGTATTTGATATTTTATTTTAAGTGCCATGAAAGGTTTGAGGTTCCCGAAGCAAAAGGAGAGACAACTAAGAAGGCTCCGTGGTGTATTTATAATGCATAAATACTTAGTGGCTAAGAAATCACAGTACACGCCTTGATGTCTTGATGTGAAGCATGGATCATTTTGTGGATTTGTGAAAGCCACGAGCTTGCTTTTAGGACCAAGGAGAACTGACGGTTTTGAGGAAGTGAAGCGTAGCTTCTTGTTTGATCGTAGAAATAGATTAGGATACGTTTGTTTAATAAGTTGTTGTGGCATGGATATGCATTATTCCAAAATGAAGCTTTTACGAACTTTTATGGACAAAAATAAACATACCGTTGTGTTGAGCAAGGTGTCACAATCCAAAAAATATAATAATACCAGTAGATTAACTCATATTATGAAACCCCAAAATCACTGACTACAGGGTGCAAAATACTCCAAATAAAAGTTGCTTATTTAATTAATTAAAAATTACAGTAAAATTCTAAAAATTAAATTATCATTATGTCTCAAAAGAACCTTATCTAAATTCAAACCCGATCTCCAGTTATATCGAATGAACCATTACGGTCGATAAACGATTCTATAGCGACTATTTTAAAATTTGATTTCGACATATCTCAAAATCTACCTAACGAAATCCCGATTTTTCTCTTCCAATAGAAAAATGTACTTCACCAGCTCCATACGTTTCTTGTTTCACAGAAATCCGATTTAAAACGGCTTCGGTATACTCATTTAGAGTTCGAATCGCCAAATCGCGAACTACCGCGCCATTTCGAGCTCGATTATAATTAAATTATAATTATACGTTCAAACTGTCGTTCATATAATATATTTGTTATTCTAATTCAATTCTAAACTGAATTAAATATCACAGATGATCCAGTTCACATCATATCGCCATTTCAGCCAATTTTGATTATTTCAGAATTTAATATATTAATTAATTTATTATTTTAATTAAATATTCACCATTTTTTAATTTAACGACCATGAAATCCTTTTAATCACCTTTTAAATAATTAAATAAATAATTATTATATCTTTGAAAATGCGGGTCATTACAATTTGAGAGTATATAGGAAAATTTCATAGAAAATGAGATCTAATCTTAATCAGAAGATGATGATGATTGATATAAATGAGTAGCATTAAGTTGATAGTTATGTTACCACATATATTTTTCAGTTGATGTAACTAAGTTGAATTCGTGGTATATTATGAAATTGATGTAACTATGAAACCAAATTTATTTATTATTATTTACATCCTTTATGTTATTTCCATTTGTCATTTATTTAGCAATTTTTATTAAAAATGCAATGTAATATGCTTATCATTGGAACATGAGATCCAAGTGAATAGGGTATGTATGATTCCATTTCTATTTCCATTTTGGTCAAAGTTAGCAATTTTAATCGTTTATGTCATTTAAGTATGAAATATATTTCATTATCATATGTTATTATTTTCTTTTGAAATGATGTGTATATATGTCACAGGTATAGACATGTCATCCAGAGGCAGGAGCTCATCCCGACCATCCGGAGAAGATGACAGCGGTCCATCTCAATCGTCACAGCGCACTATCATTATTATAGTACCTTGAGCTGAGGGGTAAGAAATAAACTTTATTCATCATCTTAAATTTTTTCAATGATGTATGTACTTATCTGTATCATATTAAAAAAATTAGGGAGTTCGACCTACAACCATCAAGGATTGTACTAGATATTTCTAAAAACTCTTAGCAGGGTAAGGTGTCGGATTGTTGGCCGAAGTAGGACACCAACCTTCCCCGCATAGTAGAGTGTATTTGGTAGGACGTCCTTTTAAGTATACTTTTCTGTTTTCCATTTTTAATCCATTTTTGTTGCTTTTTTTTATTATTGTTTATAGTTTGCAATGTAAATTTTTTTGTGAAACACGGGCTGAGTTAGACATCCAAACAGACAATATGTAGCTAACACGAAATTACTGAATGCGAAAGAACAATAGAGATTCGATGTCGGAAGTGAAGAAATGTGGAAAGATACCAAATTGGATGGGGGCAAGCGTATGGGAAGGGTCCTCGGCATACTGGAATAGTGACTAAGCAAAGGTAAGTATACTAAACTTTTTTTTTTGTTCAAATATTTGCTTGACAGATAAATATCAAAAAATACTTGATCGATGACTAATGTATCAAATTTTGAATGTACAGGCTAATTCAGAAAGAAACTCTGCAAAGAAATATCAATCATGCCATCCATCGATGAGGACGAAGTCATTTCAGCAGTATCAAGAGGAACTGGTAACTTTGCTGAATAAGAATTGTAAATAGTTATTATGCTATATAATTTTGAATGTACAATAATTACATATAATAATCAATTTCAGGAAGTTGAGGCGCAGAACCCCATGTCATATATGTATGTGTTTACCCATACGCATGTCGTCGAGCATGTAAATCGGGCAGGACAGTGTCATTATACATAACACGATTAAAAAACTAGCAAGAGCCATGTAAGCATATTTCAATTGGGTATTGTTATTGACACTCCAAATATTGTTAAGGGTAGACCAATTTTTTATTTTAAAAAAATTGTTAAGTGGAGTACCAATAAGGAAAGTTGCCTCTTAACCAATAAAGGTAATTTTATCTTATTACCCATTTAGCCCCTTAACAAATAAAGGTAATTTTACCTTAATAAATATTGCAAGACCCATAGTATTTTTTTTTTCAATTCACATATATAGATTTTTTTTTTAAAAAAAAAAACCCTAAAGGATAATCCTTTTTGGAGGAATAGGATCGAACTATATATAATTTTTTTTGGCAACATAAATATGCCAAATTTTATAATTACGAAGAAAATGCACCTAAATGATAATTAATTTTCGGCATATCACTGTTAAATACATACATAATTAATTACGTGTTACATTCAGTGCAGTGGTGACGAACTGCTTATTTTAGTTTGGTTTTCCTTGTCGAATAAGATTTTTTAATCTAATTTGAAGGGGCAACCCAGGAATATTTAGTAGTGTGAAATAGTATGTTTGGGTTGCCCTTAACAATTTTTCAAAGATTGGAGTGTTTTTAAAAAATGACCCCCCCCCCCCCCCCCCTTTAATAGTAATTGGAGTGTCAATAACCACACCCTTTCAATTTATTTAGTATTAGTAATTGTTTTACTTACTAAACTGCAATGAAATAAAATATGATACTAAATTTAGCTACATACTTATTTACTCATGAAGGAAAAAATTATGGAGCAGTGCCAGAAAATCCTGGTCGATATGGGTCGAGAGCAGTTGACAATAGACGAGGAGGATGTTATATTTGAGTCTGTTATGGATCCATTATCTTGGAGCAGACGATGCAGATTTGGAAATCAAGCGGTAAGTAAATATTATATTAGAAAATAATAGTTTAATACTATTTTAATTTATTGTACATCGCTTTATATTCAGTCTTAAGTTCCTCTAAGAAAAATTAGAAATTAGTGGAGATTAAGGTCCGACTAAAAAAAACATTAAGGATTAGGCAAAACTAAAGTGATTAGCACATATTAGTCCTCATTTTCGCACTATTTACATGTGTTTATCACAATTAAAACATTATAACATAAAATTTTATTAAATTGTTTGTATGAAATTTAAAAGTTATTTTTACAAGTTAAGGATAATTTTTAAACAACTTAAACAATATTTACCCTTCACATAATAAATTTAATATTACGAGTTCAAGTTTGTGTAAAAACTAAATAATGTTGTTTTATATTGGCAAAGCCGACCTGTTTTTGTAGTGTTCCGTAACACTTATTATTATAACAAATGATAAAATTTACAATAAGTACAAGAGTTTGACAAATTGCCAGACAGCTAGTTCGGTTTTTAAAGTGAACCGTCTATTATATACGAATTTTATAGTGGTCTGTCCACTCCATCTATACTAGATTATAGTACAGGAGCTAGATATACATACTAGACTAATCTAAAACCTCCATACAGGGAGAATATTACATAGCTTATTACAAACTACAAAAATAGTGAAATTACATTAAGTAACAAAGTACACAAAAGACCATACATCAAGAGAGTACCATTCACTGTTCAAAGGGACAGCATCAACACAGAACAACAGAGTAGTACAACCGAACTTGCAGCATAATGTCACATAGTTGCATGGTAGATCTGACTTGAGGGTATACAAGCAAGGAACCCGAAAATATCATGAAACCTTGGCATTATCGAACTACAACAAGTGACCATATTACAACAGTGGAAAACCATTGTAAATCACTTTTTACAATGGTGGCGTACCCATCGTATATTAACAAGTTTTAATAGACTTAAATCTTTTACGACTGTTTTACACCGTTGCGACATCGTTGTGAAATGTACATATTTTACAACTGTTTTTCATCGTTATAATAAACTTTATTACAACCGTTATACTTCGTTGTTATAAATTTTACAAATAACTTATAATAGTTGTGATATATTTTATTATAACTATTATTTTACAGTTTTAGTATATGCATAAATTACCATCACACATGCACAAAACACTGAATTTCTCAAGAGCAGCTTGCAAATCCATGATATCCATCCCATTAAAATCCTCCTCTATCATTTGTTCAGAATCATGGTTGCAATGCTTAGAAAACTTGCCAACATCTTATCATCGGCTAATAAGATTAACAAAATAAATGGCAACATAAGCATTAGCGATCCAATGAAAGTTTCAAACCAGAAGCAACAATAAAGTTACAGTAAATTATATCTAGGAGCCTGGTATTGTGATCAACGTATAAATTGCAGCCAAGTTGGTTGTCTTTGAATTTTGGTGGTAGATCTTTCCAATACTTTATTTTTAAGTGCATCTAGTTCAGCCATCTGACCAGCATGTAAAAAGACTTTCATTTTCCCAATCTGAAAGTTATATTTTAAACATAGTAATGATTAAAAGCCACCATCTTTGCATTGCATTGCAATGGAAGAACTTCGTAACATATCATGAAATTTTAGGGTACTCGAAACATGAAGCTCTTTTTAGCTCCTGATCGTAAAGTAGCAAACTTCAGAATGCATGTACGTTTTATGAGAAATTAGCTAGCTTCAATTTCATGAACTGTTGTCAAGTTTATGCATATTTTACATACATAAATACATGTGTGTATACATACATAAACACGTGTGTGCGTGTGATTTAGTAAAAAATGTATGCCAAAGAATCAAAACGAAGGACTAGCGAGTAACGACTCATTTTAGATGTCTTGCCACTGAATCATTGACTAGCATTCATCCAGTTAGCACCGAAAATGATTTTCTTTTAAGTCTGCTACAAACTTCAAAATTACCTGACAGCCTTCAAGTTTCACCTTCTCAAGTAGTTTTTTTAGCCCGGACTTCATCAAAACTATAGTGCATAACAAATAAATAAACTTATGTAATCAAACATTAATATTATTTCTTATATAAACAGATGTAATATATTTACCTCCCATTTAAACTCCAGGCGCAAGTATACCATACCGATCTAAAAATTCATCAAATAAACGTCTAGACGGATAACCAGCACAACTTATTATAATTGCCTCCATTACTCCTTACAGTAAAAGTAATAAAATTAAAAAGCGAACATATTGCACGGCTTAGATAGCATTTTTCATGATTTTCACTGCATGGAGGTTTGAATATTTACCCTGCAATGAAGTTGATTAAGAACATTCCTACTTTCAAATATTGCAGGCTTAACAAGATTATTACCTGACTGCCTTCAAGTTTCACCTTCTCACGTATTTTTTTTTGTAGCCGAGACATCATCAAAAGTATAGTACATAACAAATAAGTAAACGTATGCAATCAAACATTATTGTTATTTCTTGTTCAAACAGATGTAATATATTTACCTCCCATTCAAAACTTCGGGCGCAAGTATACCAGATCAATCTAAAAATTCATCAAATAAACGTCTAGACGGATAACCAGCACAACTTATTATAATTGCCTCCATTACTCCCTACAGTAAAAGTGATAAAATTAAAAACGAACATCATGCAGGGCTTAGATAGCATTTTTCATGATTTTCAATGCATGGAGGTTTGAATATTTACCCCGCAACGAAGTTGATTAAGAACATTCCTACTTTCAAATATTGCAGGCTTAAGAAGATTATCAGGTTTCACACAACGAATATAATGTGGCTTTGTATCACTCAGTCTCTCAAGCAGTGATTGAAGTTGTTGATGTGAAATACAAACACACAAGAATTCATTAACTAAAAAATGAATTTTGAGAGAACTAACCCCATAAATGATAACCACTAACCTTAAATCTTTCCCCAATTGAAGAAACTTTGGAAGATTTTGATGTCTCAGACAAATGCAGGAAGGAAAAGACCAGATACAAATGGACATTTGGAAGCATTTAAAAGAGCTTTATGCTCAACCACAAAATAATCTATGTTCTTGTCCAGAAACAACTCTGTTTGGTATGTTACCTGAACACATTTTGTTAGATATGACAAATGCCACCATCATATGTGAAACTACAAAAATAGTGATCATTTCAGTTGGAAAGATTCAAAACTGCAAATAGAAGAGAAACATGAGGTGGTTCAAAAATAAAACAAACCAGATCTGACATTTTTCATGAGCTTGGAATAATTCTCACTGAATAAAACGCACAACCGAGGTATTAACATTGAGGGCACCTTAAGTTCGTTCAAGACAGGGTGTTTTTCTATGCGATATGATATCATGCGGACTTTGAAGCATAGGAAATCATCTCTTAATCTGAAAACCAAGCAGCCAACAAATTCTCTTTAAAATACATGAGTTTATCATCAAATACATTACTATCATTTCCAGTGCCTTCTAGATTATTAGGAAATCAAAATTTCTATATCCATACCTTTGCTTTTATCTGCTTCCCTTTCACTTCATCCATCTGCTCCTTCTCTGGAAATAATTGCCAACTCTAACTCTTAACACATAACTAACAAAACATCACAAGATGAACTAATCTAAAAATTGTCACGCGCTCAAAAAACATCATCCAGGTAACAACACCGAAAAATCTTAAAACGACCCAAGTCGAAACATTCAAAGCCAAGAGAAACTACCAATACAAAAACCAGATCTGCAAGCACTTAGCAAATTACAAAAATCGTATAGAAACCTAATCCACACTCTATGAATAGTCTGCAACACAGGGATGAACAGCGGGAGAGGAGAGGCTAGCTGTTAGGAGAGCATAACTAGTTAAGATAAAAACAGAACCTGACATGGAAAGAGGGAAACACAATGGGAGAGAAAGAGGTTGGGCGTCATCGATAGAGGGGGAGAGAAGAAGGGCGACTGAGGTAGACTTCGCATGAGAGATGGAAAGCGATAGCGAAGGAGTTGGTTTGTAGAAAATAGAGCAAAGGTAATTAGGTTTAGGGTCAAGGGCATGGCGGCGGCTGAAGATGTAGTGCAGTAAGCTTAAACAGGGAAAGAAAGAAACAAAGTTGTGGAATAACAGACTGATTAAGGGGATTGTTAATGGCACCCCTGTTTTGATTAAGGGGTGTCACAACATTTAATTTTTAAATTTTTGTTAAGGGGTGCACTGTAAAGACCGGACCCCCTTAACAATTTATTATTTCAAGACAAAAATGTCCTTTCCTCCCCAATAACATTATTTAACGTAAATACAAATAAATTTTCATCGCAGAAAAGAATTTTCATGGCTGCCATAAACCCTAATTATGAGATAGATGATGAAGATGAGGTAAATTGCACACAAAAACGTGAAGTATACGAAGATGATGAAAACCGATCTGCTAATGACAAGGTTTGATATTTATTTTTGCGTTAACACGTACGGAATTGAAGAAGGAGCACGGATGAAAAATTCGGTCGCGATGGACCATGTTTATACGGACCAATCAGTATGAAGTTACGCATGTAATGACCGTTTTAAGTATGAAAACACGGTATAGTACGACCGGTTTTATCACGTACGAATTACAGTTTGTTACAGAGATAGAAAATCTGTAAAATAGCCACCGTATTTATTAATTTTTTATCGATATTACACAACCGTGTATACGGTTTTGTGGTACTAATGTTACCATGCATGTTTTGTACCAAACAATTGTTATTTAATAGACAGGGAGAGACCGATTTTAGTTTATTAGTATGAATATTTGATATCGTTATTTCTTTGTCGTGTGAATAATACTCAGCTGTTTTACAGTTTGATGCAATTGCTCTACTAAACGACGTATACGGGAATGTGTTCTGCTTGCGCAATGTTTTTATCAAATTTTGTTTTTGGATTGCACTTTCAAGACAAATAAGTACAAGTTGCCATGTTTTCATATGGTGTCGCAAACTTCAACGGGTGCATCCTTCACTGTTGCCCTAGCTTTTATTAGTCGGGAGACCACTGAATCATATATTTGGGCCTTGGAGTGTGTTAGAAAATGTTATCGAGAAAAAGAATTTCCAAGTGTTATCATAACGGATGCGGAAATTGCTCTTAGCAATGCAGTGGCCACTGTTTTTCCAGCAGCTCGTCACATTCTTTGTGCGTGGCATATTTCAAAAAACGTTCAAGCAAATTGCAAACTAAATTTCATAAAGAAGAAACGGGTAATGATTGGGGATAGAGAGACCGTAGTAGAAGATGAGGAAGGAAAAAGAGAGTACGAGTTATTTTGGGAGGGTTGGAGCAATGTCATTAGTTCGCTGTCCGAAGAAGAGTTCCATCGAAACCTAAATTCTTTTCGTGAAGCATGGCGGGTGAAGCAAAAAAAATCGTTGAACTATATGTTGAAGAACTGGTTGAACAAGTATAAGGAGATGTTTATGTTAGCTTGGACAAATGAAGTAAAGCACTATGATAATGTGTCAACCATTGTAGTTGAAAGTGCGCACCATCGTCTCAAATTGTATTTTGATTCAGCTGCAGGTAGTTTTGTTCAGTGTTGGACTAGCGCTCATCTATGATGTGAGAATGAATTAGTTGCAATCGAACATGCGTTCGAAACGAGTTCATCGAAGTCACTTCATAGATTTCGAGAAGAGTCAATGTTTAAAGAGGTGTTGGGATTTGTTTCTCATAAGGCGCTTGATTTATTGCAAACCGAACTATGTAGTATTCCACAATGTGGCACGAGTATTCAAACTTGCGGTTGTATTTTATAGAAAGTTAATGGTCTACCTTGCGCACATATGCTAGTAGACTTTAGACATTCAGACGGCTTCATACCCCTCAGTGCTATAGACTGTTATTGGAAACAGTTGTCGTGTATTCCGCCTACACCGAATCGGTCCACTCTTGATTTTATGGACTTGCCTGAATTTCATGCACTGAAACGTAGGTATGACGAGGCTACTGATAATGTGAGGATTGATATTCAGCAAGGTATGAAATTGTTAGCCTTCCCGCCTACTACGAACATTAAAGAACCTCCCATGGCGACTATAAGAAAAGGAAGACCATCTAAAAAGGAAAAGTCGACTAAACGGGATCCTTCTTACTTTGAGCATGTTGACGCTGCATTGTCTTGCAGCCCAAAACTTACTCCAGTTAGTCGTTGTTTGAAGAAACTTGGAGTAAAACAAAATGCATCTAAAACCAGTCAAATTGATGAAAATTTCTTATTGCAAATGCCTAAATGTATGCGACCGTATATAACTCGTATAGACGACATGCCTGCTGATGGTAATTGTGGATATTGGGTGGTGGTTAAACAACTAAATCTTTACAATCGAAGACCAGATAATCCTTGTAAGTTCGTACGTGAGGCCATGGTTGATAATTTAATAACTCAATCGGATATGTACAAAAGCATGTGGGATGAAGATGGCTTCGTAGAATTGAAAAGAAGGATACAAGGCGATAACTCAGTGGGGGTAAATGGTTGGATGCAAATGCCGGAATCCGGTTTTATAATTGCAGAAACATTTGGTACCGCTGTTGTCTTGCTTAGTATGCAAATGAGTTACTTGTTTGTTCCGTCAACAATACAATTAACCTTGTTAAACCGGGATAGGATGGTCGTAATGGGATTCGTAGACAACTCACATTTTGTTGGTGTTACTTTGAAGTACGAGTCGCCTTTACCAAATACACCTCCGTTCTCATTCTTTTACCGAATTTACAACATCAATACGCAGGATTGGGTCAACACATATGCAGAGAGAATTTCTCGCTTCGATGATTCAGAAGATGGACATGTTGCCGAAGGTAGAACGGTTGTTGTGTTAAGTTAATGTCGAATACTTGCATATGTTCGTAGTTCAGTGCTAATGTAACAGTATTTTGAAGTATTATTGCATATGCTCGTAGTTCAGTGCTGATGTACCAGTATTTTGAACTATTATTGCATATGTTCGTAGTTCAGTGCTAATGTAACAGTATTTTGAAGTATTATTGCATATGTTCATAGTTCAATGCTAATGTAAAAGTATTTTGAACTATTATTGCATATGTTCGTAGTTCAGTGCTAATGTAACAGTATTTTGAAGTATTAATGCAAATGTTATATTTTTTGGCATATGTGGGTTACTCTTGTGAGCTATTGTATTTAAAGTTTTGTGACACTTCTGATAATGTGAATACCGAGATACTGAATTTTGACAATAGCAGAATCAGAGATATTTCGGACTTAGATCACCGGTTTTGTATACATAAAACGGTCACCTCCTGCCGTCTGCACATATACATTTAACATTATCATAACCTGAGATATTTCGGATTGGTACCACCGATTTTCTAACTATAAAACGGTCACTTATTGCCGTCTGTACATATTTAGTTAACAATATCATAACCTGAGATATTTCGGATTGGTACCACCGATTTTCTAACTGTAAAACGGTCACTCATCTCCGTCTGCACATATTTAGGTAACATTATCATAACCTGAGATATTTCAGTTTGAGCACACCGATTTTAATCAATTAAAACGGTAAGCACTAATCGTCTGTATATTTCTATTCTAACCTGCAATATTTTGGTTTTGGATGACCGAATTTTTGTTAGTAGAACGGATTTTTGTAACCGTTTAGCAAATTATAGGCCTTTTAAATGATTGTTCAGTGATCACGTACCGTTTTTGTGTCTTAAAAACGGAAAGCCATTCCCAATGTTTAACTATAAGGTTGATTATTTCATACATATAATCCAGTTTTTTGTGCATCGACAAAATGAAACTTGTACATGCATCTTTGATCATACAAATACTTCAAACTTTCACATGCATCGTCGATCATACAAAAAAATTGAAACTTGTACATGCATCTTCAAACATAGAAATAAACACAAACATACTCACAAACCATTTCATACATTAACCTTCCTTTCAAAGTACCCTTCATACTGTATTGCCAAAAGCAAGTCACCAACCAAAAGACATAAATAAGTCACAAACATAAAGTCACCAACCAAAACACCAAGTCTTATAACTGTTACATACTGTTAACCAAAATAATACGTAATGCTACAAAGTTAAACTATTTTTTCCTTGCTCCGCCTTTCTTCTTGGTAGCACTCGTCTTCCCTTTCTTTCGTTTACCTCGACTTGTCGTACCCTCAACAATCTTATCTCCTTCATCAGCTTCCATGTTCTCTCCATACAGAGCAGACGGTTCTGGGTCCTCTAAATGCTCTATCATTTGCAAAGCTGTAACAACTGCCTTACCACGTCCACATGAACGGATTGTATCAGCAACTAGTCCAAGTCGACGTTTCTGAAATTCAAGTCTACTTTAGTACGAAAAACAATCAATAACATTATTTTCAATTAGCAAATACAACAAACTTACAACACGGATGGGTAGCGACTTCTCCCCGGTTTCATTCGCAGGCTCGGTTATTCTTCTTGATGGATTTGCAACAATCGGATGTGAAGCTTGCTGATACCACTGTATATAGTTGTCCTCACAGTCTCAGGGGTTAACCACTTCTTTAGACGTTATACTTTCATTCAGCATGTGATTTGCCCATTCAGCCCATATAAAATCCCCAACATTAAAGTAAGCGGCTTTGAAAGATTTACTAGACGACTTGTACTTCTTCTTGTTAAGCGTGAAGGGATTGGTTGGGATGGGTTGAACAATTCCAAACTGGCGTAGAAATCTTTGGGGTAGGTACAATTCTTCGGTTTCAAAACAAATGACAGGTCCGTTATACAACGAACACTCATGAAATGGATACACATCACGTTTATCTCTAAAGCAATCCCATATAATTTCATTGCACTTCAAGTCATCAATCCTTTCTCGTACTGTAACTAAATCAGATGCTAACTGCGAACTCTTGTTCTTTGCAAAGTAAAACGCGGCTCTAATTTCTCCTTCTGGTATACCAATAAGACAATTATGTCGACGAAGAACTGGGAAATGCTCATATATCCAAACCTGCATTAAGGTGCATCATGTACACGCATATAATTAGACTACACTATTCACCTATAGTTACAATACAACGGTATCAAAAAAATTCTTTGAATATACCTGTAGTAACGTCATGCAACCAGTCATTTGATGAACATCAGATCGAGTTGTTACGACAAGATTACGTAATAACCAACTCAAACATGCAGTGGCCTATGAATATGAACCCACCTCGTCTAAATTCTTCAAACACTGCAGAAAATGAACTGACACTTTATTTCCGGACTTGTCACAACAAACTAAACTGCCAATTGTGTACAAAAGATATGCTATCGCACAATGCATCTTTCGTTCTTCACTATCGGCCTCCCTCGAACCCTCAAACTGACTTCGTAACCATTCAAATTTAATTTTTTTATCGCCTGCTAACACTTGTATAGCAGTTGGTCTGTCAACACCAAGGCAATCTTCAAGTAGTTTGTACACATCTTCGACACCTATACCCCTCGAGCCACCAAGAGAACCAGTAACTGCTCTTCCTTCCAACGGAAGGCCAGTTATGTGCACTACTTCATCAAGGGTTATCCCCAACTCACCAAATGGAAGGTGAAATGTGTTTGTCTCCGGATAAAATCTTTCGACGAATGCATTGATTAGGACTTTGTCTAAAGTCTCGTGAGCATGTAGCGCTAGCTTATGGAATCCCGACTTAACTACAACCTCTTTAACAAATGAACATTCTTTTCTATAATCCCACAATCGTTGCGTGCCAACATGAGTATGGACTCTCACCAGTCTTACTTCTCCTCGAGGTTTCTATATGGTATGCACACACACACATATATATATATATATATATATATATATATATATATATATATATATATTACAGTCTAATAAAAGATAACAATTCACGCGTAGTCACAAGTATAAATAAAATCTTAGAAAAAACATATGAAAAACTTACAGTAGATTTCCATATTTCATGAGCAATGTGATGTTTGAATGCAAACAACAGTGTCCGTTCATCTTCAGTGGTGGATGATTCTATTTCTTTCCGCTTTCGTTTGCCTTTAATTGTACGTTTTCTCTTTTCCACATGTTCAACCTCTTCAACCTCTTCCTCTCCTACCCTGCCTTCCTCACTATCATGTTCCTCGCTACCACTTTCACGGCCACTATATTCAGACTCAGATTTGTCACCTTCTTCATCTGCTTTCTCCTCAACTCCATCACCTCCTTCATCACGCTCACTATCATCTCCGTCGCTATCTTCTCCAACAACATCTTCTTCATGCTCACTACCTCCTCTGTTGCCCTCTTCTCTGTCGTCGTCTTCTTCACGTTCTTCACCAGCTTTGTTGCCCTCTATTGTGTCATCGTCTTGTTCCTCATCAGTACCACCTTTTTCACCCTCTTCTCTGTCATCGTCTCGTTCATGATCACTACCGCTTGTGTTGCCCTCCTCTTCTCTGTCATGGCCGCTATGATCACTACTTTTTTCGCCTCCATCGGAAGTACTACGGTCGTTGGACTCTTCTTTTTCACTTGAACTTTGCTCGGAGTTATTCGCTTCAGCTTCTACTGCTTTCTTATTCTTTTTCTCTTCCAATTTGCGTTGTTCTTCAGCACGTTTCTTCCTATTTGAAGCAGTAGGCGGTAGACGAGCGGACGTAGACGAAGTCGGTTTCCTGCAATCAATCACGTAAACAATTTAGTTATACGCCGTCAACAAAGTACGACAACAATATAACCTACTTTAATACTATAAGAAGGTAAAGAGCCACCATGTAAACAACAAGTAAAACCGAATGTGTAATCTAAATTTCAACAACAACTAACCCTAAGTCGACATCAATCAACTTGCCAAATACTATAAAGGACAAGCTTTCCTAAGTATTTTAATACTCACAAACCATAGAACCCTTTTTCAACCATAAGTCGACATCAATCAACCATTTTTAACACCTATAATCGGACAACACAAACCGAAACCAAAGTTTAAAACAAATTGAACAAATGAAACTTATATATGGAAAACAAACGCCGATTTTGAATTATAAAAACGGTGACAACAAGTCAAATACTAAAAGGGACAAGCTTTCCTATTCCAGAGGATTTACCCACCCAAAACCGTACCCTCCCAACCGTATTCTCTGCAAATCCAACAATATTTCCCAATGTTTAGCCCTTCTTCCCTACCAAACCCCTCCACACGCAAGCCCATTGCTCACAATTGGTAATACCAAGCCCTACCGTACCATACATGTGCTAATACCAACTGAAATTACCATTAATCTAGTACAAACATACCTCTTTTCCACGGTTTTCTTCTTGGCAACAGATTCCTTCGT
Source organism: Allium sativum (assembly GCA_030737875.1). Taxonomy (NCBI): domain Eukaryota; kingdom Viridiplantae; phylum Streptophyta; class Magnoliopsida; order Asparagales; family Amaryllidaceae; genus Allium; species Allium sativum. Next base: position 232,355,554 of record CM060924.1, on the reverse strand, counting down.
CTTCCTCGCAGTATGCTTGAATCGAACCATCTTTAATGGCAAACCCTAGCGTGAGAGCACTGCAGAACCCTAATTTTGAGAACGAAACGCGATTTGGGAACCCTAATTTTGAGCACTGCAGGATTTTTTGAGAAATAAAGCGCGGGCTTTGTATTTCGTGAGTAGGGTTGAAATTTGAAGGACACGAGGTTATTTTGGGGATTGAAAAGTAGACGTGGTGTTGCCCCTTAACACTTTTTAAAACAGTGGTGTGCCCTTAACAAAATGTCACCCCTTAACCAAAACAGGGGTGTCATTAACAATCCCCCTGATTAAACTTGTTGAAGAGGAACAGTGCGAGAGGGAAGAAATGAGTGGATGAAACATTAGATCTAGAACAGTGCGAGAGAAATTTTAGAACTTTGTACTCAGACCGATGCATTCTCGGTCAAAAAATACGGCTAAGGCAAAAAGAGATAATCAGTGGAGGATAAATCTGTAAATTTACAAGACATCAAGGTTAAAATCACGCAAATCATGCGGCTAAAAATTGATTCGCACAATCTGACTTAGTTATTTTCGGTTCAATTAGCATTAATGGGAATTTTACTATAGCGGGATTGTGATTTTAGGGCTGCATAGGTGAGATAAGCGGTAGTTGAAAATCTAAAAAGAAACGACGCTAGCGAGATATGAAAATTTGGATGAAATAGGAGCGTGAATTTCAGAAACGCTATAATTATTGCGGAAAATTTATTTCTAAAGAAAGCTTCTAAATTCACTTTCTATTAATTACTTTTATTTAATAGTGGTTATTAATGATTATTTATTAATTATCAATCATTAATTAAATATTTAATATTTATTTGTTACTTATTAATTAATTATTTAATCATTAAATAAATATTTAATACTTATGTATTATTTATTAATTATTTAAAAAATTATGGATTATCAACAGCTAATTACTAAATATTTCTTAATTATTAATATTTGTTATTACTACTTAGTTATAAATTAGTAATGTAAGTTATTATAATGTATATGTTATAACTGAATATTAATTATTAAAAGTTAATTACCATACATATGTTACTATCCTATTTATTAGTTATTTCATATTTAAAATTATTAATACTATTTATTAGTTATTATTATTATATCCATTATTAATTATTTAATTTTAATTGTCAATATTGGTTATTTCATATTTAAAATTAATTATTATTATTTAATAGTGATTATAATTTAATATTAATCTTTATCTATTATTATTATTCAAAAATGAAAGGTTGTAATAGACATCTATTACAACCTGTAATGAATAAAAGTTATTAAAAATAGACATCTATTACAACTGGCAAAAAAGAAAGGTTGTAATAGGCATCTATTACAATTAGAGGTGAGCGTTTGGTTGGTTTGGTTTATCGGATAATGAAAATTGTCAAACCAAACTAAAACCGATAAAACTGAAAACCAGACCAATCCAACCAAATTAAGATTGGTTGGTTTGGTTGGATATCCGATTTAAACGAAGTAAAAATAGTTTAGACTTTATGTTCATAATATTAACCATAATTTGAAATAAATTATAAATATATGGTTAAAATATTATTATTTATGATTCTTATGCTTCCCAAAAAGTAATTCTGATACATATGTGATGATTAAAATTTACTTAAATAACTAAATTAACTTAAAATATTTACTATAATATCGATAATTTTGAAAATATAATAAAAGTTCGATTAATCTGGTTTAACCGATAACCAAACTAAATATTTTTCCAAACCGATTACAAACCAATTTAATTTCAAAACCAAACCAAACCGACCAAAATTAATTGGTTTGGTTGGATTATTTGGTTTAACCAAATAATGCTCACCCCTAATATTTACAATAGGTAAAATAAAAAAGTTGTTTAAAATATGTTTATTACAAATTTAAGGAAATGACAGTTGTTAAAAAACCTTTATTACAACTGACATTTTGTGACAGTTGTAAAATTATAGTTGTAATACGGTACTTTTTGTTGTAGTGACCTGACATTTGAACCATTGAACAACACTACAGCACGACCTCAGGAGAGCCCCGTGTATGACACCATCAACACGCCCACAAGTAATTTCCACAGCGGTGCTTAACATCTTGATTCAGGTATAGTAAGTACAGTGCTGGCAGGTAAAGAGAAACCACAAAACAAATCAGCATGAACGAGAGCATTGAAGCATCACCTGGTATACTAATCATGATAGTGACAAAGATTGTCCAGATCACCCAAACACTGAGCCAAACAAGGCCGGAACAAGGAAATGACAAAGTAAAACATACGATTCCATTGCCAGAGTAAATACACTCAGCGATGTTCCTTCGTCCAAAAAACAAAAAATAAACATAACATCTCACACAACATTGAACCGATCCAAGTTACAACAACACTGCCAACAAATAGTTCACCAGAAGACGACACCACTTAGACATTGAATGTCATTTAACCCTCGTAGGCCCATCACGGCCTTATTTGAGAATGTTATGCACAACCAACATTAACACTCACCAAGCAGAGACTATTTGTAATACACTTGATAGAATAGGAATGCGTACTATGCTCGAACCAAGGTGAAACGCGAAACCAGATCGAGAAGAATGAAGTTACTGCATTTATGGAGCTCCACATAGTTCCCTATGCTCTCAGATTCGGACAAGTCGAAACCTTCCCAGCTAAACCAAAACCAAATCGAAGACCACTCAAAAGACTAACCAAGTTCAATGTCATCCCCAAATCTCCAGGCAAGCGCCAGACATACAAGGGACAATATTCCACTCGGTAGTGTAGCTCAAAATCGCCAAAAGACCTCGTGTAGCGCATTATAAATATTCGTACAGTATAGAACCCCAAGATCTTCCAAAGCAGCAATCGAAAGAAGACCAGAAAAGCCTGAAGGCCACCACGCATCAAATCGAAAGCGCCGACATGTCGTTGATTGGAATCGATTACTGCTATGAAAAGATCGTGAGAAATAGGGGCAAAAGAGAAAGAGTTAAAATGAAAGGGTGGTAAATTAGGGTTCTTTGATGCTTCCACGTGGGTGAAAACAAGGTAGTGAAGGGAAGGAAGTGGACTGAAGTAGATTAGAAAGGGGAAGAAAAGACGCCGATGAAGGTGAAGAAGCGAGAAAAGAGACAAAAGGCGGACTCGTGTCGCCACTAACAGAAGCTTCAAAGAACCGAACCCTTTGACCCTGGCTTATTTCTAAATCCTTTCTGCTTTTTCACTAAATTATATAGTTCTTACATGCCAGCAGTCAGAATCAAGGCCGACAGACCAAAGCTGATATCAATCTAGTAGAATCGACGATTTGAGGGCCAGAGTGGCACAGTTGGAGGATTAGAACCATCGTCCGGCCATAGAGATGATACAACTGCTGGATCAATGTATTATTGAGTTCGTGCAACAGTATGGTGGTCGCTTCTCTTCCTCTGCTGGCTCTGGAGGTTCTGTAGACGATTGGCTGCTTTGAGAGGTATGTTTTTTGTATTAATATGACTTGGTGGATGGTAGACTTGTTTGATGTTATGTATATGTATTATGTGATAATAGACTTGGTTGGTTGGTGATTTGATGATAGACTTGACGTTGTGGATGTTATGTATACTTTGTATTGTATTGTATTGTATGGTTGTTGATGATGATGTTTGACTTGATTTTATGTGCTTTTCGGTTTGGTGAACTGTGTGTAGTTTGATTTTTGATTTTTGGTTGGAATATTGTATATTGGGTACTACAAAATATTGATGGAATAATGCTTGTAAGAGAAATATGGCTGGAAGACTATATTGTAGCACTAATATAAAAATAACACCAAGTTTTCTGACGGTTTCCAACAGCCTTCAAGTTAGTTTTATCCGACAGCTTTCGATACGGAAATTGTCGAAAACAGCCGACAACACCTACAATGAGTTGTGCCAGAAGCCGCCGCAAATACCGCTCCCCGACGCCTAATTTTCCAACGGATTATTCCGATGGCTTCCGACGGTTGCCGATAGTTGGAAGTCGTCCCAAATGCTAATGATTTTTGTAGTGAATAGACCGGTTTTCAATGCTGTGTACGAACTAAATGCAGCTTTTAAATCTAACTGTGCCCATCCATATTCAATTTCTTGATTAATAATTTCCACATTATTCCAGGAGATAACTGCTCTTCGAGCAACTCAAAATCTACATTGATTTCTATCGAAATTCTAACTAAACTTATTTACGTTTCTTTGGCAGTTAACTCATCTAGTTTTAGTGGCAAACCAGCTATACTTACGATGGCCCTAAACGCCTCTTTGTTCCATAATTATAGGTTTAAATCAAGAAATCTGACCCAAGAGGCAAAGAAGAGAGCAAGTTTTTATCAAATTTTATTTTGTTGTCCACTTTTTCAGAATTATTATCTTTTCATTGATAAAGTAAGGTCCTCCGTTAAGGATTGTATCGCTTCTGCTACATAACCGATTCTGATAACAAACAAACCAAAAATTTCATTTGTGTTCCAAATCTTTGAAATGTACGCTTTGAATGATGATACGTCGGTCAATTCCCAAATATATGTGTAAGAATCGACGAATTCCATTTATTTTGAGCCCCATTACTAACTGCGTCTTTTAAAGTAATAACTTTTAGTAAACCCCATATCAAAATCCGATGAAATGCTCCAGGATTTGGCCATTTCTGCCTATGTGGATGGTATTGTTTATGAGTTTGATTGAGCCGAAGATGTGTTTCTTTGATCAACGGCAATGTTTCTTTGGTCAGCAAAGGTAAAACTGTCAGAATTTCCGATTTGCGAATTACTTGAAATTTTCTGTTTGTTTGGTGGTTTTTTTTACCAGTATGAAACCATTTTCATCACGTCCATCATGATTCTATTTATGAATCCGATTTTGAGTATCGTCTTTTGTATTCTAACCGAAAATGGGATTGTTGTAAATTTGAGTACCAAGTGAATGCGTGTCCATTCGTATGTACACACGCTAAGTTTTGGCTTATTTGGAGCATTCCCAGCAACTGGACGTTAATTCGAGCGTTAACACAACATTAAAAGCGTTTACTCCGTCAACTCCCAACGTTCCAGCAGTGGATGGGGAGACGTTGCAAATTAAAAAAAAAATCATAAAGTCTTAAACGGTTTTTCTGAAAACCATTTAAGTGTTAAAAATAATAATTTGAGCGGCGATTTCATTTTAGAACGGCGATCCGCCCCATTTCCCCTTTCTCTCCGCGCCCATCTTGCCAAGGCTATAGTCTAATCACTCTAATTCTCTTCATTTTCATTATTGTTAGCACTATGGGAGTGCTAGAGTTTAGAGTTCAAAGGTAATGGGTTCCACACAACATTTTCTTGTACCATACCACTGCCCCCACACTCTCTTGGCAAAATTAAAATTAAAATAACAGATGTTAATTCAAACAATCAGCGAGTCAGCGAGCACATGCAACTGCTGCTTATGGCCGGATAGATTCTCTAACTAAACATAAAAGTAAACCAGTTTGTTCTAAACCATTCAACAACAAATGGAACAAAATCAGACTGCATAGCCTTGTTTTGATGACCGAACCGGGCCGGCGGCCCAACCGCGGTTAACCGCAAACCGCTGGGCTTCCCGGCCCGGAACTAGTCAAAACCGAAATTGCATCGAACCGGCTAAAAATCGGAACCGGGTAAAAACCATGAGAACCGCGGTTATATGTTAAAACCCCTGGACTAATATTTAAAAATTGTATATATAAAGAGACTACAGCCTTACATCTAAGGCCCAGCCCAATGTTTCCCCACACTGGAAGTCTACTACAAACAACAAATGAGGCCATCCTGGTTATAATATAGAGCGGCAGCATGTGATTTATCCCTGAAGCTTATGATGTGGGACAAACGAAGTCATATTTTGTCATTATTTCCTCCCAGCATTTTTTCCCAATCAAAACTAACAAAAATATGATTAATAAACTGTTAAAAAAAAACAAGCACGGTTCTTACGGTTCAACCGATCGGACCCCCAAAGCCTTGAACCATAGGTCTTCACGGCTTGATCCGCGGTCCGGTCATGAAAACTATGCTGCATAGTATTAAACAGATAATCAGCGAACATGCTTTAATAGCTCATATATATATATATATATATATATATATATATATATATATATATATATATATATATATATATATATATATATATAGAGAGAGAGAGAGAGAGAGAGAGAGAGGCAGAGAGACGAGCGTTCAATGGCACCTCCTATTAGCCTCCCTGTTTTTCACATTTTGTTTATATTATTTTAAGGTGAGTGGAAGGTAGAGAGTTAGTGGAAGGAGAAAGAAAAGAAATGTATGATAAAAAACTGGTAGGCTAAAGGGGTGCTCACTATTTAGGGTGTCATTGAATGCTCCTTATATATATATATATATATATATATATATATATATATATATATATATATGAATGCATATCTGCTAGCCTCCACCAGCACATTTTTATGAAATCATAATAAATATTTCAGCACAACACACCTGAGATAAAAAAATAAAAATATGGATCTATCGATTTTCTGTCACAGAGAATTACATAAACATGCCAAAAAAAAGACATTACCAGTTCATTTCTATTGAATTCTTACAAATATTTCAAAAATATATTCCATAATTAAAAAAAAAAAAAAAAAACAAGTAAGACACAGAAAAAAGAAAGTGTTTCAAAATAAAAAAGTGAATGATTAGGAATCGCCTCATGATATAATACTAGCTAAGTGGACAATTACCTAGCATGCCAAAATAATTAATGATGCATCTCCTCAGATACTTGAAAAGTTGCTACAAGAGAAATAGAACTCCATTGAAGCGAAGAGAGGGATGAAGATGGAGATGGTGGTGGAGGAGGAGACAGTATAACATTCCATTGATGTGATGATGTACGTACAGGAGTAGGAGGCCGAGGAAGGCCCCTGCCATTGTTACAATGAATTGATACCAACAACATAAAGATGGTAGAGACTACATGAAGAGCACTCAATTTTGCCATGGCTCCAAAGGTTTTATTTGATTAAGTTATTGCTTCCTGATTGCCATTGTGAATTGTCAAGAATATAAACAATGTAGTTAAGTTGATTTGGCTGTGCATTGAACTGTCAGAAATTAAAAGTTGGTAAAAGCGCATATTAATTTTTTTAATGCTTTCTCAAACGTGGGTGTTGAAAATTTTGATAAGCCTATTATAATTGTTGGTTGAATCTAAAGTCGTCCAAATGCAGAATAGTTCTTTTTGAGTCCAAATGCAGAATAATTGTTGGTATTGCTGTATTTTTTATCATTCCAGTTTCATGAATGCTTCTTATTTCTCTTATTGCATCTTTCTTTAATTTGGAATTGGTAAAATTATGATGTTTATATACTAGTTTGGCAGAATATATTCACACAGTACATATTGCTTCACCTACAGGATAAACAATTTATATTGAATTCTTACAAATATACCAAAACTATATTCCGTAAATAAAAAATCAAGTACATAGACACAGAAAGAAGATAATGTTTTCAAAATAAAAAGGTGAACGATCAAGAATTACATCATAATATTATACGACTAGCTATGTGGGCACTTATCAAACAGGCCAAACTAATTAATGATGTATCTTCTTAGGCACTTGAATAGTTGCTACAGGAGAAGTAGAACTCCACTGGAGCGAAGAGGGGGATGAGGATGGAGGTGGTGGTGGAGGAGGAGACGCTACAATATTCCATTGATGTGTTGTCGCACGCACAGGAGCGGGAGGACGATGAAGGCTCCTGCCGCTAGTACAGTGGATTAATACTGTCACCATAAAGATGGTGGAAACTACATGAAGAGCTCTCAATATTGCCATGGCTTCAAAGGTTTTATTTGATTGGTTATTGCTTCCAAACTTGCTATATTGTGGATTGTCAATAATATAAACAGGGTAGTTGAGTTGATGTGCGTGCATTGAATTCTCGAGGATTTGGTACAAGCGCATATTAATTTCTTGACCGTTTCCCCAAAGATGGATGTTGAAAATTCTGGTAAATCTAATGTTGACTGGATTTAATTCCATCCCAAATGCAGAATATGGTGCCTTTTGATAGTTTCATCCATGTGTCACCGCCCAAAATCGTTTTCAGATATTGAATAATTACATCCATAAATACAGATGAATATTTGATGAATTAAACGAACATAAATAGAAAAGTTTAGTTTAATGTAAACATTTTAAAATCTCATTACATTATTAGTGTAAAAAATGAAATTAAAATTATATAATAATAAAAATCAACGGTTTTAAACAGTTAATACACATTTAATTGCAATAATATAAACTTCTAATTTAATAAAACAATAATTGAAAACTTATAGTTATACAAGAAAACACATAATTTAGGCGATGATCTTGTAAAAAATCCAAACAAATAGATATTAGATATAGATGTCTTCATATCTGCATCCACGTTGGTTTGATCAAATATAAGATATTTAAGCACTTTTTAAATATGTTAACCCCATTGTGAAACGTGATTTAAAGATAATGAATTAGATCGCATAATTGATGAATCAGCTACATTTTATTATGATGAATCGGTCGCATTTGCACCCTTGTTTGATACATGGATGGTTCACGTTTAATATGATGGATCACTTAGGTGTTAAGTGATGGATCATCATGTCCTTGTGGCGATGGATCGGTTGTGCAACAATTCAATGGATCGGTCATCAAATATAAGAACGGATCAAGCAGAATTTATAGCGTCTTTCACCGATGGATCGGTTTCGCGGTTGTAGATGGATCGGGATACGTGATCCATAACTAGATCGGTGATGCGGGCGTGATGAAAACACTGGATCAGTGACACACGATCCATAGGATGGATTAGCGAGTATTATTGAAGATTGCCTGGACTGTTGTACATGCATGGAATACGCGCTATCCATAGCAATGGATCGGTCACGATCCATGATGGATCAGCCGCCGATCCATAGAGCTGCACACATGCTTTTTCGAGCCTCTACATCACTCCTTAATTTCGCATATAAATACTCCACTCTCTCCAGCATAAAAGGAATAGATTTTTCTCCCGAAGGACTGCCATTTTGATCTTCAACACTCAGTCTTCTCAAACTCCATTAAAGCTTTCTCAAGCATCATCTAATCTTCTCCAACATCATTTTGATCCAGAAATCATCAAAGATCAACACCGAGCTGATTACCAAAGATCAAATTCGATAATCACAGCTACTATTAAAGATCCGAGCACTTCTACACTGGATTTCTAAGGATATTCGAGAAGTAGAAAGAATTTGAGAGTAGAGAGATAATTATTTTAAGAGATAGAAGAATATATAAAATGAGATCAAATCTGTACCTTGTGATGAAGAGAATAATGAAATCGTCAATTAAAGTGGGCGTAGTTCAAAACTGAGGCCAAGCCACTATAAATCTTCTTTGCTCTTTCCTATTTTTTGCATTTGCAGTTTTACGGTGTTCATACACCACTTGGGGTGTTATGCCATTTTTGGTAATAACAAGATACATATACCAATTTATTTCGAATCGTTCGGGTATCCATTAACAAAAATAAATTTATATCTTTGGATTATTGGGTTTACATGAGAGAATTCTCTTTGGTTGGATCACATTCAACAAATCCATGCGTTAGTCTTGGTGTATTTTTTGACATTCCAATCCAAGAAGCCTTCTTTTATATTTCTTGTATGGCATCTTCATTTAATCTGATTTGTCATTGCTAAGATTATAATTTTTTGCAATGTACAATTTTTGTTCTTCGCATAATTGAAGCAAGAATCATTTAATGCCCATCCTCTATACTCATACTATACAAGAAAATTGCATAGTAATATTGCCAGATAAGAACGTATCTGCACACACATGTGAATATGAGCTAAAAATAATGCATATATGTATTAAAACATCAAATTGATACGTTCATGGTATTAATACAAAGCAACAAACATTTGCGTCTTTAAGGTAGAAAAATTCACAAGAAACAATAAAGAACAAAAAGTCCGGTGTAGCAATAATAGAAGTAGTGAGTAAAGCATGATAGAAGTGGTGAGGTTGACTTGCCCTTTGTGGTGATGACTAGGTCTCAAGTCATAGAGTATGACTAGGTGCCGACTCACCTTCTTAATTGATTTTTTGCTATTTTTCCTGGGGTCCTTTTTCATCTTATTTTAAGTGCATTGGCCAAGTTCAAGTCATTTATTATGGTTTCATGTACCTTCGTCACGATAAAAAGCGGGTTAATGTTCCCCCCTTAGAGTATGTCTTCATTAAAAATAATATGTGATTCAAAATAAGCTAAATTTATTTTTTCGACTCGAGAAATCTGGTTGAATGCATAGAATCATCTTTGAGAAGTTGTCTTTGACATATCGGTTATTTGCTTGAGCTTCTATTTCGAGTCCTCGCTTTTGTTATAACTACACAATTTAGATTTTGAACTTTCTAGAATGCTTCAAAATATCAAGTAGGATATACATGTAAAGTTGGTGTTAGTCGGATCAAAATGTCTTGATTTCGAATCATAGGCATGACTCTATGCCATGTCGTGCACTTAGGGAAAGTTTTTTTTTTTTAAAAAAAAAAAACTCTTTTCCGACTTAAGGTTGGAGTCGGGCTCTTTTCTTAGGACTTTTTACGTGTGTGAGCCTCTTTTTGCAAAGTATCACGCAAACAGACCGGTTACAGATAATATTACACAAATAGACCTGTTTTGGTCTGACGGTTTACTGAAGGCGAGTTTTGGAAACTCGCCTTCAGTAAAATACGAAGGCGAATTTCCGAAACTCGCCTTCGTTAAATCCCTGCATACAAAACACCCCAACCCGAGAGCCTTCTCCCCCCTATCCACTTCAGTTTCCCTTTCCTCTTTTTGCTCCTGTGCGAAAAAAAAACTCAAATTAAACTCATTTTCGTCCATTTTTATATCCAATTCATTCGTAGAAGACAACAATGGCTAGCACATCCGGCGTTCAACACGAAATCGGTATGATTCTAAACCCTAATTCTCAATTTTCAAATTAGGGCATACTTATGTGAAAATTCATGAATTTAGGTTTAATTCGTAAGCCAATTGGATAGAAATTACTGATAAAAGTGAATCTACTGATTGTATGTGTATATTGAGTATGTGTGGAAGGAAAATGTAACGTATAACATGATGAAAATATGATGTTAGGCACCAATTGTTGGTAAATCATGAATTAAAAATATGACTAATGCCATAATAATGAGTTAGGATAGGTGTTAGGCACCAAGTGTGTATCGATCTAGTTGGTGTTGTATGACACAGACAATGTTGAAATGTTGGGAATTGCTGATTTTAATAAGTGTTGATGAAGCTAAAATAGATGATCTTGAAATCTTGAATTGGTTTCATTAAGCTTTTGTAATATTTAATCCTGCATTTGTGCAGAGTATGTGGAGATGGAGCCCGGACCAGTAGATCCGAGCGTGTTATATTTGCAGCCGCGACACAGGACATCGAATGCTACTCGGACGCAGGTAGCAATTTGTTAATATTTTCATATTTTGATCTTCAATTTTTTAGACGTCAAACCCCAATTTTTGTTATCTGTTAAATTTGCAGAGTGTCAATGCTGATTATGTCATAGACCACTCGTCGTCACTTTCGAAAGTGACGTCCGAGGATGCTCGCGTACTTTTAGAGATAGAGAGGGCTGGATTCCTGCATATTTTTCGCTTAGATTACATCCAGCTAGATCATAGCCTTGTTGCTGCTTTAGTGGATAGGTGGAGGCCTGAGACATACACGTTTCACCTACCAGTCGGTGAGATGACTATCACATTAACAGATGTTGCGGTTTTACTAGGATTGCCTATTGGCGGCAATGCTGTTGCGTTTGATGGTGCGCAACATGATTATTGGCAGCTATGTCACGACCTACTAGGGCTAGATCCACCAGCCAATCACGTAAGGGGTGGCCACATGGTTAATATTACATGGTACCGTAATCAGTTGACCGGTGATATTTCTGCAGATGCCACCCAGATAGAGGTTGAGCAACGGGCTCGTTACATTTTACTACATATTATTTTCTGCAGAATGATGGTCGACTATGCCAAGACCCGCATAGATTTGAGATGGCTGCCTTTTTTAGCTGACATCGGGCAATGCGCTACATATTCGTGGGGTAGTGCAGTGTTGGCCTATGCATATCAGGAACTGTCAAAGTCCGCGCTGCAACAGTATAACTGTGTTGCTGGTTGCCCGACACTACTTCAGGTATGAACCGAATTTCTATAGTTTACTGTTATACAATGTGATATGCATCATTCTCTTGTATTAATAGTATATTCTTGTGTACTTAGCTTTGGTCCTGGACTTATCTTCCCGTCGGAAGATTAGTAGTGACTCCTAATCTCATCGACGCATCGATGCCGCTTGGAGCTAGGTATACTTATTTGATAGTTTATTTTATTAAACACAACACATACTATTTCCAATATATGTACCTTTTATTATCGTGTAACAGGTGGTGTGGAAAAAAGAATACGCGACATACACCGAGACGAGAGCTGGCCTTTTACCGCAATGAGTTGGACGTCCTTACGGACGAAAAGGTTACATGGTATCCGTACACTAATGACGTACTAGCCCCACTACCAGTCACTTGCAGAGCTCATAGGTACATTTGGACGGCGAGAGTACCTATGATAGCATACACCTTCACTGCTTGGCACCTTCCCGATAGGGTTATGAGGCAGTTCGGCATGAGCCAGCATATACCGGATGATGCACCGCCTTACAGTGAGGGCTACTGTGCGCAGGACTTTCACATGCATCATGCTATGTGGAATGCCCGCGATGAGTATATTCAGTTCGAGAGGGAGCCCCCCATATCCACGGCGAAGTACATGAGGTGGTACTGGAACATTACACGACGCTACGTCCTTAATGCCAGAATAGATACTGCGTTAGCACCGTATGTTCCTAGAGCACCACTAGAGAGAAACGTGGTAAGTTGATGTGTGTACTATTAAATACAATCATTTTTATATAAGTCCACTCTATCTAATATTCTTTAAAATTTGCAGGTTGATGGTATTAGCTATGCGTGGGAGGAGGCAGAAAAGCTAAAAGAGAGGCAAACTGACGACGAGGGAAGGGCGATGTGCATGAACATACAGAAGATTTTAAATGTGATTCTATGCAGGAACAAGCTAGATCGGCTGAAATCGCCATCTCCTCCACCTCCTCCTCCTCCTGCAGGTCCTCCTTCTCCTCCTCCAGCAGCGCACGAAGAAATTGTGCATGGCCCATCTCAACCTGCACCTACATTACCACGTACCAGTAGTGCACGACGCACTAGGAGCAACAGCGGCAGTGGTTCGTCTTCAACTTCCACACCGATACTCAGGCGGCCGAGACGAGACTAGTGCATGTTTGATTGGTCTAACTGTTAGTGCATGTTTGATTGGTTTAACTAGTTGTGTTAGTCTATTTAATTTGATAGCAGACTTTGTACCGTTATTGAACTAGAACAAGAGAATAGACAACTCCTTACCGTTATTGAACAGTTGCGGCTTAACCGTGATGATTAAGCAGCTTCACATCCCAAGAGCATGAACGTCAGATGTCAGTGTGTTGCATTTCGTGTATCTGTATTTCTTATGTTTCGAACTTATCTGTCCTTAACCGAACTATGTATCTCTCTTGTATTTGAATATTAGAATTCGGTATTTGTTTTATGTTGTTATGTTACGCTATATATACTATCTAATTGTCGTGGTTGTTCGCAGTTTAACGTTTACAACTTCATTCGACTATATAAGAATCGTTATACGTCGGATTTCATTGAAACACAACACGTTCGAATCTATACACCTATATTCTAGTAATGAAACAGAAAAATGAGAATTTCATATTATAAATATCGAGTTATGTCCAAATCAAGTTTCAAGAAAGTCGCTATGGAATTTAACACCAAAGTGCACAGGCGAGTTTTCAAGTTGCGCCTATTGGCGAGTTTTCAAATCACGCCTTCGTTAACACATAACAAGTCTATTCCTGTAATTACTTTCAAAACAAGTCCATTTGCGTTATACAATTCTGAAACAAGCCCAAATGGGTAAAAAGTCCCTTTTCTTATACTTGGCTTTGGCATTATAATCTATGATCTAGAGATTCTGTCGCGTTTTTGGACTAGTATGAATTTACTCTGTTTTGATTTTAGGATTGCATGCAGCAATCTACGAAGGGATATTTGAATTTTTGGGTTATACTCAATTAATGGAGTAGACAAGTTGTGCCTTTGTCAAAGGCACGTTGCTTCAGAGATAAATTCTTTTATGTGACTTTAATTGTCATTTTCCATTAACTTGGCTATGTTTCTTCATTGCCATTCAAATTTCGGTGCGATGATTCATTCAAAGTCGAGCATAATTGGCCATCCCATCACACAATCTTCCTCGTCTTCACACTTCAAATGATCCTGAAAATATGGTTTCTTGTGCTGCTTCGAGTAACGGATCCATCGTTGATTCTTCATGGATAACGTATAAGAAAGTTTCCAGAGAGCATCACTTTCTAATTCAAATTACTGGTATATACACACACACACTCGCATGTGATCTGAAAAATTAATCAACTGCTATTTTGAACCAAACAGTCTATAAACTGGAAATAATACGAGAAATCACTAATATCTCAAATATTAGCATCCCATAGAATAATAATTCTTCTTTTCCCTCGCTAATGTTATTATTAAACCAATCTAATTACTCCATAGTTTCTGACAAAATTGATCAAAGCTTAGCTACTACTATTAAGTTTATTTTCAGTAATAATTGCAATAATAGCTCTATATTTTCTAATCTATTAAATAATAGTAAAGCAGAAGAATTTCAAGCTCTCTCCTTGATTCTCTCAATTCCCCTTGATTCTCTCAATTCTCTCAATTCTTCTGTATAAATTAATTAAATAATTTATTTACTAATACTACTTCGAACGAATTTTAAACGATCAGAAAAATTTTCTTCCTCCTAATCGTTTACTGCTACTTTCCCTATGTCCTCTTTGGCTCTCCTTTCAGAAGATCCGAATCTATGGATTCAAATCAATAATCAGGTTTGTTATTCCTGTAGGAACACTTGATTAATTAATTTACCAACTCGTGATCTCGATTTAACAAAGATTCTCATGATTTAGTTCCTTCATCACACACCTTTTACCTTGTCCTAATTTCAGGTCGGGGCTGCGTCAAATTAAGAATCTTCTCATCATTTTTACCGATCTTCTTCGTCTTCATAGTTTTCTGACCCAATGATATAGCTTTGTTAATCGGGTTGATGACTAAATATTTTCATGTACAGGACTTCTTTATGATGAAAATTCATTAAGTTGAATCTAACTTAGATATATTCACAGTTAAACTTTATTGTGATTTGTTGGATTCAGTTTGTTGTTCCGCTCGAAGGAGAGATTTGCTTCATTTGTAAAGTGATGTTTTGGCAAATTTATTTTGTTAATTTCTTTGCTATTTTGGGTTATTTTTTCCTACCATTCTGTTTTATTCTGATTTGCTGATTTATATATGTTTCAGGAATTCACTGAATGATACATACAAGAACAAAGGTTGCTGGGTTGCTGCTCAAATTCCCTAGCCAGTCCAATATTTCAGAAATCAGGTTACATGAATTCATCAAACTTCCCAATTTAAATTTGTAAACTAAATTATCCATGTTTAATATTTACACTTTCACCATTGTTTAGCATTTCGTCGACTCTGTGAAACAATGTTACTGTATGCTCTCACAGTTCTTTTCTCAGTATAAATATTGCCAACATTTGGAATAAACCAAATTCATTGTATTTATGGGTTCCTAAATTTTAATGGCATAACGGTTATTCTTACAGTATGTCAAGTCTATTTATGTTTCCTTCTCTCTTCTTCTATTATTGTTACAAATTTCACTATTTTAACTAATTATTTCTCTTACTATATCGAGGTTATGTATGGGTGCATGTACACACTTACTGAAATTATGACAAATTCATTGTTACAAGCATTTTTATTGTATATCTTTTTTCACAAATATCATATATAGTTTTCTTCATAAACATTGTAAATATTTAAGATATTTAGAAACTGAAAAGAAAAAAAAAATCTTTATTCATGTGTTCCCTTCGTTTCACTACTTACTTTTTTATTTCATCTGGTTCTGACTATGACTGGCGATGGACCTCACTGAGTGGTAATCTCAGCGGTTGAGCTAGCCGTTTTCGTTAGACAGAACATAAATTTTAGTTTATACATGCTAAGGAGCATAGTCCATATATATATATATATATATATATATATATATATATATATATATATATATAAGGTTAGGCATGACTCACATGATTCCCACCTTAGCATTCATTAGTTATGCCTCTATTAGTTTGAACTCTAGCATATAATCATCATAATCATACATGACAGGAAAAAGATGTTAGATTCAAAAATGGTAAATTTAAATATTTCTTATTATCATTGTCATGATATATTTTAGTTTTATAGACTTGATATTAAAATTGTTATGGGATGAATTGCTAATAGCATGGCTTTCATTAATTATGCCTCTATTAGTTTGAACTCTAGCATATAATCGTAATCATACACGATAGGAAAAAGATGTTAGATTCAAAAATGGTCAATTTAAACGTTTCTTATTATCATTGTCATGATGTATTTTAGTTTTATAGACTTGATATTAAAATGGTTATGGAATGAATTGCTAATAGCATGAAAAGTATTATTTCATGTTGATTGCTCATTTTTTAATGGAAAATCAAATCAAAATGACAATTATTATGAAATTCATTTTATTTCTTTGCAACATTGTCATTGATCCTTCCATTCAGTGGTAAATCTATATAACATGGTATTTATGCTAAAAGCCTAAAACTATAAAGACAGTAAGTCAGTGAAAACTTTTTCATGATAAATATAACAGTATTTATTATTTGTGAAAATGCTTCATTTTTAAGACTCATGATGGTTATACTTTTCATATGTATATCGCATGCATCTACTTGCAATACTAATGTTGTCTGATGCCCAGTCCGGTAAATTATTTCGTTTAATAAGTGTTAGGGATATTAATCGTCATAGTTTGAGGTAGGACTTCATTTGCTTTTCATGAACCCAAAGACACAACTGAACTGCATATTACATCACTACTAATTTTATGAATATTAGAGGCCCTCGATTAGAGGCAAAAATAAAATTTGCCCTTACTAATGATAAATTGGGGGCAAACTAACATATAGCCTCTGATAATATTAAACGAGGCTCAGAGAATTGCCCCTAACAAATTTTCCCAAATTTTGGCATTGGATGTAAAGTTACCGCCACATTTCTACTCTTTATTCTATCTTTTCATTTTTAGGTTTTAACAGGGGAAAGAAAAAAAAATACTCAATTGCTCCTTCTCGTACGCGATATAATCATCTACTCAAATGAATTGGTAATTAAATCTTCTCATCTTAAGATTTATTACTACCCCCTTATCTCTAACGATTTCCAGAGCGCATGGTTTCCTTTTCTTCTCGAGGGCCAAATCTAGGGTTTCCTGCCAGTTTCATTCATTGCGATCAACTGAATCAGGTGAGTCTTTTTTTCAACTTTGAATCTATTCAGCTCTTTAGATCTATCATTTAAGAAACCACCATGGCACTTGTAGTTCAGTTCTATGACATGTTAATACTCTTCCAGGTCACTTTCTTCCAAATCCAATAATTCTCGTTCCTATTCCGTCATCTGATTTTGCTATAATGAAGTCGCTGCTATGGCCGTCTTCAGAATTCAATCAATTGTAAAAGGTATATGATTTTATATATATATATATATATATATATATATATATATTGATTTACTAGTTAATGTGTGCAACTGTTTCATGTTGTATAGAT
Organism: Allium sativum; assembly: GCA_030737875.1. NCBI lineage: Eukaryota > Viridiplantae > Streptophyta > Magnoliopsida > Asparagales > Amaryllidaceae > Allium > Allium sativum. The sequence goes on along the minus strand of CM060924.1, from coordinate 232,337,588 downwards.
CCATCGACTGAATATTATAGCAACTACCGTTTGTAACTTAACACGATTGAGCGGAAGTATTGCACAATCATATTGGTTTTTTAAAATTATATTTTTCCGTGATAGTATCTTTTCTGCATGCTATTAGTTATCTTGCAGATCTTAATATTACATGACCATTTAGTTGAATTGTTTGCACGAAGAATTTTGAGATAAAGTTGAAGAAATACTATATAGTTTGGAAAAACTATCTAATTCAATTAATTATTATTTGTATATTTCAGATGAATTTCAAATTTTGGTGGATTGCTATAAGTTTAAGTTTCAATTTAAGTTGTTGAAAGCCAGATTATTATATAAATAAATTTATGCATGAATAATTATGTTCATCGACCTAAATCAAAATAATTCTTTAGAAAATTAATATAAAAACATCAAATGATAATTCTGTACTTCAGAGTAACTCTTTACAACTTTGTCAATTCGATTTTTAGTTGCGTAAGCGCAATAATAATAATATATTGGTACTGTCTTAAGAGGGCCACCCTTGTCCTATAGTTATTTTGTAAATGATGACATCTAATTATCTTGGTTTATGAGCAAAATTCATTGTGTATTTACTTATTTTTTTAGTCTGAAGCCTAATTGGGAACAAATGTCAAAATGTGTTGTGCATGAGATATATCCTAACATGCTGAAGATTATTATAAAATTCAATCTTAACGAGAACTTTATTTTTTTTTTATAGAAGAAACTAAAATGGAGTTTAATGATAACGACTTTGATAATAGGTTATTTTCCAATGTGAATACTTATCAAATCTTATCTTTTCTGTCCTAAATTATTCTAAAGGTAAATTTGTTAAAAATACAGATAATTATGATAAATGAGTTTTCAAATTAGTATTTAACCTTGTACTAAAATATTGATGGAAAGAGGGAAAAGTTGCATGCCTGTTTCAACAATTAATCAGCAAAGAATGATTTATACTTTAAAAAAAATCTGATCAGGTTAATTTTGGACATTTTCTTTTAGAATACTATCGATTTTTTGACTGAAACCAATTACAATCATGGTTATACATTGGAATGATATATAAATGGTCATTTTGAAAGTTAGGTGTCCAATTATATTTACATGTAAGTCAATTTTCAATTTTAATTGCCTATATTACTGTTGTAGTTACATAAAAAAGGAAGTGATAAAAGTGCTTAGTAATGCCAAAACCAACTTCGAGAGAGTTGAATAAAAGTTGATATTTGTATACCAATGAATTAATAAGGTGTTCGATATTGAATGAATTTTGTGAAGTATCATTCACAATTGAGATTTTTGATAATGTATACAAGAGAAAGTTGATTCAAGTATTGGAAGTTTTGTTGTTTATTGTTCATAATAGGTAGTAATTATTTATGAAGCTGTCGCGTACAATCTTTTCTTGTAGATGGGTTAGCATTCTACTTCTAGTTTAAAGTTTTAAAATGTTTACTTAGACTTATTACCCATATAACATGTCCTAAGGTGTCTTCTATGTTGGCAGAACGCCATTTACTTTTACATACCATGCTTATTTTTCCTTTTTGCAAGAACTATAATCAAATGGGATATGTACTTTAAAGCTGGGAACTAAAGAACAAAAATTGGTCAATATGACAAAAATGGTTTATTTGATTAATTTGCGTTGGATGTTGATCTTTAGCAAATCTGTTTTATAATCCTTGTGTAAAATGGTCATGTCAAGTATTTTAGTGCTTTTAGTTTTAGCACATGAATTATGATGTTAGTTCCCTGCCACGTTGCAATTAAAATTAAAATTTATCAAGTTGGAAAAGTTTGGGTAATATTATCCGTGCCATCACTTGTAACTTGGTTATTATTGATATAATAATTGCTTAAAATTACTTATATATTTTCTTAACGTATAAGGTAGGTTGTAAAAACAAGGGACTGATGTAACATAAGCATAGACTAAAGTATAGCACCTAAGGTGGTTTATACCAAGTAGGCTTAATAGCATGATTTAGTTGAGTCAATTGGTCGTGGCTTGACCATCTGTCAGTTGAGTACAAAAAAGCTTATGTGGTTTCAAATATTGTTGTTTTCGTAACAATAGTTGTATCAAGTTGAGAAAATCATTTATATTTTCTTCTTGTTGTATTCAAGTACTTTAATTGCATTACATTACTTACCTTGGAATTTAAGAGACTATAAAAGGAAGAAGAGCTTTTTACTAATATGAAACAATACAATAATATTGCAGGTAATTAATGAGAGAGGTAGCATGTAATCATAGTTGATTGAGGAATTGTTAAGGTCCTGTTGATGCCGGAGAACACAGATGGAACGCTTACAGGCAAGCTTTGCTTGATTTATTTTCAAGTTTTGATTTTTGGTATGTATCGATGTCATTGATTTCAAGGAAGTGATACTGGTTAAGATCATAATGGCAGTCAAGGAAAAATATGCGAGGATATATCCTTGATAAATTTCACCATATTAGGTTGTTGGATGCATAAAATTAGCGTTACATTACTAAGGTAATTCATTAAAGCATCCTGTTCATTCACCATAAATTTGAGGCATTCAAAAATTATAAATTATAGGTAAGGAATAACATTGCAATAATAAATTTCAAAATATCTTTCCATAATATTAATATATATGTATCTTTATATGTATACCTTACAAAAATATAAATCAACCATAATAAATAACTAATGTAAAATAATAACACTTAGTTTAGTTAAACATATTAAAAATAAAGGACAAAAAGAAACCATCTTAATGAAAAAATAATGAACGATACTTAAGAATAAGAAACTACAAATTTGGTTGTTACTTTCAAACGTTAAATCTCTCTAAGGTATCGACTTGGGAATGATAAAGACGGAAAACTATAGGAAAAATGGTGGTTTCAGTAACTGAAGATGATCTCACTGATAAAGGTATTGGGTTAAGTATATGAGTTTAATTTTAATCAGAAGAAAAATAAGCAAAGATGGTAATGATATTCTATTTTTTTTTTCCTTTTTCTTTATACTGTACGATATGTATTAGATTTTCAAATTCTAATATTATTGTTGTTATAAATTAACTTTCAAGTTTAGTAGTTAGTAAACATTATCAAATTATCAAATCTAAATCTTTGGAGCCAAATTGATTTTGTTCAACCTTATGCCATAACGCTTAAACCTTCGTACTTTTTTTATTCTTCAAAAACACAATTTGAAAATTTCGTATTATTGTTATTTGTTTTGCACAATTTGGTTAGGTCATACTGCATATTCTACAGAATATTGGACATTATCTTTTGAGTTAAAAAGGTAATCATGTGCTTTTGAATTTCATGTTTTTTAACCAATGTTAGGTTTTCTTGTCGTTAGATTCTAACATTAATACTCTAGATATCATAAAAGTACACAGATTCAATTTGAAACAGATAGAATGGTACGGCCTGCTTTATATAAGCAAGAGATATGTTGACATTATCATATTTAAAATTAGATGCATGTAATATATGGATAGCCTCGATAATTTTGTAATATTTAATAACAGTTTTCATAGTTTACTTTCTGTTGATGAAATTATTGCTTCATGAATTCAACATAATTAATGTTTCAGCAATGTAGCCTCAATAATATAACATATAAAATTTCAGATTTTATATTTCCTTGCATAAAAAAGTGTAAATCTTTTGGATGGGGTTGCTTATAGATAACCAATTCTTAAAGCTAAAGGGCACTGTTTGTTCAGTATTTGAAACAACACATCGATAATACATAGAGGAACTGTTGGAAATGTTTACAAACATTATGTGAATTATTAAAAATGATTGAATAAGTGTATGAATGGCTCCTATGTTTGAGTAGTCCCACATCATGGGATTATAGGGAAGAGGCAAGGATTTATACTTGTTTCTAAGAAGTCATGTTGGGGCCTTGGGCTCCCAATACATGCATTGTTGTGAGGAGGGAGACCATGCATCATGACCACCACACACGCGCGCGCGACCGACCGACTCGACTCGACCCGACCCGGCCCGGCCCGGCCCGGTTCGGTTCGGTTCGGGTTCGGGTTCGGGCTTGGGCTTTGTGGTGTAGGCACTTATATTTTTGGACCATAAAACTTAGTTGTTTTCGAACCGTTTTTTTTTTATGAAAAATTATTTTGCGCACCGATATTTATTCTGCAACGGAAAAGTTTTGCAACGGTAAAATAATTAATCCCCCCGAAATTTTAGCAGATCCGATATTTTCTCCCAAAACCTAATTCTCGTTCTATATATACTATTTTATCTGAGACGAGAAAAACACCGAATTTTATATTCTCTTCTTCTCAGCCGCCATTAAAACTTCTAAGAAATTTCGAGCAGTATTTTTCCCGAAAGTGCAAATCTGCACTGATTTGTTTGTGCAAGCAAATCAGTTACTATTTTAGAGGCTGTTTTATCCTAGAGGCGGCGGCGAAGGAACGAATTGGTTTGCACCTCTGACCAAATCGCCGAATCGTCTTCAAGAAAGCGACCTAGTCCGCGACTCAGCCATTGTTTTCCAACAATTTGAAGACGAACTGAAACAATGGCCTCCAACTCAACCATGGACGATTCTGCTCCTCCCTCTGCTTTTCACGGCCCTCTGGTGACTGCTGCTCCTTTCAAGTTCGAAGGTTTGCATTTCAAGCGCTGGCGTCAGAAGATGGAGTTCTTCCTCACGATCAGGAAGGTGGTGGCTGCTCTGACTGCTGAAAAACCGCAGCTACCAGACAAGCCTGACGAGACTGATGCAGCAAAGATGGCATCATGGACTGAACAGTCAAAGCAACTGCGGACCTGGACTGAACAGGATTACTTATGCAAGAATTTCATACTGAATGGACTGAGCGATGATCTGTATGATTATTATAACTCAGATGAAAAGACGGCAAAGGAAATCTGGGAAGCACTAAAGAAGAAATATGACACAGAGGAGGCAGGGGCAAAGAAATACGCTGTAAGTCGCTATCTAAAGTATCAGATGACTGATGATAGATCGGTAGAGATGCAGTCTCATGAGCTTCAGAAAATAGCTCATGAGATCATCTCCGAAGGTATGGTCTTGGACGAACAATTTCAAATTGCTGTTATCATTGACAAATTACCCCCTAGCTGGAAAGATTTTAAGAACACTTTGCGACATAAGACTAAGGAATTTTCCTTAGAGAGCTTGATTACACGCCTCCGTATTGAGGAGGAAGCACGCAAGCAAGACCAGAAAGAAGAGGTGCTGATTGTGAATAACAGCAGTACTAAGAAGACCACTCCCGCTGTTCTGAAACCAAATCAGAAATCTTTTAAGAATCAGAACAGGCGCAACAAACAGAATGGGAATCCGCAAGGAAACCCAAAAGGACAGCAGAAACCAGCCCAAAAGAATGACTCTGGACAGTTGTTTCTTTGTTACAACTGTGGAAAACCAGGGCATATGGCACGAAAGTGCCGGAACAGGCCAAGCTCTGCACCGCAGGCTAACCTGACTGAGGAGCCTCTTACGGCTATGATTACTGAGATTCACCTTGTTGGTGGATCAGAGGGTTGGTGGGTAGACACTGGTGCTTCTCGCCATGTCTGCTATGATCGTGGCATGTTCTCTACATACACGGCTGCTGAAAATCAGAAAGTGCTGTTGGGAGACTCTCACACCACTACAGTTGCGGGGATTGGAAACGTGGAACTCAAGTTCACCTCTGGAAAAACTGTAATTCTGAAAGATGTTATGCACACTCCAGAGATAAGAAAGAATCTGGTCTCTGGCTTCCTCCTTAATAAGGCTGGTTTCACTCAAGTTATTGGGGCTGATTTGTACACTCTTACTTATAAGGGAACTTTTGTGGGAAAGGGTTATGCTTGTGAGGGTATGTTTAAACTGAATGTTGAATCTAATAAAGTGACTTCTTCTGCTTATATGCTTTGTGATTTTAATATTTGGCATTCTAGATTGTGTCATGTTAATAAACGAATAATTCAAAACATGAGCACCCTAGATATGATACCTAAAATGACAGAATCTGAATCTGATAAATGTGAATTCTGTACACAAGCTAAAATCACAAAGAAACCTCACAAATCTGTTGATAGAGTTTCTGAACCCTTAGACTTGATTCATTCTGACATATGTGAACTTGATGGCACTTTAACTAGACAGGGACATCGTTATTTTATCACTTTTATTGATGACTGCTCTGATTTCACATATGTATATCTTATGAAAAATAAAAGTGATGCTTTTGACATGTTTAAAACATTCAAAACTGAGATTGAGAATCAAGCAAATAGAAAAATTAAGAGATTTCGTAGTGATAGAGGAACAGAATATGAATCTAATTCTATTCTGGATTTCTATAAACAACATGGTATAGTACATGAGAGAACTGCACCCTATTCACCTGAAATGAACGGTAAAGCAGAAAGGAAAAATAGGACCTTTACCGAGCTAGTAGTTGCCATATTATTAAATTCTGGTGCAGCAAAACATTGGTGGGGGGATATTTTATTGACTGTATGCTACGTTCTGAATAGAATCCCTAAATCTAAGAATAAAATTTCACCTTATGAAATTTTAAAGAATCATAAACCCAATGTATCATACTTTAGAACTTGGGGTTGTTTAGCATATGTTCGCATTCCAGACCCTAAGAGAATAAAATTGGCAAGTAGAGCATATGAATGTGCATTTATAGGCTATGCTATTAATAGCAAAGCATATAGATTTTATGACCTTAATGCACATAATATAATTGAATCAAATGATGCCGACTTTTATGAAACTAAATTTCCTTTCAAATTAAGGAATAGTGGGGGCACTTCAAATATGCCTATTAGAACAGAACTTAATGAAAATTCTGAAGCTGAACCTAGAAGAAGTAAAAGAGCAAGAACCATAAAAGACTTTGGTTCAGATTTTTGTGCTTTTACTATTGAGGAGGATCCTATAAACCTCCAAGAAGCCTTATCTTCTTTAGATGCCGATTTCTGGCAAGAGGCTATAAACGATGAGATGGATTCTTTAGAATCCAATAAGACTTGGCACTTGGTAGATTTACCCCCTGGTTGTAAGTCTATAGGCTGTAAATGGGTACTTAAAAAGAAATTAAAACCTGATGGCACTATAGATAAATATAAAGCACGATTAGTAGCTAAAGGTTTTAAACAAAAGGAAAATATAGACTTCTTTGACACTTTTTCACCTGTAACTAGAATAACATCCATTCGGGTATTAATCTCACTTGCTTCCATTCATAATTTACTTATACACCAAATGGATGTTAAAACTGCTTTTTTGAACGGTGAATTAGACGAAGAAATTTATATGGACCAGCCTGAAGGATTTGTAGTACATGGTCAAGAACATAAAGTATGTAAATTGGATAAATCATTATATGGTTTAAAACAAGCACCTAAACAATGGCATGAAAAATTTGATAACTTAATCATTTCAAATGGTTTTAAAGTTAATGAAAGTGACAAATGCATATATTACAAATCTGAGAATGACATTTGCACTATTATATGCCTTTATGTAGATGACCTACTCATTTTTGGGTCAAATATTCATGCCATAAACTCAGTCAAATCCTTATTAAGTGTCAATTTTGATATGAAAGATCTAGGTGAAGCGAGTGTAATCCTTGGTATTAAGATTACTAGGTCAGAAAAGGGAATTTCTTTGGACCAATCTCATTACATTGAGAAGATACTAAAGAAATATAATTACTTTGACTGTAAACCTGCAAGTACGCCATATGATCACAGTGTAAAATTATTTAAGAACACTGGTGAAGGTGTAAGACAGTCTGATTATGCGAGCATCATTGGCAGCCTTCGGTATGCCACTGATTGTACTAGACCCGACATTGCCTATGTCGTGGGATTATTGTGCAGGTTTACCAGTAGACCTAGTATAGAGCACTGGCAAGCTATTGAAAGGGTAATGAGATACCTTAAACGAACCATGAACCTTGGATTACATTATGAAAGGTTTCCAGCTGTACTTGAAGGATATTCTGATGCAGACTGGAATACCTTATCTGATGATTCTAAAGCGACCAGTGGCTACATATTTAGCATCGCTGGAGGAGCTGTTTCTTGGAAATCCAAGAAACAGACTATTTTGGCTCAGTCTACTATGGAGTCTGAGATGATAGCACTAGCTACAGCTAGTGAAGAGGCAGAATATTTGAGAAATCTGCTAGCTGAGATTCCCTTATGGGAAAAACCGATACCAGCAGTGTTGATACATTGCGATAGTACCGCGGCTATTGCAAAAGTTCAGAACCGTTACTATAACGGTAAGAGATGACAAATACGTCGTAAGCACAGCACTGTTAGAGAACTACTTTCCACAGGTACCGTTAGAGTGGATTACGTACGTAGTGAGGAAAATTTGGCAGATCCTTTGACGAAAGGACTGTCCAGAGAGAAAGTCCATAACTCTTCTAAAAGAATGGGACTATTGCCCTTAGATTGTTGAGTCACGCACAATGGTAACCCGACCTAAATGACTGGAGATCCCAAGAACTAGGTTCAATGGGTAATAACAAGTTGTGTAGTGATATGAGTTGAACATGCTAGTTAATAAACCAAGAAGCATGTATTCCTGAAGTGATTAGAGGATGAGTTAATAGAAACTCTTAATGAGATCTATACTCTATTTGGAGTGGAGTACCTACCTTCAGGAGTGCTCTTGATAGACTCACCTTTGTGAATGTGGAAATGTGGCCGTTTCCTATGGAGTTTGGGCAAAACTTCTAGAGCATTCACTAAACTGGGATAGACGTGCAGGGCCATAAATGCACGGGCTTATCTGATTGCACTATAGAAAAGGTTGTGTGTGGTTTGATGTCAGGAATAGAGTTCAAGACTACGTGTCACTCTAGTAAAAAACTGAATCTTACTCACTATGCAAAGGTTCAAGTCCTTGGACACCTTTGTTTATGCACAATCTTATGTTTTTAAGAAACTGCTCGAAAATATTTTTAAAAATTCAAGTGGGGGATTGTTGGAAATGTTTACAAACATTATGTGAATTATTAAAAATGATTGAATAAGTGTATGAATGGCTCCTATGTTTGAGTAGTCCCACATCATGGGATTATAGGGAAGAGGCAAGGATTTATACTTGTTTCTAAGAAGTCATGTTGGGGCCTTGGGCTCCCAATACATGCATTGTTGTGAGGAGGGAGACCATGCATCATGACCACCACACACGCGCGCGCGACCGACCGACTCGACTCGACCCGACCCGGCCCGGCCCGGCCCGGTTCGGTTCGGTTCGGGTTCGGGTTCGGGCTTGGGCTTTGTGGTGTAGGCACTTATATTTTTGGACCATAAAACTTAGTTGTTTTCGAACCGTTTTTTTTTTATGAAAAATTATTTTGCGCACCGATATTTATTCTGCAACGGAAAAGTTTTGCAACGGTAAAATAATTAATCCCCCCGAAATTTTAGCAGATCCGATATTTTCTCCCAAAACCTAATTCTCGTTCTATATATACTATTTTATCTGAGACGAGAAAAACACCGAATTTTATATTCTCTTCTTCTCAGCCGCCATTAAAACTTCTAAGAAATTTCGAGCAGTATTTTTCCCGAAAGTGCAAATCTGCACTGATTTGTTTGTGCAAGCAAATCAGTTACTATTTTAGAGGCTGTTTTATCCTAGAGGCGGCGGCGAAGGAACGAATTGGTTTGCACCTCTGACCAAATCGCCGAATCGTCTTCAAGAAAGCGAAGGATATTTTATTGACTGTATGCTACGTTCTGAATAGAATCCCTAAATCTAAGAATAAAATTTCACCTTATGAAATTTTAAAGAATCATAAACCCAATGTATCATACTTTAGAACTTGGGGTTGTTTAGCATATGTTCGCATTCCAGGCCCTAAGAGAATAAAATTGGCAAGTAGAGCATATGAATGTGCATTTATAGGCTATGCTATTAATAGCAAAGCATATAGATTTTATGACCTTAATGCACATAATATAATTGAATCAAATGATGCCGACTTTTATGAAACTAAATTTCCTTTCAAATTAAGGAATAGTGGGGGCACTTCAAATATGCCTATTAGAACAGAACTTAATGAAAATTCTGAAGCTGAACCTAGAAGAAGTAAAAGAGCAAGAACCATAAAAGACTTTGGTTCAGATTTTTGTGCTTTTACTATTGAGGAGGATCCTATAAACCTCCAAGAAGCCTTATCTTCTTTAGATGCCGATTTCTGGCAAGAGGCTATAAACGATGAGATGGATTCTTTAGAATCCAATAAGACTTGGCACTTGGTAGATTTACCCCCTGGTTGTAAGTCTATAGGCTGTAAATGGGTACTTAAAAAGAAATTAAAACCTGATGGCACTATAGATAAATATAAAGCACGATTAGTAGCTAAAGGTTTTAAACAAAAGGAAAATATAGACTTCTTTGACACTTTTTCACCTGTAACTAGAATAACATCCATTCGGGTATTAATCTCACTTGCTTCCATTCATAATTTACTTATACACCAAATGGATGTTAAAACTGCTTTTTTGAACGGTGAATTAGACGAAGAAATTTATATGGACCAGCCTGAAGGATTTGTAGTACATGGTCAAGAACATAAAGTATGTAAATTGGATAAATCATTATATGGTTTAAAACAAGCACCTAAACAATGGCATGAAAAATTTGATAACTTAATCATTTCAAATGGTTTTAAAGTTAATGAAAGTGACAAATGCATATATTACAAATCTGAGAATGACATTTGCACTATTATATGCCTTTATGTAGATGACCTACTCATTTTTGGGTCAAATATTCATGCCATAAACTCAGTCAAATCCTTATTAAGTGTCAATTTTGATATGAAAGATCTAGGTGAAGCGAGTGTAATCCTTGGTATTAAGATTACTAGGTCAGAAAAGGGAATTTCTTTGGACCAATCTCATTACATTGAGAAGATACTAAAGAAATATAATTACTTTGACTGTAAACCTGCAAGTACGCCATATGATCACAGTGTAAAATTATTTAAGAACACTGGTGAAGGTGTAAGACAGTCTGATTATGCGAGCATCATTGGCAGCCTTCGGTATGCCACTGATTGTACTAGACCCGACATTGCCTATGTCGTGGGATTATTGTGCAGGTTTACCAGTAGACCTAGTATAGAGCACTGGCAAGCTATTGAAAGGGTAATGAGATACCTTAAACGAACCATGAACCTTGGATTACATTATGAAAGGTTTCCAGCTGTACTTGAAGGATATTCTGATGCAGACTGGAATACCTTATCTGATGATTCTAAAGCGACCAGTGGCTACATATTTAGCATCGCTGGAGGAGCTGTTTCTTGGAAATCCAAGAAACAGACTATTTTGGCTCAGTCTACTATGGAGTCTGAGATGATAGCACTAGCTACAGCTAGTGAAGAGGCAGAATATTTGAGAAATCTGCTAGCTGAGATTCCCTTATGGGAAAAACCGATACCAGCAGTGTTGATACATTGCGATAGTACCGCGGCTATTGCAAAAGTTCAGAACCGTTACTATAACGGTAAGAGACGACAAATACGTCGTAAGCACAGCACTGTTAGAGAACTACTTTCCACAGGTACCGTTAGAGTGGATTACGTACGTAGTGAGGAAAATTTGGCAGATCCTTTGACGAAAGGACTGTCCAGAGAGAAAGTCCATAACTCTTCTAAAAGAATGGGACTATTGCCCTTAGATTGTTGAGTCACGCACAATGGTAACCCGACCTAAATGACTGGAGATCCCAAGAACTAGGTTCAATGGGTAATAACAAGTTGTGTAGTGATATGAGTTGAACATGCTAGTTAATAAACCAAGAAGCATGTATTCCTGAAGTGATTAGAGGATGAGTTAATAGAAACTCTTAATGAGATCTATACTCTATTTGGAGTGGAGTACCTACCTTCAGGAGTGCTCTTGATAGACTCACCTTTGTGAATGTGGAAATGTGGCCGTTTCCTATGGAGTTTGGGCAAAACTTCTAGAGCATTCACTAAACTGGGATAGACGTGCAGGGCCATAAATGCACGGGCTTATCTGATTGCACTATAGAAAAGGTTGTGTGTGGTTTGATGTCAGGAATAGAGTTCAAGACTACGTGTCACTCTAGTAAAAAAACTGAATCTTACTCACTATGCAAAGGTTCAAGTCCTTGGACACCTTTGTTTATGCACAATCTTATGTTTTTAAGAAACTGCTCGAAAATATTTTTAAAAATTCAAGTGGGGGATTGTTGGAAATGTTTACAAACATTATGTGAATTATTAAAAATGATTGAATAAGTGTATGAATGGCTCCTATGTTTGAGTAGTCCCACATCATGGGATTATAGGGAAGAGGCAAGGATTTATACTTGTTTCTAAGAAGTCATGTTGGGGCCTTGGGCTCCCAATACATGCATTGTTGTGAGGAGGGAGACCATGCATCATGACCACCACACACGCGCGCGCGACCGACCGACTCGACTCGACCCGACCCGGCCCGGCCCGGTTCGGTTCGGTTCGGGTTCGGGTTCGGGCTTGGGCTTTGTGGTGTAGGCACTTATATTTTTGGACCATAAAACTTAGTTGTTTTCGAACCGTTTTTTTTTATGAAAAATTATTTTGCGCACCGATATTTATTCTGCAACGGAAAAGTTTTGCAACGGTAAAATAATTAATCCCCCCGAAATTTTAGCAGATCCGATATTTTCTCCCAAAACCTAATTCTCGTTCTATATATACTATTTTATCTGAGACGAGAAAAACACCGAATTTTATATTCTCTTCTTCTCAGCCGCCATTAAAACTTCTAAGAAATTTCGAGCAGTATTTTTCCCGAAAGTGCAAATCTGCACTGATTTGTTTGTGCAAGCAAATCAGTTACTATTTTAGAGGCTGTTTTATCCTAGAGGCGGCGGCGAAGGAACGAATTGGTTTGCACCTCTGACCAAATCGCCGAATCGTCTTCAAGAAAGCGACCTAGTCCGCGACTCAGCCATTGTTTTCCAATAATAAACATATGCAACAATAATAAATCAAACACCTAACTTGTTACGTTTTCATAAAATTTATACAAAATAACATGTGGACGAGCGCATGTGTACATATAAAAAGTATAAAAGCTTTTATGTTGATAAAATTCATGTTCCTGCAATATATGGTGCCAAAAATTGTATATAGCATAAACTAGCAACTGTACCACTGACACGACTTTCACACTAGTAAATCATATAGGTATGTATAAGAAATTGGATGTCAAATGGTTATTTTTCCACAATTTTCATTTCCTTTTTTTTTAATAAAATACCAAACTTCATTATTTGTGTATTGTTGTAAGTTCTATAGTTATGTCAGAGTGTAGATGTTGAGGTTTGGTGTTTTTCTTGCTAATGTTAGGATAAGTATAATAAACTAGAAAAGAATTGAGTATGCAGATCCATTACTTTCTCATAGGAAAACTAAATCATAAGTCATCAAATATTTTGTGGGCTATATCATTGACTCACCAAATAATTTATCATGTAAGTTTGAGTTAAATAACATTTTCTTTTTTCCTCATGTATATACTTGTCTAAAATATTAAAAATAGTGTTAAATTAAACTCTGTATAATTAATAACAAATAAACGTTATTCGAAAGCCTCATTGATTAGTTTGAGATTGTGCATGATTGGATCATTGCAATACCTATTTATAATATTGATACACTACTTTGCAGGCAACATGTCATGGTATTTAGCTGAAGCTAGTGGCAAGCTGAGATGGTCCATGATGGCAAGCATGTTTACTATTGTAGAACTTTGTATATGGAAGTTTAGTCCTATTCAAATTTATGTATGTTGCCATCGATAGAGCACATTTTGATTGGTATTTGTTTCAATAAACTCATCGTTATGTTATGAGTGTAATTTGCCCTTTTAAGGCCAATAAGCATGTTATGTTTTATGTGATGAATCAACTGTGTAATCTAATTTTGTTATGTGATCATATTTTGGATATTCTCTCCTTATTTGTGTGGAAATTTGCCTATATTCATAGTATGTTGAAATGCAACTCGTATGCATATACTGTGTTGCATGCATATGCTTTTATATGTTCAGTTTGAAGACGATTATAAATAATATTTCTGTTTTAGTTAATCATGATTCCAAGAGAGACATAGCCCCATGTTTGTATGTGGCTGCTGTAATTTAGATGGTATTTTTCCATAACATTAGAGGCGTTTTCTATTGTGTTTATTGATGCTTCTAGAGGCACTTATTTTTGCCTGAACTAACATAATGGTATGCATTGCTTACGTGGACAACATTTTGTTAGAGGCAAATTAAGAGCCATATATGCCCCCAATTTATTATTAGAGGCATAGTTTTTAGTGGCAAACCTAAATTTGCCTCTCATAATTATAGAGGCAATTAAGTATTAGCTTTGGTCCCTATTATTAATATAAGAGGCACATGTGAAATGCCTCTACTTCTTAAATCTTTGGTAGCATGATTATAATAAAAAAGGAATTTTAGATAAAAAATTCGAAACAAATTATTTTTTAGTTTCTAAAATCAAATGGATCTTGCATTAAAGCTTCTAATGACCATTCACATTCCGTGTTTATAGATGGAATGGAAAAAAAAAGGGATCGTAATGTGCTGTTTTTCTGGTTGATTGAGCGATACCATTAAAAAACTCTAGTACACCTTCTCCAAACAGGATTTGTTGATGTATTTTTTTTCACAAATTTTAAATTTTCGATGAATCTCAAAGGGTAGAGTAAAATATATATTTTTCAGATAGAATATGCATGATGACTCAGGAACAAACATTTAATAGTTACAGCTTAATTATAGTTGCCAGATCTAGGCCTAAACGAGCTTTTACGCTTTTTGGAAGGGGTAATAGCTGAAGACATCGAAGCTTCTACATCCTCACGTTGCCTTTTCTATTTTGCCATCAAACTTTTTGGAGAATTTCCTGCATATGGTTTACTGCCACTTATTTTACTTCAGTGAGCATAGTGATAAAATGCATATATCTTCCCTGACACTGTAGACGCAACTGCATTAATATTGCATTGAGACAAAAATGGTATTTCTTTTTGCTACATTTTTTTAAACATAGGATCCTAGAAAGACTTTATAAAATTATTTCATATTTTGGCAGGTGCATCTTCTAATGCTATTTTTTTTATTGAAAGTTTCTAGAAACAACACAGAACTAAATAAAAAGTGACAACAATAGATTGAGCAAAGTATACAATAACTACAATAAAGTGTTATTTATTGTTTAAAAGATGTCAAAACAATTGGTAATGGTTACACAATTATCTCTCTATTTTATTATTAAGGAAAAAAATTCAAATCAACTAAGTGTTTAAGGCTGGAACTTATGCACATAATCTTCTCGAAATACCAAACATATAGATTGTCTTACATATACAAGTCAAATACATCATAAGCCCCTACAAACCATCAAGCTGTTAGTAAAAAATGCCACCATGTTTCTAATATACCGTTCAAATAACAACCTTGATTGGCATATAAACTGAAAAAGCAAATCATGTTTATAACCATGATCTGAAGTATATCGCTTATTGTTTAAATCATGGTTCCTGGAGACAAATTAGTTCTAATTAGGGGACAAACCATTACAACCTTATGGCACTATTTAAAATTAATAGCCCAATATTAATCTCAATTTTTTAACAGTTTTTGTGTATGGTTTTTAACCTCTGATGGCTTTTGATGCTTGCTTTTGCTTCTATGTTATTGTTTGTTTATATGCGTAAGAGTAGTATTTATTTCTATTATTTAAGATTGGAGATCATCTTATCATCTAAATTAAGCATAATATCAATCACTGCTATAGTTTTAAAATTCATCATAACGAGAATATAAAAGAAGGGAAATATTGAAGTTTTTTCATTGGATGCATGTACTACGGCTAAGAACAATCATTTCAATATGCATATTTATAGCGTATGCTTATCAGAACATAACACCCTTTATAAAGTAGACTAATGTAATCATACATGGTCAACCTTACTACGATGACCTAATACATTGGAAAGTATACCGACTGTGTCCATACTAATGCTTAGTTCAAGCTTAATAGATCTTGCCTTCATTTGCATGAACTTGCTTACGCATACCCAATCATCATTTGGGATTGCCACTTTTTCAGCATGTGATAGACTATAGATGAGATAGAAGGGTTGCACTACCAATGTAATGTCGGGTACGTGATCTTATTTTTAAGTTTAGCGTGTTTTGGTTGTTTGTCGTTATATTGGTTGTATATCTTAGTATATGATTTTGGATATTTGTTTTACTTTTGTACACCTTATAGCGTGGGTCTGAATTAGGTTGGCAATTAGAACTAAAACCGCAAAACCGAACCGATCTGAAAAGATCCTAACCCAAACGGGTCTCAGATCGAGTCTACATGATGAAAAATGCAATAACGACTCGATCAAATCCGATCGGAACCAAGTCGATCCTAAAAACCGGATCCAAGAGTGTTGAGGCATATTCATTTTTCGTGCTATTATTCAACTAGGCCCAACCCAAATCGAAGCTTGGGTCAGATCAGGTCTAGACTTTCAAAATGTATAGTTTGGACCCAACAGAACACGAGCCCCCTTCAACTCAGCATATATGTGCACCAATTAATCTTACACGAATGTGCATACACACACACAAACACACAAAACAAACAAACACACACAACAAATACACATTGACATGAATTAGTTGTTTCCTGCCCAGTTTATTTTGCCCATGTTTTCTTTTTTATATATAATTCTAGGAATTTGCAATTGAGTCTTAAGTACAATCTTCAAATTTTTTATTACCATGTTTGTCCCACTGAGTTTCCTACAAGAATTTACTATATCACGATATCCTGCTTGGAAACTATTTCTGATTTCTGTTCACAACTACGATTTTCCCAAGCTTTAGGACAATATGATTCATCTGTCATACATATTGCGTAAAATTAAAAGAACTGCTTCAGTCACTAGAACTTTATCAAATAAGATTTGTGGCTCCTATGAATGCCGCCATAAACGAAGAATGCATATTATGGTGCATAGAAACATAACAGTAAAAAATATTACCTTTGTTTGACCTTTCCCAACCATTTGGACGTTGCATCTAGGCATGTGCACTATTAAATGGTGTGCACAATACCGACCTTAGATCGCATATTGGTTTATAACAGCTTAATGTATGGCTTATGTACAACTTAATGTATGGTTTATAATAGTTTATCACATATATGTCCATCCGCATTACCAAAAATGTTAACATAGGGAAATTTTGTCAGTTTTTTACATGGGTTGAGTTGCGTTTATACGTCCAAGAATAACATTTTTCGCTAACACGTTCTGCTTTCTACAATTGACTCGCAACCAATTGCTCGAAAAAGTGGCTGACAATGTCGAGAATGCAACAACTTCACTGTTATTGATCGACTGACATTTGAGATAAGTCCATATAAGGTATAACTGCCTACTCTTAATACTTATCATCCTATTTAACCATAGAATATCATGACACACTAACTAAATCGTTCAGATATGAGGAAAAATAACACACCTCCAAATTGAACATCAAGCAAACAAGGAATGCCACTTTTTGGTAGCATGTTCCACCCCAAAGTAAATCCATATAAGGTTTGTTATATGACCCAAGGCCTGTTTATACATCCAGGAATACCACTTCTCGCTAGCATGTCATGTTCTCTACAGATGACTCGCAACTGACAACTTAGAAAGAATGCAGACAATAACATTGAGAATGCGACAACAACACTGTCATTGATTGAGTGGCATTTGAGATAAGTACATGTAAGATACCATTGTCTATGCTTATTACCTGTCTTCCTATTTGACGTTGAAATATCATAATTAACTAATTAAAACAAGGAATTTTTTTTTCTGCACCTACTGCAATGAGATAAGATAAACCATGCAATTACCTAATTTGTCTATTGTGTTACTTTATTCCCTCCCTAGATTAAAATTCCTTACTGAATATATAAATCTTTTATCACCTGACCGCCTTGGGAGGCATCAGTTTTCTAATAGAAAATTGCAAAATAAATTTGTGCAGTCAAAGCTATATACCATATGACAATGAGAAATATGGTCATTTTAATGAAACTAATCGCTACACATGTTATTTAGCCTATAATATAAATTTGAACTTTCCAAGTGAGTTGTGATTTACATTTATAGTTGAAGTGACCATTGGCTTAAACTTGGATGGACGATTCCTACCAATCGATAAAAAGCTTTTGCAATTTGATGGTCGCCTTTCCACTTCTGTTGTTAAATATTTAGCCAATTAGCAGAACTTTCAAATAGCTATAATAAGTCCATCGGTCAACCATTTAACAGTCCGGTACTTGGAATTAATTTTGACATCCAATCGTAGTTTCAACAGTAACTGTGACTAACGTTTAGATATTCATTATAACCTAACTGGTTACAATCTTAATTAAACCAGTAGAAAGACTTGAGTGTGTGGTAGTGCTTCCTTCTAATAATTCACATTTAAAAAATATTAGAGATTGGATAACACAATGAAAATGATTCAGTGCAAAAAGGCAACGTAGTATATGTTTATTTTCTTTTTTCACACACATTGTATTTCATCACTCCGGTCAGTTTTAATCGTAATGTACACACAATAATATGTGCAAAATTGTTTATGTACATCATTGAATTTTGCAAATGTGCATTGTTGACTTTATTTACATGTTTTGGACATTTATGACTGCGTATCGCTATCCAGTATGGTATAACTATAGTCATAAATTATAGATGTTTCATCAATAGATAGAAATTTGTCACGTATAAAATCTGTACTAATTCATTTCATACTTCTATATCCATTTGGATTATCAAGTTATCAGACCTGAAGATATTAAGTTCTTAGATTGCAGGCTACCTTTTCTACTGCATTTTCAAAGACACAGTAATGAAAGGGTGGTATCAACTAGAAGAAAGCACTTACCTTTATTTATTATAATTAGAAACTAAAAACTACTAAGGTAGTTGGCCGAGATATATAAGCAATAGAAAACTGGATCATTAGTGAGATGCTCAATGACAACATTGGTAGATGCATGTTATATACAACGACCATAACAGTTAATTATATGAATAATTAAATTATAACCTCTAACTACAAATTAATACTTAACGGCCGCTGCTTATAAGTAGTGCAAGTTATATGATGATGCAATTCGAACTACGCAGTATAACAGTTATTTGCAACTGAAATTTGGCATGGTGTTAGCGAGTTGATGCCATCTTGAATCAAGTTGGCTTGCATGTGCAATTAGTTACATGATACTTGAGATAGGAGACAGATTTAGGTGAAGTACTAGGTAGAGTTGATGACAACTAATGTGCTTGTGCCTAGATGTTGACATTAAAGTGCAAGATGAAGCATTAATGAGAGTTGGGACTGATATGAAGTTGATGTTGACATGAAGTATGGCACGAGCTAGCTAGAACTGATCATTATAGAGGCGTTTTCCTGAAGTTGGAGTCGGTTGAACATCATATAATTATGTAGGCAAGAGGCGTGACATGTAGGGGTTATATAACATGCATTGTAGCATGGCTGATGATGATTGTTTTCATCTTTAAATCTTAGTTATGCTTTATTTAGCATGAATATTGTTACGCAGTCCTGTGTACATCTATATGGTTTTTATTCATTCTTTCTACACCTATATGAATATATTATTACTTTGGTGATTTTTTACTATAACTGTGGCATTGACCATAATTAATATGCATTTATAATTAGCTTCTGTCTAGCACCTTTAGGAGTATGAGTTACCACCATTAAGGGGACTGGGGCCCTATGGAAAACATTGTATTTCGGCCATGGCTGCCAATAGTGGAGAACCACCTTCCTCTTCAACAAAAATCAATGAATTTAGAGAGAATTATTCATTGTATTCGAGTGATTGAATGTCTATATTCATTGTAATTGTAATTGTAATTTCTAAATGAATTGAGGAATCATGAAGTAGATGTAGGCTCATTAACGCTGAACCACTATAAATCTCGTGTGTTGATTGATTTTCTATGCTTTAGATTATTATTCTTCACAAATCGTATTCAATTGGGTGTTAGAGCCAATTTTTGGTCTAACAATTAATTTTCCTAAAGTTGAATGATAAAAAAGTAATGAATTTAGAGATTAAAACCAAGAGAAATGATTGAGAATGGAGTACCGCCATTTTTACTCCAGGGGGTAGTTAAATCTTTAATTAGATTTGAAACGTGAAATGGTAATTAAATTTACTGATAATACTGTAGGTGTTAGATATGGAGTATTACCAGTTTTTCTCTAGGGGATGAATAGGTTGGAACTGGAAAATAAATAAATGATTACTTCGGTAAGGCTCAATAATCCCGACTAGTTAATAAACCTTGTTTTGGTTTAGATATTGAAAAGATATAATAAAATCTTTTGAAAATGATATCCAAAGGAAGATTCAAGAATAAGTTTCAAAGAGTTTATCTTCGATAAAATTAATGGGAACCTTTCCCTAAAACTGTGAATATTTGAATAAAAGGATATTCTGAATTGGAATGAGGTGTATGATGTGTTTTTATAGCACTTGATTATTGATTATAAAATATGCGAGTTATTCGGAAAGACCGGGTTTATCCCATTCTGAATAACTGATACGAGGATTATAAGTCGACGATGAAGACGGTGATTGAAGACTAGAGATCATCACATTGTATGGATGATTACTGATGCCTTAATTGGGTTGATCCCCGAAGACAAGGTAATAAGTGGTGATCGTCCAAACGTACTTGGAGATCGACTAGATATACGAGGACCTCTCTCCTATATTGGACATATGGGACTAGAATAAGGTGCCTCTGGTTTCCTTCAGACCTAAAACGGACTTGTAAATGGATGTGTGTCTGACATTGGATTTCATTCTGTGTTGATTGATTTTTATTAAATATATATCTGTTTGGTGGCGGAGAATTTATTCTCTTTCTTAACACCCTTCTCTGAGACGTACGAGCTTAGAAGTTATATATTGATAGACATCAGTTGCATGGCGTGAATTGTTAGTGTGACATGCTGAGATGCAAATGATCAAGGCTTTTGTTGAAAAGCAGAGTCTTGTGGATGATGATCAAAGCACAACTTTAATTAGCATAGCTTTATGTATAGCGTTAATTCGCAAGCTTCACACCACAGTATGAACCATAAATGGGATGAGGAACCGCAGGGAGTGCATGCGTTTCTTTCTAGCTAGGAGTGATGTTGTAACACCCCACCTCAGCTAGGGTCACTCACAAAGGGAATGCACTAGCTTTGATGGAGTATTATCTATGTAAACATGCACAGAAATATTACAAGACAGAACACATTTAATCAGCGGAAGAAAACATGATTTTATTTCTTTATAAAAGTAGTAAGGTCTAAAACCTTTTACATCAAAGTGCCATTAAATTACTTACATCGAAACCTGTCTTGCAATGATAAAGAAGCATAAAACCATAGTCATAAATTATTCCCCAAGTAAAACAGTAAAATAGCCATAGCCAAGAAAAGTCCAAGCCATAGATGATGATCTTGAAGCAGAAAATCCACACTAAGTAGCAACATTTCCTCCCTATAAACCTAGGGGAGAAACGGAAGAAACAGAGGCGAAACAAAACGGGGTCAGTCATAAAGACTGGTAAGTCCTATCTACTTCCAGCATAAAACAAGTAAAGATAACATGACATGCATAAACTGAGAGTAAACATAAGCATGATGACAAGATAAACAGATCAAACTAAGATGACAGGATAAACTCAAGTAACAAGATAACCAAGGTAAACTCGGAGTAGCATCGCATGTCTAACGTCCTCTGCACCAACCGTACTAACATTCTAACTCGTATCATTCCTTCCATGTATATGTATAGTCCCTTGTTGTATATCATGCGGGTTCCACCACGTTATTCTATACTACTACAACGTAGTGTCACCATCCTTGAAGTCACTCGGACTGCCATCCTTGTTCTGGTCGGATTTCCTCTTCATGAATTATCGCGTGTTCAACTAGGATTTACGCCACCTAGGACCACTAGAGATTATGCTACCTATTGAACAATTTCTAGATTTAATTAGGGACCACTAGGGATTACGCTACCTAATGAACGTTTTCGACTAGGGTTTATGCCACCTAGGACCACTAGGGATTACGCTACCTATCGAACAACGCCCTACGTCACACTTTAGTCGATTG
Organism: Allium sativum; assembly: GCA_030737875.1. Classification (NCBI taxonomy): domain Eukaryota; kingdom Viridiplantae; phylum Streptophyta; class Magnoliopsida; order Asparagales; family Amaryllidaceae; genus Allium; species Allium sativum. The sequence continues at coordinate 232,315,303 of CM060924.1, read as the reverse complement.
GCTCCCTACAAGACCTAGCTCATTGTGTTGGTGTCATACGGCCCAATCACGAATGTAGCAACCCTGTGCTAGGTCCACCCTAGGGTGTATCAAGTCCTAGGGTGTCAACCATTGACACCATTCCAAGCACGCACAGTGTAAAACTACTGGTGCCCATGCCTGCTTTTTCAACTCCGGACTACGTGCACGACCATAGTCCGCCTGAACCTACAATGGCGCACCAAACTCAGCCGTCGTTTTGGTCTCTTACAATCAGCCCAGTAATCGTGCCCCATCCTAGCCTAGTCCCTAGGGTATCGTGATACATCCAAGAGGGTTACTGCTGAAAAGGACCGCGTGACTAGGGTTTCCCGTCTAGCAGGTTAAGTGTGGTCATCAAAATTCAAGACTTAACCCCTATCAGTCTAGCATGTCAAGTTGGTTAAGCGTGGTCATTCCAGTTCGTGACTTAACCCGTCTACATGTCATGTCAAGTTGGCTAAGTGTTGTCATTCAAGTTCATGACTTAGCCCTACGAATCACGTGTCAAGTTGGTTAAGCGTATTCCATCGATTCATGACTTAACCGTATCCAGATCATCGTGTCAAATTGGTTAAGTATGTTTAATCTTAACCCCATCAAATTACCGTGTTAGATTGGTTAAGTATATTCAAGCTTAACCCCATCAAATTACCGCGTTAGATAGGTCAAGTATATTCAAGCTTAACCCCATCAAATTACCGCGTTAGATTGGTTAAGTATATTCAAGCGATTCATGACTTAACCCCATCAAGTTATCATGTTTAGATTGGTTAAGTATATTCAAGCGATTCATGACTTAACCCCATCAAGTTATCATGTTTGATTGGTTAAGTATATGTTAACCTAACCCCATCCACTAGTCAAATTATAACGGTTAAGTGTTACCCTTGTGAGTTTACTTAACCTTACCATGCCTCACGTTATACTAGTCGGGTGTTATCGACCCATTCAGGTTAAACTAACCCATCCTCTAATCGTGTTATATGGTTAAGTGTCATCTAGAAATCAAGTCCGGTTTTACTTAACCCACCCATCCACGTTATATTGGTTAAGTGTCATTAGTCTAATCAAGTTACTTAACCCACCCTTCCATGTCATATTGGTTAAGTGTCATTAGTCTAGCCAAGTCACTTAACCCACCCGTCCATGTCATATTGGTTAAGTGTCATTAGTCTAGTCAAGTTACTTAACCCACCCGTCCATGTCATATTGGTTAAGTGTCATTAGTCTAGTCAAGTTACTTAACCCACCCGTCCATGTCATATTGGTTAAGTGTCATTAGTCTAGTCGAGTTACTTAACCCACCGTCCATGTCATATTGGTTAAGTGTCATTAGTCTAGTCAAGTTACTTAACCTTATCATGTGGCATTAAGTAAATTAAGGCACCCCAACCTCTCACATTAGACTTTGTTGTGGTTACTGGATATGCCGGGCGGGTCTGGGCAGCTTTACACCACAACCTAGTCTAACCTCGGGTTTCAAGCGCGATATGACCAACTTCTCACATTGGGTCCTATTGTTTGTAGCTACTGGATTTGTCGGGCGGTTCCGGGCAGATTTATGCTACAAACTCAACCCAACCTCGAGTTGGCCACTTTCATGTTTTTCTACTTGTCATGTTCATGTCAAATTTAGGCTACGACAAAGTCCACGTTTTACACTTATGCCCATTTTCCCCTTTACTTAATTCATGTTAAATTTCATAGCCCGTCTCACGTTTGCCTAAACTACCCAAGGCATATTCCCAACGCAAGTGAAAGCGAGTCAACATAGTAGGAATAATATGACAACATATTGGCCTCAAATCATGTATGATAGCATAAAGGGATTGGCCTCAAACATGAATAATAGCAAAAGGGATTGGCCTCAAACATGCATAATAGCAAAAGGAATTGGTCTCAAACATGCATAATAGCTTAAAGGGATTGGCCTCAAACATGCATAATGGCATAAAGGGATTGGCCTCAAACATGCATAATAGCAAAAGGGATTGGTCTCAAACATGCATAATAGCATAATAATAGGTTCATCATCATAGGCATGTAAATGGTCATGAGAGATTTAGGTTCTTTTACATGCATAAGCCCCAAGTCAAGTTCATATGAATGTTCCACAAGCCAAATGGTTCTAAGGGTTCATGCCAACATTCCATAAGTAAAAATTAAATCTTGCATGATAAACTAAGTCAAACACAACATGAGTGGCATGATTTAATCACTAAGAAATAGCCCAAAGTCATAGGTTCAAGAGAGAGGCAAGACTAGATTCACATAGACTAGCATACTTAGGTTTCATCTCATTTTATTCCATGTCAACATTAGAACTACCGTTTAGATCTAAAAGTAGCTAGGACTTACAAAGCGTGGCTAGTGAATTAGGGGCAAGAATCGTCATAGAATCATTGTAGAAGCTCTAGGAATGATGTAGCAACACTAGAAGCCTTGAGAATATAAGTAGCTCCTTTGATTTGATGTAGAAAGCTTGCTCCTTTGACTTGAATCAAGTTTGCATGCTTAGGCCTTTGAAGATGAAGATGGAGGCCATGATCAAGAGACATTTGGGCAGCACTTTGTTGTTAGGATGGTTTTTAGTGATTTAGGTTAGGTCTTAGGGTGTTTTTTAGAAGTAGGAGCTAGTTTAGGCCCTTAGATTAACCCTAGTTTAGATCTGAACCACTGAAAATCGTCACATGCCAACCAACCAGACCACACAAGCAAGCAGGTGCACCAGGCTAACCTGGCCCGACCAGGGAGGTCGACCCCCAGGTCGACACCCAGGTCGACTCCCCAGTCGACCTGGGGGGTGGGCAAGTCGACTCCCCAGTCGACCCCCCAGTCGACCTGGGGTTGGGTGGGAAATTTTCCCGCCCAATCTGCTTCTGGCTGAATTTGAATTTCGGGCTGAATTTTGAATTTTCTGAAATCTTCTATGGGCCATATCTTGGTCATACGGACTCCGATTTACGAAATTTCGGACTCGTTTCCAACCAGAATTCCGAGATGAACGTGACGGCGCAACCCGTTTCGCTTGATTATTAATTTAAAATTTAATTATGCCTTGATTCTTGTCTTAACACGTTATTAAAAATTCGGGTTGTTACATTCTCCCCTCCTTTAAGGATTTCGTCCCCGAAATATCTAAGTTTGGGAGGATGTGTCCTACCATCCATCATCCATCTACTCAAAACATCATCCACAAGCAACCATTGTCCTTAAAAGATTTCTAATGCCATATGAACATATGCAGAAAGTGTGTTTATATGTTCCTTATCTAATGCAAATGATCAGGCCTGATTGATCTTCTAAATGCAAAATATGTTTAGTGTCGTGAATCCATATGTATGCAAATAGTCCTAGTCACATAAACACTACATGTGTGCACAACCATTCATCTATATGCAATATCCACATGATAACACATTCAGTTTCATCCATAAACAAGTTTAAACACTCATGCATATGCAACATAAAAATGTGTCTGAGCCGATCTAGTGCCTAATGTGTATTCATGCATCCACGACCAACCACTTACGACCATTTGCAACCATTTCGCAAACATCAATCATAACATGTTTCAAATACATGTTTGCATCCATAGGGTTCTACCTAAGGTTCTCAAGATAGGATCGAAAGATAGAAGCAAGTAAAAACTCTGTGCCCATTAGGCAATGTCAAAACTGGAAATCTACGTCACATATATACTGATTAGGAGAAGAACTCCCTAATCACCAGCTCCGGAGACCGAAATCAACATCAAGCTGACACATAAAGAATTACTCAATCAAACCAATATACGTTTCGAGGAAACTAAGCATGACGGACTCCTTTTAGGTCATGAGGGAATCCCTTCCTAAAACCAACCCATATCCTATAAAGCCCAAAAGGTTTAGTCAACCTAACGGACACCTTCAAATCCTGCCATGTATTATTAACCGATGAGTTATACCCCCTATGGAGTTTGCAACAGAAATGAGATCGAGAATAGGACCGAGAGGATATACATAAAAGATAGCATGCGGGTAAGCTCTACAGGAAAACCGGGATCAAGAATATACTCTTAAAAAGAGATATGATGCGCGTATCCAGTCTTCAGTCTTCTAAGTCACATTTCCTTGAGCTTAACTCCATTGTGCTTTGGCTATCTCTACCTTCATGATTTCGTGGCCTCTTTACTCCTATTTCCAAATATGAGCTGGAACTCACTTCATTGTCACCTCTCGTTCCACTTTTACTCATTCTCCCTCTAGTATACTTGGCTCAACCATATCCGTGTACTCTTGGTTTTAATGCAAACTCTCCAAAATTCACTAGTGAATCTTGGATCTCGTTCACTTACTAGGAGGTATTCCATGCAGAAACACTATCTCTTGGAAATAAAAAATATCAACCATGTTACCAAGTGTACTTACTAGAGTGATTTCCATACCTCATGCACAAGAGAAATGAATCGTCCGCCTTAGTGGCGAACATTACTAGAATGGATTACCAACAAATGCATCAAGAGATTCTAGGTAACCAATCATGACAGAACCCTAAAGGTTACATGAGACTTCGAGGGTATTACCGAGGCAAGTCAAGAGTCTAACTACCCTCCTTTCAGAACCATGAATGGCACCCTTACTGGATAACCACTCCATTCCTAGAATCAACCCATAGCTCAAAAACATAAGCATTATTCCCAAAAGCCACAGATGTCCTCAAATCCAAACAAGTCACGAATAAATGGGATGATTCCCCAACAGGATTTGAGACAAAAACAAGACCTTCTATTGTACTAGTACTAAAGTGCAGAGACTCAACTATCGAAGCAAGATTTTAAAAGGATGCGATGTACAAAAACAAAGTTCTAATGGGATGATAAAAAGGAAAAGCTAAACTTTTTCCCGAAACGTTACCACCCCTCTTAGACACGCTAGTAGTGAGAGCATACAATTTCCCTCTCGACGATCTTGTTCTTTGCCCATGTCCTTGTCCTATAGTACTTAACTGCCTTCTTGTTCTGAGCCTCATTCGCCTTAACCACTCCTATCATTTCTTGTATAATGCGGTAACAGGTCTCTTGAGAACTTCCTCCATCGCACGGAAAACATTTACGTAGCTAGAAAAGGATTAGCCACAATTAAAACTACTGTGACTACAGGTGGAGGAAAGAAAGGAAAAGAGATTCGATCACAGGATAGTGCTAATGGCTTTTTTGGGGAATATCCTTTTTCTTTAAAACTTTTCTTGAAAAATGCTTCTTTGTAAAATGGCTTTGAAAATAGTTTCAAAAGGTTTTAAAACTTTTGCCCAGTCTGGTAACCTTCTGCTCTGATACCAAATGTAACACCCCACCTCCGCTAGGGTCACTCACAAAGGGAATGCACTAGCTTTGATGGAGTATTATCTAGGTAAACATGCACAGAAATATTACAAGATAGAACACATATAATCAGCGGAAGAAAACATGATTTTATTTCTTTATAAAAGTAGTAAGGTCTAAAACCTTTTACATCAAAGTGCCATTAAATTACTTACATCGAAACCTGTCTTGCAATGATAAAGAAGCATAAAACCATAGTCATAAATTATTCCCCAAGTAAAACAGTAAAATAGCCATAGCCAAGAAAAGTTCAAGCCATAGATGATGATCTTGAAGCAGAAAATCCACACTGAGTAGCAACATTTCCTCCGTGTAAACCTGGGGTGGTGGGGGGGAAACGGAAGAAAAAGAGGCGAAACAAAACGGGGTCAGTCGTAAAGACTGGTAAGTCCTATCTACTTCCAGCATAAAACAGGTAAAGATAACATGACATGCATAAACTGAGAGTAAACATAAGCATGATGACAAGATAAACAGATCAAACTAAGATGACAGGATAAACTCAAGTAACAAGATAACCAAGGTAACAGGATAACCAAGGTAAACTCGGAGTAGCATCGCATGTCTAACGTCCTCTGCACCAACCGTACTAACATCCTAACTCGTATCATTCCTTCCATGTATATGTATAGTCCCTTGCTGTATATCATGCGGGTTCCATCACGTTATTTTATACTACTACAACGTAGTGTCACCATCCTTGAAGTCACTCGGACTGCCATCCTTGTTCTGGCCAGATTTCCTCTTCATGAATTATCGTGTGTTCAACTAGGATTTACGCCACCTAGGACCACTAGAGATTATGCTACCTATTGAAAAATTTCTAGATTTGATTAGGGTTTATGCCACCTAGGACCACTAGGGATTACGCTACCTAATGAACGTTTTCGACTAGGGTTTATGCCACCTAGGACCACTAGGGATTACGCTACCTATTGAACAACGCCCTACGTCACGCTTTAGTCGATCGGCTCCCTACAAGACCTAGCTCGTTGTGTTGGTGTCATACGGCCCAATCACGAATGTAGCTACCCTGTGCTAGGTCCACCCTAGGGTGTATCAAGTCCTAGGGTGTCAACCACTGACACCATTCCAAGCACGCACAGTGTAAAACTACTGGTGCCCATGCCTGCTTTTTCAACTCCGGACTACGTGCACGACCATAGTCCGCCTGAACCTACAATGGCGCACCAAACTCAGCCGTCGTTTTGGTCTCTTACAATTAGCCCAGTAATCGTGCCCCACCCTAGCCTAGTCCCTAGGGTATCGTGATACATCCAAGAGGGTTACTGCTGAAAAGGACCGCGTGACTAGGGTTTCCCGTCTAGCAGGTTAAGTGTGGTCATCTAAATTCAAGACTTAACCCCTATCAGTCTAGCATGTCAAGTTGGTTAAGTGTGGTCATTCCAGTTCGTGACTTAACCCATCTACATGTCATGTCAAGTTGGCTAAGTGTTGTCATTCAAGTTCATGACTTAGCCCTACGAATCACGTGTCAAGTTGGTTAAGCGTATTCCATCGATTCATGACTTAACCGTATCCAGATCATCGTGTCAAATTGGTTAAGTATGTTTAATCTTAACCCCATCAAATTACCGTGTTAGATTGGTTAAGTATATTCAAGCTTAACCCCATCAAATTACCGCGTTAGATTGGTCAAGTATATTCAAGCTTAACCCCATCAAATTACCGCGTTAGATTGGTTAAGTATATTCAAGCGATTCATGACTTAACCCCATCAAGTTATCATGTTTAGATTGGTTAAGTATATTCAAGTGATTCATGACTTAACCCCATCAAGTTATCATGTTTGATTGGTTAAGTATATGTTAACCTAACCCCATCCACTAGTCAAATTATAACAGTTAAGTGTTACCCTTGTGAGTTTACTTAACCTTACCATACCTCGCGTTATACTAGTCGGGTGTTATCGACCCATTCAGGTTAAAATAATCCATCCTCTAATCGTGTTATATGGTTAAGTGTCATCTAGAAATCAAGTCCGGTTTTACTTAACCCACCCATCCACGTTATATTGGTTAAGTGTCATTAGTCTAATCAAGTTACTTAACCCACCCGTCCATGTCATAATGGTTAAGTGTCATTAGTCTAGTCAAGTCACATAACCCACCTGTCCATGTCATATTGGTTAAGTGTCATTAGTCTAGTCAAGTTACTTAACCCACCCGTCCATGTCATATTGGTTAAGTGTCATTAGTCTAGTCAAGTTACTTAACCCACCCGCCCATGTCATATTGGTTAAGTGTCATTAGTCTAGTCGAGTTACTTAACCCACCCGTCCATGTCATATTGGTTAAGTGTCATTTGTCTAGTCAAGTTACTTAACCTTATCATGTGGCATTAAGTAAATTAATGCACCCCAACCTCTCACATTAGACTTTGTTGTGGTTACTGGATATGCCGGGCGGGTCCGGGCAGCTTTACACCACAACCTAGTCTAACCTCGGGTTTCAAGCGCGATATGACCAACTTCTCACATTGGGTCCTATTGTCTGCAGCTACTGGATTTGCCGGGCGGTTCCGGGCAGATTTATGCTACAAACTCAACCCAACCTCGAGTTGGCCACTTTCATGTTTTTCTACTTGTCATGTTCATGTCAAATTTAGGCTACGACAAAGTCCACGTTTTACACTTATGCCCATTTCCCCCTTTACTTAATTCATGTTAAATTTCATAGCCCGTCTCACGTTTGCCTAAACTACCCAAGGCGTATTCCCAACGCAAGTGAAAGTGAGTCAACATAATAGGAATAATATGACAACATATTGGCCTCAAATCATGTATGATAGCATAAAGGGATTGGCCTCAAACATGCATAATAGCAAAAGGGATTGGCCTCAAACATGCATAATAGCATAAAGGGATTGGCCTCAAACATGCATAATAGCAAAAGGGATTGGCCTCAAACATGCATAATAGCATAACAATAGGTTCATCATCATAGGCATGTAAATGGTCATGAGAGGTTTAGGTTCTTTTACATGCATGAGCCCCAAGTCAAGTTCATATGAATGTTCCACAAGCCAAATGGTTCTAAGGGTTCATGCCAACATTCCATAAGTAAAAATTAAATCTTGCATGATAAACTAAGTCAAACACAACATGAGTGGCATGATTTAATCACTAAGAAATAGCCCAAAGTCATAGGTTCAAGAGAGAGGCAAGAATAGATTCACATATACTAGCATACTTAGGTTTCATCTCATTTTATTCCATGTCAACATTAGAACTACCGTTTAGATCTAAAAGTAGCTAGGACTTACAAAGCGTGGCTAGTGAATTAGGGGCAAGAATCATCATAGAATCGTTGTAGAAGCTCTAGGAATGATGTAGCAACACTAGAAGCCTTGAGAATATAAGTAGCTCCTTTGATTTGATGTAGAAAGCTTGCTCCTTTGACTTGAATCAAGTTTGCATGCTTAGGCCTTTGAAGATGAAAATGGAGGCCATGATCAAGAGACATTTGGCAGCACTTTGTTGTTAGGATGGTTTTTAGTGATTTAGGTTAGGTCTTAGGGTGTTTTTATAGAAGTAGGAGCTAGTTTAGGCCCTTAGATTAACCCTAGTTTAGATCTGAACCACTGAAAATCGTCACAGGCCAACCAACCAGACCACACAAGCAAGCAGGTGCACCAGGCTAACCTGGCCCGACCAGGGAGGTCGACACCCAGGTCGACTCCCCAGTCGACCTGGGGGGGGGGGGAAGGTCGACTCCCCAGTCGACCCCCCAGTCGACCTGGGGCTAGGCGGGAAATTTTCCCGTCCAATCTGCTTCTGGCTGAATTTGAATTTCGGGCTGAATTTTGAATTTTCTGAAATCTTCTATGGGTCATATTTTGGTCATACGGACTCCGATTTACGAAATTTCGAACTCGTTTCCAACCAGAATTCCGAGACGAACATGACTGCGCAACCCGTTTTGCTTGATTCTTAATTTAAAATTTAATTCTGCCTTGATTCTTGTCTTAACATGTTATTAAAAATTTGGGTTGTTACAGATGTCATGGTATGGATCCCAGACATTTTACTCAGTGGTTGTTGGAAAGAAAGGTACCTCAGATTTTAGTCCTTGTGGCTCTAGATGGTCGACATACTGACCAGATTTTATGCCCCATAGGGCAGGGAAACGTATTGTTCATGAATAACTAATCCACTAAAGTAAGTGATCAGATTATCTTGAATTTTGATGCATGTACTAGTTAATGTTGTAGACTTTAAGGAATCAACTACTTATTTGGTACCCTCCTTTTTAGAAAAAGAAAAATTATGCATTTTATTCATGAACAATGATCATCATGCGAACCATAAGGCAACTAATGGTCAATAATTGCTAAATATGCGCATTTGAAAAAAAAAACTTTTAACATTATTCATTATTGTTCCATAAGATTTTACAGTCAAATCGAGCAATTCATTTCAAAAAATAGAATTGTTTCTCATGTAGTTTTGCAATTCACCCCTCCCCCCCAAAAAAATGTCTTGATCGAATTACCTAAAATATTTGAAGTACAGGTTTTTTTTTTTTTTAAATAGGGGAGTGATATAAGGTTGTACTTATTATAACCTTATAATGGGTGACATTATAAAAAGATAAGTCCACTGCCTACCATATCTACGATGTCGATTCGATACTAACAAGTATTAAGATAGGTAATTTTTATGCATCGTCCTGTGTGTGTTTGTTTTCACTCATGCTTACTTGTATGTATACTCTTTTAGATTATTTAGCCAATAGTATGTTGATACTACCATGCTTTGCTGCTAGAAACATGTGCATGTAATGCTAGACCATTGAGCTATATGAATTTCATTTCTAGTGACAAACTGGAAGTGACGTATATTTCCGCATCTACTTTTATTGACATTCATCGAACTTTGGGAAAATTTTAAGAAACATACCTCTTTATAGCCGGAACATTAAGTCTACTGAGATAATTTCCCAAATTAACCATATATCATTTGTGGTGGAATATATATGCAATATCGTTGAGTCCAATAGTGGTTCCAGTTATGGTCAGCATGCACGTTTTCATGTAAAGTGCAACCTATCTTTGTATGCTTAACTATAAAAAGGTGACGAGCAAAACAAGCGACTTAACGCGGTTGGCCATACCGAATAGCCAACCCACTAGACTGGGACAATAATTGAGTGCATGTTTATGTGTGTGTTTGTGTGTGTGTACATACACACACATCCCAAATGGTCTTCTACTTTTATTTTCATCCTTACCAAAACAAAGTTATAACCTTAGCATACATTTACAGTGAATGAAATGGTTGTGATATCTAAGGGGTTGCGGTAATGTGAACAAACAAACTTCTACTGCTTAAAGAACCACAGAGATGGCTACTCCTTAATGGCAAAAGCTGCCATCAAATTACATTCATACGCACTCTACTCCTTGGCTTTAATAAAATTCAACAGTAGTGGCAGCAAGAGAAATGACAAAGGCGTGATCTGGCTCGCCCTACTGGCCCAGTCAACATCACTGAACCACACAGACGCTGTACGGGAGCTGGGGCACTGCCTGCAGTTGTGTACGTTGTCTGGAAAAAAGTGCTTAAAGGCCGTCGCTTCCTTGTGCAAGCTAACACACATGAGCGTGCGCAAATGGATTTCAAGTCGGATGTGGATCCAGGTAAAATACACAATGAGTAATTTATAGCTACTGATCACTGATAGATCATGGATTCCTGTTATCTCTATTAGTAGTTGGGAATAAGTTTACAAAATTGGATTCATGGTTGATAATATGTTGCATTATTATCAGTTTAAGAACCACTATGCTTCTTTTCAGCAAATAACTATATTTCAGTACTCTTCTTGCATATTGCGTTGATAAGCGTTTTTTTGTTCTAGTTTTTGTTTTTGTTTCTTCAACTTGTCGTCAATTCATGAGGCTCGGTGATCTTTCTGAGGAAATCGCATCGTAACCGCTAGGTGAAACGTTAATCTCAGAGTCAATTTTCTCAAAGCTCAAGGACTTCAGCGTGATTCTTACATCTTTTTCAGTGAAGCTGAATGATTTTGCTAGAACTTCTCCAACAACTTTTGCATTCAGAATCGAGTTTCTCATGACTTTTCCTGACCAAGAAAGCAAGGAGAGGACATGACCATGTACCTCAAATGCTGCTCTGTTCAGATTGCTAAAAATATAAGATCAAAGAAGGTATATGCTTCTTTATAAAATTCTAAGCTATTTTTGTGCCAACAGGCTAAAATACTTTACAGATGACTACAATGAGGAAAATATGCGTCTACAATTGAAGTATCTTGTGAATTCAGTTCAAGGGAATTGTTCGGTTAGTAAATGATACATGCCTCAATTATTAGAAAATTTATGCTAGTTGATAGTTTCTCATGTTCTATTTTCTTTGACATTTGCAGTTAAAGCAACTAATTGAGGGAATGTAGTGGCGAAAAATGCACCCCATAAAGCTAATAAAGCTCCCAAAGAGATACCTTGGATTGCCGCAGTGAGTATGACTTTATAGTAGTATGTATAGATAAATACATTGTGTTTTTTATTCATATGCATCTACATAGCATAAATTGTAGATAAATATATTGTATTTTGTGTTTATATGTGTCAAGATAGCATAATCAATGGATAAACACGTTGTATTTTGTGTTTATATGTATCTAGATACCATAATTTGTTAATGCACCTTTATACAACATTATGTATTTAAATGATTTGATTTTTGGTTGGATGTTTCATTTGGTGTCAATTTATATCTGGAGTATGAGTAAATGTTTATGCGCCTGTTACATGACATCTGGTAATTTCAGCATCATTTTTTCAAAATATTATGTTTAATATTAAAGGCGGTTGTTGCTGCCTTAATTAATTTTGCTTTTACTATTAAATATTATGTTTAATAGTAGAGGCAAAATTGTGGTTGAATTTGCCTCTGATTATCATTAAGGACGCCTCTTTAAGAGGCACATGCTTAACCGTCTCTCACTGTTTTGGAGGCAAAATAACCTTTTCTTTTGCCATTAATTCAACTAGCAGGGGCAGATTTATTTGCTGTTGATATTAAATATTTCAGTAGTGAATTTACTGCTCTAATATTAAACGGATAATCAACGTCATCTTTGAATGCGTACCCGCTAACTGCCACCAGCCCAGTTTTATGAAGTTATAATTAACAAATATTTCAGCATTTCACTCCTCACATGAATAATTAGATATACGGAGGATATGTCAATTTTCTGTCACAGAGAATTACATAAACATGATATTCCAAAAAATTAATAAAAATAAGAATTACCAGTTCATTTATATTTGAATTCTTACAAATATTTCAAAACTATATTGCATGAACAAAAAACCAATTACATATAGATACAGAAAGAGGATAATGTTTCAAAATAAAAAAGTGAACGATTAGGAATTATGCCATGTTGATACTATACTAGCTAAGTGGACAATTATGTAGCATATATATATATATATACCAAACTAATTAATTACGTGTCTTCTTCTTAGGCACATGAACAGTTGCTACAGGAGAAGTAGAACTCCACTGAGGTGAAGAGAGAGATGAAGATGGAGGTGGTGGACCTGGTGGTGGAGGAGGAGACGCTACAATATTCCATTGATGTGTTGTCGCACGCACAGGAGCGGGAGGACGATGAAGGCTCCTGCCGCTAGTACAGTGGATTAATACTGTCACCATAAAGATGGTGGAAACTACATGAAGAGCTCTCAATATTGCCATGGCTTCAAAGGTTTTATTTGATTGGTTATTGCTTCCAAACTTGCTATATTGTGGATTGTCAATAATATAAACAGGGTAGTTGAGTTGATGTGCGTGCATTGAATTCTCGAGGATTTGGTACAAGCGCATATTAATTTCTTGACCGTTTCCCCAAAGATGGATGTTGAAAATTCTGGTAAGCCTATAATTGGTTGGATTTAATGCCATCCAAATGCAGATAATGATACCTTTTGATAGTTTCATCCATGTATCACCATCATAAATCTGAAATCTTAGTTTTTATCTTTCATTTGAGAACTGTAATCTAGTAGATCCGAAATATTCTCGTTTCAAAGAATTTTGACTTAAATTGTATCATGTATACTCAATCGAAGTTCAAATCGTAAAACGACGAACTACCACGACGTTACGAGCTCGTTTTTAATTTATTTATACTAATACGAACAAACTTCAATTAATTAATATATTCCTTTAATAATGAGTTAATAAATTGGGTCGTCATTTAATATTGAATTAATAAATTGCTTATGCAAGCACTAATTTTGTGGCCATGGTATCATCCAGTAATAAGTGTTGTAAGTTACTACGATTTCATAATTAAAATTCATGTTACGTTTATAAAATAAGTCATCAAGGTTTATAAACGATTCTACAGAGACTTTCTAAAAATTTAATTTTGAAATAACTCGAAATCTACAATTTGAAATCTCGGTTTTCCTCTTTCATTTGAAAACTATAATCTAGTAGATCCGAAATATTCTCGTTCCAAAGAGTTCCAACTTAAATTGTATCATGTACACTAAATCGAAGTTCAAATCGTAAAACAACAAACTACCACGACGTTACGAGCTCGTTTTTAATTCATTTATATTAATACGAACAAAGTTCGATCAATTAACGTTGAAATCAAAAAATGGCCACAACACAAAAGGTGCTCTTAGAACACTTCATCAAACGGTATGATTTGAGATTACGTATCCACAAACACAAAATAAAGAGCAAAAGTAAAGAATAAGGAATTTTTAGAATGGTTCGGTCAATTTAAACCTACGTCCACTATGGAAGCACTTTTCACTACCTCCTTTGGATTTACAAAGTACATGAATTCACTCATATAAATCATTTTATGACATTTCTCTCTCTTATCTCTCTCTTTGATCTAGATTTCACTTGAATCTACCAAAGGAACAGTTTGATCTCTTTAAGTGTGGTGGAGGTTGATGAATCTCTTCAACACTTGATCACTTGAGTGATTTTCCTTGACTCCATGGTGATTTTGCATTATATGTAAGCTTTAAAGAGGATTAATAACTGTTGAAAATCACTTGAATTGAGTTTGAGAAGTTTTTAATAGAGTTGGAGAAGATTTGATCTATTTGTTATTTAAGGAAGATGGATTGAGTTTGAAAAGCCATTAATGGAGCTTGAAGTGCTTGAGAGTGGTGGAGAAATGGTTTGGACAAACCTTCGGGGTTGAAAAATCGATCCCTTGAATGGTTGAGAAGTGAGGTATTTATGGGTGTAGTTTGGGGGTAGTGTTATGCCTCAAAAATTCGTGCACACATTAGATGGTTAAGTATGAGTTAGAGGCACAAAGAAAGCACTCGAGTCAGATGAGCATCATAATGGGTTCGTTCGCACATAAGTTGAGGGTCGAACACGGTGTATGAGAAGTCGCACATTCCTATATCGAAAAGGTCGATCGTACGATACAAGGAAAAGAATTGGTTACAGTCACACGTCTCGCTCTGCAGTCGTTCACTTATACTATCCCGATCGATCGTACATATCATGAAACACAAAGATGCCAGAGGTCGCACATGCCTCCCATGTCTGTTTACAGAATGTTACCCCTGCTGCTCTCTCATTCTTCAATCAGTCACTAGAGCTTCAATCAGATGTTACCTACCGATCGGTCAGATACCAGCTCCTGAAGGGTCGCACTTACATTTTGTTCTACAAGCCTTGATCGCTCGCATACGGACTATGGTACTGATCGCCCGTTCATCTATAATCAAACAAGCTGCATCAACAAGATACCATCTATCGGTCAATCATTAAAGGGCTAAACATGACGCTCAGTCGGTCGCCTATACACCAATCCAAGGGCTCTAACCAGTCGCATGTGTACCCATTGCCTGACCGCCCGTTCAAACGGCTCGGACTTATGCAACCGTTCACACACATGAAGCTCGCTCGCATGAGACAACTGAATACAACTGTCGCCAGTTTTCTACAACTAAGCGGTGGCATGTTCATAATTAATGAGACGAGCGACCCATAATCTGCATATATGATTTTCAGATCGTTTCTTCATGGGGGCACGCCTATAAATAGGCCATGACTTCTACCTTAAAAGGATGGAGACCTTGCAACTACGAAGTGCTACAAAATTCATTCCTCCACCATTCTTTAAACATTCTCACCCGTCATCATCATCTCCACCTAAAGAATCTTCATCCATTTGGCTATGGCATCCATTAATCTCTTATAAATGAAAAAAGGTCAAATACATCCTCCTTCTCCGTTGCTCATCCGTCCTTTTCCTCCCCAGCTTTCACCATTCCTCCATTGAATTCCGTAAATTTAAGCGAGATTTGTGTGTAAGAGTGAGAATATGTTGAGAGTTGAAAGAATGAGAAAATTTATGAACAAAGAGAATATACATGCTTTGTAATCATCATGATAATGCAAATTACCTTCATAGTGGACGTATGCCTAGCTTAGGGCTGAACCACTCTAAAACCTTGACTCCATTTTACTTTTCTTGCATTTTTTTACTTTCAACTTTTTTTAAGTGCGGCCCCATTTACTTTCTAACCATATTGGTGAAGTACGTTTTTCATACCCTTGGTGTTTGAGCCATTTTTTGGTGAAAACATTTGGCGCCCACCATGGGGCCATGTTCGCATTTCCTTCCCCCCGATTCCAACAATCTGCCGTTAAAATCCTAAACCACCTCTTTCCTCGAACCCCTGGCAGGTTTAAAGAAAAATAAGTCCATCAGAGCTACCACAATTGTTGAGGATGTTCACAGTGATGAAGCTACACCACAAACTTTGAATCGAGAAGTTGAAGAGTCCTCTAGGACGTCCGTTACACGAGATGAGTTGAATGTGGTACGACCAAAATAATGATGGAAAGGCTTGATGCCCTGATTAATGCTCAAACCAATCCTCCGTCACCTAATGTTGTAAACATTGTTGATGAAAAAGAAGACTCTTCTTCCTTAAACCCTAGTCGATCCCACTTCTCAGTGGAAGACAAGGGAGAAGCTGGCATTGAAGACTCTAAGGTCAAAGTCCTATAGCATGAGGTGAAACATGAAACTCAGAGCACCGCAAGTCCCACCAAAGGGACACCACCCAAAAGAGGTGCAGGCATCAGAGCTCGAACCGCGATCGCTTCGGCAAAAGCATCAACGCCAATCCCATGGGACGAGCGGGCGACGAGAAGCGCATTACAAATATGATTCAACGAATAATGAAAGTAAAACCGGTCCGAGAAGATAATGAGAAAGAATGGAAGTTTCACCCAGTAAAAACCGGTTTATAGAAATGATCCATCAAGCGAAGTTTCCTTAGAAATTCATATCCCCCACAATAGCACCCTATAGTGGGATTGGAGATCCGAACATCTTCATATTCAAATATGATCAACATATGAACGGAGCTAGGGCAAATGATGAGATAAAATGCTTGTATTTCCCCATGTGCCTAGAAGGCGTGGCTTCACTATGGTTCAGTAGACTCCCACCTAAATGCGTTGATCAATTTGCTGACTTTGCAAGAAGATTCCAGGACCAGTTCCGTCTACAAACTACTAAAGCAAGGGATGTAATGTCATCAGTTAGATGGAACAAATGTCTGGAGAAACCATCAAAGCTTTTCTTACATGATTTCATGCTGCGGCAAGTGAAGTCATTGAACCAGAACCTTGGTATTTGTTAGCAGCACTGAAAGGCGCTATCGATAAGAAATCGGAATTTGGGAAATGGCTTAAGATGAAGAAACCCAAAACTCTAAAGAAGTTCTGTAAGAAAGCTGAAGAATACAAGAGCGTGGAAGATGATACGCCGAATATTCATAAGGTCATAGAAAGTAGCACAACCAAAGAAGGGAAAGGCAACGAGTTGCAAACCGAGCAGAATAATGACTCTAGGCGGAAGAGAGGAACTGATGAGAAGGATAATAAAGCACATAAGAAATCACGATTTTTCAAACAGACAGAGTTAACTCCTTTGAATGAAACCCCAGAGAGGACTTATTCCACTACAAAAGACTCAGGCATTTTTGTAACAACCCGTATTTTCAATAACCTGTAATAACATAAATCGAGGCAGAATTTAATTCTAAAATGGGAATCAAGGGAAACGGGCTATGCCATTGCGTTCGTCTCGGAAAAATACGCGAAATAGAGTCCGAGTTTTCGAAAATCGGAGTCCGTATGACCAAGATATGGCCTCGCGAAGTTTCACGAAAATTCCCAAATTAAAGTATACTTAATTAAGTGAAATGGGTTGTGTAGATATATATATATATATATATATTGATATATATATATATATATATAATTGAAAATTTAATAAATAAATATGCAAAAATGCTCAAAACAGCGAATTGGGAGAGGGGAATAACCGAACCGGCCGATTTTTGAAGTCGACCCGAGCCCGCTGGGTCGACTAGGGGTTAATCCAGGGTGTTTGGCTGTCAACCCGTGGGCCGATTCGCTCAAGTGCAGATTTTGCATTTGAATGGCTCTCATGGTCCATCTTTAATCTAAAGGCCCTAGATGGTTCCTACACTTGACTTCTTCCCCAAGACATGCTTTGATGGCTTGGATTGAATCTAGGGTTAATCCTATGGCCTAAAACACTTGCCTAATCTATAAATAAGACCCTAACCTACCCTAATTCATTCATAATTAAACCTAGTGACTAAACTATGGCAAAATGCTAGCTCTCATGGCCTCCACTAATTTTATGAAGAGGGTTGCATACTAATCACTCTCTAATCAACTTCTAATCCCTTCTTAGCATCTTAATCTTCTTCATTTGGTGTTCAAAGTTGCTAGTTGTGAGTTTCTATCACTTTGATGATCTTTTGTTAAACTAAGTAGATGAGATATGATGAGATTTATGGTTTTGTATGTGGATTAATGAGTCTTGAATCATATGATATGATGTTAGCATTAATCTTATGTTTATGCATGTTGAGTATGTAAGTTTATGCAAGTTTAATATGATGTATGTTATATTTGCATGATGCTAAATATGCAAGTTGTGGGCTATATGCATGCTATGCAAGTTACATGTTTGTTAATATGCAAGTTACATGTATGTTAATATGCAAGATATGCTATGCAAGTTACATGTTTGTTAATATGCAAGTTACATGTATGTTAATATGCAAGATATGCTATGCAAGTTACATGTTTGTTAATATGCAAGTTACATGTATGTTAATATGCAAGATATGCTATGCAAGTTACATGTTTGTTAATATGCAAGTTACATGTATGTTAATATGCAAGATATGCTATGCAAGTTACATGTTTGTTAATATGCAAGTTACATGTATGTTAATATGCAAGATATGCTATGCAAGTTACATGTTTGTTAATATGCAAGTTACATGTATGTTAATATGCAAGATATGCTATGCAAGTTACATGTTTGTTAATATGCAAGTTACATGTATGTTAATATGCAAGATATGCTATGCAAGTTACATGTTTGTTAATATGCAAGTTACATGTATGTTAATATGCAAGATATGCTATGCAAGTTACATGTTTGTTAATATGCAAGTTACATGTTTGTTAATATGCAAGTTACATGTTTGTTAATATGCAAGTTACATGTTTGTCAATATGCAAGTTACATGTTTGTTAATATGCAAGTTCATGATGACACATTATGCAAGTCTATGGGTTAATATGCAAGTATATTATGCAAGTGAATATGTAAGTTATGTGACATATTATATGCAAGTTATGTGACATGTTATACAAGATTATATGCAAGTTATGTGACATATTATGCAAGTTCATATGCAAGTTATGTGTTTGTTAATATGCAAGATGGCACCTTTGAAACATGTTCATTCATATGCAAGTTGACACCTTTTATATGTGTTATATCATGAACGAAATTACGTGGGAACGATGGGGTAATTAAATGCATAAGTTAATAAGATTGTGTGAAATTAATATAATTATGCATAACACAAAATAAATAAACATAGTATGGGAATTTGCCTATTTGGTTAGGTGTACCCATACTATGTGTTGGGAATTTACCTATTGAGTTAGGTCTACCCCATGGGAATTTACCTATTAAGTTAGGTCTACCCATGTTAAGAAAACTTGATTAATTAGGGATAATTAATATAAAATTATGAGGGTGATTAATTAGGTGTAATTAATTGACTAAGACACGAGGTTGGACTCAGTTGTAGCGTAAAACTGCCCGGACCCAACCGGCTTAACCAGTTGCTACAAATGTTAGCCCAATGTGAGAGGTCTTAGGCACAAACTAAATACGTAATTAATGTAAAGACACGAGGTTAGACTCTGTTATGACATAAGGCTGCCCGGACCCAACCGGCTTAACCAGCGGTCATAAAAGACAGTCTAATGTGAGAGGTCTTTACAAAGGTTACGTTCTTAATTAATTAATTAAGAAACACTTAACCACATTAGCATGTAGAGGGACATGAGGGGTTAAGTGGGTGCCTCGGGTGGCATGAGAAAATCTAGTGGTTGCCTTGGGTGGCAATAGAAAATACGATTAGAATACTTAACCAAAATGGAACATGTAATTAAAACATGATTAAAGGGTTAAGTGGGATATACTAGAAAAAGGGACAAGCTTAGGTGGGTAGCTTGTGGAGGCCCATTTCAACCAGTAACCCATACGTATCTTTGTGGGCTCGACCCATGTCGAGGACGGGACACGCATACTGGGCTTGACTGTAAGAGGCAAACGGGTTAGCGGTGGCAACGCAAGTCCAACGGGCTTCATATGCGTGAGTGGGCCCGGGCTGGTAGGTAAGCCGTTGTTGCATCGAGTAGATATAAGCCGTGCACCTTTAGTTCCATCAGGTTGCCACATTGGGGAATGATACATCCCACGGTGGGGCCAGCACGGGTATCTACGTTAGGGAGCCGATCGAATGGGAAGTAGTGTGTACACCTAGTGGATTGTAGGGCCCCGTGGCGCCTACTTGGTCACCTAGGGGTACGCAGGTACTAATTAGTAAATTTTATAAGTCCTTGGGTGGGATCAACCTTTAAGTAGGAATTAATCTTAGGTAGGTAAAACTGGTGTGGTGCAGTGTAGGAATTATCTTTGAGTAGGTCTGGGGCGGTGTAATTTAGTAATTATCCTTGGGTGGGTAAATGCGTCTTTACGGTGATCTTAGTTTATCCTAAGTTTACCAAGCTGCTTAGTGTAGCCATTCATCCCCAGTCGTTACCGTATATCAACTTATGTCTTCTCTGGTTATTTTAATGATTGTATTGTTAGGGTTATAGGACTCACTCAGACTTATGTCTGACCCCGTTGTTTTTATCTTTTTCCCCCAACCCCAGGTTATTAGAGTGGGCCTGGTGCTAGTGGGCTTTGATCTGATTGCTGTATCTATCCTATGGAGCTTGGACCTCTGAAGTGAAGCCGAGCTTATCTTTCCTTTTATGGCTATTAGTTATGTAGTGGGATTATGTACTTCTATTTTATCAAGATGGATATTATGTACTTGACTCTGGTTTATGGTTTTGTGATGTAACCAAACATGTATTACTTTCCGTTGCAATGAAATGATGATTTAAATTTTCAAGTATTACTTATATCTGTCTTGCTGTAATTTTACTGTTCTATATTCACTCAAAATACTTCACCGAAACTAAGGCATTCCCCTGGTATGAGTGACCTTAGCGGACGTGGGGTGTTACACGTGGTATCAGAGCTTAAGGTTACCAGAACAGATAAAATTTTTAGAAAAACTATTTTTCTAAGAAAATTTTTGAAGGAATGTTTTCAAAAACATGTCTTTTAAGAGAAAAGTTTTTGAGAAAAGCATAATCCCCGATAGCCATATCTTTATCTTTCGAATTCTCCGTTTGAATCTCTTTCTCTCTCGTTTTGAGTTTCCCCTCCATGCGTAGATGATCTTTCTAAGATAGATAAGAATGGAAAACCGCTTCAAGGGAATTAGACGTAAATCAGATTAGAAGTTGGTTCAAGAAGGAGGAGGACTTGTAAGTACTTATTGGATGGACGATGGGAGGAAGGCTCTAATAGTTGTTTGGTTAATAAAGGACGAAGCCTCATTGATGGGAGGTTACGAGTGGAGAATGGGAAGGAGAAGGCTAGTAGTTATCCTTTTGGGAGGAATAGGACACCTTATTAGGATTGACCAAAGAAGCAAGGACAAGGTATGGAATCTTCTGGAGGGTAGTTGTATTCCCTCACGACTAGGGTGCCGTATGGGGATAAGACCGTCTAGGTTGGAATTTGGATTTCTTTATTATCCGATTCGAACTTTATTTGATTTGGATGCATTAAGTTCGTTTATCTCATCATTGTTAGTGAGTCACTGCACTTAGACACCAGTTTAGTAGATGATCCCTTAGTTGTTTCAAACCCAATTGGGCTCCATGATGTGTTTGGGTTTGAAAGTTTCTATACTTAGCATTGAGTTTGGATGTGATGCTTGTTGGGCTTCACGAGCTATGGGTTAGTTTGGGCATGGACTGGTTATCCAGTAGGGATGCCATTCTTGATTTTGAAAGAGAGTTGTTAGGCTTATGACCCGCTTGGGTAACACTCTCGAGATCTCTTGTAATCCCATAGAGACTGTTATGCTAAGTTATCTAGAATCGCTGGACACGTCGGTCGAGAGTTTGCGATCTGTTAGAAGTGGTCCGGGAATACTCGGATGTGTTTGAGAAGGTGAAGGGCTTACCTCCGGAGCGGGAGATTGACTTCCGAATATATCTGGTAAACAATGCCAAACCAGTGACTTGGCCAGTGTGCCACAAGGCTCCTCGTGAGAGGAGGGAACTCCATAAGTAAGTAGGCGATTGCTTGAGAAGGGGTTCATAAGAAGAAGTATATCGGAGTGGGGCGCTCCAGTAGTTTTTTCCATGAAGGCGGATGGGTCCCTCAGACCTTGTGTAGGCTAAAGAGAACTAAATAAACTCACAAAGAAGAATAGACACCCATTGCCAAAGATTGATGATCTCTTTGATCAGTTGGTTGGCGCCTCAGTATTTTCGCAGTTGGACTAAGCCACATGGTTTCGTCAGTTGAGAGTGGCTGACGATAGTATAGAGAAGATTGCCTTTAGGACTCCGGATGGTTTTATGAGTGGCTGGTGATGCTATTTGGTTTGACGAACGCCCCCGCATACTTTGTTGATTGGAAGAGAAGGGTGTTCAGAGAGTACCTAAATAAGTTTGTGATGGTCTTTGTGGATGACATCTTGGTCTTTTCTAGGAGCGAAATAAGTTTTCATATGTGCTCAATAGGTTGAGCAAAGCCAGTTATGGGATAAAACAGTGGTTTTGGAGCGAGACTGGCAAGGACATCCAAAGTTGGTCAAAGGCTTAATTGTTTAGCCATTATTATTATTATTTTTAGTATCATCTCACGTAGGTTGCCTGAACTCGAAGGAGATATCCCTTGGGTGTTTGTCTGATATTGGTTTCGGCCTTTGGGGCTTGCATTTGGGGGATGTCGAATTCGACTAGGGTGGTCTGCGTGAGAGATGGACAGTTGTGACGATTTTGGATAGGATTCTTAGCATCTTATGAGTTGAGATAGCGTATACCCCTAACAAGGGAAGCATGGTAGCAGACGCCTTAAGAAGAAAAAGGTTGTCCTTGAGTTCATTGATCGATTAAACGACGGAGCTTAGGGTTTATTTCTATGTTTGACTTTAGACCTTCCGTTGACTTTGTACCCGGTTTGCTAGCCTCCTTGGAGGTTAGGCCTACTCTTTTGGGACGGGGTGGCGAGGCACAGCAAGACGACCCACAGTAGGTTGAGCTATGAGAGAAGCTCATAAGGGGGAGGAGTCGTCCAGCCATTTGAGTAGGTACACCCTAGATAGTAAGGGGTGGTTGCGTAGAGACGGTAGACTTTGTGTACCGCAAGACGAGGGTTTGAGGAAGGCTATACTTGATGATACACATCGGTCGAAGATGACCATTCATCCCGGTAGGGACAAGATGTACCAAGACATAAAGCGAGTTTTCCTTTTTGCCAATCTGAAGAAAGATGCGGCCAAGTATGTCGCTAGATGCTTGGTATGCTAACAAGTGAAAGTGGAACAGAAGAAACCCGGAGGGTTGCTTCACCCGTTGGAAGTTCCGAAATAGGAAGTAGGATAGTGCCTCGTTGGATAACCGAAATCAAGGAAGGGTAATACGGGGAATGGGCTTATGGTAGATAGACTTACTAAGTGTGCCCATTTCATACCCGTGAAGAGCAAGAGGACTATTCCATGTCTAGCTTCAGTTTACCTTCAAGGGATTATTAGATTTCATGGTGTACCTTCCAGCATTGTGAGTGATCAAGATCCTATCTTCACTAGTGAGTTTTGGAAGATTTTGCAAGAGGGCGGTAGGGACTCAGTTGTGTTTGAGCACCGCATCTCATCCTCAGACGGACGGTCAGACCAAGAGGGTGAACCGTATCTAGAACATCTTTTGAGGTTATGTATTTTGGATTTTGGAGGTACATGGGAAGAGCATCTTCCGTTGGTGGAGTTCGCATATAATAGCAGCTTTCAGTCCAGTATTGGTATGGCTCATTTCAAAGCTCTTTATGGAAGGCCTTGTCGATCTCCTACATGTTGGTGGGAATCTACGGATAAGATCTTGCTTGGGCCAGATATGGTTAGAGAGACTTCAGAGAAGATGGGTTGGATTCGAAGAAGGATGAAAGCGGCGGAATCTTATGCGGACAAGAGGAGAACAGAGCTTGAGTTTGATATTAGGACATGCTTTTTATCAAGGTGTCTCCGTTACGGAATGTGGTTCACTTTGGATCTGTTAGGAAGTAAGTACCAAGGTTTGTAGGGCCATTTCCCATTAAGGAAAGAATTGGAGGGATGGCATATAGAGTGGAGTTGCCTGACAGACTTAGTGGTGTACCGGATGTATTTCATGTGTCCCATTTGAGGAAGTGCTTACATGAGACCGCTGAGGTGGTAGAGCCGAGTTTGCTTAAAGAAGTAGAGTTAGAGCACGATGAGACGATTCGACGAGCTCCTACTCGCATCATTGGGCCAGAGACTAGGAAGTTGAGGAACAGAGAAGTTCAGCTAGTTAGAATGCTACTTGGGAGACGGAAGCGAAGATGCGTTCTTTGTATCCATTTCTTTTGGAGAGTATGTCTTTTAACTTCTCCTTTATCGCTTGCCTAGTACTTATCTTATCTTTAGTAGGTCCTCTCGTTAGTCCTGTTTGACCTTTAGATAGGGAAAACCTATGGTTGAAACATGTGTTTGAGACATGTTATGGTTGATGGATGCAAGTGGATGCAAGTGTTTGCTAGTGGTTGCTCGTGGATGCATATATACACACATTAGGCACTAGATCGGCTCAGTCACTTCATGTTGCATATCGCATAAATGGATGTGGTAGTTAGATTGATGGATGTATCATGGCTGTGTTATCATATGGATGATGCATTTTTGTGTATGGTTGTGCACGCATGTAGAAATTTGTATGTGTCAATAGGGTTTCGCATACATATTGGATGCATGGCACTATCATGGTTTGCATTAAGGAGGTTTACTGTATCAGTAACCGCCTGATTTTCGCATTAGGTAAGTACATATACACACACTTTTGCATATATCCATCCAGCATTTAGAATCTTGTAAGGACAATGATTGCTCGTGGATGATGCTTTGAGTAGATGGATGATTGGATGGTAGGATACGTTCTTCCTAACTTGAATATTTCGGGGACGAAATCCTTTAAGGAGGGGAGAATGTAACAACCCGTATTTTCAATAACCTGTAATAACATAAATCGAGGCAGAATTTAATTCTAAAATGGGAATCAAGGGAAACGGGCTATGCCATTGCGTTCGTCTCGGAAAAATACGCGAAATAGAGTCCGAGTTTTCGAAAATCGGAGTCCGTATGACCAAGATATGGCCTCGCGAAGTTTCACGAAAATTCCCAAATTAAAGTATACTTAATTAAGTGAAATGGGTTGTGTAGATATATATATATATATATATATATATATTGATATATATATATATATAATTGAAAATTTAATAAATAAATATGCAAAAATGCTCAAAACAGCGAATTGGGAGAGGGGAATAACCGAACCGGCCGATTTTTGAAGTCGACCCGAGCCCGCTGGGTCGACTAGGGGTTAATCCAGGGTGTTTGGCTGTCAACCCGTGGGCCGATTCGCTCAAGTGCAGATTTTGCATTTGAATGGCTCTCATGGTCCATCTTTAATCTAAAGGCCCTAGATGGTTCCTACACTTGACTTCTTCCCCAAGACATGCTTTGATGGCTTGGATTGAATCTAGGGTTAATCCTATGGCCTAAAACACTTGCCTAATCTATAAATAAGACCCTAACCTACCCTAATTCATTCATAATTAAACCTAGTGACTAAACTATGGCAAAATGCTAGCTCTCATGGCCTCCACTAATTTTATGAAGAGGGTTGCATACTAATCACTCTCTAATCAACTTCTAATCCCTTCTTAGCATCTTAATCTTCTTCATTTGGTGTTCAAAGTTGCTAGTTGTGAGTTTCTATCACTTTGATGATCTTTTGTTAAACTAAGTAGATGAGATATGATGAGATTTATGGTTTTGTATGTGGATTAATGAGTCTTGAATCATATGATATGATGTTAGCATTAATCTTATGTTTATGCATGTTGAGTATGTAAGTTTATGCAAGTTTAATATGATGTATGTTATATTTGCATGATGCTAAATATGCAAGTTGTGGGCTATATGCATGCTATGCAAGTTACATGTTTGTTAATATGCAAGTTACATGTATGTTAATATGCAAGATATGCTATGCAAGTTACATGTTTGTTAATATGCAAGTTACATGTATGTTAATATGCAAGATATGCTATGCAAGTTACATGTTTGTTAATATGCAAGTTACATGTATGTTAATATGCAAGATATGCTATGCAAGTTACATGTTTGTTAATATGCAAGTTACATGTATGTTAATATGCAAGATATGCTATGCAAGTTACATGTTTGTTAATATGCAAGTTACATGTATGTTAATATGCAAGATATGCTATGCAAGTTACATGTTTGTTAATATGCAAGTTACATGTATGTTAATATGCAAGATATGCTATGCAAGTTACATGTTTGTTAATATGCAAGTTACATGTATGTTAATATGCAAGATATGCTATGCAAGTTACATGTTTGTTAATATGCAAGTTACATGTATGTTAATATGCAAGATATGCTATGCAAGTTACATGTTTGTTAATATGCAAGTTACATGTTTGTTAATATGCAAGTTACATGTTTGTTAATATGCAAGTTACATGTTTGTCAATATGCAAGTTACATGTTTGTTAATATGCAAGTTCATGATGACACATTATGCAAGTCTATGGGTTAATATGCAAGTATATTATGCAAGTGAATATGTAAGTTATGTGACATATTATATGCAAGTTATGTGACATGTTATACAAGATTATATGCAAGTTATGTGACATATTATGCAAGTTCATATGCAAGTTATGTGTTTGTTAATATGCAAGATGGCACCTTTGAAACATGTTCATTCATATGCAAGTTGACACCTTTTATATGTGTTATATCATGAACGAAATTACGTGGGAACGATGGGGTAATTAAATGCATAAGTTAATAAGATTGTGTGAAATTAATATAATTATGCATAACACAAAATAAATAAACATAGTATGGGAATTTGCCTATTTGGTTAGGTGTACCCATACTATGTGTTGGGAATTTACCTATTGAGTTAGGTCTACCCCATGGGAATTTACCTATTAAGTTAGGTCTACCCATGTTAAGAAAACTTGATTAATTAGGGATAATTAATATAAAATTATGAGGGTGATTAATTAGGTGTAATTAATTGACTAAGACACGAGGTTGGACTCAGTTGTAGCGTAAAACTGCCCGGACCCAACCGGCTTAACCAGTTGCTACAAATGTTAGCCCAATGTGAGAGGTCTTAGGCACAAACTAAATACGTAATTAATGTAAAGACACGAGGTTAGACTCTGTTATGACATAAGGCTGCCCGGACCCAACCGGCTTAACCAGCGGTCATAAAAGACAGTCTAATGTGAGAGGTCTTTACAAAGGTTACGTTCTTAATTAATTAATTAATTAAGAAACACTTAACCACATTAGCATGTAGAGGGACATGAGGGGTTAAGTGGGTGCCTCGGGTGGCATGAGAAAATCTAGTGGTTGCCTTGGGTGGCAATAGAAAATACGATTAGAATACTTAACCAAAATGGAACATGTAATTAAAACATGATTAAAGGGTTAAGTGGGATATACTAGAAAAAGGGACAAGCTTAGGTGGGTAGCTTGTGGAGGCCCATTTCAACCAGTAACCCATACGTATCTTTGTGGGCTCGACCCATGTCGAGGACGGGACACGCATACTGGGCTTGACTGTAAGAGGCAAACGGGTTAGCGGTGGCAACGCAAGTCCAACGGGCTTCATATGCGTGAGTGGGCCCGGGCTGGTAGGTAAGCCGTTGTTGCATCGAGTAGATATAAGCCGTGCACCTTTAGTTCCATCAGGTTGCCACATTGGGGAATGATACATCCCACGGTGGGGCCAGCACGGGTATCTACGTTAGGGAGCCGATCGAATGGGAAGTAGTGTGTACACCTAGTGGATTGTAGGGCCCCGTGGCGCCTACTTGGTCACCTAGGGGTACGCAGGTACTAATTAGTAAATTTTATAAGTCCTTGGGTGGGATCAACCTTTAAGTAGGAATTAATCTTAGGTAGGTAAAACTGGTGTGGTGCAGTGTAGGAATTATCTTTGAGTAGGTCTGGGGCGGTGTAATTTAGTAATTATCCTTGGGTGGGTAAATGCGTCTTTACGGTGATCTTAGTTTATCCTAAGTTTACCAAGCTGCTTAGTGTAGCCATTCATCCCCAGTCGTTACCGTATATCAACTTATGTCTTCTCTGGTTATTTTAATGATTGTATTGTTAGGGTTATAGGACTCACTCAGACTTATGTCTGACCCCGTTGTTTTTATCTTTTTCCCCCAACCCCAGGTTATTAGAGTGGGCCTGGTGCTAGTGGGCTTTGATCTGATTGCTGTATCTATCCTATGGAGCTTGGACCTCTGAAGTGAAGCCGAGCTTATCTTTCCTTTTATGGCTATTAGTTATGTAGTGGGATTATGTACTTCTATTTTATCAAGATGGATATTATGTACTTGACTCTGGTTTATGGTTTTGTGATGTAACCAAACATGTATTACTTTCCGTTGCAATGAAATGATGATTTAAATTTTCAAGTATTACTTATATCTGTCTTGCTGTAATTTTACTGTTCTATATTCACTCAAAATACTTCACCGAAACTAAGGCATTCCCCTGGTATGAGTGACCTTAGCGGACGTGGGGTGTTACAATTTTTCCTCAGGTAAAACCACAAAGGGTTACGGAGCAATAAGCCAACTCCGAAATTTTTTCTGGTTTCATAATCAACCAGGGTACAACACAAATGAATGTCGGCACCTGAGAAGCTTAATTGAGGAGCTCATCCGAAAGAATCAACTACAGCAGTATGTCAAGAATCCTCAAAACGCTCTAGCTATCTAAGGGCAAAGTAATGCTACTAGTCAGCTTGGACCACATGAGAAAGCCCAAGCTTCCATACACCTATAACCGATCATCGACTAACAACCGCTGATGACAATTCAATATCCAAAGCTAAGAATACGCGATCCCCATTGCCTTTACTTTACTATTACTTTACTTTGCTTTACTTCTTGCTGCGTTTCTGAAAACAATCTATGATGATTTACCTGTACTGTATCGAATAGAAGCTTTAAGAACCGAAAGTTATTTGCTTGCATAAATCATACGTTTTCTAGCTCGCACTAAAACTAATCTCTTAAATATAGGAAAAAAAAGGTGGGCGACCGCTCATTTACACCCCAACCATAACTGAAAGCTTCCCAACCACATCCTGGTTGGAATAATTCAAGCGTCAAACACCAAAAGCATCATTCAAACCAAGAAGATGATTAAACCTACCACCTTGCAAATCTCGAAAGAAATAATCATTCTAAGTCAAATGATGAAAACACGCCAGGCCGGAAAGCTGCACTTTTCATCCCAAAGACACATAATTCTTAGTAAACATTCAACACAGAAATCCTAGCCGGAAGGGGGTAATAGAAATCCTAGCCGAAAGGGGGTAACATAAAACCTAGCCGAAAGGGGGTAACAGAAATCCTAGCTGAAAGGGGGTATCCAATAAGGTCCTTTTTAATCCCAAAATAACGAGATCAAATAGGACCGAATTGGATCGAAACTTAAACCCAAGTCCTCCACTGGGGGCACGTGTCAAAACCATTCTCCGAAGAACTTGGGTCACTGAGTTAGTGAGATATAGGGTTGAATACATTCAAATAAAAGACAAATATATATATATATATATATACACACACACATATATGTGTTTAACCAATTCTCCAAAGGACTTGGGTCACCAGGTCAGTAAGAAATACGAGTAAATGCGTGATAAGAATAAAACCCCTTGAAGGGAAGCAATAAAAATGAGATTCTAAGATTACAACGAACTTTGATATGGGGTATAACCATGGCATTAAAACAAACCAACGATACTAATGTTACATACCGTAAGTCCGTGACAATCATACGACCAGTAAAGCATAGTGTGATACAGATAAACCATGATAAAAGTGCAATATGTAGCATGCTAGTGAGGAAGATAACAAACTGAATAAAAGGTTGTAATGCAACAAAGCAAAACACAAATTCATCACAGAGTCGTAGACCAGTCGCAGGATCATAAAGTTGGCAACACAAGCATAAAATAGCAAATGTGGACTGACACTCGCATACACAACCAGTCTAAGAATCATCATTTTTCTTCGCCATCCCCAGTACATTGCTTGGCGGTATCTTCCTGAACAGCATGACCATCAGTGGAATAAGCCCAGTAGCACTTTTATTAATAGTGGAAAGATCCACAGGAGAAATCTGAGAGCCTGATGCCTCAGCACTAGCGAGATGGGGAACTTGAACAGAAACAACATTCAAAGCCTCTTTCCCAAGGGATTGAGCTCGTTCATCCACTAATATTTTTCTCCCCTTATCTAAAGCATCACGATCTTCCGCCTCTAGGAGGGTCTCTTGGAGAACATTGTCTTCTTTACCTTCGAAATATTTAAGCACTTGTTCCCAGACGAGAGCTAATGTTCGAGGGAAATCCTTGTTCAGAAAACTCAGGCTTCCGCGATTTATAACGCTGAGAACATAAAATTGCACTAGAGTTTCATCAGTTTTAATTTTTGCTTGCTCAAGATCGCTGGTTAGCTTTGTTTTTTCTTCTTCCAAAGTTTTGAGGGCTTTACTCTGAGAGATAATCTTCTCTTCAAGAATTATCTTCTCCCGTTGGCAAGAAGCTATAGCTTGCTATTCCAAAGCCAGTCGAGATTCAGCGGATTCTCTGCCAGATTGAGCCTCGTGAACTTGCTTTTTGACAGCCTCAATCTCCCCCTTAAGATTCTCATTTTCAACTTCTAAGCTGCTTGTCCTACTATCTCCGCCCTTCAAAGATGCAATTTCAGATTCTTGAGATTTAATCATATGATTAGTTCAACCTTGTCATTCTCAAGAAGCTCAATACGCTCAAGGTGTCGAGTATTCAATCTCTGTAATTTGAAGCAAAATTTGTTCCATGACTCAAATCGGCTTCCTATAGTATCCTTAGCCTCATCTAATTGTACTTCAAGTTGAAACTTAGAAATGTCAAGTTGGGTGGTCATATAGTTTTTTATAGCACTCAGCTCTCCAACAACATTCTGGTCATCATATGGGAACAAATCTAAGTCAAAATCCATTCCTCTTAAATCCCAACCTTCAAATCGATCCTTCAGCTTTGGATTACCAGGTACAATTTCGTAAGGAGGCTTGTCAAGGATCACATAGATCTGGCAAGAAGTGGGGACAATAGATTGAGAAGTTGCAAGTGGTTGTTCCGGAGAGACAAGAGGATTGGGGTTTAAGAGCTCGGCTGATTTAATTATGAGATTCCCAGAGCTCGTCCCCACCTCGTTCATCATGATCTCTTTTCTTCTTAGCATCCTCCAGGTGCTACTTATTGTCTGTAACCACTTTTTCAGATATTTGTAAATGATCATGCTTCCTCTTGTTCCATTGATTAGCCAACGAAGGTTCAGGAGCGTGTTCGATCGGATAGAGGATCTGAAAGTAACTGGGGGCGCTTCGAGCAGCGAAAAAGAGAGGACTGTAGAAGATTTTGTGGACTAACATGACCAGCCTGTTGGGAAAAGCTGTCCAATAAAGAAGATTTCATTCCTGAATCTGGAAAAGAGAGAGGAAAAACTTTAGTACCTATATCAGAAAATACTGGAACAAGATGAAAAAGAAAATGCGCTAGGTATACATGGAGGAACTAAAGCAATCCCTAGCCTTGTGAGATATTTTCCTGGCCTAGAAACGGGAGTTTTGGGAATCCCTGTATTTAAGATTTCGGGTTCAAATATTTGAACGACAGTATCATCTTGGATAAGGTTTTTAGCTACATCATGAACACCGAGATCCTTAAAAGTTTCTGAACCATCCTCTTCTTGGTTACCCCGAACAGGAGAACTTTCATCAACATCCAAAGCTTCCTTAGAAGTCGCTCCAGTTTCATCAAACTGTTCATTCTCTTTTACC
The DNA here is from genome assembly GCA_030737875.1 of Allium sativum. Classification (NCBI taxonomy): domain Eukaryota; kingdom Viridiplantae; phylum Streptophyta; class Magnoliopsida; order Asparagales; family Amaryllidaceae; genus Allium; species Allium sativum. The sequence continues at coordinate 232,283,193 of CM060924.1, read as the reverse complement.
AGATCCGAGGAAGTTTTTGAAGAGGTCACATTTGTGTTTTCCTGGTCAGTTTCCTTTAAAGAAGGACCCTCCTTCCCAGTCTGGTCCGACGAAATCACGAGATCTTTACCCTTACGAACTTGGATACTACCTTTTTAGCAGAAACCGATTTGGATTTAAGAGCGGCTTTACTGCTTTTTGCAGGGTTGGAGCGCTTCTTTTTCGGGGTCCTCTTGGCTGATGACTTGCTAGTAGCACCCTTTTTAGCATAGAAATCCGCCGCGAAAGCACGCAAGGTAGAAAGAAAGTTGTAATGACGTAGGAACTCTTCGATAATCAAAAATTTCCTATTCGTCTTACTTTCCTCGACAGCTAGTCGAGAATTGCAGTGATCTTGATTAAAGGCGATGCTCTGATCAGGAAGCATTGTAATATAGCTAAAGACTTAAGTAATAGGCAAAAAGGAGTAAAAAGGGGTCTTAGTAGTAAATATACTCACCGCCTTCCATCCATAAGCCATATAAACTATCGGGGCATCGGACAAAGAAATAGTGATTAGGGAATCCTCGAACACTTTCCACTAGGCCAGTAACTATTTTGGAACCCCAGCTTTCAACAAAAACAATTGATGGGCGTTGATGCCTTCTCTTAAAAGAATATAAGGAGCATATATCTTCAAATGAAGGATCATGTTGTTTTTCTCTTGTGGAAAGGATATAAAGGCTTGTTAAAACGACATAACCGTTTGGGTGTAATTGACATAGGGGCAATAGTCAAGTTCCAGAGAATTATCTCTAAATACGGATTAAAAGGAGGAATCGCCCAGCTCATCAACATACCACGATTAACAGCGACATATTCAGTTGGAGGAACATCCGCAAAATCATCCTCCCCAGGCAGCTTGGCTTCTACCTTTTTCGAAATTCCAAACTGGTTGCACAATTGTCGAAATGAGCTAAAAGAAAGATCCATCTCATGCCTCTCACAAGGAATACTAGAGAGTGCACGGGACTTTGGAAAGCTTTGAGTAGCATTTACCCCGGGGGCAGTACCTAGTGTGGCTCCAGCAGTTTGATCAGAACTTCTAGCTTGGCCGGACATAGTTCGGTCCTTGGAACTCTTGTGTGATTGATGACGAATTAGCATTTCTACATAAATAGATATTACGTCACTAAAAAATTAGTACTACCAAAAGGGCAGAAGTTGAATAAGTGCAAATGAGGTCATGCATGGACGACCCTTACAGGACAAATAGAAGCAATCCAACCAAGTTTAAGGCACGAACAACCCAAATATTTGACTAATCACACAATATCAGTCTGATCGTTCGTAATAGGTTTTGACCCGCTCGCATGTGAATAACTAGATTCCAGATCTAAACTCATACCGACCCTGACATGGTCGTGCATAACCATATTACGACATCTACTCAAACTCAAATCAAGGTGGATGCACATATTTAGTCACAATGGGTCATTCGTGACCAACCTCATGTAGTAGTTGAGTAAGAACGACCCTTGTTAAATCAAAGTTGGGCAACCACAGAGCTCGAACACGAACGTGCACGACAAAGAAAAAGGAAAATTTCCAGACCAAATATAAGGTCTAAACAAATACAAATGACAAACGGTTTGTACAAGCTCCTCAATATCACAGTACAAAGGTAAAGAGTTCTGCCAATTCAAGTGACAATCAACAAAATCATACAAGTATGCAACCAAGGGATGTTAAAGAGAATTTCAACAAGCAACTTACAGGCGTGTTACTGGAAAAAATTAGGAATTCTAAAGGCTATATATGTTCGTCAGGCCAAATGTTTACATATGTAACCCTCCAACGACCTAGTAAAAATCACAAGAATCTCCAGGAAAATCCGTAAGGGATAATCTTGGTAAATATTTAGATCTTTCAAGTTGTGCCCAAGGTTACCAGATTCATACTTCAGATCAAAGCCAAGTTAAGGAGAAGAATTTACCTGCAAGAAAGCGAACAATCTCAAAGCAAATAGGTTGCCTCGGTCTTAAAGTTGAAGAGCTTTGGTAAGGATATCACGCACGCCTGTAGGTCGAAACGTTGAAAGGGCCAAGATAATTGAAAGTTTCGAAGGTAATCGAAGCAGTGAGTAAGATTGTCTAGAATAATACCACCATTAAAAGCTTCTCTGAAGAAAGGGAAAAGAAATAGGAAAAGGGAGAGCAAGAAGGTGATATATAAAGTGAGAAGATGGCTAAAAAGCCCAACGGGCCAAAGCGGTGCGTCGGCTTGGTCGTTCGACCACGTTGTGTAAACGAACGATCTTAAATTCAGCCAATTACATTGACACGCAAACGACCGTGAGACCGTTCTAACATAAATATATATGAATCATATGAAAGCATGACCGCCACAAGGCAAGTTTGACTTAATCCATCCAATGATGCCACACTTAATTATTTTGAAGCTTGAAATTTTTGTTTTACAAAATTACAAACTTCGAGGGGAAAATGTTATCCCTTAAAAATTCGTACACACATTAGATGGTTAAGTATAAGTTAGAGGCGCAAGGAAAGCACTCGAGTCGGATGAGCATCATAACGGGTTCGTTCGCACATAAGTTAAGGGTCGAACACGATGTAAGAGAAGTCCCTCATTCCTATATCGAAAAGGTTGATCATACGAGACAAGGAAAAGAATTGGTTCCGGTCACACGTCTCGCTGTACAGTCGTTCGCTTATACTATCCCGATCGATCGTACATATCAGGAAACACAAAGATGCCAGAGGTCGCACATGCCTCCCATGTCTATTTACAGTATGCTACCCCTGCCACTTGCTCATTCTTCAATCAGTCAAGAGAGCTTCAATCAGATGCTACCTACCGATCGGTCAGATACCAGCTCCTGAAGAGTCGCACTTACATTTTGTTATACAAGGCTTGGTCGCTCGCTTATGGACTATGGTGTTGATCGCTCGTTCATCTATAATCAAACAAGTTGCATCAACCAGATACCATCTACCGGTCAATCATTAAAGGGCTAAACATGATGCTCCGTCAGTCGCCTATACACCAATCCAAAGGCTCTAACCAGTCTCCCGTGTACCTATCGCCTGACCGCCTATTCAAATGACTCGGACCAATGCAACCGTTCGCACACATGAAGCTTGCTCGCATGAGACAACTGAATATAACTGTCGCCAGCTGGCTACGGCTAAGCAGCGGCATGTTCATAATTAATGAGACGAGTGACCCGTAGTTTGCATATATGATTTTCAGATCATTTCTTCATGGGGGTACACCAATAAATAGGTCATGGCTTCCACCTTAAAAGGGATGGAGATCATGCAACCACGAAGAGCTGAAAAATTCATTCCTCCACCATTTTTTAAACATTCTCAGCCATCATCATCATCTCCACTTAAAGGATCTTCGTCCATTTGGCTATGGCATCCATTAAGATCATATAAATGAAAAAAGGTCAAAGACAACCTCCTTTTCCGTTGCTCATCCGTCTTTTACCTCCACAACTTTCACCGTTCCTTCATTGAATTCCGTGAATTTAAGCAAGGTTTGTGTGTAAGAGTGAGAATATGTTGAGTGTTGAGAGAATGAGAAAATGTATGAACAAAGAGAATTTACATGCTTTGTAATCATCATGATAATGCAAACTAACTTTATAGTGGATGTATGCTTAGCTTAGGGCTGAACCACTCTAAAACCTTATCTCCGTTTTACTTTCCTCGCATTTTACTTTTAACTTTTGTTAAGTGCGGTAGCATTTTATAACCATATTGGTGAAGTACGTTTCTCGTACCATTGGTGTTTGAGCCATTTTTTGATCAAAACAGGTAGTGGTAGTGTTGTAATTGTGGTGTGCAGGGTTTGGGTCAGCCTTAAACTTATTTACGAAAATGCCACTTGTCCACTTTATATTTAAATACCGACCCATACTGAAATAAACTACCGACCGACCTAAGTAATTTTTGTCAGCCAACTAATACTGTTTGATTTCAATACCGAACCCTACCTTTATATTAATACTGATCCATACACGTGTTGTATGCAGATGCCGACCCATATTTCACTATAAACCGACCGATCCAAATATTGATACCGACCATGTTAATTACACTATTGCCACCGTTAACATACATAAGCCATCCAATCACTTAAGTGACCGACTCATCCGTTCTACAACTGGAAATTCAACGTCCACTTTTTAACGTCATTGCTCCATTATGTTGATACGTGGCATATTAATAATATATACAAACAATCGTTCCTTTCATTACTGATAGTAGAGTAAATAATACGCAGGCCTTAGACGGAATTCTTGTAACTATCGTTGTACCCTGGTTCATGCAAGGAGGAAGTCGAACCAAGTTGTACAATTTGCAGACCGACCATTGTTCTATTTCGAAGCCGACCCACTTTTTACACAAGTTGCCGGTCCATGCTCAATGTTTGCATGTGAAGGTCCTATATTAATACGCCATGTTGAAGTGCCATGTGTATTTATACTTTGCTATATTATGACCGACCTTGGTTGCTACTTGCGTTGCCATGTGCCATCTCCGGTATGTTCCACACAACGTGTACATATATACTTGAATGTCCTGTGTTAGTGCCTAACGAAGAAGCTTTTCCCATATAGATAATGTATTCAATGAACCAAGGTTCTCCAGTCTACCTTATGCATGCATCTGATTCGTGCTAGAATAATGTGACCAATCCATGCAAATATTTACCGACCGACCCATGGTGTATTTTCGTGACCGATCGATCTACAGAAATGAGACTGACCGACCCATTATATCCAAAACCGACTGATCCTTATGCATTGAAACTGTGCCGACCGACCTGTAGCTCTGAGAGCGACCGATCCATTATATATTAGAATAACACCAACTCTTGGCACTTAAATGTTAACGATTTATTTCACGTGCATTTGACTGTTTCTAACCATGTTTTTAACAGGGTTAACATTTGCCTCTCGAAACATGTATTTTTGCTTATGAAAAATGCAAGCTTCGAAAATGTTATTAATATATTTTGTGTTAAATGCACATGAATAGATCATAAAAAACATTTAATGTGGATCAGAGTGTTTATATTTTTTGGTATACATGCTACTGGATTTGAGCACTCAAGCTTGTTTACATTGCACATGAAATGTTCATTTTCGATTCAAATTTTGTCGGGTTTTCAATGTCGAGCGCTTGAAAGCTTGCTGGTGATAATTCAAATTCAAATCCGCTTTTGAAATGCTCTATTGCATGGACTTTGTTGCATCAATAAATGCTTTAGTTTTAAATTCTAGAATTTGACGTCGATAATGCCGTGCAAGTGTGTGGTTGCCCCAGCTTTAACTGGGATCGAGTGTGTAAAGTAAGTAAAATACGCGCTAGATTGGTCATGCCCATTCACACTGAACCACTTTTTTTTACGAACTCGTCTAGCCAATGAATTTTTACCGAAGCAAAGAACACTTTCTTAAGCGAGCGGCGGCTGTGCCTTTTTTATTGCTACAACCTGTTTTGCAACAACTCAAACATTGCACATTTCTGCGCTAATATTTTGTTACTGACTGCCCACATCGACAACAGATTAGTCGATTAAAAATCTGCTTATAGTGAATTTCTATTATGAATTGAATGAAGTGTTGACATAGATTTGTTTTATTCTAAGGTTTGTAATCGGTCGGATATTATCTGTATAAACACGAAATTCTAATTAGAATTCTAATTATGAATCAAATAAAAAAAACAAAAAAAATTAAAATTGACCAACACCTTGAACAAATGTGGAAAAGAAAATGATTCCACGGTTTATATTACAATATATTTGAATTGGTAAGATATCATTTTACAATAATAATTACCTTTTTGTTTATGAGAATGATAATAAAGATGCAATGAGAAAAATATGAAAAGAAGCTTATCTGCCTCAATCATGAATAGTTTATATGGAGAAAGTGGAAGACCTATATTCAGCGTTTGGAATTTGAATTTTAATGAAATGAAAAGTGTCAAAAGAATGGAGGTGTAAAATGTTTCGTTAAATATATGATTTTAGAGCGAATGTGGATTCAAGATTTCATGATGAACGAGGAATATATGAAAATTTTAATATTGTAATTTTTATATAATTGAATATATTCACAATTGAAGACTACTTATTATAGTTGGTTCTTAAATTCGATACGGATTAAACCTAAACAATTCTTTCTAATCCTTTCATTTATCTATATTACTGATATGATCTTTCGTATTTAAAGTTACTCTTCTACGGACTGATAATGTTTTTATTATAGCCTATTCTCATGATTATTACCTTATAATAGAAATTTAACTATGAAGTTAACATTGTAAATAATTACAATATGGATAAGATTGTTGACGCTTAAGATCAACTAGTCGATACAAGCCGATTGTGGATTTCAAGCATCATTGTTTTAGCGACTTATATGATGGTGTACGACATTTCACATTTAGGAAATACGTATCTGTGATTTATTTTCTACTTCCTTCTAAAGAAGTCTTGGATATTTGTGCCTATGTCTGGGAGGTCTTTATCCTTCACTATAGGAAATATTTTGGTGCTCAATGTACGTCTTCTTTGTCGATCAATTCTGACATCGGAGACTCTATTGGATGCCCATACTATGGAGTGGTCGTTTATAATCCAACGTTCATCTTCTCTTTCCGACTGAATCCACATGATAGACTGCACTGAGTATTGTTGATTCCTGCTATGGAGAAGTTGCCCTTTCTATGATAAGGACTTTTGTTGTTATGCCCCCACTTGGGAAGGACTTTGAATTTCATGCCCCAGCTTGGGCTAAAATCTAACACTTGTCGCGTTTGGGGTATTCAAACGCTACACAAGTGATTCAAATGCTACACAAGTGAACTGGTTAATGTCTAACACCCGTCGCATCTGAGATGTTCAGACACTACGCGAGTTAACTGGTTAATGTCCAATACCCATCGCATCTGAGATGTTCAGACACTACGTGAGTTAATTGGTTAATGTCCAACACCTGTCGCATACACGAGTTATTTGGTTAATGTTCAACACCTGTCACATCTGAAATGTTCAGACACTACGCAAATTTAATTGGTTAATGTCCAACACCTATCACATCTGAGATATTCAGACACTATGCGAGTTAATTGGTTAATGTCCAACACCTGTCGCATCTGAGATATTCAGACACTACGCGAGTTAATTGGTTAATGTCCAACACCCATCGCATCTGAGATATTCAGACACTACGCGAGTTAATTGGAGGCTGGTCATTCCTCGCATCTAAGATAATTAGATGCTACGCAAATGAATTTCATCATCCTTCACACCTGAGGGAATCGAATGCTACGCAAATGATTTACATTCTTTACATCTGAGATTTCAGATGATACGCAAACGAATTTCGTCATCCTTCACACCTGAGATAATCAGATGCTACGCAAATGGATTTCTTCATTTTTCACATCTGAGATAATCAGATGCTTCGCAAATAAATTTCGTCATTCTTCACATTTGAGATTTCATATGCTACGCAAATGATTTTCTTCATCCTTCACATCTGAGATTTCAGATGCTACGCAAATGAATTTTGTCATCCTTCACACCTGAGATAATTAGATGCTACGCAAATGAATTTCGTCATTCTTCACATCTAAGATAATCAGATGCTACACAAATAAATTTCGTCATTCTTCACATCTGAGATTTCAGATGCTACACAAATGAATTAGACGGTTGTTGTATCATTCCATGGGGCAGGCGTCGGTTCCTTTGTCGGACATTTGACTTGCCGAGGTATCTCAGTTTAGGAACTGGGGCTTTTAACCTCTCAATTGGGGAAGTGCCCCTTTGATGAAAGTCACAACCCTCTCGTTTGTTTATCAAGGCGCTTGTTCGTTGCTTGAATCTTTGCAACTCTTTCCATTCACTTTCCAAGGCGGTGCTTTTGTACTTTTGCATTTGAATATGTTGATGTTTACAACATTTAGCACTTGAACTAGCATTGTTGGGTCCGCCATGTGTCGTCAGATTTTGAAGGAACAAGTGCTTGACAGATAGCCTACAATACGAAATCATCTTTTAAGCAAGTTTTAAATTATCGAAAATATTTCAAATAAGAGATTTACTCTAGCAGATATGCTTTCAGTAATAGGTATGATATTCTATTACAATCGCTCAAAAGAAAGTATTTCGGTTTTTCATAAGGACTGAATAGTGCTTTTATGCAGATTGTTGACACATGTGGTCGTTATTCCAGATTCTTGGTATTGAAATTCCATCAAGGGTTGACAATTTGTAGATGCCATTTAAACGCTTTTGACTGATGACAAATGATCCTTGGCAGTTAGGCTCAAATATTCCCACATTAGCCTTTACTGAGCTTTGGTATGGAAGTGCCTAGCGATCATTGGATGAACATGAGCTTTTAATTCCATAGGAGTCATTGCTTCTATCGGAATGTACTCCTGAGCATTTGCGTAGCTTTGCATCTTCTCCTAGCTTTTATCGGCTGAGCAAGAACTATTTGTTGTTGGAGCCTTTCCATCCGAGCCCAGTTGATTGGTGGGTACGCTTTGCCCCTAGGTAGTTGGAAAAGAATTTATTGCATGCGATTTCCTGACAAATTGTTGTAGCTTGTTCATCTTAACCAACAACTCAATTGAGCTTTTTAGATATTTGCAATCATTAGTTCAATGGCTGGGCTGATTATGGTAGTGGCAAAATCTTCCGGACTGCATAGCTTTGTTTGAGACTTTCAATGTTGGTGGTTCTAGAAAATATTCTACACCTTATTAGAAAAGAAGGGGTTCTCCGGAGTATCATTTAGAGGAGTCAACTCTTCGAGTTTGATAAAGCAAAATCTCTTAGTATTTTTCTCTTCTTTTCCTTCATCCTTGTTTTCCTCTTGTGCCCCCTGACATTCTTCTTACTTTCCGATAGATGGGCTAGAAAGTGCACATAGGTTCGTTTTTCTATTCACCATGATAATTGTACTTTTCTCTGGTAAAATATGAAACAAAGTAATACGCATTCCCTTCCAAACTGATGTTCGTTAGATAATTTGCAAGGTCAGTTTGAGCAACTTTGAGAACATAGAGTTGGTTTAACAACATCTCATTTGAAGCATCAATTTTTAGATATAAACTAGCCACAACACTATTGAACTCTTCGAGATACAACATCTTTAGAAGCTTAGCCGATTCGGATTATTAGTTTGAGAAGTGGAGGAGACATCTTCAACAACATTAGCGAAAATCCTTGCAGCTTTACCGTGCTTTTCCAAATCAACTCTATGGGGAGAAGCGCGAATTGCTTGCGCATTCAGAAGAGCATTCATCTTGTTGATAAGAGCATGATTAGCATCCATTAGAGTTTTAGTAGAGGTTTCCATACGTTCACTTAAATTGGTGATAGCTTCGTTCAGTTCTTCCCTAGTTACTCTGGCTCCGCCTGTCGAGCTTTGGCCAATTTCAAAGCGATTAGTAGGTGGTGTAGTTTCATCGGTTTTACTTATGTTTTCTTAGATTTAGCCATTATTTCGGTCAAAGCTTTGAATTTCAGAAAGAATTCGTCTATTGGCCCGGATCTTAGATTTGGAGAATCTATAGTAGAAGCAGGCTTGGAACATCAATGCGAATCTCTTAAATTTGAGAGAAGTGTGAACGTGGCCCCATGGTGGGCGCCAAATGTTGAAAACAAAAAATGGCAACAACACCAAAGGTGCTCTTAGAGCACTTCACCAAACTGTATGATTTGAGATCACGGAGCCACAAACAAAAAATAAAGAGCAAAAAGTAAAGAACAAGGAATTTTTAGAGTGGTTCGGTCAATTTAGACCTATTTCCACTATGGAAGCACTTTTCATTATCTCTTTTGGATTTACAAAGTACATGAATTCACTCATTTTATGACATTTGTCTCTTTTATCTCTCTCTTTGATCAAGATTTCATTTGAATCTACCAAAGGAACAGTTTGATCTCTTTAAGTGTGGTGGAGATTGATGAATATCTTCAACACTTGATCACTTGAGTGGTTTTCCTTGATTCCATGGTGATTTTGCATTAGATCTAGTCTTTAGAGAGGATTAATAACGGTTGGAGATCACTCGAATTGAGTTTGAGAGATTTTTAATAGAGTTTGGAGAAGATTTGATCCATTTATTGTTGGAGGAAGATGGATTGAGATTGAGAAGCCATTAATGGAGCTTAAAGTGCTTGAGAGTGTTGGAGAAATGGTTTGGACAGTCCTTCGGGGTGGAAAAATCGGTCCTTTGAATGGTTGAGAAGCGGGGTATTTATCAGTGTAATTTGGGGGTAGTGGTAGTGTTGTAATTGTGGTGTGCAAAGTTTGGGTCGACCTCAAACTTATTTACGAAAATGTCACAGGTTTACTTTATATTTAAATACCGACCCATACTGAAATAAACTACCAACGGACCCAAATAATTTTTGCCAGCCGACCTATACTGTTTGATTTCAATACCGACCCCTGCTTTTATATTAGTACCGATCCATACACGTGTTGTATGCAGATGCCGACCCATATTTCACTATAAACTGACCGATCCAAATATTGATACCGACCATGTAAATTACACTACTGCCACCGTTAACATACATAAGCCATCCGATCACTTAAGTGACCGACTCATCTTTTGTACAGCTGGCAATTCATCGTCCACTTTTTAACGTCACTGCTCTATTATGTTCATACGTAGCATATTAATAATATATACAAACAACCATTCCTTTCCTTGCTGACAGTAGAGTAAATAATACGTAGGCCTTAAACTGAATTCACGTAACAATCGTTGTTCCCTGATTCATGCAAGGAAGAAGTCGAACCAAGTTGTACAATTTGCAGACTGACCATTGTTCTATTTCGAAGTCGGCCCACTTTTTATATAAGTTGTCGATCCATGCTCTATGTTTGCACGTGAAGGTCCTATGTTAATATGCCATGCAATGTGAAGTTTCTATATTAATATGCCATGCTGAAGTGCCATGTGTATTTATGCTTTGCTGTATTATGACCGACTATGGGATCTACTTGCGTTGCCACGTGGCCATCTCTGGTATGTTTCACACAATGTGCACATATATACTTGAATGTCCTGTGTTAGTGCCTAACGAAGAAGCTTTTCCCATAGAGATAATGTATTCGATGAACCAAGGTTGTCCAGTCCACCTAATGCATGTATCCAATCTATGCTAGAATAATGAGACAAGTCCATGCAAATATTTACTGACCGACCCATGGTGTATTTTCGTGACCGACCGACCCATTATATCCAAAGTCGATCAATCTGTATGCGTTGAAAAAGTGCCGACTAAACCGTAGCTTTGAGACCGACCCACCCATGGAATTGAGACTGGCCGATTCATTATATATTAAAATTACACAACTCTTGGCACTTAACGTTAACAATTTATTTCACGTGCATTTGACTAATTATTTCTGACCCGTGTTTTAACTGGGTTAACAATTAATATATTCCTTTAATAATGAGTTAATAAAATGGGTCGTCATTTAATAATAAATTGCCTATGCAAGCAGCTTGTTTTGTGGCTATAGTATCGTCCAATAATAAGTTGTTGTAAGTTACTATGATTTTATAATTAAAATTTATGTTACATTCATAAAATAAGTGCTTAGGAGTTAAACGATCGGGTCATCCTATGTAAATTGAACATAACACAAGACCAAGAACAAAAAGAATCGACTCCAGAAGTATAGTTCGATGACATACAAGACTAAGAACAAAAAATGAATGTAATTCAAAGTGACATATAAAAAAACACATGACATAAAAAATATTGACCTATAAAACAACACAAAAACAATACTGATATCACTACACGTACCATAATATGCAATATACAATGTGCCAAACATAACCATAATATACACAACATGATGTAGCAAATACAAAAGGATACATAACATAAACATCATCCAATATGCATAGAATCGCTACCAGACGCAGCGGAACTGTCACCATCGATGTCATCAAAATCATCGGGTGGAGATGAATTGGACCACGACCCTGCTGCTGGATCTGGGCGTGTAACGCAGCTATCTGCGACTCTTAACGAGCCTGCTGCTCGGTCAAAGCTGTGTGACAACTCTGGTACATTAGATGCGTGTAGTGAATTGTCATATGCTCAAATGCAGCCAGCATGCATCTATCGTTATCCATATATAGTATATAGCGAGTACTGATATTGTGACAACAAGTATTGTACTAATGCAAATATTGTAAGAAAAACTTATAGAATTGAATTTAAAGTTTTCTTATATGCCTGATGTGAATGGTACATACCGACTGTTGATACACAGGGAGGGGTCAGCTGTTGAATACTGCAATGACAACTCTACCATCTGACCCGAAACATCGTACGCCCTAAAAGTGCGAGGTGGAGGGGGGTCCAACTCACTAATCTGCGTGTACTGTGACAATATATGCTCAAATGTGGAAGGATGCACCAGAACTCTCCTTGATACTGTAGACGGAAAAAAATAGTCGAAGTTCAAACCCCAAAGTAATCTAGTAAATCATAAGCTCGTGGGGGCAACTCGAACCCAATAGGATTCAAAGTCTCCAGCAACTGTAAAGGGCTCACTGTCCACCTATCATGCGACCCCCATACTCTCAATATATGTCCTACCCGTATATCGCCAAACATCTTGTCCCACAGGAGCGGATCAGAAGGAATATACATTATAGCGTATAGCTGTAACCAACAGCACTCCCCCAAATGTTATATGAATGAGCATGTAGGTACCTGAAAGAAAACCCTATGCCTCGAAATACTAAGTTGAAATTTGAGGGGATGATCCTGCTGAGGTGCTAAAAACATATGTACTACTCCCATGGACGTGCAATAATGCTACTCCGTGCCTCAAATCCATTTGCTGGCGCACCTCCATAAGCTCTTTATGCATTCCATGTGTAGTACGAGCGACATGCATAGCCACAACCCAACGACGCAATGTAGGAAATTGTATATAAGGTGTACTGATCGCCTCAGGGATAAGTCTAGGGTGCATGTTAACCCTGTACTCGTAATACCAGAAGGGAAGAATGTACCAGACACCGTACAACTGTTTGGAGCACTGTATGGCGTACAATTAACCCAATATAGTTGCACCCTAATCATACATATGAAACTACTCAACGTCTACCAGGCCTGCCAGAAAACTAAGTCTAAAAGTCCCCGTGTTGTTGCTAAAAAATGTGGAGCCAAAAAGGTATAATAAAAAGGCCCTGATCACTGGAGTTTGCATATTCAGAGTGGCCTGATGAGCTACTATATGGTCCTGCAGAGTAGGGAGGGTAACAACACATCCATGAACCATATCCGGGTCTAAACCCGGTAAATGATCAGAAAAACTCTCAACTTTGTCAAATGGTGCATCAAAGAGAACAGGGACACGACCGGGACGACCTACCTCCATGCCGGTGAGCATGTAAAAATCTAAAGGTGTCAGCTCAAATTCAAAATCAGAAAATTGAAAGGTGTATGTACTAGGCCACCATCGCTCAGTAAGAGCCACTACAAGGCATCGGTCTACATGCGCAAACCTAGGTAAATCTATGAAGTCTCCGAATGGTGTCGCACGTAGCCTAACTAATATCGAATCTGGAAAATGATCATAATACTATGTCATACAACGTAACCAACACTAACTTACATGGCAACATGTTGAACCTAAACATATGATTATTTATTGTAAACATAAACTAATAATTAACATTAACGTATAATATAGTAAAACGTTTTCCTATCTACATAATAATGAATAAAAACTTATACCTGAGGCGTCGCAATGACAACAGTCAATCAAGACGTAATAGTCCGAGATAAGTCGTGCAATACTCGAAGGTTTTCAGAAGTCACGGTGGGATCAGGTGCGGCATGAGCTGGTCCTATATTGACGTCTGCCGAATATCGGACGATGCGTCTACCGGTCTTCACTGGACGTGGAAGCATATCAACGTAGTAATAAATAAAAAAAGAAAATTTTCACCGTCTGCAAATGATTTCCGCGGCCAAATGAGCCTTATATAGGTGTAAAGCCAAGGCGTTTACTGAGCAAGCACCCACTTTTTTTATAAGCAGGTTCTTGTTCAACAAAAGCCCGGTATATTTAAATAATCTGGGCGTTTGTTCAACAAACGCCCAGATTCCAGGCGTTTATTGAACAAATACCAACTGTTGCGAATTATCTCGTTCCAACAATTCAGGGTACAGAAAATTGAAAATTCGCACCCCGAACTGTCGGAGTTGCTCTAAATACCTCTTACCGCTGGACTAACATATCAACTGTGAGTGAGAAATTGCAACAATTTACTTTAAGTGTTTAAAATGCTCTTCTTTTTCCCTACACTTTCCCCTAACAGGGTGGGTTGCCCAATTCGCCAGCCTCATGGGTGGGGCCTGAATATAATACAACTCAAATGTCAAATTATACCTATTATTACTAATATATATATATATATATATATATATATATATATATATATATATAGGATCAAGAGAACCCAAATGGTGCAACATCCCTTTAGCCTTCGATTTCCACCACACATTTCTGTTTTTTTCTCCTTTCACTAATTTTCTCTCGCTCTCTCAAGTAGGGGTGCCATCGATATTTATATATATATATATATATATATATATATATATATATATATATATATATATATATATATATATATATATATATATATATAGAGAGAGAGAGTGTGAGTGTGTAAATCAATTTTATACAAATACCAATCCTATATGTTAACTTTGAGATAGAATCAACACCTATTGAGGATAAAAACACCATTTTATATAGACAAATTAATTATCAATTATGTAGATTCAACAACAGAGAAATAAAAAGGTAAAAGGACAGAACGCAGAGGAGAGAAAATAAGATTTTAGAGTGGCTGATTGTCAATGAAGCTTTCATCCATTTTTTAAGATCATTTATTCACTGACATTCAACTACAAGTCATTTGAGTATAATTCTTAGAATTAGAGAAAATCACATGTTCTCAAAGTTACTGGAGAAGCACAATAACTTCCTTAATGACTATCGTATAGAGGAAGAAACTTGAAGCATGATTTCAATAGCGTAGGGACATGCAAAGTTCAGATTTCATTTATATCGCACGTGTTCTGCTATTTGTAGGCATTTGGAGATGAATAGGACCAGATCACGAATATTACAGAGCTTGCATTGGAAGTACAAAGTCACACCATAAATTTCATGTTTATCAACTCTTAGATTTCACTCGGTGCCAAGTCAGAGCCTATGACTCTGCCCTTATTCTAGTCAGCTATCTTTGAAACTGTAACTTTTTGTTCTACCTTTCTAACTTTATTATGATGCTTCTATGAAATTTTACAGCTTGTTGAATTGGTTTGGTAGTACTTCATGCTTGACTTATTTTTAACTACAAATTAAATTGTACGAGCCATCGGATACTTGAGCTGGGCATATAAGATTGCAATCGAATTAGGTGAGTAAAGTGTGACTGAAGTGATGAGGTTGACTTTCCCTTTGACGATATGACTCGGTACAAAGTCATAGAGTATGACTAGGTGTTGACTCATTTTTTCTAATGTCCTTTTCATCTTATTTTAATTGTATCGGCTAAGTTTCAAGTCATTTTGATTTCATTTACTTTCGTTAGAATAAAAAGCAGATTAATGTTTCCCTTTTATAATATGCCTTCATTAAAAACAAGATCTGATTCAGAATAAGCTAAATTTAATTTTCTGACTGGAGAAATCTGGTTGATCGCATAGAATCATCTCTAAGAAGTTGTCTTTGACATATGAGTTATCTGCTTGAGTTTCTAATTCGAGTCTCCACTTTTTTTATAGCCACACAATTTAGGTAGCGTTTGGTTTATTTTATGTTTTGCATTTTTAGTTTTCGGCGTTAATTATGAAAGTTGTGAAGATTTGAAATGTAGTGGTGGTGATGCATCAAAGGGAAAGGGAGTGACGGAGGGGACCGCGGGAATGGTGGACAGACGGATTTGTTATTGTCATTCCCTTGTTTCTTAAAATATGAAAAATAATAAAAAGTTGTTTTCGGTTTTGTGTGTTAACTCCGTTTTGTAAAACGGTCATTTTTCACGATATATGTGCATTGTCGGTATTTTTGTATGTGTGAAAACTCAAAATTGAAAAATCTAAACCAAACGCTACCTTAGATTTTTAAACTTTCCAGAATGCTTCAAAGTGGCAAGTAGAACATACATGCAATGCTGGTGCTAGTCGGATCAAGATGACTTGGTTTTGAATCATAGGCATGACTCTATGCCATGTCAAGCTCTTAAGGAAACTTTTGAAAAAGAAAAACTCTTTTCCTACTTAAGCTTGGAGCCGATTCTTTTCTTCGATATCGCTTTGGCCTTATAAACTATGTTCTAGAGACTCTATCACATTTTTAGACTCGTATGAAATTACTTTGCTTTGATTTTAGGATTGCGGCAATTAACAATGGGAGAATTGAATTTTTGAGTTATACTTAGTTAGTAGTGTAGCCAAGTTCCACCTTAGTCAAAGGAACATTGCTTTGGAGCTATTTTTTTTTTTTTTTTACTTTAATATCCTTTTCCATTAATTTGGCTATGTTTTTATTATTGCCACTCAGAATTTCGATGCGATGATTTATTCAAAGTCGGGCATAATTGACGATCCCATCACACAATCTTCCTCGTCTTCACACCGCAAATGATCCTAAAAAAGAAGGTTTCCTATGTCGCTCCAATTAACGGCTCCATCGCTGATTCTCCATGGATAAGGGATAAGAAAGTTTCCAAAGAGTATCTCTTTCTAATTCAAATTACTAATATATATATATATATATATATATATATATATATATATATATATATATATATAATATGATTTGAAAAATTAATCCACTATTGTTTTGAATCAGACAGTATACAAACTGGAAATAATATAAGAAATTTCTAATATTTCAAATATTAGCAACCATAGAAGTAGAATTTTGCCAATACCAATCTAAATACTTGACAGTTTCTAACAAAAATGATCAAAGCTACTATTATTAAGTGTTAACTACCAAAAGCCTATTCAAGTATTGTATCGAACATCTTGAGTGCGAGTTCCCAACTCAGCAAATATGGAACCAACAACAACACCTCGGCTCGTCCACACATGTCCTGCCACCTCGGTCAAGCAGTACTGTTGTAAGCGGGGTCGTCGTCATCATTAGTGCCCCATCGTTCGAGAAACCCCACCGATCATTCACCTTTGTAGTACTCCAATCGAGCGCCACGAAGTTGCCAGGATAGGCACCCACCTTGAATGAGAAGCAGCTGGATCAAGCAGCTCTTATGCTGGTCGTACGCCACAGCAAACGGGTCGAGCAGCACTTCAGTTACAGGTCGCTCATGACAACAGCACGATGATCGGGCGAGAACACAACCCTGGTCGTGCATCATTCCCACTCGAGTACCACTCATATTTGACGGAAACGAGCAGTATTCTTCAAGGCTTGGGCGAGCAGAACATTAATATGTTAAAGAGCAGTGGCATTTTCTATAATTAATGTTCCCACTTTTAGAATAAGACAAAGCTACGTGGGTAGATGGTAAAACAAGTGGACGCTTGATATTAAAGCATGAGACTATACATATAGCAGTACTCGTTTGTACACTACAAGAGAGCTTGGTCGGTCTTGAATTCATGTAGTATGGTCATTCGCACATCCTGAACAGGCTCGCTCGTGCATCATGTTTGAAGGCCTGCTCATAGAGCTGTATACAGGGTTGGCGTCAGCTGTAAAGAACGGATGGCCAACCGTCCCACATGGCTTTGCACCCCTTAATTACAACATTTCCACTCCACTAGCTCCACACCAAATCCACCTATAAATACCCCCTTTCACGATCACCAAAGGGACGGATTTTCTCCACCCCGAAGGGCTACCAAAATCATTCCTCTAACACTCCAAGCTCCATTTCAAGTTTCATTAATGACCGCCAAAGCTCATTTCATCTGCCTCCATCACTAAATGGACCAAGTCTCTTCCTTCCGCCATTAGAGATCAACTTAAGTTCTCTCCATTCACGCCATCTTTAACCCGAGATCCGTCTTCTCCTTCTTCACAAGCACCATTCTACTTCTCTCCTACCACCATTAATCTTCCTCCAAGCTTCGATTCACATCTCAACCGCCATGGACTCACCGTTGATCCTCTAAGTGCTCAAACCGTGGAACATACATTCTTATGTTTATCGAATTCATAAGGATCCAACCATTTCCATAGTGGATTAGAGAGAATCAAGTCATTAAAGAGAGGAAAATCATTGTATAAAGAGAGAATGGGCCAAAATGAGGTGTATGAGTTGATGAATTTTGTAAATCTATTACATGATAATGAAATGGCTTCCAAAGTGGACGTAGATATACTCTAGATCGAACCACTATAAAAACCCTTGTGCATTTACTTACTTTTTCCTGCTTGCTTTGCATTTGTGGCCCCATATTCTATTGCATACCGAATTGGTGAAGTGTGATTTCACACCTTTGGTGTTTGAACCATTTTTAGTTCAAACATTTGGCGCCCACCGTGGGGTTGCGTTCATATTTCTCTCCAATTCAAGAGCTTTGCATTGAAGTTCTAAGCCTACTTCTATCGTAGATTCTACAAGTCTAAGATCTAGCCCAAACGACGGGCTCTCATCCAAATTCAGATCCATATATGAAAAAATGACTAAGTCAAAAAGGACCACAAGTAAAACCGTTGGAGCACCCAACGATGTAGCTAACATCAAAGTTACGCCACTAACTAACCGTTTCGAAGTTGGCGAAAACTCAATAAGTGGAGCCGGAGTGACTAGAGCCGAAATAGATACCATCATCGCTAACTTAAGCCAACGAATGGAAGCCTCCAACAAAGCCTTAATCGATGCTAATAAAACACTAATGGATGCTAATCAAGCTTTAATGGATAAAATGAGTGCTTTCCTAAATGCTCAAGCAAATCCCGCTCCTCCTCTGAAGTTCCATGTCCATCTTGAATAAGATGCAAATTCATCTACCTTCGATCATCATCAAAATGACAACTTGGAAGGGCTTGTTGACAAAAGAAATGCTAATATCGAAGACTCAAGGTTGAAGGCCAAAAACCATTCCGATCGAAATAACCGACGAGTTGCAAGTCCCATACGGGAGCATCTTCCCATGGTGGAAGCAAAGGACCTAGATCCTTTAATCACGATCGCTTGTCACGACGAGCATCCAGAAAAGAGATCGAAGTCCGCTCTTCGAAGCAGCACAACTCGAAGGAATATATCACGAATATGGTAAAGCAAATCATGGAAGACAATATGGCTCGCAAGGATAGTGAAAGTGAATGGGAATTCTCCCTCAGCAAAAATTCATTCACAAAAAGGATCCGCAAAGCAGAATTCCCCAAAAATTTCACTTATCCTACTCTACCTCCGTACAACGGAATTCCTGATCCGAATCATTTACTATACAAATACGAGTGGCATATGAATGCAACTATGGCGACGAATGAGATCAAATGCTTGTGCTTCCCTCTCTATCTTGAAGGCGTCTTATGGCTCACGAGATTGCCACCCAAATCTATCGACCGATTTGATGATTTGACTTTGAAATTCAAAGAACAGTTTAGGCTGCAAGCTACGAAGGCTAAGGATGTTATTTCTCTTACATCAATGAAGCAGGATCCAGGAGAATCTGTCAAAGCTTTCCTCAAAATATTTAATGATGCTGCATATGAAGTAGGAAATCCTGAGCCCTGCATGATCTTAATGTCCCTAATTGGCGCCATAGATGAGAAGAGTGAATTCGGTAGATGGATTAAAATGAAAGAACTGAACACGCTTGAGAAATTCTTTAAAAAGGCCGAGGAGTACATGATAGTCGACACTAATCCTGTACCTCTTCAGATTATTGATGCTAATCCTCTTCTTGAAGCTCCCAAAAATGCTGCTACCCAGTATACTCAGAAGAGTAATCAGGGGTAGAAGTGCGTCAGTGACGGGAACAACAACAAGGCTACTAAGAAGTCTTGCCTTTTCAACTCATCAGAGCTGACGCCCTTGAATGACACTCCTGAAAATATCTATCTTGCAACAAAGAATTCTGAAGAGTAAGCGGAGCCAAATCCGATGAGGATAAGCGACAAAGCAGCAAACTCGGGGAAATTATGCAGATTTCACAACCAGCCTGGTCATAACACCAATGAGTGCCAACACCTGAAGAACCTCATCCAGGAGTTAATAAGGAATAATAGGCTGCAACAGTATGTAAAGAATCCACAGACCATGAATCCTTCTGCAACTCCTCAAGGGCCAAGGGTATCAAATAATCAGTGCGGTCCAAGCAACAGAGCTCCTGCTAAAATCGATCCACGGTCGATCATTAGTTGATCATCAACTAATGATCTATGGTTGTTCCAATTTCAATGGCTTAGTATAAGCGATCAACATCGCCACCGCTTTACTTCATGCTCTTTTTCTGCTTTAGTTCATGCTTTACTTCATGTTTTACTTTCTGTTATATTCCAAACTTCTTGTAAACAGTCAGTAATAATCTGCAAGTGATACACTGCACATTGGCTCTACGACTAAGAGCATATATGTTTGAATGAATTTATTGCTTGCAAAATTGTATGTCAAATCAAAATTTACTTAAAGAATGATTTCATATTGCAGGCCATCTATCGAGCGCTTGTTTGCGTTACATCGTGACCCCAACAACGCTAGTTCAAGTGCCAAAAACTGTAAACATCAAAATGCACAAATGAAAAATGCAAAAGCACCGCCTTGAAATGTGAATGGGAAAAGTCACAAAGATCCAAACAATGAACAAGCGCCACGACAAACAAATGCGATAATTGTAACTTTCGTCGAACGGGCACTTCCCCAAGTGAGAGGTTCAAAGCCTCAGTTCCTAAACCGGAATAGCCTGCCGAGTCAAGCATCCAACAAAGGGACTGATAGCTGCCCCGAGAAATGATATAACCGCCACCCAATCCATTTGCGTAGCATCTGAAATATCAGATGTAAAGAATGAAATTCGTTTGCGTAGCATCTGACATATCAGATGTGATGAATGAAATCCGTTTGCGTAGCATCTGACATATCAGATGTGAAGAATGAATTCCATTCGTGTAGCATCTGACGTATCATATGTGAATAATGAAATCCATTTGCGTAGCATCTGACATATCAGATGTGAAGAATGAAATCCATTTGCGTAGCATCTGACATATCAGATGTTAAGAATGATAAATCCATTTGCGTAACATCTGAGATATCAGATGTAAAATATAAAAATCTAAAGACCTCCCAGAGCGGGGGCACTAAATCCAAAGTCCTCCCCCAGTGGGGGCACAATCATTAAATCCCAAGTCCTCCCCGAGCGGGGGCACAAAACCCAAAGTCTTCCCCTAGCGGGGCACCAAACATAAGACCTTCCCGAGCATGGGCATAATAATATAACAACTTCTCCAAGTAGAAGTCTCAAACTAATCGGCTAAATCGAAACTCCTATTGCGTTGACAAAGCTCAGGGGCTCCATGCATGTTAGAAAGCTCAAACAGCTTTAATCAACAAAGTAGAAACCTCTAGCACGTCAACCACAATCAGGAAAACTCGAATTAAAGTTCTAATCTGAACAAGTACACTTTTTATAAAATGTAAACCGTCATGCAGGATCATATAATTAATTGTAAAGGCAAAACTTAAAATCTGCAATCAATATACATATCGATTAGCGAAACTCAAGTACCGTTGTGAATTCGAATTCGAGTACCGTATCAATGCAAACAATACTTAAAGAATTCTAAACATTTAAGCAAAGTAATTCTACATTGGCACGCCACTCGATTTGTCATAATTCATTCTTAGTGATTAACTAATCTGTTGTTGGTGTGGACGATCAACAACAAAGCATAAGTCCAAAATCGTGCAAGTGCTTGTTTTAATTACAGAACAGGTGCCATGAAGTATACAAATTTAAAGCATGACTTGCCATATCAAACAAAGGGCTATAATGGAATCTTAGTGCAAAACATGTCAATAACAGTTCTCATTTCGAAGACCGCATTTCCGGCAAGCAAGAAATACAAGCTTCGGGGGGGGGGGCAAATGTTAACTACCAAAATCCCATTCAAGCATTGTATCGAACATCTTGAGTGCGAGTGCCCAGCTCAGCAAATATGGAACCAACAACAACACCTCAGCTTGTCCACACATGCCCTACCACCTCGGTCGAGCAGTACTGTTGTAGGCAGGGTCGGTCGTCATCATTAGTGCCCCATCGTTCGAGCAACCTCCAACAAGCAGTGGTTCGAGCAACCCCACTGATCATTCACCTTTGTAGTCCTCCGGTCGAGCGCCACGAAGTTGGCAGGACAGGCACCCACCTGGAATGAGAAGCGGCTGGATCGAGCAGCTCTTATGCTGGTCGTACGCCATAGCAACTGGGTCGAGCAGCACTTCAGCTACAGGTTGCTCATGATAACAGCACAACGATCTTTCAAGCACACAACCCTGGTCATGCATCATTCCTGCTCGAGCACCACTCATGTTTGATGGAAACGAGCAGTATTCTTCAAGGCTTGGGCGAGCAGAGCATTAATATGTTAAAGAACAGTGGCATTTTCTATAATTAATGTTCCCACTTTTAGAATAAGAAAAAGCTGCGTGGGTAGATGGTAAAATAAGTGGACACTTGATATTAAAGCGTAAGACTTTACATATAGCAGTACTCGTTCGTACATAGCAAGAGAGCTTGGTTGGTCTTGAATTCATGTAGTAAGGTCGTTCACACATCCTGAGTAGGCTCGCTCGTGCATCATGTTTGAAGGCCTGCTCGTACAGCTATATACAGGGTTGGCGTCAGCTGTAAAGAACGGATGGCCAACTGTCCCACATGGCTTCGCACCCCTTAATTACAACATTGCCACTTCACTAGCTCCATACCAAATCCACCTATAATTACCCCCTTCACGATCACCAAAGGGACGGATTTTATCCACCCCGAAGGGTTGCCAAAATCATTCCTCTAACACTCCAAGCTCCATTTCAAGTTTCATAAATGGCCGTCAAAGCTCACTTCATCTTCCTCCATCACTAAATGGACCAAGTCTCTCCCTACCGCCATTAAAGATCAACTCAAGTTCTCTCCGTTCACGCCATCTTCAACCCGAGATCCATCTTCTCCATCTTCTCAAGCTCTATTCTACTTCTCTCCTACCACCATTAATCTTCCTCCAAGCTTCGATTCACATATCAACTGCCACAGACTCACCGTTGATCCTCTAAGTGCTCAAACCATGGAACATACATTCTCACGTCTATCGCATTCATAAGGATCCAATCATTTCCATAGTGGATTAGAGAGAATCAAGTCATTAAAGAAAGGAAAATCATTGTATAAAGAGGGAATGAGCCAAAATGAGGTGTATGAGATGATGAATTTTGTAAATCTATCACATGATAATGAAATGGCTTCCATAATGGACGTAGATCTACTCTAGATCAAACCACTGTAAAAACCCTTATGCATTTACTTACTTTTTCCCACTTACTTTGCATTTGTGGCCCCATATTCTATTGCATACCGAATTGGTGAAGTGTGATTTCACACCTTTGGCGTTCGAACCATTTTTGATTCAAACATTAAGTTTATTTTAAGTTATAACAGCAACAGTAGCTTTATATTTTCTAATTATAATAATAACTTCATTCTATTTATATGTGGCATTCATACCCCTCTGTGTTAAAATTGACATTATACTGAGAGACATAAAGCTTTTTTACATTTCGTCCTAACATATTTTCCCTACCTCTTTTCCTTTTATCTGAATTTCAACCTTTGATTTTACCAATTAGATCTTCCCATTCTAGGTTATCTAAAATGTATTGTTCTTTTAAGCTATTTAGCCCTTTCCTTTTGCCATACACCTCCCTGTTTTCGTTTGCTGTGTACATGACCAATGCTTGCTTACCATAATTGCGAAGCATTCACTAGTGCATTATTCTCCGGCTTCCTTTGATATTGTAACTTTATTTGGTGAAAAATTTAGGTCTTCCATATTCAGATCCGAGGTTAGAATGTAATTTTACCAAGCTAAATTGAATCATCGTAATACTAGCTCGTAATAAAACATGGATTTAGCGCCAAGGGGTAGTCAGATTTGTAGAACTGTTTATCCTTATCTCTCCATCCTTCATTATTATTACTGCAACAATTTTCTTAGTTATGTTGCACATTGATAGGTATCACAACTATGACATGAACTTCTAGTTTATTGAGTTGATTATTACCTACGCCTTTTTCTTGTTTTTTATTTGATTATTTTATTGAATTATTTCGGCTTTTGGAGGCATGTGGAAAGTTGGGGTTGTTGGGTTGTTTGAATGTTATTATTAGACATCGCTAATCGACACAAGCCTAGAAACAAAAACCATCAGTAGTCGTTGCTAATTGACACAAGCATGAAAACATAAACCGTCACAAGCCGACGCTAACCGACATAATAGGCCACCTATAACTTATCACGAGCCGGTGCCAGCCAATGCAAAACTGAATTTTACTTTGCATTTTACATTCTTTGCTGCCATCCAACCACACGAAACTCATCAAATTCATATTCAATCATTCAGCAAATCATATACACTCAATTCGACAAGACATTCATATCTAATAATTTCACAATACATATATACTCAATTCTACGACACTTATACATATAAATATCAAAAACCAAACAAATGTATAACAAATAACATATATATCATAAAAACCAATAAACCTCATTTATATACCAAGCAAAAATATCCACAACAACTCGTATTTACCAAAAAAAAACCCACACAATCATACATCAAAAAGACATCCAACAACATATGTGTGTTTGTTTGTTTTTTTTTTGTTTTTTTTATTTTTTTTTAATTTGCAAAACGACATAAAAAACTAGTACCTATCATCGACATTATCATCCTCATCTTATCATCCTCCCCATACCCTAACCCATCCTGATCACCAGATATCTTTCCAGGCTCGGATAGATATGCGGCGATCCTTTCAACAAGCATGCCAATCAATCCGCTCTTCTGCCAGTCTTGAAACTCAACCATCTATTGACGAAGTATAGTTATTTACTCCTCCTGCTGGGACTTTCAATAAGCGGCCTAGGTCAATACTACCTGCAGTTTATTTTATTAAGAGTTTTAATCTAGAATTTAAGATAAAGTATAATTTATATTTTAGTTAAAACACTTTACCTTCATATTGCGAGTGCCATACCGAAGGCGTCCTAGATACGGCTGTACCCATCTAAGGTCTGCTTACGGCTTGTGGACTGCGCCACTCGAGCGATTGTCACCTCGTATCTCTTTTATGATAGTGAATGGTGAATTTACACATTAAATAATCAACTTAAGTTTTATTGCTTGTGAAATAGGAAAAATTTAGGATGCTTTCTATCACATACTGAGACATAGTGTCCGTCCAGATATATATAGGGTTGTCAACGGATGCTTTTGGATGCGGATAGTGTCATACTGCATCCAAAATCATTTTCAAATATCAGATATCTGCATCCATGGATACAGACAAATATCAGAAAGTTATCCGATTTGTTGGTGATCGATAAATCAAGGAAAATAAATGAAAATTTTAATTTAACATAATTTTTTTTTCAATCCAAATAATTATTAAATCACTTAAAATAAATTAATATGATGTTAATAAACCATTTCGATCAATTAATATGCAATTAGTGTGTATAATATAAACTTCCAACTTAACAAATAATAAACTAGTATATTTCATTATGCTTAAATATGTATAATTTAAACTATAATCATAAATAAAAGTGGATAAATAATTTTTTGATGCGGATGTATCTATATCTGCATCCGTTATTTTGGATATTGGATACTTATCCGCTTTTCACATGCGAACGGATTTGGGATTTTTTGGATATCCATTGACAACGCTAGATATAAGAGAGTGCCCGCCTCGTCAGTCAACTTGATGGCATAAATTTTGGTAAAAACGTTAGCAAGTGTTGGCTCCCGATATAGAGTCAACATCTGAAGTTGTACATATGAACAATGTTGCGAATATGATTTTTTTGTAAGGCCAACGGGGTTAATAGACCCCTACCATTTTATTGAAAACCACAAGAAAAAGAAAATACAACACACACTGCAAACATAGAAACAAAGGTACTCAATCACAGATAAAACGCAACAACAAAAAATCAAGCAACAAGAAAAAGTACAAAATGAAATGAAATCAGAGAGCGATCCAAATACTAGGATCAAAGGTAAATCTGACCAAATTCAAACCCTCTCTAATCTCCAAAAGAACCTTGGTTCTAAGATGAACAACATTTGATTTCTTCTCACTTCTGAAAACTCTAGTATTTCTTTCACCCCGAATGACCATGATTTATTTCTTCAACACGTAGTTGAACATTCTTTTCTTATGCTACTTCCTTCCTGTTAATTTTTCAATAGCTTCCCATTCTCTAACATTAGTTCGGCTAGTGTTGTTTCTTCCAAGTATCGATACAAGCAATTTCCACAATAGATATAGATAAGGACATTCAAAAAATAGATGAGCCACGGTCTCTTGTTGCATTTCAAAAAAAAACACAAAAATCACTATTGACGTAAGGAATTGGTCACTCGCACACACCAACACCCGATAGGTTAAAGTTATGTGAATTATCCAAGTACGTCGTAATATCCAAACACAGAGTTGTGAAAAAGTAAAGAGCACTGAGTTATATTGGTTCAGCACTAACGCCTATATCCACTTCATAGTAACCATTCATCATCATTGTTACAATTACAATAATTATATGAGTTTCAACACTTTGAGTTTACAAAGTTGTGTTGGTGAATAACAAAGTCCTTACCAATCCTCGATTAAGCCATACTCATTTTCTCCAATTGAAAGTGTGTAAAATATGTCTCCAAGTCCAAATATGTCCAAAAGCCAGCCAAGTGTCAATCCAAATGTCCGAGTGTTGAGAGTAAACTTCTCAGTGAAGTTCACAAGTCCAAGAAAAGTCCAAAGCCATAGAAACCACCATGGAAGACACTAATACGCTCCAAAGAGAGCTTTCCTGTATGCAATTTAGTAGCCAAAAGTCCACATAGCCAACCCCTATTTGTGCCAAGAGAGGGGGCATTTATAGATGGAGTTTTTAGGCATCAACCCAAAATTTAATATCCTTTTTCAACTGCTGAATCACATTGATCAACATGTGATGATCAACCAAAAACAGGTGATCATGTTGTGCTTAACATGGTGCAGAAGTTTCCATGGGAAAACCCAAAATTTCATATCACCTAATTTCGTATCCTACAGGGAGATATGAAATTTCAGGATTCGTTTTCCATGGTAGGATATGAAATCCGTATCCCAACTATGCCACAGTGCCAAGTCCAGAGATGTCGTGTTAATCCCAAGGAAATACGCGATATGTTAGAGTCGCTCAAACAGTTCTCAAAGTGACAGACCCAACTGCTTCGTACTTAATACCAAATCCGGAAAACCTATGATGATCTTATGAAATGAAGTGATCGACAAGGAATGATCAAGTTTTCCTAAGCTTGCCAAAAGTCCGATGTCATCTTGTATCATGTCCCCATGTGGGATACAAATTTGCGTATCCTTTAAGGGGTATGAAATACGTAATTCGTATCCTAGAAGGGATACGAAATACATAATTCGTATCCCAGGAGGGATACAAAATCCGTATTTTCATTTTCCAAGAGAGATACGAAAATTCCAAGTTTGTCGATGTTTCATCATGTGATCCGCCTGATGCACACACATATTTTGCTGATCAACACAGTGTGCACAACTAATTTCGATGTAATCTGATCATAGCCAAGCCTGGTTTGGCTGTTTGATTTTCCATGTGGTCAACCCGGTATGCTCAAGGATTTTGAGCTAATCTAGACGTGTTGATCATGTATTTTTCGCCATGACAAATTTCAAAGCCGAATTGATGTGAACTTGTGTTTTTTGGTAATCAGCTCATGTTAATCACACATTTTGGGCTGATATGAGCCTGCGCATGTTTTTCCTTGTTTGCTTACCAAATCCAACCCGATCCAAATTGTCACCGAATCGGGAACATCGACTCGAGATTTAACCATATTCCCAACCTTTTTCAAGAACTTTGCAACATTCACCAAATTGCTTTGCACTTCCATGAGTCCATGCTTGATTCACGAGTACTTAGAAAGCGATGAACGCATCGCGTTATGCTTTGCTAAAAAGAGGGTCAACACTTACTAATAAGCATACCTCTTTCACTAAGAACCACTTTAGTAAGTAAAGCTTTGTGAATAACTTTCCAAACCAGCATGTTTACTTTAACATTGTTATCCTTACACCAAATTCTCCTACACCATCTACAATCTCGTAACTCCTCATGCCAGCCAAAAAATAATAAATTTCCTGGATATTGAAACTTTTTATTTTACTGTGCTAATGGATCTGTTCACCTTCCTCTTCTTCCATTATAATCTCATTCTCAAGCTTCCAAAGCTTAATAATGTGATGGTTAGAGGAGCTTGATAGAGTGACTACATTATTATGAATATGTTCACATACTTTAGCATTCCCACTTATGCCAATTTGGTCAATCGTAAGATGGGACAAATTGCACCTAAGAATCAGCCCTTTTGAATCTGTGGGTTATCCCAAAAATTTATAATAGAACTGACATTGATTTTGTACTGAACATCAAGAAGAATTCTTGGTCTTAATCTGAAAATGATACAACTATGTAACGTCCCGCATTTTTGTCGTTTTATATTTGAATATTTAAAACAGTTTAAATATTGAATTCGTAATATAAGTGAATTTATATATTAATTAAACGAAGTTGAACGTATAAAAATATATATTAATTATAATCGAGCTCATAACGACGCTGCAGTTCGTAATTTAACGTTCTGAACTTCAACTTAGTGTACAAGACTCGTTTTAAATCGGATTTCTGCGAAACAAGAAGCGTTGGAATCTGTCGAACTGTATCTTTCTAACAGAAGTGAAAAACCGAGATTTCGTGTTTTGGATGGAAAGATATGTCCAAATCAAATATTCAGAAAGTCGCTATAGAATCGTTTATCGACCGTAACAATTTATTCGATATAACTAGATATTGGTTTCGAATTTGAACAAGGTTCTTTAGAGACATAGTGATAATTTAATTTTTAGAATTTTAGTGTAATTTTTAATTAATTAAATACGCAACTTTTTATTTGGAGTATTGTGCACCCTGTATCAGTATTTCGGAGTTTCATAGAATGAGTTAACCGACCGGTATTATTATATTTTTGGGATCGTGGCACCTCGTTGGACACGACCGTGTTCTCATTTCCGTCCATAGCGGCTCGGACACGAATGGAATTTTACGCAACGGTACCTTTAATAAATGTCCAATATAAAACATAGAACATATTCATGAAATGAAGTAGAAGAACATGCTGGCTTGTGATTTGATTCATTCACGGAAAGAATGAAACCAATATTTCAACCCTTAAACAAAGAATTGAGGTAAAATATAAAATGAAATAAAAACCAATATATGCCTTAATCCCTAAGAAAAATCTTTCGTACAACTACAGTGGGGAGTGAAACATGAGCCATACCCTAAACTAGCGTGAACAGTCTACACGACCCTATACCTAAGACTTAACTATGAAGAAAAACCCATAACTTAGCAGCAGTTACCCTATTGCCTATTGCTTAAGGGCAAATGAACTCACATTTTAAATACCCAATAATAATCCTTTCTTCGCCCAAGCTATGTACTCATTCCCTTTCACCTAGAACAAACGAAGTAAAACACCTGACCAAAACAATGGTGCTCTCGATCTTGGAATATTGTTCTCGGTTTCGTTTCACCTATCCTCAGCAAACCGAATTAAAAACAAGATACCGGGGTTTTTGTGTTCAAATCTGAAAGTGAATTATACCGCTGCATGGCCGTATCGTGTAGGATGGAAGGACTGAGCAAGACCAGAGTGAGAGGCGGATGCGGACTCGAATGGGAAGATTATACTGTAACCAGGGATGCACTACTGTACGTGCGAAGTTGAGGGGGCAACGGGCTTGAAGCGGGGCAGCTCAGACTTTACTGTGTGGAAGTAGCGAAGCGGTGAATTGCTTTGTGAGGATGAAGAGCTGATGAAGACGTGATCACAAGAGGATGATACAGTTTGAATGCATGGGGATAGTGGTAAGTGGGTTCATGCTGGTCGAAGGCTTGAGGCACAGAAGGGCTGTAGGAGTTGAGACGAGAACGGGTGTGATGGAGAAATAAGTGCTGAAGCAGCAGGTTACTAATTAGAACGTGAAGGAGTAAGGTAAAAAAAATCAACAACATGGAGATATAAAGAGGGAGAGTGGGCACTTGAACTCACGGCAAAAAGGGAGTGGAGCGGTTTTGAAAACTGTCAAGCCACTGTATTTGTCGAACTATATTTGTTGAAGCAAGGTGGTTTCGAACTAGGCATGCAACGTGAAGAGTAACTATTTTCAGAGTAAAGAAGTGGGAACGGTTGCTTATGAAAGAACAAAATGTTAAGAGTGGCTGGCAGTCCATGGCCATACAACGTAGAAACAACTGAGATGAGAGTTGTTTCTTTACCTGAAAAGAAGAAGTGGAAAGAAGAAGTGATGAGGGCGAAGGGTAAGCATATGATTGGTACGCTATTCGGGTATGCTTTCTTTTGAGAAGGGAAATTATTGTTGGAGAAAAGAATTGTTACGTCTGTACCATGGTTTTCAAACAGAGTTGTGGAAGAAATATATAGATATGCGTGCAAGGACATGGTACTGGTAGGCGGGTTCGAATTCTCTCAGTAAGAAGACGGTTTAACGTAACATAAGAATCAGACGCCGTCAGTTCCATTGAAATCGTGTGGTCGCATGCTACGCACTGGAACCGGTTTGAAGAGATTTGAAGTACGGTTGGATTGTGGAAAAATTAAACGCCTGCTTTAAATCGACTGACGCAAATCGTTATTAACGGTTAACGCGCCAAGGTGAGTAAAATCACAAACTCTGATCTAATTTAAAATATTATAATTATATTTTAAAATTTGATGAATGCTGTGTGATGGTTGATTAGATAAATTACAATTTAATTGATTGAATATCGTCATATATATACACATCATATGTTGGGTACTAATCCCATCGATTATATATTCCCTAGTAGGAATCAGTGTTAATTGTTTGACTAACATCTGTGGATGCGGGAAACCGGTTGGAGGAATCCGACCAGATTCCTCGATATTTATATGTACTGTTTGTTTTATATGCACTGATTAAACCCGAATTATATTTAAAACTCCGTGTGAATATTGATGTTGAATGAAAATTCAGCATTTGCTTCGATAAATAAATAAACGATATCGCTTAAGAAAGTGGTAACAGTCGACCGTAAACCCATCGTTTTGTTAAGAAGTTGATTGGCCGTCAGGCAAATCAACGAAGTTAATTTTAGGAATTATATTTTTATAATTAAAGAGAAGATTTAAATTTATAATAGAAATTCTATTATAAACCAGTATTTTAGAGTTTGTTTTTATAAAGTAAATAAAAATGGTTGTTGACATTTAAATAAGTTTATAAAGTAGAAATTATACTACGATTAAATATTTGGATAATTATTTTAAGACAAACAATTTAGAAATATTATTAGATTAAATATTTTAATCTAATGGTAAGAAGTAATTAAAATCAGTTAACGAATTTACTGATGGAATGAAGTTGATTTAAATCAACTATTTAATTGAAAAATGATTATTAGATGAAACGGTCCCTTGTAATGAAGTTATAAATAGAACTGTGGGATAAAGTTAAAGCGAAGAGTTAATGTTTAAAATAAATAATCATAAACAACAAATATTTCAATGTATGAATATGGTGTTATAAAACCATATTCCAAAATAAAACAAGAAAATACGATTTGATGTATATTATAAGTAATAAGGAGTTTAGAGTTACGGACGTATATCTATCCTAAGATAAGAACGTTGTCGATCAAGGTCTGAGAGGTAAATAAAATACCCCAACTTGAACGGCTTCACTATTATCGAGGAATAGTATCAGTTTGTAACGGGAAAAGAGATGTCAAATTTAGTTACAAAAAGAATATGGCAGCGTATTACAAGTCTTAGAACTATAGCGATAAAACAACGCTGTTGACTAGACTTAAGTGTGACAGTTAGGTCGAGATTAGTTATAAAGGGAATATGGCAGCGTATTGCAAGTCTTAGAACTATAGCGATAAAATAAACGCTATTGATTAGGCTTAAGCGTGACTGTTATGTCAAGATTAATTATAAAGGAGAATATTACAGCGTATGACAAGTTTGAACTGTAACGATAAATTAACGTTGTTAACTAAACTTAAGCGTGATCTTTATATATAGCAGCACTTCCTAATGAATGGAAATAGTTTGGTTTAAAATCCACTTATTCTAAAAGTAATAAGTAACGATGTCTGCCCAAAGAAATATAAGAACGAGTTAGAAAGGGATATTAGAAAATTGTTTCAGAAAGCAATGACATCATTTCGATATTCGAAATGTGATTAGAATTAAACCATTAGGATTTGGAATTTTAATTCGACGATGTCGAATGTATTAAAAGTAGATCATTTTTAGGAATTATAATCTGATAGGATAATTAACATTCAGTTTTAAACAAATAAATGTTAATAGAATAGGAATCAATATTTAGCTATAAACTTGATATTTGATTTGATAAGAAGTTGACTTAGAAACAGAGTTTATAAAGTGGAATAAGAATATAAAAGTAGGAAAGAGATTTCGGTAAACAAGATAAGGGAAATTAGCACGTGAATAAAGAGTTATATGATAAAGATGTTCAGATTTCTATAATAAGGGATGGTATTCACATTTCAAAGTGAAAAATGTTTTAAAAGTTAACGTTGGGCCGATTAAAAGGTTAAAATGAAATTGGAAATATTTTCCAATGTAAATAGGGTAGATTATCCAAGTATATAAATAAAGAACACGAAAAGAATGGAAATGTTTCGAACGTTGATAACGTATATTTTCTGGAACATAAGAGAATAAGAGTTTGTAATAACTGGAAATGTTTTTCTAGAAGTGTAAAAAGGCTAAAAAGGGATTTGAGAAATATCTGGTAAGATATGGGAATTTGAATAATCAAGACGAATGTTAAATAAAAAGTGCCCGTGATTATGTGATGTCTAGTTATAAATTTGAATGAATGTTTGTTTTTACTTCGATGGTTAAATAACCGACCATCGAAGTGTTTTGACCATCGTTGTCAATACGGAGAGACCGGTTGGATATATTATCCGGAAACCACTCCGTATAGGCCTAAGTGTTGCGAATTAGATATGCTGAAGATAATTGAAGACGGAGTTAAATGCAAGGGTCGTCCAGTTCTAGAATGGTGTTTTTGTTTGTCCAGTCCCAGGACAATTTGTATGGACGAGTGTCTGATAGAGTATTTCCAACGGTCACGCCATTGATTTTTACGAATATACCAAGTTGGTGGGGAGAAGGTAACTTCTCTTTATTCTTCACCCAGTGTGCATTTGTGTAATCAATACGTGATTATGGATTTGACGATGTGGCATTCAAAGTGAATGGTGATCAGATGTTCTGAAGATAGACGTTGCCTCTAGCCGCACAACCAGGAAGTAACAAAAATTGGGCTAGGCAGCATGGCTAGTTGGGTCATCCCCAAGCAGGGTGTATTGTCACCGATCTAGAGAAAATTCATATTTATACTTCTTTCGATTCTGTATCTTCGGATTACGGTTGGATGGCCAACAACCGTGGGTGGCAATATATTCGTGACACTCAAGCTAAATGAGTGAGCGGTCATGTGTGGTCGGGTTGCAAGACGTTCTTGTTGAACCCAGGTGTATACCCTCTAGAGTACACTGTTTGGAAGGTGCTCCCATACCTTGTCTGTTGGAATCCATTCTCCCGCCCTATGGTTTATGATTTTATACTATATATGTGGAACTTGAGATGCAAGCGTTCTGCTACTTGGATATTTATTTGCTTAGACATTATCATAATATCACTGTATTTGATATCAAAGATATTTTGGGTTATAGTAAGGTTTTTCAAAGTTAAACAGTATAGTTGGAATTTACTCACACCAGTCCATGTAGCTGGCATAAGCTGGGTACGCATGATAGAGGGTTCTCGCTTCGCGTTAGGTGGCGAACGGGAGACTCTTACCTCTACATGTCCTTCGAAATATGGGAGGGTTGGCTGTGAAGTCGAATGGCTTGCCGTAAAACATGGTGCTGGGGTACCTCTGTAAGCCATGGTGGGATGATAGCCCACTGCCATCGCGCCGTTACAGTTGGTATCAGAGCGGAAGGTTAAGTTATTACCTTGGCTCTGTGGCGTAACTCAATAAAGATAGACTTAGAAACACTCTAGATTGAGTATGAGTGTATATATATGAGCGCGTATTTGTAAGTAATATAAAAACTATTTTATATTGTGTTGACTGGTCAGTCGAGTGGTTTATAAATTCTGGTCGAAACAGTAATGCAAACTGAGTCGATAGGTGTTTCTAAACTCTTGAACAGAGTAATTTGACACAGTATGTTTTGAAAGGAGAGTAAATGAAATAATTTTACCCAAAATATATTTTGATACAAAAGAAGTATATATCTTGAGGTTATTATAGTATTGGTATGTGATCATTATTATGATCGAATAAGATTTATAATTAAGTTGGTTATATAAATAACCAATCGAAATATTATGTAAGTATAATATACAAAATCAGATGAACTAAATCTGAATTTAAAACCAGAATTGAAATAAAACTCTAGAAACTTGGAAAAGGGTTGAAATTGAATTTGAATCAAATTTATGGAATTTTAAGATCCTGGGTGAATTTAGAAATGTTCTCTAAACGTTGTGAAGTATATTTTGTAGGGAATTCAAAATGAAAATGTTTGAAAATAAGTTTTGAAAGTGATATAGTATTGAACTCACTTTGATCGCTGGGAAATAAATTCCGAAGTCAACCATTATCGGTGTTCATTTTCAAGTGCTAAGTGACGGATTGCTACCAAAATTTTTGTTTTGGATTACATTTAGGAACAAGTTGTTCAAAATTCAAATGTTTTGAATCTCTAGTATATATGATTTCGAACCGATTTGAAATAAATCCTAGGAATTTGAATTCTGAAATAAAAGATTTCACTTATGGAGTTAAAATGGTAAAAGTGGAACTTAAACTAAGATAACAAAATTGGGTTGAATTTGGAACGACCCAGAATAAAAATTGAAAAAGAGAAATATTGGAGATTCGAGTTATTAATTGATTCTTGGAGAAAAAGAATCGAATTTTGAATTAGAGATGGAGATAACTGATTTGAGAAATAAATCAGTAAATGGAATGTCATAATAAAACTTAACAAGATTAAGAACCGAGAGTGGAATCGGAGTTGAAATAGAAATTTGGCTTAGTAAAAGCGAAAGACTGGTTTGAGAATGGATTGATGGGAGATCAACCAAGGATGCTTGGATATGCTGGTTTGATAGCAGATGGCAGAGATAGAGTTGAATGCCCAACAGAGAAGGTACACGTTTATATACGAGTATGAGATTTTTATGAGTCGGTTTGGGCAAGCCGTCTGGCTGTTTGATTTTCTTTTGGATTGGAGAAGGCCTAGAGTGGCAAGTTGTTGTAGTACCGAATAAGGTGTGCAGAGGAGATGCTGGCAAAATTCTCCGAAAATTTGAGCTGTTAGGAAATTTTCAGAATTTCTGAAAATATTCGTTAATAAGAAGGAATTAATATTTTAATTGGAATTAATCGGTTCAGTTGAAACTGAAATTATGAAATAAACCAAAAAGATTTTTAACCTGTTTATAACAAGAGATTGTAGCATTTTCCCTATCTTAGCAATTTCGAGTACGAAATTATTTTAAGGGGGAAGGACTGTAACGTCCCGCATTTTTGTCGGTTTATATTTGAATATTTAAAACAGTTTAAATATTGAATTCGTAATATAAGTGAATTTATATATTAATTAAACGAAGTTGAACGTATAAAAAATATATTAATTATAATCGAGCTCATAACGACGCTCTAGTTCGTAATTTAACGTTCTGAACTTCAACTTAGTGTACATGACTCGTTTTAAATCGGATTTCTGCGAAACAAGGAGCGTTGGAATCTGTCGAACTGTATCTTTCTAACAGAAGTGAAAAACCGAGATTTCATGTTTTGGATGGAAAGATATGTCCAAATCAAATATTCAGAAAGTCATTATAGAATCGTTTATCGACCGTAACAGTTTATTCGATATAACTAGATATCGGTTTTGAATCTGAACAAGGTTCTTTAGAGACATTGTGATAATTTAATTTTTAGAATTTTAGTGTAATTTTTAATTAATTAAATACACAACTTTTTATTTGGAGTATTGTGCACCCTGTATCAATATTTCGGAGTTTCACAGAATGAGTTAACTGACCGGTATTATTATATTTTTGGATCGTGGCACCTCGTTGGACACGACCGTGTTCTCATTTCCGTCCATAGCGGCTCAGACACGAATGGAATTTTACGCAATGTTACCTTTAATAAATGTCCAATATAAAACATAGAACATATTCATGAAATGAAGTAGAAGAACATGCTGGCTTGTGATTTGATTCATTCACGGAAAGAATGAAACCAATATTTCAACTCTTAAACAAAGAATTGAGGTAACATATAAAATGAAATAAAAACCAATATATGCCTTAATCCCTAAGAAAAATCTTTCGTACAACTACAGTGGGGAGTAAAACATGAGCCATACCCTAAACTAGCGTGAACAGTCTGCACGACCCTATACCTAAGACTTAACTATGAAGAAAAACCCATAACTTAGCAGCAGCTACCCTATTGCCTATTGCTTAAGGGTAAAGGAACTCACATTTTAAATACCCAATAATAATCCTTTCTTCGCCCAAGCTATGTACTCATTCCCTTTCACCTAGAACAAACGAAGTAAAACACCTGACCAAATCAATGGTGCTCTCAATCTTGGAATATTGTTCTCGGTTTCGTTTCACCTATCCTTAGCAAACCGAATTAAAAACAAGATACCTAGGTGCTTGTGTTCAAATCTGAAGGTGAAATATTACCCCTGCATGGCTGTATCGTGTAGGACGGAAGGATTGAGCAAGACAAGAGTGAGAGGCGGATGCAGACTCGAATGGGAAGATTATACTGTAACCAGGGACGCACTACTGTACGTGCGAAGTTGAGGGGGCAACGGGCTTGAAGCGGGGCAGCTCGGACTTGACTGTGTGGAAGTAGCGAAGCGGTGAATTGCTTTGTGAGGATGAAGACCTGATGAAGACGTGATCACATGAGGATGATACAGTTTGAATGCATGGGGATAGTGGTAAGTGGGTTCATGTTGGTCGAAGTCTTGAGGCACAGAAGGGCTGTAGGAGTTGAGACGAGAATGGGTGTGATGGAGAAATAAGTACCGAAGCAGCAGGTTACTAATTAGAACGTGAAGGAGTACGGTAAAAAAAAATTTCAACAACATGGAGATACAAAGAGGGAGAGTGGGCACTTGAACTCACGGCAAAATGGGAGAGGAGCGATTTTGAAAACTGTCAGGCCACTGTATTCGTCGAACTATATTTGTTGAAGCAAGGTGGTTTCGAACTAGGCATGCAACGTGAAGAGTAACTATTTTCAGAGTGAAGAAGTGGGAACGGTTGCTTATAAAAGAACAAAATGTTAAGAGTGGCTGACAGTCCATGGCCATACAACGTAAAAACAACTGAGATGAGAGTTGTTTCTTTACCTGAAAAGAAGAAGTGATGAGGGCGAAGGGTAAGCATACGATTGGTACGCTATTCGGGTATGCTTTCTTTTGAGAAGGGAAATTATTGTTGGAGAAAAGAATTGTTACGTCTGTACCATGGTTTTCAAACAGAGTTATGGAAGAAATATATAGATATGCGTGCAAGGACATGGTACTGGTAGGCGGGTTCAAATTCTCTCAGTAAGAAGACGGTTTAACGTAACATAAGAATCAGACGCCGTCAGTTCCGTTGAAATCGTGTGGTCGCACGCTACGCACTGGAACCGGTTTGAAGAGATTTGAAGCACGGTTGGATTGTGGAAAAATTAAACGCCTGCTTTAAATCAACTGACGCAAATCGTTCTTAACGGTTAACGCGCCAAGGTGAGTAAAACCACAAACTCTGATCTATTTTAAAATATTATAATTATATTTTAAAATTTGATGAATGTTGTGTGATGGTTGATTAGATAAATTACAATTTATTTGATTGAATATCGTCATATATATACACATCATATGTTGGGTACTAATCCTATCGATTATATATTCCCTAGTAGGAAACAGTGTTACTTGTTTGACTAACATCTGTGGATGCGGGAAACAGGTTGGAGGAATCCGACTGGATTCCTCGATATTTATATGTACTGTTTGTTTTATATGCACTGATTAAACCTGAATTATATTTAAAACCCCGTGTGAATATTGATGTTGAATGAAAATTCAGCATTTGCTTCGATAAATAAATAAACGATATCGCTTAAGAAAGTGGTAACAGTCGACCGTAAACCCATCGTTTTGTTAAGAAGTTGATTGGCCGTTAGGCAAATCAACGAAGTTAATTATAGGAATTATATTTTTATAATTAAAGAGAAGATTTAAATTTATAATAGAAATTCTATTATAAACTAGTATTTTATAGTTCGTTTTTATAAAGTAAATAAAAACGATAGTTGACATTTAAATAAGTTTATAAAGTAGAAATTATACTACGATTAAATATGTGTATAATTATTTTAAGACAAACAATTTATAAATATTATTAGATTAAATATATTGATCTAATGGTAAGAAGTAATTAAAATCAGTTAACGAATTTACTGATGGAATGAAGTTGATTTAAATCAACTGTTTAATTAAAAAATGATTATTAGATGAAACGGTCCCTTGTAATGAAGTTATAAATAGAACCGTGGGATAAAGTTAAAGCGAAGAGTTAATGTTTAAAATAAATAATCATAAACAACAAAGATTTCAAAGTATGAATATGGTGTTATAAAACCATATTCCAAAATAAAACAAGAAAATACGATTTGATGTATATTATAAGTAATACGGAGTTTAGAGTTACGGTCGTATATCTATCCTAAGATAAGAACGTTGTCGATCAAGGTCTGAGAGTTAAATAAAATACCCCAACTTGAACGGCTTCACTATTATCGAGGAATAGTATCAGTTTGTAACGGGAAAAGAGATGTCAAATTTAGTTACAAAAAGAATATGGCAGCGTATTGCAAGTCTTAGAACTAAAGCGATAAAATAACGCTGTTGACTAGACTAAAGTATGACTGTTAGGTCGAGATTAGTTATAAAGGGAATATGGCAGCGTATTGCAAGTCTTAGAACTATAGCGATAAAATAAACGCTATTGATAAGGCTTAAGCGTGACTGTTATGTCAAGATTAATTATAAAGAAGAATATTACAGCATATGACAAGTTTGAACTGTAACGATAAATTAACGCTGTTAACTAAACTTAAGCGTGATCTTTATATATAGCAGCACTTCCTAAGGAATGGAAACAGTTTGGTTTAAAATCCACTTATTCTGAAAGTAATAAGTAACGATGTCTGCCCAAAGAAATATAAGAACAAGTTAGAAAGGGATATTAGAAAATTGTTTCAGAAAGCAATGACATCATTTCGATATTCGAAATGTGATTAGAATTAAACCATTAGGATTTGGAATTTTAATTCGACGATGTCGAATGTGTTAAAAGTAGATCATTTTTAGGAATTATAAGCTGATAGGAAAATTAACATTTAGTTTTAAACAAACAAATGTTAATAGGATAGGAATCAATATTTAGTTATAAACTTGATATTTGATTTGATAAGAAGTTTACTTAGAAACAGAGTTTATAAAGTGGAATAAAATATAAAAGTAGGAAAGAGATTTCGGTAAACAAGATAAGGGAAATTAGCACGTGAATAAAGAGTTATATGATAAAGATGTTCAGATTTCTATAATAAGGGATGGTATTCACATTTCAAAGTGAAAAATGTTTTAAAAGTGAACGTTGGGCCGATTAAAAGGTTAAAATGAAACTGGAAATATTTTCCAATGTAAATAGGGTAGATTATCCAAGTACATAAATAAAGAACGTGAAAAGAATGGAAATGTTTCGAACGTTGATAACGTATATTTTCTGGAACATAAGAGAATAAGAGTTTATAATAACTGGAAATGTTTTTCTAGAAGTGTAAAAAGGCTAAAACGGGATTTGAGAAATATCTGGTAAGATATGGGAATTCGAATAATCAAGACGAATGTTAAATAAAAAGTGCCCGTGATTATGTGATGTCTAGTTATACATTTGAATGAATGTTTGTTTTTACTTCGATGGTTAAATAGCCGACCATCGAAGTGTTTTGACCATCGTTGTCAATACAGAGAGACCGGTTGGATATATTATCCGGAAACCACTCCGTATAGGCATAAGTGTTGCGAATTAGATATGCTGAAGATAATTGAAGACAGAGTTAAATGCAAGGATCGTCCAGTTCTAGAATGGTGTTTTTGTTTGTCCAGTCCCAGGACAACTTGTATGGATGAGTGTCTGACAGAGTATTTCCAACGGTCACGCCGTTGATTTTTACGAATATACCAAGTTGATGGGGAGAAGGTAACTTCTCTTTATTCTACACCCGGTGTGCATTTGTGTAATCAATATGTGATTACGGATTTGACGATGTGGCATTCAAAGTGAATGGTGATCAGATGTTCTAAAGATAGACGTTGCCTCTAGCCTCACAACTAGGAAGTAACAAAAGTTGGGCAAGGCAGCATGGCTAGTTGGGTCATCCCCAAGCAGGGTGTATTATCATCGATCTAGAGAAAATTCATATTTATACTTCTTTCGATTCTGTATCTTCGGATTACGGTTGGATGGCCAACAACCGTGGGTGGCAATATATTCGTGACACTCAAGCTAAATGAGTGAGCGGTCATGTGTGGTCGGGTTGCAAGACGTTCTTGTTGAACCCAGGTGTATCCCCTCTAGAGTACACTGTTTGGAAGGTGCTCCCATACCTTGTCTGTTGGAATCCATTCTCCAATAAGCGCCCTGTGGTTTATGATTTTATACTATATATATGTGGAACTTGAGATGCAAGCGTTCTGCTACTTGGATATTTATTTGCTTAGACATTATCATAATATCACTGTATTTGATATCAAAGATATTTTGGGTTATAGTAAGGTTTTTCAAAGTTAAACAGTATAGTTGGAATTTACTCACACCAGTCCATGTCGCTGGCATAAGCTGGGTACGCATGATAGAGGGTTCTCGCTTCGCGTTAGGTGGCGGACGGGTGACTCTTACCTCTACATGTCCCTCGAAATATGGGAGGGCTGGCTGTGAAGTCGAAAGGCTTGCCGTAAAACATGGTGCTGGGGTACCTCTATAAGCCGTGGTGGGATGATAGCCCACTGCCATCGCGCCGTTACACTTGGTATCAGAGCTGAAGGTTAATTTATTACCTTGGCTCTGTGGCGTAACTCAATAAAGATAGAGTTAGAAACACTCTAGATTGAGTATGAGTGTATATACATGAGCGCTTATTTGTAAGTAATATAAAAACTGTTTTATATTGTGTTGACTGGTCAATCGAGTGGTTTATAAATTCTGGTCGAAACAGTAATGCAAACTGAGTCGATAGGTGTTTCTAAACTCTTGAACAGAGTAATTCGACACAGTATGTTTTGAAAGGAGGGTAAATGAAATAATTTTACCCAAAATATATTTTGATACAAAAGAAGTATATATCTTGAGGTTATTATAGTATTGGATATGTGATCATTATTATGATCGAATAAGATTTATAATTAAGTTGGTTATAAACATAACCAATGGAAATATTATATAAATATAATATACAAAATCAGATGAACTAAATCTGGATTTAAAACCAGAATTGAAATAAAACTCTAGAAACATGGAAAAGGGTTGAAATTGAATTTGAATCAAATTTATGGAATTTTAAGATCCTGGGTGAATTTAGAATTGTTCTTTAAACTTTGTGAAGTATATTTTGTTGTGATTTCAAAATGAAAATGTTTGAAAATAAGTTTTGAAAGTGATATAGTATAGAACTCACTTTGATCGCTGGGAAATAAATTCCGATGATGAAGTCGACCATTATTGGTGTTCATTTTCAAGTGCTAAGTGACGGATTGCTACCAAAATTTTTGTTTTGGATTACATTGAGGAACAAGTTGTTCAGAATTCAAATGTTTTGAATCTCTAATATATATGATTTCGAACCGATTTGAAATAAATCCCAGGAATTTGGATTCTAAAATAAAAGATTTCACTTATGGAGTTAAAATGGTAAAAGTGGAACTTAAACTAAGATAACAAAATTGGGTTGAATTTGGAACGACCCAGAATAAAAATTGAAAAAGAGAAATATTGGAGATTCGAGTTATTAATTGTTTCTTGGAGAATAAGAATCGAATTTTGAATTAGAGATGGAGATAACTGATTTGAGAAATAAATCAGTAAATGGAATGTGGTAATAAAACTTAACAAGGTTAAGAACTGAGAGTGGAATCAGAGTTGAAATAGAAATTTGGCTTAGTAAAAGCGAAGGACTGGTTGTAGAACGGATTGATGGGAGATCAACCAAGGATGCTTGGATATGCTGGTTTGATAGCAGATGGCAGAGATAGAGTTGAATGCCCAACAGAGAAGGTACACGTTTATATATGAGTATGAGATTTTTATGAGTCGGTTTGGGCAAGCCGTCTGGCTGTTTGATTTTCTTATGGATTGCAGAAGGCCTAGAGTGGCAAGTTGTTGTAGTACCGAATAAGGCATGCAGAGGAGATGCTGGCAAAATTCTACGAAAATTTGAGCTGTTAGGAAATTTTCAAAATTTCTGAAAATATTCGTTAATAAGAAGGAATTAATATTTTAATTGGAATTAATCAGTTCAGTTGAAACTGAAATTATGAAATAAACCAAAAAGATTTTTAACCTGTTTATAACAAGAGATTGTAGCATTTTCCCTATCTTAGCAATTTCGAGGACGAAATTATTTTAAGGGGGAAGGACTGTAATGTCCCGCATTTTTGTCGGTTTATATTTGAACATTTAAAACAGTTTAAATATTGAATTCGTAATATAAGTGAATTTATATATTAATTAAACGAAGTTGAACGTATAAAAATATATATTAATTATAATCGAGCTCATAACGATGTTGCAGTTCATAATTTAACATTCTGAACTTCAACTTAGTGTACAGGACTCGTTTTAAATCGGATTTCTGCGAAACAAGAAGCGTTGGAATCTGTCGAACTGTATCTTTCTAACATAAGTGAAAAACCGAGATTTCATGTTTTAGATGGCAAGATATGTCCAAATCAAATATTCCGAAAGTCGCTATAGAATCGTTTATCGACCGTAACAGTTTATTCGATATAACTAGATATTGGTTTCGAATTTGAACAAGGTTCTTTAGAGACATAGTGATAATTTAATTTTTAGAATTTTAGTGTAATTTTTAATTAATTAAATACGCAACTTTTTATTTGGAGTATTGTGCACCCTGTATCAGTATTTCGGAGTTTCACAGAATGAGTTAACCGACCGGTATTATTATATTTTTGGGATTGTGGCACCTCGTTGGACACGACCGTGTTCTCATTTCCATCCATAGCGGCTTGGACACGAATGGAATTTTATGCAATGGTACTTTTAATAAATTTCCAATATAAAACATAGAACATATTCATGAAATGAAGTAGAAAAACATGCTGGCTTGTGATTTGATTCATTCACGGAAAGAATGAAACCAATATTTCAACCCTTAAACAAAGAATTGAGGTAAAATATAAAATGAAATAAAAACCAATATATGCCTTAATCCCTAAGAAAAATCTTTCGTACAACTACAGTGGGGAGTGAAACATGAGCCATACCCTAAACTAGTGTGAACAGTCTGCACGACCCTATACCTAAGACTTAACTATGAAGAAAAACCCAT
Source organism: Allium sativum (assembly GCA_030737875.1). Lineage (NCBI taxonomy): Eukaryota > Viridiplantae > Streptophyta > Magnoliopsida > Asparagales > Amaryllidaceae > Allium > Allium sativum. The sequence goes on along the minus strand of CM060924.1, from coordinate 232,239,018 downwards.
AACTTAGCAGCAGCTACCCTATTGCCTATTGCTTAAGGGCAAAGGAACTCACATTTTAAATACCCAATAATAATCCTTTCTTCGCCCAAGCTATGTACTCATTCCCTTTCACCTAGAACAAACGAAGTAAAACACCTGACCAAAACAATGGTGCTCTCAATCTTGGAATATTGTTCTCGGTTTCGTTTCACCTATCCTCAGCAAACCGAATTAAAAACAAGATACCGGGGTGTTTGTGTTCAAATCTGAAGGTGAAATATTACCGCTGCATGGCCATATTGTGTAGGACGGAAGGACCGAGCAAGACCAGAGTGAGAGGCGGATGCGGACTCGAATGGGAAGATTATACTGTAACCAGGAATGCACTACTGTACGTGCGAAGTTGAGGGGGCAACGGGCTTGAAGCGGGGCAGCTCGGACTCGACTGTGTGGAATTAGCGAAGTGGTGAATTGCTTTGTGAGGATGAGGAGCTGATGAAGACGTGATCACAAGAGGATGATACAGTTTGAATGCATGGGGATAGTGGTAAGTGGGTTCATGTTGGTCGAAGTCTTGAGGCACAGAAGGTCTGTAGGAGTTGAGACGAGAACGGGTGTGATGGAGAAATAAGTACCGAAGCAGCAGGTTACTAATTAGAACGTGAAGGAGTACGGTAAAAAAAAAAAAAATCAACAACATGGAGATACAAAGAGGGAGAGTGGGCACTTGAACTCACGGCAAAAAGGGAGAGGAACGTTTTTGAAAACTGTCAAGCCACTGTATTTGTTGAACTATATTTGTTGAAGCAAGGTGGTTTCGAACTAGGCATGCAACGTGAAGAGTAACTATTTTCCGAGTGAAGAAGTGGGAACGGTTGCTTATAAAAGAACAAAATGTTAAGAGTGGCTGGCAGTCCATGGTCATACAACGTAAAAACAACTGAGATGAGAGTTGTTTCTTTACCTGAAAAGAAGAAGTGATGAGGGCGAAGGGTAAGCATACGATTGGTACGGTATTCGGGTATGCTTTCTTTTGAGAAGGGAAATTATTGTTGGAGAAAAGAATTGTTACGTCTGTACCATGGTTTTCAAACAGAGTTGTGGAAGAAATATATAGATATGCGTGCAAGGACATGGTACTGGTAGGCGGGTTCGAATTCTCTCAGTAAGAAACCGTTTAACGTAACACAAGAATCAAATGCCGTCAGTTCCGTTGAAATCATGTGGTCGCATGCTAAGCACTGGAACCGGTTTGAAGAGATTTGAAGCACGGTTGGATTGTGGAAAAATTAAACGCCTGCTTTAAATCGACTGACGCAATTCGTTATTAACGGTTAACGCGCCAAGGTGAGTAAAACCACAAACTCTGATCTATTTTAAAATATTATAATTATATTTTAAAATTTGATGAATGCTGTGTGATGGTTGATTAGATAAATTACAATTTAATTGATTGAATATCGTCATATAAATACACATCATATGTTGGGTACAAATCTCATCGATTATATATTCCCTAGTAGGAATCAGTGTTAATTGTTTGACTAACATCTGTGGATGCGGGAAACCGGTTGGAGGAATCCGACCGGATTCCTCGATATTTATATGTACTGTTTGTTTTATATGCACTGATTAAACCCAAATTATATTTAAAACCCCATGTGAATATTGATGTTGAATGAAAATTTAGCATTTGCTTCGATAAATAAATAAACGATATCGCTTAAGAAAGTGGTAACACTCGACCGTAAACCCATCGTTTTGTTAAGAAGTTGATTGGCCGTCAGGCAAATCAACGAAGTTAATTATAGGAATTATATTTTTTATAATTAAAGAGAAGAATTAAATTTATAATAGAAATTCTATTATAAACTAGTATTTTAGAGTTCGTTTTTATAAAGTAAATAAAAACGATTGTTGACATTTAAATAAGTTTATAAAGTAGAAATTATACTATGATTAAATATTTGGATAATTATTTTAAGACAAACAATTTTGAAATATTATTAGATTAAATATATTAATCTAATGGTAAGAAGTAATTAAAATCAGTTAACGAATTTACTGATGGAATGAAGTTGATTTAAATCAACTGTTTAATTGAAAAATGATTATTAGATGAAACGGTCCCTTGTAATGAAGTTATAATAGAGCTGTGGGATAAAGTTAAAGCGAAGAGTTAATGTATAAAATAAATAATCATAAACAAAAAAGATTTCAAAGTATGAATATGGTGTTATAAAACCATATTCCAAAATAAAACAAGAAAATACGATTTGATGTATATTATAAGTAATAAGGAGTTTAGAGTTACGGACGTATATCTATCCTAAGATAAGAACGTTGTCGATCAAGGTCTGAGAGGTAAATAAAATACCCCAACTTGAACGGCTTCACTATTATCGAGGAATAGTATCAGTTTGTAATGGGAAAAGAGATGTCAAATTTAGTTACAAAAAGAATATGGCAGCGTATTGCAAGTCTTAGAACTATAGCGATAAAATAACGCTGTTGACTAGACTAAAGTGTGAAATTTAGGTCGAGATTAGTTATAAAGGGAATATAGCAGCGTATTGCAAGTCTTAGAACTATAGCTATAAAATAAACGCTATTGATTAGGCTTAAGCGTGACTGTTATGTCAAGATTAATTATAAAGGAGAATATTACAGCGTATGACAAGTTTGAATTGTAACGATAAATTAACGCTGTTAACTAAACTTAAGCGTGATCTTTATATATAGCAGCACTTCCTAAGGAATGGAAATAGTTGTGTTTAAAATCCACTTATTCTAAAAGCAATAAGTAACGATGTCTGCCCAAAGAAATATAAGAACGAGTTTGAAAGGGATATTAGAAAATTGTTTCAGAAAACAATGACATCATTTCGATATTCGAAATGTGATTAGAATTAAACCATTAGGATTTGGAATTTTAATTCGACGATGTCAAATGTATTAAAAGTAGATCATTTTTAGGAATTATAATCTGATAGGATAATTAACATTTAGTTTTAAACAAATAAATTTTAATAGGATAAGAATCAATATTAAGTTATAAACTTGATATTTGATTTGATAAGAAGTTGACTTAGAAACAGAGTTTATAAAGTGGAATAAGAATATAAAAGTAGGAAAGAGATTTCGGTAAACAAGATAAAGCAAATTAGCACGTAAATAAAGAGTTATATGATAAAGATTTTTAGATTTCTATAATAAGGGATGGTATTCACATTTCAAAGTGAACAATGTTTTAAAAGTGAACGTTGGGCCGATTAAAAGGTTAAAATGAAATTGGAAATATTTTCCAATGTAAATAGGGTAGATTATCCAAGTATATAAATAAAGAACGTGAAAAGAATGGAAATGGTTCGAACGTTGATAACGTATATTTTTTGGAACATAAGAGAATAAGAGTTAATAATAACTGGAAATGTTTTTCTAGAAGTGTAAAAAGGCTAAAACGGGATTTGAGAAATATCTGGTAAGATATAGGAATTCGAATAATCAAGACGAATGTTAAATAAAAAGTGCCCATGATTATGTGATGTCTAGTTATACATTTGAATGAATGTTTGTTTTTACTTCGATGGTTAAATAACCGACCATCGAAGTGTTTTGACCATCGTTGTCAATACGGAGAGACCGGTTGGATATATTATCCGGAAACCACTCCGTATAGGCATAAGCGTTGCGAATTAGATATGCTGAAGATAATTGAAGACGGAGTTAAATGCAAGGGTCGTGTAGTTCTCGAATGGTGTTTTTGTTTGTCCAGTCCCAGGACAACTTGTATGGACGAGTGTCTGATAGAGTATTTCCAACGGTCACGCCGTTGATTTTTACAAATATACCAAGTTGGTGGGGAGAAGGTAACTTCTCTTTATTCTACACCCAGTGTGCATTTGTGTAATCAATATGTGATTACGGATTTGACGACGTGGCATTCAAAGTGAATGGTGATCAGATGTTCCGAAGATGGACGTTGCCTCTAGCCTCACAACCAGGAAGTAACAAATGTTGGGCTAGGCAGCAAGGCTAGTTGGGTCATCCCCAAGCAGGGTGTATTGTCACCGATCTAGAGAAAATTCATATTTATACTTCTTTCGATTCTGTATCTTTGGATTACGGTTGGATGGCCAACAACCGTGGGTGGCAATATATTCGCGACACTCAAGCTAAATGAGTGAGCGGTCATGTGTGGCCTGGTTGCAAGGCGTCCTTGTTGAACCCAGGTGTATCCCCTCTAGAGTACAATGTTCGAAAGGTGCTCCCATACCTTGTCTGTTGGAATCCATTCTCCAATAAGCGCCCTGTGGTTTATGATTTTATACTATATATATGTGGAACGTGAGATGCAAGCGTTCTGCTACTTGGATATTTATTTGCTTAGACATTATCATAATATCACTGGATTTGATATCAAAGATATTTTGGGTTATAGTAAGGTTTTTCAAAGTTAAACAGTATAGTTTGAATTTACTCACACTAGTCCCATGAATGACCCAGAGTTTATTTTGTTTGTTTTCCCTAAACTCTTGGGTGCCCAAATTTGTACGGGCAGTCAAGTGTTTTAGGCTTTACAGATTCACTTGGAGGAGCTGGAAGCAGAAGGCTTCACCACTAGTTATGTAAAGATTATTTTCCGCTGTGATGTATACAATGTATTGTACTCTGATATATGGTATGTATATACAATACAGTTTTGTGTACTTCAAAGTTATGTATTATACATATTATTCATTCCGCTGTGAGATTCGTGTTTACTCTGATTCTGTTCAGTGGTGTTCTTCTTCTTCTTCTATTCTATTAGTTCTATCTTTTCTATCTCATCTTCTAAATTCTTTCAATTATGACACGGTTTTCAAGGTATCGAAAATCGCGTCGTTACAAACTATTTATGAATGCAATTATTTATACATACCAATTCCCACCAATGATGCTAAAAGGACTTAAATCCACCGTGGTATAAAGTATAATTTTTATTCCTATTTTCCCGGGTTCCACTCTGGAATCTCCTATAAATTTAAATATATGATTAACATAATTGATATATGAAACTGAAACAAACCCGAAATTAAAAACTAGTACATATAACTTATCATCGCCCCAAGAGTCCCCCATAACTGAACAAACTATACCCATTAGTTTGTCTTCTTTCCCACGATTTTGGCTTTAAATATGGTGTTTCTATAGTGTTTTCACATTCTCTTATTTTAGTGGTTAACAAAGACATGCATAACTTGGGACAGAACATGAACAAAGGCTATGTATTGAAATTAATAATTTATCTTACTTATATTATATTAATTTTCAAATGAAATATGAATTTGTACTTACTAACACTTCGGCGAGGATGACATTTTTGACTTAAGCAGGGATCTCTTCCGAGTGAGCTTAACGGCCTGTCGTTCTACTGACACACGACTTCCTAGAAATAAATAAAAATAAAATCTACAGGCTTGATCTTGAAGCCTGTACAAAAAAATATGATGCGCGATTTTAACAGATCTTAAATAACAAACATTTAATAGATTAGATACTTACTCTGCACTCTTTGGCACAAGCTCTATGACCGGACGCAAATCCACTGTTGAGCCATTAGCATCTACAGAAGAAGGGCGGGTGGATTATCGCCTAGGCATATCTGACACAAACATATCATCTCATATAATGATAACAATACACACACACATACACACACACACACACACACACACACACACACATATATATATATAACGACTCAAATTTTAACAATTTAATTTTGAACAGTTAATTTATTTTAAATGTTGTATTAGAAGTATAAATGGAAACTTATATTGAATTTATCAATTAAAATGACGTTTGAACGTATAATTAAATTTAAAACGAGCTTATAACGGCGCGGTAGTTCGTAATTTAATGTTTTGAACTTCAGTTGGATATGCATAATACAATTTAGGTCGGATTTCTTTAAACAAGAAACGTTCGGATCTATTTAGTTATATTTTTCTAATGAAAGTGAAAAAATCAAGATTTCATCTTGTAGATTGTGAATTATGTCAGAATCAAATTTTCAAATAATTGCTATGGAATCGTTTATATATTATAACTGTATTATATAAATAAATCGGAATTTAAGTAATTCGGACGTTGTTTTAATTTGAAATATCGAGTTTAAAATCCTAATATGTTTACTTTTGAGCTACATGATGTTCTTTTCAAATATATACGATAATAATAATTTATTATTATTGAATGGAATTGTTTTTGAATTTATTTATATTTTAATCAATTTAATTAAGCCTTGAAAATATATTTTTTGCAGACGACCTCCGTTTCCGACGAATTAGATTCATTGGATCCGTAGTGTTAAATAATTGTATGAAAATTAATTTTGTGGCAATTCGATGTCGTATGAGATAGAAGTAGCTATAAACACGCAGCTAGTTTGCATATCAATTAATTAAGTTTAATTGAATTTAAAAGGAATTTGTGTGTAACTTTAGATGATGATCGAATTAAGAAGCAAAGCTAGTTCCATTGAATTCATATTGACGTTTGGAGTCAGGATATATATATATATAGTTTGCCATTTTTGAAAGCCAGATAATTTAAGGTTCAAGATAACGTTGTTTAACTTATAAAATATTATTGTTTGGATGTACAAATTTAAAACGCTTAGACATAATTTATTGCATAAATTCAAATTAAATCTCGAAACCTGTTTCACCATGTTTAAAATAACAGTTAAAGCTAAACCTATTTTAGCATGTTTAAAGTAACGGTTAAAGCTAGAAACATCAGTCAAAATGTTTTTCTTTTAAGTCTAAAACGGTAAGATATTTTATATAAAATGATTGTTGCTTTCAGAACATCACAGTATAAAAATTTAGGCCTGTACCAAGGTCCTTATCATATCTCAAAGCACAATCTTGGTCAAAAGAAAAATAATGTGTCGAATCTTTATTCAAGATACTAGACATACTTAAAATGTATACACATACATAAAACCATCCCGTATATATCTTTCTCATTCAGACAAAGCACATGGTCGTACAAGCTTATCCTATCAAAATAAATCACGACCTGTGTTTCTTTCTTTTTACTGCACATGTAGTAGGACACGTGATTTTATTTTCAAACATTTCGGCTTTACCTTTGGCCTTTGTTCACACTATAATCACTTTCCTTCATTCATTATAAAACCAATAGTAATGATTTCCATCTTCCATTATTTCAGACGAAAGCTGCCTCCACCGACAGTAAAAAAAGGGGCCACCTCAGAAATAAAAATCAATTCGATCTCTTGATTAAAAAAATCAAAAATTTATTTCTTTGGATTTAGATCATATGCTCTTTGATTCTCTGTCAATTTCATTGCGTGCGATCGACATTTGTAGGCTCGGTTTCGACAGCTAACCCTAGGGCTCGTCTATTGTAGAGAGTTAGGGGATGATTTGATAAATGGATCCTGAATTCAAGTTTCTAGTTGGATTTATACTGGCGTGAAATACTGGGGGAGGATGGGTGTGAATTTGGTTCGCTATTTTTTGTGGCATGCAGAAGACGGACATAAGGACGGTATTTCATTGGCGAACTCGAGCTAATGGCAGTAAGGGGATGGAGATGGGGATGACAAGGAGATGGGAGGTTATGTTTTTTATTTGAGTTGATGGTGAAGGTAGTGGAGTGTTTGAGATGTCTTAGTGGTGTATAAGCAATTTTGATTGTTTTGTTGGTGAGGAAGGACGTGGGTTGATTCCTGGGAAGAGGAAGGATTAACAAAATTGTTAAGTGCTAATCGATGTTAGAAAAAGGAAAATTGAGACAAGGTTGGTGTAGAGCGGAATACCGTTTCGAAGGGGTAGAAGAAGAAAAATGTGGGGATGAAAGTAGTAGGCAAAGTAATAAAAAGGGCTCGCGGAATAAGGTAATTTTTGTCGAAGTGGATGTGGACCCTCCTTCCATCACCCGGAAAGCAAGGAATGATGTGTTCCTTCCATTTCGTGGTAGACCTTTCCGGAGAGCCTTGAGCTCCCGCTAGAGGAGGTGGGCGACGACCTTTGATGTAGCATCGGTATCGGCCACGCCCAGGGCAGGTACTGGTTGATTTTTGATTAATTGAATTAGGATGGCCTTTTTATGTCACTTCCGGCTTACCAATTTCCCACTAACCCCCCCAGATCTTATGTCGTTTGCTAGTTGTGAAGATATTGTAGCACAGGTTTTCAGACTGGTCAATCGGGAGCTGATGGTGCTTTCTATTCTCCATCCCACGTACGATTTGCTGGAGCAGGAGTAGCTGGAGTTATTTGGGGATCAGGAGATTTGATGATTCTTAGTCATCGGATGCCTTACTGGTTTTCTTGGAGCATGAGGACCTAGTAGACTCAGAGGATCAGGCCAGTTAGTGTGAACTTGGGTTTACTTGGATGGCTCGATGGCTGATGTTGCTCTATATTCATCTTAAGTGCAGATAGGGGTTTCAGCGTTGCCTTCCGCCTCGTCTACTGAGGTCTCTTTGGCCTTGTTTGTTGCTGTGCTACCTTTTGGTTTTCGCCTGTCTACTGTTTTTTAGTTATTATTGTTTCTATATGTTTTGTGACCTTGTATGCATGATTTCTGCATTTTGTAGAAACCATTTTTTTGAGCCGTTGGGGAATGGCAAGATTCTCCCCCCATATTGTTATACTATGTATTTTAATTAAAAAAACAGTAGTAAAACGGATTTTGGAGGAGCGATTGTTAATCGGGTGTGAATGTGATTAAGGAGAGTTATAGGTTGTTAAATAATAATAATGACGATGGAAACTTTGGTGACGGGGTGATGGGATTTCATACAATAACAATGAAGGAAGTGGAAGCTGAAATTTTGAAAATAGCAGGTGGAGCTGTGATTCGTTCAGGAAGAAGAAGTATTAGCCGTGTTTTAGACGTGCTTAATTATTTGCTAATGATGGTACTAAAACTAGTGACACAATTAGCCTAACATTATTCTATTTAAAATGATTAAAAATATTGTAATGTGAATATTTATCTCATTTTTTAATAGACCGGATTGACTGACAATGTCAACCCGGCCAGTGGGTTGGTGAAGTATCAAAATTAATTTGCGAGTTCGATGCGTTACCGGGAAGGAAGAAGTAATTAAATGGGTAATGATAGGATTAAGGTTTAATTTATTTTTTATTAATTCGCTAATGATGTTTAATTCAATTTATAACTTGTGAAAATTATATATCATTCATTCTTGAGCAGAATTGAACGCGACTGGAGCCGTTGGAACATTCTTAATGAAATATACGGTGTGGAACTATTTCTGTTAAGAACAAAGCTACTGGAAATTCATGACAAAATCAAATGCCTGCTTGATTTTAAAACAAAATAAAAACAAAATCGTCAACTATGAAACTTTGTGAGTAAACTCACTAACTCTGGCTCATTTATATTTTTATATAAATGAGTTTTAAATTTATATATAGTAATTTTATACTGTGTGATGATTGTTTGGATGAATGGTTGATAAATTGGTTGAAAGGATTGATTAATTATATATATACAAAAAATCATTGGTTGAATATTTATTCTATTTACCATGATGTCTCATATTGAAATGAAATTAACGTTATTTACATCGATTAACATCTATGGATGCAGGGAAACAGGTTGGAGGGATCCAAGTGGATTCCTCAACATTTGTATTACTATATTTCATTAATTATGATATGTGATGTGATATATAATATGTGATTGATTATGATGTGTTTGGATAACACTAGCCCTAGAATTCTGGTATTTAAATACCGTAAAATATTTTTGAATGTAGAAAAGGAATTTGAGATTTAAAAAGAAAATTTATTTTCTAAAAAAGAAATTTAATTTCCAATGGAATTGAAAAGAAGATCTTGCTTGAATAGATAAAACAAGAAGTTGATTTTAAACGACATTTATAAATTTAGTAAAAATATTTATCTTTGGATAAATTGAAATTTAAATTCAAGTTTGAATTTATATAGAAAAGTGGAAATCGGTTTTGAGATCGATAATTCTAATTGGATTTGAATTTAGCGATTTTAAAGGAAATTATAACGAGATCTAAATTGGAAGGAATAAAAATAAGATTACCTGAATAATTTCACCATTGGAAGTTAACAAATGAAATCTGGATTTGAGATCTTATTTACCTATGTAAAATCAAACGAACTTGATTGTGTAAAAGAAATATTATTCACGATTGAAGTGAATAATGGGATATTTTGCAAATAAAATATCTATAAAAGAATTTAGGTTGGAATATTAATTCAAATGGAAATTTGAATGGGAATCAGAAATGGGAAATCGTTTCTCAAAAGAAGTCGATGGATTTTATTATGATGTCAGAAAATTTATCGAATATAGAATATTCAAAAGAGAGTTATTTATTGAAATTCGATTCTATCGAATTCAGGAAAGTATTTTTACTTTCTAGTTTAATTAAAAATTAATTATTTAATTATTTGTTCAAATTAATGAATTAAAATAATATTTTAAATTAAATTATTTCGAAAGCAAGGATTATAGCGCTATCGTTATAATCAACGTTTTTCGTAAAAGCAGTAGATTCTTAAATCGAATCCGAGAGTCACATAAGCGATGGTTTATTTGAAGTTGTTAGTTTTGACTATTTCGAAGTTGAGAATGTTGTTCAGTTAAGGTCTGAGAGGTCATTATAGCCCAACTTGATTGACTTCATGATTGACTGTGGAATGGTTAAGTCCGGTAGCGAAGATTTGTTAGTTATGCAGTTAGTTAATGAATAATTAATGAATTGAGTTATGATAATGATGTTTATATAACATCAGCTTAATCCAATCAAAGGATTTTTGGGAACGTTTTCCAAATAAAATCAGAGATATTTTCTAAGCATAGAAAATGAAATGAATTAGTGAATAGGGAATTAAGAAATGGAATATGGAAATGTTTCCGATATTAATAATGTATGTTTTCTGAATATAGAAAATAAGGATTCGTGAATATATGGAAATGTATTCCAAATTGTGATAAGAGATATTTTCTAGAACATAGAAAATAAAGAGTTTATAATATTGAAAATGTTTCCCAATAATCGGGAAAGACTAACAAATTTTGAGAAATTATCAGGAAAGATATGAGAGTAGGGAAATTAAGAAATTAATTTAAAAAGGGCCTAGTGTTGTTTGATGGTTGATCGGTAGAATTTCCATTTGGAAATAGAAACGTTGGTTGTATGGATTTTTTGCTTTGATAGTTAAATAACCAACTATCAAGGTTTTATTTAATTTTATAATCCTGTTGTCAATACAGAGAGACCGGGATCAGATTTATTATCTGAAAACTACTTTGTATTGAAATAAGCGGTATGAATCAACTTATGCTGAAGATGATTGAAGATAAAGTAAAGTGCAAGGGCTTTTCTGTTAACCCTAGGTAGAAATTGCCCAAGATGGATTAATAGAACGGTGCATTCATTTGTCCAGTCACAGGACAACTTGTATGGATGGATGTCTGACATAGTATTTCTGGATAATCACGTATGTTGATTTCTTCAAATATACTAAGCATGGTAGAGAGGAATTTATTCTCTTAGCTTAACACCCAGAGTGAATTAGTGGACGTCAATTAGTGATTTGATGAATCTGACGAGGTGGCATTCAAAGTAAATGAGGTAAGATGTTCTAAAAAGACAATCGTGACCTCAAGCCTCATCAACAGGAAATGACAAAAATCGGGCAGGCAGCATGGTCAAGTGGGTCATTCCCATTAGGGGTATTATCACCTGATCTAGAGAAATTTTATATGCTTCTTATTCTATTCGCTGCTGTATGCTTTTGGAAACGGTTATTGATCACAACGATTGTTGATAATATGCTCGGTGCACTCAAGTTAAATGAGTGACCAGTCACGTGTGGTCAGGTTGCAAGATGTTCTTGTTGAACCCAGTGTATTCTTCTCTAGAGATACACTATCGGAAGGTGGTCCCATACCATGTCATAATGGAAATCCATTCTCCAATAAGCGCCCTGCAGTTTTTGATTTTATATTATACATGGAGCATGAGATGCAATCGTTCCGCTAGATTGCAATTTATTTGATTTAAACACTATTATAATATCAGAAGAGATTTATACAAAGAATATTTTGGGTTATCGTAAGATAAAAACCATTCGTGTTTATGTATGGATCGGTCTTACGATTAACATTTCTCTTGAAAGGATTTCTGAAAGTTAATCAAATGGTGGGAGTTTACTCACACCAGTCCCATGACTGATATGACGACCCGCACCTCCTGGCTGGTGTGAACCAAACAAGAAGACTGATTTCTTTGAGAACACGACTCATCAAAACGCATAACAACATAACTTTTCATTGCTATTACAATAATTTACATCAGAGTACAATAATATCAGAGTACGAATAGATATTACACAACGGAAAAATACAATTATCAGAGAATAAATACATAGCAGTTGAAATACATCAACTAACACAACTGAAAGAAATACACAAATACAAAGTTTTCCGAATATAGCTCCATCTGTGAACCAAGATCATGTTAAATAGAAATCGGAAAAACCCAAAACTACTAGCTGCCCGTATGGAAAATATAGGCACCCAGAGTTTAGGTTCAAACAATAAACTCTAAGTAAGACATGGGACTGATATGAGAACTAAAACAGTTATTAAAACTTATTTCAAAAAAGGGTAAACTATGGGACCATGCCGTATGACATGGAACGGGTTTACTCTACATGAATATCAGTTTAAAATAAAAACAATGCAAACACAAACCAGAGGATAGAGTTTTACCTTATAATAGCCAAACATGCTTGATACGTTTAAAACAAATAATTTTATATTACTATAAGTGCATTGTGTAGAAAACAACTTTGAATATAAATGTATCAATCATAGACCGCATAGTACCCCATCCTACTATGTCGCCATATAGATTTACAACTAAAACCAAAAAGTCGCGTACCGGATATTGGATTTCCATCATGAACCAAGGCAGGGGATATTCCTTATCCGATTCGCAGCACATCTAGCAAGTATCCAGGACGTGTACTTAGGTGCGCCTCTAGGACCAGGCAGGCCCGATCCACTCTTACTTTTGTGGATTAGTTATTCCTGAGCAATACATTTCCCAGTCCTATCGGACCTACTATCTGGTTAGTATGTTGGACATCTTGGCCTTGTGCGGCAACATCGAAGGTACCTCGCTATCCATCTTCCACATAAGTAAAATATCTGGGCTCCATACCATGACACCACTCCTAGCTAGAAAGAAAAAAATGTCCTCTCTGTAGTCCTTCATCCCGTTTTTGGTTCATACCGGGGTGTGAAGCTCGCGAATTAACGCTATACACAAAGCTATGCTATATTAAAGCCATGCTTTGATGATCATCCACAAGGCCCGGTTTTTCAACAAAATCCTTGATCATTGCACCTCAGCATGCCACATTGTCAATCCATATATACCATTGATTTTCGCAAATATATAACCTCTAAGCTCGTACGTCTTAGAGAAGGGGGTTAAGCAAGAAAATAAATTCTCCGCCACCAAACAGATATATATTTAGAAGAGAACAACGAACATAGCACACAATACAATGTCAGACTTAAAATTCATTTACAAGTCCATTCTGGTTTTGAACGAAACTGAAGGCACATTATTCCTCGTCCCATATATCCAATACAGGAGAGAGGCCCTTGCATATCCAGTCAATCTCCAAGTACGTCTGGACGATCACCACTTATTACCTTGTCTTGGGTGTACAGCCTAATCAAGACATTATTAATCATCCCAACAATGTGAATATCTCCGGTCTTCAACTACTGACTTCAAATCTTCGACTTTTAGTCATCGTATCAGTTATTCAGAATGGGTTAAACCGGTCTTTTCGAATAACTCGCGTATCTTATAATCAAGTGCTATAAAAACACGTCATACGCCTCATTCCCATCCAGAATATTCTTGTATTCAAATATTCTTGGAAATCATTTCAAAAGATCTATAAAAAAAATTCACAACTTAAACCAAATTAAGGTTTATCAACTAGTCGGGATTAACGGGCCTTACCGAAGTAATCATTCATTTTATTATCCCAATCTCAACTTATTCATTCCATGGAGAAAAACTAGTAGTACTCCATATCTGACACCCATTTTGTTATCGGTAAATTTAATTACCATTAAATGTTCAAATCTAATTAAAGATTTAACTATCGCACGAAGTTAAACTGGTGGCACTCCATTCTCCAACATTTCTTGAATTCGGTAAATTTAATAACCTTATCCGCGTTTCATTCTAATTAAAGATTCATTAAAACTCAACTTAGTTTTAAACTCAAAAATCATTACTTAATGATTATTCAATTTTAGAAAATTGATCCTTTTAAATTTCTGTATCAGACTAATACTATAAGTGGAATAACGGCTAAGCCTTTTAAATTCCATAAATATTAACGGTCTTCCTTCATGGTAGCTCATCTCGATTATCATTAAATCGAATTCCACTCAATTCCAATTTAGTTTATTAAATTGGAAAGCTTCACTTTGGAAAAAAATTCCTTTAAATCTTAATTAAAAGACTTACAAATTCCAAACCATAACTTCACTGTCAATTGGGTTAAAGAATGAATGTTATTTAAAACATCGCTCACGATAAGCCCAAACTTCAATTCCATTTAATTCCAATTATATTTATTAATTGGAAAATTTCACTTTTAGCTAGGTTAAGAACAATGTTATTAAAGACACCATTCACAACAAACCCAAAATTCAAGTTGATATTAAAATACAAGGCTCTGAATAAAAATCATATCGGCTTATACTTAATATCAAATTCTGAAACCAACAGATATCGTATTGGGAATAACGATATATATATCTTCCAAATTCCTCAATGATATCAATATAATCACAAATCCAATATCAAAATATTCCTAAGATTATTTCCATTCAAATCCTTCCCAATTCATACGTTGGAAATTCTGGTTATATTAAAACCATATAATTCCTTTCAGTTCTGTACTCAAGTTGATAAGCAACTTTTTCAAATAAAATTATCTTTCATCTTTACAAAAGTGGAATATTTCAACCAAAAATCATTCCAAATCATTTATTATGATTTAATATATTTTTTCTCTATTTTTAATCATTTTAAAAAAATAGGCCCTTTTCGTGTCCATCCAAAATCGGACATCAAAACCATATTTTGATTCTTCACTGAATATTATATTAAATATTCTTTATTTTCGAATCGGAATGTGACTCAAACAATAACCATATAACTCTATTTATATGGATTTCATACATCGCTTGTATTCAACAATAGCTATAAACAACTATTAAACATCCAACTCACATCCGGAGTGCACTTACATCCATATAAGCCTTATATATATATATATATATATATATATATAACGCTTATATTGGTCTGTCAATCAATCGGTTAACATTCAATTCTATATGCTTGGGATTAGTGTAAATCAAATATCATCCCAATACCCGTGTGAGGTTTTCAACCAACAAATATTTGTATACTTGGGCGATGTGTTAAATTATCGTCCCAATACCCGTGTGGGGGTTACATCACAATCCTTGTGAACTTATCTATTATTCGAGAGACGGGTGGGTAAATTGTCATCCCAAAATAATTCATAATATAAATGTTTTATTTATCAACACTTATAATCATCATTTACTAACGATAACATTAAAACTATAAACATCCATCAATCACCAAACAAATATTTCAATCACCCGCAATCAATATATATATTCAGTCACAAATATAATAACTGTAAAAATAGTTTGAGTGAGAGAGTTCTCACCCAATATCTAAACCAAACTCCATGACACTTCTTATGTAGAATTTCCTCGTCGTGCACTCACCATTTTTACTCTCCACAACCCGAATTCACCATTCTGTCTCTACAGTTTGTATACGACCTCCAATCTTCCCCAAACATGGTCACCAACACGGAAATGACATTCCGGACAACATTTCACTAGGTCGCTTTCTCTAGAAAACACTCGAATTCGCTAGAAGTCACTGAAAACAGGTCCAGGCCAGCGTATTTCAGTCGCATTTTTAGAGCCACTCCAAACTACAAAATTTGATTTTGATATGTGCATTTCACAGAGAGAAATGAGAACTACAACTTTCGTTTATAGGGCCTTGGCCAGAAATGCACGGATTGAAAGTTGTTGAGAAAAGAAGGGAGAGGTGTGTTGCAAAACGGGATTTTTGTAAAAAAAGAGGTTTTTTGGCCAAGGTGGGGCCCACGACCGAAGGAGGGGCTTCTGCAGGCGTTCAATGGCGGTGCAGGTTGGAGGGGAGGGTGCTGCGGCGGTGGTGGGGCTCGGGGAGGAGCTATGGTGGTGGAATTGGAGATTTTAGGGGGTTTAGGGTTTGGAAAAGAGGGGGAGAGAGAGAGGAGAGGAGGAGGGTTGGCGCCATAAGAGGAGGAGTAGCTGCGGGTGGTCGGCGGCAGTGGGGAGGAGGAGCGGTAGCAACATGGGGGAGAGGCCATTAAAAAGAAAAGAGTGAGAAAAGTGAAGAGAGAAAGGAGTAAAAGAGTATAAGTAAGAGATTTCGTCTCCTTTCCTATCTGATTGCCCGACTGCAAACGATCTCCGTTTGCCTTGAATTTTAATCACATAATAGTATACGGAATTACGAATCCAACGAATCAAGTTTCGTCGGATTCCGAGTTCGTTTGACCTTCCGTTCAATTCCTTAATTATGCTCAAATTAGCTTCAAAAATGCGATTTTAGCATACGTTTTCTTCATGCACGCCCGCACGCTAACACCAAAAATTATGAAATTTTGGATTCTACCATTATTTGACGATACGAATCCAAAAAAAAGTGTCATCAAATTCTGAGATCATCTCCATAATGGTCCTTTGTAAACTGACAATAAGTTTTTCCCCAAACGGGTTTGCTTCTCAAGGCCACGTACTAACTCCGTTTTGTGTGAAATTTAAAATCTAGCCATGACTTAATGTTCCGAATCCAATAAAATTGGTCTCGTCAAATTCTGAGCTCGCTAGCAAAATTTCACCTTTTAAGGGCTATGCGATGATTTTAAAAATCGAATTTTCAAAATTTTCAAGTACTGGGCTTATAAATCAATTTAATAATTTTAATGAGTTTGGTTTAAGTCAAATAAAATATAAAAACTAATTTTAAAATTATTCTTAAATTTTAGTTTAGCAAAAGTAACCAATTTATATTTCCATATTCCTTAAAATAGCTTAAATCAAATATTTTAATTGTTTCTAAAATTCCAGGTTGTTACAATTGACTCAAAGTTTATTTTGTTTTGTTTTACCCTAAACTCTTAGGTACCCAAATTTGTACGGGTAGTCAAGTAGTTAGGATTTTTCAGATATACTTGGAGGAGCTTGGAGCAGAAGACTTCAGTATTAGATAGCTACTATTTATATTCCGCTGCGATTGTGTTGTACTCTGATAGTGGTATGTATATATACAAACATATTGTATATCAAAGTTATGTTATCTAATATATTTTATTCGTTTTGCTGTGAGATTTGTGTATTTTTCAAATATAGATATACTTGGAGGAACTTGGAGCAGAAGACTTCAGTATTAGATAGCCACTATTTATATTCCGCTGCGATTGTGTTGTGTTGTACTCTGATAGTGGTATGTATATATACAAACATATTGTATTTCAAAGTTATGTTATCTAATATGTTTTATTCGTTCTGCTGTGAGATTTGTGTTCTTCGTTTTTCTTCTATTCTAACTTTTCTTTCTATTACTCACCCTCTAACTTCTTTCTATTAATGATCTGCTAATTTCTAATGCTGGGTTAGTCGACATGGTGTTTTGTGTCCATGATCAGGATTGGGAATTGGCCAGTTCGTTACAGTGGTATCAGAGCTGAAGGTTGATTAATAACCTTGGCTATTTGGTGTGACTCAATAAATATGGGGTGAGTAGTACCCAAGAATCAGTTTGAGCGTATATATATGAGCGCGTATTTGTAGATTTGAGATAAAATTATTTTATATTGTGTTGGTTGGTTTGTTGAGCGGTTTATGAATTCTGGTCGATACAGGATATACAACTGTATCGATAGGTGTTTCTAAACTCTTGAACAAAGCAATTCAATACGGTATTGTTTTAAAATGGATAGATGAAATAAATTTGCCTAAAAAATTATTTTGATATAAAAGGAATAATTTCTGAATTATTATGGTATAGGAGTGTGTTGATTGTTACTACAATCAAATGGAATTATAAAATATTGAAATGGTTTTATATAACCAAGTATAATTTGTATATGGGTAATGTGAATAAATGAGATGAAGTAAGATTGAGTTCAAACCAGAATTTGAGAATTTAAATCCCGGATGTTTAGAAATATTTTCTGAAGTATTTTTAAAAGTAATATAATATTACTTTTAAGGATTTCTGAATAAAAAGTGATTTTAAATGTGTTTTGAAAGTAATTAAGCATTAAAATCACTTTAGTGACAAGAAAATAATTCTGATAATGGATCGCGACATTATCGTTATTCATTTTCAAGTTTCTAAGTGACGGATTGCTACCATAATAATTCGTAAATGGATATTTTGTTTGAAAAGAACAAGTGTTTTTAAAATTCAAATGTTTGAGTTGCAAATGGTTATAAAAATATGCATATAATTATATTTTTTTGAAGCAATTAGAAATGAAAGCCGGGAACTTGAATTCTGGAATTAAGTTGAACTCATGCTAGTTAAATGGGTTGGAATGGTAAAAGTGAACCAGATGGATTAAAATTTAACTTAAGTAAATTAAATAGAATTGTATTGGATTGGGAATTAGATTGGGTAGTTCATAAATTATAACAACCCAGAATTTAGGGCCAATTTAAAATTTTCATTTTAGAGATTTTAAAGGTGTTTAAATAGCTGAAATGGATTATTTTAAATAAAAATGACTAGAAATTTATTTTGATTGGATTTAATACAAATATATTTAATTTAATTATAAAAGGAATTAGAAAAAGGACGGTAGTTTGAAAAGTCAAACCTGAACTTTGACTGACTACACAGAATGCAGAATAAACCGGATTTTGGTGAAACGAAAAATATTTAAATCTGTTAATGAATATCTTTCTAACGAATCTGAAAAATCGAAGTTTCATAGCGGGAATCAAAAGTTATGGCCAAATGAATTTTCAGAAAGGTCGCTATAGAGAATATATCGCCCTTGAAAATAGACATTTTGCAAACGACCTCGGAATTCGACGAAAGTACTTTTGTTGGATCCGGGATGTAAAATTATTGCTAGGTTTCAAATTTCATGATTTTTGAAGCTAGTACGTGAACGTGGCAAAAGAAACTGTGTTTTATCAATTTCGGTCAAAATTAATTGACTGAAAAATAGTCATTTTTCAAACAGTTTCAGAATTCGATGAAATAAATTTTGTTAGGACCGTATCGTCATAAGAAAGCCAAAAATATTTTTTCTGGATTTTTCTGAGTTAATTTGTAGCCCCGGTAAATTTATTTGTACGGTTAAATTAAAATAAATGATTTATAATTTAAAACTGAGAAACGGGGGGCCAAAACGATCATTTGGGCGTACGACACATAGCTAGATGAGTTCGGAATAGGGGTTAATAGGTAAGAACGACAGTCGTTGGGCTGAAATTGGTGAAAGTTACTAAACGGGCCTTTATTGGGTAATTAAGAATTAAATAATAATTAGATAAACCTAATATTATATTATAAATAGTGTACGTCTTCTTCTTCCTCTTCCCGTTCAATTCAGCCACCGTAACCCATAAGATCTCAAATTTTCATCCTTCGATTTCTCCTTCGTTTCTCAACGAAAATCTTCATACAAATACACGTTTCGAAGAGAATTCCGAGCTCTTCGATTCCATACCCGAATCACCACCTCTCATCAACTGTAGCCGCTGCCCCACCCCCCTAAACCCGCCGCGTCGCACCCCCCTCGGCCCCACCATAGGCGTGCGCACCCTCCCCCTTCTCGGCGCTGATTCCCCTTTCGTAGCTCTCCAATCTCCAACAAACAGCACCCAAAACCGTTAACTACAGCTCACGAAATCACAAATCAAAGTTTTGAACGCTTTAGGTATGAAATTTCATTTCAGAATTTGCCGCGCTTTTAGATGTGGCAACTGCAGTTGTAAAAAGTCAATTTCTAATTTATACATATGAACTTCAAATTGAAATCTTTCAGATCCGAAACCACTGTGACTTCGAACACGAGATCTGATCGAGTTTGGACCTTCACTTCAGTCCCAAGCAATGTGAGAATTTATTTTAATTTAATTTAATTAATTTAATTATTATCCTAGCGTTATGAGAAGTTTGAATGGTAAATATCATGCTTACGATACAGATCTATTTTGTTTTGTCATATTTGATGATGGTTGGTATGTGTTTGTGATGGATAGTTTAGATACGTATGATTATCACCTCTTTTGAATCACTTGTGTCGATTTGGATTGATCTAATTTATCAATTAAAATTAATAGAAATATGATTGTCACATTCTTATGTTATCGCTTTTGTATGATTTGAATTAATCAAACTTATCGATTTATAATAAAAGAGACATGGTTTGCCATCGTTATGTTAGTGCTTTTGTTTATTTGAATTGATCTAGATTATCAATTCAACATAGAAAATAAAGATTTGTCTTTTTATTTGAATTGATCTAGATTATCAATTCAACATAGTAAATAAAGTTTACATTCTTTTTTTTATTATGTAAATAAAAGTAAGAATGTTGTATGTATATAAATTTACATTTTTTTAATGTAAATAAAAGTTAAGAAATTGTAGTGAAATGAAATTTACATTTTTATAATGTAAATTTAGACATGAATTTGGATTGAAATAAAAATTACATTTTTATGTGTAGTTTAGATGTAAATTGGAACGATGAAATAAAAATTACATTTTTATATGTAGTTTAGATGTAAATTGGAACGAAGAAATAAAAATTACATTTTTATATGTAGTTTAGATGTAAATTAGAGCGATAAAATAAAAATTACATTTTTATATGTAGTTTAGATGTAAATTGGAACGATGAAATAAAAATTACATTTTTATATGTAGTTTAGGTGTAAATTAGAATGGTAAAATAAAAATGATCTTTTTATATACTATTTAGATGTGAATTAGGACTGTAAGATAAACTTACATTTTTATATGTAATTTATATATACAATTTCACCATAAGATAAGAATTACATTTTTATATGTAATTAAAATGTGAATTTGCACCGTATGATAAAAATTACATTTTTCTATGTAATTAAAATGTGAATTTACACCGTATGATAAAAATTACATTTTTCTGTAACTAAAATGTGAATTTACACCATATGATAAAAATTACAATTTTCTATGTAATTAAAATGTGAATTTACACCGTATGATAAAAATTACATTTTTCTATGTAATTAAAATGTGAATTTACACCGTATGATAAAAATTACATTTTTCTATGTAATTAAAATGTGAATTTACACCGTATGATAAAAAATACATTTTTCTATGTAATTAAAATGTGAATTTACACCGTATGATAAAAATTACATTTTTCTATGTAATTAAAATGTGAATTTACACTGTATGATAAAAATTACATTTTTCTATGTAATTAAAATGTGAATTTACACCGTAGGATTAAAATTACATTTTTCTACGTAATTAGAATGAGGGTCTGTATTGAAATTAAAAATTACATTTTTATAATGTAACATATGATGAGAGTTTGCATTGAAATTAAAATTTACATTTCATAATGTAACATATGATGAGATTTTGCATTGTAATTAAAATCATATTTTTATAATGTAAATAGAAAGTAGAGTTTGCAGTGTAATTAAATTTATATTTTTATATGTGAATTTAGAATAGAATTCACACTGCAAATAAAAGTTACATTTTTTATTTATTATGTAATTAAGATGAGAATGTACATTGAAGTTGGGATTTACATTTTATATGTAATTTAAAGGTAGGATTTTGCAATGTATCTAAAATTTACATTTTTACATGTAAATAGAAAATAGAAATTAAATTTACATTTTTACATGTAAATGAAGAGGATGGAATTTACATTTTCAATGTAAGTAAAGAGTGAATTTAGGATGCTGTAATATTATCTTCATTTTCAAATGAATTAAAATTTAATAAGGATCGGTAGTTGTTAGAGCGTTGTTTAAATCAAACGACGTTATTACGATGAAACGATTATATATATATATATAATTAAAATTAAACGAATGGAGCGCGGTAGTTCGTGTTTTGAAATCGTACCTTTAAACGACTATATAAGAAGATCCGACCTTCGGATTTTTTTTGAAACTGTAACCGTTAGGACCGCCTTGGAAAAATCTTTCCAACAATATATATTACGTTAAAATCCAACGGTTAGATTCTGAGAAATGTAAAAATCAAAATTGGTTGAATGCAGCGCCATAGTCGCCTATTGACTCAAGACGTCGTTATATAAAAATTTAATTATTTTAAATAATTAAAATACGAAGTAATCATTATAAAGTGATACGAAGGAATTTAAATATATATATATATATATATATACGAGGATTATTTGGAAAGTCCGAGTTCTCTCATTCCAAATAATCAAATGACGTTAATTGAAGTATGAAGATGGCGTATGAAGACCGTAAATCTTCCCTCGAATGGACAACGATCGAGGCCCTGATTTGACTTGCTCCCAATTCAAGTGTCATGGTCATTGCCCAAACGTACGTGTTGATTTCACGGGTTTGGTTTTCGCTCAGACTCAGAGCATAAGCTAATAAATAGATTGTGTGTCTGACATCGTACTCCATTAAATATCATGTTATTAATCTTCTGTCGAATGTATGGATGTTTGGTGGCGGAGAATTTATTCACTTTCTTAACACCCGTTCATATATTTCGGCAAAGGATTGGTAGTGCGATATGGAGTGATGATGTGGCATGCTAAGATGCATGTGATCAAAGCTTTGTTGAAAAGCAGGCCTTGTGGGATGATCAATGTATAGCCTGTTTAGGGATAGCTTTGTGTATAGCGTGACTTCGCGAGCCTCACACACCGGCGGAGTCTAAAACGGGAGAAGGGAACGCAGGGAGAGCAGCACGTTTCTTTCTAGCTAGAAGTGGTGATTGGGCTTTAACACGGCCCGACATTTTACTTATGTGGATGATGGAATGAGGCGCCTCGGATGATAGGTCCTATAGGATCGGGAAACGTGTGTTCAGGAATAACTAATCAGCAACTCGTATGGTGGACCAGCCCTGCGGCTATCCAAGGGTTCACTACGAGGGATCCTGAGGCATTAGCTAAAGTGTCTCAAATCGGTAAGGAGCTCCTCCCTAGCCTTGACTCATGATGGAAATCCAAACTTCCAATACGAACCTACGGATTTGATTGTATTACTAGTACGGAAGCATAGTATTATGGTATCTATGTGTCCTAGGATTAATACATTTATTTTGAAATGTTTTCCATATATACTAATAATAATATTAAACTCGTATTTGCCGTATTTAGCATGTTTAATCACCATAAGGTAAAACCCTATCCTCTGGTTTGTGTTGCATTGTGTGATGGGACCTGGGTCTTATGGTGATTCCATTTTTCTTAAAAGCATAGCGTTGTTTTACGATTTACTTATTATTTGTTCTGACACTTTTATGCAGGGCAATCCATTAGAGTAAACCCGTTCCGCGTTAGCGGCGTGATTTTTGGAATTGCCTTATTAATAGTGATTGATTAATTAAAAATTCTCACACCAGTCCCATGACTGACCTGTTGTTTGTTTCCACCTTTTTGCAAACTCGGGTGCCCTCCTTTCTACACGGGCAGCCAAGTAAACAGATTCATTCTTTGCTTGGAGTCTTTCCTTTGGAGCTGCTTATTATCTTTCTTGGATTTGCTTTCGTGGATAGGTGATGACTTGGAGCTTGAAGACATCTATCACTTGCTACTATTGCATTTTTCTCTTTTTAATTCCAGACATCAAACTTGTTTCATTCCACGTTGTTTAAGTTGGAGTTGGAACTTATTTCTTTTTCTGCAAACTTGATGTAATAATTTAGAATTCTGTGACTGTGGACTTTCTGTGGTTGATGACATTATATTTCCGCTGCTATGATGTTGTTACTCTATGAATTTCCTATGCTATGTTGTATCTGTGAGTTGTATTATTGTATTTATGTTGTATTCCAAATGATTATTCCTCACTTTCATTCCGTGGAAGTTTGGGGTTATCATAGTTGGTATCAGAGCTTTGGTTAAACTTAGCTTTGGAATATAACATATTTATAGTAAATTCGTTTACATAGAATCACAATATTATATGGCTAACATTTCATGTGAATACATAATAGTCAGTCATTCCATCATCATCTTATCATCCGTCCTTTTATCTTTATCATTTCTTCAAATCACCATTATAGTTGTTCTGACTCTTTCCTTGATCGTACAGAACTAACTAAAAATGAGTACCGTTGCCGCTAGAGCTAGAGCAAGGAGGCAAAATATTGCTGAAACTGAGGAGGCCACAGTTCAACAGCCACCACCACCACCGCAGCCCTTTGATTTGGATAAGGTGGCAAAGAAGTACAAAAACCTGGGAGGAGTGCCATTCAAGGGTACTGAAATGGTGACACAAGCTCAAGCTTGGCCGAGGAACTGCGAAAAGATTTTTGGAGGATTGGAGCTGGAGGATCAGAGGAAAAGATTAGTGGCTTCATGGCTGCTACAGGAGGAAGCTCAAAACTGGTGGGACACAGTCACGGTTGGAGGGATTGCAGACAATATTACTTGGACGAGGTTTAAGGAGCTTTTCAATGACAAATACATTCCAAGACAGGAGGTAGAAAGACTGCATGACGAGTTCGCCAATCTGAAGCAAGGCGACAAGACCATCTCAGAATATGTACGAAGATTTGAAGACCTCTCCCGCTATGCCCCTGAACTGATTCAGGATGACTTTCAGAAGAACAAGAGGTTCATAAATGGGTTTGCGAGGAAGTATATTGATAGAGCCACTGCCCACATCGACCTTTCTTTCAATAGGTTGGTGGAGTTTGCTTGTCGATATGAGGAAAATGATAAGAATAATTCCCAACAAGACAGAGAAAGGAGCTTGGCCAACAATAAGAGGAAACAATCCGAGAAGAAGACTGATGGAAGCAGTTCTGGAGCTGCTAAAACCTACGATAAGTCAAAGGTGCAATGCTACAACTGCCAGAAGTTTGGACACTATAGCTAGGACTGCAGAAATCCAAAGAAGGCCCGAAGCGACGACACCAAGGAATGCTATAACTGCCACAAGAAGGGTCATATCAAGCCAAATTGTCTGCTGTTGAAAGGAGCGCAAATTGCACATGTGTATAAGGGGGCAAGTGCACCATCTTCTTCCGCACCTACTTCTTCTGAAGGAGCAGGTAAGCCTGATGTTTTAGATGGTACCATTTCTGTTAAAAACATTCCTGTTACTACCTTGTTTGATATGGGTGCATCAAGAAGTTTTATTTCTAGCAAAACGGTCCAGAAATTGAAACTAAAACAAAGAAGTCTTAAAAAACCAATAAATGTTCATAACTTTGTAGGAGGTTCTACCTCTCTAGATTTATTTTGTATGGTGCCTGTATCCTACTCATACTTCCAATTTCCATTTAACTTGATCATTATGAATTTTTCCGAGTTTGATATCATCCTCGGTCTTGATTGACTAACCAAATATGACGCTGAAGTGCTATGTTCAGAAAGAGTGGTTAAGGTGAAAACAGGATTCGGGAACACTGTTACTATACCTTGCCATGGGCCAAAATATGATAGAAAGGCATTTTGGTCTTCTCTGGAGATCACTCCTATTTCTTTAGAAAATATCTCCATGGTCAAAAATTACGCGGATGTATTTGAAGAAGTAGGCAGCCTACCCCCGCGAAGGGAAATCGATTTCAGAATTGATCTCGTTCCAAATGCAAGACCTGTAGTTCATGCTATCTGAAGGATGACTCCTAAAGAAAAGGAAGAATTGCAAACCCAAACTAAGCAGCTCTTGCGGAAAGGACTCATCCGACCTAGCTTTTCTAATTGGGGTGCAGCTGTGGTGTTTGTCCCCAAATCCGATGGTACTCTAAGACTCTGTGTTGATTACCGCGATCTTAACAAGCAAACATTGAAGAACAAATACCCCTTGCCTCGCATAGATGATTTGATGGACCAATTGAATGGAGCCAAGGTGTTTTCGAAGATGGACCTAGCCACAGGTTTCCACCAACTCCGCATAGCCGAAGAATGCATACCTTTGACCGCCTTCAGAGGTCCTGACATATTCTACGAATGGTTATTAATGTCGTTCGGTCTATGCAATGCTCCCGCCTACTTTGTTGACTTGATGAATAGGGTCTTCCGTGAGGTCCTAAATAAATTCGTCCTAGTCTTCATTGATGATATTCTAATCTATTCTAAAACTAAGGAGGAGCATGAAGGGCATTTAAGGGAAGTGTTGGAAATTCTGCGAAGAAATATTTTAAAAGCAAAGTTTTCCAAATGCACATTTTGGCAAGAGGAAGTAAAATTCTTGGGCCATGTTGTGTCAAAAGAAGGAATTGCTGTTGACCCATGTAAAATTGCCGCCATTCGAGATTGGAAGCAGCCCAGTACACCCACTGAAGTAAGAAGCTTCCTAGGATTGGCCAGATATTACAGGAAATTTGTCAAAGATTTCGCCAAGCTGTCTAGCCCATTAACAAAGCTCACCAAGAAGCATACCAAGTTCAATTGGACATTGGATTGTGAGGAGGCATTCCAAAAGCTAAAAGTGAGTTTGACCACTGCACCCGTACTAACCATCATCGATGGCAACCAAGACTTAAAAGTTTATACGGATGCTTCTCAAAGTGGTGGTCTTGGTGCGGTACTAATGCAAAGAGGAAAAGTTGTCGCATATGCAAGTCGTCAATTAAATACGCATGAGAAAAATTATCGTGTCCATGACTTAGAGTTGTTAGCCGTAGTCTTTGCTTCAAAAATTTGGAGACGTTATCTTTTGGGTGAAAAATTTGAATTATTCACAGACCATCAATCTTTGAAATATCTCTTCGATCAAAAGGATCTGAATTTAAGGCAGCAACGATGGCTAGAATTTCTGGCGGCATACGATCTTGACATCTTATATACCCCCGGGGAAAGCCAATGTTGTGGCAGACGCGCTTAGTAGAAAGGATGTCATTGTCGCAAGCCTCATCATTACCCCTTCCTTGATTGATAAAATCTCTGCTCTTCAAAAGGATGATGAATTCATTCAGAGAATGATCAAGAGAATTTAAGCAGGTGAAAACACAAACTTCCAAATAGATGGCAAGGGAATTCTTAGATTTCAAGGGCGGATTTGTGTTCCATATATCAAAGACCTAATAAGGGAAGTTTTGGATGAGGGTCACAAATCAAAGCTTTGCATCCATCCCGGTGTGAGCAAGATGTATCAAGACTTAAAGCGCACATTTTGGTGGAGATCTATGAAGAGGGATATATCCATTTATGTGAGTAGATGTCCTACATGCCAATAAGTGAAAAGTGATCAACAAAAGCTTGCGGGGTTGTTGCAACCATTGGAAGTTCCAGATTGGAAGTGGGACCAAATCTCCATGGATTTTATAGATGGTCTGCCTTGTACTAGGAAAGGAAATGACAGCATATGGGTGATCGTGGATCGCTTCACAAAATCCGCTCATTTCATACCTGTCAAGTCCACTAGAACTGCTCAAAGTCTGGGGCAAATCTATTTCAAAGAAATCGTCAGGCTACATGGGTAATAAAACTAAATCTACCATTTTCATCATAATCTGAATTAAAATTTTCATTTTCAAATTAAATAATAATCTTTTGTTTTAAATAGAGTTCCTAGTAGCATTGTTAGCGACCGTGATCGTATCTTTGCTAGCAAATTTTGGGAAGCATTCCAAAATGAGTTGGGAACGAAGTTAAATCTCAATATCGCATATCACCTTCAGACTGACGGCCAGACTGAGCGAGTGAATCGCATTCTTGAAGATCTTTTGCGAGCTTGCATACTCGATTTTGGAGGTTCTTGGGAGGATCACTTGCATTTAGTTGAATTCTCATATAACAATAACTATCAAGCAAGTTTGAAAATGTCTCCATTTGAAGACTTATATGGTAGGCCATGTAGACCGCCAGCGTGTTGGGTTGAAAAAGGAAATCGACTTGTATTGGGTCCAGACATGGTTCGAGAAGCTTCAGACAAAGTTGATTTCATTAAGAAGCGATTATTGGCTGCCCAAAGTAGACAAAAGAGCTATGCAGATGTGAGAAGGAGAGAGTTGGCTTTTGAAGTGGGTGACTATGTCTATTTGAAAGTTTCTCCAATGCGAAACAGGAAAATTAGCACCTAAATTCATCGCCCCCTTCCCTATTCTTGAAAAGATTGGCACCCTAGCATACAGAATTCAGATGCCCGACTGGTTGCCTGGAGTACACGATGTATTCCATGTATCTCAACTTCGAAGGCATTTCCATGATCCAGATCTAATTGTGGAAGAAGCAGCACAACAAGATTTTGAGATTACCCTAAGCCTTGCAGTGAGAAGGGAACCACTGAAAATTATTGGGAAGGAGACTAGGAAGCTGAGAAATAAAAGTATCAACCTAGTCAAGGTGCAATGGAGCGGTGATCCTAGAGACTGCACTTGGGAAACCGAGGAAAGTATCAAACAAGCCTACCCCAAATGCAGAGTGGATATCTCTGATTAGATTTTATTTTGAGGTACGCTTAAAAATATTTCACATTCTCTGTATTGGTTCCTACCCTTCTATTCTTCCCTTTTTCTTTTCGAGGACGAAAAGTTCTTAAGCGGGGGAGATTGTAACAACCCAGAATTTAGGGCCAATTTAAAATTTTCATTTTAGAGATTTTAAAGGTGTTTAAATAGTTGAAATGAATTATTTTAAATAAAAATGACTAGAAATTTATTTTGATTGGATTTAATACAAATATATTTAATTTAATTATAAAAGGAATTAGAAAAAGGATGGTAGTTTGAAAAGTCAAACCTGAACTTTGACTGACTACACAGAATGCAGAATAAACCGGATTTTGGTGAAACAAAAATTATTTAAATCTGTTAATGAGTATCTTTCTAACGAATCTGAAAAATCGAAGTTTCATAGCGGGAATCAAAAGTTATGGCCAAATGAATTTTTAGAAAGGTCGCTATAGAGAATATATCGCCCTTGAAAATAGACATTTTGCAAACGACCTCGGAATTAGACGAAACCACTTTTGTTGGATCTAGGATGTAAAATTATTGCTAGGTTTCAAATTTCATGATTTTTGAAGCTAGTATGTGAGCGTGGCAAAATAAACTGTGTTTTGTCAATTTCGGTCAAAATTAATTGACTGAAAAATAGCCATTTTTCAAATAGTCTCAGAATTCGACGAAATAAATTTTGTTAGGACCGTATCGTCATAAGAAAGCCAAAAATAGTTTTTCTGGATTTTTCTGAGTTAATTGGTAGCCCCGGTAAATTTATTTGTATGGTTAAATTAAAATAAATGATTTATAATTTAAAACTAAGAAACGGGGGCCAAGACGATCATTTGGGCCTGCGAGACATAGCCAGATGAGTTCAGAATGGGGGTTAATAGGTAAGAACGACAGTCGTTGGGCTGAAATTGGTGAAAGTTACTAAGCGGACCTTTATTGGGTAATTAAGAATTAAATAATAATTAGATAAACCTAATATTATATTATAAATAGTGTACGTCTTCTTCTTCCTCTTCCCGTTCAATTCAGCCGCCGTAACCCATAACATCTCAAATTTTCATCCTTCGATTTCTCCTTTGTTTCTCAACGAAAATCTTCATACAAATACACGTTTCGAAGAGAATTCCGAGCTCTTCGATTCCATACCCAAATCACCACCTCTCATCAATTGTAGCCGCCGCACCACCCCCCTAAACCCGCCGCCGTCGCACCCCCTCGGCCCCACCACAGGCGTGCGCACCCTCCCCCCTTCTCGGCGCTGATTCCCCTTTCGTAGCTCTCCAATCTCCAACAAACAGCACCCAAAACCGTTAACTATAGCTCACGAAATCACAGATCAAAGTTTTGAACGCTTTAGGTATGAAATTTCATTTCAGAATTTGCCACACTTTTAGATGTGGCAACTGCAGTTGTAAAAAGTCAGTTTCTAATTTATACATATGAACTTCAAATTGAAATCTTTCAGATCCGAAACCGCTATGACTTCGAACACGAGATCTGATCGAGTTTGGACCTTCATTTCAGTCCCAAGCAATGTGAGATTTTATTTTAATTAAATTTAATTACTTTAATTATTATCCTAGCGTTATGAGAAGTTTGAATGGTAAATATCATGCTTACGATACAGATCTATTTTGTTTTGTCATATTTGATGATGGTTGGTATGTGTTTGTGATGGATAGTTTAAATACGTATTATTATCACCTCTTATGTAATCACTTGTGTCGATTTGGATTGATCTAATTTATCAATTCAAAATAATAGAAATATGATTGTCACATTCTTATGTTATCGCTTTTGTATGATTTGAATTAATCAAACTTAATCGATTTATAATAAAAGAGACTGGTTTGCCATCGTTATGTTAGTGCTTTTGTTTATTTGAATTGATCTAGATTATCAATTCAACATAGAAAATAAAGATTTGTCTTTTTATTTGAATTGATCTAGATTATCAATTCAACAGAGTAAATAAAGTTCACATTCTTTTTTTTTATGATGTAAATAAAAGTAGGAATGTTGTATGTATATAAATTTACATTTTTTTAATGTAAATAAAAGTTAGGAAATTGTAGTGAAATGAAATTTACATTTTTATAATGTAAATTTAGACATGAATTTGGATTGAAATAAAAATTACATTTTTATATGTAGTTTAGATGTAAATTGGAACAATGAAATAAAAATTACATTTTTATATGTAGTTTAGATGTAAATTAGAATGATGAAATAAAAATTACATTTTTATATGTAGTTTAGATGTAAATTGGAACGATGAAATAAAAATTACATTTTTATATGTAGTTTAGATGTAAATTAGAACGGTAAAATAAAAATGATCTTTTTATATACTATTTAGATGTGAATTAGGACCATAAGATAAACTTACATTTTTATATGTAATTTATATATACAATTTCACAATAAGATAAGAATTACATTTTTATGTGTAACTAAAATGTGAATTTACACCGTATGATAAAAATTACATTTTTCTATGTAATTAAAATGTGAATTGACACCGTATGATAAAAATTACATTTTTCTATGTAATTAAAATGTGAATTTACACCGTATGATAAAAATTACATTTTTCTATGTAATTAAAATGTGAATTTACACCGTATGATAAAAATTACATTTTTCTATGTAATTAAAATGTGAATTTACACCGTAGGATTAAAATTACATTTTTCTATGTTATTAGAATGAGGGTCTGCATTGAAATTAAAAATTGCATTTTTATAATGTAACATATGATGAGAGTTTGCATTGAAATTAAAATTTACATTTTCATAATGTAACATATGATGAGATTTTGCATTGTAATTAAAAATCATATTTTTATAATGTAAATAGAAAGTAGAGTTTGCATTGTAATTAAATTTACATTTTTATATGTAAATTTAGAATAGAATTCACACTGCAAATAAAAGTTACATTTTTTTTATTTATTATGTAATTAAGATGAGAATGTACATTGAAGTTGGGATTTACATTTTATATGTAATTTAAAGGTAGGATTTTGCAATGTATCCAAAATTTACATTTTTATATGCAAATAGAAAATAGAAATTAAATTTACATTTTTACATGTAAATGAAGAGGATGGAATTTACATTTTCAATGTAAGTAAAGAATGAATTTAGGATGCTGTAATATTATCTTCATTTTCAAATGAATTAAAATGTAATAAGGATCGGTAGTTGTTAGAGCATTGTTTAAATCAAACGATGTTATTACGATGAAACGATTATATATATATATATATATATATATATATATAAGTATAATTAAAATTAAACGAATGGAGCGCGGTAGTTCGCGTTTTAAAAATCGTACCTTTAAACGACTATACAAGAAGATCCGACCGTCGGATTTTCATGAAACTGAAACCATTAGGACCGTCTTGGAAAAATCTTTCCAACAATATATATTACTTTAAAATCCAACGGTTAGATTCTGAGAAATGTAAAAATCAAAATTGGTTGAATGTAGCGCCATAGTCGCCTATTGACTCAAGACGTCGTTATATAAAAATTTAATTATTTTAAATAATTAAAATAGGAAGTAATCATTATAAAGTGATACGAAGGATTTTAAATATATATATATATATATATATACATGAGGATTATTTGGAAAGTCCAAGTTCTCTCATTCCAAATATTCAAACGACGATAATTGAAGTATGAAGATGGCGTATGAAGACCGTAAATCTTCCCTCGAATGGACAACGATCGAGGCCCTTATTTGACTTGCTCCCAATTCAAGGGTCATGGTCATTGCCCAAACGTACGTGTTGATTTCACGGGTTTTGTTTTCGCTCAGACCCAGAGCATAAGCTAATAAATGGATTGTGTGTCTGACATCGTACTCCATTAAATATCATGTTATTAATCTTTTGTCGAATGTATGGATGTTTGGTGGCGGAGAATTTATTCTCTTGCTTAACACCCGTTCATATATTTCAGCAAAGGATTGGTAGTGCGATATGGAGTGATGATGTGGCATGCTAAGATGCATATGATCAAGGCTTTGTTGAAAAGCAGGCCTTGTGGGATGATCAAAGTATAGCCTGTTTAGGGATAGCTTTGTGTATAGCGTGACTTCGCGAGCCTCACACACCGGCGGAGTCTAAAACGGGAGAAGGGAACGCAGGGAGAGCAGCACGTTTCTTTCTAGCTAGAAGTGGTGATTGGGCTTTAACACGGCCCGACATTTTACTTATGTGGATGATGGAATGAGGCGCCTCGGATGATAGGTCCTATATGACCGGGAAACGTGTGTTCAGGAATAACTAATCCGCAACTCGTATGGTGGACCGGCCCTGCAGCTATCCAAGGGTTCACCGCGGGGGATCCTGAGGCATTAGCTAGAGTGTCTCGAATCGGTAAGGAGCTCCTCCCTAGCCTTGACTCATGATGGAAATCCAAACTTCCAATACGAACCTACGGATTTGATTGTATTACTAGTACGGAAGCATAGTATTATGGTATCTATGTGTCCTAGGATTAATACATTTATTTTGAAATGTTTTCCATATATACTAATAATAATATTAAACTCGTATTTGCCGTATTTAGCATGTTTAATCACCATAAGGTAAAACCCTATCCTCTGGTTTGTGTTGCATTGTGTGATGGGACCTGGGTCTTATGGTGATTCCATTTTTCTTAAAAGCGTAGCGTTGTTTTACGATTTACTTATTATTTGTTCTGACACTTTTATGCACGGCAATCCATTATAGTAAATCCGTTCCGCGTTAGCGGCGTGGTCTTTGGATTTGCCTTATTAATAGTGATTAATTAATTAAGAATTCTCACACCAGTCCCATGACTGACCCGTTGTTTGTTTCCACCTTTTTGCAAACTCGGGTGCCCTCCTTTCTACACGGGCAGCCAAGTAAACAGGTTCATTCTTTGCTTGGAGTCTTTCCTTTGGAGCTGCTTATTATCTTTCTTGGATTTGCTTTCGGGGAGAGGTGATGACTTGGAGCTTGAAGACTTCTATCACTTGCTACTATTGCATTTTTCTCTTTTTAATTCCATACATCAAACTTGTTTCATTCCACGTTGTTTAAGTTCGAGTTGGAACTTATTTCTTTTTCTGCAAACTTGATGTAATATTTTAGAATTTTGTGACTGTGAACTTTCTGTGGTTGATGACATTATATTTCCATTGCTATGATGTTGTTACTCTATGAATTTCCTATGCTATGTTGTATCTGTGAGTTGTATTATTGTATTTATGTTGTATTCCAAATGATTATTCCTTGCTTTCATTCCATGGAAGTTTGGGGTTATCACATAAATTGAAGGTGAATAAATTGTTTTATAGTCAATTTGGATGGGTGTGAAAGTTTGTGTGTTTATTATGAATTGGATGTGAAAATATAGATTAAAAATCATTCAAAGCAAAATGGAATGCGGTTATGAAGGTTGATTTAATCTAATTATTGAAACTTACCTATTGAATTGAGTGAGTATAGGTGCATGGAACCATTTGCTTGATCTTGGCTGTGTAAACAACATACGAATTATGCGAATTCGATTAATAATGCTTATATAAGGTACGCCTACGCAAAAATACAAAAATTTGGTTTTGAATTTATTTTCCAGCCGTGTGGTCGACGTATATATATTTGTTGATCCTGTGATATCACAGAAGTCCCTCCGTGCAGGGGAGACTATAACGTCCCGTAACTTTGGTAGTCGCATATTTAATTTAATTTATTTTATTATATTATATATTTATTTATAATATTAATGAATTTAAATTATATATTCCATTTATAAAACGAAGCTCGAACGTTATAATTTATATATAATTATAAACGAACTAGAAATGGCGCGGTAGTTCGTAAATTTCATTCTGAACTTCAACTGAATATACAGAATTCGTTTTAAGTCGGAATTTTGTGAAACTAGAAGCGTTTGAATCGATTAGATTATATTTTTCTAGTAAAAGATAAAAATCGAGATTTCATGTTATAATTTGTTAGTTATGTCCAGTTCAAATTTTAAATTAGTCGCTATGGAAATCGTTATTAAATTATAACGTTTATTTAATAATTTAAATAGGGTTTTTATTATAATTTGCATATCGTTTAGTTCGAGAATGTAATTGTTGAATTTAAGATATATTTTGACCCATTTTCTGGTTATATAAGAAATCAGTTGGGGAAATACAATAATAATAATTTATTTTTAATAGATTTGTTTTAGGTTTAATTTTGTTGTTATAAGCATATGAACATAAATTCATGACATAAAATATGGACACACAACATAATAGATTAAGGGTTATTAGTTAAAAGTGCTAGGCCAAATGCGAGTATACAAAGAAAAAATCCTGGGTTGTGCATAATTGAATTATAAACGGTTGAATTCGAATTAACTAATTACCCGCTTATGTTTTTAGAACTTATGGGTTTTACATTTGAAATGGAACTGTGTTTTGGTAAAGGAACTTCTATTACCCACTTATGTGTTTTACCAATATAACTTGTATTGGTAAACTTGTATTGAAATCCATGATAAGTGGTTAAATCACCAATCAGAATATTCAGTTCAATCTTTCCATCCAACCAGACAAATCTAAAAAGGAACTTCTATTACATTTCTAGAGCCATTTGTTTAAACTAAAGAAAGCATAAAATGAAAATCCCAGCACATTGAAAAGTATTTTTGTGCGGCTTGGTTATGGTTCTCTAATTAAACCAAACTTCATGTTATGAACGCCAAAATTTTTCCAGCATCACGGCTTCCATCACTAGTAAATTTGTTCTGAAAAAGAAAAAAAAATGAATTCAACAGAATCGAAACAGATATATATATATATATATATATATATGTATATATGTATATTCATACATCAATGAACAGGAAAGTGGAATCAAATCTTTAGACCAAATATATACAACATTGAAACAACAAATCAAACAGCTAAGAAAAAAGTAAAATATACCATCAAATCTGTAAAATCAAAACAGATCTTCATATATATATATATATATATTCAGAAATCTTTTATACAAACCTATAAACTATCCTGCTGTTACCATATCAAAATTAAAATCTGAAATCGAATGTGATAGTTGTACTCAGACAGTACAATAAAAATAAGACAAGACAATGTAAACTACTTAATAGCTGAATCAAATCTACATCAGGGCAGTTCAATCCATGTACATATCTGAGCAACTAGTACGTGAAGTTCTAACAAAAGCCTTCACACATCACTGTTAAGTACCCACAACCATCAACATATCAATCACAAACAGTTCGATCATAGCAGAACCGAAATATCACCTAGGATATAAGCACATCTAAACCTAACCTATGATATTACCATTCGAGACTGACAGCGATCTTATCTGATCATTTCTAGTATAAATATAGGTCGCGCATCACAATTCTTTCCCAGAAAAAACCATGAACAAAGTAAAACCGAATTCAACCCACAAAGAAATCAAAACAGAAATTAATTCAAAAATAAACTTATCTGTACTGTGATGGAATCCCTGATGTTTTAGTTCGAACCGAAGAGCTAGGGTTTGGTCTTGGTCTTGTTCTTCGAAGGTCCTTCGTGGGTGGCGGAGCGGCTGCAGTAGAAGGCAAAGAGGGGGACTGAAGTGTAGACGCATTCGATTTCGTTGGAGGGAGCAACGATGGAGGAGGGGATGGGTTTCGGCATGGAGGGTTTTCCTTCTGTTTCTTTTTGGAGGCGGCGGATTTGTTTGGAGAAATGAGGGGGGGCGATGGTTAGGGTATAGAAGAGGGGTGCGGGCTTGAACTAATGGGCTGGACCGGTAAAGTAAGGCCCAAATATTAATTAAAAATTTAAGTTTATTTAATTTATAGGTCCATATAACTTAGAATATTGATATCGAGTAAAAACGTGGTCAGAATTCAATGAAACAAAAAGCATCGGAACCGTGATGACGAGTACTATGCGATGGAAGGGAACCAAGCAGGGCAGACATCAGCTGGATTTTTCAGTTAAATTAAAAACGCCGTTTAATTTAACTGAAACGAGCTGATTTAACGACATAATCAAATCAAGGTGAGTTAAACTCACTCAATTCTCCCCACTTATATTTTATAAGTTGGGTTTTTATTCCTATATGCTATGGTTGGTAATGATTTGACTAGTTGATGATATATATTCACATATCGTTTGAACTGATGAAATTAAACGTCGTTTAATTTCATTGAAACCCAAATCGTTATTTTTAACGATTAGTTCCAATTGAGGTAAGTTACCTTATTGGTCACGTTTATAAAGTAAACGTGTTTTAATAAATGAATTGTTTTGGTTGATTGTTGTTGTTGATATTGAATTGTCGTTATAGACTGTCATGGGACCATTATTTATTTGAATTGAATTGTTTGATTAGATGGTTGGTTTGGTTATTGAATATTGACTTGAAATTCACAATTTGTTTGGTTTAAACCAATGGGTACTATTGGTTGAGTAATTGTCAATACATGGCCTATGTATTAACCGTTTTATAAATATCGATCTACCATCAGGTAAATCGACGAGATAAAGTTATAAAATTTATTTTATAATTGAAAATAGATTTTTAAATCTATTATGTTGAATTAAAGTTTGTAAAAAGGAAGAATATTTATTATTTATTAATCGAGTTTATAATAAATTTTTAAATGATTTTATAAAGGAAATTTTCTAATATTTATCAGATTCATAAGTGAATAAGTAGAAATTAACTTAATGTTATAGATTTGAATAATCATTTTGAGAGATAATTAAAAGAAATGATTTAAGTTAATTATATTATTAGTTAATTTAAATAAAGAATTATTTGGAATTGGCTAATGAGGTAGTCATGTTTTGGATTGACAAAAATCATAGCAATGAAATGTATTGTTTAAAGAAGTAAAAGGAGAGGGGATATTTTAGTAAGTAAATTTGTGATCAATGGATTAAGAAACAATAGTTATAATCGAGGATAAGAATTTCAAAAAGGGCAAAAGTTTATAAAGTAAAATAAATAGTAATGAGGCATGTTTGGAATTAGAATAAATGTCGGGTTTTGAATTACAACTGATGTCTACCTAAAGATAGGAACGTTGTTGATCAAGGTTTGAGAGGTAAATAAATACCCCAACTTGAACGACTTCAGGATTATCTGAGGGTGATATTTGTTTGTAATTTGAAGAGGGTGAAAATAATTTATTATTTCCACATGAGAAATAATAACGCGATATAAATAGAAGAGTCGAGAATATATAATGTGATATCCCAGGTAACGGAAGTGGATAGATTGGGCATTTAGATATGTAATGATATTTCTGAAGTAAAGGAAATATAAGAAGATTATGTGAAATGAAAAAGGTATTTCCGAAGTAAAAGGGAATTGGAAAGTTAAGTTTGAGAATGGATTTACTCAAAAAATGGAAAAAGGGAGTTAATTTATTCAGTAATGAAATCAAAGAAGATTTCATAACTTAAAATTTATGAATGATAAGATGAGTCGTTTTTCCAATATGGATAATGAGAAATAAAATAGTAAATGGTTTTTAAGTGATAAAAGAATAAAGAATTTAATATGATATTTTCTTAAATATGAAAGTGGAATAGTTTGAAATAATGATCTTACGTCAAATAAGTTATATTTGAAATGTTGAAATATTTAAGGATTTGAGATTAACTATCGTTAATTGTTTTTAATTAAAGAGGCCATGTAGTGCTGGTACTGAACTGGTAAACTCATGTTATTCTCACAATTATTTATTTGATAATTAAATCACCGACTATCAAACCTGACCCATACAATCGTTGGTACGGAAAGACTGGGATCGAATTTATATTCGAAAACCATTCCGACTAGCGAATACGTGAAAGGAGATTATTGGAGAGAGAGAGAAATTAAAGACCGTCAATCTTCATGAGTGGAAGAACTACTGATTGAATTTCTCTGGTTTAGCGGCCGGAGATATTTCAACAGTGATTCTGTCGTGAGTGAAATGTACGGATTGCAAGGACTACTCGCTACTGATCTATAGGGTGATTCCTAGGATGCAGTAGGAGGGTGCTTTCGGTTCATCCTGTTCCTGGATGACTTGAATGGACGAATGTTTGACAGAGTATTTCCAAAAGAATTACGTACGTTGATTTCTTCAAATGTACTTTAGTTGGTGGCGGAGGGCGACGGTTCTCTTAGCTTAACAACCAGAGTATTTTTATGGATGTCAATTAGTGATATCTGGCGGATCTGACGAGGTGGCATTCAAAGAAATTGGTGGCCAGATGTTTTAAGTTAATTCAAACCTCGAGCCTCACAACCGGGAAATGACAAAAATCGGGCAGGCAGCATGGCTATGTGGGTCGCTCCCATTAGGGTGTATAATCACCTATCTAAAGAAAATCCATTTGCTTCTTTAATCTATTTCAATGCTGTCCCTTTTCGGGAAACGGTTGCTGATCCCAACCGTTGGTGATATACATTCGATACACTCAAGCGAAATGAGTGGTCAGTCATGTATTGGCCAGGTTACAAGATGTTCTTGTTGAACCCAGTGTATTCGCCTCTAGAGATACACTAATCGGCAGGTTGTTCCATACCTTGTCCTAGTTGGAATCCAATCTCTAGTAAGCGCATGCGGTTTTGATTGTATACTATATATGTGGAGCGTGAGATGAAAGCGTTCTACTAGATTCTATTTACTTGTATTTAGACACTATTATAATATCAGAAAAGATATTGATTTCAAAAATGTTTTGGGTTATCATAAGGTAAAAACCGTCTGTATTTATGTGTGGATTCGATCTTACGATTACTCTTTTCTTTTCGAAGAGATTTTGAACTATAAAATCAAGTTGAATAATTCCCCTTAAACTTAGTGTGTTTATCTCACTCTGGTTCACCAGACTGACCCGTTATTTGAAATGCTCAGGTTAGCTCGGGTTTGCAGGTTCAGGTTATTGGACACTACGAAAGGCGTGCTGTAGAAGTCCAGACATATTTAGTGTTATTCCGCTGTGCTGTATATGAGGGAAGATTATTATAACTATCCAGATGTGTTAATGTACTCTGATGATTGTAAGTTTTATTTAAAGCTCTCAATAAAGATCTATTTCTATATTATATTTTGTTTAGCTGCGATGTGAGACTTTGTGTTTGTGTTGGTTCTTCTTCTTCTTCTATTCTTATATTTCTTTCTTTCTTACCTCACCCTCTAATTTCTTTCATTAACAATCCAGTGCTTTCGGTGTATGGAAGGTCGACATGACATACGGTAAAGGTATTTATGTCGATTTTCGTGGCCGAAAACCCCGGGTCGTTACAGAGACTCTACCGAATTTTTTCGAAAATTTAAGGAGTTAGAAAATTTTCAAGATTTTTGTTAACAGAAAAAATTGGTATTTGGATTGAAACTAATTGGGTCAGTTGGAATTAAATGACTAGAAATAAAACAGAAGATTTCAAGTTAATAGGTTGAAGCTTTTTTCCTACCTTAGGGACAAAATTCTTTTAAGGGGGAGGAATGTAATGGCCCGGTTTTTTTACTGTTTAATTCTGAACATTTATTTTGTTTTAAATGTTGTATTAAAAGTATAAATGGAAACTTATATCGAATTTATTAATTAAAATGACTTGAATGTATAATTTACAATTAAATTTAAAACGAGCTCATAATGTCGTTGTAGTTCGTAATTTAACGTTTTGAACTTCAATAGGATATACAAAATCCAATATAAGTCGGACTTCTTTGAAACAAGAAACGTTCAGTTCTATTTGGTTATATGTTTCTAATGAAAGAGAAAATCGAGATTTCATCTTATAGATTGTGAATTATGTCCAATTCAAATTTTAAAAGAGTCGCTTTGGAATCGTTTATGTATTATAACGATATATTATTTAAACAAATCAGATTTTAAGCAATTCGAACGTCGTTTTAATTTGAAATATCATGTTTAAAATCCTGATATGTTTACTTTGGAGCCACATGATGTTCTACTCGAATATATACGATAATAATTTATTATTGTTAAATAGAATTGTTTTTGAATTTATTTATATTTTGATCGATCTATTTAAGGTTTGAAAATAGTTTTTTTTGCAAACAACCTCCGTTTCCAATGAAATTAGTTTCATTAAATCCGCATTGTTAAATTATTGTATGAAAATAAATTTTTTGGCGATTCGATGTTGTATGTGATAGTAGCAGCTATAAACACGCAGCTAGTTTGCATATCAATTAATTAAAAGAATTTAATTGGATTTAAAAGGAATTTTTGTGTAACTTGAGATGACGATCGAATTAAGAGGAAACCAGTTTCATTGAATTCATATTGACGTTTAGAGTCAGGATATATATAGTTCGTCATTTTTAAAAAAGTCGGATAATTTAGTGTTCAAGATAGCACTGTTTAACGTATTAAATATTATTGTTTGGATGTACGAATTTAAAACGCTTAGAAATAAATTTATTGCATACATTCAAATTAAATCTCGAAACCTGTCTTAGCATGTTTAAAATAATGGTTAAAAATAGAAACGTCTGCCATAGTTTTTTTCTTTAAGTCCAAAAAGGTAAGATATTTTATATAAAATGATGTTGCTTTTAGAATGTCGTGGAATAAAAATTTATGCATGTACCAAAGTCCTTATCATATATCAAAGCACAATCTTGGTCAGAAGAAAAATAATGTGTATTCAATATACCAGACATACTTAAAATATGTACATACATATAAAACCAACTCATTCATATCTTTCCCTTTCAGACAAAGCACATGGCCGTACATAGGGCTGTCAACGGGTACCCGAAAAATCCGATATCCGTCCGCATCCGTATCCGAAAATACGAAATATATCTGTTATCCGAGATGCGGATACGGATATCCGATATCCGAAAATCATTTCGGATACGGATATGGTTATAGTGGTATCAGTATCAGAAAAATATCCGTCCGATTTTCTGACATGTGTATGTATGTATATATATTATATAATTTTTAATTTATATTTAAGATTAAATTAATATTTACATTTCCTTAAAATAGCTAACCTAAACTCAACTATTTAATTATAAAGAAATGTTGTATTTTGTATTATGCAACATTTTAAATCATGTACTCATTTTATTTTGTGGTATGGTTATAATTAAAACATAATTGTGTATGTACTTCTATGATTTATGTTTTGTTTTATTTTAGTCTTAGGGTTGTGTATTTCATGTTTTGAACACTTTATCTCTTAAAATATTTGTTGTAAGAAATTTATTTGATTGATGTTCTGCTTGTAATTTTTAATTAGATGTATTCACATTTTAGAAAAAAAAATTATAAGCCAAATTTGTATGTGAGTGATGTATTTGTAAATTTTTATTGTTTTATTTTCGGATATATTTTCGGATATTTTTCGGATAACCACATCAATGTACAGTTTTAAGTTTCGGATACGGATATTTCGGATATTTTCGGATATCCGAAAATATCCACGGATACGGATATTTTTAACTGGTATCCGCGGATATCGGATACGGATTTGGATACGGATTTTCATTTTCGGATACGGCACTATCCGTATCCGACTGCATCCGTTTACATCCCTAGCCGTACAAGCTTATCCTATCTAAACAAATCATGATCTGTGTTTTCTGTCTTTTTACGGCACACGCAGTAGGACACGTGGATTTATTTTCAAACATTTCGGTTTGACCTTCTTGCCTTCGTTCAGATTATAACCCATTTCCTTCGTTTATTATAAAACCAACTAGTGTGTAACCCGTGCGTTGCACACGATAATGTTATATAATATAGTTTCTAAAATTTCATTGTTAAAATTGGAAATTTATTGTACAACATACGATGAATTCGACAAAATAAATATAATATAAATTACTATTATTGTTGTTTATATATGGTATATGTTGTGTAACTTATATCTTTTGAAGTAAAATAGTAGTTTTATTGCTCTTACTACTATGTGCAAATATTCTTATTGAAATTGACATATTATAATTATTTTAGATGAATTAACAAATGTTATTTAACTTATTTCTTTTATATATGTTAAATTTGAAATTATTTAATTAGTTAAAATATGTTGACTTAAGAATAAATAATATGAATAAAATAAAAAATATTTTGTAATAAAATTATAGAGATTTTGATGCGAAGTTATTTGAAGTTATAAATAAATTATTTTTAACGTTGAGTATGATAAATTTATTATTTATGTACATAAATGATTATAGTTAATTTACAAATTAACTTTGTTGTTATTGTTCATGTACATAGATATATGTATGTGATTTATATAGTTAAACACAAATTTAGTTATTGTTTTTATTAGCATGTGTGTTATAAATATACGTCTGATATATAGAATATTGAAATACTTTAAATTTGAGATTTTGTAAGCAATTTAAATACATAGATCTGAATGTGAAAGATTTGGAAATAGTCGATGAAGTTGTACATAACTATATAAATGTCAAAATATGGATATTTTAAATCAAAACCAGAATTCTGCCACGCATATAAATTTATTGAGATAAATGAATAATAATTTAATTTTGTTAGTATTATTCATGTATACTATTTATGATATCTGGATTATACATCTTTATATTTAAATGAAAAAATATTTGACTATTTTTTTAATATGGATATGACATACAAATTGAACCATCACATTTAATGATTTATAACTGAATTAATGAATATTTATTAATTAAACTTATCCAAATAAATTAAAACCAAAATTACATGGTTAATTAAAAATATATAAATGTAAATGTACAAAATTATGTGACATTAAGTCGGGTAATGTAAGCAACTATAGAAATTTCAGAATGTATTCACTTTTGTTAAAATAAGAATTTCACAATTAATACATCAATGTATCGATGTAGATGAATCATAAATTAAATTTGCAATCATTCCTTACGTACATAATTATACTATGTGACTAGTGTATTTGTATATCGAAATGAATTTTATATCAATTTATTATGTAACTGAGCAGATAATGCATGAGGTCCAGAAGAATTAATTTGTTTTTTAAAAGATGCAAAAGGAGTAAAATTATATTATAGTAAGTGTCACACAGCGTTATAAAATGTCGTTGAAGGCAACTTATTTGTTTTAATTTTTTTTAGCAAATTCAGCTTGCCCAAATATAAATAGAAACCTGAAAAATAACAGATGCATCCATGCATATGAGTAATTTAAGTATAATGTATAGGCTACCAGCAGTCAGCAGAGCATGGTTGTTTATTAATTGGTTGCAGTTGAATACACTCCAAAACAATGGTGATAAAATACAGTGCATGCATATGTCTTAGTAGTTTATCAGTTTAAGGCGTAAAGAACATAATCAAATTCCTTCTATAATCCTATGGGTGAGGTAACTACACAATATATAAGAGACAACTGAAGAAGGTAAAAAAGCTGAAGCAATGAGTACGAGAAAATATAATCTCAAATGGGAGACACAGATAATTGTAGAAAATGCAAAAAAAGTCGTTCTCATGTTATGCCTATGTAGTGTTGCTATCCCTACATTCATTTTGATATCAATGTGTGGTCAATAATTCCATCAATACAAATGATGTGGTCAACGAATGCTTTAGGATATTAAAAGAAACATAGATAGTCATGGAATCAAGTTACGTGATGAAGCATGATTTTTGAGTAATAAGATGAAATTATTATTTTTCGTCATA
This sequence comes from Allium sativum, assembly GCA_030737875.1. Lineage (NCBI taxonomy): Eukaryota > Viridiplantae > Streptophyta > Magnoliopsida > Asparagales > Amaryllidaceae > Allium > Allium sativum. Next base: position 232,194,507 of record CM060924.1, on the reverse strand, counting down.
TTAACTTGGTAGGAAATTGATTGTAAAAGCAAGTTTTTGCAACTGCAGCACAAAACTGGCTACCAGCATCGTTTGGGTTTAAAACCTACTCCGTTATTCTAGCTACTTTGTCGAGTTTGTGAACCGTTCACAGCCTCTAACAATGCAGCACTGCCTAATTTACCTATTTCAATGAACGTATTTAATATGTAATATGCACTATGAGAAATACAATTAGTAATAGCTTTACATCAAAAACATTGATAACTACGCCTTCTTAAAGTAGAAATAAAGTGACAACTTCATAGGCACCTGATGCTTTAACATGCTGCAGAAAAAGAGAGTTTTCCATTAAGCGTGTCAATAATTATCACAAGCGAAAAGAATCAAGACTATTCTGTGAAAAAAGAGATGTAAATTTTCAAACATCATGATATCTAGCGTCAATTAATAATGTAACATAGAACTCTGATCTTTTCTCCTAACTCTTGTATTTTTTGGTACTGCTTTTACTGAAAGAGTAAAAAAAAAAAAAAACTATGGTTTTTTCAGTAGTCCGTGCATTTTAAAATACATTTATGTTTTGGAAGCACAGAGGGAAAAAATATTTTGAAATGACAATTATTAAAAGGTTTGTTAATGTCTCTTGAAAAAAAACTACTGATTTAACATACTCCCAAACAAATAAAAGCGCTCTAGACAATAGGCTAAGCAAATGTTTAAGTAATATATGAATGTAGACCAATGGAGTCCATCATAATCAGTTTATGGGATCAACACCAGCTCCAATCAAATCATTCAAATCTCCATTAGAGGCAGCTTTGTTTACTTCGAGTTGCTTGATCCAAACATTTGATCACTGCCTTGAATAATCAAATGGAGATCGTTTATCCTGCTTCATCTGCACAAAACAAATTAAGTGTTAGCTTATAAAATAAGCTATGTGGTTCAGTAGTAATATGGTTTTCTCAATGCCATCTTTACTAACTCTAACACCCTCCTAAAAAGTTCTGAAAAGTGATAATCATGAAACTGAAGTAATAAAACTAAGAACTTAAAGCATGATAATTTAATACCAACGTGCCACGGCAGACTAAACATTACGGGTGAACAACATTTCCTTATTCCACGATCACTTCTCCAGGTAAGAAAAAATCATCATGCAGCTCGATTGCATACATTTATATATTCATTGGTTGAGAAAAATGAAAAGTAAAATCACATGACTTCCTCACTATCACCAGATTTCTATTTTGTTCATGAAAATGAAACCTAGATGCATTAAAAAGGTTGGTGATCTTTTTTTAATCGAGGATATGCAGAGTTTTACGAATGTGGTAAAATTTACAATCCGGTGAATTAATTCTGAAGAGCATCTTGGAAACATGGAACATTTTCTATGTTAGGTTGTACAAATTATGCGAAATTTTCTAACAGTCAACAAAATAAAAAATTCAGCATCACCCGAATAAAAGACAAATCATGGATATTGAGAATGCAACATTTATCCACTTACCTTTGCAAGAGTCGACACAGTTATATCTTGAGGAATAGAAGCTTCTTTACATTCAATATCGTACTATATGCACACGTGCTCTTTAATTTGATCTCATACATCTCTTCCAAGTTTATTCCTATTGACATATCTTTATCAGATCTTTTATCTTATCCATAAGTCTTTCTGTTTTTTAAAACCATTTACAATCGATGCATCCCTGTTACCCTTAAGATAAGCTCCATGAACAGCAGGTGTTGACTGCATGTACATCTCCCTTAGCCTATTTAAAAAAAATGAGTTCATTAGTGTTATATAATTATATAAGTCGACCTTCTATAAGGATACACTATTCATTTAATGAAAAACAAAAATATCCTTGAAGCTACAACTTAACTTGAATAGATTTCATGAAGATGCCAGTGTAGTCAATAGCAAATAACACAAAATAGTGCAAGGCTTGCGCTATGCGCTATTTTGCGCTATGCGCTATACACTTGAGTGGTGATTGGTATGATGGTAAAAATATTTGAAGCAAGTTATTAAGAGCTATAGCCAAAAATAAGTATAATCTAGTAAAGAATGTCTTTATGGGAGAATAATTGCACTAAATAAGGAACTAAAGTCACATTCGAATTTTCATTTATAGATTTACTTAAACAGTTGAAAACCCAAACGCAGTAGTGGCATAATTTCACGTGGCTTTTTTTCAGTTTCAAGACTATTTTTTTTTTTTGCTGTTATAAGTCTCAAAAGTTACTTTATTTGTTATTACTTTAGAATACTGATCTAAATTTTATAAAGTTTCTTATTTATAAAAAAACCGTAAATGAGTCAAACTGAGTGTTCAAAATCGAAAGGTTTCAAAAAATAAGGAGTTAACACCTTCAGACAACATGTAATACAGTAGTATGAAGCCTAATTTCATATTGCATGCAAATACACATTTATCTTCCCAGTAATTGGACTGCTCAAAAAGCTATATATTAGTTAAATTTTTACCAATAGAACCAATAAAATGTACCGAACTACATTAACTACATTCTTTGAGATATAGCATTATATTGACAGAAAATACAACTGATTAATAAAGTAAAATAATCATACTCTTTTGTTCTGTTTTTGTTTCAATTTACAAATGGTTTCATCAACCCTTTAGTGCAGCCTTCGTGAGTTCCAGCATATGTATAGGATGTTATAAAATAACATGCAGTGTGAATATATACTATCAGCATATGCCTTTGGATCAAAAAGCTCATACTGATTTCTTACATGTGTGAGGTATGATGGGAAACTATGATGGCCAAATATATTGGATTAAATAGTATATTTTTAAAATGCATGATTTATTTGAAAAATTATTTTGAGTGAAGTTTACAGAATGTAAATCCTCCACAAATTTTGTGTTTTGTATTCTATTTCATATTTTATAGCAAACCCTTTTGTATTGCGTAACATGCTTGTAATTTTTTTAATGGTTGAATAAGAAATAAGATTAAAGTAACAACTCCAACTTCTATCTGTATTTTGTATCTTTGAACACATTGTTGTTTTAGCGATCAAATTGTGTAGCATATGCGGTCCACTCAAAATATACTGAAGTTAAACATATTAAATATATATTGTGCATGTTTATCGTTACTAAACAATGTCAAACATAGGTTACCAATACTAATGCAACTGAAAATTTTAACAAATTTGGATATAGATCTATGTAAAAGGATGCAGTAGTAGGCGATGTATAAAAAAGTGTGGAGCTCACCTAGTAAGAAGATAATAAAATTGCACAAATTTGTCTCTTGATGGATCAATGTGCATAGATTAGTTCTAATAAACGGAATCTGCAGTGGAAGAGAAGAACACATTTAAAGAAATTAACAAATATAATGTGATGAATGATATTATATTATTTTGACAGTAAATTTTCATTCAATGGGTTGTATGCTATTATAGTAATGAATTTTGATAAGTATTCAATGTAAATATACATAATATCAATTAAGATAATGAATAAAATAAAGAAATTAGTGTTTTTTTTTGGTAATGTCTGATTAGTAAATATAAGGTATGATCACAACTATTGCATGTTAAATACCTTGTCAAAACCAAGTTTAGCAGACAATTAGGGGTTTCCTAACCCATGTCAATTATTACTCTCTTCTTACTGCATGATGCATGAGATGATAACTGTAAACAAAAGTCCATGCTACATAAGGAACACCAACACTATCTCATCGGGTCCCATGACAGATAACACATAGCCTTCAAACTCCTAATGAAAATAATAGTACAAAAGGAAAACATAGTGTTTGATTAATTGCAACAAAGGTTCAATTTCAAAACACAAACCCATGAACTATTGCAACATTTTTTATATCTTTTAATGAAAGTAAGAACAAAATTTCATATGGAATCAAACTGGATAAACAAAAAGGCATTCCCAACAATGTATGTGTTAATTACATCTGGCAGCAATTATACTGCTTAAACTATAATTTGGAAAAAAATAAATCACTCTCAAAGCCTAAAACTACTATATCAATATCATTTATTCTTATTCTATGGATGAAGTAAGCTAAATTTTATAGGAAATGGAGGAAGCCTAAAATGAAAAGGTTGAATATCGACATTCATGCATGATGAGAGAAGACAGAGAAGGATACATCTACTTGACAAATGATGGTATCATTAATAACTTGGAGTCCATTCATATTTCCATAACGTAATTTGTTGGAAGATCTATAAAATTTACCATATTATATTACCTTGGCTTGTACCTAGTTAATGGCTAACCAATAGTAATTCTCAAATGTACTCTATGATAAAGAAACATACTTCATTTTCTGATTTATGCATGCAAAACTTTCCACTTACTGAAAGTATTCAGTCCCTGTATACAGTACAATAAGTATTAATGTAAAAAGTACCAAAAAATTTAAATTAATCAAGCTATTGATATACTATCAAAATAATTGGTTACAAATTGCTTTAGTTATTAGAATTAGTTACCTAACATTAGTAGCCAACTTTGATACCATTATTATCAAGCATAATTTAATAAAATTTAACCCCTAGCATCGGTTGTTTTTATATATAAGTTATATAATTGTCTTAAATCAAAAGACTCGGTTTTAAGCAAAAGCACCTGTAGCTACAGAAGAGGAAGATGGAAGGCAAACTGTTGGCACTGCGCAGCAAAAAACCATCTACGATGGAAGGAGAAGAGTGAAATCCCGCTATGATGGGAGAAGAACGGGGACAGAAAACGGCAAACAGAAAAGGCTAGCGTTGGATTGGCCACAGATCTGGAGTAGAAGGGTCGACGACGATTTGCAAGAGGAGAGGTCTACCTGGAAGGCGTGTAAAAGGCTAAGAGGGAAATCATTAATAGCTAGGGTTTGGAAGTAAGAAAAGGAAAATTGTCGATTATTGAAGGTAATTATGAGAAGAAGAAATTACGGAGAGAATTAAAAGATTTAATTGATAATAGGTGAGAGGTCTGAGTAATTTAATTGATAATTAAAAGATTAAATATTAAATAAATATCAAGAGACAATTAAGCTAAATAGAGAGAAATCCTAGAATTAAGCTAAAAAAAGAAAAATCCTAAAATTATGGAGAGAGCAAGAAATTCTTCTGCTTTACTATTATTTAATAGATAGCAACGATTGCCATTTCCCATTATTTCATAAGAAAGCCACCTCCACCTGTAAAAAAAGGGCACTTCAAAAATCAAAACCAATTCGATTTCTTGGTAAAAAAATCTGAAATATATTTCTTTGGATTTAGACCTTATGCTCTTTGATCCTCTGTCAATTTCATTGTGTGCGATTGAAATTTTTATGGGTTCAGTTTCGACAACGAACCCTAGGGCTCGACTGTTGTGGAGTGTTAGAGACTGATTTGATAAATGGATCCTAACTTCATGTTTCTGGTTGGATTTATACTGGCTGCAATACCAGGGGAGGATAGGTGCGAATTTGGTTCGCAATTTTCTCTAGAATGTCGAAGATGGACAATATTTCGTTGGCGAACTCGAGCTAATGGCAGTAAGGAGATGGAGATGAGGATGACAAGGAGATAGGCGGTTACATTTTTAATTTGACTTGATGGTAAAGGTAGTGGAGTGTTTGAAATGTCTGAGTGGTGTATGGGCAATTTTGATTGTTGTATTGGTGAGGAAGGACGCGGGTTGATGCCTGGTAAGAGGAAGGATTAACAAAATTGTTAAGTGCTAATCGATATTAGAAAAAGGAAAATTTGAGTCACGGCTAGTGTAGAGCGGAATACCGTTACGAAGGGGTACCATAAGAAAATTGTGGGGAAGAAAGTAGTAGGCACATTATTAAAAGGTATTTTGGAGGAGCAGTTTTTAATCAGGTGTGAATGTGATTAAGGAAGCAGAAGAAAATTGTGGGGAAGAAAGTAGTAGGAACGTTATTAAATGGTATTTTGGAGGAGCAGTTTTTAATCAGGTGTGAATGTGATTAAGGAGAGTTATAGGTTGTTAAATAATAATAGTGATGATGGAAACTTTGGCTAAGAGGTGGTGGGATTTCGTGCAATAACAATGAAGGATGAGGGAATTGAAGTTTGAAAATAGCAGGTGGAGCTGTGATTCGATCGGGAAGAAGAAGTGTAAGCCGTGTTTTAGACATGCTTAATTATTTGCTAATTATAATATTAAAACTGATGAAACAATTAGCATAATATTATTCCATTTAAAATGATTAAAAATATTGTAACGTGAATATTTATCTCATTTGTTAAAGACTATATTGGACTAACAATGCAAACCCGGCCAGTTAGTCAATAAAGTACCAAAACTAATTTGCGGGAACGATGTGTTACGGGGAAGGAAGAAGTAATTAAAAGGGTATTGATGGGATTAAGGTTTAATTCATTTTTTATTAATTCGCTAATGATGTTTAACCCGATTTATAACTTGTGAAAAATTGTATATCATTCATTCATGTGCAGGATTGAACGCGATTGGAGCTGTTGGAACCGTAGGAACGAAATATATAGGATGGAACTATTTCCGTTAAGAACAAAGCTATTGGAAATTTGTGATAAAATCAAATGCCTGTTTGATTTCAAAAAGAAATAAAAACAGAATCGTCAACCATGAAACTAGGTGAGTAAACTCACTAACTCTGTCTCGTTTATATTTTTACACAAACGAGTTTAAATTTATATATAGTAATTTTATGTTGTATGATGATTGTTTGGATGAATGGTTGATAAATTGGTTGAAAGGATTGATTAGTTATATACATAAATCATTGGTTGAATATTTATTTACCAATATGTGTCATATTGAAATTAAATTAATGTTATTTACATTGATTAACATCTGTGGATTCCTCAATATTTATATTATTGTATTCCATTGATTGTGATATATAATGTGATATATAATATGTGATTGATTATGACATGTTTGGATAACACTGGCCCAAGTGCTTTGGTATTTAAATACCATAAAATATTTCCGAATATAGAAAAGGAATTTGAGATTTAAAAAGAAAAATATTTTCTAAAACAGAAATTTAATTTCGAATGGAACTGAAAGTAAGAACTTGTTTTAAATAGATATAACAAGAAGTTGATTTTAAACGACATTTATAAATTTAGTAAAAATATTTATCTTGGGATAAGTTGAAATATTAATTCAAGTTTGAATTTATATAGAAAAGCGGAAATTGGTTTCGAAATCGGTAATTGTAATTGGATTTGAATTTAACGATATTAAAGGAAATCATAACAAGATTTAAATTGGAAGGAATAAAAATAAGATTACCTGAATAATTTTACCATTAGAAGTTAACAAATGAAATCTGGATTTGAGATCTTATTTACCTGTGTAAAATCAAAGGAACTGGATTGTAAAAAAAAAATACTATTCACGATCGAAGTTAATAATGGGATATTTTGCAAATGAAATATCGATAAAAAAAATTTGGTTGGAATAATATGAATTCAAATGGAAAATTGAATGGGAGTCGGAAATGGGAAATCGTTTTTCAAAAGAAAATGATAGATTTCATAACGAGGTTCAAATATTTATTGAATATAGAATATTCGAAAGAGTGTTATTTATTGAAATTCGATTATATCGAATTCAGGAAAGTACTTTTTACTTTCCAGGTTAATCAAAATTTAATTAAATCATTATTTATTTATTCAAATTAATGAATTAAAATAACATTTTAAATTAAAATATTTCGGAAGCAAGGATTATAGCGCTATCGTTATAATCAACTTTTTCCATGAAAGCAGTAAAGTCTTAAATTGAATTCGAGAGTCACATAAGCGATGGTTTATTTGAAGTTGTGAGTTTTGACTATTTCGAAGTTGAGAAGGTTGTTCAGTTAAGGTCTAAGAGGTAATTATACCCCAACTTGATTGACTTCATGATTGAATGAGGAATGGTTAAGTCCGGTAGCGAAGATCGGTTAGTTATATAGTTAGTTAATGAATAATTAATGAATTGAGTTATGATAATGATGTTTATATAACATCAATTTAATCCAATAAAAGGATTTTTGGAAATGTTGCACAAATAAAATCAGAGATATTTTCTAAGCATAGAAAATAAAATGAATTAGTGAATAGGGAATCCAGAAATAGAATATGGAAATGTTTTCCGACATTAACAACGTATATTTTCTGAATATAGAAAATAAGGATTCGTGAATATATGGACATGTTTTCCAAACTATGATAAGAGATATTTTCTGGAATATTAAAAATAATGAGTTTATAATGTTTTCCAAGAATCGGGAAAGACTAACGAATTTTGAGAAATATCCGAAAAGATACGAGAAGTAAGGAAATTAAAAAATTAATTAAAAAAGGCTCAATGTTGTTTAATGATTGATCTGTAGAATTTGCATTTGGAAATAGGATCGTTGGTTGTATAGATGTTTTACTTTGATAGCTAAATAATAGACTATCAACATTTTAGTTTATTTTATACTCCGGTTGTCAATACGGAGAGACTGAGATTAGGTTTATTATCTGAAAATTACTCTGTATTGGCATAACCGTTACGAATCAATTTAAGCTGAATATGATTGAAGATGAAGTAAAGTGCAAGGGCTGTTCTGTTAACCCTATGTAGAAATTGCCTAAGATGGATTAATAGAACGGTGCTTCGGTTTGTCCAGTCCCAGGACAGCTTGTATGGACGAATATCGGACAGAGTATTTCTAGATGATCACGTATATTGATTTCTTCAAATATACCAAGTATGGTGGCGAGGAATTTATTCCCTTAGCTTAACACCCAGAGTGTATGTGTTGACGTCAATTAGTGTTTCGATGGATCTAACGAGGTGGCATTCAAAGTAAATGATGGTAAGATGTTCTAAAATGACAATCGTGACCTCAAGCCTCATCAACCGGAAATTACAGCAATCGGGCAGACAACATAGCCAAGTGGGTCATTCCCATTAGGAATATTATCACCATATCTAGAGAAATTTCATTTGTTTCTTTTCTAATCGCTGTTGTATGCTTTCGGTAGCGGTTGCCGATCACAACCGTTGGTGATAATATGCTCGGTATACTCATGTTAATGAGTGACTTGTCATGTGTGGCCGGGTTGCAAGATGTTTTTGTTAAACCCAGTGTATTATTCTCTAGAGATACAATATTGGAAGGTTGTCCCATACCTTGTCATAGTTGGAAAACCATTCTCCAATAAGTGCCCTATGATTTATGATTTTATATTATATATAGAGCGTGAGATGCAAGCGTTCCGCTAGATTTCTATTTATTTGGTTTAGACACTATTATAATATCGGGAGAGTTTGATACAAAGAATATTTTGGGTTATCGTAAGGTAAGAACCATTCGTGTTTATGTGTGGATCGGTCTTATGATTATCATTTCTTTTGAAAGTTAAACAAATGGTTGGAGTTACCAGTCCCATGACTGATCCAAAGTTTATTTTGTTTGGTTTTACCCCAAACTCTTGGGTGTCCAAATTTGTACGGGAAGTCAAGTAGTCGAGATTTTTCAGATATACTTGGAGGAGCTTGGAGCAGAAACTTCAGTACTAAATAGCCACTATTTATATTCCGATATGATTGTGTTTTGTTGTACTCTGATAATGGTATGTCTATATACAAACAGATTTCAAAGTTATGTTATGTAATATATTTTATTCGTTCCGCTGTGAGATTTGTGTTTTTTGTTTTTCTTCTATTTTAACTTTTCTTTTTTTTCTATTACTAACCCTCTAACTTCTTTCTATTAATGATCCACTAATTTCTGATGTTGGGTTAGTCGATATGGTGTTTTGTGTCGATGATCATGATCGGAAATTGTCGGTTCATTACATATATATAATCTGACAAACTCATAACATACTCAAAACATACTTACAAATATATTCATTATCTTATAAATTTATATCATACATTATACCAGTGCACAAATGCAGAACATACATTATAAGGTTCATTATATCAAGTCATAAACTGAGTACATAATATCAATTCATTATAGAAAATCATTATACAACCTTGCTCACAACATAGTTAAAATCCAGAATATATTTTATACAACAAGTGGTACAAACATTTAAAATTATCAGTCTTCATCGTTTTCTGATTCAGTCTCATTCTCGTAATCTGTATCATTTTCTTCTATACTCTCAAATGCTTCTATTAGAACATTTGATTCATCATTCAAAGATCCTAAATTAATATCATTAGTTATTATTATTTCATCATTTTTCTCTAGATCCGTTTGATATGCTGCTTCTTTTGGAATACTAATCCCATTAAAGTAAACCTTGCCTTTGTTTTAAATACAACAGACCAATCTACTTTATCTCTTTTTAAAGATGGATACGAAGCAAAAAAAATTGTAATACTACCTAACTAATACAAAAAATCATATTTATAGTAATGTTATGTGTGCTTTATTTATATAAGCTTGTAATTTTTATTAACATTGATTCTAGAAACAGGAACATTGCTGGATCAGTTGATCTTGTATAAAACAACCTTTTCAATGGGTAGTATGTAATATGCTAGCTATAAAACCAATGTTAAGACGTCGTAATGTCTTTTATATGCTTATTTTGATCGTCATTACATTATACAAATACACCACTATTATATGTTAATTTTTCAGTACCATGATCTTTGGAGTTGAATTTAAATCCATTGATGAAGAACATTGGATGAGTCTTAGTATTTCTTTTTGGTTTGAGCGCAAGATTTTGCAATCCTTCACCATCGACGTAGTTTATTGGATTGTAAACGTAGTTCGAAAACCATTTAGAAAAATCATTACTAAAATTGACAGATGGATGTTGTCATTCGTAAATACAACAAATATATATGAGTTTATTCTTATCTAACAACAGATGTAAGTATAATTGAAATAAATATGAATTTATTATTACCTAATAGATGGTGAAACTTTAGCACAATTAGATGAACATATGTCTGTGCTACGTGGTGATCTCTACCGTCTACTCATATTTCCTCACATTTTCTAGCAGTTCGGTCATGTTGTCTGGAAATAGACAACAATTTTGGACAAAAATCTTATTTGATGTTTTCATCATTTTGAGGACCACTTACAAATGATAAGTTCACATGGTCACTAAAGTGATAAGAAAAAATGAACAAAGCTTCTTCTTCAAGGTAAGTTTTGCAAATCAAACCTTCAACTCGTGCATTTTGCCGAACTTTTTTCTTTAGATGATTCAAATGCCTATTACAAAATTAATTTAGTTTAAATGTACTTATATAAGTCTAAATTTTAAAATAACATAAAGTTAATTGATATGTCATATTATCTCTTAAAAGGATGCATCCGTCCATACTGCACTTGACATCGAAGAATTGCTTTAGATAGAAGATGAACATGTAAATACTCTACTACATTTATGGAACCTATGGAAATATTTTCTCTAATTTGAAAAACAATATTGAGATTTCTACCTCAAGTTTTCCTAAATGGTCAATCTTTAACGTTGTCGAACAATATTGTTTATGAAACATACTTAAATCTATTATGACACTCCGCAATTTTATAGCAAACAATTCTATGAACATCAATGGTAATAAATATTCCATTAGGATATGGCAGTCATGACTTTTTGTCCCATTTAATTTGTTATTCTTAAAGTCAACACATATTTGAAGATTAGAAGATATCCCATCAGGGAATTTTAGTCGTTCGACTTATTTTAGCATGAGTTTTATTTGTTCATTGTCTAGTTTATAGCATGCTTTGGATTTTTTAATGTCATATGGGTTCATGTGAAGTTCGGGACGTCTACAGCAGTTCTCTACGTCACGTACTTGAATTAAAATCAACCTTTGTTTTACCCTTAACATTCAAAATTGTATTAAACAAGTTATCAAACATCTTTTTGTTTTTGTGCATCACATCAATATTATGTCAAAATACAAGGTCTTTCTATGAAGTTAGCTTCCAAAATGTACTTTGTTTGTATCAGCTGTAATTAAATGTCAGATTTACTGGGAAATTCAATCTATACTCCAATTTCGTATTATTTGAATAATCTTTTACAATTTCATAAATTTCTTTTCATGACCAAATGTTTGGTGCTTGCATATTCTCTTCATTGTTAGTTTTGGGGTTTTTATCTCTTATAATTGTATGACTGGGATGGAGAAAACAACGATGACAATCAAACCAAGAAATTTTCCTATCATACTGTAAGAAAATGGCTTATATTTTTCCATGCAATGAGGATAACTAGGCGCCCGACCTTAATCCAACTTGAAAGCATCCCATATATAGAAAAATCATTAATAGTCCATAACAAAGAAGCGAACATATGATTTTTTTTTGGAATGCCATATGTTTTAACTCATTCAATATATAATGTTTTCAACTCTCTAATTAATCGTTTACACAAACATTGATGCCTTATGTCATATCATCGTGTCCAAGAACAACAACAGTGAAAAACATGTATGGAGCTTTCATACGCATCCATGGAGGTAAATTGTAAGGAACAATAATAATATGATAAGATGAATATTTACTAAACTGAGAAAATGGTGAATACTCATTCTTACATAAAGCATGTATGTCATTATGGCTCTCTGCGGTAAATGTATAATACATCATATCAAAATGTTTCCATGTTTCTCCATTCGATGGATGTGCCAAAGTTTTGTCGTCTTGTGTAATCACACTTTGTCATCGCATATGACATGTTATAGATGAAGATGCATATAACATTTCTAGTCTAGGGGTGATGAATAAATAATGCATCTCTTGTATGAAATTTCTTTTTCTTTATTTTTTCTAGGTTTATATTTTTTCTCACTACATATTTTGTTGTTCCGAAGATTGATATTATCTTCCCAATACAATATGCAACCTTTTATACAAGTATCTCTCTTTTGATACAGCGGATCGAAAGCTGATATTTGTGTTTTCACTTTGTAAACATCAAATTATTGGGTAGCATGTATCATTTCGTAGCTTGTATAACCGTCATTATTCGCGCTTTTGTAAGCTTGAATTTGGAATTTATAATGATGTATTCAGTTATTACAGATAATTCTGTTCCACTTTTACAACTATCCCACAACGACCTCTTAGTAGAATCTAATAAATCATAAAATAGATTTTTACCCCACAGTCAATTCTTATTCGATAGACACTATCATCATCAACTTGAGCAGTAGGAAAGATTGATCATGATGCATCTTCTACTATATATTCTATTAGATTTGTTGCAATTAAATCAGCTTCTGACACCACATAATTTATTGCAGATGCAACCAGTTCTCTATGATGATCCCATAAATAATAATTTGGCACAAAACCATGTTTCTACAAATGTACTTTAACCGTGTTTGGTTAGCAAAACCTCATTAGTTTGCACTTACGGTAAAGGAAATGAAGTTCCTCGTAATTTCAATTATTATATACTACAAATTTAATAAATTAGTCAACACCATTGTAGAAATGTCCTTTCACTAAACCTTTCATTCTAGTTATTATTTCATACATTTAATTACGGCTGGCATAAGTATCGAACATTGTTCCTAATTTAAAAATATATGTTAGTAATTTTGATAACACATACAAAATTTCTGTAACAACTCGGAACATCAGAACCAATTTAATTTTTTTTGGCTATTTTAATGAATTTTGAATATTTAAAATGATTTATTTTAAATAATGACGACTAAAAATTTAGTTGGATCGAAGTTATAGTAAATATATTTATTTTATTATAAAACAAGGCCTGAAATGGCGTGGCAGTTTGAAATTTTGAATTCGAACTTTGACTGAGCGTACAGGATGCAAAATAAGTCATAGTTTAGTGAAACCAAAAATATTTACATCTATTTAAGAATATCTTTCTAATGAATCTGAAAAATCGAAATTTCATAGTGAGAATCAAAAGTTATGGCCAAATGAATTTTTAGAAAGGTCGCTATGGAATAAATATAGCCCGTAAAAATAGACAGTTTGCAAACGACCTCTGTTTTCTCCGAAACCACTTTTGTTCGATCCGGAATGTCAAATTATTACTAGATTCCAAATTCCAGAATTTTTGGAGTTAATATGTGAGCGTGGCAAAAGAAAACGTGTTTGGTTAATTTCAGTCAATTTTGATCGACCAGAAAATGGCCATTTTTCAAACGATCTCCAAATTCGATGAAATTAGTTTTGTTGGGATAGTATCATCCAGACATAGCTATATTTATTTTTCTGGAATTTTTAGAATCAGAGTGGGGCCCCGGCAAATTGAAATGTACGTTCAAATCCATATTTGAATGTTTTATATTTTAATTTGAAGAAAAACTGACTGAAACAGTCGAATGGGCTTACGAAACATATTCCATTGTGTTCAGAATGGGGGTATATAGCTAAGGGTGACAATCGTTGGGTTTGATTTGGAGTTCGGATAGGAAAACACTATTTTAGAAAATTAAATATATATGGACCAATAGAAAATTTCCTTTCATAATTTTTATTTTCCTAAAATCACGAAAAACCCTGATACTCCTGAAGTCGACGACGGAAAGCAGTTCGTCGCTTCCCGGCCTGATTCCGGTGAAACCGCTCACCAAAAACCTTCGATCCAGTTGAACTTTTTGTAGATCTCGCTCCACTCTTCAAATCCATACCAAGTACTTCCTCCATCGTTCAGCCATCATCGAGATCTGCACCCACGAAGTTTCGAACTTTGAACCACCGCCGCCATTCATTGCCACCACCGAGTTTGACTACGACCCCACCCCCTGCCGCGCCTCTCCACCCCCGACAGCGTTGCATAGGCCAATCGCCCTCAAGCTCTACCATTTGCGCGCAATCTCGTGACCTAGTTTTGAATCATTCTGAAAAGGTACGGCCTGTATTTAATTAAAAGGAATACGACACTTAAAAGCGTTGCAAATTTGATTAATGGAATAAAAATCATATCTTTTTGCTATGTTGTCGAAATCCAGTGAAACAAGAGACATTGGACTCGTGGCGACGTCTTCTATAATCTAGAAGAGACCGGGGAATTTTTGGAGCTTCCTATAATTTTAGAAAGAGTGGAACCCAATGTGAGATTTCTAAATTCAAATTTGAATGGAATAGCGATATATAAATTATATGATCGTTGTATAAGTTATATAAGCATTGTACACCTCATGTATAAGCACTGTATAAATTATATGTGCGATGCATAAGTTATATATACATTGTAAAAGTCATATGTGTGTTGAATGGAGTTGAAATGAAATTGAAATATATTTATATACGTATGTATGTATATATATATATATATATATATATTATACATACTCCCCTCGTCCACAGACCATGGACGATATATATAGATTGTGATTGTTTGGATTTTGGTTGACGTAAAATTTGGTTGATAAATGCGAATGGTTGATAATGGTTGAATGTGGTTGAAAACAAAATTGGAATTGTTTGTGGAAAAATTCAATGTGATATGAAAATGATTGAAATGATTAGATCATTAGGATAAGCCCCTTAGGGAACGCCGCGAGGCCTAAAGTAGTGCGAGGAGCCGTACTCGGGAAGGTGCCGATTTTAAACCCCCTGTTGTTACGCTGCCGAAATTTTCTGAAATATTCATGTGTTCGAAAAATATTCATATGACGAATGAATTGTTTGAACGATAAAAATCACATTTTTATCATGTATATGAAGTATATAAAATATTCATATTTGAAATAAATTGTTTTAACAATAAAAATTACATTTTTATTATATATATGAAGTTTTAAAAATAGTCATGTGTTGAAATAAATATTTGTTGGCTAAAAATATTTTTTTACCACATATATGAAATGAAAATGGTTTGGAAATCGAAGAACGGATTATATATATATAATTAAAATAAAACGAATAACGACGCTACAGTTCATGTTTTGAAATTGTGATTTTAAACGATTATTACGGGAGATCCGAACGTCGTATTTTCCCGAAACTGAAACCGTTGGGTCCGCTTTGAAAATATCTTTCTAACGATACCAAATTTGTAAGAATCCAATGGTTAGATTGTGTGAAATGTTTAACTCAAATCTGAATAAAAACAGCGCCAGAATGGATTATATTTTTATATATATATATAATTAAAATAAAACGAATAACGAAGCTGAAGTTCGTATTTTGTAATCGTAATTTTAAACGATTATACTGGGAGATCCGACCATCGTATTTTCCCAAATCTTGAACCGATGGGTCCGTTTTGAAAAGATATTTCCAATGATATAAAATTTGTAAAGATCCAACGGTTAGATTTTCAGATATGTGTAAACCAAATCTGAAGAAAAACAGCGCCATGGCCACGCTATGGCCTGAAACGTCGTTTAAATAAATGGGCTATTTTTAAATAAATAAAAATAGCGATAAATCATTATAAAATATTATAAATGATATGGAATGGAAATAAACTGAATTTACTCGGTTTATTGGATATTTGATGGTTGAATGTGTTTGACATGAAAATTATTTTAATGAACTGAATTATGGATGTCAAATAATTTAACCGTAGAAATGAATTGATTTGAATTCAAAATATACGCGAATTATTTGAAAAGGCCGAGTTAAATCTCATTTCAAATAATTGGTCAACGATTAGAAATCGACGATGAGGACGGTGGTTGAAGACCAGAGGTCTTCACATCGTTTGGATGATGGCTGATGTCTTGATTGGGAGGCATCCCAAGACAAGGTAATAAATGATGGTCACCCAGACGTACTTGGAGATCGACGGGATGTGTGAGGGCCTCTCTCCTGTATTGGACATATGGGACGAGGAATAAGGTGCCTTCGGTTTCGTTCAGACCCAAAACGGACTTGTAAATGGACTGTGTGTCCGACAGTGGATTTCATTCTGTTTGATTGATGTACTTCAGTTGCATGGCGTGAATTGCCTATGTGGCACGCTGAGATGTAGTGATTGAAGCTTTTGTTGAAAAGCAGAGCCTTGTGGTTGATGATCAAAGCATGGCTTTGATATAGCTAGCTTTGTGTATAGCGTTGATTCGCGGGCCTCACACCCTGGCATGAACCAGAAATGGGAGAGGACTTCAGGGAGGACATGCATTTCCTTCTAGCTAGGAGTGGTGTCTGGGTTTTACACGTGCGGACGTTTTACTTATGTGGATGATGGATAGCGAGGCGCCTCTGTTATATCGCTCTCTTTGGAGCCGATGGATGGTTTGGTAGATAAACCGGCCATTTTAACACCTCATAGGGCGGGGAAACGCAGTGTTCAGGCATTTTAATCCACTCCGTGTGGACCGGCCCTGACAATCCTAGGTGCAGTTGCGGCTGTATCCTAAGGGGCGGGCTAGAGCGTCTCGAATTCGGTAAGGACGATCCCTTGCCTTGGATCATGACGGAAATACAATTTCCAAATACGACATCATGCGGTTTTGATTGTAGAACTAGTATGGCGACATAGTAGTATGGGGTACTATGCGGTCTATGATTGATACTTATGATTGAAATTGTTTTTGAAACATATAAACACTAGTAATAATATTAAATGCTCTTGTTTTATACGTATCAAGGATATTTTGGCCATTATAAGGTAAAACTCTATCCTCTTGTTTGCGTTGCATTGTGTGATGGGACTTGAGTCTTATAATGGCTTCATTTTTGTAAAAAGCATTGCGATGTTTAAATGATTTACTTAGTTTAAGCACTGGCAATCCGATGGAGTAAACCCGTTCCGCGTTAGCGGCGTGGTCATGTGATTGGCCTTATTGTAAAATAAGTTAAGTAGATTTCTCATACCAGTCTCATGACTGACTCGTAGTTTGTTTCACTTGCAAACTAGGGTGCCCCTATTTCTGCATGGGAAGCCTTATATTCAGGTTTTAGCAGGCTCTCTCTAGATAGCTATTGAGCTGAAGATGGATTCTATCGCTTCTATTATGCTGTTCGGTTATTGTTATGTATATTATGTTTGATTCCGTTGTAGACATTTTATATAAAGTTGAAACTGTATTTTGTACTAAGTATGATCCTGTTATACTGTGTAACTCTGATGATTATTATTTCCAGTGTAATTTGATGTACATTATCTGGTGTAATTATATATTTCTGTTCTACTGTTATTTGTTTATGTGTTATATTCCAAATATTACCCTTGCCACCGTGGAACGGGGATTTGGGTCATCATATGTGGTATCTGAGCCTTGGTTAATCTTAATTCTGGAATATAACATATTAACGAACTCGTCAGCAATAGAATCAGAAGTATTCTACGACGAATAACTCATTTCAGATAGGATCAGTAATATCCTAGAATGAGTATAGCAGAAGAAAATACACCCCAATAGACACATTTACATTCAAGTGTATGTCTTTATGCTTTAAAACACCTTTTCTGTTAGCCTGACACTTTGTCTGCTATTTGCAGACATCATAGAAAATGAGTGGCAGAAGTAGAAGAGGTAGGTCAGAACCAGATATTGAAGCTCTATTAAAGAAGTATTGAAATCTGGGTGG
Source organism: Allium sativum (assembly GCA_030737875.1). NCBI lineage: Eukaryota > Viridiplantae > Streptophyta > Magnoliopsida > Asparagales > Amaryllidaceae > Allium > Allium sativum. Next base: position 232,176,030 of record CM060924.1, on the reverse strand, counting down.
AGTACCATTCTTGGGCAAAGAATCCATTATTAAAACACAAGCATGGATGTGCTCTGCTGAGAAAATTTTTGAAGGTTCAAAGCCGAGAAATGATCAGAAAAGATTACTGGCATCTTGGGCACTCAAAGACGAAGCTTTAATCTGGTGGGAAACTGTTATTAAGGATAATCCAAATGGTAATATTACCTGGGATAGATTTAAAGAAATTTTCAGTGAAAGATTCATTCCTCCAGAAGCAACTGATCGGCTATATGATGAATTCTATTATCTGATACAAGGAGATATGACCATTTTGGAATATCATAAGAAATTCAATGAACTTTCTCATTTTGCCTCGCATCTAATTCAAAATCCTAAGAGGAAGAATCTGAGGTTTATTAACGGGCTCCAAAGAAAGTACCAAAGTAGTATAACTACATATGTGAAGCTACCTTTTTCTGAAATGATATATATGGCTTACCAGTATGAAGATCTTGATAAGCAAGGCCTTTTGGAGGATGACGAAGAGGAAGTCAGTTCTAGCAATAAAAGGAAATTTGAAACTGATAGCCCAGGGATAAATACACAGCCTGAGGCCGGTACGAAGTCTGAGTTCAGAAAGCAGCCTAGAGTCAATAGGAAAAAGGTTAAATCCGAGAAAGAACCAATAACGACTGCCACATGCTCAAGCTGTAATAGGCGAGGACATTTGGCGATAAGTTGCAAATCTTGGAAAAAACGAGAGAAGGATAAATTTAAATCCAAGAACAAGTTTCTAGAGAATAGAAAATGCAATCTTTGCCATCAGGCTGGTCATATAAAGTAAGATTGCTAGCTATTAAAGAAATCTGAAGTAGTACATGTAAATGAAGTGGCAGAAGTTTCGGCACCCTCAGTCAGTCAAGCGAGGCCGGATGTTTTAGAAGGCACGCTTACTGTCAAAGATATTCCAGTCAAAGTACTATTTGATACAGGCGCCTCGCGAAGCTTTATTGCAAGTAATGCGGTTAAGAAATTGGATTTGAAGTTGAAAAAGCTCAAAGAACCCATCACTGCCCATAATCCGGTTGGGGGTTCCCTCAATCTTAGTTGGATTGTGGGGTGTCTGTCTCTTTTTTCCGTTATCAGTTCCCTACCATCGCGATCGTCATGAATTTTACCGAATTTGATCTTATTTTAGGATTGGATTGGTTAACCAAATATGAAGCTGAGGTTAAATGCGCCGAGAGAGTTGTTAAGGCAAAAACAAAATTCGGGGAGTATATAACCATTCCATGTGAAGGTCCGAATTCGGATAGAAAAGACTTTTGGTCAGCTCTTGATGTTTCTCCTGCTCAAACAGAAAATATCCCTGTCATCAAAGAGAATATTCCAATCGACATAGAAAATATCCCTGTTGTCAAGAATTATGCGAATGTGTTTGAAGAAGTTGTTAGCTTACCTCCGCATAGAGAAATTGATTTCAAAATCGCTTTAATTCCGAATGCAAGGCCAGTAGTGCATGCTATTCAAAGAATGACCTTGAAGGAAAAAGAAGAATTAGACAATCAAAATCGACAGCTTGTATGGAAGGGTCTGATCAGGCCTAGTTTCTCTGATTGTGGAGCACCAGTGTTGTTTGTCCCAAAGTTAGACGGTACTCTCAGACTATGTGTGGATTATCGTGACTTGAACAAGAAGACGTTAAAGAATAAATATCATTGCCGGGAATAGATGATTTGTTGGATCATTTGAATGGAGCGCAAGTGTTTTCATAAATGGATTTAGCTATAGGTTTCCATCAACTTCGTATTGCCGAGGAATGTGTTCCTTTGACAGCATTCAGAGGTCCAGATTTATTATATGAGTGTTTAGTAATGCCGTTCGGCTTATGTAACACTCCAGCTTATTTAGTCGATCTAATGAACAGAGTATTTAGAGAAGTATTGAATGAATTCGTACTAGTTTTCATTGATGACATATTGATCTTCTCTAAGTTAGAGGGCGAACACGCGAAACATTTTGAACAAGTGTTAGAGATTCTGAGAAAGAATGTTTTAAAGGCCAAATTTTCCAAATGCATATTCTGGTAAGAAGAAGTCAAGTTTCTTGGCCACGTTGTATCAAAAGAAGGAATTTCTACGGATCCCAGTAAGATCACATCTATTCAAGATTGGAAGCATCCAACTACACCCACAGAAGCCCGAAGTTTTCTTGGATTGGCTAGTTATTTTCAGAAGTTCGTTAAAGATTTTTCGAAGATATCTAGTTCCTTAACAAAGCTTACAAAGAAGCACACAAGATTCAATTGGACTCCAGAATGTGAGACAGCTTTCCAAGAGCTGAAGTTAAGATTGACAACTGCTCTAGTGTTAACGATTATCAATGGCAATCAAGACTTGAAAGTCTGGACAGATGCTTCTAAAGAAGGTCTTGGTGCAGTATTAATGCAAAGAGGCCAAGTAGTCGCTTATGCTAGCCATCAGTTGAAGCCGCATGAGAAGAATTATGCGACTCATGATCTTGAATTGTTAGCCATCGTGTTTGCTATGAAAATCAGGAGACATTATTTATTGGGTGAGAAGTTCGAATTATATACCGATCATCAATCATTGAAGTATATATTCACCCAGAAAGATCTGAATATGAGGCAGTAGCATTGGCTAGAATTTCTCGCGGAATAGGATCTTGATATTTTGTATACTCTGAGGAAAGCTAATGTTGTGGCTGATGCGCTCAGCAGAAAGGATGTGATCATCGCCAATCTTATCATTACGCCTTCGTTGATTGATAAAATATCCATTCTTCAGAAAGACGATAATTTTGTTAAAGAGATGATTAAAAGAATTCAAAGGGGTGAAGTCTCCAGTTTCCAAGTGGATAGCATGGGAGTTCTGAGATTGAAAGGAATAATTTGTGTTCCCGACATCCTTGAGCTCAAAAGAGAAGTATTGGATGAGTGTCACAAGTCCAAGCTGAGTATCCATCCAGGGGTATTTAAAATGTATAATGACCTCAAGCGAACATTCTGGTGGAAGGCGATGAAAAGAGACATCTCTATATATGTTGGCAGGTGTTCTACTTGTCAACAAGTCAAGAGCGATCAACATAAACTCGTTGGATTGTTGCAACCGTTTGAAATTCCAAATTTGAAGTGGGAACAAATCTCTATGGACTTCATAGATGGTTTGCCCAAAACCAGGAGAGGAAATGACAATATATGGGTGATCGTAGGTCGTTTCACGAAGACTGCCCATTTTATACCTATCAGATCAAATAGAACCGCTCAGAGTCTGGCGCAGATTTATTTTAAAAAATTATTAAACTGCATGGAGTTCCCATGAGTATCGTTAGTGATCGTGACCTGATTTTTGCTAGTAAATTCTGGGAAGCATTCCAAGCAGAATTGGGAACAAAACTGAACTTGAGCATCGCTTATCATCCTCAAACAAATAGTCAAACTGAGAGGATGAATCGTATTCTAGAAGATTTACTACGGGCTTGTGTTATTGATTTTGGTGAATCATGGGAAGACCACTTTCATTTGGTTGAGTTCTCATACAACAACAGTTACCAAGCGAGCCTGAAAATGTCACCATTCGAAGCACTATATGGTATACCATGCAGATCTCCCACATGTTGGGTAGAACCTGGTAATAGACTTGTATTGGGACCTGATATGATCCGTGAAGCTTCAGATAAAGTCGATTTCATTAAGAAACGATTGCAAATAGCTCAAAGCCGACAGAAGAGCTATGCAGACTCGAGAAGAAGAGATTTAGCATTTGTTGGTGGTGACTATGTGTATTTGAGGGTTTCTCCCATGAGAGGAGTAGTCTGATTTGGAAAATAGGGAAGTTGGCACCTAGATTTATAGGTCCATTTCCTATACTTGAATGGATTGGAACTCTCGCTTATAGGGTTCAATTGCCTGATTGGTTGCCTGGAGTACATTACGTGTTTCACGTTTCTCAACTTCGAAAGCATGTACATGATCCAGACTTGGTCGTGGAAGAAGCCGCACAACAAGACTTGGAAATTACTCCAGAATTAGCTGTGAGAAGAGAGCCGATAAAGAATATTGGCAAAGAAACTAAAGAGCTAAGAAACAAGAAGGTTCACTTAGTCAAAGTGCAATAGAGTGGAGATCCGCGAGATTGTACTTAGGAAACTGAGGAGATCATTAAGCAAGCTTATCCCAATTGCAGGGTGGATATCTCTGATTAACTCTGGTGTAAGGTACATTTACAGTATTTTTCCTTTCCGTATTATTTCCTACTTTACTATTGTTTTCATTTTTGGATGAGGAGTTTTAAGTATAATCTGTCTTTAGCAAGTATGATTTTTAAGTATATAAACAAACTATATATGTGAAAAAGTTAATCAACAAATTGATTGTTGTTTGTGTTGTGTGATTATGAATTTGATTAATCAAAATATTGGAAATACAATTAATCTAATAAATAAGAGAATGAAGGGTAAATTTATGCAAATTGAATCAAATATTGAACTGCTTTGAAAATTGATTGAAATACATGCATGTACATTATATATGTTTGAACAGGTAAATGGATTTGCTGTTGAGTAAAGAATTTATTTGCGTGCCCGACAAATAGGTAAACTTTAATGAGTTGGATGCGCAATTTTATCTATATATCAACTCCTGTGAATGCCATTGGATGCGGAGTGCTGGCTGTTCTGTGTGAAATTATAAACGTCGCCATAGGATAGTAACATTTAACTTTGAACAACGCTACATGGCATACTTCTTGAAAATAGCATACCCTATCATATACCACATACGCATTTGGAGCTTGTGTGACGAGGTTGAAGATTTACCGTACAAGCGAGAGGCTTATATGGCGATGACTATATTACAGGTTGAACCGAAAACTGATATGGACTATATAAAATGTAATGGTAAATTTCCGTATTAAAAAAAACCCACATGGGTCTGGATATGACAATAAACACATCTCTCTAGTCATTAAGGCACAAAAACCATTTATAGGGTGACGAGAATTTATTCTTTGGAGTTGTGATCTATACACACTCCCCTGTGGACACCGAAATATATCACTATAAATATGTGTATGCTTTTTAGGATTTATTGGGTGCCTAATACGACCCAATAAATTTCCAAACCCCTCCCCGTACAAAGGAGGTTATGGTGAAATTTTTCGAAAATTTAAGGTGTTTGCCAAATTTTTGAAGAATTTGAAAAGTTTTTAGAAACTGAAAAGTTGAAGAACTTAAGCCATGATTAAAATAATGAAAGTTGAGTTGGTTAGTTAAACAATTTTCAGCTCCGCTCCTTTTCGAGGACGAAAAGATTTTAAGTGGGGGAGATTGTAACAACCCAGAAAATAAGAACCAAATTAATTTTTTTATTTTGCTATTTTAATGAATTTTGAATATTTAAAATAATTTATTTTAAATAATAACGACTAAAAATTTAGTTGGATCGAAGTTATAGTAAATATATTTATTTTAATCATAAAACAAGGCCTGAAATGGCGTGACAATTTGAATTCGAACTTTGACTGAGCGTACATGATGCAAAATAAGTTGGATTTTAGTGAAACCAAAAACATTTCAATCTGTTTAAGAATATCTTTCTAAGAATCTAAAAAATCGAAATTTCATAGCGGGAATCAAAAGTTATAGCCAAATGAATTTTCAGAAAGGTCGCCATGGAATAAATATAGCCCGTAAAAATAGATATTTTGCAAACGACCTCCATTTTCGACGAAACCACTTTTGCTGGATTCGGAATATCAAATTATTGCTAGATTCCAAATTTCAGAATTTTTGGAGTTAATATGTGAGCGTGGCTAAAGAAAACGTATTTGATTAATTTCAGTCAATTTGGATCGACCAGAAAATGGTCGTTTTTCAAACGGTCTCCAAATTCGACGAAATTAGTTTTGTTGGGACTGTATCATCCAGACATAGCTAAATTTATTTTTCTGGAATTTTTAGAATCAGTTTGGGGCCCCGACAAATTGAAATGTACGTTCAAATCCATATTTGAATGTTTTATATTTTAATTTGAAGAAAAACTTGTTGAAACAGTCGAAAGGGCTTACAAAACATATTCTATTGTGTTCGAAACGGGAGTATTTAGCTAAGGGCGATAGTCGTTGGGTTTGATTCGGAGTTCGGATAGGAAAACACTATTTTAAAAAATTATATATATATGGACCAATAGAAATATTCCTTTCATAATTTTATTTTCCCAAAATCACGAAAAACCCGATACTCCTGAAATCGACGACAGAAAGAAGTTCGCCGCTTCGCAGCCCGATTTCGACGAAACCACTCACGAAAACCCTTCGACCCAGTTGAATATTTTGTAGATCTCGCTTCACTCTTCAAATCCATATCAAGTACTTCCTCCATCGTTCAGCCATAATCGAGATCTGCACCCTCAAAGTTTCGATCTTCGAACCGCCACCTCCAATCATTTCCACCACCGAGTTCAACCATGACCCCACCCCCCGGCGTGCCTCTCCACCCCTAACAGTGTGGCATAGGCCGATCGCCCTCAAGCTCCACCGTTTGCTCGCAATCTCGTAACCTAGTTTTGAATCATTTGAAAAGGTACGGCCTGTATTTAAAAGGAATACGACATTTAAAAGCGTTGCAAACTTGATTAATGGAATAAAAATCATATCCTTTTGTTATATTATCGAAATCCAGTGAAACAAGAGACATTGGACTCGTGGCGACGTCTTCTACATTCTAGAAGAGACCGGAGAATTTTTGGAGCTTCCTACAATTTTAGAAGGAGTGGAACCCAATGTGAGATTTCTAAATTCAAACTTGAATGGAATAGCGATGTATAAATTATATGATCGATGTATAAGTTATATAAGCGTTGTACACCTATGTATAGGCATTGCATAAATTATGTGTGCGATGTATAAGTTATATACACGTTGTAAAAGTTATATGTGTGTTGAATGGAGTTGAAATGAAATTGAAATATATTTATATACGTATATATATACACACACACTCCCCTCGTCCACAGACCATGGATGATATATATTGATTGTGAATGTTTGGATTTTGGTTGACGTGAAATTCGATTGATAAATGCGAATGGTTGAATGTGATTGAAAATAAAATTGGAATTGTTTGTTGAAAAATTCAATGTGATATGAAAATGATTGAAATGATTAGTTCATTAGGATAAGCCCCCTAGGGAACGCCGCGAGGCCTAAGGTAGTGCGAGGAGCCGTACTCGGGACGCTGCCGGTTTTAAACCCCCTGCCGTTATGCTATCGAAATTTTCTGAAATATTCATGTGTTTAATTTATATTCATGTGTTGGAAAAATATTCATATGACTAATGAATTGTTTGAACGATAAAAATCACATTTTTATCATGTACATGAAGTATATAAAATATTCATGTCAGAAATAAATTGTTTTAACAATAAAAATCACATTTTTTATTATATATATGAAGTGTTAAAAATAGTCATGTGTTGAAATAAATATTTGTTGGCTAAAAATATTATTTTTACCACATATATGAAATGAAAATGGTTTGGAAATCGAAGGACGGATTATATTTATATATAATTAAAATAAAATGAATAACGACGCTGCAGTTCACGTTTTGAAATTGTGATTTTAAACGATTATTACGGGAGATCCGACCGTCGGATTTTTCCAAAACCAAAACTGTTGTATCTGCTTTGAAAATATCTTTCCAACGATACCAAATTTGTAAGAATCCAACGGTTAGATTGAGTGAAATGTTTAATTGAAATCTGAATAAAAGCAGTGCCAAAATGGATTATATATATATAACTAAAATAAAACGAATAACGACGCTGTAGTTCGTATTTTGAAATCATAACTTTAAACGATTATACCGGGAGATCCGATCGTCGGATTTTCCCAAAACTGGAACCGTTGGGTTTGTTTTGAAAAGATCTTTCCAATGATATAAAATTTGTAAAGATCCAATTGTTAGATTTTCATATATGTGAAAATCAAATCCAAAGAAAAACAGCGTCATGGCCGCGTTATGGCCTGAAGCGTCGTTTAAATAAATGGGCTATTTTTAAATAAATAAAAATAGCGATAAATCATTATAAAATATTTTAAACGATATGGAATGGAAATAAACCGAAGTTACTCGGTTTATTGGATATTTGATGGTTGAATGTGTTTGACATGAAAATTATCTTAATGAATTGAATTATGGATGTCAAATAATTTAACCATAGAAATGAATTGATTTGAATTCTAAATATACATGAATTATTTGAAAAGGCCGAGTTAAATCTCATTTCAAATAATTGGTCGACGATTAGAAATCGACGATGAAGACAGTGGTTGAAGACCGAAGGTCTTCACATCGTTTGGATTATGGCTGATGTCTTGATTGAGAGGCATCCCAAGACAAGGTAATAAGTGGTGGTCATCCAGACGTACTTGGATATCGACCAGATGTGCGAGGGCCTCTCTCCTGTATTGGACATATGGGACGAGGAATAAGGTGCCTCTGGTTTCGTTCAGACCCAGAACGGACTTGTAAATGGACTGTGTGTCCGACATTGGATTTCATTCTGTGTGATTAATATACGTCAGTAGCATGGCGTGAATTGCCTATGTGGCATGCTGAGATGCAATGATCAAGGCTTTTGTTAAAAAGCAGAGCCTTTTGGTTGATGATCAAAGCACGGCTTTGATATAGCCAGCTTTGTGTATAGCATTGATTCGCGGGCCTCACACCTCGGTATGAACCAGAAATGGGAGAGGACTTCAGGGAGGACATGCGTTTCCTTCTAGCTAGGAGTGGTGTCTGGGTTTTACATGCCCATACATTTTACTTATGTGGATGATGGATAGTTAGGCGCCTCGGTTATATTGGTCTCTTCGGAGCCGATGGATGGTTTGGTAGATATACCGTCCAGTTTGACGACCCGTAGGGCAGGAAAATGCAGCGTTCAGGCATTTTAATCCACTCCGTGTGGACCAACCCTGATGATCCTAGGTGCAATTGCGGCTGTATCCTGAGGGGCGTCTAGAGCGTCTCGAATTCGGTAAGGATGATCCCTTGTCTTGGTTCATGACGGAAATCCAATTTCCAAATACGACATCGTGCGGTTTTGATTGTAGAACTAGTATGGCGACATAGTAGTATGGGGTACTATGCTGTCTATGGTTGATACTTATGATTGAAATTGTTTTTGAAACATATAAACACTAGTAATAATATCAAATGCTTTTGTTTTATACATATCAAGCATATTTTGGCCATTACAAGGCAAAACTCTATCCTCCGGTTTGCGTTGCATTGTGTGATGGGACCTGAGTCTTATAATGGCTTCATTTTTGTAAAAAGCATTGCGATGTTTAAATGATTTACTTGTTTTAAGCACTGGCAATTCGATGGAGTAAACCCGTTCCGCGTTAGCGGCATGGTCCTGTGATTGGCCTTATTATAAAATAAGTTAAGTAGATTTCTCATACCAGTCCCATGACTGACTCGTAGTTTTTTTCCACTTGCAAACTCGGGTGCCCCCATTTTTACATGGGTAGCCTTATATTTCGGTTTTAGCAGGCTCTCTCTGGATAGCTATGGAGCTGAAGATGGATTCTATCACTTCTATTATGCTATTCAGCTCTTGTTATGTATATTATGTTGATTCCGCTGTAGACATTATATATAAAGCTAAAACTGTTTTTTGTACTAAATATGATCATGTTATATTGTGTAACTCTGATGATTATTATTTCCAATGTAATCTGATGTACATTATCTTGTGTAATAATATATTTCTGTTATGCTGTTATTTTTTTATGTGTTATATTCCAAAGATTACCCTTGCCACCGTGGAACGAGGGTTTGGGGTCATCACAATTTCAGTCCAAAATACATTATAACCACTTGGACAATTCAAAGCCTCGTATACCACATTTTTAAAAAATAGTAAACCCTATTGGGACTCAATGCTTCACACACCACATTTCACTACTAGAAAAGGCTTGAAATTCGATAAGGGAGACCGACGGCTTCCGATGGCTGATTTCTAACGGTTTCCATTGGGTTGTCGGCGGCCATTGGAAACCGTCGAAAAATTACGTATTATACAGCAGACCGAGACTTATTCTTCCCCGTTTTCTTCCTTCTTGCAATATGACCACAATTCCCTTGAACCCCTAAATCCGAGTTTTTTACATCCACATGCCAATTTCTTCATCTTAGAAACTCCCAGGCTTCAATATCTACATCTAAAGCGATCAATTTCAGGTATAGTCTCTTATTTTCAATAAAAATAAAGTTTTTAACCAAAACCTACATATGCATAAGTTGTTATATTAGGGTTATTTATTGATTGCAATAAGTTCCAGTAGCGTTGTAGTGGTTTGTAGCATCTCCTTATGTGCATATTCCATATGATATTGTCAAATTGAAAAATATATGTATAGTTTATGGTTATTTATGTATATGTAAACCATTATATATATATATATGGTCGTGCTACCATTGTTTTGTTTTAATTGAAAATAAGATAAAATGCATGCACGGGTTAGGAATGTTACATTGTACTCATCTTGACTTATGCAACAAAGATGAATACACGAGTGTAAAAGGAGTTGAGTTTGTTGGAAAATGACAACAATACCAGAGCAGTTTTAAGTCAAAGAAATATGTTGAACAAATACAATAACTTAAAATATATATTTCTAAATAAAATCACATCTTGAGTTATCTCCCTTAGAGAGTTTTTGGTCTCGTTCGACAGGTGTTATACATGATCGTTATATCAATAGTTGGTTTTGGTCACAAAACAACCATTTATATTCATCTGGTACAAAGCTTGTTGGATTTGTCCTTGTATTTGGACAAGTTACAAACACAGTAAGCAAATATATTTCGCATATTACTTCGTTCAGACGGTTCACAAAATTTCATTGCAACTTTCCTATTTTGTTTCGTGCATACATGCATTTGTGTACAATGCAGAAAACAAAAGTGAAATGCTGCCGAAATTTTGTTGAATCATTTGAAACAAAATAATATATAAAAAGTAAATTCTTATTGTGTTTTAATGGGAAGTAGGATATATGACCATGAAAAAAGATAGAATTTCGTATAACTTTTTGAATCGATATGTTAAAAAATAAAGTGTACCATATTTGAAATTTTTATTGAATTTGTGAAATAGTTATTAATTCAAATATGATAAAAGTGCAATGCGACCATGAAAATAAGCTTTTTTCAAATTTGTATTATCAAAAATAAATATTTATTTTTGAACTTTTGACTCAATTTCTCAAATACGAAAAATGATTGATTATTTTATTGATCGGAGGAGATGGATGTATCAAAAAAACAGGACTGAAAGGCTCAATAAAAGAAGTTTTTTATAATGGTATAAATGTATTTTTTGAATTCACATTAAGTAATTACAGATATGATCCAGAAATTCATTTTTCATATAGTAAGTGTAGACATTTGAAGTATTCGTTACCCGATATTGTGAAAGTCCATTTGTGCTAAAACGGTTTCGTAGCTGAGTATTTTATTTGGGATCGTCATGGAGAAGTAGTAAATACTTCTATAGAGTCTAAATTAGAATGTGTTATTAACGAAAATTTTACAACGACCTGTATAGAAAATATGGTCGAAGATGTAGCACGATCAATGTTTCTTATGGTGGAACTTGATGGCAATGATGAAAATATGAAGAACTAAACGTTGAAGCAAAAAAACTATGATTTACTTGATGCTCCAAAGAAACCTATTTCGAATGGTTGTAAAAGCGACACTTAGCTGTTAGTAATCGCAAAATACATTACAATGAGTCAAAATACAACATCACAAAAGATATATGGCACTAGATAATTTAATATGTGTAAATCACTATAAAGTTATAAAAGTTATGTCGGCTTTTGGTTTACCTTATACATATTTAAATGGCTGCATAATGTTTTGGAAAGAAGATGTAAACCATTGAAATTGTAGAAATGTAATTAGAAAAGATACAAACCAAGAAAAAAGAAGGGAAAGAAGTACCATACAAGCGTATGCATTACTTGCCGATTACTTCAAGGCTCCAAAGATAATATGCATCTTCTGTAATACATCTTATATGGGATGGAATAGTGTGAGAATGGAGGAAGAGGGTACGTTAACACATCCGGCCGATGGAGAAGCATGGAAGCATTTTGATAAAACTTATCCCAATTTTGCAGCCGAGGGTCTTATTGTCAGATTAAGATTATGTACGGATGGTTTTTCACCATTTTCTCAATTTGGTTCAAAATATTCATTCTGGCCTGTTATCGTCACACCATATAATTTATCTACATGGATGAGTATGGAAACACAATATATGCTTCTTACTGTTGTCATTCTTGGCCTGACGATCCGACATAAGGAATCAATCTTTATTTACAAGCGTTGATTGAGGAGTTAAAAACACTTTGGAACAATGGAGTAGAAACATACGATGTTTCAAAGAAGATTTTTTTTCCATATGTTTGTTTCTTTATAGTGGACTATAAGTGATTTTCCTGCCTATGCAACGCTGTCAGGATGGAGTACTTTCGATCGTCTAGCATTTCCATATTACACAGAAGAAATATAAGCATTTTCTTTTCCGCGTGGTAAGAAAATTTCATGGTTTAACTAATGTCGATGTTTCCTCCATGTAAATCATCCCTTTAGAGGAGATACAAAAAAACTTTTTAGTTAATAGAGTAGAAACCACTAACGATATGGTCAAGCAAAGACATATACGAACTTATTAGGGACTATCCAATTATATATGAAACCGGAGTGCAAACGAAAATTGTAGACAAACTGACTATTAATAATTTGTGGAAATAAAGTATGTTTGGGAGTTGCTATATTGGAAATATCTTCTGCTTTAATAATGATGTGCTGCACAATGAAGAAAATGTATTCGATAATGTCTTTAACACGATTTTGAATGTCAAAGGGAAGACTAAGAATGATTTGGAATTCTGACACGATATAGAAGAATTATGAAAATGTTCTGAGCTTCGTATGAAACCAAATGACAGTAAAAAAAAACTTAAGGCATACGGTGAATTAGATAATAATCAAGTTAAAGTTATGTTAAAATGGGTGGACGGGTTAAGATTTCCTGATGGGATTTCATCAAATTTTCGTAAATGTGTTGACTTTAAAAACGGTAGATTGAGCGAAATGAAAAGCCACGACTTTTATATAATGATGGAACATTTATTATCTGTTTTGTTCAAAGAATTACTGCTGTTAAACGTTTGGAAGGTAGTAATGGAGCTTAATGTGTTTTACAAAGAGCTTTGTTCGACTACCTTGAAAGTGCAACGTTTATGTAAGCTTGAAGTAGATTTTCCTATATTCTCTGCAAATTAGAAAAAATATTTCCACTAGGCTTTTTTAACGTAATGGAATAGTTACTTGTTCATCTCTCATCTGAAGCACAACTTTGAGGTCCTATCCAATATGGATGGATGTGTCAATTTGAGATGTAGATAATATGTTACCTAATAATTCAATTGCACTTGAAAGATGAAGTTAAGATAAATTAGTTTTGCATAATATCTAAATCATATGAAGAAAAAAGTGATACAAAAAGCATGAGTTGAAGGTTTTATATGTAAATCTTACATCGAAGAAGAAGATTCATTCTTTTTCTATTACTATTTCAGTGACCATGTGCATATATCATTTGAAAGTGTTTCTCATAATGACGAAGGTGACGAACAAGAGTCCTCTCAAACAATGTTATCTATTTTTAGATAACATGGTCAACCTTTTGAGAAATGTGTGAAAATATGGTTAGACGATAGAGATCTTCATGTAGCACACACTTATATTCTTATAAATTATGGCGAGGTCGTACCATTTGTTAGATAATCTGAAATAATAATTTGTGTTTTATTCATTTCTATAATGCATGAATTTGTAGAATCTAATGTAATATTTTATTTATATGTACAATATTTATCAACTGAACATCCGAACAGATATATTAATAAATAATTTTCTGGTTAGTTCTCAAAATACGTTTATTATCCAAAAAATTGCATTGTTGGCGAAGGGTTGAAATATCTTGCGATGGGACCAAATAGAGTAGTGAAAACATATCCAATATATTTCTTTAAGGATATAAATTTAACAACAAAAAATATAATGTAGAAAATTACTTAATAATACAGGTGTATTTGTTAAAGGTAGTGATGATCCAGAAAATCACATAAATGATCTTTATGGCGTTTTTAAAAAAAATTCCAATTGACATATTTCTCACTCCTCATGGAGGAAATGTTTTTAGTAGATGCAATTGGTTTAGCAATGCTCTAGGTTCTGGAATTAATGTGCATAATAATCTCATCGAAATAAAGCACATATCAGATTATCACAAGTATGATCCTTTTGTGCTAACCAAACAAGCATTGCAAGTTTATTATGCTCGTTACCCATCTCTAAAAAGAGATAAAGAAGATTGGTAGGAAGTTTTTAAAATAAAGACCAGATTTACTTTTGATGGGAAGAATATTCCAAAAAAACAAGCTTATCAAGCGGATCTTGAGCAAAACAATGAAATAATAATTACAGACGATCATACATATTTTGGAACTTTGATCGATTAATCAAATGTTTTAGTGTAAGCGTTTGAGAGTTCAGAGGAAAATATCATAAAAAAATGAGACAGAATCTGAATCAAAAGACGATGATGATTGAAAATAATGAGCATTAATTTGATAGTTACGTAATTATGCAATACCATGTACATTTTCAATCGATGTACAATGTTGAATTCTTGGTATATTATGAAATCGATGTAACTATGAAGCCATATATGTTTACCATTGTTTACATCTTTTATGTCATTTCCATTTGTCATTTATTTTGCGATTTTTATTAAAAATGCAATGCAATATGCTTATCGTCGGAACATGAGACCCAATATGAATTAGATATATACAATTCCATTTCTATTTCCATTTCAGTCATTAAGTTAGAAATTTAAATTGTTTATGTCATTTAAGTATCAAATATATTTCATTATCTTGTTATTATTCTCTGTTGAAATGATGTGTATATATGTCACAAGTATAAACATGTCATACCAAGGTAAGAGTTCATCCCGATCATCTGGAGGTGATGGCAGCAGTCCACCACAATCGTCACAGCGTACTATTGTTACTTTAGTACCTAGAGCTGAGGGTTAAGAAATAAATTTTATTCAGCATCTTAATTTTTTTAACGATATATGTACTTGTCTATATCATATTGAAAAGAACAGGGGGCTCGACCTACAACCATCAAGGGTTGTACTTTCTAAAGCGTCTTACCGTGGTAGGATGTCAGCTTGTTGGCCGAAGAGGGATATCGTCCCTCCTCTCATAATAGAGTGTATTTGGCAGGATACTATTTTCCATTTTCAATTCGTTTTTGTCGCTCTTTTACTGTTTATCATTTACAGTCTAATGTTTTTTTTTTTTTGCTTTTTATCGTTGAAATATAGGCCGAGTTAGACTTCCAAACAAATGATATGCAGCTGCCATGACATTAATGGATTCATAAATGTAAAAGAACTATAGGAATTCAGTGTCAGAAGTGAAGAAACAAGGAAAGAAACCAAATTGGATAGGGGCCAACATATGGGAACAGTGGTTGAGATACTGGGGTAGTAACGAGGCGAAGGTTGGTACACTAAACATTTTTTCAAATATTTGATTGATAGATAAATATCAAAAGATACTTGATCGATAAATGATGTATCAAATTTTTAATATACAGGTAGAGTCGGAAAGAAACTCTATAAAAAGAAATAGAAATCTTGTCACTCATTGAGGATGGTCCATTTATTTCAGCTGGATCAGCAGGAGTTGGTAAATTTACTAAATGCGAATTGTAAATAGTTGTTGTGCTATATAATTTTGAACGTACAATAATTGTATACAATAATCAATTTCAGGATGCTCAGGCACAAGGTCCCGTGTCATATATGTACGTGTTTACCCATGCATATACCATCGGGCATGTAAATCGGAAGGGACTATTTCTGTAACGAACCAGAAAATTCGATGCTCGAATTTTCGACACAATTACATCCAATGTCCAAACTCGAGTATCGAACATCCAGAAAGTTATTAGAAAGGAGGTAGAGGGTGAGATAAGAAAGAAAGAAATATTAGAATAGAAGAAAAGAGGAAGAAATACCACAACACATAGTCTCACATCACAGCGGAACAAAATATAATTTATAAATAATCTTTATTGAGAGCTTGATATAAAACTTATAAATCATCAGAGTACATCAATTTATCTGAACAGTTATAATATCCTGCCATCAAATACAGTCACACAGCGGAATAAACACAAGATATCATACGTCTAAACACCTCCAGCTCGTCTCTGGACTTCGTAGCATCTGATAACCTGGACCTTTACAACCCGGTCTAACCCGAGCATCACAAATACCGGGTTAGTCTGGTGAACCAGAGTGAGAACAACTCGCAAAGTTTTAAGGGATTCATTCAACTTGATATTAAAGTTCAAAATCTTTTTTTATTTTGAAAGGAAAGGATAATAGTAAGACCAGCCCACACATAAAACGTACGGTTTTTACCTTACTATAACCCAAAGCATTTTTGAAATCATATATTTCTCTGATATTATAATAGTGTCTAAATACAAATAAATAGCAATCTAGCTGAACGGTTGCATCTCACGCTCCCTATATATAATATACAATCAAAAACCGCAAGCACTTATTGGAGATTGGATTCCAACTATGACAAGGTATGGAACCACCTGCCGATAGTGTATCTCTAGAGGCAAATACACTGGGTTCAACAAGAACGTCTTGCAACCCGGCCCACACATGACCGACCACTTATTTCGCTTGAGTGTGTCGAATATATATCAATAACGGTTGGGATCAGCAACCGTTTCCCGAAAAGGGACAGCATCGAAATTGATTAAAGAAGTAAATGGAATTTCTCTAGATAAGTGATTATACATCCTAATGGGAGCGACCCATATAGCCATGCGGCCTGCCCGATTTTTTTCATTTCCCGGTTGTGAGGCTTGAGGTTATAATGTATCTTTTGGAACACTTGACCACCATTCACTTTGAATGCCACATCGTCTAATCCGCCAGAAATCACTAATTTATTTCCACAAAAATAATCGGGTTGATAAGTTAAGAGAAGGTGTCTTCTCCGCCGCCACAGAAATTCGTTTGAGGAAATCGACGTACGTAATCCCTTTTGGAAATACCCTGTCTGACATCCATCCATACAAGTTGTCCTAGGACTGGGAAAACCGAAGGCACTCTCCTACTGCATCCTTGAATTACCCTATGGATCAGTAGCGAGAAGTCCTTGCAAATCCGTAAAATCTCAACCACGACCGAATCACATCAGAATATCTCTGGTTGTACGGCCAGAGAATATTCGACAGCAATCCTTCCGCTTATGAAGATCCACGGTCTTCAATTGCTCTATCTTGCTCAACATCTGATATCTTCAACGTTTTCGTATTCATTGGTCGGAATGGTTTTCGAATATAAATTCGATCCCGGTCTTTCCGTACCAATAATCGTATTGGCTAGATTTGATAGTCGGTTATTTAACTATCAAATGAACAACCATTCAATCATGAAAATGAAATGAATTCAGTACTCAGCAACATTTGGCCCTTTTAAAATTATAAATAATTAACGAATGATTAAATAAACTTCTAAGTTCTTTATATATTTTAAAATATGGCATTACCTCTTAGTAATCTCAAAACCCTTTCAAATCTCCATTAGTTTGGAAAAACATCTTATAACTATATCAAATTTATTATTTCAAACATTTTTCATAACATTACTTATTATCTAAAAATTGCAGAATCGATTTAATTTTACATCGTACAATAATCGTTATGAAATCTCTCTTTTTGTTTCCGTTATCTGAACACCATAATCGCCACTTATCCTTTTAGAAATAACCCATTCTAAAAGTTGTCTCCTTATTTTGATAATATCGGTATATTTTCACAAATCTCCTTTTGTTTATTTCAATTATGGAAATAACATTTCATTTTTTTTATATTTAGAATCCCATCATATATATTTCCGAACGCATAACGTTACATTATTATTTCTCAAATAAATTGCTTTAACATTTCCACCATTACGACTAATATCATCCTTCGATAATCCTGAAGTCGTTCGAGTTGGGGTATTTTAATTACTCTCAGACCTTGATCAACAACGTTCTTATCTTAAGATAGGTATCAGTTGTAAACCCAAAATCGATATTCATTTCCTATATCAAAACAAATCCTCTTTTTAATTATCTTGATGAAAACTCGTATCTCAATTAATATATCGAATTCTAGCTTGCATCTTTATTATTCAAACCGCCTAATCACTTTAATTCAAATTTGGATTTCCGTTCGATTTCCATTCTGAATTCATTCAACCATTTCCAACTTGAATATCTCCCTTTAAATTCCATTGTTAAGTAATGTTAATTTAAAACTTAACTTTTAGCCTCACGCTCCCTTTTATAAACATTGTTTATAAAACTTAGGTTTAATATAAACCCTTTTAATCCGCTTCTCCTACCCTTTATTCAAATACTCATTTTAAGACATCATCTCGGCTTAAAATCGCTTTTACCACTTAATTATAAAATTCGGTTTTAGTATAAAACCGTCCATCGACTTTTCTCAAAAATCCCATTATATTTCAATATCCACTTTGATTACTTATCTTAATGAATCTCATTACGAATTGATCACTTAAATTATTAAAATAATAATTTACATTATCTTTGAATACTTTAGAAATAGCTACTTTTTCTAAAACAAACAGTAAACTCTTTATCAAAATCTTATTAAAGTAAAAACAAATATTCGTAAATCAATTTGATTAGATTAAACAACAAACTAATTTAATCAATTCAAAAACATGGTTATCTCGTTAACCAATTCCATTTAGTCATTCTTTTAAATTAATTAATGACATCATTTATTTAAATATATTTCATTTAATTGTTTCTTGAAACAATAAAATTAACTATTGCATTAGTTTCTGCTCGTCTCCTTATAAATCTCTTTAACGCAAGACTTCGATTTGTAAACTATTCAAAAATATTTAAAAACTTATAAAGTAAATAATAAACCTTAATTTCCTTTATTGAACTTTTATTTAAATATATAGATTTAAAAATCCATCTTCAGTTATAAGTTTCATAACTTTATTACCGTCGATTCAACCGACGGTAAATCAATATTTGTAACACCCTTTATTTTTAGGCCAACTGCTGCGAATTACCCAACCAATACTGTTTATTGGTTAAAACAAACAACCGTTGAATTTAGATTCAACGGTCAATGATCGAATCAATCATTCAATCATATTGGTCAAATGGTTCATATAAATGCAATATGAAATAAATATTAAATTTGAGAAATCCAGTTGGATTCCTCTAACATGTTCTTCCCTGCATCCAAATACGTTATCTTCACAATATCATTTATTTCAATAAACAGATATGATCTTCAACCATCAAACAATAACATCAATCCAAACATCCATCAAACAATTAACAAATCATAGCACACAAATATTTAAACCCGACTTATATAAAATATAAGTGGGGTAAAACTGAGTGAGTTAAACTCACCTTGTTTTGACGACAAAACGATTTGATTTAGTCAAATTAAACAGACGTTTAATTTGACTAAAATTTCCAGCTTCTTTTGTCTCCGACCAACCAATTCCATGCGGTATTGCTTGGCAAGACGAATTCAACGCTTTCTGTTTGGTTACGTTCTGTTAATGTACAAGAACGTTATACAATTTATACAATGATGGTTTTATTTAAAATTTAACTAAACCTTAAATTACTATTACTTTTAATTGTACCATATTTAGACCCGTCAACTAGTAAATTAGGCAAAAAAATAAAGATATGTGTCATGTGTATACCTTAGCTTGCTATACCAAACGTTTATCGACATTATATATGAATTGGCTACGTTAGTTAGTCGGTGGGTATACATCTTGGCTTGGAATACATACATACTACTGGCTTAGTTTCCCCTTTCTAATAGTACCGCTAGTGCTTTTTTCCCTTTTATAACCACGTTAATTGTTTCCTTAGACAAAATATAAGTCACTGATTGGCATATTGAAACTTCTATTAGGCAGGTATAAACATGGTGGGCACACTGTAGATTTAGTTTAGCACAAAATATATATACCAGGCGGCCACGTCATATTAGGGGATTATGCAATTATTAAATTAAAGCTAAACATGATTAGGCATGGTTAATAGGGAATTATGCATGATAACCGCATGGCCATATTTTAACAGTTCAACTACCTCAGCAACTTACATATGCGTTTAACTTAATGATTTCTTAGGTGTGATAAATCTCGCCTAAACTTTGATTAGGTACAGAAACCAATGCTGGGCACATTTAACTTATTCTTCCCATTCACAGCTTGCTATTTGAACCGTTTACTTAGATACTAGTAATTTACTTAATAACATAACATAGTTAACTAAATTGATTATGTCCTTAGGATTAGGCAGATTTAATTATGGTCAGGCGGTTTAAAAATGAAATAGACGGCTAAACTAAAATGGCCACTTCAGTCAAAATTTGGGCACGCTATTCATTATAAACCGGCCTGTTAATACGCCATAAGGCATTTTCGAACTAAACCCAGGTTCCTTATTTACTAAAGTTACGTAAAGCAATATAATTAGGCCAGATTAAAATTTGATTAGGCAAGATACGTACACATTATTTCTTCTTCTCACTTTTTTTTCTGTTTTCACAAAGCTTCCCCTGCTGTTTATTCTTCCCTTTTGAACATGAATCCGTCATGCTGCGCTGTCTTGTGCCATCGAAATACCATCACCAGAATCTACCTTTCCACCACTTATCAATTTTACCGCCGTGCATCCTCCACCCTCACTCCGGTCCAGATCTCCGCCATCTGCATGCCTCCTCCCACCGTCATTCGCAAGAACCCATACATGCTGAGCCACCCTCTTCCAGAAGAACACCGCACCACATAATACGTGCTGCTTTCCACTACTGCACAAATATTCCCATGGTTTACGGTCACTACTATGTTACAGCAGCTTCATAAGCATACCCTACCCACCCTCACCGTTCTTTCTTCTCACCAAAGACTGGTGCATATTTTCTAACTGATGTGCTTTCCACTTCCTTCACCGTGCCTTTTACAACAACCAGGCCTCTTCACGAGTCACCTTTTCCATGCATTTTACCTCTCGAATGCCATGAACCACCCATGCAACTCCAATTCACCATGCGTCATCCAGCCGCCATCGTCAGAGGATCACCATCGACCCAGCTTCTGTTCCTCCAAGTAATCTCGCTCTTGTTATCTCCCACTTCTTCATGCCAATGCTACTTTCCGAACTGTTGCTCACTTTCGAGTTCACCCCCGCCTCTCCTCACATTCTTTCTTATTTTATTCAAGCAGCTGTTATTCGTAACAATGCAAATGCAATACGAATCTGATAGCAATCAATAAATTGTCACTATCCAATTGTCACGTCAAGAAGCGTTACTAATTTGAATTGTTTCAGAATTAGTAACGGTGAAAAGCGCGACCGGAATTGCAACAGAGCAGAACCGTTGCAAAACAGAAAAGGAGAAGAGTACCTTTTAGTATCGTCCGAGTCCAGAGTAAATCTGTTTCTTTGAAACAATATTGCTCCCTCACTGGCACTGAAGGTTATCGAGCAATTGTCTCCCAAGATAAAACGGACCGGTCTCTGCAATTTGAAGCGCTTTCAAGTGCAGAGCAACACGAACTCAAGAGAGTAATTTTAAGAACAGAGCAGTAAAGAAGAAGGAGATCGAATGAATTAATTCTGTGTGTTTTAATAGCTCTGTCAGGCTGCCTATATATAGCGGTGGAGGGGTACCTTTCTGGGTAGTCGCGACCGTTCGTACAGGCGCGCTGGTTCAACCGGTCGCATCTGATCACTGTTCAGGCGAACAGATGCATCCGCTGGTCCAAATGTTCGCACCCGCGTAAAAATACCATTTTCCGCGCATTTTAACAGTCGGCGGCCCATTTATCACGAGAGACCCCAAGAGCCCCAAGGCCCAAGGCCCATATCTTTGACATTTTAATATTTAATATGAAAGCCCAAAGCCTCCATAGCCCATTCATTCAAGTCCTTATGTGTTCATGTTATTTGTTTGATATAACATGTGGGGCTTTGGTATTTAAGGAGATATATCCACAAACCATACACAATGTGGGACTTTGTTTCTTTGTATTTCTCCACTACCACATAACCTCTTCTTCACTAACCTTCTCATTTATTTCCAACAATCCCCCACATGAATGAGAGGTTACTTAATTTTGTTCTTAAATTTTGCGAAACATTTAACGTATCAGTAAAAGTAGCACAATGGCCTTGAACTTTTCCTAGTGTTTATCGTTATAACCTACTGGCGAATCAATGGACTAGATGGTCTTTGAACTGTAAGCCTTTTGTGTAAGTATATAAAGATAACACATGCTAAGTGTTTCTAAACAACTTGGTACTCTGTTTGTGTTCATTTTTGCCATGAACACCTGCTTGGTCTCATGAGTGTTTAAAGAATTCGACCTTACAATTCTTTTTGAAGCGGCGCCTTCACACTCACGTAGGTGATTCTATAAAGAGTATCCCGTAATACTCCACTTGGGTCTTTTATAATACCACAGTATAGACATCATTAAAAGCTAAGCTTATCCTATTCTCCGGCGGGTTGTGCACTGACTTATCATAGGAATGGTCTGTATTTTAACAGTGCCATTAAGTTTATCTATAAACTTAGTTGTCCCTTTGAACCTAGATCTTGGGATCTCCAGTCAACTAGGTGGGGTTTCCGTTTAGAAAAACTTTTAGATTATAGGTCTTAAACCCATTCCCATCGATAAGGTTTGAACTTTCTCTTTAGGCAAGCCTTTAGTTAGTGGATCCGCAATGTTATCCTTTGACCTTACATAGTCTATAGTGATAACTCCATTAGAGAGAAGTTGTCTTATGGTTTTATGCCTACGACGAATATGTCTCGACTTACCATTATACAATGTACTATTCGCCCTTCCTATAGCAGATTGACTATCACAATGTATACATATTGGAGGTACTGGTTTTTTCCAATTTGGAATGTCCTCTAAAAACCCCCTAAGCCAATCTGCTTCTTCCGCGGCTTTATCCAGAGCAATGAACTCAGATTCCATTGTTGACCTTGCTATGCAAGTCTGTTTGGATGATTTCCACGAAATTGCTCCATTTCCTAATGTAAACACATATCCACTTGTGGATTTTGTGTCATTTGAGCCTGTTATCCAATTGGCGTAACTATATCCTTCTATTACTGAAGGATACTTATCATATTGCAACACATAGTTTTGTGTATACTTTAGATATCTTAGAACTCTGATTATTGCTTTCCAATGATTTTTACCAGGATTGTTGGTATATCTACTTAGCTTGCTTACAGCGTACGCAATATCAGGCCTAGTGCAATTCATGACATACATAATACTTCCCAGTATACGAGAGTATTCAAGCTGATAGATACCATCACCAGTGTTCTTTACCCAATTTTGGTTCATATCTACTGGTGATTTTGCAGTAGTTACATTATACTGCTCGAATTTTTCAAGAATTTTAGCAATGTAATGTGACTGAGATAACGAATATCCCTGTGGTGTCTTTATAATTTTTACACCCAAAATTACATCGGCCACTCCTAGGTCCTTCATATCAAATCTAGAGGATAGCATGTCCTTCGTAGACTTTATTATGACCTTATTACTTCCTAGGATCAGTAAATCACCAACGTAGAGACAAACAATGACATATCCAACATCTATACATTTTATATAGACGCATTTATCTGATTCATTTATTTTGAATCCATTTGATAACATTGCTTCATCAAATTTCTCATGCCATTGTTTTGGTGCTTGTTTAAGGCCATAAAGAGATTTCACTAACTTGCACACCTTATTTTCATTTCCTGGGCTTAGAAACCCTTCTGGTTGCTGCATATATATTTCCTCTTCCAGTTCACCGTTCAAAAACGCAGTTTTCACATCCATTTGGTGTATTTCCAAATTCAATATAGATGCGATTGCAATAAGCATCATAATTGATGTTATTCTGGTAACTGGAGAGTACGTATCAAAGTAATCCAGATCTTGCTTCTGTCTGAATCCTTTTATTACAAGTCTTGCTTTATACTTGTCTATTGAGCTGTCAGCCTTTAGTTTCTTCTTAAATATCCATTTATAACGTAGTGGTTTTGATCTGTAACACCCCGCCTCCGCTAGGGTCACTCGCAAAGGAATGCACTAGCTTTAGAGGGGCATTATTGGTAAACATGCACAGAAATATCACAAGACAGAACATATAAAATAGCGGAAGTAAAATCAAACTTTCATAACATGAATAAATAAGGTCTAAAGCCTTTTACATCAGAGTACATCAAAACCTGTCTTGCAATAGTAAAGAAGCATAAAGACATTTTCATAAATTATTCCCCAAGTAAAAACAGTAAAGTAGCCATTAGCCAAGAAAAGTCCAAGCCATCCATGATGACCTTCAAGCAGAAGAAGTCCGAACTAAACAACAGTATTTCCTCCCTGTAACCTGGGGGGGAAACGGAAGAAAAGAGGCGAAACAAAACGGGTCAGTCAAAAAGACTGAGTAAGCCCTATCTACTATTAGCATAAAAACTAGTAAAGTTAACTGACATGAGAAACTGAGATGAACATAAGCATGATAACAAGATAGATAAGCTAAATCAAAATAACAGGATGAACTACTGAACTCAGATAAACTAAGGTGTCATGATAAATTACGATGTCAAGATAAAACAAGGTATCACATCGTCAGGTTTCTATCAAGTATAATATCCCCAAGATATCTGTCACGTATAACGCCCCGTGATATCTATCCTGTATTTTAGCTCTGCACCTACCGTACTAGTATCCCCACCGTGTCATGTGTTAACCAAGAATGACCCTCACTCAAAAGTCGTGTAATGGTCCATGTCAACCTAATATATCGCATATATAGGTTACTCAACTTGTATGTTTTATTCCATGTAAATGTTCAGTCCCTTGCCGTAGACCATACGGGCTTTCCCATGAGATTCTATATTACTTTAACATAGTTCCATGATCCTTAAGATCGGTTTGGACTGTTACCCTAAACCTAGTTAGGGTCTTCCAACATGAATTATTGTTTGTACAACTAGGACTTATGCTACCTAGGGCTGCTAGGGATTATGCTTACCTATTGCACGTTTTCGTATCTCGGTTTGGGTTCAACCACCTAGGGCCACTAGGGATTACGCTAACCGCCAACCGCGCCCTTTTTCCCACGCATTCATCGTGAATCGCTTTTCCATGACTGTATGCACATGTATCACATCGTGCCATCCGAGTCCTGTCACAGGGCAAATCAAGAAATACAGGACTCGGTCGGGAGCTTTCGATTTATCTGCCGATGCAGATGCTAAGGTCTGTTTTTCTTATACGTGGCTATGGTCCCACGAGACCACTCCCTCAACTAGTGAAAGACAAGACAGGATAAATCCTGTATGAGAACACAACACTGGCCAACCCACATCCAAGCCTTACCGCAACCATAATTAGATAGCAATTATGGTCTTTTGGGTGTTCTCTGCCTTTCCGTACGTACACGCTTGACCAAAGATGGTAGGTAGCCTGACGAAATGCTATCTAGGGTACGACCGTGTATCGTCGACTATCCCCTATCCATCCCTGTCTTTAGGTCGCTCGTATAGCAACCAAGGCATACTCTTGGTTCTTCTAACGCAGACCTTAACCTCTCATGAGCCTAGTATAATCACCTGGCAGCTCATAGAGGGATACCAAGAATATCCTCACGTTCCCCGAAGCCGCTGCTTCGTTACCCAGTTCGCTGGAGCCTTTATCTAAATCAGATACTTGCTCCTACTCGTATACTTAAACGATGACCTACCGTATCAGGTTACTCATCTATCTATGAACTGGTCTAAATTTCCTTGACTAAGAATCATTACTTAGTTATTCTTCAACTAAGGTTTACCACTTAGCATTGTTCCCGTTATCCTTGTTAACTACGGTTATCCACCTAATCCTCAGAACTAGGGTTTACATAATGAATTAAGTGTCACTTAAGTTCATGACTTAACCCGTCTACAAATCCTGTCAAAATTGGCTAAGTATCCAAGTTCAAGGCTTAACCCTACAAACCATGCTCAAGTTGGTTAAGTATATTAAGCAATTCACGACTTAACCTCGTCCAATTATCATTCTAGATTGGTTAAGTATATATTAACTTGACCCTATCAATTTACTTAGTCAAATCAGTCAAGTGTATTCAAGCGATTCGTGACTTAGCCTTATCATGTTTTCACGTTATATTGGTTAAGTATTGGTTAACTTAACCACAATAAATTAACGAGTTAGATTGGATAAGTATAGGTCACTTAACCACATCAATTCATCATGTTTAGATTAGTTAAGTGTTTAACTTAACCCCATTAAACTACCAAGTGGGATTAATTAAGTCTAGGCTAACTTAACCCCATCCGATTTCCATGTTTAGACTAGTTGAGTCTAATCTTAACCCCATTCGTTAACCGTATTTTTCGGTTAAGCGTCATTAAGAAAACTTACTTAACCTTACCAAGTTATCGCGTTGGATTGATTAAGTGTTGGTTAACTTAACCCCATCCACTAGTCATATAAAAATGGTTAAGTGTCATTAGGCAAATCAAGTTACTTAACCTACCCAACCTTGTCATGTTTTGTTAAGTATCATTAGCCTAATCAAATTACTTAACCCATTTGTCCATGTCATATTTGGTTAAGAGTCATTAATCAAATTAACTTAACCCTATCATGTGGCATTAATTACTTAATGCACCTTCACCTCTCACATTAGACTTTGTTGTGGTTACTAGTTAAGCCGGTCGGTTCCGGGTAGCTTTACACCACAACTTGGTCTAACCTCGGGTTCAAGCACAACATGACCAACTTCTCACATTGGGTCCTATTGTTTGCAACTACTAGTTAGGCCGGTCGGTTCCGGGTAGTTTTACGTTGCAAACTCAACCCAACCTCGAGTTGGCCACACTTATATTATCTAAGTGTCATGTCCATCATGTTTCCCAAAACATGTTACAAGTTTTCAAGCATTTGGGTAGACCTAACTTAATAGGTAAATTCCCAAAGGGTAGACCTAACTTAATAGGTAAATTCCCAAGCTTATGTTTTTATGCATACTTACATGTCAACTTCCATGTTATATTTCAAGTCATGTTTTCAAGTTGTATTTTCATGTCATTAGAAATTACCCATAACATAACCCAACGCTTTTAAACTCGCATATACGTTCGCGACAACGTAATGGATTAAAAGAAGAGACTTGGCAAAGGCATGACAAAAATGGATATTAAGCCACAAGTTAATCATGGTGGCAAATGAGGCACAAATGTGTTCATTAACTTGCATGTTACATTCTTAAGCCTCAAAATATGCATAAACCCAAACTTGGCACATAAGCGAATCATGGTGACAAAAGATATGGAATGATGACTAGTAACTCGCATATATCATCATATAAGGGTTATGACTTCATATGCAAGTTGACATAAAGGTTATGAGGGTTCTCATGTTGCCTAATGCAACATTTCAACATAAAGGTTGTAGCTTTTAGCTCACAAGATCAAGATAATGACTTCATAAACTTGCATGACATGATAGCATGTATCATACTCAATGATCAAACCCAAACTTGCAACATGAACATTTAACTTCATAGTTAATATCTAAGAGTAGGGAAAGGGCTTACATTGCTATGAAGGTACAAAAGATATGACAAAGCCCTTATGCAATCAAATAGACCCAAAATGCAAGCTCTAACATAAAAACCCTTGAGCCAAAATGATCAAAACCCTTGCTTTATGATGCAAAGATAGAAACTTGACTTGAATGCAAGCTAATGACACTCATACAAGCTTGAAAACACTTGTATGCATGGAAAATCTCTCATAGAAACCATTTAGAAATTTTATGAAGAGAGTGGAGGCCATGAGAGGTAAAATTTTGCCATAGTTTAGTTGCATGAATGAATAATGAGGATTTAGGATATGTTAGGGTCTTATTTATAGATTAGGCAAGTGTTTTAGGCCATAGGATTAAACCTAGATTCAATCCAAGCCATCAAAGCATGTCTTGGGGAAGAAGTCAAGTGTAGGAACCATCTAGGGCCTTTAGATTAAAGATGAACCATGAGAACCATCCAAATGCAAAATCTGCATTTGAGCGAATCGGCCTACGGGTTGACAGCCAAACACCCTGGATTAACCCCTAGTCGACCCAGCGGGCTCAGGCCGACCTCAAAAATCGGCCGGTTCGGTTATTCCCCTCTCCCAATTCGCTGTTTTGAACATTTTTGCATATTTATTTATTTAATTTTCAATTATATATATATATATATCAATATATATATATTTCTCTGCGCAACCCATTTCACTTAATTAAGTATACTTTAATTTGGGAATTTTTCGTGAAACTTCGCGAGGCCATATCTTGGTCATACGGACTCCGATTTTCGAAAACTCGGACTCTATTTCGCGTATTTTTCCGAGACGAACGCAATGGCATAACCCATTTCCCTTGATTCAGATTTTACAGTTTAATTCTGCCTCCATTTATGTTATAACAGGTTATTGAAAATACGGGTTGTTACATTCTCCCCACCTTTTAGGATTTCGTCCCCGAAATCTCCAAGTTAGGAAGAACATATCCTACCATCCATCATCCATCTACTCAAAACATCATCCACAAGAAACCATTGTCCTTAGATGATTTCTAATGTTGTATGAATATATGCAAAACGTGTGTGTACATGTTCCTTAGCTAATGCTAATGATCAGGCCTGAATAATCTTTCTAATGCAAAATATGTATAGTGCCATGAATCCAACATGTATGCAAATAGTCCTAGTCATATAGATACTATATGCGTGCACAATCATTCATTCATATGCAACAACCGCATGATAATACATTCGATTTCATCCATAAACAAGTATAAATACTCGTGCATATGCAATATGAAATGTGACCGAGTCGAGCTAGTATCTAATGTGTATTCGCGCATCCACGAGCAACCACTTGCAACCACTTGCAACCATATCAATCATAACATGTTTCAAATACATGTTTACATCCATAGGGTTCTACCTAGAATTCCCTGAAACAGGGTCGAGAAGATAAACATGACAAACTCCTTACAGGGTTTGTAACGGAGAATAGGACCGAGAGGATGTCCACAAAAGATAGCCTACAAGTAAGCTCTACAGAAAACAGGGATCAAGGATATACTCCCAAAAAGAGATATCATGCGCGTATCTAGTCTTTGACCATCAAAGTCGTCTTTTAACTTCGCGATTTTGTAGCTTCTTATTCCTGTTTCCATAACATGAGCTGGAACTCATTTCTTCGTCGCCTCTCGTTCCACTTGCACTTATCCTTTTCCTAGAATACTTGACGCAAACATGACTGCGTACTCATGATCTCATGCAAGCTTTCCAAAATTCACTAGTGAATCTTGGATCTCGTTTATATACTATAAGGCATTCCATGTAGAAGAACTTTCTCTTGAAAGTAAACAGATGTCAATCAGGTTATCATGCGCACTTACTAGGGTGATCTCTATAACCCATGCATAAATGAAGTAAACCATCCGTCTTATTGGCGAACACCACTCGATCGGGCTTCAAATTTCCAATAAAGGCATCAAGGGATTCTAAGTAACTAGTCATGACAGAACCTCAAAAAGGTTACCCGATACTTCGAGGGCATTACCAAGGCTAGTCAAAAGGTCTAACTACCCTCCTATCAAAACCGAGAGTGGCACCCCCTACTGGATAACCACTTCATCCCTAGAATCCATCCATAGCTTATAAACATAAGCATTATTTCCAAACTCAACACTTGGCATAGACATTCCCAAATCCAAACAAGTCATGTATAAATGGACTGATTCTCCAATAGGACTTTGAGACAAAAATGGGATTCTCTATTACGCTAGTACTTAAGGTGCAGAGACTCAACTATCGAAGCAGACTTAAATGATACGAACAACGAAGTCCTAACGGGATGATAGAGAAGAAAAGCTAAACCTTTAACAAGATCGTTACCCTCCTTCCGAGGTACTCTAGAAATGAGAGCATACTACTGCCCTCCCGATGATCTTGTCCTTGTCCCATAATACTTAACTATCCGCCCCGTTTTACCATGCCAAAGGTACTCTCTCGTCATGGGTTTCATTGTTCATCTTTCTCCCTCCTTTGAGGACTAAGCCATACCAACAAGTTGCTCATCCTTAAGCTCGTATCCTTTATCCTTCTTTCTAACGATCCTTTCTTATAACACGGCCACTGGTCTCTCGAGAACCACCTCCATCGTATGGAAAGCACTTTCGTAGGTAGAAAAGACTAGTCGCAGTTAAAACAACTGTGACTACAGATGGAGGAAAGAAAGGAAAAGAGACTCAATTAAGGAAACAAGGATAGTGCTAATGGCCTTTGGGGAATAGCCTTTTTCTTTTAAAAGAAAATTTTCTTGAAAAAATGCTTCTTTGTAAACGGTTTTTTTTTCAAATAGTTTTCAGAAGGTCTTTAAAAAGTTTTGCCCAATCTGGTAACCTTCTGCTCTGATACCACGTGTAACACCCCGCCTCCGCTAGGGTCACTCGCAAAGGAATGCACTAGCTTTAGAGGGGCATTATTGGTAAACATGCACAGAAATATCACAAGACAGAACATATAAAATAGCGGAAGTAAAATCAAACTTTCATAACATGAATAAATAAGGTCTAAAGCCTTTTACATCAGAGTACATCAAAACCTGTCTTGTAATAGTAAAGAAGCATAAAGACATTTTCATAAATTATTCCCCAAGTAAAAACAGTAAAGTAGCCATTAGCCAAGAAAAGTCCAAGCCATCCATGATGACCTTCAAGCAGAAGAAGTCCGAACTAAACAACAGTATTTCCTCCCTGTAACCTGGGGGGGAAACGGAAGAAAAGAGGCGAAACAAAACGGGTCAGTCAAAAAGACTGAGTAAGCCCTATCTACTATTAGCATAAAAACTAGTAAAGTTAACTGACATGAGAAACTGAGATGAACATAAGCATGATAACAAGATAGATAAGCTAAATCAAAATAACAGGATGAACTACTGAACTCAGATAAACTAAGGTGTCATGATAAATTATGATGTCAAGATAAAACAAGGTATCACATCGTCAGGTTTCTATCAAGTATAATATCCCCAAGATATCTGTCACGTATAACGCCCCGTGATATCTATCCTGTATTTTAGCTCTGCACCTACCGTACTAGTATCCCCACCGTGTCATGTGTTAACCAAGAGTGATCCTCACTCAAAAGTCGTGTAATGGTCCATGTCAACCTAATATATCGCATATATAGGTTACTCAACTTGTATGTTTTATTCCATGTAAATGTTCAGTCCCTTGCCGTAGACCATACGGGCTTTCCCATGAGATTCTATATTACTTTAACATAGTTCCATGATCCTTAAGATCGGTTTGGACTGTTACCCTAAACCTAGCTAGGGTCTTCCAACATGAATTATTGTTTGTACAACTAGGACTTATGCTACCTAGGGCTGCTAGGGATTATGCTTACCTATTGCACGTTTTCGTATCTCGGTTTGGGTTCAACCACCTAGGGCCACTAGGGATTACGCTAACCGCCAACCGCGCCCTTTTTCCCACGCATTCATCGTGAATCGCTTTTCCATGACTGTATGCACATGTATCACATCGTGCCATCCGAGTCCTGTCACAGGGCAAATCAAGAAATACAGGACTCGGTCGGGAGCTTTCGATTTATCTGCCGATGCAGATGCTAAGGTCTGTTTTTCTTATACGTGGCTATGGTCCCACGAGACCACTCCCTCAACTAGTGATGGACAAGACAGGATAAATCCTGTATGAGAACACAACACTGGCCAACCCACATCCAAGCCTTACCGCAACCATAATTAGATAGCAATTATGGTCTTTTGGGTGTTCTCTGCCTTTCCGTACGTACACGCTTGACCAAAGATGGTAGGTAGCCTGACGAAATGCTATCTAGGGTACGACCGTGTATCGTCGACTATCCCCTATCCATCCCCGTCTTTAGGTCGCTCGTATAGCAACCAAGGCATACTCTTGGTTCTTCTAACGCAGACCTTAACCTCTCATGAGCCTAGTATAATCACCTGGCAGCTCATAGAGGGATACCAAGAATATCCTCACGTTCCCCGAAGCCGCTGCTTCGTTACCCAGTTCGCTGGAGCCTTTATCTAAATCAGATACTTGCTCCTACTCGTATATTTAAACGATAACCTACCGTATCAGGTTACTCATCTATCTATGAACTGGTCTAAATTCCTTGACTAAGAATCATTACTTAGTTATTCTTCAACTAAGGTTTACCACTTAGCATTGTTCCCGTTATCCTTGTTAACTACGGTTATCCACCTAATCCTCAGAACTAGGGTTTACATAATGGATTAAGTGTCACTTAAGTTCATGACTTAACCCGTCTACAAATCCTGTCAAAATTGGCTAAGTATCCAAGTTCAAGGCTTAACCCTACAAACCATGCTCAAGTTGGTTAAGTATATTAAGCAATTCACGACTTAACCTCGTCCAATTATCATTCTAGATTGGTTAAGTATATATTAACTTGACCTTATCAATTTACTTAGTCAAATCGGTCAAGTGTATTCAAGCGATTCGTGACTTAGCCTTATCATGTTTTCACGTTATATTGGTTAAGTATTGGTTAACTTAACCACAATAAATTAACGAGTTAGATTGGATAAGTATAGGTCACTTAACCACATCAATTCATCATGTTTAGATTAGTTAAGTGTTTAACTTAACCCCATTAAACTACCAAGTGGGATTAATTAAGTCTAGGCTAACTTAACCCCATCCGATTTCCATGTTTAGACTAGTTGAGTCTAATCTTAACCCCATTCGTTAACCGTATTTTTCGGTTAAGCGTCATTAAGAAAACTTACTTAACCTTACCAAGTTATCGCGTTGGATTGATTAAGTGTTGGTTAACTTAACCCCATCCACTAGTCATATAAAAATGGTTAAGTGTCATTAGGCAAATCAAGTTACTTAACCTACCCAACCTTGTCATGTTTTGTTAAGTATCATTAGCCTAATCAAATTACTTAACCCATTTGTCCATGTCATATTTGGTTAAGAGTCATTAATCAAATTAACTTAACCCTATCATGTGGCATTAATTACTTAATGCACCTTCACCTCTCACATTAGACTTTGTTGTGGTTACTAGTTAAGCCGGTCGGTTCCGGGTAGCTTTACACCACAACTTGGTCTAACCTCGGGTTCAAGCACAACATGACCAACTTCTCACATTGGGTCCTATTGTTTGCAACTACTAGTTAGGCCGGTCGGTTCCGGGTAGTTTTACGTTGCAAACTCAACCCAACCTCGAGTTGGCCACACTTATATTATCTAAGTGTCATGTCCATCATGTTTCCCAAAACATGTTACAAGTTTTCAAGCATTTGGGTAGACCTAACTTAATAGGTAAATTCCCAAAGGGTAGACCTAACTTAATAGGTAAATTCCCAAGCTTATGTTTTTATGCATACTTACATGTCAACTTCCATGTTATATTTCAAGTCATGTTTTCAAGTTGTATTTTCATGTCATTAGAAATTACCCATAACATAACCCAACGCTTTTAAACTCGCATATACGTTCGCGACAACGTAATGGATTAAAAGAAGAGACTTGGCAAAGGCATGACAAAAATGGATATTAAGCCACAAGTTAATCATGGTGGCAAATGAGGCACAAATGTGTTCATTAACTTGCATGTTACATTCTTAAGCCTCAAAACATGCATAAACCCAAACTTGGCACATAAGCGAATCATGGTGACAAAAGATATGGAATGATGACTAGTAACTCGCATATATCATCATATAAGGGTTATGACTTCATATGCAAGTTGACATAAAGGTTATGAGGGTTCTCATGTTGCCTAATGCAACATTTCAACATAAAGGTTGTAGCTTTTAGCTCACAAGATCAAGATAATGACTTCATAAACTTGCATGACATGATAGCATGTATCATACTCAATGATCAAACCCAAACTTGCAACATGAACATTTAACTTCATAGTTAATATCTAAGAGTAGGGAAAGGGCTTACATTGCTATGAAGGCACAAAAGATATGACAAAGCCCTTATGCAATCAAATAGACCCAAAATGCAAGCTCTAACATAAAAACCCTTGAGCCAAAATGATCAAAACCCTTGCTTTATGATGCAAAGATAGAAACTTGACTTGAATGCAAGCTAATGACACTCATACAAGCTTGAAAACACTTGTATGCATGGAAAATCTCTCATAGAAACCATTTAGAAATTTTATGAAGAGAGTGGAGGCCATGAGAGGTAAAATTTTGCCATAGTTTAGTTGCATGAATGAATAATGAGGATTTAGGATAGGTTAGGGTCTTATTTATAGATTAGGCAAGTGTTTTAGGCCATAGGATTAAACTTAGATTCAATCCAAGCCATCAAAGCATGTCTTGGGGAAGAAGTCAAGTGTAGGAACCATCTAGGGCCTTTAGATTAAAGATGAACCATGAGAACCATCCAAATGCAAAATCTGCATTTGAGCGAATCGGCCCACGGGTTGACAGCCAAACACCCTGGATTAACCCCTAGTCGACCCAGCGGGCTCAGGTCGACCTCAAAAATCGGCCGGTTCGGTTATTCCCCTCTCCCAATTCGCTGTTTTGAACATTTTTGCATATTTATTTATTTAATTTTCAATTATATATATATATATATATCAATATATATATATTTCTCTGCGCAACCCATTTCACTTAATTAAGTATACTTTAATTTGGGAATTTTTCGTGAAACTTCGTGAGGCCATATCTTGGTCATACGGACTCCGATTTTCGAAAACTCGGACTCTATTTCACGTATTTTTCCGAGATGAACGCAATGGCATAGCCCATTTCCCTTGATTCAGATTTTACAGTTTAATTCTGCATCCATTTATGTTATAACAGGTTATTGAAAATACGGGTTGTTACATGATCCTTTAGGGAGATCCACTAGTTCCCACGTATGTTTTTGTAGAATGGATTCTATTTCACTATTGACGGCTTCTTTCCAATAAGGAGCATCGGGAGATGACATTGCCTGTTGGTAAGTTAGAGGTTCATTTTCTATCATATATGCATAGAAATCAGGTCCAAAGGATTTAGAGGTCCTTTGTCGCTTGCTCCTTCTCGGTTCCTCTATCTCAGTTTCATCATTCATTTTTCTTTGATCAGCATTATCCTCGGGAATATCTGGATCTCTTGGCCTCTTTTGAACATTTGTTTCAATAGAAGTTTTTAGAGGATAAATGTGTTCAAAGAATCTTGCATTTCGAGACTCGATAATGGTGTTTTCATGAATGTCATCAATTTCAGATTTGTACACCAAAAATCGATATGCACTACTATTATGAGCATATCCAATGAATATGCAATCTATAGTCTTCGGTCCTATTTTGACCTTTTTCGGTTTTGGAATTTCCACTTTGGCAAGACACCCCCACACTTTTAAGTATTTGTAGGATGGTGGTCTGTTTTTCCAAAGTTCATGAGGAGTCTTAGACGTTTTCTTTCATGGTATTTTATTTAAAATATGATTTGCCGAAAGAATAGCTTCTCCCCAAAAATTATCTGGCAAGCCAGAGCTTATTAATAAGGCATTCATCATTTCTTTAAGAGTTCTATTTTTCCGTTCGGCTATACCGTTGGATTGAGGTGAGTAAGGAGCTGTAGTTTGGTGTATTATACCATGCTCAGCACAGAATTCCTCAAATGGAAACTCATATTCTCCTCCTCTATCACTTCTTAAAGCTTTAATTTTTCTGTTGAGTTGATTCTCAACTTCTGCTTTATACTGTTTAAACATATTGAACGCCTCATCCTTACTTCTAAGGAGATATACATAACAGTATCTTGTACAATCATCTATAAAGGTGATGAAGTACCTTTTTCCTCCTCTAGTTTGACACATTTTCAAGTCGCATACGTCAGTATGTATTAAGTCTAGAGGTTCGGTTTCTCTTTCAACATGATGAAATGAGGTTCTTGTCAATTTGGCTTCAGCACAAATTTGACATTTGTAATTTGAATTAATTCTACACTTAGGTATGAATTCTAGATTGATTAGTTTTTGTAAAGTATCAAAATTCACATGACATAGTCTAGATTGCCATAGATTAGGAGAGTCAACCATATAAGAAAAAGATTCAATTTTATTCATATCATTGTTTGGTACAACAGTGGTTACATTAGCCTTAAATAGGCCATCACATACATAACCCTTTCCTATGTACACTTCATTCTTAGACAACACAAATTTATCAGCCACAAATGTCAGTTTGAAGCCATGCTTGCTGAGCAACGATCCTGAAATTAGATTCTTGCGAATTTCTGGAACATGGAGAACATCATTTAGAGTGAGTTCTTTTCCAGAAGTCAATTTCAGCACAATCTTTCCCTTGCCTTCGACCTTTGATGTGGACAAGTTACCCATAAACAGTTGTTCTTCATTAGTAGCACTTTTGTAGTTTGTGAACATCCACTTATTTGCGCATATATGCCTAGTGGCTCCAGTGTCTACAAACCACTCCTTGTTGTTGCCAACAAGGTTGCATTCTGAAACAACTGCACACAAGTCCATTTCAGAAACACCGTCCGAAACTTCTGCCACATTCGCTTCTGATTTCTTCTTTTTGGGTGGACCGCGACATTCTGCAGCTTTATGACCCTTCTTCCCACAATTATGGCATGACCCTTTGAATTTCTTCGACTTCTTAGGTTGGTTGTCACGTTTTCTCTTATTGGACTTGTCTATCTCGACAACGTTTGCTTTGGCAACCACATTTTGAGAAATCTTCTTTTCTGAATTTCTATTATCTTCATCAATTCTCAATCGAACTACAAGTTCCTCCATTGTCATTTCTTTGCGCTTGTGCTTTAGGTAGTTTTTGAAGTCCTTCCATGATGGAGGAAGCTTCTCAATAGCAGCGGCAACTTGAAAAGATTCGCTAAGGGTCATCTTTTCATCTTCTAGTTGACGAATGATAAGTTGCAGTTCTTGAACTTGGTTGATCACAGTCTTTGTATCGACCATTTTGAAGTCAAGAAATTTTCCAGCGATGAATTTCTTCATGCCAGCATCTTCAGTTTTATACTTCTTTTCCAAAGCCAAGCATAGTTGTTTGGATGTTGCAACTGTGCAGTACACGTTGTACAGACTGTTGTCGAGGCCATTCAAGATGTAATTTTTACACATGAAATCAGATTTTTTCCAAGCATTAAGGGCTTCAACTTTAACTGGATCTGGTTCCAATTCGGCAACGACTGGAGCATCTTCTGTAAGATACTTTGCTAGGCCCAATGTTGTCAAGTAAATTAGCATCTTTTGCTGCCAACGTTTGAAGTCCGCTCCGGTGAACTTTTCTGGCCTTTCTCCATGAGATAGTGTCATTGGAGTAACCGCGGGTCCAAAAGGATTGGTTACGAGTGGTGTTGGCGCAGCAGTAGTGCTATTGCTTTTAGCCATTATCGTTTTCTGCAAAAAACGAAAAAAATATTGTTTCAAAATTGTTATTCGTAACAATGCAAATGCAATACGAATCTGATAGCAATCAATAAATTGTCACTATCCAATTGTCACGTCAAGAAGCGTTACTAATTTGAATTGTTTCAGAATTAGTAACGGCGAAAAGCGCGACCGGAATTGCAACAGAGCAGAACCGTTGCAAAACAGAAAAGGAGAAGAGTACCTTTCAATATCGTCCGAGTCCAGAGTAAATCTGTTTCTTTGAAACAATATTGCTCCCTCACTGGCGCTGAAGGTTATCGAGCAATTGTCTCCCAAGATAAAACGGACCAGTCTCTGCAATTTGAAGCGCTTTCAAGTGCAGAGCAACACGAACTCAAGAGAGTAATTTTAAGAACAGAGCAGTGAAGAAGAAGGAGATCGAATGAATTAATTCTGTGTGTTTTAATAGCTCTGTCAGGCTGCCTATATATAGCGGTGGAGGGGTACCTTTCTGGGTAGTCGCGACCGTTCGTACAGGCGCGCTGGTTCAACCGGTCGCATCTGATCACTGTTTAGGCGAACAGATGCATCCGCTGGTCCAAATGTTCGCACCCGCGTAAAAATACCATTTTCCGCGCATTTTAACAGTCGGCGGCCCATTTATCACGAGAGACCCCAAGAGCCCCAAGGCCCATATCTTTGACATTTTAATATTTAATATGAAAGCCCAAAGCCTCCATAGCCCATTCATTCAAGTCCTTATGTGTTCATGTTATTTGTTTGATATAACATGTGGGGCTTTGGTATTTAAGGAGATATATCCACAAACCATACACAATGTGGGACTATGTTTCTTTGTATTTCTCCACTACCACATAACCTCTTCTTCACTAACCTTCTCATTTATTTCCAACAGCAGCTTCCGCATGCAATTCTAGAAAAAAAATTGAAGTATCGTGCCTTATTTATAGGGGCGGCTCCTTTCCACCCACGTTTCAGGGTAGTAGACCGTGTAGGGTAGGTCTGAAATGGCGCAGGTCTGTGTGAGTGTAAGGGTGATGGTGAAAACACAAGGCTGTGTGAGTCTGAGGGAGAAGGACACAACATGTGCGATATGCTGAACTTGGAGAGTGAGTTTGTTGACATTTTTTAAGGTATGTCAACAAAACACTCGGCTCCCATTGGTGGAAATCAGGGAGGCCCATATGGGTCCCCTTTATTTCCACCCATAAGGGATGAGTGTTTTGTTGACATCTTCCAAAAAGATGTCAACAAACTCACACTGCTGAACTTGGAGATGAAGGTAGCGTGAAGGATTGGATTGGAGACATAGGATTGGATTGGGATAGTTGTGTGGTTGAAAGCAACAAGACTGCGCAGGTACTTATTTGATCTACTGCAGCAAATCTCAGTAATGAAGAAATCCCATTCTGCTCGAGTTATTGTATTTTCATTTTAATAGGACCCTGTGCTATTCTTTGCTCTGTAGTGAAGCAATGGGTAGGCTTCCGATGACATGTATTTGTATATATATTATATTTTAGGCTTGAAATGATTGGGTAGTAGCATCTTAAACAAAGCATCTGTGCATATTTTTCTGTTCGATAAATTTGACAAAATTAGGATTGTAGCGTATAGGATACTCAGTTTTCTTTTCATTCATCCTGATTGATGGGCGGAAGCAAAATATCATCTAGAGTACAGTAGATGTTTACTTAACGTTAAGTAGTAGGATTGTATACATTTTTTAATTCATATAGTTGTACATTGTTAGGCCTACGCATGTGGAAACGCAAAAGTTAGATGTGGACAATGCATGTATGGTTCCATTTGCTTTGCCAAGAAGAAAAAATATGAGGTACGGTGAAGACAGTGTAGATTTCCATCTAGACTTTGCGCGGCTATGGTATTCCCTTTTCAGTTAGACCATGCTAATTGGAAAAGTATAGGCTAGTGTGTTTTCATGGCAGGCTTGCAGTCGGGAATGAGTTATCTAATTCATTTTTGATGTAAGTAGGGTTGTACAAGAGGAGAATAGGTGTTGACATATGAAAATGGAAAGATGAGGGTAGTGCAGAAATGTTTTGCTTGGACTTTGTTAGCTTAGCTTGAAAGTTTAATATAAATTTTGTATTTATACGGTATTTACTTTTACTGCAACTCTCGCTAACCGTAAAATGTTCAAACATGCAAACACGAACCTTTAACGTAATAAAAATGGATACATCTTTTCATCGTCTCAATTTCAATGAAGTTCATTTCATTGAAAAAGTAGGTCGTTTGAAAAATAAATCATTTGAGTCTTATAAATGTATCGATCAAATTTCTCGTGCGCGAAGCATGGGCCTCCTCATAAGGTAAGCTACGCATTGATCTGAACATCTGTATCATATGATTATTTAACTTTATCGTCAATTTTCGTTGAGCGTTTTATATTTGTAGCGATATATATGAATTCAAATCGTAAATTACGAAATACCGCGACGTTATGAACTCAATTTATAATGATATATAAATTTTACGTTCAAAATCGTTATATGAGATATATATTATAAATTCATTTATAATACCAAATCGATATTTAAAATAATATTATAAATATCCGATCACCAAAAATACGGGACGTTACAATTTCATATACATGGCACGACCAAAAATCCAGCAAGAGCCATGTAAGCATATTTCAATTTATTTAGTATTAGTAATTGTTTCACTTACTAAACTATGATGAAATAAAATATGATATTAAGTTTAGCTATACACTTATTTGTTCATACAGGAAAAGTTTATGGAGCAGCGTCAGAAACTCCTAACTAATATAGGTCGAGAGCAGTTAAGGACAGAAAAGGAGGATGTTATATTTTAGTCAGTTGTGGATCCATCGTCGCGGAGCAGACAATAGGATTTGGCAAATAAGTGGTAAGTAAATGATATATTAGAAAATAATAGTTTAATAATATTTTAATTTATAGTATGCATTGCTTTATTTTCAATCTTAAGTTTCTCTAAGTAAAATTAGTAATTAATCGAGATTAAGGCCTAATTCTAGAAAAACATTAATGAGTAGGCAAAATTAAAGTGATTAACACATATTAGTCCTCCTTTTCCCACTTTTTACATGTTTTAATCACAACTAACACAATACAACATAAACATGCTTATGAAATTTGTTTGTATAAAATTTCAAACTTATTTTTACATGTTAAGGGTAATTTTAAACAAGTTGAACAATATTTTTAACCATTCACATAATAAGTTTATATCTCGAATTTAAGTTTGCATAAAATACCATTCCTAGTTAAAATAAACATCAAACCTCCTTTAAAATATTGTGACACTCTTAGAATTTGATACATGCTACGCCTTAGTGTTTCCTCATTAAATGTAGCAACTAAATTATATAATTATTGCAGGCTAGCAGTCAAAAACAAGGCCGGCAGACCATAGCTGACATCGATCTAGCAGAGACCGGCAATTTGAGGGCTAGAGTGGCGCAATTAGAGGATCTGAACCATTGCGAGGGCATGGAGATGGCCCAGCTAATGGATCAATGTATTGCTGTGTTCGAGCAGTAGTATGGTGGTCGCTCCCCTTACTCTCTTAGTTCTAGAAGCGATTGACTACTTTGATAGGTATATTTTTTCGTTTAGCATGACTTGATGGACGGTATACTTGGTGATTTGATGTAATGTATTATGTGATGGTACACTTGCTTGATGGATGACATACTTGACTACAATATAATATGTGATGGTACACTTGCTTGATGGATGACATACTTGACGACTTTATGTTTTATATGTTTATATGATAGACTTGGTGAATGTATATTATATATTGTATTGTATTGTATGGACATTTGATTTGCTTGTTGATGGTGAAGTGTGAATTGATTTAATGTATTTTTTAGTTTGATGAATTTTCTTTGGTTTGGTTTTTGATATTTGGTTGGAATATTGTATACTTGGTATTGATATTGTTGGTGTAATGGTTTTGTATGGGAAATGTGGCTGGAAGGTAATATTGCAGCAGTAATTTAAAAAAATGTTGGTTTTCCAATGATTCTTGATGGCTTACGGGCAAATAATATCTGACGGTTTCCAACGGTTGGCTACACATGTCGGAAACTATCGGAAATCGTCGGATATGTAACACCCCGCATTTTTATAATATTGATTCAATTAAATAATTACAAAATACGATGAATTGAAAACAATTTTTTTTTGAATTGTTGGAATTGGGCTTTTTAACGTGTACCATTGCATTTGTAAAAAATTTCTTATAAATTTACATATATAATATGTTTAGAATGGAGTTTGTCTGACAAATTTACAAATGTACGAAGTTTAGCATTAGAAAATATTTACATGTAAATGTGTGTAAATATAATTTATATTTATAAATTATGTATTGTTAACCCAGTTGTTAAAACGTGGTTCAAAATTATGAAGTATTCACGAGTGATGACATGTGGCTACAAATATAAACGTATAAAATGGATCATATGTGTAAGAGATGGATA
Source organism: Allium sativum (assembly GCA_030737875.1). Taxonomy (NCBI): domain Eukaryota; kingdom Viridiplantae; phylum Streptophyta; class Magnoliopsida; order Asparagales; family Amaryllidaceae; genus Allium; species Allium sativum. Next base: position 232,133,781 of record CM060924.1, on the reverse strand, counting down.
CGTCAGTCCATATTCTTTTTTTTGGCAAAGCCGACCGGTTTTTAAGGTGACCGTAAACACCTTTTATTATTACCAATAATAAAATACATGAAGTACAGGTGACTGTGGTTAACAATCAGCTATAGGTTTTTAATGTGGACCATCCACGGAATACATATAAAATGAAGTACAGGAGCCTAGCAAATTAACTAAGACTACTATGCGCTGTCAGAGAACTAGTCTCCAACTGCATCGCCTGGTGAAACTTCTTGCACGGCCTCAGCAAAGTGGGTAGCTAGATCGAACAACTAATTTGGAGAGGACTCAGAGTAAAGTTGTCGTCTGTCCCAAGCTATGTCATGAAGTAATTGCGCGTTATTCTTTCCATCTTCACCGTCCTTAGCTAGTATAAGGCCTTCGCCTTCAACTTGATACACTAACTTGCGTGCTGCATCTCCCTCATCAACTTGAATGTGATAAGTGCCCTCACTCAACTTATGCTTCATAACTGTGTTACTGTGTGTCAGAACCCTTTCTGTCTTGTCCCAACCGAAATCCTGGCCTGTAGTCGGCACCTTTGCATTGATATTCTCATCTCCATCATGTTCAGTTGGTGGAACTACAGGCTTGGGTTTGGGGACCCAAATCATAGGCGGAGCCCGTGGCAGAGGCACTTTCTCAGCCTGAATAGAGTCACTAGTGGCAGTACATTTCTCCATAACATGACCAAAGGATTTGCACACGCTACATATTTCTGGTTTCCATTTGTGTGATACATCAACAAGATAAATGTGATCTTCAATACAAACCTTCAGCTGAGTTGGTAACGGCTTATGTGGAGTGACTTCAATCAGTGCCCTTGCATAAATAAGATTTCTCCTGCCTACCGTGTTGGCGTCAAAACATTTGAGCTAGCTAATGTGGCACGCAAGCCAATTGAGCCCAATAAGAGATTGGAGTGCTGATGGAACATTGTTGAATTGGGCCCACACAGGGATGGATAGGATCTGGCCTCTAGCTCTATCGACAGAAGCGTTCCATGGAGTGACTATGAATGGTTTTCCTCTGATAATTGTTGGTGTTGCTTCCAAGATTCTTTGCTTTTCCACAGTTGATGATAATTTTAGGTAATACATACCATTAATAAAAGACAACCTAAGCTGTCCATGCAAGAGCCAGGCACTACGACACGCCTCATGCATGTCGAAATTGGGAAGTTTGGAATCTAAGAAGAATCCAACGACGTAGTCTTTCCAAAAAACTTTAGCTTCATCGATAATCTCCTTAGGTGGGGCTGGACAGGATGAATGGTCAGGGATTGAGAAGTGGATAGGTTCATACTCTCCAGCAATGTGTGGAAGAGAAGCGAAAAGGGATTTCCAACATGGTGGTGTGGTTTTGGCATACTGTCGAACAGGAATCGAGCATTCCTGAGAACCATCGATATTGTTCACTGTGGCATTCATTGTCGGCACAACTACATTCTCGTCGTCTGGTTGTGGTCTACTGTTCACTACGTTATCATTTCCATTCCCTACAGTTACAAATTCAACTTGATTTGCTTGCAAATTATTTGCTGCAGAAAGCAGCTGAGTAATTGCTGTTGCTTCACGTTTCTCAGTAGCAGAGGTAGCAAGTTGCGAAATTTGAGGCATCTCACGAATAAGCTGTTCAATAGATTCAGCAGGAGCGAGGTTCACAGGAGATGAGGGCCTCGAAGGAAAGTCGTCTGATGGATCCAGTTCGTGAGCGATGGCAGCGGTTGAAAAATTGTAACGACGACCAGATCTGGTATGGGAGGCAGGAGATCGTGAGCGAGCTAGTCTAGGCTTGAGTTTTTTGCTCCGTACCATTGACCGGCGGAGGTGGAGGAGGAAGAAGTACGGCAGGAAAAGGAATGGATTAGATGATGGGGAGGATGGAGCTGGTCCAATCTGTCGCCATTATTGAGCTATTCTTACTTGCTATGTTTCGTACGTTTATGTCGATGTTTAGAATGACGTCAGTCCATATTCATATTCACATTCATGTATGAGCGGATATATTAAATCATGTTCAACATGCATGATGACGTGGCATTATATAATGCTCTATGAGAGTGATGCTATGGACAGTCGCTATTTGGGCGACTGTGCAAACAACCGCTTCATGATTGGTCACTAATTTGCAGATGGGACCAACTTTTAATTTTAAATTAGTTTAAAAAATTTGCGTGAGCCAAACAAATGGCGAGTGATATTACAGTCGCCATTTGAGCGACTGACGCAAGCATTGCTCTATGAGCAAGAGTGATGCTATCTCTATGAGCAATTCGCAGCTCGGTCGTGCACATCTCTCCACCTGGTCATTCGAGCATCAGCTGAAGGGTCGAGCATCATGATGTCGCGTATGCATGAACGAGCAGTCCTTATATTTATGATTCCACGTGGATCAGCCTTATCTCATATACAAAGAACGGCTACAAACCAAAAGGTTGTGCTTTTAATTATACACAAAGAATGCTTGAGTCATTCAAACGAAATCCACACTGAACGTTGCCAAACAAAGCTTGAATTGTCATAGGCGCATACATGCAGAAGTATACATGTCAAAACAGTAAAAAGCCCATATCAGCATTTCATCATACAAGGAGTGTGCACATCAAGCATCCTCAATCCATGTTGGTCGAACGCCACCTGAAGGCATGGGTCGAGCGTCATCACGACAATCGAATACCACTTGAATGTCGGTCGTTCGTTTCAGCACCCAGGGTGGTCGAGCAGTCCTCAGCAAGCTTCATCAGAGCATCCATCTGGCCGGTCGTTCTCTCACCATGGACTGGGTGGAGCACCACTTGCATGGACGTACGAGAAGTGTTCATTAAAAGTGCCAGACTGATCGGTCATACACCCATAGCGACGGTCGAGCAGCATTATGAAGTTGAGTAGATGAACAGTAATGTTATAATATAATGGCAATGCTGTAATTCTTGTTCCCGTATTTTGAATAAGACAAAGCCGCAAAAATATATAGCAGTAAAACACGTGGTAGATATTTGAATACAAAAGCGATGGCAAAAAAGTAATAAGGGGGTCGTTCGCTTATTATTCCCTTCTCGTTCACTAATCCCGGTCATACACCAGTCCTGCTCGCTCGTTTAGTATAGATCCTGGTCGCCCATGCTTTTCTGGTCGGGCGTACGGCTGCGTTCAGCTGTCGAGTGGCAGTTTCATAAATACTTCTACGCAAGACCAAACCCTGCACACCATAATTACAGCTCTGCCACTACCCTTAAAGTACACATATAAATAGTCCACTTCTCCACCATTCAAGGGACCGATTCCCCCTCCGAAGGGCTACCTAAATCATTTCTTCACCACTCTCAAGCACTCCAAACTCCATTAATGGCTTCTCTAACTCAATCTATCTTCCTCCAACAACAAATGGATCAAATCTTTTCCAAACACAATTAATTCTCTCTCGAGCTCAATTAAGGGATCTCTAACCACTACTAATCCTCTCTAAAGCCTAGATCTAATTCAAAATCACCATGGAATCACAGAAAACACTCAAGTGACTAAGTTGGAAGATATTCATCAATCTTCACTACACTTAAAGAGATCAAACCGTTCCTTTGGTAGATTCAAGCGAGATCTAAATTAAATAGAGAATTATTACAAAATGAGTGAAATCTATAAAACGATGTACTTTGTAAACTCATTTGTGATAATGAGAAGTGATTCCATAGTGGATGTAGGTCTAAATTGACCGAACCACTCTAAAAATTCCTTGTTCTTACTTTTTTGATCTTTACTTTGTGATTGTGGCCTCATTTTCCTAATTCTAACCATTTGGTGAAGTGCTTTAAGAGAACCTTTGGTGTTGTGGCCATTTTGTGGTTACAACATGTACGTACATAAATTCCCAGAAAGATTGTCATATGAAATTCAAATAAATGGACGGTCGGAAAGTGGAAAGTAATTGACATAAAAACTAAAACATTCCTATTAATTGATAATGCATGTCATAATTGACATTAACACAGAAATATTATTTAGATATAAATTGCATGAGAAATGCGCAATATAAACGCATGTTATAAATGATACAAAATTATGCAATAAAAAAGAAGTTTGAAATAACGTTAATTAAGTAGCATTTCAATTTAGAATGGATATGCGCATATTGATGTATTAATGCTACACATTTGAAATAGAATTAGTGCGTGTCAAAAATGATGTGTAACATAATGGAGATAAACGTTAAGGATAACGTTCATTGAATTAAAATGGGAATAAACATGTAGAAAGTCAAAACGGGAAAAGTTATATGCGTGTATTTATTTGAAATTTGATATGGATAAGGCTAAAGAACGGGGAATAATTAAATTAGAACGTTAAAATTATAACGTTAACGAAGAAAATATGCATGAGAAAGAAATGAACTTAAAATGTTATGAAAGCAATAAATAGAAGTTATTAATGGATAAAAGTTTATGAAGTTACGGGTGAATATATACGTGCAAGCTTGAATTTGAAATCTAAAACGGGGGTTATAAATAGAAGATATTAATACATGGAGAAGAAATTAGGCAAGGGAATTATGTCAATAACAACATTTAAATCATAGCCAAAAGTCACGCAGCAGACCCGAAGTATACAATATTAAATATTACACATGGGTCAACCCATGCTTGAAGTGAGTCGACCCAAGGACCGACACACTTCATAGATGGGTTGACCCACCTGGAACGTGGGTCGACTCATTTTGGCCAAGCTGACGTGTTTTATCAACTTTGATGTCATCTATGTAAATCCAACGAGCGTGATTCTTCTGAGCACCTATAAATAAGCTAACAGGGCCTGGCCTAACAAATCATATTTTCAAAGAGTGCGTCAGAGCTCTGCCATTTTCTTTCTCCTTCAAATTCTTCAGAAATAAGAATAAATTAGTTTTAGTGTTATGATTCAAGATTTGGAGACAACGAATATAAATCTAAGCTATAGATACTCGGGTTTCTCATCTTCGTGAGGTAAATTCCGAGAATCTGAAATAATTAGGATTCTGTTTATTCCTTCAACGTCAGATTTGTAAATCCGTGGTTATTTTAGTAGTAGATTCAATTAACAAGATCACTGGTGATATATATGAATCAAATTCAAGAATTGGAAAGCATTCAGGTAAGTGGATTAAATTATATTTTTCAATAACATCATTTTTTTATCATTTGATTCTTGCTAAAATTTACAATATATTCTTCTTCTTTTCCCCTCTTCTGCCAAAATATATTGTTTATGTCAAATTTTGGTTATGTGCGAAAATCAAATAAAATTGGGGTTATATGCAAATTGGATAATTGAATTATGGATAGATGAAAAATTATTTAATTGTAGTTATGTGCAATTTAATTGAAATTATAAACAAAAAGGGGGAATTTAGTGATTTGGGGGATAAAAAACATATTGTGTCAGTATTGTAATAAATGGAAAGATTTGTGAATTGACATATCATTTGTAAGAAATCCCTTTTTAGATTTAAATGGAAATAGTACATAAAACTATAGAGAAAGAAATATAGACCCAATTGTGTCAAACTTTACTGTAATTGTGCAAAGCAAAAAGAAGAAAACAAGTTAGAGACAGTAACTAGTACATATTAATCGAATTTGAAAATTCACAGTAGTTTAGATTGATTGGTTAAGAAACAAGAAGTAATGTATTTTCATAGTTTTGGTAAAAAAAGAAAAATAGGAAGTGTGATTGATTGCAAACTAAAATTTATGAATAAATAAAAATTAGTGTCAAATAGAGAGTTAACCGTATTGCGCACTAATTTGATGATTTGAAAAGAAAAAGAAAAAAAGAGAGAGAATGTTTTGCAATCATGGGTTTCTACTATACTAATTACCTTAAAACTATGTACATATATTTTATTACAGTTTTTGCAGCCAATCAGTTTGGAATATGCCTAACTTCCTTAAAAGGATAAACAGTAAAGACTGGAATGAAAGGTGACATAACTGAAATAAGTCGTAAAATTATAATTGTAATATAATAAGCACAGTTCAGTAACAATAACGTGTAAGAAAGATTATAGCATAAAGGTTGTAATTTGGAAAGTGAAAAGAAAGGAATAAAGCTTATTGCAAATAAACATGAAATTGCGAATTTAAGTTTAATAAGCCTAAAGATATTCTATGGTAGCCTTGTAATTAGGCAATATTCTATGGTACCCAGTAAAGTTGATTGTAAATAAATAATATTCAACTGGATAGATTAATGAATATTGTAAATCAACGAAAAAGGAAAAGTAAGCTAAACGCATAAGAATAAATTAGACATAGGGTCTAATAAAATAATGATATGCATTTGGTCCAATCTGTAAGGATAAAGAACCCAATGGGTTAAATCATTGAAGGTGTCGGGAGACATGGTGGGAGCCCGTCTAACTTACTCGATGGGGCTGGAGGAAAGTGTGGACTTCTACGGAACATAAGGATACTCTGAGATGGTCTTCTATGGTAGGCTTCATGTTGTACCCACTGAGGCATGGTATGTACGGTACCATCGGGTCAGCATACCTTGGTTGCATTTGCTACACCTATAGTTGTGGGGCAACCTAAAGAATGATCGAATGATTTCTGGGGTGGTTCGACGGCTGCCTTGACTCATAGGCGAGGAGGTTTCATGATCAAGACCCAACAAGGATAGTAGGTTATCGGATGCCTGTCATCGTCAGTTTAAGCATGTACAAGACAGACTGGAGCTATACCCAAAAGGGTAATGATCTTCACTATCGGGTCATTTGATGAAGGGACCACCTGTTTACTTATATTGGTTGTTAGGAGCGGTCACTTAGCTCTTTTGAATGGTCTTCCATTATGGGGTACGCTGGTGGGGCCTTGAAGAGACATAGAAGAGACACCAAATTTAGATATCTTTATTTCAGGCAGCTTAAAGATTGGTGGTTGAGACTCTACAGCTTAGAGACACTTGCTAGTTAGTGTTGTTATATTGGTAAGTATTTATTTACTATTATATCTTATTCGTTCTACCGTGAGATATTTTATCATAAGCTCTGATATATTTATCATTTCTTTTCTGTAGGATACCAGACAAACCGACTCGAATTCGTTAGATTTGGATTTTTGAAAAAAAAAATCGGATTTGTCGAAAGTCAGATTGTTACAGGATATATGCTAGATGACCGATGTCGGAAGCCGTTAGAAATTTGTACCCCGACACCTCAGTTTCCATCGTCTTTTTCCGACGGTCTCCAACGGTTTCAGCCGTCGAAAAAGCCTTTCTTGTAGTATTTCTATCAAATTTCGATAATGCTTCGCTATACTTCTCTTCAATGCATTAGTTGCATCCAAGGGGTATATTTTTGTTGATGTGTTTTAAAAATAAAGTAAAACTTTATGAGACTAAAGGTTTTGCATACCATGCTACCATATCTCAACAGCACTTCACTTCACTTCATTTCGCTTTTTTACGTATTAAATAGTACCCAAGGCTTATTTTCAAAACAATTTTATATTAAGTTTAAAATTTTCAAAAAAATAATATTAGAAGAATATTTGATTTTATATAGTAATTTTAGCTTCCTATAAAATCAACTTTAGTAAATATTTGTCCTTGCCGTTTTCTCTTTTTATTTTTTTAAAGCTCAGTAGAATATTATATAGATGTTATATTTAATTCTAAACTGTTTGGAAAATGGATTTCGATATAGTATTCGATATTGTTATAATCAAATCAATTTTTTTTTAGAAAAACGAATTTTGTACAATATTTATTCTTTTATATTCATTTCTTTATTTTTTTTAAAAATATTTTACAAGCATATTCATTTTGCTATCATTCATTTCTTAATTTTTCCGAAATTCATTTTATTAATATTTTTTGCCAAAATTCTTGTTAATTTGTTAGAAATCGATTTTGATAGAATATTCGTTTTTATTAATTCATTTCTGAACATTTTAGAAAATAAATTTTAGTATAGTATTTATTGTTATTAAAATTCACATAAATATTAACATTTCCACGTAAACTATAACGAACACTGTTTTGCACTTTACATTTTGGTAAATTTATCAGCAAACATATTACGCTAATTTTCGAAGATTTTTAGTTACTGAATAAAAAATCAAATCACTAATTACAATCCTCTAATCAACTAACACACTATATTATCATCGACTAGTACACAATATCCATCAATTTCTAATTGACAATCGCGTAATATTCTAATATAAGATTTTAATCATACTCTTAAATCAATAAATAATATATTATTATCATCTAAAAATGGTTAATCAACACATTCAAACACACAATCATCTATTTTTATCAAATTAGTTATTAAAAATTATACGTTAATCCTTGTTTTGGAAGAGAAATATGTTGGAGGAAGTAGCGATGGGTTGGAAGCAAGAAGTTGTGGCTCACGGTGTTCGACGGCGGTAGGCGACGATCAGGGCGACATGCGTTAGTTTGGTTGGTGTAACGACCCGGAAAAATGCGATCTTGGTTATCCGATATACAACACATATCGAACATCCAAGGATCGAAAATAACCGAATAGTTAATGAAAGAAATTAGAGGGTGAGGAAAGATAAGATAGAAACTTAGAATAGAAGAAGAACACAACATCAGAGTAACACGAACCTCACAGCGGAACGAATAACACATAATAGATAACATATCCTTGAAATAAAATCAGTATATGTATACAATAACATTATCAGAGTACAACACTTAAAACACAGCGGAAATAACTATAGCTATATAATCCTGAAGCCTCCTGCTCCAAGCCCTCCAAGTATATCTGTAAAATCCTGACTACTTGACTGCCCGTATAAAATTTGGCACCCAAGAGTTTAGGGAAAACAAAACAAAATAAACTCCGGGTCCGTCATGGGACTGGTATGAGTAAAACAGTTTAAAAAAGTTTGAACAAGTTAACGATATCTCATAAGACCACGCTGTATAACGGAACGGGTTTTTCCCTTATGAGAATCCAAAATATCTTTATATCAAAACCTTTTGATATTATAATAATGTCTATCAACCATAGTATAATAATCATTTAGCAGAAACGCTTTCATCTCACGTTCACAATATATAGTATACAATCAAAACCGCAAGCACGTATTGGGTAATGGATTTCCAACTATGACAAGGTATGCAACCACCTTCCGATCAGTGTACTCTAGGAACGATACACTGGAGTTCAACAAGAACATCTTGCAACTCAGCCACACATGACCGACCACTCATTTCGCTTGAGTGTATCGAATGTATATCACCAACGGTTGGGATCAGCAACCGTTTCCCGTATGTATATGGGACAACATTGATAGATTTAAGAAGCAAATGAATATTCTCTAGATTGGTGATTATACACCCTACTTCGGAGCGACCGACTTAGCCATGCTGCCTGCCCGATTTTTTTCATTTCCTGGTTGTTGAGGCTAGAGGTTACGCTTTATCATCACATCAGATTCACTTCGAATGCCACATTGTCAAATCCAACGAAAATCACTAATTGACGTCTACAACAATACATTACGTGTTAGCTAAAGAAGTTTCCTTCTCCGCTTCCACTCTTGGTACGGTTGAAGAAATCAATGTACGTGACCTTTCTGGAAATACTCTGTCAGACATTCATCCAGACAAGTCATCCAGGAACAGGATGAACCGAAGGCACTATTCAGTACATCCATCTTAGGCACTGTTATCTCATACTTATACAATAGCCCTTGCACTTTACTCTGTCTTCAATTATCTTTGGCATATATGATTCGCAACGCTTATGCCAATACAGAGTGGTTCTTTGGATAATAGTCCAACCGGTCTCTCCATATTAACATCGTTAAAATGGTCAAAAACTTGGATAGTCGGTGAGTTAACTATCGAAGAAAAACACGTGTGCAAACAACGATATTATTTCCAGATGGAAATTCTATCAATCAATCATCAATCATATATATATATACTCGTATTTCCTATTTCAATATTTGATTACGTTTCTGATTCTATTTGGAAAACATTTCCAAATCTTCTTTACTTGGATTTAAAACAGATGTTTAGATCAACATCGCGACGACAACTCAAACCATTATACTTATTTACTAAATCACTTAACCACTTTTACTCTCGAACCTTAACCATTTCTAAATTAAAAACGAAGTCAATCAAGTTGGGGTATAACTACCTCTCAGACCTTAACTGAACAACATTTCAAATCCCGAAATAGGGTAAGTTCATCTTTTAACCCTTTAACACTTCCTTACTAACCCTCGGATTCTATTTACGAACCCCCTTCTTTTACAAGTTTACGTGATTATAACAATGGTGTTATAATCTCCTGCATCCGAAATACATTATCTTTAATATGACTTTTATTTCCTAACTCGAATAATATAACGACAACTAATTTATTTACTCCTATTCGGTTAACTCTAATCCATAACTCTTATTTGAATAACTCCAACCTAAGAATTCTTACTGGATTAACTCTTATTCGAATAACTTATATTTGATTTGCTTACTTTCGAATACTTATATTCGATTATCTCTTTCTTCGAATATTTCTGATTCGATTATCTCACTTCGAATATCTCTGATTCGATTATCTCACTTCGAATATCTACTATTCGATTATCTCACTTCGAATATCTACTATTCGATTATCTCACTTCGAATATTTCTGATTCGATTTATTTCTTCGAATAACTAAATTCGATTAACTCATTTCAACTCTATTCGAATAAACTAAATTCGATTTACTCCATTTGAATAACTCTAGTTCGATTTAACTCTATTCAATAACTCTAGTTCGATTTAACTCTATCGATTAACTCTAATTCGATTTAACTCTATCGATTAACTCTAATTCGATTTAACTCTATCGATTAACTCTAACTGATTAACTCTAACTGGTTTAATTCTAACTGATTAACTCTAACTGGTTAACCCTAATGGTTTTACTCTAACTGGTTAACCCTAATGGTTTTTCTCTAACTGGTTAACCCTAACTGATTAACTCTATTCAACCAACTCGACTCGACTAACCCCTTTCGAATAACATATTCGATTTACTAACTTTCGAATACCATATTCGATTTAACTCCTTTCGAATACCATATTCGGTTTAACTCCTTTCGAATACCATATTCGATTTAACTCCTTTTGAATACCATTGTAACAACCCGTATTTTTGAATAACATGTTATAACATAAATGGAGGCAGAATTAAACTGTAAAATCTGAATCAATGGAAACGGGCTATGCCATTGCGTTCGTCTCGGAAAAATACGCGAAATAGAGTCCAAGTTTTCGAAAATCGGAGTCCGTATGACCAAGATATGGCCTCGCGAAGTTTCACGAAAAATTCCCAAATTAAAGTATACTTAATTAAGTGAAATGGGTTGCGCAGGGAAATATATATATATTGATATATATATATATAATTGAAAATTAAATAAATAAATATGCAAAAATGTTCAAAACAGCGAATTGGGAGAGGGGAATAACCGAACCGGCCGATTTTTGAGGTCGACCCGAGCCCGCTGGGTCGACTAGGGGTTAATCCAGGGTGTTTGGCTGTCAACCCGTGGGCCGATTCGCTCAAATGCAGATTTTGCATTTGAATGGTTCTCATGGTCCATCTTTAATCTAAAGGCCCTAGATGGTTCCTACACTTGACTTCTTCCCCAAGACATGCTTTGATGGCTTGGATTGAATCTAGGGTTAATCCTATGGCCTAAAACACTTGCCTAATCTATAAATAAGACCCTAACCTACCCTAAATCATCATTATTCATTCATACAACTAAACTATGGCAAAATCAATCCTCTCATGGCCTCCACTCTCTTCATAAAAATTCCTAAATCAATTTCTAAGTGATTTTCCATGCATACAAGTGTTTTTAGACTTGTATGAGCATCATTAGCTTGCATTCAAGTCAAGTTTTTATATTTGCATCATAAAGAAAGAGTCTTGATCATTTTGGCTCGAGGGTTTTGCTTGCATTTTGGGTTTAATTGATTTCATAAGGGCTTTGTCATATTTTTGTGACTTCTTAAGCATTGTAAGCCCTATTCTACTTTCATACTTAAACTCTAAAGTTAAATGTATGATATGCAAGTTTATCATGTTGTGATATGCAAGTTTATATGCAAGTTTATCATGTTGTGATATGCAAGTTTATATGCAAGTATGCCAAGTTATGTTATGCAAGTTTGGGTTGAACATTTTGTTCATGCTATCATGTAATGCAAGCTTATTTTGGGTTTATGAACATAAAGCTTTAAGCTTTATGCCAAAGGTTGCATTTTAGCAACATGTAAGTTATCATATCTCTTATGATAACTTGCATGTGAGGCTAAATGCGAACTTATGGCCATCTCTACATGTCATTTAGCACCATGTATCACCAATATGCTAAGTTTGGTTTTATGCATGCTTTTGAGGCCTAAAAATGTAATATGCAAGTGTATGAACATATGAACATTTCATATGCCACCATGTTAAGCTTGTGGCTTCAATACCTTTATGTCATGATTATGCCAAGTTCCCTCTTTCTATCCTTTATGCGCTATTGCGATATGTAAGCGATGGGATTGCGTTTGGGGTTGGGTAAACTTAAAAGACATAAAACATAAGCTTGGGAATTTACCTATTAAGTTAGGTCTACCCATTGGGAATTTACCTATTAAGTTAGGTCTACCCAATTGCTTGAAAACTTGTAACATGTTTTGGAAACATGATGGACATGACACTTAGAAAAGATAAGTGTGGCCAACTCGAGGTTGGGTTGAGTTTGTAGCGTAAACCTACCCGGAACCGACCGGCTTAACTAGTTGCTACAAACAATAGGACCCAATGTGAGAAGTTGGTCATGTTGTACCTTGAACCCGAGGTTAGACCAAGTTGTGGTGTAAAGCTACCCGGACCCGCCCGGCTTAACTAGTAACCACAACAAGGTCTAATGTGAGAGGTTAAGGCGCATTAAATTAATTAATGCCTCGTGATTAGGGTTAAGTCATGGTCCACTTAATACTTAACCAATTTGGGCTTGGTAGATTAATCGGGGTTAAGTCGTGAACTCATCGTTACACTTAACCAAGTTAATCCAGGATTAGCAAGAGGGTTAAACCGTACTTAACCCACTAGAAAAATCCTAGCAATGGGGGCCCACTCCAGCAGTAATCCCAAGTTAGTATCATCATGACCCTAGGGACTAGGCTAGGGTGGGGGCACGATTACTGGACTGGAGGTAAGTGACCAAAAGCGACGGTAGAGGGTACGCCGGTGTAGTTCCGGGCGGACTCTGGTCGTGCACATAGTCCGTAGCCGGAGAAAACATGCACGGGTACCAGTAGATCGGGACTGTGCACTCATGTTCATGGTGTCCAGGGGTTGACACCCTAGGGCTTGATACACCCGAAGGGTGGACCCGGCACAGTTCGACTACAATTATGATTGGGCCGTATTGACACCAACACGTGACGAGTTAGGCTTAGGGAGCCGATCAACTAGACCGTTTGGTTGGACCTTGTATTAGGGTCATTTCATGTTATTGGGCCAAAGCTTGGGCCAAGGGATCAATACTTGTTTAAGTCATGTTAGTTTGCTAGTACACCTGTGGTGCAAAACCTTAATCCTGATTATGCGATGACACCTTTATCTACCTTGTTAGTTAATCATCATGCTAGTATATTGTTATCCTTATGTTCATCCCTACTGCTCATGCCAGTTAACTTTATCAGTTTACATTGATTGTAGTAGGGCTTACTCAGTCTTTTTGACCGACCTGTTTTCTTTCGCCTCTTTTCTTCCGTTCCCCCCCAGGTTTTCAGGGAGGGAATACTGGAGCTTAGCTTGGATTTCGGATTGCTTGCTTGTGGGATTTCAGCTCATGTACGGTTTCGACATGAAGCTAGCTATGGTTATCACTTCTTTTGGGGATTAGTACTTATGTATTTCAGATTTATTTCAGTTGATGTTGTTTTATCTAGACTTATTTATTTGGAAAATTGACATTATGTTGTACTAAACTGGTTTTGGAATATTTTGAAATCTTCCGCTGCTTTATCTGTGTTATTTACTCTGTTTACATATATACATATGTTCTTGTTCTGCCTTGATATATCATTATGCATGTTTACCTGATTCAAACGCCCCTCCAAAGTCAGAGTGCTTGCAAGAGACACCCTGGCGGAGGCGGGGTGTTACATTTGGTATCAGAGCATATGGTACGAGAAGGAACAAAAAGGCTTTTAGAAAACTTTTGGAAAACTATTTTCAAAACCAAGTATAAAGTATTTTCCAAAGAAAAGTCTAGTTTATTTTAAAGGCTATTCCCCAAAAAGCCATTAGCAAAATTCCTTCGTTTTTCTCCATTCTGAATCTGTCTTTTTCTTCGTTTTCAGTATGGCCGATAATTTGTTATTCCGGAGGGAGTACACGTACCTGTTTGGTATAGGAGACTTTTAGAGGCTAGGGCGACCGAAGCCGGCCCCGCAGATGTTCCTCCTCCTCCGGTAGTTAATGTTCCTCCTCCTCCTCCTCCGGTGGTTAATGTTCCTCCTCCTCCTGTCGCTGAGGTTCCTCTTCCTCCTCCCCCTCAGCATCCTCAAGTGGACTTCGCAAAGACTTGCAAAGATTTCAAAGCAATGGGTGGCAAGAACTTTCAAGGCACTGAGACTTTTGTAGAGGCCAGAAATTGGTTGAAAGAGACCGAGGATTTATTTGCTATCTTTGGGATAGATGATCAGAGGAAGCTCTTGTTGGCGGTTTGGCTTATGAAGGATGAGGCCGCTTATTGGTGGGAAGTCACCAATGGTACTAGGCCTGTTGAGACTTGGGCCGATTTCAGGGCAAGGTTCATGCTTAAGTTTCTATCTTCTGCTGAGGAGAATCTGCAAATGGAGAGGTTCATAACTTTGAAACAAGGAGATATGTCTGTCAAAGAATATGTGAACAAGTTCAATCAGTTAGCTCGTTTTGGCTTGGATATGGTGAATACTCCTCAGAAGAAGGCTCTTCGTTTTGCTAGAGGATTGAATGAGCCGTTGCAGGGATTGGCTATGTCACATATTCCGCATGGGGCCACGTTTGAGAGTTTGGTTGATATGGCGTTACTTCAGGAAGATGTCAAGAAAGAAACCAAGATGAATGATACTCAAGCCAAGAAGACTGATTCCCAGGGAAAAGGAAATCAGGGTAATCCAAGTGGTCAGAGCAGTCAAGGCAATCAGAACAAGAACAAGAGTCAAGGCAACAAGGGGAACAACAACAAGGGCAATAACAACAAGGGCAAGAACAACAAGGGGAAGTGCCATTATTGCGGTTCAGTTGGGCATCTTATTAAGGATTGTAAGAAGAGGAAAAGGAAGAATGGTGAATGCTTTTTCTGCGGTGAGACTGGACATTTCAGTAAGGATTGCCCGAGGAAGCAAGGGCAAGGCCAGGGTCAGACTCGGCGTGCTGGACCTTCAGGAGGGCAAGTTCATGCTCTCAATGTCGCTCCAGTTCCCGATCGAGGTAGTATTTCTGTTGAGAGCCTTGTATATATTTCTGATTTTCCAGTTCGTACCTTGTTTGATTCTGGTGCATCGCATAGCTTTATCTCATCTGATCTTGTTGATAGTTTGCACCTTAGTACTAGCTTGGTAGATGATCCCGTCTGTGTCTCAAATCCTATTGGGGGTTCCGCCCATTTGTCCATGATATGTGGGGATTTCAGGATCTCTATACTGAGTGTAGAGTTCTTGTGCAGTGCTTATGTTCTTGGTTTTAGGGGATACGGATTGATATTGGGCATGGATTGGCTGTCCAGATATGGAGCTATTCTTGATTGTGAGCATAGGGTTGTGAGGCTCGTGACTCGCCTCGGAAACACCCTAGAGATTTCTTGTGATCCGAGAGGTCCCGTCATGTTGTGCTATCTGGAATCACTCGACTCGTCAATGGAAACTCTTCAGTCTGTGAGAGTGGTTCGAGAGTATCCGGATGTTTTCGATGAAGTTAGGGGGTTGCCCCCTAAGCGAGAGATTGATTTCTGCATTTATCTGGTGGATAATGCAAAGCCTGTTTCTTTGCCCGTTCGGCACATGGCTCCGCGTGAAAGGCGGGAGCTAAGTAAGCAAGTGAAAGAGTTGCTTGATAAGAACTTCATTAGACGAAGTATATCTGAATGGGGAGCGCCTGTGGTATTTGCTACCAAGGCGGATGGTTCTCTCCGACTTTGCGTTGACTATCGAGAGTTGAATAAGCTAACTAAGAAGAACAGACACCCATTACCGAGGATTGATGATCTCTTTGACCAGCTTGTCGGTGCTTCTATTTTCTCTCAGCTTGATCTTGCTACGGGGTTCCATCAGCTCAGGGTAGCTGAAGATAGTATAGACAAGACTGCGTTCAGAACTCCAGATGGATTCTTCGAATGGCTTGTCATGCCGTTCGGCTTGACTAATGCACCCGCATATTTCGTGGACTTGATGAGTAGGGTGTTCAGGGAGTTCTTGAACAAGTTTGTCGTGGTCTTCGTAGATGATATTCTGATCTTCTCTAAGGATGAGGAAGAGCACGCAATGCATCTCATGGAGGTGATGGATACGCTTAGAGCGCATCAGTTGAAGGCCAAGTTCTCCAAGTGTCACTTTTGGAGAAGGGAAGTTAGATTCCTTGGGCATATAGTATCTAAGCAAGGCTTAGCGGTGGATCCCGCTAAGGTAGTGGCAGTTCAGGATTGGAAGACTCCAAGGAATGCAACCGAAGTGAGAAGTTTTCTAGGTCTTGCGGGTTTTTACCGGAAGTTCATCAAGGACTTCGCAAAGATATCCGCTCCTCTCACTAAATTGACGAAGAAGAATTTAGTTTTTGCTTGGAGCATAGAATGCGAGCTTGCTTTTCAGAAGCTCAAGAGAGCTCTCACATCAGCACCTGTTCTAACCTTGCCCGATGGAGGGAAGTTATTTACAGTATATACCGATGCATGTGGCATGGGGTTAGGAGCTGTTTTGATGCAAGAAGGAAGGGTGATATGCTTTGGCGGTAGACAACTCAAAGTGCATGAGAAGAATTATCCCACTCATGACTTAGAGTTGGCAGCAATAGTATATGCGCTCAAGGCTTGGCGCCATTATCTTTTGGGAGAAAGATTTGAGCTTTATACCGATCACAAGTCATTGAAGTATCTCTTTTCTCAGAAGGATCTGAATCTGAGGCAGCAAAGATGGATGGAATTCTTGGCATCCTATGATTTTGAGATAGCTTATACCCCTGGCAAGGGGAATGTGGTAGCTGATGCATTGAGTAGAAGAAGGTTGACCCTAAGTCCTCTATTCGTTGAGATGAAGAATTTAGAGTACGTGGCGACCTTTGATTTCTCTTTGGCGGTTGAATCGATGACCGGTTCTTTAGCATCTCTGGAACTCAGACCTACCCTTCTTGATCAAGTTGGGGCTTCGCAGAAAGAAGACCCTCAGATAGTTAAGATTATGGATAAGCTGATTCGAGGAGAGGCGTCTAGTCATCTCGCTCGATATTCTATTGATGACAAGGGTTGGCTGAGAAGAGACGGAAGGCTATGTGTTCCCATGGTAGAAGATTTAGTAAGAAAACTTCTGGAGGAAGCGCATCGCTCTAAGTTGACTATACATCCAGGCGGAGATAAGATGTATAAAGATATGAAGCGCATTTTCTTTTGGCCTGGGATGAAGAAGGATGTGGCAGAGTTTGTCTCTAGATGTATCATTTGCCAGCAAGTTAAGGCCGAGTCGAAGAAGCCCGGTGGGCTATTGCATCCTCTAGACGTTCCACTTTGGAAGTGGGAGAGTATTTCCATGGATTTTATCGATGGGCTACTAAGGTCAAGGAAAGGGAATACGAGCATTTGGGTTATTGTGGATAGACTTACGAAGAGTGCTCATTTCATTCCGGTGAAGAGCAAGAGGACCGCATCTTGGCTAGCGTCTGTATATCTTCGTGAGATTGTGAGACTTCATGGAGTCCCTTCTAGTATAGTCAGTGACCGTGACCCAATCTTTACAAGTCAATTCTGGAATAGCTTGCAAGAAGCCATGGGCACGAGGTTGAATCTAAGTACTGATTATCACCCACAGACGGACGGTCAAACCGAAAGGGTGAATATGGTACTCGAGGATCTGTTGAGGCTTTGTATTCTGGATTTTGGTGGTACTTGGGAAGACCATCTTCCTCTTGTTGAGTTTGCATATAATAATAGTTATCAGGCGAGCATAGGGATGGCACCATTTGAAGCTTTATATGGGAGGCCGTGCAAGTCGCCTACATGTTGGTGGGAGACTACAGATGAGCTTATACTTGGGCCTGATATGATCAGAGATACATCCGAGAAGATCGAGTTGATTCGGAGACGGATGAAAGCGGCCCAAGACCGACAGAAATCCTATGCTGATAAGCGAAGAACGGATTTGGAGTTTGATGTTGGATATATGGTTTTCGTGAAGGTTTCTCCTTTGCGGAATGTGGTCCGATTTGGAGCTGTTGGGAAGTTGGCACCGAGGTTTGTTGGACCATTCCCTATTATAGAGAGGATCGGGCAGATGGCTTATAGAGTGAAGTTGCCCGAGAAGCTTGCTGGAGTACACGATGTTTTTCATGTCTCGCATCTCCGGAAGTGTTTACATGAATCAGCAGAGGTTGTTGAGCCAAGTGTTCTAAAAGATGTAGAAGTGGAGAAAGAGGCTACCTTGAGGAGAGCTCCGATTCGTATCTTGGGGACGGAGACCAAGAAGCTAAGGAATCGAGAGGTCAAATTGGTGAAGGTTCAATGGGGTGAAGCCGAAGAAGACGCAACTTGGGAAACCGAGGAGAAGATGCGTGGGCTTTATCCATTCCTTTTTGAGGGTACACTCTCAATCTCTTTTCTTTGTTAGCATATCTTTCTCTTTGCTATCCATGTTTATCTAGTTTATCGTGTTAATCTTGTCATGAGAACCTTAGGTAGAAACCCTTTGGATGAAACATGTGTTTGAAACATGTTATGCTTGATGGTTGCAAGTGGTTGCAAGTGTTTGCAAGTGGATACTCGTGGATGCATAATACACGTTAGGCACTAAGATCGGCTCACACACTTTCATACCGAATATGCATGAGTGTTTATGCTTATTCATGGATGAAAACTTGTTATGCTATCACGTGGATGTTGCATATGGATGAATGTTATGTGCACTCATGTAGAGATTATAAATTATGTTAGGAATTTGCATACATATGGACTCATTTCACTAACATATTTTGCATTAAGGGGGTTTACTGAATCAGTAACCTCCTGATTTTCGCATTAGATAAGTACATATACACACACCTTTGCATATGATCATACAACATTTAGAACCTTTTAAGGACAATGATTGCTCGTGGATGATGTTTTGAGTAGATGGATGATGGATGGTAGGATACGTTCTTCCTAACTTGGAGATTTCGGGGACGAAATCCTTTAAGGAGGGAAGAATGTAACAACCCGTATTTTTGAATAACATGTTATAACATAAATGGAGGCAGAATTAAACTGTAAAATCTGAATCAATGGAAACGGGCTATGCCATTGCGTTCGTCTCGGAAAAATACGCGAAATAGAGTCCAAGTTTTCGAAAATCGGAGTCCGTATGACCAAGATATGGCCTCGCGAAGTTTCACGAAAAATTCCCAAATTAAAGTATACTTAATTAAGTGAAATGGGTTGCGCAGGGAAATATATATATATTGATATATATATATAATTGAAAATTAAATAAATAAATGTGCAAAAATGTTCAAAACAGCGAATTGGGAGAGGGGAATAACCGAACCGGCCGATTTTTGAGGTCGACCCGAGCCCGCTGGGTCGACTAGGGGTTAATCCAGGGTGTTTGGCTGTCAACCCGTGGGCCGATTCGCTCAAATGCAGATTTTGCATTTGAATGGTTCTCATGGTCCATCTTTAATCTAAAGGCCCTAGATGGTTCCTACACTTGACTTCTTCCCCAAGACATGCTTTGATGGCTTGGATTGAATCTAGGGTTAATCCTATGGCCTAAAACACTTGCCTAATCTATAAATAAGACCCTAACCTACCCTAAATCATCATTATTCATTCATACAACTAAACTATGGCAAAATCAATCCTCTCATGGCCTCCACTCTCTTCATAAAAATTCCTAAATCAATTTCTAAGTGATTTTCCATGCATACAAGTGTTTTTAGACTTGTATGAGCATCATTAGCTTGCATTCAAGTCAAGTTTTTATATTTGCATCATAAAGAAAGAGTCTTGATCATTTTGGCTCGAGGGTTTTGCTTGCATTTTGGGTTTAATTGATTTCATAAGGGCTTTGTCATATTTTTGTGACTTCTTAAGCATTGTAAGCCCTATTCTACTTTCATACTTAAACTCTAAAGTTAAATGTATGATATGCAAGTTTATCATGTTGTGATATGCAAGTTTATATGCAAGTTTATCATGTTGTGATATGCAAGTTTATATGCAAGTATGCCAAGTTATGTTATGCAAGTTTGGGTTGAACATTTTGTTCATGCTATCATGTTATGCAAGCTTATTTTGGGTTTATGAACATAAAGCTTTAAGCTTTATGCCAAAGGTTGCATTTTAGCAACATGTAAGTTATCATATCTCTTATGATAACTTGCATGTGAGGCTAAATGCGAACTTATGGCCATCTCTACATGTCATTTAGCACCATGTATCACCAATATGCTAAGTTTGGTTTTATGCATGCTTTTGAGGCCTAAAAATGTAATATGCAAGTGTATGAACATATGAACATTTCATATGCCACCATGTTAAGCTTGTGGCTTCAATACCTTTATGTCATGATTATGCCAAGTTCCCTCTTTCTATCCTTTATGCGCTATTGCGATATGTAAGCGATGGGATTGCGTTTGGGGTTGGATAAACTTAAAAGACATAAAACATAAGCTTGGGAATTTACCTATTAAGTTAGGTCTACCCATTGGGAATTTACCTATTAAGTTAGGTCTACCCAATTGCTTGAAAACTTGTAACATGTTTTGGAAACATGATGGACATGACACTTAGAAAAGATAAGTGTGGCCAACTCGAGGTTGGGTTGAGTTTGTAGCGTAAACCTACCCGGAACCGACTGGCTTAACTAGTTGCTACAAACAATAGGACCCAATGTGAGAAGTTGGTCATGTTGTACCTTGAACCCGAGGTTAGACCAAGTTGTGGTGTAAAGCTACCCGGACCCGCCCGGCTTAACTAGTAACCACAACAAGGTCTAATGTGAGAGGTTAAGGCGCATTAAATTAATTAATGCCTCGTGATTAGGGTTAAGTCATGGTCCACTTAATACTTAACCAATTTGGGCTTGGTAGATTAATCGGGGTTAAGTCGTGAACTCATCGTTACACTTAACCAAGTTAATCCAGGATTAGCAAGAGGGTTAAACCGTACTTAACCCACTAGAAAAATCCTAGCAATGGGGGCCCACTCCAGCAGTAATCCCAAGTTAGTATCATCATGACCCTAGGGACTAGGCTAGGGTGGGGGCACGATTACTGGACTGGAGGTAAGTGACCAAAAGCGACGGTAGAGGGTACGCCGGTGTAGTTCCGGGCGGACTCTGGTCGTGCACATAGTCCGTAGCCGGAGAAAACATGCACGGGTACCAGTAGATCGGGACTGTGCACTCATGTTCATGGTGTCCAGGGGTTGACACCCTAGGGCTTGATACACCCGAAGGGTGGACCCGGCACAGTTCGACTACAATTATGATTGGGCCGTATTGACACCAACACGTGACGAGTTAGGCTTAGGGAGCCGATCGACTAGACCGTTTGGTTGGACCTTGTATTAGGGTCATTTCATGTTATTGGGCCAAAGCTTGGGCCAAGGGATCAATACTTGTTTAAGTCATGTTAGTTTGCTAGTACACCTGTGGTGCAAAACCTTAATCCTGATTATGCGATGACACCTTTATCTACCTTGTTAGTTAATCATCATGCTAGTATATTGTTATCCTTATGTTCATCCCTGCTGCTCATGCCAGTTAACTTTATCAGTTTACATTGATTGTAGTAGGGCTTACTCAGTCTTTTTGACCGACCTGTTTTCTTTCGCCTCTTTTCTTCCGTTCCCCCCCAGGTTCTCAGGGAGGGAATACTGGAGCTTAGCTTGGATTTCGGATTGCTTGCTTGTGGGATTTCAGCTCATGTACGGTTTCGACATGAAGCTAGCTATGGTTATCACTTCTTTTGGGGATTAGTACTTATGTATTTCAGTTTTATTTCAGTTGATGTTGTTTTATCTAGACTTATTTATTTGGAAAATTGACATTATGTTGTACTAAACTGGTTTTGGAATATTTTGAAATCTTCCGCTGCTTTATCTGTGTTATTTACTCTGTTTACATATATACATATGTTCTTGTTCTGCCTTGATATATCATTATGCATGTTTACCTGATTCAAACGCCCCTCCAAAGTCAGAGTGCTTGCAAGAGACACCCTGGCGGAGGCGGGGTGTTACATTTGGTATCAGAGCATATGGTACGAGAAGGAACAAAAAGGCTTTTAGAAAACTTTTGGAAAACTATTTTCAAAACCAAGTATAAAGTATTTTCCAAAGAAAAGTCTAGTTTATTTTAAAGGCTATTCCCCAAAAAGCCATTAGCAAAATTCCTTCGTTTTTCTCCATTCTGAATCTGTCTTTTTCTTCGTTTTCAGTATGGCCGATAATTTGCTATTCCGGAGGGAGTACACGTACCTGTTTGGTATAGGAGACTTTTGGAGGCTAGGGCGACCGAAGCCGGCCCCGCAGATGTTCCTCCTCCTCCTCCTCCGGTAGTTAATGTTCCTCCTCCTCCTCCTCCGGTGGTTAATGTTCCTCCTCCTCCTGTCGCTGAGGTTCCTCTTCCTCCTCCCCCTCAGCATCCTCAAGTGGACTTCGCAAAGACTTGCAAAGATTTCAAAGCAATGGGTGGCAAGAACTTTCAAGGCACTGAGACTTTTGTAGAGGCCAGAAATTGGTTGAAAGAGACCGAGGATTTATTTGCTATCTTTGGGATAGATGATCAGAGGAAGCTCTTGTTGGCGGTTTGGCTTATGAAGGATGAGGCCGCTTATTGGTGGGAAGTCACCAATGGTACTAGGCCTGTTGAGACTTGGGCCGATTTCAGGGCAAGGTTCATGCTTAAGTTTCTATCTTCTGCTGAGGAGAATCTGCAAATGGAGAGGTTCATAACTTTGAAACAAGGAGATATGTCTGTCAAAGAATATGTGAACAAGTTCAATCAGTTAGCTCGTTTTGGCTTGGATATGGTGAATACTCCTCAGAAGAAGGCTCTTCGTTTTGCTAGAGGATTGAATGAGCCGTTGCAGGGATTGGCTATGTCACATATTCCGCATGGGGCCACGTTTGAGAGTTTGGTTGATACGGCGTTACTTCAGGGAGATGTCAAGAAAGAAACCAAGATGAATGATACTCAAGCCAAGAAGACTGATTCCCAGGGAAAAGGAAATCAGGGTAATCCAAGTGGTCAGAGCAGTCAAGGCAATCAGAACAAGAACAAGAGTCAAGGCAACAAGGGGAACAACAACAAGGGCAATAACAACAAGGGCAAGAACAACAAGGGGAAGTGCCATTATTGCGGTTCAGTTGGGCATCTTATTAAGGATTGTAAGAAGAGGAAAAGGAAGAATGGTGAATGCTTTTTCTGCGGTGAGACTGGACATTTCAGTAAGGATTGCCCGAGGAAGCAAGGGCAAGGCCAGGGTCAGACTCAGCGTGCTGGACCTTCAGGAGGGCAAGTTCATGCTCTCAATGTCGCTCCAGTTCCCGATCGAGGTAGTATTTCTGTTGAGAGCCTTGTATATATTTCTGATTTTCCAGTTCGTACCTTGTTTGATTCTGGTGCATCGCATAACTTTATCTCATCTGATCTTGTTGATAGTTTGCACCTTAGTACTAGCTTGGTAGATGATCCCGTCTGTGTCTCAAATCCTATTGGGGGTTCCGCCCATTTGTCTATGATATGTGGGGATTTCAGGATCTCTATACTGAGTGTAGAGTTCTTGTGCAGTGCTTATGTTCTTGGTTTTAGGGGATACGGATTGATATTGGGCATGGATTGGCTGTCCAGATATGGAGCTATTCTTGATTGTGAGCATAGGGTTGTGAGGCTCGTGACTCGCCTCGGAAACACCCTAGAGATTTCTTGTGATCCGAGAGGTCCCGTCATGTTGTGCTATCTGGAATCACTCGACTCGTCAATGGAAACTCTTCAGTCTGTGAGAGTGGTTCGAGAGTATCCGGATGTTTTCGATGAAGTTAGGGGGTTGCCCCCTAAGCGAGAGATTGATTTCCGCATTTATCTGGTGGATAATGCAAAGCCTGTTTCTTTGCCCGTTCGGCACATGGCTCCGCGTGAAAGGCGGGAGCTAAGTAAGCAAGTGAAAGAGTTGCTTGAGAAGAACTTCATTAGACGAAGTATATCTGAATGGGGAGCGCCTGTGGTATTTGCTACCAAGGCGGATGGTTCTCTCCGACTTTGCGTTGACTATCGAGAGTTGAATAAGCTAACTAAGAAGAACAGACACCCATTACCGAGGATTGATGATCTCTTTGACCAGCTTGTCGGTGCTTCTGTTTTCTCTCAGCTTGATCTTGCTACGGGGTTCCATCAGCTCAGGGTAGCTGAAGATAGTATAGACAAGACTGCGTTCAGAACTCCAGATGGATTCTTCGAATGGCTTGTCATGCCGTTCGGCTTGACTAATGCACCCGCATATTTCGTGGACTTGATGAGTAGGGTGTTCAGGGAGTTCTTGAACAAGTTTGTCGTGGTCTTCGTAGATGATATTCTGATCTTCTCTAAGGATGAGGAAGAGCACGCAAGGCATCTCATGGAGGTGATGGATACGCTTAGAGCGCATCAGTTGAAGGCCAAGTTCTCCAAGTGTCACTTTTGGAGAAGGGAAGTTAGATTCCTTGGGCATATAGTATCTAAGCAAGGCTTAGCGGTGGATCCCGCTAAGGTAGTGGCAGTTCAGGATTGGAAGACTCCAAGGAATGCAACCGAAGTGAGAAGTTTTCTAGGTCTTGCGGGTTTTTACCGGAAGTTCATCAAGGACTTCGCAAAGATATCCACTCCTCTCACTAAATTGACGAAGAAGAATTTAGTTTTTGCTTGGAGCATAGAATGCGAGCTTGCTTTTCAGAAGCTCAAGAGAGCTCTCACATCAGCACCTGTTCTAACCTTGCCCGATGGAGGGAAGTTATTTACAGTATATACCGATGCATGTGGCATGGGGTTAGGAGCTGTTTTGATGCAAGAAGGAAGGGTGATATGCTTTGGCGGTAGACAACTCAAAGTGCATGAGAAGAATTATCCCACTCATGACTTAGAGTTGGCAGCAATAGTATATGCACTCAAGGCTTGGCGCCATTATCTTTTGGGAGAAAGATTTGAGCTTTATACCGATCACAAGTCATTGAAGTATCTCTTTTCTCAGAAGGATCTGAATCTGAGGCAGCAAAGATGGATGGAATTCTTGGCATCCTATGATTTTGAGATAGCTTATACCCCTGGCAAGGGGAATGTGGTAGCTGATGCATTGAGTAGAAGAAGGTTGACCCTAAGTCCTCTATTCGTTGAGATGAAGAATTTAGAGTACGTGGCGACCTTTGATTTCTCTTTGGCGGTTGAATCGATGACCGGTTCTTTAGCATCTCTGGAACTCAGACCTACCCTTCTTGATCAAGTTGGGGCTTCGCAGAAAGAAGACCCTCAGATAGTTAAGATTATGGATAAGCTGATTCGAGGAGAGGCGTCTAGTCATCTCGCTCGATATTCTATTGATGACAAGGGTTGGCTGAGAAGAGACGGAAGGCTATGTGTTCCCATGGTAGAAGATTTAGTAAGAAAACTTCTGGAGGAAGCGCATCGCTCTAAGTTGACTATACATCCAGGCGGAGATAAGATGTATAAAGATATGAAGCGCATTTTCTTTTGGCCTGGGATGAAGAAGGATGTGGCAGAGTTTGTCTCTAGATGTATCATTTGCCAGCAAGTTAAGGCCGAGTCGAAGAAGCCCGGTGGGCTATTGCATCCTCTAGACGTTCCACTTTGGAAGTGGGAGAGTATTTCCATGGATTTTATCGATGGGCTACCAAGGTCAAGGAAAGGGAATACGAGCATTTGGGTTATTGTGGATAGACTTACGAAGAGTGCTCATTTCATTCCGGTGAAGAGCAAGAGGACCGCATCTTGGCTAGCGTCTGTATATCTTCGTGAGATTGTGAGACTTCATGGAGTCCCTTCTAGTATAGTCAGTGACCGTGACCCAATCTTTACAAGTCAATTCTGGAATAGCTTGCAAGAAGCCATGGGCACGAGGTTGAATCTAAGTACTGCTTATCACCCACAGACGGACGGTCAAACCGAAAGGGTGAATAGGGTACTCGAGGATCTGTTGAGGCTTTGTATTCTGGATTTTGGTGGTACTTGGGAAGACCATCTTCCTCTTGTTGAGTTTGCATATAATAATAGTTATCAGGCGAGCATAGGGATGGCACCATTTGAAGCTTTATATGGGAGGTCGTGCAAGTCGCCTACATGTTGGTGGGAGACTACAGATGAGCTTATACTTGGGCCTGATATGATCAGAGATACATCCGAGAAGATCGAGTTGATTCGGAGACGGATGAAAGCGGCCCAAGACCGACAGAAATCCTATGCTGATAAGCGAAGAACGGATTTGGAGTTTGATGTTGGGGATATGGTTTTCGTGAAGGTTTCTCCTTTGCGGAATGTGGTCCGATTTGGAGCTGTTGGGAAGTTGGCACCGAGGTTTGTTGGACCATTCCCTATTATAGAGAGGATCGGGCAGATGGCTTATAGAGTGAAGTTGCCCGAGAAGCTTGCTGGAGTACACGATGTTTTTCATGTCTCGCATCTCCGGAAGTGTTTACATGAATCAGCAGAGGTTGTTGAGCCAAGTGTTCTAAAAGATGTAGAAGTGGAGAAAGAGGCTACCTTGAGGAGAACTCCGATTCGTATCTTGGGGACGGAGACCAAGAAGCTAAGGAATCGAGAGGTCAAATTGGTGAAGGTTCAATGGGGTGAAGCCGAAGAAGACGCAACTTGGGAAACCGAGGAGAAGATGCGTGGGCTTTATCCATTCCTTTTTGAGGGTACACTCTCAATCTCTTTTCTTTGTTAGCATATCTTTCTCTTTGCTATCCATGTTTATCTAGTTTATCGTGTTAATCTTGTCATGAGAACCTTAGGTAGAAACCCTTTGGATGAAACATGTGTTTGAAACATGTTATGCTTGATGGTTGCAAGTGGTTGCAAGTGTTTGCAAGTGGATACTCGTGGATGCATAATACACGTTAGGCACTAAGATCGGCTCACACACTTTCATACCGAATATGCATGAGAGTTTATGCTTATTCATGGATGAAAACTTGTTATGCTATCACGTGGATGTTGCATATGGATGAATGTTATGTGCACTCATGTAGAGATTATAAATTATGTTAGGAATTTGCATACATATGGACTCATTTCACTAACATATTTTGCATTAAGGGGGTTTACTGAATCAGTAACCTCCTGATTTTCGCATTAGATAAGTACATATACACACACCTTTGCATATGATCATACAACATTTAGAACCTTTTAAGGACAATGATTGCTCGTGGATGATGTTTTGAGTAGATGGATGATGGATGGTAGGATACGTTCTTCCTAACTTGGAGATTTCGGGGACGAAATCCTTTAAGGAGGGAAGAATGTAACAACCCGTATTTTTGAATAACATGTTACAACATAAATGGAGGCAGAATTAAACTGTAAAATCTGAATCAATGGAAACGGGCTATGCCATTGCGTTCGTCTCGGAAAAATACGCGAAATAGAGTCCAAGTTTTCGAAAATCGGAGTCCGTATGACCAAGATATGGCCTCACGAAGTTTCACGAAAAATTCCCAAATTAAAGTATACTTAATTAAGTGAAATGGGTTGCGCAGGGAAATATATATATATTGATATATATATATATATATAATTGAAAATTAAATAAATAAATATGCAAAAATGTTCAAAACAGCGAATTGGGAGAGGGGAATAACCGAACCGGCCGATTTTTGAGGTCGACCCAAGCCCGCTGGGTCGACTAGGGGTTAATCCAGGGTGTTTGGCTGTCAACCCGTGGGCCGATTCGCTCAAATGCAGATTTTGCATTTGAATGGTTCTCATGGTCCATCTTTAATCTAAAGGCCCTAGATGGTTCCTACACTTGACTTCTTCCCCAAGACATGCTTTGATGGCTTGGATTGAATCTAGGGTTAATCCTATGGCCTAAAACACTTGCCTAATCTATAAATAAGACCCTAACCTACCCTAAATCATCATTATTCATTCATACAACTAAACTATGGCAAAATCAATCCTCTCATGGCCTCCACTCTCTTCATAAAAATTCCTAAATCAATTTCTAAGTGATTTTCCATGCATACAAGTGTTTTTAGACTTGTATGAGCATCATTAGCTTGCATTCAAGTCAAGTTTTTATATTTGCATCATAAAGAAAGAGTCTTGATCATTTTGGCTCGAGGGTTTTGCTTGCATTTTGGGTTTAATTGATTTCATAAGGGCTTTGTCATATTTTTGTGACTTCTTAAGCATTGTAAGCCCTATTCTACTTTCATACTTAAACTCTAAAGTTAAATGTATGATATGCAAGTTTATCATGTTGTGATATGCAAGTTTATATGCAAGTTTATCATGTTGTGATATGCAAGTTTATATGCAAGTATGCCAAGTTATGTTATGCAAGTTTGGGTTGAACATTTTGTTTATGCTATCATGTTATGCAAGCTTATTTTGGGTTTATGAACATAAAGCTTTAAGCTTTATGCCAAAGGTTGCATTTTAGCAACATGTAAGTTATCATATCTCTTATGATAACTTGCATGTGAGGCTAAATGCGAACTTATGGCCATCTCTACATGTCATTTAGCACCATGTATCACCAATATGCTAAGTTTGGTTTTATGCATGCTTTTGAGGCCTAAAAATGTAATATGCAAGTGTATGAACATATGAACATTTCATATGCCACCATGTTAAGCTTGTGGCTTCAATACCTTTATGTCATGATTATGCCAAGTTCCCTCTTTCTATCCTTTATGCGCTATTGCGATATGTAAGCGATGGGATTGCGTTTGGGGTTGGATAAACTTAAAAGACATAAAACATAAGCTTGGTAATTTACCTATTAAGTTAGGTCTACCCATTGGGAATTTACCTATTAAGTTAGGTCTACCCAATTGCTTGAAAACTTGTAACATGTTTTGGAAACATGATGGACATGACACTTAGAAAAGATAAGTGTGGCCAACTCGAGGTTGGGTTGAGTTTGTAGCGTAAACCTACCCGGAACCGACCGGCTTAACTAGTTGCTTCAAACAATAGGACCCAATGTGAGAAGTTGGTCATGTTGTACCTTGAACCCGAGGTTAGACCAAGTTGTGGTGTAAAGCTACCCGGACCCGCCCGGCTTAACTAGTAACCACAACAAGGTCTAATGTGAGAGATTAAGGCACATTAAATTAATTAATGCCTCGTGATTAGGGTTAAGTCATGGTCCACTTAATACTTAACCAATTTGGGCTTGGTAGATTAATCGGGGTTAAGTCGTGAACTCATCGTTACACTTAACCAAGTTAATCCAGGATTAGCAAGAGGGTTAAACCGTACTTAACCCACTAGAAAAATCCTAGCAATGGGGGCCCACTCCAGCAGTAATCCCAAGTTAGTATCATCATGACCCTAGGGACTAGGCTAGGGTGGGGGCACGATTACTGGACTGGAGGTAAGTGACCAAAAGCGACGGCAGAGGGTAAGCCGGTGTAGTTCCGGGCGGACTCTGGTCGTGCACATAGTCCGTAGCCGGAGAAAACATGCACGGGTACCAGTAGATCGGGACTGTGCACTCATGTTCATGGTGTCCAGGGGTTGACACCCTAGGGCTTGATACACCCGAAGGGTGGACCCGGCACAGTTCGACTACAATTATGATTGGGCCGTATTGACACCAACACGTGACGAGTTAGGCTTAGGGAGCCGATCGACTAGACCGTTTGGTTGGACCTTGTATTAGGGTCATTTCATGTTATTGGGCCAAAGCTTGGGCCAAGGGATCAATACTTGTTTAAGTCATGTTAGTTTGCTAGTACACCTGTGGTGCAAAACCTTAATCCTGATTATGCGATGACACCTTTATCTACCTTGTTAGTTAATCATCATGCTAGTATATTGTTATCCTTATGTTCATCCCTGCTGCTCATGCCAGTTAACTTTATCAGTTTACATTGATTGTAGTAGGGCTTACTCAGTCTTTTTGACTGACCTGTTTTCTTTCGCCTCTTTTCTTCCGTCCCCCCCCCCCCCCAGGTTCTCAGGGAGGGAATACTGGAGCTTAGCTTGGATTTCGGATTGCTTGCTTGTGGGATTTCAGCTCATGTACGGTTTCGACATGAAGCTAGCTATGGTTATCACTTCTTTTGGGGATTAGTACTTATGTATTTCAGTTTTATTTCAGTTGATGTTGTTTTATCTAGACTTATTTATTTGGAAAATTGACATTATGTTGTACTAAACTGGTTTTGGAATATTTTGAAATCTTCCGCTGCTTTATCTGTGTTATTTACTCTGTTTACATATATACATATGTTCTTGTTCTGCCTTGATATATCATTATGCATGTTTACCTGATTCAAACGCCCCTCCAAAGTCAGAGTGCTTGCAAGAGACACCCTGGCGGAGGCGGGGTGTTACAACCATATTCGATTTACTGACTATATTCGCTTTATAAAGATTTCCTTTTTAACAACGTTTATTCATTTTTAAAGATTTACTTTTAGCAACGGTTCTTCACTTTAAAAATGATTTCCTTTTTATAACGTTTTCCCTTCTTATAACGGTTTTCTTTATATAACGTTTTCCTTTTCATTTCTATTTATTCCCTAAGTAAATAATCCCTTTATAATATCTTATTTATTTACCAAATAAATAATTCACTTAACATGTCCTAATTATAAATAAATATCTCATTTAACACCTCCTATTTACTTAACAAATAAATATCTCCTTTATAAAATCTTATTCTACTTATTTAACAAATAAATATCTCATTTTCTTATCTTATTTATTTAACAAATAAATATCTCATTTTCTTATCATATTTATTTAACCTAAATAAATAATTCACTTTATAAATATTCCATTTATAAAGATTACCCTTCAGTTATAATTCCACTTAAAAATATTCCTTATTTATAGATATTCCATTTATAAATAAGTTCCATTTATAAATATCTCCTTTTGTAAATATCTCCATTTATAAAATCTTTGTTGATTTTATAAATATTTTATCTTTTATAAAATCCTCCTTATTTATAAATATCCCAATTTATAAATATTTCTTATTTATAAATATTCCAGTTTATAAATATTCTGTTTTCAATATCACTTTGAAAATCTCCTTTTCCCATTCCGATATTTATGGTACTTAACACATCAAATCACGATGACCAATATCATCCAAACACATATAATCAACCACAGATTATAAACTACATCATATATCACAATATATGAAAAACAATAAAATAACTGTTGAGGAATCCAGTCGGATTCCTCCAACCTGTTTCCCTGCATCCACAGATGTTACACAATATGATTATCATCACTTTCAGTTCAATACGAATTATTCTGTTAACAGAATCAATATATATGGATTTAACGGTTTATATATATATATATATGTATATATATATATATATAAAATTTCCACTAACTGACTAGCAGTTCAATCAAACAGTCAACACACATTCAATCAACCAATATTTAACAGTCCTAAAAAATACGACATGAAAATATAAACTGTTCAGAGTTAGTGAGATTTACTCACATTGGACGATCACCGTTAATAACGATAATCATCGCTCGATTTGATTCAGACGGACAATTTATTTTGCAACAAATTGTAACGAGCTCGAATTCACTCCCAGACAGTTCCATTAGGTTGCTCCCGTCCATACGATCCTAACAGATCCTGTTTCACTGAATTTCGATCATGTATGGAGGAGTTATGTATTTTACAAGCTAGTATATATTTTATATAAAATACAACATGGATTTTACTTAAATTAGATGGGCCTTAACCTTTTAAATATCGGCCCGTTACCCCCTTAAGCTTGCGATACACCTTCTTCCCCAAACGAAGTCTACTCCTCCAGTAAGTGGCCGTTCATGCCTCACTTTAACCCCATACCGCACCTTCATGTCACCACGATTCTCAAAACCGAGAACACCACTCAACTCCTCTCCCTAATCCGCTCCTCTCCATAGCCGTAGTATCAAACTCGAGCTCATCTTTGGAATCGCGACTTGACGGCGTTGATGAGCTGAAACGATGACCTTGCGTCATCTTTTGATCCCAAACACCCCCAAATCGTGTACGCCTGACCCACTCGAACTCGCGAATCCATAGCTACTCACAAATCCATGAATTTCTATCTCAATTTCCAGTATATGTGAACCCTAGCTCACGCTGGTGGTTTTCCAGCGAACGAGATTTGAATCGGACTCAAAAAAACTGGTACTAGATTAAAGCTTACACTGCTACAAATCC
The DNA here is from genome assembly GCA_030737875.1 of Allium sativum. Classification (NCBI taxonomy): domain Eukaryota; kingdom Viridiplantae; phylum Streptophyta; class Magnoliopsida; order Asparagales; family Amaryllidaceae; genus Allium; species Allium sativum. Next base: position 232,101,099 of record CM060924.1, on the reverse strand, counting down.
TACTATAATAGTTTTGAGATTTATAGATTTTTATCTCCTTTGTTTTGATTTTATGAATCCACGAAAATGTTTGAGGAACGAAAACTGTGACTGCGCACTCGTTTGACCAGAAAATGAAATAGTTTAGGGTTCTAGAGAACCTAAGGGTAATATATAGGAATTTTTTTTATATTTTTATATTCGATTATTTAATTTATTTTTAAGCAAACGCTGCTCGTACTCGTCCTCTAAAATTCCTGCGATCACACACGATACCCAAAAATCACAAAAATTGACATGCAGCTAGATTTCGACATTACGGTCCCAACGAAACTGGTTTCGTCGAATTCTGACTTCGTATGCTCACACAGCGTATTTTTAACCGTCGAAATACTGACTGTTTTTCACTCCAAAAATCCGTACGGCCACACAGTGACTCTAAAAATCACGAAACTGGAAATCTAACAACTATTTGACATTGCGGATCCAAGAAAATTAGTTTCGTCGAATTCCGACTTCGTTTGCAAAAGTGGCTATTTTTAAAGTCCTAAATGACCCATTTAAATATATAAATATATTTAAATATATTTAAATTAAATATTTATAAATAAATATTATCGTATATATTCACAGTGGAATACCATACAGCTCAGAAAAATCCTATATAGGTTTCTAACTCGATATTTCAATCTGGGTCAACCCGATATTCGATTTATATTGAAATTCCTTTTAAAAATATCAATAATTCCTTTATAAATTATAAAGGAATTCCACAGCAACTTTTCTAAAATTTGATTTGGACGTAAATCAAAATCTACACGACGAAATCCCGATTTTTCTCTTCCACTAGAAAGATATAACCCACCAGCTCCACACGTTTCTTGTTTCACAGAAATCCGGCTTAAAACGAATCATGTACATTCAGTTGAAGTTCAAATCGCCAAATTACGAACTGCAGCGCCATTTCAAACTCGATTTTAATTATAATATAATTATACGTTCAAACTGTCGTTCAAATAATATATTCGTTATTCAAATTCAAATTCTAAACTGAATTTAATATCATAGATGATCCAGTTCACACCATATCGCCATTTTAGCCAATTCTGATTATTTCAGAATTTAATATATTATTTAATTTATTATTTTAAATTAAATATTCACCATTATTTAATTAAACCATCATTTAATTCACTATATCACTATTTATATAATTAAATAAATTAATTATAATACCTCTGCAAATGCGGGTCATTACAGTTCGGGTAGGGCTTTGGGGGAGAAAGTGGCGATTTTGGTGTTGAAGGGAAATGAAATATTTCTGTTTGGTTTGTGGGTTATATCTAGATTAGTGTCAAGTAATGAAGAATAGCAACGATCATTTTTTAGTCGTCGCAACGGCTAGATGTTATTTCCTATGTTTGATGTAGTAATACACATACGTACATACAGATATGTATATATGTATGGGTATGTGTGCGAGTGGTTGTGTCTGTATGTATGTGTATAAGTATATGTATGTTGACTAGCTTTTTGGCAAAGTAGTCACATGTCAAGATTATGGTTAGCGACGCGCTCATGTCTCGAGAAAGTCATTGGGAAACACAAAGCGGTTGAAGTCGTGATGTGTTCGAAAAAGGTTGGAAATATCGTTGATTCTTGAAATCATCGTTATCGGATTGAAAAGTTGTTAATAAACTTGAAAAATCTGGAATGGCAAAATTATGTGATCGACACGGTCCGATAAGTTGAAAATCCTCGAGTGCTACGGTCCAATCATGTAGCATAACTCGTCGTGGCAAAGATCTGGGCTTGGAATTTCTGACATCCGCCACCTCAACCATGCCCTCCTTGCCAAATGGATATGGAGATGTCTTAGCCCTGGCGAGTTCACCTGGAAATCCTTCATCCTTTCCTTCTACTACAATAACCAACCCCTTTCTATCCTGCACTCTCACCCCTTAACCTGCCTTTTGCCATTCTGGAGTGGTGTGCTTAGAGCCTTACCACGTATTAAACTTCTTTTCGCTATCTCCATTGGGAACGGACGAGATTGTAGCCTCTAGATGGATTCCTAGCACTTTGGACATCACCTGGCGCATTTTGTCCCTTCACTTTTCTCAGTCTGCCCATACCTAACCATCATAGTTTACGAGGCTGCTCAGCAAGGCACCACTGCCCTCCTTCCAAACACCTATTTCCATCCTAGAATCCTCCGTGATATAGTATATATCCTCCTTATCATCCAATCCACCGTACTCATACCATCTCATAACACTGTCTTCTTGCCTCTAAATAATTCCCTCACCTTCTCTGTCAAATCCTGCTATATGTATATCACGGACACAGGTAGATTCTTCTCCTTTCCTAAAATCTGAAAGACCAAAGTTCCTCTAAGAATCGGATTCTTCCTCTGGAGCTTGGCACATGGCAAGATCAACACCAAGGACAGATTAAATCGTAAAGGCATCTCTGCGAATCCTTCATCCGTCATGTGTCAGCTTGACAACGAAACTATCACACCCACCTATTCCTCAGGTGTGGCGTCAGTTTTCACATCTGGACCTCGATGTCTTCTCATATTATGGGACATCTCACTCCACAACCCCATCACTTCGACTATTGGCAGTACTCTCCTCCTTCCCCAACTCTTGAAATCCTAATCACGGCTTTCGTGTGGACCATCTGGCAAGAACGTAATAGCAGGAGCCTCAACGACCGCTATGCTATTCTTTTACAGTTATCCAAAAGAGTCGCTTACTATTACCGTCTCTGGATAGGTAGACATGTTCATCCATTCCTTCTAGTATTCATGGACACCTCGCTTCCCTGAGAAGAATCGGTTGGCAGCATTCAGTCTAAAGGTTTGCACCAGCACCGTCCATTTCCTCGCCTATGGTAACGTCATCCTGCTCATTCAATGCACATGCATCCCGCAAGCTATCACCTGTATTTTGGTTAGTGGTTATTCATATTTTGCAGTTGTTCAGTTCGGCTAGTGATGATGTTATGCACGTTGTTATGGCTGTTTCTTTTGGTATTGTACGTGTATGTTTGCGCCCAGCGCAACATACTCCACTTGCATGCATGGTGCATGCATAACTTGTCGTATTTTGGCCACCGGTCAGGCTTGTTGACCCATATATTGCTCTTTAAACTATTATATATTTAATCGGATGTGTAGATCCGCTTTACACAATCGTCTAGTTCAAAAAAAAAAAAGATATGGCACTTGGCAAATTTTGGATTTGGCACGTCAAAATGACGTGATCGGCATGGGAAAATCACTCAAAATCATAAGTGCGCATCGGGTCGATCAGGCCCAGGAATTCGGAATGGCTTCATAAGGATTTCGCATCCTTGAGTGGATGAGAAATCACCTATTGATCACTCAAATTCATGTAATCAACACGAGGGATGCAATGCAAAATTGTTGGCTAGGCACAGATACAAATTTTGCCAAGTGGATCTGTTAACTCGAATACATCGTATCGCATCGGCTCAGGTTACGGTTTTATGAAGCGCGACTCGAAAGATTCATGGTGTGATTTAACATCACAATAGGGTTATGAAAATCCCCATGGTGGATCAAGCATGGATCGGGATGCGAAAAATAGCCGATCACATCGCGATGCAATTTCCTCAAGCGCAACACGAGGAGATCAGATACAATTTTTGGCACAAAGCACTAGTATGCAACTTTGGTAAATGGCAGAGGAAAGTAGCAAGCTAGTTTTCTACATGCGGATCACCTAAAATTGCCTGATCGACATGGCCGAGGTAAGTTATTTTGAGGATACGAATTTCAATGTCTTCGGGATGCCATTTTTTGGATTGGACTTGCTTTTTGGCTATCATTTTGGGATGCAAATTTCACATCCCCTCGGTATATAAAATTCAGGATAATGCCTCCAAACCTCACCTATAAGTACTCCCTTACTTGGCATTCTAAAGGGTTGGCATTTTTTGGACTTTGTCTATATTTTGGCATACGGGATTGGAGCTCCAATACACCATTAATGGATGCCATTCATCATCTTCATGGCTTTTGGACATTTCTTGAAAATCTGAACTTCACATAGAAGTTTGTTTACAACTCTTTGGCATTCACTTGTACCTTTGGATATCTTTTAGACATTTATGCATACTCTTGGACATTAAAGCTTGTAAGGATGAGGATCAAGGATCTTTAGGTAAAGCTAACACTAGAGGAGGGTGAATAGTGTTTTTTTTATAGAAATCTTAACCAATTAACAATCAATCAAACTACCATATGAATCACAGAATGAATGTCACAACCGAAACAATCAATGATGCAAATATAAATAATAGAAAAATGCAGAAAAGAAAGAACACACCAGATTTTTATACTGTTTCGGATTGCTTCTACGTCCAGTCTTACACAATGTTGGATTGTGCAGTGTTTTATTAACATCAGTATCCAATTACAATAGCCTTGATTTCACGGATACAAGGTTAACATCGCTCCTTTTCCTTGATTTACGGGCTATAAGGAACACAACCTATCCTATTCCTTGATTTAAGGGCTACAAGGAACACACCCTTCCTATTTCTAATTACAACTGCCCTAGAACTCTTGAGTAGCACTTCCAAACAGAGAGTATTTGATAGAGATTGAAAATAGAAGAAGAATGATATAATTTGTATTGGAATCGGTAGAGTATAAGTGTAGAATCTTAGAAAATTAAGTAGAATAATGGTGATATGTAAATTAGGGAAGAAGGAGATGATAGAGTATTAAAAATTTCGAAAAAGAGAACTTTATATAGTGTTCCAAGAGACACAACCATTTCTGAAACATATAAAAATGAAAATACAAAACTTTTAAATTTAATTAAAATGTGACGGTTATATGTCGACATGTCAAAACATGTACGTCGACATATGTATTATAAATTTGAATTTTAAATCATTTTTAAAGTATTTAAACTAATATATATTCTGGAAATTTTTGAAACAGAACTAGCTGTTTAAAATATAATTTTTCAAGTATAAAAACATAATAAAATATTATAGAACATATGGCTCAAAAATTATATGTGCATATATGATATAGAAATTTACAATATAATTATAAAACCGTATAATGTATATAACATAAGAAACTTAGGAAGTGAGTTTAAAATCAATTTGAAAATTATTTGAAATCAATTTAAAAATAGTTTGAAATCAATGTAAAAAGAGATAATTTGAAAATAGAATTTGAGTGCTATTCAGAGTTTTACATACTAACTAGACTCTATTACTCTGATAATCTTGAATTCTTGATATCTTGGTACTCATGACTCTTGATTCTCCTTTGAAATCTTGAATCTTTTAACTCTTGAAACTTTTAACTATACAGTCTTCAATATCTTATCATCTGCATATAATTCCTGCATATATATATATATGTATGTATATTTTGGATAAAAATGTTAGTATATATATTTTATAATCAATAATGATTATAATTGAATTGAGGTTGTTGTCATCAAAACATCATCAACATTCCGTTCTCCAACAATCTCCCCCTTTTAATGATGACAATCTTGGTTTATAAAATATTCATACCTGTTAATCTGATTCTTCGATTAGTCCTCCTTTCATCATGAATTCCTTTTAACTCCCCCTTAAACTATGCCTATCCTTAACCTACTTTATAATTTCTTCCCCTTTGTCATCAACAAAAAGTATATCTATCTAAACTAAGAATAATCCTAGTGACTAATTCTATATATAACTCCCCATAAATCTATAACTCTCTTGAGCTATAATTTTCCTATAACTCCCCCTAACTCTATGGAAATACTATTTTATTTCTACTAAGTAAAATATACAAGCATAATCAATAGAATCATTGTATACATTTTAAACGAAACAATTAACCCAAACAATCAACTAATTTAAGTTTTGTTGTCACAAATATCAATTTAAATAAAGCCAAATATTTCTTGTAACTTCTATTTATCCTAAAAACCTATAAAGCTTGTTCTTCAATCTAATACTATAAGAGCTATATAAAAGTAAGGTAATGAAATCTGAAAAAGATGAGTATAGTTATATTATTTAATAACTACATATGCATAAGTATATTTCTAACAAACCAATCAATGACAAATGAAATTCAACCATGTCAAACAATTCAATCAAGTTATTCAAGTCAAAAAAATTAGACAAATCAATTAAGTTAAACAATTCAATTAAGTCAAACAATTCAATTAAGTCAAACAAATCAATCAAACCAAACAAGTCAATCAAGTCAAACAAACCAATCAAGCCAAGAAAGTCAACCAAGTCAAAGTAAGTATGCTATGTATTTAATTAGTAACCCTATAAATTTCTAAGACAACAATACAAAACTTCCCATACAATACACCTGTTAAAAAGTTAACATGTAATGTAGTGCATGTAGTATGTGGTTTATAATGCGGTATGTCATATGCAAAGCAATGCAACTTGTGATATGAATGGTTTTAACATGCATTTTAATTTATAGTAGTGAGATGTGATATGAACTAAGATGTTTAATGATAATATGACAATAATTATGCATAATGAAATGATGATATGTATTTCGGTAAAAGATATTCAAAGTATAATCTTAAATAATATCAAATTTATTATAAATTATAAACTCTTTTCTTTACTAATTTTCAATCTAATTCATTAGTATCATTAACATTATTTTAAATTTAAACTTTAGAAATCAAAACATATTAATTTTCTAAAGAACCATTTACATGTTAAAACTTTAAAAGAAATCTATAGTTGTAATAAAATTATTTTGATGAAATCTGGTAATATAAAGTAAACTATAGAACTATAACTTCTTATATTTGAACTACATATTTAAAACTATATATATATATATATAATGCCAAAATACTAAGTTAAATATATAAATTCCATAAATCTTTATAAAATAAGAAATAAAAATTAGTATTAAGTTTATGATAATGTAACCCAAAATTGTTATGAAATTATATGTGAAAAAATATATATAAGTTAAACTATGCATGTTTAAACATTGTATAAAAGATATATAAGTTTATATTTTATAACAATATCAAATGTTTGAAAGTTTTAAATTATTTCAAGCATATTAACATATCTATGTGCAATATATATAATTTTACTTAATTATGTACTTTAAATATATATTTTTTGAAATAAAATATATGAAACATATGCAGATGAACAAAATTGATAAGTAGAGTTTGAACTGAGATTTTCATATTAAAAAGATATCCTTTCAATTTTTCAAAACCAAATCAAAGAGTAGTGAAATTTGAATTGAAATTAAGAAGAGATTTTAATTAGACAGGTATATTGATATGTATACCATGGTGTATCATATATGAACCAAAATATCTAAAATTATAAAACAGATAAATTTCTATACCTAACTTTGTGCATAGATGTATATTCCTAGATCCAGTGATGATTATGAAATAATTATAAAGCGTACCTCCTTTTGCAATGCTCCATTTTATTGTTCTTCCATCGTCATGAACCACATACTCACATCTTTCCGAATTTGACGATGAGATATGCTCTATTGTGACGGGCTCGTTTTTCTTATCAGCATAGTATATTCATTTGTTGAATTTGAAGATCGTATGAGAAAGATATTGATGATTTATTACTTTAGCCAACTTAACGCCAAAATTTTGAATTTGGATTTTGGATGAATGGACACTTCGTACCTATAAATAGGCCCAAAAGTCATATCTCTTCACAATTTTTTTTCTTTTTCTTCTTCTTTCCGTTTTTCAACAAACAATCAATCTTTTGGGAGTCATATCTCCTTTATTTCTCAATGGAATTAGATGGAACCAGTGACAAATCAAAGAGTAAGGAAAGGGATATGATCTAGTAATAGTTTGGAGATGAATTTGGATGTCATCATGGTGCAACATGCCAAATAGTATGAGAGATGCAGGAAATTCCATAACAGTTTTTCTGTTTTGGGTAGCCAACTTAATTTGTCATATCTCACCCAATTTTAATTGGAATTTGATGATCTATCCATAAAAACGACCACGAGAACAAGAACTAAAATATGGAAAAGGATTTGTGATGAAATAATACAAATATTAGGGCGAAATATGTAAAATACCAGTGATAGTTTTTGTAACAACCCAGAATTTCATAACCAAATTAAAATTTATTTTTAATATAATTTTATAAGAAAATAAGGCAGAATTTAAAAATTATATTTTTTGAAGCAATACATATCCCTTAAAAAGTGAAATTTTGCTAGCAACCTAAGAATCCTTATGAGAATTTTTTTATTGGATTCGAAATAATAAATCATTGTTAGATTTCAAATTTCGCGCCAAATGAAGTTAGTATGTAGCCGTATGCGATAAACCATTTGATGTGATACTGACGATCAATTTACAAAGGAACGTTGTTGAGATGACATTGGAATTTGACAAAACTTTTTTTCAGATTCGTAGCATTGAATAATGGTCAGGTTCCAAATTTCATAATTTTTAGAACTAGCGTGTTGGGCATGCGAGAAGAAAACGTACGCTAAAATTGCATTTTTAGAACATGCTAAAACGAGTTTGAAAATTAAAACGGAAAGTCAAACAAACTCGGAATTTAGAAAAACCTATCCCATTGGATCTGAAATTACATTTATTGTCATAATCAAGATTTCATAGCAAAAAGAACTATTTGTGGTCGTGCGATTAAAAGAGGCAGAGGCTAACTAGCACATCTTTATAGACATTGAAATATAAAATTTAAGACAAACGGAGAGCATCCAACGAGCCAAGATGCTTTTGTTGCGACTCAAGGGATCGCGCCACCTCAGCGATCCGCGTAAGGCCTTGGAAAATTATTCTAAGCCCACTCCTCCTTTTCCTTTTCTTCCTCCATCTCCTTTCATTTTGCAATAACAACCTTCCTCCTCTTTCTTCACTTTAATGGTCACCTACCTCTCCTTCCCCCTTGCCGCCTCCCCCACCACTACCTAAGCCGCCTCCCCCACCTCTTCCTCCACGTGCGCCTCCCCTGACGCCCCCTCCTCCGCTGGACAACAGGCCCCACCCCTCGAAAAGCTCCAAAACACGTTTTTTTAGTTCATTTTTGCATAACACCCCCTAAAGATCCATCTTTTACACCTCCTGCCACCTTCTTGCACCCCACATGGTCCCCCTCCACTCCACCACTACGTTTTGCAGCCCCATACAATGAGCGTGCGAGTCCCACCGCCTCCTTTTATGTCTGATTCTCTCTCTGTTTAGCTTCAAACCTCCAGATCTACCTATATTCGAGTGTTATGGTGTATTGGCAAGTTGTTTGAGCTCCTGGGCCACTGAACAGCCGCATGGAATCCCGAAAAGCGTCGACATCATGTGTGCATACCCGCATTCCTCTGAATTAAAGATTAGTGGAGTGAAAACCGTCAGTTATAAATCTAAACGCGTAAAGTGCTAGTTTATAATTAACCATACAAGTTAATTAATTTAAGTTGTGTGATAAGTATATGTTGCTAATGTAAGTTCATTATGATATCAAATTATTATTAGCATGTTAAAAATGACATTTTTAATCGACTTAAGTGAATTTGCGTAGATACATGACATATAAAATGTGAATCGTATTGATGATGAAAAAGCACAACTTAGAAAGGGTTAAATAAAATAAACGGTTAACTGTTAGAAGTAAATAATAAAATTTAATACGATGAAAATTAGTTCATAATAATAATTTATTATGAAGTTAGTTAACAATTAGCAAGATAAAAATATTAATTTTTATTTGATGCATACATAGATACGTACGTTTATGCGAGATAAAAATTCATGTAGAAGGAAAATAAATTATGTTGATTGTTGATTGCTAATTATAAATATGTAATCATATTTATCACTGATCATGTAAGTTTATTAATATTTTAAACACTATGTAGTGCATTAAAAATGTGGTTTTCATCTGTTATTTGAAACGTTGTTTGAATATACGACATCCAATATTTCAAATAATGTGGATGGACGCTTTGTGGATCCTTAAATGGTATTGATTGCGCAATTTATTTATTATTATTGATTATGTGTGAATTGGATGCGCTGTGATGGTTTCTTGGATGTAATTAAACATACGCCATTGGATAGTAAAACAGATATGGACCACACTGCACAACATAACATAGCATACCCATATAAGCATGTAGCTGCTTGATGCTTATATGTTGTGAGCCATATAACATGTAATTATTTGATGTTATACGATGAGAACAAAGGACCGAGGGACAGGTAATGGCATAAAGATATCTGATGTGGAGTGGACAATGTATGATGGGCAAAATAAACGAATAATTAAAATCACAGGAATTAATAACAAACCCCACACCGGTCTTGAGATGGCAGAAACATACACGTCGTTCTTACATGTATGCAATCACAATGATTGTTCACGTGACCTAAAATCCCTGTCACGGATATTGGGATGGTATATTTTTACACATCTCCCAATGGGAATTTGTTTGATGAATATATATTGATTTATTGAGGCCTTAAAAGACTAATTGTGATTTTTCCGGGCACTCCGTACAAAGGAGATTACGGAGAATTTTCCCGAAAATTTAAGGCGTTAGCCAAATTTTCAATAAATTAAATAGTTTGGAAGTTGTTCGCCGTATACTATTTATATACGTCGAATATTAATTAAATTAAATGTATTGCGCAGCGGTAGTTCGCGCTTCTCGTAATTTTAAACGAGTATACCGAGAAATCCGACCATCGGATTTTCCTAAAATTTGAACTGTTGGATTTTTTTTGAAAATATCTTTCCAATGATAATACATATGTTAAGATCCAATGGTTAGATTTTAAAAATGTTTAATTCAAGTTTGAATAAAAACAACACCAGTTCAATTGAATGACCTAAAATGTTGTTCAGCTGAAATGAACTATTTATATATATATATATAAATAGTGGTAAATAATTTTAAATTATTATAAATGATTTGGGATGCCTATAAACCAATTTCACATGGTTTATAAAAGTAAATGTGGTTAAGAGCGATTTGGCGTCTTGGTATGAAAACTTATAAACTAGATTTTGGCAATGTTTTGAAATAAGAAATTCAATTCGTAAATTAAATTGAAATTTTGAATAAAACTTTTTATATAAGTAATGAAATGATTTGTGGAAGCCAATGGACTTAACCAAAGATAAGAATTTGATTTGATTTGTTTATGCGAAAATTATTTGAAAAGACATGATTCAACCCATTTCAAATAATTGAACGCCGATTAAAATTCGAAGATATTGAAGACGGTGCAAGACCGAGAATCTTCACATCAAATGGATTACTACTTATTCCCTGGATTTGAGTAGCTCCTTTGAAGGGGTTAAAGTGGTAGTTGTCCGGACGTACTTGTTGATTGTCCAGATATGCGAGGACATCTCTCCTGTATTGGACATATGGGACGAGGAATAAGGTGCCACCTGCTTCGTTCGTTGATTGTGTGTCTGACGTTGTATTTCGTTCTATATTGACTAATTTCTATTAAATATATATTAGTTTGATGGTGGAGAATATATTCTCTTAGCTTAACATCCTTCTCTGAGAGGTACGAGCTTAGAGGTTATATATTGGTAGACATCTGTTGTATGGCATGGGTTGGCAATGTGGTATGCTGAGATGCATGGATTGAAGCTTTTGTTGAAAAGAAGAGCTTTGTGGATGATGATCAAAGCGTGGTGTGACACCCCACGTCCGTTAATGTCACTCACAAAAGGAATGCATTAAGTTTCGTGAACCGTTACCGTAAACAGAACGGAAATATTACAAGATAGACATATAAAATAACGGCGAAATAAAAGCTTTATTTATCAAAAGATACTGTGGTCCAAAAACATCACATGTCTGAAATACATGAGCCCATTACAACATAAAAGCTACTGTCTTGTATTTCAAAAATATCAGAGTACATAAAAGAAATAAAATTCCCTAAAAACAAAATATAGTCATAGCAACAAGGATAAGAGCTTGAGCCATACATCTCAACAGCTCCAGCAAAAGTAATCAGAATCACGGTCAAGCCTGAGTGTTCCCTCCCTGAGAACCTATGGGGCGGGGGGGGGGGGGGGGGGACGGAAGAAAGAAGAGGAAACAAAAAGGGTCAGACATAAAGTCTGGCGAGTCCAGTTACTTTTAGCAAGTAAATAAATAAAAGTAGAATGACAGGCATATAAAGTGGATAAGAGAGAGATAACTACATAAAAGGCAAGTATGAAAAGGTGAACATGATAGGGTGTATACGCTTCTAATGATTACTCTTCACTGCTACTAGTATATCCAGAATGAGATAATCCCCAACATGTATGAAATGGTAGACTTAGGCGTACTTCTGGTGAGATCTTTTAACCCCATACAATCCATAGGCAGCCCCAATAACGGACTCCTAAACTTATCAGAGTCTAGATGTACCCTAACTACTACCCTAATCGATCGGCTCCTTACTCCGTAGATACCCTTTATTGTCACCACGGTAGGATGTATCACTTCTTAAAGTGGCAACCCTTCATTTTTCAAGATGTGCACAACCATATCTATTGATGTCAGAGCGTCTTAATTCCCATGGCAAGCCGGACCCATACATGCAAATGACTTCGTTGGCTTCCTGCGTCGTTGACACCACCCCTTTATTGTGGATCTCTTACAATCATCCCAACAAGCGTGCCCCCACTCCGACCTAGTTCGGAGTACTCTTTTGATACCTAGATAGGTTACTGACTAAAATGGGTCCCACACACAAGATGATACAAGCTCCCCCAGGCTTGCAACCCCACTACTAGAATTTCAACTGGTCATGCCCAACAGTCCAACATGTAAAGCAGGTTAAGTTGTCGGGCCTATATATGCAAATATTACCCCACTGCCACAAAATTTACTTAACCTTCACTTATCCAAGCAAGTTTACTTAACAAAGTTGCATAACCCCAAAGTATAAAATAGGTTAAGTTTGTGGGCCTATATATATAAATATTACCTACCGCCACAAGATGTACTTAACCTACCCACTGTTTCAACCAAGTTTACTTAACCCCTATTCAAGTTAACATGTTCATACAATCCCTATGGATTCATCTAGGTTACGTATTCCAATTCGTTACCAAGTCCATTTATGATTATAATGGGTTAGACCTCCCACATTAGACCTAAAACTTGTGGATGCTAGATATGCTGGTCGGATCCGGGCAGACTTCTTCCACAAGTTGGGCCTAACCTCATGTCTCAGCCCGTCTCATATTTGTGCACTTAGACCCCTCACATTAGATTTAACATTTACGGTTGCTGGATTTGTCGGTCGGGTCCGGGCAGACTTCCACCACAAATGCAATCTAACCTCGTGTCATAAGTGCCATTACAGTTTTCTAATTACTGTAATCCTAGGCATTTTAATTATTAACCAATTAATTATACCTATGTCTTTATAGGTGTTCATGCCCATTTACCCAATTACATTCATAATGGATTATATATCCAAATTCATATTTGTCATTCAAGTTATGCCAATTCTATTGTTTTCAACCGTTCCCTAACTAACGCATTCGCATATATTTGGCGTTATGTCTAGGCTAGAAAGTAGCCTAGCCTTAAAAAATAAAAGAGAAAGATGACAGTAGTGATTATTTTAACAAAATTGACATAAACATGTAATTGGCATAGTGATAAGGTGGACATATAAAAATAGAATTAGTGAGCATGTGATAATAAAACTAGATCTAACATACCAAGGATGTCGTAATAGGCATGAATAAATAAGGATTCATATTTCCAATTAATGATAGATCAAAATTAATCACCACATGATAGGTAAAGTTTAAGATCCACAAATGTGACATGATAAATTAACCACAAGAGAATTAGATCTATAAAAGTGGATCTAGCATGACATGATAAATTAACCACAAGCGAATTAGATCTATAAAGGTAGATCTAGCATGACATGATAAATTAACCACAAGCGAATTAGATCTAAAAAGATCTAGCATGACATGATAAATTAACCACAAGCGAATTAGATCTATAAAGGTAGATCTAGTATGACATGATAAATTAACCACAAGCGAATTAAATCAAAAAGGTAGATCTAGCATGATAATAATTTAAGATCCACAATTATGACATGACAAATTAACCACAAGCCAATTAGATCTAAAAAGGTAGATCTAGCATGACATGACAAATTAACCATAAACGAATAAGATCTAAAAATATATAGCTTGACATGATAAATTAACCACAAGCGAATTAGATCTATAAAGGTAGATCTAGCATGATAATAATTTAAGATCCACAATTGTGACATGGCAAATTAACCATAAGCAAATTAGATCTAAAAAGATCTAGCATGATAATATTTAAGATCCACATCATAGTTATGTCATAGATCAAAAAGTCCCAATAGATCGGATATGATAAAGATTTAGATCCAAGTCATAGAATATTATAAATTCACAAATTATGATAGATCCAATATGATTCAATCAAAGGCATATATCCAAATCACAGTCATATCGCGTTTGCTTTTAATCATTTAAATCTAAAAGTAACTAACTCACCGTGTTTGGATTTTAGAAGATAGAAAAGAAATTGTTGGTGTTGAATCTCAAATCTATAGTTGAAACGCTGGAATCTTTTTTTTAAACATGATTTTGGAGAAGAATAGGCTATTTAATTGAAGTTACAGCAGAGCCTCGCCGTCACCATTATTTTTCCAATGAATAAAACCTAGGTTTAGAGTCCTTTATATAGTCGTTGCACCCTGAATCTGGACACTGCGTGCGTCTAGAAACATTCAGCCAATTCGACCCAGGGGTCGACCAATACTCCATGAGTCGACCCCTGTGTCGACCCAGCGGTTACTCGGGTCGACACCCCCAAAAGGGTCGGTTCGGCGTTTTGGCTTCCCACTTTGTCGTTTTGAATTTTTTTTTGAATATTTATTTATTTAATTTATATATATATATATATCTCATATGCATACAAACTTCCAGGCTTAATAACTTCATCATACGGTGTCCGTTTTACGCAAACCAAATGTCTATCTTTACCAAAATTTCGAGAAGAACGCAATGGTACAGTCTGTTTTACTTAATTCACAGTATTTACTTAAGTTATAATATTATATTCATTATATAATGTAGTTAAAATGTCTAAAAAATTTGGGTGTTATATTCTCCTCTACTCAAAGGATTTCGTCCCCGAAATCTCCAAGTTAAGAATAATGTATATGTAACGCCCCGCCTCTATACCCACTATCGTCCAGTTCATTTCAGAGAAATGTCGTAGACCATAACGGAAAAAGAGGTTTGTGAAGGGCGACCGATTATATGATCACTCCATGTGAGGAATGCACATCGAATTCTGATACCGATTAAAATTTCGACATGACCGTTCGACACATAGGGCAACTACACAACGGCTATATGCAATCCGGAAAGCAGTATAAAATAGACAACAACAATATAAATATGGTATATCTCAAAGCCAGACACAGAATAATCATATCACAAAGGCGAAATAGATATTAATAAACCAAGGATGTGTACAACAAGATAGTGGTCAACAAAGATCCACTAATCACAAAAGAATAGATACATGCACCATGATCTAAATAAAAGAATATGTACACAACAAGATAATGTCATAAGCATAAAAGTACATGAAGCGGTAGAGACAGAGTAGCAAGCTGAAAGAGGAAGATCAATCCTGCGATGAGTCCCAGAGGAGTACCTAAATTGACTCGGTCTGACCCGAGTATTATTTATAAGGAAATAAACAATAAACGGATCAGTCTAGCTATACTTATCAAATAAACCGAGATAACAAGAGATATAACATAGGATGACATGAACATGGCATGTCGACACAATCAGGAAATGACAATGGAATGTCAGCACACAACATATTTCTAAATAATCTCCTAGCTAATATAGAATGCAACATTCAAATAATAGCACACAACAGGAAATGACAGGGAATGCCAAATAAATGAAACACATGAATGACAACGGAATGCCAAATAAACGAAACACATGAATGAAAACGGAATGCCAAATAAACTAAACACATGAATGACAGCGGAATGCCAAATACACATCAAATTGATGACCATCGCATCAAAGTAAATCATGAATCATAAATCGTTTCTCAAATTGACGTGCATCGCGTCAAAGTAATCAAGAATCCAGAAATCACTCGAAATCCAGAAAACATCATAAAGGGGCAGCCCTGTTCATAGATGAGATACGATCTCTAGGTAGCGAACCCATATATTTGAGCCGAAGCTCCCCACAGAGCCGGGTCGTGACCCCGGAAGAGAGAAAACACCTAAATCATGAAATCTCTAGAAAACATCATAAAGAGGGGGAAGGTCTGTTCATAGATGAGATACGATCTCTAGGTAGAGAACCCATTGGTTTGAGCTGAAGCTCCCCACGAAGCCGGGTCGTGACCCCGGTAGAGGAAAACATAAATCATAGAAAATCATAGAAAGTCGGACCGAAGCCTCATAGATGAAGGTCACAAATCGTTATTTCCCACTCAGGCGATCGCGAACCAAACGCCATAGAGGCGGATACCATGGATCCGGGCGAGTATGAATTACACCGAGATAGTTAATATAAGAAAATAGCTAAATGTCCCATAACCACTCGCTATTCTCGAATATTTACTAAACCGTTGTTAGTTCATTCTCAAAACATAAATCATGAAGGTTGGACCGAGGTCCCATAGGTGAAATCCAAGAATCGTAAATCCCACTCGGGCGATCGAGGACCACAAAACACAAGTCATAAAGGATCATTTCGATTCGGGTGAATAGAAATTACTCCGAGCTAGTTAATATAAGGAAATAGCAACATGTCCCATAACCACATGCTATTCTCGAATATTTACGAACCCGTAATTGGTTTCTATTCAAAACAGAGAAAATCACCACACATGTTCGAACGCACGAGTCCAAGAGTTATTCACCGAAGTAAACATATAAGGGGTGATAGTCCTCTGTTTTACTAAGGTAAATAAACTAAATTTCTCGTCCGATTGATAGGATAAGGAATCGTATATAAATCAATAGAATCAGAACTGGGTTTAGAAACCGAATTTATTTTAAAAGGATTTGAATTTAAAAACTGATTAAACGTTGGTTCGATGCCCATTGACAATATAAAACCCCATTATCCATTATGGTTCAATTATTCATAAAAACCATCGTCGTAGCGAAGGGAACACAAAAATCACAAACCCACATTACAACAACATACAGGAAATCAAAGGGATAACGGTTGTAATTTCGATCAACGAACGAATCGAAATTCCAAACTAGCACCCGAAGGTTTTAAACTATATCGGAATAGACTTGAAGGATATCGAGTCGATAATTCACATTTTAGAGTCGTGAATCATACTAACAAGAGTATCGAATAATTTCGATATACAAAATAGAGCGCATGGGCTCTAGAATGATCACTTATTCAATTCACATCATAAACAATGTGAATAGGCCAAAAAGAATCAACATTGGAAGAATCAATCGAGAATCAAAGACGACGAATCGAGCTGTTGGAATATGTGAATTCGTGAAGCTGAAGTTCACAAATGAAGTCCGAACGGCCCGAGCTCCTACCGGGAAAGAGCCCGGATGGGGGTAGACAGTGGACCGCCTCTGGTCCACAGCCCAAAACCGGTCGACCGGTCAAAGAGGGGCGGTCGACCATTTTCAAACAGCAAGAAAACCGGTCTACCGCCCCATTTGGGCCAGTCAACCAGTTTTGGCGTGGGCTGTTGCCCAGGCCAAAAACTAGGGGGATTCGTCCCCCGCGAGCTTCCGGCGTAGATCGTCGAGGCTCGTGACTTCTTCGGGACATCAATGAGGCCTCTCCGATCCACCGTATCAACTCGCAAAGTAATGCTTTGGTTTAGATTATAGATACTAAAACGAATAAAATTCTGAACCAAAACAAATAAACGTGATATAAGCGGATTGTGAAGTCTTAGAACTTGGCGGGTGCGACAATGGTACTTCACAACACCACTTAATCGATTCAAGTCATGTGTATTGGTAACACATGTCATAATCTCTATTTCAAACGAACAAACAAAAGCATATCAAAGCGATTCAAGCGACTTGTGAAGACTTAGGACGTGTCGGGGGACAACGGAGCTTCACAACATCACTAATTCGACTCGTATCATATGCATTGGATCGTATGAACAATCCTTATCATAAGTTGTCAACTCAATGAAACATAAAACATGGAATCGGCTAAATTACACTAACATAACCAATTAACTAGCATATGCAAACTCAAATGAACACTAGGTTACACTTTTACAAGCCAATGGATTATGGCATAGATGTGAGTTCAAAATAACTCACCTTTGGCTCTTGAATGACAATAACAAGCTCCAACAAGGAAGAACAAGCACAAATCAAAGCAAAGAACCTTTCTTTCTTCAATTGCTCCTCAATAATCACCTCATGAACATATATGAAGACACATGAGTGTGATAACATCATAAAAATCCGAAATTGAGAGGAGCATAAGGTGGAGAGGGAGAGTAGAGAGCTTACCCATGTTTCTACACTTGATTTCCTCTTGATTTTGATCCCTAGGAGCCAACCCTAGCTTAGGAATTTCTAATTCCCTTTCGCTATCCCCATTTTTATTTCTTTTGTAGCTTTGGAATGTTATGAGGGAGAGAGGGCTGATGGGGGACTTAAAGGAATGGGCTAGGTTTAGCTATCCAAGTCCCAAACCAAATTCCAAATTTCGAACCTTGGAACATATCGAAGCTTATAGTCAAAAAGGTCGCAAACGATGATCCGGACTCAATGGAAGTGGTTCCAAATCCTAATTTTATCGTTTGTGAAAAATGACATTTTAAGTGACACATGAGATATGACGATATATTTAAATAAAATATCTAAATCTAAAATCGTCGAATGAGCGGGTTGTTACAGACTTCCCCCTTAAAAGAATTGCGTCCCCGCAATTCCTTAAGAATGAAGTAGTAAGTAACAACCAAAAACAATATCACGGAGTGGTACCACAAGAACCGACACGAAATGGAAAGATCACACCAACGGCTAGGTGAGATCCCAATTTCGTCTCGCAAGATCGTAAAAGATAGAGTTCATTCTCGAACTCCATTACCCATGAAGGTAGTCATCCCAAACTGGTAAAATAATTTCAGAAAAATTCATAAGCGCTATGAATTCGTATTGATTTGCCTTTCTTATTACAATTCTCAAGGGAATGAGAATTTGTATAATACATAAGAATCTTGCAAATCAAATTCGAAATTTTCAAGAAGCGAAAAGGCTGGGTCTTATAAACGCGAGATATCAATAGTAGATATTTCTCTCAGGATATGAAATGGGAAATTACGATGGTTGACTAGTCCATTCCCAAAACTCAATCACGACGATGTAGGGAACACCAAACCTCAGCACTTTAGTCTTGTGACAAGGTGGCTGACACCAACAAAAGCACAACACAGAGATTCCAATGAATTTAGCTAAGGAAGGCAATTTTCGAAGGAATAATCAATTTTTAAATATCAATGATTCAAGGTTGGTAACGGAATACCAACCAGCTAGAAACCGATAAACAAATATTGGTAACGGAATACCAATGAACTACAAGTCGATAATCAAATTTTGGTAACGGGATACAAATGAATTAGAAATCGATATAAATATTGGTAACGGAATACCAATGAACTTTTGGGGGAATCCGTTTCAAACTTGGTACTAAATCTCATTTAGTAACCATAAAGGCGAATCATTAGGAATTATACGAAATTCCCAATATTCAGAGACTCGAGTATCAGTTCTAGAAAACCAGAAACATCGAGAAGATGATGGATAAGTAGTGCACAACTTACCACTTCGGAACATCAGGATTTAAGATAATTTTCTGCCAAAAATCTCAAATTGCAAAAACATCAGCAACTAATCAAAGAAGCAATAGACAATTTCTATAACAAGATGAGATTAAACCAAAGAGGTCATAATCACCAAAAAATTTGATTCACAAGGGTTAACAAACGTGCGGAGATATTTATCAATCCAAATGATTCAAACAAACAAAGGATGAAGATCAAAAGAGCTCATCCTTTCTATATTCATTTCTAAGAACAACGCAAGGCTAAGTCCATAAGTGAATGAATATAGCACTTCCGGATGATCGACTAGATCATAGATTCGAAGAAAGGAATTATTAAGTTCGCCGTGGATCGCAAAACCCAAATTTCCCACCCCAACGGGAACTCCCATTCTCTCGAGTGATTGTTCACTAGAGAAAATAAGAAGACCTATGGAATCACAAGAATACTAAATTCTCTTTAGCAAATCAAAACAAGGATTAAGAATTAGACGAGATTTTCAATCACTAAGAATTCTCGAAAATCAAAGATCTGAAATCCAGCAATAAGAGACATAAATGACTAATTCTTTGGGTTGTTCCTGGAGTTATTTAATTTACTCAAAGAAAAGATTCAAGATAATTTCTAATTAAAAATCTTGAACCACTCAAATTCTTGGAATTGCTTCAAGGAAATCTAGAAATAAATTATCTAGAAAGATAACAAACGATTATGAAAAATCACAAAAATCCAAAATATTATTATTTTGATTAACTTATTAACGATTAATTTAATTTTAGGGATCATTTCAAATGTCAGATTGTCACATAATGGTGTTTAGGAATTCCGAACTACAACATGGCGTCCCATATCTTGTTCGAGATCCTTAACGCACCCGTAACACAAGAAAGTCCTCACAATTTCTAACGTTCACGCGAATCTCGCGAAAATATAAAAATTCAATAAATCGTTTGGGTAGCATAAAGGAAATAAAATTCCTTTATCAACTTACGAATAAAACACAATTGATATCTTTTGATAACGAAGAACACGGTTGACGTATATCAAAAGAACATAAATGAAATAATCTCTGAACAAGGTAAATGACATTAAGGAATTAATGACATGTATCTTGACTCAAGAAGAGGGATCACAAGAAGCGGGATGCTTTCCCTCATTCTTGATCTTGAGTTTCGAACGCAACGAGTTAACACAAATGTATCGTTGTGCATTCGTTAAGTTAATTTAGCACAAATGCTTGGTAACTCATACCGGCACAATGAGGTAACAAATGAGTTGTTTTAGCCCGAAGGCTGGGTGATCTCACACCGAACTAGGACTACATAGCTGACCACAAGGGAGTAGATTTAGTCACAATGACATGGTATCTCCATACCGATCGACAAGAGATCAATAGACCATGCTTCGTACGTAACGACGTATGAAACAGTCTTAACTAGAAATCAAGAAATATCAGGATCAAAGGCGCTTACAATGCGCGTAACGACGCACGGGCAAGATATCCAATGATCAATCAACTACAAGGATCATAAATGATCAACAAGGTAAGTTTGATACACAATAGACAAAACAGACTTCAATTAGTAACTCGAGTCAAAGAATGAGACAGAAGCACCACTAGAGCACACGGGCCCTAGACGGACTACATAAATCAACCCAAAGAGGTCGAGTCGATAACTATTCTAAAAGACTAATAATAGGCTACTTAAGACATAATCACCCCTCCCGTAGGAGGTACACTGGGTGAACCGGCACTTGCACGGCTGCGACCAACTATTTCACTTCTTTAAGGAAAAAGAACGAAGACCAAGTTAGTCTCAAGTTGAATTCAAACAATGTGAATTCAATCAAAATGGAATCGTATTGGAAGATAAGCTATGACGGGTCTTAAGACTCTAATTAAAACCCTAAAGCCTGATTCCTGAGAGAGGCTTAAGACAATACCATCGTCATACTATCTTACACTGTTCTGAAAAGTTGCTCCGATACCAAACTGCAACGCCCCGCCTCTATACCCACTATCGTCCAGTTCATTTCAGAGAAATGTCGTAGACCATAACGGAAAAAGAGGTTTGTGAAGGGCGACCGATTATATGATCACTCCATGTGAGGAATGCACATCGAATTCTGATACCGATTAAAATTTCGACATGACCGTTCGACGCATAGGGCAACTACACAACGACTATATGCAATCCGGAAAGCAGTATAAAATAGACAACAACAACAATATAAATATGGTATATCACAAAGCCAGACACAGAATAATCATATCACAAAGGCGAAATAGATATTAATAAACCAAGGATGTGTACAACAAGATAGTGGTCAATAAAGATCCACTAATCCCAAAAGAATAGATACATGCACCATGATCTAAATAAAAGAATATGTACACAACAAGATAATGTCATAAGCATAAAAGTACATGAAGCGGCAGAGATAGAGTAGCAAGCTGAAAGAGGAAGATCAATCCTGCGATGAGTCCCAGAGGAGTACCTAAATTGACTCGGTCTGACCCGAGTATTATTTATAAGGAAATAAACAATAAACAGACCAGTCTAGTTGTACTTATCAAATAAACCGAGATAACAAGAGATATAACATAGGATGACATGAACATGGCATGTCGACACAATCAGGAAATGACAATGGAATGTCAGCACACAACATATCTCTAAATAATCTCTTAGCTAATATAGAATGCAACATTCAAATAATAGCACACAACAGGAAATGACAGGGAATGCCAAATAAATGAAACACATGAATGACAACGGAATGCCAAATAAATGAAACACATGAATGAAAACGGAATGCCAAATAAACTAAACACATGAATGACAGCGGAATGCCAAATACACATCAAATTGATGACCATCGCATCAAAGTAAATCATGAATCATAAATCGTTTCTCAAATTGACGTGCATCGCGTCAAAGTAATCAAGAATCCAGAAATCACTCGAAATCCATAAAACATCATAAAGGGGCAGCCCTGTTCATAGATGAGATACGATCTCTAGGTAGCGAACCCATATATTTGAGCCGAAGCTCCCCACAGAGCCGGGTCATGACCCCGGAAGAGAGAAAACACCTAAATCATGAAATCTCTAGAAAACATCATAAAGAGGGGGAAGGTCTGTTCATAGATGAGATACGATCTCTAGGTAGCGAACCCATTGGTTTGAGCTGAAGCTCCCCACGAAGCCGGGTCGTGACCCCGGTAGAGGAAAACATAAATCATAAAAATCATAGAAAGTCGGACCGAAGCCTCCTAGATGAAGGTCACAAATCGTAATTTCCCACTCAGGCGATCGCGAACCAAACGCCATAGAGGCGGATACCATGGATCCGGGTGAGTATGAATTACACCGAGATAGTTAATATAAGAAAATAGCTAAATGTCCCATAACCACTCGCTATTCTCGAATATTTACTAAACCGTTGTTAGTTCATTCTCAAAACATAAATCATGAAGGTTGGACCGAAGTCCCATAGGTGAAATCCAAGAATCGTAAATCCCACTCGGGCGATCGAGGACCACAAAACACAAGTCATAAAGGATCACTTCGATTCGGGTGAATAGAAATTACTCCGAGCTAGTTAATATAAGGAAATAGCAACATGTCCCATAACCACATGCTATTCTCGAATATTTACGAACCCGTAATTGGTTTCTATTCAAAACAGAGAAAATCACCACACATGTTCGAACGCACGAGTCCAAGAGTTATTCGCCGAAGTAAACATATATCTTGTGATTGTGGCTAAAACGCTAGATTGTGCAGAGTTTTATTAATATCAGTATGCAATTACAACATCCTTAAATTCATGGCTACAAGGTTAACACCGCTTCTTTTCCTTGATTTACGGGCTAAAAGGAACACACCCTATCCTTTTCCTTGATTTCAGGGCTATAAGGAACATGCCCTTCCTATTTCTAATTACAATTACCCTACAACTCTTGAGTAGCACTTCCAAACAGAGAATATTTGATAAAGATTGAAAATAGAAGAAGAATGATATAATTTGTATTGAAATCGGCAGCATACAAGTGTAGAATCTTAGAAAATTAAGAAGAATAACAGTGGTATGTAAAGTAGGGAAGAATGGTATGATATATTATTAAAAATTTCAAAAATGAGGCCTTTGTATAGTGTTCAAAGAGCACAACCATTTCTGAAACATTTTAAATGAAAAGACACAATTTTTAAATACAAATAAAATGTGACGGTTATATGTTGACATGTCAAAACATGTATGTTGACATATGTATTATAAATTTGAATTTTAAATCATTTTAAAGTATTTAAACTAGTATATATATTCTGGAAATTCCTAAAACAAAACTAGTTGCTTAAAATATAATTTCTCAAGCACAAAAACATAATAAAATATTATTAAACATATGATTCAAAAATTATATATATGATATAAAACTTTATACTATAATTATAAAACTATATAATATAAAACTATATAATATAAAACTATATAATATATGTAAACATAAGAAACTTGGAAGTAAGTTTAAAATCAGGTTTGAAAATAATTTGAAATCAATTTAAAATTTGTTTGAAATCAATTTACAAAGAGATAATTTGAAAACAGAACTTGAGTGCTATTCAGAGTTTTACATACTAATTAGACTCTATTACTCTGGTAATCTTGAATTATTGATATCTTGATACTCATGAGTCTTAATTCTCCTTTGAAATCTTGATTCTTTTAATTCTTGAAACTCTTAACTGAACAATCTTCAATATCTTATCATCTTCGTATAATTCCTACATACACACACACAACATACATACATACATACATACATACATACATATATGTATATATATATATTATGGATAAAAATGTTAGTATATATATATTTTATAATCAATAATGATAATAATTGAAACAAGGTCGTCAAAACATCATAACATTCTCAGGGGAATGATCGAGGAGTGTGGCAGACGTAGTGAGCTAACATGGTTTGTTCGGAATCAAGCTACACTGCCGGGGTAGGCGCGACTGCCAGCTGTGGATAGGTATGGATCAGGGTCTCGCCCTAGCGGCATAATTTTCAATTGATCTTAATTCTGGCTCTGGTGTCTCGAATTCAGGCCCCGTGGACATCAGTATCTTGTAGCATGTGTTTTCTGATCTTCTGGCATTGTGGATTCTACGGTTACTTGGTTCTTGGTTTTATTTGGTTCTTTGGATTTTGATCTTGGCCTTTTGTTACTCTGACTTATTGGCTCTTTTGTTGCTTGGTTTATGTTATTCATTAGCTTCTTCGATTTGGTGCTTTAGTCTTTGGTGTTTGGGTTTCTCTGGGTCTTGGTTCTCTGGCTTTTGGATTACTCGGATGTATCGGCTTATGGCTTAGTTTTGTATTCCTACGAATTTGGATATTTGGGCTCCGACACCTGGTTATGGCTTTGTAGGCTTAGGCTCTCTGGATTAATCTTTTGGATTTCCGGTTGTAGATGGTTGGGTCGACCAACCCATATACGAGATCTGTTATAATCCCTAGGCATGCTCTTTTCTCAGCTACATACCATTACCCCTTGGTTATTAACAACATGGGACCATTCTGGCTTTTCTTAGTCGTCTTGCCTCAGCAAGGCCGCCTTGATCTCTTTTGGCTACTTTTGGTCATCTTTCTTCGGCAAGTTTGCCTTAAAATATTCTATATATTCTTGGTTGTCTTGCCCTGGCTAGGCCTCCTTGACCTCTTACTGCTTTCAAATTTTGGACGGCTGATAAGCCATTCGATCTCCTTCACGAATAAATTTAAAATCAAAAATGGCTAAATCTGTATACCCATGTACGTGAATAGACATCTTTAGGCATGCTCTTTACGGATGATAAACTGTTCAGTTTTCCTTTTGGATTTACTAAAAACTCCAAAGTTTTATAACTTTAATAAAAATTACTTCATTTGTCGAGACGTCGGTTGTGAAGTAAGGAAACTTAAAAATGTATTTCAAACTCTAAGTAAGGAGCGGGCTGTCCTTGGTCATCTTGCTTCAGAGAAATCGCCTTGGAAAATTCTTGCTATCCTTGGTCATTTTGCTTTGGCAAGATCGCCTTGGAAAGCTCTGGCTATCCTTGGTCGTCTTGCTTCGTCTAGATCTCCCTAGAAAATTCCAGCTATCCTTGGTCGTCTAGCTTTGGCAAGATCACCTATGGAAACTCTAGTTATCCTTGGTCGTCTTGCTTCGGCAAAATCGCCTTAGAAACATATGGCTGTCGTTGGTCGTTTTGCTTTAGCAAGACGCCTTGGAAAACTATGGCTATTCTTGGTCCTCCTGCCTTGGCAAGATTGCCATTAACCTTTTTGGATATTCTGGTCGCCTTGTAAGTTTCTAGCATGGTCGCCTTTATTTTTGATAGGTAAGGTTGTTACTCGTTTGGCTTTGGGTTGTTTTATTAGCTCACGGTTGGCAATTCACCTGGTTATGCTCAAATAGTCTCGTCATGACACGACAAGATCGCTATCTCTTAGTTATCTGGTTATCTGGCTATATGGTTATTGGTTACACAGGATTCACATATTTTGGGTCTTCCCGATTTTCAGGCTATGGTTATTCTTGTACTCAGGTTCTTGGACCCTTGCGGTCCCTTGGCTATTATGCTTACTTCAGTTTTTCGGCTGATACGATCCGACGCGATCATGGTTCTTCGGCTTTCTGGTTATTGAATTTCCTTTCAGACTTCTCCTGGCTTTGGTTTACGAATACTAAGATTTTTTGTTTACTCGCCAAATACATCTTCCTTTGATCAAGAAAAATATGTTTTAGGGGTATAGTGTTTACCAACTTTTGGGCTAAGCGGTCACACGTCAAGGTTATGGTTACCGACATGCTAAAATCTTGAGAACTTTGTTGGAAAACACAAAGCGATTTCATTGAAGTCGCAACGTGTTCGGAAAAAGTTGAAAAAATGATTGATTCTTGATATCGTTGTTATCAGATTGAAAAGTCGTTAATAAACTTGGATAATCCAGCATGCTGAAAATATGTGATCGACTCGGTCCGATTAGTTCAAAATCCTTGAGCGCTTCGATCCGATTACGTGGAAAAACTCGTCATGCCAAAAAAATTGGATTCTAGTAAATTTTGGTTTCACGCACTCAAAAACAGCTGATCGGCATGGCACGATCACTAAAAATGGCTTGTGTAACTTGGTTTCGCAAAGATCTGGCACTGGGCTAGTTCTGGATGTGGTAGGTCAAAATGACATGATCGACATGGAAAAATCCACAAAACCATGAGTACGCATCGGTTCGATCAGGCCTAGGAATTTGGCATTGTTTCACAGGGATTTCACATCCCTGACTAGATGTGAAATCATATGTTGATAACTCAAATTCGTGTGATCAACAAGAGGGATGCGATTAGAAATGTTGGCTTGGCACGGATACAAAATTTCCAAGTGGATCCGGCCAGGCAAAAACATTAGATCGCATAGGCTTAGGATAATGTTTTCTGGGGCATGACTCGGAGAATTCGTGTTGCGATTTCATAGCACGATAGGGATATGAAAAATCCATGGTGGATCTGGAATGGATCCGGATGCCAAAAATAGTTGATCACATCGCATCGTGATGCGATTTCCTTGAGCATAACATGGTGGGATCAGATATGATTTTTGGTTCAAAGGACCGGGATGCGAATTTGGTAAATGGTAGAGAAAAGTGGCAAGTTGGTTTTCTACATGCAGATTATTTATAACTGCTTGAGCCACACGGTCGGGGAGATCTATTTTGGGGATACGAATTTTAGTGGCTTCAAAATGCGATTTTTTTTATATGACTTGGTTTTTTGGCTATCTTTTCGGGATGCGAATTTCATATCCCCTCGGGATACCAAGTTCAGGTTGATGCCTTTAAACTTTATCTATAAACACCTCCTTGCTTGTCATTCTAAAGGGTTAGCAATATTGGACTTTGCCTATACTTTGGCATATGGGATTGGAGCTCCAAGACACCATTAATGACTGCTATCATCATCTTCATGGCTTTTGGACATTGCTTGGACTTCTAAACTTCACACAGAAGTTTTTTTACAACTTTTTGGCGTTCACTTGGACTTTTGGACATCTTTAGAACATTCATGCATACTCCTGGACATTGAAGCTACTTTTTGACACTATTGTTCATAGCAACACTCTTTGACTCAACGACGAAGAAAAAGAGCATTTTGGTCAAAATTATGAATTAACATGACATTTGTAGTTCTATTATACAACTTTGTACACCAAATTGTTCAAATTTGTATAAACATTGTAATCAATAAATATACGATGAATGATTACTATAAAGTGGATGTGGGCATTAGTTAATGAGAAATTAAGAATAAAGAGGCAGTTTTTCTATTGGGTGTACAAACTGATTATGTATAACTAAACTTATATGGGTCGTGGCCTAACAGTCAATAATTCTTGTACAAAGGCTTAGTCCATTTTGTAAACGTGCATATATAAATATATACATCATCTCTTGTACAACTATTTGTAAACATTTATGTACAAAAGAATCGTTCGATATCAAAAGTATTCTTATCTTCATTCTACCTGCAATCAATATTTTTTATGGTATCAGATCCTATTAGGCTTAACAGCAATTCGACCCGCTAGAACCAATTGATTCAAAATCATCAGAAATTATTCATCATTTGATTTTTCTCTCATCAAAGCTTAACTTATTATCTGAGAATTGATTCAATATCACTTTTCGAGTGCCTCGCCACCTGAATAAAGGGCTGTATCAAGAAAAGCTCTGTTGAATCCAGGCAGAAGAAAAAGTTTTAAGAAATAAGAAGTAAAACATCAAGAAACCAAAAATCCAGCTCGAGAAAAGTTCCTCGCCAAGGAGTTCATCAGAAAATAGAGAAAAGTTCGTAAATCATCAGCTGACTTGACTGTTGTATGCAACATTTCCTAGTCAAGAATTGGTTTCATTACTTTCATTCTTATCTGAAATTTTTTCTCCTACCTGACCTACAATCACTCATATTCTGTTCTTTGAGTGTGCATCATGGAAAATGAAACCGATCAACCGCCTTAGAAAATCTCATACTTCTGTCTTTCCTCCAGGGAATAACAACAACCAAGTTGATCAATTTATCAAGAAAGTCATAAGCCTACCAAGCCAACTCATCACAGTGAAACTGGATGAAATTAATTATCTGCTCTTGAAATTCCAATGAGACAACTATCCAAGGTTATGGACTAAAGGGTCATATCTACGGCACAATGACCATCCCTCCAAGGTATATCACTGATCAAGAAAACAAGGTTGTTAGTAATGAAGAGTATGTAAAATACCACAGACATGACATACTAATAAGTACATGGTTACTATCATCAATCAACAACAGTTTAATATCTCAGGTAATTGGATGCAACATTGCTTAAGAGATATGGTCAAATGTTGAAAAGAATTTTAATTCACAATCTGGTGCCAAGATTCTACATTATAGAAGACAACTGCATAATGCAAGCAAAGACAACAATAATATGAGGGATTACCTATCAAAGATCAAGACACTTTGTGATCAACTTGAGGAAGTCGATCACAAAATATCTAAATTTGAGCAAGTACTATTAGTATTGAATGGACTAAGTGATTACTATGAAGTTGTTGTAGCAGTCATCACTACGCAGAAAGTAACACTCTAATGGAGGAGGTTCACTTAATTCTCTTACACCATGAGGAAAAAATTGAGGGAAAAAGAAATTAAGATTTAGAATTCTCAGTCAATTATGTTAACAATGCTAAAAATAACGATCAAAAGACAAATCAGTACACAAAGAGAGGTGGCTTCAGCAATAGATCAAGAGGCATGGGAAGAGCCAACAATAACAGCATACCTAATTGTCGGATATGTGAGAAAGTAGGGAACATAGCATTTAAATGTTACTTTAGGTTCAATCAAAGTTTCACACCAAATCAAGGCAGTCGAAGAACTTGCAATCCCAATGCAAATGTTGAACAAGTGCAACATGATCAAGGAACTCAGAGTGACAACAACAGAAACCAGACCATAAGTGATATTGCCAGACCTGAACACATTAATGATGACTCATGGTATCCTGACTCAGGGGCCACAATCCATCTAACCAACAAACTTGACAATCTCAATCTTGGATGCAAAGAGTATCTCGGTAAATAACCCGTTTAATCAACCTAACAGTTGTAGTAAAATTAGAGGAAAAGCGCACTACAACCTCAGTGCAAATAAATCTGAGTGTGATATAAAATTATTTGATCTATGACACAACAAAATTGGCCATCCTAATGCCAATATTGTAAAGAAAGTTTTTACTGAAAAAAAAGTATTTTCTTTGATGATGTTTCTTTACCTTATATATGTACATACTGTCAAATGGTTAAAAGCCATAAGTTACCATTTACGTATTCAAGTACTAAGTCAAAAAAACCCCTAGAGGTTATTGCCATTGATCTACGGGGTCTTGCCCCAATATTTTCTAATTACGGTTGCAAATATTATATATCATTTGTGGATGCATACAGGAGATACACATGGATATGTTTCCTAAAGTCAAAATATTATGCATACGACACTGTAATACATTTTATAATATGTGTCGAAAAGCAAACAAACGCTCAGGTTAAAGTGTTCCGGTTAGATGAAGGAACTGATTACAAATCTCAAAATGAATACTTTGATAAAAGAGGGATTATACACAGAACTACATGTCCCTATACTTTTGAACAAAATGGGCTTGTATAAAGGA
The DNA here is from genome assembly GCA_030737875.1 of Allium sativum. Lineage (NCBI taxonomy): Eukaryota > Viridiplantae > Streptophyta > Magnoliopsida > Asparagales > Amaryllidaceae > Allium > Allium sativum. The sequence goes on along the minus strand of CM060924.1, from coordinate 232,070,433 downwards.
AGAATTTTTTTTTGTAGAAACTGGATTAACACTATTATCATAGGCTAGAATGTCACTTTAATTCTAGCCAGATTCCTTTAATACTGTGGTATACTTGATAAATAGATTACCAACCAAAGTTTGGGAGGGAACCGGTCCTTATGAGAAACTATACATTGTTAAACTAGATTACAAATTCCTTAAAACTTTTGGATGTTTATGCTATCCAAACTTAAGACCCTTTAATGAAAAACAAGTTAGATTTTTGGTTAAAGCCATGTATCTTCATAGGATATGCTCACAATCAAAAAGGTAAAAGTGTTTAGATAATAATGGAAGGGTTTATATAAGAAGGCATGTAATGTTTTATGAATCATTGTTTCCATATAATGACACAAACAACAAAACTTCAAACGAAATTTATGATGCAAAGAATTCTATTCCTCCATTGTCTGTTTACTCATAAGTCTCAACTACAAGTGCAATTGAGAGAACTAGGAATGCATCATCAACAAAAGAAATCATATCAAATGATCCTAAACAGTCACTTAGTCAATCTAGACAATCACCTTCAAATCAAATGAGTCTGACTCAAAATGATAATAAAGGAATAACAACCAGTCATGGCAGTACTGGCAAAAATTCAGACGAAAGATCGTCAAGTCATCAACATAAAGCCCGACAAACACGTCCAATGATTACAAGATCAAACATAGGAATATTTAAACCAAAAGTATATATAATAGAAACAAGGGATGAAGAGCCAAGTACCTTTGAACAAGCAATCAAAGACAACAAGTGGAAAGAAGCTATGAGTAGTGAATATCAAACCCTTATACAAAACAAAACATGAAACTTAGTCAAGGAACCAAGAAATAAGAACAACATTGGCTGCAAATGGACTTACAGAATCAAGAGAAATCCCAATGGTACTATCTCTAGATATAAAGCCAGGCTGGTAGCCAAAGGCTATGCTCAACAACAATGGTTTGACTATAAATAAACCTTCTCTCCAGTTGAAGCCATCAACTATAAGGGTGATTCTATCAATTGCTTTTAGCAACAAACAACCACTCAGACAACTTGACATCAACAATGCTTTTCTGAATGGCACACTTGAAGAAGGGGTTTACATGGAGCAGCCAAAGGGCTACACTCAAGATCTAGATCACGTGTGGAAACTCAACAATGCCATTTATGGCTTAAAGCAAGCTCTAAGAGTTTGGTTTGATAGATAAAAAATCACATTAACAAATTGGATTTTCAATCTATTATATCTTATAACTCATTATTTATTAGGATTAATAAAAATTATGTCACGTATATCTTAATCTATGTTGATGAACTTATTGTGACTGGGAGTGACAAAGCAGAGATCAATGAGCATTTCCATAAGCTAAACAAGTAATTCTCAATCAAGGAATTGGGGTCACTGAACTACTTCTTAGTAATTGAAGTCAATATGAAGTCTAATACAAAAATCATATTGTCTCAAAAGAAGTATATACTAGAACTGCTTGCCAAGACAGGAATGGAAAAACCAAAATCTCAACTCACTCCTATGATAAGCAACCAGTCACTTTCTAACACAAAGGAGAAGCCACAATTAATACAAATTATATAGATGTGTAGTTCTTGCTTTACAGTACGCAACTATAACTAGACCTGATACGATGTTCAGTGTTAACAAGGTGTGTTAATTTATGCAGGATCCTCTTGACACACACTGGAAAGAAGTCAAAAGAATCCTTAGATACTTATGTGGAATACTTGACCATGGACTATCAATTAAAGCCAGAAAAACTTTCCACCATTCAACTCATATTCCTCTGTTTCATTGATCCGCGGTTCTTCGAGTCATTGCTTTGAGGTCATTTAACCAGGAGATCCTATGTTATGTAACAACTCGAATTCCGAAAGACCAAATTTTTTTCAAAATTCTAATCTATCGAAACTTGTGTTGGTTTGCTCTGGTATCCTGCAGAAAAGACAGAGATATAAAATAGGTCAAAGCTCAGAAAATATATCACAGCGGAATGGATAAAATATAATATACTCAAAGTATAGCCTTACCATATTAGTAATACTACCTAACCAGTATCCAAAGCTATCATGTCTCTGCCACAAATCTAATCTGTGAGTATGTTATGAGTAGGGTGTCAGAAGACAAGTTCTGGTGATTGGATTTACATTATACACTTTGGATAATCCTACATATACCGTTTAATCACATTTTCTTATTTATTAGGTTACTTGGGTTAACATCACTCAAGGCTTACACACACACATCGTACCCATTTACTTCCCAGTGGTTTAACCTAATACAATGTATATGCAGCTACCCCATAGCTACCCCTCAATATTGAGGTACACCCCATGGTACCCCACTCGCACGGTCTCCACCGTAATGCCATAGAAATGAATGCAGTCCTTCATCCTATGCCAGAGTGACGTACGGATATCTATATAACAATGTTATGTTTCACATATATCTATCATTACTACGCTACATAAGCGTACATACTGCCACTATCGATCGAATCATATTTCATGCCAGAGTAATGCCCTCAAGTCTACGATACACCATCCACAACCGATATGCATGTATCTAGAATGTCCCACATACATATCGTCAATTTTATTCGATGCCTTAACCGCACATATTGTGCACCGAATTTTGTGAAAGGGCTAGACAAGAAACACGGAACTCAGTCGGGAGCTTTTCCATATCTGTAGAGGCCCATCTTTAAGAGCCTCAAAATACAGATATTCCTAGGGTTAGTTTTCATGGTGGCTATGGCCCCACCTCTGCCCCTCCCTCAACTATTAAAGACTATAAGAGCAAAGCAACTTGTCCCTAATAAACAATCTAATCATCCAGTCGGCGTCTCCCCTCAACCATCGTACCTCGATAGTGAAAGGTGAATGGTCTATTGGGTTTAGCTCTAGTCTTTTCGCATCCCATTGGCTGCCGGTGACGGGTACCCGACGATCTACTATCCTTGTTGGTCCTGACCTCTGCCTCCCCATTGAGGCGATCGCCGAATCACCCTAGTGTCACCTCATCACAGCATTTTGACTTCAAATCTACTTTTGCAATCAAGGTCCACCCACCTAGTAGTTACACGCACACCCAACCTCTGCGAGCACAGCCTAAACATCTGCCACCGCACAGAGGAATACCAGGAGCACCTTATGTATCTCAGGAAGCTGCGTGCTTCCCCTTCTAGTCCTTCAGAGCCGATAGAATAATAAGATGAACGTGCGCTCCCCTCGTGCCTCATGACACCACGATGATATACCCCGTTGGGTTATTCACCCTCAAATGTACGGACTTGTCCAAGCACCTCATTTTAATGTGTCATTAGACCCTATGTCTAAACATTCTTTTACGTGCTTGCTTTACCTCACCAGGTTTCCATTTAACTTGGTAATCCCTGTTCTCATTGACTTCTATTTAAGTTACCAAGTTTCTCTTACTTATTAATTTCAGTCATACGACTTAGCCCTTTTAAGTTTATTAATAAGCCCATAACCTTCTATTCTCTAGATTGTGATCCAAGGTCTGTAATCCACAATCCCTTTATATTCTTGTTTGATTTCATCGTTACAATAACATGTTCTACTTAATATGTAATTAAGCATATCTCAATTCACATGTTTTTATAAACATGTTAGTCATTATTTATGATTAAATATAACTTATTTCATTTCATAAGTTTTCCTCATTCTTTCTCATTTAATCATAATTCCATTTTACACCATCACTACAACTTATTGTTGTTTACTTATTAACTTAGTTCTCTTAACTAAGGTCCACTAATAAGTTTCTCTTCCCATAAATGTAACTGATGTTGTCCTCATCCGTAGATTTCAGATTCTTGTTCTTGTAAATAAATTAATTTACAATTAAGTACAACTTATCCCCTTACATAAGTTATTCTACTCCCTTTATCGTTTATTATAACCAAAGTTATAATTTCCACTTGTCCCTAGGACAAGCCTAAACATGTTATTCTTATCAGCAGATTTCATACTTCCAAGTTTACAGATTGCTTAATTTATAATTAAGTACAACTTCTTACATTTCCTAAACTTTCCCCCTTTTCTCTACTTATTATAAACAACTAGTTTCAGTTTTCCCCATTTACTGATTACTTAATTTAAAATTAAATGCCACTTATGTCATTTCACCAGTTATCTCATGTCCTTACTATTTTATTATAACCTAAGTTATAATCTTCACTTGTGCCTAGGACAAGTCTACCTATTATACAACATTCTTATTAATGTAATTTATTTATAATAGGTTATTATCATTCCATGTTCATTCCATTCTTTTTTACTATTGTAACTATCTTTCAATTCCATTTATTTCCATTAATTACAATTAATGTTGTTTATCAGTCTTTCTATTTATATATATATAATATATATATATATATATATATGCACTAGACCTCTCACATTAAGCCTACACTTGTGGACGTTGGATTTGCCAAGCGGTTCCGGGCAAACTTATTCCACAAGTTGACTTAACCTCGTGTCTTAGCATCATTACATGTTTTATTTATGCACTTAAACCCTCACATTAGATTTACCACTTGTGGATGTTGGATGTGCCGGGCGTTTTCGGGCAGACTTCTACCATAAGTATAATCTAGCCTCGTGTTTAAGTGCGGTACAATTTCCTATTTACTGTAAATTTTTGGCATATTATCCTTTTCACATGTTACTGTAATCTAATTTACATGTCATCAAATTATGCCTATATTATGTCGCATGTCCTTTTTAACACGTATTTAATTCTATCCTGACATGTAATCATTTAATCGGGTAATTGTTCAAATCTAACAAGTTAACATGTCATTTTCTCAATTCTACATCTAATAATTCAAATACATAATATCCACAAGTGAATCATGTAATTATAACAACAGTAGTCGCTACCCATATTCTAACAAGTTTGTTTTTAACATGTAAACATTCAACACTTTAATTGATTCAACATATGAATTTTCCAACATATTCATATTAATATCTCAACTTGTTATAACAGCATCTTAACACTTTTAATTATTCTGGCAAATTCACATTTCATGATAACGAGGAATGCTAAACGATAATATATCATTATCTAAAATGATATAACTTAAATCCATTCACCTTATATGCTTTCCAAATCCTGGATCTGGTCCAGATCTAGCATTCCATGGTTTTTCCCTTAATTGGATTCAGAACCTAACAACCATGGATCTACAATTTTTACTAAAAGAAAACGGAAAGAAAGAAACGAGAATTGAAATAGACCAGATCTAGAAAATTACCTCACTTTGATAAGATATCTGAACACCTTCTTATTGATTTTCATCCTTTTCCTCCTGATCAAGATTCAGAATTTTCCTAAACTAATAATCTAAATTTTTTGAAGAGATTTGAGGAGGAAGAGGAATGGCTGAGCTTTTGCATTGTCTCAGAAATATGAGACTTAGGGTAGGCTCTACAGGCTTATTTATAGGTTTTCAGCAACATATTTGGTAAAGAAATGAGTCTACGTTCACAAAAATTAATTCTGCCCACATCTGAATAGGGGTCGATCCATCACTTATGGTGTAGACCCCGGGGTCGACCTATGGGTCGACCCAACGGGTCTCGGGTCGACCCCCAGATGGGGCGATTTGGCTCCCAGGTCTGATCGCTGTTTTGAATTTTTTTAGAGAAAATATTTTTATTCATTTGTATATATATATTTCTCTTGCACATATACAAACTTTTAGGCTTAATAACTTCTTCATACGATGTCCGTTTTATACAAACAAGGTGTCTATCTTGACCAAAATTCCAAGACGGACACAATGGCGCAGTCCATTTTACTTGATTCTCATTATTTATTAAGTTACTTATATTTTATTATCTTAAAAATGCATGGTGTTATGTTCACCCACCCTTAGGAAATTTCTTCCCCGAAATTCGATAAGGGTAAAATCAGATAACCACTCACATAATATCCATCCATCGTGTGTGCATCCAATTTTTGCAACCATTGTGCAAAGTGAAATACAACATAATAATGCATGTATGCCTAAGCGATACCTCATATGTGTATGCAAATTTTTCAAAAATCCTTTTAAAGTATGATGCTCACATCCTAAATATACTGGCAGTTCTACATGAATGCAATATTTTGAAAATCAAAATGCTTTTTCATCCTAATTTTCCCAAACTCTTACTGAGTAAGAGCGTAGTTCATCCAATTGTTGCATCCATAATCCTACCAACCAACTTTATTTTTCGAATTTCAGAAAAATCTAATTTTCTAATTTTGATTTCTTATGTTACAAAAAGGTGGAAAACGAAAAACTTCACATCTTCCATTTTTCTTTTATGTACCCTTTTCCAATCTTACTTGGATTTTATGTAACTATTTATAAAGATTCCTTATTTTCCTATCCAAGCACAACCCACATAAGAAAATTTTCTTTTGTTACTGATTTTCTTTTTAATCTTATCTTGGAAATTTTTATCTTTATCCATCTTTTCTCATAATTTATAATGTTTGTTACTTTACTGAATTTGTTGTTTCCTTTTTAGTTGTACCATTTCTCTTTTCTTAGCTTATTTAATTATCAGATCTAGGTTTAGTTTTCAAATAAGCCTTCTTATCTTTCAACTAAAACAATAAAACAGACACTCTACGCAACAACTACTAAGGGTCAAGAATCTCAGGACTGTGTCCCTCTCAGATAGAAAAGTCCAAACCATGGGATCCACGACAGGTTTAGGTGTTACCCTAACTACCCAACAAGAACAAAATAACGGAACGATTCCAATAGAAATGTAGTAATGGGTTTTACCCCTAACTTGAAAATTAGCAAAAGGATCTAAACACTTACTTGCCCTTTACTATCTAGTAGTCACTACTAATTCTAGCTGTGTACCAATAGTCATTTCAAGCAACACCGTTGCCGTTTCAATGCTTACGCATTCTACGGAAATTTACCATTTTTTTCCAAAATTCTCGCTATTTACTTCATAGCCTCAAAACTTTTCCCGTCTTCCCTAGGCACTAATCCTTTCCTACTTCATACTTTTAAAACATGGTTTCACCTTTTCATTTAACTTTTTTTTCTCCTAAAAATCAGAAGTGTCAAAAATTTATTTTCCTCATGAAAACTTACTTTTGCCAAACCGTAAAAACACGTCATCTTAAAAAATACAAATCATCATTTTTTTTCAAATCACAAAACTAGAGTAGATACGAACAACTATTTCTCAATCCGGTTTACGACTCGTTCTTGCCTATAAGGTCATTTCAATTTCTTACTACAAGGTGCAAACATCTACTCTATTCTTAATTTCTACAACTTATTTTGTCCACCCAACAAAATTTTCTCTTGTTAAAACAATTTATCGAAAATGATTGTCAAAAGAATAGAGACTTCAAAACTTTCTTTAATGGAAATTCCAGTTTTCAACAAAATGCAAATTTTTCCAAGTTTTGCTTTTAAATCCTTTCATGTAATATAACAAGAAAATTAGCGAGCTATACATGCTCTATAATATGCACCTTTTACTGAGAGAATTTTACTTTAGACAAAAAATTCATGAGAAATCATTGCTTCCAAAATATATCCCATTTTACTTTAAAACCCAATATGTACTTCTTTACATATTTTAAAACTTTGACTTCTAAGGCTAAAACTTGAAAACACCACAAACCCTTTGCACAAAACTTTTACAATTTCAAGTTCTTAAAAGTTAACAATGGGGTTAGAGTCAAAGCGGATTTCCAATTTTCTAGGCTTTCCTAGACACTTCCCAAGATCAATTCTCTCAACTATATATATTCCTGATCCAGTTTTCTCTTTTTAACCTTTTCCAATTTATAAGGTTTTACTGCTAAACCCACTAACCCAAAATACTAATCATAAGAGATTCACCTTCCATACAAAGTACATTGTACACTTTCCACCTAAATTACTTAAGGGTCTCAGATTTCCATATTCATTTCTTTAGTGTACAAAACAAACATCCCATTTCTTACCATATTATACTCTTTCTATTTAGTGGGTTCCTCTATGGATCTAGGTATATATATAATATATTTATATTTCAAAAATACAAATATGTTCACTCACTACAATACAAGAATCCTAAACTTAAGCTCTGATACCAGATGTAACAACCCGAATTTCGACAGACCGAGTTTTTTTCAAAATTCTAATCTATCGAAACTCGTGTTGGTTTGCTCTGGTATCCTGTAGAAAAGACAGAAACATAAAATAGGTCAAAGCTCAGAAAATATCTCACAGTGGAATGGATAAAATATAATATACTCAAAGTATAGCCTTACCGTATTAATAATACTGCCTAACCAGTATCCAAGGCTATTATGTCTTTGCCACAAATCTAACCTACGAGTATGTAATGAGAAGGGGGTCAGAACACAAGTTCTGGTGATTGGATTTACATTATACACTTTGGATAATCCTACATATATCGTTCAATCACATACCCCATGGTACCCCACTCGCACGGTCTCCACCGTAATGCCACGGAAATGAACGCAGTCCCTCATCCTACGCCAGAGTGACATAAGGATATCTACATAAAAATGTTACATTCCGCATATATCTATCATTACTACGCTACGTAAGCATACGGACTGCCACAGTCGATCGAATCAGATTTTATACCAGATAATGCCATTAAGACTACGATACACCACCCAAAGCCAACATGCATGTATCTAGACTGTCCCACGTACATATCGTCAACTGTATTCGATGCCTTCACGCACATAATGTGCACCGAATTTCGTGGCAGGGATATACAAGAAACACGGAACTCGGTCGGAAGCTTTTCCATATTTGTACAGGCCCGCCTTTAAGAGCCTCAAAATACAGATATTCCTAGGGTTAGTTTTCATGGTGGCTATGGCCCCACCTCGGCCCTTCCTCAAATAGTAAAGACTACAAGAGCTAAGCGATTTGCCCCTAACAATCTAAACATCCAGTTGGCGTCTCCCCTCAACCATCGTACCTCGAATGTGAAAGGTGAATGGTCTACTGGGTTCATATCTGGTTTTTTCGCTTCCCACTGGCTGTCGATGACGGGTACCCGACGATCTGCTATCCTTGTTGGTCCTGACCTCTACCTCTCTGTTGAGGCGATCGCCGAATCACCCTAGTGTCACCTCGTTACAGCATTCTTACTGCAAATCTACTTTTGTAGTTAAGGCCTACCCACCTAGTAGTTATGTGCATACCCAACCTCTTCGAGCACAGCCAAAACATCTGCCACCGCACAGAGGATTACCAGGAGCACCTTTCGTATCTCAGGAAGCCGCGTGCTTCCCCTTCTAGTCCTTCGGTGCTGACAGAATAATTAGATGAACGTGCGCTCCCCTCGTGCCTCATGACACCATGATGAACTACCCTATTGGGTTATTCAACCTCAAACGTACGGACTGGTCCAAGCGCCTCATTTTAATGTGTCATTAGACCCTATGTCTAAACATTCTTTTACACGCTTGCTTTACCTCACCAGGTTTCCATTTAACTTGGTTATCCCCATTCACATTGACTTCTTATTTAGGTTACCAAGTTTCTCTTTCTTATTAATTTCAGTCATATAACTTAACCCTATTAAGTTTATTAATAAGCCCACAACATATTATTCTCTAGATTGCGATCCAAGGTCTATAATCCACAATGCCTTTATATTTTTGTTTGATTTCATCGTTACAATAACATGTTCTGCTTGATATGTAACTAATATATCTCAATTCACATGTTTTCTTTTTAACTTGTCAGTCATTATTTGTGATTAAATATAACTTATTTCATTTCATAATTTTCCTTATTCTTTCTCATTTAATGATAACTCCATTTTACACCGTCACTATAACTTATTGTTGTTTATTTATTAACTTAATTCTCTTAACTAAGGTCCACTAATAAGTTTCTCTTCACATAAATGTAACTTATGTTGTCCTCATCCGTAGATTTCAAATTCTTGTTCTTGTAAAAAACTTAATTTACAATTAAGTACAACTTATCCACTTACATAAGTTATTCTGTTCCCTTTATCGTTTATTATAACCTAAGCTATAATTTCCACTTGTCCCTAGGATATGCCTAAACATGTTATTCTTACTAGAAGATTTCATACTTCCAAGTTTACAGATTACTTAATTTATAATTAATTACGACTTCTTAAATTTCTTAAACTTTCCCTCTTTTCTCTACTTATTACAAAAAAATGGTTTCAGTTTTCCCCATTTACTGATTACTTAATTTAAATTTAAGTGCCACTTATCTCATTTCACCAGTTATCTCATATCCTTACTAATTTATTATAACCTAAGTTATTATCTTCACTTTTTCCTAGGATAAGTCTACCTATTATACAACATTCTTGTTAATGTAATTTATTTATAATAGGTTATTATATTCCCCATTCATTCCATTCCTTTTTACTGTTGTAACTTTCTTTCAGTTATATTTATTTCCATTAATTACAATTAATGATGTTTACCAGTCCTGCTATTTACATATATTTATGTATACATATGTATATATTTATGCACTAAACCTCTCACAATTAAGTTGACTTAACCTCGTGTCTTAGCACCATTACATGTTTTATCTGTGCACTTAAACCCCTCACATTAGATTTGCCACTTGTGGATGCTGGATGCGCCGGGCGGTTCTGGGCACACTTCTATCACAAGTGTAATCTAACTTCGTGTCTAAGTGTGGTCACAATTTCCTATTTACTGTAAATTTTAGGCATATTATCCTTTTTACATGTTACTGTAATCTAATTTACATGTCATCAAATTATGCCTATATTATGTCGCATGTCATTTTTAACACATATTTTATTCTATCTTGACATGTAATCATTTAATCAGGTAATTGTTCAAATCTAACAAGTTAACATGTCATTTTATCAAATCTACATCTAATAATTCAAATACATAATATGCCACAAGTGAATCATGTAATTATAACAATAGTAGTTGCTACTTATATTCTCACAAGATTGTTTTTCAACATGTAAACATTCGACACTTTAACTGATTCAACATATGAATTTTCTAACATATTAATATTAATATATCAACTTTTTATATTAGCATCTTAACACTTTTAATTATTCTGGCAAATTCACATTTCATGATAATGGGGAATGCTAAAAGATAATATATCATTATCTAAAATGATATAACTTAAATCCACTCACCTCATATGCTTTCCAAATCCTGGATTTGGTCCAGATCTAGCATTTCATGGTTTTTCTCTTAATTGGATTCAGAACCTAACAACCATGGATCTATAATTTTTACTAAAAGAAAAAGGAAAGAAAGAAAAGAGAATTGAAATACACTAGATGTAGAAAATTACCTCACTTTGATAAGAGATCTGAACACCTTCTAATTGATTTTCATCCTTTTCTAGATTCCGAATTTTCCTAAACTAATAATCTAATTTTTCTGAAGAGATTTGAGGAGGAAGAGAAATGGCAGAGCTTCTGCGTTGTCTTAGAAATACGAGACTTAGGGTAGGCTATAAAGGCTTATTTATATGTGTTTAGTAATGTATTTGGTCAAGAAATGAGTCCATGTTCACAAAAATTAATTCTTCCCAGATCTGAGTAGGGATCGACCCCCAAACACCCTGGGTCGACCCCTGGGTCGACCCAGTGGGTCTCGGGTCAAGAAATGGGGCGTTTGGCTCCCGGGTCTTCCGATCGTTGTTTTGATTAATTTTTAAATAATATATATATATATATATATATATATATATATAATTCTCTTACGCGTATACAAATTTCTTGGCCTAATAACTTCTTCATACAATGTCCATTTTACGCAAACCAGGTGTCTATCTTGACTGGAATTCCGAGACGGACGCAATGGCACATTCCGTTTTACTTAATTCTCATTATTTAATTAAGTTACTTGTATTTTATTATCTTAAAAATGAGGGGTGTTACATGTTATGTTTGAAACGTGAGCTATACTTTTGTTCGACCTGATCTCTAGCCTTGAACGGGAATAAATCTTATCCTCTTAACACACGTAATCACGACTGATTGAACCTTTGGTGGCCTAGTTGCAAAGTAGGCCAACTTTTTGCCCCTTAAAGTACGTCTTATCGAAGATGAGGCGTGCTTTGAGCTATCAATCTATCTGTTCTTTAATAAGCAATAATTAACCATTGTGCTTTTCTTCAAAGCCGTGTCTCTTGATTCTTGTGCATTATATATAACGGGAGATCATATCCTTGTTTGTCTTTGATGCATCTAACAATTCAGGACTTTTCAACTAGAGCATAGGAAGATTTACAGGTAACACCTTTAACTTTTGTCATAGTAAAAGTCAAAGTCATTTGCTTAAATCATATTACATTGTTAACTCTTATACATGTGCACAAACAAGGCCAAACAATTTCCTCTGTTCCTCAAAATTTAATCAACACATTTGAACATCGTGCATCATCGTGAGTCTTGAAGTAGTAATTGTGATTGCTTCTCATCGTTTTAACTTTCTCAAGCTTTGGTTTTTCCTGTTTTACAGTCCATCTTAGGTCAAAAAAGTTTGAAACCTCATCGAGTCAAAAACACTCGATCAATCATCCTTTTCGAACCGAATAACTTCAGATCCCCATCTTCACCTCCGATAGAATAGGTCAATCTGTCACTTCAGGGGGGATAAAAATGGTTTCTTCTATATCATATATGTCGATCCACTATTCTTCAATCTTCATTTTATCTCTTGCTTTGTTATTAAATCAAATTAAGTTCAGAAACCCTAGCTCTACGCCCTCTTTGAAATCCGATCAATTCTCAAAATCAAATACATAGGTAGTTATTAAATCATTGAACTCATGTTTAAATTCAGACTTTCGAGTGAATTCAATTCACAAATCCATATGATTCCTCCATTTACCATCGAGGCATCGATACTCAGGGATCTAATGTCATCACCATCACCAGCAATGTCAAAATCGTTGATGGTGGCGATGTATGTGCTTCTGGTCCTCCAGCGATGTCTGAGGCGATGATGAACACTCCCATTCTTCAATCTGATGTGATGGACGAGGTTAAAGACAATGGATTTTGAAGCTTTGGTGAATCGGTGGCGCAAAGGGAACATAGAGGAGTTCGAAATTATGAAGGATGAAGAGAAGAAGAGTAACACAAGTCGAATAGCATAGGTTGTTGGAGTAAAGGGATTGAAGGGTTGCAGATTTCGTAAACAGCATGGAGTCGGGTCGAGTTGTTTTGACCCGATGCTGATTCGACCCGGAAACTCGACCCTAAGACTTCGACGCCGTCCTTATGTAATCAACATAACTCTTGTATGCTTATCAACATGTCCAGTTTTTCAAACATATAATTATAACAGCTATAGCCGTCACACATACATGGGTATAACTCGACTGAAACTTACTTACCATAGACTCTCGGGAACAGTTAGGATAGAGCCCTTCAAGATTGGATTTTCAAAATTGTATGGCATACTTAATTGGCAATTCTGGATTCAAACATACAACTTCTTCAACATTGTGACACACATTGAATAACTGCATACCTTTACCGCTTCTTCTACGTTTTATTACATCTGCACCCCAAAAATTGAGCACCCCAAAAGCCCCTTGATTTCAACCTCTCATTTATATTAAAGAAAGTGAGTGGGAAGTGAGAGAGTTAGTGGAAGGAGAGAGAAGGGGAGTTAGTGAGAAATGAGTGGTGGAAAAGTGGGAGGCTAAAGGGATGCTCACTATTTGGGGTGTCATTGAACCTGCCTCATATATATATATATATATATATATATATATATATATATATATATATATATATATGACTTATGTCATGTTTGTGCTATGTAGGTTAAGTTTTTTGTTTCATGGTGTCTTCCATTTCATTTTTGTTTTACCGTGTGTGCCTCATGACTCGCTATTAGATGTTTTCATCGACATTCATTAAGCAATTTGTCATAAAATTATGTCATCCGATTTAACTATGTGAAGAGTTACTGGTATATATTTAACAATTTACTTATTCTAATTTAGCCTACAAAATATTTCATTAATGGTATTACTCATGGTTTTTAACTGTGGACCCTGACCCTTTTGCGAAGTTGTATCTGTTTTCAAACCAGGACAAGCATTCTATGTACGATAATATTATACATAGCAATTGAAAATATGCTTCCAATAGAAAATAACAATAGTACAAACACATAATGAAGCAAACCCGTGTGTGTAGCATGGGTTCACACTTGTTATATAATGTATAGTTGAGATTTTCATGGACATATGAAGACAAAAGGACGGAGGAGTGAGGAATTTTCCCGAGATTAGGGGTGTACGACTTCTTCATTGGTGTGGTACAATTTTCACTGTTTTACCAATTCTTTACTGGAATATTTATCTTCAGCAATGGTATTTGTCGTTGACAAATGGAAAATTACCATTATCATTCGAATAACATCAATACATCGATATATCTCAATATTACATCAGTTATTTAGTATTGATAAATTAATCATTAGCATAACAAAACTACTGTTATATTCAAATTTATTTTACTTGCTTCCACTAAATTTCATAGATAATATTCCCATTTACACCTACATAAACAAGGCTAATTTGTGGACTGTGTGAAGTATTATATTAGCTGGACCACGGTGATCTTGGACCATTTTGTACTACCCGTGTATCCATCTGATTAAATAGCAGTACTGGTTCAGCATGGTATTTCGGTGATAAAGTTTAGCAGCAAACCGCATGATGTGTTTAAAATCATGAGATGTCTAGGAAGAAATGGTGTTGTGTACATAGAAATATATAGTGGGAAGAGATGAATGATACTGCTGATAACATGCCGTTAGCAACGATCTCTAAAGTGGGCATTTAGGGTGCTATTTTAGGTGTCATGTGGTCGATTGATCGTCAGCAAGATATCTTTGGCAGTGCCTTCAATTGGCAAACAGTGCAGCATGAACTCTGTTATATGGTATACACACACAATTGTGCCCGTCTTCATCTGCGCACGCGCACACACACACATATATATGTATATATATATATATGTATATATATATATATATGTGTGTGTGTGTGTATACATATATGTATATATGCAGACATGTCATATTTTTATTCTTGTTTTGACCTATGGCGGATTTATGTATTTTGTGTTTTTTCTCTGCATTAACATATTAATGTGCAGATGCCGAGCCGCATGGTTTAACGCAACCAACTGCACTGATGTAGAATGGTAATAAAATCCCGTTAGGTGTGGCTCGCATTAGAATAAAGTGGGTGCGTGGATTGAACGGGAGAATTGTCCCACATTGTAAGATATTAAGAAAGATCGTGGTATATATATGGTGTTGGTGGCATGTAACATTGGGGATTCCTTTTGTTACAATAAGTGCTTGTCAATACCAAATTATATGCTCGATGGGAGGCGATGGGAGATGTTCAATCGGGACGCCGGCATGAGAGACTTCGACCGTTGACTCCGATAGACACGGTGAAGCGCGTACGGTAGGCAGGGAATGCCGAAACTCAACAGATCCCAAGTTTAAATGATCATTGGGAGTCTTTTTGGAGCATATGCTGCAGTACACTATGTAAATGGAGGAAATGATATCTGAAAAGTGAAAAGGGCATCAGAGGTAAGTCAATACTTTGCCTTTATGCTGACAGTCTGTAATACAGATTTTTCTATCACTGATGAACAAGTGGTACTTACCATTTTGCTATTATATTCCATCAGATCAGTGGCGGAGCCAGGAATTCTGGCTGGGGGGGGGGGGGGGCAAGATAGTAAGGGCGGGGGTTCGAGGGCGGCAGCCCCCGATTTTTTTTCACCATTGTTGAGCATTTAATTATATGTATAAAAAAAACTACCCACGTCTATGAATATTTGCAGCAACAAGCTTTAATCGATGATCAAACATAATTTGTATTGGGTGCAAAACTATTAAGAAAAAAGTACAATATGATAAAACTGAAAGATACCCATAAAGGCTAATGAGCAAGCATTAGAAAATGGAAGATGGTTGTCACTTTTATGATATTGGTGCACATGAACATGGAAAAAGTTTTCAGTGTAAAATAAAACATCAACAACAACCGATTAATGGACTTAAAATAAAATAATCTGCAGCCCAATAAAAGAAAAGCAATTAGCCTTGCAAAAAGAAGATTATACAGTAATGGAAATTGCAAAAAGAAGACGTAAAATAAAATCAAAAACAAGAACAGATCCGAGATTTGGGACCTAAGAAACCCAAAAATTAGGTTTTTTTTCTTTCAAAGAACCGATCCCTTACCTAGAAAGCGAATGATATTTCACCTAACTCTGGGCTGCAGTCCAGGGCTGGATCCGCCTGTGCTCGCTGGTGGTGGAGCTTGGAGGCGGCTGGCTGGTGGTGGAGCTTGAAAGGCGGCTGGCTGGTGGAGCTTGGAGAAACTTTTTTTTTTCGGGGGGGGGGGGGGGGGGCAAGTGCCCAGGTCAGCCTGAGCATGGCTCCGCCCCTGCATCAGACGCTGAGCATTGTATACGGTAACTAGCTTAATATCCTTTCTTCCTTCTTTTTTATTAAAAATTTGGATGAACTTGATAATCTTGATTGTTCAGTTGTGTGTATCCAACAACAATGCTATTGTCTTGCATGCACTCCCTAATGCATGGGCCTTCTATCTTTATACGACCACAAACTTACATTGTGAATTAGTTGTCTTTATCAGCAACTTATTCATGAAAATGCACGATTGTGATTGGATAATAAAGTGAAGTGCATCCAGATTGAGGGAAGATAATCTCATTCCTTGTTTCTATGCATTATAAACTACTTTGTCTACTATATTCAATATCATTTTTTTATACTAGATATTGTTCAATGCTCTACATGTGTGTATTTACATGTACATACATATGTACACACACTCATATACACACATCTCTTTTTTACCTAGTTATTTTGATGTTAGGAATCTATACCATCACCAAGTGACACTACAACAAAATGACACTATTACAACGGTGGAACACCGTTGTAATATACATTTTACAACGGTGAGCTAACCGTCGTGTATTAAGAAGTTGTAATAGACTAATATCTTTAACAACGTTTTTGCATCGTTGCAACACCGTTGTAATATGTATATTTTACAACTTTTTTCCACCGTTGTAATAAATTTCATTGCAACAGTTATGCACCGTTGTCATAATATCTACTACAACTGTTATGCACCTTTGTGATTGACATTTGGGTTTAAAAAAAATATCATTTGCAATTGAAAAGAACAATACACTAAATATAGCAATACTCCATAAGCAAATCAGATATTACAGTTATTTGCAAACTAATTATTAAAATACTCAAATATTCAGTATTATAAACAATAAGTTTTAGACAACATTTCGTGCATTATTACATACTATCTGAACAAAATAAGCCTCTAATAACATCTCCAGTTCATCAATGTTAGGCTTGAACGCCATATAGCTTCCATGACGGCTGCTTCCACTCTCATCCTTGAATTCTTCATCTCTGAAGATAAAACAATGTAAAATAATGTCCACACTGCTTAACAAGATTAAAATAACTAAACTCGTTCTTCCGTTTATCTAACCATTTGTTTGTAGAAAAGTCAAATTTGTATAAACACGCATGGATTGCACATCGGAAAATCAAAAGAGAAACGATTTCAAAAGTAAAAGCATCATATACCGAACTGAATTTTGAATGCCTCTTTCCATGTTACTGTACTGGAAATGAAATTACCTGTAACACCCCGAATTTCAGTTAACACTGATATTCACTAATTACAGAATTAATAATCTTAGATGTGAGAATCAGGGGAAACGGGTTACGTCATTGTGTTCGTCTCGGAAAAATACGCGAAATAGAGTCCGAAATTTTGTAAATCGGAGTCCGTATGACCCGGTTAAGGCCCAAGGAAGTTTTCGGGAAATTTGAATTTCGAAACATGCAGAAATGGGGGCCAGGCAGGAAAACTCCCGCCCAGCCAAGTCGACTTGGCTGTCGACAGGGCTGTCGACTTGCCTGTCGACATGCCTGTCGACTTGGCAGTCGACAGGGCTGTCGACTTGCCCTGTCGGCTGAATCTGGCCTGGGTGCACCTGGTTGAGTTTTGGGCTGGGTTAGAGGGCTTAGGACGAAATCTGACGGACCTAAACTAACCTAGGGTTAATCTAAGGGTCTAAAACACAACCTAATCCTATAAATACACCCTAAGACTACCCTAATCCATACTAAAAATAGAATCTATGCCATCATGCCGCCAAAATGCAACTTAGAAGGAGCCTCCACTAATTAGAGAACAGTATTGCAAGCTAATCAACTACTAATCCACCTCTACTTCAACTCTAGCAACTATCTAAGGAGCTAATCTTGGAGTTTTTGAGTTTCTATCACTTTAATAACCAATTGCTAAACTAAGTAGATGAGATGTGATGAGATTATATGGTTTTGCTTGCGGATCAATGGGTTTTACGTCATATGTTATGATTCTAGTTTGCTAATCACTATGTTTAACACTTATTCGTGATGACACTATGTTTATGCAAGTTAAGTGTTTGGGTTTATGCATGTTAAGTGGTGGGTTTTATGCATGCTAAGTGTTTGGTTTTATGCATGCTAAGTGTTTGGTTTTATGCAAGTTAAATGCTTGGTTTTATGCTAGAATCATGTGTGAAATAAGTGACATGACATGCAAGTTTAACCTATGAGTTTGGATCTATAATATGCATAATCTATGCAAGTTGTTTGGATTAGTGATATGCATAACATATGCGAGTTTACCTTTGTATGTCATACATACATATGCAAGTTCATATGTAACATGTTATGCAAGTTATGTGTTTGGTTATATGCAAGTTATGTGCATGATTATATGCAAGTTCATATGTAACATGTTATGCAAGTTATGTGTTTGGTTATATGCAAGTTAACATGTGACATGCTATGCAAGTTTACCCCTTTGTATGACATAAGTACATGTGCAAGTTCATCCCTTTTAGACCTATGACATGTATGCAAGTTGACACCTTTATGATAGGTCTATGACATGAACATTTATGCAAGTTACCATCTTTATGACATATGTGATTCATGCAAGTTTGGGTTGGTTATTTATGCAAGTTGGGTTTATGGTCATATATGCAAGTTGACACCTTTTAAACCCATGATAATGCTAATGATATGCTAAGTTGAACCCATTGTGTGTATGATGAATCTTCTCTTTTGAAGTATGTCATGTTAACGTATTTACGTGGGGACGATGGGGTAAAAATTAATGAACACATAAAATTGTGTGAAGTAGGTATGATTAAATATACCATAAAGTGGATGGACATAATTGGGAATTTACCTATTAAGTTAGGTCTACCCATATTATGGAATTGGGAATTTACCTATTGAGTTAGGTCTACCCATATTCTTAAATATTTGTAATTAATTAGGGATAATTAATACAAATTATGGGGGTGATTAATTAGGTGTAATTAATCTACTAAGACACGAGGTTGGACCCTTTTTGTAGCATAAGACTGCCCGGAACCGACCGACAAATCCAGCGGCTACAAATGATTGGCCCAATGTGAGAGGTCTTAGTCATAAACTAAATACGTGACAAGTGTAAAGACACGAGGTTAGACTCTGTTATGGTGTAAGGCTGCCCGGAACCAACCGGCATATCCAGCTGCCATAAAAGACAGTCTAATGTGAGAGGTCTTTACAAAGGTTACGATCTTAATTAATTAAGAAACACTTAACCAAATTAGCATGTAGTGGGGCATGAGGGGTTAAGTGGGTGCCTTGGGTGGCATGTAGTAACTAGTGGGAGTGCCTTGGGTGGCATGAGGAAACTAGTGGGTTGCCTTGGGTGGCAATAGAAAATACGATTAGAATACTTAACCAAAGTGGAACATGTAATTAAACATGATTAAAGGGTTAAGTAAGTGCCTTGGGTGGCATGTGGGAATCAAGTAAGTGCCTTGGGTGGCATGTGGAAATCTAGGGGGTGCCTTAAGTGGCAATTGAAATGTGATTAAATGACAAGCTTAAGTAGTAGCTTGTGGGGGCCTTAAGTGGCAATTGAAATATGATTTAATGACAAGCTTAAGTAGTAGCTTGTGGGGGCCTTGAGTGGCAATTGAAATATGATTAGATGACTTAACCAAACCTTAACATGTAAGTGGGTATGATTATAAAAAGGGGTTAAGTAGGATGCACTAGATAAAATGACAAGCTTAAGTAGTAGCTTGTGGGGGCCCATTTCAACCAGTATCCCATATGTATCTTATTGGGCTCGACCCATGTCGAGGACGGGACACGCGTACTGGGCTTGACTATAAGAGGCCAAAACGGGGTAGCGGTGGCAACGCAAGTCCAACGGGTTTCATATGCGTGTGTGGACCCGGGCTGGTAAGTAAGACGTTGTTGCATCGTTTAGGTATAAGCCGTGCACCGTTGATATTGTCAGGTTGCCACTTTGGGGAATGATACACCCCACTGTGGGGCCAGCACGGGTATCTACGTTAGGGAGCCGATCGCTTGGGGAGTAGTGGGTACACCTAGCGGAGATAGGGGCAGACGGCACCTATGTAGTCAGCTAGGGGTACAAGAAACTACTGGGTAAAATTACTAAGTACACTTAGTGGGATCAACCTTTAAGTAGGAATTACTCTTGGTGGGTAGAACTGGTGTGGTGCAGTGTAGGAATTACCCTTGGGTGGGTAGATCTGGGGTGGTGCAATCTAGTAATTATCCTTGGGTGGATAGGCGCGTCTTTACGGTTATCTTAGTTCATCCTAAGTCTAGTTGGCTGCTTAGTGTAGCCATTTATCCCCGGTCGTTACCGTATATCAAGCTTACTTCTTACTCTGGTTACTTTAATGATTGTATTATTAAAGTTATAGGACTCGCTCAGACTTATGTCTGACCCCGTTGTTTTTATCTTTTTCCCAACCCTCAGGTTATCAGAGTGGGCCTAGCACTAGTGGGCTTTGATCGGACTGCTTTATCTATCTTTTGGAGCTTGGACCGTGGATGTAAAGCTCAGTTTATCCTTTCTAGTATGGCTATTAAGTTATGTAGTGGGATTATGTACTTTTGTTTTATCAGGATGGATATTATGTACTTGACTCTTGTTTATGGTTTTGGTGTAACCAAACATGTTTTACTTTCCGCTGCAATAAAATGATGTTTTAAATTCTCAAGTATTACTTATATCTGTCTTGTTGTAATTTTTCTGTTCTATATTCACTTAAAATACTCCACCGATGTTATGGCATTCCCTTAGTGAGTGACCGTAGCGGGAGTGGGGTGTTACACGTGGTATCGGAGCTTAAGGTTACCAGAACAGATAAATTTTTTAGAAAAACTATTTTCTAAGAATATTTTTGAAAGGAGTATTTTCAAAAACATGTCTTTTAAGAGAAAAGTTTTTGAAAGAAAAGCATAATCCCCGATAGCCATATCTTTATCTTTCGAATTCTCCGTTTTGAATCTCTTCCTCTCTCGTTTTGAGTTTCCCCTCCGTGTATAGATGATCTTTCTAAGATAGATAAGAATGGAAAACCACTTCAAGGGACTTAGACGTTAGTCGGATTAGAAGTTGGTTCAAGAAGGAGGAGGACTGATAGGTGCCTATTGGATAGACGATGGGAAGAAGGCTCAAATAGTTGTTTGGTTACTGAAGGACGAAACCTCATTGATGGGAGGTTACGAGTGGAGAATGGGAAGAAGAAGGCTAGTAGTTATCCTTTTGGGAGGAATAGGACACCTTATTAGGATTGTCCAAGGAGGCAAGGGCAAGGAACGGAATCTTCTGGAGGGTAGTTGTATTCCCTCACGGCTAGTGTACCAGATGGGGATAGGACCGTCTAGGTTGGAATTTGGATTTCTTTATTATCCGGTTCGAACTTTATTTGATTCTGACGCATCGAGTTCGTTTATCTCATCATTGTTAGTTGAGTCACTGCACTTAGACACCAGTTTAGTAGATGATCCCTTAGTTGTTTTAAACCCAATTGGGGGCTCCATGATGTGTTTGGGTTTGAAAGTTTCTATACTTAGCGTTGAGTTTAGATGTGATGCTTCTTGGGCTTCACGGGCTATGGGTTAGTTTTGGGCATGGACTGGTTATCCAGTAATGGTGCCGTTCTTGTTTGTGGAAGGAGAGTTGTTAGGCTTACGACCCGCTTGGGTAACACTCTCGAGATCTTTTGTAATCCCATGGAATCTGTTATGCTAAGTTATCTAGAATCGCTTGACACGTCGGTCTAGAGTTTGCGATCTGTTAGAGTGGTCCGGGAATACTCAGATGTGTTTGAGGAGGTAAAGGGCTTACCTCCGGAGCGGGAGATTGACTTCCGAATATA
Source organism: Allium sativum (assembly GCA_030737875.1). Taxonomy (NCBI): domain Eukaryota; kingdom Viridiplantae; phylum Streptophyta; class Magnoliopsida; order Asparagales; family Amaryllidaceae; genus Allium; species Allium sativum. Next base: position 232,048,017 of record CM060924.1, on the reverse strand, counting down.
TCTGGTAGACAATGCCAAACCAGTATCTTGGCCAGTGTGCCACATGGCTCCTCGTGAGAGGAGGGAACTCCATAAGCAAGTAGGCGATTTGCTTGAGAAGGGGTTCATAAGACGAAGTATATCGGAGTGGGGTGCTCCGGTAGTTTTTGCCACGAAGGCGGATGGGTCCCTCAGACTTTGTGTAGGCTAAAGAGAACTAAATAAACTCACAAAGAAGAATAGACACCCATTGCCGAGGATTGATGATCTCTTTGATCAGTTAGTTGGCGCCTCAGTATTTTCGCAGTTGGACTTAGCCACGGGGTTTCGTCAGTTGAGAGTGGCTGAGGATAGTATAGAGAAGACTGCCTTTAGGACTCCGGATGGTTTTTTTATGAGTGGCTGGTGATGCCATTTGGTTTGACGAACGCCCCCGCATACTTTATTGATTTGATGAGAAGGGTGTTTAGGGAGTACCTAAATAAGTTCGTGATGGTCTTTTCTAGGAGCGAAATAAGTTTTCTTATGTGCTCAATAGGTTGAGCAAAGCTAGTTATGGGATAAACGGTGGTTTTGGAGCGAGACTGGCAAGGACATCCAGAGTTGGACAAGGGCTTAATTATTTAGCCGTTTTTACTAGTATCATCTCACGTAGGTCGTCTGAATTCGAAGGAGGTATCCCTTGGGTGTTTGTCTGATTTTGGTTTAGGCCTTTGGGGCTTGCATTTGGGGGATGTCGAGTTCGACTAGGGTGGTCTGCGTGAGAGATGGACAGTTGTGATGATTTTGGATGGGATTCTTAGCATCCTATGAGTTTGAGATAGCGTATACCCATGGCAAGGGTAACGTGGTAGCGGACGCCTTAAGTAGAAAAAGGTTGTCCTTGAGTTCATTGTTCATTGTTCGTTGAACGACAGAGCTTAGAGTTTATTTCTATGTTTGACTTTAGACCTTCCGTTGACTTTGTACCCGGTTTGCTAGCCTCCTTGGAGGTTAGGCCTACTTTTTGGGATGGATTGGCGAGGCACAGCGAGTCGACCCACAGTTGGTTGAGTTAGTAGAGAAGCTCATAAGGGGGGGGGAGTCGTCCAGCCATTTGAGTAGGTACACCCTAGATGGTAAGGGTTGGTTGCGTAGAGACGGTAGACTTTGTGTACCGCAAGACGAGGGTTTGAGGAAGGCTATACTTGATGATGCACATCGGTCGAAGATGACCATTCATCCCGGTGGGGACAAGATGTACCAAGACATGAAGCGAGTTTTCTTTTGGGCCGGTATGAAGAAAGATGTGGCCGAGTATGTCGCTAGATGCTTGGTGTGCTAGCAAGTGAAAGCGGAACAGAAGAAACCCGGTGGGTTGCTTCACCCATGGGAGGTTCCGCTATGGAAGTGGGATAGTGTCTCGATGGATTACCGAGATCGAGGAAGGGTAATACGGGAATTTGGGTTGTGGTAGACAGACTTACTAAGAGCGCCCATTTTATACCCGTGAAGAGTAAGAGAACTGCTCCATGGCTAGCTTCAGTTTACATTCGAGAGATTATTAGATTGCATGGTGTACCTTCCAGTATAGTGAGCGATCGAGATCCTATCTTCACTAGAGAGTTTTGGAAGAGTTTGCAAGAGGCGGTAGGGACTCAGTTGTGTTTGAGTACCGCATATCATCCTCAGACGGACGGCCAGACCGAGAGGGTGAATCGTATTTTAGAAGACCTTTTGAGGCTATGTATCTTGGATTTTGGAGGTACATGGGAAGAGCATCTTCCATTGGTGGAGTTCGCATATAATAACAGCTTTCAGTCTAGTATTGGCATGGCTCCTTTCGAAGCTTTTTATGGAAGGCCTTGTCGATCACCTACATGTTGGTGAGAATCTATGGATAAGATCTTGCTTGGGCCCGATATGGTTAGGAAGACTTCGGAAAAGATTGATTTGATTCGAAGAAGGATGAAAGCGGCGCAAGACAGACAGAAATCTTATGCGGACAAGAGGAGAACAGAGCTTGAGTTTGATGTTGGGGACATGGTCTTTGTCAAAGTATCTCCGTTACGGAATGTGGTTCGCTTTGGATTTGTTGGGAAGTTAGCACCAAGGTTTGTTGGACCGTTTCCTATTAAGGAAAGGATTGGACAGATGGCCTATAGAGTGGAGTTGCCCGACAGACTTAGTGGTGTACATGATGTATTCCATGTGTCACATTTGAGGAAGTGCCTACATGAGACCGCAGAGGTGGTAGAGCCGAGCTTGCTTAGAGAAGTAGAGATAGAGCGTGATGCGACTATTCGACGTGCTCCTACACGCATCCTTGGCACTACACCAAAACAGGGGATTCCCAACAAGTATAGGTGTTACAAATAATTTCTGTAACACTTTTAAGTGTCACCAACGGCCTGTGAGGAATTTCCTGTAACATTTATAAGTGTTACAAATAGAGTAGCCGCTAACACTTATAAGTGTTACAAACATATTCATTGCTAACACTTATAAGTGTTACGAACATATTCATTGCTAACACTTATAAATGTTGGAACCATCACTATATGGTAACACTTATAAGAGTTACAAACACATTCATTGCTAACACTTATAAATGTTGGAACCATAAAATATGACAACATTTATAAGAGTTACAAACATATTTATTGCTAACGCTTATAGATGTGGGAACTATAAGATATGGTAACACTTATAAATGTCAGTATCATAATCCTACTAACTCTTATAAATATTGGCATACATAAATTGCTAACACTATATAACATGTTTTTACGATTTTCAATCACATATATAATTCAACATATCAACTCAAATAAAAGTATTTGGTACACTTCCATATTTCAAATTCAACAATGTTACTTTTGCATAATGCTTCCAATTTCAAAATACCATAATATCAAGTTCAAATTACAAAAAATAATACAAAGTTATACTAAAGATACATAGAAATTTTAAATATTATGAAGGCGAAACATGGACCATATCACAAAGCCTCCATTCGAAAATGATTTAAGAGAGGATATCATAGTAAGAAAGGATGAAACAAATGATTTAAGAGCATCATTGATTTGGATTGACACTTGACTTGCAACTTGATTTTGTAATTCCATAGACCATTGACGAAAATCGTCCTTTTTATTCTTGTCGGCAATTGCTTTTGATGCTTGCATCATCTTTACATATGCTTTACGGAATAAGAGAAGCTAATTGCACGACAATAATTTTTCCTTTTATCAGAACCAAAAACTTTGGAGATAGGATCATAGTCAAGATCAAACATATTTTCTTTCCCGTTGCTATTACATTCCAAATTCTGGTTTTTTCCTCCTCCACAAGTGCCTACAAAATATAAACGCACTCATTTTTACAGAAATAACAAATTGCAAAACTGATAAATAACATCTTGTATTAACTAACTGAACATGGTTAATTGATGTTAATGAGAATATATCACATTTTTTATGAAAATATCAGGCATATTAAAAAAATTAGCAAATCATTGTTCACAACATTGCTATGCTCAGTTTCAAAAAACTGAGCATTGCTCAGTTTCATCAAAACTGAGCATTGCTCAGTTTCATCAAAACTGAGCATTGCTCAGTTTTGTTTGAACTGAGCATTGCTCAGTTTCGAGAAACTGGGCATATGCTCAGTTTGAAACAAAACTGAGCATTGCACTTAGACATTATAACACTGCATGTCATTTACGCCGTAAGCGCCATTTGTATCATTCATTACGCATTTCCGTATTCGTCGCGCCAAACGGCAGAAAGGTGCAAACGTCACGCTATGCCGCTCCATAGCGCACCTTTCATACTGTGACATGACCTTTTGTTAAGTAACGCATGAACCGCCTTTTTCATATACTTTTTATGTTGCATTAATCAACACGTTGGCATATGGTGCCATTTCCAATGCTTTAAAACCAAGGTATTTTAGTTAAACATTGTATTTGATGTTCACCCTATTCATATAAAATGTAGGAGACTAAATAATGAATAATATAAAATGCCAACCTGAACATACTTTCCAGTCATGTAGATTAGACCGAAGAAACCATAGAATTCCTCATAGTTTTCTGTATACATCCGACATCTCGTGGAGTACTTGATGTCCAATCAATACACCATACATTCAACACTAGAAACCCAAAGACACATCAGCTTCATATCCAGGCCCTTCCTATAATAAATGTAGAAAAGATGCAAGTAATCAAGTATTGAGTACATTTAATTAGGAAGAAGGTACTAATAATCAAGAAACGGCAAATTGAAAGAACTAAAGTAAGCAACAAATTGCATGAAAGTCAACCATTAAAAAATGCAGTAAGTTCAAAAAAAGCTTTCAGAATTCAGAATTTTTCATCAGCTCTTACAAAGTGAAATTGAGGATTTTTGTTTTTGAGGATTTATTTTATTTTATTTCAAAAGTAGCTGCGAACTATAAAAGCAAAATGCTTGTAATAGAATATAACTCAATTGTAATATACTGAAAATTCTGTAGCAATAAGTTCTGTAATAGTGAAATGCTAGCCAAGAAAATTGAAAACAAGTGATAGTAAAAACTGAAACAGTGAGAACGAATTCACCACACAATGATACTCAAAACAAAATTGATACTCCGAACAATTGCACAAGTGCAAGTATTCTTTTTATTTTTTAATAAAACATCACTAATCAAAATAACTCTGCCATGTTAGGTAATCAGTTTTCATTTATAGTTCAAAATAACAGTTACTGCAAGTCAGAAGAAGCCAGTAGACAGCAGTTTTTCATCTTTTCAGAGGTGATGTTTTCACAAAAGCATAATAATGATCAGTAAAAAGTTTCAGTTCACCTATTTCTCTGTACAGTCAGTAGCATCCACTTTTAAGTTGACAATATTTGAGAAAGAGGCTCATCATTACAGTAGAATTCTTCGCCTGCAGGAGGACCCTTAGAATTATCAGTCTCATTGCAAGTATTCTCATTAACCCTTTTTTCATAGTGTTCGTTTTGATCGCCTAACTTGGGAAGAATCTCAATATTGTTAATAAGACTTGGATCACCATTTGATGAGCTTTCAATCATCACTGATTTCTTAGAATTTGTTTCAGGGTTATAGCAAGTGCACACATTAACTGTCTTTCCACCATGTTCATCTTGATCATCTACCTTGGGCAGAATCAAAACATCACCATTGAGACTTGAATTGCCATTTGATGAACTTTTACTGATGATTGATTTATGTAAAAGACCAGTACCGTTGAAAATTGTTATTTTAGTGGATTTGACCTCTTGTCTTTCCAAGTGTGAGATGATTAAAGCCAAAGCTACCGGTCCATGTTTCTGTTAATTCTGATATTGCAGGTATCATCAGTTTTTCAACATTAAGGGAGTAGAGTGCCAACTCGATTCCATATAATATTGCTCTCTTATTACCCAGGGTTACGTACTGTCATTGTTAAAACAAGAAAGTAGTGATTGTCATTTTAGTACTAATTAACAGTCATTAAAATATGTAAGAAAAAAGTATGCTAATACATTTACTTATTCAAATCTGAAATAAATGTTGATTGAGATTCAAAATAAGTGTACACCAGTATATGAATATTTTTTTATGGAATTAATTCAAATTTTGACTTTATAAAATTCTAAAAAAAATGGAAAGAGTAAACTCATTCCCATACTATAGGTTGATCAATTAACGTAATTTCAAAACAGGGTTATATGTCCTAAGTAATTGTGCTTATTAAATATGATCCAAAAGGGGAAAGTGAATAAATTCACAATTATGTGCACTCAACAGGAGAAAGTAAAGTAAAGAATAATTGAATTAGTAAATTACTATAGAATAACTTGAAATGAAATATATTTCCTGATTAGTTCTTATAGAAGGATAATAGAAGGAAAGGGAAGTGAGGATGTAATCAATACTAAAATACATTATTAATGAGAAAAATAATCTCTTCCCTTTGAAACACTGTAATTTGAACATGATAACTGTCTAAAGGAATGTTGTGAAAGCATATTAATTTTGAGTCGAATCATACATGTGCTCAAAATTATGATCATATTCTATGAAGTGCAAACCGAACTAATATGTGTATAGAATGCCAAATCTAAAAATCCAAAAATGGATAGTGCAATTTAGCCTTTTATTGGATTGTCAAACATATATATAGCATGATCAAATATGTTAAGTCTAACATTTATATATCATATGCATCATTGTAATTATTTTATTCTTTAAAAAAGAATTACGTTAATGACATGAGTTTATTATTTTGCTGCACTGTAATATCTTGATGATATTGAGACTCAAGTGTCATTTCTTTAGCCTTAACAATTTAAAACTTACCCAAAAACATCTATAATCTGCATTTTAGTCTAATTAACAACATGGAAACATATTAAGGAAATAACTATAATAAGAAAATGAATAAACAATCAAATTACTTAGTCAAGTGGAAATTGGAAATGCTAAAAAAATACCTTATTCTTCTTATCAATTGCACTGCAGCAATCTACACTAAATCAAAATACATAACTTTGAACTTCTCAAACTGCTTCCAAATCTATATGAAAAAAACAATGTTTACTATATGAAAAAAACAGAACAGTTATATTTAACAAAAGGAAAAAACTCATTAAGCTATAATAAAAAGGAGATATTTTACAAATTACTTAAACCAAAAGGGTACCATACCTGATTTCCTATTAATTTTAATTGATTTAGGTTGTTTAGCCTGGAGAAACAATTTGTCTGTTTCCAAGTTATTAGACATTTAGCTCAAGCTTGCTTGCATGCAACAAGAACAAGCTTGCTTGCAGCAAGCTTGTAGCACACACAAGCTTTCTTTCTTTCTGCAAGTTAAAGCAAGCTTGCAAAGTTTGCTGAAGCAAGCTTGCAGGTGCAAGCGTGCTTGCGCAAGCAAGCTTGCTGAAGCTAGCATGCACAACTTGCACTTCTGCAACTTTGCACGTGCAAGCTTGCTTCTGCAGGCTTGCACAAGCAAGCTCAGTGCTTGTGAACATACTCCATTCGTCATCAAGGTCATATACATGTGTGGCTGGCCTCATTCATGACTGCATCTACACAAGCCATCAATATATATTATAGTAATTAATTAGATAATTGATCATTCTTTATACCAAATGCAAAACTTAATCACCGAGTGATAGGAACATATAATGCACTTGCTAAGTATTAGTATCTGATAACGTATAAAATATTATATCTGACCTTTTCCAGTTTAACAGTACATTAAAAAGCTAGAGCAAATAAGTATGAATCAAAGTTTCTACCTCTGTCATATACATGTGTAGCTGGCCTCATTCATGACTGCATCTACACAAGCCATCAATATATATGATAGTAATTAATTAGATAATTGATCATTCTTTATACCAAATGCAAAACTTAATCACCGAGTGATAGGAACATATAATGCACTTGCTAAGTATTAATATCCGATAACATAAAAAATATTATATCTGACCTTTTCCAGTTTAACAGTACATTAAAAAGCTAGAGCAAATAAGTATGAATCAAAGTTTCTACCTCTGTCGGATAAAGACAAAAAACTGGGTAACAAAACCAATTTTCCTTGACACAAAACCTGTATAAGTTTTTTTACTATGAGTTATATACCTTTAGAAAGGTTTCTATGAAGGCGATCCCCGAGAGCAACCAAAATTGTTGTTTTCCTTCTATATATTACAACCGACTGACATCACTATATAGTTGAAACAGAGAACCATTCGATTTTTTGATGTTAAGTCAAAATTATCAATTAGTGGATGAGTTGAAAGGTAACATCACACACCTCTTTGGAAAGTTTCTCAATTTCTTCAGTATGGGACTCAATAGCATCAACGCTATTGCCAAAAAGACCAAGAAACCCCTGCTGATGAAAAAATCATATACATGTGTAGCTGGCTTCATTCATGACTGCATCTACACAAGCCATCAATATATTGATAGTAATTAATTAGATAATTGATCATTCTTTATACCAAATGAAAAACTTAATCACCGAGTGATAGGAACATATAATGCACTTGCTAAGTATTAATATCTGATAACATAAAAAATATTATATCTGACCTTTTCCAGATTAACAGTACATTAAAAAGCTAGAGCAAATAAGTATGAATCAAAGTTTCTACCTCTGTCGGATAAAGACAAAAAACTGGGTAACAAAACCAATTTTCCTTGACACAAAACCTGTATAAGTTTTTTTTACTATGAGTTATATACCTTAAGAAAGGTTTCTATGAAGGCGATCCCCGAGAGCAACCAAAATAGTTGTTTTCCTTCTATATATTACAACCGACTGACATCACTATATAGTTGAAACAGAGAACCATTCGATTTTTTGATGTTAAGTCAAAATTATCAATTAGTGGATGAGTTGAAAGGTAACATCACACACCTCTTTGGAAAGTTTCTCAATTTCTTCAGTATGGGACTCAATAGCATCAACGCTTTTGCCAAAAAGACCAAGAAACCCCTGCTGATGAAAAAAATTATCAACTTGTAAAAAAAAAACTATACTATGTTGTAAGTAAACGATAGCTTCATTCCAAAAATGAACCTTTCGTGTAGGTCTTTTAGCTGGATTTCTTTCGTACTTCAGTTTATAGTAATCAAGCCAATTTGGCAGGCTCTCTTTCTTTCCAACAAGCTTAGTGAGCTTATTTGCATTGTAGACAATCTATATACATAACAAGAGAAGATGAGGAATAGTTAAATGGAACTTAACATATTAACAACATTTTCTAATTAAATTGGAAATGAAAAGGAATACGTGCATATAATAGATGAACCCAATGCACATGTCAGAAATTTTAACTCAGGTAGAAGGGAATAGTGCAACCTAAGAGGTAAATTTGCTTGACCGTATCGGTGGCCTAAAAAAAATAACTGCTTCGATATAAATAAATAAAACTGAAGTACACAACTTTCCCTTTCTAATTACTGGACCTATAGATGAATAGTATAGGAAAAAGTAAGAAATTGATGAAACAAATTACTGGACAGTGTAATATCAAGTACACAACTATCATTAATCTGAATACGTTTATACAATCTCACAAATAAGAACTAATCCATTCTCCATCAAATAACAGTTCAAGTTAAATTCCTTGTAGAAGTTAAAAGCATACTGTGAATTGATCTAGGCGGCGTTTTGATGATGAAAGAAAATGCAGTCTCATCGATGCAACTATTTCATACTCTCTAATTAACATGTAACAAGTCCAAATTGTAACAACGTAGGCCATTACCATATGAGCCCAAAATCTACAAACAAAAATGAGCAAGCATGTCAGAAGATGAAAGATAATCAGATACGTGTACCAAGTCCAAACACAACGAAAGTGAAATCAATTTTTTTACCTATTATCGTGATTCCTAGAAGCCGCCGTGTTTCCTAGAAGCCCCAATTTGTAGAAGCCCCAATTCGAAGTCATGGAGACAGGATTTGGGAGGCTAATACGGATTTGAGAAATCCAAAATCCTTAGTATATCTGATATTGCGCTGATATCAATTTTTCAAAGTTCATTTTTTTTATTTGTTATGATGCGGCCTGAGGAATAAGCGTAGAGGAATAAGCATTGAGGTACAAATTAGGTTTATGAGTGAAACTTACCCTTTTGTCCTTGGAATATAAGAGTTGACCAGCCATATCAACACAAAAAAGTGTTGGCATATTTTTGGTGACACATTTTTACTATAGCAACATATATTAGTGTCACTAGTCTACAACACATATAAGTGTTGGCAGTTGAAAAAAATAAGAGTTGCTAAATGACCATTATGGTGTAGTGTGGGTCAGAGATTAAGAGGTTGAGAAACAGGGAGGTTCAACTAGTTAAAGTGCAAAGGGGAGAAGATGAGAGCAACGCTACTTGGGAGACGAAAGCGAAAAGGCGTTCATTATACCCATTCCTTTTTGAGGGTATGTCTTTTAACTTCTCCTTTATCGTTTGTCTAGTACTTATCTTATCTTTAGTATGTCTTCTTGTTAGTGCCTTTGACCATTAGATAGGGTAAACCTATGGTTGAAACATGTGTTTGAGACATGTTATGATTGATGGATGCATGTGGATGCAAGTGTTTGCTAGTGGTTGCTCGTGGATGCATATACACACACTCTAGACACTAGATCAGCTCAATCACTTCATAATGCATATTGCATATAATTGTGTGTAGGTAGCTATATTTATGGATGTATAATGGTTGTGTTATCATATGGATGATGCATTTTGGTGAATGATTGTGCACTCATGTAGATATAGTATGTGTCGATAGGGTTCTTTCGCATACATATTGGATGCATGGCACTATCACGGTTTGCATATGTTCATACATTAGATAGGGAACATATACACACACTTTTTGCATATGCTCATACATCAGTAGAAATTGTTTTAAGGACAATGGATGCCCGTATTTGATGGATTGAGTAGATGGTTGTTTGGATGGTAGGATATGCATTCTCCTTAACTTGGAGATTTCGGGGACGAAATCCTTTAAGGAGGGGAGAATGTAACACCCCGAATTTCAGTTAACACTGATATTCACTAATTACAGAATTAATAATCTCAGATGTGAGAATCAGGGGAAACGGGTTACGTCATTGTGTTCGTCTCGGAAAAATACGCGAAATAGAGTCCGAAATTTTGTAAATCGGAGTCCGTATGACCCGGTTAAGGCCCAAAGAAGTTTTCGGGAAATTTGAATTTCGAAACATGCAGAAATGGGGGCCAGGCGGGAAAACTCCCGCCCAGCCAAGTCGACTTGGCTGTCGACAGGGCTGTCGACTTGCCTGTCGACATGCCTGTCGACTTGGCAGTCGACAGGGCTGTCGACTTGCCCTGTCGGCTGAATCTGGCCTGGGTGCACCTGGTTGAGTTTTGGGCTGGGTTAGAGGGCTTGGGACGAAATCTGACGGACCTAAACTAACCTAGGGTTAATCTAAGGGTCTAAAACACAACCTAATCCTATAAATACACCCTAAGGCTACCCTAATCCATACTAAAAATAGAATCTATGCCATCATGCCGCCAAAATGCAACTTAGAAGGAGCCTCCACTAATTAGAGAAGAGGATTGCAAGCTAATCAACTACTAATCCACCTCTACTTCAACTCTAGCAACTATCTAAGGAGCTAATCTTGGAGTTTTTGAGTTTCTATCACTTTAATAACCAATTGCTAAACTAAGTAGATGAGATGTGATGAGATTATATGGTTTTGCTTGCGGATCAATGGGTTTTACGTCATATGTTATGATTCTAGTTTGCTAATCACTATGTTTAACACTTATTCATGATGACACTATGTTTATGCAAGTTAAGTGTTTGGGTTTATGCATGTTAAGTGGTGGGTTTTATGCATGCTAAGTGTTTGGTTTTATGCATGCTAAGTGTTTGGTTTTATGCAAGTTAAATGCTTGGTTTTATGCTAGAATCATGTGTGAAATAAGTGACATGACATGCAAGTTTAACCTATGAGTTTGGATCTATAATATGCATAATCTATGCAAGTTGTTTGGATTAGTGATATGCATAACATATGCGAGTTTACCTTTGTATGTCATACATACATATGCAAGTTCATATGTAACATGTTATGCAAGTTATGTGTTTGGTTATATGCAAGTTATGTGCATGATTATATGCAAGTTCATATGTAACATGTTATGCAAGTTATGTGTTTGGTTATATGCAAGTTATGTGCATGATTATATGCAAGTTCATATGTAACATGTTATGCAAGTTATGTGTTTGGTTATATGCAAGTTAACATGTGACATGCTATGCAAGTTTACCCCTTTGTATGACATAAGTACATGTGCAAGTTCATCCCTTTTAGACCTATGACATGTATGCAAGTTGACACCTTTATGATAGGTCTATGACATGAACATTTATGCAAGTTACCATCTTTATGACATATGTGATTCATGCAAGTTTGGGTTGGTTATTTATGCAAGTTGGGTTTATGGTCATATATGCAAGTTGACACCTTTTAAACCCATGATAATGCTAATGATATGCTAAGTTGAACCCATTGTGTGTATGATGAATCTTCTCTTTTGAAGTATGTCATGTTAACGTATTTACGTGGGGACGATGGGGTAAAAATTAATGAACACATAAAATTGTGTGAAGTAGGTATGATTAAATATACCATAAAGTGGATGGACATAATTGGGAATTTACCTATTAAGTTAGGTCTACCCATATTATGGAATTGGGAATTTACCTATTGAGTTAGGTCTACCCATATTCTTAAATATTTGTAATTAATTAGGGATAATTAATACAAATTATGGGGGTGATTAATTAGGTGTAATTAATCTACTAAGACACGAGGTTGGACCCTTTTGTAGCATAGGACTTCCCGGAACCGACCGGCAAATCCAACGGCTACAAATGATTGGCCCAATGTGAGAGGTCTTAGTCATAAACTAAATACGTGACAAGTGTAAAGACACGAGGTTAGACTCTGTTATGGTGTAAGGCTGCCCGGAACCAACCGGCATATCCAGCTGCCATAAAAGACAGTCTAATGTGAGAGGTCTTTACAAAGGTTACGATCTTAATTAATTAAGAAACACTTAACCAAATTAGCATGTAGTGGGGCATGAGGGGTTAAGTGAGTGCCTTGGGTGGCATGTAGTAACTAGTGGGAGTGCCTTAGGTGGCATGAGGAAACTAGTGGGTTGCCTTGGGTGGCAATAGAAAATACGATTAGAATACTTAACCAAAGTGGAACATGTAATTAAACATGATTAAAGGGTTAAGTAAGTGCCTTGGGTGGCATGTGGGAATCAAGTAAGTGCCTTGGGTGGCATGTGGGAATCAAGTAAGTGCCTTGGGTGGCATGTGGAAATCTAGTGGGTGCCTTAAGTGGCAATTGAAATGTGATTAAATGACAAGCTTAAGTAGTAGCTTGTGGGGGCCTTAAGTGGCAATTGAAATATGATTTAATGATAAGCTTAAGTAGTAGCTTGTGGGGGCCTTGAGTGGCAATTGAAATATGATTAGATGACTTAACCAAACCTTAACATGTAAGTGGGCATGATTATAAAAAGGGGTTAAGTAGGATGCACTAGATAAAATGACAAGCTTAAGTAGTAGCTTGTGGGGGCCCATTTCAACCAGTAACCCATATGTATCTTATTGGGCTCGACCCATGTCGAGGACGGGACACGCGTACTAGGCTTGACTATAAGAGGCCAAAACGGGGTAGCGGTGGCAACGCAAGTCCAACGGGTTTCATATGCGTGTGTGGACCCGAGCTGGTAAGTAAGACGTTGTTGCATCGTGTAGGTATAAGCCGTGCACCGTTGATATTATCAGGTTGCCACTTTGGGGAATGATACACCCCACTGTGGGGCCAGCACGGGTATCTACGTTAGGGAGCCGATCGCTTGGGGAGTAGTGGGTACACCTAGCGGAGATAGGGGCAGACGGCACCTATGTAGTCAGCTAGGGGTACAAGAAACTACTGGGTAAAATTACTAAGTACACTTAGTGGGATCAACCTTTAAGTAGGAATTACTCTTGGTGGGTAGAACTGGTGTGGTGCAGTGTAGGAATTACCCTTGGGTGGGTAGATCTGGGGTGGTGCAATCTAGTAATTATCCTTGGGTGGATAGGCGCGTCTTTACGGTTATCTTAGTTCATCCTAAGTCTAGTTGGCTGCTTAGTGTAGCCATTTATCCCCGGTCGTTACCGTATATCAAGCTTACGTCTTACTCTGGTTACTTTAATGATTGTATTATTAAAGTTATAGGACTCGCTCAGACTTATGTCTGACCCCGTTGTTTTTATCTTTTTCCCAACCCTCAGGTTATCAGAGTGGGCCTAGCACTAGTGGGCTTTGATCGGACTGCTTTATCTATCTTTTGGAGCTTGGACCGTGGATGTAAAGCTCAGTTTATCCTTTCTAGTATGGCTATTAAGTTATGTAGTGGGATTATGTACTTTTGTTTTATCAGGATGGATATTATGTACTTGACTCTTGTTTATGGTTTTGGTGTAACCAAACATGTTTTACTTTCCGCTGCAATAAAATGATGTTTTAAATTCTCAAGTATTACTTATATCTGTCTTGTTGTAATTTTTCTGTTCTATATTCACTTAAAATACTCCACCGATGTTATGGCATTCCCTTAGTGAGTGACCGTAGCGGGAGTGGGGTGTTACATTACCATTCCAACATAGACTATTCAACATGTAGGCTTCTCAAATTTATCCAATAAAAAAAAGAAAAAAATGTGGAGGGAATACAACCTGTATATTAGCATATACATGGAATCTTCCTAACAACAGTTACACTCTATATATTAAAGTATTAAAGTAGAAACAACATAATGTCATTCAACTATCGAATAAAGAAAATGAAGTTTGTTTATCATCTAATAAAATAAAGTCCTTACCTCTTCTTCCTTAAATGAAACCACATCTTCACATTCGTCGTCTTCGTACTCACCATCGTCTTCTAGTTGATCTGCATACAAATTACGACGAATAAAACTATAATGACGACATCAGATCCACGAGCGACAAACTGTACTCAATTTCAGATCAATGGCGATGCCAATCTTAGCAACCAGGCTATATATTTGCATAACAAAGAAAAAAGAGTTAAATTTCGGCAGTAGTAACTAGACATCAAATTGATTAAAAGATGAAATCGATTCAGGTTCCTAATATAACCTTACAATTTCATACAGGTTCCTAATATAACCCTTAAAATCGATTCAGCTAGAAAGTTCAGAAACCATATTTACATATAAGCAAGCAGACAGTTTAACTGCTTATATAACAAAAAGATAATTATTTTTATCTTTTCCCAAAACTCATTCAGTTCAGACTTTAATAGCAAGAAGACTGTACATATAAAAATATATAAATAATTCTTGAACTCAGCTTACAGACTTCGATTTCTATTTGAAAAGTGAAATACACTCACATTCGATTCGGTTTCGTGATTCCAGACTTCGATTTCTCTCTGTGGTTACTTGATTTAGGCTTCAATCTCCCTAGTCCTGCCGCCGCTTCCCTCTAGAATCCATCTCTCTCACAAATCAGTTCTATTTGATGCGAGACGGTGGATTGATCGATTTCCCCCCCAATTTTTATCGGCTAGGGCTTCGGCCATTTTTGTTTTGTTTTGTAATGAAAGAGAGGAATGAATTGAGGGTCGGCCGATTGTTTTCTAGGTTAAATTATTAGGGCTGTGATCTTGCTAATTCCAACTTTGCCCCTTAGGGTTTTTCTTTATTAGCTCCATACAACACTTAACCCATTTTACAACATTTAGATCCATTTCCATGTTATACAAAATAAGCAATAGACGTGTATATTTTGTCAACAATTTTAACCATGTACAAATTTTTATATATTCATCATATACACACAAATGATCTATTTATTTATTCATTTGTTCATTCACCCCAAATATATATTTAATTATAATCAATATTATTTTTGAGTCACAAAATTTGGGTTCTCACACAATTGCTAACTATAATTATGAAATATTAAATACAAAATGTTACTTCTTAATTGTTAATATCTCTTGTTAATTCTAAATTATTAAATATTTTATTAGTTATTAATTATTAATTAATTATTAGTTTTAAATATTAATCATTTAAAAATAATTATTAAACACTAAATATCACTTCAAAAGTATTAACATTTTGATTAATTACGATTCTTAAGTATTAATATTGAATATATATTATAATGTATTCATTTTTATTAGAAATTATTATCACTAATAATTATCAAATATTAATAAATAATAATTATGTAATATTAACTATATTTTTTAATTATTCTTCTTAATTGCAAAGTATTAAATATTACGGATTGATTATTAATTATTACTTCCTAATTGATTATTAATAGTAATTATTAGTTTTTAATTATAAATAATCAATATAAATGTATTAAATATTAATTATTAGTTGTTAATTATATTAAAATATAGTCATATATTACAACAGTCAAAAAATAAAAGTTGTGATAGGCTTTTATTACAACTGTCAAAATAACACCGTTGTTAAAAATAAGTTTATTACAACTTTTCTGGAAAAAAAGTTGTAAAAAAACATTTATTACAACAGTGCTTTTACCACCGTTGTAAAATTAAAATTGTAATATGGTGTTTTTGTTGTAGTGTGGCGGTGGCGAACTGCTTTTGCTGATGTATTTAATATGTATTTATTTATTTAGTAGATAGTATTTCGTACACTAAACATAACTTCTTCTTTTTCCCTAAACACGGTTATTTGGTGTTAAAGGTTATAGATTCCTACATCCGCTGACAAGTCCTGGAATTGCCCAATAAATGGTGGTAAAATAACGCTGACAAAAGTTTATTGCTAATAATTTTTAATATGGGTAATGCAAGGCTTGTGCTTTCTTAGTGGCCATTCTTCATGTAAGTTATATGAACTACAGGTGAAGTGCATGTTCTTTTGTTAAGCAAGTGATTTTCTGTTCGAACTGCGCAGGGTCTTTTGCTGGATTGGGATATCTATCATGGTACCTATCAGGAAAAATCAGAGCACTCGATGGAAGAGGACATGTAGCAAAATTTGGCATTTTCCTTCTTCCTTTTCTCTATGCATCTCTTATAGCAGTTTCCCGTGTTAATGATTACTTGCATCATTGGCAAGATGTTTTTGCTGGAGGTTTTTTAGGTTCTTATGTTACATATTAGTCAATGACTATTATTTTCCTTTTGCTACTTGCATTTCTCTCCACGGCCTAATCACACCGATGGTATGTACATTAATATTGCATTTTATATGTTAATAATCTTTAGATATGAATGTTTTATCCGCTAGTACTACTTGCTTAATTCGTAAAATACTGCATTAATATTGCCATTAATGTTTATGTCCTATTGTAGTAGCATATCTAATCTTCCAGTACTACTTGTTGTTTCTCAGTTTGTTTTCGTGAAAATAATCAAGCTACCTCAGGTGTATGTATTTTTGACAACATAATTTTTTATCATATTATTGCATCATAACTGCGCTAAGTCTTCAGTATTCGGCTTGTTTTCCATTTTAGATTTTTAAGTATTCATATTTTTTTCTATTCTGTCTAAGATGTCTATGCAGTAGTATTTTATGCATGCAGATCGAATCTTCCTGTTTCTTATGCCCTTCCTTAGTCATAACACACAATTTATGTAATTAGGTTCTGAAAGTTGTGTTGAACATGTATAATCAGGTTTTTCTTTAAGGCCAATAGTGAGATTTGGTGGGTTTATCTTTAAGGTCAATAATGAGATTTGGTGGGTTAACAACAACAAAGAGTAAATTACTTATTGTACTCAAATTATTTCTTCCCTTGGTAATTGGTATTGTCTCAGGAATTCTTTCCCATCAAATCTGAGCAGCATTTGGTTCATAAATTACTTATTGTACTCAAATTGAGACCTTGAGATGGTAGTTAAGTTTGTAGTTGGTAGCAGCTATGCAGATGCAGCTTTGATCGGTGGAGAGCTTCTGCAAAACTAAATCATGCACTATTGAGATAGCAAGGCTAGAAGGGAAGATTAAATATGAACTGTAAGATGAAACTGACCAGCTACATCTATGAACTGAAGTGTTAGATTTATGGCTTTAATTAAATGGGTAAATGTTTGTTAACTAGATCTGATAACTAATTCAAGAACCGAAATATCTAAACCCCTGTGCATGTAAATTTATTTGATCATATAACTACATTGTTGTGATCAATAACAATGTTCTGCAAATTATTTTTTTGTACCATCTTAGTTGAGACGTAGCGTAAGGCAAGTTGAATACTCCAGCTCCGACCATGCCAGTGACATTATGGAAAGTGGAGTACCACTAATTGTCATTACGTGATGAATAGGAAAGTCAAATTTTGAACCGAATGCCCATTTTGTTTCTCTTTATTCATGTTTGCATCTCTTTCATAGTAACTTATAATGTCAATCTCATGCCCAGTGAAGTACTTATAACTTGTATATTGAATTTATATGTGGTCTGGTTGGAGAAACCAGAAAAACAAGGGAGGTGTATCAACTATGGATGTTGAAAGTCAAAGAAATGAGAGAAGAAAATGGATCCATTTATTTGAAGGTATTCAAGTTGTTATATTTTGTTTTGCTTCAGCGAGTAAGTTTAACGGTTTTTCAAGACTTCGACATGCGCATGTGCACGCGCGCACACACACACACACATATATATATATATACACACACACATACATACATGGATAAAATTTTCATGTTAAACCATTCAGGTATGATCAAAATCTATTTGAGTATGAATCAAGAAATGGAACGATGGAGACCAAAGAATTATTCAACTGGATCCTAAACCAGTCATTTTTTGAGGTTTGCATATGTAATCTGCTTGCATTGCTTCCGTTCATTATTACTCTCTGAACATTATTATTTTTCACAGGAGCAGAAAATGTCTTTCACATTCTATAAATAGAGTTCTCTAATTTCCCCAATAAAGATGAAACTTTCTTTTAACAACCTTAATTGAACCCATATGCAGGTCGTCTCTAACCTTGGATTTGTTCACAAAATCACTGCTTTTGAAATGGCTGTAGGGTTTTAGGTTTTGGTTTTTCTGGTTGCAGAGAATTAATTTGATGATGGAAAGCTCCAAAACAACATAATATTTTTGTACAATGTTATGCAGAAATTAGTTCAGTTGATAAATGCAAAGACAACAGCATCAACAAAAACTACCTTTGATGGAAGAAATATTTTAGGTCACTTTCTTGTTAACCTTTTGTTGAGACAAGTCCCACATTGGGGAATTTGTAAAATGAATCCTGTATAAGTATAATGAGTTCACCCTTCACATTGCCAATTGGTTTTGTGATAATTCGGGGTTCTCTAACATGGTATCAGAGCAGGTTTAATTCGTGCGCACAATGCCACACTTATCCACGTCACCCAATATAAAGGTCCACGTGTTAGGCTCATGATATGCCACACGTGCAGGGGCGTGTTGAGACAAGTCCCACATTGGGGAATTTGTAAAATGAATCCTGTATAAGTATAATGAGTTCACCCTTCACATTGCCAATTGGTTTTGTGATAATTCAGGGTTCTTTAACACCTTTTGAAATGGGTAGAACTCACTTTCTTTTGAAATGTCATTCTATTCTTAACCTTGATTTCTGTTAATAAGGTACTTGCTTCGACAATGTTAAACGGGGTATCACTTGCTCATACTGTTTGTTGGACAGCTATAGTAAAACTCAAAATAACTCAGAAAATATGTATACAATCATTATATACTAATGTTATTTTAATTGTTTTCATTTATTGTTAATATGCATTGCTGCACCAACTGTAATATCCACAACTCTCACGCTTCACAAGAAATCAGTCTATGCCCCGGCATTGCACCAAACAGATTAAAATAGTGCTTTATCATTTAGTCGTTTTTAATGTTCTTTCTTGCTAACAACACCTTCTAAAACTTCTGCTTTTGACAATTTCATTTTTGCAGGAAGACTTTTTCTTCAACATCAGCTAACACTATAAAGAAATTTAATTTTCCGAGAAGCGAATTTTTGCATATTATGCTGCAAGTATTTGATGACTTTTCTGCCTTCATCACAGGTATAGAATATATTAAATCAGTTCAAGACATCTGAAACTATTTCCTACTTTGTTTGAAGGTTCCAAAGTTTCACTCGAAGCTTTTAGCGGATTTTTTTTGTTTAAAAAAGGTATTTAAATTAAACTGCAAACATTGTGGGTAATTGTAGCAAAATTTTACATTCAAAATACATCGGCATTGCATCCCATTATGTCTACCCTATGGATAGGGATGCAGATTTGATGGTATCGACATCCAAAAAATGTCCACTGGACTTTGATCAAGACATAACTTTTGAAATCTATCTTATATAAAGATATATAGAAATTCAATAACTTAGGATATTGGTATCCTATATCTGAAAAAATACTAAATATTGATGTTGATGTTAAACCATTTGTATTTATCATTATCCGTTGACAATTCTAAAAGTGCTCGCCTCTGTCATAACTATTGTGTTTATAACAAATTAATGTTGTTGTTTATCCTAATACTAACCAATCTTTTGGTTTGCAGGCCTTGATTAGGAAGTGGGCGCCAGTTGCCTGTTGTGCTTGGTGTGGCCATGCTTGTCTTATGGGTCAGTAGTAATAAGGTATGATCTCACATTCTAATAATATTTTGGTCACTGTGTGGTAAAGATTATTATAGATGAGCTCAGTGATTTAATTGATAGTGCTATTTACGGTTCAGTAAGAGTTAAGTTACATAAAATATTATGTTTTGGAAAAAAGCACTATGATCATTGGGGATTTTATATAGACAAGCGATTCCTTACCTATTCATTTATATCTTTACATGGATTTATTTGTTAATTCGAGTTAAGTTATTCACTAGCGTTTGTAACTGAAGGTCAGTGCTAAATTTATGGTGCAGAGCGGAAAACTGAAATGAAGCTAAACATTTAAAACCTAGCCAATGGTCATGTACCGTGAATTTAAGAGCTAGCGCACGTGAAATACAGGTTTAAAAAAAGGAAGTTGAAAATATAACTAGCAGCATTAGATTCTTAGTAGCACAAATAAGAGTGTTAATACAATTTAAAAGAATTTGGGGAAATATTTATGTATCCGCATTTAAGTGATACGAAGTTTTATTGAGATATAAAAAGAATATTCCACTAGCATCATTAGATAATTCTCATATTTTTCAAATCGTTTTGTGCTGATGTGGATTTCAAAAGACAACATGATGAATAATGTTGCATAGAAGGTGCTTACAAGCAAGTTTGGTTGTTTTCATCTATTATTTTATTAAATTGTCAACCTTATATTTGTGTAACTTGAATTTGTTGCATTATATTTTTATTTTTTTGTTCCTTTGAAAATATGGTTTATTTTTGTTATATACTAATTTGTTTATGATAAACTTGCTTATGGAATTTCTTTTTATACTTTATTATTCTTTTAATTTGAAGAATGGTTGAATATATTTATGTTAGTGAAACTATCAATTGTATATGTATTAAAATAATTTTCATATTTTGAACTCGCAACACATTAGTGGTGTCATAAACTGTCAGTTTTAAATAAGCATTTCTGAGTGTTGCAGGTTGTCATGTTGGAACACCCACTGAGTGTTGCAGATAATGAGCATAAAACACCCACTGAGTGTTGTAGACTATAAATTTGAAACACTCACCGAGTGTTGCAGACTATAAATTTGAAACACTCACCGAGTGTTCCAGATTATGTACTTGAAACACTCATTGAGTGTTGCAGATCATCAAACCAAAACACTTGCTAAGTGTTTCAATTTGCCAAACTGAAACACCTAGTAAGTGTTTCGATTCGTCAATCTGAAACATCTATTAAGTGTTTCAATTCGTCAATTTGAAACATAATATAGGTGTTTCAAAAATCTGCAATATACTAATCTGCAACACCTAAAAAGTGTTTCTGAAAATTTTAGGAACATTATATTACCGTTTCAAATTAGTCGTTTTGGTGTTGTGGATGATGACTCTAATCTCTGCCAGAGCTGGTCGTCCCAAAAATGCATTATAAGGGGAGTCTCTATTCATTACAGGAAACAGAGAATCCGCACCCTCCTACAGTCTCCCTCGCCAAGTTCCACTGGCAATTCAAATGCTCCTACCGGTGTAATCGTTGAACCATTAAAAACGCGCATCCACCCAATGTAGCGTTTTAGATCTCTAGCTTCTAGCTTCGTTTGGTCAAAAGCTTTCTTAAAAAGGATATTGATGGAGCTTCCATAGCCGACCAAAATCTTTTGTATCGTCGTTGGGCCAATCACAACTAATATTACCAAAGGATCTATGCTCGGAGTTTCCACCCCCACGCTCTCTTGGTCGTAGACAATAATGGCATCCATCATCATTTGCTGCTGTTTAATTGGTGTAGCATCCTCGGGAACACTGCGCTCCCTTACATCTGGATACTTATCGGGTGAGGCCCTCCGACGACAGTGTTGATGACTATTCCTTTTCCCTTCTGTTGGGCCATAGCTCTAGGACCTGCCCGCCCCTGATTCAGAGCAGAACCTCATTTCCCCCATCCCTCGGAGCCACTTTATATACATCAAGCTTCCTTTCTCGCTGTAGTCTTTCATTCACATCTCTCTAGTGTCAGCATTCGTTAGTTGAGTGGTCGTATGTTCCATGAAACAGGAGAAACTTCCCAGTCTCGCGCTCCTTTTTTGTTGAATCTCTAGGCAGAGGTTTCTTGTATTGCATCAAATTAAAAGTATGCAGGTAGATGTTTTTTAGGTATCATTCAACTGAGTGTAACTTTTGAAGGACTAGAACCGGGGTCGTTTCATGGAATCACCCCTCCTATTCTTGTTCCTTTTGTTGCAATTCTTACCCTATGGAGCATTTCCTTCGTTCAGATTGCCGACATTAAGTTCAGCCTTACCAGAACTGTCATCGGACTACTTTATAGCGACATTGCATTGGCTTTCTTCCCTTACAACTTCGTTGGACCTTCTCTTGCGGTTTAAATACACTTCTTCTTGTCGCAAGCATATATTTTCCTTCTCACAAAATAATTCAATGGTTTCAGGGGGTTTTCTGACCAAGTATCTCCGAAATTCAATATCTTTGTCTACACCGTTTATCATCGCTATTAAAATAGTCTCGGGGTTGGGGTTGCTTACCTTGGTGACAACCATATGGAAACAGTCCAAATATCCCTCAAGGGCTTCTCCTGGACCTTGTTTAACCATAGTGAGCTCTATGACACTCTTAGACTTCTTGGCATGCAGTCGAAACTGATTCAAAAAAATTTCACTCAATTCCTTAAAGTTGGGAACTGACCGAGGTGGAAGTCTTGTGAACCACAACATAGCGACGTCCTCTAAGTATATTGGAAAAGCCTTACACATTATAGCATCGGGAGCAACTGCAACATTTATATACCATGAGTAACGCATCAGTTGCTGTTGTGGATCGGTTCTTCCTGAATAACGGTTCAATGTGGATAGGTTGAATTGCCTTTGAAATTGCACATCCAAGATATTGCATGTGAAAGGCGTATGTGTGACACCCCATGTCCGTTAATGTCACTCTTTATCAGAATACATTAAGTTCAGTGAAGCGTTATAGGTAAACAGAAACAGAATCTCACAAGACAGATGTATAAAATAGCGATGGAAATTTAAAACTTTATTTTTTTAGCAGAAAACACCATGGTCTCAAAATCTAGTTACAACATCAAACTGAAATATAATACATCAAATAAAAGCATTTGACTTGCGCTAAAGATCATCAGAGTACATAAGTAAAAAGTCAAAGTCCCTATAAGTAGCCATAAACAAGTAGATAAGAAGTCAAAGCGGTACATCTAAGCAAATCCAAATCTAAGCAGAAACAAAAGAGAGAGTCTTTAATCAAGCCTGAGCGTTCCCACCTTGAGAACCTGGGGTGGGAGGAAGAGAGAAAAGGAAACAAAATGGGTTAGACATAAAGTCTGGCGAGTCCAGTTACTTTTATCGTATAAATAAGTAAAAGTATCATGACAGGTATAAAAACTAGATGAGAGGTAACAATATCATATAACAGGTATGAACATGATGGACATGATAAATAGAATAAACAAAATTGATTATGCTTATCAAATACTTTTCTCTGCACGAATAATAGTATACCGAATTAAGTGTTTACCAATTATTAAGAAAAAAATAGAATTATCCCACAAAACATAAATGGTAGATTTAGTTGTACTTCCAGCAATGGGTTTTACCCCAAACATAAATAACAGGTACCTAAAAAGAATTATCATGTATTACCCCAAACAGAAATAACAGGTACCTAAACAGAACTAGATGTACCCTAATTACTACCCCCAACGATCGGCTTCCTACCACGTAAATATCATGTGCCGGCTCCACAGTAAGGTGTATTACTTCATAAAGTGGCAACCACCAGAAGGACATAGACCTATTACAGGTGTTATGGCGTCAAATTTTCCCAGACAGACCGGACCCATGCACGCAGATGACCCTGTTGGAACGCTTTATCAGAACACCCCTTCCCAAATCAACCACTTATAATTAGCTCAGCAAGCGTTCCCTGATCCCTACCTAGTGCGGAGTCCCCTTTTAATACCAAACTAGGTTACTGACTAGTATGGGTCCTACACAACAGATGACACAAGTCAAACCCCTAAACTTGTGTTCCCAATCAACTAGGCTTTTTCACAGGTTAAGTTTTAAATGGGTTAATAGTGTCCCTACAACCCCAACAGATTAATAAGTTTACTTAGCCCCCAATAGATAAAACAGATTACATAAGTGACATATAGTTCCATTAACATGTTCCATTTTTACTTTAAATTAAGCCTACAAGTTTACATGTTTATATGAAACACCCCACCTCCGTTAAGGTCACTCACAAAGGGAATGCCTTAACTTTGGTGGAGCATTATAGGTAAAAAACACAGATAATTTACAAGACAGATATATATAAGCAGCGGAAAAACTAACTTTATTTCAAACGTGGTTCATAACAAAACATTTCAGCAAACTGTTTCAAACCAACTTCCAAATCATTACGTCATAATCTCTGTCTTGATTACTACATAAAGAAGCATAAAACAAAATAAAACTGCATAAATCCCCAAGTAGTAGTGTATCCAAATCCATAGTCAAAGGTAAGAGGTTCCAAGCTATACATCACAGAGTCTTCAAGCTTGGAAAGATGAATGGTCCAAATTAAGCTGAGTTATTCCCTCCCTGGGTACCTGAGGGGGAGGGAAACGGAAGAAAAGAGAGCGAAAGAAAATGGGCCAGACATAAGTCTGGTAAGTCCAGTGATTATTCAGCATGTAAACTGATAAAAGAACCATGACTTGAATAAGCTGAACACAGGACAATAACAAGGAAATAAGGTAACATAGGATAAGGTAAGATAAACAAGGCAAGATAAACAAGGCAAGATAAACTAATCATACTATCGCACTCATGTCCATATTCTCTGCACTAGATATTTCAACCGTTATCGTGAGTTCAAAACCCAGTGATCCCTTTTCATTGATGGGCTCCTACTCGCACGCATTTACTACTTGTGTCCTACGACCCCGCTCGATTGTAGATACCTGTGCTGGTCCCACCATTGGGTGTATCAAATCCTATAGTGGCAACCCGACATGATTCAAGATGCACAGTGTATAACTACTGATGCCCAGTGCCTGCTTTTTCCACTCCGAAGTACGTGCACACCCGTACTCCGTCGGAACCTACACTGACGCACCAACAGCCTTTTTTTTGACCTCTTATAATCAGCCCAGTAATCGTGCCCCACCCTGCCTAATTCAGAGTACCATGATACATCTATGTGGGTTACTGCTGAAATGGGTCCTCGTTACTAGGGTTTCCTAGTCAACATGTTAAATTGGTTAAGTGTCCAAGTTAACCTAACCCCTCTCATCAGTTTAGTTAACATGTTGCATTGGTTAAGTGTTGCCTTATTTAACTTAACCCTACCATTCCTGACTTCGCTTTAATTCATTTATTAAAGCACCAACCACTCACATTAGATAGGTATTGTTGCGGTTACTGGATGTGCCGGTCGGGTCCGGGGCACAGCAACTGAGTCTAATCTCGGGTTCTTTTGGGCTCGATGCACTAACCTCCCACATTAAATATATATTGTTACGGTTGTTGGATGTGCCGGGCGGTTCCGGGCAGTCTTACACCGTAACTCAATCTAACCTCGGGCTAGGCATATTCATCTTTTCTAAATTTACATATTTACCTCTTTATATTTATGTGTAAATTATTGTCATTCAAGTCAAGCCTCACTTTCTCTTTTAAATCAAGTTCATAATTTTAGGTATGAAAATTTATACCACTTTATGCCATAAAACGTTTACATGTTTATGAGCCAAATATGCCAATTATATGTTATTTCATTTTTTTCCCCAACGTTACCCCCGTTGAACGTTCGCATAAATCACATAAAATGTTAGGCTCGATACATAGCCTAACTTATACACAAAAGGGGAAAAAGAGGAACATGTAATAATTCCAACATCATAAAAATATGGATCTAACTACACATGCATCACGTGAACTTGGCATAGAACAATATACATAAACTTGCAAATTTAGATCTACTCAACATGAATCATGAAATAGGGGTTTCACATAGAACTACATAAACTTGTTGTGAACTTTGCAAATTAGTTGGATCAAATCTAACATGAACCTAATCATATTATCATGTAGTTTTGGATCATATATGTGAACATGGTTGAACTTGCATAAAAATTCCCAAATTGACATACGACATATAGGTGTCATTACCAAATTATGCGAGATGAAATGTCATCGCCAAATTATACAACATGGTGTGTCATCGCCAAATTACACAATATGATATCCATCGCCAAATTATACAATATGGAATGTCATCGCCAAAGTATACAATATGATATCCATCGCCAAATTATACAATATGGTATGTCATCACCAAATTACACAATATGATATGCCATCGCCAAATTATAATATGTCATCGCCAATTTATGTCATCGCCAAAGTATACAACATAATATGTCATTGACGAATTATACAACATATGGATTTATTGCAAAGCACTTAACATTTATCATTAAATTACATACAACATGATCACAAACATGATAAGAGTCATAGTCTTAATCAATTCAGTTTTAACAAAAAAGATAGGCCTAGATTTACATTAGGCGATGTTCTATATCCAGTTATTTAGTCACAATTCTAACATCGTTTAGGTCTAAATGATAACTGGACTTACAAAAAGGAGGCTAGTCTTGAGTTCTGGGATCTGTATTCTGAATTTGAATAGCTCTCCTTTGTTGTAGACGTTGAATTCTCTAAGTTGAATTAGACTTGATTTGCAATTCCTACTTGCTTTCTAGTTGAATGAGAATGGCAGCTATTCAAGGCTAAGTACTGACAGCATGACGGTCTTAGAAATATTTTTGTGTGGCTTTAGGGTTTGGATTTAGGTTGCTTATATAGAAGTTTGATTTAATAGGAGCCGTCAGATTAACCTAGAGCAAACCAAAGCCATTCAATCCTAAGAGAACCAACCAGAACTTGCCACGCAAGCCCTAATGACACAGCAATTCGTCATAGGAGAAAACACGTCAG
This sequence comes from Allium sativum, assembly GCA_030737875.1. NCBI lineage: Eukaryota > Viridiplantae > Streptophyta > Magnoliopsida > Asparagales > Amaryllidaceae > Allium > Allium sativum. The sequence goes on along the minus strand of CM060924.1, from coordinate 232,020,825 downwards.
ATTTCAGATCTGACCCGAGGGGGAGGTCGACCCCCTGGTCGACCTGTATAGGGGGAGGTCGACCACTTGGTCGACCTCCTGGTCAACCTGGCCTTGGGCGGGAAAATTCCCGCCCAGCCCGCTTCTGCTTCTGATTTCGAATTTTGAATTTTGAATTTTTTGGACTTTATTCTGAGCTGTTTATTTAAATTCTCGAATGTTCTAAAGGTCATAACTCCTTCATACGGAGTCCGTTTCATGCAAACTCGGACTCTATTTCAAGCAAAATTCCGAGATGAACGCAATGGCATAACCCGTTTCCCTTAATTCTTAAATTTGTACTTAATTATTCTTTAATTCGTAACTTTAATGTTTATAGAAAATACGGGTGTTACACTATACATCCCATATTTCAGTTATATTTCACATTATAAGTTATGCCCCAAACTTTAGTCTTATTCATAGTACAGGTTATGCCCCTGAATTACCATTTCCAATCATTGCCAATCATTCCCAGTTAATCTCAATTCCATTCGTATGCATATTTCAGAAGTATTGGCCTAGGCTTGAAGCTAGCTTAGGCTATAAAAATAAAAAGGGAAAGAGAGAGAAGAACATAATAGGCATAAAACAAAATAAGCATATAATAACTGAGATGGGCATATGATAGAAGAAATAGGCATATGATAGCAGAAATAGGCATATATGAACTGAACAGTAGATCAGGTGTACATGTAATAGCATGACTGATTAGGTACAAATCAGATTCTTAGCAGGCATACGTTTTAGATCCTGATTTATAAACGTGTCAGGGTTACTTGTTAAATTTTTATATCTAAAAATAACATGAACTCATAGAGACTGGATCTAAAGAACAGAGAATAATTAGGCTGAAGCTATAGAAGAAATTCTTGTATGCGTATAAGCTGTTGTTGAAGAAAAAAAGGATAATTCAATCCAAGATGAGGCAGCATCTCATTGTCTCCATTGTTTTAGGTGAATAAAACAATAGAAATTTTGTCCTATATATAGCCTACTACCAACGAATCTCATTCAGAAACAAGTCCAGATTTAGGAAATGAACCTGGATGGATTTGGGGTTGGTCGACCTCAGTGTCAACCCTAGGGTCAACACCCCTTTGAGTATGTCGACCCATGGGTCGACACCCCTCGGGCGTGGGTCGACAGCCCTGGGGCGTGGGTCGATCCCCAATAGGTCTCAATCCCATGTCCCTTTCCCGCTTTGATTTTGAATTGTTTTCAAATTTCTGGTTTGATTTTGTTTATATATATCTCTTATATGTATACAAACTTCAAAACTTAATATCTTCTTCATACGATGTCCGTTTTAAGCAAACTCGGAGTCTATCTTAAGAAGAATTCCGAGGCAAACGCAATGGTATGATCCATTTTACTTGATTCCCAGTTTTAATTAAGTTTTCTTTAGTTTATCTTTATAATGTTCTTTAAAATTACAGGGTGTTAAGTTCTCCCTTACTTAAAGGATTTCGTCCCGGAAATCTCAAAGTTAAGAAGAATGTTATTATATCAACCACATCCAAGCGTCCATTGTCCTTAAGAATTTTTTTAATGCTTTTATGAACATATGCATTAGTATGTGTATATGCCCTTATACTAATGTGAAAAATCAGGTGGCCGACTGATTCAGTTGACCTCCTTTATGCAATTTACGTGTGTGCCATGTAACCAAAATGTATGCCAATAATCTTAGAATAACATGTAATTTCTATATGTGTGCACAATCATTCATCCAAATGCAGCATCCATATGGTGATACATCCGTTTTCATCCATATAAAATCCTAATGCACACACATCCATGCAATATGTAAGTGATTAAGCCGATCTAGTGCCTAGTGTGTGTGTGTGTATATGCATCCACGAGCAACCACTAGCAAACATTTGCATCCACTTGCATCCATCAAACATAACATGTCTCAAACACATGTTTACACCCATTGGTTTTCTACCTAAAGGTCGACAATTCAATTGATAGGATACACTCAAATGACAGAAGCAAGTATGAATAAAAGCTTGGAAAAAGAAGTTAAGAACATAACCTTGAAAAGAAAAGGGTACGAAGCCCAAATCTTATCTTCGGTCTCCCAAGTTGCATCTTCGTAGTCTTCTCCCCATTAAACTTTCATCAGTTTGACTTCTTCGTTGCAAAGCTTCTTAACCTCTGATCTAAGTATACGGGTAGGAACTCGTCTAACTGTCGCCTTCCGCACCTCTACTTCCTTAAGCATGCTCAACTTAACTACCTCAGCTGTATCATGCAAACACTTCCGCAAAGGAGAAACGTAGAAAACATCATGAACGCCCGCCAATCTCTCTGGTAGATTTACTTTATAGGTCTTTTGACCTATTCTTTCCACTTTGGGAAATGTCCCTACGAACCTTGGCGCCAACTTCCCTACAGATCCAAAGATAAACACATTCCTCAAAGGTGATATTTTGATGAAAACCATGTCTCCCACCTCAAACTCAATATCTGTCCTTATCTTATCTGCGTAGGACTTCTGCCTATCCTGAGTTGTCTTCATGCGTCTGCAGGTAAGATCAATCTTTTTTGAAGTTTCTCTAATCATCTCAGGTCCAAGTAGAAGCCTATCTGTAGACTCCCACCAACAAGTGGTGATCTACAAGGTCATCCGTGCAGTTCCTCGAAGGGTGCCATGCCTATACTAGCATGATAACTGTTATTGTAGGTGAACTCAACCAACAGAAGATGCACCTCCCAAGTTCCTCTGAAATCTAAGACACACAGCCTCAAAAGATCCTCAAGAACTCTATTTACCCTCTTAGTCTGTCCATCGGTCCAAGGGTGATATGTGGTGCTCAAACTCAACTGTGTACCTAATGCCTCTTGTAGTCCCTTCCAGAACTCAGTAGTGAAGAAGGGATCACAATCACTCACTATGCTAGAAGCTACTCCTGTAGACGGACTATCTTACGAAGATAAACTGATGCTAACCATGTTGTCATTCTCTTACTCTTAACAGGAATGAAATGAGCGCTCTTAGCAAGCATGTCTACTATAAACCAACTACTGGTGTTGCCTTTCCTCAATCTAGGCAAACCATCAATGAAATCCATAGAGATGCTCTCTCATTTCCACTGTGGGGCCTACAAAGGATGAAACAAACCATTAGGCTTCAGCTTTAACTTGCTGGAAAACCAAACATCAAGAGACAAACTCCGCTACATCTTTCTTCAACCCACCCCAAAATAAAACCGTCTTCATATCTCTATACATCTTATCGCCGCCATGATGGATAGTCATCCTAGAACGATGGGCTTCCTCAAGTACTGTCTTCAACAGACTCCCAACTTAGGGAATACAAAGCCTCTCATCCCGTTGTAACCATCCTCTATCATCCACAGAATATCTGTTGAGGTGACTAGAAGTCTCCCCTTCACTGAGCCTATACAAAATGTATGCTATATGCGGGTCCTCTTGCTACGAAGACCCTATCTAATCCATAAGAGTAGGTCGCACCTCTAAAGATGCCAACAAACCAGGTGTAAGATCCGTAGAAGGCCTAAAATCGAAGGTTGATATGAACTCTAAGCTTCGCCCCTCTACGAGTAGAGGACTCAAATCGTCTGCCAAAACATTAACCTTGCCAGGGGCATAAGCAATCTCAAACTTATAGGACCCTAAGAACTCCATCCATCCCTGCTGTCTAAAATTGAGGTCCTTCTGCGAGAATAAATAATTAAGAGATTTATGGTCCGTGTATAATTCGAACCTCTCTACAAGTAGATAATATCGCCAAGACTTAAGTGCAAACACTATAGAAGCCAATTCCAAAACGTGAGTGGGGTAGTTTTTCTCATGAATCTTCGACTGTCTACTTCCATAGCATACTACCCTTCCTTCTTGCATCAAAACAACACCGAGTCATGTACTACATGCATCAGTATACACCGTGAACACCTTTCTCCCATTAGGTAATGTCAAAACTAGGGTTATTGTCAAAGCCCTCTTTAATCGCTGAAAAGCATCTTCACAATCGATAAGGTCAAATTCTTCTTCGCCAGTATGGTGAGTTGCGATGATATCCTTACAAAGTCCTTAATAAACTTCATATAGTAGCCCGCTAAACCAAGAAAACATCTCACCTCCATTGCATTCTTTGGAACATTCCAATCTTCAATTGCAACTACTTTTGCGGGATGCACTGCTATCCCTTCTTAGAGGCCACATGCACTAAAAATCTCACCTCCTTTCTCCAAAAGTGGCTCTTGGAGAATTTCTCCTTAAACTGGTGTGCTCTGAGTCCTCCAGACCTCTCCTAAATGTCGGGCATTCTCTTCTTCATTCTTCGAGAAAATCAGAATGTCATCCACAAAGACCACAACGAATTTATTCAGAAACTCCCAGAACACTCTACTCATCAGATCCACAAAATATGCAGGTGCATTCGTCAAACCAAAAGACATGACTAACCACTTGAAGAATCCATGTAGAGTCCTGAAAGTGGTCTTATCTAAGCTATCCTCGGCCACCCTCAACTAATTAAACCCAGTGGCCAAGTCTAACTGCGAGAAAATAGATGCGCCAACAAGCTGGTCAAACAGATCATCTATCCTCGGAAGTGGGTGCCTATTTTTCTTAGTGAGCTTATTCAGCTCCCTGTAATCCACACATAAGAGAAGAAAACCATCCGCCTTAGTTGCATAGTCAACTTGAGCACCCCATTCTGATATACTCCACCAAATAAACCCCTTCTAAAGTAGCTCCCCACCTTGCTTGCTAAGCTCCCTCCTCTCCCTAGGAGCCATGTGGCGCATATGCAATGCGACTGGCTTCACATTATCCAACAAATACATCTGGAAATCGTTCTCGCGCCTCGGAGGTAAGCCCCTAACCTCATCAAAAACATCTGGATACTCATAGACTATAGGTACATATCGCAAATCATCTACAGAAGCATTAAGTGACTATAGAAAACTAAGCATGATAGACCCCTTGGGTCACAAGAAATCTCGAGAGTCCTCCCATGCCAAGTCAAAAGTTAACGACCTACCTCTCACAGTCTAGAAATGGCACCATACATGGCTAGCCAATCCATCCCTAGAATCAACCATAGCCCATGAAACCAAGCACATATGCGTCGCATTCAACCTCGACACCCAACACAAATGTCCTCAAACCCCGACAAATCATAGATAGACGAGTCATGCCTCCAGCGGGGTTTGAGACAATAACGGGATCAAAAACAATACTAGTACTAAGGTGTAGAGACTCAACTACAGAATCAGATATAAAAGAATGAGAAGCGCCAGAATCAAAAAGAGTCCTAACTGGATGATCGAAAAGAGAAATCAAACCTTCAATAGAAACTTTCTAACTCTATCCAGTCTGCTAGCCTTAAGAGCATGCACCTGACCTCCAGAAGGTCCTGCCCTTTGCCCTTTTCCTTGCTTCTTTGGGCATTCCCTACTATAATGTCCAGTTTCACCGCAACTGTAACAAGAATTTTTCCTTTTTCTGCAGTCCTTGACCACATGACCCAAGCCTCCACAACCATGACATTTCTTCTTATTTTGGGCTTTGTCGTTCTTTCCATCTTTCTTTTGTTGTTCTTTCTTGGGCCATACTTTCTTGTTTTGTGTCCTCTTAGTCTTAGCCTCCTTTTTTATCATCTTTACCATCTTCGTGCATTAGCACCATATCAACCAGTCTCTCAAAAGTTGCTCACATAGGTATGTGAGATAATGCCAATGCTTGAAGAGGTTGATTCAATCCTCTTGAAAACCCCAAAGCTTTCTTGTGCGGGGTATTCACCAGCTCCAAACCAAACGTTGCCAACTGATTGAACTTATTGACATACTCTTTGATAATCACACTTCCATGCTTAAGTGCCAGAAATCTCTCCATCTGCATGCTCTCTTCCACCTGAGAAATAAACTTTATCTCAAATCCCAGTAAAAAATCATCCCAAGTCTCTACTGGATGCCCTGCTTGCGTCAATTCCCACCAGAATGAAGCCTCATCCTTCAGCTGCCATGAACCAACTGAATCTTCCTACGGTCGTCAACCTCGAAAATCCCAAACAAATCCTCCGTCTCTTTAAGCCAATTTTGTGCTTCCACAAAGCTTTAAGTTCCATGAAATGGTTATCCTCCCGTAGCACAAAAGCCCTTGCATATCTTAGAGAAATGATTTCCTCGTGGAGGACGAGGAACAGCGGCTGCAGCTGGGGAAGGGGCGTTTGCTTGGCCTCCGGCAGGCGCCGTAACCTCAAGATATCTACGGAACCAAGCTGGTATCTAAACGCCCTCGGGAATATTCAGTTCCTCAGACATCTGAAAAGAAAAGGAAACGGGATTCAAACAGAGAATCGAAATATATTTTATATGGCTTTGGGGAATATGTTTTTAAAAGCAAACTTTCCTTTGAAAATACTTACTTTTCTGAACCTTTAGAAAACAATTTTTAGAACTTTTTATCCGACCTTGTAACCTTCAGCTTTGATATCAAATGTGACACCCCACGTCCGTTAATGTTACTCTTTATCAGAATGCATTAAGTTCGGTGAAGCATTATAGGTAAACAGAAACAGAATCTCACAAGACAGATATATAAAATAGCAGCGGAAATTTAAAACTTTAATTTTCAGTAGAAAACATCGTAGTCTCAAAATCCAGTTACAACATCAAACTAAAATAAAATACATCAAATAAAAGTATCTATCTTGCGCTAAAAACCATCAGAGTACAAAAGTAAAAATCCGTAGTCCCTATAAGTAGCCATAAACAAGCAGATAAGAAGTCGAATCGGTACATCTAAACAAATCCAAATCCAAGCAGAAACAAAAGAGAGAGTCTTTAATCAAGCCTGAGCATTCCCACCCTAAGAACCTAGGGGTGAGGGGAAGGAAGAGAAAAATGAAAACAAAACGTGTTAGATATAAAGTCTAGCAAGTCTAGTTACTTTTAGCATATAAATAAGTAAAAGTATCATGACAGGCATAAAAACTAGATGAGAGATAATATTTTCATGTAACAGGTATGAACATGATAAATAGAATAAGCAGAATAGACTATGCTTTTCAGATACATTTCTCTGCACCAATACTAGTATAGCGAATTAAGTGTTTTCCAATTATTTAACAAAAATAGAGTGATTCCATAGAACATAAATGGTAGACTTAGGTGTACTTCTAGCAATGAGTTTTACCCCTAACAGAAATAACTGGTATCTAAATAGAAATAACGTGTATTACCTCAAACAGGAATAATAGTTACCTAAACAGAACTAGATGTACCCTAATTACTACCCCCAACGATCGACTTCCTACCACGTAAATACCCTGTGTCGGCTCCACAGTAGGGTTTATTACTTCCTAAAGTGGCAACTACCAGAAGGACACAGACCTATTTACGGGTGTTATGGCGTATTATTTTCCCAAACAGACTGAACCCATGCACACACATGACCCCGTTGGAATGCGTCATCAGAACACCCCATCCCAAATCAACCACTTATAATTAGCTCAGTAAGCATGCCTTGACCCTTACCAAGTGCGGGGTCCCCTTTTAATACCAGAACGAGTTACTGACTAATATGGGTCCTACACAATAGATGACACAAGTCAAACCCCTAAACTTGTGTCCCCAATCAACTAAGCTTTCCACAGGTTAAGTTTTACGTGGGTTAATAGTGTCTCTACAACCCCAACAGATTAACAAGTTTACTTAGCCCCCAATAGATAAAATAGATTACGTAAGTGACATACAATTCCATTAACATGTTCCATTTATACTTTAAATTAAGACTACAAGTTTACATGTTCATACACCCCATATTTCAGTTATATTCCACAGTATAAGTTATGCCCCAAACTTTAGTCGTATTCATAGTACAGGCTATGCCCCCGAATTACAATTCCCAATCATTCCCAATTAATCCCAATTCCATTCATATGCATATTTCAGCAGTATTGGCCTAGGCTCAAAGGTAGCCAAGGTTATAAAAATAAAAAGGGAAAGAGAGAGAAGAACAGAACGGGCATAAAATAAAATAAGCCTATAATAACTGAGATGGGCATATGATAGCAGAAATAGGCATATAAGAACTGAACAGCATATAAGGTGTACATGTAATTGTAGGACTGATTAAGTACAAATCAGATTCTTAACAGGCATACGTTTTAGATTCAGATTTATAAACGTGTCAGGATTACTTGTTAAATGTTTATATCTAAAAATAACATGAACTCACAAAGGCTGGATCTAAAGAACAGAGAATAATTAGGATGAAGTTTTAGAAGAAATTCTTATATGCATATAAGTTATTGTTGAAGAAAAACAGGCTAATTCAATCCAAACTAGGGCAGCATCTCGTAGTTTCCATTGTTTTAGGTGAATAATATAATAGATATGATGTCCTATATATAGCCTATTGCCAACGAATATCGTTTAGAAACAAGTCCAGGTTCAGGAAATGAACCTGGATGGATTTGGGGTGGGTCGACCCCGGTGTTGACTCTAAGGTCGACACCCCCTTGAGTGTGTCACCCCCAATGGGTCTCAATCCTACGTCATTTTCCCGCTACGATTTTGAACTGTTTTGAAATCTCTAGTTTGATTTTGTTTTTATATATTTCCCTTATATGTATACAAACTTCAAACCTTAATATCTTCTTCATACGATGTTCGTTTTACACAAACTCGGAGTCTATCTTAAGAAGAGTTCCGAGACGAATGCAATGGTATGGTCCGTTTTATTTAATTCCCAATATTTAATTAAGTTTTCTTTAGTTTATCTTTATAATGTTCTTTAAAATTACGGGGTGTTACAGTATGGCTTCGATCTGTACCCCAGTCTTCATTGGTCTAGCTCCAGCTGTCATTCATTATTTGACGCACCATCGCTGCTACCTCTGCATTGGTTAATGCATGGTCTGCTTCAGCGCTTCCTGATCTTCGAGATCCTCATGCTCCTGTCTCAGCAACGTCACCTGAGTTGTCGTTTGGGCCGAGTTTCCTTGCCCCATGCGATCCGGGCAGTCACAAGACAAGTGCGTTGGAGAAAGTGAGCTTGGGTGGTCGGGGTTGTGCCTTGGTCCCTAAGAAGAACGTGGGATCCACGCATTGGCGATAACATATGTTATGCTAGGCTAGGATCATTAGCACCAAAATGGATTTCTGCATCTTCTCGAGAACCCAATGAACCAAATCAGACTTGTTGAATATTTTCAGGCCTTTCAAGAGGACTCTTCTGACGTGTTGTCCGTTCATTCTCCTTGGATGAAGACGATCCTTTTGTTACTTAACTATGAGGAGTTGACGGTGTTCTTTGTCTTCGAAGTTCATTTATCTATCTGGCTATTGCATTTATATCATTACGGATTGCAACACTATCCCGTCTTTGAGATTCTAAGATTGCATTGGTCTCTTCCAACCTAAAGAATAAGTGTGCCAAATTGTCTAATGAAATGGGTATCGAAGAATGAGGCTGGTTAGCAATAGGATCAGTAGCTCCAGAAGTACCTTGATTGGGTCCGGTTGAACTCAAACCGGGTACATTCGACCTAGGTGCCTATGCTGCTGCTTCGATATACGGCATGTCTGGATGCTCATCGTTAACTTCGTTTCTCTGGGAAGCTTGCCGATTCTTATCTTTTTTGGGAGCCATGGTAGTCAAACTTGTTCAAATCGTTGAAAACGTTGAAAGTTATGAAAACAAGGATTATTTCTTCGGACTTGGTGATCCAAACAGTAGATAAATAATCCCAAAAGCCGAGGATTCAATCTTCTCAATGAAAGCCCCAAAATTTTATCCTAAAAAATGGTTCTAACACCCAAATGACTAGATTTTTCTGAGAATAATGAATAAATATAAACAAAAAACAAATAAAAGTAAGCAAACACACGAGATTTATAGTGGTTCGACGTCAATGAGGCTACGTCCACTTTATAATCTTTGTTTTCAGCAGGGAATTACAAATACAATGCTTAGAAACTCTCAGCACTCGAATTACAATCAATTACCTCCCTCAAGTATTGACATCCACTCCAAAATCAATGAACTGATGACGGGTAGAATGTTAATGGCGGTGGTATAACGAGCTTTCAGAAATTTAGTTGGCCAAAAGTCCTTTGCTTCATGTTTGGTTTCGCTATTTATAGGGTTGCATCCATAAAAATAGAGCGAGAACAGTTCCATGTACGTGACAGCAGCTCCGTTTTAATACGTACCCAGTTGACGTTGTTTCTAAGTCGAAGTTCGTGGTCATGTGGCATTAGACCCATAAGATCAAGAAATAGTGGTGTTAATGGGGAGCGGTTCCACACGGTTACATAAATCGGGATCGAGTCGAGTTAATCTCGTTCGACCCAAGCCTTTCTTTCCACCATTCGACTCAGAGTCCTCTGTTTCATTCGATCCGCGGACCTTCGAGCCGTTGCTTTGACGTCGCCTAACCTGTAGCTTCTTTGTTCTATTCGAACTGTGATCTATACTTCTGTTCGACCCGATCTCTAGCTTTGAATGGGCATAAATCTTGTCCTTTTAACACACTTAATCACGACTATTCGGACTTTGGGTGGCCTAGTCACAAAGTAGACCAACAATATAGTATTAATTTTTAATAATAATAATAATAATGAATGTTATATCATCCAACAATTCGAATATGAGTTGATATTTGATTCCATTCTATTTTTTAAGCTTTCACTTTCGCAGAAAATCTACCGAACATTTCAACAATAGTTACAATACCGTGTTTTGCATAGATGGTGGTTGCTCAAGGGAACAAGTTGAAATATCAAGTACAACAAACTTTGATAATTAGTTCAGCGATGAAAACTAATTAGATTATGCAAATCACAAGTTTGCTTTTGCTGGTTAACTTGTTAAATTAATAGCTCAAAATCGCATGGAAAATGGGTTTATTTTATCTTTTACTGCTAGTTTGAAAGTATATAATTAGTGAAAAAAGCTTGGAAAATTAAAGAAATGCAATTTTGTAATTTAAAAAGTAGCGCTATATTATATCGTTTAATAAAGCTATGTATATTCAGATTTATGTTGTTTCGGTGTTTTATTTTTTCTCACAGTCACAACATTTTGATCTTATTATTTGTTTCCCTTTTCACACGTTAGAAAATGATAATTTCGTAGTTAAGCTATACTATTTGTTAAATGCTGTTACGTTATTTGCTTATGGAGTACAGGAACTGAGTTTAGCATTCTTCATCTAAAATATAAAAGGAAACCAAATTGTTCTAGACCATTCAACATCAAACGGAACAAAATTAGACTGCTCTAATATAAAACGGATAATCTTGTTTCCCAACAACATCCACAATATATCCATGCTAATCGGGGAACATGCTTCAACTGCTCATATCATCTTTGAATGCCTACCTGCTAGCCCCCCACCAGCTCAGTTTTATAAAATTAGAACAAATATTTCAGCATAATACTCCTCACATGCAAATTCTATTCGAACCTCCTAAAATGCTGAGTTGTCCCATTTAAACCAAAAATCGTGATGACGAAATTACCCTTTTACTTGCTTATTTTTTTTGTAGCTTCAGTTTTCCTCGCACTGCCAGTGCGACGTTCCTTAGCGTACCACGTAGAGACAAAAGACACGGAGGGAGGACTCAGTAGAAAGGGAGGGACTTGTGATTTTTTTTAATTTGGGGGACAACTCAGCATTTTAGGAGATCCGAATAGAATTTGCCAAAATTTTAATATACGGATCTACTTATTTTCTGTCACAGAGAAGAACTACATAAACATAGTGCTCCAAAAAATAAATAAAAAAGCGCTGCTAAAAGCATCCAGATTTCTTCTTCCTAATACCACAGTTTGTTTACATTGAATTCTCACAAAGACTTTAAAACTATATTCCATAAATAAAAACCCAAGTACAAGACACAGAGAGAAGATAATAGTTTCAAAACAAAAGAGTGAACACTTAGGAATTACATCGTGATATTATACAAGCTATGTGGGCAATTATCTAACATGTCAAACTAATTATGTATCTTCTCTGACACATGAACGATAGCTACAGCCTACAGGAGGAGAAGAACTCCACTGAAGTGGGGAGAAGGACGAAGATGGAGGTGGTGGCGGAGGAGGAAGTGGTACATGTTGACGTCCCGGTGCACGAACAGGAGTAGGGGGCCGAAGAATGCCCCGGCCATTATTACAGTGAATTAATACTAACACCATAAAGATGGTAAGACCAAAACCAACCATCCGTTCTGTTCAGTTATTCTCTCTCATGTTCTGCAACTGGTCCAACGAGCCGAGTACCCAGAAAGGGCGAACCAGCCACAGACTGGTTTGGGGAAGGGGGTTACAACGGCAAACTCTTTGCCGTTGTAACGTTATAACGGCAAACTCTTTGCCGTTATAACTTATAACGGCAAAGAGTTTGCCGTTATAAGCAAACCCTCTCAAAAACCTCCCCCAGCCGCCTCCTGCTTCATTATCCCCTTCCTCCATTTTCCTAACCCGAAAACCATCTTCCAACCCCCATTTTTCACCTAAATTTTACCTTCAATTCACCAATCCGTCAGCTTCTAACCAAATTAAATACCGTATTTGAAATATTCGTTCGAAAATATGGCTAGATTACTAAAAAATTCATGCACAGCGACGATCGTGGCACCGGGGGAAGTGGCGCAGGCGGGAGTGGTGCAGGGGGTAGTGGCGAACAACCAGTGCTCGGAATAAAAGACTTGCTTGTAGCCGCCGAGAACATGGATAACGAAGAAATAGGGGCGCACGAGGAAGTCGTCCATCGGGGACGTGGCGGGCGTAGAGGCGGACGAACAGGCAGAGCGCGTAGGGGTGTTGGATCGGTTTCCATTAGACAGATCGATCTCGATGGCTATGTGGATATGAACCTCAGCGCGGCGAAGCTTCCTATGCTATCCAACTTTCGCATTCTTCCAGATGACGAAGTACACGTTAGCACGCAGTCGAGTTTGGCTGTAAGTATTTTTAGTAATATTTAAATAGTATTCTTTGAGTGTTAGATATTGGGTAGATAGTATAACATTTTGTTGAACCGTTAACAGTCGCGGAATATACGTCCACGTGGTTCGTTAGCGACCACACTTAGATATTATCATGCACACTTGGCGAGTAAGGAGGGGGTCGCAGGACTGTTACATTCTCTTGGATTTCAATTTTTTCTAGGTAATATTATAGACCTTTTAATGAAATAAGTGGATAATTTAGTAGTCATATTTTATCTTATTGTGCTCTTTGCTATTTTAGGAATAAATCATGTTATAAATGCCGATGTCCAATTGTGTGCGGCCATTGCTCTACGGTGGTACAAAACCACCCACACATTTCACTTTCCTTGTGGTGAGTTAGGACTTACACCGCTTGATTTCTCCATGCTTACTGGTATTAGCATTGGAGTAGGTGCTTATCCCCTACTGCCTTATGACGATGGTCGATGGCGTGATCGTGCACTTGTTCATGATCTACTGCGTCATTTGGATGTTTCTGCTACGTCGTATCAGGCAGAAGGCGCTATTAGAGTGAGCGTGATCCGTGCGGCTATGGACCGGATACTCGATCACTACTCTGTTGATGACGACTTGGAGCTTGCTCGATTATTTATGTTATACCTTATGGGTAACCTTTTCTTTAGTTCTTCGAGCAGTAGCGTTCCTGTGGGGTTTTTTGCGGTCGCGACTGAGATAAATGCCGATGGGGCGATTTTATATGATTGGGGCACACCTATCCTTGCATACCTATACAGATGTCTCGACATGCAGTGCACCATCACTGATTCTCAGGTTTCTTTATTTGGATTATGGGAGTTGTTACAGTATTGGTACTTTGAGTACTCTAGGAACTTTCATTTTATCACCCGTACTGCAGACCCATCGACCTTTTTCCCCTGTATATGCTTTTGGACTGCGGACAACCGGGGGTCCAGAGATAATGAGTCACGCCATGTGTATCCCGTTGCCCATAACCAGATCGAGTTGAGGATGTATAGGGATAAGATTCTATGGCATCCATTTGAGCAGAGTACATCCATCAATCTTGAGATCATACAGATTGCAAGGATGCTTGCCGGACGGAGATTTCCACTTATATCTTCTCCCGTGGCGCTAGGTGCTTATCGGTATCTTGGTGAGAGGTGCTGGAGACAGTTGTATGACTTCGATGCTATTCCGGATGATCCACACCAACATACTTATCGGTGTATGATTTACCCGAGGGAGCAGCTAGATATAGCCAGGGCAGCAGGCTGGTGGATGGCTGAGAGCTTTGTTATTATCGGGGAGTGTTACCTTACCTTCTGGCGTAGATTTTTCACTGGGTCCTCAGACACGATTACGCATGCAGCATCGATTGATTTAGTAGGGCCATCTGCTATACGACACGGCATACGTCCACCTGTTGTCGAGGATATTACCCAGCCCAGCCAGAGTTTTCGTGCAGCTGATCATGTGGCGGTCGCCAGTCATTTTGGATGGACCATGGCAGTGCCGACCATTGGACCGGATCGTTACGTTGACGTGTTTCATCCTCCGGCCCATCATGATTACCCGGATCCTACACAGATATCATATCATGATCTATATGATATGCAGATGGGGATTAGGCATACGGGCTATATAGAGCATAGGCGTAGCCTAGATTACTATGATGGTGAGCTACGTCGTGTTGCAGAGGAGGCACGACAGCAGCAGGCGCATTTAGAGGCCCAGCTTGAGGCAGAGCGCAAGAGACTTCAGGACTTGCAGATGTATTACCACCATAGGTCTAGTACTGGGTCCAGTCAGCCTCCAGATGTTGGTGATGATGAGAGACGTCATCGGCGCCGCACACGTCCACGTACACATTCAGATGACTCGGACGACTGAGTTACTACCACTTTTATGTACTTTCGCAGTTGTCAGTTGTATGGTCCAACTATTGGAGTAGACGTTCTGCATTTATTGACTACCACTGTTATGTATTTTGGTTGTATTACCACTGTTATGTACTTTTGTTGTATTACGTTTTCCTAGTTGATAGTTGTATGTTCCTGTTGTTTGAGTATGCATTCTGTATTTGTTGACTACCACTATTATGTACTTTCGATGTATTTTGTGTACGTTTTGATTATGTTTCTGTGTAGAGACTGCATTTGGTTATGTGGAGAGACTGTATTTCTGTGTAGAGAATGTTTTTGTGTATAGCCGGTATGTTATGTTGTTCTAGTTCCTGTAAGTGTTGTTTGGAATGTAATAGCGTTTGAATTTGATGTTGAACAAGGTTTCCCTATTCTCGTGTATAAATGCAAAATTCTTAAATAGCACGCCAACATAACAAGGTTTGCAGATAACTCCATAGTCTACGCACAAACATCAAATTAAATAGACAGTAAAACAACAATAAAATCACAATACCATAAGTCTACTCAGTTCCATAGCGGGTCAACCAACTGTAGCGGAGTTTATACGCTTTGTAACCAACGAACTCCTCACCATACTCGAAAAGGTAACGAGAATCATATGTTGCTTGATTTGTTTTAAATATGTTCTCGTCTTCAACAGTTTCGATAATCTTTGTGTACCGATCACAAGCGTCTGCAAAATGATGATTAGCCATTTGGATTTCAACCGATGTTCGTGTAGTAGGCCGGGAACGATGGTTGTTGTATAGCCTCGTGATCATTGCCCATCTTTCTTCATATGTTAAACCCCCTCCACTTTGCATTAGCAACTCATCCCTCTTTTCAACCTCAATATAGGATTTAACGAGGGCCAGCAAATCCTTAGAAGAAAATTATGAAGTTGGAGAATTCAAAGTTCGAGCTCTATTACTAGGTCGTTGATTTGCTGGAGAAGGACGCGGAGCTGTAACCGCTCGATGCTGAATAGCGGCAGGCACCTCTTCAACTTGTGTATCATGAACTAATCCAATTTCATTATCGTTCACTAAGTTTCGTTCGTACTCATCAAAAATCCTTCCCATTTCTTCATCACTTATTTCTGAATCGTCCATGTAACCTGTGCATCAGTAGAATAAGTATGATAACTTGCATGTGAGGCTAAATGCGAACTTATGGCCATTTCTACATGTCATTTATCACTATGTATCACCAATATGCTAAGTTTGGTTTTATGCATGCTTTTGAGGCCTAATAATGCAATATGCAAGTGTATGAACATATGAACATTTCATATGCCACCATGTTAAACTTGTGGCTTCAACACCTTTATGTCATGATTATGCCAAGTTCCCTCTTTCTATCCTTTATGCGCTATTGCGATATGTAAGCGATGGGATTGCGTTTGGGGTTGGGTAAACTTAAAAGACATAAAAACATAAGCTTGGGAATTTACCTATTAAGTTAGGTCTACCCATTGGGAATTTACCTATTAAGTTAGGTCTACCCAATTGCTTGAAAATTTGTAACATGTTTTGGAAACATGATGGACATGACACTTAGAAAAGATAAGTGTGGCCAACTCGAGGTTGGGTTGAGTTTGTAGCGTAAACCTACCCGGAACCGACCGGCTTAACTAGTTGCTACAAACAATAGGACCCAATGTGAGAAGTTGGTCATGTTGTACCTTGAACCCGAGGTTAGACCAAGTTGTGGTGTAAAGCTACCCGGACCCGCCCGGCTTAACTAGTAACCACAACAAGGTCTAATGTGAGAGGTTAAGGCGCATTAAATTAACTAATGCCTCGTGATTAGGGTTAAGTCATGGTCCACTCAATACTTAACCAATTCGGGCTTGGTAGATTAATCAGGGTTAAGTCGTGAACTCATCGTTACACTTAACCAAGTTAATCCATGATTAGCAAGAGGGTTAAACCGTACTTAACCCACTAGAAAATCCTAGCAATGGGGGCCCACTCCGCAGTAATCCCCAAAAATTGGTATCATAAAGGCCCTAGGGACTAGGCTAGGGAGGGGGCACGATTACTGGGCTGGAGGTAAGCGACCAAATAAACGACGACCGGGTGGTACGCCGATGTAGTTCCGGACG
This sequence comes from Allium sativum, assembly GCA_030737875.1. Taxonomy (NCBI): domain Eukaryota; kingdom Viridiplantae; phylum Streptophyta; class Magnoliopsida; order Asparagales; family Amaryllidaceae; genus Allium; species Allium sativum. The sequence goes on along the minus strand of CM060924.1, from coordinate 232,003,831 downwards.
GACTATGGTCGTGCACGTAGTCCGTATTTGGAGAAGTCACCCATGGGTACCAGTAGATCGAGACTGTGCACTCATGTTTATGGTGTCCAGGGGTTGGCACCCTAGGGCTTGATACACCCTGTAACAACCCGGAAAATCTGGGCCAGTTTAAAATTTTTATTTTGGCAATTTTAGCGAATTTTGATTATTGAAAATGAATTATTTTAAATAATATCGACGTGAAATCTATTTTCAATATAGAATTCGACGTATATATTATACGCGTCGTCGTTAGAATATAAATATTTATATATAATTATAAATAGAATTGAAAATGGCACGGTAGTTCGATAATTCGATTTCAAACTTCAATTGAAAGTACCGGGTGCAAAACAATCCGGATTTTAGTGAAACCAAAAATAATAGGATCTAATTGTGAATATCTTTCCAACGAATCCGAAAAATTAAAAGTTCGGAGCGGAAATCAAAAGATATGTCCAGTTGAAAATTCTGAATAGTCGCTATGGAATTCAGGCCCTTAAAAATGGACATTTTGCAAACGACCTCGGATTTCGACGAAACCAGTTTTGTTAGGTCTGTGATGTCGAATTATTGCTAGATTCCAAATTTCATAATTTTTCGAATCAATATGTGAGCGTGGCAAAGGAAAACGCGTTCGACCAGTTTCAGTTGATTTTAATCGACTGGAAATTGACCATTTTTCCAACGGTCTCAGAATTCGACGAAACTAGTTTTGTTAGGACCGTATCGTCAATACGAAGCTAGAAAAATTTTTTTAGGAATTTTTAGAGTTAGTATGTGGCCCCAATAAATTGTAATGTGAGTTTGAATTTAAAATATAATGATTTATATTCAAAAATTTAGCGGTAACTGATCGTACCAGCCGAAATGGGTTACAAAATATATCCCATTGTGTCCGGAATGGGGGTAATTAGCTAGGGGCGGCAGTCGTTGGATTTGGATTGGAGTTCGTGATGATAAACAAAAATCTAGAATTAAATATTAATATAGATAAGGTATTTTCTAAACCCTAGTCAAACCCAAATAACACTCTCTCACGGTCAAACACAGTTAGCCGCCTCCAGACCAGAAACCAACGGCGGAAATGTTTAAAAATTTAACCCCTAAATCGAACGCGTTTCCTTCAATGATTTCAGATATTCATTAAACAAAAAATTGAAGAGCGTTCGACGATCTTTAATTCCATATGAAGTTCATCGATTCTCGTGAGGTACTGAGTTCGGATTCTAGCTCCAAACAGGCTAGCATCGATCGGGTTTTTAGAGGCATTGGGGGGTCGAGCTCACCGGCGATCGTGGAGGTGAGTGGTTAGGTCGATGGCTTTGATGGGGTGCAATCCGATAGGGGTCCGACGTTGGGAAGTGGGTGCACGGCGGAAGCCCTAGATCGAAGTTTTTGGGTTCCTCCCGTATTTGCCGTGGAAGATGACGACGAGAAGGGTAATACCCTTATTTAATTTAATTAGTTATGCTTAGAAATTATTTAAATAAATATATGACAATGTTTAAAAAAATTTAAAGAACAAATGCTTTAAAAATTTAAATAGCAAATGTTTTAGACATATAAAAATATGACTTTATATATTATAGAAATATAAAAATAGGATGTTTATAAATATATAAAATATTGTTTTTAATTATATATAATACATAAAAATAAAATCAGTTGGCTTAGAAAAATAAAATCAGTTTGTTTTATAAAATATAAATTAGCAATATTTATAAAATGTATATGAACATGTTTTTATGAAATACATTTGGAAATTGTTTTTATAAAATATATAGAGCATTGTTTTTAAAAGTAAAAATAGCCTATGTTCTGAAATGGAAATAACAGTTAAAAATATATATATATATATATAGGTTTTTTTTTAAAAATATATATAGCTTTGTTTTTTTAAAATGTATGTAACTTTGTTTTTGAGAAATAAATATACCCGTTGTTTTCAAAATAAATATAACATTGTTTTAAAGATAAAAATATTCCATTGGTTTGAAAATATAAAATACTTTGATTTGAAAATATAAGAACAAAAAAACGAGGATAAAGGTAAGAATTTTAAAATAAGAAAGATTAGATTTTTATATATTGAATAGCATAGTAACAATTCGATTTTGAAATATATAAATATGATTTTTAAATTGAAAGTGGATAAATAAAAATGTGATTTTTATTTTAAAGACATCAAAATATAAAAATGTGTGACTTCTACATATGTAGTGGCTACGGGCAACGAAGACGACGAAGATGCGATAGCAATGAAGATTTCTATCAATGAAGAGCCGTGAAGCTAGGATAGCTATATGTGAGAATTTCTCACCTTTCAATTTCTTTTTCTAGTTATATATATATACTAGGATGCAGACGGTGCTTAGTAGCACCCGACACAATCGTCCACAGACCATGGACTTGTTTGTTTGGATGTGTTGTTAGTTAGATTGTTTGGGTTGATTTGAATTGTTTGGTGAAATGAAATTGATTTAATTGATGTGTGAATGGCGTGGGCCTTCACTAGACCGGGGATAAGGCTAGGCCTCGTCCCGTTTCTAGTATCGTGCCGTTATGCCGCCGAAATTTTCTAAAATAAGTTAGAAAAATAAAATATCATTTTATTTAAAGAATGAACTGGATAGAAATTCATATGTTGAAATAAAATGTTTTATCGTTAAAAATATAATTTTTAACGTGAATGCGAATGAATAAAATATTCATTTACAAACCAGACGGTTTGTTTATGTACACTGATTTGACGGACATTGATTGGGTCGATAAATTTTACACATCGCCCAACTGCACAAATAAAATATTTGTTTGATTGTTTGAAACCCTACACGGGTGTTAGGATGAAATATGCAGTTCACTCATCCTGATTGATTAAATATGTCGATCGATTGATTGACAGGCTGTTGTAAGCGTTAGATATCTATATTTGATGCTTATACAGTGTAGTGCACTTTGGTTGATGGTTGATTATTTTTCAATGCTTTGATATACATGTGTTGTATGAAAATCCATATAATTAACTTTATATGGTAATTGATTGGGCCTCATTCCAATTTGAAAAATAAAGAATATTATAAAATAAAAGTTCATGTGTTGACAGTACTCATCCATTGAGGTTGGTCATGTGTTGAACGAAATATTTTAGTAATAAAATTTACATCTTTATCGATATAAAATAAAAGTTCATGTGTTGACAGTACTCATCCATTGAGATTGGTCATGTGTTGAACGAAATATTTTAGTAATAAAATTTACATCTTTATCAATATAAAATAAAAGTTCATGTGTTGACAGTACTCATTCATTGAGATTGGTCATGTGTTGAACGAAATATTTTGATAATAACAACTATTTTGAAAAAGAAATATTTGAAATAGAATATTTGAAAATAGAAATTTATAAAGCCGTGTTGATTAGATTGACGCCATTTTGACGTGAACGATATTTATATGAATTGAAAACGATTTCGAAATGAATTGAAAACGAATTCAAATTGAATTGAAAGCGAATTGAAATGAATTCAAATTGAATTGAAATTTGAATTGAATAGAAATGAATTTTAAAACGAATTTATAAAGAAGAATTCAATTTTGATTTGAATTGAAATGGAAGTTGAAGTTGCTTTTGAAACGAATTTAAAACTATTTATATAATTCGTTTTAAATAGAAATCGACGAAATATATATTATATATATTATATATATAATATAATGGCCTGAATAGAACGCGCCGCGCCGCGGCAGTTCGTGAATTTCGACCATTTATTTCAAACGGACATTACGGGAGATCCGACCGTCGGATTCTCCTAAAACCGGAACCGTTGGGTTCGTATCGAAAAGAGCTTTCTAACGAATACTAGAAATTTGAAATCTAACGGTTGGATTTGGAATTATGTCCAAATCAAATTCGAAAAAGGTCGCTGTAAGTGCAGTTCGATGGCCATTGATGGAAATCGACTGTACGGGCCTTGATAAAATTATTAAAAATAGTAATAATTTGTGTAAAATCATAAGAAATGATTTAGAAAGAATTGGGATGACAAACTCCCTATTTGAAAAGTTAAAAATAGATTTTTATCGAAATGAACTAGTTTTGAACTAGAATTAAAATTCTATTTATTTTTAAATAAATAAATTGAATTAGAAAAGGGTTTTAAAAATAACCAGAATATCCAATGATTGCATTGGTGTGGATTTGAATCGAAATTGTCTTCGGAATATTTCGATGTTGGAATTCGGGATTATACAGGTGTTGTTATGGAAATTTGAAAGATATATTTGTATCGTTATTTCCAATACGACATTTGTAAATCGTAGAATTTGATATTGAATATAAGCCGATATATTTTCTATTCAGAGCCTTATATTGAATATCAAATGTGATTTGGGGTTTGTCGTGAATGGTGTCTTCACTAACACTGTTCTTGAACCCAGTTGAGAAATGATTAAATCTTTTTATTTAGATTTAATGAAGTGTACCAATTAAATAATATTTAATTGGAATTGAATTGATATTGATTTTTGGGTTTATCGTGAACAGTGTTTTAAATAACACTTGTTCTTTAACCCGATAATTAATGGAATGTGATTTTGGGTTTATCGTGGACCGTGTTTTAAATAACACTGATTCTTTAATCCAGTCAAAGATTAAAACTAAGTGGAGTTTTAATGAATCTTTAATTAGATTGAAATGAACGAAAATGGAGTATCACCAGTTTTGCTCCAGGCAATAGTTAAATCTTTAATTAGATTTGAACGTGAAATGGTAATTGAATTTACCGATAACACCGTGGTGTTAGATATGAAGTAGGACCAGTTTTACTTCATGGGATTAATAGGTTGGGGTTGGGAAATTAAAACAAATGATTACTTCGGTAAGGTTCGTTAATCCCGACTAGTTGAATCAAAATTCAAAAGAAGATTTGAGAATAAATTTTAATGATTTATCTTGGATAAAATTAATGGGAACCTCTCCCTATGAATGTGAAATTTAGAAACTAACTGTCGGTTAGCCAAGCAGAATGGTTTTCTGGATATTGATCTGATGTTGGTTTCGGCCTTCGGGGTTAATATTTGGGGAATTATTCTCTTGATTAATTTACGGTTAGTGACTAATGGATTGGAATGAGGCGTATGATGTGTTTGTGTAACACTTATTTTAAATATACGCGAGTTATTCGGAAAGACCGGGTTTATCCCATTCTGAATAACTGATACGACGATAAGTCGAAGATGAAGACGATGGTCGAAGACCGGAGGTCTTCACGTCGTTTGGGTAATTACTGATGATCTTGATTGGGCTGTACACCCAAGAAGATGGAAACAGTTAGTGATCGTCCAGACGTACTTGGAGATCGATGGATATGCGGGGTACTAGGTGCCTCCGGTTTCGTTCAGACCCAGAACGGACTTGTAAATGGGCTGTGTGTCTGACATTGGATTTTAGTCCGTGTGATTGATCTCTATTAAATATATATCTGTTTGGCGGCGGAGAATTTATTCTCTTGCTTAACGCCCTTCTCTGAGACGTACGAGCTCAGGGGTTATATATTGATGGATATCAATCGCATGGAGTGAATTGCCTGTGTGGCATGCTAAGATGCAAATGATCAAGGCTTCTGTTGAAAAGCAAAGTCTTGTGGTGATGATCGAAGCACGGCCTTTGTGGCGTAGCTTTGTGTAACGTTGATTCGCGAGTATCACACCCGGTATGAATCAAAAACGGGAGACGGACATCAGGGAGGACATGCGTTTCTTTCTAGTTAGGAGTGGCGTCAGTGCTTGAACTGGCTGACGAGTTTGACTCATGTGGATGTTACTTATTATTACTTGCTGAAAAGCGAGGCGCCTCGTGATATCGGTTTCGGCCGATGCTTCTGGTCGGTTGACGGGCCAGATTTACACCCCATAGGGTGGGGAAACGTAGTGTTCAGGCATAATAATCCACATCGGTGGACCGGCCCTGACGATCCAAGGCTTGCCTGCGCGCTTGCCTGAGGGGCGGACTAGAGCGTCTCGAATCGGAGAGGATCTTGCCCCTAGCCTCGGTTCATACCATAAATGATAACCCAACTTCCAATACGACATTTGCGGTTTTGATTGTAAACTTATATATGGCGACATAGTGTTATGGGCCATTCATGCCGCCTATGATTGATACTTATGATTTGAAGTTGTTTTATACACTATGCACTGATTATAGTATCAAATGATTTGTTTCAAACGTATCAAGCATTCTTTGGCTGTTATAAGGGAAAACCCTATCCTCGGCTGCGTTGCATTGTGTGATGGGACCTGGGTCTTATAACAGCTTCATTTTTTCTTTATTTAGCATTGCGCTGTTTGTTTTATGCACTGGTATTCTTGGGAGGAAACCCGTTCCGTGTCATACGGCGTGGTCCCTTGATTTACCGAACTTTAAAATAAAGATTAATAACTGTTTTAGTTCTCACACCAGTCCCATGACTGACCTGGAGTTTATTGTTTTAACCTAAACTCTGGGTGCCCATATTTTGACACGGGCAGCTAGTAGTTTTGGTTTTGCAGATTTATATTCACAGGATCCTGGTTTACAGCTGGAACGATATCCGGAAAGCTTTGTATCCGTATATCTACTTCTTGTTGTGTATTGTATTATTTTCCGCTGCTATGTATTTAAATGTAGTTTAAATCTCTGATATTCCTGTGTAATATTCATTTATCTCTGTATATTCTTGTAATCTGATGCATTGTTGTAATATACAATGAAATGTTCTTCTGTATGCATTCTGATTTGTCGTGTTCTCAAACGATAGGGTGTTTCGAACGGCCTGAATCGGTTTAGCGACTGGTTCGGACCGAGCGAAATTCCTTGCCGTCACAGTCCCGAAGGGTGGACCCGGCACAGTTCGACTACAATTATGTTTGGGCCGTATTGACACCAACACGTGACGAGTTAGGCTTAGGGAGCCGATCGACTAGACCGTTTGGTTGGACCTTGTATTAGGGTCATTTCATATTATTGGGCCAAAGCTTGGGCCAAGGGATCAATACTTGTTTATTCCAGTCATGTTAGTTTGCTAGTACACCTGTGGTGCAAAACCTTAAACCTGATTATGCGATGACACCTTTATCTATCTTGTTAGTTAATCATCATGCTAGTATGTTGTTATCCTTATGTTCATCCCTGCTGCTCATGCCAGTTAACTTTATCAGTTTACATTGATTGTAGTAGGGCTTACTCAGTCTTTTTGACTGACCTGTTTTCTTTCGCCTCTTTTCTTCCGTTCCCCCCCCCCAGGTTTTCAGGGAGGGAATATTGGAGCTTAGCTTGGATTTCTGACAGCTTGCTTGTGGGATTTTAGCTCATGTACGGTCTTGACATGAAGCTAGCTATGGTTATCACTTATTTTGGGGATAGCACTTATGTATCTCAGTTTTTCAGTAATGTTGTTTTTATCTAGACTTGTGTATTTGGAAAGTTAACATTATGTTGTACCAGACTTGTTTTGAAATGGTTTGAAAATCTTCCGCTGTTTTATCTATGTTATTTACTCTGTTTACACATATACATATGTTCTTGTTCTGCCTTGATATATCATTATGCATGTTTACCTGATTCAAACGCCCCTCCAAAGTCAGAGTGCTTGCAAGAGACACCCTGGCGGAGGTGGGGTGTTACATTTGGTATCAGAGCATATGGTTTACGAGAAGGAACAAAAAGGTTTTCAAAACTTTTGGAAAACTATTTTCAAAACCAAGTATAAAGTATTTTCCAAAGAAAAGTCTAGTTTATTTTAAAGGCTATTCCCCAAAAAGCCATTAGCAAAATTCCTTCGTTCTTTTTTTTCTTCGCCATTCTGAATCTGTCTTTTTCTTCGTTTTCAGTATGGCCGATAACTTTGCTATTCCGGAGGGAGTACACGTACCTGTTTGGTATAGGAGACTTTTGGAGGCTAGGGCGACCGAAGCCGGCCCCACAGATGTTCCTCCTCCTCCTCCTCCAGTAGTTAATGTTCCTCCTCCTCCTCCGGTAGTTAATGTTCCTCCTCCTCCTATCGCTGAGGTTCCTCTTCCTCCTCCCCCTCAGCATCCTCAAGCTGACTTCGCAAAGACTTGCAAAGATTTCAAAGCAATGGGTGGCAAGAACTTTCAAGGCACTGAGACTTTTGTAGAGGCCAGAAATTGGTTGAAAGAGACTGATGATTTATTTGCTATCTTTGGGATAGACGATCAGAGGAAGGTCTTGTTGGCGGTTTGGCTTATGAAGGATGAAGCCGCTTATTGGTGGGAAGTCACCAATGGTACTAGGCCTGTTGAGACTTGGGCCGATTTCAGGGCAAGGTTCATGCTTAAGTTTCTATCTTCTGCTGAGGAGAATCTGCAAATGGAGAGGTTCATAACTTTGAGACAAGGAGATATGTCTGTCAAAGAATATGTGAACAAGTTCAATCAGTTAGCTCGTTTTGGCTTGGATATGGTGAATACTCCTCAGAAGAAGGCTCTTCGTTTTGCTAGAGGATTGAATGAGCCGTTGCAGGGATTGGCTATGTCACATATTCCCCATGGGGCCACGTTTGAGAGCTTGGTTGATATGGCGTTACTTCAGGGAGATGTCAAGAAAGAGACCAAGATGAATGATACTCAAGCCAAGAAGACTGATTCCCAGGGAAAAGGAAATCAGGGTAATCCAAGTGGTCAAAGCAGTCAAGGCAATCAGAACAAGAACAAGGGTCAAGGCAACAAGGGGAACCACAACAAGGGCAAGAACAACAAGGAGAAGTGCCATTATTGCGGTTCAGTTGGGCATCTTATTAAGGATTGTAAGAAGAGGAAAAGGAAGAATGGTGAATGCTTTTTCTGCGGTAAGACTGGACATTTCAGTAGGGATTGCCCGAAGAAGCAAGGGCAAGGCCAGGGTCAGACTCAGCGTGTTGGACCTTCAGGAGGGCAAGTTCATGCTCTCAATGTCGCTCCAGTTCCCGATCGAGGTAGTATTTCTGTTGAGAGCCTTGTATATATTTCTGATTTTCCAGTTCGTACCTTGTTTGATTCTGGTGCATCGCATAGCTTTATCTCATCTGATCTTGTTGATAGTTTGCACCTTAGTACTAGCTTGGTAGATGATCCCGTCTGTGTCTCAAATCCTATTGGGGGTTCCGCCCATTTGTCCATGATATGTGGGGATTTGAGGATCTCTATACTGAGTGTAGAGTTCTTGTGCAGTGCTTATGTTCTTGGTTTTAGGGGATACAGATTGATATTGGGCATGGAATGGCTGTCCAGATATGGAGCCATTCTTGATTGCGAGCATAGGGTTGTGAGGCTCGTGACTCGCCTCGGAAACACCCTAGAGATTTCTTGTGATCCGAGAGGTCCCGTCATGTTGTGCTATCTGGAATCACTCGACTCGTCAATGGAAACTCTTCAGTCTGTAAGAGTGGTTCGAGAGTATCCGGATGTTTTCGATGAAGTTAGGGGGTTGCCCCCTAAGCGAGAGATTGATTTCCGCATTTATCTAGTGGATAATGCAAAGCCGGTTTCTTTGCCCGTTCGGCACATGGCTCCGCGTGAAAGGCGGGAGCTAAGTAAGCAAGTGAAAGAGTTGCTTGAGAAGAACTTCATTAGATGAAGTATATCTGAATGGGGAGCGCCTGTGGTATTTGCTACCAAGGCAGATGGTTCTCTCCGACTATGTGTTGACTATCGAGAGTTAAATAAGCTGACTAAGAAAAACAGACACCCGTTACCGAGGATCGATGATCTCTTTGACCAGCTTGTCGGTGCTTCTGTTTTCTCTCAGCTTGATCTTGCTACTGGATTCCATCAGCTCAGGGTAGCTGAAGATAGTATAGACAAGACTGCGTTCAGAACGCCAGATGGATTCTTCGAATGGCTTGTCATGCCGTTCGGCTTGACTAATGCACCCGCATATTTCGTGGACTTGATGAGTAGGGTGTTCAGGGAGTTCTTGAACAAGTTTGTCGTGGTCTTCGTAGATGATATTCTGATCTTCTCTAAGGATGAGGAAGAGCACGCAAGGCATCTCGTGGAAGTGATGGATACGCTTAGAGCGCATCAGTTGAAGGCCAAGTTCTCCAAGTGTCACTTTTGGAGAAGGGAGGTTAGATTCTCTGGAGATATCGTGAAATCTTAGGCATAGAGCTCATGTTCGATGACGTTCACTTCTTCTATAATTTCAAGCATCGGACTCGAGAGACTCCATCTTTCTGCTACTTTGAGTCAGTTCCAAAAAGGAAGATAATCTCAGCACCATTCAGTAGTAAAGCTGGAGATTCCAGACTAGAATGGTTCTACGTGAAGCGACAGCCTGGATGCGCTAGGAGGTGGACAAAATCAAGTAAAGCACTGATTTTCTAAATCCGGGCTCTATACACTTGAATCAACACCTTAACTTGTTTTCCTTTTTGTTTGCAGTCGACAATCCCAAACAGATATCAGATCAGGTGTTCTTTGACCGGATGCACCGACTTCTTAATGGCGATCAGAAATTCTTGACTATCGACGAAGTCCATAAAGACGAATACCTTCACTTTCATGGGCTGTTATCCGTTTTTCGTAGCATCGGTCATGGGACGGCTCCATACGCATACATTCCTCTAGTGGAGGTAGTCCCAGAGACAGGAGAAGGCTCAGGAGTTCCTACAGCGCCTCTTCAAACTTCACCTTCTCCATCTTCTACACAAGATGACGAATTGGCTAATCTGGCCGAAAAGCATCGTGAAGGATATACTGCCCCCGAGGAGGCTACTTCTCTGGAAAAGTCAAAATCCTCCCAAGAATCGCCACTTCATGCTTCCGAGGGGGATGTCCCTAGCACTGATGAGCAAATATTTCAGGGTTTGGGGGATCTCCCCTTACCTGAGACTATATACACTTCAGAGGATTTCAGGAAGGATCCTTTAGTCTTCACCTCTTCTGAAGAGACCACTCCCGCTAAGGCAAAAGAGCCTGCCCGTACTAGTCTAGCTTCAGACTCGGGTTGGTTGGGGGGAAACACACCACTTAGGATACACTTTATATAACGGCATTAGCATTCATTGCACCTCTTTCTTCGTGAATCCATTAATTCTAAATTTCGTTTGTTTTATCGTGCAGGTACGATGTCTCGATCCTACTACGATATCAGGAAGCTTCGCCGCAGCATGTCCATTCCACCTCAGGATATCGAGTATGATCGCCGGGATGATCGTGGTAGGGAGGAGAGAAGGCCTTATGATCCCTATCGTTCTCGACCCTCACGTTCTCGCTCACCAGTTCGGCCGGAACAAGAGAAATACAAGGGTTATCAAAGCCGCAGGGAAGAGGACAGACCACCATCTAAAGACTCCACTTCTTCCCATGAAAAGCGCAGTAGAGAGAGAAGTCCTCTGAAAGAAACCGGGTCTCGGAGTAAGCACAAGGTTCCTGCTACTAAACGACCTAGGACAGACAAAGAATCTACCGAATCCTCCTCACACAGGGACACCGAATTGACAATCCCCGCTCCTCCCCCACTAGATGCGGAAACTGCAGTAAAGCGGGCATATTTGAAGGAGCAATTTCCCGAACACTACTTCGAGACTTTGACTTTTTTACCTGCCCTTGAACCTGTTTCTTCTAAATGGGCAGACGAGGCCAAAGCAAAGATAGATGCGGTGGAAAAACAGTATACTGAGATGTTTAAATATTCACGCAATCTTTCTAGAATCATCCGCACTCTAATCACAAATACTGATTCAATGCAAAAGACCGCGGAGGAGGATGCCAAAGCCTTAAAAGCTCTAGGAAAAGATTTGGAAGACACTCAAGCTCAGCTAGCTGTCGCTCAAAGGGACGCTTCTAACTTCAAACAACAATTCGAGGACTTGCAAAAAGGTTACCATGACTTGCTTGAATCTCACACTCAAGAGCGTTCTGAATTAAAAAAGAAAACTGACGAGGCTAAGTCAGAAGCTGCTAAGACACGCCTTGCTTATGCTGACCTTGAGCGGAAAAATGCTGAGTTAGCACAGAGGAGTGCTGAACTAGAAAAGAAGAATGCTGATTTGGCTTCAAGGCTGTTGGAAGCAGAGAACAGGGCTGCCCTGGCCGAGGGCAATGTGGAGTGTGCCATCAAATCTGCGGAGGAAGCCCGCAAGCAATTATCAGAGGCGGAGGCTGATATTCAGGGTTTCGGCGAACTAATGATTGAATTCTTCGCACATATTATCCGTCGCCAAAACATTTCTTGGATCGAGGACTATCCATCCACTCTAGTTCAAGTGTGGAAGCAGATCATCGAGTGGGAAAAAGAGGAACTTAAGGTCGATTCCATTGATGAAGATAAGCTAATGGAGAAATACTTGAGGGATGATGAACCGGAGCGCCTAGCTGAAGGGCGCCGCCTTATTGCTGAGGCCATGGAAGAAGAGAGACGGAAGTCTAAACAAAAAACTGTTCTCGAAGCTGGTTCCTCTTCTTCTGCCCCTGCAACTTCTGAAGTAGAGGGGTATGATCCTGAAAATCCGGGAATTCCCCGAACAACTCTGCTATCCCCTATTCCTGAAACAGCACCAGAGGTAGTAGTCACCCCTGCCGAGAGGTCTTCGGAAGGTATCCCTACCTTTTCTCCTCAATTTGCCAAGGCTATTTCTACCTTTCGCCACGTGATTGAACAATCGATGAAAGACCCATTGTTTTCGCCTGAGTTGATAACTGTTGCTTCTCATTCTGTAGGTGTTGAATCATCCGAAAAGACAGACGTGACTCAGGAAGCCACCGCTGGGGCAAAGCCCGTAGAAAAGGCCAAAAGAGGGGAAGACAAGGCTGCTTCTATAGACTTAGGAGAAGGAAGTGAGCCGACTAAGGCCGCCACTCCCCATGATGAAGAAATGATAGCGGCTTTAAGGGATGATGGCGGTGACGGGGGTCAGGAAGAGGAACCGGAAGTTGCAATAATCGGGGAGTCAAAAAATGCTGATGACGTTACTTTGGCTGCAATGAAGGCTGATCAAGACAAGCGCTTGCAATTAAAAACCGAAGAACTCGACCCTGAAGCCCTCAAGCCCCTCGCAGTTGTGGATGCGGGATCAAGGTTAGTTGTTAAGCTCTCAACTAGATCTATTACAGAGGAACTTGCTAAAAAATCTTCCCTTGATTCCAGCGCTCCGCCCTCCGGGAAGCAGTCTACTGGCTCCAGCACCGTATCTTCAGGAAAAAAGAAGTCAAAACGGATCTTGACAGAGGCTGAGAAAGAGGCAAAGGATGCGGAGAAAGCCGCCAAGAAGTCCAAGGCTCATTCAAAATCTAAATAGTGGATTACCTTGTATCGTTTTAGCATTTAGTGAACCAATAATTGCTGCTACATGAGTGGCTCCTGCACTTTCTTTTTTAGCTATTTTCCTGTACAAATTCATTCATTTGTAAATAAAAAAATAACTCATTTTCTGCAATGTTTGTTTGTTAGTAGTTCTGCACTTATGTAAAAATGCATGTCTATAGTTATGAAACGAAGTTGTGGAGGGGGAAAATATGCGTATACATACGTGTCCCCAGCCAATTCCCACAAATTATTTAATGCTTAATCAAGCAACCTGAATGCTCCCGATTCTCTGACGGGATAGCACTTCCTGTGTCGTCAGTACCTGTCGTTTTTTCAGGCATTCCTTTTATACTCTCTCTCTTTCTCTTGAGAGTTAGAGTTCGAGCTCAGTAATCTATTCGTTCCCCGGTCTTTCAGCGGGGAAAGATTTCTTTCTCAGCGCTCAGTCGGAGACGCTTTTATACTCTCTCTCTCTCTGGAGAGTTAGAGTTAGGAGAAGAATTTCTTTTTCAGCGCTCAGTCGGAGACGCTTTTATACTCTCTCTCTCTCTCTCCAGAGAGTTAGAGTTAAGAATGTCGTTTTCTCATTCTTTTATGTCTTATTGCACAAATAGTCGTTATGCTTCTTTTTATGACTAAACTGTTTTCAACTCTTTTAGGCTTTGAGTCATCCTGTATTTTATAATCATAACAGAATAACTGATGAATGTATATATGTAATGCATAAAAGTAAATAACACACAATATTTTTATAGTGGTTCGGCTAAGTCGTAGCCTACATCCACTTTATAGTTCTTCATTCATATCGTCAGATTTTCCCAAGGCAAGTCGTGCCTTATTACAGAGTTCATAAGAAAAATAACACAAAGTACAGCATTTCTAATCCAAATATCGCATTAAGTGTTGGGCATTCCATGCTCTAGGGACTTCTTCGCCATCTACGGTCGTTAACTTGAAGGTTCCTTTTTCAAGTTTCCGTTGGATGACAAAGGGTCCTTCCCATTTTGGACCGAGGTGACGAAGGGATGGAAAGACTCTCTTTAGCACCAAATCTCCTGGTTCAAAAGTCCTGAGGCGAACTTTTTTGTCGTAATAGCGTGCCATCTGACGTCGATGTCTTGCCGCACGCAAATCTGCTTCGTCCCTTTTTTCTTCGACTTCATCAAGAGACTCAAGTAAGAGTGCCCGATTCGTCATCGGGTCATAATATGTCACCCTATGGGAAGGAACTTCCAGTTCAACTGGAATTACAGCTTCTGAGCCAAAGGAGAGAGAGAAAGGGGTACGACCGGTGGCCGTTTTAAATGTTGTTCGATATGCCCACAAAGCTAGGGGCAATTCGTCAACCCATTTTGCCTTTGCACGCTCTAACCGTTTCTTGAGGATGGATTTTATTACTTTGTTTATTGCCTCTACTTGCCCATTTGATTGCGGATAGGCAAATGCAGTATATCGTTTGTCTATCTTATACTTCTGGCAGAAATTTCTGAATTCAGTACTATCAATTTGGGTTCCGTTGTCAGTTATAATCGTCCTTGGGATCCCGAACCGGCATATAATATTTATAACCACAAAACTTATCACCTTTCTTGCCGTGATCTTGGTCAAGGGCTCAGCTTCCACCCACTTCGTAAAATAGTTCACGGCCACTATTGCATATTTAGCTCCTCCTTTAGCAATCGGAAGAACTCCAATGATATCAATTCCCCACGTGGCAAATGGCCAAGGACTCACCATTGATTTAAGTTGGGTCGACGGTGCCCTGGGGATTTTGGCGAATCTGTGGCACTTATCGCAGCGTCGTGAATAATCAGCTGCATCTTTATTAATCGTAGGCCAGAAGTATCTGTATCGCAATATCTTCTTTGCTAAAGTCTGACCTCCTGTATGATCTCCACACTCACCTTCGTGTACTTCTCTTAGTACACGCTTGATGTCGTCGTGTGCTATACATCGTAACAGGGGCATAGAAAATCCTTGCCTATAAAGAGTATTGTCTTGTATGACATATCTGGTAGCCTTGCGAACTACAGCCCTTTTCTCACTCTTCTTTGATGGGAGTGTCCCATTCTTAAGGAAATTCTTAATTGGAGTCATCCACGAGTCCTTCTCCGGTGCCGCTTCAAAAGCGAACTCAATTTCCATTGACTCAAAGCTTGGCGATTCCAACGTTTCAATTGGAATTATTTCAGTCCCCTCTGGATTGTCGGAACTAGCCAGCTTTGCCAGCCTATCCGCTTTCTGGTTTTCATCTCTGGGAATGTGTGTTATGTTGTACCGCTCTAAGCTATTCAATAGCTCTCTCACTTTCCTGAGGTAGGCGATAAGTCGAGGTCCTCGAGCCACAAATTCCTCTCGCACTTGGCAAACAACAATTTTAGAGTCACAGAATATGTCTAACATTTTTACTCCGAGGTGTTTAGCAAGCTTCAGCCCGGCAATCAGGGCTTCATATTCAGAGTCATTGTTAGTCGCCGAAAATTCTAATCGCAGGGCGTAATATAACGACTGTCCTTCGGGAGTGACTAAGACGATTCCAGCTCCGGACCTTCGGTCGTTCTTGGCTCCATCCGTATATAGTTTCCACGGATCTATCTTTAACTCATCCTCGGACTTAACCACTCTGTCATCGATTACTTCCTCCTCTGGAATGGTGAACTCCGCAATAAAGTCTGCTAGAGCTTGCCCCCTGATCGACTTTTGTGGTTGAAAATTCAAATCAAACTGACTTAGTTCTATGTTCCATTTGATCAACCTTCCCGATGCTTCGGGTCTCTGCAACACCTGCCTTAAGGGCAGGTCGGTGTATATGGTTATTGGATGAGCTTGGAAATAGTGACGAAGTTTTCGGGATGCGATCAGGAGGCTGTAAGCGAGCTTCTCAATCTTTGGGTAGTTGCGCTCTGCCGCTGCTAATTTCTTGCTTACATAATACACTGGCCTTTGTACTTTGTCTTCTTCTCGAACCAGGGCTGTGCTGACGGCGTGAGCCGAGACTGCCAAGTAAACAAACAATTCTTCGTGATCTACGGGCTTTGATAAAATCGGCGGTTTCTCTAGTAGTTCCAATAAATTTCGAAAGGCCTCAACACAGTCCGGAGTCCACTCGAAGTTCTTCTTTCCTCTTTTAATCAAATCAAAAAACGGAACGCATTTGTCTGTGGCTTTGGAGATGAATCTACTCAGCGCCGCTACTTTCCCTGCAAGACTTTAGACGTCTTTAATTCTCCTCGGCTCTTCGATATTTCTAATCGCTGCTATCTGGCTAGGGTTGATTTCAATTCCTCGGGAGCTCACAATGAAGCCAAGGAACTTACCCGATGCCACTCCAAATGAGCATTTCAGAGGATTCAATTTCATCCGATACTTTCGCAGGATACCAAACATTTCCGCCAAGTCTTGCGTATGGCTGGAGGACTGTTTCGATTTGACAAGCATATCATCCACATAAACTTCCATAGTCTTTCCTATTTGATTATAAAACATTCTGTTCACCAAGCGCTGATAAGTAGCTCCGGCGTTTTTCAATCCGAATGGCATTACAACATAACAATATAATCCCAAATTCGTAATGAAGCTCGTATGTTCTTGGTCTGGCACGTGCATAGGAATTTGGTTGTACCCAGAATACGCATCCATGAAAGAGAGAAGTTCATGACCCGCTGTCGAGTCTACAAGCTGGTCAATTCTGGGAAGTGGGAAACTATCTTTAGGGCAGGCTTTGTTCAAATCTGAAAAATCAATACAAGTCCGCCACTTTCCATTCGGCTTCTTTACCAAGACGGGATTCGATATCCAGTCGGGATATGTCGAATCTCGAATAAATCCATTCTACTTCAACTTTTCCACTTCCTCTTTGAGAGCAGCCGACCTCTCTGGGCCCAGCACGCGTCTCTTTTGCTTCACAGGCGGATGTTTCGGGTTTACATTCAATTTGTGACTTATAATGGATGGCGATATCCCACACATGTCAGCATGGGTCCAGGCAAACACGTCTAAGTTTGCCTTCAAGAAGTCCGTTAGTTCTTTAGCTCGACGTGGATCCAATTGAGAACCAATCTTCAAAACTTTTGTCGGATCAGCTTCATCAATGGGAATTTCCACTGTCGCTTCATTAGGAGTTGCATTCCTAGCCTCTGGTTCCTCGTCTTTTCTGGGATCCAGGTCTTCAGGTGTTCCTTTGGGCAACTCCTTTGGGGTCAATTTCTCTAATTGCTATGCCGAGCCCCCCTTTGAGGGAGACGAGGCATCTTTACTCTCAACGTTAAGTCCTTTCATCAACATCTTTAATTCGGCCACATAGCAGGCCCGTCCGGAAACTTGATCCCCTCTCATTACTCCAGTTCCGGCTTCGGTTGGGAACTTAAGTAACAAACACCAAGGGGCGATACAAACTCTGAATTCAGCAAGGGCAGGCCTCCCCAAAAATGCGTTATAAGGCGAATCTACGTCCAATACTACGAACTGAAGCATCCGCACTCTTCTACGTTCTCCTTGCCCCAGGGTCACGGGCAACTCTATGTATCCCATGGGAGCTGTCGACGCCCCGTTGAAGCCTCTGATCCATCCTTCACATGGCTTCAAATCTTCAGATTCAAGCTTCATCTGATCGAATGACTTTTTAAATAAAATATTGACAGAACTTCCGTTGTCTACTAATACCTTATGGACCAAGGCCGGCCCAATAGTGGTAGTAATAACCAACGGATCATCAGTGGGTGATTGGATCCCAGTATTGTCTCGGCTGCGGAATACCACGTCGTCAAACATGGTCTTCTGTTGTTTTATGGGGGTGATATCTTCCAAATCATCACCTTCATTCACATCTAGGTACTTGGCAGCATTTACATATTGATCCATTGATCTGAAACTTCGGATTGCCGGGTGAGGTCCGCCTACTATGGAGTTGATAACAATTCCTTTACCTTTCTGCTGCGCTGTAGGCTTGGGAGTAGGTAGAATCTGTTTTGGAGCATGCTCTCCTTGCCCCCTGTCCCTCGGGGCAACCTTGTATTCATCCAACTTCCCTTCACGCAGCAGCTTCTCAATCACATCCCTCAAATGCGGCATTCATTGGTTGAATGCCTATGAGTTCCATGAAACAAACAAAATTTCCCTGTCGTCATTTCTTTCTCGGTCGAATCACGAGGTGGCGGTCTTTTGTACTGTAACACATTGTACGTATCCAGGTAAATATTTTCCAGGGTGTCGTTCAATGGTGTATAATTCTCGTAGGTCTGGAATCAGGGTCTTTTGTTAGGATCGCTTCCCCTATTTCTGTTTCTTCTGCTACCGTTCGGATTACGGTTATTGTTGTTGTTACCCCCGCTTCCAGCATTGTTGTTTCCACCCTTGTTTCCCACATTTACTTCAACCTTGCCAGAACTTTCCCCAGACTGCTTCACGGCGATATTACTCTGCACATTTTCTTTTGAAGCCGTCTCAGACTTTCTCTTTCGGTTTGCCCTGGCCTCCTCTCGCCTTAGATAAATATCGGCTTTTCATAGAATATCTCTCTTGTGGAGGGTGTTTTCCCAGAAAGGTAATCTCCAAACTCGGATTCAGGATCGACTCCTTCCTTCAATGCCATCAGAATAGTGGGCTCATGCGGGTCACTGACCTCAGTCACAGCTTGGTTAAAACGGTCAAGATATGCCCTCAAAGACTCTCCTGGTACCTGCTTGATTCTCGATAATTCAATAACACTTTTGGACTTTCGGGCATGGAGTCGGAACTGGTTCATAAAACGCTCGCTTAGTTCCTTGTAATTCGAAATCGAACGAGGAGGAAGTCGGGTAAACCAGAACAGCGCCACATCTTCTAAGTAGATTGGG
This sequence comes from Allium sativum, assembly GCA_030737875.1. Lineage (NCBI taxonomy): Eukaryota > Viridiplantae > Streptophyta > Magnoliopsida > Asparagales > Amaryllidaceae > Allium > Allium sativum. Next base: position 231,984,692 of record CM060924.1, on the reverse strand, counting down.
AATGCTTTGCACTTCACTTCATCAGGGCAGCAGCATCATTCATGAGCCATGAGTATCGCATCAAATGCTGTCCCGGATCAGTCCTTCCGTTATACTTGTCCATTTGTGGCAAGTTAAAGCGTCGGGGAAATTGGAAGTCGAGGATATCGTCGGTGAAAGGAGTATGGCTTCGCTCAATGCCATAATCTTCATTTGTATAGTTCCGGCTCTCGGACATGATCTGGCGAACCATTGCCTGCACATCTGCATTAGTTAGGGGCCGCTCAGGTTCCCTGGCCCTAGTATCCGAGTTCCTTCTGGGCTCTTGTTCAGGAGATGCCCTTCTTCTTCGAGCTGCTTCTGCTCGATTCCGTTCCCTGCGCTCCCGGTCGATCTCGGGAGGAGGGGACTGGAGTCTTTGCCCCCGTGTGGGGTCATTGTTTCCTAGCCCTCGTGCAATATCCTCACGAGATCCCAAAGATCCAAATGTCAGCTGCTCCACATTCTGAGGTCGTTCGAGCGGCCTTCGTTCACGGGGCCGCTCTTCCTCGGAAGATGAAGATTGATCCACTGGTGTGTGACGAACCGGTGATGGAGTTCTCTGTCGACGGAGTTCACTAATCTCCCGACTCATGAGCCTCATATTTTCCTGCATCATGAGATTAATGCGCTCGTGGACTTTCATAGCCTCCCTTGTGCTCTCAAGCATGTCAAGTAAGCGCGAGAAATCTCCTTGTGTGATGGGCGCAGATGGATTAACCTGATCACTAACCCTGGTGGCTGGAATCAGAGCATTCGTAGGGACTCGAGTGGAGGTTCCAGCTTCACCAAGCGTCGGATCGGATCGGAGATAGGAGGTCGGGTCGGTTCGGAGCTGGGGGGCCTGGTCGGATCGGTACGTGGCAAACTGCTCGGGTCGGTTCAGATTGGGGGAATGCACTGCTTCAGAATCTCCTACCCGGATCGGATCGGAGCTCTCCCCCTGTTGGCGGCTCGGATTTCCTGCATTGGTTCTTCCTGCTGCTGAACTCTGCCCCCGAGACCTTGTTACAACCGCATTTTGCTGATCTTCGCCAGCTCCATTTCCTCGACCAGATTGAACTTCTTTGCCTTTTCCTTTGGCCATGATTCTTTGACAATCACTTCAACAAATATAAAAGAGCGGAGAAACTTAGGGATTAACTTCTTTGAACTCAACGGTCCAAAAAGTAGAAAGAAATCCCGAAAAATAAAGAATTCAGATGAGGTTTCTCAGTGAAAGCACCATATGTTAGACCAAAAAGTGGTTCTAACACCCGAATTAACTGAAAGCAAAGGAAATAAGATTAAAAAAAAATGAACACACAGGATTTATAGTGGTTCGGCGAAGAAATGCCTACGTCCACTTGTCTCTCACTATATTTACTAATTTAGTTGCAAGTACAATGAAATATCCACTTGATTCCTCTCACAACTCACTTATAATCACTCAATTATAGAAAACAAATATTGAAAGAAGATTTGGATTTTTCGGGATTGCTGGAATTCGGGTTATGAAGGTGGTTGAACTCTCCAAGTGCCAAAAAAAAAGATCCTCTTCTTTGTATCCAGACGGGGTATTTATAGGTGTGAATTTGCTCAAAACCCGATCCGGATCGGAGCCACGTGTCATCCATCCCATTAGCCTCGGGTTCGGATGAATTACTGTGTTGACAACGCATCAGAGTAATGAACGTTATGGACAGGAACTGGTCATAGCCGATCCGGATATCCAGGCGCTTATGCAGGGGGAACGATATGAAAAATGGGTTCGGGTCGGAGGTATATATATACCAGGGGTTCGGATCGGGATATCCGATCCGACCCGGGTTGTCTTGGTGACAATCCTCTTTTCTCTTTATTCTGCTCCGCTCCGACCTATCTCTGTAGCAATTGGGTGGCTTTCCGATCCATCTTGAAGAAGACTGCCCTCCGATCCGAACATGCGCTCTCTGCCTTCAACAGCAATAGCTCACCGATCTGAACGGATTTATAGTTTGAGTTCCGATCCGAATGGATTTTCTATGCCTTGCAACAGATCAATGGGCCAGAAAGTGTGGGCTGTTAGGCTCGTACTCCGGACCGAGCGGAAATATAGGAGGGGAATACGAGTAGCCACCTCCCTCTTATATATATTCTCCGAATTTTGTTGATAATAAACGTTACCTATAAGACAACAAGAAAATAAATTTTCTCACTTTAGTCTACAACGGTGCAGCTTGAAGCTGTAGAAGGTATGAGATGGATTATCAGATATGGAGTACTTGTAAGGGCATTGTACGACCAACAGTTACAATTCAACATAGTAGAATACCCGTTATAGGGTTCTCGTGATATTATGGGTGATTCTGTACAATGACCAGTCACATCATTGCAGCACGAAAAATGGTGCCATCACATGAAATGTTGTCATTTAATTAGGAAGAGACTACTCAATGCAGTGAGCGAAAGATGGAGACTTTTAATGGAATCACAGTTACGAATGATGGAGACACGTCTTTAATTTTTTCTTCTTAGTGACTGGTCCAATCATGTCGTACATGCATGTGAAAGGGTACACTCTACATACACGTGACTCATATTAAATTCACAGTGATATTGCAGTATATAATATTGTTGTATGACTCAGTGTCTAGTCATTTCATTGACTGTAGCAGCCTTTGGAAGCATTATTCGTAATTGTTTTGTCATGGTGGTAATTTTGTGTATATGTAGGAGTTTAAAAATAGGGGTCGTCCACCAGTGCTTTAACCATTTCAATTCACGACAACTAGTACAACAGAAGGAAATGCCAAACCATATTCATACAAACTTCAACAACTAGTACAACTATTGAGCAATTATAACAACTATTGACCAATTATAACAACTGAAACAACGACAACTAGTACAACAGAAGGAAATGCCAAACCATAATCATACAAACTAAAACAACTGAGCACACAAGCATCAAATTCAAACATGTACACCTACCATGGTCTAGGGAAAGGATCATCTCTTGTCGTACCCGCCTTAGTCTTGCTCAAGCGTCTTATTTCTGCTTGCGCTTCGAGTGTATACTGACGTCCACGTTCGCAAATGGGAGGGTCAATCCACTCCTTAAAGCAACAACAATCAATGTCACCAGGATAATTCATGTGGTCGTTGAAGGCTTGACAACCGAAAAATCGACGACTGACATTTGTTTCGGTCTCGTCAACAACAACGACCGACACTTGTCCACAATGGCAAATAGGGTTGTATCCAATCGTCCATAGTGGCTCGGATACCTTCCCTTCGAGTACAATCTCTTTTCCAGATCTTTGATGAACGGAAGAGGCATCTTCGTTTGAATACGGTGAGTATCTGTATTTGTGAGTTGGGCGAAACGATTGCTGGTCTTGGACCGGACGTTGCATGGCATACGATGACGAGTGCGATTGGGCCATGGGTTTCTTGCTTGCAGATTTTTTGCCGGTAAGCTTCGGTTCAGACGAAGTCATTTTTCTGGTTGTCAAAAAAGAATTTGAGAAGGTGGCCTGGTTGTGTGGAACAAGGAGGAGGTAGGTTGGTATATAAAGGGAGGGAATGCTACCGATTAAGTAGCCACTGTGGTGCCACGACAAAAAATATAACGGGAAACAGTTTGCCATTATATTTTAATACAGGATATATATTTTCCTAGTGTGTAGGCCGGTCACTCTTTTTCTACAGTTTTCAGACCAGAGTGTGGTCATGTCACTCTTTTTCTAAAGTTATGAACGCATTTTCCAACGTAGCTATAGGAAACAGTGCACAGTGTACAGTATACAGCGGACAGTGTGCAGTAAATAGTGCACAGTATACAGAGCACAGTCCAACGGTTGCAATTACCCGTTGTCAATTTGTTTTCACATTCCGTGTCTTTTGAAAACGGGAAGTAATTTCCTTATGCAGTGGTAACTAAATCTCCTCCTATATATATAGCTAACATTGCTTAAGCAATACCCGATCCATACGGACTGGAAACTGTATCTCAAATAAGAAAAATGCCAATATCGTATCCATCTTCTTACAATTACACGGACCTTCTCTCAGGACCATCTTACAATTACACGGAACCTAGTGTTTGTCTAATCTACCGTTCGTTTAATTTATCATTATTTGTAACTTATTATCACATTTTCGATATTACGAGTTAAAAATAGGGGTCGTCCGCGGGTGCATTAACCTTTTCAATACGTGTAGGAGTTTAAAAAAAGGTCCGCATACTTTATGTCAAACATTTTTCGAAAACGGGCAAACAGTACACAGTGCAAACAGTGATACACTATACATTGATACAGTACCAGTAATTATGTACTGAAAAAGTTGATGCATTAAATATCAAAACCATAAATTTATCACGGGTATCACCTACTTTTTGTTTCTGTTGGGAAGTTCAACATTTCTTTTTACAAATCTAGCCCTGCTTTTTGTGTAAACGCAGCAATAAATATGCACCAGGTTAATATCTCTAACAGAACAAAAATTCCATACACTTCCCATCCAATTCAATTGATTAACGATTTGTTTTGTATTGAAGCTATGGACAACTTGGAGATTGACGATGAAACAATGAATAACTGTTATGAAGAGTTTGAACGGTCAAGGAACAGTGTACAACACAACAAGCCTACGGTGGAATTCGGTGAAGGAGCACAAGTTCATTCTAAATCAGTGAAGCCTAGAACAAAATCTTTCAACGTTCGATTGCGCGAAGTTGTAGCAAATCAAAGACCTGGTAAGCAGATCGTATACGAAGGACAAGAAATCGAGCCCCTACATCCGATCGGTCCAACGCTACCTAGTGGAGCTTACCCTATTTGCTGTTGCGGAGATGAATCGGTTGTTGTTGTTGCCAAAACTGAAAAAAATGCTGGACGCCGATTCTTCGGATGTCCTGCCTTCGAAGACCATAGGTATTACCCCAATGATATTCACTGTTGTAATTTTATGCAGTGGATAGACCCGCCAATGTGCCAACGTGGACTTCAATATGCACTGGAAGCGCAAGCTGAAATAAGGCGGTTGAATAAGATTGTTGCGGATGCAACTAGATCTGGCTATCTCAGAAATTGTTAGGATTTAGTTTTTCTTGAATCGAAGATTTATTACTCTACTTTGAATTTGATGTTGCTATGTTCTGTTGTTCTGGTTCCTGTAAGTGTGGTTTGGAATGTATTACTGTTTCAATTTGATCGTGAACAAGATTATCGTCTTCTCGTTTACAAATGCAAAATTCTTACATAACGCGCCAACATAACAAGGTTTGCAGATAACTCCATATTCTACGTAAGAACGTAATGGGTCAACCAACTATAGCGCAATGACTGGTCAAGTCTTGCATACTTCGCATAGTGCAGTCATGTCATCTGCCAGATTCCATTTAGTGTTCCCTACAGTGTAGCTTTTGACCGTTCACACCATTGCCCATCTTCCAGCTATATATACATATGTTAATTTACTCACAACATGCAAAACTCAAACAACTTCTTCCCCATTCTTAGAGCACATCCTTTGATTCGCACTTACTGAAAATGTCTTCGTGGGCAACATCTACAGATTCCGAGGAACAAGCTTACGAAAACATGAGGCTACAGGAGCTTGAAGACGAACTTCAGTTCCTAAACCAAATGAAACCGCAAACTATACCGCCGTACGAACAAGTGAACGTTCAAACTCCACATGAAACCCCAGTACCCCCTGTTCAAGTTCCATCTCAACAAGAGGTCATTCAAACAACGCAAGAAGAAGAGTTCTTTCGTGTACCACTGCATGAACATGTAGTGGATTCTTATCCAGTTCGTTGCTATTGCGGGTATGCAGTTGAAGTTGTCGTTCAAGCAGAGGGCAACAATATAGGTCAGCGAGTGCAGCGGTGTCCAGCCTATCCAAATGGTTGCAAATACACGGACTGGATAGACCAACCTTTGTGTCCTCGGGGAATAGCATATTGTAACGAACTCGAATGCGAGAATAGACGTGTTCGAAGTGAAAATGCCCAGTTGCGATTGAACATCCTGCGATTCCCATAAGACTAAAACGTAAAATGGGGTTTACTGAAGTTGCTAATTTTCACTTCATACTTTGACGAAGCTAGTTCGCATGTTATGTTGGCAGTTGTTGTACCTTTATAAACTATTGTATCTTTATGCTTATTGTTGTATCTTTATAAATTGTTGTATCCCCGTATCCTACTCCACGGGTTGGATTTAGTGGAGATTTTAAACATATTTGGATATCACTTTATATCACATCATCTGTCTGAATTGACAACTCAACGCAGAGATATTATCCAAACCATTATAAAGGAATTTGACTACTCAACGCAGACATATTATCCAAACCATTATTGCCTACTCAATCTGCCAACCATTAGTGCCAACCGTTCACAACACAACAACTTTCTGAATTGACTACTCAATGACAGAATCATTACTATCCCAACCTTTATGTCGGAACCATTATTGCCAACCATTAGTGCCAACCGTTCACAACACAACAACTTTCTGAATTGACTAGTCAATGCCAGAATCATTACTATCCCAACCTTTATGTCGGAACCATTATTGCCAAAAAATATATTTAAAATATGTTAACCATCGTTGCTTATATATATCTGTCGTACTTCTACACTTAGGCAGAACAACGAAACTCAATTTATAAAAAAAGCAAGCAATGGATCCAAATTTACGTCACCATTACTACCACATGAATCAAACTGAAGATTACGACCTAGAAGATGAGGAAGAGACGGAGGAGCAGCTGGAGCAACACACAATGGTTGGGTATTCCAATAATTTCGCTGAAAGCTCAATTAGCAACCATCGAGGTAGTATGCCTGGCCGGCGTGACCGGCGGTATAAGAGAGACTACAGGATTGGACATGAAAGACTAATGAGAGATTACTTCATCGACAATCCAACCTACGATATAACTTTGTTCCGCCGTCGTTATCGTATGAGTCCGACAATCTTCTCTAAAATTTATCTTAAACTTAATCAGTCAAATCCATATTTCACTTATAGACTGAACGGAGCACAAGAAATTGGCCATTCGCCCCACATCAAAATTTCAACGGCATTGAGGATGTTAAGCTATGGAACAGCTGGCGACCAAATGGATGAATATTTCAGAATTGCAGCATCAACAGCAATAGAGTGTCTGAAAGAATTCTGTAAAACAGTTGTTCAAGAGTTCGAGAACGAGTATCTACGGACACCTGGACCAAACGATATAAGCAGTATACTACGCAGGGGAGAAGCTAGAGGATGTCCAGGTATGCTTGGAAGTTTAGATTGCATGCACTGGCCTTGGAAAAACTGCCCAACGGGATGGAAAGGAATGTTCACCGGACATAAGAAAGTGCCATCAATGATCCTTGAAGCAGTAGCAACAGACGATTTATGGGTTTGGCATGCTTTTTTTGGAGTCCCAGGTTCATTGAATGATATAAATGTTTTAAAACAATCATATCTTTTCACAGAGCTTGCTAACGGACTGTCAACAGATGTTTCATATAACGTTGGTAATATCGAACACAAAACTGGATACTATCTAGTGGACGGAATATACCCAAAGTGGAGAACTTTGATTCAAGGATACAGAGTACCATCAAATGACAAAGAACGTTATTTCACTGAGAAAGTAGCTAGCTACAGAAAGGACATCGAACGTACGTTTGGTGTTCTACAAGCCCGATTTTATATTTTACGCAATCCTGCTCGTTTTCATGATGCAAGAGTGCTTTCAGAAATCATGTACGCTTGTATAATAATACATAACATGATTGTGGAGTCTGAAAGAGGTGGGTATAAGAATCAAAAGTCTAATTATCCTGACATGTTTACGGGGTCAAATGCAGAACCCTATAAAGATGTAAACTCAATGGACGAGTATGTTGATATGGTTCAACATATTGAAGATCAAGCTACACACTTCCAATTGCGTGACCAGTTAGTGGATCATTTGTGGGCGCATAAAGGAACAAATAGTCGGAATCAGTAGTTGGTACTAGAACTATGTATCGGTTTGCACTCGTGCACTATGTATCAGTGTGTATGTTGGGTCAATAAATCTAGTTTCCAATCATATTGTCGATTGTATCATTGTTTCAACAACCAGTACATAAATACTACAAATAGATCACAATCATATTACAACTCAACCCAACATATACAGCTACTACATAAACAACTACTGCATACATACTACAAATAGGACACAATCATATTACAACTAAACCCTAGCTAGTACATAAATACCCACTAGTATGTAACTACTACAAACAGTTCACAGTCATATTACAACTTAACCCAACATACATAGCTAGTCCTCAATCGAGCCACTACAGCTTCCGCCTCCGCTTCCTTTGCTTCTTCTGTACTCTGCAATCTGCTCTTTTACTAGTTCTTGCCGTAATGGGGAAATCTTACTAAAATCACATGTAATCAATTTAACATAATTGCTCTCCCGCACTAGTGCTTCCTTCTTCTCCAGCCTTGCTCGTAACAGGGCTTGTTTCTCCGTATGTTGTTGTCTGCGAAGCTCTCTATCAACACTAACTGCTTTGTGGAACTCTTCGTCACTGCAGTTTCTTTGCTTCGAAAATCGAAGTCTATGCTCTTTTGTCTCCGTAGCTGAATTCTCTACTGTTTCAATAAATCTATAGAACTCTGCACCGCGTTGCTCCAGCTGAATTGACTTGGCTCTGCCAACAGGCCGTCCGTCACTAGTTCCAAATAAAGGGTTTCTTTCTTGCGAGCTCGGGTCACTTCCTGGACTAGATTCAGAGTAGTTCATCCTTCTAGCTTTGTTCTGCTGTTCAACCATGAAGTTGCTTGGGTTCTTCCACTTAGGCAACCTAGATAGAAGCTCGAAACAGTCGTTAAATTTAAATGGAAGTCCATACTTTCGTTGGTAGGCCGTTCGTGACTCTTCAATCTGTAACATAAAGTCGAAATTGTATGAGTGTATGACATTTCTAACTAATCAAGCATAGTATACTAACTTATTTTTAAAAGTAATATACGATACTTACAACGTCATAAGGTGCAGCACCGCTTTGCTGCCTGTTCTGCAAGCCTGTCAGTATTGCCAAATAGTTCTGACATGCAGCATTCATAACTCTATAACCGCCTCTAAGTGATCCCCATGTTCTACTCCTCGTTTCCAACGAATTGTAGAAATCTGCAACTCTTTCCCAAAATTTCTGACCTTTCATATTATTCCCAACAATGTTGTCTTGTGAAATGTGTATCCACGATTTAGCAAGTGAAACGTACTGCTCGGAAGTAAACTTACATTGTTTTCTTCTTCCATCCGCTGCTATTTCTTCCTCTTCAGCATGATCATCCTCAACATCTTCTATTCCGGGATCCGGCTCCGATTCAACTTCGGTTTGGTGTCGTTTACTGAAAATGCCGCTTAAAGACTTCCACTTCGTCTTCTTTTGGTTATATTCGGGACTGACAGGTGCAGTGTATTCTTGACTAAATTCTTCAGAATTTGTAACATTCGCATCCTCATTTGCATCTTCGTCCTCCGGCTCCTCCGTTGAAGTTTCAACATTTTCTTCGTTACTAGGAGAGACAAATCCGTACGAAAACTGTCTTTGCAGATTTTGTGTACCTTCGCGGTCACGAACCTCGGTCTGTTGCGGAGGTAGGTGAGGTTGTTGACTTTGATCGGTCTGCATAATCATTGATATATACGACGAATGATCATTGTACACGCCTGGCACGGGCGGTCGTTGGTAAAAATGTGGCGGGGCAGACGAATGGACGGGAGGAAAGTTAGGAGGAGCGAGCGGTTGGTACGATGGTCGATATGGATAATTTGAATACGGCGAGTAGCCATATTCGTGGGATGGCTGCAACGATTGATGTTGTTGGACTGACCGTTGCATGGCATACGATGAAGAGGGCGGTTTGGACATGGGATTCTTGTTTCCGCATTTTTTGATGCTTCGCTTGGGTGCGGACGAAGACATTTTTGTTGTTGAAGAAGTTGAAGAAGTTGAAGTTGAGAAGGTGGAGTGGTTGTATGGAAGAAGAAGGAGGAAAGTTGGTGTATTAGAGGGGAAAATGGGGTAGTCGTTGGAGTGCAACGGCTATGTATTATAACGGCAAAGAGATTGCCGTTATAAGCTTATAACGGCAAACTCTTTGCCGTTATAAACTTATAACGGTAAAGAGTTTGCTGTTATAAGATTATAACGGTATTCTCTTTGCCGTTATAAGCTCTAGCCTCTGTTCAGTGAACCAGCCACGAAGGAGCTCAAAACTAACCACAAACCAGCCACGGATGAGTGAACAAGCCACACCTGATTGCTCCGTGGCTTGTTTAGTAACTGAACAAGCCATGGTTGGTTGTGCTCTAAAGACTACATGAAGAGCACTCAATTTTGCCATGGCTCCAAAGGTTTTATTTGTTTAAGTTATTGCTTCCAAATCGCTATTGTGGATTGTCAAGAATATAAGCATGGTAGTTGAGTTGATTTTTGTGTGCATTAATTAAACTGTTGAAAAATTGGTAAAAGCGAATATCAATTTCTTGATACTTTCTCAAATTCTGTGGTTGAGATTCCGGTAAGCCTACTGTTGTTGAATTTAAAGTCATCCCAAATGCAAAATAGTTCTTTACAAGCATTTGAATTTTTGGGGTTACATTGGATCGTTGGTTGGATTTCATTTAAGAAATGTACGTACAGAAATCTTGCTATATTTTTATCATTCCAGTTTCATGAATGCTTCTGTTATATTAGATCTTATGGCATCTTTCAGTTTATACTAGTAACATGTATTTTTTATAGTTAATGTTAACATCTATTGTATTGCACCATTTCATTCAGTGTTTTAAAGTTTTACACTGTGCCCATTTGAAATTATTCAAGCCTGTTTTTTATATAAGGTTTGCTAATTATTCTCTTTACAGAAGCTGGTGTAAAAAAATTACAATACTCAAGCATATGCTTCACCTTCACATAACCACAAAAACTTTGAAAATAATAAGTTAGAATATTTTGTGAACCACATATGTATAGCATTGGTTGGCATTAGTCCAAATGACTACTCAATATTTGTGTGTTTGTGATTCATTCGACATTTCGGTGGCTGCATTTAATATTTTGCACCTTGCATTCCAGAAATATGCATAAATACATATACACACCAGCGTGCCACCATCTGGATTTCTCTTACTGCATTGCTGTGCCTGTGAAAGGTAATGGCCGCCGATTTTAAAAAGAAAATTCCAAATCAATACTGAGAACTCAACCACAAATATATGTACTCTTCTTGACATTAAATTTAGTACAAATATTTGCCCTTGTATGATAATCAGGTTAAATCGAATATTTAAAAATCACAAATTACAAGTGTAGACAATGTTATTTCTCTCATAAGGCTACTCACATTTCTATGCATCATCAGTTGAAGTAAACTTAACCTCCTAGGTATTGGTTTTTATTCATATAGTGTATTCATGTATATATGGTTAATTTTTACATTTAGCGACATTTAAAACTTCAATTTCAAATTATTGTTGTTTTTCGGCCTACACCTTTTATTTTATCAGCTCCTTCTGATCTCTCTTTGCCAAAACCATCATACCTTCAGATAGCGATGGATTTACGATAGAGCTGTCAACGGATGCTTCCGGATACGAATAGTGTCATATCAGTGTCTGTATCCGAAATTATTTTCGGATGTCACATATTCGTATCCGTTTAATTTTCGAATATCGGATATCTGTATCCACTTAATTTTCGGATACGAACTGATATCGGATATTTATCCGCTTCGTCTGTAATTAATAAATGTATGAGTATAAATAAAAAAGTTTGGATCAACATAAATTTTTTTATACTAATGTTTATGAAAAATAAGGAACTAAAGAAGTGTAATAATGAAACATGGTTTTGTGCTAATGTCCATAAGCATATCCAAAAATATTTCAAGACTAAACGCTAAAAATGGACAAAAATTAATTATTAACTTTATTTCTCTGTTTTGAGTTATGTATATTACATCAATCAGTCGAACGCATATTTTTGAGATACAGATACTACTATAACCATATCCGTATTCGAAAAGCTTTTCAGATATCGGATATCCATATCCAAAAAGATTTTCAGATATCGGATATCCGTATCAGCTTTTCGGATATCGGATATCCGTATCCGCTTTTCGGATAATGCCGGATAACGAATATTTTTCATATTTTCGGATACGGATTTGGACAGATATCTGATTTTTCGAGTCTTCATTGACAGTCCTAATTTACGATAGTTATTTGTAAAGGAAATTTGAAGAATTCACGTAAACAATATTCGGAAAATTAACAACCCTTCCATCAGCCATGACACCAATCCTTCCTCCAGCCGCCTCTCACCTCCCTGCCCTTATTCGCCACCTCCACGCCTTGCAAAAGCAAGATCTGCCCCTGCTTCCCTCCAACCTCCGCCGCCTTTCGTTGCTCTGCTCTCCTCTTCTTTCATAGATGTAGATCTTAGTTTCCCAATCCACCTTTTGATACATCTCCTCTTAATTGTCACAATCGGGCAGATGTTCTTAACAGTAATCAGATTCATATGAATGTTCAATTGATTTTCCTCTTCTAGAGATTATAATTCTATCAATTGCACTAAGATTACCATAGAATTTGTTAATGAAGCAATTAATCAATAAACACATGCTATTGTCACTTATATTGTTGGCTTAAAACCACATTTTCCATTTTCCAAAACTTGCATTCACAGAGTATGGAAACCATTAGTGAATTTCACTATTTATTCAAAAGAAAATGGTTTTTATGTTATAAAGTTTGGTCCTAAAGAGGATTACGACAAAATTCTAGAGGGTGGTCCATACTTCTATTATAAAAAACTTATGATAATGAAACGACGAACTACATGTATGCACTTAAATAATGATTTATTGTTATCGATTCCTATTTGGATTCAATTGCCTAATCTTTCCCTAAACTATTGTACCATAGAAGATATTAATGGTGTTGCCTCAATATTAAGAACCCTAATAAAATTAGATAAAATAACTGAAGGAGTTGTAAAAATTTCGTATGCTTAAATATTAGTGGAAATTTCACACTCATTTTACCATCCTAAGCAAATCCAATTCTTTATGAATATGCTTAAATATTAGTCGACTGGTCAAGCAATTTTGCGCTAGTAACGACTAGTTTTTGAATATTTTAAATATATATGATTTCATATTATTTTTAAGTGGTCGACTGGTGATTTTTAACCAGTCAACTGATTCGAAACAACACATATTTTCTGAAAGGTTGTCTTCTTTCATGAAGAGAAATCTCTTCATTTCTGAAAAGAAATGGAAGCTACTTTTGGTTAAAACTCGTCATGAAGAATTGCTACCTTTCTATCATTATACATACACTTCAATTATGATTTCCAAATCACTGAAACATTCTATTTCTTATCTAATTTCTGAATTGCATTTCTATACTTTTGTAATACAAAAGCTTTCCCAAATTCAACTACTTGTTGAATCCTTGAATTGATTTAATATCACTTGATTCAACAAACAACTTTCTTCCTTAAATCTTCGCTTTCAAATCGTATACTCGAGGATAAGATTATAGGAAGGGTATACTTAAAATGTTGACTATCCGTGTTGATTGAAAAACACAAAGCAGAAGTCAAAACACTTGTAATTGTTGAAATCCTGTATAGTTGCTTAGGTGAGAGGCATCCTTGTTGGGGCTCGGGTGTACTGACCTATTCCTCCAGGTTAAGAGGGGGTGTGATAGTGAATTCTGAAGAGGAGCTTCGGTACTGAACGTAGGGCGGAAAGTTAGAACCAAAATAAAATTCCTAGTATCGTTTCTTATTGCATCTACTTTTGATATATTTCTATAGCTTAGCTTTTTACCTGCGTAACTATTGTATATTAGCTAGTTAGTGTATCGTCTACATTTCCGCTATATTCATATAAATCCTGCTTAAGTCGTACACATTGACTTTTCATTTGGTATCAGAGCAAGGCCATCATTTAACCATAAAACCGTTATCTGATATTTAGATAATATGGATAATAGCACTAGTACAAGCAATAACGCCGGATATTCTGAAGGCCAGTCCACTGCTAGACCACCCTTCTTTAATGGCATGAACTATAGTTATTGGGCTACACGAATGAGGATATACATGCAAGCAAATAGTTTTGATGCATGGAATATCACACAAAAAGAGTACACATAACCTACTACACTATTTACTGAATGGTCTACATCTGAAAAAGCAGAGGCGAATGCCAATTCTAAGGCTATGAACATGTTGCATTGTGCTTTAGATAGAAACGAGTTTAATAGGATTTGTATGTGCAATACAGCATATGAAATCTGGAGAACACTCAAGTTTACTCATGAAGGAACTAACAAGGTTAAACAAAGCAAAATATCTATGCTTAAGAATCAATTTCAAAATTTTAAGATGAACAAAAATGAATTCATAAATGATATGCATTCACGTTTCCAAAACATTTATCACTCTAAGTTAGGATTATGAGAAAAATATTCCAATTTTGATATAGTGTCAAAAAATTTGAACTCCTTAACAGATGAATGGAAGAGAAAAGTATTAGCAATTAAAGAAGCTAATGATCTCTCTGCCATGAAACTAGAAGAGTTGATCGGTAATCTAATGTCGTATGAAGTAAATTTGCAGGCAAAGAAAGCACAGGTACAGGATAAGAAGAATATTGCTTTCCATGCTGGGAAAGAAGATTCCGATTCAAACGAAGAAGATATTGCTTTCGTAGCAAAAAAAATTAGAAAATTTCTAAAATACAGAATAGGCCAAAGAAAAAAATGTGAAAAAGAATTCATCAAAAGAGCCTAAACCTGCACCGATAGAATGCTTTCATTGTCACAAGACTGGACACTATCAAAAGAATTGTCCAGAATTGAAGAAAAATCGCAAAAAGGAGAAATCAAAGAAACTAGCATTTTCAATCACTTGGGACAACTCAGATTCATCTTCTGAAAGTGAAAGCGACAAGTGAGCAAGCAAATGTGTGCTTCACGGCTAAGGATAATGATGTAAGTGATTTTACTTTTGATGAGTTAGTAGAAATTAATACTAAAATCTTAGAGTCTAGAAAAATGTTTAAACGAAAGTTTAAACAAGCTAATGAAGATAAAAAGAAAGAAGAATTTGAGAGAGATCTTTTAAAAGATGAGAAAGAAATTTTAGAAAATGAAATTAGAAAATTACAAGAATCTCTTTCAGTAGCAAATTCTCAGATATCTATGTTGAGTCAAGAAATCGAGACTCAAAAGAATAAAAACGATTTATTAACTTCTGAGAATCATGATTTAAATACTAAAGTAAAAATTATAGAATTAGAAAATTCTAGTTTAAGAATTATGGTAGAAAATATTTCTAAAAACGTTAATAATTTTAACAAAGGAAGAGAGAATTTATCTAAAATATTAGAAAACTCTCAACCAGTTTTTTGTAAGAAAGGACCAGGTTATGATAAAAAATTAAAATCAAAAAGGAAATCCAGTTCTAAAAATTCTAATATTAAACTAGAAATTTCTAGTAGTAAATTAAACATTTCTACTAAGAAAAGTACTCGAGAAATGTTAGTATATGGATTCCGAAAACAAGTAGTGTTCTTATTAGGAATAAATATATTAAAAACTTTTTAGATTCCGTTCATCATAATGATAGTTACTTTTTCAAAAGGGATCTTGAACCCTCTCGGGTTTGGCTTCCTAAGACTTAACCCTTAGGACCCTAACGGAGGAAGTGGGTACCAAATTTTATTTTTATTTTTTGCAGGTACCACAAATATTCTTGTTTGTAACTAGCTCGATCAAAAAGGAATTCTCAAATACTTAATCATTTATGTAAGTTATTTTTTAACATATGCTTCTAAGAAATGCTATTATAGTTTACTTAATATAGTTGCTGCTAAACTAAATTAGACATACTATATTTTAGCATTTTATACAAACCATTCATTAAAATATATATATATATATATAATACCTAGTTTTTAGCAAAATTTATTTTCAGTTTTTTAAACGAATGGTTAATATTAGTCTTTCCATTCATTTGATATACTATATTTAGAATATACTTTTGTACAAATTCTAGAGAAAAAAGTGTCTCGTTTTAAAACTAATAAAGAGACGATAACCAAAAACCTTCGTGTATCATGTCAAAGAAAGAAAAATCACCATCAACACCAACCAAATCTTCAGACAAAACTTCATCCGATTCAATTAATATCATCACGTACGTCTCCTACTCCAAACAACGAACCAACTCTTTGGTGGCAAGAGTATCAAACTGGATACACTCCGGAAGCCAAGAAGAGAAGAGAAGTTACGGTGTCTCCATCAACAAAAGACAAAATTGATGATATTCGACATTATCAACATGAACAACTAAAATAACAAAGAGAAATATATTATGAGCAAAAGCAAACTTCAGATAGATTAACTTTTCTCGAAACTGTAGCTCTTCGAATTCGTGGAAGATCAGATGTCCTAGAACAAAGGCATTACCCTCTTTTTACGACTCCTAAGTCATCAAAGAGACCCTCAACTTTATGGAGTGCATGGAAGAAAACTGACAAAAATAAGAAGGCAAGTCCAAACTCGTGGGAAAAGAACTATCAACAGAATGAGGGAGCTAGGACACCACGAAAATCAACCTCATCTGAAGAATAGTAATCGAATCATAGGAATATTTCTTTTTGGCTTAATAAGACTTGCATTGAACAATAATGCAATTTTTTTAATGATTTGATCATCGGAGTTGTAATGTATTTTTATTTTCAAACTAATAATTTTAAAATCAATTCACATAATAAGTCTTCAAGGAATTAACTCAAAATAAAAAGCAAAGGCTGTTGTTCATAATAACAGCAACCAGTCGACTGGTAATATACCAACGAGTCGACTGGTTAACTGAAATCCGAAAACCGAGTTCGTGTCACATACGATCTATTTTAACTCTACCTCTTCTATTATTTCTCATTTCTCAACCTATCTAAAAACTTCAAAAACCCTAGAAACTCTGAAATTCTATCATGGCACCTCCTAAACGTCAAAGAGAAACTGGATCATCCTCTAGAACGAGATCAAAGAAGCCAGTTGAACTCTCTATTGATCAATGGCTATGGAATGACCTAGCTAAGAGAAGGTGGAAGCTTTTATCAACTTTGAAATTCATCCCAGGGCCTTTTGCAAAATTTGAAGACTTCAATTCCTATGGATTACAACAACTAGCTCATCAAGGTAGACTTGAATCATTTCTAGATTATTCTCATAACAATATCAAAATTAATGTCACCTTGATAAAGCTATTTTTGGCCAATATGAATTTGGACCATCAAAACCCCACTAATTCACAAAATTGTGTTTGGGGCATTGTTTGTGGGCAACCTATCTTCATTTCTATCGATAGACTTGGAGATGTTTTAAATTCACCCATGGACGGAATAACTTTATCCGAATTAAATTGTGAATATGGTATAAAGGATGAAGTAAGTCATCTCTTTATTGATGACGACTCTGACGGATCTCGAACCAAAGGGCTACGACCTAATGCTAGGATTCTTCACCATGTTCTTACTCGAACAATACTACCAAGATCCGAAACAAATGATCTTGTATATTCGGACACTTTTAGAGCTTTGTATGCAACTTTTGGACACGTAAAGATGAACTGGATGCAAACAATTATGGACCGTCTCCTTCTCTATACACAAGGAGTGACTACATATTTTCATTATGGTGAATAATTAATGAGGGTCTTCGAAAGCGCAAAAATTCCAAAACCGGATTCGGAGACAATTGAAATTAAAATGTTTGATAAGAAGAATTTGAAGCAAATGCATATGCCTCCTCCAACCATTCGAATCATGAGTTTAGAAAGTTGGAAAAAGAGAAGTTTTGATCAACCATCATCAAGTTCTATTCGTGCTAATCCCGAAGATGTTCGACTAACGGAACCATGTCAAACGTCAAGACAAGCACTTGGCGTAGTTGCGCGCAACCAACTCCTTCTAGAAGCAAGACTTAAAAGAATGTATAAGAAAATGGACAAAAAGTTTGACAAAATTAAGGATTTTCTTGGAAGGATGTGGAATTCAATCTCTTGCACTCTTGTAAACACTGGTCATGTGACGGATCCGGAGAAATGACCCTTGTCTCCTCTAAATTGGACCACTTCCGAAAGTACCGAAACCGATGACTTTTAGCTTAGTAGTACGTTTTGTATGTTATTTGCTTTAGTATCTTTTTATTTCGAACTTGTTATCTATGCTTTTGGTTGTGTAATAACTTATGGTAGGAGCTTCTATATTTTTGGTTGTGTTGAACATTATGCATGCTTAAAATAATTATGTTTTTTACTTTAACATCAATTTTGTGATTATGATGTCTTAGTTTCTTTTTAATCGATGACAAAAGGGGAGAAATATCTTTCTTATGATTCCATGCCATATGTGTTATAACATTTTATGATTCCATGATATTGGAATATATGTGCTAACATTTTTTGTTGTAAAAAATATTTCTTATAATTCCATGCTATATGTGCTATAACATTTTATGAATCCCCGATATTGGAATATAGGTGCAAACATTTTTTGTTGTAGGAATCAAATGGTAAGATTATAAATTTATGAACTAACGAAATCTGCAGATATTTAGGGGGTGCAAAGACTCAGGGGGAGAAAATCAGATATGTTGTCATCAATCAAAAAGAGGGAGAATGTTGACATTAAGATTTTGATTAATTCTAACAACAAGAAGTGCATTGGAAATCATGTCATAGAAATAAGGTTTTCTATATACACACACACACACACACATACACACACACACACACACACACACGCAGACACATTGAATCGTGTCATAATTATGTTAAAATCTATCCTCAAGTATAACATGAGTTTAAAAAGCTTAAATATATATATACATGCAAAATGACATGAAACAGTCTGACTGGGAAAAAATGCCGGAACCAGCAGACTGGTCCAAAACTAACCAGTCGACTGGTCAAGCAATTTTGCTCCAGTAATGGTTAGTTTCTGAATATTTTAAATATATATGATTTCATATTTTTTTAACCAGACGATTGATGTTTTTAACCAGTCAACTAATTCGAAACAACACATATTTTCTGAAAGGTTGTCTTTTTTCGTGAAGAGAAATCTCTTCATTTCTGAAAAGAAATGGAAGCTTCTTTTGGTTAAAAATCGTCATGAAGAACTGCTGCCATTCTATCATTATATATACACTTCAATTATGATTTCCAAATCACTGAATCATTCTATTTCTTGTCTAATTTCTGAATTGCATTTCTATACTCTTGCAATACAGAAGCTTTCCCAAATTCAAATACTTGTTGAATCCTTGAATTGATTTAATATCACTTGATTCAACAAGAATTTTTTTCCCCTTAAATCTTCGCATTCAAATCATATACTTGAGGATAAGATTATAGGAAGGGTGTACTTAAACTGTTGACTATCTGTGTTGATTCAAGAACACGAAGCAGAAGTCAAAACACTTGTAATTGTTGAAGTCCTGTATAGTTGCTCAGGCGAGAGGCATCCTTGTTAGGGCTCAGTTTTACTGACCTATTCCTCTAGGTTAAGAGAGGGCGTGATACTGAATTCCGAAGAGGAGCTCAGGGACTAGACGTAGGGTGAAAAGTCCGAACCAATATAAAATTCCTAATGTCGTTTCTTATTGCATCTACTTTTGATATATTTCTATATCTTAGCTTTTTACCTGCGTAACTATTGTATATTATCTAGTTAGTATATCATCTACATTTCCGCTATATCCATATAGATCATGCTTAAGTCGTACACATCAACTTTTCATTAATGATAACAACATACCTTTAAATAATGCACATATGGAAGTGGATAATTCTCAAAATATAAGTAATTTAAATATTGAAGACTCACCCATAATGGAAAACCTTGGTCAAGATAATGTTAACACTTAACTGCCTCAAGATGATCAAATTACTGTACAGTGTAACCAAACAAAAACTTATATAGCTCAAGCGCAAGCTTCAAATCGAACTTAAAAATCTAACAATTATGTTTTTATTTTTCAGACTACTACTTCATAGAATGAACAACTTTATGTTTCTCCATGTAATATATTAGATATCAATGAAAAGAACCAAAACATAACTGATTAGCCAATTGCCTTGAGTAACTCGATCAAAATAGTGAAAAGGCGATGGAAAAAAAATAAAAACAAATAGCTCAGCATGAGACATCCAATAATCAGTCCGATGAATCTATGAGCAACCACACTAAAACTAAACATCAAAAAATAAAGCATCTAACAGATATCGTACTGGATTTTTCTACTTTAAATTCTCCGGATGTCATCTACAACCCCGTATGACATAATATGATTTCTCAGTTAAAAGCGAAAGGGAAAAAATATGAAACAAACAAGAGAAATAGAAGGGAGAAGGTAGAAATCAACCTGCCAGTAAGTGTTTCTATAGTTTGAAGTTAATGTTGTTACAATTGTCTTTTGGTTGCTTGAGAATAACAAGTCTTTGTGTTTTAATTGTAGTTTATTTTTTGTCCGTATTTGATTGTGCTTCTCATTTGTTAAACGGTTGGTAAGGAACGTAGACTAATTTTTGAGTATCAAAATTGTGTAACACTGTTACCGTTTTTGGTTTTCGAAGCTCCCTATGGTTGTATTTTTTTTATTATTAGTATGTGAAGTACTTTTGGCTAAAGGACAATTTTTAGTGTAAAGGAAGAAATTCAGGGGTCCACTATCATTTCATGTTTTACACTAAACTTTGTCCTTTTGGCTAATTTTTTTGCCTCTTGTCCTTTTGGCATAATTTTTTGTTCTTTTTGTCCTTCACAATATTTTCCTGATTAATATTTTCTCTAACTTCTACATAAATTTCATGAAATTTAAATTCAGCATCAAAATGAAAATCTTATTGGTTTAACTTTGTGGTATTCAAAAGTTAAACCAATCAATTTGCTTTATATAAGTAGGAAGAAAATTTAAATTTCATTTGAAGTATTTGAAAGTCAAATTTTGAATTTTGTAAAGATGAATTTAGAAATTTAGGGATTTTACCTTGATTAGATGGTTAGAGAGAGCCTTAGAAAAAAATGATAAAATTGTTTGTTTTGTTCGAGCCTGAAGGTAATTTTGTAGTTTGTATGGTGTATACGATTTAGCAAAATTTTGGGTGTGTAATAACTTACAATGTATGAATAAAATTTACCATCTGCTTTTTATCTCAAAACTCAAGAAAGATTGATTATGTGTTATAGAAAGTCTTCAGAGTGTCAACTAAAATTTTATACAACATGCCTTCCACATCAATCATAAAATTTACTTTTTATTACTTGAATCAAATCTTTGTTTTCCTAAAATATAAAACACATGCTAACTAACAGTTGTCTAAAACAAAATGCAAGTAACACAACAAAATAAATTTAGCATTTTAGAATGCAAATGACATTGGTATGGCATAGACAATCTACTTCTACACGTGTAATAATTTTGTTTTCTACATCGAATAGATTAATAAATTTTAATGACTTAAAAGAGTTTGAACTTAATTTGTAATGATTATAAATTTAAAACAAATATGGGAAAATTAAATTTTATTTTGCTAAAAATTTTATTGTAATAAATTGAATTAAATTAATGAATCTTTTTGAGCGATACATTGAACTCAAATAATTTATTCTAATTGAATATGAAATATTTTGAATCACAACACCAAATAGACCATTTCGTAACAGTTTTTGTGCTTCATTTTCTAGCAGTTATTATTGTGATATTATGTTCACAGTTATTTCTGTAATACACCTTATTTGCAAATGCTTCAAAAAAATGGATAGTAATTTCAATTTTATCCCTACTTCTTATGCTTATCCATCCTCTTTATTAGTTCGTAAATCAAATTAGACATTTTTGTCTTATCACCGCCTCCACTCCTCTACCTAAAATTTGAGCCACCTTCATCAACGTCTCCGCTTCTACCACAAATTTAAGTGGCCTTCATCAATCTGTCCACTTATGCATCATTACGAACAAGGTATGTTTAACTTTTTAATCTTTGGTTTAATCTAGCAAACTGAGAGATAGCTCTACATCCATGGCTGCCTTCAAAATTTCTCTTAATCCAATATTTGATGATAATCATGGTCAGAATGGGGGAATTTCTTCTTCTTCTTCCCTATCTCTCTTCCCCCTATTCCTAGTCTCAACCCTGGTTTTCCTCTATCATCTTTTGTTTTCATTGCTGATGAGGAAGGATTCACATTAGTGAAAAATCGCAAGAAATCAATGTGATTTGATTCAAGATCTATTGTTCCCGCACAATTCATAGGGGAATAGGAAGAGGATTCCCCTCTAAATCAAATTAGAAACCCTATTCAACATCCAAAGGAAATCATTTCCAGCCCAAGAATCAAAATAAAAGCTCTCAAGGATAGGGACAGTCATCAAAGATGAAATTGTCAGATGGCACAAAGCCTTCTTTTCGGGCTGATTTGGTGAAAAATGATGGACAGAGTTCTGATTTCAATTTGACATACATTGCTCATGTTGATATCAGAGCAGTGAGAAGATAATTGTGGTAAGTGAAGAGATCAACAAAAGAACAGAAAAAATGAGGATTTTCAGTGGTCGCCTATGTATTTGGTAAGGGACTGCCTTATCATCATTTCAGGGCATTTGTCGCACGTACTTGGAATCCTAATGGATTTTTTGAGATCTTCACTCGGGACAATGGATTTTTCATAATCAGATTCTCAAATCTTGAAGATAGTGAGAAACTATTAAGAGGGGGGCCTTACTTCATTAATGGCAAGCTTATCATTCTTAAAAAATGGAGCAAGAAATTGGTTCTTGATCATGATCTATTGAGCATAATGCCTGCTTGGATCAGGCTTCCTGAATTAATTCTTTGGCTATGGGACAAGGAAGCCTTTAGTGATATAGCTAACATAGTGGGTATCCAATAAAATTGGATAGCAAACCGCTAAAGAAACTCATTTAAGCTATGCACACATTCCTGTTAAAGTTAGTGCAGGTGCAGATTTACCCAATGAAGTCTCCATTTTTATGTACGATGGGGAAATCATCACACAGTAAATTTCATATGAATGGTTACCAGCTAGAAGTAAAGACTGTAAATGTTTTGGCCATTCTCTGGAAATTGTTTAAGCAAAAAAAGAAAGGAGAGAAAAGCCAAACGATTTCACAAACCCAGTTAATACTTCAAATATTAACAATTCTGGTAATCAACCGGTTGAAACATCTTAAAATCTATTCAAATCAGCAAGTATTTCCCCCATTAATAGTGAAGAAGATATGAATGTTGACTATGTCTTAATATCCACCAGAAAATTGGGTAATTCTGATCTAAATTGTAATGTTCATAGTCATCAAGAACTTGTAAGTATTTGTGATAACTTGCAATCCAGTATTTCTCTGAGAAAAACCGAGGAAACCCATAAGGATATTCCCTCGGTATTGAAACAAAATACTTTACCTATCAGCAGTATTCAAGAAAAGGCAGATGGGGTCTCAATTGTACAGGTTAACTGTGTCATGCTTCTTTCTGCAAATCCAATTTACACGGATGCATCTCTGTTAGCCAATGGTCTTGCTCCTTCTAAGAACTTTACTGTTACTACTGATGATATTCATAGTGCAGTAAACAATATTGTTTCTGCTTCACAATCCACAATACAGATTAAAAGAAAAAAAGAAGCAAAGGACCAAAAGTCTAACAGATATTGTCTCTACTAAAGAAACTGGATGCAAGGGATCATGATTTCAGGAAAAAGTACATAGATAAAAATGCCAAATGGGGAAAACAACTTAAAACCACAAAAAACATTAGCTTCAAAAAAGTGGCAAGTAGGTGGAGATTAAAGCAGATAATAGCAAACACAGTGATCCACCGTAGCTGTGCTATATTTTTGGATTGTATCATATTTTTTTAATTCTTTTATGGATATTATATCATGGAATATAAGGAGGCTCAATTCCTTTGAAAGGTAGCTTGAGCTTTCAAATTTTTTGAACAAATACAAACCAAATACTATTGGTTTGTTTGAGCATAAGTTAAATGATTAGAAATTAGTTGATCTGCAAACTAGAAGACTTTCAAATTAGAATATTATCAACGGTAATATAATGGGAGGCAATGGAAGAATTATGGTTTTACATAATCCTAACATATGGTCTCTTGTTAGTTTTTTTTAGGGTGCTACTATTCACACCCCGGTTTGCACATCCGGCCACCTTTATAATTTAATATAGATGAATATTTTTTATATTTTTCTGGCTACCATATATTATTCCTTCACTCAGTTATTTACCAGCGTACTTCTCCTGAAAATACATACTTTTTTACAATTTCAAACCCTAAACCCTTACAAAAGCATATGTTCTTTTTTGCCTAATAGAGATAGAAGATGAAGATAAAAAAAAGTTAGAATTGATTGATTTTTATTGTTTTATATTATAATATAGAACATGTTGTTAGGTTTTTTTTAATGGTTAGGGTTTCCCATTGCGTTTTAGGATATTTTTTCCGCTCTATTGGAAATTTCAAGCTTGGAGGACATTAAATTTGAGGACGTTGTAATAGAGAATGACAATGTAAGTTTTGACTTGTAGGGTTTTTATCCGTATAACTTATGTATCTTATTTTACAAATTAATACATTAATTATTATTATTTTTACCGTTTGATAGTTGGAGTAATTTGAATGATGATAAATTGGACAATAAACATGATCGTTGTAATAATGTGATGCAAGATGTTCGATCAAATGACTCAAAAGACATAAATGTTGATTTAACGAATCATTTCACAACTGATGAAGTAAGTACTCATTTATCAAAATTAAAATTGCTAATGTGATTATGAAAATGGATAATTAAATCATTTCACAACCGACGAAGTAAGGGAGGAAGGAAGCACTCGTGTAGAGGAAGGAGCTGGTAGCCTCTACACTTTTTGGTTATTAATTTAGACGATGGCCAGAAGAGGAAATTTAAACTATTTGGGGGTGCTTTTAATTTTGGTGGCTAGAAGTGTAAATAGGGGTGTGAATAGTAGCACCTTTTTTTTATTGATTTACAATATATTCATTACATGTTTAAAAATAAAGTTGGCCTATTATTAAAGATCACATTTATTTATGCTTCCAATTTTGAAGATGATAGATTAAAGTTGTGGAATTGTATTGAGCAGTTTAGCCATTCTATTAACAGACCTTGGATTTTAATTGGTGACTTTAATACTGTATTTCACAGTCATTAAAAAAAGGTGGCAACCTTGTCCTTTTTGAAAGGAAATGGTTGCCAAATTTATTTTAAAATATGGGTTAACTGAACCCCCTATACTTCGTAATTAATTCACTTAGAAATCAAGTGAATTCAGGAAAATTCACTGTAAACTTGAAAGATTTTTATTCAACTAAGATTTTATTAATCTCTTTTCTAATGAATGCAGCACTTTACCCCAAAATTCTAGTGACCATATACCCATTCGTGTTTCATTGTTGTTTAATAAAAGTGGAGTATTTAACTCCCCTTTTAGGTTCGTTAATGGGTGGGTTTATGAGGATAACTATAAAGTGGTTGTTACTAGCAGTTTTAATAATAACTTATTATATGGCACAGCTCAATATAAATTTAACAAAACTATAGATTTTTAAATCAAATCTTAACAAGTGGAATAATTCTAGGAGGAAAAATGATAGTAAAGCAATCAAGGATGAGTGTGAAAGACTCCAAAATGATTTAGATGAAAACTGCTCAGGCAAGGTTAAGGCTGACTCTTTTTTTAATGCACATGACAACATTGTTAATGCTCTTTATGTTAATTCTACCAATCTTAGACAGAAGGCCAAGATAGACTGGTTAACTTTAAGAGATAAAGGTAGCAAGTTTTTTTATACTATGATGTCTAATAGAAGAAATATAAATGATATTGGTAAACTTATTGAAACTAATGGCAAAATAATTAATGAGGCCTCTCTCATTGAGAAAGAGGCTATTAATTATTTTATCTCATTATATAACTCTTCTAATTATTCTTATATACTTCCCAAAATTGAATTTAAGTATATTGTTAACTGTAATTGTTATGATATTCTTTTAGCTCCTGTCAGACAAGAAGATGTTAAAAATATCATTTTTAATGCAAATATTGATAAGAGTCTTGGACTAGATGGGCTTGGTGCTAAGTTTTATAAAACACATTGGGTTAAAATGCAAAATTCTTTGTGTGATTCTATCTCTGAATTTTTTTAATTTTGGAAAACTGTTGAAAAACACAAATCACGCATTTTTAACCCTGGTTCTTGAAACTGAAACACCTTTTGGATTAGAAGATTATAGGCCAATTGCTTGTTGCAATTTTATTTATAAGATCATTTCTTCTCTTCTTTGCAATAGATTGAAATTTTATCTTAAATTTATCATTTTTGAAAATCAAAGTGCTTTTATTCCTCAGAGGTTAATATCTGAAAATTCTTTATTATCTCATAAGTTAATAAGAAATTTCAATATCAAAAATAAAAACCTCATGTGTATCAAAATTGATCTGCGTAAAGCATTTGATAAAATTAATAGAAATTTATCATATATATTCCGCAAAAAAATTGATTTAATGATAAATTCTATGTTTTAATTAAAGAATGTATCAGCAATGCAACTTATTCTGTAATGATTAATGGGTCCTCAGAAGATTTTATTCACAACAATAGAGGAATTAGGCAAGGTGATCCTTTGCCACCTTGCCTATTCTCAATTGTTATGGAATACTTTTCCAAGCAAATGGAAATTGAATTGATAAAAGGAAACATTAAACCCATTAACAGAAATAAACCACATATTACACACTTATTATATGTTGATGACTTGCTTTTGTTTTTGAAAGCTGAGATGAAAAGTGCAGATGCTATTAGAAAAATTCTGAAAAATATGGAAGATATGTTGGTCTTGTTGTTAATTCTAATAAAAGCAAGATATATTTTTAGTAAGGAAGCTTTGCACAAAGAAGAAATTCTTAATCTCTTGAAGTTTAAAGAAGGAAAATTTCTTGTCAAATATCTTTGCCTTCCATTAAGTATAAATCAGATCAGTGAGATAGACTGTTGAATATTATTTAACATTATTCATAGTAAATTAGATGGATGGTCTAGCAAATTACTGTTTTTGGCTGATAGAATGGAACTCACACATACTGTCATCACTACAGTTATCATATATCGGATTCAATCACACAACATCCTTGTTACTGCTATTCATAAAATTGAAAAAATGTGTGCAAATTTTATTTGGAAAGGAAAACAACACAAAATTGCATGGGACACTACAACAGAAATAGTCTTTTATAACGGCATATAGCCGCTATTAAACAATACTATAGCGGCCCGAAAAGCACTGTATATCGACATGTTATAAAAACAACTAAATAATTATAACTCAGAAACGGCCGCTATAAAAGTGTATGATTTTATAGAGGATATGCCGTTATGATATGAAAGGATAGTACCTCTCTATAGCTGCTATTAAACATGTCATTCTTCATGAAAATGGCGAATTTCTATAACAGTGTATTGTTGCTATAAAATATTAATTCAATATCGGGTTTATCGTGCTATAAACCAATAGGATAGCATTTCTAAATCCTTTTATAGCCTATATATGCCACTATAAAATACGTAGATATAACACCTATTCGATGACCATCAAATTATGCTATAAATATATAGATATAACACTACTGAAGTGGAAAGCTCAACTTATACCGAATAAAATATTCTCAAATTGAAACAATGCTAATAAACCAAGGAAAGCAAAAGGCAGTGACAAACAAAAGTGAAAAAATGATATCTAACCCCTTGGAAAAGAAACCAAAGAGTAGTCACTGTAGCAAGAATCCCCCTTGACAATAACACATAAACTTGCATGTAAAATAAAGATTCCATTGCACCACCCTCCAAACGCTGTAACTCTCTTTTGTTGGTATTAGGTACAATGTAAGGTTATCATAATAAAACTAAAATAAATCCAAAATTATAAACTAAGATAAGAACCTTCAGATTAACCCCAAGGAAGTTAAAAA
Organism: Allium sativum; assembly: GCA_030737875.1. Taxonomy (NCBI): domain Eukaryota; kingdom Viridiplantae; phylum Streptophyta; class Magnoliopsida; order Asparagales; family Amaryllidaceae; genus Allium; species Allium sativum. Next base: position 231,956,519 of record CM060924.1, on the reverse strand, counting down.
TATGAAAATAATTACGGTTATTTAACTTTCCTAATAGGGCATTTAGATTTAGGTTACACAATACAAGTCAAACTTTGCAGAAGTCGAATGTTGAAATATGAAAGACACCTTATCTAGATTGGTAAGCCTCCATATTACTATTGTACACCCTGTGACACCTAATGATCTTATTTCAATATATAACAAGAGTAAGTTTTGTTATTCTAAGTAAGTCAGAAGCCGCAAAGCAAACAGCAATTACTATTTGAGTAATTGCAAATCAGTATATGATAGGAGAAGAAGAAGGCAGTACCGTGCAATTACAGTCCGGCTGCGTTTATTTTGCCCGAGTCCAGTAGTCGATACTGTTCCCTTAAAGCAATATTGCTCTCCCACTGACGCAGAGGAGATGATCAGCAATTCGCCTCCCAAGGTTAAACGGAACTTACTCCGCGATGTTGCGCTACAATCGCAGAGCGACGACGAACGCAAGGTAGGTATTTAACTGCAGAACAGAGTTATGTAGGTTGGAGAAAAAGAGGAGAGAAGATCAGAAAATAACCAGTGCTCGATTTGGTTTTCGCAGGCCCTTATATAAGCGGCAAAGAGGCATCTTTTCAGGAATAGGGGCTCCTGTTTGAATTGCAACGGCCGTGACTGATGGAAAGGTTGCGACCCTTTACCAACAGATATTTCCGTTAGCGTTTGCGTGGCCGAATTCAAAAAACAACCGTTTTGTTGTGCAACGAGCCCATCCGCATCCGGAGGCCCAATCGATCACGAGACCCCAAGAGCCCCAAGGCCCTTCTTTTGTAATAACATATCATCCCTTAATATAAGTAGTGGCATAGATGCTAGTTTTTCCCCGATGTAGGACTAAATGATTTTGGCAAAATTTGCCTTAACCATTTATTCATTCTTCCAACAATCCCCCACATGAATGAGTGGTTATATGATATGTTCTTAAAATGGCGAAACATTTATCATATCGGTAAAAGTAGCATAAAGGCCTTGAACTTTTCCTAGTGTTTTATCGTTATAACTAACTGGCGAATCAGTGGACTAGACTGTCTTTGAACTGTAAGCCGTTTGTGTAAGTCTATAAAGATAACACATGATAAATGTTCTTTTTTAACTCCTTGGTTCTCTGTTTGTGTTCGTTTTTTCCATGAACACCACCTCGGTTTCATGAGTGCTTGAAGAATTCGACCTTACAATTCTTCTTGAAGCGGCGCCTTCGCACTCACATAGGTGATTCTATAAAGAGTATCCCGTAATACCCCACTTGGTTCTTTATAACACCACAGTATAGACATCATTAAAAGCCAAGCTTATCCTATTTTCCGATGGGTTGTGCACTGACTTATCATAGGAATGGCTTTTAATTTACAGTGCCGTCAAGTTTATCTTAAACTTAGTTGTCCCTTTGAACCTAGATCTTGGGATCTCCAGTCAACTAGGTAGGGTTTTCATTTTAGAAAACTTTCAGTTAACAGGTCTTAAGCCCATTCCCATCGATAAGATTTGAACTTTCTCTCTCGGCAAACCTTTTGTTAGTGGATTGTAACAACCCGATTTCTGGTGATTACCTATTATATTAAATTACAACGAAGATTATAATTTGATATATTAATTGGTAATAAATTGGGATTTTAAAATATTCATTTGGGGAATAACTAATAAATCTAAGAAATTTTGGAGAAATAAAGTTTTAAATACTTTATTGGTGATTTGGAATGGGAGTAAACAAAGATGATAATCTATTTGAGTGAAATTGTTAACATTGGGATTATATTCAAATAATGGTCTTTGGTTGCAAAATAGAAGGACAAATGAGAAGTGAATGAATTTTAAAGATGTAATTTTATGTGAAATTGATGTTTTATTTTTTTTAAAGTGTTAAAACACTTTTGTGTAAGTTTTAAAAGTGAAAAATAATTCATATATGATGAAAATATGTCACATTATTGATTTTTGGGCCCTAAATGACAATATTGTCAAATCTTGTTTAAATAAAGGATTTAGAATTTAATTTAATTTTTTTGTGGAAAATAAAATTTTGTTGTTGTTAACGTGTTCGTTTTGCTAAAATAACATAATGCAATTTAGTTCATTCAAAAAGGAGTTGAAATGAATGAATTATGTACAAATGAGTGAACATACTCATATAATAACTAAAATTGGTTAAGTGTGGGAAATGGGCTATTTGGGTATGTTAAGATCCATTAACCCATCACTATAAGCTTCTGAGTTAAGTGGTACGTTCATTCTTCTTCGAGAAAACGTTTTAGAGAAAAAAAACTCCAAATGGGCAAAACAATGGCCAAAACCTTAGCTATTGTAAAAATCCTAATAAATCAAATAAAATCCCAAAAATTCTCAAATTCAGATATATTATTTCTAACACATTCCAGCACCTTCTCTCCAATTTTCGTGGCAATTGGTTTAGGTTTGAGGTGTCAAACATCATCTTTCTTCAAGTAATTTTCGGGTTAAATCTGGGCTGAAAACGCAGGTTAGTAGGAAATTCATAAATAATTGTAGAAAAATCAAAAATTCTGAAATTTGGATATGTTTCTCTCAACTCATATCCCCACCTTCAGGTAAAATTTCGTTCGAAAATATGCAGGCTTGCTATATTAATTTCTCCCTGTACTAGATATGAAAATCTGACATGTTTGATTGAATTGGCTTGCATGTCTTTTCCCTTGTTTCTTCAAGGTTTTGGTAGGATGAAAGCTTCAATTGTTGTCAAATTCTTGGTAGTTCTTGCTGGCAATCAAGGTGAGTTTAACTCATGCTTCTAATATCATTAATGGTTTTGTGCTTTGTTTTGTTAATATGTAAAGAAATATGTAGTTTTATCATCTTGTTGTATATGCTGTGCAAACACAGCGAAGGCTCAACTTTGAGCCACCGCAATTTCTTTGATTTGCAATAAATTACGCCCAATTTTTGACATATTGTACTATTTGGGCTGTATTATATTCCTGCAAATTTTCATTGAATTTTGGATTATTTTGATATTGCAAATCGTTGCTTGAAATCAGCCAAAATTATTTTCTGTTTTATTTGCTAAAAAGTGCTATGTTCGAAAAATTATAACTTTTTTAGTTTGCAACGAATTGATCCCAATTTTTAATATGTTATGGTCCATATGCTAAAATTTGTTGGAGCAAAGTTTCATTAATTTCTGATCTGTTTTGATATGCTAAACATATCTCCAAAGTTAGCTAAAAACTAGATTTTTTTAGCATAATTCATTTGTGCCCAAAAAGTGTCAACTTTGAAGATGTGTATCTTTTTCGTTTCACAGCGAAATGCTGTCAAATTTTAGTATGATTTTGTACATATAAAAAAGTTTAGTATTACAAAATTTAATTAATTTCTGGGTTGTTTTGATATGCTAAACATATCTTCAAAATTGGCTAAAAACTAGATTTTTAGCATAATTCATTTGTGTCTGAAAAGAGCAATTTTTGTAAATGTGTATCTTCTTCGTTTTACATCGAAATATTATAAAATTTTAGTATGTTGTTGTCCATGTGCTAAAAGCTCATTTTCATGAATTTTGGCATATAAGAATGAGAATTAAATGATTTAGTAAAAATACGTGGTATGGGACATGTGTTTTTACTTTATCGCTTAATATCGGACTTGTATGATCGAAACTCTTTTCATGCGATGTTATGATGATTATGAATTTATGATGTTTTGGTGTTTATGATGGATTTTTACTTGTCGATGGGATGAGACAAGATTAAATTGACACTTAGTACTCGTCGGAAAGAGAGATATGAGACGAGTTTGGTATATTTACGCTCGCCGATGAGATAAGGCAGTGTATATTTGATGATGTTTATAATGTTTTCTAATGTGGCAACGACTGGCGGCTAGTAAACCATTAGGTGCAAACGTATGGTATGGGACATACGTTGACGCCTTATGGGTTCCTATCCGAGAGGTTGAGACACATTCAAGATGATTACTAGTAATATAACCGAGTACTCGATTGGAGTCATCATGATGTTTACGACTATAGCCATCACGATGATCATGATGTTTGTGACTCCAATCACCATGATGTTTATTACTCGGGTTTTCGTGACTCAGGGGCATCACGATGTTCTCGGCTATAGTCATGATGATGATGATGATGTTTGTGTCCCTAGTCATCACGATGTATGGTACTGAAAAGTATAGTACTAGTCAAGATGTAATGCACGTGCAGTTTCTCATGATGTTTTAAATGTTTCGATTTCCCCCCTACATGATGATGTTTATTACTACCTTGAAAAAGTTGAAGGCTTAATTAAATTGATGGTTTCATGATGATTTCAAAATAGAAGTTTTGTACTCTATGCAAGTTCTATTATGATGCTTTCTATATATATAAAAAATGAGTTTGAGATTTCAAATGGATTTAAGGTGTGTTTAGATTTATACTGGTCAGATGAGGTATAAATGGTTATGAAGATTCTTTTATGTTGAGTTTTAATGATGGATTTATGATGTATTTATATTCATACCGATGAGATGAGGTATAAATGGTTATGAAGATTCTTATATGTCGGGTTTTAATAATAGACTTATGGTGTAATTATATTCATATAGTTGAGATGAGTTGTCAATGGTTATGAGATTCTTATATATTGAATTTTAACGATGGGTTTATGATGTATTTATATTCATATCGATGAGAGGAGATATGGATAAGTATGATGCTTCTTTTATGATTGAGTTTTATATTTCCCTTGATGATACTTGAGAATATGCCGATGAGATGAGGCATATTCATTACATTTGTTATTATGTGTGAAGAATATTGTTTCTTGATATATATAGATGTCTTGATGTTTTCTTCTAGAAAGATATTTAGTTCTTTTGAAGTATTTATCCACATTCCATAAGGCGAAAGCGAGTTTGATTGAGTCATACTTGTAAGATTCTGCTAGTTGAAATCTATTTTATTAAGTATCGATTATATCACTTGAGTATGAGCATATATATCCTAGATAGTTCTTACTTTTCTCTAGAGCATATATTATTCCTTCTGATGAGGTGAATCATTGTTATGGAATGATATCCTTCGAGTAAAAGGGAACCATATCTTTTCCTTACTACTCATTACCAATTGCTCTATTTAACCGATGAATTTGGCTAGCCTGACCCGCGTGTTTTCACTCGGGTCAGACCGAGTTTGTTTCAGGTATCAGTCTCCCTTTTGGCTCTTAGCTATTTCATGGCACATCTTTGTGAGATCGAGTCTTTCTCTTGGGATTGGTAGCTTACTTATGAGATGTTAACGAGTTGTTTTTGTTTGCCTCATGCATAATGAGTGGTCTTTATACCAATTCATTGTATTATTCATATTGTATTTAGATGTATCAATGTATATGTAAATGTAAGTATATTTGCAACTGTTCTGTGGTGATATGGATATCCATTTAGGTGCGGTATTTTGTTCTGATAGATCCATAGCCATCTATAGCTTGTTTTAATTCTTTATTGGATATGTCGATCCACTTAAGTTAAAACAAAAATAGACAATAATTGTCGACATGTCCAGTAGATAGTTAAGACAAGGTTATAGTTGGTCGCCCCCAACAAGCCCTATTCTCCGCATTAGTAGATGGAATTACTTTGTAATTCTCTTTGTTAATGTGGGTATCGGGGTGGGGCGTTATAACATGGTATCAGAGCGGGGATTCGGAACAAAATACGATAAACACAGAACAAAAACATATATAACGATACATCCCAATATAATATGGGTATTACTAATCCCTCATCTTTGGGTTCTTGTCCTTCTTTGATTCGCTTGGTTGATAGTTTGGGATATGCCTAGAAATATATTTATTACATAATATCCCAAATTAAGTTTTGACGTCATATCTTAGGGATAATTTGATGGAATTATTCTTCCGAGCTTGTCAATCATCCATATCCAAGAAGCTAGGGATGATCTTTGATGTTTTATCTCGAGATGTCTGAGAATTGTGAATTCGATTAAGAGAATCCGCAACATTTGATTTGATTTAGAAATCAAAGGATGTATTCTTTATGATTTATCTTTTCATGCGTATTAGCATGAAAATTTTCTATCTAGACCTTTCTAGAATTTTTTTTTCATATTGAGATGAGTGGCTTGAGTATTGCTAAAACCCCACTCGACGTTCCATAAGATACTAAATTTATATACCCTTATCCTTTTGATATGTATTCTTATTTTAGTAATGTTTCTTGTAACTCCGCAACCCTTGAGCTCACTCTTATGTGTTGGGATAGTGATGTTAAATATTTCGAGTTTCATTCATGATGGCCTTGTGGTTAGAATTCATTTGAGTGTATTACCCACCGGTCAGCTGAATGATGTGTTGTCCTCGTTTCCATCTCCTAAGTCTGTTTTCGTTCATTCTTTACAGAGAATGTCCACTAGGGAAATGAGAGAATAGATTGAATTGTTCGTTTGAGACATTTTAGATATCCTTCGAGATGTTGCCCTCATATTTTTATATGTGGATGTGCTTCATAACATTACTTCGCTTGGAATAATGATCTTCGTATTTGGGTCATGTCTTCTCTTTTGAAGTCGATGCTTAGCTCTTATTTTATCATTCATAGGCCTCTTTCGTTATGCAAGAGGTGTTAGGTTGTTACTCTTGCTTGAATTTATGCCGCCTTCCATAGACTATGAGTCACGGGAGATAACATGGTTTGTGCTATATCTCATACTCAAGAGATCCTCCTAGTGGTTAGTTATACAATGCAAATGACGAACATTCTAGTTATTCTAACAATTTTTGAATTGAGTATTTCAAGAATATCTCGACGATTTCTCTTTGTGTTTTTAATTTTTGAGATAAGAGATGAATTGATAACTATAAGAAAGAATTTCTTTTATAGAAAAAGATTTTCTTTCGTGTTAGGTAGTCGATCGAGTGTTTTAGAATTTTGGTCAATGCACCTGATCAACGTTATCGATAGGAATTTCCTAAACGATAGGATGAGACAATCAGACATGATAAATAGACTTCATAAGATTTTAAAAATATCATATCTTAAAAGATCAAATTGAACGACTTATGTATTGTTAGGAACTTTGAAATGTGAGATCTTTATTTTTGGGATAGACTCAAAAGAATTATATGTGGAACTAATCTTATAACGTAAGAGAATATAAGAATTAAAAATTACTTCTAATTGAGAAGTCATATTAAAAGATCAAGGATTTTTATAATAAAGAAAGATTGAGATTTTGTTTTTCTAAGTAATGAATTCTTGAAAGAAAAAAAAATTGAAGTCTATATCCATTTTTGGATACCTTGATTCTTTGTTCTTCTATTTCCTTAGAGAAATAATCTAATGACTTGCATTTTTACGGTCGTTGAGGTTAATGGTTTACAAAAGAACCATGTAGTAACCCGGATTTTGAGCGACTTTGGTTATCGACGTAAGCTCGACGTCGATAACCAAAACATCGAAAAATCCCGGTTGTTAATGAAAGAAATTAGAGGGTGAGAATAGATAAGATAGAAACTTAGAATAGAAGAAGAAGAAGAAGAAGAAGAAGAACATATAACATCATCAGAGTAACACGAATCTCACAGCGGAACGAATAAAATATAACATAACTTTTGAAATACAAAGTTATAACTGTATATACATACCATTTCAGAGTACAACACATAACATCACAGCGGAATAAATAATAGCTATCGACTGCTGAAGCCTCCTGCTCCAAGCTCTTCAAGTATACCTGTAAATCCTGACTACTTGACTGCCCGTACAAATTTAGGCACCCAAGAGTTTAGGGAAAACAAAACAAACTCTGGGTCAGTCATGTGACTGGTGTGAGTAAACTCAAATCATTTAAAACAGGTATATGATATCTCATAAGACCACGCCGTGAATACGGAACGGGTTTTTACCTTATGAGAATCCAAACATCTTTATAAAGCAATATCATTCTGATATTATAATAATGTCTAAGTACAAATACATATCAATCTAGCAGAAACGCTTGCATCTCACGTTACTACATATATAGTATACAATCAAAAGCGCAAGCACGTATTGGGTAATGGATTTCCAACTATGACGAGGTATGGAACCACCTTCCGATCAGTGTACTCTAGGAACAATACACTGGAGTTCAGCAAGAACATCTTGCAACTCAGCCACACATGACCGACCACTCATTTCGCTTGAGTGTATCGAATGTACATCACCAATGGTTGGGATCAGCAACCGTTCCCGTATATATATGGGACAACATTGATAGATTTAAGAAACAAATGAATATTCACTAGATAGGTGATTATACACCCTACTTCGGTGCGACCGACTTAGCCATGCTGCCTGCCCGATTTCTGTCATTTACCGGATGTGAGGCTAGAAGCTACGCTTTGTCATCACAATAGATTCACTTCGAATGCCACATTGTCAGATCCATCGAAAATCACTAATTGACGTCTACAACAATACATTACGTGTCAGCTAAAAGAAGTTTCCTTCTCCGCTTCCACTCTTGGTACGGTTGAAGAAATCAATGTACGTGACCCTTCTGGAAATACTCTGTCAGACATCCATCTTCATTCACTTAGAAATGTCACATCGTCATACCCGCCAAATCACAAATTGACTTATCCAAAAATAACACGGGTATACAGCTAAGAGAAACGAATTCCTCCGCCACCAAACGTGAATACGTTTGAACAGATCAACTTACGCGATCCATTGGATATACTCTGTCAGACCTTCGTCCATACAAGTTGTCCTGGGACTGGACAAACCGAAGGCACTATTCTGTAAACAGGATAGCCCTTGCATTTTACTCCGTCTTCAATTTCTTTGGAATATATGATTCGCGACGCTTATGCCAATACAGAGTGGTTATTTGGATAATAATCCAACCGGTCTCTCCATATTAACAACGTTAAAGTGGTCAAAACTTCGATAGTCTGTGAGTTAACTATCAAAGAAAAACAAGTGTGCAAACAATGATATTATTTCCAGATGGAAATTATATCGATCAAAATCATTTAACATTAATCTCTTTAATTGATTTATTTACTTATCTCCTGTTTCCCTATATTCTAAATTCTTATTTTCTTTTATCAGAAAACATTTCTGATTCTCGTTTGGAAAACATTTCCAAATCTCCTTTACGATCAAACCTTACCATTTCTTAGTTAAGAAGGAAGTCACTCAAGTTGGGGTATAATTACCTCTCAGACCTTAACTGAACAACGTTATAACTTCAAAATGGTCAAAGTTTATCTTTTAATCTTTAACAACTTCTTTACGCCTTTCTCGGATCCAATCTTACTAATCCACTTCTATATTTAAAACATTGGTTATAACGATAACGTTATAATCCCTACTTTCGAATTATCTAACTTTAATTATAACTTCTATTCTTATTAGTGAATAATTAACCTAACACTTATTTATTTATAAATAAATAAATCTCTATTTAAACACTGGAAAGTATAAGTACTTTCCCGAATTCGATATAATCGAATTTGCCGATTAACTCTCTTCGAGAAATCTCTATTTGATTAACTCTTCTTCGAATAACCTATATTCGATTAATTCCTATTGAATAACTAATATTCGATTAAACTCCATTCGCTTGACTCTAGATCGCAGCGATCACAATGGTTACGCCTGATTCCCTCAGGAAACATCCCACTGCCTTAGGCTATTGACAGCCCTGCGAAATACGCTAGCAGTCGTACGAAATGGCATCTTATTTATTTTAACTCCGACTTATTAACCCTATTTCAATTTGACTTTATTTTCGAATAACTATATTCGATAACTTCTTTCGAATCAACTAGATTCGATAACTTCTTTCAAATAAACTAGATTCGAAAACTCTTTGAATAAACTAGATTTGATAACTCATCTTGATTAACTCAACTGATTTACTCTAACTGGTTAACCCTACCTGATTAACTCTACTCGATTAACTCGACTTGATTACTCGACTTACTTAACCCAACTGGTTAACTCGACTTACTAATTCAACTCGATTAACCTAGCTTGATTTACTTGGCTTGACTAACTTAACTTATTCACTTCGATTAACTTAACTAATCCACTTAGTTTAACTTAACTAATCCACTTAGTTTAACTTAACTAATTCATTTCAATTAACTTAACCAATTCACTTTGATTTAGTTCTATTTATTTATCAAATAAATATTCCTTTGATTTAATCCTATTTATTTATCAAATAAATATTCCCTTTAATTCTATTTATTCTAACAAATAAATAAATCCTTTCTTATCTATTTGTAAATGTTCCACAAATATTTCTCTTTCTATTTGATTTGTAAATGGTTTACAAATCTTTCTCTTTCTATTTGATTTGTAAATGGTTTACAAATATTTCTCTTTTTATTTCATTCTTGAAAATATTCTATCTCCTTAAATTCCCGGAAAAATTCGCCATAACCTCCTTTGTAACGGGAGCATCGGGAAAATCCCCAAACCGCTACACAAGCCTTTTCCATTCAAAAAGAAAATGATTTGCAGTTATTTCCTTTTTGAATATCTCCTTTTTATTTCTAAGTAAATAATCCATATTTAATATTTTATTTATTAATCAAATAAATAATCCATGTTATAATATCTTATCTATTTGTAAATAAATAATTCACTTTATAAATATTCCATTTATAAAGGGCTTTCCTTCGTTTAATATTTCCACTTAAACGTATTTTCTATTTATAAATATTCTCTTTTATAAAATCCTCTTGATTTTATAAATATTCTCTTTTCAGTATTCCGGTATGTCACGGTGTTCAATCATATCAAATCACGATGTTCAATATCGTCCATACACACACAATCAACAACGGGTCATAATTCACATCATATATCAAAATATATGAAAAATAATAAAATAACTGTTGAGGAATCCAGTCGGATTCCTCCAACCTGTTTCCCTGCATCCACAGATGTAACATAATAAAATCAACATCACTTTCAGTTCTATATGATATATTCTGTTAAACAGAATCAATATAGAAATTCAACTAACTGACTAGCAGTTTAATCAAACAGTCAACACACAGTCAAACAGACAATTTTAACAGTTCTAACAATACAACATGAAATTATAAACTGTTCAGAGTTAGTGAGATTTACTCACAGTTGCGCGTTAGCCATTAAATGGGTTTGCGTTATTTGATTCAGTCATACAATTTATTTCGCCATAAATTGTAACGTGCTCCAATCGACTCGCGGTCAGTCTCATTGTGTTCGTCCCGTCCATACGATCCCAACGCAACTTACGGTTCTCGATTCTGACCTCGTATGACCAAGTTATACGATTGTAAAGTTAATACACTTTTAACTTAAATATGAACTTGGATTTTTAAAATAAACATGGGCCTTTACCCATTTCTTTTCCTTGGCCCAACCACCCTTGAACAAGCCCACCCGAACCCTTCATTACCAAAACCCGCATCTTCTTCTTCTAGGATTCTCAAACCGACCTCATCAACCCAAACCCATCACGTTCCTTCACCCATAACTCCATCCTCTCTTCACGGTATTCAAATTCAACACCACCATTCATCTCCCCGTCGTGTCCTCCTCCTCGTCAGTCCTATACGCTCGAGCTCGAGCTCCCTGTACACACCGCGACAGCAGTAGCTCGACGGCCAGTACCAGACATAGGAGCGACATTCATCTGAGCGGAATCCTTCAATAATCAGTAGCAAGGAGCTATCCGATCTCCTGAATCATAATATGAACTCCATTTCATCATTTATTGCGTGTATCTTGCCATCAATCCAACCCTAGTTCGAACGGGTTTCACGACATCGAACAGAACATTGTTCGAACCCTCTAAAATCGCTGCTACATTGAAGAGAAACTCCCCAGTATTTCAATTATAAAGGTTGGATGATTTATAGGAATTGATTCCAATTTCTTTGGATTTTACAAAGAAGATTGGTTTACTGTAAATGAAAAAAATGGGGCGCTGAAGCTCTTGTTGACTTCAGAAGGTAGAAATTTAGGGTTAGGAAATTTTGTTGGGGTATTTATAGAGAAAGAAAAATATCTAGATATTTTTCAAAAGGGAATATTCCCGGTATATGCTCATTTATATATTCATTTTTGTCTTCTAAAAATTCCTATGGTCACATACAACATCTAAAAATCACCAAACTAGACATGCAGCTAAAGTTCGACATTACGGTCTCAACGAAACTGGTTTCGTCGAATTCCGACTCCATATGCTCACACAGCGTATTTTTAACCGTCGAAATACTGACTATTTCTCAGTCTAAAAATCCGTACGGTCACACAGTGACTCTAAAAATCACGAAACTTCATATCTAACAACTATTTGACATTGCGGATCCAACAAAACTGGTTTCGTCGAATTCCGACTTCGTTTGCAAAACCAGCTATTTTTAACGCTCTAAATAGCCTATTTAAATATATAAATATATTTAAATATTATTAAATATAAATAAATTATATTATCGTATATCTTCACATATGATATCGTACAGCTCCAGAATATCATATCAGATTTTACAGTTTGATATTTCAGATTTTAGATTTATCGATATTCACTTTATATCGAAAATCCTTTTATAACGTAAATAAAGGGTTGCAAATTATAAAGGAATTCTACAGCGACTTTTCTGAAATTTGATTTGGACGTAAATCAAAATCTACATAACGAAATCCAGATTTTTCTCTTCCATTAGAAAAATATACTCCACCAGCTCCACACGTTTCTTGTTTCATAGAAATCCGGCTTAAAACGAATCCTGTACATGCAGTTGAAGTTCGAATCGCCAAATAGCGAACTGCAGCGCCATTTCAAGCTCGTTTATAAATATATTATAAACTATACGTTCCACTGTCGTCGATTCAATATATTCGTTATTATATTTCGAATCGAAACTCAACCACATCTCGTATACTATTCAATTCACACTCTATTGTGAATTCTACTATTTCTGACTATTTCGATATTTACAATTTATTATTCATTATAAATCTTAATTAAATATTCAATATTATTTAATTCACGTTCTCGATATCGATAAATTGATATTTAATAATTAAATAAATAAATTGTTCAATAGCTAAAATGCGGGTTACTACAATCTTCCCCCCTTAAATAAAATTTCGTCCTCGAAATTGCTAAGCTAGGGGATGACCCTATCTTCTGGGAAAAAATTTATCTGTTTACCTCTTATCTCTGGTTTCAACTGAACCAATTAATATTGACTAAAATATTAATTTATTCCTGCTAACCAAATTTTCAAAAATTCTGAAAATTTCCTAACGCCTTAACTTTTCGAAAAATTTCGCCAGCCCCTCCTTTGTACTGGTCAATATCTCAAACTCCAATTCGCCTCTCTGGGCCTTCTTTAACCCAAAAGAAAATCAAACAGCCAAGCGGCTTGCCAATTCGGCTCATAAATCTCATATCCATATATAATATAAACTGGTACCTTTTTGTCGGGAATATCAATTCTATCACTTCCATATGCTATCAACTCAGCATATACCAGTGTTATTTCCATCCAATTCCAATCGGTTCATATCCTCAAATCCAAATCGAATTTCATTCGAACCCCAATATCAAATTTCAAATATTTAACTCATCAACCCAATTCCATAAGAGATTATTCTCAAATCCAATTCAATTCTATTTAACTTAGTTCAAGTTAAATTTCAATTTATTTTTAGCATCTCATTTTTTTTTAACTTCATTAGTTAAATTTTAATTCCAGAACTTAAATTCCTGGGTCTCATTTCAAATCAAATTTAAATCATAACACCAATTCAAAACCTTTGAATCTCCAAACAACTAGTTTTCACAAAACAATTCAAAAACAAAATCTTTGGTAGTAATCCACCACTTAGAAACTCGAAAATCACACCGATGATACTGCGCAGTCATCATCGGAATTATTTTCCAGCGACCCAAGTGATTTCAATACTATATCGTTTTCAAACCCATTACTGAATACTTCCATTTTGAAAACATTTCAAAATCTCCCAGGAACTTAAAATTTCCTTATTCTAATTCCAATTCTGATTTAAATTCAGATTTAATTCATCTTATTTCATATATTTTCTTATATGAATTCTGATCAGTTATTTATAACTATTTAACTTTTATAATCTTACTTGATTATAATATCAACCAACACAACCAATATACTATATGAAAATCTATTCGGGTAAAATTATTCCATTTACCCTCTTTCAAAACATACCATGTCGGTTCATCGTATTCGAGTGTTTAGTAACCCCTATCGATACAGTGGATCAGACTGATCGACCAGAGTTCATAAACAACTCAACCAATAAATCTCCACAATATAAAATCATTTTATATTAGATAACAAATACGTTCACTCGTATATATACACTCAAATTCAGTCTAGGATATTACTAATCCCATCTCTACTGAATCACGCCACAGAGCCAAGGTAATTACTAAACCAATGCTCTGATACCAACTGTAGTAACCTGGATTTTGAGCGACTTTGGTTATCGATGTAAGCTCGACGTCGATAACCAAAACATCAAAAAATCCCGGTTGTTAATGAAAGAAATTAGAGGGTGAGAATAGATAAGATAGAAACTTAGAATAGAAGAAGAAGAAGAACATACAACATCATCAGAGTAACACGAATCTCACAGCGGAACGAATAAAATATAACATAACTTTTGAAATACAAAGTTATAACTGTATATACATACCATTTCAGAGTACAACACATAACATCACAGCGGAATAAATAATAGCTATCGACTGCTGAAGCCTCCTGCTCCAAGCTCTTCAAGGATACCTGTAAATCCTGACTACTTGACTGCCCGTACAAATTTAGGCACCCAAGAGTTTAGGGAAAACAAAACAAACTCCGGGTCAGTCATGTGACTGGTGCGAGTAAACTCAAATCATTTAAAACAGGTATATGATATCTCATAAGACCACGCCGTGAATACGGAACGGGTTTTTACCTTATGAGAATCCAAACATCTTTGCAAAGCAATATCATTCTGATATTATAATAATGTCTAAGTACAAATACATATCAATCTAGCAGAAACACTTGCATCTCACGTTACTACATATATAGTATACAATCAAAAGCGCAAGCACGTATTGGGTAATGGATTTCCAACTATGACAAGGTATGGAACCACCTTCCGATCAGTGTACTCTAGGAACGATACACTGGAGTTCAGCAAGAACATCTTGCAACTCAGCCACACATGACCGACCACTCATTTCGCTTGAGTGTATCGAATGTACATCACCAATGGTTGGGATCAGCAACCGTTCCCGTATATATATGGGACAGCATTGATAGATTTAAGAATCAAATGAATATTCACTAGATAGGTGATTATACACCCTACTTCGGTGCGACCGACTTAGCCATGCTGCCTGCCCGATTTCTGTCATTTACCGGATGTGAGGCTAGAAGCTACGCTTTGTCATCACAATAGATTCACTTCGAATGCCACATTGTCAGATCCATCGAAAATCACTAATTGACGTCTACAACAATACATTATGTGTCAGTTAAAAGAAGTTTCCTTCTCCGCTTCCACTCTTGGTACGGTTGAAGAAATCAATGTACGTGACCCTTCTGGAAATACTCTGTCAGACATCCATCTTCATTCACTTAGAAATGTCACATCGTCATACCCGCCAAATCACAAATTGACTTATCCAAAAATAACACGGGTATACAGCTAAGAGAAACGAATTCCTCCGCCACCAAACGTGAATACGTTTGAACAGATCAACTTACGCGATCCATTGGATATACTCTGTCAGACCTTCGTCCATACAAGTTGTCCTGGGACTGGACAAACCGAAGGCACTATTCTGTAAATAGGATAGCCCTTGCATTTTACTCCATCTTCAATTTCTTTGGAATATATGATTCGCGACGCTTATGCCAATACAGAGTGGTTCTTTGGATAATAATCCAACCGGTCTCTCCATATTAACAACGTTAAAGTGGTCAAAACTTCGATAGTCTGTGAGTTAACTATCAAAGAAAAACAAGTGTGCAAACAATGATATTATTTCCAGATGGAAATTATATCGCTCAAAATCATTTAACATTAATCTCTTTAATTGATTTATTTACTTATCTCCTGTTTCCCTATATTCTAAATTCTTATTTTCTTTTATCAGAAAACATTTCTGATTCTCGTTTGGAAAACATTTCCAAAACTCCTTTACGATCAAACCTTACCATTTCTTAGTTAAGAAGGAAGTCACTCAAGTTGGGGTATAATTACCTCTCAGACCTTAACTGAACAACGTTATAACTTCAAAATGGTCAAAGTTTATCTTTTAATCTTTAACAACTTCTTTACGCCTTTCTCGGATCCAATTTTACTAATCCACTTCTATATTTAAAACATTGGTTATGACGATAACGTTATAATCCCTACTTTCGAATTATCTAACTTTAATTATAACTTCTATTCTTATTAGTGAATAATTAACCTAACACTTATTTATTTATAAATAAATAAATCTCTATTTAAACACTGGAAAGTATAAGTACTTTCCCGAATTCGATATAATCGAATTTGCCGATTAACTCTCTTCGAGAAATCTCTATTTGATTAACTCTTCTTCGAATAACCTATATTCGATTAATTCCTATTGAATAACTAATATTCGATTAAACTCCATTCGCTTGACTCTAGATCGCAGCGATCACAATGGTTACGCCTGATTCCCTAAGGAAACATCCCACTGCCTTAGGCTATTGACAGCCCTGCGAATTACGCTAGCAGTCGTACGAAATGGCATCTTATTTATTTTAACTCCGACTTATTAACCCTATTTCAATTTGACTTTATTTTCGAATAACTATATTCGATAACTTCTTTCGAATAAACTAGATTCGATAACTTCTTTCAAATAAACTAGATTCGAAAACTCTTCGAATAAACTAGATTCGATAACTCATCTTGATTAACTCAACTGATTTACTCTAACTAGTTAACCCTACCTGATTAACTCTACTCGATTAACTCGACTTGATTACTCGACTTACTTAACCCAACTGGTTAACTCGACTTACTAATTCAACTCGATTAACCTAGCTTGATTTACTTGGCTTGACTAACTTAACTTATTCACTTCAATTAACTTAACTAATCCACTTAGTTTAACTTAACTAATCCACTTAGTTTAACTTAACTAATTCATTTCAATTAACTTAACCAATTCACTTTGATTTAGTTCTATTTATTTATCAAATAAATATTCCTTTGATTTAATCCTATTTATTTATCAAATAAATATTCCCTTCAATTCTATTTATTCTAACAAATAAATAAATCCTTTCTTATCTATTTGTAAATGTTCTACAAACATTTCTCTTTCTATTTGATTTGTAAATGGTTTACAAATCTTTCTCTTTCTATTTGATTTGTAAATGGTTTACAAATATTTCTCTTTTTATTTCATTCTTGAAAATATTCTATCTCCTTAAATTCCCGGAAAAATTCGCCATAACCTCCTTTGTAACGGGAGCATCGGGAAAATCCCCAAACCGCTACACAAGCCTTTTCCATTCAAAAAGAAAATGATTTGCAGTTATTTCCTTTTTGAATATCTCCTTTTTATTTCTAAGTAAATAATCCCTATTTAATATTTTATTTATTAATCAAATAAATAATCCATGTTATAATATCTTATCTATTTGTAAATAAATAATTCACTTTATAAATATTCCATTTATAAAGGGCTTTCCTTCGTTTAATATTTCCACTTAAACGTATTTTCTATTTATAAATATTCTCTTTTATAAAATCCTCTTGATTTTATAAATATTCTCTTTTCAATATTCCGGTATGTCACGGTGTTTAATCATATCAAATCACGATGTTCAATATCGTCCATACACACACAATCAACAACGGGTCATAATTCACATCATATATCAAAATATATGAAAAATAATAAAATAACTATTGAGGAATCCAGTCGGATTCCTCCAACCTGTTTCCCTGCATCCACAGATGTTACACAATAAAATCAACATCACTTTCAGTTCTATATGATATATTCTGTTAAACAGAATCAATATAGAAATTCAACTAACTGACTAGCAGTTCAATCAAACAGTCAACACACAGTCAAACAGACAATTTTAACAGTTCTAACAATACAACATGAAATTATAAACTGTTCAGAGTTAGTGAGATTTACTCACAGTTGCGCGTTAGCCGTTAAATAACGATTTGCGTTATTTGATTCAGTCGGACAATTTATTTCGTCATAAATTGCAATGTGCTCCAATCGACTCGCGGTCAGTCTCATTGTGTTCGTCCCGTCCATACGATCCCAACGCAACTTACGGTTCTCGATTCTGACCTCGTATGACCAAGTTATACGATTGTAAAGTTAATACACTTTTAACTTAAATATGAACTTGGATTTTTAAAATAAACATGGGCCTTTACCCATTTCTTTTCCTTGGCCCAACCACCCTTGAACAAGCCCACCCGAACCCTTCATTACCAAAACCCGCATCTTCTTCTTCTAGGATTCTCAAACCGACGTCATCAACCCAAACCCATCACGTTCCTTCACCCATAACTCCATCCTCTCTTCACGGTATTCAAATTCAACACCACCATTCATCTCCCCGTCGTGTCCTCCTCCTCGTCAGTCCTATACGCTCGAGCTCGAGCTCCCTGTACACACCGCGACAGCAGTAGCTCGACGGCCAGTACCAGACATAGGTGCGACATTCATCTGAGCGGAATCCTTCAAAAATCAGTATCAAGGAGCTATCCGATCTCCTGAATCATAATATGAACTCCATTTCATCATTTATTGCGTGTATCTTGCCATCAATCCAACCCTAGTTCGAACGGGTTTCACGACATCGAACAGAACATTGTTCGAACCCTCTAAAATCGCTGCTACATTGAAGAGAAACTCCCCAGTATTTCAATTATAAAGGTTGGATGATTTATAGGAATTGATTCCTATTTCTTTGGATTTTACAAAGAAGATTGGTTTACTGTAAATGAAAAAAATGGGGCACTGAAGCTCTTGTTGACTTCAGAAGGTAGAAATTTAGGGTTAGGAAATTTTGTTGGGGTATTTATAGAGAAAGAAAAATATCTAGATATTTTTCAAAAGGGAATATTCCCGGTATATGCTCATTTATATATTCATTTTTGTCTTCTAAAAATTCCTATGGTCGCATACAACATCTAAAAATCACCAAACTAGACATGCAGCTAAAGTTCGACATTACGGTCTCAACGAAACTGGTTTCGTCGAATTCCGACTCCATATGCTCACATAGCGTATTTTTAACCGTCGAAATACTGACTATTTCTCAGTCTAAAAATCCGTACGGCCACACAGTGACTCTAAAAATCACGAAACTTCATATCTAACAACTATTTGACATTGCGGATCCAACAAAACTGGTTTCGTCGAATTCCGACTTCGTTTGCAAAACCGGCTACTTTTAACGCTCTAAATAGCCTATTTAAATATATAAATATATTTAAATATTATTAAATATAAATAAATTATATTATCGTATATCTTCACATATGATATCGTACAGCTCCAGAATATCATATCAGATTTTACAGTTTGATATTTCAGATTTTAGATTTATCGATATTCACTTTATATCGAAAATCCTTTTATAACGTAAATAAAGCGTTGCAAATTATAAAGGAATTCTACAGCGACTTTTCTGAAATTTGATTTGGACGTAAATCAAAATCTACATAACGAAATCCAGATTTTTCTCTTCCATTAGAAAAATATACTCCACCAGCTCTACACGTTTCTTGTTTCATAGAAATCCGGCTTAAAACGAATCATGTACATGCAGTTGAAGTTCGAATCGCCAAATAGCGAACTGCAGCGCCATTTCAAGCTCGTTTATAAATATATTATAAACTATACATTCCACTGTCGTCGATTCAATATATTCGTTATTATATTTCGAATCGAAACTCAACCACATCTCGTATACTATTCAATTCACACTCTATTGTGAATTCTACTATTTCTGACTATTTCGATATTTACAATTTATTATTCATTATAAATCTTAATTAAATATTCAATATTATTTAATTCACGTTCTCGATATCGATAAATCGATATTTAATAATTAAATAAATAAATTGTTCAATAGCTAAAATGCGGGTTACTACAAACCACCTTCTTTTAAGTTTCTTTATCCTTCTTGATGTTCTTTCTTTCATTATAGTAGCTTTTCCATTGTGGAATATGGAAAACTTGGGTTATTAATCTTTTTGATGTCTTGAGTTTTAGATGAAGCTGAGTGGAATCCCAACCTCTTTCAAGGAATTTTGAGGAATCTTTCTTTTTAGATTTATTTTGAGAGGTATTTTTGCCTTTATGTTCTGTTTCGAAGGTGAGGTACCTTCAAATATTGAGATGTCACTTGAAAAGTTTCTAGAAATCGCTTATCCTATATAGATGTTCGGAGAAATTTATAGAACTATCAAGCAATTATTTTCTTCTTTACCTTCATCTTGAATGAAAAATGAGGAAATTTCGTTTTTGTGTTTGTCTAGCTTTCCTTTGAACAATTAAATTAAGAGTTAAGTGTAAATTTTTCCCTAGAAATTGCGAGGACGCAATTTTATTAAGGAGGGAAGTCTGTAACAACCCGATTTCTGGTGATTACCTATTATATTAAATTACAACGAAGATTATAATTTGATATATTAATTGGTAATAAATTGGGATTTTAAAATATTCATTTGGGGAATAACTAATAAATCTAAGAAATTTTGGAGAAATAAAGTTTTAAATACTTTATTGGTGATTTGGAATGGGAGTAAACAAAGATGATAATTAATTTGAGTCAAATTGTTAACATTGGGATTATATTCAAATAATGGTCTTTGGTTGCAAAATAGAAGGACAAATGAGAAGCGAATGAATTTTAAAGATGTAATTTTATGTGAAATTGATGTTTTATTTTTTTTAAAGTGTTAAAACACTTTTGTGTAAGTTTTAAAAGTGAAAAATAATTCATATATGATGAAAATATGTCACATTAGTGATTTTTGGGCCCTAAATGACAATATTGTCAAATCTTGTTTAAATAAAGGATTTAGAATTTAATTTAATTTTTTTGTGGAAAATAAAATTTTGTTGTTGTTAACGTGTTCGTTTTGCTAAAATAACATAATGCAATTTATTTCATTCAAAAAGGAGTTGAAATGAATGAATTATGTACAAATGAGTGAACATACTCATATAATCACTAAAATTGGTTAAGTGTGGGAAATGGGCTATTTGGGTATGTTAAGATCCATTAACCCATCACTATAAGCTTCTGAGTTAAGTGGTACGTTCATTCTTCTTCGAGAAAACGTTTTGGAGAAAAAAAACTCCAAATGGGCAAAACAATGGCCAAAACCCAAGCTATTGTAAAAATCCTAATAAATCAAATAAAATCACAAAAATTCTCAAATTCAGATATGTTATTTCTAACACATTCCAGCACCTTCTCTCTAATTTTCGTGGCAATTGGTTTAGGTTTGAGGTGTCAAACATCATCTTTCTTCAAGTAATTTTCGGGTTAAATCTGGGCTGAAAACGCAGGTTAGTAGGAAATTCATAAATAATTGTAGAAAAATCATAAAATTCTGAAATTTGGATATGTTTCTCTCAACTCATATCCCCACCTTCAGATAAAATTTCGTTCGAAAATATGCAGGGTTGCTATATTAATTTCTCCCTGTACTAGAGATGAAAATCTGACCTGTTTGATTGAATTGGCTTGCATGTCTTTTCCCTTGTTTCTTCAAGGTTTTGGTAGGATGAAAGCTTCAATTGTTGTCAAATTCTTGGTAGTTCTTGCTGGCAATCAAGGTGAGTTTAACTCACGCTTCTAATATCATTAATGGTTTTGTGCTTTGTTTTGTTAATATGTAAAGAAATATGTAGTTTTATCATCTTGTTGTTTATGCTGTGCAAACACAGCGAAGGCTCAACTTTGAGCCACCGCAATTTCTTTGATTTGCAATAAATTACGCCCAATTTTTGACATATTGTACTATTTGGGCTGTATTATATTCCTGCAAATTTTCATTGAATTTTGGATTATTTTGTTATTGCAAATCGTTGCTTGAAATCAGCCAAAATTATTTTCTGTTTTATTTGCTAAAAAGTGCTATGTTCGAAAAATTATAACTTTTTTAGTTTGCAACGAATTGATCCCAATTTTTAATATGTTATGGTCCATATGCTAAAATTTGTTGGATCAAAGTTTCATTAATTTCTAAGTTGTTTTGATATGCTAAACATATCTCCAAAGTTAGCTAAAAACTAGATTTTTTTAGCATAATTCATTTGTGCCCAAAAACTGTCAACTTTGAAGATGTGTATCTTTTTCGTTGCACAGCGAAATGCTGTCAAATTTTAGTATGATTTTGTACATATAAAAAAGTTTAGTATTACAAAATTTAATTAATTTCTGGGTTGTTTTGATATGCTAAACATATCTTCAAAATTGGCTAAAAACTAGATTTTTAGCATAATTCATTTGTGTCTGAAAAGAGCAATTTTTGTAAATGTGTATCTTCTTCGTTTTACATCGAAATATTATAAAATTTTAGTATGTTGTTGTCCATGTGCTAAAAGCTCATTTTCATGAATTTCAGCATATAAGAATGAGAATTAAATGATTTAGTAAAAATACGTGGTATGGGACATGTGTTTTTACTTTATCGCTTAATATCGGACTTGTATGATCGAAACTCTTTTGATGCGATGTTGAGATGATGCTGAATTTTGGCCAAGGCCATTGGTTCTAGAGCTACTTAATTGGAGTATGTGGATAATGAACCAACTACGATGCAATGTAAACTTGCCAATGAGATGAGGCAAGCTATTCTATGATAAATTCATGATGTTTATGAATTTATGATGATTATGAATTTATGATGATTATGAATTTATGATGTTTTGGTGTTTATGATGGATTTTTACTTGTCGATGAGATGAGACAAGATTAAATTGACACTTAGTACTCGTCGGAAAGAGAGATATGAGACGAGTTTGGTATATTTACGCTCGCCGATGAGATAAGGCAGTGTATATTTGATGATGTTTATAATGTTTTCTAATGTGGCAACGACTGACGGCTAGTAAACCATTAGGTGCAAACGTATGGTATGGGACATACGTTGACGCCTTATGGGATCCTATCCGAGAGGTTGAGACACATTCAAGATGATAACTAGTAATATAACCGAGTACTCGATTGGAGTCATCATGATGTTTACAACTATAGCCATCACGATGATCACGATGTTTGTGACTCCAATCACCATGATGTTTATTACTCGGGTTTTCGTGACTCAGGGGCATCACGATGTTCTCGGCTATAGTCATGATGATGATGATGATGATGTTTGTGTCCCTAGTCATCACGATGTATGGTACCGAAAAGTATAGTACTAGTCAAGATGTAATGCACGTGCAGTTTCTCATGATGTTTTAAATGTTTCGATTTCCCCACTACATGATGATGTTTATTACTACCTTGAAAAAGTTGAAGGCTTAATTAAATTGATGGTTTCATGATGATTTCAAAATAGAAGTTTTGTACTCTATGCAAGTTCTATTATGATGCTTTCTATATATATAAAAAATGAGTTTGAGATTTCAAATGGATTTAAGGTGTGTTTAGATTTATACTGGTCAGATGAGGTATAAATGGTTATGAAGATTCTTTTATGTTGAGTTTTAATGATGGATTTATGATGTATTTATATTCATACCGATGAGATGAGGTATAAATGGTTATGAAGATTCTTATATGTCGGGTTTTAATAATGGACTTATGGTGTAATTATATTCATATAGTTGAGATGAGGTGTCAATGGTTATGAGATTCTTATATATTGAGTTTTAACGATGGGTTTATGATGTATTTATATTCATATCGATGAGAGGAGATATGGATAAGTATGATGCTTCTTTTATGATTGAGTTTTATATTTCCCTTGATGATACTTGAGAATATGCCGATGAGATGAGGCATATTCATTACATTTGTTATTATGTGTGAAGAATATTGTTTCTTGATATATATAGATGTCTTGATGTTTTCTTCTAGAAAGATATTTAGTTCTTTTGAAGTATTTATCCACATTCCATAAGGCGAAAGCGAGTTTGATTGAGTCATACTTGTAAGATTCTGCTAGTTGAAATCTATTTTATTAAGTATCGATTATATCACTTGAGTATGAGCATATATATCCTAGATAGTTCTTACTTTTCTCTAGAGCATATATTATTCCTTCTGATGAGGTGAATCATTGTTATGGAATGATATCCTTCGAGCAAAAGGGCACCATATCTTTTCCTTACTACTCATTACCAATTGCTCTATTTAACCGATGAATTTGGCTAGCCTGACCCGCGTGTTTTCACTCGGGTCAGACCGAGTTTGTTTCAAGTATCAGTCTCCCTTTTGGCTCTTAGCTATTTCATGGCACATCTTTGTGAGATCGAATCTTTCTCTTGGGATTGGTAGCTTACTTATGAGATGTTAACGAGTTGTTTTTGTTTGCCTCATGCATAATGAGTGGTCTTTATACCAATTCATTGTAGTATTCATATTGTATTGAGATGTATCAATGTATATGTAAATGTAAGTATATTTGCAACTGTTCTGTGGTGATATGGATATCCATTTAGGTGCGGTATTTTGTTCTGATAGATCCATAGCCATCTATAGCTTGTTTTAATTGTTTATTGGATATGTCGATCCACTTAAGTTGAAAAAAAAAATAGACAACAATTGTCGACATGTCCAGTAGATAGTTAAGACAAGGTTATAGTTGGTCGCCCCCAACAAGCCCTATTCTCCGCATTAGTAGATGGAATTACTTTGTAATTCTCTTTGTTAATGTGGGTCTCGGGGTGGGGCGTTACATGGATCCGCTATGTTATCCTTTGACCTTACATAGTCTATAGTGATAACTCCATTAGAGAGAAGTTGTCTTATGGTTTTATGTCTACGACGAATATGTCGAGATTTACCATTATACAATGTACTGTTAGCCCTTCCTATAGAAGATTGACTATCACAATGTATACATATTGGAGGTACTGGTTTTTCCCAATTTGGAATATCTTCCAGAAAACCCCTAAGCCAATCTGCTTCTTCTGCGGCTTTATCTAGAGCAATGAATTCCGATTCCATTGTCGACCTTGCTATGCAAGTCTGTTTGGATGATTTCCATGAGATTGCTCCATTTCCTAATGTAAACACATATCCACTTGTGGATTTTAAGTCATTTGAGTCAGTTATCCAATTTGCGTCGCTGTAACCTTCCACTACTGAAGGATAATTTGTATAATACAAACCAAAGTTCTGTGTATATTTTAGATATCCAAGAACTCTTATTATCGCTTTCCAATGATGTTTACCAGGATTGCTGGTAAATCTACTTAGCTTACTTACAACATATGTAATATCTAGTCTAGTGCAATTCATTATATACATGATACTTCCTAATATGCGAGAATATTCAAGCTGATATATACTGTCACCAGTGTTCTTAACCCAATTTTGGTTCATATCTACTAGCGATTTTGCAATAGTTATATTGTATTGCTTGAATTTTTCAAGTATCTTGGCTATGTAATGTGATTGGGATAATACATATCCCTGTGGTGTTCTTACAATTTTGACACCCAATATTACATCAGCTAGTCCTAGGTCTTTCATATCAAATCTAGAGGATAACATATCTTTTGTTGACGTTATTATGGCCTTATTATTGCCTAGGATTAATAAGTCATCAACATAGAGACATACAATGACATATCCAATATGTGTGTATTTTATATAAACACATTTATCTGATTCATTTATACTGAATCCATTTAATAACATAGTTTGATCAAATTTCTCATGCCATTGTTTTGGTGCTTGTTTAAGACCATAAAGTGACTTCACCAACTTACACACTTTGTTTTCATTTCCTGGGCTTACAAACCCTTCAGGTTGTAGCATGTATATTTCTTCTTCTAACTCACCATTCAAAAATGCCGTCTTTACATCCATTTGATGTATTTCCAAATTTAGTATAGACGCGATTGCAATAAGCATCCTAACGGATGTTATTCTAGTTACTGGTGAGTAAGTGTCAAAATAATCCAGATCTTCTTTCTGTTTGAATCCTTTGACTACTATACGAGCTTTATACTTATCTATTGAGCCGTCATCCTTGAGTTTTTTCTTAAATATCCATTTATACCCTAGTGGTTTTGATCCTTTAGGTAGATCCACTAGTTCCCATGTATGGTTTTGTAAAATGGATTCTATTTCACTGTTGACAGCCTCCTTCTAGTATGGAGCCTCAGGAGATGACATTGCTTGTTGGTAAGTAAGTGGTTCATTTTCTATCATATATGCATAGAAATCGGGTCCAAAGGTTTTCGAAGTCCTTTTTCGTTTGCTCCTTCTGGGTTCCTCTACCTCAGTTTCAACATTTCTCTTATTCGAGTTTTGATTAACATTATCCTCAGGTGTATCTGTATCTATTGATCTCTTTTGAACAGTTGTTTCAACAGAGGATTTTAGAGGATAGATGTATTCAAAGAATCTAGCATTTCGAGATTCGATAATGGTGTTTTCATGTATGTCATCGATTTCAGATTTGTATACCAAAAACCGATAAGCAGCACTATTATGAGCATATCCTATAAATATGCAATCTATAGTCTTTGGTCCAATTTTGATCTTCTTTGGTTTTGGTATTTCTACTTTGGCAAGACACCCCCACACTCTCAAGTATTTGTAGGATGGTGGTCTCCCTTTCCACAGTTCATGCGGTGATTTAGAAGTCTTCTTTCGAGGCACTTTATTAAGAATATGATTAGCAGAAAGTATAACTTCTCCCCAAATGTTATCTGGTAAACCAGAGCTTATGAGTAGAGCGTTCATCATTTCTTTCAGTGTACGGTTTTTACGTTCTGCTATTCCATTTGATTGAGGGGAATATGGTGCTGTTGTCTGGTGTATAATTCCATGTTCGGCGCAGAACTCCTTAAAAGGAAATTCGTATTCTCCTCCTCTATCACTTCTTATTGATTTTATCTTTTTATTAAGTTGATTTTCAACTTATGCTTTGTATTGTTTAAATACGTCGAATGCCTCGTCCTTTCTTCTAAGGAGATATACATAACAATATCTTGTACATTCATCAATAAAGGTAATGAAATACCGTTTTCCACCTCTAGTTTGGCACATTTTTAAGTCGCACACATCTGTGTGAATCAAGTCTAGAGGTTCTGTATTCCTTTCAACTTGATGAAAAGAAGTTCTAGTTAGTTTTGGTTCCGCACATGTTTCACATTTGTAATTGGAATCTATTGTAAACTTAGGTATAAATTCTAAGTTTATCATTTTTCGCAATGTATCAATGTTAACATGGCCTAATCTAGCATGCCATAAATTAAATGACTCAGCGATATAAATAGAAGGTTCCACTTTATTCATATCTTTTGGTACAATAGTCATTACATTCATTTTGAACAAGCCATCACTCACATACCCTATACCCACATACACTCCGTTTTTAGACAATACAAAATTATTAGAAACAAAGACCAACTTGAATCCATTCTTGCTCAGTAGTGATCCCGAGACCAAGTTCTTCCGAATGTCTGGAACGTGGAGCACGTCATTCAAAGTGAGTCCTTTTCCAGAAGTCATTTTGAGAACCACTTTTCCCTTGCCTTCAACCTTTGACGTAGAGGAGTTTCCCGTAAAGAGTTGCTCTTCCTGTGTCGCGGGTTTATAGACGAAAAACATCCACTTGTTGGCGCAGATGTGTTTCGTGGCACCAGTGTCCACAAACCATTCTTTAGTGTTGCCAACTAAGTTGCATTCTGAGATCACCGCTGACAAATTCATTTTAGAGACATTTTCTGAAAGCTCTTCGAATTGTGTAACATTAACTTGGTCTTTCTTTTTGTTCTGATTCTTTGGGCCTCGACAGTCGCTTGCCTTATGTCCTTTCTTCCCGCAATTATGGCAGTTTCACTTGAATTTCTTTGCCTTCTTTGCGTTTGCGTTGTTTTCCCTCTTTCGTTTGTTGCTCTTTTCAGTTTCGACCACATTTGCCTTTGCCACAATGGTATTAGTTGCCTTCTTTTCAGATTTCCGATTGTCCTCTTCAATTCTGAGTCGAACTATCAAATCTTCCATTGTCATCTTTTTTCGTTTGTGCTTCAGATAATTCTTGAAGTCTTTCCATAATGGTGGCAATTTTTCTATCGCAGCAGCTACTTGAAATGACTCGCTTAAAGACATTCCTTCATCATGTATCTCATGTATAATAACCTGCAACTCTTGAATTTGGCTAATCACTGTCTTAGAGTCTATCATTTTAAAGTCCAGAAATTTACCGATGATGAATTTCTTCATGCCAGCATCTTCGGTCTTGTACTTTTTGTCAAGAGACATCCAGAGTTCCTTCGATGTCTTCACTGTACAATACACATTGTACAGACTGTTATCCAGTCTGTTCAATATGTAATTTTTACATATGAAGTCGGAACTTTTCCAAGCAGTGAGTGCCTCGACCTTTGTAGCGTCAGGCTCCAATTCATCGACTTTAGGAGGATCCTCTGTAAGGAAATTTGCCAATCCTAAAGTGGTCAGGTAGAACAACATTTTTTGAAGTCAGCACCAGTGAATTTTTCTGGTCGTTCTCCGTGCGAGAATGTGACAGTAGCAGGAACCAACGGTCCTGTTGGTGGAGCGGTCACAGCAGTTTTACTTGCCGAAACCTTGCTTTCGGTCGCCATTATCTGAAAGCGAAAGAAGTTACTTAGAAAAACAAAACAATATTGCTTTAAGATTGTTATTCTAAGTAAGTCAGAAGCCGCAAAGCAAACAGCAATTACTATTTGAGTAATTGCAAATCAGTATATGATAGGAGAAGAAGAAGGCAGTACCGTGCAATTACAGTCCGCCTGCGTGTATTTTGCCCGAGTCCAGTAGTCGATACTGTTCCCATAAAGCAATATTGCTCTCCCACTGACGCAGAGGAGATGATCAGCAAATCGCCTCCCAAGGTGAAACGGACCTTACTCCGCGATGTTGCGCTATAATCGCAGAGCGACGAAGAACGCAAGGTAGGTATTTAACTGCAGAACAGAGTTATGTAGGTTGGTGAAAAAGAGGAGAGAAGATCAGAAAATAACCAGTGTTCGATTTGGTTTTCGCAGGCCCTTATATAAGCGGCAAAGAGGCATCTTTTTAGGAATAGGGGCTCCTGTTTGAATTGCAACGGCTGTGACCGATGGAAAGGTTGCAACCTTTTACCAACAGATATTTCCGTTAGCGTTTGCGTGGTCGAATTAAAAAAAAAACCGTTTTGTTGTGCAGCGAGCCCATCCGCATCCGGAGGCCCAATCGATCACGAGACCCCAAGAGCCCCAAGGCCCTTATCTTTGACCAGTTTAATTTAATATGAAATATATGCATGTTTTGTTCATGCTATTGCCTCTCTATCTTCTCTTTCTTTTGTAATAACATATCATGCCTTAATATAAGTAGTGGCATAGATGCTAGTTTTTCCCCGATGTGGGGCTAAATGATTTTGGCAAAATTTTCCTTAACCATTTATTCATTCCTCCAACAAGTTTAAGTTCACCAAACCAAATGAGAAGTTAACTTATCCAATTTGATTATTGTTGTTATGGATTAACAAAATAAATTAGCATCTAAGATCAACTGAATGAATTTCCTTGACATCAATACAATAAATTTTAATCAGTTAGAAAAAACATAGCAAGCAAAGTTCTAAACTCTGTTTGTTACAAAACAATACTTTCTTGAGTAAAAATAAGAAAAAAAGCTGGTATCTTACTAAACTGCACTTTTAGTTAACCATTTTTCCTGGGTGATATTTAACAAAGAGCATTAGAGATGGTTGTTGAACCAAAAATTATATTGATTTAAAAATAAATGTCAACTGACAAATAACGTAACTCCTTCGGTATTTTTACATTATAGTTAATTGATATTTGATGCATCATAAACCACAAAGCATTTCAAAACCAATTAAAAAATTCAAATGCGTAGTATTACATGGCTATATATGCACATACCTATGTATATACACAAACAAGCGTATGTATGGATGTATGTATGTAGCAAGCTTAGTCTGGCATATAACCATTAGTCAATTCAATCTAAGGAACAAACAAATGGAGCAACAAGGAAGTTTTAAATAGTAGCCTATAACAAATTTAAAACCAAACAAAAAGATGTCAACATCGATAAACATTATGCTTGGAAATGAACAAAAAGAAAAAAAAATCATAGTACACCATGCAGTATGAACACAAAGAAGTTTCGATAATTGTTGGCATATTTGTTTACACAGAATTAAGAAAAAATATACAATTATAATTAGCAAATTATTCATAATAAAACTTAACATTGTCCATGCTCGTAAACAAGTTGACATTTAACATATTTTGTGTAACAACCCGTATTTTCAATAACCTGTTATAACATAAATCGAGGCAGAAATTAATTCTAAAATCTGAATCAAGGGAAACGGGCTATGCCATTGCGTTCGTCTCGGAAAAATACGCGAAATAGAGTCCGAGTTTTCGAAAATCGGAGTCCGTATGACCCGATTAAGGCCCGACGAAGTTTTCAGAAAATTCCTAAGTAAAAACAGATTTGAATTTCAAGTTCAAAAGTGGGAAATTAGGGCAAACTGGCGCAGGCGGGAAAACTCCCGCCAGGACCCCCATGTCGACAGGCATGTCGACAGGGTCCCCAGGGTGTCGACAGGGTCCCCAGGGTGTCGACAGCCCTGTCGACAGCCCTGTCGACACAGGGTGGCCGGGCAGTTTTGCCTGGCGCACCATTTTGGGTTTTGGTCTGGTCTTGTGGCTTGGTTCTAGAGAATTCAGAAATCTGACGGACCTAAACTAACCTAGGGTTAATCCTAGGGCTAAAAACACTCTAATCTTCTATAAATAAGCCTCTAATCCTACCCTAAAACCTCATTATTCATTCTAGCAACCAAACTATGTCAAATTGAATTCTCAAATGGCCTCCACCTAAAAACCCTAGCCTCCACCCTCTTCAAAAATCATTCCTATGAAGATTTTGATGTTCATACAAGCATTTCTAAGTTGTATGAATGATCATTAGCTTGCATACATCATCAAGTTGCAAGCTTTATTTGCTAAGCTAGAGTTTTTGGGATTTTTGTTAATTGGAGCTTTGTTTTGGGTTTTTATATGCTTGCATAAAGGGCTTCTCAATCTTTATTAGTAGATTTGTGTCTTCATAATATTTGTAAGCCCTCTTACCTTCATTTTAGAAACTCTAAAGTTAATATGTGATGAAAGTTGGGATTTATGCATGTTTAATAAGTTATGCATGCTTATGCGAGTTCACTATGCTATGTTATGCATGTTTAATAAGTTATGCATGCTTATGTGAGTTCACTATGCTATGTTATGCATGTTTAATAAGTTATGCATGCTTATGCGAGTTCACTATGCCATGTTACACATGTTTGATAAGTTATGCATGTTTATGCAAGATCACTATGCCATGATTTGCAAGTTTAACAAGTTATGCATGTTTATGCAAGTTCACTATGCCATGATTTGCAAGTTTAACAAGTTATGCATGTTTATGCAAGTTCACTATGCTAAGTTATGCAAGTCCAATATGTTATGCATGTTTATTATGATATGTAAGATTTATCATGTATGTTGTGCCAAGTTCCCTCTTTCTATCCTTTATGCATTATGACGAATATGTAAGCGATAGAATGACGTTGGGGGGTTTTTGGGTAAAACTTAAAATACATGAAAATATAAGATTGGGAATTTACCTATTAAGTTAGGTCTACCCCTTGGGAATTTACCTATTAAGTTAGGTCTACCCAAGTATTTGTTAAACTTGTGATTATGTTTTGAAAATAAAGTGGACATGACACTTAGAAAACATAAGTGTGGCCAACTCGAGGTTGTGTTGAGTTTGTAGCGTAAACCTACCCGGAACCGACCGGCTTAACTAGTTGCTACAAACAATAGGACCCAATGTGAGAAGTTGGTCATGTGTACCTGGGACCCGAGGTTAGACCAAGTTGTGGTGTAAAGCTTCCCGGACCTGCCCGGCTTAACTAGTAACCGCAACAAAGTCTAATGTGAGAGGTTAAGGTACAATTAAATTAATGCCTCATGATTATGGTTAAGTCATGGCCCACTAATACTTAACCAATTTTGGGGATACGAGGGATTAAATGGGGTTAAGTGGTGAACTGTTGGTTACACTTAACTAATTTAATCCATGATTAGTGAGGGGTTAAACCACACTTAACCCTCTTAGAAAACCCTAGCAACGTGGTCTGTTCCAGCAGTAATCCCAGTTTGGTATCATTCACAACCCTAGAGGCTAGGCTAGGGCGGGGCACGATTACTGGACTGATGTAAGCGACCAAAGCGACGGCTGAGTGGTACAGCGGTGCGGGTCCAGGCGGGCTACGGACGTGCACGTAGTCCGGTGTTGGACAAACTCGAGGCACGGGTACCAGTAGGTTTAGACTGTGCATTATTGCTTAGGTGTCTGGGGTTGACACCCGAGGGCTTGATACACCCGAAGGTGGACCCAGCGCAGTCTGACTACAACCATATGTGGGCCGTATGGACACCAACACTTGACGTGTTAGGTTTATAGGGAGCCGATCGACTAGACCGTTGGGCTGGACCTTGTATTAAGGTCACCTTATGCTATTGGGCCAAAGTTTGGGCTGAGGGATCAATACCTGTTATGTTAGTTTGCTAGTACACTGTGGTGCAAAGCTTAATCTTCTTTATGTGATGACACCTTTATCTATTGCCAGTATGTTCATCTCAGTTTCCATCATGATGTTAACTTTATTAGTTTATAGACTGATCGTAGTAGGGCTTACCAGTCTTTTTGACTGACCTGTTTTCTTTCGCTTCTTTTCTTCCGTTTCCCCCTCCCCCCACCCCCCCCCCCCAGGTTCTCAGGGAGGGAACAGTGGTGCTTAGCTTGGATCCCTTGCTTGTTTGCTGGATAGCTCATGTATTTCTGGACATTGAGCTCGCTATGGTTTATCATCTTTATTTTGGGGATAGCACTATGTATTTCAGTATTTCTGTTTATGATGTACTAGACATGTTTATTTTGGCAGTTGACTTTATGATGTACTAGACTTGTTTTGAGATGGTTTGAGATATTCCGCTGTTTTATTCTCACTTACTCTGTTTTACATATATATATTTATGTTCTTGTTCCGCCTTGATATATCATTATGCATGCTTACCCAGTTCTAACGCCCCCCAGAAGCTAGTGCCCCCGAAAGAGTGACCCTAGCGGAGGTGGGGTGTTACAAATTTGGTATCAGAGCATATGGTTTACAAGAAAGAACAAAAAGTTTTTAAAAAGACTTTTGAAAAACTATTTTCAAAACAAGTATAAAGTATTTTCCAAAGAAAAGTCTAGTATTTTAAAAGGCTATTCCCCAAAAAGCCATTAGCGTTATCCTTCGTTCCCTTGACCTAATCTTATCTTATCTTTCGTTTCAGTATGGCTGAGAATCTTGCCATCCCGGATGGAGTAAATGTACCACTCTGGTATAGGAGACTTTTAGAAGCTAGGGCGGCAGCCGGCCCCGCAAACCCTACTCCCACTCCTCCTCCTGTAGTTGAGAATCCTACCCCTAATGTCCCTCCTCCGGTGGTTCCTGTTCCTCCTCCTCCCGTAGTTAATATTCCACCTCCCGTTGCTAATGTTCCTCCTCCTCCCGTTGCTGAGGCTCCTCTTCCTCCTCCTCCCCCTCAGCATCCTCAGGTTGAGTTCACGAAGGTTTGTAAAGACTTCAAGGCGATGGGAGGCAAGAATTTCCTAGGCACGAAATCTTTTGTTGAAGCTAGGAATTGGCTGAAAGACACTGAGGACTTGTTTGCTATCTTTAGGATTGATGACGAGAGGAAGATCTTATTGACAGTATGGCTTTTGAAGGACGAAGCAGCCTATTGGTGGGAGGTCACCAATGGGACGAGGCCCGTCGAGACTTGGGCCGATTTGAGGGCTAGATTTGTGGCCAAGTTTCTATCTTCTGCTGAGGCGAATTTACAGATGGAGAAGTTCATTGCATTAAAGCAAGGTGATATGTCTGTCAAGGAGTATGTGAACAAGTTTAATCAGCTGGCCCGTTTTGGTTTGGATATGGTGAACACTCCTGAGAAGAAGGCTCTTCGATTTGCTAGAGGATTGAATGAGCCGCTGCAGGGTTTGGCGATGTCACATATTCCGCATGGGGCTACTTTTGAGAGTTTGGTCGATATGGCTCTACTTCAGGGAGATGGAAAGAAAGAGGTCAAGTCGAGTGATACTCAAGCAAAGAAGACTGATTCTCAAGGCAAAGGCAATCAAGGTGGTCAAAGCAGTCAGGGGAATCAGAGCAAGAACAAGAAGGGGAACAACAACAAAGGCAAGGGAAAGTGCAATTACTGTGGTGCGCCTGGACACTTTGCTAAGGATTGTAGGAAGAAGAAAAGGAAGCTTAGTGGTGGATGTTTTTCCTGTGGTGAGACTGGACACTTCAGCAAGGAATGCCCGAAGAAGAAAGGGCAGGCTGGACCTTCAGGAGGGCAAGTTCATGCTCTCAATACCGCTCCAGTTCCCGATCGAGGTAGTGTTTCTGTTGAGAACCTTGTTTATGTTTCTGATCTTCCAGTTCGTACCTTGTTTGATTCTGGTGCATCACATAGCTTTATTTCATCTGATCTTGTTGATAGCTTGCACCTTAGTACTAGCTTAGTGGATGATCCCGTTTGTGTTTCGAATCCCATTGGGGGTTCTGCTCATCTATCTATGATATGTGAGGATCTGAGGATCTCTATACTCAGTGTAGAGTTCTTGTGTAGTGCGTATGTTCTTGGTTTCAGGGGATACAGATTGATATTGGGCATGGATTGGCTGTCCCGATATGGAGCCATTCTTGATTGTGAGCATAGGGTTGTGAGGCTTGTGACTCGCCTTGGCAACACCTTAGAGATTTCATGCAATCCGAAGGATCCCGTCATGTTGTGCTATCTTGAATCTCTCGACTCGTCAGAGGAAGCCCTTCAGTCTGTAAGGGTGGTCCGAGATTATCCAGATGTTTTTGAAGAAGTTAAGGGGTTGCCCCCTAAACGAGAGATTGATTTTCGCATTTATTTGGTGGATAATGCTAAGCCTGTTTCTTTGCCCGTTCGGCACATGGCTCCGCGTGAGAGACGGGAGCTCAGCAAGCAAGTAAAGGAGTTACTTGAGAAGAACTTCATCAGACGAAGTATATCCGAATGGGGAGCGCCTGTGGTGTTTGCTACTAAGGCAGATGGTTCTCTTCGACTCTGTGTGGATTATAGAGAATTGAATAAGCTGACTAAGAAGAACAGACACCCGTTACCGAGGATCGATGATCTCTTTGACCAGCTTGTTGGTGCTTCTGTTTTCTCTCAGCTTGATCTTGCTACTGGATTTCATCAGCTCAGAGTGGCTGAAGATAGTATAGACAAGACTGCATTCAGAACTCCAGATGGATTCTTTGAATGGCTTGTTATGCCGTTCGGTTTGACGAATGCACCCGCGTATTTCGTGGACTTGATGAGTAGGGTGTTTCGAGAGTTCTTGAACAAGTTTGTCGTGGTCTTTGTGGATGATATTCTGATCTTCTCCAAGGATGAAGAAGAGCACACGAGGCATCTTGTAGAGGTGATGGATACGCTTAGAGCGCATCAGTTAAAGGCCAAGTTCTCCAAGTGTCGCTTTTGGAGAAGGGAAGTTAGATTCCTTGGGCATATCGTATCCAAGCAAGGCTTAGCGGTAGATCCCGCTAAGGTGGTTGCAGTTCAGGATTGGAAGACTCCAAGGAATGCAACCGAGGTGAGAAGTTTTCTAGGTCTTGCGGGTTTTTACCGGAAGTTCATCAAGGACTTCGCGAAGATATCCGCTCCTCTTACTAAGTTGACGAAGAAGCACTTAGTTTTTGCTTGGGATATGGACTGTGAGCTTGCTTTTCAGAGACTCAAGAGAGCCCTTACCTCAGCACCAGTTCTAACTTTACCCGATGGTGGTAAGATGTTTACCGTGTACACTGATGCTTGTGGCACGGGGTTGGGCGTCGTTCTGATGCAAGAGGGCAGAGTTATATGTTTTGGTGGTAGGCAACTTAAGGTGCATGAGAAGAATTATCCCACTCATGATCTAGAGCTGGCAGCGATAGTATATGCACTCAAGGCTTGGCGTCATTATCTTCTGGGAGAGAGATT
Source organism: Allium sativum (assembly GCA_030737875.1). Classification (NCBI taxonomy): domain Eukaryota; kingdom Viridiplantae; phylum Streptophyta; class Magnoliopsida; order Asparagales; family Amaryllidaceae; genus Allium; species Allium sativum. Next base: position 231,920,137 of record CM060924.1, on the reverse strand, counting down.
TGAGCTGTATACTGATCATAAGTCTTTGAAGTATCTCTTTTCGCAGAAGGATCTGAACTTGAGGCAGCAAAGGTGGATGGAATTCTTGGCGTCCTATGATTTTGATATAGCCTATACCCCTGGCAAGGGGAATGTTGTAGCGGATGCGTTGAGTAGAAAAAGGTTGACACTAAGTCCTCTATTTGTTGAGATGAAGAATTTAGAGTTCTTGGCAACCTTTGATTTCTCTTTGGCGGTTGAGTCGATGACCGGCTCTTTAGCATCTCTTGAGCTCAGGCCTACCCTTCTGGATCAAGTTGGGGCTTCGCAGAAGGAAGACCCTCAGATAATTGAGATTATGGATAAGCTGATTCGGGGGGAGACATCTAGTCACCTTGCTCGATATTCTATAGATGATAAGGGTTGGCTGAGGAGAGACGGAAGGCTTTGTGTTCCGATGGTGGAAGACTTGGTGAGGAAAGTTCTTGAGGAAGCACATCGTTCCAAGTTGACTATACGTCCAGGCGGTGATAAGATGTATAAAGATATGAAGCGTATTTTCTTTTGGCCTGGGATGAAGAAGGATGTGGCAGAGTTTGTCTCTAGATGTATCATTTGCCAGCAAGTTAAGGCCGAGTCAAAGAAGCCCGGTGGGCTATTGCATCCTCTAGATGTTCCACTTTGGAAGTGGGAGAGTATCTCCATGGACTTTATTGATGGGCTTCCAAGGTCAAGGAAAGGGAATACGAGCATTTGGGTTATTGTGGATAGACTCACGAAGAGTGCTCATTTTATTCCAGTAAAGAGCAAGAGGACCGCATCTTGGCTAGCATCCGTATATCTTCGTGAGATTGTGAGACTTCATGGAGTCCCTTCTAGTATTGTCAGCGACCGTGACCCAATCTTTACAAGTCAATTCTGGAATAGCTTGCAAGAGGCTATGGGCACGAGGTTGAATCTGAGTACTGCTTATCACCCACAGACGGACGGCCAAACCGAAAGGGTGAATAGGGTACTCGAGGATCTATTGAGGCTTTGTATTCTGGACTTTGGTGGTGCTTGGGAAGACCATCTTCCTCTTGTTGAGTTTGCATATAATAACAGTTATCAAGCAAGCATAGGGATGGCACCATTTGAAGCTTTATATGGGAGGCCGTGCAAGTCACCTACATGTTGGTGGGAGACTACAGATAAGCTTATACTTGGACCTGACATGATTAGAGATACATCCGAGAAGGTCGAGTTGATTAGAAGATGGATGAAAGCGGCCCAAGACCGACAGAAATCCTATGCTGATAAGCGAAGATCCGATTTGGAGTTTGATGTTGGGGACATGGTTTTCGTAAAGGTTTCTCCTTTGCGGAATGTAGTCCGCTTTGGAGCTATTGGGAAGTTAGCACCGAGATTTGTTGGACCCTTCCCTATCATAGAGAGAATTGGGAAGATGGCTTATAAAGTGCAATTGCCCGAGAAGCTGTCCGGAGTGCATAATGTCTTTCATGTCTCGCATCTCCGAAAGTGCCTACATGAGTCCGCTGAGGTGGTTGAACCTAGCATTCTTGAAGACGTGGAAGTAGAGAAAGAGGCAACTTTGAGGAGAGCTCCGATTCGTATCTTGGGGACGGAGACCAAGAAGCTAAGGAATCGAGAGGTCAAGTTGGTGAAGGTTCAATGGGGTGAAGCCGAAGAAGACGCAACTTGGGAAACCGAGGAGAAGATGCGTGGGCTTTATCCATTCCTTTTTGAGGGTACACTCTCAATCTCTTTCCTTTGTTAGCATATCTTTCTCTTTGCTATCCATGTTTATCTAGTTATCGTGCTAATCTTGTCATGAGAACCTTAGGTAGAAACCCTTTGGATGAAACATGTGTTTGAGACATGTTATGTTTGATGGTTGCAAGTGGTTGCAAGTGGTTACTCGTGGATGCATGATACACATTAGGCACTAGATCGGCTCACACACTCCTCATATTGCATATGCATGAGTGTTTATGCTTATTCTTGGATGAAATTCGTATGCTATCACATGGATGTTGCATATGGATGTATGATTGAGCACGCATGTAGATATTATACATTATGTTAGGGATTTGCATACATATGGATACATTTCACTAACATATTTTGCATTGATCTTTGCATTAGATAAGTACATATACACACACTTTTGCATATGTTCATACAGCATTTAGAATCTTTTAAGGACAATGGTTGCTCGTGGATGATGTTTTGAGTAGATGGATGTTGGATGGTAGGATATGTTCTTCCTAACTTGAAGATTTCGGGGACGAAATCCTTTAAGGAGGGGAGAATGTAACAACCCGTATTTTCAATAACCTGTTATAACATAAATCGAGGCAGAAATTAATTCTAAAATCTGAATCAAGGGAAACGGGCTATGCCATTGCGTTCGTCTCGGAAAAATACGCGAAATAGAGTCCGAGTTTTCGAAAATCGGAGTCCGTATGACCCGATTAAGGCCCGACGAAGTTTTCAGAAAATTCCTAAGTAAAAACAGATTTGAATTTCAAGTTCAAAAGTGGGAAATTAGGGCAAACTGGCGCAGGCAGGAAAACTCCCGCTAGGACCCCCATGTCGACAGGCATGTCGACAGGGTCCCCAGGGTGTCGACAGCCCTGTCGACACAGGGTGGCCGGGCAGTTTTGCCTGGCGCACCATTTTGGGTTTTGGTCTGGTCTTGTGGCTTGATTCTAGAGAATTCAGAAATCTGACGGACCTAAACTAACCTAGGGTTAATCCTAGGGCTAAAAACACTCTAATCTTCTATAAATAAGCCCCTAATCCTACCCTAAAACCTCATTATTCATTCTAGCAACCAAACTATGTCAAATTGAATTCTCAAATGGCCTCCACCTAAAAACCCTAGCCTCCACCCTCTTCAAAAATCATTCCTATGAAGATTTTGATGTTCATACAAGCATTTCTAAGTTGTATGAATGATCATTAGCTTGCATACATCATCAAGTTGCAAGCTTTATTTGCTAAGCTAGAGTTTTTGGGATTTTTGTTAATTGGAGCTTTGTTTTGGGTTTTTATATGCTTGCATAAAGGGCTTCTCAATCTTTATTAGTAGATTTGTGTCTTCATAATATTTGTAAGCCCTCTTACCTTCATTTTAGAAACTCTAAAGTTAATATGTGATGAAAGTTGGGATTTATGCATGTTTAATAAGTTATGCATGCTTATGCGAGTTCACTATGCTATGTTATGCATGTTTAATAAGTTATGCATGCTTATGCGAGTTCACTATGCTATGTTATGCATGTTTAATAAGTTATGCATGCTTATGCGAGTTCACTATGCCATGTTACACATGTTTGATAAGTTATGCATGTTTATGCAAGATCACTATGCCAAGATTTGCAAGTTTAACAAGTTATGCATGTTTATGCAAGTTCACTATGCCATGATTTGCAAGTTTAACAAGTTATCCATGTTTATGCAAGTTCACTATGCTAAGTTATGCAAGTCCAATATGTTATGCATGTTTATTATGATATGTAAGATTTATCATGTATGTTGTGCCAGGTTCCCTCTTTCTATCCTTTATGCGTTATGACGAATATGTAAGCGATAGAATGACGTTGGGGGGTTTTTGGGTAAAACTTAAAATACATGAAAATATAAGATTGGGAATTTACCTATTAAGTTAGGTCTACCCCTTGGGAATTTACCTATTAAGTTAGGTCTACCAAAGTATTTGTTAAACTTGTGATTATGTTTTGAAAATAAAGTGGACATGACACTTAGAAAACATAAGTGTGGCCAACTCGAGGTTGGGTTGAGTTTGTAGCGTAAACCTACCCGGAACCGACCGGCTTAACTAGTTGCTACAAACAGTAGGACCCAATGTGAGAAGTTGGTCATGTGTACCTGGGACCCGAGGTTAGACCAAGTTGTGGTGTAAAGCTACCCGGACCCGCCCGGCTTAACTAGTAACCGCAACAAAGTCTAATGTGAGAGGTTAAGGTACAATTAAATTAATGCCTCATGATTAGGGTTAAGTCATGGCCCACTAATACTTAACCAATTTTGGGGATACGAGGGATTAAATGGGGTTAAGTGGTGAACTGTTGGTTACACTTAACTAATTTAATCCATGATTAGTGAGGGGTTAAACCACACTTAACCCTCTTAGAAAACCCTAGCAACGTGGTCTGTTCCAGCAGTAATCCCAGTTTGGTATCATTCACAACCCTAGAGGCTAGGCTAGGGCGGGGCACGATTACTGGACTGATGTAAGCGACCAAAGCGACGGCTGAGTGGTACAGCGGTGCGGGTCCAGGCGGGCTACGGACGTGCACGTAGTCCGGTGTTGGACAAACTCGAGGCACGGGTACCAGTAGGTTTAGACTGTGCATTATTGCTTAGGTGTCTGGGGTTGACACCCGAGGGCTTGATACACCCGAAGGTGGACCCAGCGCAGTCTGACTACAACCATATGTGGGCCGTATGGACACCAACACTTGACGTGTTAGGTTTATAGGGAGCCGATCGACTAGACCGTTGGGCTGGACCTTGTATTAAGGTCACCTTATGCTATTGGGCCAAAGTTTGGGCTGAGGGATCAATACCTGTTATGTTAGTTTTCTAGTACACTGTGGTGCAAAGCTTAATCTTCTTTATGTGATGACACCTTTATCTATTGCCAGTATGTTCATCTCAGTTTCCATCATGATGTTAACTTTATTAGTTTATAGACTGATCGTAGTAGGGCTTACCAGTCTTTTTGACTGACCTGTTTTCTTTCGCTTCTTTTCTTCCGTTTCCCCCCCCCATCCAGGTTCTTAGGGAGGGAACAGTGGTGCTTAGCTTGGATCGCTTGCTTGTTTGCTGGATAGCTCATGTATGTCTGGACATTGAGCTCGCTATGGTTTATCATCTTTATTTTGGGGATAGCACTATGTATTTCAGTATTTCTGTTTATGATGTACTAGACATGTTTATTTTGGCAGTTGACTTTATGATGTACTAGACTTGTTTTGAGATGGTTTGAGATATTCCGCTGTTTTATTCTCACTTACTCTGTTTTACATATATATTTATGTTCTTGTTCCGCCTTGATATATCATTATGCATGATTACCCAGTTCTAACGCCCCCCAGAAGCTAGTGCCCCCGAAAGAGTGACCCTAGCGGAGGTGGGGTGTTACATTTTGACTATTATATGAATGTTGTCCATACTGTCATCCTGTTTGGTCATTATTGTCATCTTGTTTGAGTTTAAGCAACTAATCCGATCTTTCAAATAAAAACAATTACCTTCCTAATTAGCTATATAGACATGCTTCGGTGCTTATGACATAATAACTTTAATTTCAACTTGGACAAGGTAATAATAAATTATAATATAATGTCTTAAAGATTGATTACTTGTTGAATTTCGTAGTTACTACTTTGTATTATTTGTAATTTCTATTTTGTATAGATTCACATGCTTCCAAAAGCATAAATCAAGAGAGAATTACTGTAAGTGTCTTGATCATCCTTTTTTGCCTACATTGGATACACATTCTGAGATTCCAAAATTTTCCTGTTTGGTCATGTTTGGTCATGGAGTACCACCCTAGCAATGATTTTCATGCCTTGAGGCAGAGGCATACAATGAAGTAATTTTCTGAGCAAACGGCTAAATACATTTTTATTGTCAATTTCTTGATTACGTTATTATTACGCAGTTATTGTTTAGATCGATTCTTGTATATTTTACTATGCAATTCCATATATTGTGATTTCTTGATGTTTCATCCTGTAACTAGGGCTAAAACTATAACAAAAATCAATCTATTGGGGGTGTGTGTGTGTGTATATATATATATCTTCACCTCAAGTTTGTCAAATACATGTTACAGTTAAATAACATGTCTCACAACTCTTGCTTAATATAATTTTGGTTTATAATATGACATAAAAAAGTACTAATTTTCTAGAAAAAACTATACTATAAAATGCATACCTAACTTTTAATCAAGATGATGGAATAGGAGTAAATAAATGCAATATCACCAATTGGAGGCTTCTCCATATTTTATACATTTATGATACAGCACCCACACTTAATCCTACAAGACTTCGTTTTATAATACCATTAGCTTCAATTGATAAATAAAAACATTAAAATATTATGATAAATCTAATAAATAAAGAGGTCGTGTATTTTATGTACATGCAACTTGTAGGATGCCTAATACCGAACCTATGCATGCAGGAGTAAGTGAAAGAGATGACTGCAGCTATCTCAACTAATCCTGTGTACTGAAACCACCCACGCCAGCACCTGCACGCGTCCTATTATAACAAATCATAATTAAGACTTAAATAAGGAGAGAAACCTACTATAGGATTAAGACTACAATTAAGCTTTTCTTTTGGACCATTGATGCGCACATTCAAGAGTTTGAATTTGAGTGATTGTTACATCCTAACCCAACCAAGCAGTCATGTGTTAGATAACGACTAAATCTTTTTATATAACTGCAAATGAAAATTCATTTTATTCATAGGGACGATAGATTTGGATTTGGTGGGATTTCCACGAGTAAAGATAATAGATTCTACTCAACTTAAATAGATCAAACATGCGATAACTTGTATAAAAGGATAAAGATGAAATAAGATATATTTCAATGTCAACATAGATGAAACAACAAGAGACCAATAGTCATGATTCCCAAAATAGATACCTCGTGCTCGGTGGAATCAAAACAAATCAAATAGTTTCTACTCATATTCAGAAAAGACAAGAATGAACCTCTGCACAGCAGGCCCAACGACCGCAAACTTAGTCCTCAAGTTTTTCCAACTTTCTTACTGGCGATTCCATGCGCCAGTCCACCCTCCAATGGTAGATGAGGAACATTGCTAATTCATATAGGAGTTAAACTTATCGCAGAATCATAAGAAGTAATAAACAAGGTGATAGGATCGATTAGGGGTTACTTCAAGCTACACCCACAATATCACACACAAGACAATCAATCAACACATCATTCAAATAAAAAAAATACGATGAAAGTAAAATAGCAAGACACAAAATTTTATACGTGGAAAACCTCATCGATGTGAAGAGTAAAAACCACGAGACCTCTTAAGAAGTCTACCCTCTTCTCTTATTGATAAACCAAAAAGGGAAAACAGCCCCAAAATGTTTACAAAAGATTCGCTTCTAATCACCGGAATCCAAAAACAATAAGAGATGAAAAAAGGTGTAAGAGAACAACCTATGTGTGCACTTCAGGCCAGCGGTGAATCGAGAAAGAATAAAGCTCAATCTTGAAGACCAAAACACCTTGAAGAAGATGATAAATGACCAAAAACTGCTACTTCCTTATGTGACCAGATCTGGTTATATTAACCCTCTTTTCTTTTAATGTGTATACCAAAAATGTGAGTAATCACCCAAAATGTCTTTCTTGAAAAGAAAAAGATATTGTTGCACAAAAGGCATGCTTGCACAACAAATCTGGGAAAAAGAAAAAACTAATAAATCTCACCCACAAATTAAGCATGGCCTGCATAAAAAGATATGCCAAATATGCCTGCATAAAATTATGCCAAATATGCTTGCATAAAATTATGCCAAATATGGGCTGGAATACCCAACAATCTCTCCCTCCAGCCCAACTTGGGGAAGATATGCATGCTTCAATCATCATTTGAAACTCATTCCCACAGGCTTGCTACAAACATCAAGCTTGTTTCCTGGAACCACTTTAGTCAACATATCTGCACCATTCTTGTTTGTATGAATTTTCTTTAACTTGAGCATAACCAATGATACAGAACATCAATATGCTTAGTGCGTGAATGATACATGGAATTCTTGCTCAAATCCATAGCACTCTAACTGTCATAGAATACTATATACTCTTCTTGTTGCAAACCCAACTCTTGAAGGAACCTCTTCAACCAAAGCATCTCTTTACTTGCTTCCACAGCTGCTATATACTCTGCCTCTGTTGTAGATAAAGCCACACACTTTTGTAACTTGGATTGCCAAGAAATGGCTCCCCCTGAAAATGTGAACACATAACCTGAGGTAGATTTTCTACTATCAATATCACCAGCCATGTCTGCATCTGTATACCCCTCAAGAACATGTTTGCTACCTTCAAAACATAAGCAAAATCTAGAAGTACCACGCAAATATCTGAAAATCCACTTTACTGCATCCCAGTGAACTTTACCAGGATTGGATAAGTATCTACTCACCAAACCAACAGAATGTGTGATATCTGGCCTAATGCACACCATAGCATGCATCAATGAACCAACTGCAGATGAATAAGGTATAGAAGATAAACTTGCTTTTTTCTTCTCCGTTGTTGGACAATCCCTCTTACTTAACTTAAAATGAGATGCGAGTGGTGTACAAACCGACTTAGCATGCTTCATATTGAACCTTTCAAGCACACGTTCAATATATTTTTCTTGAGATAGCCACAACTTCCTAGCTTTTCTATCACGAACAATCTCCATGCCTAAGATTTGCTTTGTAGGACCCATGTCCTTCATGTCAAATGACTTGGACAAATCTTTCTTCAAGTTGCTAATCAATTCTAAGTTTTGTCCAACTACCAACATGTCATCCATATATAAAAGAAGAATAATGAAGATATCGCCAGGAAACTTTCTAAAATACACACAAGGATCTGCAACAGTCCTCTTGTAACCATTGCGTATCATAAATGAATCAAATTTGTGATACCACTGCCTTGGTGCTTGCTTAAGTCCATAAAGACTCTTCTTCAACTTGCAAACAAGTTTTTCTTTTCCCTTTTCTTCAAATCCTTCAGATTGTTCCATGTAGATTTCTTCCTGCAAATCACCATGTAAAAATGTGGTTTTTACATCAAGTTGTTCCAATTCAAGGTCACAACTTGCTGCTAAACCCAAAATGGTTCTGATAGAAGTCATCTTGACAACTGGTGAAAATTTCTCATCAAAATCAATGCCCTTTTCTGATTGCTTTCTTTGACTACCAATCTAGCTTTGCGCTTTACTATCTTCTCACCATCTTTCTTGTTCTTGAAAACCCATTTGTTTTTCAAAACTTTCTTGCCTTTTGGAAGTTTCACTAGCTCAAAAGTCTGATTCTTCATCAAAGAATCCATCTCCTCTTTCATAGCCTCAAGCCAAAGATTCTTGTCTCGACTAGACAACACTTCTTGGAAGCTCTCGGGCTCACCATCAGCTGTAACTAAGATATAATCTGTGCTTGGATATCTTGTAGATGGTTTATGTTCTCTGGTTGACCTTCTAACTTGAGCATCATCCACTTGTGGGGCAATTTGCTCCCCCTTCTCATAAGCCACTTCTCCATTTGGTTGAGCTTCATCACGAACATCATCAAAATGTGCACCATCAAGCTGTGCATCATCAACACCTTCATGTGTTGCATCAAGATCAGCCTGTATTGGCTGCTCAACAAAACCACAAGTAGGGGACAAAGAAACATCAGGAGTATCAATAAAAAAATCTGAGCTAGTATGATACCTTTCACTCAAAAGTTCTGCACCTTTTTCATGCTCAAAGAACACTACATCTCTGCTTCTTACTACCTTTCCTTTTTCTGGATCATTTAGCCTGAACCCATACTCTTCATCACCATAGCCAACAAAAACACATGGATTAGTCTTGGAATCCAGCTTTGATCTTTGGTCTTTTGGCACATGCATGTATGCCTTGCATCCAAATACTCCAAGATGTGTATATACAGGATCACATCCCTTCCATGCTCTCTCTGGAATGTCAAGCCCCAATGGAATAGATGGAGAACGGTTGATCAGATAAACTGCTGTATTCACTGCTTCAGCCCAAAATGACTTTGGTAGATCGGACATCTTCAACATGCATCACACCTTCTCTATAATGGTTCTATTCATCCTCTCAGCTACACCATTGTGTTGGGGAGTGCCTGGAACTGTCTTCACATGTCAAATACCATACCGCGCACAATAATTCTTGAACTCATGTGAAGTATACTCTCCACCATTGTCTGAACGAAGGCACTTCAACTTGCTTTCTATCTCCCTTTCCACCATAACATGAAACTTCTGAAAAGTTTCAAACACTTGGCTTTCGGTCTTCAAAATGTAAATCCATGTCTTTCTAGTAGCATCATCAATAAAAGTGACAAAATATTTGTTGCCACCATTGGATTCAACCTTAATAGGACCACATACATCCGAATGTACAAGCTCCAACTTAGCCTGCTTTCTTGCAGACTTTCTAGCAAAAGAAGCTCTATGTTGTTTTCCTGCTAAGCAATGATCACAAGGGTTAAGAGAAATTGTAGTATTGACAGGAATAAGAGATTTACCTGATAAACATTTCAAACCATTTTCACTCATGTGTCCCAATCTTCGATGCCACAAATTAGGAGAATCTATTTCTTCCACTGCATTGAGCTCACCAAAACACACAGTCAAATATGTCTTGTACAAAGAACAACACAACTCGCCTCTTGCAATTGTTATGGATCCCTTGGATAATTTCCACTTGCCACTCTCAAATATGTGACGAAAGCCTTCTTGATCAGGAATATGAGCTGAAAGCAAATTAAGACGCAAATCCAGAATATGGCGTACACCTTTCAATGTAAGCATGCATCCAACATTAGTCTTAACACGAATATCACCAATCCCAACTATGCTTGCTGAACTCTGGTTACCCATTTTGACACTGCCAAAATCAACTTCTTGATAATTCAAAAAATACTCTCTCTTAGGAACACAATGATATGAAGCACCTGTATCAACCAGCTACTCAGAATCTGTACTGCTAACATGATGACATTCACTAGTTGCGCAAATTAAAGTGACATCATCATCACTTTTAGAGGCTACTGCTGCAACATTTTTATCATCGCCTTCTTTCTGAAAATCATTCTTCTTCCCATGTTCTCTTTTCCAACGAAAGCAATACTTTTTAATATGGCCAGGCTTCTTGCAATAGTTGCATATGAAGTGATTCTTTCCATCACTAGAATTGGCTCTTCCTCTTGAGTTATCACGGCCTTTGGGTCCTTTGCTCTTGCTTCTTCCTCTATTCTCCACAACAAGAGCTTGTGAATTGTCAACTCCAATCTCCTTTCTTTTAATTTCTTCATTAAACATGCTTTCTTTGATCACATCCAAAGATAGCACACCATCTGGAGCTGAATTACTAATGGTCACAACTAAAGTTTCCAAACTATCTGGCAGAGAACTCAATAAGAACAAACCTTGCAATTCATCACCAAAAATGATCTTCATAGTTGTCAACTGGTTAATAATGTCTTTGAAATCACTAAGATGCTCAGAAACTGACTTTCCACCTTTCAACTTTAGATTAACAAGCCTTTTAATCAATGAAGCTTTGTTATGGGCGGTTTTCCTCTCATACAAACCTTCTAATTTCTTCCACAAATCATATGGATCAGTCTCTTGTGACACATGTTTAAAAATGCTAATGTCAACCCATTGTCTAATGGTTCCTAAAGTTTTCCTTTTCAACTTTATCCATTCATTCTCTTCCATTTATCGGGTTTAGAAGGTTTAGAGATAATACCACTCGAACTAGTGATGGTTTCAATTGGGTCATGTAAATCCTTGCAATATAACAAGTCTTCCATCATAGGTCTCCAAATAGAATAGTTGATTGATGTCAACTTAATCATTGAGCTATGACTGCTCGACTCCATAGTGTGATAAATAACCTACCTCAAGCTCTGATACCAATTTGATAGGATCGATTAAGGGTTACTTCAAGCTACACCCACAATATCACACACAAGACAATCAATCAACACATCATTCAAATAAAAAAAAACGATGAAAGTAAGATAGCAAGACACAAGATTTTATACGTGGAAAACCTCTTCGATGTGAAGAGTAAAAACCACGAGACCTCTTAAGGAGTCTACCCTCTTCTCTTATTGATAAACTAAAAAGGGAAAACAGCCCCAAAATGTTTGCAAAAGATTCGCTTCTAATCACCGGAATCCAAAAACAATAAGAGATGAAAAAAGGTGTAAGAGGACACCCTATGTGTGCACTTCATGCCAGCGGTGAATCGGGCAAGAATAAAGCTCAATCTTGAAGACCAAAACACCTTGAAGAAGATGATAAATGACCAAAAACTACTACTATCTTATGTGACCAGATCTGGTTATATTAACCCTCCTTTCTTTTAATGTGCATACCAAAAATGTGAGTAATCACCCAAACTGTCTTTCTTGAAAAGAAAAAGATATTGTTGCACAAAAGGCATGCTTGCACAACAAATCTGGGAAAAAGACAAAACTAATAAATCTCACCCACAAATTAAGCATGGCCTGCATAAAAAGATATGCCAAATATGCCTGCATAAAATTATGCCAAATATTCCTGCATAAAATTATGCCAAATATGCCTGCATAAAATTATGCCAAATATGGGCTGGAATACCCAACATAATGGTGGATTTACTAATCAGGATAATTACATAATAAATGAATTAGACATATCATATGTTAATAAATAAAAATTGGCATTTGATTTTCATAAGAACCTCATTCTACTTTTTTAGGCAACCCCTTCGATTGAATAGGGAATCTTCTAATCATATGGACAAAAGATGATCTAAGTCGAATATGCAAAAATACAATATTATAGTGTTACTACCACCAGACTATAAAAATTGATTAATACTTTCCCTTGTAAACCACGTATCCTAAGGAAGACATGATCGGAAATGATTAATATTCATTTATGTCATTACCAAGTAATGTCGGGTAACATGGCATCCATAATTTTAAATTTATGTAACACCTACAAAATACCACTAGTTGGAAGTTGTTTGATGCAAGAACGGGTTGTATCTAGTATATGCACATTTTTAACAAGAAAATAAAATCAGTGTGCAATATAGAGGAAGATTTGTGAAACGGACTGCCCTGGAGATTGTCTCTTGATATGTCGGCTGCTAATATTGGTAGACAGTGCCATCTTACACTATCCCATAATGCAGTATTGTTGAAGGCAAATCCTGACATATCAACTAAAAATCTTCTATATAGCTTGTTGCTTAGTAGGTGCGCAAGCCACTAAGTTCACTTTCATTGCAAACTGGGGATTCAAGAAAAGAAAAAGTTCTTGCCTTGACACTGCATCTGGCCATGTGCGGTGTGGCAAAATGGTTGTAATTTACAAGTAAAACCGCAATCACATGAGGACTTGTATATGCTCAGAGAAGGTTAAATAGAACATAAGACCATAAATTAAATAGATACATAGCTTGAAATCCAACTACAGAACTTATCCTTAATGTGCAATAGACTAAATTTTTAGAATATCACGTACAACTAAATATTTGTGAATGGTCGCTTTACAAATAAATCATTTGATTGTAATAAGACTAAACCATGAAACATGAAACCATTATACGTTAAATATTTTGTCTACGATTAAAGGTATATAATTTTTTGAGAATAGCACGTATGATTAAATATTTAACTGTACGTTTTGCAAATATTTTATGATTGCTCTAAATCTGGAAGAAGCACATTAAAAGAGCAAAGAAGAAAAAATATTTTGGATTAAGAATTCAATTGCTACAACCAAATTAGGATATCTCTTAAAACTTCCAAACCAAAGTTAATTATAAATTTGTTGAATTTTATATCATCTATCTTAAGCATGAATTGCAGTAAAAATTCAGCTACATACTTTCTAGTCCACTAAAAGTAGGGGGAAAAATTTAATACTAAGCAGCTTAACATTTTGTAATGTGAAGATGATAAAAAGTCATAAGATTGGTTGGCAAAGAAGGCGCTAAAAGCATATGTTTTACACTATCTGATATCATCGTGGTAGTAGAAAGTCTTAAATGTGGTACTCTGACAATGCACTTGCATGAAGTTGAAACATTTAACATTTGAGAAATAATATAAATCTGCTCATGAGGACGGAGAATTTAAGCTCATATCAAAGTATGAAATGTTGCACCTTGTATGCTGGTGCTTTAATAACTAAGATAATATATGGCCCTAGTTTGCTAATAAATAAGAAGCTGCGTCAATCTTCTTAGCACACAAACTTTTTAATATCACATAAAATAAGGAAAAATTGGATAATAATTGGTGAGCTACATTAACAAAGATTCGGTATAAACTACTAACCCTTTAAAATGAAAATATGAAATAATTAAGAAAACGATGAAGGAATATTTGCGTAAAACATGAAGTACATCATATACCTTAATTCTAACATAAATTGAAATTATTGTTGAACTGTGTTTATTGGTATCACTCTAACATATATTTTTGTACTCAACAATTAGAATCTGGAAAATCAATTGAGTCGACGAAACACAGTTCGGCCCTGGCAAGTTGCATGGCCTAGGCAGAATGACCCAAGGGAAAAAGACACGCACTGGAAGGAAGAAAAATGTTATTTCCAGGAATCAAACCCTTGTCATCAGCAGCTCATGCACAAGAGCAACCACTCATCTACTACTACGGTACTTCCTACTGCTATTTGTTGCCCTATTGTAGTAACATATATAAATAATTCTGAAAGCATATGTAACAACCTGGAAAATCAGAATCAATTTAAATTTTTTATTTTTGCAATTTTAATGAATTTTGAAAATTTAAAATGAATTATTTTAAATAATAACGACGAGAAATTTATTTCGAATAGAATTAGAACGTATATATTTATTTGAATTGAAGTTAGAATATAAATAATTATTTTAATTATAAAAGGAATTGGAAATGGCGCAGTAGTTTGAAAATTCGATTTCAAATTTCAAATGAATGTACAGGATTGAAAATAAACCGGATTTTAGTGGAACCAAAAATATTAGAATCTATTTGAAAATATCTTTCCAACGAATCTGAAAAATCCAAATTTCATAACGGGAATAAAATGTTATGCCCAGTTGAAAATTCAGAATAGTCGCTATGGAAATATAGCCCTTAAAAATAGCGATTTTGCAAACGACCTCCGTTTTCGACGATACCACTTTGGTTGGATCTGGAATGTCAAATTATTGCTAGATTTTAATTTTCATAATTTTTGGAGTTAATATGTGAGCGTGGCAGAGGAAAACGTGTTTTGACAGTTTCAGTCAATTTGGATCGAGCAGAAAATGGTCATTTTTCAAACTGTCTTCAAATTTGACGAAATTAGTTTTGTTAGGACCATATCGTCAATACAAAGCTAAAAATAATATTTCTGTAATTTTTGGGGTTCGTATGTGACCTCAGTAAATTGAAATGAATGTTTAAAATTCAATATAATGATTTAAATGTTAATTTAAATGAAAACTGATTGAAACAATGGAATCATGTTACGAAACATATCCCATTGTGTTCGGAATGGGGGTACAGTCGTTGGGCTTGATTTGGAGTTCATATGCGTAAGTTTGTTTTTGAGAGTTTATTAGAATTAAATATTATTATCTATATCCTATATAACCCTAATATTATAAACCCTAACACACTATTTTTCTGCACCGCCAGCTTAACAAAACCGATGGCCCTTTTCCTCCCCCGTTCATCCCATCCGATTTCTCTCCCTAATCATCTTCAGGCCAAATTTCAACAACCAAACTGACAAGCATCTCGAGGTCTTCAAGTTTAACAGCTATGATCGGGTGGGGCTCATCATCGTGGCCGATTTCATTCTCCTAAGTGGTCGGCGTCACATTCGCTTTAGGGCTAGAGGGGGCCGTTGAGATGAGCCATATGGGTCGCGGTGGCGGCTCGTGACGTAAGCGACGACGTGGGGACCTCGGATCCAATTCCGGCGTGACGATGTGGTGTACGGTGGAGGGTTTTTGATCGTGCAACGATGGGTTCATTCGTTCAAACGATGATGAAGAAAGAGGGCAACACTTTTAAACGTTATCATAGGGTAATTAAGGGATAATTATTAATTTAATTATATTTTTAAATACATATCAATGTATAAAGGTCCGTAACTTATTCGTTTGACATCGAAATTCAGTGAAACGAAATGCGTTGGATTCGCAACGAAAAATTCTACATTTCAGAAGAGACCAGAACAGAAAAGGAGCAAATGAGAATTTTGGGCAAATTCAAAACCAAACAGAACAACAATTCAGAAACACAAACTGGCGGAGTGGAAACCGACTGTGAGAACTTCTCAATGATATTTTTTGTACAGATTTATTTTATAACTGCATATATGAACTGCTCTCTGTTGTCCAGAGACCATGGACGATTCATTTGATTATGTTGTGATTATGATTGTAACATGAAATAATATATATATGATATGAAATAATATATATACGATGTGAAATAATATATATATATATACACGATGTGAAATAATATATATGTATGGAATGAAAAATATGAATATATATATATATGGAATGGAAAATAAATATATATATATATGGAATGGAAAATAAAAATATATATGGAATATTCAATTTTGATTTAAAATTGAATATGAAGTTGGAATCGTTTTTAAAACGATTTATAAAATATGTTTTAAAAGCGAAATCGACGAAATATATATATATATATATACATAATGGCCTGAATAGAACGCGCCGTGCCGCGGCAGCTCGCGAATTTCGACCAATGACTTTGAACGGATATTACGGGAGATCCGACCGTTGGATTCTCCTAAAACTACAACCGTTGGGTTCATATCGAAATGAGCTTTCCAACGAATATAAGAGATTTGAAATCTAACGGTTGGATTTGGAATTATGTCCAAATCAAATTTGGAAAAGATCTTTGTAAGTGCAGTTCGATGACCGTTATGGAAATCGGCTGTACGTGCCTTGATAAAATTATTAAAAATATCAATAACTTGTGTAAAATCATAATAAATGATTTAGAAAGAATTGGGATGAAAAATTCCATATTTGAAAAGAGAAAAATATATTTTTGTCGAAATGAACTAGTTTTGAACAAGTTATGAACTAGAATTGTAATACAATATTTTTAAAGAGATAAATTAGATTTGAAATGGTTTAAAAGATAACCAAAATTTCCAATATATGAATTGGAATGGATTTGAATCGAAATTATCATCGGAATATTTCGATATTGGATTCCGTGATTATACAGATATTGTGGAGGAATTTTGAAGATATATACATCGTTATTCCTAATACGATATTTGTTGGTTTCAGACTTTGATATCTATTACCTATAATAGAAAACAGAATCCATAATTTGCTGATGTGTAACTCTAATTTTCTTTCTACTGTGCGTTTCCCACTTCTCCGCGACTCTTCCTTTTTCTTTTTGGGAAACATTACACACATAACTCCCCAGTATCTTTCCCAACTTCCCACTATCTTCCAGAAATTTTAACCTCTTTCGTTTGCACAGTTCATCGTATTTCCTCACACGAATCTCCTCTTACATCAAATAATTCCCCGTTTTGTTCATGAAACGACTGACCTTTCTATTTTTGTCACTATGAATTCATTGGGACTCCATTATGACTCAAATCTTCTATCTGACCAAATTAGGGTTACTTAGCGGAAGCAATAAAATATTTTTCTATGTAACCCTAATTCTAACAATGCTAACAGCGATCCGTCATCAACGAGTTGTTCAGATTGCTCCAATTTCCCTTTTTCATTCCTTTTCGGATTTAGTTTTTTCAATTTATTACGACTGGAACTTTTAATGTTAATCCAAAGAAAATCATTACAAGGGACGGCTTTGATGAAGCAGCGAACCTGGACAAGAGCACCTTAATTTATGCTCAGGTTTCTCCGATAAAGATGCAGATTGAAGACACAAACGCTTTAATTTAGGTCTTCCTTTCTATTTCCTTTTAGATTTACTTTTCTCAATTTATTAGAACTGGGAACTTTTAACATTAATCCAAAGAAATTCATTAAAAGAGATGGCTTTAACGAAGCATCGAACCCAGGCAAGAGCACCTTCATTTATGTTTACCTTTTTTATTTTGATTTCTTATTATGTGCGACTTATCTGGGGTTTGAAAATTTCTCGATTATCATTTTACCATAAGACAATTTGTTATAAACCCTGTCGAATTTGAAGTTGCATGTCCTGTTAAATCTGGAGATACATATTTTCATAGTTCAAGTTATAATTTAATACCTGGGGTGGAAACTCCTAATTTATTGTCAACAGTTCCACACCAGCCAAAATAAGATGCATTCCGTTCAGTGCATATTAGGTCTTTCAAAGATTGGTTTGTGTACTAAACATAGTTTTCGACTATATTTATTAAATAGTTAATAATTAAAAAAATTGTAATACATGCACCCGGACATTGTACTACAAAGCATTACAATCAAATTTTATGTCATTAGCGATTGATAAATATTTGGCTTATTTTGGCCATTTATCTTTGATGCCTTGAATCCTGACCGAAACAAAAATTATTTGGGTTGTTTAACCATTATTGAGGTAAAAAATGATTACGTAGATTATTTTTGACGTTTTATGTTATGGTTGATGCACCTTTAGTTCGTAAATTTTTTTGGAGGCATACATAATCGTCAACTAGAACTATCATTTTATCAATACTACTAAATTACATATCAACAAGTTGTTCAGATTTCTCCAATTGAAGACACAAATGCTTTAATTCAGGTTTCCCTTTTTCATTCCTTTTCGGATTTAGTTTTTTCAATTTATTATGACTGGGAACTTTTAATGTTAATCCAAAGAAATTCATTACAAAAGATGGCTTTGACGAAGCAGCGAGCCCAAACAAGAGCACCTTCATTTATGCTCAGATTGCTCCGATAAAGATGCAGATTGAAGACGCAAATGCTTTAATTCAGGTCTTCCTTTTTATTTCCTTTTAGATTTACTTTTTTCAATTTATTACAACTGGGAACTTTTCACGTTAATCCAAAGAAATTCATTAAAAGAGATGGCTTTGACGAAGCAGCGAACCCAGGCAAGATGGCCTTCATTTATGTTTACCTTTTTTATTTTGATTTCTTATTATGTGCGACTTATCTAGGGTTTAAAAATTTCTCGATTATCATTTTACCATAAGACAATTTGTCATAAACACTGTTGAATTTGAAGTTGCATGCCCTGCTAAATCTGGAGATACATATTTTCATAGTTCAAGTTATAATTTAATACCTAGGGTGGAAACTCCTAATTTATTGTCAACAGTTCCACACCAGCCAAAATTAGATGCATTCTGTTCAGTGCATATTAGGCCTGTCAAAGATTGGTTTGTGTACTAAACGTAGTTTTCGACTATATTTATTAAATAGTTAAAAATTGAAAAAATTGTAATACATGCAACCGAACATTGTACTACAAAGCATTACAATCAAATTTTATGTCATTAGCAATTGATAAATATTTGGTTTATTTTGGCCATTTATCTTTGATGCCTTAAATCCTGACCGAAATAAAAATTATTTAGGTTGTTTAACCATTATCGTGGTAAAAAATGATTACGTAGATTATTTTTGTCGTTTTATGCTATGGTTGATGCACGTTTAGTTCGTAAATTTTTTTGGAGGCATACATAATCGTCAACTAGAACTATCATTTTATCAATACTACTAAATTACATATTTTTTTTTCTATGCACAAATTGTAGTAAAGTCATTAGTTATACGTAAGAGAATGGTTGATATTATTATATCATCATATTTGAATGTCTCTATTTGAAAGCACAAGTTTCTATTAATTGATTGGAACTGACCGAGCACAAGTTGAATCCATTTATTTTAGCTTATATGTCATGTTTTGTTTGCTTTATGCACCGCAGTACTGGCGCTCTTCACCATTATAGGCTGGCAATGCACTTTTATATACTCGAGAACGAATGTATCATTTTCATTCTTCTATGTTAACCTACCCACATGTTACAATTGACATTCTGTCTCTAAATATAATTTTTTTTCTCAATGAGATAATATGATAAGTTATAATGACTATTTCTTTATTATACCAAACTGTGATAAGTAATTATTCATAAATACCCAAACAAACACAGTTATTAATAGCATAAATTTGATGTTTACTTACAATCTAATCACAGATATCGCCAATATTCTTATCTGTTAGGATTGCCTCACAAGTTGGTAAGGAGAATTGATGGTTTGGAATTAATAGTCCCACATCATGGAATATATTGAAGGAATTGTGTACAAATATGAGCTGGTAGGCACGTAACATAAGGGATTCCTTTTGTTATATGGGAGTTGTGTGCCAGCTCATATGCGTGCAAAGAAGGGGGAATTTGTTCCAACCGTCGTTACATAACAGTGGTATCAGACCCGAAGGTTACAGACTGGGCCATGCGGGCAAGACAATGCTCTCAAAAGATACTCGTAGGATGCGAGTCAAGGGGGAGATTGTTAGGATTGCCTCGCATGTTGTTAAGGAGGACTGATGGTTTGGAATTACTAGTCCCACATCATGGAATATATTGAAGGAATTGTGTACAAATATGAGCTGGTAGGCACGTAACATAAGGGATTCCTTTTTTTTTTTATGGGAGTTGTTTGCCAGCTCATATGCGGGGGGCTTTGTTCCGACCATCGTTACATAACAGTATCTTCGTTACTTATACCATTTATTACTTTCAATAGGGAGGCGATCGTAACTTACACCCACCATTGTACATTATACCAGATTTTTTTAAGAAATGGGTGAAGGTGTTCTCCCTTTATATGCACACTCGAGTCCCTGCACATGATGCAACTGAGCTAGGTGACACTGAAATTTTTCACCCACACTAGCTAACAAACACTTTGTTATGAATGAGTAGAAATAGACCAGGTACCTCTAATATGAAAAGTATTATCTTCCGAAATTGCAGTTGTACATTACATTCTCATAATTCTAAATTTAACATTTATTCTATGAGCTGCAAAATAAAAAGGTTTGGTTGCTTATACTTATTTTACAGTTAAAATGGACAAATAAATTATTGACTTTCCTTTTTAAATACTGTCTAGCGGAACTTAGAATACAAGTTTAAGTTTACCGTACGGAAGCACATGGTAAATGTTAGTAATATTGCTAATGTATGTGTTGTAAACATTGTGAAGAAGATGCAGAATATAAGCCCTTCTCATGCATTTTGGTATCCCACTTCCTATTTAGCACTTCTCCAATTTACATGTCTCAACTCATTTAAATAAAACTTATTATCTTTTATGCTATCTTTTTCGACATACTAAATGCCGAACAGTGTAGAGCTCTATCTCCTGACAAGGTATTTATTCATTGTCACATTCTCTACAAACCTATACGAATCGGTTTGTGTCCTATTCTATTTGACTGTAAATACAGTTGTTTATGTGAATTCTGTAGTAATGGATTTTATTCAGTTATTATTACTTTTACCCTTTTTCTGTCACCTCGGTTATAATTTAGCTCCATTTTTTAAGTATAGTTAGCTTTTCATCTCCTAACAACAACATATTGTTTTGTTTGAGTGCCTATTGGTGTGTGTGAAAACAATGACATGCATTTTCTTCTGAATTTCCACAGTGCACTAAGTCAGACGACACGGTCAATATGGTTCACCATTGACTGCCTGAAATTATTCATCTCATACTATTTATATATTCACTGCAAACTACTCTTTACCGTGATTCTCTCCCTGTTTACCGACTTTGCTGTTATTTTCCAAAGATTTCTATATGTATGTCAACTCAACCAATTTAATAACTATTAGAATTTTACGTGCTTCTTGAGTTACGTGACGTTAAAGCATGACTTGATTTTTATCCCTATCGACGTTTTTTGCAAGTAAAATTTTAAAACTGAACGTATGCTGTATGCACCTCGAATTGGTCTACTGTCAAAGTTTTACAAACTGCTAAAAACTGAACCTTTTATTTAACGTCATAAACATCGGCTGTTAGAGAATAGTAATTAATATGCATTCGTTTATTCCACCAACTGCAACTTCATTAAATTTTCTGTGTTTAGCTATTTCTTGATCGCAATTTATTCCAGGTAAACATGGATCATTAAAGTCTTAATCAGATTGAGTTCTAACTTTAATTATTATTACTTTTTTATTTTCTTATGTTCTACCTCTCTTAGTTTCAAAAAAATTAGTCAGAAAACTTCTTATCTAACATGCGCTTTATTTTATTTTTGGAAACCAACTAGGATGATATCATATGCTGCACAGCAAATAGTTCTAGGTCCTGGCTAGGTAATTATTCATTGGAACTTCCCTTCTGAACGTATTTGTACTCAGTTTTGTCTTATGTATTTTTGGTTAACCAAAGCTTTTAATGTGAATTTCACACCAGTGAGTTTTAATGCAAGAATTATTGCCATTAATTATCTTAAATTATTACTATTAATTTGTTATCTCTTCAATTTCATAAAAATGGCCTTTAAAATTTGTTATCACTTTCAAACATTTTTGTTTGCCAAATGTCTAGCATTTGAGAAACCTCACCATCCCTTTCTTTTTGTTTACTCTCATTGATTCACTAGGAGGCAACATTCATTTTTCATTTAATATCCAGTTTCCAAAAAAATTCAAATGGTCTAAATTCGTGATCCTAAATTGAGTAATCAATGTTGATGTTTTGTATAATATCATTACTTCCAAATTTGTGTTTTTAATTACTTCAATTTCTTCGAGCTATTCTTAGTTAACTCCATCAATTTTCAAGCCGCGACTATTTTTAAAATACAATGCATGCATGATTTAGACGGTGGATTCATCAACATTGTAATTGTTATGAAACACTGCACGTTTGCGGAAGCGTCCAGGATCTTATTCACCCAATTACTTAAAGATGGTTTCTATGGAAACAAACATAGATATGAAATCACACGCGCAAACACAGAATATTCCACCCAACCACCCTCTTTATTGATTCTAAAAACGAATTTTTGTTTACACTCACTGGTTCAACAACCAACAATAAACAAACTACAAGAATCAATAACCTTATTGAGAAAGGGAAAGAATATCTAGATGACTACAACTCTTGTTGGAGAAGGAGAACAATGAAGAACGATGGCTAACCCTTGGATTAATTGGAGACACCAATCCTCTCTAGGGCACCAAGCCCTAGAGGCACGCAGCCTCCACTCTATTCGGTCATACATTAATCCAACCATATGTGCTGCTTTTATAGGAGAATAGAAGGCCTAGGAAAATACACAATTTGCCCCTTCAATACTTGCAAAACAAGTCACAGAAAGACCAAGTCAAAACCGCAGAAAACTCGCTCAGATGTCTGACCAAATTATGTCAGACGTCTGTCCCTGCTCTCGGGTTACCAAAACCCTGACAACAGACGTCTGACCAAATACTGTCAGACGTCTGTGCTAAAACGCAGCACAAAAACCACTTCCCCTTGCCTTCTCTCTGCTGCTCCATCTCCACTATTGCCAAGCACATCAACGTCTCGTCTTCATATGTGATTTCATGTCACAAATCACAACACTCCACCTTGATATAAAATCACATCATATCAAACAAACTTCCAACACACAAGTCGTCTAGCTCTTTCAACGACACCTTCTCTCAATTAAACCAACCTCGATTTCCACGCAACGAGATACACCCCACCTATTCCGAGTACAGGGACTCAGTTGATTTTAGAGCAACAATCACACCCAGTCGATTTGAAAGGACTACGACCACACCTCAATTACAAACACAACCCACCACCTGCAAAAGATGCATCCACCAACTGAGCTGCACCGTGCATGAACCAACAGTCTAAAAGTGCTTACAATTCCATAATGACACCCGTCTACCACTTGACCTGAGCTCCTACTTCGATCACCCCGGAGCTCTCGAGCATCATCAACACGAAGACCCCTATCGAACACATCAGCAGTGACCAAATTTACCCCTCTACCTTGCTGTGGACTAGGTTCTTCAATCGTCACTCGCCTTCCACATCGACACCCGTCTACCACTTGACCTGAGCTCCTTCCTCGATCACGTCTGATCCCTCGAGCATCATCAACGTGAAGACCCCTGTCGAAAAACATGAACCGAATCACCAATACATAGGCAAATCAAACCGATTGCCAACATCTTCGTCTTCTTCCATCTCCCCTCATCTGTATCAGAGGGCTTCTCTTCATCTCCATCAACCAAACCATTGAGGCCTTCAAATCCCCAATCAAAATTAGTCATCACCAACAACGCCATCACATCCGACATAAAAAAAATCAATTTTTTCAACAAAAAATTGATTTTTTTGGGAACAAAAATCAATTTTTTCCAATTACTTAAAGCTTTGCGGTGATCTAGCTCTGATACCAAATGTTGTGAAATACTGCGCCTTTGCGGAAGCGTCCAGGATCTTATTCACCCAATTACTTAAAGATGATTTCTATGGAAACAAACACAGATATGAAATCACACGCGCAAACACAGAATATTCCACTCAACCACCCTCTTTATTGATTCTCAAAACGAAATTTTGTTTACACTCACTGGTTCAACAACCAACAATAAAGAAACTACAAGAATCAATAACCTTATTGAGAAAGGGAAAGAATATCTAGATGACTACAACTCTTGTTGGAGAAGGAGAACAATGAAGAACGATGACTAACCCTTGGATTAATCGGAGGCACCAATCCTCTCTAAGGCACCAAGCCCTAGAGGCACGCAGCCGCCACTCTATTCGGTCATACATTAATCCAACCCAATGTGCTGCTTTTATAGGAGAATAGAAGGCCTAGGAAAATACCCACTTTGCCCCTTCAATACTTGCAGAACAAGTCATAGAAAGACCAAGTCAAAACCGCAGAAAACTCGCTCAGACGTCTGACCAAATTATGTCAGACGTCTGTCCCTACTCTCGGGTTACCAAAACCCTGACAACAGACGTCTGACCAAATGCTGTCAGATGTCTGTGTTGAAACGCAGCACAAAAACTGCTTCTCCTTGCCTTCTCTCTGCTGCTCCATCTCCACTATCGCCAAACACATCAATGTCTCGTCTTCATATGTGATTTCATGTAACAAATCGCAACGGTAATTCTATTTCAAACTGCATTGACATTGGAGTCTCAAGTGTTGGGTTCCTTGAATTTCCAGATTTAATAGATTTATAATTCTGAATTTTAATGGCATCCATGAACCAACAATTTGCATTAAACGCAACATCGATTTTCTTGCTGATTTCTGTGCCATGTCATTGTGAACATTTGAAAGTTCAAAATCTTCTATTATTAATGAAATAAGCCTTTTGTAACAGTTTATGAAATAATTACTATTATCTAATCATTTTTTGTTCTGAGATGGAAATATACCCTGGATGGATATGGAAAAACATATTGTGATTACCTTACTAAATGGATTGTAAATAATTTAATTAATTTTTTTAGGTCTTTCAGTTTCAAGACGATATTCCATGGATCTTCTCATTCATTTTGCAGTAAGTTTACTTCATATGCTAATTGCTATTTGTCAAAGAATATCTTTCGAAAGTACAAATTTTTTTCGCTATTGTTAATTATTTGGTATATAATGGTATGTATATTTTAAGCATTTTTACAAATTTCAATTGATCTATAATTTTCAATATATTCATTTATCATGCGTATTAAACGAAAATCAAATCAGGTATAGGTTATTGGTCTTTACCATAATTTTAGCAATAAACATAGTCCCATGTCGAAATTATTGTCTACGAGCATCTTAGGAGAGAAGAATATACTTGCTAATAACCGGTCTCATGAATAAGTGATTTAACTGGTATATGTCATTGCTTCAACAATACAAGATAACAAATTAGGAAGAAAAACAAAAAGTTTTCGTGGTCCTATTCCAAAATTGGCATAATGAAGAAGTAAATTGAAGCCTTCCTTTGATGTTTGGCTATGGCTGGAAAATAATTTTCAAACAGTAATTATGTTTTCCATGTCTTTTCACCTGTACTATAGCCTGCTTAATGTATTGCTTGGTTGGAGATTTCCTTAACGACCACAAAAGGAATATTTTAGATTTTACTTATAATTATAATTTACCCTATGACTATGTCATTAAAGAAGTATTCACTACAAGAGAAATAGTAGTTTCCAACGGCCAGGGGCCGTTGGCGGCCATTGGAAACGCCGTTGGAGGCCGTTGGTCAACCTGTTGGTATATAGATCAACGGTTTCCAACGACTAGTAATGCAAACAACGCCCATTTTCCAATGGCTTCCAACTGGTAGATATAGCCACGTGTCTCATATTTCTGATCAAAGGGACGTTGGAAAATGATGGAAACCGTTGCAAAATAGCCGTTTATTGCTGTTGAAAACCGTTGATATACAATGACCAGTAGTCCGTTGCTCGCCGTTGGAAATCTGGGTGTTTTTTTTTTTACAGATTTCAGACTTGCCACTTCAAGCCACATACTACACATACAACCATCGTAACTGCTCCAATCCGAGCATATAACTCAAAATCTGAACCATATATACACCCAATCAAAATAAAAAATAAAAATCAAACAAAAAACACATTAACTAACCAATATTTACATAACATACGTCGCCAAAACATCATAACCCATGTCCAAACGTAGCCAAAACAACACAAGCATGTCCAAACATCATAACCAACACACCATACCATCACCAAAGCATCATAATATGTCCAAACCATCAATATATACAACAAACATGAAGCAAGCCTCACCAACTCTCAAAACACAAACACAACCATGGCCAAACGCTAACTTGATCAAGTCTCTCCACCGGAAGATGAAGGTGGCGTACCGTACTGGGCAATGAACTCCGCTATCTTTTGACTAAGCAACTCCATCTGCTGGTCACGCCGATCCTCATGCTCACGAAGCTCCGCAATTTCTGCTTTTAGCTGTTCAATTACTTCCTTGTCCTGAGCCATCTGATACATCTCCTGAGATGATCTAACCTGTATCATTTACAAGCACATGTATAATTAGTCATATCATAATTTTTTTATTAACAGCATTGTTGTCTTTTTTTTACTTATACTAAATGATCTTATTTTATCATTAATAAGATGTCATTCCAATGTATTTTTAAATGTATTCGAAAGTACTTTGTATAAAAGTAACTGATTATTTTAATTTGAATTTTACTAATAACCATATTATTTTTGTATGAATATATTAAGTAATGGGAAATATTTTTTAGTTATTCCAAAAATTAAAGCGCACATGTTCATAGTTTTGCACTTTAGTCCCATCATATAATGATATTTGCATATAAATTTGTTTGAAGCAGTTAATATTTTACAAAGACAATTAGTATTGGATAACATCGAAATTGAAAGAAGCAAAACTATGAACATTTCGAAAATAAATAAATTATATAATTAAATTACATGATTATCCTCAAGGTATACTCTTAACCTCACCAATATTTTTTATATGAGTGATGTAAAATGAGTTGATAGATAATTGTTCTGCATATGTGATGTAAAATAATTTGAGTATTACCTCTAGATTTCCATAACCGTATCATCTGTTCCGGGTGGGCTTATCCATGACAGCATCAAATATCATGTCCTCCTCATCCTTGGTCAACTCAGTCCTCCCAGTAGATTCCAGTAACTGCGCCTTTTGTGCTTGAAATTTCTCCTGTTAAACATAAAACAAATGAAATTAGATAACACTATCTTAATTAAATTATACATATAACTTAATTATTCTATACTTACATATCGCTCACGCGCCTTATCATCATGGTCCCAACTGTACGAAACTGAGCCTGTGTCGTCAGTCTGACTCAGTGCATGAGCATGCTCGAAAACGTCCCAGTATGACACAGGAGCCTTACGCGCTCTCTCCTGAAATAAGCATGCATATACATATATATGTGTGTTTGTAAATTAAAACTTAAAGTTAAATAAACTATTAAATTTAAACGATGCAATTACTAAATATACCAGATCCTCTCGATGGTGCTGGAACAACTTCGACCCACCTCGATGCGTAACAGGATTCTTGCTCCTATTAGCTGCATTTCTCTCAGACGAGGCCTATACATTTAATTTGTTTTTAAAAATGTATTATTCAAAATCACATATTAAATTAATAGAATAATTTAAATTAAATATACAGTAAATTTACCAGAAAATCCTCATTATTGTTCCAATAAGCAAGCAACTCATCCCACACTGATTCGCCTATCCAATTCGGTTTTTTCCCACCTGATTTCAAACTGTTCAATGTCTCTCTGTAATTTTTTGCCACTTTAGAATTCCAGTGGCGCTTGAAGACATCCAAATCTGTCTCCTGCAGATCCACTGAATCTTGAATTTTTAAAAAAAAATAGCATACATATATGAACTTATCAAATAAGAGCATGAGTACTTAACATAGTAAATGTTATATCACACATACCAGAAAATCCTGCCATATAGTCTCCTTCACAATGTCAGGTACCAACGTCCATGTGGGCCAACATGCAGTCGTGCGAGCGTGATATGCACGTCTAGATATCTTCAAGACTGTGTTGGACGGCTCCAACTCAAACCCCCTGTGATAAACGGAAAAAAATTATGTCTATTCAAACAAAAATTTATATAATTTATTGTACTTGAATTAAATTTATACTAAAAACTTAGTATTTACCCTGTGCTGGCATTTGGCTTAAGCCAGACCACAGGACGAGATAAGTCCGACGGACCACCATCATCACCACCTTGTGACAACACCTGTTACAGATAATAACATAACGTATATAGCATAAACATGAAAGAGCTATGTAAAAACAAGGTATGAGATAACATGAGTAGGAAATGTTATTATTCTATATGTATGCAAATATTTTGAATATTTGGATACATGTATGCAAATATTCGTTCAGAATATTTGCACACATGTATGCAAAAATTTAGAATATTTGCATACATACATGCAAATATTTATCAGAATAGTTGCATACATGTATGCAAATATTTTGAACGAATATTTGTATACATGTATGCAAATATTCGTTCAGAAATTTGCATTCATATATGCAAAAATTCATCAGAATAGTTGCCTACATGTATGCAAAAATTCAAAATATTTGCATACATGTATGCAAATATTCATTCAGAATATTTGCGTACATGTATGCAAATATTATGAATAACACGTAAAAATGAAAACAGGGACCAAATTTACAATAAGTTTATGATCCGATGTGAGCCTAATTTTGAAACATAATAGGGATGTGACACTAATTTTCACTAAAAACAAACATAAAATTACCTTTTTTAAATGAGAATTATTGGTTAGTCGTCCTCATCACTTTCAGATTCTGACTCCATTTCCTCCTCCATATTTGGTTCATCTGTAGTCTCAAATACATCAATTAATGTGTTTGATTCATCGTTTAGAGGTCCAAAATCTGTTTGATCAACGGCTATTACTACTTCTGGATTTTCGTCGACATCTGCTTGATAAGCTTTGTCGTCAACAATATTACGTCTGTCAAAAGTAAACCTTTCATTTGTTTTGAAAACAGCCCACCAATCTATTTTGTCTCTTCTCTAGATGGATAAGGAGCATAATAAACTTGAAGAGCTTGTTTGGCAAGTACAAAAAGATCGTACTTATAATAACGGGAAGTATGTCTCACATCAATAAGATTATATTTTGGGTGCACGTTTATTCCAGAACCCGAAACGTTGCTGAACCAGTTGCACTTAAACAAAAATACTTCTTCCGCCGGTCGTGTGAAATATGTCAATTGCAGAATCTGGTTTAGCACGCCATAAAAATCATGTATATGGTCGTTTAGATCATCATTACCTTTCACAAATACACCGCTATTTTCAGTTAATTTTTCATCACCATATTCTTTAGTGTTAAATTTATATCCATTAACAAAGAATATTGGATATGTCCTGACATTTCTTTTTGGTCCTATTGCCAAATGTTTCAATCCTTCGTCCACAACATAATTTGTTGGATCAAAAACATAATTAGTAAACCAACTAGCAAATTCTTTGCTGATATCGTCGTTTGGATACTGTGATTCATAAATGCTGCAATTATAGGACAAATGTGACATTTATGATTAAACATTTAGTATATGGATACATAGATGTATAAGTTCATTACCTAAAGAACGGTGCAACTTCAGTGCAATTGAGAAGAATATATGTGTGTGCTGCATTATAATCTTTATCATTCTTCCACACATCTACCAGAAGGCCGTCCATGTTTTTTAAAAATTGATAAAGTCGCTGGACAGTCATCTTGATCAATGCCTTCGTCATTACGCGTTGCAAATGATATGTTCACATGATCACTAAAATAATGGGAGAAAAAAAATGAATCTTCTTCTTCGATGTTTGATTTGCAAATAGAACCTTCAACTCGAGCTTTCTGCCTCACTTTTTTCTTTAGATGATTTAAATACCTGTTTAAAATTAATGCAAATTATTTTTATTACATGTTTCATTAACCAAAATTTAAATTAACTTAAAATTAATATACCTTTCAAATGTATACATCCATCCATATTGCACAGGCCCTCGAAGGCGTGCTTCTAACGGAAGATGAATCGGTAAATGCTCCATAACATTGAAAAAACCTAGAGGAAATATTTTTTGCAATTTGCAGTAATATAGGGATTTCCTCCTCTAGTTTACGTAGATGATCAAGTTTTAATGTAGTAGAACAAAGCTCTTTATAGAACAAACTATGCTCCGTTACAACAGTCCAAACTATTACGGGCAATAGTTCTTTGAAAGCGACAGGCAATAAATTTTCCATCATAACTTGACAGTCGTGACTTTTCATCCCGCTAAGTTTTCTTTTTTTATAGTCGACGCATATACGAAGATTGGAAGGTATACCATCTGGGAATCTTAATCCTTCCATCCATTTAAAAAAAAAATTTGATTACTGTCCAATTCATAGCAAGCTTTTGGTTTTTTGGTGTCATTTGGCTTTATATGAAGCTCCGGACGATTACATATTACTTCAATATCGCGTCTTGATTTCAAATCATCTTTTGTCTTCCCTTTGACATTCAAAATTGTATTAATTACATTATCAAAAACGTTTTTCTCATTATGCATCACGTCAATATTATGATGAATCAGAAGATCTTTCCAATAAGGCAACTCCCAAAATATGCTTTGTTTCCACCAATTATGAGTCATTGATTTACCTTGAATTTCTTCATGTACTCCGGTTTCATGAATCTTAGGAAGATCTTTTACAAGTTCAAAAATTTGTTCACTTGTCCATACTTTAGGTGGTCACAAAGTTTCATGCCTATTGACTGTAAAAATATTCTTATCTCTTCTAAAAGGATGATTAATTTTAAGGAAACACCTGTGACAGTCAAAGCATGAAATTTTCTTTCCGATAGGCAAAGAAAATGCTCTTGTTTCTTGCATGTAGTACGGACAAGCTAGACGATCAGCCGTACTCCAACCTGAAAGCATTACATAACCAGAAAAATCGCTAATTGTCCACAAAAGAGAAGAACACATACAAAAGTTTTTTTTGCGAAATATCATATGTTTCTACCCCTTCATACCATACTTTTTTTAATTCTTCAATTAACGGTTGTAAATACACCTCGATTCCTTGTGTCGGATCATCAGCACCAGGGACGACAATTGTGAGAAACATATAAGGCGTTTTCATACACATCCACGGAGGTAAATTATAAGGTGTTACAATTATAGGCCAGGATGAATATTTAGAACCAAATTGAGAAAATGGTGAAAACCCATCCGTACATAAACCAAGTCTAACATTACGACTCTCAGATGCAAAATTGGGATATTTTTGGTCAAAATGCTTCCATGCTTCTCCATCGGATGGGTGTGTTAACGTACCTTCTTCACGTGTTCTCACACTGTGTCATCTCATATGTTGTGCAGTTACAGAAGATGCATATAACCTTTGAAGTCTAGGAATAATAGGTAAATAATGCATACATTTATACAGGACTTCCTTTCCCTTTTTCGTTCTAGGTTTGTATCTTTCCTGATTACATATTCTACAATTCATAAGGTTGATATCTTCCTTCCAAAATAACATGCAACCGTTTACACATGTATCTATTTTTTGATATGGTAAACCAAAGGCCGACATCATTTTTTTTAACTTCATAATGATTTTCACACATCAATTTATTAGGAGGCATATGCCGCTTCGCAGCTTGTACAACAGCTGTAAATCCAGCTTCTGTGAGGTTGTATTTCGATTTCATCGCAATGTATTCAGCAGTTACTGATAATTGAGTTCCGCTTTCACAACCTTCCCAAATGGGTTTTTTCGTTGCATCTAATAAATCATATATTTTTTTGGTATGAATATTTGGTTTTTCTTCATCATTACCATCGTCATCATTACCATCGTTATCATTAAATTGTTGAACCGGAAACATTGAACGTGCAGCATCTTCAACCATTTGTTCTACGAGATTCGTCGTAGCAATTTCATTATTCACTACCTCCTTAACTTGTGTAGAAGTAGATGCTAATGGTTCTCCATGACGATCCCAAACTGAATAGTTCGACACAAAACCATACTGACGCAAATGAACTCTAACTATTTGTGGTATCAAATGCTTCAATAACTTGCATCTACTACATGGACAACGGATTTCGACGTCGTTTCCGTTATTACTTAACGCGAAATCAATAAACACGCTGACACCATTAATAAATTGTTTCTTTATTATGTCATCAGTTTCTCTTCGTTGGTACATCCAGCTTCGATCATTAAAATAATCGCGATCCATTTTTCCTAAGTACATATAAAATTAGAAAGAATGTTAAAATTTACAATTTTTATTACTTTTATAACAATTTTTGTGTCCGTCACTAAATTCTCAAAATTCCCTTATAATTGATATATGCATGTTATGTTGAAATATATTCACAATTTTATTACCGAATGCATGTTATGCTAATTGATCATTTACTGGTGTGTCATCCTACCTCCCATTACAAATACAATAACGTAATTAAATCACGTAAATCTTTTCAATTTGAACGATTCAACAAAATTTCGGCAGCACTTCCCTTTAGTTCCCTGAACAGTACACAATTGCGTGTACACCGGGAACATAAAGGAAGTACTTTCGAAATTTTGAGAACCGTTTAAAATGAAATATTTTACGAGATTTAATTTCGTTATTGTGTTCGTAACTTGTCCAATACAAAGGACAAATCCAACAAATATTATATATGATGAATATAAATGTCCGTTTTGTTAATAAAACGAACATTTACATAACGATTATATACAATACTTATCAGACGGGGCCAAAAAAACTCTCTAAGGCTTTATGAATGTAACATATTACGATTTGGTTTTTTTCATGATTGAAGTGTATTTTTTCAACTTTGATTTCGAAATTTCAACTTAATTTTTTTTTTAAAATCATAGTTGCAGGTTTACGATCAGTTGCAGAACTCAAAAAAAGGCCAAAGCTCAAGCCGTGCGCGTTTGTGCGCCTTAGCGCCTTAATTAACTACTCTGAATTGTACGTATATGAATTTTATCATATATACATATATTTTCTACATTGAATCGAACTGCATAGTAGTACGTTATATACAGAATTAAATGTTGTTTTCACTAATTTTTTGTAAAACATACACATAAATATTTCTATTTCCATCACATGTTTTCAACAAATTAAATATATTTTTCAATGCATACATCACTATATATGTATACATATATACATATTCAACTTGAACTAATTAAACCCTAGATTAGCAACATAATCAAATAAAGCTATAAATACAAACGTACTAACAATAACCAATTAAACTAACTAAAACCTTAGATTAATTAATAACTAAGTAATTTATAAATAAAAACCCTAAATTAGCAACTTAAATGATTAAACCCTACAACGTACTAACAATAACCAATTAAACTAACTAAAACCTTAGATTAATTAATAACTAAGTAATTTATAAATAAAAACCCTAAATTAGCAACTTAAATGATTAAACCCTACATTAGTGACTAATTAACAGCACCATACATACAAACATACACTAATTAACAAAATTAGGGTTAATACACACAAACATACCTTCAAATTGTAGAGAATCCGAGATTAGAGAGGGGAAGAGAGTGCCTTGACCGACTTGGAGAGATCCTTGGTGGATGGGGGCGCGGAATAGGATGATTTCAGAATTAAAGGGGTGGGATTTGGGGGGTTTTTGCAAAGGAATTCGTGGTGAAACAAAATGGGGAAGAAGGAGGAGGCCTCGGATAATTTTGCTGTCGGCCTGTGTAACGGGTACCAACGGCCTCCATCGATTTTACAACCGACGGCCACCAACGGTTTCCAACGACGTATATTTGTACTCCGTAAGAAAATTCCAAATTTTGGCTTTCGTTGGAAGCCGTTGGTCAACAACCGTTGGAGGCCATTGCAACACCCCGTCGCTATTGTAACAGCCCGCATTTTACGTATCGGAAGATCATAAAATATTTTTATTTAATTCCCTGAGGGTTGGATCATTCTCATCTTTTGATATGTTGCTTATGGAGATGTGTGACATGTCCATAATTTTTACCGATTTTGTTTGTGACCATTTTGCCCCTGTCAGTCTTGTACTGGGCATAACTTTTGACTCAAGTCGAATCAGAGGGTGAGACCTGTGCCATTGGAAAGGAATTGATGATTCCCTTTCCGTAGAGTGGTTACATTAAGGATTTGGTTCAGTGGTTTGGGAGAAATCGCTGTTTTAAGGTTTTTCAGTTGGCTGTTCAGGTTTTGGAAGGCTAATGGGCTGATTTGGAGAAGGCCCATTAGGGAGTTGGTGGAGGCTATAAATAGGGGGTAAGGGATATGGAGAAAGGTGGACATTTTCCATTCTCTTATGGGGAGGCTTTGATCTCCTTCTTCCTCTAACATCTTTCCACCATTAAAATTCCAAACTCCAAGGAGGGAAATCGAAGATCTACACCATAAGAGGCTAGATCTACATCGTTTCAAGGGCGAATTCATCGGATTGAGGAGTTTGATTCGAAGTGTTCGCAGTCCGGATTGCTTTTTCATTGTTTTTGCATCGATTTGAAGAATTGGTGAGTGATTTACATCTCTCATTCGGATTCATGCAAGTATATGGGTTTTAGGATGTTAATTTCATCATTTCCATGTTATTTTCCTTAGATCCACACCATGCTAAGTCCATTTTATATATGAATCACCTTAGGATCTGATCTAGATAATTTAAATGGTTAATTTTATGATTTTTCTCAAGATTATGCAAGTTAGATCCGTTTTTATGTTCATATGATTCACTTATCATGTTTTGGGAAATTTATGTGTTTTGATGGAAATTGTTAGATTGATGATATTGCTGGTTGCATAGCATGTTTGTGACTGCGTTTGGATGAATCGGATAAACTGGTTTCGTCGGATTCATCGTTTGGCGAAGTTTTGGTCGAAATCGGAGTCGAATTGGAGGTGTGCAGGTTTCTGGTCGTCCTGGAGTTGGTCGGGTCGGTCTGGAATGAGGTGGTCGATCATAGTATGGCTTGGGAAGCAAGTCAGGGAGCTGGTCGGTTTAAGCTGGTCGGTCCAGAAGGAGCAGAAGTGTTTCTGGTCGGTTTCAGATGGTGGCATTCTGGTCGGTTTCAGATGGTGGCATTTTGGTCGGTTTCAGATGGTGGCATTCTGGTTGGTTTTTACTGGAAGCAAATCCTGGTTGCTCTGAAGGAGCTGGTCGGTCAGGTGGAGCAAAATCTGGTCGGTCTTAATGTGGTCGATCCAAAGCTAGTCGGTCCCAAGGAGGTCGAGTCGATCCAAAGCTGCAAGGAGGTCGAGTCGATCCAAAGCTGCATGGAGGCGGGTCGCTCTGGAGAAGCTGGTCGCTCTAGAATCCTGGTCGTTCTGGAATTATGGTTGCTCTGGAATCCTGGTCGCTCTGGAATCCTGGTGGCTCTGGAATCTCGGTTGCTCTGGAGCTAGTCGCTCTAGAGGAGCTGGTCGGTCAGATGGGGTAAATCTTGGTCGGTCAGGTGGAAGCATATTCTGGTCGGTCCCAAGGGGGTGGGTCGGTCCAAGGATGCAGGGAGGCGGGTCGGTCCTGGAGTTGGTCGGGTCGGTCCTACCCTGGTTGGTTAAAAAAATGGAGGGGATTTCAGCAGCGCTTTTTAATGCTGTGGTGAATGGCCTATGTGCTGTCGTTTTCTTTCTCTAGCAAGTTGATATGATGCTTTGGATTGTTTTGATCCTTATGATTGATGCTTACTTCGGATCAAAGGTAGTGCTAACTTCGAGGTGGTTCAAGTAGGAAGGCTCGAAGTGGTGAATGTGTTCGTTGATCAAGGTGGATCAACGAACGTAGTGACAACTTTAAAGTGTCTTGAGTTGGGTGATGAGGATTGCTCTATGGTGTTCTGAGCATGACAACTCTAAAGTGTTCTGAGTTGGTGAACAGTCGCGATTGATAGCGATTGGAGATGCGAAGGCCGAGAGATTATCGTTATCATGGGTTCTAGCGGGCTCAGAGCAAGGGTTATACGATTTCGTTGTATGGTCGAATACCCTGGGTTTCGTTGTATGGCCTAAAATACATTTCGTTGTATGGTGTATGGAGTTTCGCTAGAACCGGGGCTTCGAGTATGGCCCTTGACGGATGGCAATATGGGCTAGTCATACGATAACGATGGTTTCGAAGCAGGATTGGCGGTGATAGCCAGAGTCAGCCGTGGATGATTGCTTGTTCTGTTTGTACTATCTCACATAGATTATCCAAAGTCAAGGGAGATGTTCTTTGAGTGCTTAAGTGATATTGTTCTAGGCCTCTGGCGAGAGTACTTGAGGAATGTTAAACTCGATTAGGGTTGTCTGTGTGAGACCTATATAATCTGGATGTCATGTGTGTTATGTATGATTGAATGGGTGTTCTGGTTTCTATGGATGAATGGTTGAAATGCTTGGTGTAAAGGCTATCACTGTCCGATGTGGGGAAGATAAGGTTGAGTTCTTCTCTGGTGATGTGGGTAGATAAGTTGTTCATTTACCCATTCTCATATACTTTCTTGTTGAAGTTTGTTAGCTGTATTATCGCTTACTAAGACTATTGTCTGACTCAAGGTTTTATGTCTCCTCTTATTACCTTGGGTTGTTCATCCGGTTGTGGATGGGCAAACTAAGTAGCAGGTTACAGGTAATGGAGCTTAGTGATACGAGGAAGCTGAGCGATGACGAGCAGGAGGCTGGCGTACCAGTTTTATTCTATCTAGTATTTCTGTTTCCGCTGTTTGAGTTGCTTGAGAGTTGTAGTGAGGCCTTATGTACAAACTTGGATATCAGTTGGATAATCTTTCTGGATGTTGAAAGAGTTTCAAAAGTTTGCTATATGACACCTCATTACTATCACCTGTTGTATATGATCTATTATATTTTATCCTTGCGCTGTGAGTTCTACGACAGGTTTCGATGTGTTCACTTACTATGATGATCGTCCATAGCAGCCTGGCACGCCTTTCAGCGCATTTTTCCTCTTGTTTAGTGCGGGGGTTATGGGCGGTCGTCACATTTGGTATCAGAGCTCTGGTCAACGATTTTGGCCAAAGTTCAAAGACGTAATTGCGTATGAGGGACGTATTTGTAGATTTCAGTTGGATGTTTACTATATATATTAGCATATATAGTAGTAGCGGTTTTATTCTTTTAGCAGTTTTCTTGGAAGTGGCTAACTATTCTAAATTGCAGACTTAGAATGAGTAGACGGCCATCAAGACACGCTGCTAGGAGAGCTAATACTGGAGGGGGAAATGGTGATGAACCAGATTACCCGGCCATGTTTGAAGCCATGGCAGAAGCAATTATGCGAAGGGTACCCGCTCCAGTGGCGGCTACGGTAGATGTAGGGGTGCGAGTTCCTAGAATAGATTTTGCAAAGATGTGCAAGGACTTTATATCTCTAGGAGGGAAACCATTCAAGGGAACTGAACCAGCTGAAGAGGTTCAGAGATGGATGGATTCATGTGTTCGAATCTTTGGAGACTTAGGTATTGAGGATGCAATGAAGAGAAAGCTTGCATCAAGGCTGCTTCAGAGTAGAGCTATGGAATGGTGGAATTCCGTTATACTCGAGACTCCGGAAGAGGAGATTTCATGGGAGCAATTCCAAGCTAAGTTTGAAGCAAAGTTTATCTCCACTGCTCAGAAGTCCGTCCTCTTCAAGAAGTTCGTAGAGTTGAAGCAGAATGGCAGATCAGTTCTTGACTATATTTCTGATTTTGAGGCTTTGTCTAGATATGCTCGTTCATACATTGATATACCCTATCAAAAGAACGAGAAGTTTGTCTTGGGTTTGGATGCTTATATTGGGAAGCCACTGGTGGACCATCTTGATGATTCATTTGAGAAGATTGTGGAAAAAGCTATTCGCCATGAAAGCTTGTTTCCCAAGGAAACAAATGTTGTCGCTGCAACTAAAGGAGATCAGAAACCACAGCCGGGTGGTAATAACAATAAGAAAAAGAGGCAGCAACAACAGGAAGAGGAAAGTGGACAGAAGAAGCAAAAGGGTGAAGTGACTTGCTGTAACTGCTGGCAGAAAGGCCATTTTGCTAACGAGTGCAAGAATCCCAAGGCTGAGAAGAAGTGCTTCGAGTGTGGAAAGTCTGGACATGAGAAGAAAGATTGTCCGGAAGTAGCTAAGGGAAACCAGATCGTGAAGGCTTATGCTTTGGAAGTCGTGTCGTCTTCTTCGAGGGGTCCGACTGTTGAAGTGAAAGGAAAGGGTGTCGTGGTGCAAGGTACTCTTTCCGTTAAAAGTGTTTCAGTTCGAGTGTTGTTCGACACTGCAGCTTTGCGCTCATTTGTTCGTTATGAGCATGTGTGTCGCTTGGGTTTGAAACCCGAGATGCGTGATAGGCCAATCCAGCTGAGGGTTCGTCTAGTTTGTGTATGTTTGGCATGCTCTTGCTTTGTCGAGTCATGGTTGTTTTTGCGATGATCTCCGCTTGATTTGGGATCATCTTGGGCATAGTTTGGCTCAAGAAGTATGCGGCAAGGGTGAATTGCGAGAAGCTAGAGGTGAGGGTCGGGGATGTGGAAGGGCGAAAGGTGTTGATTAGATGTAAGCACGAAGACGGGGTCTTCGTGAGTTATCTATATTCGCTTGGGATTTCACAGGAAGACCCATCATCAGTGCTGATCGCTAATGAGTATGTAGATGTCTTTGACAAGGTCAAAGGGTTGCCGCCGCATCGTGAGATGAGTTTAGGATCGTTTTGATCGAGGGGGCTAGGTCTATAGTTTTACCTCTTAGGCAGATGGCGCCTAAGGAATAGCAAGAGTTAGAGGTGCGAGTTCGCGATCTTTTGGAGAAAGGATTCATTCGGAGGAGTATTTCCGAATGGGGTGGTTTCTCCAGGGTAGTATAAAACCTAGAAGTTGAGTCCGTAGTTACGAGACCTCGTAAGCTGCTTCGTGTTTGAGAGGAACAACACGAAATAGCTTAGGAGGTATACGGTCATGTTGTTGATGGAATTCCGCGTGCTAGGATAAGGCTATGGATGCATGGATTGATGGTTGCTAGTTTGGATGATAGAATTGGCTTCACATGGATGATAGGCATGCGGAATTTTTGTGGTTGCTTGTGTTTGCTTGGAATTTCGGGGGAGAAATTCTTAAGGGGGGAAGAATGTAACAGCCCGCATTTTACGTATCGGAAGACCGTAAAATATTTTTATTTTATTCCCTGAGGGTTGGATCATTCTCATCTTTTGATATGTTGCTTATGGGGATGTGTGACATGTCCATAATTTTTACCGATTTTGTTTGTGACCATTTTGCCCCTATCAGTCTTGTACTGGGCATAACTTTTGACTCAGGTCGAATCAGAGGGTGAGACCTGTGCCATTGGAAAGGAATTGATGATTCCCTTTCCGTAGAGTGGTTACATTAAGGATTTGGTTCAGCGGTTTGGGAGAAATCGTTGTTTTAAGGTTTTTCAGTTGGCTGTTCAGGTTTTGGAAGGCTAATGGGCTGATTTGGAGAAAGCCCATTAGGGAGTTGGTGGAGGCTATAAATAGGGGGTATGGGATATGGAGAAAGGTGGGCATTTTCCATTCTCTTATGGGGAGGCTTTGATCTCCTTCTTCCTCTAACATCTTTCCACCATTAAAATTCCAAAATCCAAGGAGGGAAATCGAAGATCTACACCATAAGAGGCTAGATCTACATCGTTTCAAGGGCGAATTCATCGGATTGAGGAGTTTGATTCGAAGTGTTCGCTGTCCGGATTGCTTTTTCATTGTTTTTGCATCGATTTGAAGAATTGGTGAGTGATTTACATCTCTCATTCGGATTCATGCAAGTATATGGGTTTTAGGATGTTAATTTCATCATTTCCATGTTATTTTCCTTAGATCCACAC
Source organism: Allium sativum (assembly GCA_030737875.1). NCBI lineage: Eukaryota > Viridiplantae > Streptophyta > Magnoliopsida > Asparagales > Amaryllidaceae > Allium > Allium sativum. The sequence goes on along the minus strand of CM060924.1, from coordinate 231,879,851 downwards.
CATTCTAAGTCCATTTTATATATGAATCACCTTAGGATCTGATCTAGATAATTTGATGGAAATTGTTAGATTGATGATATTGTTGGTTGCATAACATGTTTGTGATTGCGTTTGGATGAATCGGATAAACTGGTTTCGTCGGATTCGTCGTTTGGCGAAGTTTTGGTCGAAATCGGAGTCGAATTGGAGGTGTGCAGGTTTCTGGTCGTCCTGGAGTTGGTCGGGTCGGTCTGGAATGAGGTGGTCGGTCATAGTATGGCTTGGGAAGCAAGTCAGAAAGCTGGTCGGTTTAAGCTGGTCGGTCCAGAAGGAGCAGAAGTGTTTCTGGTTGGTTTTAGATGGTAGCATTCTGTTCGGTTTCAGATGGTGGCATTCTGGTCGGTTTCAGATGGTGGCATTCTGGTTGGTTTTTACTGGAAGCAAATCCTGGTTGCTCTGAAGGAGCTGGTCGGTCAGGTGGAGCAAAATCTGGTCAGCCTTGATGGGGTCGATCCAAAGCTGGTCGGTCCCAAGGAGGTCGAGTCGATCCAAAGCTGCAAGGAGGTCGAGTCGATCCAAAGCTGCATGGAGGCGGGTCGCTCTGGAGAAGCTGGTCGCTCTAGAATCCTGGTCGTTCTGGAATTGTAACACCCCACACCCGCTACGGTCACTCACTAAGGGAATGCCATAACATCGGTGGAGTATTTTAAGTGAATATAGAACAGAAAAATTACAACAAGACAGATATAAATAATACTTGAGAATTTAAAACATCATTTCATTTCAGCGGAAAGTAAAACATGTTTGGTTACACCAAAACCATAAATAAGAGTCAAGTACATAATATCCATCCTGATAAAAACAAAAGTACATAACCCCACTACATAACCTAATAGCCATAATAGAAAAGATAAACTGAGCTTTACATCCACGGTCCAAGCTCCAAAAGATAGATAAAGCAGTCTGATCAAAGCCCACTAGTGCTAGGCCCACTCTGAAAACCTTAGGGTAAGGAAAAAGATAAAGAAACAACGGGGTCAGACATAAGTCTGAGTGAGTCCTATAACCCTAACAATACAATCATTAAAGTAATTAGGGTATGATATAAACAAGGTACGGTACCTCTGGGGATAATGACTACACTAAGTAGCCAACTAAACACAGGATGTACTAAGATAACCGAAAAGACGCATTTATCCACCCAAGGATAATTACTAGATTGCACCACCCCAGATCTACCCACCCAAGGGTAATTCCTACACTGCACCACACCAGTTCCACCCACCCAAGGGTAATTCCTACTTAAAGGTTGATCCCACTAAGTGTACTTAGTAATTTTACCCAGTAGTTTCTTGTACCCCTAGCTGACTACATAGGTGTCGTCTGCCCCTATCTCCACTAGGTGTACCCACTACTCCCCAAGCGATCGGCTCCCTACCGTAGATACCCGTGCTGGCCCCACAGTGGGGTGTATCACTCCCCAAAGCGGCAACCTGATAATCAATGGTGCACGGCTTATACCTACACGATGCAACAACGTCTTACCTACCAGCCTGGGTCCAAACACGCATATGAAACCCGTTGGACTCGCGTTGCCACTGCTACCCCGTTTTGGCCTCTTATAGTCAAGCCCAATATGCGTGTCCCGTCCTCGACTTGGGTCGAGCCCACCAAGATACGTTTGGGATATTGGTTGAAATGGGCCCCCACAAGCTACTACTTAAGCTTGCCATTTTATCTAGTGCGTCCCACTTAACCCCTTTTATAATTATGCCCACTTACATGTTAAGGTTTGGTTAAGTCATCTAATCATATTTCAATTGCCACTTAAGGCCCCCACAAGCTACTACTTAAGCTTGTCATTATATTTCAATTGCCACTTAAGGCCCCCACAAGCTACTACTTAAGCTTGTCATTATATTTCAATTGCCACTTAAGGCCCCCACAAGCTACTACTTAAGCTTGTCATTTAATTATATTTCAATTGCCAGTTAAGGCCCCCACAAGCTACTACTTAAGCTTGTCATTTAATTATATTTCAATTGCCAGTTAAGGCCCCCACAAGCTACTACTTAAGCTTGTCATTTAATTATATTTCAATTGCCAGTTAAGGCCCCTACAAGCTACTACTTAAGCTTGTTATTTAATTATATTTCAATTGCCACTTAAGGCACCCACTAGATTTCCGCATGCCACCCAAGGCACTTACTTGGTTCCCACATGCCACCCAAGGCACTTACTTAACCCTTTAATCATGTTTAATTACATGTTCCACTTTGGTTAAGTGTTCTAATCGTATTTTCGATTGCCACCCAAGGCAACCCACTAGTTTCCTCATGCCACCCAAGGCACCCCCACTAGTTACTACATGCCACCCAAGGCACCCACTTAACCCCTCATGCCCCTCTACATGCTAATTTGGTTAAGTGTTTCTTAATTAATTAAGATCGTAACCTTTGTAAAGACCTCTCACATTAGACTGTCTTTTATGGCAGCTGGATATGTCGGTTGGTTCCGGGCAGCCTTACACCATAACAGAGTCTAACCTCGTGTCTTTACACTTGTCACGTATTTAGTTTATGACTAAGACCTCTCACATTGGGCCAATCATTTGTAGCCGCTGGATTTGCCGGTCGGTTCCGGGCAGTCTTATGCTACAAAAGGGTCCAACCTCGTGTCTTAGTAAATTAATTACACCTAATTAATCACCCCCATAATTTGTATTAATTATCCCTAATTAATTACAAATATTTAAGAATATGGGTAGACCTAACTCAATAGGTAAATTCCCAATTCCATAATATGGGTAGACCTAACTTAATAGGTAAATTCCCAATTATGTCCATCCACTTTACGGTATGTTTAATCATACCCACTTAACACAATTTTATGTGTTCATTAAATTTTTTTTACCCCATCGTCCCCACGTAAATACGTTAACATGACATACTTCAAAAGAGAAGATTCATCATACACACAATGGGTTCAACTTAGCATATCATTAGCATTATCATGGGTTTAAAAGGTGTCAACTTGTATATATGACCATAAACCCAACTTGCATAAATAACCAACCCAAACTTGCATGAATCACATATGTCATAAAAATGGTAACTTGCTTAAATGTTCATGTCATAGACCTATCATAAAAGTGTCAACTTGTATACATGTCATAGGTCTAAAAGGGATGAACTTGCACATGTACTTATGTCTTACATAGAGGCAAACTTGCATATGAACTTGCATCATAACTTGCATATGAACTTGCATCATAACTTGCATACGAACTTGCATCATAACTTGCATATGAACTTGTAACTTGCATATGAACTTGCATCATAACTTGCATATGAACTTGCATCATAACTTGCATAAAATCAAATACTTAGCATGCACAAAACCAAATACATAGCATGCATAAAACCAAATACTTAGCATGCATAAAACCAAATACTTAGCATGCATAAAACCAAATACTTAACTTACATAACATGTTACATATAACTTGCATATAATCTCACATATAGTTCGCATAACATGTTACATATGCATCAATGTTCGACATAGTGTTTTGCATAGTGAGCATCATAAAACATAGCATTAAACTTGCATATGACATAAAACTTGCAAAACACACAACATACACTATACTAAACTTGCATAAGCACATTTATCCACAAACATAGCCATATCTTATCATATCCTATCATAATCAATTTAACAATTGATTATTAAGGCTATAGAACTCACCACTAAACTCCCATAAGCAAACCCTTGCCAAAAATCACCCAAAAACTCTAGCCTCGAACATAAAGCTTGCAACTTGATGATGAATGCAAGCTAATGATCACTCATACAACTCAAAGATGCTTGTATGAACATGAAAGCCTTCATAGAAGTAGTTTTATAAGAGGATGGAGGCTAGGGCTTTGAGTGGAGGCCATGATCATAGAAAATTTTGGCATAGTTTAGTTAGAGTATAGGATTATGATCATTTAGGGCTAGCTTAGGGTCTTATTTATAGGATTAGGCAAGTGTTTTAGGCCATTAGATTAACCCTAAATTAGATTAGGACCATCAGATCTCGGAAGCTTCCAGAAACCAGCCCCAAAGCACAGCCCAAACCCTGAAATGGTGCACCAGGCCAAACTGGCCGAGCACCCCCTGTCGACACCCAAGTCGACAGGGCTGTCGACTTGGTCCTAGCCAAGTCGACTGCCCAGTCGACAGGCCTGTCGACTTGGGTAGCTAGGCTGGAATTTTCCCCGCCTGCGCCCAATGGCCCAATTTCGAAATTTGAACCTGAATTTTAAATCTGTTTTGAACTTTGAATTTTCTGTAAACTTCATTGGGCCATAACCGGGCCATACGGACTCCGATTCTCGAAAACTCGGACTCTATTTCGCGTATTTTTCCGAGATGAACGCAATGACGCAGCACGTTACCCCCAAATCTCACATCTGAGATTATTTATTCTGTAATTAGTGAATTTTAGCATTAATCGAAATTCGGGGTGTTACATTCTCCCCTCCTTAAAGGATTTCGTCCCCGAAATCTCTAAGCTAAGGAGAATGCATATCCTACCATCCAAACAACCATCTACTCAATCCATCAAACACGGGCATCCATTGTCCTTAAAACAATTTCTAATGATGTATGAGCATATGCAAAAAGTGTGTGTATATGTTCCCTATCTAATGTATGAACATATGCAAACCATGATAGTGCCATGCATCCATTATGTATGCGAGAGAACCCTATCGACACATACAATATCTACATGAGTGCACAATCATTCACCAAAATGCATCATCCATATGATAACACAATCATTATACATCCATAAATATAGCTACCTACACACAATTATATGCAATATGCAATATGAAGTGATTGAGCCGATCTAGTGTCTAGAGTGTGTGTATATGCATCCACGAGCAACCACTAGCAACCACTTGCATCCACATGCATCCATCAAACATAATATGTCTCAAACACATGTTTCACCCATATGTTTACCCTATCTAAAGGTCAAAGGTACTAATGAGAGGACATACTAAAGATAAGATAATCACTAGACAAACGATAAAGGAGACGTTTAAAGGACATACCCTAAGAAAGGAATGGGTATAACGAACGCATCTTCGCTTCTGTCTCCCAAGCAGCATTGCTCTCACTTTTTCCCCCTTTTCACTTTGACTAGTCGAACCTCTCTGTTTCTCAACTTCCTAATCTCTGACCCAAGGATGCGGGTAGGAGCTCGTCGAATAATCACATCACGCTCTACCTTTACTTCTTTAAGCAAGCTCGGCTCTACCGCCTCTGCGGTCTCATGTAGGCACTTCCTCAAATGTGATACATGGAATACATCATGTTTTCTATGCAACCGAACTATCTCTCGAATATAAACTGAAGCTAGCCATGGAGCAGTTCTCTTACTCTTCACGGGTATAAAATGGGCGCTCTTAGTAAGTCTGTCTACCACAACCCAAATTCCCGTATTACCCTTCCTCGATCTCGGTAATCCATCGAGACACTATCCCACTTCCATAGCGGAACCTCCAATGGGTGAAGCAACCCACCGGGTTTCTTCTGCTCCGCTTTCACTTGCTAGCACACCAAGCATCTAGCGACATACTCGGCCACATCTTTCTTCATACCGGCCCAAAAGAAAACTCGCTTCATGTCTTGGTACATCTTGTCCCCACCGGGATGAATGGTCATCTTCGACCGATGTGCATCATCAAGTATAGCCTTCCTCAAACCCTCGTCTTGCGGTACACAAAGTCTACCGTCTCTACGCAACCACCCCTTACCATCTAGGGTGTACCTACTCAAATGGATGGACGACTCCCCCCCTTACGGGCTTCTCTACTAACTCAACCAACTGTGGGTCGTCTCACTGTGCTCCGCCAATCTGCCCCAAAAGAGTAGGCCTAACCTCCAAGGAGGCTAGCAAACCGGGTACAAAGTCAACGGAAGGTCTAAAGTCAAACATAGAAATAAACTCTAAGCTCCGTCGTTCAACAAACAATGAAGTCAAGGACAACCTTTTTCTACTTAAGGCGTCCGTCACCACGTTACCCTTGCCATGGGTATACGCTATCTCAAACTCATAGGATGCTAAGAATCCCATCCACTTTTGATGTCCTAAGACTATGCGCTCGAAGAGTCTCCAACACTTCCCTAAGATGCAGGGCATGCTCTTCTCCACTTTTAGAGAAAACCAGGATATTACCCCATCCAAAATCATCACAACTGTCCATCTCTCACGCAGACCACCCTAGTCGAACTCGACATCCCCCAAATGCAAGCCCCAAAGGCCTAAACCAATATCAGACAAACACCCAAGGGATACCTCCTTCGAATTCAGACGACCTTCGTGAGATGATACTAGTAAAAATGGCTAAATAATTAAGCCCTTGTCCAACTCTGGATGTCCTCGCCAGTCTCGCTCCAAAACCACCGTTTATCCCATAACTGGCTTTGCTCAACCTATTGAGCACATACGAAAACTTATTTCACTCCTAGAAAAGACCAAGATGTCATTTACAAAGACCATCTCGAACTTATTTAGGTACTCCCTGAACACCCTTCTCATCAAATCAATAAAGTATGCGGGGGCGTTCGTCGAACCAAATGGCATCACCAGCCACTCATAAAAACCCATCCGGAGTCCTAAAGGCAGTCTTCTCTATACTATCCTTAGCCACTCTCAACTGACGAAACCCCGTGGCTAAGTCCAAGTGCGAAAATACTGAGGCGCCAACTAACTGATCAAAGAGATCATCAATCCTCGGCAATGGGTGTCTATTCTTCTTTGTGAGCTTATTTAGTTCTCTTTAGCCTACACAAAGTCTAAGGGACCCATCCGCCTTCGTGGCAAACTACTGGAGTGCCCCACTCCGATATACTTCGTCTTATGAACCCCTTCTCAAGCAAATCGCCTACTTGCTCATGGAGTTCCCTCCTCTCACGAGGAGCCATGTGGCACACTGGCCAAGATACTGGTTTGTCATTGTCTACCAGATATATTCGGAAGTCAATCTCCCACTCCGGAGGTAAGCCCTTCACCTCCTCAATCACATCCGAGTATTCCCGGACCACTCTAACAGATCGCAAACTCTTGACCGACGTGTCAAGCGATTCTAGATAACTTAGCATAACAGATTCCATGGGATTACAAGAGATCTCGAGAGTGTTACCCAAGCGGGTCATAAGCCTAACAACTCTCCATTCAAAATCAAGAACGGCACCCTTACTGGATAACCAGTCCATGACCAAACTAACCCATAGCCCGTGAAGCCCAAGAAGCATCACATCTAAACTCAACGCTAAGTATAGAAACTTTCAAACCCAAACACATCATGGAGCCCCAATTGGGTTTGAAACAACTAAGGGATCATCTACTAAACTGGTGTCTAAGTGCAGTGACTCAACTAATAATGATGAGATAAATGAACTCGATGCGTCAGAATCAAATAAAGTTCGGATCGGATAATAAAGAAATCCAAATTCCAACCTAGACGGTCCTATCCCCATCTGGTACCCTTGTCGTGAGGGAATACAACCACCCTCCAGGAGATTCCGTACCTTGCCCTTGCCTCTTTGGACAATCCTAATAAGATGTCCTATTCCTCCAAAAGGATAACTACTAGCCCTCTTCTTCCCATTCTCCACTCGTAACCTCCCATCAAAATGAGGTTTCGTCCTTCATTAAACATCAACTATTTGAGCCTTCCTCCCATCGTCTATCCAATAGGTACCTACAAGTCATCCTCCTTCTTGAACCAACTTCTAGTCCGACTAATGTCCAAGTTCCTTGAAGTGGTTTTCCATTCTTATCTATCTTAGAAAGATCATCTATACGCGGAGGGGAAACTCAAAACGAGAGAGGAAGAGATTCAAAACGGAGAATTCGAAAGATAAAGATATGGCTATCAGGGATTATGCTTTTCTTTCAAAAACTTTTCTCTTAAAAGACATGTTTTTGAAAATACTCCTTTCAAAAATATTCTTAGAAAATAGTTTTTCTAAAAATTTTATCTGTTCTGGTAACCTTAAGCTCTGATACCACGTGTAACACCCCACACCCGCTACGGTCACTCACTAAGGGAATGCCATAACATCGGTGGAGTATTTTAAGTGAATATAGAACAGAAAAATTATAACAAGACAGATATAAATAATACTTGAGAATTTAAAACATCATTTCATTTCAGCGGAAAGTAAAACATGTTTGGTTACACCAAAACCATAAATAAGAGTCAAGTACATAATATCCATCCTGATAAAAACAAAAGTACATAACCCCACTACATAACCTAATAGCCATAATAGAAAAGATAAACTGAGCTTTACATCCACGGTCCAAGCTCCAAAAGATAGATAAAGCAGTCTGATCAAAGCCCACTAGTGCTAGGCCCACTCTGAAAACCTAAGGGTTGGGAAAAAGATAATGAAACAACGGGGTCAGACATAAGTCTGAGTGAGTCCTATAACCCTAACAATACAATCATTAAAGTAATTAGGGTATGATATAAACAAGGTACGGTACCTCTGGGGATAATGACTACACTAAGTAGCCAACTAAACACAGGATGTACTAAGATAACCGAAAAGACGCATTTATCCACCCAAGGATAATTACTAGATTGCACCACCCCAGATCTACCCACCCAAGGGTAATTCCTACAATGCACCACACCAGTTCCACCCACCCAAGGGTAATTCCTACTTAAAGGTTGATCCCACTAAGTGTACTTAGTAATTTTACCCAGTAGTTTCTTGTACCCCTAGCTGACTACATAGGTGCCGTCTGCCCCTATCTCCACTAGGTGTACCCACTACTCCCCAAGCGATCGGCTCCCTACCGTAGATATCCGTGCTGGCCCCACAGTGGGGTATATCACTCCCCAAAGTGGCAACCTGATAATCAATGGTGCACGGCTTATACCTACACGATGCAACAACGTCTTACCTACCAGCCCGGGTCCACACACGCATATGAAACCCGTTGGACTCGCGTTGCCACCGCTACCCCGTTTTGGCCTCTTATAGTCAAGCCCAATATGCGTGTCCCGTCCTCGACTTGGGTCGAGCCCACCAAGATACGTTTGGGATATTGGTTGAAATAGGCCCCCACAAGCTACTACTTAAGCTTGCCATTTTATCTAGTGCGTCCCACTTAACCCCTTTTATAATTATGCCCACTTACATGTTAAGGTTTGGTTAAGTCATCTAATCATATTTCAATTGCCACTTAAGGCCCCCACAAGCTAGTACTTAAGCTTGTCATTATATTTCAATTGCCACTTAAGGCCCCCACAAGCTACTACTTAAGCTTGTCATTATATTTCAATTGCCACTTAAGGCCCCCACAAGCTACTACTTAAGCTTGTCATTTAATTATATTTCAATTGCCAGTTAAGACCCCCACAAGCTACTACTTAAGCTTGTCATTTAATTATATTTCAATTGCCAGTTAAGGCCCCCACAAGCTACTACTTAAGCTTGTCATTTAATTATATTTCAATTGCCAGTTAAGGCCCCCACAAGCTACTACTTAAGCTTGTTATTTAATTATATTTCAATTGCCACTTAAGGCACCCACTAGATTTCCGCATGCCACCCAAGGCACTTACTTGGTTCCCACATGCCACCCAAGTCACTTACTTAACCCTTTAATCATGTTTAATTACATGTTCCACTTTGGTTAAGTGTTCTAATCGTATTTTCGATTGCCACCCAAGGCAACCCACTAGTTTCCTCATGCCACCCAAGGCACCCCCCACTAGTTACTACATTCCACCCAAGGCACCCACTTAACCCCTCATGCCCCTCTACATGCTAATTTGGTTAAGTGTTTCTTAATTAATTAAGATCGTAACCTTTGTAAAGACCTCTCACATTAGACTGTCTTTTATGGCAGCTGGATATGCCGGTTGGTTCCGGGCAGCCTTACACCATAACAGAGTCTAACCTCGTGTCTTTACACTTGTCACGTATTTAGTTTATGACTAAGACCTCTCACATTAGGCCAATCATTTGTAGCCGCTGGATTTGCCGGTCGGTTCCGGGCAGTCTTATGCTACAAAAGGGTCCAACCTCGTGTCTTAGTAGATTAATTACACCTAATTAATCACCCCCATAATTTGTATTAATTATCCCTAATTAATTACAAATATTTAAGAATATGGGTAGACCTAACTCAATAGGTAAATTCCCAATTCCATAATATGGGTAGACCTAACTTAATAGGTAAATTCCCAATTATGTCCATCCACTTTACGGTATGTTTAATCATACCCACTACACACAATTTTATGTGTTCATTAATTTTTTTTTACCCCATCGTCCCCACGTAAATACGTTAACATGACATACTTCAAAAGAGAAGATTCATCATACACACAATGGGTTCAACTTAGCATATCATTAGCATTATCATGGGTTTAAAAGGTGTCAACTTGTATATATGACCATAAACCCAACTTGCATAAATAACCAACCCAAACTTGCATGAATCACATATGTCATAAAAATGGTAACTTGCTTAAATGTTCATGTCATAGACCTATCATAAAAGTGTCAACTTGTATACATGTCATAGGTCTAAAAGGGATGAACTTGCACATGTACTTATGTCTTACATAGAGGCAAACTTGCATATGAACTTGCATCATAACTTGCAAATGAACTTGCATCATAACTTGCATATGAACTTGCATCATAACTTTCATAAAACCAAATACTTAGCATGCACAAAACCAAATACATAGCATGCATAAAACCAAATACTTAGCATGCATAAAACCAAATACTTAGCATGCATAAAACCAAATACTTAGCATACATAAAACCAAATACATAACTTACATAACATGTTACATATAACTTGCATATAATCTCACATATAGTTCGCATAACATGTTACATATGCATCAATGTTCGACATAGTGTTTTGCATAGTGAGCATCATAAAACATAGCATTAAACTTGCATATGACATAAAACTTGCAAAACACACAACATACACTATACTAAACTTGCATAAGCACATTTATCAACAAACATAGCCATATCTTATCATATCCTATCATAATCAATTTAACAATTGATTATTAAGGCTATAGAACTCACCACTAAACTCCCATAAGCAAACCCTTGCCAAAATCACCCAAAAACTCTAGCCTTGAACATAAAGCTTGCAACTTGATGATGAATGCAAGCTAATGATCACTCATACAACTCAAAGATGCTTGTATGAACATGAAAGCCTTCATAGAAGTAGTTTTATAAGAGGATGGAGGCTAGGGCTTTGAGTGGAGGCCATGATCATAGAAAATTTTGGCATAGTTTAGTTAGAGTATAGGATTATGATCATTTAGGGCTAGCTTAGGGTCTTATTTATAGGATTAGGCAAGTGTTTTAGGCCATTAGATTAACCCTAAATTAGATTAGGACCATCAGATCTCGGAAGCTTCTAGAAACCAGCCCCAAAGCACAGCCCAAACCCTGAAATGGTGCACCAGGCCAAACTGGCCGAGCACCCCCTGTCGACACCCAAGTCGACAGGGCTGTCGACTTGGTCCTAGCCAAGTCGACTGCCCAGTCGACAGGCCTGTCAACTTGGGTAGCTAGGCGGGAATTTTCCCCGCCTGCGCCCAATGGCCCAGTTTCAAAATTTGAACCTGAATTTTAAATCTGTTTTGAACTTTGAATTTTCTGTAAACTTCATTGGGCCATAACCGGGCCATACGGACTCCGATTCTCGAAAACTCGGACTCTATTTCGCGTATTTTTCCGAGACAAACGCAATGACGCAGCCCATTTCCCCCAAATCTCACATCTGAGATTATTTATTCTGTAATTAGTGAATTTTAGCATTAACCGAAATTCAGGGTGTTACAGGAATTATGGTTGCTCTGGAATCCTGGTCGCTCTGGAATCCTGGTGGCTCTGGAATCTCGGTTGCTCTGGAGCTGGTCGCTCTAGAGGAGCTGGTCGGTCAGATGGGGTAAATCATGGTCGGTCAGGTGGAAGCATATTCTGGTCGGTCCCAAGGGGGTGGGTCGGTCCAAGGATGCACGGAGGCGGGTCGGTCCTGGAGTTGGTCGGGTCGGTCCTACCCTGGTTGGTTAAAAATGGAGGGGATTTCAGCAGCGCTTTTTAATGCTGTGGTGAATGGCTTATGTGCTGTCGTTTGCTTTCTCTAGCAAGTTGATATGATGCTATGGATTGTTTTGATCCTTATGATTGATGCTTACTTCGGATCAAAGGTAGTGCTAACTTCGAGGTGGTTCAAGTAGGAAGGCTCGAAGTGGTGAATGTGTTCGTTGATCAAGGTGGATCAACGAACGTAGTGACAACTTTAAAGTGTCTTGAGTTGGGTTATGAGGATTGCTCTATGGTGTTCTGAGCATGACAACTCTAAAGTGTTCTGAGTTGGTGAACAGTCGCGATTGATAGCGATTGGAGATGCGAAGGCCGAGAGATTATCGTTATCATGGGTTCTAGCGGGCTCAGAGCAAGGGTTATACGATTTCGTTGTATGGTCGAATACCCTGGGTTTCGTTGTATGGCCTAAAATACATTTCGTTGTATGGTGTATGGAGTTTCGCTAGAACCGGGGCTTCGAGTATAGCCCTTGACGGATGGCAATATGGGCTAGTCATACGATAACGATGGTTTTGAAGCAGGATTGGCGGTGATAGCCAGAGTCAGTCATGGATGATTGGTTGTTCTGTTTGTACTATCTCACATAGATTATCCAAAGTCGAGGGAGATGTTCTTTGAGTGCTTAAGTGATATTGGTCTAGGCCTCTGGCGAGAGTACTTGAGGAATGTTAAACTCGATTAGGGTTGTCTGTGTGAGACCTATATAATCTGGATGTCATGTGTGTTATGTATGATTGAATGGGTGTTCTGGTTTCTATGGATGAATGGTTGAAATGCTTGGTGTAAAGGCTATCACTGTCCGATGTGGGGAAGATAAGGTTGAGTTCTTCTCTGGTGATGTGGGTAGATAAGTTGTTCATTTACCCATTCTCATATACTTTCTTGTTGAAGTTTGTTGGCTGTATTATCGCTCACTAAGACTATTGTCTGACTCAAGGTTTTATGTCTCCTCTTATTACCTTGGGCTGTTCATCCGGTTGTGGATGGGCAGACTAAGTAGCAGGTTACAGGTAATGGAGCTTAGTGATACGAGGAAGCTGAGCGATGACGAGCAGGAGGCTGGCGTACCAGTTTTATTCTATCTAGTATTTCTGTTTCCGCTGTTTGAGTTGCTTGAGAGTTGTAGTGAGGCCTTATGTACAAACTTGGATATCAGTTGGATAATCTTTCTGGATGTTGAAAGAGTTTCAAAAGTTTGCTATATGATACCTCATTACTATCACCTGTTATATACGATCTATTATATTTTATCCTTGCGCTGTGAGTTCTACGACAGGTTTCGATGTGTTCACTTACTATGATGATCGTCCATAGCAGCCTGGCACGCCTTTCAGCGCATTATTCCTCTTGTTTAGTGCGGGGGTTATGAGCGGTCGTCACATTTGGTATCAGAGCTCTGCTCAACGATTTTGGCCAAAGTTCAAAGACGTAATTGCGTATGAGGGACGTATTTGTAGATTTCAGTTGGATGTTTACTATATATATTAGCATATATAGTAGTAGCGGTTGTATTCTTTTAGCAGTTTTCTTGGAAGTGGCTAACTATTCTAAATTGCAGACTTAGAATGAGTAGACAACCATCAAGACACGCTGCTAGGAGAGCTAATACTGGAGGGGGAAATGGTGATGAACCAGATTACCCGGCCATTTTTGAAGCCATGGCAGAAGCAATTATGCGAAGGGTACCCGCTCCAGTGGCGGCTACGGTAGATGTAGGGGTGCGAGTTCCTAGAATAGATTTTGCAAAGATGTGCAAGGACTTTATATCTCTAGGAGGGAAACCATTCAAGGGAACTGAACCAGCTGAAGAGGTTCAGAGATGGATGGATTCATGTGTTCGAATCTTTGGAGACTTAGGTATTGAGGATGCAATGAAGAGAAAGCTTGCATCAAGGCAGCTTCAGAGTAGAGCTATGGAATGGTGGAATTCCGTTATACTCGAGACTCCGGAAGAGGAGATTTCATGGGAGCAATTCCAAGCTAAGTTTGAAGCAAAGTTTATCTCCACTGCTCAGAAGTCCGTCCTCTTCAAGAAGTTCGTAGAGTTGAAGCAGAATGGCAGATCAGTTCTTGACTATATTTCTGATTTTGAGGCTTTGTCTAGATATGCTCGTTCATACATTGATATACCCTATCAAAAGAACGAGAAGTTTGTCTTGGGTTTGGATGCTTATATTGGGGAGCCACTGGTGGACCATCTTGATGATTCATTTGAGAAGATTGTGGAAAAAGCTATTCGCCATGAAAGCTTGTTTCCCAAGGAAGCAAATGTTGTCGCTGCAACTAAAGGAGATCAGAAACCACAGCCGGGTGGTAATAACCATAAGAAAAAGAGGCAGCAACAACAGGAAGAGGAAAGTGGACAGAAGAAGCAAAAGGGTGAAGTGACTTGCTGTAACTGCTGGCAGAAAGGCCATTTTGCTAACGAGTGCAAGAATGCCAAGGCTGAGAAGAAGTGCTTCAAGTGTGGAAAGTCTGGACATGAGAAGAAAGATTGTCCGGAAGTAGCTAAGGGAAACCAGATCGTGAAGGCTTATGCTTTGGAAGCCGTGCCGTCTTCTTCGAGGGGTCCGACTGTTGAAGAGAAAGGAAAGGGTGTCGTGGTGCAAGGTACTCTTTCCGTTAAAAGTGTTTCAGTTCGAGTGTTGTTCGACACTGCAACTTTGCGCTCATTTGTTCGTTATGAGCATGTGTGTCGCTTGGGTTTGAAACCCGAGATGCGTGATAGGCTAATCCAGCTGAGGGTTCGTCTAGTTTGTGTATGTTTGGCATGCTCTTGCTTTGTCGAGTCATGGTTGTTTTTGCGATGATCTCCGCTGGATTTGGGATCATCTTGGGCATAGTTTGGCTCAAGAAGTATGCGGCAAGGGTGAATTGCGAGAAGCTAGAGGTGAGGGTCGGGGATGTGGAAGGGCGAAGGTGTTGATTAGATGTAAGCACGAAGACGGGGTCTTCGTGAGTTATCTATATTCGCTTGGGATTTCACAGGAAGACCCATCATCAGTGCTGATCGCTAATGAGTATGTAGATGTCTTTGACAAGGTCAAAGGGTTGCCGCCGCATCGTGAGATGAGTTTAGGATCGTTTTGATCGAGGGGGCTAGGTCTATCGTTTTACCTCTTAGGCAGATGGCGCCTAAGGAATAGCAAGAGTTAGAGGTGCGAGTTCGCGATCTTTTGGAGAAAGGATTCATTCGGAGGAGTATTTCCGAATGGGGTGGTTTCTCCAGGGTAGTATAAAACCTAGAAGTTGAGTCTGTAGTTACGAGACCTCATAAGCTGCTTCGTGTTTGAGAGGAACAACACGAAATAGCTTAGGAGGTATACGGTCATGTTGTTGATAGAATTCCGCGTGCTAGGATAAGGCTATGGATGCATGGATTGATGGTTGCTAGTTTGGATAATAGAATTGGCTTCACATGGATGATAGGCATGCGGAATTGTTGTGGTTGCTTGTGTTTGCTTGGAATTTCGAGGGCGAAATTCTTAAGGGGGGAAGAATGTAACAGCCCGCATTTTACGTATCGGAAGATCGTAAAATATTTTTATTTTATTCCCTGACGGTTGGATCATTCTCATCTTTTGATATGTTGCTTATGGGGATGTGTGACATGTCCATAATTTTTACCGATTTTGTTTGTGACCATTTTGCCCCTGTCAGTCTTTTACTGGGCATAACTTTTGACTCAGGTCGAATCAGAGGGAGAGACCTGTGCCAATGGAAAGGAATTGATGATTCCCTTTCCGTAGAGTGGTTACATTAAGGATTTGATTCAGCGGTTTGGGAGAAATCGCTGTTTTAAGGTTTTTCAGTTGGCTGTTCAGGTTTTGGAAGGCTAATGGGCTGATTTGTAGAAGGCCCATTAGGGAGTTGGTGGAGGCTATAAATAGGGGGTAAGGGATATGGAGAAAGGTGGGCATTTTCCATTCTCTTATGGGGAGGCTTTGATCTCCTTCTTCCTCTAACATCTTTCCACCATTAAAATTCCAAAATCCAAGGAGGGAAATCGAAGATCTACACCATAAGAGGCTAGATCTACATCGTTTCAAGGGCGAATTCATCGGATTGAGGAGTTTGATTCAAAGTGTTCGCTGTCTGGATTGCTTTTTCATTGTTTTTGCATCGATTTGAAGAATTGGTGAGTGATTTACATCTCTCATTCGGATTCATGCAAGTATATGGGTTTTAGGATGTTAATTTCATCATTTCCATGTTATTTTCCTTAGATCCACACCATGCTAAGTCTATTTTATATATGAATCACCTTAGGATCTGATCTAGATAATTTAAATGGTTAATTTTATGATTTTTCTCAAGATTATGCAAGTTAGATCCGTTTTTATGTTCATATGATTCACTTATCATGTTTTGGGAAATTTATGTGTTTTGATGGAAATTGTTAGATTGATGATATTGTCGGTTGCATAACATGTTTGTGATTGCGTTTGGATGAATCGGATAAACTGGTTTCGTCGGATTCGTCGTTTGGCGAAGTTTTGGTCGAAATCGGAGTCGAATTGGAGGTGTGCAGGTTTCTGGTCGTCCTGGAGTTGGTCGGGTCGGTCTGGAATGAGGTGGTCGGTCATAGTATGGCTTGGGAAGCAAGTCAGGGAGCTGGTCGGTTTAAGCTGGTCGGTCCAGAAGGAGCAGAAGTGTTTCTGGTCGGTTTCAGATGGTGGCATTCTGGTCGGTTTCAGATGGTGGCATTCTGGTCGGTTTCAGATGGTGGCATTCTGGTTGGTTTTACTGGAAGCAAATCCTGGTTGCTCTGAAGGAGCTGGTCGGTCAGGTGGAGCAAAATCTAGTTGGTCTTGATGGGGTCGATCCAAAGCTGGTCGGTCCCAAGGAGGTCGAGTCGATCCAAAGCTGCAAGGAGGTCGAGTCGATCCAAAGCTGCATGGACGCGGGTCGCTCTGGAGAAGATGGTCGCTCTAGAATCCTGGTCGTTCTGGAATTATGGTTGCTCTGGAATCCTGGTCGCTCTGGAATCCTGGTGGCTCTGGAATCTCGGTTGCTCTAGAGCTGGTCGCTCTAGAGGAGCTGGTCGGTCAGATGGGGTAAATCTTGGTCGGTCAGGTGGAAGCATATTCTGGTCGATCCCAAGGGGGTGGGTCGGTCCAAGGATGCAGGGAGGCGGGTCGGTCCTGGAGTTGGTCGGGTCGGTCCTACCCTGGTTGGTTAAAAATGGAGGGGATTTCGGCAGCGCTTTTTAATGCTGTGGTGAATGGCCTATGTGCTGTCGTTTGCTTTCTCTAGCAAGTTGATATGATGCTATGGATTGTTTTGATCCTTATGATTGATGCTTACTTCGGATCAAAGGTAGTGCTAACTTTGAGGTGGTTCAAGTAGGAAGGCTCGAAGTGGTGAATGTGTTCGTTGATCAAGGTGGATCAACGAACGTAGTGACAACTTTAAAGTGTCTTGAGTTGGGTGATGAGGATTGCTCTATGGTGTTCTGAGCATGACAACTCTAAAGTGTTCTGAGTTGGTGAACAGTCGCGATTGATAGCGATTGGAGATGCGAAGGCCGAGAGATTATCGTTATCATGGTTCTAGCGGGCTCAGAGCAAGGGTTATACGATTTCGTTGTATGATCGAATACCCTGGGTTTCGTTGTATGGCCTAAAATACATTTCGTTGTATGGTGTATGGAGTTTCGCTAGAACCGGGGCTTCGAGTATGGCCCTTGACGGATGGCAATATGGGCTAGTCATACGATAACGATGGTTTCGAAGCAGGATTGGCGGTGATAGCCAGAGTCAGTCATGGATGATTGGTTGTTCTGTTTGTACTATCTCATATAGATTATCCAAAGTCGAGGGAGAAGTTCTTTGAGTGCTTAAGTGATATTGGTCTAGGCCTCTGGCGAGAGTACTTGAGGAATGTTAAACTCGATTAGGGTTGTCTGTGTGAGACCTATATAATCTGGATATCATGTGTGTTATGTATGATTGAATGGGTGTTCTGGTTTCTATGGATGAATGGTTGAAATGCTTGGTGTAAAGGCTATCACTGTCCGATGTGGGGAAGATAAGGTTGAGTTCTTCTCTGGTGATGTGGGTAGATAAGTTATTCATTTACCCATTCTCATATACTTTCTTGTTGAAGTTTGTTAGCTGTATTATCGCTCACTAAGACTATTGTCTGACTCAAGGTTTTATGTCTCCTCTTATTACCTTGGGCTGTTCATCCGGTTGTGGATGGGCAGACTAAATAGCAGGTTACAGGTAATGGAGCTTAGTGATACGAGGAAGCTGAGCGATGACGAGCAGGAGGCTGGCGTACCAGTTTTATTCTATCTAGTATTTCTGTTTCCGCTGTTTGAGTTGCTTGAGAGTTGTAGTGAGGCCTTATGTACAAACTTGGATATCAGTTGGATAATCTTTCTGGATGTTGAAAGAGTTTCAAAAGTTTGTTATATGATACCTCATTACTATCACCTGTTGTATATGATCTATTATATTTTATCCTTGCGCTGTGAGTTCTACGACAGGTTTCGATGTGTTCACTTACTATGATGATCGTCTATAGCAGCCTGGCACGCCTTTCAGCCCATTATTCCTCTTGTTTAGTGCGGGGGTTATGGGCGGTCGTCACAGCTATACTGTACAATCCTTGTAGTGATTAATGTCATGATACACGAAAACTAAAAGGCTTTTGGACTTGAACTCTTTGCATTCTATTAAGGTATGGACATGCTACTTCAAAGTTGTGTCTGAATTGTTCGCTGACCCAATAATTATGCATTATATGCAGGGACATACGCAGAAATACTACAGAGTGGGGGCGGATTTTTTATTTTCTGAATTTTAGGCGGTGTTTGGTTAACGCGTTTTAGTTTTTAATTTTCGTCTATAGTAAAATACGAACGATACATGTATAACGTCAGAAACGATCGTTTTAAAAAACAATGTTGACACACAAAATAGAAAACAATTTTTATTTGTTTTCTTTATTTTGAGAATTAACACAAGAAAACGAGATAAAGGTATACACAATGAATTTTTCCACATATGTTACCAAACAATCAGTCATAACATCATCATCTCCTAAAGTTTTGATAATGTATAATTTTCATTGTAGAAAACTCTTATAACTGTAACAATTATAAAGGGCAATAATATTGCTAACTTCAAAAAAAGAAAAAAGAAAAAATAACTGGAGAATTAGAAATGGGAGAAGTACCAATCTTCTTCCTATCTCTACCTGCTCTGTTGCAAGATCTGGCCAAGCCGGATTAGAAATCTTCGTAGCCTGTGTCCTCATGTCAGCAATTTCTACGTATTCTGAAAACCTTCTTTTCGATTTATGTTGCCTTAAGTTTTTCTTTGATATAACAATCTGGAATCCATCATCGTCCACTAGGGGAGGCGTCGGTACAAGTTGAAACCCATCAGTATCTTTTGGAGGCTCGGTCGATGTCAGAAATGCTGAATTCGTCAGCGCAGTACTACAACAGGTGTAGAGACCCTGGAATTTCTGACGAGGAGGACGAAGGCACAAAAGTCACACTGCCTATATTTAGGGCTCCTTTTCCCTTTCTGTGAGCCTCTAGGGTTTTGATGTCTATCATACAACGAAGGCCTGTTTGAGTTATTGAGTCATCGGACGGATCTGGAGGTTGCGGAGGGTGAGAGCGCAGGTGTCGGAAGGCTGGGCAGAGGAGAGAAAGCGGTTGGAACGGTGGAAGAGGGCTGAATTTTCTTGCCAGGCGTAAATCTAGCTTGCCGGCGTGGAGGTCTGGAAGGCTGGGCAGAGGAGAGAAAGGCGATTGGAACGGTGGAAGAGGGCTGAATTTTCTTGCCAGGCGTAAATCTAGCTTGCCGGCGTGGAGGTCTACATCTTCTGTTTGTTTTTTTTCAAACCCAGTGGGGTCGGTCGACCCCACTCGGCCAACGCTGGGTACGTCATTATTTATATGCAATTTATTTTGATATACTACGTTATTGTTATATATCTTGGACAAGGTGGTACATAAGCATATTGTATGCTTAATAGATTTCCTTAACGACCACAAAAATAAGATTTTATGTTTTACTTATAATTATAATTTACCCTATAACTGTGTCATTAAAGAAATATAAATGTCATGATACACAATAACTAAAAGACTTTTGGACTTGAACTCTTTGCATTTTAAGAGAAAGGTTGTTGGAACGGTGGAAGAGGGCTGAATTTTCTTGCCAGGCGTAAATCTAGCTTGCCGGCGTGGATGTAACACCCCGCAAATTCTCTAACTGTGAAATTTACAAATTAAAGTATAATTAATTTTAAATCAAAGAATTAAGGGAAACGGGATACGCCATTACGTTCGTCTCGGAATTCTACTTGAGATAGAGTCTGAGTTTGCGTGAAACGGATATCGTATGAAGAAGTTATGGACGAACGAAGTTGGGCGAAAAACCGGAAAAGGGTCAGAATGCACTGGCGCACTTGACAAGTGCGCCAGAACAAAAATGCACTGGCGCACTTGTGAAGTGCGCCAGTACATTTTTGACCTGGCGCACCTGCCAAGTGCGCCCAGGTCAAAAATGACCTGCTGGCCAGGTCTGGTCTAGTCCTGGCTGGCCAGGTCTGTGTTTGGCCGATTTTCAGAAGCTTGCTTTGTCATTAGGGCTAGGTGGCAGGCTCTAATTGGTCTCTCTTTCGAATGAATGGCTACGATCAATCCAAGCAACATCAATGGTCCTAATCAGTTCATAAACCCTATAAAAATGACCCTAGACTCAACCCTAATCTATTCATTCAAAAATAAGAACAAAGCCGCCATGTTGCTGAGGAACGACTAAGAGTAGCCACCAATTGGAGAGAGGATTAGGAGGCAAATTCTAAAGCATAAAGCAATTTAATCAAATCAAATCGCATCTCCAAATTCCTAAATTGGAGAATTCGCCACACAATTGTAAGTAGAGTATTATTTTGGTATGAACAAATAATTGTGTTGGTTTGTATACTTGAATTGTGGCGATAAAGTAATTCATATTTGTGCATTACTATGATTCTTATCGATTTGGAATATTGTATACGTTTGGATATTCTCGAATTATGTTATTCATTATAAAAAACTACATGCGGTAGTTTTATGCAAGTATACGTTTGGAACATTCGCAAATTATGTAATCCATTTTGAAGCTACATGTATATAGTTGTTTAATTGAAACTCATGCAAGTTTGGGGTTTTGCTACTATGCCATCATGATGTATATTTTTGTACATAAATCATTTGGTACGTAATTGGAACAAATTTGGTTGTTATAGTTTATATGAAACTATGTTGAAATTTTGGCACCATGATCTATGTATTAAGCCATGCTTTTGTACTAGAAAACCTATTTGCTAACTTATGAATATGACTAGGCTATGGTTGATATTTTGCATAATTGAAATCCATATTGTTAACAAGAATTATATGATGACATATGTGGTACATAGCTAGGTTAGATTCAAAAATCTCTTTTGCCAGTTTGCATGACTAAAGTAAAAATCATGATTTCATGTTAGAAATATTTATGCCATGGTTATGAGAATAGATTTAAAATCATGATTAAGTTGAACTATACTTTTGTGTTAGTAACAAAAGTAAGCACCTTTGTAAACATGTAGTAATCTTATGAACATGATTTGCTTATGTTTGATATTATGCCTA
The DNA here is from genome assembly GCA_030737875.1 of Allium sativum. NCBI lineage: Eukaryota > Viridiplantae > Streptophyta > Magnoliopsida > Asparagales > Amaryllidaceae > Allium > Allium sativum. The sequence continues at coordinate 231,858,046 of CM060924.1, read as the reverse complement.
AATAAAATATGGGTTTATGTTGTAGTTAAGCCTATGTGTGTCAATAGTGATATTCTCAACTTAACTACAAGTTTACATGGTTTGATTCATGTCACTTATGCTTTATGACCAAAGTATATGTCACTACTATGCAAGTACACCAGTTTCTATTTTGTATTTCCAACGTCATATTGCAAGTTCATGCGTTCACATTCCCCTTTTTGTGTATGTAATCACGCTTTAAGCCTCCCCTTTTTCTCATGGCTAAGTTGGGCTTAAAAAGGCTAAGCCCAACATATATATAATAAACGGACGTGTTAAACGGGGGAAAATAACGTTGGGTTAAATTAATTAATTAATAAATGGAAACATAAAGTAGAAGGGCCCAAATTCAAGTATGGGTTGGGCCCATGATTGGTGTAACCTTTACACCATTAACTTAATAATGGGCCGCAAATATTTACATATAAGAAAATAAAGAAGAAAGACAAAATATGTAAATGTAGAACATACGATGTGTTTAACCCGAGGTTGGATTGAGTTGTGATGTAAACCTGCCCGGAACCGCCCGGCTGTCCAGTGGTCACAACAATACCTATCCAATGTGGGAGTTTAAACATGGAGCCCAATAAGGACCCGAGGTTAGACTGAGTTGTGGCGTAAGACTGCCCGGAACCAACCGGCAACAGGCAGCCACAACAATACCTGTCTAATGTGAGAGGTCAAGGCTTTAATAAGACAATTAAGGCTGAGTCAGGATTGTTAGGATTAAGTAAACTAAAGACTTAATCAAAATGGAACATGCTAAACTAAACGGACTAGTAGGGGTTAGGTTAGAAAACACTTAACCAACTTAGCATGTTGGCTAGAGATAGAAAACCTAGTAACGGGGGACCCTTTTCAGCAGTAACCCTAGAAGGTGTATCAGGATACCCTGAAACTAGGCAGGGTGGGGCACGATTACTGGGCTGATTGTAAGAGGTCAAATCGACGGCGGTGGTGTAGCAGTGTAGGTTCTAACGGGGTGCGGGCGTGCACACACTCCGGCGCAGAAAATAAGGCACTGGACACCAGTAGCATACCTGTGCATTCTAGGATTGTGTCGGGCCGCCACCATGAGACTTGATACACCCCATGGTGGGACCAGCATAGGTAACTACAACATCGGGGGCCGTAAGACACATGTAACTATGCGAGTAGGAGCCGATCATCTTAGAATGGATCACATCACCCTGATTTATGGGGTGCCAGTTGGGAACTAGTTTATATGGGTTCAGAGATTTACATGGGGTACGATAGTATATTTGACCCTAGACAACTTAACCAAGTTTATAGTACTTTCCCACTTCTTGTCTATACTTATCATACCCAGTTCTTTATTCATAGACAGAATAGTACTAGACTTACTCAGGCTTTATGTCTGACTCTACTTTTCTTTCGTCTTCTTTTCTTCCGTCCCCCCCCCCAGGTCCACAGGGAGGGAACACAGCAGCTTGACCAGCCTTAACATCCAGCTTGAAGAACAGAAATGTATTGCTTGGACCTTTTCATTTTGAACTATGGCTTTGGACAATCCACTATGGGGCTTTTGCAGTTTATCTATGTTTTATTTATGCTTCTTTAAATAATGTAATCAAGACAGATTATGAAAATGTTATGTTATGTTTTGGAAAAGATGTAAGACAATTACGGTGATGTTGTTGTAGCACGTATTTGCTTTTATGAAATAAAAGTTTTGTTGATTTTCCGCTGTTTACAAATATGTGTTCTTATATCTGTCTTGTATATCTGTGACTTATACTTATAAACCTCCACCAAAATTAGGGCATTCCCTTTGAGAGTGACCCTAACGGTGGTGGGGTGTTTCAGTGGAGGTCTACATCTTCTGTTTTTTTTTCAAATCCAGTGGGGTCGGTCGACCCCACTCGGCCAACGCTGGGTACGTCATTATTTATATGCAATTTATTTTGATATACTACGTTATTGTTATATATCTTGGACAAGGTGGTACATAAGCATATTGTATGCTTAATAGATTTCCTTAACGACCACAAAAATAAGATTTTATGTTTTACTTATAATTATAATTTACCCTATAATTGTGTCATTAAAGAAATATAAATGTCATGATACACAATAACTAAAAGACTTTTGGACTTGAACTCTTTGCATTTTACTAAGGTATGGGCATGCTACTTCAAAGTTGTGTCAAAATTGTTCGCTGACCCAATAATTGTGCATTGTACGTAATTTATTTTGATATACTACATTATTGTTATATATCCTGGACAAGGTGGTACATAAGCATATTGTATGCTTCATGGTGAACTTAATGCTGAAATTAATATGATGATTAAATGAGAAAATTTATTATACATTGCTACATAAATATGAATTGAGTCTACGATTTATATATATATATATATATAAGAATGACCTTCGAATCATTTTTTGCGTAGTTCCTTTTGTACTGTTATGCATGCTTTGCATATTCCTCATGTGATTAACATCGAATTCAGGTAGTTTTGAAACTAAAGCGACTTTATTTTGTAAGCTAAAATTGAGGCTTTTAAAAACGATAGTCTCCTTCTAGTGCTTCAGCGATGTAATACAGCTTTCAGAACATACATAAAAACAACAAAACAAAAATTATTAGCTATTAATGAGGTCGAGCAAACATTGCCTATAAATATTTGTTGGGGGAACTACAGACCACATGAAGCTGTACATATATACGCACACACATACATGATTACATACATAATATGTATGTTTATGTGTGTGTGTTTGTGTGTACTGTGTACACTGCAACAAATTAAATTTCAAATGAATTAGGATTGATGGTCTATTTGCTTTGAAGTATAGATTGCATATTTGCTAGAAGTCCTTATCAAAACAAAGTATTTGTATAATTCACAGACTAGGATCTAAGGCCCTTGCCGGTTAGGGATAAGTTTATATTACAGACAAAAACCAGCAATTGGTTTGAAGAAATTTATGTTTGAATAAATGAAGTGACGTTGGAAATGTTTGTAATCGTGTTAACGAAGAAGATTCTTAATGGTTGAGCGAGTATGATCATCATTGACTAATTCTCTTATTGGTTAAAGATAGATAATAATTATACATGCTTTTACGTAACCTCTGAAGTTATCATTGTATCATTTTAAATCTACGCAAAACATTTGCTTTGAAAACACAAGTTTTAACTAAGTTTTACACGTTAAATCCACATTTCTAACTGCGAAATCTCATTGGGACATTTGATAGATCTATGAAAAAAAATAAAAAAACTTCCAGGCCTGCTTATAGTACGCATCTTTGGTGAGTTACTATTAGGGTTACTTCAAATATTTAAGATGTTTAGATTACTTATCCTTTTAGATCCGCTTAAGATATTTAGCATGACTACTAAATAACTATTCTAGCATAGCTACTAAATATTTGGCGAGTTAATGTAAATAATTAAGGTTAAAATCATCAGTGATCCCATGAAAGTTGAACAGAGATGCTGTGAAGGTTTTTTAATTATGGTAAGAGTGTGGAAGTGATGGGAGAGTGGTATGCCGATGTAATAGACAGTATAGGAGCTATGGTAGGCTGAACGGTTGCCGAGTGTGGTGCTGTTGAGGGGAAGGAGGATATAGAATGGGTTGTATAGGGTGGTGGTGGTTCTGATTTTAACTGAATGGGGGATTGTCGCTGTTATTGTTTGTATTAGTGGTATGTGTTGTACCTTGGTTACGGTGGATATTGTAAGGTGAAGTTAGCTTATGTTCAGGCAGAAGTGTTGCTGAAGTTTGTGGTGGAAAGGCAGTAAAAAAGGGGCAATTATGTGTTTTGGTGGTAGGTGGAGATGTAACAAATCAAAAGATGCAAGATCCTGTACTGTCCTTCATGCAAGGTAGGACTTTCAGCATTAGAGTTTTATTTGAATTGTAAACTTCTTGTTTTATTGATATGAAAACTGAATGATCATATACAACTGTATGTAACGCTATTTATACACACAGAATGTAATAAATGAGATACTGGACCTTGGGCTAAAGCCCATTTACTCTTATTAATAGAATGTGCGGGGTACTCAGTGGTGTTCACTTAATACCCCCCCCCCCGGCAAACCCTAGAATTAGAACTAGGGTTTAGAAACAAAAAGGGCAACCGCAATCTCGTTTATCTATCATTTCCTTTGACGAATTTCTTCGATCCGATTATGCTTCTTCTTCCTCCACTCTTGTCTCTTCAAATTATAATCTCTGGTCTTTGTTGCGAGCATGTGAGTGGTCCTTCTGTCTATTTTGAGCGCATTTTGGCATCGATTGTTGATTGCGATTTGGTTGTCTTCGATCTTCTGGAAAGTGTTGCTTTTGTTTGTAGATACTTCTTCCTTTGTTGGTGAATCATTTCTATGCTAGCAGGTGACTTCAAATTGTTCTGAAATCGATTGTTGATTGCGATTTGGTTATTTTCAATCTTCTGGGAAGTGTTGCTTTTGTCTGTAGATATTTCTTCCTTTGTTTGTGAATCATTTTTAACCCTTGAATTGATGCTAGCAGGTGACTTCAAATCATTCTGGAATAGGGTGCTGCCAGTCTCGGCTATGCATAGCTTACTTCGTAGCTATTCGAATCTGAGTCTTGAGAGGGGCTTGGTCAAGATGTCTGGTAAGTAGAAGGTACGTGGTTGACCTCAAGTTTCCCTTTTTTAACTAATTCTCGTACAAAATATATATCAAGTTCCAGATGCTTGGTTCTGGAATGTAATACGGGATTAGCAGTTAGTGCAATTGCACTCATATTGTCGCACCATACAACTGCTTTAGTTTGAGTGTTAATTCCGATTTCACTAAGTATGGATTGAATCCACATTATTTTAGCTGTTGTGCTTGCTATACTTCTATACACTGCTTCTGTACTTGATCTTGAAACAGTGTTCTGTTTCTTGGCACACCATGATATGGGATTTTTACCCAGAAATATGCAATAACCACTGGTTGATTTTTTGTCATCATAGTCATTTGCCCACTTTGCGTCTGCATATGCACTGATGTTTAAATTTGTGCTTGGTTTTAGGATAAGACCCTGATTGGTAGTGCCTTTTAGATATCGTAGAATTCTCTTAACTGCTTGCCAGTGATCACTTAGAGGCCTTTGCATAAATTGACTAGCCTTATTAACACTGTATGAAATGTCAGGTCTGGTTATGGTTACATATTGCAAGGCCCCAATAACACTCCTGTATAATTTCTCATTACATGTAGGCTCATCCTTGTCTTTTCTCAGATGTAGATTGGTTATCATAGGAGTAGGTAAAGCTTTAGCACCATCCATTTTAGCCCTAACTAGAATGTCTGATATGAACTTTCTTTGACATAGCTGAAGTTCATTTTCACTTGTTCTATGGACTTCAATTCCCAAGAAGTAGGATAAATCACCTAGGTCTTTTACAGAAAATTCACAGTTCATTTGACTTGTGATGTTTCTGATTTCTGATATGTTGCTTCCTGTGATTATGAAGTCATCCACATAAATTAAGACATATGTAACAGCATCTGTAGTGAACTTTGTAAACAGAGAATTGTCAGATCTTGTAGATGTATATCCTAGCTTTGATAGTGTTTTCTTCAATTTGTTGAACCATACTCTAGGAGCCTGCTTTAAGCCATATATTGCCTTGTTAAGTTTGCAAACCATTCCTTTGTTTGTTTCTTCATTAAGTCCTTGTGGTAGCTCCATGTATACCTCCTCCTGTAATTCACCAGGCATTATTGACATCAATTTGTTTGATGATCCAATTTCTATGCAAGGTTATGGTTAGTATAATTATAATTGTGGTAGGCTTCACAACAGGTGAGAATGTCTCACTAAAGTCAATTCCACACTGTTGTGAATAGCCTTTTGCTACTAACCTAGCCTTGTATTTGGAAATTGTACCGTCAGCATTCCTTTTTATCCTGTAGGTCCATTTGCACCCAATTATATTTTTATTTTTGGGTGCTTGAACTAGGTACCAGGTTTGCTTTTTATGCAAAGCATCTAGTTCATCCTTCATTGCATCTCTCCACTTATCATTTTGCACTGCTTGATGATAAGTGGATGGCTCAATGTTATTGAACTCAATGCAGTAGATTTTCGGTTTAAAAATACCACTTTTTGCTCTTGTGATCATATGATGCTGATTATAAGTTTCAGTGACTTCCCTGTTCTCATCAGATTGTGTGCTTTCTTCATTACTGCTTTCATTGTTGCTTGTACCCTGATGCTGAGAAGTAGCTTGATTTCCACCACCACTGCTTTGATTACTTTCAGTGCAAGCTATAGGGGTGTGTGATGACCTGGTAGTTTGTGGGCTTTGTGCCTGTGTCATACTATCACTTGTGTGTGGCACATGGTCAACTTCACTTACAAATTCAGGAATAGGTGAAATAGAGATTTTTGGATTATAAATCTTCTTAGTTGGTTTGAAGAAATCATTTTTGAATGGGAATATCTTTTCATTGAATATAAAATGTCTGGATACATACATTTTGCCATTGTTGCTTAAACACTTGAAACCTTTGTGGTTAGCTAGAAACGTGCACGGTATAGATCTAAAGTCAAGTTTATGCTTATTGAACGGTCTTATATGAGGAAAACACAAACATCCAAAAATCTTAAGATCATTATAATTTGGTTTAAACTTGTTTAATATTTCAAATGGACATTTTAGATTTAATACCTTTGTAGGCAGTCTGTTTATTAGGTATACTGCTGTGGCAAAGGCATCAGGCCAAAATTTCAGTGGTAATGATGCCTATGCTAGCAGTTTCAGCCCAGTTTCAACGATGTGTCTGTGTTTTCTTTCAATAAGACCATTCTGTTCTGAAGTATGTGGACATGTTAACCTGTGTAATATACCCTTTTTATTGAAAAAGTGTCTCAAAGGTAGAAATTCTTTACCACCATCACTTTGCAGGATCTTGACTTTGTGACCTAATTGATATTCAACCTTAGCTATAAATTGCATAACTATGTTACAAGTATCAGACTTTGATTTTAAAAAATAGATCCAGACATATATTGAATATGCATTAATGAAAGAGATGTAGTAACTGTATCCATAGTCAGTGTTGAATGGTGCTGGACCCCATAGGTCAACAGCAACTAATTCTAGGGGATTTGAATAAATAGTTTCAGAATTTGAGAATTGTAATTTGTGACTTTTCCCAATTTGACAATATGTGCAAATATAGTTATTGGGAATATCAATAGAAATATCACTGTTAATCAGGATTTCTTTCATAATTCTGAGACTTAGGTGTCCAAACTTAAGATGCCACATATCAAATTCAGTACAATCATCATGTTTATCTAACTCTGTCATATTACAGTAATTTGTCTTTAATTCACTATTTCTGGTACTATCAGAATCAAACTTGTACAGCCCATTTTGTTGGTTATCCTGCAATAAAACATTTTTGGTTATCAGGTCCCTAACAACACAGTGGTTTGGATATAATTCAAAAGACACTTGATTGTCTTTTGCACACTGTGACACACTAATTAATTTTTTTCTAATGTGTGGTGCACATAGTAAATTGTTTAAGTAAAGTAATTTGGCACCTTTGATACTAGCATGTCCAGTGTGTGAGATGAGAATAGAGTTACCATTACCCATAATTAGAGACTTTTTACCTTTGTATTCACGATTGCCAAGGTTAAGATTGTTTAGATTGTTGGTAACATGATGAGTTGCTCCAGAATCAGGGTACCATGCTTCGTCTTGAATATCTTCAATACTAGCAGTATTTGACATTGATTCTTGACTGCTTTTGTTTTCTGATTGACTGTTAACCAAATTTGCATTTGGATTAATGTTTCTTTTATTGTTGCTGCCTTGTTGGTTTGTATTGAAGCTATTGTCAAATCTAAAGTAGCATCTGTTGGCTGTGTGTCCAAGTTTGTCCCAAATTTGACACTTTGGTCTATTGTTAGGGTTCCATCTCCCAGCTCTTCCTCTTCCACGACTTGATTGACCTCCTCTTTGGTAAGTGTTCTGATTTCTTTGGTTATTTTGTTGGTTTTTGGCTTTGCCAGTGGTAGCATAGTTAACATTGAAATCAGATCCTTGATCCTTCTTCTGTAATAATCTCCCTTCATGGGCAAGAAGCATATTGTAGACACTTTGTAGTGAAGAAGTGGGTTCAATTGATGCGATGAATGCTATTACGGCTTCATATTCTTCTTCTAACCCACCCACAATATAAAGAACTTGTTCTTTTTCTTCAATCTTATTACCAGTGCATGCAAGTTGATCACACAAGTTTTTAATCTTCATCAAATACTCATTCATAGTTGAGTTCTCTTTCTTTATAGTCTGAAGTTGTTTCTTGTAATGTAAAATTATAGCAGCAGATTGACTTGTAAAAGATCTTTCTAATGTTGTTCATACCTCGTGAGCAGATTTTGTACCTATTAGCTGTGGCATAAGAGATGCACTCACAGATGACATTAACTGATTAGATTGTCTTGTCTTTGATAATTTGTAAATTCTTGATTAGGAATAAGAGTGTTGCTACTGTCCCTTGTGTATTTTGCTGGGACTGATTTTGTTCCATAGATGAATTCTTCGAGACCATAACCTTTTGCTGTTGTTTCAACTTGCAGATTCCACAGGAGGTAGTTAGATTCATCAAGTTGGATTGAGATTATCTGACTTTGGGGCTTTATGATGGATTTGATGAGATCATCTGTGCTTTCTGCACTTGTCTAATTCGATCTTGCTGATGATCTTGGTGTGGTTGGAGGGTCTACTTCAACCATGGTTGCAGAGTGTAGAAGACTTCAATCCCACGGATAAGGTGAACTTTTCTGATCTTTTAATTCTTGATTGAAGAATTTGAATGATTTATTCAACTGATTTTGAAAGAAAAGATGCAACCAAAAGCTAGTGATGAAACAAATGTGAATTCTGAAATGACTGATCACTACTCTTTGATGGCTTTCAGTGTGATTTCATTCACTGAAAGAAACCGGATTGGTAAAATGATGCCACACTAGCTTTCTAGGATGGCTTTTGATCTCAGTGAAGAGTTTCTTCAGGTTTCTTTTTGATCGGATTATAAGCTTCAGAGAAGATTTGCCGCCAAGCTGTAATGAAAGAACGGTTGCAGCCACTGAACGGTAGGCGTGGCACTGTTTTGATTTACAGCCTCAACTCTCAAATGAAAAGATTTAACAATCTTGGATGAGAGGGTCCAAGTGATGAGAATTTTCTGACGGACAATCTATCTTTTGATAGATTTTTTTTTTTTTTTTTTTTTTTTTTTTCATGAGATTGGGTCGAGTTCTTTAATGCTGTTTAGCGAGATGGCTCTGATACCATATTTGAATTGTAAACTTCTTGTTTTATTGATATGAAAACTGAATGATCATATACAACTGTATGTAACGCTATTTATACACACGGAATGTAATAAATGAGATACTGGACCTTGGGCTGAAGCCCAATTACTCTTATTAATGGAATGTGCGGGGTACTCAGTGGTGTTCACTTAATAAGTTTCTAGCTTGAAATTTTGTTGGTTTGGCCAGATGATTTAGAATCCAGTTAGATGCTATCTTGCAAGGTGTTTTGTTTGCTTCTTTTTATTGCTGTGGCGGCCTTTTGATGAGATGCTTCCCCATTTCTTATAGTTACACCATTCCTATATTTGTGCTTAAGATCAACATTTGACCACAAAGCAAATATGGATGAATTCTGGGTCTTTCGGAATTGCAGTCCATTTTCTAGGTCCATGATTTACTCTTCTACCTTTAAGTTCTTTTCTCTTGACCAGCTCTACTTAGGAGCACCCATTAACAAATGTTTTGAGTTGTTTTTTGTACGCTGGCAGTGATTGCAAAGATCGCAAGATCGTGCACTGTAAAGCGTCTAAATCGCGGCTCTCGCATTCCAAGATCGCAACCTGTGCCAAATGCACAATCCTATTTTAGAACGAGAATATTGGAGTTCAATTCTAAATCGAGATATGAAATGAAGAGTCTGCAATTCAGTGGTAGACTGATTCATTTTTGGTCTGTACGATTAGCTGTTATATGTTGCTTATACTGACACTGAAGTTATACTTTATTAATATCTTTACACTGTATTACATTTGTCCATGTTTCTCTCTTTTTCACTTTGCCACATTGTAGTTATTCTTTATACACACCCTTCCTATGTTGTATCATATATGTGTTTTGTACTTATGAATTTGAGAATGATGAATAAGTTCCCCACTCATGTTGTCACATCTTCAATGGTTGATGCAAATTTGGATGCATTTGTATCATCAAAACTATGATAGTCTTCTATAAGAACTTTCGGAAACAAACACGCCGACTCGTGTTCGAAGCAGCTTCGGAATGGCCAACAATAAGAAAGAAAAGGCTGATTAAGTCTGGTTGTTTGGGCTCAGTTGTTGCCCTTTTTTTTTTTTTGGTTCATGCGTTTAATTTTCTGTTTGATTATAGTACTAGATTTCTTTTCTGTTAATTGTAATTGCTACTTTGTCACGTCATATGTTTCCTTGCCAGATAATCATGCTTTTGTTGTCATTACTTCCTATCGTTGATGTTTGGTTCATATAATTGGTAGTAAAAATGTATGTTATTAAATTTTAGTTTCAACTTTTTTGGCTGCCTTAAATACAATATTAATACTGACTAATAGTTGACAATGTATACATTGGTCAAATCTCCCTTAGTTGCTTTAAATCTAATATCCTTGTTTTTTTAACACACAGTTAGAATATGAGCTAATGTCGACTTTCTTCTATGTTTATGTTTTGTTAATTGTACAAGTTATTAAATCTCTACGGACAATTTTTACATTGAGAACATATCAAAAGTGAGGTCCATGTGCTATATCATGTTCTAAATTAATCGACTGGTAGCATTTGTACAATCAATAAAATGTTTTCTATGCATCTGTTAAAATCATCAAATCAACTACTCAATTTTGGCTATATTACTAAATTTTTAACGGAAACTTGGTTTAAGTGCATGGTTGGTTATGGTTTACGTGTAGCTGATGTAACACAGTGAAAATCTTCCTGTTCGTTATTGCCAAGGTTCTGTTAGGACTACATATTTCTCTATTTCATTTTGACTTACATTTAACTGGCAAGAGTTCTCATTGTAGCCATATTTTTATCCCATTTTTTTCAGAAAATGTTATAAATGCAAAATGAGTATAGAAAATAACATTATTTTAAGCCTATTTATAATTCAGTCTTTATCACTACAATCTTTAAACTCAGTCAAATTAATTTGTGCCTGAAGAAGCTCTTTAACATGTGCTTACGGATCCTTGTATGTATTAATTTATCTCCCTATGTAGATGTCTACTATTTTTCTATAGCAATTCTTATGGCCCGTCCTCGTTCTGCAACCCATTGTTCACATACTGCAGATCATACCATTTAAATTCCACAATATTGATTAATAGGACAATGATGTCTACCATTGACTCTCTTCCTCTTTTGCTTTGAACTTCCAAACTTCATATCAACTGCATGGGCCTCAACCTACTATATAATTATGTACTGTGATAATTTTCTCCACTATACACTGCTAACTTTGTTTATGTCATATGGTTGGCTAGCAGTTTTAGCATATATCTTTTATTCTGAGTTAAAAGGATAAATTGATAAATCCTAACGTAAGGACATACACATTGAAAGCATCACATCTTTCATAATGTTTATCATCTAGGTTGATGCCTAATAGTAATCTTTGCTGCTGCTGTTGCTTTTTGTTTTTTTCCTGCTGTTATATTTAAGTTAATCTCACTTCTTTTACGTATATGTGCATATATTATTCTTTTTTATCGCTTACCTTTGGCAGTTGTCTACAAATTTAAAGGTTAAACTGATGCTGGGTTCTCTTCCATTCCCATTAAGAAATGAGGCTATCTGATGCAAAAATAGAGAAAACCCTAGATAAGTTAATGTGCACCTCTCTTTTCTTGGAATCTTTGCATCATTAGGCACTTTTACTCCTCATTTGTTTTCAAAGGATTAGTGCCCATTTCTTCTATGGAAAGAAAAAGACAATCAAAGAAGAGAAACCAGTTTGCCCGTGTATAATATACCGATTATAGACAACATGTTTGCTCATTTTTCTTCTTCTTGCGGTTTGGTGATTGGTTACTAACTTATTAATCACTGACAAAACAATTTTATGTCGCTTAGACTCAACTGATTACATATCTGTTTATAAATTCGACCTGTTTACCTATTTGAATCCAAATATATGAAAAGATCACATGGATATTGAGTTCTTTGATTTGAAGAGTTCTTTTGTTCAATAATGAAGGAAAAAGGTGCATATATCACATTTTAAATTTGATGATATGTTTAAGTTCATAATCAAGTTATGCTTGTACTTTTTTTTCTAACAATCTCTTGCAGCAGCTTTCTACTACAGCCGCTTGCTGTCGTTATCTGCTATTGCTGGTAGCTGTCAGTCCACGGTACCCTGCTACCGTAGCTTACAAGCAGCAATTTTTTTATTTATACAAATGAAAATTGGTGAATCAACCGAACCTAAATTTAACTCAACTACCAGTATTTATTATCATACCTATGGTTGTGCCATGGAGACTTGGAAAATAAAGCAAGATGATGGACATGATTAATATTATACATGACCATTGAGTTAAAAGTGCAACAGTGGTTCTTCATCTAGAAAACGGTTAATGGATGAACCATTGAAGGGGCTTCAGTGGGAAGAAAAAAACATGGATAAGACAATGCTAGGATTGTATCATTCTCAATGATGTGATACCATACCCAGATTTAGAAGGGATTATATTAAGCTTAGATTATAGATAAAGGAAGATGTGGAAATGTGGTTTTGTAAAACCACATGCGATCAAAGCATAATTAAGTTACATGTAATGAGTTACTGCTAGCTATTGTATAAACGTATAGGCTTAAAATCATAAGTGATCAATACCAAAAAAATTATTTATGCATGGGGTGTACATACGTTGCTCCTACATTAACTGTAGGTAAAAAATGACCATCGGTAACTGATGGTATTGACCTGGTGCAAGCTAATTCTTGACCATCGGTAACTGATGGTATTGACCTGGTGCAAGCTAATTCTTGACCATCAGTAACTAATGGTATTGACCTGGTGCGAGCTAATTCTTGACATTCTAAACTTAAATAAATTCCGCTAAAATTTTTTGTTTTGAAATTGAACATTCTATCATATACCAATTTTCTAGATGTATATTTTTCAGATTCCTCTCGAAGATATCTCATCCATTAATATATCATGCATTGCAATTCTGGCTTATGCATTCATCTTAATTTTGGATATATCAAAAAACCTATGTTGTCTTCTACATTACACAACATAACATATTATATGTCGTTAACTCCAGTAAATTTAAAATCATAGATTAAGATACTTTTCTAAATGTCCCCTTTATTGACCCGATGAAAACGCATTTCCAACTGAACTGTTATCTACGATTAAATATCCCACTATAATTTTCTATTTAACTGCACCATTAATGTTATGTGCAAACACATCGCACGTTATTTTTATGGATCACTACCATCTCGACAGCCTCTCTATCTTATAACATATAATTACAAATTTGTTACAATTTCCAATTACATAATCAATGATCAAATACTATTTTACCTTTGTTGCGTTGAACTCATTGTGTTAATACCATATACATTCCCTTTCTTACACCACCAGCTCTTACCTTACATAACTATTACACCTGCCAATTCATTTTATGTCAATCTTTACACACTAACAACCACAACATCCCAATTCCAAGTTGGTTCTCCTTCACACCAAATTTCCGTTACCTACCCGTGTGCGAAGCACGGGTTACAAACTAGTTGAATATAAACCAATATAATTTCTATTCTGAGCCTTGTATTTGATATCAAATTGGATTTGTGTTTGTCGTGAATTGTGTTTAAATGACATTAGTTCTTTAACCCGACTAAAAGCAGGATTAATTTCCAGAAAGTTGAACAATCAATAAGAAATAATTTTTGGGATTAAAACCAATTGGAGTGTGAATAAATCTTTAAATAGATTGTGAATGAATAAATGGTAATTGAATTTACCAAATCACGTGATGTGATTAAACCAAATTTACTTGGTTGTTGATATTCATGATTGTGATTGATTGATTGTTTGGATTGTGCTCGACCAAATTATGAGTAAGATATGCTTTTACATTTAGCATTGGGTTGGGTAGAAATACTGGTAGGCTAACATCTTGTGAACACTTCACGATTTGATTATGAGATGTGCGACGATGTTGTTGTGTTCATTTCAAATTTAATGAATGATTTTGAAATGATATTTTTCTTAAGTGAAAAGAAATGTATTCCTGATTTTGGACAGGGAATGTATTATAAAAATAATTTATAAAACAGAAAGGATTTCGAGGGCTAAAACCCGATGATTTCGAAATGATTTTGAAAATGTATTATTGTTTTATATTGTAGTTCATCACATATTCGATTAATTGCTATTAATGATGTATCTGTTTGGTGGCGGAGAATTTATTCTCTTGCTTAACACCCTTATTTGAGACGTACGAGCTCAAAGGTTATGTGATTAATAGTGACTGATCATATGTGTGAATTGCAGATGTGCAGTACTATAGTTTGAAAGTACTTGTGATTATTGTGTTGTGAAATGATTTTTCCCTACTTCGGGATATAAAATGGTTTAGTGTGTGGCTAGAGATCGGGTGACTCGATAGCGACTAAAAGTATGGGCTGGATCCAATGCTTTAGGGTGAGTGGTCAGCAGTGTAGTCTGCTTCATGCGTGGGAGGTGTGTGTGTGTGTGTGTCTATATATATATATATATATATATATATATATATATATATATATATATATATATATATATCGAGTTGGAGGGGCGCTTACTGCCCGGCCTGAGGGAAAATTCCCGGTATTTGGTTTGCATACTTGTTTGTATGCATTGTTATGTTTTGGAATTCATATTACCAAAGATTTTGGTTTGAGATTCCGAAGTGAAATCTACTTTGATATAAAAGCTAGATATGCATTTCAAATGATTTGAAATAGGAAATCGGGAAATAAAGTCCAAAGGAATAATTTCTGTAAATTGAATTGGATTCGGAAAATCTAAGTGTGGTGATTAATCTAAATGGGTAGATTGGCATATTGCATGTTGATTGATGCATAATAGATCCATATCTCTATTACTGATTGTTGTTTACACTCTGGCATTCATGGGGGTAAACCCGTTCCGCGTTAGAGGCGTGGTCCTATGATTTTTCTTATGATTAAATAAGTTAATTTTTAACTGTAGAGTATCTCATGCTAATCCCATGACTGACCTGTAGTTTGCTTTTCCCTTGCAAATTTGGATGCCCCTATTTTCCACACGGGCAGTCGAGTGGTTTGTTTTGCAGATATATATTTATTGAGCAGGATTCTGGATTGAAGCTTTAAGCTGTGTCCAGGCATTAATACTCTTCCGCTGTGTTATATTATTTATTTTTCGTTGTGCATTGTATTACATTTATTATAAATAAATCTTCCATTGTATTATTATTTTTATGTACTCTGATATAACATTATTATGATGTTTATAAAAGGCTTCTATTAGTTGTTCTGATGTGTTGTATGCCCAGAGTTAGCGTATCCGGGTTTTAAACGGTCTTGGTCGGTTTAGCGATCAATTAGGTCCGAGAGAAATCTGTATCGTTACAGCATATAAGACATTTTGATGCCCCATCCACTACCTAGGGTGGGGTTGCCTTAGGCGGAGACCTTGGTAGCCTACCCCTTGAGTCGGCCTTGACGAAACAGTTCCCAATAGTATCTAATGCAAAATGCTTTATCTGCATAAGCGAACAAAAATAGCTCAAAACTTCATCATACCAAAATTAATTTACAAGCGGTTAAGCAGATTTAATAAATAAGAAAAAGTACGAAAATAGACAAATCAATTGGGCAAAGGCACCAAAAAATATAGCATAAAATAGTATAAAATTCGATAGAACTGTTTCGCTTACTTGAATCCTCGGAGATTAGGGTTCCAGAATGCAAACGATGGAATAGAGCGACTGCGATGAAGTCAAATGGCATGGAGAGTTTAACAGAGAAGAACAATGTGAAGAATTTTGTTTAGAGAGAAAATTTGTTTTGAAGGAAGAGAGAGTTAATGGAGAAGAACACAATTTTTTTGGAGAAGAACGTCAAAATTATTTTGCTCTTGGGAGGCAGACAAAGGAATTTGGCGGGGTCACGAAAATTTTGGAGGGAATAGAGCGTTACACGTAAGTGTCAAAGTAAAATGCATACAAAAACAAATAAGTAGGCCTAATTAATAATGCTTCAGAAAAGCGCGTTATTAAATGGTGTTATTAAAAATATATTTTCTTGTAGTGGGATATAAGTTTGTAAAACAAAGAAATTTGGTGGACTTAGGCATAGAAATATTAGATATTTTCTGAGGTTTGTAAGTTTAAACTTTTTTGAAAATTCTTGGAAGGAAAATCACTTTGAGCTAGATGGATGAAAGCTAAATACTTAAAGAATAAAAAAATTGTATTGCTAGAAAGGTAAGTTAACATCCATATATATGGAAAAATATTTTAGACTATTGAGAGATATGGAGAAATCTTACTGAAAGAAAATTAAAGGATGGAAGTCAAACTAGTCTGTGGTTGACCCATGGATTTGTGGAAATTCATTGATTAATCTCCTTGGATGGAATAACTTGTATTTATCAGGTGGAGTCAATGATAATGTGTAGAAGATTATTTCTAATAACTGTTAGATCCTTTAAAATTGCCCTGCTTCTCTTGTTTTTAAAACAACAATTAATGGTATTCAAATTGATCAAATCAGTTTTAAAGACATACCGTGCTGGAAGCTTTGTTCAAAAGAGATTTTTTTTTCTTTTAAAAAATGTGGGAATTTCTCAAGGGGATGAGGTGGAGGTCGTCTGGGATAGGGTTATTTGGTGTAAAGCTAATTGTCCAAAAATGGTTCATTGTGCCTTTTTTGCCCTTTTGAATAAACTTCCTACTAGAAAGAAATGTTGCAAATGGAGTAAAGATGATGAAAGCACATCTTTATTTTGCAAAAAAAAATGATTGAAAGCTCCAATCATGTCTTTTCTGGTTGTATATATTCCCAGTACACTTGATTTGATGCTAAATATACTTTGGGATTCAATCAAAATTATCCTACATTAAATATAAGGAATAATAATGATTACATTCCGAAATATTTCAAGCCCAAGTCCTACAATATTAATAGAGCTTGTGTTATGTTAACTGTTGTTATTTATTATATTTGGAAAGAAAGGAATCAAATTAAAGGTTGCACTCAAACAAGGAAACCAATTGTTCCCAACTTCGGAAAAGCATCTTAAATTGTGACGGCCCGCCCCGCACCAACCGACATTTACTCCAAAAGTGCGCTGTACACATGTCCAGTTAGCACGAAACGGGTCGTCAGAAGGAAAAGGAAGAAGGAAATGAACATACAAAGAACCTGTAGAGTGTCTCACAATGCATAGAATAAAATATAACAATAACATACTTGACATAAAACAGGAGAGACAGTGCATAAGCTAAAAACCAGAACTAAGTATCATAGCAGCGGAAATCCAAAATAAAGCTTATTACAACTTTTCAACTGTCTCAAAGCAAAAGCAAGATAAAGGAGGTACACTACTAATGCCCAAGTAGCGACCACCAACGACACAGGGAGAATGTGTATGTATGTATATATATATATATATATATATATATATATATATATATATATATATATATATATATATATATCATACGTGGAAGCCTCATGCCCGCCTCCAAATCAGCCACTCGCGCATCACCAGCTAACCTGTCTCTAGTCTGCTCGTGTGAGCACCCAGAGTAATAAGAGGAGACATAAAACTCTAGGTCATACATAAAGCCTGGTATGAGCGATAATCATCTAAAGTGAACAATAACAGGTAGACTAAAACATACCTGGACCTGCAACCAAAGAGTTAGCACTACATGATGTACAACACTCTAAGGTGTCATATCAAACAGTGTAAAGATACGGAGGTGGGGGAGGTGTGCATGTCATAGTGATGGCAAACAATCAAACATAGCATCCATCCTCACATCTCTCACTCAGTGCATAAAGCGTACGATATTCACCACTTCGATCACCCATCCTTGCTACGATCACTTTGCCCCATGAAGTCATAAATGGCTTCACTGCGCTGATAACGTAGCCACTAATCCTTTTCTATGTCCACTTTCCCCGTGGAGTTATTCACCCCATCTGCGCTGGCTCATAGCCTTACCAATCCTTACTATGTCCACTTGCCCCATGGAGTTATTCACCCCATCTGCGCTGGCTCATAGTCTTACCAATCCTTACTATGTCCACTTGCCCTATGGAGTTATTCACCCCATCTGCGCTGGCTCATAGTCTTACTACGCATCACCTTGCCCCTCAAGTCATAATGACTCTACTGCACTGATAACGTAGTCTTGCTACCATCACCTTGCCCCTCGAGTCGCAATGACTATACTGCACTGATAAGTAGCCTATCATTCATTTTTAGTGGTGAATCGAAGTTATGAACGTCGACAACTCCTTAGCACACGTCCCGCAGCAAAGCCCAACCATGAAGTGAACTCATCGGTTCCCAACTGGATCCTGAGCTCTAACTTCCCATATTGGACTACCTTTGCATCTCGGGTTATTGGTCAATACTGGGTCGGGTCGGGTTCCTCTTCAAGCCATCGGTTCGGGTCAGGTGTCCTCCATCGGTTCGGGTCGGTTCTTCTTCTGGTACGGTTCGGGTCGGGTGTTTCTCCTTGGGTCGGGTCGGGTGCTTCACTTCAGGTCGGGTCGGGTGCCATCTCCCCTCCAGCTCGTGCCTCCGCTCCGATCCGTCTCCTCATCCTTCACGTGCTCCGATCCGATCCATCTTCGTGCTTCCGCTCCGCTCCGTCCTCCTTAATCCGATCCCAGTTTAATTAGCGTGGCCTTCCTTTTTGCCAATTTTCTCAAGTGTCAGGTTCCGATCCGATCGAATCCCTTGCCCAGTTCAACATATCCGATCCGAGCCCCATATCCGATCTGATCCGAAACCTGCACTGTTTTCTGAAACTGTTCCAGCAAGTGTTTACGCCATTCGACGACGTTTTCGACCATTCTAACTATTGAAATCAATCACAAAGCATTTCATACAGTCCTAGCAACATGCATAATCAACCACAAACATCAAAACATCAATATGATAGGTTAAAATGGACCAAACATACCCCAAAACCCCATATTTCCCCTTAAGCATGTTTAGGTGAAACTAATGATAGGATTAGCAAAACTTAACTAAATTAACCCACATTCATACCAGAGGTCTAAAACATCATTTAGGAATTTATGAACATTTTTCCAGAATTTTATCAAGTTTAAATTCGCTAATTAACACTAATTACCCCTAATTAGCCATGATTAGTGCAAACCTATGCAAATCAGTCACCTTAGCCACAAATAAACTAAGATCTGAAATAAATCTCTGATTTGATGTGAATACCAATGCTAAACAGCAGCTCCAATATTGCTTTGGTGTAGATCTTCCTTGATTAGAGGTTGCTAAGCCAAATCCTTGACCAAAAGGTGATTTGGAGGTGATTTAGAGGTTAGAGGCCATTTCTAGGGTTCCTTGGTGATAAGTGGAGGCTAGAAAACTGAAATAGAATGATTCTCTATCTCATTTCAGCCTTCCCATAACCCTAATCCCGAAATGGGTTATGGGCCTACTCACTAATCACCCGATTTGGCCCGATTAAGCAGTTTTTCACCTTACAAACCTTAATTCAGCCATATCTCCCAAACGGTAAGTCCGTTTGGCTATTGTGACCACTCTACGAAAAGGTAAACCATCAAACGAGTCTAATGGAAGTGGTTTCAGGTCAAAATTCCTTTCCAGTCAAAAGTTATGGCCAAAACAGTACCAACTAGGGGCAAAATTGTCATTTAAAAATCGACAAAAATCATGAACATGGGAAGTGACTCTAATAGATGTTTCCCAAAGTTACATGACCATACGACTTCATATGGGAAAGAAATAAATATTCTACGATCCCTCGATGCGTAGAATGCGGGTTGTTACATCCCCCCCTCCCCCTTAAGAAATTTCGCCCCCGAAATTCCCTAACCCCAAAACACACACAAAGGGTCCCGCATGCCTATCAACCATAAAACAACAATCAAACATGCAAACCAGCAAAATAAGTCTATCCTAGCATGCGGAATAACTAAATCGTAAGGTAAATCTTACCAGGCAAAGAGTTCTGGATACGCCTTCCTAATGCTCTCCTCTGTCTCCCAGGTACAATCATTCTCGTTCTCGCCCCACTGAACCTTGACTAGCTTCACTGCCTTCCTTCGAAGTTGCTTCGTATCGTGCCCCACAATACGAATCGGCTTGCGGTTCCCAACCGTCTCGGGTTCTACTTCGAAGTCCTCTAACTGATCAGGTGAAATAGTCACATCTGAGTCGTGAACGAACTTCCTTAGTTGGGAAACATGAAACACATTATGAACTCCCGCCATCTTCTCTAGTAAGCCAACTCTATACGCCAAATTCCCAACTAGTTCAAGAACAGGGAATGGGCCAACAAATCTTGGTGCCAATTTGCCTCCCCTACCAAATCGAATCACGCTCTTTAACGGAGAGATCTTGACAAACACCAAGTCACCAACGGAGAATTTCAAGTCTCTTCTCCTCTTATCAGCATAACTCTTCTGCCTATCTTGGGCAGCCTTCATTCGTTGCTGAATGATCTTAATCTTATCTGAAGTTTCTCTCACCACATCTGGTCCAAGCATAAACTTCTCGCCAGTCACTATCCAACATGATGGTGAGTTGCACGGTCTTCTGTACAAAGCTTCATATGGAGCCATACCGATATTGGATTGGTAACTATTATTATATGCAAACTCTACTAGATGCAAATGGACCTCCCATGACCCACCAAAATCCAATATACAAGCTCTCAAGAGATCTTCCAGTATACGATTCACCCTCTCCGTCTGACCGTCGGTCTGAGGATGATATGCGGTACTGAGATGTAATCCTGACCCTAGAGCCTCTTGTAAGCTCTTCCAAAACCCACTAGTGAACAACGGGTCTCGGTCACTCACAATGCTTTTGGGTACTCCATGAAATCTCACTACCCACTTCATATACAATTCTGCCAACTTGGCTGCCGTCCTGGTCGATTTGACTGGTATAAATCTTGCGCTCTTAGTCAATCGATCCACAATTACCCAAATGCTATCGTATCCCGATCTAGTCCTTGGTAAACCATCTATGAAATCCATCGATACTTGCTCCCACTTCCATTCGGGAATCTCTAATGGTTGCAACAAACCACTAGGCTTCTTTTGCTCGGCTTTAACTAGCTGGCAATTCATGCATTTGGATATAAACTTCCCAACGTCTCTTTTCATCCCTTCCCAGTAGTAAGTCTATCTCATGTCTCGATACATCTTATTACCACCGGGGTGTATAGTCAATTTTGAGTGATGACATTCTTTAAGCACTTCATCTCTCAAACCATTCACGTTGGGTACAACTAGTCTTCCCTTTTTTCGAAGCCATCCATCTCGATCAAGCCCATACACACTCATCTCCTCACCGTCGATGCCCATCTCTAACTTGGAGATGATTTCTAATAGATTAGGATCGTCCCTCTGCCTGGAACCAATCCGCTCTATCAAAGTGGGTCTGATCGCCAAACTAGCTAGCATGACTGGATCCAATTCGAACCTTGGTCTGAAATCAAACCCCGCGATATATTCCAGTTGCTTCCATTCAAGAAACATTGCCCCTAAACTGGCATGTCTCCTACTCAAGGCATCGGCTACCGCATTACCTTTCCCAGGTGTGTATGCGATATCAAAATCATACGAAGCCAAGAACTCTAACCATCTCTGCTGATGGAGATTCAGATCCTTCTGGGATAAGAGATACTTTAATGATTTATGATCGGTAAACAACTCAAATCTTTCTCCCAAGAGATAGTGTCTCCACATCTTCAGCGCAAACACGATCGCTGCTAATTCCAAATCGTGGGTAGGATACTTCTTCTCATGCGGCTTTAGCTGTCGACTAGCATAAGCTACAACCCTACCTCCTTGCATCAATACAGCACCCAGTCTGGTACCACAAGCATCCGTATATACCGTCATCTCTTCATTCCCCTTAGGAATGACTAACACTGGCGCACGCGTCAACCTCTCTTTTAGACTCTTGAAGGCATTCTCACACACTCCGTCCCAGACGAAGGACTGATTCTTCTTAGTCAACTGAGTCAACGGTGTTGTTATCTTGGAGAAGTCCTGGATAAACTTACAATAATATCCAGCTAATCCCAAGAAACTTCTTACATCTGTTGCATTCTTGGGCGTAGGCCAATCCTGAACCGTAGCCACCTTCGCAGGGTCCACGGCAATACCATTCTCTGAAACAACATGACCCAAGAATCTTACTTCCCTTCTCCAAAAGTGACACTTCGAGAATTTTGCTTTCAATTGGTGTTTCCTCAACACCTCCATCACTATCCTCAAGTGTCCCTTGTGTTCCTCCTCTGTCCTTGAGTAAACAAGGATATTATCTACGAACACAAGAACAAACTTATTCAACTGATCTCTGAATACTCGATTCATAAGATCCACAAAGTAGGTTGGTGTATTGGTCAACCCAAATGGCATGACCAACCACTCATAAAATCCAGACGGCTTCCTAAATGTCGTTTTCGGAACACTCTCATCTGCTACTCGTAGCTGATGAAATCCTGTCGTGAGGTCCAACTGGGAGAACACTCTTGCTCCTTCCAGCTGATCAAACAAATCATCTATCTACGGTAGAGGATACTTATTCTTCCTCATCACCTTATTCAACTCGCGATAATCCACACACAAACGAAGGGAACCATCTGTCTTAGTGGCAAACACAATTGGTGCTCCCCACTCGGAGACACTCCTTCTAATAAATCCCTTCTTCAAAAGATTGCTGACTTGCACCCCGAGCTCTCGCTGCTCCCTTAGTGTCATACGACGAAGTGGAATCACTATAGGTCTGGCATCTTTCCCTAAATCAATACGGAACTCAATCTCTCGGTGTGGTGGAAGTCCGGTCACCTCCTCAAAGACGTCCGGATACTGGCCAACCACGGGCACATTTGACAACTCATCCTGTGGGATATCGAGGGAATTTACAAAACTAGCCATAACCCCATCACTAGGTAGACTACCAAACACTACCCTCCGCCCATCATCCGCCCTCACTGTCACCAAAAAGCCCTCACAGTCTACCACCACCCCGTATCTTTGGAGCCAATCGACTCCCAATATAATGCCATACCCAGTAAAGCCCAAAACAAAGCAATCACAAACAAACATACATCCATGACTCGATAAGACCAAATTTCGGCAAATCATACTAAGGCTAGTCGAACCACCAATCGGGTTCGTCACAACTAATGGTCTATCGACTATCTCGGGTTCCAGTCCCAACCTATCTACCAGGTCACTAGATATGAAGGAACGGGAAGCCCCAGTATCAAACAAAACTCGAACTGGTACATCATAAATAGAAAGCATACCTTGAATAACAACATTCTTTCCTTTCTCCACCGCAGTTGGGGCATTCGACGAAGAAGGAACAACATCAATAGCATATGCTTTCACAATCTGCTTCTCCTTAAGAGGTTGCAGACACTTATCCTTGAAATGTCCCGCTTGACCACAGTTGAAGCACTTCTTATCTGCTGGCTTGGTCCGACAATCTTTAGCATAATGGCTCTTCTTACCACAGCTGAAGCACTCAACACCCTTCTTACTCTTTTTCTTGCCACCTTTAGATTGGTCCTGCTTCCTCTTATTCTGAGAGCTATTCTTGCCTCCACCGCCTGCTTGGCCCTTCTGCAGATGCAGCCTCAATCTTTGACTTGGGGTAAAGACTCTCTGATCTCAAAGCCTTCCCCACAATTGATTCAAAAGTCTCATCGATGTGATTAATAAGCCTTTCCCCAAGTATCCATCCAGACCAGTAATGAACTTCTCATTCTTCTTCTCAGGAGTGTCGATAAGAGACAGTCCATACTTCAACAAAGTGTCGAACTCAACAATATAATCACAAACTGCCCTTCCTTTCTTCTTGAGTTCCAAGAACCTCTTAAACAACACTGACTTCTGGGCAGCTGGAATAAACTTCTCGCTAAAGTGAGCCTTGAACTGAACCCAAGTAACCTGATCCTCTGGAGTAGCTGTTCTAATGGCGTTCCAACAATTCATCGCTCGCCCTTGCAGCTGACGAGACGCTAGCCTTCTCTTCATCGCATCTTCAAGAACCAAGTCGTCGAAGATACGGTCGCAGCTATCCAACCAATCTTGAACATCTGTGGCCGACTCCGTCCCGTGGAACGGCTTCCCACCAAGGTTAGTGTAATCCTTACACAACTTGGCGAAATCGACCCTAGGCGCCTGCACTACTGGGCCAACACCAACTCCGGGATTGGGAACTGCCCCTTGCACTTCTCTAAGCATGTCTCTCATGAAGTTAGTAAACATCGTCCTCATGTCAGCGGCATTCCCATGGTTGGTTCCTCTACCAGCACCCCTCGTGTCTCGGCTCATCGTCAATCTGAAAAAGGGAAACGATTAACGACCCCATAGTGGTGCTAGTGCAGTGCGACTTCATTCTTATACTACTAATAGTATATACATATATAACTTTTGAAAACCAAAGTAATCACAAATAAGCGCTCTCATATACGTACTATCTCTCCCTGGTGTCTTTCCCTAGGTTAACTACGCAACCTAGAGCTCTGATACCAAGTGTGACGGCCCGCCCCGCACCAACCGACATTTACTCCAAAAGTGCGCTGTACACATGTCCAGTTAGCACGGAACGGGTCGTCAGAAGGAAAAGGAAGAAGGAAATGAACATACAAAGAACCTATAGAGTGTCTCACAGCGCATAGAATAAAATATAATAATAACATACTTGACATAAAACAGGAGAGACAGTGCATAAGCTAAAAACCAGAACTAAGTATCATAGCAGCGGAAATCCAAAATATAGCTTATTACAACTTTTCAACTGTCTCAAAGAAAAAGCAAGATAAAGGAGGTACACTACTAATGCCCAAGTAGCGACCACCAATGACACAGGGAGAATGTGTGTGTGTGTGTGTGTGTGTGTATATATATATATATATATATATATATATCATACGTGGAAGCCTCCTGCCCGCCTCCGAATCAGCTACTCGCGCATCACCAGCTAACCTGTCTCTAGTCTGCTCGTGTGAGCACCCAGAGTAATAAGAGGAGACATAAAACTCTGAGTCAGACATAAAGCCTGGTATGAGCGATAAGCATCTAAAGTGAACATAACAGGTAGACTAAAACATACCTGAACCTGGACCTGCAACCAAAGAGTTAGCACTACATACTGTACAACACTCTAAGGTGCAATATCAAACAGTGTAAAGATACGGAGGTGGGGGAGGTGTGCATGTCATAGTGATGGCAAACAATCAAACATAGCATCCATCCTCACATCTCTCACTCAGTGCATAAAGCGTACGATATTCACCACTTCGATCAACCATCCTTGCTACGATCACTTTTCCCCATGAAGTCATAAATGGCTTCACTGCACTGATAACGTAGCCACTAATCCTTTGCTATGTCCACTTGCCCCATGGAGTTATTCACCCCATCTGCGCTGGCTTATAGCCTTACCAATCCTTACTATGTCCACTTGCCCCATGGAGTTATTCACACCATCTGCGTTGTCTCATAGTCTTACCAATCCTTACTATGTCCACTTGCCCCATGGAGTTATTCACCCCATCTGCGCTGGCTCATAGTCTTACTACGCATCACCTTGCCCCTCAAGTCATAATGACTCTACTGCACTGATAACGTAGTCTTGCTACCATCACCTTGCCCCTCGAGTCGCAATGACTCTACTGCACTGATAAGTAGCCCATCATTCATTTTTAGTGGTGAATCGAAGTTATGAACGTCGACAACTCCTTAGCACATGTCCCGCAGCAAAGCCCAACCATGAAGTGAACTCATCGGTTCCCAACTGGATCCTGAGCTCTAACTTCCCATATTGAACTACCTTTGCATCTCGGGTTATTGGTCAATACTGGGTCGGGTCGGGTTCCTCTTCAAGCCATCGGTTCGGGTCGGGTGTCCTCCATCGGTTCGGGTCGGTTCTTCTTCTGGTACGGTTCGGGTCGGGTGTTTCTCCTTGGGTCGGGTCGGGTGCTTCACTTCAGGTCGGGTCGGGTGCCATCTCCCCTCCAGCTCGTGCCTCCGCTCCGATCCGTCTCCTCATCCTTCACGTGCTCCGATCCGATCCATCTTCGTGCTTCCGCTCCGATCCGTCCTCCTTAATCCGATCCGATCCCAGTTCAATTAGCGTGGCCTTCCTTTTTGCCAATTTTCTCAAGTGTCAGGTTCTGATCCGATCGAATCCCTTGCCCAGTTCAACATATCCGATCCGAGCCCCATATCTGATCCGATCCGAAACCTGCACTGTTTTCTGAAACTGTTCCAGCAAGTGTTTACGCCATTCGACGATGTTTTCGACCATTCTAACTATTGAAATCAATCACAAAGCATTTCATACAGTCCTAGCAACATGCATAATCAACCACAAACATCAAAACATCAATATGATAGGTTAAAATGGACCAAACATACCCCAAAACCCCATATTTCCCTTAAGCATGTTTAGGTGAAACTAATGATAGGATTAGCAAAACTTAACTAAATTAACCCAAATTCATACCAGAGGTCTAAAACATCATTTAGGAATTTATGAACATTTTTCTAGAATTTTATCAAGTTTAAATTCGCTAATTAACACTAATTACCCCTAATTAGCCATGATTAGTGCAAACCTATGCAAATCACTCACCTTAGCCACAAATAAACTAAGATCTGAAATAAATCTCTGATTTGATGTGAATCCCAATGCTAAACAGAAGCTCCAATGTTGCTTTGGTGTAGATCTTCCTTGATTAGAGGTTGCTAAGCCAAATCCTTGACCAAAATGTGATTTGGAGGTGATTTAGAGGTTAGAGGCCATTTCTAGGGTTCCTTGGTGATAAGTGGAGGCTAGAAAACTGAAATAGAATGGTTCTCTATCTCATTTCAGCCTTCCCATAACCCTAATCCCGAAATGGGTTATGGGCCTACTCACTAAACACCCGATTTGGCCCTGTTAAGCAGTTTTTCACCTTCCAAACCTTAATTCAGCCATATCTCCTAAACGGTAAGTCCGTTTGGCTATTTGACCACTCTACGGAAAGTTAAACCATCAAACGAGTCTAACGGAAGTGGTTTCAGGTCAAAATTCCTTTCCAATCAAAAGTTATGGCAAAAACAGTACCAACTAGGGGCAAAATGGTCATTTAAAAATCGACAAAAATCATGAACATGGGAAATGACTCTAATAGATGTTTCCCAAAGTTACATGACCATACGACTTCATATGGGAAAGAAATAAATATTCTACGATACCCCGATGCGTAGAATGCGGGTTGTTACATAAATGATTGTCATATTATCATGAAAAAAGCCAACAAACAAAGAAATGAAAGCATCTATAATTAGGCCATTTTTAGTACAGATGCAGATTATGATATGAAAGTTGAAGACTTATTACTTATTGGGAAGTTGAAATTCAATAAGCCTTCAAGTTATCAACCCAATCCCGCTGCCAATATATTTGGCAGTAGAGACTAGACACACTGACTTCCTTCCTAGAGGAGGTCATCTCAACCTAGATAACAGTTATTATCACTACAAGGGAAGTAATGTTATCAATTTAGGTAAAAAATTAATATTTTAATTATAGGAACAATAATGTCTGGCGCTTGCCTGTTACAGGGGGGAGAAATCACCTTCCACCCAACAGTGGTCCATAGTGCTATTAGGATATTCATTGCAACTCCGACTTCCACACTGCGGCATGTTTGAACTATGATATCAGAAATCATTTCTACAATGGAAGTAGACAAATTACTGATTCAAAACAACATTATTTTAAGTATAAATCAAATAGTAATCTACTGTTTTACCTGATACAGAAAGAAATGCTTCCAGCGGCGATCCAAAGTTCAATAAAATCCTGAATAAAATAAAATATGCAGAAAAGTTCATATTTTTACAAAGAATTGGTAAGAATTACTATAAAAGCATGCTTAATAACCAGATTTATTACTTATCTAACTGGTGTGAAGGAAATAGCAGCAGTGGTGGAAAATCTGAAGACTTTAGAGTTCCCAAAAGACCTAAAAGATGCTTCCGCACTTCGACTAGTTCAGATCTGAGCATTTATGCTAACTTAAACTGTCAACGATTCGCTTTGAAAGACTATGAAGTCAAATTCAAACCCGATTCTCCTGAGGAGAAGAAGGAGAATAGAGATGTTTTCGACTGGAAGTCGCGTTGAAGCTTTTGAGAATTTTGCAGAGATAAATTCTCCCAAGAGCTCACCATGTTTTCAATTACGGTTTTGGTGTTGTAATATGTTTTGTCGAATTATGTTATGCGGCTAGGGTTTGATGGTTTTGTGTGATTTTATTGGGTTTCTATCGGGTTGTTACCCGATTCTAATGGGCCTTAGGCCTTTAACGTTTTTAAAAAAATATCTTTGGTTTAGATTTTAAATTATTATTATTTTTCTATCACCTCCCTCTTATTTCTTGGATTCAATATTAAGTAGTTAAATGGATAGATCGGCACCGTCTTATCGTTTTTTCCTTCTAATTATACCGTTTCAGATTTAGTTTTCTCATAAAATGCCCGTTTGCATTTACAGTCAGTTGTTTGATTTGTTTCAGATTTGTTTGATTTGTTTAAGTTTTGTTTCAAATTTGTTTGATTTGTCTCAAATTTGTTTGATTTGTTTGAATTGAATCATCGTAATACTGCCTTGTAATTAAACATGGATCCTGTGTCGTGGGGATGTCAGATTTAAAGAATTTTTTTTCTTATCCCCTCAACATCATTATTATTACTACGATAATTTTCTAAATTATTTTGTGCATTGATAGGTATCTCAACTATGATATGAACTTCTTGTTCATTGATTCGAGTATTACCTCCACCTTCTTGTTTTTTAATGATTGTGTTTTATCAATAATGACTTTAGAATTCTGATCAAATTGTATACCTATATCATTGTTTCCACCAATCTTGTTTTGGTCATCAGGACTATCAATACAATATAAGAAATATCAATTTTAACAGTGTTTCAAAAGCTTGTAATATGATACAACAACGTCATTAGGAACGCTGTATAGAAACATGCTGTCGTTGATAGGAAATTTATGATTGCAGCAAAAAACACTGTTAAAGCACCTACTATACAATGTTTATTCATTGTTGTTTTTACTTTACTTACAACGTTTATATATTGTTGTTTTAAAATTCAAAAAGTGTTGAAACGGTGCTATAAAATCATTTAGTAGATTTTTTTCGTTTTCGTCAACGTTTGTTTGTGCTATTAATGACTTATGACAACATTTGATATTTGTCGTCTAAAATGCTTGCTTTCATGCTTGACGTTTCAACAGCTAACCAAAAATGTTGTTAATACTTCTATCACAGCATTTATAATGCACTGTCAAAAATATTAACAACGGTTTTCATCAACATTTTTCAAATGTTGTTACGTGTTTTTCACAGCATCTTTTAAACGCTGTCGTTTGTTTGTGCTTTTCTCACAGCACTAATACATGTTGCTCTGGGGCTACATTTGCACACGTATTACTAATCTAAACTGCATGTTATTATATTTGAACCAGATAATACACTTAACATAAACAAATCAAACCATAAACTCATATGAAATCATAACTATTAATCATTCCCATTAGTTATGTTGAACATGATCCATAAACGAAGTTTACATAGATTCATAAACAAAGCTTATGAGGATTTAATTCATAAACAAAGATGGTATTTATAACCAACGTTATACAATATTAGACAATGGCACAATATCTAAAAAAAAGTTTACACCAAATATTAAACAAAATGGGCAATCAAAACCTTTTCATGTACATAATACACCACACCAAAATAAACTTGAATGCATCATCTTCCACATTTTTTGCACCAAAACTAGTCTTCACCTACCTATAAGGATGAAATTTAACGGTTAGTGATCAGATACCGAGATTACAACAGGGAATAAGTTCAGAAAAGTATTATAATCAAGAATACAACGATAAAGATCCATAGAGCTACAAATTTAAGGAATAGGAAATGATATCGAGATTGATAAACCTGAAGTCATTAGAAGGAATAGGAAATGATATGCAATACAAATATTCGTCACTACAAATTTAAGGGGTTTTGTCCAAAACCAGAAGTCATTACAAGGATGTGCCACCATATCATTTCAATTTTAAATGACAATACTGCGCTGTAAATTTAAGGGTCTATGTCCAAAACTAATGAACTAAACCATATATTTCCCATTCATTTAATAACTATAAACCAAACCCAAACAACACAAATTTGACTACATCAGATTGCAAAAGTATTTGACTAATTTAAGCCATTAAAAAAAGTCAGGGAAAAAAGACATGTATTCATATCGGCCGGTCAGTCAGCTTCTTATCATAACCAAATACTTATGTCCACTTTTTAAATATCTCCTTTTGAATATTATAATTGAAGTACTCACGATTTAAGTTCTCTTATAACATAGCCATTCTCTCAAATTGAATGAGGGGTTCCAAAACCGGATCAAAATCATTTTTTATCTTCATTCTCCAGAAAAATACTTGGAGTAAAAATTGGTAGATAAAAGAACAAGTTACTTTGAGATAAGCAATCCTTACCTACATGAAGCAATTATCTACCAAAATCAAATTCTAAATTATATGTATGTTTACAGCAGTGTTTAGGCTATTCAACTTATTTAAAATGTAAATGTAAACTCGTCCAGGTTATTAAACTTCTACATGATACTTTTAAAAAGTAAAGTGTCCAGTTTTTCTGAATTTCATCTCTGGTACTTCAAACGACTTATTATTGACCAAGATCATTGAAATTGATGAAAAACTTTGCCACTGAGTTTAAACTATTTTGACCCTTTATTACACCAAATAAACAAACTTAAACAACAGTTTATGCATAAATTGAAACTGACAATCAAGAAAACTGTCATTTATTTTTGTTAGATGATTATACAAATAAAAATTCAAATTTATACTCCCTGCACGCAGCTGAATAACAAAATGAGGCAGTAAGACTAGATATTTAATGATATACAAATTCATGCAATACTGCAATGTAATGTAAATGACAATACCGAGGGTGTAATGTAAATTTGTGTATGCTTATTTTTTTTAGAAAATATCAGAACAAAGAAAAAAAATCATAGAATATCTGAGTGTGTAATGTAAATCCAACCTTTCTGAGTTTATTATTCGATGAAAAATAGTCCACTGCTGCGAGAATATCATCAAAATCAAACAATGGAAGATCTAATGATAACAACTTCTACACTGACATTATTGTTAAATTATAATATTTATACCAACTTACCCGTGATCCTTTTGGAGGTCTAAGTATTGTATCACATCATATAGGAGTACTCACAACTCACGGTGTTATTTCTATTAAGTTTGTTGTAAGTTTGAATGACTCAGTAAGGTTACAGTGGCCAAGACTTGGACAATTCACAAAAATACAATGACAGGTTGAAGTGAAATAAAAATAGTAGCTGATATCACAGTTTACAGTTCAAAATTCTGACTGAGACAGACTAAGACAACAAAAAAAATTAACATATGCTAATTACACTAGCTTGCTCAGTGACAGTCGTTTCATATATACCAAGCAAAAAAAACCTACTGTCCATGTCAGTAAAACAAGTGATTTCTAACTGTATAGTTATCCCTTCCTGTGTGTACATGTGTGTATACCAGCACATGTGCATGTGTTATACATAGTGCGTATTCTAATTTATTATTTTTGTTTTTTTATTTATCTACTGTAATATGCAAACTAATAATCTGTTTTCACTGAAATTCATTCGAATAGATTTTAAAAATAAACTATTGCCTCGTGCATTTGAACGCCAGGAGCATGTTGGATGCACCTCAAGTTCTTCTTGACTTGTACTCTGATTTCGAACTTTATTTTTCACCGTAATATCACCAGTGCATGCGCATTGCACTAATAAAAATATTAAGCAGTGTTATATGTGAGATAACACTGCTTAATATTTTTGTCAGTGCAATGCACATGCACTAGTGATATTACGGTGAAAAATAAAGTCTGTCAAAATAGTATAAATTTTTGAAAGTACTTCTTATAAAATTATCGATTTTTTGTTAACCTTTTCCGTGATCTTGGTTGTAGTGAATCCTTATAGTAAGTAATTTAAACATGAACACAGAAATGAATCAATAGATCTTCCAATGTTCGATTTTGATGATATTCTTGCAGCAACGAACTATTTCTCAGTTATTTGGAAAATAACTCGGAGCAGTCCAACTCAGCCCAAAATAAACAAACGTATAGAAGCTACCAATCAACTTATTGTAGCTCAATCCAAATTTGTGGCTTAACCAAGCAATTTAAGTTTAGAAATCCACCCGACATCCATCTTTTGCCGATGAAATAGTTACTCCAGTTATAGCGATGTAAAGACCCGTAACTTCCCCGTAAAGGAAAGAGCGGATAGTTCGAGAACAAGCCACAACAGAACGCAGACGGAAGAACATTTCATTGTATATTACAACAATGCACCAGATTACAAGAATATACAGAGTATAAATGAATATTACACAGAAATATCAGAGATTACAATACATTGTATAGCAACGGAAAATAATACAATACACAACTAGAAGAGATATACGGATACAAAGCTTTCCGGATATCATTCCAGCTGTAAACCAGGATCCTGTGAATATAAATCTGCAAAACCAAAACTACTAGCTGCCCGTGTCGAAATAAGGGCACCCAGAGTTTAGGTTAAAACAATAAACTCCAGGTCAGTCATGTGACTGATGTGAGAACTAAAACAGTTATTAATCTTTATTTCAAAGTTAGATAAATCAAGGGACCACGCCGTATAACACGGAACGGGTTTCCTCCCAAGAATACCAGTGCATAAAACAAACAGCGCAATGCTAAATAGAGAAAAATGAAGCTGTTATAAGACCCAGGTCCTATCATACAATGCAACGCAAGCCGGGGGATAGGGTTTTCCCTTATAACAGCCAAAGAATGCTTGATACGTTTAAAACAAATCATTTGATACTATTATAAGTGCATAGTGTATAAAAAAACTTCAAATCATAGGCGGCATGGGTACCATATATCATGTCGCGATACTAGGCTCTACAAATAAAACCGCAAATGTCACGTATTTGGAAATTGGATTTCCGTCTATGAACCGAGGCAAAAGATAGTCCTCAACCGATTCGAGACTGTCTAGCCCGAGCCTTAGGACCCAGACTTAGGTGGGCCCTTGGATCGTCAGGGCCGGTCCACCGATGTGGATTAAAATGCCTGAACATGCGTTTCCCCGCCCTTTGGGGCGTAAATGAGCCAACGAATGGCTCCATCGGACCCGGATCGTCCGATCTAACCGAGGCGCCTCGCAACAGCAACAACCACACAGGTGAAAAATATATAAATGTCAGGGCTGGTAGGTCACTGACACCACCCTAGCTAGAAAGAAACGCATGCCCTCCATGAGGTCCTCTCCCGTTTTTGGTTCACAACCGGGGTGCGAAACTCGCGAAGTAAACGTTACACAAAGCTACGCCACAAAGGCCGTGCTTCGATCATCAACCACAAGACTTTGCTTTTCAACAGAAGCCTTGATCATTTGCATCTTAGCATGCCACACAGGCAATTCATTCCATGCGTTTGATATCCATCAATATATAACCCCTGAGCTCGTATGTCTCAGAGAAGGGCGTTAAGCAAGAGAATAAATTCTCCGCCGCCAAACAGATATATATTTAATAGAGATCAATCACACGGACTAAAATCCAATGTCAGACACACAGTCCATTTGCAAGTCCGTTCTGGGTCTGAACGAAACCGGAGGCACCTAGTACCCCGCATATCCATCGATCTCCAAGTACGTCTGGACGGTCACCAACTGTTTCCATCTTCTTGGGTGTACAGCCCAATCAAGATCATCAGTAATCACCCAAACGACGTGAAGACTTCTGGTCTTCGACCACCGTCTTCATCTTCGACTTATCGTCGTATCAGTTATTCAGGATGGGATAAACCCGGTCTTCCTGAATAACTCACGTATATTTTAAATAAGTGTTACACAAACACAACATACGCCTCATTCCAATTCATCAGTCACTAACCGTACATTAATCAAGAGAATAATTCCCCAAATATTAACCCCGAAGGCCGAAACCAACATCAGATCAATATCCAGAAAACCATTTTGCTTGGCTAACCGGTAGTTAGTTTCTAAATTTCACATTCATAGGGAAAGGTTCCAATTAATTTTATCCAAGATAAATTCCTTGAATTTATTCTTTAATCATCTTTTGAATTTCGATTCAACTAGTCGGGATTAACGAACCTTACCAAAGTAATCATTGGTTTTAATTTCCCAATCCCAACCTATTCATCCCATGAAGTAAAACTGGTAGTACTTCATATCTAACACCACGGTGTTATCGGTAAATTCAATTACCATTTCACGTTCAAATCTAATTAAAGATTTAACTATCGCCTGGAGCAAAACTGGTGATACTCCATTCTCGGTCATTTCAATCTAATTAAAGATTCATCAAAACTCCACTTAGTTTTAATCGTTAACTGGGTTAAAGAATCAGTGTCATTTAAAACACGGTTCACGATAAACCCAAAATCACATTCCATTAATTATCGGGTTAAAGAACGAGTGTTATTTAAAACGTTGTTCACGATAAACCCAAAAATCAATATCAATTCTATTCCAATTAAATATTATTTAATTGGTACTCTTCATTAAATCTAAATAAAAAGATTTAATCTTTTCTCAACTGGGTTCAAGAACAGTGTTAATGAAGACACCATTCACGACAAACCCAAATCACATTTGATATTCAATACAAGGCTCCGAATAGAAAATATATCGGCTTATATTCAATATCAAATTCTACGATTAACAAATGTCGTATTGGAGATAACGATATAAATATATCTTTCAAATTTCCATAACAACCTCTGTATAATCACGAATTCCAACATCGAAATATTCCGAAGATAATTTCGATTCAAATCCATTCCAACGCGATCATTGGAAATTCTGGTCATTTTCAAAACCATTTCAAATTCAATTTATTTATTTAAAAATAAATAGAATTCTAATTCTAGTTCAAAACTAGTTCATTTCGATAAAAATCTATTTTTATCTTTATAAATATGGAGTATTTCATCTCAATTCTTTCTAAATCATTTCTTATGATTTTACACCAATTATTACTATTTTTAATAATTTTATCAAGGCCTGTACAGTCGATTTCCATCAACGGCCATCGAACTACACTTACAGAGACCTTTTTCAAATTTGATTTGGACATAATTCCAAATCCAACCGTTAGATTTCTAATTTCTAATATTCCTTAGAAAGCTCTTTTCGATACGAACCCAACGGTTCCGGTTTCAGGAGAATCCGACGGTCGGATCTCCCGTAATGTCCGTTTGAAATAAATGGTCGAAATTCACGAACTGGC
The DNA here is from genome assembly GCA_030737875.1 of Allium sativum. NCBI lineage: Eukaryota > Viridiplantae > Streptophyta > Magnoliopsida > Asparagales > Amaryllidaceae > Allium > Allium sativum. The sequence continues at coordinate 231,822,238 of CM060924.1, read as the reverse complement.
GCGGCGCGTTCTATTCAGGCCATTATATTATATATATAATATATATTTCGTCGATTTCTATTTAAACAAATTATATAGATAGTTTTAAATTCGTTTCAAAAACAATTTCAACTTCCATTTCAATTCAAATCAAAATTGAATTCTTCTTTATAAATTTGTTTTAAAATTCATTTCTATTCAATTCAAATTTCAATTCAATTTGAATTCATTTCAATTCGCTTTCAATTCAATTTGAATTCATTTTCAATTTAATTCATTTCCAAATTCGTTTTCTATTCGATTCAATTCCAAAGTCGTTTTCTATTCGATTCAATTCAAATTGGTTTTCTATTCGATTCAATTCAAATTGGTTTTCTATTCGAATCAAATTCGTTATATATTCAATTGAAATCACATTTGTTTTCTATTCAATTCATTTCGAAATCGTTTTCAATTCAATTCATTTCGAAATCGTTTTCAATTCAATTCATTTCGAAATCGTTTTCAATTCAATTCATTTCGAAATCGTTATATATTCAATTCATTTTAAAATGAATAAAATCGATATAAATATCGTTCACGTCAAAATGGCGTTAATCTAATCAACACGGCTTCATATATTCCTTTACTCTATTCAACAAATGAATATTTATTTTTGTCAACACACGACTAATCTCAACGAATGAGTACTGTCCACGTGTGACTATTTTTGTTAAATTATTTCGTTCAACACATGACTAATCTCAACGGATGAGTACTGTCCACGTGTGACTATTTTTGTTAAATTGTTTCGTTCAACACATGACCAATCTCAACGGATGAGTACGGTCAACACATGAACTTTTATTTTATAGTGACAAAGGTATAAATTTTATTGTTAAAATATTTCGTTCAACACATGACTAATCTCAACGGGTGAGTACAGTCAACACATGAACTTTTATTTTCTAAAATTCTTTATTTTCTAAATTGGAATGAGGCCCAATCAATTACCATATAAAGTTAATTATATGGATTTTCATACAACACATGTATATAATAGCATTGAAAAATAATCAACCATCAACCAAAGTGCACTACACTGTATAAGCATCAAATATAGATATCTAACGCTTATAACAGCCTGTCAATCAATCGATCGACATATTTAATCAATCAGGATGAGTGAACTTCATATTTCATCCCAACACCCGTGTGGGGTTTCAAACAATCAAACACAGATTTTATTTGTGCAGTTGGGCGATGTGTAAAATTTATCGACCCAATCAATGTCAGTCAAATCAGTGTACATAAACAAACCGTCTGGTTTGTAAATGAATATTTTATTTTATTTAATTTCACGTTAAAAATTATATTTTTAACGATAAAACATCTTATTTCAACACATGAATTTTTGTTCAGTTCATTCTTTAAATAAAATGATATTTTTATTTTTCTAACATATTTTAGAAAATTTCGGCGGCATAACGGCACGATACTAGAAACGGGACGAGGCCTAGCCTTATCCCCGGTCTAGTGAAGGCCCACGCCATTCACACATCAATCAAAATCACCAAACAACCAAATTCAAATCAGATCATCTAACTAATCTATGCAACCAAACAAACAAGTCCATGGTCTGTGGACGATTGTGTCGGGTGCTACTAAACACCGTCTGCATCCTAGTATATATGTATAAATAGAAAAAGAAATTGAAAGGTGAGAAATTCTCACAGAAAGCTATCCAATCATCTTGACTCTTCCTTGATAGAAATCTTCATCGTTATCGCATCTTCGTCATCTTCGTTGCCCGTATTCTCTACATATTTAAAAATCGAATTTTCACTTCGCTATTCAATATATAAAAATCATATTTTTACTACGTTGTTCAATATATAAAAATCATATTTTTACTTCGCTATTCAATATATAAAAATCATATTTTTACTTCGATGTTCAATATATAAAAATCATATTTTTACTTCGATGTTCAATATATAAAAATCGTATTTTTACTTCGCTATTCAATATATAAAAATCGAATTTTTACTACGTTGTTCAATAAATAAAAAAAATCCTATTTTTACCTCCATGCTATATAGATAAAATTTATATTTTATCACGCTATTTTTCACATAAAGATTTCGCCTTTTTACATACATAGATTTCAACTTTTTACATATAAAGATCTCGCCTTTTTACATATAAAGATCTCGCCTTTTCACATACATAGATTTCAACTTTTTACATGCAAAGATGATATTTTTAATATTTCTATCATGTAAAAATTATATTTTTAATTCTCTACACAAACAAAAACCATATTTTTACATCCTCTACATAGTAAAGATTATATTTTTAATACTTTAAAAATATAAAAATCATATTTTTAATTCTTCTATATAGTAAAGACTATATTTTTAATACTTTAAAAATATAAAAATCATATTTTTAAAATGCTGAATATATTTTAAAACAATTCTACTTATAATTTTAAAAAAATTAATGTGGTAAAAATAAAAGGAATTACCCTTAATTGCTGTGTTAAGGGGATTACTCCTTTTCTCTTCTTCCCGGTGTTCGAACCCGTGAAAACCAAGCCCCATTGCCGATCTTTGATTCAAGCTTCCATCTTCCTCCTACCCCAGTTTCAAAAACCAAACCACCATTAGCTTCTCCTTCCCGGCCTCTTCGACCTTGGCACCACCGCCTGGAGCTCGAGCTCCTCCTCCCTGGTGCGGTTTCGTTTCCGCGACGGGAACTGGGTGCGAGCGGGCGCGATAGAAAAGGGAGGGGCGAGATCGAAGTTGGTTAGATTCGGGTGGAGATGGCGGATCGAGGGAGGTGGAAGGAGGCGCGATGTTGGTGAAGGCGTCGGCCATTTTTTTTCGTGGATCGATTTTTGGTGCTGAGAGAAAAAGGGGCGGCTGCGTTAGGTGATTGTAGGAAACAGGGTTTGACCCTTTTGACTTGATATAGTATATATTTTATTTTATTTTATTTATTCCACAAAGCAACTTTTTATTTCGAATTCGAAACCGAACCCACCGCCTGTCGTCCCTAGCGTTTCACCCCCATTCCGAACACAATGGGATATATATCGTAGGCTGATTCGATCGTTTCGATCAGTTTCCATTAAATTTACATTTAAATCATTATATTGAATTTTAAACGTACATTTCAATTTACCGAGGTCACATACTAACTCTAAAAATTCTAGAAAAATATTTTCTAGCTTCGTATTGACGATACGGTCCTAACAAAACTAGTTTCGTCAAATTCTGAGACCGTTGGAAAAATGGCCATTTTCCAGTCGATTAAAATCAACTGAAACTGGTCAAACGCGTTTTCCTTTGCCACGCACACATATTGATTCGAAAAATTATGAAATTTCAAACCTAGCAATAACTTGACATCACGGATCCAACAAAAGTGGTTTCGTCGAAATCCGAGGTCGCTTGCAAAATTTCCATTTTTAAGGGCCTGAATTCCATAGCGACTATTCAGAATTTTCAACTGGACATATCTTTTGATTCCCGCTATGAAATTTTGATTTTTCGGATTCGTTGGAAAGATATCATCAATTAGATTCTAATGTTTTTGGTTTCACTAAAATCCGGATTGTTTTGCACCCGGTACATTCAATTGAAGTTTGAAATCGAATTATCGAACTACCGCGCCGTTTTCAATTCTATTTATAATTATATATAATTATTTATATTCTAACTACGACGTATATAATATATACGTTCGAATTATATTCAAAATAAATTTCTCGTCGATATTATTTAAAATAATTCATTTTAAAATAATCAAAATTCGCTAAAATTGCCGAAATAAAAATTTTAAACTGGCCCAGATTTTCGGGTTATTACAATCTCCCCCACTTAAAACTTTTCGTCCCCAAAAAGGAACAAATTCGAAAGTGGTTTGATCAATCAACGTTACGTTCGATCTGCCTTTCATTCTCCAACTTTTTAGTTTCTTCAAATTTTCAAAAATTTGGCTAACACCCTAAATTTTCGAAAAATTTCGCCATAACCTCCCCTGCAATGGGAGCATCGGGAAATCTCAAATAGCTTCCCCGGTCCTTCAGATCTCAAAAAGAAAAAGAAAAACCAAGCGGCTAGCCAATAGGCTCATAAAATCATCATCACCCAAACAAAACAGTAAATTATGTAGTAAACATGTACCTATTTGTCGGGCAAACAAATTTTATTCTCTGCTCTAGCCTCCTTGCTATGACCTGTTCAAGGTAAGTACAAGTATATGCAAGCAAACGCAACCAATCTTCAATATAATTCAATATTTGATTCAATTAGGCATAATGGTTCAAAATTACCAAACAAATAAACAAACAACACAAACATCAATCAATTAATTGATTATATTTTCAAATATATAATTTTATATATTTAAAATCATATTTTCTAAAACCAGATTATATATATAATCACAAATACGTTATTTATAAACAAATAACCCTCGACTCATTCTGGGGCATTTCTAACCCCATCTCTAACGAGTCACTCATTCTAGAATGCTACTGATTCTATCTCTAATGAGGATTCTTTTATAGGACATTACTAATCCTACCTCTGATGAGTCTTTTGTTCAGTTCTAACGAGTTGTACCCCAAAGATTTGAGTTTAACCAAAGCTCTGATACCATGTGAAACGACCTGTAACTTCCCCGTAAAGGAAAGAGCGGATAGTTCGAGAACAAGCCACAACAGAACGCAGACGGAAGAACATTTCATTGTATATTACAACAATGCACCAGATTACAAGAATATACAGAGTATAAATGAATATTACACAGAAATATCAGAGATTACAATACATTGTATAGCAGCGGAAAATAATACAATACACAACTAGAAGAGATATACGGATACAAAGCTTTCCGGATATCATTCCAGCTGTAAACCAGGATCCTGTGAATATAAATCTGCAAAACCAAAACTACTAGCTACCCGTGTCGAAATAAGGGCACCCAGAGTTTAGGTTAAAACAATAAACTCCAGGTCAGTCATGTGACTGATGTGAGAACTAAAACAGTTATTAATCTTTATTTCAAAGTTAGATAAATCAAGGGACCACGCCGTATAACACGGAACGGGTTTCCTCCCAAGAATACCAGTGCATAAAACAAACAGCGCAATGCTAAATAGAGAAAAATGAAGTTGTTATAAGACCCAGGTCCTATCATACAATGCAACGCAAGCCGGGGGATAGGGTTTTCCCTTATAATAGCCAAAGAATGCTTGATACGTTTAAAACAAATCATTTGATACTATTATAAGTGCATAGTGTATAAAACAACTTCAAATCATAAGTATCAATCATAGGCGGCATGGGTACCATATATCATGTCGCGATACTAGGCTCTACAAATAAAACCGCAAATGTCACGTATTTGGAAATTGGATTTCCGTCTATGAACCGAGGCAAAAGATAGTCCTCAACCGATTCGAGACTGTCTAGCCCGAGCCTCAGGACCCAGACTCAGGTGGGCCCTTGGATCGTCAGGGCCGGTCCACCGATGTGGATTAAAATGCCTGAACATGCGTTTCCCCGCCCTTTGGGGCGTAAATGAGCCAACGAATGGCTCCATCGGACCCGGATCGTCCGATCTAACCGAGGCGTCTCGCAACAGCAACAACCACACAGGTGAAAAATATATAAATGTCAGGGCTGGTAGGTCACTGACACCACCCTAGCTAGAAAGAAACGCATGCCCTCCCTGAGGTCCTCTCCCGTTTTCGGTTCACAAACGGGGTGCGAAACTCGCGAAGTAAACGTTACACAAAGCTACGCCACAAAGGCCGTGCTTCGATCATCAACCACAAGACTTTGCTTTTCAACAGAAGCCTTGATCATTTGCATCTTAGCATGCCACACAGGCAATTCATTCCATGCATTTGATATCCATCAATATATAACTCCTGAGCTTGTACGTCTCAGAGAAGGGAGTTAAGCAAGAGAATAAATTCTCCGCCGCCAAACAGATTTATATTTAATAGAGATCAATCACACGGACTAAAATCCAATGTCAGACACACAGTCCATTTGCAAGTCCGTTCTGGGTCTGAACGAAACCGGAGGCACCTAGTACCCCGCATATCCATCGATCTCCAAGTACGTCTGGACGGTCACCAACTGTTTCCATCTTCTTGGGTGTACATCCCAATCAAGATCATCAGTAATCACCCAAACGACGTGAAGACTTCCAGTCTTCGACCACCGTCTTCATCTTCGACTTATCGTCATATCAGTTATTCAGGATGGGATAAACCCGGTCTTCCCGAATAACTCACGTATATTTTAAATAAGTGTTACACAAACACAACATACACCTCATTCCAATTCATCAGTCACTAACCGTACATTAATCAAGAGAATAATTCCCCAAATATTAACCCCGAAGGCCGAAACCAACATCAGATCAATATCCAGAAAACCATTCTGCTTGGCTAACCGGCAGTTAGTTTCTAAATTTCACATTCATAGGGAAAGGTTCCCATTAATTTTATCCAAGATAAATTCCTTGAATTTATTCTTTAATCATCTTTTGAATTTCGATTCAACTAGTCGGGATTTACGAACCTTACCGATGTAATCATTGGTTTTAATTTCCCAATCCCAACCTATTCATCCCATGAAGTAAAACTGGTAGTACTTCATATCTAACACCACGGTGTTATCGGTAAATTCAATTACCATTTCACGTTCAAATCTAATTAAAGATTTAACTATCGCCTGGAGCAAAACTGGCGATACTCCATTCTCGGTCATTTCAATCTAATTAAAGATTCATCAAAACTCCACTTAGTTTTAATCGTTAACTGGGTTAAAGAATCAGTGTCATTTAAAACACGGTTCACGATAAACCCAAAATCACATTCCATTAATTATCAGGTTAAAGAACGAGTGTTATTTAAAACGCTGTTCACGATAAACCCAAAAATCAATATCAATTCTATTCCAATTAAATATTATTTAATTGGTACTCTTCATTAAATCTAAATAAAAAGATTTAATCTTTTCTCAACTGGGTTCAAGAACAGTGTTAATGAAGACACCATTCACGACAAACCCAAATCACATTTGATATTCAATACAAGGCTCCGAATAGAAAATATATCGGCTTATATTCAATATCAAATTCTACGATTAACAAATGTCGTATTGGAGATAACGATATAAATATATCTTTCAAATTTCCATAACAACCTCTGTATAATCACGAATTCCAACATCGAAATATTCCGAAGAAATTTTCGATTCAAATCCATTCCAACGCGATCATTGGAAATTCTGGTCATTTTCAAAACCATTTCAAATTCAATTTATTTATTTAAAAATAAATAGAATTCTAATTCTAGTTCAAAACTAGTTCATTTCGATAAAAATCTATTTTTATCTTTATAAATATGGAGTATTTCATCCCAATTCTTTCTAAATCATTTCTTATGATTTTACACCAATTATTACTATTTTTAATAATTTTATCAAGGCCCGTACAGTCGATTTCCATCAACGGCCATCGAACTGCACTTACAGCGACCTTTTTCAAATTTGATTTGGACATAATTCCAAATCCAACCGTTAGATTTCTAATTTCTAATATTCCTTAGAAAGCTCTTTTCGATACGAACCCAACGGTTCCGGTTTCAGGAGAATCCGACGGTCGGATCTCCCGTAATGTCCGTTTGAAATAAATGGTCGAAATTCACGAACTGCCGCGGCGCGTTCTATTCAGGCCATTATATTATATATATAATATATATTTCGTCGATTTCTATTTAAACGAATTATATAGATAGTTTTAAATTCGTTTCAAAAACAATTTCAACTTCCATTTCAATTCAAATCAAAATTGAATTCTTCTTTATAAATTTGTTTTAAAATTCATTTCTATTCAATTCAAATTTCAATTCAATTTGAATTCATTTCAATTCGCTTTCAATTCAATTTGAATTCGTTTTCAATTTAATTCATTTCCAAATTCGTTTTCTATTCGATTCAATTCCAAAGTCGTTTTCTATTCGATTCAATTCAAATTGGTTTTCTATTCGATTCAATTCAAATTGGTTTTCTATTCGAATCAAATTCGTTATATATTCAATTGAAATCACATTTGTTTTCTATTCAATTCATTTCGAAATCGTTTTCAATTCAATTCATTTCGAAATCGTTTTCAATTCAATTCATTTCGAAATCGTTTTCAATTCAATTCATTTCGAAATCGTTATATATTCAATTCATTTTAAAATGAATAAAATCGATATAAATATCGTTCACGTCAAAATGGCGTCAATCTAATCAACACGGCTTCATATATTCCTTTACTCTATTCAACAAATGAATATTTATTTTTGTCAACACACGACTAATCTCAACGAATGAGTACTGTCCACGTGTGACTATTTTTGTTAAATTATTTCGTTCAACACATGACTAATCTCAACGGATGAGTACTGTCCACGTGTGACTATTTTTGTTAAATTGTTTCGTTCAACACATGACCAATCTCAACGGATGAGTACGGTCAACACATGAACTTTTATTTTATAGTGACAAAGGTATAAATTTTATTGTTAAAATATTTCGTTCAACACATGACTAATCTCAACGGGTGAGTACAGTCAACACATGAACTTTTATTTTCTAAAATTCTTTATTTTCTAAATTGGAATGAGGCCCAATCAATTACCATATAAAGTTAATTATATGGATTTTCATACAACACATGTATATAATAGCATTGAAAAATAATCAACCATCAACCAAAGTGCACTACACTGTATAAGCATCAAATATAGATATCTAACGCTTATAACAGCCTGTCAATCAATCGATCGACATATTTAATCAATCAGGATGAGTGAACTTCATATTTCATCCCAACACCCGTGTGGGGTTTCAAACAATCAAACACAGATTTTATTTGTGCAGTTGGGCGATGTGTAAAATTTATCGACCCAATCAATGTCAGTCAAATCAGTGTACATAAACAAACCGTCTGGTTTGTAAATGAATATTTTACTTTATTTACTTTCACGTTAAAAATTATATTTTTAACGATAAAACATCTTATTTCAACACATGAATTTTTGTTCAGTTCATTCTTTAAATAAAATGATATTTTTATTTTTCTAACATATTTTAGAAAATTTCGGCGGCATAACGGCACGATACTAGAAACGGGACGAGGCCTAGCCTTATCCCCGGTCTAGTGAAGGCCCACGCCATTCACACATCAATCAAAATCACCAAACAACCAAATTCAAATCAGATCATCTAACTAATCTATGCAACCAAACAAACAAGTCCATGGTCTGTGGACGATTGTGTCGGGTGCTACTAAACACCGTCTGCATCCTAGTATATATGTATAAATAGAAAAAGAAATTGAAAGGTGAGAAATTCTCACAGAAAGCTATCCAATCATCTTGACTCTTCCTTGATAGAAATCTTCATCGTTACCGCATCTTCGTCATCTTCGTTGCCCGTATTCTCTACATATTTAAAAATCGAATTTTCACTTCGCTATTCAATATATAAAAATCATATTTTTACTACGTTGTTCAATATATAAAAATCATATTTTTACTTCGCTATTCAATATATAAAAATCATATTTTTACTTCGATGTTCAATATATAAAAATCATATTTTTACTTCGATGTTCAATATATAAAAATCGTATTTTTACTTCGCTATTCAATATACAAAAATCGAATTTTTACTACGTTGTTCAATAAATAAAAAAAATCCTATTTTTACCTCCATGCTATATAAATAAAATTTATATTTTATCACGCTATTTTTCACATAAAGATTTCGCCTTTTTACATACATAGATTTCAACTTTTTACATATAAAGATCTCGCCTTTTTACATATAAAGATCTCGCCTTTTCACATACATAGATTTCAACTTTTTACATGTAAAGATCATATTTTTAATATTTCTATCATGTAAAATTATATTTTTAATTCTCTACACAAACAAAAACCATATTTTTACATCCTCTACATAGTAAAGATTATATTTTTAATACTTTAAAAATATAAAAATCATATTTTTAATTCTTCTATATAGTAAAGACTATATTTTTAATACTTTAAAAATATAAAAATCATATTTTTAAAATGCTGAATATATTTTAAAACAATTCTACTTATAATTTTAAAACAATTAATGTGGTAAAAATAAAAGGAATTACCCTTAATTGCTGTGTTAAGGGGATTACTCCTTTTCTCTTCTTCCCGGTGTTCGAACCCGTGAAAACCAAGCCCCATTGCCGATCTTTGATTCAAGCTTCCATCTTCCTCCTACCCCAGTTTCAAAAACCAAACCACCATTAGCTTCTCCTTCCCGGCCTCTTCGACCTTGGCACCACCGCCTGGAGCTCGAGCTCCTCCTCCCTGGTGCGGTTTCGTTTCCGCGACGGGAACTGGGTGCGAGCGGGCGCGATAGAAAAGGGAGGGGCGAGATCGAAGTTGGTTAGATTCGGGTGGAGATGGCGGATCGAGGGAGGTGGAAGGAGGCGCGATGTTGGTGAAGGCGTCGGCCATTTTTTTTCGTGGATCGATTTTTGGTGCTGAGAGAAAAAGGGGCGGCTGCGTTAGGTGATTGTAGGAAACAGGGTTTGACCCTTTTGACTTGATATAGTATATATTTTATTTTATTTTATTTATTCCACAAAGCAACTTTTTATTTCGAATTCGAAACCGAACCCACCGCCTGTCGTCCCTAGCGTTTCACCCCCATTCTGAACACAATGGGATATATATCGTAGGCTGATTCGATCGTTTCGACCAGTTTCCATTAAATTTACATTTAAATCATTATATTGAATTTTAAACGTACATTTCAATTTACCGAGGTCACATACTAACTCTAAAAATTCTCGAAAAATATTTTCTAGCTTCGTATTGACGATACGGTCCTAACAAAACTAGTTTCGTCAAATTCTGAGACCGTTGGAAAAATGGCCATTTTCCAGTCGATTAAAATCAACTGAAACTGGTCAAACGCGTTTCCCTTTGCCATGCACACATATTGATTCGAAAAATTATGAAATTTTAAACCTAGCAATAACTTGACATCACGGATCCAACAAAGGTGGTTTCGTCGAAATCCGAGGTCGCTTGCAAAATTTCCATTTTTAAGGGCCTGAATTCCATAGCGACTATTCAGAATTTTCAACTGGACAAATCTTTTGATTCCCGCTATGAAATTTTGATTTTTCGGATTCGTTGGAAAGATATCATCAATTAGATTCTAATGTTTTTGGTTTCACTAAAATCCGGATTGTTTTGCACCCGGTACATTCAATTGAAGTTTGAAATCGAATTATCGAACTACCGCGCCGTTTTCAATTCTATTTATAATTATATATAATATTTATATTCTAACTACGACGTATATAATATATACGTTCGAATTCTATTCAAAATAAATTTCTCGTCGATATTATTTAAAATAATTCATTTTAAAATAATCAAAATTCGCTAAAATTGCCGAAATAAAAAATTTAAACTGGCCCAGATTTTCGGGTTATTACAAGCGATCAATAACGTATTATTTTGTTGATGGTAAAGAATGACATGCAAACTCAATAAACGCATTCACTATGCAAACTCACAACAAATTACAACAGATGTTCACCATTAGTAATTACCAACGACGATTAAAATTTATGCTTAAACAAGATGTTGTGAAACTTACTCAAAAGTAGAGTCCACTCTCACATTAGCAGCAAGCCATGCTACCGTCGAACCAATAGCATCTGATAAGCATTCCATGAATGATGTAGGCCTCCATAGAGATGCATTCGGGACTTTTACAATATCTGCCCAAACCCTTATTGCATTTGGTCCCAGTGGAATAGAATGAACCATAGCATTAGGATCAGTTGAGGACACAATGCCTTCAGGTACTATTTTTCCTGTGTTGTCCACATCGAACAGCTTGCATCTGTTCTTCACCATGACATTTGCATTCTATCATATAACAAAAAAAATGCTAATATATTAACGAAAATTATTAAAGAGAGATATTAGCAATATATACATGTTACCGTGATAGATGTAGGATCAGTAGGTATTTGCACTCTATGATCAGGTATTTTAGTGTTTTCAAAAATCAACTTTGATTCTGGCCATGCTATTTTTTTACCGACGGCTTCTCCAATACATGTCATGCCTACTATAGGCCTCCATAGAAAGGCGTCTTCTTTCTGGGCTTATCCACCCAAACTAGGGTGGCTTCTGGTCCAAGAGGAATACCAGTGATGATCTAATTTGAATCGCTCGGATACACTCGTCCTTCGGCAAGAAATTCTTTGCTTCCATCCCAATCGTACAACTTACATTTGTTACAGTCGTTGTTTTGCTATAATGAAATTTTCAAGAGTGATTGAATATTAGGAATGTCTTTTTAGGATTTTAAAATAAAATACGACAATCAGACTAGGCAAATGGCTAAGTTTATGGGTTTGTATGTGTTCTTGAAAATTTAAATAAACATAGCATAGCTTGTAATTTATCAATTTTTATAAGTGTCATGATAGTTAAGCATAACATGGCTGATGGACCCAAATGATGAACCACAAATGGTGTAAAAAGCATAAGATGAACTGGTAAGGAATTTCATGATAAAAAGTGCATGAATGCCAGACATGTTTTATCAAAATTTTCATGATAAAAAGTGCATGAATAAAAGAGACCAAGTTAACATACATACATAGGATGGAAAGTTATATACATGATTTTTATTTATGATAAAGTGTGCATGAATAAAAGACACCAAGTTACCATACATACACAAGATGATAAGTTATATACAGAAAAAAAGACACCAAGTTTCCATATATACACAGTGTTTATTCTTTATTTTTATTTTTCCTGAAACTAAATACTTATTTACAAGTTTTTGAGAGGGAAATCATACATACAAGCATTGAAGGCACAGCTAGTTACCATAATGACAAGATTTTAGAAACGTACAAAGCTAACAAATGACTTAAATTAAACTTCAAATCAATAGGTTTTGCAATTTAACATTACATAAGACGTCAAATCTAACATAAACGTACTTTCTGACCACCCAAAATAGAACATGACACTAAAACAACTCAAGTATGCCTTCGAAATCCTCCCTAACATAGCTATCATCCTCGACCAAATGCTCATCGATTTCCTTACAATCTCCTACAACATGGTTGACTTCTTCGATAAAATCATCTATCTCTAATTCATTGAAACCTCTTGGCGGTGCTTTCATCACAACATACCAATTGAAAGAATCATTTTCTGTTAAGTAAAAAGTTTGTTTCACTTGAGATGCAAGAATATAAGGATCTTTCGAAAATGAAACCTGACTTTGATGCAAATTAACAAGATTGAATCCATCTTCAATTTTCGTTCCATTTCCAATGTTGGCCCAATGACACTTAAAAATAGGAATATAAAAAAATTCTAATAAAATTATATCAGTCAATACTCCACATTAAGTGACCACGTTAACCACTTGAGAACTTTCTTTTGCACTTACTTTACACATGGTGGTCGCATCATAGGTCACTCCGCTATTCTGAGTTTCTCTATCAACATATTTCATATGGAATCGCTGTCCATTAATAATATACCATTTGCAGGACAACGCAGTGCTTTTAGGCCCATATGCGTTCCATTTTAACATTTTGTCGTGATCATTTTAGTCAATAGGTATATGAAAGAAGAAGAATACACTTAAAAATAATACCCATAAATCTTACATGGAAATGTTGAAAAAATAATTAACAAACCTTTTTTTAATCCAATCAGCGAAATTGTCTCCATGATATTTCCAAAGTTACATCGCATTATTATCTAAGCATTTATTTGAATTTTGCAATTTCTCCATAAGCAAGCTAATATAATAAAAGTGATGTCAAGTCAACTGCAAATATAAACACGACAAATCAATGGAAACATAACATTATATATAATTACCCCAAAAATGGGTCTACTATGGTCATATTCATTAGCACCGCTAAATGAGCACAAAATTTCTCCTTAGAAGACAACATTACTAGTTTGGACACTGATATTGGACGCTCTTCAAGTATTGCGTTATCTTCATAATCTTCATTTCAAATTTTTTTCCCTATATCTTCCGATTTACTCAAAAATTCATTAAAAATGCATTCTTTTGCGAGATAGGACTCTGCAATGCATCCCTCTGGTCGTGCATAATTCCTTACGTAATCTTTAAGTGTTTTCATATATCTTTCAAAGGGATACATTCAACGAAAATGAACAGGGCACACATTCGTGCTTCTCTTCTAAGTTAAACTGTCAAGTGTATCATAATATCAAAAAATAAGGGCGGAAAGTATCTTTCAAGTTCACACAATATTTTAACTATCTCGTTATCGAGTTGTTGCAACTTTTCTATATCAAGAGTGATAATAATTGTTGCATCAAAACATGATAATCATAAGACTTCAAACTACTAATTTTACAATCCATCGATGATATGCAATTCTTGAAATTTGAGCAATAATCATCAGGACCTTTGAAATCATACAATCTTTTGCAGAATATCTTTTTTTCCAATTTTGATAATGTATAAGGAGTCGACGGAAGATATTTTTTGGTCCCACGAGGTTGTGCATAAAGGCTATGTCGGATTCCCCAATCCTCTAAATCATGCCTACAATTAATCTCATTTTTTGACTTATTGTCATGCAATATTTTACCTAGTGTGCTTTCATAAACATTTTTCTCAACGTGCATTACGTCTAAATTATGATATAATGGAAGTTCCAATAAAAAAACATTAAAGTTTTTCACATTTTAATTTAATTGGTTGACCAAAAAACATAAATGCCAACCTCCCAATATGACAAATAAAAAAAGATTGACCTTTTTTTTTTTTACCTTGACAGCTCTTTTTTATAGGATCATTAGCTTCTTCGTCATCATCTTCACTATAGTTGTCAGTCTTTTTTTTCCCTTGTTTTTCTTCTCGCTTTCGGCGCCTTTTCCAAAATCATTTGGATTTTTTTTTCAAAATAAGAGAGATGTATTTGCCGGTTAGAATTTTAAGCATTTTC
This sequence comes from Allium sativum, assembly GCA_030737875.1. Lineage (NCBI taxonomy): Eukaryota > Viridiplantae > Streptophyta > Magnoliopsida > Asparagales > Amaryllidaceae > Allium > Allium sativum. Next base: position 231,807,166 of record CM060924.1, on the reverse strand, counting down.
CCATCCTCCACGGTGTTATCATACCATGTTTTTTTTCTCAATGGAATTGTAGTGGATAAAAATCTTCTATGACCCATATAAACATTCTTTCGACTATGTTTCAACCACCGATGATAACTATTGACACCACATAATGGGCATGCTTTCTTAACCCTTACACAACATCCAACAAGATTAACATAAGCTGGAAAATCATTTATCGTCCACAATAAAATAGCCCTCAAGTTAAAAAGTGTTTTATTTAGTGCATCATATGTCTCAACTCCATTACTCCACAAATAATGCAAGTCTTCGACTAATAGCACTATATATATATATATATATCAATATCATTTCCTTGTTGCTTCAGACCTAGAATTAAAAGTGTTAACATAATACTCTCCTTTTTCATGCACAAGATAGGTGACAAATTATATGCCACAAGAATTACTGGCCAGCAACTATACTTTGAGCTTAACATGGAAAATGGATTAAAACCATATGTAGCAAGACTAAGTCTAAAATTATGTGGATCGGTTGAAAATGTTTTATAATTTTCATCAGCCAAGCTCCATGTTACAGAATCGACGGGATGTCGCATCTTTCCATCGCTACTTTTATTTTTGAAATGCCACCTTAGTTCTTCAACCATCTTTTCAGATCTAAATGTTCTTTCTCAGTCTTGGGATTATTGGAAAATATCTCAACACCTTAACCGGGATACCTTCCACAATCTCATTTGTATCCCGGTTTATCTTCCATCGCGAAGAACCACATTTTGGACAGTTATTCAGATTTCTGTACTCTTTACGAAAAAGGCAACAATCATTTTCACAAGCATGAATCTTTTCAAATCCCATATCAAATAGTTTTAAAAACTTTTTAACTTCATATAAAATCTAGGGGAGCACATTATTCTTCGGCCAAAACAAATGCTGAACGTTAAGAAGTTTATCAAAACCGGTATTAGATAATCCAGTATCACATTTAAAATTATACAAAGTAGTGATGTAAGATAACTATATACGGTCTGTGCAACCGGGATACAATGGGGTTTCTGCATCTTCCAAATTTTTAAGTAAATCATCATGTAGTCTTTATGCATCGTCCTTATCTTCGTCATCATCAAAAAAAGTATGATTAAAATAGTCTTCATCTTCATAGTGAATTGCTTTGAGTAAGTCATACGTCCAATCCATTTTAATCGATTTTCCAATAGTCACTTTCTCGCCATGATTATACCTAGAGCCGGTTCTATGGTTTGGAGTGCCCAGTGTGATTTATTAAATGATGCCCCATGTTGTAAAATGTACACCATGATATTGAACGAGATCATATTTGCAAGCAACCTTAATTATTTTTCAAAAAATCAAAACTAGTACGAACTAACGTTGGAACATACAAATAAGACAAATGAAAATAACGTAGTTATAATGGAAAAAGTTCCGAAAAATTGGTCCAATAAAAAAAATTGTACATACAAGACTTGAATCGCTTCAACTACTAGAAATCATCGCTTGCGTCATTTGTACCATTATATATACTAGCTCTTCATATACCTGCAATTAAGATATCGAAAACATGGTTATTTATTAATAATGTAATTATAAAATAAAAGACATTAATACAAGTAAATAGGCAGTATGTTAAATATGTGAATGTGACATACCTTTCCTTCTTCTCTGTACCATTGTGATACCTTTCCTATTAGAACTTCCAAATGGTTTTTTTCGTGGAAGCATTGTGATGCCTAAAATATTTCGATAATCAAAATCCAAAGAGATGAATTGAAAATAAAATAAAAAACCACAGTAAGTTCAGTTGATTACAAATATTTATACCAAATTTCAAATCAATTTATTAAACAAAAAAAACAATAATCAAATCAGTTTATTTCATAATCTCTAAATAAATTAATTGAAAAAAAAATCAATTTTTTTAATGAAGTAGAGGAAATCAAAATTTGTTCGTATTATCCTAATGTTACATTTCTACATCAAATTGCGCACCATTTTCTATAAATTTTGATTACAAATATTTACATCAAATTTCAAATCAATTTACTAAACATAAAAAAACCACAATCAAATCAGTTTGTTCCATAATCTCTAAAATTTCTAATTTAAAAAAAAAATCATTTTTTTAATGAAGTAGAGAAAATCTAAATTTGTTCGCATTATCCTAATGCTACATTTCTATATCAAATTGCACACCGTTTTCTATAAATTTTGATTACAAATATTTATACCAAATTTCAAATCAATTTGTTAAAAAAAACAACAATCATGTCAGCTTGTTCCATAATATCTAAAATTTCTAATTGAAAAAAAAAATCGTTTTTTTTTATTGAAGTAGACAAAAATCTAAATTTGTTCCTATTATCCTAAGGTTACATTTCGATATCAAACTGACAAATTATACACCATTTTCTATAAATTTTGATTACAGATATTTTTCCAAATTTCAAATCAATTTATTAAACAAACAAAAAACCATGATCAAATTAGTTTGTTCCATATCTCTAAAATTTCTATTTGAAAAATAAAATTCAATTTTTTTAAGGATTAATTATCAAGAATAATCCGAAGTTTAATGCGTCTTCCCATAATAATCCCAAGTTTGGATTATTTCTGAATAGTCCCAAGTTTGGACTATTTCTGAATAATCCGAAGTTTGGGGGTTGTCTTCCCATAATGATCCCATTGACTTTTTGACGTGTTATTTTGAGATCAGTATGGGAAGACACCCCCAAACTTAGGATTAATATGGGAAGATACCAGTAAATGGGATTAATATAGGAAGACACCCCCCAAACTTCGGATTATTCAGAAATAATTCGAACTTGGGATTATTATGAGAAGACACGCTAAACTTCGGATTATTCTTGACAATTAATCCTTTTTTTAATGAAGCAGAGAAAATATAAAGTTGTTCTTATTATCCTAATGTTACATTTCTATATCAAATTGACAAATTGCACACTGTTTTCTATAAATTTTGATTATGAATATTTATACCAAATTCATATCAATTTATTAAAAAAATCGCAATCAAATCAGTTTGTTCCATAATCTCTAATTGAAAAAAAAAATCAATTTTTTTAATGAAGTAGACAAAAATCTAAATTTGTTTATATTATCCAAATGTTACATTTCCATATCAAATTGACAAATTGCACACCACTTTTTATAAATTTTGATTGTAAATATTTATACCAAATTTCAAATTTATTTATTAAACAAAAAAACCACAATCAAATTAGTTTTTCCATAATCTCTAAAATTTGTATTCGAAAAGAAGTCAACGTGTAAAATATAGAACATAGAATTAAAAAATCAGGGTTTGTTACTTCAAGCCTCAAATCAATTGCATAATTAAATCAGTTCATTTTGTTTTCCCCAAATTTCCATGTGAAATCAAACATTGCGTATAAAACAAACAAATGAACAATTACACTTAGAAACTAGAATTAGGTTTCTTACCTGAAGCAGTGAAGCCTGATGGTGAGGGCAATCCGCGAATCAATCCAACTGAGATACATCATGAGAGAAATCAACCCGCGCTAGAAATCAGTGCTTCTCTCCGAGCTTCTTCCTCCTTCTCTTTGCATCGATTCTATGGGTCCTTCTCTACGCTTTGCTCTCTCCATGCATTTTTTTCTGGTATGCGTGGTATACCGCGATGATGCCTCATCAGTTTTGATGCCCCGTGTGATGGCCCAGGTTGCACTGGGCCAAAGCCGGCTCTGATTATACCACATGCCATCTTCATACTTAGGATCCATTACCTTTATAGTCAGGTGCTGAACAATGGTTTCATCATTGTGACAGCTTAGGTTTCGACAAACTATACATGGACACACAAAAAATTCCACGTTTCTTAAATTTTTCTTCGCAACACGCACAAAATTCGGAGCTCCTTGGCAATACTCTCTACTGGTTCTATGACTAAAATTGAAAACAACACGTGTTATTTTTTACTATTGAAGTATATTAATTATAAAATTTACTGTAAATCAACAAATATTACCTATGCTGACGCAACCAACCTTTCTCCATCATCATATGCAATATGAATGAAATCAGTATCTAAAATACAAGTAGCTGTTATAGACAAAGAATTAATCAAGCTATTGCTTTTAAGTAGCTTCTATAGTACATCAACCATGCTTGCTTACTGCAACTTTCTAGAAATTGTGGCTATAAACAAAGAAAAGAAAGGGAAATTAGAAAGGGAAATTAGAAAGGAAAGAAAAAACAAAAGAAAGCAAACAAGAAATGAAGCAATACGGAAACAAGTTCAGATTTTTGCGGAGCAGAGGTTCATGGTTTAAGATGAGAAAACACATCTTAAATTTTGGTGCTTAAACTACAAGTTAAAAATGTAAGCTAATTTGCCCAAAAAAACCTGTTATGCCTCAGTGAAGAGATAAACTGTCGGTTTAAAATGAAAGATTGCCAATACAAACCAAACACACTTCCAACTCAAAAATTTAACCATCTCTGTTTTCGAGAATCACAACAAGCATGCGAAAAATACTAAAATAATTAACAATAGAAAGAACTGACATAGTATAAGGATGAGGAAGTATGATTGTGTATGTTGAGATAAGTCCCACATCATGGAATTTATAAAATAAATTTCGTATAAATATTAAGAGTCCACCCTTCACATTGCCAATTGGTTTTGCGATAATTTCGGGTCTCTAACATGGTACCAAAGCCAGTTTAATTAAGATGCACATAATTTTCACACTTGTCCGCGTCACCCAATAAGATTCACGTGTTAGACTCAGGATATGCCACACGTGCGGGGGAGTGTTGAGATAAGTCTCACATTGGGGAATTTATAAAATAAATTCTGTATAAATATTAAGAGTCCACCTTTCACATTACCAATTGGTTTTGTGATAATTTGGGGTTCTCTAACAGTGTAATATGTATTGTGAGTTGTTTTCTTTCATTCCTTCTTGTGTTCGCTAACTTTTTAGACCACTTTTATATAAGATACTCGATTTTAAAAATTAATGTTTTATTAATAATCGACTTCACGTTTTATTCCAATTTATAAATTCTAAATGTAACTTATTATTTTAATTCTTATTTCCACATTTATCATAAATATTTAAGTTCATATTCAAAAAATGAATTTGTACATACAAAATATATTAGATTTCAAATTTCTATGTTAACTTCTAGCTATAAAGTTATCAGGATGAACGATGGTCAGAAGGAAATCTACTATATCATAGGAGAAAGCAAGAAAGCAGTTTAGAACTCACCGTTCCTTGAGAAATTGAAGAAAAGGGGCCATGAAGTTATTTACATGGTTGATGCCATTGATGAATACGCCGTAGGATAATTGAAGGAATTTGAAGGCAAAAAGCTGGTATCTACCACGAAAGAAGGACTGAAAATGGACGAGACCGAGGATGAGAAGAAAAAAAGGAGGAGCTTAAGGAAAAGTTCGAAGGGCTGTGCAAAGTTATCAAAGAAGTTCTTGGTGATAGAGCTGAAAAAGTTGTTGTATCAGACCGTGTAGTGGATTCCCCTTGCTGATTGGTTACTGGAGAATATGGCTGGACTGCAAACATGGAGAGGATCATGAAAGAACAGTCAGAACTGCACTCAAGGAAATAGCATTTATATTCCTTACTTCCAGCCTAGCTTTAACTAAAAAAAGGTCATTGGAAAGCCCGCATAGCGCACACTTGTTAATTTGCAATCAATAAACATTAATCATTGTTATGGGACTACACCCAAGACTAACATGGCAGAGAAGGGAAAATTCGACATAAAACTTAACGCAAAGCATGAAGCATATTTCAGACACCAAACTTGAACAACAAGTAAAATGTAAGTAACCTTTAGGATAATATGTCCCCTCTTGCCTCCACCTCGTCCTCTCCCTTTTTCTTTCTAATATCATGATAGTGATATCGGATAACCGATGACTTAAAACAAGTGATAGCAGTGTCATAAAAAAATCATACAGTAAGCTTTCATTTTCACATTAAAAAGTAATCTATAGGTAAAATCAATTGAGACCGTTTGATACGGATTACCATATAACACGTTTGCTAATGTACAAGGTAGAGTGTGATTACTAAGACTTCACTTTTCTTTCTTTGAAAATTACTTATATCCAAAAAGCAACACCACGCATAAGTGCATGACAGTTCTGGTATACAAATAGTGCCATACATTACAAACTCAACAGCAACTGCTGGACAATTTAATGTTGAAACATGTAGCAACAGACAATGGATACATTACTACTAGTAGTTGCTGCCGCAGAGCTTATTTTGAATACTTTTCTGTATTAACAGATTTTAGATTCGACCGCAACATATTCAGATTTTTGCAAACTTGGGGATAAAAAGTTGATGCATTTTTGTTTTAATAAAAAAACAAAAGAAAGTAAACAAGAAATGAAGCAAACACAGAAACAAGTTCAGATTTTTGTAGAGCAAACGTACATGGTTTAAGATGAGAAATCACATCTTAAATTTTGGTGCTTAAACTACAAGTTAGAAATGTAAGCTAATTAAAAAGACCTGGTATGCCACAGTGAAGAGATAAACTGTAGGTTTAAAATGAAAGATTTCCCATCCATATCAAGTACACTTCCAACTCAAAATTTTAACCATCTCCGTTTTCAAGAATCACAACATGCATGCGAAAAATACTAAAATAATTAATAACAGAAAGAACCGACTTAGTATAAGGATGGAGAAGTATGATTGTGTAAGATGTATTGGGAGTTGTTTTCTTTGACTTCTTCTTGTGTTCGCTAACTTTTAAGTTAACAACTGTCCAGAAAGTATAAATTAGGTAATAGTCATATTAATCAGATAGATTTAACATATTTGAAAATTTAATTAAGCTAGGATATGATGATTATGACCCAAGAAGTACTCTTGAAGCAAGTTATGAACTACATAGACTTATAAAAGCATTAATCAATGTATATGTGCTACATGTAGGCCCAGTTTTGGCCCAGTGCCAACAGTGCCTAAGCACGGGGCAACAAAATGAAGGGAGCATTAAATTATTATAATGTCACAGAGAAAAAGATGAGAAAAACGCCAAGATCGGAAAATGAATTGATAAAATCCTGGCACCAACACAACATCTCGGAGGCATTAGAGGTTGTGCAACACCTTGGAGGCATTTAAGGGGTCAGAGACAGGCTATAAGCATGGTCGAAGTGGCAGATCAACAGACGTATTAGCTAACGATAATTCATAACCCTAATCCCTAAATTTGACCGTCGGCTATTTTTCAAGTGATGATACTATTTCTAACGAGGCAGCACCATTTAATCATGTTTGACAACTAATTATTGATGATAAAAGCCCCCATTTTGAGAAGGAACGGAGGAAAAGGAGGCGTTTGAACAAATCGAATGCTTCAGTCATATTTTACTTGTTACTTCTCTCTAGTTTAATTTGATGAATTAATATTTAAAAAAATTGACTAGCTTCTTTAAAATTTTGTGCCATTTTGATGCAGTAATGAAGTTACAGATGTCTATGGCCATTAGCAGTACAAGTACATGCTTTGAAAATTTGTTATTAGTTTTCTGTTAAATTGACTCATCATTTTTCAGATGTGTTGGCATCGTGCACATTTTTGATGGATATAATTCAAAACTGAAAAACGTAAATCAACTGTAGTATAACCTTTTAATATATAACAGAATTGTGCTCGTCAAAATTTCTTTTGTCAGCAATGTTTTTTTCCTTTTTTTTGTGTTGTGTTTGTTTGTTAGTTGTACATTTTATTTTTGCTCCCATAACCTTCTTGTACTTTTTCCTGTTGTAAATGAAGTACCTCTTTTTCTTAAAAAAAACAATTATGAAAATAAATTATTGTATTAATTTTTTCCAAACAAAGAATGGTTTTTTATAAATAGTAATATTATTTAATACCATTGATCAATTTTCTATCACAAGAGGCATCATTTAAAAATTCGCACGTGGCATTATAAACTCCAGGTCCGGCTCTAGCTACATTTCAGGTTTGGTGCTACCAATGCATTAGAACCTGAACTAAACTGAAAATGGAGACTAAGAAATGTGAAGTCCATCAACAAATTTGAAATGAACTACCTCACTTCAAAACAAAACAGAATTATACTATAGTACTAATCTTGAATCATTGAAAAACTGAAACCATACACTTGCAAATAATCTAAAAAAACCATAACTTGAAAATTGTTTATAAACCCTGAAGCAAGCATAAGCTAAATTCCTAAACTTGCACACCCTTCCAAAATTGTCACTGCACAAATAAGAGAGAAACAAGGATTAAAAAAAAGGGGGGGGGAATCTAAGAGAACAATATATGGTAATCAATTAGTTTATGATAGCATCAAATTAAAATATAAGCCAAGACCATTTATGACAAGGAAGTTCGAACGAACGCGAAGATTCATTTTTGTCTACAAAAATCTGTTGGAGGTTTTGTGCGCAGCGGAAATTTGACAAAACGCCCGAAAACAGGAATTTTTCACCCAATCGCTTGAAGATGAATTTGATTGAAGATAATCAACAGCACAAAAAATATCGGAAATATAAACACACGTTATTCCACCCAACCACCCTCTTTATTGATTCACCAATAAAAAACTGTTTACAATTGATCTCAACTATCGTTACAGACAATTACAACTTGAACCAATAACCTTGACTACAAATATTGTTGGAGCAAAAGAGCGATGAAGAACGACGGCAAACCTCAACCCAAATTCCTACATCTATCGTTATAGACAATTACAACTTGAACCAATAACCAACTATGTCTTTCAGCAGTAAATAGGAATAGCTACCCTCAACCCAAATTCCTACATCTTCCTCCAGGGCGCAAGCCCCTGGTGGTAGGGTTGTCAATGGGTCGTGTCGGGTCGGGTTCGGGTCGGGTCAAGTCGGGTTCGGGTTGATTTATAAACGGGTCGGGTCAACCCGTTTATTAAATGGGTCATATTTTCTCAATCCTAACCCGACCCATTTATAAACGGGTTGACCCGACCCGACCCGCGTAACCCATTTAACTAAATGGGTCGTGTCGAGTCATGTTGGGTCGGGTTTACCCATTTGACCCATTGATAGATATTGCCTACTAATATAAGCAACAAAAGAGCCAAATCACCAACATGCACACTGTTATATAATCACCAACATGCAACAAGTTGCAAAGTCACCAACAGACAACACATATATAAAGCATGAAATCATCATATCCAAAAATCATTTTTCATACATAAGTATATATTCCCATACTGCATAAATTAAAGACTACCAGTATGGAAGAGATACAATTGTTATAAGTAAAATATAACTAACATACAAGAACAAATTAGTAAAATATATCACCTTACATATACGAGCATACTGATTACGGCATATGTAAAAGGTTAACACTAATAGTATACATAAAAGACTAACAGTATGGAAGAGATACAACATATAATCGGGTTTGATGGGTCAAAATCGGGTTAGCGGGTCAACCCTAAACCCACCCGTTTATAAACGGGTCAAATTCGAGTTGACCCGAAAATGACCCGCTAACTAAACGGGTGGGGTTGACCTGCTAATTTCCGTGCGGGTTTCGGGTCGGGTCACAGGTCGTGTAGGAAATTGACAGCCCTACCTGGTGGCACACAACCTCACCAGATATGCTCACATGATTTCTTGTTGTTTCTTATTCTTCTGATCTAACCAAGAAGACTACATTTATAGGAGAATAGAAGACCTAGACAAATATCCAAATTGCCCCTTCAAAATAACTCCAAAATATAATCATTCATTTCTTTACTTCTATGATCAAATCAATCAATCAACCAACCAATCAATTAATTAAGCAATTAATCAATCAATGAATCAATCAAATCAATTAATTGATTACATCCTCATCATAAAATATTTGAATCAAAAAATTCAACACTGCACCTTGATTAATATATTGTATATCTCAAACAATCCACAAACAAGTCAACCTAGCTCTTTCAACAACACCTCTCAATTAAAACCAACCTCGATTTCAAGGCAACGAGATACACCCCAATTGATTTGAAAGGACTATGACCACACCTCAATTACAAACACAACCCACTGCCTACAAAGATGCATCTACCACTGTAACGACCCGTAAAATTTTGAGCGTTTAATTGACGAATTTGATAACGTAATTGAAAGTTAAACGTAATTAACTGAAATTTACATAAAAGTACACAATAAAATTTTGAGATGGAAATTTTATATTTGCAATACGTCTAATTAGACGAAGTGAATGTGAAATTTTCGTTGAAAAATATGAACGTTTTACGATCACTTATTTTTAGTTGAATTTGCTACTAACAGCAACTGGTTGAATCGTAAATTGGTGAAAATTATATGTCTTCGGAATATAAAAGTTGCTATGTGAAAAATTCTATTCTTATTTTGAACGCACTGGTGCAATCCGTTTTGGAAAATTCAGATGTTTGACCTCCGTTTTATTTTTATTTGAATTATCTGTATTTTTAAAAGGGATCCGTAACGGATTTTTATGCGAGATGTCATGACACTGATTTCATTTTACGGTTACGTCTGTCTTGTCGCGCTGATCGTTTTGGTATATTTAATTGTATTTTTCGGAGTTCGGTTTGTGAAGGAGATGTGTAAACATTTATTTATATCAGTACAGAGTTACCCGTTATATTTGTTAATTGGATATTTTAAATTTAAATTTTGAAAACTCTAGATTTATGGGAGTAAATGTGTAACGTTTTAGATTTATGGAAATTAAATTTTTGGTCCAAAACTTGCGCAAACCAGAAACTTTTGGGTACCCTATTTATGTTATTTTATACTGTATTTACACATGCATGTTCCCCTTTCTCTCTGCCTCTTCCATTTCTTGCGCCAACTCCTCTCCTTTCTCATTCTTCCAGATCTGCTCCATGCTTCTATAAAAAAAGCAAAACTTATATCTTGGAACCATCCGCCTCCTTCCTCACACGCGTAGCAACACGTGGCCCATCGACAATGCTCAGCGACGCTGCATCTCCTCTTCGGCTTCCCAGCAACGAACCGACAGCCACCAATTTTTATCCATGAGTCCATTTTCTATATTTCTGTGTATTTCTTCTTTACCTCATATTTCTTCTTTCGCTGGTGAGTTCTGTTTGTAAAAAAAAAGGAAAAGGTACCATGCATGAAGAGTTGGATCCATGGTTGAAAGAGTTGAAACCTAGAATCAGCAAAACCATAATTCAATTAGACTTGCTGGAAACAATTTTTTTCCTTAAGCTTTTTACAGTAATATATGTGTTTAAAGGTGAAGAAGCTATACCCATTTTTGTTGAAACAATTGTGCCAAAACTATATATTGGGTGGACATCCTTTGTTGGAATTGTCCCACATCGGGAATTTATCTACCTAATCTTCCTTAATATATGAGGAGTTCCCCCTTCACATTGCCAATTGGTTTTGTGATAATACGGGGACTCCATCATTTCTTCCTCATGGTATCAGAGCACTGATCCAAAAACTCTTCTTCATGATCTGCCCCACGTCACCCAAAAGATCCACGTGTTAGGCTAAAGATACGCCACACGTGCGGGGGCGTATTGGAATTGTCCCACATCAGGAATTTGTCTATCTAATCTTCCTTAATATATGAGGAGTTCCCCCTTCACATTGCCAGTTGGTTCTGTGATAATATGGGGGCTCCATCATTTCTTCTTCATCCTTTGGGCAAAACAATTGTTGCTGGGTTAAGTTTAAACTTTTGGGTTTATATAAATATACTTTCATAACTTGCTTTGGAACTACCTGTTGCAAGTTTGTTTTAGGTACATGCTTACATATAAAAAAGGGGAATAAATTATATACATATGCGTGTGAACTTCTAAAGAGGAGGGACCAATTTGTTTGTGCCTTGCGTTCTATCACTTACATAAAGAAGCCTCCAGTAAATGTTTTAAATAGGTAAAGAATGTGTGTATGCATGTTGCCTTGTCCATTTCTATTTTTGGCAAGTAACGGAAAAAAAAGACTTTGTTAGATGTTGATTATGACATGAGAGTATAATTATTTTGCTAGTTGTTGTAGCATGGAAGTTGTAAGCACATGTTTAAATAGAATTCTTGCCATGCTATAACGTGAAAATATAATTCTTGCCATGCGTCATCTATTTTGTAAAAAAAAGTTTTATTTTTGAAATCAAACAATGCTAAATTTATATGCGTGTTGACCGTAATTTGTTTATTCAGTTCCCTGAAGTTTCGGCGTTGTTTTGGTTCTGCGCCTCTCTCGTATCGTCCCTATTTTTATACCACTGAAGGTGAGCTTAACTCACACCTAACTAATATTTTATTGGAAGTGAAATAACTGTATTGAAATGTTATTGATATATTAGCACTGTATATGCAAATATGACACACCAACACAGCACATGAATTGAAATGATATTATGTTGACTTGATTATTTATATTGTTATACGCTTATTTAATTGTTAAAATTCACACTGCAAGTTCACTATAGCTTAGAAAATCATTATGGATTGAAATGATATATATGCAAATCACTATATAGATTTAGGAACAAAACTGAATCGATTTGGGATGCGGGTTGAAATGGTACACACCTGGGATTTGAAACTTGACGGATTGAAATGATATACATTCGTGCTGCTTGTCCTTGGTAGAAATAATATACGGACACCGTTGGTTTATTTTGAAATATTTTTAAAAGTTATGAAATATTTTTGAGTTATATTGTTTTGGATTTTAGATCTAATTATACGTTATGTCAATTTAAATAAAAGTTTAAATTATGTTATGTATTTTAAGAATGTATCTAATATTAGTTTTATTCAAATCTAATTTTTATGTAAAGTAGTTTATTTTTCAAGGTATTTTAAATATAATAAAGTTATAAGATTTTAAGTAATTTAACAAATATTTTATTTAATAAATTTTAACTTAGTATATATATATGTGTGTTTCTAAAATTATTTAAAAATATAAAAAGGATTATGAGTATGTTAGAATTAGAAGTGTAACTTAGATTTTTGTAACCTAACGTATAATTGATGTTATGTATATGAAAGTATTCTTAAATTTATGATTCTAAAATTTAGGAAAATTTGATAAAGGCTAATTGATTTCTATTGAAATTTAGATTTTTCGAAATAAGTATTAAAATTATGTTATTTTGAAATCTGCAATTTATTTCAAAATATGATTTTATAAAATGATCACGGTGTGAAAAACGTAAACGTTTGGTTGTTAAAGAGACCGGGATCATATATTGTCACATTCTCTACCAATGCCGAAAACCACTTTAACAACTGTGTACGTGGAGGAGTTCCAGAATGAAGTAGAATGATTTGGAGGCGATTACTGGATTGAAGAAAGAGAACGATGATGGATTGCATTGACCTTCGGGTCGTAATTAAAATGACTAAAACAGGTGCCATACCCAGGCCAATTCAGTTAGCTACTCTTATCGGACATGCTTCTTCGAAACCATATCTATTACCTTGTGATTTGATTGGTGCGCACCCTTGAATTTGGAGTATCGTTTGAGGTGGGTGGTAGTCGCGGCTATGCGTTACCACCAGCCTGGGTCCGCAATCTGGTAGAATCCTACCGTGGGTATTCCTCTTATGCCTTGTCATATTATCCTGATCGAACCCCGTACGATTTTGATTTGTATTGTACCTATGGAGTGCTCTCTAATAGCCACTACGTTACTGTGGACTTTATGTTATCTATATAGACTATGATAATATAAACGATGTAAGGGTAAAAATGTAATCTCGCTTACACTTTTTTTGATATTTTACTTTATTGAATAGACACTATTATAATAGTGCATTATCTTATATGATATCTAGTTTAACGGATCCTTAGAGAATGAATCCCAAACATTCTTTGAGTTACTTGTGCATTTCTATGACATTTTACTTGAGTTAATTTACTTACATAAGAATATTAGTCCTGATCCGAGTGGTTTTGTTTTGCATGATGCTTGGGTCAGCTTGAGTACCACAGCCTTTGGAGATTTATCTTGGAGCTAGAGACCATTCGGAGCTTTAGCCACCTATCTATTTGCTCTTCAGTTCTATCCATGTTAGACAGTTGATGTTGTTGTTTCTGTTTATCTTTTAGCAGACTTATGTATTTTAGATTTCCGTTGTACTTGTCCTAGTGATTTGACACTATGTATTTTTTTAGGGACTATGTTTATGTTGTAGCTTCATGAACTACTATGGCTTTATTTATTTCTGCTATGAGTTATTCTGTTTTTTCTGTATCTGTGATTCTGTGATATGATTTGTATTTACTCCAATTATTATTAATAATCTGTTATTTTGAGCAATTCAAGTCAGACATGTGTGGTTTATTGTCGACTTGAATAGCACAAAATATTGGGTTGTTACAACCACCTGACTGCATTGCGAAAAACTAACAGTCTAAAAGTGCTTGTAATACCACAAAGACCTTCATCTCGCCTTTGTGGATTTCACAACTCGACTTCTGTCTTCCGTTTGACATAATCTCTTCATCTCCGGGATCCCTCGAGCATCATCAACATCTAGACCCTTGTCGATATCATGATGCGAATCAATAAGGTACAGGCAAATCAAACCAATTGTCAACATCTTCATCTTCTTCAATCTTCCCTCATCCATATCAGAGGGTTTCTCTTCATCTCCATCAACCAAACCATTGAGGCCTTCAAAATTCCCAATCAAAAATAGTCATCTGCGGAAGCGCCATCATATCCAACATCAAAAAAATAAATTTTCCAATCCAAAATCACACTAAGTTTTGCGATGATCTAACTCTAATACCGACTGTTGGGGGTTTTATGCGCAGCGGAAGTTTAACAAAACGCCCGAAAAACAGGATCTTACCCAATCACTTGAAGATGAATTTAACTGAAAATAAACAACAACAACAACAACAAAAATATCGGAAATATGAACACACGATATTCCATCCAACCACCCTCTTTATTGATTCACCAATAAAAAATTGTTTACAATCGATCTCAACTATCATTACAAACAATTACAACTTGAACCAACAACCTTATTGAGATATGCAAAGAATATCTAGATGACTACAAATGTTGTTGGAGCAGAAGAGCGATGAGGAACGACGACAAACCCTTGGACAATCTGGAGGCACCAACTACTTCTTTCAGTAGTAAATAGGAATAGCTACCCTTAGCCCAAATTTCTGCATCTTCCTCTCCAGGGCACAAGTCCCTGGTGGCACACAACCTCACTAGATATTCTCACATGGTTTCTTATTGTTTCTTATTATTCTGATCTAACCAAGAAGGATGCATTTATAGGAGAATAGAAGACCTTGGCAAATATCCAAATTGCCCCTTCAAAATATCTTCAAAATATAATCATTCGTTTCTTTTCTTTTATGATCAAATCAATCAATCAACCAATCAATTAACCAATCAATCAAATTATTTAATCAATTAATTAATCAATCAAATCAATTAATTTATTATATCCTCTTCATAAAAATATTTGAATCAAAAAATTCAACAAAATCTGTACTAGACATGGAAGTAAATAGTTATAACTAAATCAAAGGTCCCCTAAAACTTGGGAAAACTGCATTGGATTGGCTTTACATGTTACAGCTAGCAGATTAGTACTATACTGGGGAAGCCTCATTAACTTCCAACCATTTTTCAAACTCAGCCTTAATGGAACACTCGTGATTGACAGACAATAAAATCATTAACATGAATCAAAATAAGGAGGAAAAGACACCAACATTTTTATTTCAGAGGTTAGACACTTAAAGGAAGAAGAAATAACTGATTGTGAGTATGTATAAATTATATACAAAAGAGAAAGAATTTTAAACAAAATAGTATAATTATAAGCAGTACTAATAAGCAAACATGAAAGTGGTTGCTTAAAAGTTTCAAAAATTAGGATAACAACCATGACATATTTTCCTTTTTATCTACTTTTTCTAATAAATTGACATTTTGATTTTAAAATCACAAAGGAAAAAAGAACAAAAATAATATTGAAATGATAAATTATTCATTTGCTAATGTTAAAGACGTATATAATATAAACTATTCAATTACCATTCAAACCTATAAAAAAAAGTGGTACATATTTGCTGGATGAAATTCACTGAGAAGGGAATAATTTCAATTTTCAAAACAACTGCTTTAATGAAATAATCTTGAAACCATTTATCACTTTTAGTTTAGCATTCAGCCATCGATTTACCAAATAAACAGACCCTAACACTCTGGACTTTACCTCTTCCTGTAACAAGATAAAGAACATCTACTTTGTTTCCACTATACGTAGCAATAAATTTAATAGCTGTTTTGAGAGTCCAGTAATGAAGTAGGGATTCCGCCGCAAGCCACTTTCCTCCTTCTGATCTTCTTTTCGTCTTCTCAACTCTTTCCTTCCACCAACACGAATCGTCCTCTACCAACCTAATCTCCTAATCCGCCTTTTTTCGCTTGTTTTTCTCTGGTTTCGTTTGCCTTTTCTCCTTTTGTTGTTTCCTTTTGCATTCTCCAGTCACTAATTTTGAATCCGCTATTTCCACAAACCCGTTTCGCTTGCTCGTTCAGATCTGTTTATCGCGGCTTCTGTGTTGTTCTTCTCAGACTTGCTTTTTTCTTGAGTTAGGGCTTTAGTGCTTTTGTGTTGCCTCTTTAGGCTTTGGTTGGGGTTGTTTCAATTTGTTGTCTGAAGCACAAATTTCGTTTTGGATTGGTGCTTCTATTTGTCTTCCTCTTTGCTGATTTTGCTTTTCTTTGGTTGTGGGTTTTGTGCATCGAGCTGTAGGTTCTTCTCCTTCTAAATGTTTCTTCCTCTTCCTGCTTATACTGGGCCCATATCGAAAGTCTTTATCTTATCGGCTTGCTTCAGATTTCACTGCTAATCTCTGGTTTTCTCCTGGAGTGTCGTCGCCTTTTACCCTGATCTACATCGTGTCATGTCTTACTATGACTAGTAAGCTGTCTTTCTCTCTCTAAGTAGTGGGTTCATCATCTTTCAGTGAACTATTGCTTGGGTATCGGCTTCATCAGCCATAGGGATGACTGTGCTGGTATATCGTGGTGTGGAGGTATTCTCTGTTCTTCGGCTTGTTCTATACTTTGTGCTGTCTGTCCCGAGAATTTGGAGGTACTGGATTTTCGATGCTCTTTGGGTTTCCTCTTTTGAAGTTTGGTTGCTGCTTTTTCTATATTTGCTTGGGAGCCTGCCCTTGTTTGTTCTGCGTAGCCCTGCTGCTTGCTTCTGGGTATTGGTTCTCCTGTAGTCCTTGGAGTGCTATGGTTATCTGCGGCTTTTTGGTTAGTGGTAGTGATCATGATTGGTGATTGGAAGGCAATTTGTTTGGTTTGTTTGGTTATCTATTTTGTTCTGGTTTTTGTATTGTGTTGTACCTGTTTTGCGGAGCTTTTGGCTCCATTTGGTTTTTCTTATTTTGTTTTCATTATGTAATAGGTCCTGCAATAGCTTGTGTTTGTAATGAAAATCCTTTTGCTGAAAAAAAAATGTAGCAATAAATTTTGTTAGTGTTACCGTGCGCATATATTCACACGTTGCTTGAGAACATCAAAAATAAACTCAAAATTGCAACATTTTCCTTTCTTTATTTGATCGTAGACAAGAGTTCTTCTCTTTTCCATAATCTCAAAATACAATTAGAGAACAGATATAAAACTATCAGAAA
The DNA here is from genome assembly GCA_030737875.1 of Allium sativum. NCBI lineage: Eukaryota > Viridiplantae > Streptophyta > Magnoliopsida > Asparagales > Amaryllidaceae > Allium > Allium sativum. Next base: position 231,789,444 of record CM060924.1, on the reverse strand, counting down.
GTATTAAAACTCACAATGTAGATAATCCATAACCATTTATCACTTAGTTGGTCCAACATTCACAGCCATTGATTTACTAAACAAACAGACAATACCACTTTGGACTTAACCTCTTCTTGTAACAAGATAAAGACCATCTACTTTGTTTCAACTATATGTAGCAATAAATTTTGTTAGTGTTACAGTGCATGCATATATTCACATGTAGCTTCAGAACATCACAAATGAACTAAAATCACAACATTTTCCTTTCTCTATTTGATAGTAGACAAGAGTTCTTCTCTTTTCCATAATCTCAAAATATAACAAGAAAACAAATATAAAACTGTCACAAAGTATGAAATCCTTGATGAAGATAATGTATAACCTATCACTTTGACACTGTTATCCGTTAATGTAAACTACGTGCTCCCCAATTACCATACAAACCACATAAACGTCATAATAACAGAAAAATTCGTTAATTGTAAGTACGTCATACATGCATACAAAAGAATTGTAATGATTTATGCACAAATAGTACGGTTACACTTAAAACTAATTAGCAAATATGGAAGTAATCATTCTAAAGGATCAAAAAACAACATTTGTATAACATCCATGACATATTTTGTTATGCAACGACGGTCGGAACAAAGCCCCGCTCCTTAACCATAGGGCGCATGCATATGAGTTGGCACACACATTCTTGTAACAAAAGGAATCTCTGATGTTACGTGCCTACCAACTCATATTTGTACCCGACTCCTTCAAATTGTTCCATGATGTTGGACTATTTTATTCAAATCGCTATTTCTACCTTAACAACATGCGAGACAATCCTAACATATTTCTCTCTTGCAATTTTTATCCAATTTTTTCTAGTAAACCTGCATTTCAATAATAAAGACTTAAATTTAAAACAAGAAACAAAAGATCAAACGCAAAAAAGAAACATACATGAAATTTGAAGGACACGAAGATGAGAAATTAAAAGCAATTCATAATGAGAAAACAAAAGTGATCCATAACTTATAATATCCATCGTGTCATAAGGTCTAATCTAAAATGTAAACTTATTGATTTGTCGAAGGTAAAGTTGTAAAAACCTTTTAATTAGCATTCAGACATGGAAAAGAAAAGTGGTACATAATTGCTGGGATGAAAAACACTGAAAAGGGAAAAAAATTCCAAAACATTTGTCCTTAAAATAAAAATAAAATAAAATAAACCCACTTATTTAGTCTAGCATTCAGCAATTGGTTTGCTAAACAAACATACCCAAAATCGATTGTCTAACTAAATCGCTCAAAGTAATTTACCAACCCAAACAAAAACTATAGTAAGTGACTATTCCAAATGTGTAAAAGGCAAATTAGAACTAAATCGATCGAAGTACCTGAATAAGAGAAGCTAGGGCACCACGAAAATGAAAACGAGAGAAATAAGAAACAATGAAATTAGAAAAGTGAAAATAAGGAACACATCCCTAAAAACTTTGCAAATACAAACGACATCCTCCGCATGTTTATAATTCAAAGCGGCTCCATGTTTTCATAGTTACGTGTTTTCTAAAGAAAAAAAATGTGCTGCTATATATAAAACAAATATGCAAATATTCCAAGAAGATTTCAATTTTTTTTTTTTTTTTTTTTTTTTTTTTTTTTGCATACATGTAAGCAATTAAACTCAATAGTTGCATACATGTGTGCAACGATTCATGAAGCAGTTTACACTGAAAATCTGCCTGAATTCTTGCATACAGTATGCAACTATTCTGTTATATTGCATACATGTATTCAAATAAAGATGAACTAATATTTATGCCTATGAATTATTGCATACATGTATGCAACTATTATGTTTTATTGCATGCATGTATGCAAATAAATATGAACTGATATGCTTGACCACGAATATATGCATATATGTATGAATTTATTCTGTATTACATGCATACATGTTTGCATAAAAGTTAACACAGATGCATAACTGAAACGGTTGCATACATGTATGCTACAATTTCAAATATATGCATCATTTGATGCAGATTACTGCAGTTTTGTTGTTTTTATTCTTTTTTGTTTTTTATGTGTTTTTTGGTTGTTTTTTCATCTGAATTTTATTATGTTTATGTGTTTGATTTAAATATCAATTTATGTGATATTTTTATTTATTTATTTTAATGAATTTTCGAAAAATAGGGATGTAATCTATAATAAGTTTAGGACCAGATGTGACGTGAATTTTGAAACTTATTAGGGACATGAGCCAAATGCATCCATCAGAAAATGGGGTTTTAGGGCAAGATGAAATCGAAAAACGAGGGAAAAAACTGCGGGAGAAAAAAAGAGGAAAAGCTAATTTTTTAGTAGAGGGAAACAATGACTGACACGTTTAGAAGAGAGAAAGTAAACGTTGTCTTGACCGACACGTTTATCTCAGCGTTAACAGGAGAATTAACATCATCCGAACATATTTTAACCGCATTCCTTGGAGAAACGCTAATGTGGATTGCGGTTAAAATTGTTTTTTCTTGTAGTGATTCTATTTTGCATTTTGCAAATTGTCATGATCTCGATTTTCTTAAACCCTTGGGTCTTTCGAATTCATTCTTTTTTGGAGTTACATTAGTTCAGTTATAACCAAAACAGACACAGACAAACATTTTGGTGGAACCTACTCGTATTCCACTTTTGAACTATTTTTTCTACATTGTATAATGTGAGCTTTATTTTCTTTGGAAGTTCTTCACTTGCAATTACTTCTAATAGGAATCAAGCATAATTTAATCTCGATTTCTTTGCTGTAGCTGCATCACAATTAGTTGGTTTTCCAATAATACTTGTGTTAAATGCCTACAAATCCCATAGTTCAAGTTTACATTTGGCAGTCTTGCCCTAATGGGCATAGCTGATGGTAGATCCATGTCTAATTTAATGGAATTAGGCCATCTTCTCGTTATGATAAGTCTTCTATCATAAAAATATGGGTTTCTTGTGATGATTCTTGCACAATCTGATGCTACTTTAGAAGTCTAAACCATTCAACAACAAATGGAACAAAATCAGACTGCTTAGTATTAAACGGATAATCCAAATCCACAGTAAGCCCATGCCTTTGCACGTGATAATCAGCGAACATGCTTTAATATATATATATATATATATATATATATATATATATATATATATATATATATAGTATCATCTTTGAATGCGTATCTGCTAGCCTCCACCAGCACATTTTTATAAAGTGTGCTGCTATTCACACCCAAATTTCCTCTTCTGACCACCACACAAAATTTAATAAACTTGATTATATTTTTACACTTCTGGACACCACATCATTTTTCTTCATTCGGCCATAATCAACCGAATTAACAATATGAATTTGACAGGAAGCAACCGTACGGCTGCTACCAACCGAAATATGATTGTAAATTCGACAGGAAGAAACCGAAGCTTTCGTTCCGTAGTGGGGTGCATGTTCATATTAATATTTTTAACGTACGGTAGCTGAAAAAAGAAAATGATATTCTTTATGGTGACATTTAGTTTTAGTGGCCAAAAGAGGAAATTGGGGTGTGAATAGCAGCACACTTTATAAAATCATAATAAATATTTCAGCACAACAAACCTGAGATGAAAAATAAAACATATGGATCTATCGATTTTCTGTCACAGAGAATTACATAAACATGCCAAAAAAAGAAGACATTACCAGTTCATTTCTATTGAATTCTTACAAATATTTCAAAAATATATTCCATAATTAAAAAAAAAACAAGTAAGACAGAAAAAAGAAAATGTTTCAAAATAAAAAAGTGAATGATTAGGAATCACCTCATGATATAATACTAGCTAAGTGGACAATTACCTAGCATGCCAAACTAATTAATGATGCATCTTCTTAGGCACTTGAAAACTTGCTACAAGAGAAGTAGGACTCCACTGAAGCGAAGAGATGGATGAAGATGGAGATGGTGGTGGAGGAGGAGACAGTACAACATTCCATTGATGTGATGATGCACGTACAGGAGTAGGAGGCCGAGGAAGTCCCCTGCCACTATTACAATGAATTAACACTAACACCATAAAGATGGCAGAGACTACATTAAGAGCACTCGATTTTGCCATGGCTCCAAAGGATTTATTTGATTAAGTTATTGCTTCCTAATTGCCATTGTGAATTGTCAAGAATATAAACAATGTAGTTGAGTTGATTTGGCTGTGCATTGAACTGTCAAAATTAAAAGTTGGTAAAAGCGCATATTAAATTTTTTTATGCTTTCTCAAACACGTGGGGTGTTGAAAATTTTGATAAGCCTATTATAATTGTTGGTTGAATCTAAAGTCGTCCAAATGCAGAATAGTTCTTTTTAAGTCCTTGAATTCTTGGGTTTGCATTGGATAACACTTGTTGGTCGGATTTCACTTAAGAAATCCACGTGCAGAAGTCTTGCTGTATTTTTATCATTCCATTTTCATGAATTAATGCTTCTTATTTATATTATTGCATCTTTCTTTAGTTTGGAATTGGTAAAACTATGATGTTTATATACTAGTTTGGCAGAATAAATTCACACAGTACATATTGCTTCACCTACAGGATAAACAATTTATATTGAATTCTTACATATATATCGAAACTATATTCCGTAAATAAAAAATCAAGCACATAGACATAGAAAGAAGATAAGACCATAACCAACAATCCGTTCTGTTCAGTTATTCTCTGTTGTTTTTCAACTGGTCCAACGAGTCGAGCAACCAGAAGTGGGAAACCAGCCGCGGGTTAGTGATGGAGTGAATTACAACGGCAAAGTGTTTGCCGTTATAAGATTACAACAGCAAACACTTTGCCGTTGTAAGCTTGTAACGGCAAAGTGTTTGCCGTTATAAACCAAACCAGAAAACCCCCCAAGCCGCCGCCCTCCTCTTCATTCTCCTTCCCCAATTTTCAAACCCGAAAACCTCATTTCATACTCCATTTTTCTCTCAAATTTTACCACCAATTCACCAATTCGTCGGCTTTTAACCAAATTAACTACCGTATTTGAGATATTCATTCGAAAATATGTTTAGATTGCTAAAAAAATTCATGCACAGCGACGATCGTGGCACCGGGAGTAGTGGCGCAGGCGGGAATGGTTCAGGGGGTAGTGGCAAACAACCAGTCGCACAGGACGTGCCCGGAATAAAGGACTTACTTGCAGCCGCCGAAAACATAGAGAACCAGGACGTAGGGGCGCACGAGAAAGGCGGCCGTCGTGGACGCGGCGGTCGTAGGGGTGGATGAGCAGGCAGGACGCGTAGGGGTGTGGGATTGGTTTCCATTAGACAGACCGATCTCGATGGTTTTCTGGATCCGAACCTCAGCGCCGCGAAGCTTCCTACGCTATCCAACTTTTGCATTTTTCCAGAAGACGAAGAACACGTTAGCACGCAGTCGAGTTTGCCTGTAAGTATTTTTAGTATTATTTAAATAATATTCATTGAGTATTAGACATTGAGTAGATAGTAAACATTTTGTTGAACTGTTGGCAGTCGCGGAATATACGTTCACGTGGTTCGCTAGCGACCACACTTAGATATTATCATGCACAGTTGGCGGGTAAGGAGGGGGTCGTAACATTGTTACATGCTTTTGGATTTCATTTTTTCCTAGATAATATTAAAGAACTTTAATGAAACAAGTGGATAATTTATTTGTCCTAGTTTATCTTATTGCGCGCTTTACGATTTTAGGAATAAACCACGTTATAAATGTTGATGTTCAATTGTGTGCGGCCATTGCTCTACGGTGGTACAAAACCACCCACACATTTCACTTTCCATGTGGTGAGTTAGGACTTACACCGCTTGATTTCTCCATGCTTACTGGTATTAGTATTGGAATAGATGCTTATCCCCCACTGCCTTTTGATGATGGTCGATGGCGTGATCGTGCACTTCTTCATGATCTACTGCCTCATTTTGACGTTTTTGATGCGTCGTATAAAGCAGAAGGCGCTATCAGAGTGAGCGCCATCCGTGCGGCCATGGATAGCGTACTCGCTCAGTACTCTGTTGTTGATGACTTGGAGCTTGCTCGATTATTTGTGTTATACCTTATGGGTAACCTATTCTTTAGTTCTACGAGCAGTAGATTGCCTGTCGGGTTTGTTGCGGTCGCGGCTGAGTTAAATGCCCATGGGGCGATTTTATATGATTGGGACACACCTATCCTTGCATACCTATACAGATGTCTCGACATGTAGTGCACCATCTCTGATTCTCAGGTTTCTTTATATGGATTCTGGGAGTTGTTACAGTACTGGTATTTTGAGTACTCTAGTAATTTTCAATTTGTCACCCGTACTTCAGACCCGTCAACCATTTTCCCCTGTATATGCTTTTGGACTGCGGACAACCGGGGGTCCAGGGATAATGAGTTACGCCATGTGTATCCAGTTGCCCACAACCAGATTGAGCTGAGGATGTATAGGGATCAGATTATATGGCATCCATTTGAGCAGAGTACATCGGTTGGTATTGATATTGTACAAATTGCTAGGTTGCTTGCCGGTCAGAGATTTCCACTTATATCTTATCCCTCGACGGTAGGTGCTTATTGGTTTCTTGGTGAGAGGTGCTGGAGACAGTTGTATGACTTCGACGCTATTCCCGATGATCCATACCCACATACTTATCGGTGTATGATTTACCCGTCGGAGCAGCTAGATATAGCCAGGGCAGCAGGCTGGTGGACGGCCGAGAGCTTTGTTATTACCGGGGAGTCATACCTTGCCTTCTGGCGCAGATTTTTCACCGGGTCTTCAGAAACGATTACACATGCAGCATCGATTGATTTAGTAGGGCCATCTGATATACGACACGACATATGTCCACCTGTTGTCGAGGATATTACCCAACCCAGCCAAAGTTTTCGTGCAGCTGATCATGTGGCGGCCGCCAGTCATTTTGGTTGGACCATGGCAGTGCCCACCATTGGACCAGATCGTTACGTTGACGTGTATCATCCTCCGGCCCATCATGATTACCCGGACCCTACACAGATATCATATCATGATCTGTATGATATGCAGATGGGAATTAGGCATACGGGCTACGTAGAGCATAGGCGTAGCCTAGATTACTATGATGGTGAGCTGCGTCGTGTTGTAGAGGAGGCACGACAACATCAGGCGCATTTAGAGGCCCAGCTTGAGGCAGAGCGCAAGAGAGTTCAGGACTTGCAGATGTATTACCACCATAGGTCTAGTGTTGGGTCGAGTCAGCCTCCAGATGTTGGTGATGATGAGAGACCTCATCGGCGCCGCACACGTCCACGTACACATTCAGATGACTCGGATGACTAACTTACTACCACTTTTATGTACTTTCGCAGTTGTCAGTAGTATGGTCTCATTGTTTAAGTAGACGTTCTACATTTGTTGACTACCACTATTATGTACTTTTGATGTATTACGTTTTTCCTAGTTGTTAGTTGTATGTTCCTGTTGTTTAAGTAGACGTTCTGTATTTGTTCACTACCACTATTATGTACTTTCGATGTATTACGTTTTCGCAGTTGTATGTTCCTATTGTTTGACTAGGCGTTCTGTATTTGTTGACTGCCACTATTATGTACTTTCGATGTATTTTGTGTACGTTCTGATTATGTTTCTGTGTAGAGGTTGTATTTGGTTCTGCGTAGAGACTGTATTTCTGTGTAGAGACTGTTTTTGTGCAGAGCTGGTATGTTCTGTTGTTCTAGTTCCTGTAAGTGTTGTTTGGAATGTATTAACGTTTGAATTTGATGTTGAACAAGATTGCCCTCTTCTCGTTTAGAAATGCAAAATTCTTAAATAGCACACCAACATAACAAGGTTTACAGATACCTCCAAATTCTACGTACAAACATCAAATTAAATAGATAGTAAAACAACCATAAAATCATAATACCATAAGCCTACTCAGTTCCGTAGCAGGTCAACCAACTGTAGCGGAGTTTATACGCTTCGTAACCAACAAATTCCTTACCATGCTCGAATAGGTAACGAGAATCATATGTTGCTTGATTTGTTTTAAATATGTTCTCGTCTTCAACCGTTTCGATAATCTGTGTGTACCGATTACAAGCGTCTGCAAAATGACGATTAGCCATTTGGATTTCAATCGATGTTCGTCTAGTGGGCCGGGAACGATGGTTGTTGTATAGCCTCGTGATCATTGCCCATCTTTCTTCATATGTTAAACCCCCTCCACTTTGCGTTAGTAACTCATCTCTCTTTTCAACCTCAATATAGGATTTTACGAGGGCCAGCAAATCCTTGGAAGAAAAGTCTCAAGTAGGAGAATTCAATGTTTGAGCACTATTACTAGGTCGTTTATTTACTGGAGAAGGACGCGGAGCTGTAACCGCTCGATGCTGAATCGCGATAGGAACCTCTTCAATTTGTGTATCCTGAACTAATCCAACTTCGTTACCTTGACTAATGTTCCGTTCATACTCATCAAAAATCCTTCCCATTTGTTCATCACTTATTTCTGAATCGTCCATGTAACCTGTGCATCAGTAAAATAAGTAGAGTTACCAGAAGTATGAAGTTTGTTGATAATAAACATTGCCTTTAAGAAAACAAGGAAATAAATTTTCTCACTTGAGCCTGGAACGGTGCTGCTTGAATCTTAAAAGGTATGAGATGGATTATCAAATATGCAGTACTTATAAGGGTAATGTATGACCAATAGTTATAATTAATTTTGGCATGTACTATTAAGCTTGTGATATTATGTTAGATTCCCTACAGTGACTTTTCACATCACAACAAACATTATTTTGGCATGTATGAGAGGGCTCAGTGTCAAGTCATTTCATTGACTGTAACAGGCTTTGGAAACATTATTCTGAATTGTTTTGTCATAGTGTCAAGTTTGTGTATATGTAGGAGTTAAAAAATAGGGTCGTCCTCAGGTGCATTTACCATTTCAATAACATAGAAGATTACATGACTTGACAATTATAATAACTACAACAATTGAGCAATTATAACAACTGCAACAACGACAACTAGAACAACAGAAAGAAATGCCAAACCATAATCACACAAACTACAACAACTGAGAACACATGCATCAAATTCAAACACATACACCTACCATGGCCTAGGGAAAAGACCATCTCTAGTTTTACCAGCATTAATGTTGCTCAAGCGTCTTATTTCTGCTTGCGCTTCCAGTGCATACTAACGTCCACGTTCGCACATGGGAGGGTCAACCCACTGCTTAAAGCGACAACAATCAATTTCATCAGGATAGTTTATGTGGTCGTTGGAGGCTTGACAGCCGAAAATCGACGACCAACATTTGTTTCGGTCTCGTCAACAACTACGACCGATTCTTGTCCACAACGGAAAATAGGGTTGGATCCAATCGTCCGTAGTGGCTCAGAAACCTTCCCTTCCAGTACAATTTCTTTTTGCAGATCTTTGATGAACGGAAGAGGCATCGTCGTTTGAATACGGCGAGTATCCGCATTCGTGAGCTGGCTGAAACGATTGCTGGAGTTGGACTGGACGTTGCATGGCATAAGATGACGAGTGCGCTTGGGACATGGGTTTCTTGCTTGTAGTTTTTTTCCCGGTTCGCTTGGGTGCAGATGAAGACATTTTTTTGTTTGTCAAAGATGAAGTTGAGAAGGAGGTGTGGTTATGTGGAAGAAGGAGGAGGTAGGTTGGTATATAAAGGGAGGGAGTGCGACCGTTTCAGTAGCCGTTGTGGTGCCACGGCTATAAAATATAACGGCAAACAGATTGTCGTTATATATTTGTACAGGAAAACTCTTTTCCTAGACTGTAGGCCTGTCACTCTTTTTCTAAAGTTTTCAGACCAGAGTGTAGTCATGTCACTCTTTTCCTAAAGTTAAGAACGCATTTTCCAACGTAGCTACAGGATACAGTGCGCTGTGTACAGTATATAGCAAACAGTATGCAGTAATCAGTGCACAGTATTCAGTAAACAGTGCACAGTATACAGTATACAGTGCACAGCCCAACGTAAACATTACCCATTGTCAATTGGTTTTCACATTCCGTGTCTTTTGAAAACGGTAAGTAAGTTCTGTATGCAGTGGTAACTAAATCTCCTCCTACATATATATATATATATATATATATATATATATATATATCTAACATTGGTTCAGTAATACCCATCCATACGGAGTCAAAATTATATCTCAACTAAGAAACATGCCAATTTCGTATCCATCTTCTTATAATTACACGGACCTTCTCTCTGGACCCTCAAACCCTAATCCGTCCACACCTAGAGAACCAACTGAGTGGTATATCGAAATGGAGGAGCACACAATGACAAGGTGAGACAATTAGAACTTGAAGCAGGAATGAATGAAATGGAAATACGACACCAACCAGACAATCGAACTCGACAACGTGATCGCAGGTCTAACCTTGTAGTTCCTCGTGTTAGAGCCACGGTTGAAGAAGGCGAGGTACGATCAGCAAATATTGTATGCTTTTGTGGTCTTGAAGCACCGCAATTAGTCGTCCGTCGTGGAAACGACTTTGGATGTCGATATTATACTTGTCCAGTACGTACCAACGGATGCGAGTTTGGACAGTGGATAAATGATCGCTTTCCCTATCGAGCAATTACGTACGCTTTGGAGCTAGAGGAAGAAACAAGAAAGATGCAAAATCAAGTAAACGACCTAAATAATGCAAATTATCGCCTGCAACTTGGATTAAATTAGGATTTAAATATTTTATGTTATGCGTAATATGTACTGTATCGTTACACGTCGTATCACTTGTATCGTTATGCATTATTTTTGTTGAAAACTTTCACTGAAGTTCGAACGAAGTATGTAACCCAATAGCTGTGTAACGTTCAGGGTATGTACGCTGATTTTATTTATGGAACCTATTGTTTGTCTAATCTACCATTTGTGTAATTTATCGTATTTGTAAATTATTATCACTTGTGTAACCTATGTGTAAGGGTTGTTCCCAAGTGCATTAAACAATTTGATACAAGTTTTCGTATTATAGTGTTAGGAGTTAAAATACAAGGGTCATCCTCGGGTGCATTAACCATTTTCAGTGATTGTTTCACTTTATTAATTAGTCGTTGTATAACTATAGTAAATTTGTCCCGGGTATCACCTACTTTGTGTCTATGTTGGGAATTGCAACATTTCTTTTTACAAATATATCCCTGCTTTGTGTTCAAACGAAGCAATATATATGCACCAGTTTTATATCTCTAATAGAACAAAAATTCCATACACTTTGTACTCATTTCAATTTTTTATAGGTTTTGTTTTCAATTCCAGCTATGGACAACTTGGAGATTGACATGAAACAATGAATAATTGTTATGAAGCGTTTGAACGATCCAGGAATAGTATGCAACACAACAAGCTTACGGTGCAATTCGGTGAAGGAGCAGAAATTCTGTGTAAATCAGGGAAGCCGAGAACAAAATCTTTGAATGCTAGATTGCGCGAAGTTGTAGCAAATCAAAGACCTGGTAAGCAGGTTGTATACGAAGGACAAGAAATCGAGCCCCTACATCCTATCGGTCCAACATTACCTAGTGGAGCTTACCCTATTTGTTGTTGTGGAGATGAATCGGTTGTTGTTGTTGCCAAAACTGAAAAAAAAATTGGACGCCGATTCTTCGGATGTCCTGCCTTCGAAGACCATAGGTATTACCCCAATGATGTTCAATGTTGTAATTTTATGCAGTGGATAGACCCCCCGATGTGCTAACGTGGACTTCAATATGCACTGGAAGCGCAAGCCGAAATAAGGCGTTTGAATAAGATTGTTGCGGAGGCAACTAGAGCTGGCTATCTCAGAAATCATTAGCATTTGGTTTTTCTTCGAACGAAGTATTATTATTGTAGTTTTTATTTGATGTTGCTATGTTCTGTTGTTCTAGTTCGTGTAAGTGTTGTTTGGAATGTATTAACGTTTGAACTTGATCTTGAATAAGATTGATGACCTTTCATATTATTCCCAACAATGCTGTCTTGTGAAATGTGTATCCATGATTTAGCAAGTGAAATGTACTTCTCGGAAGTAAACTTACATTGTTTTTTTCTTCCATCCGCTGTTGTTTCTTCCCCTTCAGCATGTTCATCCTCAATATCTTCTATTCCGGGATCCAGCTCCGATTCAACTTCAGTTTGGCGTCGTTTGCTGAAAATGCCGCTTAAAGACTTCCACTTCGTCTTCTTTTGGTTATATTCGGGACTGATAGGTGCAACGTATTCTTGATTACATTCTTCAAAATTTGTAGCATTCGCATCCTCATTTGCATCTTCCTCCTCCGCCTCCTCTGTTGAAGTTTCAACATTTTCTTCGTTAGTAGGAGAGACATACCCGTATGAAAAACGGCTTTGCAGATTTTGCATACATTCGCAGTCACGAACCTCGGTCTGTTGCGGAGTTAGGTGAGGTTGTTGACTTTGATCGGTCTGCATCATCATTGACATATACGACGAATGATTGTCGTACACGCCTACCACGGGCGGTCGTTGGTAAAACTGTGCCGGGGCGGTAGAATGGATGGGACGAAAATTAGGAGGAGCGAGCGGTTGGTATGGTGGCCGGGATGGATAATTTGAATACGGCGAGTAGCCATATTCGTGAGATGGCTGCAATGATTGATGCTATTGGACTGACCGTTGCATGGCATATGATGACGAGTGCGGTTTGGACATGGGTTTCTTGTTCGCATTTTTTTTCGGGTTCGCTTGGGTGCAGAAGAAGACATTTTTTGTTGTTGAAGAAGTTGAAGTTGAGAAGGTGGAATGGCTGTGTGGAAGAAGAAGGAGGTAGGTTTGTATATAGGGGAGGATATGCACTAGCCGTTGGGGTGCAACGGCTAGGTGCTTATAATGTCAAAGTGTTTGCCGTTATAAGTTTATAACGGTAAACTCTTTGCTGTTATAAACTTATAACGGCAAAGAGTTTGTCGTTATAAACTTATAACGACAAACACTTTGCCGTTATAAGCACCAACCCTTGTCCAGTGCACCAGCCATGAACAAGCTTCAAACCAGCCACAGACTAGCCACAGATAACTGAACAAGCCACACCTAGTTGCTCCGTGGCTTGTTTAGTAACTGAACAAGCCATTGTTGGTTGTGCTCTAATGTTTTCAAAATAAAAAGGTGAACGATCAAGAATTACGTCATAATATACTAAACTATATTCCGTCTGCATCCGTATCCGAAAAGCGGATAAATATCCGATATCCAGAAAAGTGGATGCGAATGCGGATATAGGTATATCCGCATCCGAAAATTATCCTTCCTCTTTTTCTCCCAATTATAGCTTAAATTATGTGTATTTTAACATAATTAAATATACTAATTTATTAATTTGCAAAATTAAAAGTCTAACTAAACTCTTGTTAATTGCTCGAAATTATATACTATCATCATATTTATTTATTTTTAGCACTTTAGTAATCAATTTGGTTGAAAAAACTTAATATTAAGCTAAAAAATTCATTTGTGTTCATTGATTTATCGATCGTTGACAGAGCGAATAATTATCCGATATCCGTCTGTATCTGCGGATGCGGATATCCGATATTCGAAAATGGTTTCAGATGCGGATACATATATGACACTATCCGTATCCGATAGTATCCGTTGACAGCCCTAGTTTGAGCAAGCCGAGCAAGATGAGAATGACAGTAATGAAATGTACGGCACTATTGATGCTTCAGAACAACCACAAATACTGCCAAGTCACAGTGGTGTATTTTCAACTCAATCACAAATGTTCATGAATAACATGCGTGAGCAGTTTGCAAATTGCTTGTGATTAGTAGATAATGAAAATAAATAATTACTTGTCTAGTATGGGATTTTTTTTTTGATCAACATTAGTTTATTACATGTTAAGTTTGTACTGGATTTTTTTTTCATATGGTCTTATTACAAAAAGTTCTGATAAAACTAAAACAAACAACATTTCAGTATTCAGCATTCACCAATAAATAAGTTGGAATTCAGGATTGAGCCTTCAGCAGTCGGACAAAGAAGCAAACACGTTGGAGCAAAGAGGAACTCCATTGGAGCGAAGAGGGGGATGAGGATGGAGGTGGTGATGGAGGAGGAGGAGAGGCCACAATATTCCATTGATGTGTTGATGCACGTACAATAGTGGGAGGATGATGAGGGCTCCTGCTGCTATTACAATGAATTAATACTGACACCATCAAGATGGTAAGGACTACATGAAGAGCACTCAATTTTGCCATGGCTCCGAGTCCAAAGGTTCTATTTGAAAAGTTGTTGCTTCCAAAATTGCTACTGTGGATTGTCAAGAATATAAAAAGGGTAACTGAGTTAATGTTTGTGTGCATTGAATTGTCGAGGATTTTGTACAAACGCATATTAATTTCTTGACCGTTTTCCCAAATATGGATGTTAAAATTTGGTAAGTCTATTGTTGGTTGGATATAATTCCGTCCCAAATGCAGAATGTGGTACCTTTGTATAGTTTTATCCATGTGTCACCATCCGTAAATAGAAAATTTCAGTTTAGTTTAAACATTTTACAATCTCATTAATAATTAAAGTGTTAAAAATAAAAATAAAATTATATAATAATAATCAGTGGTTTAAAACAGTTACTACACATTTTAATTTAATAAAACAATAATTAGAAACTGTTAGATATAAAAAAACACATAATTTAGGCTGTGGTCTTGAAAAAAATTCAAACAAATAGATTTTAGATGTAGCCATCTTCATATTCGCACACGCATTCATTTTTTCAAATATAAGATATTTAACCACTTTTCGGGTATATATATAGAGAGGAGGGTTATGTAGCACCCCTTTTCCATGGCACCCCATTTGCACCCCTATATTAGCCACACATTTATGGTTAAATAAGTTAGTGGGAGGAGAGAGAATTAGTGAGAAGTGATAGAAACGAGATTGTGTGGTGGAAATCAGGGGGCTAAAGGGGTGCTGCACTATTTGGGGTGCTCTTGATCCTAGCTCATATATATATATATATATATATATATATATATATCACTACAAGAGACGTTGGAAAATGAAGGAAACCGTTGCAAATTAGCCGTCTATCGCCGTTGGAAACCTCTGAAACTGGATGACCAATAAGCCGTTTCTTACCGTCGCTCGCCGTTGGATATTTGGGTGTTTTTTTATACAGATTTTACATTTGCCACTTCAAGCCACACACTACACATACAACCATCAAAACTGCTCCATTTCGAGCATATAACTCACAATCTCAACCATATACACACCCAAACAAAATATAAAATAAAAATCAAACACAAAACACATTAATTAACCAACATTTACATAACATACGTAGCCAAAACATCATAACCCATGTCCAAACGTAGCCAAAACAACACAACCATGTCCACACATCATAACCAACACACCATACCATCACCAAAGCAACATAACATGTCCAAACCATCAATATATACAACAATCATGTAGCAAGCCCTCACCAACTCTCAAAACACAAACACAATCATGTCCAAACGCTAACCTGATCAACTCTCTCCACCAAAAGATGAAGGTGGCGTACCATACTGGGCAATGAACTCCGCTACCTTCTGATTAAGCAACTCCATCTGTTGGTCACGGCGATGCTCACGATCACGAAGCTCTGCAATTTCTGCTTTTAGTTGTGCGATTTCTTCCTTTTCCTGAGCCTTCTGATACGTCTCCTAAGATGATCTAACCTGTATCATTTACGAGTACATGTATAATTTATCAATCAGGATTAATATACTTTGAATTTTGATTTTTTTAAACTTGCACTTTCTATTAGAAAACTATAAGCTAATTTTGCGTTTTCTAATCCATATAAAAATATCGATCTAATTTACATTATAGTTGTCAAAGCGCTTTTGCATATTGATACACCTTTAGGCAACTTCCTAGGGACAATAATAAGTGATCTAACATGTATATAATTTCAATATTTGATAGTAGCATTTGGTGTAAATTTGAGTTTTTATTATAAATTTGATTCTTACCTCTAGATTTTCATAACCGTATCGTCTGTTCTGGGTGGGCTTATCCATGAAAGCATCAAATATAATGTCCTCTTCATCCTTGGTCAACTCAGTCCTCCTAGTAGATTCCAGTAACTGTGCCTTATGTGCTTGAAATTTCTCCTATTAAACATAAAACAAATGAAATTAGATAACACTATTTTAATTAAATTATACCTATAACTTACTTATTCTATACTTACATATCTCTCACGCGCCTTATCATCATGGTCCCAACTGTACGAAGCTGAGCCTGTGTCGTCAGTCTGACTCAGTGCATGAGTATGCTCGAAAACATCCCAGTACGACACAGGAGCCATACGCGCTCTCTCCTGAAATAAGCATTTATATATATATATATATATATATATATATTTGTGTGTGTGTGTGTTTGTAAATTAAAACTTAAAGTTAAATCAACTATTAAATTTAAACGATGCAATTACTAAATATACCAGATCCTCACGATGGTGTTGAAACGACTTTGGCCCACCTCGATGCGTAACAGGATTCTTGCTCCTGTTAGCTGCATTTCTCTAAGACGAGGCATAAACATTTAATTTTAAAAAAAAAATGTATTATTTCAAATCACATATTAATTGAATAGAATAATTTAAATTAAATATGCAGTAAATTTACCAGAAAATCCTCATTATTGTTCCAATAAGAAAGCAACTCATCCCACAATGATTCGCCTATCCAAACCGGTTTTTTCCCACTTGATTTCAAACTGTTCATTGTCTCTCTGTAATTTTTCGCCACTTTAGAATTCCAGTGGCGCTTGACGACATCCAATTCTGTCTCATGCAGATCCACTGAACCCTGCATTTTTTTTAAAAAAATAGCATACATATATGAACTTATCAAATAAGAGCATGACTACTTAACATAATTAATGTTATATCACACATACCAGAAAATCCTTCCATACAGTCTCCTTCACAATGTCGGGTATCGACGTCCATGTGGGCCAACATCCAGTCGTGCGAGCCTGATATGCGCGTCTAGATATCTTCAAGACTACGTTGGACGGCTCCAACTCAAACCCCCTGTGATAAAGGAAAAAAAATTATGGCTATTAGAACAACAATTTATATAATTTATTGTACTTGAATTAAATTTATATTAAAAACATAGGATTTACCCTCTGCTGGCTTTTAGCTTAAGCCAGACCACAAGATGAGATAAGTCCGACGGACCACCCTCATCACCACCTTGTGACATCGCCTGTTACAGATAATGACATAACATATATAGCATAAACATGAAAGAGCTATGTAAAAACAAGGTATGAGATAACATGAGTAGGAAATGCTATGATTCTATATGTTACTTGTTAATAGATATGTCTACTTAACATATGAGTTACTTGTACTTAGATAACATAAGAAATACCTACTAAATATGAATTTGATTCGTACTAAGTAAAAATAAACGTAAAATTACCTTTTTAAAATGAGGATTATTGGTTAGTCGTCCTCATCACTTTCACATTTTGACTCCATTTCCTCCTTCATATTTGTTTCATTTGTAGTCTCAAATACGTCAATTAATGTGTTCGATTCATCATTTAGAGGTCCAAAATCTGTTTGATCATCGGTTATTACTAAGTCTGGATTTTCGTCAACATCTGCTTGATAAGCTTGGTCGTCGAGAATATTACGTCCGCCAAAAGTAAACCTTGCCTTTGTTTTGAAAACAACCCATCAATCTATTTTGTATCTTCTCATAGATGTATAAAGAGCATAATAAACTTGAAGAGCTTGTTTGGCAAGTACAAAAGGATCGTACTTATAATAACGGGAAGTATGTCTCACTTCAATAAGATTAAATTTTGGGTGCACGTTTATTCCAGAACCCGAAACATTGCTGAACCAGTTGCATTTAAACAAAAATACTTCTTCTGCAGGTCGTGTGAAATATGTCAATTGCAGAATCTAGTTTAGCATGCCATAAAAATCATGTATATGGTCGTTTGGATCATCATTACCTTTAACAAATACACCGCTATTGTCAGTTAATTTTTCAGCACCATATTCTTTAGTGCTAAATTTATATCCATTAACAAAGAATATTGGATATGTCCTGACATTTCTTTTTGGTCCTACTGCCAAATGTTTCAATCCTTCGTCCACAACACAATTTGTTGGATCAAAAACATAATTAGTAAACCAACTAGCAAATTCTTTGCTGATATCGCCGTTTGGATACTGTGATTCATAAATGCTGCAATTATAGGACAAATGTGACATTTATGATTAAACATTTAGTATATGGATACATAGATGTATAAGTTCATTACCTAACGAAAGGTGCAACTTCAGTGCAATTGAGAAGAATATATGTGTGTGCTGCATTATAATCTTTATCATTCTTCCACACATCTACTAGAAGGCCGTCCATGTTTTTTAAAAATTGATAAAGTCGCGGGACAGTCATCTTGATCAATGCCTTCGTCATTACACGCAGTACTTGCAAATGATATGTTCACATGATCACTAAAATAATGGGAGAAAAAAAATGAAGCTTCTTCTTCGATGTATGATTTGCAAATAGAACCTTCAACTCGAGCTTTCTGCCTCACTTTTTTCTTTAGATGATTTAAATACCTATTTATAATTAATGTAAATTATTTTTATTACACGTTTCATTAACCAAAATTTAAATTAACTAAATATTAATATACCTTTCAAATGGATACATCCATCCATATTGCACGGGCCCTTGAAGGCGTGCTTCTGACGGAAGATGAATATGTAAATGCTCCATAACATTGAAAAAACCTGGAGGAAATATTTTTTCCAATTTGCAGAGTAATATAGGGATTTCTTCCTCTAGTTTACGTCGACGATCAAGTTTTAATGTAGTAGAACAAAGCTCTTTATAGAACAAACTAAGCTCTGTTACAATAGTCCAAACTTTTACGGGCAATAGTTCTTTGAAAGCGACGGGCAATAAATTTTCCATCATAACATGACAGTCGTGGCTTTTCATCCCGCTAAGTTTGCTGCTTTTATAGTCGACGCATCTACGAAGATTGGAAGATATACCATCTGGGAATCTTAATCCTTCCATCCATTTTAAAAATATTTTAACTTGATTACTGTCCAGTTCGTAGCACGCTTTCGGTTTTTTGGTGTCATTTGGCTTTATATGAGCTCCGAACGATTGCATATTACTTCGATATCGCGTCTTGATTTCGAATCATCTTTCGTCTTCCCTTTGACATTCAAAATTGTATTGATTACGTTATCAAAAATGTTTTTCTTATTATGCATCACGTCAATATTATGACGAATCAGAAGATCTTTCCAATAAGACAACTCCCAAAATATGCTTTGTTTCCACCAATTATGAGTCATTGATTTACCTTGAATTTCTGCCTGTACTCCGGTTTCATGAATCTTGGGAAGATCTTTTACAAGTTCATAAATTTGTTCACTTGTCCATAATTTAGGTGGTCGCAAAGTTTCATGTCTATTAACTGTAAAAAAAATCCTATCTCTTCTAAAAGGATGATTAATTTGAAGGAAATACCTATGACAGTCAAACCATGAAATTTTCTTCCCGATAGGTAAAGAAAATGCTCTTGTTTCTTGCATGCAGTACGGACAAGCTAAACGACCAGCCGTACTCCAAACTGAAAGCATTTCGTAAGCAGGAAAATAGCTAATTGTCCACAATAGAGAAGCATGCATAAGAAAGTTTTTTTTTGTGAAATATCATATGTTTCTACCCCTTGATACCACAATTTTTTTAATTCTTCAATCAACGGTTGTAAATACACATCGATTCCTTGCGTCAGATCATCAAGACCAGGGACGACAATTGTAAGAAACATATAAGGCGTTTTCATACACATCCACGGAGGTAAATCATAAGGTGTTACAATTATAGGCCAAGACGAATACTTAGAACCAAATTGAGAAAATGGTGAAAACCCATCCGTACATAAATCAAGTCTAACATTACGACTCTCAGATGCAAAATTGAGATATTTTTGGTTAAAATGCTTCCATGCTTCTCCATTGGACGGGTGTGTTAACGTACCTTCTTCATGTGTTCTCACACTGTGCCATCTCATATGTTGTGCGGTTACAGAAGATGCATATAACCTTTGAAGTCTAGCAATAATAGGTAAATAATCCATATGTTTATAAGGGACTTTCTTTCCCTTTTTCTTTCTAGGTTTGTATCTTTCCTGATTACATATTCTACAATTCTTAAGGTTGATATCTTCCTTCCAAAATAGCATGCAACCCTTTAGACATGTATCTATTTTTTGATACGGTAAACCAAAGGCCGACATCATTTTTTAACTTCATAATGATTTCCACACATCAAATTATTATGAGGCATATGCCGCTTCCACGTTTGTACAACAGCTATAAATCCAGCTTCTGTGAGGTTGTATTTCGATTTCATCGCAATGTATTCAGCAGTTACTGATAATTGAGTTCCTCTTTCACAGCCTTCCCAAATGGGTTTTTTCGCTGCATCTAATAAATCATATATTTTTTTGGCCTGAATATTTGGTTCTTCTTCATCATTACCATCGTCATCATACCATCATTATCATTAAATTGTTGAACCGGAAACATTGAATGTGCAGCATCTTCAACCATTTGTTCTACGAGATTCGTCGTAGCAATTTCATTATTCACTACCTCCTCAACTTGTGTTGAAGTAGATGCTAATGATTCTCCATGACGATCCCAAACTGAATAGTTAGGCACAAAACCATACTGATGCAAATAAACTCTGACCATTTGTGGTATCAAATGCTTCAATAACTTGCATCTACTACATGGACAACAGATTTCGACGTTTTTCCTTTATTACTTAACGGAAAATCAATAAACACGCTGACACCGTTCATAAATTGTTTGTTTATTGTACCATCAGTTTCTCTTCGTTTGTATATCCAGCTTCGATCATCAAAATAATCGTGATCCATTTTTCCTAAGTACATATAAAATTAGAAAGAATATTAAAATTTACAATTTTTATTACTTTTATAACATCAAATAGTTGAAATAAATTTACAATTTTTGTGTCTGTCACTAATTCTCAAAATTCCCTTATAATTGATATATGCATGTTATGTTGAAATATATTCACAATTTTATTACTGAATGCATGTTATGTTAATTGATCATTTACTGGTAAGTCATCCTACCTCCCATTACAAATACAATAACGTAATTAAATCATGTAAATCTTTTCAATTTAAACGATTCAACAAAATTTCGGCAGCACTTCCCTTTAGTTCCCTGAACGGTACACAATTGCGTGTACACAGGGAACATAAGGGAAGTACTTTTCGAAATTTTGAGAACCGTTTAAAATGAGATATTTTACAAGATTTAATTTTGTTATTGTGTTCGTAACTTGTCCAATACAAAGGAAAAATCCAACAAATATTGTATATGATGAATATAAATGTCCGTTTTGTTAATAAAACGAACATTCACATAACGATTATATATATAACTTATCAGACGGGGCCAAAAAAACTCTTTAAGGCTTTATGAATATAACATATTACGATTTGGTTTTTTTCGTGATTGAAGTGTTTTTTTTTCAACTTTGATTTTGAAATGTCAACTCAAAATTTTTTAAAATCATAGTTGCAAGTTTACGATCAGTTGCAGAACTCAAAAAAAGGCCAAAGCTCAAGCCGTGCGCGTTTGTGCGCCTTAGCACCTTAATTAACTACTCTGAATTGTACGTATATAAATTTTATCACATATACATATATTTTCAACATTGAATCGAACTGTATAGTCGTACGTTATATACAAAATTAAATGTTGTTTTCGCTAAATTTTTATAAAACATAAACTTAAATATTTCTATTTCCACCACATGTTTTCAAAAAATTAGATATCTTTTTCAGTGCATACATCACTATACATATGCATATATGCATATTCAACTTGAACTAATTAAACCCTAGATTAGCAACATAATCAAATAAATCTTCAAATACAAATTTACTGGCAACAACTAATTAAACTAACTAAAACTCTAGATTAATTAACAACTAAGTAATTTATAAATAAAAACCCTAGATTAGCAACTTAAATGATTAAACCCTACATTAGCGACTATTTAAAAGCATCATACAGACAAACATACACAAACCTACACAAATTAACAAAATTAGGGTTAATACACTCAAACATACACAAACATACCTGCAAATTGGAGAGAATACGAGATTATAGAGGAGAAGAGAGTGCCTTGACCGACTTGGAGAGATCCTAGGTGGATGGGGGCGCAGAATAGGGTGATTTCAGAAATAAAGCGGAGGGGGGAATTTGGGGGTTTTGGGTTTGATTTCGTGGGTGAAGCAAATGGGGAAGAAGGAGAAAGGGTCGGGTTAATTTTCTGCTCGTCCGTGTAACGGGTACCAACGGCCTCTATCGGTTTTATAACCGACGACCGCCAATGGTTTCCAACGGCATATATTTGTGTACCGTAAGAAAATACCAGCTTTTGGCTTCCGTTGGAAGCTGTTATCAATAGCCGTTGGCGGCTGTTGGAACACTCCGACGCTATATTGTACAATCCTTGTAGTGTATATATATACACGAATTTATTTTGAATTAATCAGATATCCATTGATAAAAATAAGTTTGTCTTTGGATTCTTGGGTGTACGTAAGAGAATTCTCGTTGATTGGATCTCATTTAACAAATCCATGTGTTAAGTCTTGGTATATTTTGTGACATTCCAATCCAAGAAGCCTTCTTTTAAATTTCCCATATAGCAGCTTCATTTAATCTAGTTTGTCTTTGCTAAAATTATATTTTTTTGCAATTCATATACAATTTTTGTTCTTCTCATAATTGAAGCAAGAATCATTTAATGCCCATCCTCTATACTCATATTATATGAGAAAATTGCATAGTAATATGCAATGTTATCATAACTGAACCGTAGATTAAACTGCGCAGCTTCAATGATGAAGGTTTTAACGGTCGAACCGGTTGAACCTTTAGAACCGCGCTATGATAATTTTTGTTTTGAACCTAATAATTTTGGTGTTAAAGTAAGCACAACAATTTGTTTTAGAATTAGACCATGAATAAAACTATTTATTAAGAAAATATGTTAAAAGATTTGATAGCAATAATAATAATAAGTATAACATAATATATAATTATGATTAGGTTAATTTAGTGAAAGCAGCACACCTTTTTAGCATGCAGTATCCTGCAATTTAGGTACAGATGCAATATATTTCAAGCTTCAAGTCCCACATTGGTTGTGAAGCAAAGGACCAAAGAATTTTTTTCCTATATAATAACCTCAGGTCTGCGTATCCCCAACATCGTGGCAATCCTTCAGAAAATTAGTGGACGTTTCATTGGATACACGTTAAGCCATGTTAAAATTTTATGGTTTATTAACGGTTCAACCAAGGTTCTTGCGGTTCCTTGTAGATCATGGTTTGAACTTGGTCTGGGCCGTATTGGTTAGCGGTTCACAGTTAACCGCGATTCAAACAAGGTCCAGTCCGGTTGTGATAACTGTGGTAATATGGCTAGATAAAACAAAGAATAAGAATGTATGTGGACATATGTGAATATGAGCTAGAACTAATGCATATATGTATTAAAACATTAAATCGATACGTACACGGTATCAATACAAAGCAGTAGACATTTGCATCTTTAAGGTAGAAAAATTCACAAGAAACAATAAAGAACAAAAAGTCCGTTGTAGCAATAATAACATTTAGAATACATAAGTCAAAGTTATAAAAATATAATACAACTCAAATGTCAAATTATTACTATTATTATATATATATATATATATGTATATATATGTGTATATATATATATAGTAAAACAATTTTATACAAGTACCAAGTAATAATCCTATATGTTCATTCCAAAATTGAATCAATGCCAATTGATAATGAAAACACCAGTTTTTATAGATAATTTCGTTGTCAATTATGTAGATTCAATAGCAAAGAGACAAAAAAAATTAAAAGGAAAGAACAAAAAGGAGAGAAGTCAAGATTTTAGAGTGGTTGCGTGTCAATAAAGATTTCATCCATTTTGAAGATCATTTATTCACTGACTGTCAATTACAAGTCATTGAATGCAATTGGTTGAATTAGAGAAATTCACATGTTCCTAAGGTTATTGGAGAAGCACGATAACTTCCTTGATGACAATTGTACAGAGGAAGAAACTTGAAGAATAATTTCAACAACATAGAGACAGACAAAGTTTAAATTTCAGTTATATTGCAGGTGATCTACTATTTCTAGGCATTTGGAGATGAATTGGAACAGATCACGAATGAAAGAGAGCTTGCATTGGAGATACAAAGTCACACCATAAATTTCACGTTTATCAACTCGTAGATTTGACTCGGTGCCAAGTCAGAGCCTATGACTCAGTCCTGAGTCTAGTCTCTTAATTATCAGAATTGTAACTTTTTTGTGCTAGCTTGCTTATTTGTTGCGATGCTTTTATGAAATTTCATAGCTTATTGAATTGGTTCGGTAGTATTGCATGTTTTACTTATTTTTAACTACAAATTGAATTGTATGAGTCATCAGATACTTGAGCTAGGCACATCAGATTGCTATTTGGTGAGTAAAGCACGATAGAAGTGGTGAGGTTGACTTGACCTTTGTGGAGATGACTAGGTCTCAAGTCCTAGAGTATGACCAGGTGTCGACTCATCTTCGTAATTGATTTTTAGTTCTTTTTCCTGAGGTCATTTTTCATCTTATTTTAAGTGCATTGGCCAAGTTCAAGTCATTCTAGTTTCATCTACTTTCGTTAGGATAAAAAGCGGGTTAACATTTTATGTCTTCATTAAAAATAAGATGTAATTTAGAATAAGCTAAATTTAATTTTCCGAATCGAGAAATCTGGTTGAATGCATAGAATCATCTTTGAGAAGTTGTCTTTGATATATCGGTTATTTACTCGAGTTTCTAATTCGAGTCTTCACTTTTTTTATAACTACACAATTTAGATTTTAAACTTTCCAAAATGCTTCAAAATATCAAGTAGGACATACATGCAAAGTCGGTGTTGGTAGGATCAAAAGGACTTGGTTCCGAATCATAGGCATGACTCTATGCCATGTCGTGCACTTAGGGAAAGTCTTAAAAAAAATTCTTTTCCGACGTAAGATTAGAGACGACTATTTTCTTATACTTGGCTTTGGCACTATAATCTATGATATAGAGACTCTACCACGTCTTTGGACTAGTGTGAAAATACTCTGCTCTGATTTTAGGATTGTAGCAATTTACGAAGGGAGATTTGAAATTTTTGGGTTATACTTAATTAGTGGAGTAGCCTTATTCTGCCTTAGTCGAAGGCACGTTGCTTCAAAGCTATATTCTTTTTTCTGACTTTAATTGTCATTTTCCATTAATTTGGCTATGTTTTTTTATTGCCATTAAAATTTCGGTGCGATGATTTATTCAAAGTCGGGCATAATTGGCGATCCAATTGCATAATCTTCCTCGTCTTCACACTTCAAACGATCCTGAAATTATGGTTTCCCGTGTCACTCTAATTAATGGATCCATCGTTGATTCTTCATGGATAATGGATAAGAAAGTTTCCAAAGAGTATCACTTACTAATTCAAATTACTAGTATATATGCACACACTCGCATGTGATTTGAAAAATTAATCCACTACTATTTTGAATCAAATAGTCTATAAACTGGAAATAATACGAGAAATTGCTAATATTTCAAATGTTAGCATCCCATAGAATAATAATTCTACTTTTCCCTCGCTAATGTTATTATTAAAACCAATCTAATTACTTGATAGTTTCTGACAAAATTGATCAAAGTTACTATTATTAAGTTTATTTTCAGTTATAATAGCAACAATAGGTCTATATTTTCTAATTATACTAATGACTTTATTCTGTTTATACGTGGCATTCATACCCCTAATACTCCATGTTAAAATTGACATTATAATGAGAGATAAAACTTTTTTTTTACATTTTGTACTAACATATTTTCCCTGCCTCTTTTTCTTTTATCTAAATTTCAAGCTTTGATTTTACCTATTAGATCTTCCCATTCTAGATTATCCAAAATGAATTTTCTTTGAAGCTATCTGGCCCTTTCCTTTTACCATATACCTCTATTTTTGTTTGTTGTGTATAGGACTAATGCTTGCTTATCAGAATTGTGAGGCATATCATCACTAGCGGTGTGTTCTCTGGCATCTCTTGATAGTGCAGCTTTATTTGGTGATAAATTTGGATTTTCCATATTCAGATCCGAGACTAGACTGTTATTTGTATCATATTGAATTAAATCATCATGATACTTGCTTGTAACAAAACATGGATTTAATGCCGAGGGGACGTCAGATTTATCGAATTGTTTATTCTTATCTCCCAGTCCTTCACAATTATTATTGCAGTAATTTTGTTATTTATGCTGCATATTGATAATTGTCTCAACTATGACATGAATTTCTTGTTTGTTGAGTTGAATATTGCCTACATCTTTTTCTTATTATTTTTTGCTTTGTTGGTTCTATTTTATTGGCTTGTGACGGCTTTGGGAGACACGTGGAAAGTTGTGGGTTGTTTGAATGTTGTTACTAGTCATCGCTAACTGACACAAGCCTAGAAAATATACCATCACTAATCATTGCTAATCGATACATGATTGGAAACATAAACTGACACGAGCCGGCGCTAACAGACATAATAAGTGACTTATAGTCCTTGCATTCTGGTGAAATTGTCATATTTGTCATTTTGGGAGTTGGTTCTATATACTTTTCTTCTACCAACATGGAAAATAATAAACTAATATTCTCGGCCGTTATTTTCAGTTGCTCTTTACCAAAGATGAAAGCCTCTTGATTGTGTGAATAGAAATTATACACAACATCCAAATTTTGCTGGTGCTGCTTACATTCCTTCATAGCAAATTTTCCTTCATCGAAGATGCTAAAAAATTCATAGAATGATGTTCTTTTATATAATTATGGTTGCTTTTTGTCATCTCTTTTTTATCTTTAAAAAGTTTTGTAATTTTGTGTAGTGCCTGAAGCCCACATCTATATGTTGTCTTTGATTTTGGGTCTTCTGCTATAGAGATATCCTTCTTTTAATTTGTTATTGATATTGCTTTTTTTCCTCGTGGAGGAGAATCCACAAAATCATCATCTTAACATGTAAAAAAACCAGTATCATTTTCATGCATTAATTACTTTACATGCAACAATATGGTATTAGTTTTGAGTGCAAATAGGTATTAGTTTTTTAAAATATTACGTTGTACTCGGTAATATGTAACATTTTTGTACACTGCTAGATATGATTCCAGTTAAAATTATGTATTTTTTTACATAATAAACATAGATATATAACAAAAGAGAGAATCTAGCCATTCTCCAACGGCTCACAAAAACAGATATGTAGCAATAGAGGCTACAGAATCTGGGAACAAAACACACACAACCAAATACAGTGCAAATCAACCATAAGCGCATATCTCCCTAAGGAAGAACAAGGCCCTAGTCAAACGGACCAGCGCTAGCCTCGCAACAATTCCAAGCAAGTCGCCAAAGCCTCTACTGCTCCACTGATCGGGTCTAAAAAATCAAGACAATATACAGGCCTATCCTGTAGAGACAACTGCAAAAGCCAATCTTCTCGATCCCTAAGCTCCGTCTATGGAATAACACTCCTAGAAGCAAAGGAGCCCAAAGTCAATCTATTTTGAACCAGTAAATCCAGGACCTGCACTACTAGCAACCAACACAAGAAATAAGAGGGGACGTGAAGGAAGCGAGGAGAATCCAGCACATATACTAGCAAAATAATCAACCAATTCCCGCCTGCGGAGTAGGCGGACTTGATATAACATCAAAGGTACTAGCCAACCTCTTGGAGCGGGAGCCATCAGATCCTTTAAATGGCCTATCACGAAAGGCTAGGAACACATCATTCCTCACCCTCCGGATGATGGTATGTAACAACCCGCATTCTACGCATCATAGGATCATAGAATATTTATTTCTTTCACATATGAAGTCGTATGGTCATGTAACTTTGGGAGACGACTGTTGGGGTCATTACCCATGTTCATTATTTTTGTCAATTTTTAAATGACCGTTTTGCCCCTAGCTGATCTTGTTTTGGCCATAACTTTTGATTGGATAGGAATTTTTACCTGAAACCACTTCCATTAGATTCGTTTGATGGTTTACTTTCCGTAGAGTGGTCATAATAGCCAAACGGACTTAACGTTTGGGAGATATGGCTGAAATAAGGTTTGGAAGGTGAAAAACTGTTTAACCGGGCCAAATAGGGTGATTAGTGGATAGGCCCATAACCCATTTCGGGATTAGGGTTATGGGGAGGCTGAAATGAGTTAGAGAAATCATCCCATTTTAGTTTTCTAGCCTCCACTTATCTACAAGAAACCCTAAAAATGGCCTCCAACCTCTAAATCACCTCCAAATCATCTTCTAATCAAGGATTAAGCTTAGCAACATCAAATCAAGGGAGATCTATACCAAATCAACATTGGAGTTGCTGTTTAGCATTGGGATTTGCATCAAATCAGAGATTTATTTTAGATCTTAGTTTATTTGTGGCTAAGGTGAGTGATTTGCATAGTTCCTCACTAATTATGGCTAATTAAGGGCAATTAGTGTTAATTAGCGAACTTAAACATGATAAAATTCTGGAAAAATGTTCATAAATTCTTAAATGATGTTTTAGACCTCTGATATGAATTTGGGTTAATTTGGTTAAGTTTTGCTAATCCTATCATTAGTTTCACCTAAACATGCTTAAGGGGAAATATGGGGTTTTGGGTATGTTTGATCCATTTTAACCTATCATATTGATGTTTTGATGTTTGTGGTTGATTATGCATGTTGCTATGACTGTATGATATGCTTTGTGATTGATTCCAATAGTTAGAATGGTCCGAAACGTCGTCGAATGGCGTAAAAAACTTGCTGGAAAAGTTTCAGGAAACAGTGCAGGTTTTCGGATCGAATCGGATATGGGGGCTCGGATCGGATAAGTTGAACTGGGCAAGGGATTCGATCGGATCGGAACTTGACACTTGAGAAACCTGGCAAAAAGGTGGCCATGCTAATCAAACTGGGATCGGATCGGCTAAAAGAGGGGGATCGGATCGGAGCATATGAAGAACGAGGGAGTTGATCGGAGCGGGAGCACGAACTGGATTGGCCTACGCCCCAGAATGCAACAGATGTAAGAAGTTTCTTGGGGTTAGTTGGGTATTATCGTAAGTTTATCCAGGACTTCTCTAAGATAGCAACACCGTTGACTCAATTGACTAAGAAGAATCAGTCCTTCGTCTGGGACGGAGTGTGTGAGAATGCATTCAAGAGTCTGAAAGAGAAGTTGACGCGTGCACCAGTATTAGTCATTCCTAAGGGGAATGAAGAGATGACGGTATACACGGATGTTTGTGGTACCGGACTAGGTGTTGTATTGATGCAAGGAGGTAGGGTTGTAGCTTATGCTAGTCGACAGTTAAAGCCGCATGAGAAGAAGTATCCTACCCATGATTTGGAATTAGCAACGATCGTGTTTGCGCTGAAGATGTGGAGACACTATCTCTTGGGAGAAAGATTTGAGTTGTTTACTGATCATAAATCGTTAAAGTATCTCTTCTCTCAGAAAGATCTTAATCTCCGTCAGCAGAGATGGTTAGAGTTCTTGGCTTCGTATGATTTTGATATTGCATACACACCTGGGAAGGGTAATGCGGTAGCCGATGCCTTGAGTAGGATACATGCCAGTTTAGGGGCAATGTTTCTTGAATGGAAGCAACTGGAGTATATCGCGGGGTTTGATTTTAGACCAAAGTGCGAATTGGATCCAGTCATGCTAGCTAGTTTGACGATCAAACCCACTTTGATAGAGCGGATTGGTTCCAGCCAGAGGGACGATCCTAATCTATTAGAAATCATCTCCAAGTTAGAGATGAACATCGATGGTGAGGAGATGAATTTGTATGGGCTTGATCGAGATGGATGGCTTAGAAAGAATGGAAGACTAGTTGTACCCAACGTGAATGGTTTGAGAGATGAAGTGCTTAGAGAATGTCATCACTCAAAACTGACTATACATCCCGGTGGTAATAAGATGTATCGAGACATGAAGCAGACTTACTACTGGGAGGGGATGAAAAGAGACGTTGGGAAGTTTATATCCAAATGCATGAATTGCCAGCTAGTTAAAGCCGAGCAAAAGAAGCCTAGTGGGTTGTTGCAACCATTAGAAATTTCCGGATGGAAATGGGAGCAAGTCTCGATGGATTTCATCGATGGTTTACCAAGGACTAGAACGGGATATGATAGCATTTGGGTAATTGTGGATCGATTAACTAAAATTGCAAGATTTATACCAGTCAAATCGACCAGAACGGCAGCCAAGTTGGCAGAATTGTATATGAAGTGGGTAGTGAGATTTCATGGAGTACCTAAAAGCATTGTGAGTGACCGAGACCTGTTGTTCACTAGTGGGTTTTGGAAGAGCTTACAAGAGGCTCTAGGGTCAGAATTACATCTCAGTACCGCATATCATCCTCCGACCGACGGTCAGACGGAGAGGGTGAATCGTATATTTGAAGATCTCTTGAGAGCTTGTATATTGGATTTTAGTGGATCATGGGATGACCATTTGCATCTAGTAGAGTTTGCATATAATAATAGCTACCAATCCAGTATCGGTATGGCTCCATATGAAGCTTTGTATGGAAGACCGTGCAACTCACCATCATGTTGGATAGAGACTGGCGAGAAGTTTATGCTTGGGCCAGATGTGGTGAGGGAAACTTCGGATAAGATTAAGATCATTCAACAACGAATGAAGGCTGCCCAAGATAGGCAGAAGAGTTATGCTGATAAGAGGAGAAGAGACTTAAAATTCTCCGTCGGTGACTTAGTGTTTATCAAGATTTCTCCGTTGAAGAGCGTGATACGATTTGGCAAAAGAGGCAAGTTGGCACCAAAATTTGTTGGCCCATTCCCTGTTCTTGAACTAGTCGGGAATTTGGCATATAGAGTTGACTTACCAGAGAAGATGGCGGGAGTTCACAACGTATTTCATGTTTCCCAACTAAGGAAGTTCGTTCACGACCCAGATATGACTATTTCACCTGATCAGTTAGAGGACTTCGAAGTAGAACCCGAGACGGTTGGGAACCGCAAGCCGATTTGTATTGTGGGGCACGATACGAAGCAACTTCGAAGGAAGGCGGTGAAGCTAGTCAAGGTTCAGTGGGGCGAGGACGAGAGTGACTGTACTTGGGAGACAGAGGAGAGCATTAGGAAGGCGTATCCAGAACTCTTTGCCTGGTAAGATCTACTTCGTAATTTAGTTATTCCGCATGCTAGGGTAGACTTATCTTGCTTGTTTTGCATGTTTGATTGTTGTTTTATGCTTGATAGGCATGCGGGACCCTTTGTGTGGTTTGATTAGGGAATTTCGGGGGCGAAATTTCTTAAGGGGGGGGGGGGGGGAGAATGTAACAACCCGCATTCTTCGCATCATAGGATCGTAGAATATTTATTTCTTTCACATATGAAGTCGTATGGTCATGTAACTTTGGGAGACGACAGTTGGGGTCATTACCCATGTTCATGATTTTTGTCGATTTTTAAATGACCATTTTGCCCCTAGCTGATCTTGTTTTGGCCATAACTTTTGATTGGAAAGGAATTTTGACCTGAAACCACTTCCATTAGATTCGTTTGATGGTTTACCTTTCCGTAGAGTGGTCATAATAGCCAAACGGACTTACTGTTTGGGAGATATGGCTGAAATAAGGTTTGGAAGGTGAAAAACTGCTTAACCGGGCCAAATAGGGTGATTAGTGAATAGGCCCATAACCCATTTCGGGATTAGGGTTATGGGGAGGCTGAAATGAGTTAGAGAATCATTCCATTTCAGTTTTCTAGCCTCCACTTATCTCCAAGAAACCCTAAAAATGGCCTCCAACCTCTAAATCACCTCCAAATCATCTTCTAATCAAGGATTAAGCTTAACAACATCAAATCAAGGGAGATCTACACCAAATCAACATTGGAGTTGCTGTTTAGCATTGGGATTTGCATCAAATCAGTGATTTATTTTAGATCTTAGTTTATTTGTGGCTAAGGTGAGTGATTTGCATAGTTCCTCACTAATTATGGTTAATTAAGGGCAATTAGTGTTAATTAGCGAACTTAAACATGATAAAATTCTGGAAAAATGTTCATAAATTATTAAATGATGTTTTAGACCTCTGATATGAATTTGGGTTAATTTGGTTAAGTTTTGCTAATCCTATCATTAGTTTCACCTAAACATGCTTAAGGGGAAATATGGGGTTTTGGGTATGTTTGATCCATTTTAACCTATCATATTGATGTTTTGATGTTTGTGGTTGATTATGCATGTTGCTATGACTGTATGATATGCTTTGTGATTGATTTCAATAGTTAGAATGATCGGAAACATCGTCGAATGGCGTAAAACACTTGCTGGAAAAGTTTCAGGAAACAGTGCAGGTTTTCGGATCGGATCGGATAAGTTGAACTGGGCAAGGGATTCGATCGGATCGGAACTTGACACTTGAGAAACCTGGCAAAAAGGAAGGCCATGCTAATCAAACTGGGATCGGATCGGCTAAAAGAGGGGGATCGGATCGGAGCATATGAAGAACGAGGGAGCTGATCGGAGCGGGAGCACGAACTGGATGGGATATGGCAACCCGACCCGACCCGAAGTGGGACACCCGATCCGAACCGACGCAATGTAGTGAACCCGAACCGAACCGTACCAGAGGAGGACCATGAACCGACGCAACGTAGTGAACCCGACTCAAACCGATGGCTTGAAGGGAATCCGACCCGACCCAGTATTGGTCAATAACCCGAGATGCAAAGGTAGTCCAATATGGGAAGTTAGAGCTCAGGGTCCAGTTGGGAACCGATGAGTTCACTTCATGATGGGACTTTGCTGCGGGACGTGTGCTAAGGAGTTGTCAACGTTCATAACTTCGATTCACCACTAAAAATGGATGATGGGCTACTTATCAGTGCAGTAGAGTCATTATGACTCGAGGGGCAAGGTGATGGTAGCAAGACTACGTTATCAGTGCAGTAGAGTCATTACGACTCGAGGGGCAAAGTGATGCGTAGTAAGACTATGAGCCAGCGCAGATGGGGTGAATAACTCCATGGGGCAAGTGGACATAGTAAAGGATTGGTAAGACTATGAGCCAGCGCAGATGGGGTGAATAACTCCATGGGGCAAGTGGACATAGTAAATGATTGGTAAGGCTATGAGCCAGCGCAGATGGGGTGAATAACTCCATGGAGCAAGTGGACATAGCGAAGGATTAGTGGCTACGTTATCAGTGCAGTGAAGCCATTTATGACTTCATGGGGCAAAGTGATCGTAGCAAGGTATGTTGGGTGATCGAAGTGGTGAATATCGTATGCTTTACGCACTGAGTGAGAGATGTGAGGATGGATGCTATGTTTGATTGTTTGTCATCACTATGACATGCACACCCCCACCTCCGTATCTTTACACCATTTGATATGGCACCTTAGAGTGTTGTACAGTATGTAGTGCTAACTCTTTGGTTGCAGGTTCAGGTTCAGGTATGTTTCTAGTCTACCTGTTATTGTTCTGTTTAGATGATTATCGCTCATACCAGGCTTTATGTCTGACCCAGAGTTTTATGTCTCCTCTTATTACTCTGGGTGCTCACACGAGCAGACTAGAGACAGGTTAGCTGGTGATGCGCGAGTAGCTGATTCGGAGGCGAGCAGGAGGCTTCCACGTATGATATATAGATATTCTCCCTGTGTCGTTGGTGGTCGCTACTTGGGCATTAGTAGTGTGCCTCCTTTATCTTGCTTTTGCTTTGAGACAGTTTGAAATGTTGTAATAATGTTTAACTTTGGATCATAAGCTGTACTTACATTTTCCGCTGCTATGTTAGTTGTTTCAGCTTATGCACTGTCTCACCTGTTTTATGTCAAGTATGTTATTATTATATTTTATCCTATGTGCTGTGAGACATTCTACAGGTTCTTTGTTAGTTCATTTCCTTCTTCCCTTTCCTTCTGACGACCTGTTCCGTGCCAACTGGACATGTGTACAGCGCACCTTTGGAGTAAATGTCGGTTGGTGCGGGGCGGGCCGTCACATGGTAGGAGGATCCATAGGATACTTTTCAAAAATTGCCTTATTCCACGAGTACCAGATATGCCAGCAAATAAGAAAAGGAACCAGACGAAAAAGGATAGCTAGTATAGATTTTCATGAGATGTCGACCCACCAATATCTCAGTAAATCTACAAGGGAAGTGACATTACATCGGAGACCAACAAAGTTCCCGAAGAAATCCCAGATAGATCTAGCATAAGAGCCTTGGTAAAAACAAGTGGGCACTGGATTCCAAATCTCCAGCACTATAGCATCTGCAACGGGATACGAAAGAAATGCCAATCCTTTAGAGGTTCTCGTCTAGCGGTAATCCTTCGTGAAGGGTTTTTCACATAAATAGAGAGACTTTCGGAGGTGATCGGACTTCCCAAATGAAAGAAAAAAAAGGAGCCTTGGAGTTAGGGTCCCCGCCGAACTCCACGCTTTCCTAATCAAGAAAGGACTGTCGTCCCACCCTGATCCACCTTCATGTGAGTCAGAGAAGGACTTCACGCATTGCTTCTGTTTCCACGTCCCACTGGCATAGGACGGGACTCCGGTGTATTTCGCACCCATAAGCCTATGGCAGTTCACATGAAAAAACGTCACCCAGAGTGAATCTTTCGCTCCAAACTGTGCCCAGAACTTGCAAGCAAAGGAAGTACAGATATCCTTAGGATTTCGAAGGCCCAGGCCTCCCTCAATTTTGGGATGACAAACGATGTCCTAAGAAATCAAATGGTGACAATTAGCATTGTCCTTTTATCCCCAGAGAAAGGACGATGTCAAAGAACGATAAGCGTAGAAAAAAGAGGACGTTGGAGTCATATCAGCAAAGACATGCAATTCTATAGAGTCGAGAATAAACTTTATAAGAGCCATTCTACCTGCTTGAGAAAGGAGAGTCGCGTTCCAATGAATAATCTTACCCTTGGCTTTGTTAATCAGGGGATCAAAAATAGCGTCAAGCTTCCTCCCTCGGTACATGACAATACCGAGGTAAGACAAGGGAAGGGAGGCTTCCTTGAAACCGGTGAAGGTTTCGATCTAGAAGACCTAACTTGAGACAAGTCTTTCATAGGAATAAAGAAACTTTTAGCATAATTAACGAGTTGGCCCAAACACCTCTCGCACTGCTGAATGAGGCTAAGAAGACGGCATACGGAGCGACGGTTACCATTAATAAAAATGATAATGTCTTCCGCAAAAGATAAGGAAGAAATGAGAGGACAACATAGGTGAATGTCGAACCTCTGAATCTGACCCGCAATCGTTAGTGAATGCAATCCATGCACGGAGGCCTTGGTGGTGATGATGAATAAATTGGGGAAAGAGGGTCTCCCTGACGTACACCCGTTCCCGCCTTGAAATACCGTTAGCCAACCTGTTAATGACAACAGAAAAACCAACAGTTGGAAATGAGCCTCTATACAATACCGATAAAGGGTTCCAAGAAGCAGAAAGCCCTTAGAATTTTAATGACGAAAAACCAACACATACGATCATAAGCCTTAGCCTTATCCATCTTTACGACCACATTAGAGCCTCTTACCTTACGATTAATCTGAGAAACCATCTCCAGGGCTAAAAGAATGTTATCCATGATCAATCGTCCTTTAACAAATCCAGCCTGAGAAGAGGAAATAATATGATCTAGAAATGGTGTTGGTCCAGATGATAGCACCATAGAGATAACCTTGTTAGAGAAGGACCAAACTAGTGGAAGTCCATCCCTAAGGGAGTTCTCCACTAGAGAAGAAAAAATGAATGGCTAGACAAAAATCCGCCTGAATGATTGGCCAAACACTCCTGAAAAGACTCCATTGAAACCGTCAGGCCTAGTCGCACTATCCTTACAAAGTGCAAAAACGGAAGCTCGAATTTCTTCCGAAGAAGGAGGGCTGGAAAGATCAACACAATTTGAAGGAAGGACCAACCTGGGGATAAAATCTAGAAGGGATGGGTTAGAGAAGGACACAGAGCGAGAACCAAGAAAAGTTTGGAAGTGAAACAAAATAGTCTCTTTGACTTCCTCTGGAGTGGAAGCCAAAGTGAGATCTGGGCGCAAAATATGATGAATCGATAGGGGGTTATTCTTCTTATGAATAGAGGAGTGGAAGAATTTAGGGTTCGTAACCCATTTGAAATACACTTGAGCCTTGATTTCTAGTGAAGGTAGTCGATCTCAATATAGAGCTCCAAAAAAAAGGCTAGCTGTGCAAGCACCTAGCCTACTTGTTAGCAGAAGAAGGATCCTCATCAAAAGATGATTCTGCTAAAATAAGAATCTCTTTGGCCGCCTGAACACGGTCGAAGATATTCTTAAAAACCTGCATGTTCCAAGCCTTTAGGCAGGCCTTGAGATGCTTCAGTTTAAGAGAAACACAATAAAAGGAAGCCAAGAATAGGGAAGTTCCAGGAATTTTCCACCATACGATGGAACGTGTGGTGGGATCTCCACATACTCTAGAACCGAAAAGTAGAAGGACTAGAAGGGGCAAATTGAGAGCATCGTTGAATCATTGGAGCATGATCCGAGAAGGTACAGTGCAGATGGGATAAAAAATGAGAAGGGAAGGTCGAACCAACCTTCCGATCCGGAGACTCTGTCAAGTCTAGAGAAAATACAGTTAGGCCCTTCCTGGTTATTACACCAAGTAAAGCCGAACAGATGAAAGAAACCTCCGAAAGACCAAAGCTGATGATGAAGGAGTTGAAATCTGTAGCTGCCGCCCGAGTAATAGAGAAGCCACCACGCTTCTCAGCTTGGCAGGCGACTATGTTGAAGTTGCCGCCTAAAAATGAGAAAATATAACCCAAATCGGAAACTAAGAGGATGTCAGACCAAAGGGCCAACCTCTCTATCCAATCACACTTAGTGTAAACCACCGAAAAAAGAAAGGAGGAGGAGAAAGAAGAAAACGAACAAGCCACAGAGAGGAGCTGAATGGAATCGAAAACAGGGCGGACCACGATGTCTTTGGACCATAGGATCCAAATCTTCTCAGAGGCATTGGCTAAGGCACCCTTGAAGCCAAGGGAAAGAACCGACTTGGAGAACTCCTTCGATTTGGAGAATAGGTTTTTGATGACAATATACTTATTTCAATATTAGTTGATTATAGAATATATACTGACATTTCTATCTAGAATATATATACACGCATATATGCAGGATTTGTATACAGGAATTAAGACTGAAGACTGTACAGTTTTAGAGTTTGAAAGATTCAAGAGATTCAGAATTTAGAAAGGATTCAAGACTTATGAGTAATCAAGAAATCAAGAGTTCAAGAGTTTATGATAAATATAGTAATAGTGTCTAGTTTATGTAAGAATCTGAATAGCACTCCAGGTTCAAGTTCAAGTTCAAATTCAAATTATGTTTTTCAAATTCTGGTTTCCAAATTTCAAATTCTATTTTCAAATTCTATTTCAAATTCTAATTAAGTTTTCCTATTTTACTTTTGATTTTAAAATTAAGTGTTAAAGATTATAAGTTTATATATATATATATATATTTATAGTTATATACTTTTATACTTATATTTATATAGTTTTAAACTTTATAATTTTATAAATATGACTATATAGTTTATATTTATGATTTTCTACCTTATAATACATATTTATATCACCATGTTTTAATTCAAGGATTTCCAGAATTATATATATAGTAAAACACTGTAAAAATATTCAAAATTCAATTTTGTGAAGACATATGTCGACATACATATGTGATGATGTCGACATAAAACCGTCATATTTTCAATTTTGAAAGGAAGTGTCATTTTACCATTTGTAACGTTCCAGAAGCGTTGTAATCTTTTAAATCTTATAAATAGGGATTGATTTCGAATTTTTTAACCATTATTCTTCTCCATCTTCATCCTCTTTCATTACACCATTATTATATCATACTTTTACGATTTCTACACTTATACTCTACCGATTTCAAGTCTAATTATATAAAACTTCTTCTCTTCTAACTCTCTACTCATTACTCTCTGAATCGAAGTGCTATTGAAGAGTTGTAGGACTGTTGTAATAATTTGAGATAGTTTTAGGATAGTCTTGGAAATAGTGTGTTCCTTGTTGCCGTGAAATCAAGGAAGGAAACGGTGGTAACCTTGTAGCCGGGGAAATCAAGGGTGGTAGTGGAAACGATGGTAACCTTGTGGTCGTTAAATCAAGGGTGTTGTACTTGGATATTGATATAGTAAAAAAAACTTTGTGCAATCCAGCGTTGCGTGGGACTGGATGTAGGAGTAATCCGAACCATTATAAAATCCAGTGTGTTTTTTCCTTTTCTGCATTTTATTTTTGTTTATTTCTGTATTTGTGTTTGATTCTGTGTATGTGATTATCTCAATAGTGCTTGATTTATATCGTAGATCATATTAGTTTTAGATTTCTTGAAAACACTATTTACCCCCCTCCCCTCTAGTGTTAGTCTTGCCTTAACGATCCATTCCGCAATCCCTAACAATTGGTATCAGAGCAAGGTCTTTCAAAAAGTTCATAATCTGATTTTTGAAAATTTTAAAATGGCAACCAACACTAGTAATAATGATAGTTCTTTTGTAGAGGGTCAGTCTACTGTTAGACCACCACTGTTTAACGGTAGTAATTATTTATATTGGGCATGTAGAATGAAAATTTATTTATAATCAGTAGGATTAGACACATGGAATATCACAAATACTGAATATGTAGAACCCACAACTAATTTTGTACAATGGACTAATGAACAAAGGGTTGTTGCACAAAGCAATTCTAAAGCCATGAAAATGTTGTTTTGTTCATTAGATAGGAATGAATTTAATAGAGTGTCAGTTTGTAAATTTGCACATGAAATTTGGAGAACTTAACAAGTTACTTATGAAGGAACCAGTAAAGTTAAACAAAGAAAGATATCAGTGTTAATTAATTAGTTTGAGTTATTCAAAATGAACGAGAATGAATCTATCTCCGATATGCATTGCAGATTTCAAGAGATAGTGCATTCATTAACATCATTTGGAAAAACTTATTCCGAAGAAGACCTAGTCGGAAAAATAATGAGTTCATTAACTTTAGAATGGGATCAGAAAACATTGGCAATTAAAGAAGCACATAATGTCAGTGAAATGAGGATTGAGGAGTTAATCGGATATGTGATGTCTTTTGAAGTCCGATTACAGAAAAGAAAGGAAAACAAGCCAACTGAAAAGAAATTCATAGCATTTAAAGCAACAACAAATGATTCTGACTTGAATAGTGAAAATGATGAAGAAACAGCCTTAAGGACAAGACATTTCAGAAAATTTCTGAGATACAGAAGAAAAAATAATTTTCAAAATAATAACCATGGAAGTTCAGGAAGAAATGATGGTCGATGTTATAACTGCAATAAACCAGGTCATATGAAGAGAATGTGTCCGTATCCAGATAAATCGATTCAACAAACAGACAATAACAATTCATCAAAGAAGAAAAAGAGATCATACCAGCAACTTTAGACGATTCAAACTCATCTTAAAGTGATGAAGAGCCAAAAACCGGAAACTCAAACATGTGCTTTAAGGCAATTCAGAATTCAGAAAATTTTGAAGAAAAAGATCGAAAACCGGGTATGTCTTAATAAAATTTTAAAATTCTTGGTTGAATGGATGTTTTGTTTTTGAAATTTAAACTTTAAAATTCAAACTTGAAATTTAAAATTCAAAATTCAATTTTAAAATTCAAAACAATTAAATAATAATTAATAAAATAATAAAATAGATTTGGGATGTTTGCTAGGATTAGTATTATTTCAGAAAACAATCAAACCTAAAATAAAAATCGATAATTTAAAACCAAAAGTCACAAAAACCATATGTCCCTTGAAATTGAACATATATGTGGACACACATATGTTTGTATGTCGACATATCAGCCTGTAATTTGAAATTCAAGTTTTGAATTTCAAAGGTTTAAACTTTCAAACTTCCCTCCAACTTTTCACCAACTCCCAAGGTCTGAAAATGTTTTATTTGATTTCTGAAAAGTTGTGCCTATTCAATTCACATCCATTAAATTTCTATATATACATCTATTCTCTCTACTTCTCATTCACAATTCAAACTATATTATTCATATACATACTCTTCAAAACAAACAATTCAATGGCTTCCTCAAGTTCATCTCAGAAATTGAAGTTAACCAAAACCATCAAAGGTTATCTTCATAATGATAGAGAAGCTATCAAAACCTATGTTAACTATTTAGCAAACGCTAAAGTCAATACGGGTGCTTTCGCCGTCTTTGGAGACTTTCCATCCTATGATCTTATCTCTCTCTTTAATCACAATAAAGTCTTGAGCTTATTTTACTCTCGAGATAATGATGAACTGTGTTACGCGAAGCTTGTCAAGACAATCTATGCGAATCTTAATCGCGGATTTTTCAAATGCAATGAAGACCAAATTTGGAGTAGCGTCAAAGGTACGCAAATTATTCTAGATTGCGAAATCTTGGGCAATATCTTAAATTGTAGAAGCACTGGTTCGGATTTTTCGGATTTCAAAATTGATGAAACCAAATAAGAGACTTATCACGACATATTTGAAAGCGATGCTCACATGGAATTCAAGAATTGTTGTTTTAGCCCAAAAACAAGAATCATAAACCTTCTCCTTCAACATACCATCACTCCTCATTCCGGAAATTTTAACAACCCAACTCTTAATGTCCAAAAAGCACTCTTTGCTATTATTAATG
Organism: Allium sativum; assembly: GCA_030737875.1. NCBI lineage: Eukaryota > Viridiplantae > Streptophyta > Magnoliopsida > Asparagales > Amaryllidaceae > Allium > Allium sativum. Next base: position 231,748,420 of record CM060924.1, on the reverse strand, counting down.
GATATAACATCAATTGGGTCAACATGATCTTAAGAGAGTTCAAGCCCATAGAAACTTCATCTAGAGAAAACACTCTTTACTATGGAGTTTATATCACTCGTATTTTCAAATATTTCGGAGTTGATCTTCATGGAGAAGAATTTAAGCCAAGAAAGGTGTTTGATTCCACAAACATACACCTTATGCAAATTCCACTCGCTTTCAAACCTTATGGGACATTCGAAGATAAACAAGCTCGAATACAACAAGAACAAGAGCCTAAGGAAATCGAAGAAGAAGAAACTTCTTTAGAAAGTGTTGAGTGTCCAATCAACACTAGAACCATTTCCAGAGAGATTATTGTTCAAAATCAAGTGAAGATAGTCAACAATCAAAAGAAGCTCATATTTTTTCAAAATGACTAAGTTCATGAGCAAGATAGGAAGAAAGCTTGGAATTTCATCTTCCTCCTCCACATCCGTTGAAAACTAGCCTATCTAGTTTAATTTATCTTTTGTATTTGCTTGTATTTGCTATCGAATCTCGTATTTAGTGTGTCTTAATTAGTTAGATGTATTTGCTTTTTATGAAGTAATATTTATGTCATAATCATCTTTAAGGTACTGTAAAAACTTTAGAATTAAATATAATATAATATAAGAACAAAAGATTCAAAATTTGAAAAATTACAATTTTTTTTATAAGTATGTCGACATATATATTTGCCTATGTCAACATATAATAACAGCCAGAATTTCAAAACTTTTCAAAATTTAAAATTAAATAACTAACTCATGTCCATTCAAATCCAACGAATTTCAGACCCTATTTAAGCCTACTTCTTCCAGAAAAAATCATTATTTCATTTCTCCTTCTTCTTTATTCAATTCTTATCAAAACTATGGCTAAATCATAATATAAGTGAAAATCTTGAAGAAACATTGAATTCCTTTAATAAAATCCTCTCTATAATACTAAGAAACCAACGTCATCTTGAATTAAGCCAAATGAATATGTTTGAACAACAACAGAAGCATTTTGATGCCATCCATTGGCTAATCTCTTCTTTTTTCAGAGATGAAGATAACAATCTCGCTAAGGCACCACCAACAAAAGAAGATGAAGATTGGGAGGTCATCAAGGCGGATCCTACCTTTGGAGAAGATGATTGGGAAGAAGTCCCAAGAAACGTTTGATTGTTTGGTATGATTGGTTTGATTTGTTTCGATTTGTTTGATTTAAAAACCTGTATATATTAAAACATATGTAAATTAATACTTGGATTGGAATGTTTGAATTAATTTGTGAATATGACTTAAAACATGTGTAATTACGATATTTGGATTGGTTTATTTATATACTTAGTATTGATTATTGCATTTAGGGGGAGTACTTTATGATTATAGGATATATATATATAGGTTTAGGATTCAGGGGGAGTACTTCACTTTAGCATAGGAATTATTTAGATCGTTACAAGATTTAGAGGGAGTATCTTTTAGAATTTCTTTTTGATAATGCCAAAGGGGGAGAAACTATAAAACATAGACATAGTTTAAGTAGAATATATAGAATTCATATTGACATGGGGAGTATTAGAAGGATCAGCATCAACAGGTATGAATATTTTATAAACTAAGGTTGTCATCATAAAAAAAGGGGAGATTGTAGGAGAATGGAGTTTTGATGACAACCTTATTTCAATATTAATTGATTATAAAATATATAATAACATTTCTATCTAGAATATATATATATATATATATACATATATATGCAGGATTTGTATATAGGAATTAATACTGAATACTGTACAGTTTTAGAGTTTGAAAGATTCAAGAGATTCAGAATTCAGAGAAGATTCAAGACTCATGAGTAATCAAGAAATCAAGAGTTCAAGATAAATATAGTAATAGAGTCTAGTTTATGTAAGACTCTGAATAGCACTCTAGGTTCAAGTTCAAATCCAAATTCTGGTTTCCAAATTTGAAATTCTATTTCAAACTCTGATTAAGTTTTTCTATTTTAATATTGATTTTAAACTTAAGTTTTAAAGATTATAAGTTTATATATATATTTATAGTTATATATTTTTATACTTATATATTTATATAGTTTTAAACTTTATAATTTTATAAATATGATTATATAGTTTATATTTATGATTTCATATGATTTTCTACTTTATAATACTATTTATATCACTGTGTTTTAATTCACTTTAAGAATATTCAAATTTCAATTTTGCAAAGACATATGTCGACATACATATGTGATGATGTCGACATATAACCGTCATATTTTCAATTTTGAAAGGAAGTGTCTTTTCACCATTGTAACGTTCCAAAAGCATTGCAACCTTTCAAATCTTATAAATAAGGGTTGATTTGGAATTTTTTAACCATTCTTCTTCTCCATCTTCATCCCCTTTCATTACACCATTATTATATCATATTTTTATGATTTCTGCACTTATACTCTGCCGATTTCAAGTCTAATTATATAAAACTTCTTCTTTTCTCACTCATTACTCATTACTCTCTGAATCAAAGTGCTATTGAAGAGTTATAGGACTGTTGTAATCATTTGGGATAGTCTTGGAAACGGTGTGTTACTTGTAATCGTGAAATCAAGGAAGGAAACCGTGGTAACCTTGTAGCCAGGGAAATCAAGGGTGGTAGTGGAAACGGTGGTAACCTTGTGGTCGTGAAATCAAGGGTGTTGTACTTGGATATTGATATAGTAATAAAATTTTGCGCAATCCAGCATTACGTGAGACTGGACGTAGGAGTAATCCGAACTAGTATAAAATCCAATGTGTTCTTTCCTTTTCTGAATTTTATTTTTGTTTATTTCTGTATTTGTGTTTGATTCTATGTCTGTGATTTTCTCTGTGGTGTTCGATTCATATCATAAACCATATTAGTTTTAGATTTTCTTAAATTTCTTGAAAACACTGTTCCCCTCCCTCATGTGTTAGTCTTGCCTTAATGATCCATTCCACATTCCCTAATACTTCGGACCCATAAAAGGCTCCATAAGCACCACAAAACAAACAGAATGCTTCTTAACAATGCGTTTTAGCGTAGCCATAGACAAATCGTTACATATACCATGAACGTTCCAGAACAAGAAATTCGCCATCCAATGGAATGTAGTAGACGACCATAAGCAACTGAAAACAGAAATACCCCAAGAGGGAGGGAACACTACAACACAACTCAGATTAGATGAAGTGTATGTCGAGTAGATCTCACGATATGCTCAGACGTCTCTATAGAGCGTGTGTGAATGGTGCAAGGAGTGAGAGGAGACCATCTTAGTTTTTGACGCGAAGAGCAACAGAGAGGGAAGAAGAGCGAACAATCGCCTTATAGAACTCGAGGAACTCTAAAGAGTCCCCTAAAATCTGATCTGGTGATGAAGAAAACAAAGCACCAGAATGCGACGGACATGAATTCTTAATAAGGCAGGATATCAATCGTTAACGATCGCTATCTCGTCCTTACTAAGAAAGGGAAGTGAGACAGAAGCAGACGACGCGAGACATGCAATGGAAGGTGTTGGACACAACGGGATGACAGAAACACTAAAGGAAGGTAAAATGCAAGGTCGCTCAATGGTCGCAACACCATTTCCTGTGTGATCTTTACTAATACCGAGTTGTCATCGGGTTGACAAACCTGCATGAAAGGAAAAGGCCAACAACCGAGACTCCGACGGTCATCATATGGTAAAGCCAACATTGGGCGGCAACCTCCCAGGTAGCTCGTATAGAGGTCCAAAACAGGGAACGCTATACATCTACAACTAGGAGGCCATCGTTCCTATGTAGGCCACACATAATATAACTACAAAAAAAGGCAGCATAAGCCCGAAAAATACGAGTCACAAATGGCACAGAGCTTGCCTCGCTGGGACTCGACAAGTCTACTATCACCGTGTCCAACAAAACTACCACCGAAAATCCCACGTTATCGCAGTAAAAAAACTCAACCAGAGTGCAAACCACAAAAGTAACCACATGCCTGCAGTAACGAACCAAAATAAAAAAAAAACTAGGTTGCCTAAATGAAGCACAATCCAGGCTACAATCTGGTTAGATCCAAAAAAACCCGCCCAAATAGACAACCAAGAGGTCGAAGAAGGAACTAAAGTTCCCAAATGACCCACAAGTGAAGAAAGATACAAAGAAGAACCAGTAAATAAGGAAAGGAAAGTGTTTGGCAACACTTTCCCAATGCAAGATACAAAAGGAAAGACCACAACTAAGCTACCATCAACCAAAATAGTACAAAAAAAAAGAATGCCCTGCCTACCTGGAGAGAGAGCCAACTTCCCCAAAGCATCTGTTACCCACTACAACAGTCACCTGATGATCCATGGAGCCTTTCTCCATCACCTCGCTAATAGCTAAGTACATTGGCTAAGAAGGAATAGGCTCGATGACCAAAAGCTGTCGAACACCCACATCGAAAGCACCAAAAGGACCCCGAGTATCACACACCGCTGCCTCGCCAAATGCGATAAATTTTGGATACATACTATTGCATACCAACACTGAAGCAAGGTAGTGAATCCTGTGATAAACCAAGGCACCATGCTTCGAGCCTAAAGGGAGAACCTTAGGCACTAACTGAAATGGAGAAGCCGAAAAAAACCAAGGGAAAAGCACCAAAAACTGCTGTAGTGCTAGTAAAAGCCAAAGACGCAACACTTACCCCGTTCTGGAAACAGAACAAATCTAAAGCAGATGGAAATTGAACGTCCACCTCCTCAACTAATGATGACTCTTCAGCAAGAGTAGCGAAACAATTTGATAAACAAACAGGAGCAGGCGCACACGGAGGACTAATACCATCCTCAACATAATAAACCTCCAAGGAGGAAGAAGGAGCCACCTTCTTAACCTTCTTCGGACGCTGGCGGTGCCGAAGACGATTCGATGGAGGATCTCTTCCCCCTAGTGACAACTAAGACGATGCACAAGGAATGATTGGAGGTAGCCTTTGTGGAATGAAATGGATTGGAGGCTCACTTCCCCTTCTCCATTCTCCTCCCCGAAAAGGTTGTCACCAGCACCTATGCAAACCGACACACCACAACAAATAGGCCCAACCAGAAAAGCATCTAAGGACACAAGGCCATCAGATATTTGCTTCTGAAAGAAACAACTTTGGCAAAAAAGGGGTGATGAAATCCCTGTTGCCAAAAGTAAAATCCGAGAACCCGCCACTTGCCAATCTTCCCAAGAATGACTTGAAGCGGAACCAAGCCTTCCGAATAATCAGGTAAAATTTCCAAGAAACAGCCATCAACAAGAAAGAAATGTTTTCTCAAAAGAATCGTGACTGACTCCAAGGAGTGAAGCCAAATCTAAATCCAAGCTGCACCAAAAAATGCCACTGATGGCGGTTCCATAGACACCGCCAAAAGTGCGGCTACAATCAAGCCCAATTTGGGACAATTCCGAAGAAATGACCCTTTTAAGACGAAGAAAAAATTGCCAAAGCTCATGAAAAAACCCTAGATCCAGAAATAGGGAACAATAGAGAAGTAAACAGCCCCAAAGATTGAAATTATGAGAGAAAGAGCGAAGAGACAAAATCGCATGAGAACTTAGATAATGGCTGCCATTAAATTAACCATTGATATTTTTTATGTTGTTTGCGACCAGTTAAAATAATTTATGCCTATAAATATGCAAAAAAGTTATCAACACAATCTTTTTGTATAATTTAGTTTTTACATATAACAACGTTGTATTAGTTTTGAGTTCAATAGTTATCAGTTTTCTGTGTACAAGTAGGTATATACTAGTAGGTATCAAATTTTCTTGGGATGTAATATTAGTTTAAAAATAATAATAAAATAGTCTAATGTGTTTAGGTATATGATATCAGTTTTGTATATGATATGGTATCAATTTCAATAAGATAATTGAACATTCTAATATTTTCAAGTGTATGGTATCAGTTTTATATGTGATATGGTATCAGTTTCATTAAAATTGAAACGCACTCTAATATGTTCAGGTTTATGGTATTAGTTTTGTATGTGATGTGGTATCAACATTCAAATATATTTAGGTGTATGGTATCAGTTTTTTATGTGATGTGGTATCAACATTCTAACATGTTCAGATGTATGGTATCAGTATTGTATGTGATATGGTATTAGTTTCAATAAAATAATAAAACATTCTAGTATGTTTAGGTATACGGTATCAGTTTTTATTTTACAAGAGTATCAGTTTTCCTTATAAAACATTCTATGTATCATTTTTCCTTATATTAAATATGAAGCATTAATAATTTTTATACCATAAGAGTATTATCCTTGTTCCTAATTATATTGAAACAATATCCTTCAAAGCCTCAAAGATTTAATTTCACCCAAACAAACTATATTTATCATTTCTACATTACGGAATATATATAAAAATGATACTATTTACGATATTACCGAATTTGTTTGCTTGTCTTCAGGTTCTTAATTTCCAATTTGTGTTCCTTTTTTTTGCTTTTTGTTGTTCAATATTTTTGATACTGGTAAATTAATAGTGTTAGTTTTTTAAATGGATATTTGTTTCAAGGACACATTTTAGAAAAAAATTAGATCTAAGGACAAACAAATTTTGCTACCTAAATCAAGGACAATTTTCATGTTTTAATTGGAAAAAATCCAACTATTTTAAACTAGGGACACACATTGACATTTCACAAATATAAAAATTAATACAAAAATATTTTTCTATGATTATAATTTTAAGAATTAATTAAAAAATAATTTTTATTTTGTAAATATGGATAAAATGAATATAAGAAAATTCAAAATGAAAAGCTAAATGAATATAGATTCGCTTTTTACGTATAGCTTTTTAGGTGTAAACGACATTAGCTGTACAACGATTTGGTTTTGTGTTTAGCTAATATAAAATAAAGTTATATCTTTAAGTTATAAAACTATATTCATTTAAGATGACTTAGTTCTGTGAAATGTTGATGTGCATCCTCGATTTAAAATGGTTGGATCTTTCTCCAAGAAGATTGTCATTCACATAAATAAGGGAAGTTAAAAAAAACAACTCACTTCTTTAAACAAATATCCGTTAACAATAAAAATAAGGTAATTATTTTATCTATCCACGGTTTCGATCAGTTAATCCACATATAAGTTAATCCACAGAATCACTACTAGAATGGATTGTTATTCCGATGTCCACTTTCCAACGGCTGCCAACGGTTTTTTGGAAGCCGTTATAAACCGTTGGGACAATGTCCATCGGCGGCCATTGGAAGTTGTTGAAAAATTACGTGATATTGCCTGCTCCAGCCAACCGATAGCTTCATTCCTCCTTCTCCACCAATTATTCATCTCCTCCAACAATTCCTCTCCTTCCAAATTTGCTGCCAAAGCTTCCTCCATCACTCCAACCTCTTTGGGCGCCATCTACGAGCTTCTCCAACTCATCTCCACCCTTCTCGTTCTCCAAATTAGGTAATTTCATGAAACCTAATTTTTAGGGTTTAATTGATTTTGGTTTTAATTTGTAATTTGCTTAATTCCTACTTGTTTGTATATGTATATTACATCATGTTACCCTCTAATTGCTATTATTGTCACAATAATGATCAAATTGTTTAGGGTTTAATTGTGTTTGTTTAGGTAACTTTAGTTACCGAATGTTATATGTGTGTGATAGTGTTTGCTAATAATATAATTTATGCAAACACGAAGATTATATTATGTTGACAAACACGAAGTAAATTATAAAAATGTATAAATTTATGCAAACATGAAGTAAAATACAAAAATATATACACATGTACTAAAACAGTAAAATTTACAAATTGTATATTTAAATTGTCAAAAATTAGGTTTTGACAATTTTTGACAATTTTCAACATTTGTCATATTCATCTGATACAACATTTGTCATATTTGTCCTTTTATTGGACAAGTTACAAACACTATAAAGTAATTATATTTCGTAGATTATATCACTTTAAACGGTTCACAAAATTTCGACTACACACTACAACAAAAACACCATATTACAACTTTAATTTTACAACGGTGGTAAAAGCACCGTTGTAATAAATGTTTTTTACAACTTTTATTCAAGAAAAGTTGTAATAAACTTATTTTTAACAACTATGTTATTTTGACAGTTGTAATAAAATCCTATCACAACTTTTATTTTTTGACTGTTGTAATATATGACTATATTTTAATATAATTAATTAACAACTAATAATTAATATTTAATACATTTATATTGATTATTTATAATTAATAACAAATAATTACTATAGATAATCAATTAGGAAGTAATGAAGTAATAGTTATTAAGAAGTAATATTACTATTTAATAATAATAAATAATAGTTAATTTGAAAACATGCAATAAATAATATTAATAATAAAGTAATAATTTGAAATTAAAATTTTAGACTTACTAATAAGAAGTGATAAATAATTATTAAGAAGTAATATTTGTTAATTAAAAAATAATATTTAATATTGTAACAAAAAATTTCAAGCTACTTTTATATATTTTAATACAATTTTTCAAAAAAAATAAAGAAAAGGAAAATCATAAAATTAATTAATTTTTATATATCATTTAACTTACCATATTAAATGGCTTTCAAAACAATATATCTGCATAACAGCATTTAATTAACTTATCATACTAAACCCCTTTCAAAACAATTTCACCAAATCTCAAATTTTTTTGCACCGTTGAAAATTTTGGCCCCAACTCCAAAAAATGTCCGCTCCCACCTATTCAAATTTCAAAACTTTTCATCTGCTATTGTTGAAAATTTGGCTCCAACCCAATAAAATGCCCGCGCACCTACTAAATATTTTTATACTTTTCACAGTACGTTGGAATAAAGAAACCCGATATTTCACTAATTACGTCACCTCTACTTCTTCCAACCGACATTTCTTCCTCTTCTTCCTCATCATATCCCTAAGTTCCCTTCAAATCCACTCCATTGTCAACCGTTTCAGAACCAAATCACATCAGAACGTGGTGTAGCTCTTGTCAGGGCCGATCTTTTGGTGAAGCGGGAGAAGCGATGGCTTTGGGCCGCACAAATTCTAGGGCACCGGTTCATAATCAAAACCATACAGCAATAATTCTAGGGTAAAAGCAAACAAAAACCATCGACATCGCGACTTAGGATCAGGCGCGGAACGCAATCCCAAAACAATTAACTACAATGGCTGCTACTCAACGATGATGGTGGAGACTTCAGACAAGCAGTTACTCCATATTTCAAAATTCGGATCGCGGTGACCAAAAAGGCAGGGACTCCATGTGCAATTCCTGCAATGTTGAAAAGGTGTGAATACTTTTTTTCTTGTTTAGAAATTGACTGTTGGGCATATTATTTTGATTTAACTATTCCATGGAAATAGGTGTATTCTTGTTTCTCCATATATTTTTCTCTATTTCAATATGAAAATTTGTTTTGTTTTTGTGTTTTTTAAAAGTTATTTTTTTTCCTTTAATCTTAAATAGTTACATAGGGTGTGAACTATGTTTCCTGATTGCTCTGCGTAACACCCCACGCCCGCTATGGTCACTCTCTAAGGGAATGCCATAACATCGGTGGAGTATTTTAAGTGAATATAGAACAGAGAAATTACAGCAAGACAGATATAAGTAATACTTTGAAAATTTGAAACATCATTTCATTGCAGCGGAAAGTAAAACATGTTTGGTTACATCACAAAACCATAATAAGAGTCAAGTACAAAATATCCATCCTGATAAATAAAAATACATAATCCCAATACATGAACTGATAGCCATAAAAGAAAAGGGTAAGCCGAGCTCTACATCTAGGGTCCAAGCTCCAAGAGAGTAATAAAAGCAGCCTGATCAAAGCCCACTCGTGCTGGGCCCACCCTGAGAACCTGAGGGTTGGGAAAAAGATAAAAACAACGGGGTCAGACATAAGTCTGAGCGAGTCCTATAACTTTAACAATGCAATCATTAAAGTAATAAGGATATGATATAACTTGGTACGGTGTGACTGGGGATAAATGACTACACTCAGTAGCCAATCAGACTTAGAATGAACTAAGGTAACGATAAAGACGCATTTACCCACCCAAGGATAATTACTACACTGCACCACACCAGTCATTCCTACTTAAAGGTTGATCCCTCCCAAGGACTTAGAAAATTTACCCAGTAGTTTCGTGTACCCCTAGCTCACTATATAGGTGCCGTCTGCCCCTATCTCCACTAGGTGTACCCACTACTCCCGAGCGATCGGCTCCCTACCGTAGATACCCGTGCTGGTCCCACAATGGGGTGTATCATTCCCCAAAGTGGCAACCTGATAATATCAACGGTGCACGGCTTTATATCTACACGATGCAACAACGACTTACCAACCAGCCCGGGTCCACACACGCATATGAAACCCGTTGATCCTGCGTTGCCACCGCTAACCCATTTTGGCCTCTTATAGTCAAGCCCAATATGCGTGTCCCGTCACTCGACTAGAGTCGAGCCCACAAAGATACGTTTGGGATATTGGTTGAAATGGGCCCCCACAAGCTACCCACCTAAGCTTGTCATTTCTAGTGTATACCACTTAACCCTTTAATCATGTTTTAATTACATGTCTCACTTTGGTTAAGTATTCTAATCGTATTTTCTATTGCCACCCAAGGCAACCACTAGATTTCCACATGCCACCCAAGGCACCCACTTAACCCCTCATGTCCCTCTACATGTTAATATGGTTAAGTGTTTCTTAATTAATTAATTAAGATCATGACCTCATAAAGACCTCTCACATTAGACCATCTTTTATGACTGCTGGATATGCCGGTTGGGTCCGGGCAGCCTTATGTCATAACCGAGTCTAACCTCGTGTCTTTACATTAATCACGTATTTAGTTTGTACCTAAGACCTCTCACATTGGGCTAACATTTGTAGCAACTGGTTAAGCCGGTTGGGTCCGGGCAGTTTTACGCTACAACTGAGTCCAACCTCGTGTCTTAGTCGATTAATTACACCTAATTAATCACCCCCATAATTTGTATTAATTATCCCTAATTAATTACAGAAGTTTAAGAATATGGGTAGACCTAACTCAATAGGTAAATTCCCAATTCCATAGTATGGGTAGACCTAACTTAATAGGTAAATTCCCAACTCCATAATATGGGTAGACCTAACTTAATAGGTAAATTCCCAATTATGTCCATTCATTTTATGTTATGCTTAATCATAACAACTTTACACCTTTTTATAATTATGCATATTAACCCCATCGTTTTCCCCGTAATTCGTTTACATAACATGTCATACATAGAGACAACCTTGCATATGTTATGCACATCATAAAAAGAGACAAACTTGCATATGAGCATGCATATAAACTTGGATAAAGCTTGCATATGAACTTGCATATAAACTTGCATATGAACTTGCATAAAACTTGCAAATGAACTTGCATATAAACTTGCATATGAACTTGCATAAAACTTGCAAATGAACTTGCATACCATGTCATATCACAAAGGCAAACTTGCATATGTTATGCATATCATAAAAAGAGACTAACTTGCACATGAACTTGCATATATCATGTCATATCACAAAGGCAAACTTGCATATGTTACGCATATCATAAAAAGAGACTAACTTGCATATGAACTTGCATATATCATGTCATATCACAAAGGCAAACTTGCATATGTTATGCATATCATAAAAAGAGACTAACTTGCATATGATTTTGCATAAGAACTTGCATAAAACTTGCATATGATCTTACATAACACATCATATCATAAAAAGAGGCAAGTTTACATATGAACTTATAACATATGACAACCACAACTTGCATAATCCACATTTACATCCATAGCCTCCTAATATCCTATCCTAATTAGTTTAGCAATTACTTGCTAAAGGCATAGGAACTCACCAAAACCAAGATTAGCAAACTTATGAAGTAGAACTAGTTGCTAAATATGAAGAAGATGATGATTAGAGGTTGATTAGCTTGCAACTTCCTTCATAAACTAGTGGAGGCTCCTCTTAGGTTTGATTTTGGCGGCATGATGGCATCATTTCTATTTTTAGTATGGATTAGGCTTGCATTAGGGTGTATTTATAGGATTAGGGTGTGTTTTAGACCATAGGATTAACCCTAGGTTAGATTAGGTCCGTCAGATTTAGGAAGTCTCTAGAACCCAGCCCAGCCCTAGCCAGAAAACCAGATCTGGTGCACCCAAGCCAACTGGCTCGACACCCTGTGTCGACAGGCAAGTCGACAGGGCAGTCGACTCCCCAGTCGACATGCCTGTCGACAGCCCTGTCGACATGGGTAGGGCGGGAATTTTCCCGCCTGGCCCCCTGCTGGCTCCAATTTCGAAATCTGATTTTTAATTTTGAATTTTCTGCAAACTTCATTGGGCCATAACTGGGCCATACGGACTCCGATTTACAAAATTTCGGACTCTATTCTGCGTATTTTTCCGAGACGAACGCAATGACGCAGCCCGTTTCCCCCAATTCTCAGATTTGAGATTATTTATTCTGCAATTAGTGAATTTTAGCATTAACTGAAATACGGGGTGTTACATTCTCCCCTCCTTAAAGGATTTCGTCCCCGAAATCTCTAAGCTAAGGAGAATGCATATCCTACCATCCAAACATCCATCTACTCAATCCATCAAACATGGGCATCCATTGTCCTTAAAACAATTTCTAATGATGTATGAGCATATGCAAAAAGTGTGTGTATATGTTCCCTATCTAATGTATGAACATATGCAAACCATGATAGTGCCATGCATCCATTATGTATGCGAGAGGACCCTATCGACACATACAATATCTACATGAGTGCATAATCATTCACCAAAATGCATCATCCATATGATAACACAATCATTATACATCCATAAATATAGCTTTCATTATACATCCATAAATATAGCTTCCTACACACAATTTTATGCAATATGCAATATGAAGTGATTGAGCCGATCTGGTGCCTAGAGTGTGTATATATGCATCCACGAGCAACCACTAGCAACCACTTGCATCCACATGCATCCATCAAACATAACATGTCTCAAACACATGTTTCAACCATAGGTTTACCCTATCTAAAGGTCAAAGGTACTAATGAGAGGACATACTAAAGATAAGATAAGTACTAGACAAACGATAAAGGAGAAGTTAAAAGACGTACCCTCAAAAAGGAATGGGTATAATGAACGCATCTTCGCTTCCGTCTCCCAAGTAGCGTTGCCCTCATCTTCTCCCCATTGTACTTTGACTAGTTGAACCTCTCGATTCCTCAATTTCCTAGTCTCTGACCCAAGGATGCGAGTAGGAGCTCGTCGAATAGTCGCATCACGCTCTATTTCCACGTCTCTAAGCAAGCTCGGCTCTACGACCTCTGCGGTCTCATGCAAGCACTTCCTCAAATGTGACACATGGAATACATCATGTACACCACTAAGTCTGTCGGGCAACTCCACTCTATATGCCATCCGTCCGATCCTTTCCTTAATAGGAAACGGCCCTACGAACCTTGGTGCTAACTTCCCAATAGATCCAAAGCGAACCACATTTCGTAACGGCGACACTTTGACAAAGACCATGTCCCCAACCTCAAACTCAAGGTCCGTCCTCCTTTTGTCCGCATAAGATTTTTTCCTATCCTGCGCTGCTTTCATCCTTCTTCGAATCAAGTCAATCTTCTCAGAAGTCTCCCTAACCATATCAGGCCCAAGCAAGATCTTATCTGTAGATTCCCACCAACATGTAGGCGATCGACAAGGCCTTCCATAGAGAGCTTCGAAAGGAGCCATACCAATACTGGACTGAAAGCTGTTATTATATGCGAACTCCACCAATGGAAGATGCTCTTCCCATGTACCTCCAAAATCTAAGATACAAAGCCTCAAAAGGTCTTCTAGGACACGATTCACCCTCTCAGTCTGGCCGTCCGTCTGAGGGTGGTATGCGGTGCTCAGACATAATTGAGTCCCCACTGCTTCTTGCAAACTTTTCCAGAACTCGCTAGTGAAGATAGGGTCTCGATCACTCACTATGCTAGAGGGTACCCCATGCAATCGAACTATCTCTCGAAGATATACTGAAGCTAGCCATGGAGCCGTCCTCTTGCTCTTTACAGGTATGAAATGGGCGCTTTTAGTAAGTCTGTCTACTACAACCCAAATTCCCGTATTACCCTTTCTTGATCTGGGTAACCCGTCAATAAAATCCATCGAGACGCTATCCCACTTCCATTGCGGAACTTCCAATGGGTGAAGCAACCCACCAGGTTTCTTTTGCTCCGCCTTCACTTGTTGGCACACCAAGCATCGAGCGACATACTCGGCCACATCTTTCTTCATACCGGCCCAGAAGAAAACCCGTTTCATGTCTTTGTACATCTTGTCCCCACCGGGATGAATGGTCATCCTCGAACGGTGTGCATCATCAAGAATAGCCTTCCTCAAACCCTCGTCTTGCGGTACACAAAGTCTACCGTCTCTACGCAAGCACCCCCTATCGTCTAGGGTGTACCTACTCAAATGGCTGGACGACTCCCCCCTTATGAGCTTCTCTACCAACTCAACCAACTGTGGGTCGTCCCTCTGTGCTTCTCCAATTCGCCCAAAAAGAATAGGCCTGACCTCCAAGGATGCTAGCAAACCGGGTATATAGTCAATGGAAGGTCTGAAATCAAACATCGAGATAAATTCCAAGCTTCGTTGTTCCACGAACAATGGACTCAAGGATAACCTTTTTCTGCTCAAGGCGTCCGCCACCACGTTACCCTTTCCAGGGGTATACGCTATCTCGAAATCATAGGATGCTAAGAACTCCATCCACCTTTGCTGTCTTAAATTCAAATCCTTCTGAGAAAACAAGTACTTCAATGATTTGTGGTCAGTGAACAATTCGAATCTCTCACCAAGAAGATAATGGCGCCAAATCTTAAGCGCAAAAACAATCGCGGCCAACTCTAAATCATGGGTAGGGTAATTTTTCTCATGTGCCCTCAACTGCCTCCCTCCATAGGCTATCACCCTTCCCTCTTGCATTAAGACTGCGCCCAGCCCTGTCCCACAAGCATCGGTATAGACAACAAATGGCTTACTCCCATCTGGCAACACTAAAACTGGAGCGGTGGTTAAAGCTCTCTTTAACCGTCGGAACGCATCATCACAATCTACGTCCCATGTGAAAACAAGATTCTTCTTCGTTAAGCGGGTTAATGGGGCTGATATCTTTGCGAAGTCTTTGATAAACTTCCTATAGTAACCCGCCAACCCTAAGAAACTTCTTACTTCGGTAGCATTCTTCGGAACCTTCCAATCCTGAATTGATACTACCTTCGCGGGATCCACAGCTATCCCTTTCTTGGAGACCACGTGCCCCAAGAACCGCACTTCCTTCCTCCAGAAGTGACATTTAGAGAATTTAGCCTTAAGGCTATGTGCTCGAAGAGTCTTCAACACCTCCCCAAGATGTAGGGCATGCTCTTCTTCACTCTTAGAAAATACTAAGATATCATCCACAAAGACCACCACGAACTTATTAAGGAACTCCCTGAACACCCTACTCATCAAATCAACAAAGTATGCAGGGGCGTTCGTCAACCCAAATGGCATCACCAGCCACTCATAGAAACCATCCGGAGTCCTAAAGGCCGTCTTGTCTATGCTATCCTCAGCCACCCTCAACTGATGAAACCCCGTGGCTAAGTCCAATTGAGAAAATACTGAAGCGCCAACCAATTGATCGAAAAGATCATCAATCCTCGACAATGGGTGTCTATTCTTCTTTGTGAGCTTGTTGAGTTCTCTATAGTCTACACAAAGTCTGAGGGACCCATCCGCCTTCGTAGCAAAAACTACTGGAGCACCCCACTCCGATATACTTCGTCTTATGAACCCCTTCTCAAGCAACTCCCCTACTTGCTTATGGAGTTCCCTCCTCTCACGAGGAGCCATGTGGCGCACTGGTAAAGATACAGGTTTAGCATTATCCACCAGATATATTCGGAAGTCAATCTCCCGCTTCGGAGGTAAGCCCTTCACCTCCTCAAACACATCCGAGTATTCCCGGACCACTCTAACAGATTGCAAACTCTCGACCGAAGCGTCAAGCGATTCAAGATAACTTAGCATAACAGAATCCATGCGATTACAAGAGATCTCGAGAGTGTTACCCAAGCGGGTCATGAGCCTAACAACTCTCCTTTCGCAATCAAGAACAGCACCATTACTGGATAACCAGTCCATGCCCAAAATCAACCCATAGCCCGTGAAGCCCAAAACAAAAGCATCACATCTAAACTCAATGCTAAGTATAGAAATCTTCAAACCCAAACATATCATGGACAAATAAGTGGAGCCCCCAATTGGGTTTGAAACAACCAAGGGATCATCTACAAGACTGGTGTCTAAGTGCAGTGACTCAACTAATGATGATGAGATAAACGAATGCGATGCGCCTGAATCAAACAATGTACGGACAGGATGATCAACTAGAAAAACCAGACTTTCAACGGAAATAGTTCTACCTCTTTCCTGAATCGGTGGAACCGCGAGAGCCTGTACTTGCCCCCTAGCCTGACCCGGTGCCATAAGAGCTTGCACCTGTCCTCCTGAGGTAGTTCCCGTCCTTTGCCCCTTCTTAGGGCAATCCTTCACTAGATGCCCTGCTTCGCCACAGTGAAAGCAACCAGTCTTCTTCTTCTTTCTACAATCTTTGCTTATGTGGCCTGGTATCCCACAATTGAAGCACTTCTTCTTCCCCTTGCCACCGTTGCCTTTCCCCCCTTTGCTTTGCTGTTGTTGCTGAGGTCTCTTTTGATCTCCCTTCTTCTCGGGTGCCTTATTAGCATTGGGACCCTTCTCTTCTTCATGCATGAGTGCCATGTCAACTAGCTTCTCAAAGGTGGCCCCCATAGGGATATGAGTCATAGCCAACCCATGCATCGGTTCATTCAAGCCTTTCACGAACCTCAAAGCCTTCTTCTCCGGTGTATTCACCATGTCTAGGCCAAACCTTGCCAATTGATTAAACTTGTTGACATATTCCTTTACTGAGAGATTTCCTTGCTTTAGAGTCAAGAATCTTTCCATATACAAGTTTTCCTCCGCCCTTGAGAGAAACTTTGCCACAAATCTTTCCCTAAAATCCGCCCAAGAGTCAACGGGGCGTTCTCCATTAGTGACCTCCCACCAGAATGAGGCCTCTCCCTTCATTAACCAAGCAGCTAACTTGACTTTCTTTCCTTCTTCCATCTCAAAAATATCTATCAACTCTTCCACCTCCTTAAGCCAATCTCTAGCCTCCACAAAAGTTTCAGATCCTTGAAAAGGTTTTCCTCCCATAGCTTTGAATTCCTTACAAGTCTTAGCAAAAGTATCTGTGCGAGGAGGAGGGGGAGGAGGAAGATCGGGTGCTACGGTTGGTGGAGGAACATTTGCTGGAACCGCAGTGGTGGCCCTAGCCTCCATCAATCTCCTATACCATACTGGTATCGTCACACCCTCCGGAAAGTTAAGATCCTCAGCCATGCTGAAACGAAAAAGGAAAGATTCAAAACGGAGAATTCTAAGGATAAAGATATGGCTATTGGGGATTATGCTTTTCTTTCAAAAACTTTTCTCTTTAAAGACATGTTTTTGAAAATATTTCTTCCAAAAATGTTTTCAGAAAAATAGTTTTCTAAAAATTTTATCTGTTCCGGTAACCTTTGCTCTGATACCACGTGTAACACCCCACGCCCGCTATGGTCACTCTCTAAGGGAATGCCATAACATCGGTGGAGTATTTTAAGTGAATATAGAACAGAGAAATTACAGCAAGACAGATATAAGTAATACTTTGAAAATTTGAAACATCATTTCATTGCAGCGGAAAGTAAAACATGTTTGGTTACATCACAAAACCATAATAAGAGTCAAGTACAAAATATCCATCCTGATAAATAAAAATACATAATCCCAATACATGAACTGATAGCCATAAAAGAAAAGGGTAAGCCGAGCTCTACATCTAGGGTCCAAGCTCCAAGAGAGTAATAAAAGCAGCCTGATCAAAGCCCACTCGTGCTGGGCCCACCCTGAGAACCTGAGGGTTGGGAAAAAGATAAAAACAACGGGGTCAGACATAAGTCTGAGCGAGTCCTATAACTTTAACAATGCAATCATTAAAGTAATAAGGATATGATATAACTTGGTACGGTGTGACTGGGGATAAATGACTACACTCAGTAGCCAATCAGACTTAGAATGAACTAAGGTAACGATAAAGACGCATTTACCCACCCAAGGATAATTACTACACTGCACCACACCAGTCATTCCTACTTAAAGGTTGATCCCTCCCAAGGACTTAGAAAATTTACCCAGTAGTTTCGTGTACCCCTAGCTCACTATATAGGTGCCGTCTGCCCCTATCTCCACTAGGTGTACCCACTACTCCCAAGCGATCGGCTCCCTACCGTAGATACCCGTGCTGGTCCCACAATGGGGTGTATCATTCCCCAAAGTGGCAACCTGATAATATCAACGGTGCACGGCTTTATATCTACACGATGCAACAACGACTTACCAACCAGCCCGGGTCCACACACGCATATGAAACCCGTTGATCCTGCGTTGCCACCGCTAACCCATTTTGGCCTCTTATAGTCAAGCCCAATATGCGTGTCCCGTCACTCGACTAGAGTCGAGCCCACAAAGATACGTTTGGGATATTGGTTGAAATGGGCCCCCACAAGCTACCCACCTAAGCTTGTCATTTCTAGTGTATACCACTTAACCCTTTAATCATGTTTTAATTACATGTCCCACTTTGGTTAAGTATTCTAATCGTATTTTCTATTGCCACCCAAGGCAACCACTAGATTTCCACATGCCACCCAAGGCACCCACTTAACCCCTCAAGTCCCTCTAAATGCTAATATGGTTAAGTGTTTCTTAATTAATTAAGATCATGACCTCATAAAGACCTCTCACATTAGACCATCTTTTATGACTGCTGGATATGCCGGTTGGGTCCGGGCAGCCTTATGTCATAACCGAGTCTAACCTCGTGTCTTTACATTAATCACGTATTTAGTTTGTGCCTAAGACCTCTCACATTGGGCTAACATTTGTAGCAACTGGTTAAGCCGGTTGGGTCCGGGCAGTTTTACGCTACAACTGAGTCCAACCTCGTGTCTTAGTCGATTAATTACACCTAATTAATCACCCCCATAATTTGTATTAATTATCCCTAATTAATTACAGAAGTTTAAGAATATGGGTAGACCTAACTCAATAGGTAAATTCCCAATTCCATAGTATGGGTAGACCTAACTTAATAGGTAAATTCCCAACTCCATAATATGGGTAGACCTAACTTAATAGGTAAATTCCCAATTATGTCCATTCATTTTATGTTATGCTTAATCATAACAACTTTACACCTTTTTATAATTATGCATATTAACCCCACCGTTTTCCCCGTAATTCGTTTACATAACATGTCATACATAGAGACAACCTTGCATATGTTATGCACATCATAAAAAGAGACAAACTTGCATATGAGCTTGCATATAAACTTGGATAAAGCTTGCATATGAACTTGCATATGAACTTGCATAAAACTTGCAAATGAACTTGCATATAAACTTGCATATGAACTTGCATAAAACTTGCAAATGAACTTGCATACCATGTCATATCACAAAGGCAAACTTGCATATGTTATGCATATCATAAAAAGAGACTAACTTGCACATGAACTTGCATATATCATGTCATATCACAAAGGCAAACTTGCATATGTTACGCATATCATAAAAAGAGACTAACTTGCATATGAACTTGCATATATCATGTCATATCACAAAGGCAAACTTGCATATGTTATGCATATCATAAAAAGAGACTAACTTGCATATGATTTTGCATAAGAACTTGCATAAAACTTGCATATGATCTTACATAACACATCATATCATAAAAAGAGGCAAGTTTACATATGAACTTATAACATATGACAACCACAACTTGCATAATCCACATTTACATCCATAGCCTCCTAATATCCTATCCTAATTAGTTTAGCAATTACTTGCTAAAGGCATAGGAACTCACCAAAACCAAGATTAGCAAACTTATGAAGTAGAACTAGTTGCTAAATATGAAGAAGATGATGATTAGAGGTTGATTAGCTTGCAACTTCCTTCATAAACTAGTGGAGGCTCCTCTTAGGTTTGATTTTGGCGGCATGATGGCATCATTTCTATTTTTAGTATGGATTAGGCTTGCATTAGGGTGTATTTATAGGATTAGGGTGTGTTTTAGACCATAGGATTAACCCTAGGTTAGATTAGATCCGTCAGATTTAGGAAGTCTCTAGAACCCAGCCCAGCCCTAGCCAGAAAACCAGATCTGGTGCACCCAAGCCAACTGGCTCGACACCCTGTGTCGACAGGCAAGTCGACAGGGCAGTCGACTCCCCAGTCGACATGCCTGTCGACAGCCCTGTCGACATGGGTAGGGCGGGAATTTTCCCGCCTGGCCCCCTGCTGGCTCCAATTTCGAAATCTGATTTTTAATTTTGAATTTTCTACAAACTTCATTGGGCCATAACTGGGCCATACGGACTCCGATTTACAAAATTTCGGACTCTATTCTGCGTATTTTTCCGAGACGAACGCAATGACGCAGCCCGTTTCCCCCAATTCTCACATTTGAGATTATTTATTCTGCAATTAGTGAATTTTAGCATTAACTGAAATACGGGGTGTTACACTCTGGGTCTTTAATCTATCTGGTGCGGTTGTTTTGTAATTGCAATTTCCTTTGATTTGGTTTAACAGAAGTACTCCAACAAGCAATCAATCCGTTGAGAATAGAGAAGGCACTAATGGAGCAAAGCAATCATAAATTTTGTAATTGATGATTAAATGCAGCCATTTGATGGAGCAAAGTACTTATAAGTTATGAATTACTATAAATCTGGAATAATTCAAAGGTTTAAATGTTAATTTGGACTAATGCAATTAAATATATTAACTGATGCAATTTTAATTGCAATTTTAATCTATCCGATCTGGATTTGCTTCAAAATTTCTTTTTTTTTTGAAGTAGATCTTCTCTGGATTTGATCTTTTTTTAGTTTTAGTAGGAGATTCAAAGATTTTGTCTGAATCATGGCAAGAATGGGAGGAATACTAGGAGATTCAAAACAACAATTATGTTGTGAATTTTGTGTGTTTGATGTAAAGTGTTCTTGAAACCCTGTTGAAGTATAACATTTTAACTTTTTTTCTTTCTTTCCATTGTTCTAGATAACCTTAGCAATGCATCAACTAGTTGTGGATCTCGGTATATACGTACTCGAGAGCAGCACAAAGCTATTCAACCATTATGTGAACAAGTTAATGCTACACTGCTACCAAACCAGAAACCAAGTTCGGTTATAGAAGCTCTGGGGATGCTGGAGTTTAGAAAAGCTTTTTTGATCTTAAGTTATATAGGAAGGTAATATTTTGTTATTTATTGAATAATATTTTAGTATATGGTCATGTTTTTTATGCTACCTAGCTTGCAAAGCACTTGTAATTGATATTTAATCGTGCTTTAAAACTCAAAGCTACTAGTCAAATGAGTTGGAGACTGAGCATGATTAAAAGTATAATTAGTAAACACAACAAACAAAACTCTGATGTAAAAGTTATAAAAAAATAGAGTAATACGCTTGGTAGGTTGCATGTAGTAATGTAGGCCTGAGACTTCCCACAGTTCATCAAAAATTGAATTTACTGTGATAATACATTTTTAATCAGATAATTAGTCTCTTGAATACATCATTAAGACTAAACTAATCTATTAAGTAGTTTTCCATAGGGATGCTAGCTATTAGCTTATCTTAAATTTGTTGTTTTAAATTGGTGTCTTTTTCGTTCTCTCAAACACATACTGCATGCAGTTTATACATGAAGCTAATCGACATTATTTATTGACTCCCCTAACCAATAATCAAAATATAAAAATATACTCATAAGCTGCAAAATTAGAGTATCTGTTTTTGTTAATTTTATAAACTAAGAGAAATGGTCAAACAACTAGAAATGATATTATTTTTTTGGTCACAGCCCAACATTTGGATTTGTGTTAATTATGAAACTTGAAATATTATCATGATTCATGCTTGTTAGACTTTGTTAATTGCAACTTTTCAAACTGTTTAGGTTGTTGGATGGATGGTTGATGAAATGTGCGGTGCTTGTTTGTGTCTGAGATGGCGGATCTTGTGGTGGTGAAGATGGAGTAGCAAAACAGCCCATGGGATTATAGTTGTAGAAGGGGCATGAGTTGAATTGTGTGATGTGGTACATGAACAATCATTGAATGAAACGCAGAGGATGAGGCATTGAAATTCCGGAATCTGGTTCAGTATGGATTATGTATGATTCCTTAGTTTTGTATTTTGAATATAAAGTTGTAACCTTTTTTATATAAATGGAACCGATCATTTGAATTTATATTAATTTGATTTTAGTTTATCCAGCTCTTGCTATATTTGCAAAATGTATTCAACTTATAGTTGTACGAAAGTGTATTATAACTGACAGAAATATTTATAAAAATTATACTGCCTTAACGATGCATAAAAATTGTAATAGGAATTATTACAACTGTGGAAAATAGTTGTAATATGTATTACTACAACAGTGAAAAAATGTTGTAATATGTATAACTACAATGGTGGAAAACAGTTGTAAAATATACATTTCACAACAGTGTCGCAACAGTGCAAAAAAGTTGTAAAAGATTTTAGTCTATTACAACTTCTTAATAGATGACGGTGGCTCCACCGTTGTAAAAAGTCTTTTGCAACTTTTTTCCACCGTTGTAATATGGTAAATTTGTTGTAGTGGCATTTCCTTTACGTTCCTTATGTACATGCATGAAACAACCCAAACTCGCCCTTACGGGAAAGCCCGGATTGAGTTGAGAACACGACAATTAAGAACACAAACAGAAGAACATTTCATTGCTATTACAACAATTTACATCATAGTACAAGAATATACAGAGTATGAACAAATAATATACATTTGATAAATATCAGAGGTTTACAAATTGCAATGCAGCAGAAAATAATACAAAACACAACAGAAAGAAACACACGGATACAGAGCGTTCTGAATATAACTCTAGTTATAAACCGGGATATTGTGAATATAATATCTACGAAACCAAAACTACTAGCTGCCCGTGTGGAAAATAGTGGCACCCAGAGTTTAGGTTAAAACAATAAACTCCAGGTCAATCATGCGACTGGTGTGAGAACTAAAAACAGTTGTTAAATCTTTTACTTTAAAAGCAAATCAAGGGGCCACACCATATAACACGGAATGGTTTTCCTCCCCAGAATACCATTGCATAAAACAAATAGTGCAAAGCTTTTTTGGAAAAATGAAGCTATTATAAGACCCAGGTCCCATCACACATTGCAACACAAGCCGGAGGATAGGATTTTCCCTTATAATTGCCAAAAATGCTTGGTACATTTAAAACAAATCATTTGATACTATTATAAGGGCATAGTGTCAAAAACAGCTTCAAATATAAACGTGTCAATCATAGGCGGTATGGGTACCATATATCATGTCGCCATACTAGGCTCTACAATCAAAACTGAAATGTCACGTATTGGAAATTGGATTTCCGTCATGAGTCAAGGCAAGGGATGTACTCCTAACCGCTTCGAGACACTCTAGCAAATGTCTCAGGACTACATACTCTGGGCAACCACTGGATCCTCCAAGGCCGGTCCACACTTACGTTTGTGGATTGGTTATCCCTGAACACACGTTTCCTGGTCCTATCGAACCTATCCATCAGCTCTGTAGTAACCGATATATACGAGGCGCCTCGCAATCCAACAACCACATAGGTAAAAATAATAATTGTATGGGCTTTATACCATGACACCACCCATAGCTAGAAAGAAACTTCATGTCCTCCTTGGGTCCCTTATCCCATTTTTGACTCATATCGAGGTGTGAGGCTCGCAAATTAACGCTATACACAAAGCTATATTATATTAAAGTCGTGCTTTGATCATCAACCACAAGCCTTTGCTTTTCAACAGAAGTCTTTATCATTTGCATCTCAGCATACCACAAAGGCAATTCTCACCATGCGACTGATGTCTATCGATACATAACCTCTGAGTTCGTACGTCTCTGAGAAGGGTGTTAAGCAAGAGAACAAATTCTCCGCCGCCAAACAGATATATATATTTAATAGAATTAAATCAACACAGAATAAAATCCAATGTCAGAACACATCCATTAACTAGTTCATTCTAGGTCTGAACAAAACCGGAGGAACCTTATTCCTCATCCTATATGTCCAATGCAGGAGAGAGGACCTCGCATATCTGGTCGATCTCCAAGTACGTCTGGAAGATCACCACTTATTACCTCGTCTTGGGTGTACAGCCCAATTAAGACATCAGTAATCATCCAAATAATGTGAAGACCTTCGGTCTTTAAACAACGTCTTCATCGTCGACTTATCGTCGAATCAGTTATTCAGAATGGGTATAAACCCGGCCTTTCCGAATAACTTGTGTATATAATAAACAAGTGCTATAAATCACAACATATGCCTCATTCCAATCCAGAATATTTTTTATTCAAATATTATTATAGTTTGGGAAAGGTTCCCATTAATTTTATCAAAGATAAATTCTTTAAATTTATTCTTTAATCTTCCTTTGGATATCAATTCTAAACCAAACTAGTCGGGATTAGCGAACCTTACTGAAGTAATCATTTGTTTAATTTCCCAATCCCAATTTACTCATTCCATGGAGCAAAATTGGTAATACTCCATATCTAACACCACAATGTTATCGGTAATTTAATTATCATTTCACGTTCAAATCTAATTAAAGATTTAACTATCACTTGGAGCAAAACTGGTGATACCCCATTCTCGATCATTTCCTAAATTTGATAATTTAAATTATCATATTCACCATTCAATCTAATTAAAGATTCATTAAAACTCCACTTGGTTTTAATCTTACCAAAAATCAATATTAATGATTATTTAACTTTGGGAAATCAAACATGCTGCATCGACAATCTACACCGCACTATTGATTCCTGCCTATATATAAGCTCTAAGCTCGTACGTCTTAGAGAAGGGTGTTAAGCAAGAGAATGATTCTACGCCACCAAACAGATATATATTTAGCAGAGCTCAACCATACAGTTCGAAATACAATGATAGACATGTAGTCCTATTTTTAACTGGATTAAAGAACCAATGTCATTTAAAACACAGTTCACGATAAACCCAAAACCACATTCCATTAATTATGGAATCTTCACGAAAAATAGATCAATATATAATTGATATCAATTTCCGTATCCGACTAACAATATAAATGGAATAATGGCAAAAGCCTTTTAAATTCCATATATATTAACAGTCTTCCTCCACAGAAGCTCACTTCGATTATTACCAATTTGAATTCCATTCAATTCAAATTTAATATATTAAACTGAAAAACTTTACTTTAGAAATTTTTCATTAAATCTTAGTAAAAAGATTTATAAATTCCCTATCACATTTCACTGTAAATCGGGTTAAAGAATGAATGTCGTTAAAAACACAGTTCACAATAAACCCAATTCACATCCCATTTTATTCCAATTAAATGTTAATTAACTGGAAACTCAAATAATCTTAATTAAAAGATTTATTATTTTCACACAGGGCTTAAGAACAGTGTTAATGAAGACACCATTCACGACAAACCCAAAATCCAATTCAATATTAAATACAAGGCTTTGAATAGAAATTATATCGGCTTATATTCAATATCAAATTCTGAAACGATCAAATATCGTATTGGAAAAAACGATATAAATATATCTTCCAAATTTCCCTAACAATGACTGTATAATCATGAAATCCAACATCGAAATATTCCAAAGAAGATTTCCATTCAAATCCACTCTAATTCATATATTGGAAATTCTGGTTATATTAAAACCCATTCTCAATCCAATTTATTTATTTAAAATAATTGGATTATAATTCTAGTTAATAACTGGTTCATTTCAATAAAAATATATTTTTATCTTTTCAAATATGGAATTTTTCATCTCAATTCTTTCCAAATCATTTATTATGATTTTACAAAAATTATTAATATTTTTAATAATTTTATTAAGGCCCTTTCAGTCGATTCCCACAAACGGTCATCGAACTGCTCTTACAACGACCTTTTCCAAATTTGATTTGGACATAATTCCAAATCCAACCGTTAGATTTCAAATCTATTATATTCGTTAGAAATCTCTTTACGATACGAACCCAACGGTTCCGGTTTTAGGAGAATACGACGGCCGGATCTCCCGTAATGTCAATTCGAAGTCAATGGTCGACATTCGTGAACGGTCGCGGCGCGGCGCGTTCTATTCAGGCCATTTAATATATATATATATATATCGTCGAATTCCATTTAAAACATATTTTATAAATCGTTTTAAAAAAGATTTCAACTTCATATTCAATTTTAAATCATAATTGAACATTCCATATTATTAATATATAAATGATAATATTTTCAAAATACTAGATTTTGAAATTATTTCCTTTTCGATATTCATTATAAAAATGAATAAAATCGATATAAATATCGTTCACGTCAAAATGCCGTTAATCTAATCAACACGGCTTCATATATTTCAATATTTCTGTATCCATCCCAAATCGGACATCAAAATCATATTTTGATCCATTACTGAGTATTATTTTAAAATATTCATTACTCGTCATTTAAAAATATTCGTTAATTTAAAATATTCGTTCTTTCCTGAATTGGAATCAGACACAGTCAATTACCATATAATTTTAATTATATGGATTTCATATACACATGTACACAACAATAATCAAACACAGTCAACCATCATCCAGAGTGCATTACACAACTGCATAAGCATTAAATATAGTAATTAACGCTTATAACAGTCTTTCAACCAATTGATCGACATACAACTAAACAATTGGGATTAGTGTACGTCAAATATCATCCCAATACCCGTGTGAGGTTTCAATCAACACACACCGATTTTATTTGTTCAGTTGGGCGATGTGTAAAATATATCGTCCCAATCAATATCAGTTAAATGTGTGTACATAAACAAATCATCCGATTTGTAAATAAATATTTATTTTCATTCGTATACACGTTAAAATAATTTTTTTAACGATAAAATATTTATTTCAACACATGAATATTTTATACAATTCATTTATACAATAAAAATGATATTTTTATTGTTCTAACAATTTTAGAAAATTTCACCAGCATAAAGGCGCGATACTAGAACCGGAATAAGGTCTAGCCTTATCCCTCGCCTAATACTGGCTTGCGCCATACACATACCAATTCTAATCAATTCAATTCACATCTTAAACCAATTTCAATCAAAGCAAACAACCAAACAACCGTGATTTCAAACAAATGTGTCGGGTGCTTCTAAGCACCGTCTGCATCCTAATATATATATTTAACTAGAAAATAAATTAAAGTGAGAAGTTCTCACCTTTGGGATCCACTCCGTCATTCTTTAATTGGCGGATTTTGTCGTCGCGCTCCGTTTTGTCGCTCTTGCACTTGAATTTGCCTTTTTGGCTCTAGAATTTGCATACGGTCTGTAATAACCCGGAAATGAGAGCCAATTTAAAATTTTTATTTTGGCAATTTTAGCGAATTTTGAACATTTAAAATAGATTATTTTAAATAATATCGACGAAAAATTTATTTTGGATATAATTAGAACGTATATATTTATACGCATCGTCTTTAGAATATAAATAATTATATATAATTATAAATAGAATAGAAAATGGCGCGGTAGTTCGATAATTCGATTTCAAACTTCAATTGAATGTACCGGGTTCAAAACAAACCGGATTTTAGTGAAACCAAAAATAATAGGATCTAATTGGGAATATCTTTCCAACGAATCTGAAAGATTGAAATTTCATAGCGGGAATCAAAAGATATGCCCAGTTGAAAATTCTGAATAGTCGCTATGGAATTCAAGCCCTTAAAAATGGAAATTTTGCAAACGACCTCAGAATTCGACGAAACCACTTTTGTTGGGTCCATGATGAATTTTTTGTGCTAGATTCCAAATTTCATAATTTTTCGAATCAATTTGTGAGCGTGGCATAGGAAAACGTGTTTGACCAGTTTTAGTTGATTTTAATCGACTGGAAAATGGACATTTTTCCAACGGTCTCAGAATTCGACGAAACTAGTTTTGTTAGGACCGTATCGTCAATACGAAGCTAGAAAATATTTTTCTGGGATTTATAGGGTTAGTATGTGACTCCAGTAAATTGAAATGCGCATTCAAATTCAATATATAGAGTTATATGCTGATTTTGACGAAAACCGATCGAAACGATCGAATCAGCGTACGAAACATATCCCATTGTGTTCGGAATGGGGGTAATTAGCTGAGGACGACAGGCGGTGGGCCTCGTTTAGGAGTCGTATGTAAAAGTCAACTTTTTGAATTTAAAATTAACTGAAAATTAATTTCCTCTCTCCTCTCGTTATCCTCTCTTTGGCCCCCCGTTTTCTTTCAAAAACGAATCAGAAAAAAGAAGAAGAGAAAGACGGGGGGGTAACCCGCCGCCGCCCCCCCCCCCCTTGATCGATCGCCGCCGCCTCAGAAGTGGGGCGCCACCTCCGAACCCACCTTCCCCCTTCCTCCTCCTCCTACGATTGAAGAAACCGCACCCCCAAACCCAATCGACTGATGGCCAGCGCCCCCACCCTGTTACCACATCCACCATCCCACCCCGCGTCCGCCACAGCGCACCACCCCAAATCGATGCACCACCGTGGACCGCAAACCGCAGTCAAATGCCACGCAGGCCCCACCAAAACCGACGACGCTTCTCTGACCGCCTCCGCCAGTCAATGGCGAACCAGAAATCTCCTCGGACGATGCTCCAGCAACCACGATTCGACTTCTACAATAAAAATAGTGAGTTTTTTTTACCCTTTTTCATTTTATTTTGTTTTATTTTATCATGATAGGAAAATCTGAAGTTATATACGGAAAAATCTGAATTTCTATATAGCGAAAAGTTTGAATTTTTGGAAAGGAAAAAGATTAGAATTTTTGTATGAGAAAGATATAATTTTTAGGTGATGAGAAGATTAAAAATATAATCTTTTATATTGTAGAAGGATAAAAATATGATTTTTACATAGTAGGAACTATAAAAATATAATCTTTATAAGATAGAGGATATAAAAATATCATCTTTGTATATGTAGCGAAATAAAAATCTGATTTTTATTATATATACATTGAAATAAAGAGGTGATTTTTATAGTGATAAAATAAAAACGAAATCTTTATATTTGAAAAGGCGAAATCTTTATACAGGGAATAGCATGATAAAAATATAATCTTTATTATATGAACACCGTTGAATAAAAATATAATTTTTATCTATATAGTAGCGGTGTGAAAACAGAATTTTTATCCATATAGCGTGATTAGAAAAATTCGATATTTATATATTGAATAGCGAAGAAAAATTCGATTTTTATATATTGAATAGCGAAGAAAAATTCGATTTTTATATATTGAATAGCGAGGTAAAAAAAATGTGATTTTTATATATATAGTGGCTACGGGCGACGAAAGTGATAAGAGGCGAGAACGATGAAGACTTCTACATTTGAAGTGTCGTGAAGATGGGATAGCTATCGGTGAGAATTTCTCACCTTTCAATTTCTTTTTCTAGTTATATATATTTATACTAGGATGCAGACGGTGTTTAGTAGCACCCGACACCCATCATCCACAGACCATGGATGGCTTGTTTGTTTAATTGATGTGTTATGAAAATTGTTTGCATTGTTGATGTGAAATCAATAAAATGTAGATGGTTGAAATAAATTAATTATCGTTAAAAATATAATTTTTAACGTGAAAGTGAATAAATGAATATTTATAAACAAATCGACCGATTTGTTTATGTACACCTATTTGAAAGACATTGATTGGGACGATAAATTTTACACATCGCCCAACTGCACAAATAAAAGTCTGTGTTTGTTGATTTGAAACCCCACACGGGTATTGGGATAAAATACGGCATACACTAATCCCAATAATTGGTTGTAAGTCGATCGATTGACTGACAGGCTGTTATAAGCGTTAGATATCTATATTTGATGCTTATACAGTGTAGTGCACTTTGGATGATGGTTGATTGTTTATCGTTGCTATTATATACATAGTTGTATGGAATCCATATAATTAACTTTATATGGTAATTGTTTGGGCCTCATTCCAATTTAGAAAATAAAGAATATTATAAAATAAAGGTTCATGTGTTGACAGTACTCATCCGTTGAGATTAGTCATGTGTTGAACGAAGTATTTTAACAATAAAAACTACATCTTTATTAGATATAAAATTAGAAACTAATTGGAAAGTAGATAAGATGGGTGGTCTCGTGGATATTGATCTGATGTTGGTTTCGGCCTTCGGGGTTAATATTCAGGGGATCGTTCTCTTACTAGTTTACGGTTGGATTCTGATTTGAAATCAAACGATAGATACCATAATTTTTATAAAATATATTAAATAACAAAAATAGTCACACGTGGACAGTACTCCTTCGTTGAGATTAGTCGTGTGTTGACAAAGATATAGAGTCGTGTATTGAAAGAAATATAGATCCATTTGCTGAATATAAAGCCGTGTTGGTTAGAGATGCGCTATTTTGATGCGAACAATATTTATATCGATTATATTCGAATCGAATAGAAAATGAATTGAATTTGATTTAAATAGAAAATGAAACGAATTTGATTTAAATAGAAAATGAAACGAATTTGATTTAAATAGAAAATGAATTGAATTTGATTTAAATAGAAAATGAAACGAATTTGATTCAAATAGAAAATGAAACGAATTTGATTTAAATAGAAAATGAATTGAATTTGGTTTAAATAGGAAATGAATTGAATTTGATTTAAATAGAAAATGAATTGAATTTAATTTGAAAACGAAAATGAATTGAATTGAATAGAAAATGAAAATGAATTGAATCGAATAGAAAACGAAAATGAATTGAATCGAATATAAAACGAATTCGAATTGAATTGAAAACGAATTCGAATTGAATTGAAAACGAATTCGAATTGAATTGAAAACGAATTGAAATGAATTCAAATTGAATTGAAATTTGAATTTAATAGGAATGAATTTTAAAACGAATTTATATGGAAAAATTCAATTTTGAATTGAAATGGAAGTTGAAATTGTTTTTGAAACTAATTTAAAACTATTTATATAATTTGTTTTAAATAGAAATCGACGAAATATATATTATATATATAATATAATGGCCTGAATAGAACGCGCCGCGGTAGTTCGTGAACTTCGACCATTTATTTCAAACGGACATTACGGGAGATCCGACCGTCGGATTCTCCTAAAACCGGAACCGTTGGGTTTGTATCGAAAAGAGCTTTCTAACGAATATTATAAATTTGAAATCTAACGGTTGGATTTGGAGATACGTCCAAATCAAATTTGGAAAAGATCGCTGTAAGTGCGGTTCGATGGCCGTTGATGGAAATCGACTGTACGGGCCTTGATAAAATTATTAAAAATAGTAATAATTTGTGTAGAATCATAAGAAATGATTTGGGAAAAATCGGGATTAAAAACTCCATATTTGAAAAGATAAAAATAGATTTTATCGAAATGAACTAATTTTGAACTAAAATTAAAACCCATTTATTTTTAAATAAATAAATTGGATTTGAAATGGGTTGTAAATAGAATTGATTCATGGGTTTATCGTGAACTGTGTTTTAAATAACACTAGTTCTTTAACCCGATAATAAATAGAATGTGATTTGGGTTTATCGTGAACTGTGTTTTAAATGACATTGGTTTTTTAACCCAGTAAAAGGAGTTTTAAATGAATCTGCGATTAGATTGAAATGAGAATTGGTAATTTAAATTATCAAATTTAGAAATTGAGCGAGAATGGAGTATCACCAGTTTTGCTCCAAAGCGATAGTTAAATCTTTAATTAGATTTGAACGTGAAATGGTAATTAATTTTACCGATAACACCATAGTATTAGATATGGAGTATTACCAGTTTTGCTTCATGGGATGAATAGGTTGGGATTGGGAAATAAAATAAATAATTACTTCGATGTGGTTCGCTAATCTCGACTAGCTTAGAAAACCATAATTTGGTTTGAAACGACATCCAAAGGAAGATTAAAGGATAAATTTTAAAGAATTTATCTTGGATAAAATTAATGGGAACCTTTCCCTAAGAATGTGGAATTGGAATGAGGCGTATGTTATATTTGTGTAACATTTGTTTTAATATACGCGGGTTGTTCGGAAAGTCCGGGTTTATACCCATTCTGAATAACCGATTCGACGATATGTCGAAGATGAAGACGGTGGTCGAAGACCGGAAGTCTTCACATCGTTTGGGTGATTACTGATGATCTTCATTGGGCTGTACACCCAAGATGAGGGAATCAGTTGGTGGTCGTCCAGACGTACTTGGAGCTCGATGGATATGCGAGGAAAGAGCCTCCGGTTTCGTTCAGACCTAGAACGAACTTGTAAATGGATTGTGTGTCTGACATTGGATTTTATTCTGTGTTGATTGATTTCTGTTAAATATATATCTGTTTGGCGACGGAGAATTTATTCTCTTGCTTAACGCCCTTCTTTGAGACGTACGAGCTTAGAGGTTATATATCGATAGATATCAATCGCACGGCATGAATTGCCAGTGTGGCAGGCTGATTTGCATGGATCAAGGCTTCTGTTGAAAAGAAAAGTCTTGTGGTTGATGATCAAAGCACGGCCTACGTGGAAGCTTTGTGTATAGCGTGGATTCGCGAGCCTCACACCTCGGTATGAGTCAAAAACGGGATACGGACCGTTGGGAGAACACGACGTTTCTTTCTAGCTTTGGTGGTGTCAGTGACTTACCAGCCCTGACATTTATATACTTTTCACCTTTGTGGTTGTTGGAATGAGGCGCCTCGATTATAGGTCTGTAAGGACCGGGAAACGTGTGTTCAGGAATAACTAATCCTCAAACGTAAGAGAGGACCGGCCCAACCGATCCAGTGGCTGCCCAGAGTGTGTAGTCCTGAGCATTTGCTCGAGTGTCTCGAAGCGGAGAGGAGCTTGCCCCTTGCCTCGACTCATGACGGAAATCCAATTTCCAATACATGATATTGCGGTTTTAATTGTAGAACTAGTATGGCGACATAGTAGATGGTAGCTATGTCGCCTATGATTGATATTTATGATTGAAATTGTTTTGAAACTATACACCTATAATAGTATCAAATAATGTGTTTTAAACGTATCAAGCATGCTTTGGCTGTTATAAGGGAAAACCCTATCCTCCGGCTTGCGTTGCATTGTGTGATGGGACCTGGGTCTTATAACAGCTTCATTTTTCTTTATTTAGCATTGCGCTGTTTGTTCTATGCACTGGTATTCTTGGGAGGAAACCCGTTCCGTGTTTTACGACGTGGTCCCTTGATTTACCAAACTTTAAAACCAATATTAATAACTGTTTTAGTTCTCACACTAGTCACATGACTGACCTGGAGTTTATTGTTTTAACCTAAACTCTGGGTGCCCCTATTTTCCGCACGGGCAGCTAGTAGTTTTGGTTTTGCAGATTTATATTCATAGGATCCTGGTTTGCAGCTGGAATGATATCCGGAAAGCTCTGTATCCGTATATCACCTTCAGTTGTGCTTTGTATTATTTTTCCGCTGCTGAGTAATTTATTGTAATCTCTGATATTTATCGAATGTAATTTATTCATTTATACCCTGTATATTCTTGTATCTGATGGAATTGTTGTAATAACAATGAAATGTTCTTCCGTCTACGTTCTGATTTGTCCTGTTCTCAAAACGATCAGGGGTTTCGAACGGTATAGATCGGTTTAATGACTGATTCAGATCGAGCGAAATTCCAGGCCGTCACATTTGGTATCAGAGCTTTGGTTTACAGAGCTCGAGAACAAGACACATTAGAACCATACGAAAGAATTCATCAGATATTGGATTAGTAATATCCAATTAGAATGACTTGTTAGAGATAGGATCAGTAGTATCCTAGAACGAGTGTGAAGAGTATATTTTCCAATTGAAAACAATTTTGTTTTGAAAATTTAAATCGTAGTATGCGTATTTGAATAATTTATTTATATTGATATGGACAATCTAGTATATAAAGATTTTGCATATACGCATCATGAACGTATATTCGAAGTTTTAATATATTAGATAGATATAGAATCACATTCTAGTCGCCCGGAGATTGTACTGATGATTGTCATGACATCATCAGTATTTGTGTTCGTGTTTCGAAGGTGTGATTTCTATATATTTCCATCAGACTGGTGTGAGAACCAAAACTTATATAGCTAGAATACATTGTTGTGAATTGGCATCAAAAACAAGATTTTTAGTATATATATCAAAATTATGAATTTGAAACGTTAATCCACTAATTGATTGATGTTTGTGTTTGTTTATTTGTTTGATAATATTGAACCATTAGGCCTAATTGAATCAAATATTGAACTGTATTGAAAATTGGTCGCATTTGCATGCATATACATGTATATCATTGAACAGGTCATAGCAAGGAGGCTAGAGCCGAAGAATAAATTTTGTTTGCCCGACAAATAGGTACATGTTTACTATAATTTACTGTTTTGTTTGGGTGATGATGATTTTATGAGCCTATTGGCTAGCCGCTTGGCTTTTTCTTTTTCTTTTTGAGATCAGAAGGCCTATATGGCAATTTCAGGATTTCCCCGTGGCTCCCGGTGCACGGGAGGTTATGGCGAAATTTTTCGAAAATTCCGGGTGTTAGCCAAATTTTTGAAGAATTTGAAAATTCTCAGAAACTGAAAAGTTGGAGAATGGAAGCCAGATCGAACGTAGAGTTGATTAATCAAACCACTTTCGGCTTCGTTCCTTTTCGGGGACGAAAAGTTTTAAGTGGGGGAGATTGTAATAACCCGGAAATGAGAGCCAATTTAAAAATTTTATTTTGGCAATTTTAGCGAATTTTGAACATTTAAAATAGATTATTTTAAATAATATCGACGAAAAATTTATTTTGGATATAATTAGAACGAATATATTTATACGCGTCGTCATTAGAATATAAATAATTATATATAATTATAAATAGAATAGAAAATGGCGTGGTAGTTCGATAATTCGATTTCAAACTTCAATTGAATGTACCGGGTGCAAAACAAACCGGATTTTAGTGAAACCAAAAATAATAGGATCTAATTGGGAATATCTATCCAACGAATCTGAAAGATTGAAATTTCATAGCAGGAATCAAAAGATATGTCCAGTTGAAAATTCTGAATAGTCGCTATGGAATTCAGGCCCTTAAAAAAGGAAATTTTGCAAATGACCTCAGAATTCGACGAAACCACTTTTGTTGGGTCCGTGATGAAAAATTATTGCTAGATTCCAAATTTCATAATTTTTCTCCAAATTTCATAATTTTTCGAATCAATATGTGAGCGTGGCATAGGAAAACGTGTTTGACCAGTTTCAGTTAATTTTAATCGACTGGAAAATGGCCATTTTTCCAACGGTCTCAGAATTCGACTAAACTAGTTTTGTTAGGACCATATCGTCAATACGAAGCTAGAAAATATTTTTCTGGGATTTATAGGGTTAGTATGTGACTCCAGTAAATTGAAATGCGCATTCAAATTCAATATATAGAGTTATATGTTGATTTTGACGAAAACCGATCGAATCAACGTACGAAACATATCCCATTGTGTTCGGAATGGGGGTAATTAGCTAAGGACAACAGGTGGTGGGCCTCGTTTAGAGGTCGTATGTCAAAGTCAACTTTTTGAATTTAAAATTAAATGAAAATTAATTTCCTCTCTCCTCTAGTTATCCTCTCTTTGGCCCCCCCCTTTTCTTTCAAAAACGAATCAGAAAAAAAAAAAAAGAGAAAGACGGGGGGGAACCCGCCGCCGCCCCCCCTGATCGATCGCCGCCGCCTCAGAGGTGGGGCGCCACCTCCAAACCCACCTTCCCCCTTCCTCCTCCTCCTGCGATCGAAGAAACCGCACCCCCAAACCCAATCGACTGATGGCCAGCCCCCCCACCCTGTTCCCACCGCCACCATCCCACCCCGCGTCCGCCACAGCGCACCACCCCAAATCGATGCACCACCATGGACCGCAAATCGCAATCAAATGCCACGCAGGCCCCACCAAAACCGACGACGCTTCTCTGACCGCCTCCGCCAGTCAATGGCGAACCAGAAATCTCCTCGGACGATGCTCCAGCAACCACAATTCGACTTCTACAATAAAAATAGTGAGTTTTTTTTACCCTTTTTCATTTTATTTTGTTTTATTTTATCATGATAGGAAAATCTGAAGTTATATACGGAAAAATCTGAATTTCTATATAGCGAAAAGTTTGAATTTTTAGAAAGGAAAAAGATTAGAATTTTTGTATGAGAAAGATATAATTTTTAGGTGATGAGAAGATTAAAAATATAATCTTTTATATTGTAGAAGGATAAAAATATGATTTTTACATAGTAGGAACTATAAAAATATAATCTTTATAAGATAGAGGATATAAAAATATCATCTTTGTATATGTAGCGAAATAAAAATCTGATTTTTATTATATATACATTGAAATAAAGAGGTGATTTTTATAGTGATAAAATAAAAACGAAATCTTTATATTTGAAAAGGCGAAATCTTTATATAGGGAATAGCGTGATAAAAATATAATCTTTATTATATGAACACCGTTGAATAAAAATATAATTTTTATCTATATAGTAGCGGTGTGAAAATAGAATTTTTATCCATATAGCGTGATTAGAAAAATTCGATTTTTATATATTGAATAGCGAAGAAAAATTCGATTTTTGTATATTGAATAGCGAACAAAAATTCGATTTTTATATATTGAATAGCGAAGAAAAATTCGATTTTTATATATTGAATAGCGAGGTAAAAAAATGTGATTTTTATATATATAGTGGCTACGGGCGACGAAAGTGATAAGAGGCGAGAACGACGAAGACTTCTACATTTGAAGTGTCGTGAAGATGGGATAGCTATCGGTGAGAATTTCTCACCTTTCAATTTCTTTTTCTAGTTATATATATTTATACTAGGATGCAGACGGTGTTTAGGAGCACCCGACACCCGTCATCCACAGACCATGGATGGCTTGTTTGTTTAATTGATGTGTTATGAAAATTGTTTGCATTGTTGATGTGAAATCAATAAAATGTAGATGGTTGAAATAAATTAATTATCGTTAAAAATATAATTTTTAACGTGAAAGTGAATAAATGAATATTTATAAACAAATCGACCGATTTGTTTATGTAGACCTATTTGAATGACATTGATTGGGACAATAAATTTTACACATCGCCCAACTGCACAAATAAAAGTCTGTGTTTGTTGATTTGAAACCCCACACGGGTATTGGGATAAAATACGGCATACACTAATCCCAATAATTGGTTGTATGTCGATCGATTGATTGACAGGCTGTTATAAGCGTTAGATATCTATATTTGATGCTTATACAGTGTAGTGCACTTTGGATGATGGTTGATTGTTTATCGTTGCTATTATATACATAGTTGTATGGAATCCATATAATTAACTTTATATGTTAATTGTTTGGGCCTCATTCCAATTTAGAAAATAAAGAATATTATAAAATAAAGGTTCATGTGTTGACAGTACTCATCCGTTGAGATTAGTCATGTGTTGAACGAAGTATTTTAACAATAAAAACTACATCTTTATTAGATATAAAATTAAAAACTAGCTGGAAAGTAGATAAGATGAGTGGTCTCATGGATATTGATCTGATGTTGGTTTCGGCCTTCGGGGTTAATATTCAGGGGATCGTTCTCTTACTAGTTTGCGGTTGGAGTTTGATTTGAAATCAAACGATAGATACCATAATTTTTATAAAATATATAAAATAACAAAAATAGTCACACGTGGACAGTACTCATTCATTGAGATTAGTCGTGTGTTGACAAAGATATAGAGTCGTGTATTGAAAGAAATATAGATCCATTTGTTGAATATAAAGCCATGTTGGTTAGAGATGCGCTACTTTGACGCGAACGATATTTATATCGATTATATTCGAATCGAATAGAAAATGAATTGAATTTGATTTAAATAAAAAATGAAACGAATTTGATTTAAATAGAAAATGAAACGAATTTGATTTAAATAGAAAATGAATTGAATTTGATTTAAATAGAAAATGAAACAAATTTGATTTAAAAAGAAAATGAAACGAATTTGATTTAAATAGAAAATGAATTGAATTTGATTTAAATAGAAAATGATTTGAATTTGATTTAAATAGAAAATGAATTGAATTTGATTTGAAAACGAAAATGAATTGAATCGAATAGAAAACGAAAATGAATTGAATCGAATAGAAAACGAAAATGAATTGAATCGAATATAAAACGAATTCGAATTGAATTGAAAACGAATTCGAATTGAATTGAAAACGAATTGAAATGAATTCAAATTGAATTGAAATTTGAATTGAATAGGAATGAATTTTAAAACGAATTTATAAGGAAAAATTCAATTTTGATTTGAATTGAAATGGAAGTTGAAATTGTTTTTGAAACGAATTTAAAACTATTTATATAATTCGTTTTAAATAGAAATCGACGAAATATATATTATATATATTATATATATATAATATAATGGCCTGAATAGAACGCGCCGCGCCGCGGCAGTTCGTGAACTTCGACCATTTATTTCAAACGGACATTACGGGAGATCCGACCGTCGGATTCTCCTAAAACCGAAACCGTTGGGTTCGTATCGAAAAGAGCTTTCTAACGAATATTAGAAATTTGAAATCTAACGGTTAGATTTGGAGATACGTCCAAATCAAATTTGGAAAAAGTCGCTGTAAGTGCAGTTCGATGGCCGTTGATGGAAATCGACTGTACGGGCCTTGATAAAATTATTAAAAATAGTAATAATTTGTGTAAAATCATAAGAAATGATTTGGGAAAATTTGGGATGAAAAACTCCATATTTGAAAAGATAAAAATAGTTTTTTATCGAAATGAACTAATTTTGAACTAAAATTAAAACCCATTTATTTTTAAATAAATAAATTGGATTTGAAATGGGTTGTAAATAGAATTGATTCATGGGTTTATCGTGAACTGTGTTTTAAATAACACTAGTTCTTTAACCCGATAATAAATAGAATGTGATTTGGGTTTATCGTGAACTGTGTTTTAAATGACATTAGTTCTTTAACTCAGTAAAAGGAGTTTTAAATGAATCTACGATTAGATTGAAATGAGAATTGGTAATTTAAATTGTCAAATTTAGAAATTGAGCGAGAATGGAGTATCACCAGTTTTGCTCCAAAGCGATAGTTAAATCTTTAATTAGATTTGAACGTGAAATGGTAATTAATTTTACCGATAACACCATAGTATTAGATATGGAGTATTACCAGTTTTGCTTCATGGGATGAATAGGTTGGGATTGGGAAATAAAATAAATAATTACTTCGGTGTGGTTCGCTAATCTCGACTAGCTTAGAAAACCATAATTTGGTTTGAAACGACATCCAAAGGAAGATTAAAGGATAAATTTTAAAGAATTTATCTTGGATAAAATTAATGGGAACCTTTCCCTAAGAATGTGGAATTGGAATGAGGCGTATGTTGTGTTTGTGTAACATTTGTTTTAATATACGCGGGTTGTTCGGAAAGTCCGGGTTTATACCCATTCTGAATAACCGATTCGACGATATGTCGAAGATGAAGACGGTGGTCGAAGACCGGAA
This sequence comes from Allium sativum, assembly GCA_030737875.1. NCBI lineage: Eukaryota > Viridiplantae > Streptophyta > Magnoliopsida > Asparagales > Amaryllidaceae > Allium > Allium sativum. The sequence continues at coordinate 231,708,374 of CM060924.1, read as the reverse complement.
GTCTTCACATCGTTTGGGTGATTACTGATGATCTTTATTGGGCTGTACACCCAAGATGAGGGAATCAGTTGGTGGTCGTCCAGACGTACTTGGAGATCGATGGATATGCGAGGAAAGAGCCTCCGATTTCGTTCAGACCCAGAACGAACTTGTAAATGGATTGTGTGTCTGACATTGGATTTTATTCTGTGTTGATTGATTTCTGTTAAATATATATCTGTTTGGCGGCGGAGAATTTATTCTCTTGCTTAACGCCCTTCTCTGAGATGTAAGAGCTTAGAGGTTATATATCGATAGATATCAATCGCATGGCATGAATTGCCTGTGTGGCACGCTGAGTTGCATGGATCAAGGCTTCTGTTGAAAAGCAAAGTCTTGTGGTTGATGATCAAAGCACGGCCTACGTGGTATCTTTGTGTATAGCGTGGATTCGCGAGCCTCACACCTCGGTATGAGTCAAAAACGGGATACAGACCGTTGGGAGAACACGACGTTTCTTTCTAGCTTTGGTGGTGTCGGTGACTTACCAGCCCTGACATTTATATACTTTTCACCTTTGTGGTTGTTGGAATGAGGCGCCTCGATTATAGGTCTGTAAGGACCGGGAAACGTGTGTTCAGGAATAACTAATCCTCAAACGTAAGAGAGGACCGACCCAACCGATCCAGTGGCTGCCCAGAGTGTGTAGTCCTGAGCATTTGCTAGAGTGTCTCGAAGCGGAGAGGAGCTTTCCCCTAGCCTCGACTCATGACGGAAATCCAATTTCCAATATGTGATATTGCGGTTTTAATTGTAGAACTAGTATGGCGACATAGTAGATGGTAGCTATGCCGCCTATGATTGATATTTATGATTGAAATTGTTTTGACACTATACACTTATAATAGTATCAAATAATGTGTTTTAAACGTATCAAGCATGCTTTGGCTGTTATAAGGGAAAACACTATCCTCCGGCTTGCGTTACATTGTGTGATGGGACCTGGGTCTTATAAGAGCTTCATTTTTCTTTATTTAGCATTGCCCTGTTTGTTCTATGCACTGGTATTCTTGGGAGGAAACCCGTTCCGTGTTATACGGCGTGGTCCCCTGATTTACCAAACTTTAAAACCAATATTAATAACTGTTTTAGTTCTCACACCAGTCACATGACTGACCTGAAGTTTATTGTTTTAACCTAAACTCTGGGTGCCACTATTTTCCGCACGGGCAGCTAGTAGTTTTGTTTTTGCAGATTTATATTCACAGGATCCTGGTTTGCAGCTGGAATGATATCCGAAAAGCTCTGTATCCGTATATCACCTTCAGTTGTGCTTTGTATTATTTTTCTGTTGCTGAGTAATTTATTGTAATCTCTGATATTTATCGAATGTAATTTATTCACTTATACCCTGTATATTCTTGTATCTGATGGAATTGTTGTAAAAACAATGAAATGTTCTTCCGTCTGCGTTCTAATTTGTCCTGTTCTCAAAACGATCAGGGGTTTCGAACAGTCTAGATCGGTTTCACGACTGATTCGGATCGAGCGAAATTCCAGGCCGTCACATTTGGTATCAGAGCTTTGGTTTACAGAGCTCGAGAACAAGACACATTAGAACCATACGAAAGAATTCATCAGATATTGGATTAGTAATATCCAATTAGAATGACTTGTTAGAGATAGGATCAGTAGTATCCTAGAACGAATGTGAAGAGTATATTTTCCAATTGAAAACAATTTTGTTTTGAAAATTTAAATCGTAGTATACGTATTTGAATAATTTATTTATATTGATATGGACAATCTAGTATATAAAGATTTTGCATATACGCGTCATGAATGTATATTCGAAGTTTTAATATATTAGATAGATATAGAATCACATTCTTGTCGCCCGGAGATGGTACTGATGATTGTCATGACATCATCAGTATTTGTGTTCGTGTTTCGAAGGTGTGATTTCTATATATTTCCATCAGACTGGTGTGAGAACCAAAACTTATATAGCTAGAATACATTGTTGTGAATTGGCATCAAAAACAAGATTTTTAGTATATATATCAAAATTATGAATTTGAAACGTTAATCCACTAATTGATTGATGTTTGTGTTTGTTTATTTGTTTGATAATATTGAACCATTAGGCCTAATTGAATCAAATATTGAACTGTATTGAAAATTGGTCGCATTTGCATTTATATACATGTATATCATTGAACAGGTCATAGCAAGGAGGCTAGAGCCAAAAGAATAAAATTTGTTTGCCCGACAAATAGGTACATGTTTACTATAATTTACTGTTTTGTTTGGGTGATGATGATTTTATGAGCCTATTGGCTAGCCGCTTGGCTTTTTCTTTTTCTTTTTGAGATCAAAAGGCCTATATGGCAATTTCGGGATTTTCCCGTGGCTCCCGGTGCAGGGGAGGTTATGGCGAAATTTTTCGAAAATTCCGGGTGTTAGCCAAATTTTTGAAGAATTTGAAAATTCTCAAAAACTGAAAAGTTGGAGAATGGAAGCCAGATCGAACGCAGAGTTGATTAATCAAACCACTTTCGGCTTCGTTCCTTTTCGGGGACGAAAAGTTTTAAGTGGGGGAGATTGTAATAACCCGGAAATGAGAGCCAATTTTTATTTTGGCAATTTAACCGAATTTTGAACATTTAAAATAGATTATTTTAAATAATATCGACGAAAAATTTATTTTGGATATAATTAGAACGTATATATTTATACGCGTCGTCGTTAGAATATAAATAATTATATATAATTATAAATAGAATAGAAAATGGTGCGGTAGTTCGATAATTCGATTTAAAACTTCAATTGAATTTACCGGGTGCAAAACAAACCGGATTTTAGTGAAACCAAAAATAATAGGATCTAATTGGGAATATGTTTCCAACGAATCTGAAAGATTGAAATTTCATAGCGGGAATCAAAAGATATGTCCAGTTGAAAATTCTGAATAGTCGCTATGGAATTCAGGCCCTTAAAAATGGAAATTTTGCAAACAACCTCAGAATTCGACGAAACCACATTTGTTGGGTCCGTGATGAAAAATTATTGCTAGATTCCAAATTTCATAATTTTTCGAATCAATATGTGAGCGTGGCATAGGAAAACGTGTTTGACCAGTTTCAGTTGATTTTAATCGACTGGAAAATGGCCATTTTTCCAACGGTCTCACAATTCGACGAAACTAGTTTTGTTAGGACCGTATCGTCAATACGAAGCTAGAAAATATTTTTCTGGGATTTATAGGGTTAGTATGTGACTCCAGTAAATTGAAATGCGCATTCAAATTCAATATATATATAGTTATATGTTGATTTTGATGAAAACCGATCGAAACGATCGAATCAGCGTACGAAACAAATCCCATTGTGTTCGGAATGGGGGTAATTAGCTAAGAACGGCAGGGGGTGGGCCTCGTTTAGAGGTCGTATGTAAAAGTCAACTTTTCGAATTTAAAATTAATTGAAAATTAATTTCCTCTCTCCTCTCTTTATCCTCTCTTTGGCCCCCCTTTTCTTTCAAAAACGAATCAAAAAAAAGAAAAAAAAGAAAGAGAAAGACTGGGGGAAACCCGCCGCCGCCCTCCCCCCCTGATCGATCGCCGCCGCCTCAGAGGTGGGGCGCCACCTCCGAACCAACCTTCCCCCTTACTCCTCCTCCTGCGATCGAAGAAACCGCACCCCCAAACCCAATCGACTGATGGCCAGCGCCCCCACCCTGTTCCCACCGCCACCATCCCACCCCGCGTCCGCCACAGCGCACCACCCCAAATCGATGCACCACCGTGGACCGCAAATCGCAGTCAAATGCCACGCAGGCCCACAAAAACCAACGACGCTTCTCTGACCGCCTCCGCCAGTCAATGGCGAACCAGAAATCTCCTCGGACGATGCTCCAGCAACCACAATTCGACTTCTACAATAAAAATAGTGAGTTTTTTTTTACCCTTTTTCATTTTATTTTGTTTTATTTTATCATGATAGGAAAATCTAAAGTTAAATACGGAAAAATCTGAATTTCTATATAGCGAAAAGTTTGAATTTTTAGAAAGGAAAAAGATTAGAATTTTTGTATGAGAAAGATATAATTTTTAGGTGATGTGAAGATTAAAAATATAATCTTTTATATTGTAGAAGGATAAAAATATGATTTTTACATAGTAGGAACTATAAAAATATAATCTTTATAAGATAGAGGATATAAAAATATCATCTTTGTGTATGTAGCGAAATAAAAATCTGATTTTTATTATATATACATTGAAATAAAGAGGTGATTTTTATAGTGATAAAATAAAAACGAAATCTTTATATTTGGAAAGGAGAAATCTTTATATAGGGAATAGCGTGAAAAATATAATCTTTATTATATGAACACCGTTGAATAAAAATATAATTTTTATCTATATAGTAGTGGTGTGAAAATAGAATTTTTATCCATATAGCGTGATTAGAAAAATTCGATTTTTATATATTGAATAGCGAAGAAAAATTCGATTTTTATATATTGAATAGCCAACAAAAATTCGATTTTTATATATTGAATAGCGAAGAAAAATTCGATTTTTATATATTGAATAGCGAGGTAAAAAAATGTGATTTTTATATATATAGTGGCTACGGGCGACGAAAGTGATAAGAGGCGAGAACGACGAAGACTTCTACATTTGAAGTGTCGTGAAGATGGGATAGCTATCGGTGAGAATTTCTCACCTTTCAATTTCTTTTTCTAGTTATATATATTTATACTAGGATGCAGACGGTGTTTAGTAGCACTCGACACCCGTCATCCACAGACCATGGATGGCTTGTTTGTTTAATTGATGTGTTATGGAAATTGTTTGCATTGTTGATGTGAAATCAATAAAATGTAGATGGTTGAAATAAATTAATTATCGTTAAAAATATAATTTTTAACGTGAAAGTGAATAAATGAATATTTATAAACAAATCGACCGATTTGTTTATGTACGCCTATTTGAATGACATTGATTGGGACGATAAATTTTACACATCGCCCAACTGCACAAATAAAAGTCTGTGTTTGTTGATTTGAAACCCCACACGGGTATTGGGATAAAATACGGCATACACTAATCCCAATAATTGGTTGTATGTCGATCGATTGATTGACAGGCTGTTATAAGCATTAGATATCTATATTTGATGCTTATACAGTGTAGTGCACTTTGGATGATGGTTGATTGTTTATCGTTTCTATTATATACATAGTTGTATGGAATCCATATAATTAACTTTATATGGTAATTGTTTGGGCCTCATTCCAAATTAGAAAATAAAGAATATTATAAAATAAAGGTTCATGTGTTGACAGTACTCATCCGTTGAGATTAGTCATGTGTTGAACGAAGTATTTTAACAATAAAAACTACATCTTTATTAGATATAAAATTAAAAACTAACTGGAAAGTAGATAAGATGAGTGGTCTCCTGGATATTGATCTGATGTTGGTTTCGGCCTTCGGGGTTAATATTCAGGGGATCGTTCTCTTACTAGTTTACGATTGGAGTTTGATTTGAAATCAAACGATAGATACCATAATTTTTATAAAATATATAAAATAACAAAAATAGTCACACGTGGACAGTACTCATTCGTTGAGATTAGTCGTGTGTTGACAAAGATATAGAGTCGTGTATTGAAAGAAATATAGATCCATTTGTTGAATATAAAGCCGTGTTGGTTAGAGATGCGCTTTTTTGGCGCGAACGATATTTATATCGATTATATTCGAAACGAATAGAAAATGAATTGAATTTGATTTAAATAGAAAATGAAACGAATTTGATTTAAATAGAAAATGAAACGAATTTGATTTAAATAGAAAATGAATTGAATTTGATTTAAATAGAAAATTAAACAAATTTGATTTAAATAGAAAATGAAACGAATTTGATTTAAATAAAAAATGAATTGAATTTGATTTAAATAGAAAATGAATTGAATTTGATTTGAAAACGAAAATGAATTGAATCGAATAGAAAACGAAAATGAATTGAATCGAATAGAAAACGAAAATGAATTGAATCGAATATAAAACGAATTCGAATTGAATTGAAAATGAATTCGAATTGAATTGAAAACGAATTGAAATGAATTCAAATTGAATTGAAATTTGAATTGAATAGGAATGAATTTTAAAACGAATTTATAAGGAAAAAATCAATTTTGATTTGAATTGAAATGGATGTTGAAATTGTTTTTTAAACGAATTTAAAACTATTTATATAATTCGTTTTAAATAGAAATCGACGAAATATATATTATATATATAATATAATGGCCTGAATAGAACGCGCCGCGCCGCGGTAGTTCGTGAACTTCGACCATTTATTTCAAACGGACATTACGGGAGATCCGACCGTCGGATTCTCCTAAAACCGAAACCGTTGGGTTCGTATCGAAAAGAGCTTTCTAACGAATATTAGAAATTTGAAATCTAACGGTTGGATTTGGAGATACGTCCAAATCAAATTTGGAAAAGGTCGCTATAAGTGCAGTTCGATGGCCGTTGATGGAAATCGACTGTACGGGCCTTGATAAAATTATTAAAAATAGTAATAATTTGTGTTAAATCATAAGAAATGATTTGAGAAAAGTTGGGATGAAAAACTCCATATCTGAAAAGATAAAAATAGATTTTTATCGAAATGAACTAATTTTGAACTAAAATTAAAACCCATTTATTTTTAAATAAATAAATTGGATTTGAAATGGGTTGTAAATAGAATTGATTCATGGGTTTATCGTGAACTGTGTTTTAAATAACACTAGTTCTTTAACCCGATAATAAATAGAATGTGATTTGGGTTTATCGTGAACTGTGTTTTAAATGACATTAGTTCTTTAACCCAGTAAAAGGAGTTTTAAATGAATCTGCGATTAGATTGAAATGAGAACTGGTAATTTAAATTATTAAATTTAGAAATTGAGCGAGAATGGAGTATCACCAGTTTTGCTCCAAAGCGATAGTTAAATCTTTAATTAGATTTGAACGTGAAATGCTAATTAATTTTACCGATAACACCATAGTATTAGATATGGAGTGTTACCAGTTTTGCTTCATGGGATGAATAGGTTGGGATTGGGAAATAAAATAAATAATTACTTCGGTGTGGTTCGCTAATCTCGACTAGCTTAGAAAACCATAATTTGGTTTGAAACGACATCCAAAGGAAGATTAAAGGATAAATTTTAAAGAATTTATCTTGGATAAAATTAATGGGAACCTTTCCCTAAGAATGTGGAATTGGAATGAGGCGTATGTTGTGTTTGTGTAACATTTGTTTTAATATACGCGGGTTGTTCGGAAAGTCCGGGTTTATACCCATTCTGAATAACCGATTCGACGATATGTCGAAGATGAAGACATTGGTCGAAGACCGGAAGTCTTCACATCGTTTGGGTGATTACTGATGATCTTGATTGGGCTGTATACCCAAGATGAGGGAATCAGTTGGTGGTCGTCCAGACGTACTTGGAGATCGATGGATATGCGAGGAAAGAGCCTCCGGTTTCGTTCAGACCCAGAACGAACTTGTAAATGGATTGTGTGTCTGACATTGGATTTTATTCTGTGTTGATTGATTTCTGTTAAATATATATCTGTTTGGCGGTAGAGAATTTATTCTCTTGCTTAACGCCCTTCTCTGAGACGTACGAGCTTAAAGGTTATATATCGATAGATATCAATCGCATGGCATGAATTGCCTGTGTGGCACGCTGAGTTGCATGGATCAAGGCTTCTGTTGAAAAGCAAAGTCTTATGGTTGATGATCAAAGCACGGCCTACGTGGAAGCTTTGTGTATAGCGTGGATTCGCGAGCCTCACACCTCGGTATGAGTCAAAAACGGGATACGGACCGTTGGGAGAACACGACGTTTCTTTCTAGCTTTGGTGGTGTCAGTGACTTACCAGCCCTGACATTTATATACTTTTCACCTTTGTGGTTGTTGGAATGAGGCGCCTCGATTATAGGTCTGTAAGGACCGGGAAACGTGTGTTCAGGAATAACTAATCCTCAAACGTAAGAGAGGACCGGCCCAACCAATCCAGTGGCTGCCCAGAGTGTGTAGTCCTGAGCATTTGCTAGAGTGTCTCGAAGCGGAGAGGAGCTTGCCCCTTGCCTCGACTCATGACGGAAATCCAATTTCCAATACGTGATATTGCGGTTTTAATTGTAGAACTAGTATGGCGACATAGTAGATGGTAGGTATGCCGCCTATGATTGATATTTATGATTGAAATTGTTTTGACACTATACACCTATAATAGTACCAAATAATGTGTTTTAAACGTATCAAGCATGCTTTGGTTGTTATAAGGGAAAACCCTATCCTCCGGCTTGCGTTGCATTGTGTGATGGGACCTGGGTCTTATAACAGCTTCATTTTTCTTTATTTAGCATTGCGCTGTTTGTTCTATGCACTGGTATTCTTGGGAGGAAACCCATTCCGTGTTATACGGCGTGGTCCCTTGATTTACCAAACTTTAAAACCAATATTAATAACTGTTTTAGTTCTCACACCAGTCACATGACTGACCTGGAGTTTATTGTTTTAACCTAAACTCTGGGTGCCCCTATTTTCCGCACGGGCAGCTAGTAGTTTTGGTTTTGCAGATTTATATTCATAGGATCCTGGTTTGCGGCTGGAATGATATCCGGAAAGCTCTATATCCGTATATCACCTTCAGTTGTGCTTTGTATTATTTTTCCGCTGCTGAGTAATTTATTGTAATCTCTGATATTTATCGAATGTAATTTATTCATTTATACCCTGTATATTCTTGTATCTGATGGAATTGTTGTAATAACAATGAAATGTTCTTCCGTCTGCGTTCTGATTTGTCCTGTTCTCAAAACGATCAGGGGTTTCGAACGGTCTAGATCGGTTTAACGACTGATTCGGATCAAGCGAAATTCCAGGCCGTCACATTTGGTATCAGAGCTTTGGTTTACAGAGCTCGAGAACAAGATACATTAGAACCATATGAAAGAATTCATCAGATATTGGATTAGTAATATCCAATTAGAATGACTCGTTAGAGATAGGATCAGTAGTATCCTAGAACGAGTGTGAAGAGTATATTTTCCAATTGAAAACAATTTTGTTTTGAAAATTTAAATCGTAGTATACGTATTTGAATAATTTATTTATATTGATATGGACAATCTAGTATATTAAGATTTTGCATATACGCGTCATGAATGTATATTCGAAGTTTTAATATATTAGATAGATATAGAATCACATTCTAGTCGTTGGGAGATGGTACTGATGATTGTCATGACATCATCAGTATTTGTGTTCGTGTTTCGAAGGTGTGATTTCTATATATTTCCATCAGACTGGTGTGAGAACCAAAACTTATATAGCTAGAATACATTGTTGTGAATTGGCATCAAAAACAAGATTTTTAGTATATATATCAAAATTATGAATTTGAAACGTTAATCCACTAATTGATTGATGTTTGTGTTTGTTTATTTGTTTGATAATATTGAACCATTAGGCCTAATTGAATCAAATATTGAACTGTATTGAAAATTGGTCGCATTTGCATGCATATACATGTATATCATTGAACAGGTCATAGCAAGGAGGCTAGAGCCGAAGAATAAAATTTGTTTGCCCGACAAATAGGTACATGTTTACTATAATTTACTGTTTTGTTTGGGTGATGATGATTTTATGAGCCTATTGGCTAGCCGCTTTGCTTTTTCTTTTTCTTTTTGAGATCAGAAGGCCTATATGGCAATTTCGGGATTTTCATGTGGCTCCCGGTGCAGGGGAGGTTAATGGCGAAATTTTTCGAAAATTCCGGGTGTTAGCCAAATTTTTGAAGAATTTGAAAATTCTCAGAAACTGAAAAGTTGGAGAATGGAAGCCAGATCGAACGTAGAGTTGATTAATCAAACCACTTTCGGCTTCGTTCCTTTTCGGGGACGAAAAGTTTTAAGTGGGGGAGATTGTAATAACCCGGAAATGAGAGCCAATTTAAAATTTTATTTTGGCAATTTTAGCGAATTTTGAACATTTAAAATAGATTATTTTAAATAATATCGACGAAAAATTTATTTTGGATATAATTATAACGTATATATTTATACGCGTCGTCGTTAGAATATAAATAATTATATATAATTATAAATAGAGTAGAAAATGGCGCGGTAGTTCGATAATTCGATTTCAAACTTCAATTGAATGTTCCGGGTGCAAAAAAAACCGGATTTTAGTGAAACCAAAAATAATAGGATCTAATTGAGAATATCTTTCCAACGAATCTGAAAGATTGAAATTTCATAGCGGGAATCAAAAGATATGTCCAGTTGAAAATTCTGAATAGTCGCTATGGAATTCAGGCCCTTAAAATGGAAATTTTGCAAACGACCTCAGAATTCGACGAAACCACTTTTGTTGGGTCCGTGATGAAAAATTATTGCTAGATTCCAAATTTCATAATTTTTCGAATCAATATGTGAGCGTGGCATAGGAAAACGTGTTTGACCAGTTGATTTTAATCGACTGGAAAATGGCCATTTTTCCAACGGTCTCAGAATTCGACGAAACTAGTTTTGTTAGGACTGTATCGTCAATACGAAGCAAGAAAATATTTTTCTGGGATTTATAGGGTTAGTATGTGACTCCATTAAATTGAAATGCGCATTCAAATTCAATATATAGAGTTATATGTTGATTTTGACGAAAACCGATCGAAACGATCGAATCAGCGTACGAAACATATCCCATTGTGTTCGGAATGGGGGTAATTAGCTAGGGACGACAGGCGGTGGGCCTCGTTTAGAGGTCGTATGTAAAAGTCAACTTTTTGAATTTAAAATTAATTGAAAATTAATTTCCTCTCTCCTCTCGTTATCCTCTCTTTGCCCCCCCCCTTTTCTTTCAAAAACAAATCAAAAAAACAAAAAAAACAAAAAAGAAAGAGAAAGACGGGGAGGGGGAACCCGCCGCTGCCCCCCCCCCCCCGATCGATCGCCGCCGCCTCAGAGGTGGGGCGCCACCTCCGAACCCACCTTCCCCCTTCCTCCTCCTCCTACGATCGAAGAAACCGCACCCCCAAACCCAATCGACTGATGGCCAACGCCCCCACCCTGTTCCCACCACCACCATCCCACCCCGCGTCCGCCACAGCGCACCACCCCAAATCGATGCACCATCGTGGACCGCAAATCGCAGTCAAATTCCACGCAGGCCCCACCAAAACCGACGACGCTTCTCTGACCGCCTCCGCCAGTCAATGGCGAACCAGAAATCTCCTCGGACGATGCTCTAGCAACCACAATTCGACTTCTACAGTAAAAATAGTGAGTTTTTTTTACCCTTTTTCATTTTATTTTGTTTTATTTTATCATGATAGGAAAATCTGAAGTTATATACGGAAAAATCTGAATTTCTATATAGCGAAAAGTTTGAATTTTTAGAAAGGAAAAAGATTAGAATTTTTGTATGAGAAAGATATAATTTTTAGGTGATGAGAAGATTAAAAATATAATCTTTTATATTGTAGAAGGATAAAAATATGATTTTTACATAGTAGGAACTATAAAAATATAATCTTTATAAGATAGAGGATATAAAAATATCATCTTTGTATATGTAGCGAAATAAAAATCTGTTTTTTATTATATATACATTGAAATAAAGAGGTGATTTTTATAGTGATAAAATAAAAAATGAAATCTTTATATTTGAAAAGGCGAAATCTTTATATAGGGAATAGCGTGATAAAAATATAATCTTTATTATATGAACACCGTTGAATAAAAATATAATTTTTATCTATATAGTAGCGGTGTGAAAATAGAATTTTTATCCATATAGCGTGATTAGAAAAATTCGATTTTTATATATTGAATAGCGAAGAAAAATTCGATTTTTATATATTGAATAGCGAACAAAAATTCGATTTTTATATATTGAATAGCGAACAAAAATTCGATTTTTATATATTGAATAGCGAGGTAAAAAAAATGTGATTTTTATATATATAGTGGCTACGGGCGACGAAAGTGATAAGAGGCGAGAACGACGAAGACTTCTACATTTGAAGTGTCGTGAAGATGGGATAGCTATCGGTGAGAATTTCTCACCTTTCAATTTCTTTTTCTAGTTATATATATTTATACTAGGATGCAGACGGTGTTTAGTAGCACCCGACACCCGTCATCCATAGACTATGGATGGCTTGTTTGTTTAATTGATGTGTTATGAAAATTGTTTGCATTGTTGATGTGAAATCAATAAAATGTAGATGGTTGAAATAAATTAATTATCGTTAAAAATATAATTTTTAACGTGAAAGTGAATAAATGAATATTTATAAACAAATCGACCAATTTGTTTATGTACACCTATTTGAATGACATTGATTGGGACGATAAATTTTACACATCGCCCAACTGCACAAATAAAAGTCTGTGTTTGTTGATTTGAAACCCCACACGGGTATTGGGATAAAATACGGCATACACTAATCCCAATAATTGGTTGTATGTCGATCGATTGATTGACAGGCTGTTATAAGCATTAGATATCTATATTTGATGCTTATACAGTGTAGTGCACTTTGGATGATGGTTGATTGTTTGTCGTTGCTATTATATACATAGTTGTATGGAATCCATATAATTAACTTTATATGGTAATTGTTTGGGCCTTATTCCAATTTAGAAAATAAAGAATATTATAAAATAAAGGTTCATGTGTTGACAGTACTCATCCGTTGAGATTAGTCATGTGTTGAACGAAGTATTTTAACAATAAAAACTACATCTTTATTAGATATAAAATTAGAAACTAACTGGAAATTAAATAAGATGAGTGGTCTCCTTGATATTGATCTGATTTTGGTTTCGGCCTTCGGGGTTAATATTCAGGGGATCGTTCTCTTACTAGTTTACGGTTGGAGTCTGATTTGAAATCAAACGATAGATACCATAATTTTTATAAAATATATTAAATAACAAAAATAGTCACACGTGGACAGTACTCATTCGTTGAGATTAGTCGTGTGTTGACAAAGATATAGAGTCGTGTATTGAAAGAAATATAGATCCATTTGTTGAATATAAAGCCGTGTTGGTTAGAGATGCGCTATTTTGACGCGAACGATATTTATATCGATTATATTCGAATCGAATAGAAAATGAATTGAATTTGATTTAAATAGAAAATGAAACGAATTTGATTTAAATAGAAAATGAAACGAATTTGATTTAAATAGAAAATGAATTGAATTTGATTTAAATAGAAAATGAAACAAATTTGATTTAAATAGAAAATGAAATTTAATTTGATTTAAATAGAAAATAAATTGAATTTGATTTAAATAGAAAATGAATTGAATTTGATTTAAATAGAAAATGAATTGAATTTGATTTGAAAACGAATTGAATCGAATAGAAAACGAAAATGAATTGAATCGAATAGAAAACGAAAATGAATTGAATCGAATATAAAACGAATTCGAATTGAATTGAAAACGAATTCGAATTGAATTGAAAACGAATTGAAATGAATTCAAATTGAATTGAAATTTGAATTGAATAGGAATGAATTTTAAAACGAATTTATAAGGAAAAATTCAATTTTGATTTGAATTGAAATGGAAGTTGAAATTGTTTTTGAAACGAATTTAAAACTATTTATATAATTCGTTTTAAATAGAAATCGACGAAATATATATTATATATATAATATAATGGCCTGAATAGAACGCGCTGCGCCGCGGTAGTTCGTGAACTTCGACCATTTATTTCAAATGGACATTACGGGAGATCCAACCGTCAGATTCTCCTAAAACCGAAACCGTTGGGTTCATATCGAAAAGAGCTTTCTAACGAATATTAGAAATTTGAAATCTAACGGTTGGATTTGGAGATACGTCCAAATCAAATTTGGAAAAGGTCGTTGTAAGTGCGGTTCGATGGCCATTGATGGAAATCGACTGTACGGGCCTTGATAAAATTATTAAAAATAGTAATAATTTGTGTAAAATCATAAGAAATGATTTAGGAAAAATTGGGATGAAAAACTCCATATTTGAAAAGATAAAAATAGATTTTTATCGAAATGAACTAATTTTGAACTAAAATTAAAACCCATTTATTTTTAAATAAATAAATTGGATTTGAAATGGGTTGTAAATAGAATTGATTCATGGTTTTATCATGAACTGTGTTTTAAATAACACTAGTTCTTTTACCCGATAATAAATAGAATGTGATTTGGGTTTATCGTGAACTGTGTTTTAAATGACATTAGTTCTTTAACCCAGTAAAAGGAGTTTTAAATGAATCTGCGATTAGATTGAAATGAGAATTGTTAATTTAAATTATCAAATTTAGAAATTGAGCTAGAATGGAGTATCACCAGTTTTGCTCCAAAGCGATAGTTAAATCTTTAATTAGATTTGAACGTGAAATGGTAATTAATTTTACCGATAACACCATAGTATTAGATATGGAGTATTACCAGTTTTGCTTCATGGGATGAATAGGTTGGGATTAGGAAATAAAATAAATAATTACTTCGGTGTGGTTCGCTAATCTCGACTAGCTTAGAAAACCATAATTTGGTTTGAAACGACATCCAAAGGAAGATTAAAGGATAAATTTTAAAGAATTTATCTTGGATAAAATTAATGGGAACCTTTCCCTAAGAATGTGGAATTGGAATGAGGCGTATGTTGTGTTTGTGTAACATTTGTTTTAATATACGCGGGTTGTTCGGAAAGTCCGGGTTTATACCCATTCTGAATAACCGATTCGACGATATGTCGAAGATGAAGACGTTGGTCGAAGACCGGAAGTCTTCACATCGTTTGGGTGATTACTGATGATCTTGATTGGGCTGTACACCCAAGATGAGGGAATCAGTTGGTGGTCGTCCAGACGTACTTGGAGATCGATGGATATGCGCGGAAAGAGCCTCCGGTTTCGTTCAGACCCAGAACGAACTTGTAAATGGATTGTGTGTCTGACATTGGATTTTATTCTGTGTTGATTGATTTCTGTTAAATATATATCTGTTTGGCGGCGGAGAATTTATTCTCTTGCTTAACGCCCTTCTCTGAGACGTACGAGCTTAGAGGTTATATATCGATAGATATCAATCGCATGGCATGAATTGCCTGTGTGGCACGCTGAGTTGCATGGATCAAGGCTTCTGTTGAAAAGCAAAGTCTTGTGGTTGATGATCAAAGCATGGCCTACGTGGCAGCTTTGTGTATAGCGTGGATTCGCGAGCCTCACACCTCGGTATGAGTCAAAAACAGGATACGGACCGTTGGGAGAACACGACGTTTCTTTCTTGCTTTGGTGGTGTCAGTGACTTACCAGCCCTGACATTTATATACTTTTCACCTTTGTGGTTGTTGGAATGAGGCGCCTCGATTATAGGTCTGTAAGGACCGGGAAACGTGTGTTCAGGAATAACTAATCCTCAAACGTAAGAGAGGACCGGCCCAACCGATCCAGTGGCTGCCCAGAGTGTGTAGTCCTGAGCATTTGCTAGAGTGTCTCGAAGCGGAGAGGAGCTTGCCCCTTGCCTCGACTCATGACGGAAATCCAATTTCCAATACGTGATATTGCGGTTTTAATTGTAGAACTAGTATGGAGACATAGTAGATGGTAGCTATGCCGCCTATGATTGATATTTATGATTGAAATTGTTTTGACACTATACACCTATAATAGTATCAAATAATGTGTTTTAAACGTATCAAGCATGCTTTGGCTGTTATAAGGGAAAACCCTATCCTCCGGCTTGCGTTGCATTGTGTGATGGGACCTGGGTCTTATAACAGCTTCATTTTTCTTTATTTAGCATTGCGCTGTTTGTTCTATGCACTGGTATTCTTGGGAGGAAACCCGTTCCGTGTTATACGGCGTGGTCCCTTGATTTACCAAACTTTAAAACCAATATTAATAACTGTTTTAGTTCTCACACCAGTCACATGACTGATCTGGAGTTTATTGTTTTAACCTAAACTCTGGGTGCCCCTATTTTCCGCACGGGCAGCTAGTAGTTTTGGTTTTGCAGATTTATATTCACAGGATCCTGGTTTGCAGCTGGAATGATATCCGTAAATCTCTGTATCCGTCTATCACCTTCAGTTGTGCTTTGTATTATTTTTCCGCTACTGAGTAATTTATTGTAATCTCTGATATTTATCGAATGTAATTTATTCATTTATACCCTGTATATTCTTGTATCTGATGGAATTGTTGTAATAACAATGAAATGTTCTTCCGTCTACGTTCTGATTTGTCCTGTTCTCAAAACGATCAGGGGTTTCGAACGGTCTAGATCGGTTTAACGACTGATTCAGATCGAGCGAAATTCCAGGCCGTCACATTTGGTATCAGAGCTTTTGTTTACACAGCTCGAGAACAAGACACATTAGAACCATACGAAAGAATTCATCAGATATTGGATTAGTAATATTCAATTAGAATGACTCGTTAGAGATAGGATCAGTAGTATCCTAGAACGAGTGTGAAGAGTATATTTTCCAATTTAAATCGCTCGAGTACATTCATTTGAAATTTGAAATCGAAATTTCAAACTACCGCGCCATTTCACGCTCGTTTTATAATTAAAATAAATTTTTTAGTTCTAACTTCAAATTAAATAAATTTTTAGTCGTTATTATTTAAAATAATTCATTTTAAATATTCAAAATCCATTAAAATTGCTAAAATAAAAATTTTAAATTGGTTCTAATTTTCCGGGTTGTTACAATCTCCCCCACTTAAAATCTTTTCATCCTTTGAAATTGTTTAACTAATCAACTCAACTTTCATTCTAGCTTTCATTCTTCAACTTTTCAGTTTCTAAGAATTTTCAAATTCTTCAAAAATTTGGCTAACACCCTAAATTTTCAAAAAAAATCGTCATAACCTCCTTTGTACGGGGAGATATTTAAAACCTCAACTAGCCACGCAGGGCCCTCATCATCCAAAAGAAAAAGAAAAAGCTAAGCGGCTAGCCAATCGGCTCATAAAATCATCCAAACCAAATAAATTAGTAAACTTGTACCTATTTGTCGGACATACAATTTTATTCCTCAGCTTTGCTTCCCTGCTATGACATGTTCAATGTATATAATGTATATGCATGCAATTTCAATCAATTTTCAATTCAGTTCAACATTTGATTCGAATTGGCTTAATTTACCTTCATTTCTCTTATTGGTATTATTGTTCCAATATGTTAATTAGTTCAACTAATAATCAAACAACACAATCAACAATCAATTAGTTGATTAGTTTTTAAATCATGTATCTTTAATATATATACTCAAAATCATGTTTTTGATGCCAAGTCACAATAATAGATCCTATCTAGTTTTGGTACTCATACCAGTCAATTGAAAATATTTAGAAATCCCACTTTCGAAACTCGAAAATAAACGCTGATGATGCTCGAGCGATCATCAGAATCATCTCCGGGCGACTAGAGTGTGATTTTATATCTATCCAGTATATTTGTGGCTACGTATACACGTTTGCAAGGCGTATATGCAAAATCTCCATATACTAGATTGTCCAAATCAGCTTAAAATAAATATTCAAATACGTTGAATAAGGTTTAAATTTTCAAAACAATATTTATTTTTAATTTTTATTTTAAAACAACACTCTTCACACTCGTTCTAGGATACTACTGATCCTATCTCTAACGAGTCATTCTCATTGGATATTACTAATCCAATCTTTGATGAATTCTTTCATTTGGTTCAAATATGCCTTGTCCTCGAGCTCTGTAAAACCAAGGCTCTGATACCAAAATGAAACGACCCAAACTCGACTTACGGGAAAGCCCGGATTGAGTTGAGAACACGACAGATGAGAACACAAACAGAAGAACATTTCATTGCTATTAAAACAATTTACATCAAAGTACAAGAATATACGGAGTATGAACAAATAATATACATTTGATAAATATCAGAGATTTACAAATTGCAATGCAGCGGAAAACAATACAAAGCACAACTGAAAAAAACGCACGGATACAGAGCGTTCCGAATATAGCTCCAGCTGTAAACTAGGATCCTGTGAATATAATATCTGCAAAACCAAAACTACTAGCTGCCCGTGTGGAAAATAGTGGCACCCAGAGTTTAGGTTAATCCAATAAACTCCAGGTCAGTCATGTGACTGGTATGAGAACTAAAAATAGTTGTTAAATCTTTTACTTTAAAAGTAAATCAAGGGCCATGCCGTATAACACGGAACGGGTTTCCTCCCGAGAATACCAGTGCACAAAACAAATATTGCAATGCTTTTTGGAAAAATAAAGCTATTATAAGACCCAGGTCCCATCACATAATACAGCGCAAGCCGGAGGACAGGGTTTTCCCTTATAATAGCCAAACATGCTTGGTACGTTTAAAACAAATCATTTGATACTATTATAAGTGCATAATGTCAAAAACAGTTTCAAATATAAATGTATCAATCATAGACAACATGGGTACCATATCTCATGTCACCATACAAGGCTCTACAATCAAAACCGAAATGTCATGTATTGGAAATTGGATTTTTGTTATGAGTCTAGGCAAGAGATGTACTCCTAACCGCTTCGAGACACTCTAGCAAATGTCTCAGGACTGCACACTCTGGGCAACCCCTGGATCCTCCAAGGCAGGTCCACACTTACGTTTGTGGATTGGTTATTCCTGAACACACGTTTCCCAGTCCTATAGGACCTATCCAACGGCTCCGTAGTAACCGATATATCTGAGGCGCCTCGCAATCCAACAGCCACATAGGTAAAAATAATAAATGTCTGGGCTCCATACCATGACACCACTCATAGCTAGAAAGAAACGTCATGTCCTCCTTGGGTCCCTTATCCCCTTTTTGACTCATACCGAGGTGTGAAGCTCGCGAATTAATGCTATACACAAAGCTATGCTATATTAAAGCCGTGCTTTGATCATCAACCACAAGACTCTGCTTTTCAACAGAAGCCTTGATCATTTGCATCTCAGCATGCCACACAGGCAATTCACGCCATGCGACCGAAGTCTATCGATATATAACCTCTGAGCTCGTACGTCTCAGAGAAGGGCATTAAGCAAGAGAATAAATTCTCCGCCGCCAAAAAGATATATATTTAATAGAAATCAATCAACACAGAATAAAATCCAATGTCAGATACACATCCATTTACAAGTTTGTTCTGGGTCTGAACGAAACTGGAGGCACCTTATTCCTCGTCCCATATGTCCAATACAAGAGAGAGGTCCTCACATATCCGGTCGATCTCCAAGTACGTCTGGATGATCACCACTTATTACCTCGTATTGGGTGTACAACCCAATCAAGACATCAGTAATCATCCAAATAATGTAAAGACCTCTGGTCTTTAACCACCGTCTTCATCGTCGACTTATCGCCGAATCAGTTATTCAGAATGGGTATAAACCCGACCTTTCCGAATAACTTGTGTATATAATAAACAAGTGCTATAAAACACAACATAAGCCTCATTCCGATTCAGAATATTTTTTATTCAAATATTCTTGTACTTTGGGAAAGGTTCCCATTAATTTTATCAAAGATAAATTCTTTAAATTTATTCTTTAATCTTCCTTTGGATATTAATTCTAAACCAAATTGAGGTTTATCCAAACTAGTCGGGATTAGCGAACCTTACCGAAGTAATCATTTGTTTAATTTCCCAATCCCATTCTATTCATCCCATGGAGTAAAACTGGTAATACTCCATATCTAACACCACAGTGTTATCGGTAAGTTAATTACCATTTCACGTTCAAATCTAGTTAATGATTTAACTATCGCTTGGAGCAAAACTGGTGATACTCCATTCTCGATCATTCCCAAATTTGATAATTTAAATTATCATATTCGCCTTTCAATCTAATTAAAGATTCATTAAAACTCCACTTGGTTTTAATCTTCCCAGAAATCAATATAAATGATTATTTAACTTTGGGAAATCAAACCTGCCGCATTGACAACCTACACCGTACTATTGATTTCTGCCTATATATAACCTCTAAGCTCGCGCGTCTTAGAGAAGGGTGTTAAGCAAGAGAATAAATTCTCCGCCACCAAACAGATGTATATTTAGCAGAGCTCAACCATACAGTTCAAAATACAATGATAGACATGTAATCCTGTCTTTAACTGGGTTAAAGAACCAATGTCATTTAAAACACAGTTCACGATAAACCCAAAATCACATTCCATTAATTATGGAATCTTCACGGATAACAGATCAATATATAATCGATATCAATTTTCGTATCCGACTAATAATATAAATGGAATAGCGGCAAAAGCCTTTTAAATTCCTTATGTATTAACAGTCTTCCTCCACTGAAGCTCACTTCGATTATTACCAAATCGAATTCCATTTTATTCAAATTTAATATATCAAATTGGAAAACTTTACTTTGGAAAATTTCCATTAAATCTTAATAAAAAGATTTATAAATTCCAAATCACATTTCACTGTAAATCGTGTTAAAGAATGAATGTTGTTAAAAACATAGCTCACAATAAACCCAATTCACATCCCATTTTATTCCAATTAAATGTTAATTAACTGGAAACTCTAATAATCTTAATTAAAAGATTTATTCTTTTCACACGGGAGAACAGTGTTAATGAAGACACCATTCACGACAAATCCAAAATCCAATTGAGTATTAAATACAAGGCTTTAAATAGAAATTATATCGGCTTACATTCAATATCAAATTCTGAAACGAACAAATATCGTATTGGAAATAACGATATAAATATACCTTCCAAATTTCCCTAACAATATCCATATAATCACGAAATCCAACATCGAAATATTCCGAAGATGATTTCCATTCAAATCCACTCTAATTCATATATTGGAAATTCTGGTTATATTAAAGCCCATTCTCAAACCAATTTATTTATTTAAAAATAATTGGATTATAATTCTAGTTAATAACTAGTTCATTTCGATAAAGATATATTTTTATCTTTTCAAATATGGAATTTTTATCCCAATTCTTTCAAATCATTTATTATGATTTTACACAAATTATTAATATTTTTAATAATTTTATTAAGGCCCTTTCAGTCAATTCCCATAAACGGTCATCGAACTGCACTTACAGCGACTTTTTCCAAATTTGATTTGGACATAATTCCAAATCCAACCGTTAGATTTCAAATCTATTATATTCATTGAAAGCTCTTTTTGATACGAACCCAACGATTCCTGTTTTAGGAGAATACGACGGTCGGATCTTCCGTAATGTCAATTCGAAGTCAATGGTCGAAATTCGCGAACAGTCGCGGCGTGGCACATTCTATTCAGGCCATTTAATATATATAATATATATACATTATATATTTCATCGATTTCCATTCAAAACGTATTTTATAAATCGTTTTAAATTCGATTTAAAAACGATTTCAACTTCATATTCAATTTTAAATCAAAATTGAATATTCCATATCATTAATATATAAATGATAATATTTTCAAAACACTAGATTTTGAAATCATTTCCTTTCGATATTCATTATAAAAATGAATAAAATTGATACAAATATCATTCACGTCAAAATGGCGTTAATCTAATCAACACGGCTTCATATATTTCAATATTTCCGTGTCCATCCCAAATCGGACATCAAAATCATATTTTGATCCATTACTGAGTATTATTTTAAAATATTAGTTATTTTAAAATATTCATTACTCGTCATTTAAAAATATTCGTTAATTTAAAATATTCATTCTTTCCGAATTGAAATCAGACACAGTCAATTACCATATAATTTTATTTATATGGATTTCATGCACACATGTACACAACAATAATCAAACACAGTCAACCTTCATCCAGAGTGCATTACACAACTGCATATGCATTAAATATAAATAATTAACGCTTACAACAGGTTGTCAACCAATCGATTGACATACAACTAAACAATTGGGATTAGTGTATGTCAAATATCATCCCAATACCCGTGTGGGGTTTCAATCAACACACACCGATTTTATTTGTGCAGTTGGGCGATGTGTAAAATATATCATCCCAATCAATATCAGTAAAATGTGTGTACATAAACAAATCGTCCGATTTGTAAATGAATATTTATTTTCATTCATATATACGTTAAAAATTATATTTTTAATGATAAAATATTTATTTCAACACATGAATATTTTATACAGTTCATTTATACAATAAAAATGATATTTTATTGTTCCAACATTTTTAGAAAATTTCGGTAGCATAACGGCGCGATACTAGAATCGGAATAAGATCTAGCCTTATCTCTCGCCTAATACTGGCTCGCGCCATGCACATACCAATTCTAATCAATTCAATTCACATCCCAAACCAAATTCAAACAAACAAAACAATCAAAGCAAACAACCAAACAACCATGATTTAAAACAAAGGTGTCGGGTGCTTCTAAGCACCGTCTGCATCCTAGTATATATATTTAATTAGAAAATGAATTAGAGTGAGAAGTTCTCACCTTTGGGATCCACTCCGCCGTTCTTTAATTGGAGGTTTTTGTCATCGCGCACCGTTTTGTCGCTTTCTCGCACTTGAATTCGCCTCTTTGGCTCTAGAATTTGCATACGGCCTCCTATCTTCACCCAACTTTGTCACTAGCCTAAATGCGCCATTTCGGACAACTTTTGCCTAGTGGACTTTCTTCCAAAAACGCACCAATTCGCTGGAAATCGCGAAAAACAGCAGCAGATCCGTTGACTTCGGACGCGATTTCAGGACAGCTCCGCAATCCAAAATAGGACTTCCATTTATCCAAATCGAAGAGAAAATCGTGCTCTTCGATTTTGGTGTTGTGGAGTTTTCGCCAAAAGCACACAGTTTGAGAGTTATTGACGAAATATTGACAAGGGGTTTTAAGCAAAAACGGGAATTTGTGAAAAATGTGATTTTTGAGGTGGTGGGGCCCATGGCCGGAGCTGAGGGGTAGCGGTAGGACCTGATTGGATGTGAGGGAGGTGCAGCCAGGTGGTTGTGGCGCTAGAGGAGCCCACGGTGGCGGGTATGGTGTTTGGGGTTTAGGGTTTTTGCTAATTGAAAGAGGGAAAGAGGAGGAAGAAGAGGAGGAGAGGAGGGGGAGGAGGAGGAGGGGTGCGGTGGTGGCAGCGACGGGAGGGGGTTGGAGCGACGTTCGTGCGTATCCCTTTTTTTCATTTCTGAACGGTGAAAGAGAAAGAGAAAAAGGAGGATTGACTTGGTTTTATAATATATATAATTAATTTAATTAAACCCCAAAAAGTTACTTTTTCGTTCAGACTCCAAATTGAACCCAACGACTATCACCCCAAGTTAAATACCCCTATTCCGATCACAATGGGATATGTACCGTAAACCAATTTGGCTGTTTCGATAGGTTTTTATCAAATTTATAATATAATATAATATACCTTTTAAATTTGAATTCAACGTACGTTTTAATTTACCGGGGCCACATACTAACTCCAAAAATTCCAAAGAAATAAATTTAGCTATGTTTTGACGATATGGTCCTAACAACACTAATTTCGTCGAATTTGGAGACCATTTGGAAAATGGCCATTTTGTAGTCGATTAAATTCAAACTGAAAGTACCAAACGCATTTAAATTCACCACGCTCACATATTATTTTCAAAAATTCTGAAAATTGGAATCTAGCAATTATTTGACATTCCGGATCCAACAAAAGTGGTTTCATCGAAAATGGAGGTCGTTTACAAAATGGCTATTTTTAAGGGCTATATTTTATATTAAATTTCATAGCGACTATTCTAAATTTTCAACTGGACATAACTTTTATTCCTGTTATGAAATCTGGATTTTTCACATTCGTTGAAAAATATTTTCAAACAAATTCAAATATTTCTTGTTTTACTGAAATCCGGTTTATTTTGAATCATATACATTCATTTGAAATTTGAAATCGAAATTTCAAACTACGGCGCCATTTCAGGCTCGTTTTATAATTAAAATAGATTTATTCGTTCTAACTTCGATTTAAATAAATTTTTAGTCGTTATTATTAAAAATAATTCATTTTAAATATTCAAAATTCATTAAAATTGCTAAAATAAAAATTTTAAATTGGTTCTGATTTTCCTGGTTGTTACAACGCACATGTGTACGATACAAGGAACACGGGGGAAATGTTGCCGAAATTTTGTGAAATCATTTAAAATGATATGATTTATGAAATATAATTACTATTGTGTTTGTAATGGGAAGTAGAATGACTAACCATCAAAGAAGACACATTAGCATCAATGAACCAATAGTTATTTATTTTGAAATAAAGTTTGTAGACAAATATAAAATTAATGTTTATTTTTTATTTCATCATAGATTTTAAAGTAGGAAAAATGCCCAATTACTTTAATGATTGAAGTTGGATGTATCAAAGAAGGGAAATAAGTGAACATTTTGAAAATAGGGTAAAAGTGTTCATTGATTTTACGATAAGTAATATCGGAAACAGTACAGAAATTCGTTGTCCATGTAGTAGATGCAAATTATTGAACTATTTAATACCTACTATGGTTAAGATTTATTTGCACCAATATGGTTTCCTACCCAATTATTTGTTGTGGGATCGTCATGGAGAAATTATAGCCCCTAATACTCAAGAACAGTCGACGGAGGTCAATAGGGCTGAAATTAGCACGAATCTCGCAGAAAATATGGTCGAAGACGCTGCACGATCAATGTTCCATACCGTTCAAATTGGTAACGTCGAAGATGAGCTAAATGTTGAAGCTAAAAAAATATATGAATTATTAAATAATGCTAAAAAAAACCCTTTGGAATGGATGTGAAAGTGGCTCTCAATTATTGGTAGCTGCAGAATACATTGCAATGAAATCAAAATACAATCTTACGGAAACTGGATTTACGGTTCTTGTTCAAGCGGCTAAACGCCATATGCCATCCGATAATTTAATGTGCGAAAATTATTATGAAGTGAAAAAACTTATGTCATCTTTTGGTTTGCCATATCAGAAAATAGATACATGTTTAAAGGGTTGCATGTTGTATTGGAAAGAAGACAACAATCTTAGAAAATGTAAGTTTTGTAATCAAGAAAGATACAAACCAAGAAAAAAGAAAGGAAAAGAAGTTCCGTACAAGCGTATGCATTATTTACCCATCACCCCCTATACTTCAAAGATTATATGCATCATCTGTAACAGCGCAGAATATGAGATGGTACAGTGTTAGAACACCTTAAGAAGGTACGTTGACACACCTATCGGATGAAGAAGCATGGAAATATTTTGACAAGAAATATCCCGATTTCGCAGCGGAAAGCCGCAACGTTAGACTAGGTTTATGTACAGATGGCTTCGCACCATTTTCTCAGTTTCGTTCTAAATATTCATCTTGACCTGTAATAATCACACCTTACAATATACCCCCGTGGATGTGTATGAAAACTGCATACATATTTCTCACAGTTGTCGTGCCTGGCCCTGATGATCCGACACAGGGTATTGATGTTTACATACATCCGCTAATCGAAGAATTGAAAATATTATGGAGTGAAGGAGTTGAAACATACGACATATCAAAAAAGATTTTTTTTTTGGATGTTTGCTTCTTTGTTATGGACTATTAGTGATTTTCCTGCGTATGCAGTGCTTTCGGGTTGGAGTACGGCCGGTCGTCTGGCTTGTCCCTATTGCAGAAAGAAACACGAGCATTTTCATTATCATACGAAAAGAAAATTTCATGGTTTGATTGTCATCGATGCTTTCTTCATATTAATCATACTTTTAGAAGAGACACTTTTTTTTACATCTAATAGACGTGAGGCTCTATGGCCACCGACGGTTTGGTCAAGCGAGGAAATATATGAACTTGTAAAGATTATCCAAAGATACATGAAACTGGAAAACAAATTAATATTCAAGGTAAATCGACGATTCATAAATGGTGCAAACAAAGTATATTCTTGGAATTGCCTTATTGGGAACATCTCTTAATCCGTCATAACATTGACGTGATGCATAACGAGAAAACATATTTGATAATGTGTTTAATACAGTTCTAAATGTGAAGGGCAAGACTAAGGATGATCTAAAATCCAGACGTGATATAGAGGAAATATGTAACCGTCCTGAGCTTCATATGAAACCCAATGATAGTAAAAAAAACCCAAAGCATGCTATGAACTAGACAACAAGCAAGTTAAAGTACTTTAAAATGGGTGGAAGAATTACGGTTTCCTGATGGAATTTCATCTAATCTTCGTAGATGTGTCGACTATAAAAACGGAAGGCTGAGTGGAATGAAAAGCCATGATTGTCATGCAATGATGGAAATTTTGTTACCCATCGCCTTCAAAGAATTGTTATCTGGAAAAGTTTGGAATGTAATAATAGAACTTAGCTTATTTTACAAGGAGCTTTGTTCAACTACTTTAAAAGTTGACCGTCTACTTAAACTTGAAGAAGAAATCTCTGTGCTGCTCTGCAAACTGGAAAAAATATTTCCTTCGGTTTTCTTTAATGTAATGGAGCATTTACCTGTTCATCTTCCAAAGTAAGCACGTCTTCGAGATCCTATGCAATATGGATGGATGTATCCATTCGAAAGGTATGTTATTATACTAAGTATTCAAATGGTAATTTAATTATATTTAGAACTTAATATTGAACCAAACAATTTTTTATTAGGTACTTAAATCATTTAAAAAAAAGTGAGACAAAAAGCTCGAGTTGAAGGTTCTATTTGCAAATCATATATCGAAGAAGAAGCCTCTTTTTTTCTCTCATTATTTTAATGATCATGTGAACTTATCATTTGCAAGCGTTCCGCGTAATGATGAGAGGATTGAACAAGATTCTTCTTCTGAATCAACATTATCTATTTTTAAATAACATGGCTGACATGCTGGAAAATGTGTGGAAATATGGCTAAATGATAAAGATTATAATGTGGCACATACATATATTCTTCTTAATTGTCCTGAAGTTGCTCCTTTTGTCAGGTAATCAATTTTTTTTTAAGTTTTACTAAATTTATGTTAAACGTGTTAATAATAATGTAACATATAATGTTTGTGTTTGCAGTACTTATGAATCACAAAATCCAAGCGGCTATTTAAGCAAAGATTTTAGTAGTTGGTTTAGAAACTACGTTTTTGATCCCACAAATAATGTGATCGACGAAGGAATAAAACATGTAGCCTTTGGACCGAAAAGAAAAGTCAAAACATATCCAATATTTTTTGTTAATGGGTATAAATTCAACACTAAAGAATACGGTGCTGAAAAATTAACAAATAATACTGGTGTGTTTATATAAATGATTTTTATGACAAGTTAACTCATATTTTGCAAATGACATATTTTACAAGGCTCGCAGAGGATGTTTATTTGTTTAGATGCAACTGGTTCAGCAATGTTCCGGGTTCGGGCATTAACGTGCATCCAAAGTATAATTTTGTAGAAATTAAACATACCTCACGTTACCAAAAGTATGACCCTTTTGTACTAGCCAAACAAGCACTACAAGCTTATTATGCCCTTCATCCGTCTCTAAAAGGGATAAAGCAGACTGGTCTGCGATTATCAAAACTAAGGCAAGATTTACGTTTGATGGACAAAATATTCCTAATGAACAAGCCTATCAAGCAGATCTAGAGGAAAATGCTGAAATAACAATTGCAAACGATCAAACTGATTTTGGACCTTTAAATGATGAAGCAAATGAATTAGTCGATGCATTTGAGAGTGTAGAGGAAAACGACATAGAACCCGAAACCGAGTCTGTGACGGCCCTCCCCGCACCAACCGACATTTCACCGAAATGTGCTGTGCTAAAGCCCGACTAGCACGGGACGGTCATCAAAAGAAAATGGTTTGAAACTATGAATCATTAAGAACCTGTATTATATTTCACAGCGCATGGGATTAAATATAATAATAACATAACTTGACATAAAACAGGCGATACAGTGCATAAGCTGAAAACTAAATCATCATAGCAGCGGAATCCAAAATACAGCTTAAGATCCAAACCATCATTATTACAACTTCAAAATACTGTCTCTAAAGCAATATAGAAATGGTACACAACTAATGCCCAAAGCAGTGACCAACAACAACATAGGGAGAATATATGTAAGTAGTACGTGGAAGCCTACTGCTCGTCTCCGGACAGCTACTCGTGCATAACCACCTAACCTGTCTCTAGTCTGCTCGTTTAGGAGCACCCAGAGTAATAAGAAGAGACATAAAACTCTGGGTCAGACAAAAGTCTGGTATGAGCGATAACAGCAAAGTAAAACAATAACAGGGATAAATACAACTGGTAGCAAATACAACTGGTAGCAAATACAACCGGTGGTCTACACATAAGCGAAGGGAACCATTGGAAACACTCCTTCGGATAAATCCCTTCTTCAAAAGATCGCCCACTTGCGCCTCGAGCTCTCGCTGCTCCCTCAGTGCCATACGACGAAGTGGCATCACTATAGGTCTGGCATCTTTCACTAAATCAATTTGAAACTCAATCTCTCGGTGTAGTGGAAGTCTGGTCACTTCCTCGAACATGTCTGGATACTCGCCAGCAATAGGCACATCTAATAACTCATCCTCTGGGATGTCGAGGGAATGTAGAAAACTAGCCATCACCTCATCACTAGGTAGGCAACCCAATACCACCCTCTGCCCATCATCCTCTCTAATGGTCATCGAAGAACCCTCACAGTCTACAACCACCCCATACATTTGGAGACATCGACTCCCAAAATAACGCCAAACCCAGTAAAGCCCAAAACAAGGCAATCACAAACAAACATGCATCCATGACTCGATAAGACCAAATTACGACAAATCATACTAAGGCTAGTCGAACCACCGATCGGGTTCGTCGCAACTAAATATCTATCGATAAAATCAGGTTTCAATCCCAACCTATCTACCAGGTCACCAGATACGAAGGAATGGGAAGCCCTGGTATCAAACAGTACTCAAATAGGAACATCATAAATAGAAAGCATACCTTAAATAATGACACCCTTTCCCTTCTGCGCCGTAGTTGGGGCATTCGACGAAGAAGGAACAACGTTGATATCATATGCTTTCATGATCTACTTCTCCTTATGGGGTTATGGACATGCCCCCACATGGCCACAATTTAGGCACTTCTTTTCCCCTGGCTTCCCTTGACACTCTTTGGCATAGTGACCTTTCTTGTCGCAGCTATATCACTCGATATCTTTCTTATTCTTCTTTTTGTGACCATTCTTGGTCTGATTCTGCTTCCTCTTATTCTGGGATTATTCATGGCTTCACCGCTTGCCTACGGTTTTGGCTCCTCTGCAGATGTAATAGCAACCTCTGTCTTCGTCTTAGGTTAAAGGCTCTCTGATCTCAATGCCATTCCCACAATGGATTCAAATGTCTCATCTATGTGGTTCATAAGTCTTTCCCCCAAGTACTGATCTAAGCCATTTATGAACTTCTCGTTCTTCTTCTCAGTAGTATCGATAAGAGACAATCCTTATTTCGATAAAGTATCGAACTCAGCAATGTATTTTGAGACTGCCCTACCATTCTTCTTAAGCTCAAAAATTTCCTAAACAATTCTGACTTCTGTGCAGCTGGAATAAACTTGTCACTGAAACGGGTCTTAAACTAATTCCAATTAACCTGATCCTCTGGAGTAGCCACTTTTATGGCATTCCACCGATTCATAGCCCGTCCTTGAAGCTGACGCCATGCTAATTTTCTCTTCATTGCATCCTCGATCCACAAATCCTCGAAAATGCACTCACAACTATCAAGCCAATCCTGAGCTTCCATAGCCGATTCTGTTCCATGAA
Organism: Allium sativum; assembly: GCA_030737875.1. Lineage (NCBI taxonomy): Eukaryota > Viridiplantae > Streptophyta > Magnoliopsida > Asparagales > Amaryllidaceae > Allium > Allium sativum. The sequence continues at coordinate 231,678,467 of CM060924.1, read as the reverse complement.
ACGGCTTCCCACCAAGACTAGTATAATCCTTGTAGAGCTTGGCGAAATCAGCTTTAGGTGCCCGCGATGCTACACTACCACCGTTAACAGCATTAAGAACCGCTTCCTGAACATCCCTAAGCATCTCTCTCACGAAGGTAGTAAACATCGTCCTCATATCAGGGGCATTCCTATTATTGGCCCCTGAACCCATACTCCTCATATTTCGGCTAATCGTCCAATCTGTAAAGAGAAAACGATTAACCATCTCCTTAGTGGTGCCACTGCAGTGCGACTTCTTCCTTAGATATACTAATAGTATATATATATATAGTTTTTGAAAACCAAAATACCACAAATGCGCGCTCTCATCTACGTATACTATCTGTCATTGGTATCTTCCCCTAGGTTAACTACGCAACCTAGGCTCTGATACCAAGTGTGACGGCCCGCCCCGGACTAGCCGACATTTCCCCAAAGTGCGCTGCGCTAATGCCCGACTAGCACGGGACGGTCGTCAAAGGAAAAGGGTTTGAAACTATGAATCATTAAGAACCTGTAGAATATCTCACAACGCATGGGATAAAATATAATAATAACATAACTTGATATAAAACAGGCGAGACAGTGCATAAGCTGAAAACTAAATCATCATAGCAGCGGAATCCAAAATACAGCTTATGATCCAAACCATCATTATTACAACTTCAAAATACTGTCTCTAAAGCAAAATAGAAAAGGCACACTACTAATGTCCAAAGTAGTGACCAGCAACAACACAAGGAGAATATATGTATATAGTATGTGGAAGCCTCCTACTCGTCTACGGACAGCTACTCTTGCATAGCCACCTAACATGTCTCTAGTCTGCTCGTTTAGGAGCACCTAGAGTAATAAGAAGAGACATAAAACTCTGGGTCAAACAAAAGTCTGGTATGTGTGATAGCAACAAAGTAAAACAATAACACGTATGAATAATCAAACCTGAACCTGGACCTGCAACCAAAGAGTTAGCACAACAAGAAGTACAGTACTCTAAGGTAACACTAACATAAAGCGTAAAATGGGAGTGTGCATGTCATGGTGATAGCAAACATCAAACATAGTAATCATCCTTACATCACTCGCTCAGTGTGTAAAGCATACGATATCCACCGCTTTGATCACCAAATCTATTGGGGCCATCACGGCAACTCCGTCGACTATTGCTATGACCATACTTCCCTGGTCTATAGTCAATAACCCTACCCAGTCCACACATCCCTGGCTCTTGGTCAAGTGCCAACCAGTCCACACTTCCCTGGCTCTAGTTCGTCTACATGCCCCCTCTCTTCAACGGTGAACCAAAGTTATAGATATCGATGACCCCTTTGCACACGTCCCGCATCAAAGTCCAACTCTAGAAGTTAACTTGTCGGTTCCCATCTGGATCTTGAGTTCTAACGTCATATATGGACTTCCTTTGCATCTCGGGTTTCGGTTTCCTCCGGTTCGGTTTGGTTCGTGGTTCGTGGAAGCAGGCGGTTCGTCCATCCTTCTTCGGTTCGTGAGTCCTATTCGGTTCGTGGGAAGGTGGGTCGGTTCATCGATGACACTTCAGATAAGTTTGTGAATGACATTCCGAGTCGTGGCATCGGTTCGTGGCTTCCTCCTGACCATCGGCTCATGCACTTGGGTTCGAGGTAACGGGTCAATTCGAGATACTTCACGGTTCAGCTCGTGGGTGTCTACAGGGTCGCGGTTCGTGAGCTTCATCAGGGTCGGGTCGTGATGCCTATGTCATGAACCATGGTCACGAGTCGTACTTCCCTGTAGTGTTCCAACAAGCTATTTATGCCACACGACGGCGTTTTCGACCATTCTAACTTTCCTATCCAACCATAAAACATTCCAAACAGCAGTAGTAGCATGCATGATCAATCAAAAACATTAAAACATCAATCAGATGAGTTATTTTGGATCAAATATGCCCAAAACCATGATTTTCCCCTTAATCCCCTTAACCATGTTTAACTATAGGATTAGCAAACTTAATCCAAATTAACCCAAATTTTCAATTGAGGCATAAAATAAAATTTAAGAACTTCTACATATTTTTTCAGATTCTTATGATGCATAATTTCGCTAATTATCACAAATCACCCCTAATTAGTAGTAATTAGTGAATAAAAGTGCAAAACACTCACCCTAGCCACAAATTAATCTTAGATCTGAAAATATCTCTGAGTTGGTTCGAATCCCAATGCAACACAGTAGCTCTACCTCCAATTTGATGTTAGTTTGCCTTGATTTGATGTTGATTAACTTAATATTGGTTTAGAATGTGATTAGGAGGTAGTTTAGAAGGTGGAGGCCAATACTAGGTTTGAAGAAATGAAAGTGGCGGCTGAGAAAGTGAAATGAGATGGTTTCCTAACTTATTTCAGCCTCCCCATAACCCTAATCCCGAATAGGTTATAGGCCCATCCACTAATTACCTTATTAAGCCCGCTTAAGATGTTTTTCACCTTCCAAACCGTATTTCATCCATATCTCCCAAACGGTAAGTCCGTTTGACATAGGTGACCAATCTACGAAAAGGTAATCCATCATCTGAATCCAATGGAAGTATTTTCAAATCAAAACTCCTTACCAATCAACAGTTATAGGTGAAACAAGATTCTCTAGGGGTAAAATGGTCATTTAAAATTCGGAAAAAATCGTGAATGTGGGAAATGACCCCAATAGTCTTTTCCCAAAGTTACACGACCATACGACTTCGTATGAAAATAAAATAAATAATCTACGATCCTCCAATGTGTCGAATGCGGGTCGTTACACTCTCCCCTTCCTTAAGAAATTTCGCCCCCGAAATTCCTTAACTAAAACATACAATGGTGGCCCGCATGCCTGTCAACTGTTTACGAGCAATGAAATATATGTAACAACACAACAAGCCTATCCTAGCATGCGATTTACTAACAAGGGAATAACTATATCGCGATTAAAATCTTACCAGGAAAAGAGTTATGGATATGACTTCCTTATGCTCTCCTCTGTTTCCCAAGTACAGTCATTCTCATTATCTCTCCCATTGGACCTTCACTAGTTTCACCGTCTTCCTCCGAAGTTGCTTCGTATCGTAACCGACAATACGAATCGGTCTACGGTTCCCAACCACCTCGATATCGTCCAACTGATCTAGTGAAATAGTCATATTAGAATCGTGCACGAACTTCCTTAATTGGAAAAATGAAATACGTCGTGAACTCCCTCCATCTTGTCAAGTAATCCAACTTTATACGCTAAATTCTCAACTTGCTCAAGAACTGAAAATGGACTAACAAACCTTGGTGCCAATTTACCTCTCCTACCAAACCGAATCACATTCTACAACGAAGAAATCCTGACAAATACCAAGTCGCCAACGGAGAATTTCAAATCTCTTCATCTTTTATCAGCATAACTTTTCTGCCTATCTTGGGCAGCCTTCATTCTCTATTGAATAACCATGATCTTATCTGAAGTTTCTCTTATTACATCTGGCCCAAGCACACATTTCTCACCTGTTTCAAACCAACAAGATGGTGAGTTGCACGATCTTCCATACAAAGCTTCAAATGGAGCCATATCAATACTAGATTGATAACTATTATTATATATGAATTTAACCAGATGCAAATGGTCATCCCATCATCCTCCAAAGTCCAATATACAAGCCCTTAAGAGATCCTCTAATACACAATTCACTCTCTCTGTTTGACCGTCGGTTTGAGGATGGTACACGGTACTTAGATGTAATTCTGGTCCTAAAGCCTCTTGGAAGCTCTTCCAAAACTCACTAGTAAATAATGGATCTCGGTCACTCATAATACCTTTAGGTACTCCATGAAATCTCACTGCCCACTTCATATATAGTTCCGCTAACTTAGCTGCCGTTCTATTCGACTTGACTGGTATAAACCTTGCACTCTTGGTCAATTGATACACAATCACCCAAATACTATCATGACCCGATCTAGTCCTTGGTAAACCATCTACGAAATCCTTTGAGACTTGTTCCCATTTCCATTTGGGAATTTCCAATGGTTGTAACAAACCACTAGGCTTCTTTTGTTCGGCTTTGACTAGCTGGCAGTTCATGCACTTGGATATAAACTTCCCAATGTCTCTCTTCATCCCTTCCTACTAGTATGTCTGCTTCATGTCTCGATACCTCTTGTTACCACCGGGATGTATAGTTAGTTTTGAGTGATGACACTCTTTAAGCACTTCATCTCTCAATCCATTAACATTGGGTACAACTAGTTTCCCATTCTTTCGGAGCCATCCTTCTCGATCAAGTCCATACTTGTTCATCTCTTCACCGTCGGTACCCATCTCCACCTTGGAGATTATTTCCAGTAGGTTAGGATCGTCCCTCTGACTGGAACCAATCCGCTCAATCAAAGTTGGTCTGATCGTCAAACTTGCTAACATCTCTGGATCCAATTCGCACTTAGGTCTGAAATCATATCCCGAAATATACTCTAGTTGCTTCCATTCAAGAAACATAGCCCCCAAACTGGCATGTCTCCTACTCAATGCATCAGCTACCGCATTGCCCTTCCTGGGTGTGTATGCGATACTGAAATCATATGAAGCCAAGAACTATAACCATCTCTATTGACGAATATTTATATCCCTCTGAGAGAAAAGATACTTTAATAACATATGATCGGTAAACAACTCGAATCTTTCTCCCAAGAGATAGTGTCTCCACATATTTAACGTGAACATGATTGTTGCCAATTCCATATCATGGGTAGGATATCTTTTCTCATGCGGTTTTAGTTGCCGACTAGCATAAGCTACAACCCTACCTCCTTGTATCAGTACAACACCTAGTCCGGTACCACAGGCATCCGTGTATACCGTCATCTCTTTGTTCCCTTTAGGAATAACTAACACTAGTGCGCACGTTAACTTCTCCTTTAGGCTCTTGAATGCATTCTCACACCTTCCGTCCCAAGCAAAAGCTTGATTCTTCTTAGTCAACTGAGTTAACGGTGCAGCTATCTTGGAGAAGTCTTGAATAAACTTACGATAATATCTAGCTAACCCCAAGAAACTTCTCACGTCTGTTGCATTCTTGGGCGTAAACCAGTCTTGCACCGTAGCCACCTTTGCAGGGTCCATGGAAATACCATTCTTTGAAACAACATGGCCCAAGAACCTCACTTCCCTCCTCCAGAAGTGACATTTAGAAAATTTCTCTTTCAATTGGTGTTTCTTCAACACCTCCATCACTATCCTCAAACGTTCCTTATGTTCTTCCTCCTCCTCGAATAAACTAAGATATCGTCCACGAACAAAAGAACAAATTTATTCAATTGATTCCTGAATATCCTATTCATAAGATCCACAAAATATGCTAGTACATTGCTCAACCCGAATGACATGACCAACCACTCATATAATCCTGACGGCGTCCAAAATGTCGTTTTAGGTATACTCTCAACTGCTACTCGGAGCTGATGAAAACCTGTTGCGAGATCCAACTGGGAAAACACTCTTGCTCCATTTAGTTGATCAAATAAATCGTCCATCCGTGGAAGAGGATACTTATTATTCCTAGTCACCTTGTTCAGCTCACGGTAGTCTATACATAAGCGAAGGGAACCATCAACCTTGGTAGCAAATACAACTTGTGCTCCCCACTCGGAAACACTCCTTCAGATAAATTCCTTCTTCAAAAGATCGGCCACTTGCACCTCGAGCTCTCGCTGCTTCCTTGGCGCCATACGTTGAAGTGACATCACTATAGGTCTGGCATCTTTCACTAAATCAATCAGAAACTCAATCTCTCGGTGTGGTGGAAGTCTGGTCACTTCCTCGAAGATGTCCGGATACTCGCTAGCAATAGGCACATCCGATAACTCATCTTGCGGGATGTCAAGGGAATGTAGAAAACTAGCAATCACCTCATCACTAGGTAGGCAACCCGATACCACCCTCCACCCATCATCCGCACTAACGGTCACCGAAGACTCCTCACAGTCTACCACCACCCCATATCTTTGGAGCCAATCGACTCTCAAAATAATGCCAAACCTAGTAAAGCCCAAAACAAAGCAATCACAAACATGCATCCATGACTCGATAAGACCAAATTACGACAAATCATACTAAGGCTAGTCGAACCACCGATCGGGTTCGTCACAACTAAAGGTCTATCGACAATCTCGGGTTCCAATCCCAACCTATCAACCAGGTCACTAGATATGAAGGAATGGGAAGCCCCGGTATCAAATAGTACTCGAATAGGAACATCATAAATAGAAAGCATACTTTGAATAACGACACCCTTTCCCTTCTGCGCCGTAGTTGGGGCATTCGACGAAGAAGGAACAGCGTTGATAGCATATGCTTTCACGATCTGCTTCTCCTTAGGGGGTTGTGGACATTCATTCTTAAAAGGCCCCACTTGGCCACAGTTGAAGCACTTCTTTTCCCCTGGCTTCGCACGACACTGTTTGGCATAGTGACCCTTCTTGCCATAGCTATAGCACTCGATATCTTTCTTATTCTTCTTTTTCTGACCATCCTTGGTCTAATTATGCTTCCTCTTATTCTGGGAATTATTCTTGCCTCCACAGCTTACCTGCGGTTTTGGCTCCTCTGCAGATGTAATAGCAACCTCTATCTTCGTCTTAGGGTAAAGGCTCTCTGATTTCAATGCCTTTCCCACAATGGATTCGAATGTCTCATCTATGTGGTTTATAAGTCTTTCCCCCAAGTACTCATCTAAGCCAATTATGAACTTCTCGTTCTTCTTCTCAGCAATATCAATAAGAGACAATCCATATTTCAATAAAGTATCGAGCTCAACAATATATTCCGGGACTGCCCTACCATTCTTCTTAAGCTACAAAAATTTCCTAAACAATTCTGACTTGTATGCAGCTGGAATAAACTTGTCACGAAACAGGTCTTAAACTGATTCCAAGTAACCTGATCCTCTGGAGTAGCCGCTTTTATGGCATTCCACCAATTCATAGCCCGTCCTTGAAGCTGACGCGATGCTAACTTTCTCTTCATTGCATCCTCGATCCCCAAATCCTCGAAGATTCGCTCATAACAATCTATCCAATCCTGAACTTCCGTAGCTGATTCTGTTTCGTGGAACGACTTCCCACCAAGACTGGTATAATCCTTGTAGAGCTTGGTGAAATCGGCTTTAGGCGCCTGCGCTGCTGCACCACTATCGTTAGCAGCATTAGGAACCGCTACCTGAACATCCCTAAGCATTTGTCTCATGAAGATAGTAAACATCATCCTCATATCATGGGCATTCCTAATATTGGCCTCTGAACCCGTACTCCTCATATTTCGGCTCATCGTCCAATCTGTAAAGAGAAAACGATTATCCATCTCCTTAGTGGTGCCAATGCAGTGCGACTTCTTCCTTAGATATACTAATAGTATATATATATATAATTTTTGAAAACCAAAATACCACAAATACGCGCTCTCATCTGCGTATACTATCTCTCCCTGGTGTCTTCCCCTAGGTTAACTATGCAACCTAGGCTCTGATACCAAATGTGACGGCCCGCCCTGGACCAACCGATATTTCCACGAAGTGCGTTGTGCTAATGCCCGACTAGCACGGGACGGTCGTCAAAGGAAAAGGGGTTTGAAACAATGAATCACCAAGAACCTGTAGTATATCTCACAGCGCATGGGATAAAATATAATAATAACATAAATTGGCATAAAATATGCGAGATAGTGCATAAGATGAAAACTAAATCATCATAGCAGCGGAATCCAAAATACAACTTATGATCCAAATCATCATTATTACAACTTCAAAATACTGTCTCTAAAGCAAAATACAAAAGGTACACTACTAATGCCCAAAGCAGTGACCAGCAGTAACACAGGGAGAATATATGGATATATTACGTGGAAGCCCCCTACTCGTCTCCGGACGGCTACTCGTGCATAACCACCTAACCTATCTCTAGTCTGCTTGTTTAGGAGCACCCAGAGTAATAAGAAGAGACATAAAACTCTGGGTCAGACAAAAGTTTGGTATGAGCGATAGAAGCAAAGTAAAACAATAACATGTATAAATAATTATACCTGAACATGGACCTGCAACCAAAGAGTTAGCATAACAAGATGTACAATACTCTAAGGTAACACTAACATAAAGCATAAAATGGGAGTGTTCATGTCATGATGATAGCAAACATCAAACATAGCAATCATCCTCACATCACTCACTCAGTGCGTAAAGCATACAATATCCACCGCTTTGATCATCACATCCATTGGGGCCACGACGGCAACTCCATCGACTATTGCTTTGACATACTTCCCTGGTCTATAGTCAATAACCCTACCTAGTCCACACATCCTTGGTTCTAGGTTAAGGGCCAACCAGTCCATACTTCCCTGGCTCTGGTTCGTCTACATGCGCCCTCTCTTCAATGGTGAACCAAAGTTATGGATATCAATAACCCCTTTGCACACGTCCCGTAGAAAAGTCCAACTCTAGAAGTTAACTTGTTGGTTCCCATCTGAATCCTGAGTTCTAACTTCTTATCTGGACTTCCTTTGCATCTCGGGTTTCGGTCTCCTCCGGTTCGGTTTGGTTCGTGGTTCATGAAAGTAGGTGGTTCGTCCATCCTTCTTCGGTTCATGAGTCCCATTCGGCTCATGGGAAGGTGGCTCGCCCCTGGCATCGGCTCATGGCTCGTGGTACTTCATCCTTCGGGTCGGTTCGGCGATGTCACTCCGGGTCGGTTCGTGAATGGCACTTTGGGCCGGTTCGTGAATGGCACTCCGAGTCGTGGCATCGGTTCGTGGCTTCCTCCTGGCTATCGGCTCGTGCACTTCGGTTCAAGGTAACGGGTCGGTTCAAGATACTTAACGATTCAGCTCATGGGTGTCTACAGGGTCGCGGTTCGTGAGCTTCATCCAGGGCGGGTCGTGATGCCTATGTCATGAACCATGGTCACGAGCCGTACTTCCCTACAGTGCTGCAGTAAGCTATTTACGCCACACGACGGCGTTTTCGACCATTCTAACTTTCCTATGCAACCATAAAACATTCAAAACAGCAGTAATAGCATGCATGATCAATCAAAAACATTAAAACATCAATCATATGAGTTATTTTGGATCAAACATACCCAAAACCATGATTTTCCCCTTAATTCCCTTAACCATGTTTAACTATAGGATTAGTAAACTTAATCCAAATTAACCCAAATTTTCAACAGAGGCATAAAATAATATTTAATTTTTTTAATATATTTTCCCGATTTTAATGATGTATAATTTCGCCAATTATCACTAACCACCCCTAATTAGTCGTAATTAGTGAATAAAAGGGCAAATCACTCACCTTAGCCACAAATTAATCTCAGATCTAAAAATATCTCTGATTTGATTTGAATCCCAATGCAACACAACAGCTCTACCTCCAATTTGATGTTAATTTGCCGTGATTTGATGTTGATTAGCTTAATACTGGTTTAGAATGTGATTAGGAGGTAGTTTAGAAGGTGGAGGCCATTACTGGGTTTGAAGAAATGAAAGTGGAGGCTGAGAAAATGAAATGAGATGGTTTCCTAACTCATTTCAGCCTCCCCATAACCCTAATCCCGAAATGGGTTATGGGCCCATCCAATAATTACCCTATTAAGCCCTCTTAAGCAATTTTTCACCTTCCAAACATTATTCCAGCCATATCTCCCAAACGGTAAGTCCGTTTGACAAATTTGACCACTCTGCGGAAATGTAAACCATCATCTGAATCCAATGGAAGTGGTTTCATGTCAAAACTCCTTACCAATCAAAAGTTATAGGCGAAACAAGATTCGCCAGGGATAAAGCGGTCATTTAAAATTCGGCAAAAATTGTGAATGTGGGAAATGACCCCAATAGTCATTTCCCAAAGTTACACAACCATTTTCATATGAAAATAAAATAAATACTCTACGATTGTCCGATGCGTAGAATGCGGGTCGTTACAGAGTTTGAATCAGAAAACGACGAAGAAATTGACGAAGACTAAGTAAAATTTGGTAATTTTCACAACTATTCACATTACATTTACCTATGTTTAATATTGCATTTTCACAACTATTCACATTAAATTTACCTATGATTTGTATATGTATCATTGTGGCAGGTATATTATGTGTGGCTCTCAACGACATGGTGGTTGGAATAGTGGCTTCAAGAATTTGATCGTAATGAATCCTTCTTTATGCATACAATAAATAAACGTTTAAATATACAGTGTTATAATATTTTGTATGCTGAAATAACATTTTTTACTATTCATTCTATTTGCAGACTCGACAGCCTAAGAAGGCGCAATACAAAGAAGAAATTAAAGAGCTTAGAATGATGATTGAGCAACTACGTGACCAGAGTCATCTTCAGACTATGCAGTTGGAACAACTAAATCATAAATTTGAGAAGTATGCGCACATTCATGATAGTCATCCTTCGTCGTCTGCTGATTCCGGAAGCGATGCTTAAGGTATGTTGTATATTTTGGCATTGAGTGGGTGAGAATGATACTTTTGATATGTTTAGATGGTTTGTGGACACATAACTTTTATGTATTTGGTTTATGAACATATATTTGTTGGTTTATGGATGTTTGGATGTTTTATTTTGTTTATACTGATGTTTCTTTGATATATTTTGGTTGCTTATATTGTTATTGATATATATATATATATGTGGAATTTATTGTGATTAGATTGGAAATGGATTGGAATTGGATTGGATTGGAAATGTAGTGGTAGGAAGTTTATATGCTTACTGGAATAAAAAAAAAACCTAGTTTTACCAACGGTTTCCAACAGTCGTTTGGTCATTGTTCTATAACGATATTCAACAGAGATATGCCATTTGAAGCCATTGGTATAGCCGTTGGAAATTTTCTGTTGCCACCGTTGGAAGTCGTGAAGCTATTCCAATGGCGTCCAACGACCGCCAACAACAAGGAGCCGTTGGAATAGCCCTGTATTCTAGTAGTGAATAATGATTAGTTGATCCACATGTGAATTAACTACTCAATCAACTAAATGTTCTTTTTCCTATTTTCATTGACAAAAAAAACATTTGTAGATCAAAATGAATATTATTGCTGCATATAACACATTAGTGAGAGGAATAAATCATAAAACTAAATGATATATTGTGTATTAATATTTACTTATGATTATCCAATGGTGCAACATAGAATAGCATGTGTCTAAAAGATCATCCATTTAATGAAACCATCTCATATAAAACTTTAAATCAAAATTATTTACTTTTGGTATTTCTTTGGATTAATACTTTCTTCTTCATGCGTCGAAACTACTTCCACACTTTCTCATCCCTACAGGTTAAATTGACGAATGCATATTATAGACTATGAATTTATTATGAAAATGTGGTTATTTTTTTTCCAATAAGTTCGTTTGATATTAAAATACTAAATCCATCTGCCTAAAGCAACATACAACCAAAATAGGAAAAAGATCAAAACAAACATTATGAAATCTATAAACATGTTTTAATATATACAAACTATAATCATCAAACTTGCACTATTCTTTCTCCATACTTTTTCTGTATGGCTACCTTCATTTTTTTTCCAGCACTAACAATCTTTTCTTCCTCTCTAGTCACTAACATAGCAGGAGTCCTTCGATTACAGAGTCAGATGCACTTTTAGGATCATTATAGGTTATGCTCATTATATTTAGCAAGAACTGACCGAAGCTCATCATGGAGACCAGGAGCTTCAAATAATAGTGTTTCATTTTCGTCGATGCTCTCTACTATCCTCTGAATTATCGGTTCTGATTCTTGACACTTTTCAACCATGTTTGACAGTATGACGGCCTTAACGACTTCTGTTCTACTTCAACATTCAGTAATGAAGATAAAATTTCAATGTTGTCCTGGGTGATGATAGGAAATTCCTTCTTTTCTTCAACAGAATACCCCCAGCATGATATGCAAAATCAACATTTTCTTCTACATTGGGATCCGTAAGTGGATAGCTCTCTGATTTTTCTTCATTGTATTCTTTAAATCCATGTTTAACAGTAAGTCGTCCTTAACGGGCTTATGTTGTGCATAATCATTGATATTTTCCAATTAATAGCTTATACAAATGACCATAGTTTTAAGAAGAAACTATTCATAAACAAAATAAAAATAGGTAACTTTTATTCTTATACGCATTTTTAATAAGTTAATCCACCATATAAACTAGGGTCGTTGACTTTTAATAATATTTAAATTTTAATTAGTTTATCCACCTAAAAAAACATTAAATTTCTTACTTCTTCAATTCTGCGTCTTTCTTCTTCTCTGTGTATGTTTCTTATTTTAAGATCCTACATTTAAATTCAAGCTATAACTTCAGGGAAAGGATCAATTTCTTTGCATTATTAACACTGTTCAAAAAACAATCAATTACCCTAATTAAGGCAAGTGGAACAGATAAGCCAGTTATGACATTTATTTCAGGACTTACAGTTCCACCTGGCCGCTGTGTGGGTCATGCCGGTGCAATTGTATCAGGTGGAAAGGGTACGGCTCAAGATAAGATAAGAACACAGAGAGAAGCAGGAGTTACAGTAGTCGAGTCTCCAGCCAAGATTGCTATAGCCATGCTGGACGTGTTCAAATAGCGTGGTCTAGTACAACAATAGAAGAATTTTTCCATCTTTTATATTGAATCTTGCTTGATTTCATGATATTATAGATGTGGCATGCATCCTGATGCCTTATTTTTGGTTGTATTGGGATTTTTTTCTTTTTTTTTCCAATTTGAAGCTATAAAACTTATGAAAATAAGACCCACTGGAGATAAACATTTAAATGCTTTGGTTGTAGGGTAAGCTATGTGACATTTCATATGTTATTATTGTGCAAAAAAAAAAAAAAAAAAAGACCAATGCAGCTGAAATGAATGATTGATCATGTAGAATGCATTCATAGAGTGAAATCTTTAAGTTAGTCCACTCGTGGATTAACTTACAAAATTTTTGTGGATTAACTTATTAAAGTAAAATGGTGGATTAACTTATTAAAATCGTGTATTAGAATAAAAATTACCATAAAAATAATATTGTGGATAAACTAAATAAATTTATATTTAGTGCAAAAGGAAAATCATGCCGAAAAGTAAGGTGAATGAACTGAATAATATCATGGATGCAAACTTGGCACTGCACATGACCACGACCACGATCCTTTTTCTTTTTTTGCTCTTGAGGTGATAGATGGACGGTCACAAACTTGGCACAAAACAAAAATTAAAAATTGTGCATGCATATGTTATATGAATATCTACTGGCACTGCACATGATCTTCTTATGTACTCCGCCGTGTTGCAATGAACTACCAAACTAACTAGAGGAATGCTACTGTCATAGTGAAGTTTTTGAGTAATGTATGTTGCGAGAGAGAAAAACTCAGAACTGAAATGTAAAAATTGTATTATTATTTGATGATTCTATATATTACAGAATGCAGTACATAACCCGCTTATTTATAATAGGTTAAGTGGGCTTGGGCAAAATAGCTATTGGTTACAAGAAAGGGAATGGATAGCAAAAATGAACGGTGAAGATATGAGCTGTTGAGAGGTGAAGAATTAGCCACGTGAGCAGTCTGTGTGAAGGAAATAAGGTCTTCAGTTGTGTAACTTTGTATCATTTGTAATACGCCCCTCTGAAAACTAGGGTTTCGCAAACTCTAGTTTACACGATACTCATGGCGGCGCCTCTAAAATTCACATATTCTCTCCTTCGATCTTCTTATTGATAGAATCTCTGGCACTTGTATCATCAGATTTGAGTAGAAACGAGTGTGCTTTGTTGTCAATGTTGTTCAATTCTCTGTCGTTGCTATTCTTAGATCCAGTCTGATCGAAGTTGCCGTTGCTTGGTCTGGCCTGAAGTTTGCTTCCACCGATGTTGAATTCTGAGCGGAATCTGGTAAAGTTTTTCATAGTAATTGCTTTAGACAGTATGTCAGCCTTCTGGTAAGTTCCATGTATGTGATTAATCTCGATCTCTCCTCTTTGAACCATTTCTCTAACAAAATGTAAATCTATCTCAATGTGCTTTGTTCTTGCGTGCTGTATTGGATTTTCTGACATGTATACGGCACTTTTGTTGTCACGCCATAGCACTGACTTTGCTGTAGTTTTAATTTGTAGCTCTTTGGATCCATTTTATTTATGCAGCAGCGTTAGCTATGCCTCTATATTCTGATTCTGTACTTGATCTAGAAATTGTAGCGTGTTTCTTCGAGCTCCATGAGACTAGGCTTTGACCAATGTAAACACAGTAGCCGCTTGTAGATCTTCTATCATCAGGATCTGATGCCCAGTCAGCATCTGCGTACCCCCACTATGTTTAGATGCTGACTGCCATGTAGTGTGAGTCCATAGTCTATAGTCCCTTTGAGATACCTTAGGATTCTCTTGACAGCCTTCCAGTGTGTGTCTAGAGGTCTCTGCATAAACTGAGATATTTTACTAACACTGTATGTAATGTCAGATCTGGTTATAGTAGCATATTGTAATGCTCCTACTACCATCCTGTATTCAGTGATATTGGGAATTGCTTCTCCTCTATATTTTGAATATTGTTGACTACTTATCATGGGTATTGGCTAAGGATTAGCATTTAACATCTTTGTTTTATTCAGTAACTCAATTATATATTTTCTTTGGCATAGAAATATTCTATTATTTGTTTTAGTTATTTCTATGTCTAGGAAGTAATTAATATCACCTAGATTTTTAATAGAAAATTGCCTGTCTGGATATCGTGTTAATTCATCTATGTCTTTAGTGCTGCTACCAGTTGTTATTAGATCATCTACGTATATTAATATATATATTATAGATGTCTGATTAATCTTTGTGAAAAAGGAATTGTCTGATTTGGTGGACTGAAAACCTAATTTGTATAAGGTGCTTTTAAGTCTATCAAACCATACACGAGGAGACTGTTTTAGGCCATATATAGCCTTATTTAATTTACAGACATAGTTTGAATTAACATTGTAACCTGGTGGCTGTCTCATGTAAATTTCTTCCTTAAGCGCACCATTTAAGAATGCATTATTGACATCTAAATGTCTAATATGCCAATTCTTACTAGTAGCAATAGTTAGCACAAGTCTTATAGTTGTCGGTTTTACCATAGGAGAGAAAGTTTGATTAAAATCAAACCCATATTCTTGTGTAAAACCTTTAGCTACAAGTCTGGCCTTGTACTTGTTTATTGATCCATCTTGATTCTTTTTCAATTTGTATGTCCATCTGCAACCAACTATGTTCTTGTTGACAGGTGGACATACAATATCCCAAGTGTTATTCTTAATTAGAGCATTATACTCTTCATCCATAGCTGCTTTCCAGTGTTTAATTTTAATTGCCTGATCAAAAGATTCAGGTTCACTAGTACTGGATGTAGCAGGAAATATTTTAGCTTTAAAAATACCGCTTTTTGATCTTGTGACCATTGGATGACCAGTTTGCACTGGTTGTTCAGTTGGAGATGAATCATCATTTCTTTCTGATCTTTCAGGAGTTAATTAATGACTATTGGACTCATCATTTCCGTGATTGTGATTTTGTGCAGATGGATGAGAGGTCACACTGGGTGGCTCAAGGCTTTCATGATCATTTTTGATTGGTGAGCTTTGAGCATCAGATTGTTGAATATTCTCCATTGGCTGCCAGCTTTCATTGATATGAGGCACAGCAGGTATGGAGACTCTTGCGTTTCTAACTTTACCTATAGTGCTTATATCTTTTCTACTATATGGATAAACTTTTTCATCGAAAACAACATGTCTACTGACATAAATTCTGCCAGTGTCATCAATACACTTATATCCTTTTTGATCTATAGTATACCCTAGAAAAGTACACCTTTTTGATCTAAAATTTAGTTTATTGACATTGTATGGCCTTAAATATGGGAAGCACAGACACCGAAACATTTTAAGTTTTTTGTAATCTGGTTTGACATTGTGTAATTTTTCTAATGGTGAAATATCCTTTAATACACTTGTTGGTTGTCTGTTAATCAGATAAACAACTATATTAAAGGCTTCTGGCCAAAATTTCAATGGCATACTTGCTTGAGCAAGCAATGTCAATCAAGATTCAACTAAATGTCTATGTTTCCTTTCCAATAATTCATTTTGTTGTGAAGTATACGGACAAGTGGTTCTGTGAACAATTCCTTTTTGCTGAAAGAATTTACATAGATTTTTAAACTCACTACCACCATCAGTTTGAATGATCTTAACTTTGTTATCATATTGTTTTCCAACCATGGTAATATAATTTATAATGGCATTAAAAGTTTCTGACTTGGTTTTTAAAAAATATATCCAAGTGAATCTTGTGTATGCATCTACAAAAGACACATAATACTTATAACCATAGTCAGAATAAACTGGTGATGGACCCCAAAGGTCTATAGCAATTAACTGGAGTGGTTCAGTATAGGTAGTGTTAGAATCAGTGAATGGTAATCTGTGATTCTTGCCCATTTGACAAAATTCACATATATAGGGTAAGGATACAGGATCAAACTTGATATGATTTTCATTTAATATGGTTTGAACAATTTTAACACTAGGGTGTCCAAGTTTGCAATGCCAGATATCAAATATATCTATGCTGCAGTCAGTTTCAACATTCAAATTACACATGCCATTACAATTTCCTGCATTAACATCATTCTTGCATCTAACAAAGTTAAATTTGTATAGTTCATTTGCCAAATCACCCTGTAATATAATTCTTCTAGTTAGAATATCCCTAATTAGATAATATTTTGGAAAGAATTCAAAGAAAACGTTATTGTCTCTAGCAAATTGGGATACACTAATCAAATTTTTGGTGATTTTTGGAACTCTAAGAAGATTGCATAAATATAATTGTTTACTACCATTAATATAAGTGTTGCCAACATGAGTAATGTGAATTTGTTTACCATTAGCAATAGAGGTAGATTTGTTACCTCGATATTCCTTGCATCCAACATTCAAGTTATCAAGATAATTTGTAAGATGATTGGTTGCTCCAGAATCAGGGTACCAACTGTCATCTTGTAGGTGTTCCATTCTGGCAGTATCGTTTCCTTTATCTTGACTGTTGGTTTCTTGATTTATCTGTGCCACATTTGCATTAGGAGTATTGTTGTTTTTCTGATTCTGATTGTTGTCGGAGTATCTGAAGTAACACTTTAGAGCAGTATGACCAATCTTCTCACAGATCTGACATTTGGGTCTGTTGTTATTGTTCCATCTGCCTCTGTTTGCACCATCACGTCTCTGGTAAGATGCTTCAGATATGTTATTGGTATTCTGATTTTTATTTTTACTGCCTGGAGCAAGATTAGTATTGAGGTCAATTTCCTGAATACGTTTGTTGTTAATTCTTGCTTCATGTGACAATAGAATGGCATGAACTTCGTCAATAGAGAGAACTACTCTTTGAGTTGTGATAACAGCAACAACTGCCTCATGATCTTCATTTAATCCATTTAGCAGATATAACACGTGATCTCCATTAGGTACTTTATTACCTGTAGCTCCAAGTAAACCACACAACTTCTTTACCTTTCCTATGTATTCTCTCAAGCTTAAGTTTTCCATTTTTATATTATGAAGTTGCCTTTTATAGTGTACCACCTTGGCAGATGATTGATTATTGAATTCTTTCTCTATAGTACTCCAGATATCATTGGCAGAT
Organism: Allium sativum; assembly: GCA_030737875.1. Classification (NCBI taxonomy): domain Eukaryota; kingdom Viridiplantae; phylum Streptophyta; class Magnoliopsida; order Asparagales; family Amaryllidaceae; genus Allium; species Allium sativum. The sequence continues at coordinate 231,660,706 of CM060924.1, read as the reverse complement.
GAACACCCAATAACTGTTGATAGTAGATCTTCACTAATGGAAGATAGTAGCCAAGAACTAATTAATCAATCTTGCCTGTGATATTGAACAAATGCCTCATTAGCAATAGTTCTGTTATATTGATCAGTGATGAACTTGGCTGGAATAGGAGTAGTGCCAAAAATAAATCCTTCTAACCCATAACCCTGTATGACAGTTTCAACCTGTAGTTTCTATAGCATATAATTTTCTTCTTGTAGTTGAACTGTGATTAGTTGACTTTGAGGACTTATACCAGTTTTGACTAACTGATTTACAGGTCCATTTGGCGGATTAGGTGGATTTGGTGGGTTATTTCCAGTAGCAGTCTCAGTGGCTGATGCAGAAGAGGTGGATGTATCCACCATGATGAAAAGAATACAAGAAACGAAGAAATTCTTGATCAAATGACGTTTCTGATCGATAGAAGAGGAACAATCAAAGACTCAAGTGCAAGGCAGTCGAGAGCTTTGATGAAGAGGTATGTTAAAATACTGATCTGAATATCTGATGAAGCTCTCAGGCGAGGCTTTGACTGGGTTTTTGGTGAGTTTCTTGACTTTCTTGAATTGGATTCTTGGCGATTGATAAAGAATTTCGACAAATATAGTATATGTTATCGAGATGCAGCCAAATTCGATAGAATTTATGGCACGGCACCGTTGATTATACTGTATTTGATATACCCAGATGATGAAAATTAACTGATGGGTATATTTACACCAGAATTTGCAATAGAACTGTCGTTAGGCTCTGTAGATGCTCTGATACCAAGTGAAGTTTTTGAGTAACGTATGTTGCGAGAGAGAAAAACTCAGAACTGAAATGTAAAAACTGCATTATTATTTGATGATTCTATATATTACAGAATGCAATACATAACCCGCTTATTTATAATAGGTTAAGTGGGCTTTGGGCTAAACATCTATTGGTTACAAGAAAGGGAATGGATAGCAAAAATGAACGGTGAAGATGTGAGCTGCTGAGAGGTGGAGAATTAGCCACGTGAGCAGTCTGTGTGAAGGAAATAAGGTCTTCAGTTGTGTAACTTTGTATCCTTTGTAATAGTCATCGACTGCAGGCATGGCATGCATATGTTACATCTACTGCACATGATCTTCTTATCTTCCCCCTTTTTTCCTACGTTTATATCTACATGCAATGCAACAGTTGCTTGGTGGACAGACCTGAACCTAGCATTCTTGAAATAAATATACTATAAAATTAAACCAGTTTGTTCTAAACCATTCCATAACAAATGGAACAAACTCAGGCGTACTGCTCTAATATTAAACGGATAATCAACGTCATCTTTGAATGCGTACCCGCTAACTGCCACCAGCTCAGTTTTATGAAGTTATAATTAACAAATATTTCAGCATTTCACTCCTCACATGAATAATTAGATATACGGAGGATCTGTCAATTTTCTGTCACAGAGAATTACACGAACTTGATATTCCAAAAAATTAATAAAAATAAGAATTACCAGTTCATTTATATTTTATATTTGAATTCTTACAAATATTTCAAAACTATATTGCATGAACAAAAAACCAATTACATATAGATACAGAAAGAGGATAATGTTTCAAAATAAAAAAGTGAACGATTAGGAATTATGCCATGTTGATACTATACTAGCTAAGTGGACAATTATGTAGCATATATATATATATATACCAAACTAATTAATTACGTGTCTTCTTCTTAGGCACATGAACAGTTGCTACAGGAGAAGTAGAACTCCACTGAGGTGAAGAGAGAGATGAAGATGGAGGTGGTGGACCTGGTGGTGGAGGAGGAGACGCTACAATATTCCATTGATGTGTTGTCGCACGCACAGGAGGGGGAGGACGATGAAGGCTCCTGCCGCTAGTACAGTGGATTAATACTGTCACCATAAAGATGGTGGAAACTACATGAAGAGCTCTCAATATTGCCATGGCTTCAAAGGTTTAATTTATTGGTTATTGCTTCCAAACTTGCTATATTGTGGATTGTCAATAATATAAACAGGGTAGTTGAGTTGATGTGCGTGCATTGAATTCTCGAGGATTTGGTACAAGCGCATATTAATTTCTTTACTGTTTTCCCAATTATGGATGTTGAGAATTCTGGTAGGCCTATTGTTGGAAACTTAGAATGGATTTAATGCACATCCCAAATGCAGAATATGATACCTTTTGATAGTTTCATCCATAAAGAGTGAGTTTGTACACCTCACATTTACATAACTCTCTCCATCCATGGTGAAACTCAAGGGGTTATATGGACTCCACTAATCTACATCAATGGGTGGAGAGAGTTTTGTTCACACTGCTTAAAGCAATGTGAACAAACTCACAGTCTCATCCATGTATAACCATCCGAAATCGTTTTCAAATATTTGATATCTACATCTACAACATAAATAGAAACATTCTTAATGTAGGGTTGTTACGGTTGAATCGTTTAACCATCAAATCGTACTAACCGTTTATACGGTTACCGTCTACTGCGGTAGCGGTGATGGTAATAGTTGTGTATTTTGATAACCGCGGTTAAATTTACCAACCACACCTGAATTTTTTCTAGTATTGCATAAAAAATAGATGTTATTTATAACTTCAGCTGGAGAAATAACATATGTATAAATTATTTGCGTTTTTATTTATTGACAACATGCAAATGGATGGTTTGTTTCATATATAAACAAACTATTTTTTTTAAAAAAAAAGTTAGAGCTTGAATTATTTATGGATAACAATGTAAATTTACAGTAATGGTTGCGATAACGGTTAGATGGTTACGGTAACGATTACAAAAATTGCTAACCATCAACAACAGTTGCGGACTACAAAAGAAGTCTGAATTCCATACGCCAATTTGGCGTAGGGAATGCGTAGAAAATCAAATTTCCCTACGCCACCCCTACGCCAAAAAAGAAGTTGGAAATTAGACGTCGCAAAAAATTCTCTACGGCTTCCCTACGCCAAATACCCTACGCCTTCCCTACACCAGCGTTCCAACGCCAAGTTCCATACGCCTTCCCTACGCCAGGATTCCTACGCATTCTCTACGCCAAGTTCCATACGCCAGGATTTCTACGCCTTCCCTATGCCAACTTCCATACGCCTTACCTACGTCATATTCTTTACGCATTCCATACGCCTGCATACCTACGCCAAGTTCCATACGCCTTCCCTATGCCAACTTCCATACGCCTTCCCTACGCTTGCATTCCCTACGCCAAGTTCCATACGCCTTCTTACGCATTCCCTACGCCACTGCACATCAACATTCAATATGGTTATTTTATATTTATCTTCATCTACCACAGATATTATAATAAACTTTAATAAAACCGAACACATGCAAAATCGTAATAATATATATCAATATGAACATTGATGCCGAATGAATATCATCATCAAATTACCAAAAACTTGCTGCAAATGTATTTAAAACAAGTCATATCCAACAAACAATAAAATAAAGTTGCTACATAACTTAAACAAGGTCGTTTCATCGAATTCAAACATCATAATGTACCTTACTATCTTATTACAGAAACGAAACATCAAACCCACAACTAAGATAAGAATAACTCATAGCGTATGTCAGATCTACGAATCTTGCTCCCGTCTTAACCTTCGTATAAACTCTTGCTCATAACCCATCTCCTCCTGCATGGAACCTAAATCTCCTTGTAGTTTGTTAATCGTGACATTCATTTCTTGATTTTCACTCCTTAGTTGTTCTACTTCCTCCATAAGTTTATGTTGATCATCTGAAACTCCAAACCTACTAGCGTATGTATTGTCTTTATATATCTACACATAAAATTTTTAATGCAATTAACACAACGAATACTTTTTAAATACAATTAGCAGAACTCCAAACCTAGCAGTTTAATTGAGCATTGGCACAAAAACAGTAAAGATAGCATGAAAGCACATAAATACCCTACATAGATCAAATTGATATACCCTACAGTTAACACAGTAAAAAAGAAAAAGAAAAAAAAGCACAAGAAACCTAGGAAAAAAGAACAGTTGCTAGGGACACAAGGCTCAGTATAAACCAAGCCATTTCGGTTCAGTAACTGAGCCTTAAGGCTCAGTATAAATGAGCATTCCAGCTCAATTTTACTGAGCCTTAAGACTCGGTAAAACTGAGCCTTAAACCGAGCCTGAACACATTCTTCATTTTAAATTGAACACGGTAAATTGTGACACTGTGCCAAGTAAACCAGTCTGGGTTTAAACACCGTACCAAGAAAACCAGTCATACTATATATAATTTCAAGGATATTGAGTATACAGTTCTCTAGTAATCTTTGCAGTAAATAGGTAAATTTATATGCATTTTTGGCTACATCATACCCCATACTTACAGCTTTATTTCTATATAAGACTGCTAGGCTTTATTTGCCTTAAACAAGAGTTTCAACAAATATATACTTGGTAGTTTGGTCGTATATAAATCTGGGCATTTATACACATCTTAAACAAACTTTAATATTCATGTTTACCTCGCTTAAACTCCTTTATAATACCAGTTCAATCCAGAAATTAGTAGCTACACACTTCAACATTAAGAACGTTGCCTCTTTAGTTCATGTCAGCAAATAAAACACACCATTATATTTAACATGGGGACATCAATCAAGCCATTTGCATCAACAATTAACCATATTTCATTAAACTTAATCCATTGGAAAACAACACTCTAAAACCAGTTGAAAAGTCATATCACCCAGTCACCTAAATAAATTTACGTTACCTCAATACAGAGCTTTCTCTGTTTAATCCAATTGTTAGCAATGGAACCCCACCAATGCATGGATATTTACCCAATTTTCGGTACTTGTGTCACAGCTTACACACTGTATATTTATGTGGCCTACCTCTTGTTTCTATGTTTATTTACACAAGGATAATGGATATAATATCCACAACCATACTTCGTTACATGACATAGTCATGTACTATCCCATGAATGTAATATTTATGTAAAACTTACAGATGTGGAAGTAGTTGCAAGCACAAAAGCCAGTAAAATATATGATCTACATATTCTTGCAGACAATATACAAGTTAGTAACATTTATTCTATTCTTCATGCATGCATTTCAAAATGTTTGTGCATATCTTAACAATGATTCAACTGTGATTTAGGATAGTTCTAATGATGTAACATAATTTCTAATGTTGGCACAAGAGCTAGGTATACCAGTGTCTTACGAGGTGCACTTCTTGATGGTGGTAACTGGCATACTGTTGCATTATATGGAATAACCAGGGATGAACTTAAATTGACAGCAAAAATGAAATATGGACATTTGGAGTTATCACTACAGCTCAGTATGGGATTTAGCAGATTCTTGGACCAAAGAAATCTGGGCATTCTACCTTTGAACAATGAAGTATGGACATTGCCGCACAATGAGATCTGAGCACTCTAGTGTGGTTCTAAGATGTGCCTAATGCATGAATTAGAGGCGTATAGGTATGTATAGTGTTCAAGAAAAGTGGCATTTGTTCTACTTTTTGCTATAGGCCAATATTGGCCACAGATTTGAGAGTTGATATTATTATAATTTGAGGAGAAAAAACCAAGTTACTAAATATGATGGAAAATCGATTTTCATACTAAAAAAAAAGTAATATTTATATAAGAGTCATGATACAGGATCACTTGCTTCCAACTTCTTAGTTTTAACCGATTAACGAATGGGAATATAATACAAATAAATGCACGAAAATAGGAACTCCTCGTGCCTACTTTGTTTGTTATTTTTACAACATGCTCTGGTTAGTGTAACCTGACATCGCATTCAACATATACAACAAGTCCTAAATGCATTTTCTTTCCATTTCTCAAACCCCTAGATTTCCAAATTATTCTAAGTTCGATATCAAAGTATTTACCCTATTTTAATATACTTGACTCTTTTTTTTAATACAAAACCCATACAAATGCTTTAACAACACATACATGATCAAGGATTAACTTAGCATATTAATGTGCTATGTAATCAAATCAATAAATCATACACGCTTAACTTATGAATATCAACACTTATAAAAATGTACTTGCTGTCTTTCTTCTTTTTTACATATTCTTATACATGATTCCATCCATTTTTATGACCTGCTGCATAAGGTAACCACAAACATAAATCTGTTATATGCCATCGTCTCCCTCTTATCACCGCAGGTTATAAATATAATTTTTTTAACAACAGTAAGCATTTTTTTCTTTCATAGAAAACTAAGCATTTTTCCATGCCAACTGCTTCAGTTTAACTGAGCCATTTCGGTTCAGTAACTGAGCCTTAAGGCTCAGTATAAATGAGCATTCCGACTCACTTTTACTTAGCCGGCTCAATTTTACTGAGCCGACTCGGTGTAACTGAGCCTTAAGGCTCGGTAAAACTGAGCCTTAAACCGAGCCTGAACACATTCTTCTGAAATTGAACACGGTAAATTGTGACACCAACTGAATATGATGCGACATCAGGCACAGCAAACTTAGTAAAAACATCATGCTTGTTCTGTGTATCATCTCTTTAGTGAATAATTATTTCCCCCATTCCCTTGAGAAAGATATTAGTATGCTAGCATTTTTTGCCAGGTTTATTGATTATGTTTATTTTTTGGTGTCATAATGTTTTCAGAAATACTTGACTAAATGCAAGGAATTATAAGAAATTATTCTATTGTTTCCTTTTGACTTATTATATGCAACCACAAACATGCAAAATAAGAAAATAATTCAATTGTAGTTAATTTTTTTTACTTGAGTTATAAGAAAACATGATGTTTTCCTTATAATCCCTAAACTGAGAAGGAATTTCATTTCAGCAACACTTATTATATGCAAATTAGTTTTCATTCACTAAATGCAAGGAATTATAAGGAGCTTACGTTACACAATACTAAATTATATCTTTCTTATAACTTGACAATGCTAGCCTTGCAAAATATATCTACTTTTATATAAAGTTTAATATTTGACTCCTCCTTAACTTGGCTCATGTTCATTCTCATTTTATACCATATTTTCCCGTATGCTCATCGTTTGGGTTTTCATTTTCACCTGTCTATCCTTTTCTCCTCCATATACGTCAACTTCAACTATTAATAACGTCGCTTGAAACCTCCATTTCAAGGTGATCTTTTTTCCTGTCCTCTACGAATCATTTTTCCCTATCATCTCGCCATCATTATCATTTATTCGTCCTTTCGTCTCTTTCTTTTCCTACCCTAGACGCTAAATGTTCATAGATTTTATGGTTTCAAAATTTATTTTATCTACTATCGGGTTAGTTTTCCCATTTTGCTTTAAATTAAAAAAATGATAAATTTTGTAAACTTTTTCTTACTTCTCAAAGTTCACATGTGCATTATTCAAAAATTAATTTACAAATGATGCAAGTCTCCTATCGTAATGAATTCCTATGGTGTTTTCTTAAATTCTCTTATATATTCAAACTCCATGTATTCATTACAGTATATTTAATAAAATTAAACCATAAACAGTATTGTTTACCAGGCTGCTTTTGAATATCCTCCGACTAAACTTTTTAGGGTGCTATTAATGCAATTTATTTTTAGTTACCATTTCAATATTATTTTATGCTTTCTAATTTTCCACCTCAGTGATTCTATTATAGCACAAAAAAGGGTGTCAAAAATAAGCTTCTGAGGTATGCTTTTCATCTAAAATAAGCGATGCTATAAGACAAATTTTATTCTTTTTCTATTATTAACTTTGTGTTCTTCTTCTCTAATTTGTGTAAGTACACTGATATGTAAATGTAATTCTATAAACAAGTTTGCCACATGATTTGATATTTCTATATGTCTAAATATTTACTCTTCATCTACCTAAGGCAATTTTCTTTAGTATCAAATAAAATACAATAACAATTTTGAGCAATACTCGTATGATAAAAATAATTCAGAACTATGTTCTCACATGATAGAAAACTGAATTCAAGCTTTTGAAGATATTTTTCTTATAAGTGTACGTGTATTTACTTTTTGCATGTACCATAACTGAAAAAAATTCAAAAGACATTATTTTGCAAATTGATAGATCCTAGGGAGAAAGCATAAATTTCATTCATAAATAAATCTAACATACCTAATTTAATCTAAAACATAGCATTGAACATCCAGTTAGAGTACATTTATAGTTTTACTATCCTAGGATCATATTACTTTTATACCCAAATAAATGTAAGCATAAGTAATTTACATCTGTATACATGAACTGATGGAATGATTAGGTTCAGTTTATACTGATTGCTTAATGAAGTAATTGCTCCAACAGCTTCCCACCGTACTGTTTGTATCTATATTTTGGTTCTAAAAGTCAATAATAACAACTTTTTAACCCTTTAATTAATGCGTTGTTCCACTGTTCATAAGCTATAGAAAATCTTATAGTATTTTTAATGTGAGTGAATCTATAGCTATCCCTTAACATAAATAAAATTACGTTAATAGACTTAGTTTTCTCAGCTAAACTGAGCCGGAACGGCTCAGTTTTGCTGAGCCTTCCGGCTCAGAAAACTGAGCTCAGATAATTGAGCCAAAATGCTCAGTTTTACTGAGCTTTCTGGCTCAGTATAACTGAGCCTTAAGGCTCCGTATAACTGAGCCACAACGGCTTGCTAAAACTGAGCTGTTTCAGCTTGGTTTTACCGAGCCGAAAGGCAGTGACAATAGGTAGTTTATGGTCTGCAAAATGGAGCAAAAGCAATGAGAAGTACAGTAATATTATCCAGGGTACAATTTAACTAAGCTACTTTAATTCCAAATTATCCAGGGTACAATCCAATCTTTCAAATGTCATAGCTATACTTCGCTTAGTTTACCAGATAAAAATACATATACTACATACTATGTGTTAACACAAGGTGAATGCTCTATACATCCATCTTACCTTTTGTGTGGTGCAACAACCAAGCAACATCTCATAACATGTATTAATCCGTGTTAATTTAAACATTCCAAAAACAATGACATTTTAGTTCCCACTATTACGACAAGGAAATCATAAGACTTCAATATTTAAACTCTGCACCAAGGAAATAAAATAAAGTTTTACTAAGAATTTGGCCATATATAGAAAACAGTATCAATATACATGTTCCGATACAGGACCCTAATATTTCAGCCATACTTATGCAATATTTAGTTGGCATGGGCTCGTATGCCACTGTCTGTAGCAAATGATACAATATACAGAGTGAAATGGTTTATATGTCCATATATTAATTTGTGTGGTTTATGCAAGATTTTGCGCAGATGATGTTTAAGTTGTTAGTTAAAAATTCCAAAACCCAACGAATGTTGCACTCTAATTGAAAAATAAATAAATTAAGTTTTCAGTCAATACCCCAGGAATATTGCCGGTACCAGGCCTTCGTGTGCTTCTTGAAGAGGCACATGTCCCACCTTCTCCAATAAGCTCCATGTAAAGAAGGTTTAGCTCGTCGTGAGAGAGCTCCCTACCCCGACTCTCAGTCGTTTGAGCAACTCGCTCATTGTATTTGGCATGTAATTTACATAAAATATTGTTTAGCAAAATTAGAAATTTGTAAACTATAATTCAAAACTTTTGTTGATTACATACAGCAAACTGTTCCGAGTACTCATCAGCCCATCTCCATCTACAGAACCGTCCGATTTCTCAACATAATATGTTCGAATGTAATTTTTTTTGCGAGCGATTGAGTTCTTTTGAGAAAGCTCCTCCACATCCTCTCTCTCCCAGTAGGCTAAAAATTGTTGTCATACTTCATCTGTTATACAAGCATTCTTCTTTTTATACCTTTTCATTTCTCCAACAATATACCTGTACTTCAAAGAACACTTTTGATCCCATAACCGTCTGGCATCAGCAAAAGAAGTGGTGGGATCCCAAGAGTACAATGCCTACACAAGATTTCGAGATCGAATAAATAAACTGAAAAATTTAATCATGAATGAAATAAATATTGCAACAACCTAAATTTCAATTTTTTTTACCTTAAACTCTTCAAACCAATGATCCTTAACAGTAGCAGGAATCACACTGAAACGAGGCCAAAATGATGTCAAACGGGCCTTAAGCATAGAAGATAAAGTACGAGACGTCGATTCACTATTCACGAATTCCCAACTGTTAATGCTTAAATTATAGTAAATTATGTAATGCATTATTAAAATATACAATAATTCGATAATTTAAAATTTTACTTACTCGCTACTCTGCCCGCAATAGATATACATGGTGCCGACTGAAGAAGTCGAGCCAGTCTGTGACGTTTTCTAGATGGCCCAGGGGTGCCTTGATCATGATCACATCTATGTCCAGATGGCCCAGGTGGCCCAGGGGTGCCTTGATCACGATCACATCTATGTCTAGATGGCTCAGGGGTGCCTTTATCATGATCACATCTATCTAAAGGGGTGGATTGTTGATCGATAAAGGGTGGTGCTGGTTCGATCAAACCCAAACCACGTACCTCTCAAAAGGATACATCCATCCATACTGCACCTGTCTTCGTAGTAATGCTTCAGTTGGTAAATGTACTGGCAAATGTTCCATGCAGTTAAAAACTCCGGAAGGAAATATTTTCTCTAATTTACATAGTAATTTGGGTATATCTCTTTCAAGCTTCTGCAAATGGTTTTTAGATAGAGTTGTCGAACATATTTCTTTAAAGAATAAACCGAGATCTGTTATAGGCATCCAAACCTTTTGTTGTAAAAGCTCTTTAAATACTATCGGAAATAGAGTCTCTAAAAATACATGGCAATCGTGGCTCTTCATACCTAACAGTGTAAGATCCTTCATATCGATGCATCGTTTCATATTAGAAGCAATTCCGTCAGGAAATCTCAAAGAGTCAACCCACTCTAGTAATTTTATACAACGAGTCCTATCTAGCTCATAACAAGCAAGAATTTTGAAGTTTGGACGAATAAGATTAATCTTAAGCTCTGGATGATTGCAATAGTATTCAATACCTTTTCTTGATCTCAAATCATCTTTGGTTTTTCCTTTCGTATTCATAATTGTATGAAAGAAATTCTCAAATACATTTTTTTCAATATGCATCACATTTAAATTGTGTCGAATTTTTAGATCCTTCCAATATGGTAATTCCCAAAATATACTATGTTTGCACCAATTATGATAATCACCTTTGCCAGGAATTTTGGACTCTTTGTTTCCTGTCTCATGTAATTTTGCATAATCTTGTACAATATCAAATATCTCTTCTCCATTCAAAAATGTCGGTGGTTGCAAATTTACAGTTTTATTTCTTTCGAAGTTTTTCTTATCACGTCTAAATGTGTCATTTGTATGTAAAAATTTACGGTGGCAATCCCACCAACACTGCTTACCACCATGCTTCAGTGTAAATGCTTTTGTTGAATCCATGCACACAGGGCAAGATAATTTACCTTCCGTACTCCAGCCCGACAGCATCCCGTACGCAGGGAAATCGCTTATCGTCCATAATAAAGAAGCAAATAGTTTGAAATTTTTCTTCTTTGACACGTCGTACGTGTCAATAGCCTCTACCCACATTTTCTTCAGGTCCTCGATTAAAGGTTGCAAATAAACATCTATTCCGTTTTTTGGATTTTTGGGTCCAGGGACAATTAGGGTTAAAAACATGTATGGATTTTGCATGCACATCCAAGGAAGTAAATTGTAAGGTGTCAAGATAACTGGCCAAGTGGAGTATTTTTTGCCATACTGGCTAAAAGGTTGGAAACCATCAGTGCATAAACCGAGCCTAATATTTCGTGACTCGTGAGCAAAATCAGGATATTTGTCATCGAAATGTTTCCATGCTTCTCCATCTGCAGGATGACATAAAACCCCTTCCTCTCGAACTCGTTCATTATGCCATCTCATGTGCTCCGCAGTGGCATAAGACGAATACAATCTTTGTAATCTAGGAATAATCGGAAGATAGTGTAAACGAGTAAAAGGCATACCTTTACCGTTACTTTTTTTCTTTTCATATCTTCCTAAACCACAAAATTTACATTGTGAACGGTCTATGTTTTCTTTCCAATATAGCATACAACCACTTCGACATGTATCTATCTTTTCATATGGCAATCCGAATGCGGACACTTGTTTTTTTAATTGATACCAATTTTCTGCCAATGTAGTTTGCAAACCAGATGGGACCACATCTTGAATTAAACTAAGAACGTCACTTATTAATTTTTGGGTACCGTTGTTTGTGGATTTTATTGCAATTAGCCTAGCAATCGCTGCCAATTCTGTCATAGGACATCCATCAAAAAGTGGTTTCTTTGATGCTTCTAACAAGTCAAAAAAAGATTTAGCTTTTGGATTTGGCTCTTCCTCTACATCCAATGAATTAGGTAACATGCTCGGACCAGCGACATCAATAACCATTTCAGTCATTCTATTATTTGTAGTAGTAGAATCATCAAAATCAACATCAATATTTACGTTATCATCCTCAACAACTACCGACGTATTAATAACATTTACCTCATCTTCACCATGATGTATCCACACATAGTAATCGTCCATAAAACCGCTTTTAGTCAAATGCCTTTGCACAATTTCATGAGTATGATGTTTTGTGGCTTTGCATTTCTTACAAGGACAACAGATTTCCGTCATGTTTGTCCCATTAGAAGATGCCACTAGCATGAAATCGGTTAAACCTCTTAAAAATTGAAATGGAACTTTTCCTCTATGCCTAACATCTTTGTACATCCAAGTGCGACGAACTTTCAAATGTTCCATCTTCTATTGCACAATTAATATATGTTATATTATAAGACGAGTGCTTTTATTATTATTATTATTATATAGAACTATAGTTATTGCATTATTTTAATTATCCAATTATTTTATTACTCTTCTTCTTAAAATCTTTAGATTCTTACATTTATGAAAATTAAATATAATCGTAATGCTAATAGAAATTTGTTTATTGTTTATTTAATCAAACTTTCCATTAGAAATATTTATTTATGGTCAACCTACTTCCCATTACAAACAAAACATTATTTTTTACATTTCATAAATCATTTCGCCTCAAGTGGTATAATAAAATTCGGCAGCACTTCCCCTTATTCCCCATATCATACGCCTGGACGTACACGGGGAATAAAGAAGAAGCACTCCCAAAACTTTATCACCACTTGAATTGGAATGATTTATGTAATGTAAAAAATTAGTTTTGTTTGTAACTTGTCCAGTACAAGGACAAATTTGACAAATACTGTATTAGATAAATATTGATGTCTGTTTCACAACAAAACGAACGTCTACATCGATCATATACAATACCTGCCAAACGGGGCCAAATGTTAATTTATGGAATTATAAATGTAGTTCAAATTTTTCATTATCATGCTTTTTTTGGTTCATCCTAGTGTTGTTTTCGGGTTCCAACACTAGCATTTTCTATTTCATCAGCTACATATTTTAATATGAACATTTAGTGTAACTAGTTGTAACCATGTTTTAAAAAAAAACATTCACTATTAAGGTTCATACAAAATCCATGTCTAATGTGATTGTGGATGTAGAAAGAGCAATTTCACAATCTGATATGAAATAATTTTCTTAACAATTTTACAATCTAATATTTTTTTGCCCGCACACTCAATTTAAGCTACCAACGCAACTATTCAAAGATATGGAATTTGTCGTCATATGTAAATTGGGTAATTTTTCTTAATTGTATTAATTCACATATCCTTAACAAAGTTTATTTAGCAAGTGTCTAAAATTTAGATATAACCTAATTGTTAAACCAAAGACTCATAAAACCTGATAAGCTGGACAAGAATGCACAAATATGAAAATAAATGTTTTAAATTTTATTTGAAACTCATGTTACTAGAACTATTTTATCACTATGATGCTTTCTATGCCAGATCGATATTTTTCGAAATTGACATGTGAAAAGATTTGCAAAACATCTAATTTAGCTTAAGGCCGAAACACTCAACCAAAAATCATATTACCACAAACTAAAATCCTAACAGGATTTCATAGTTTATCGCTTCAAAATTTTAGAGATTTGTTATATGTTAGTTTAAATCATACTAGGAAGTACAAGATTTCATATATATATATATATATATATATATATATATATATATATATATATATATATAACTTTTCATGTTCAAAATCAATATGCATGAGACTATTTGAACTTTAAACATATAATCCTTGATTACAGCAGGATCGAAATTTTGGTCAACTGCTATCTCATAAATTTATTGTTAGGAATCTAATAAAAAAAACCATATGTAAGTAGTCATATATGAATAGTAATACTAGTATCAGGTGCAACTTACTGCATAAAACCTTAAGCATAAAACCCTAAATAATATGATTGTCTTCACTCCATCGGTACTATGATTAGCAACCACGGACACCACTACATGAGGAAGGTCTGATTTCGGTGGTTCCGGTTCGTTCACAGACTAAACCCATAATTCCCTCTTAAAATAGTGACAAAGCGAGGAAAAGGTCTACATACAAAAAAGAATAAAATGACCAATTAATATACTGGCATAGTACCCAGCCGGATAAAGACAATTCTGCTACATATGCTTACCCATATGCCAACAATTAGTCGCCCGGGTATTCCTTATTGGACCGACCCACAAGACCAGATTTTCTTAGTCATTCTAATCCCCATTGAGATCGCTCTTGATCTTTCTTTGGCTATCCTTTGAACCAGTCGAACCAAAGCCAATTCATAGGATAGGACTTCGTTAATGTGAGTGAACCCAAGTCTCATTTAGGTAGAAGTAATCCTCCAAAATATCTAAAAGAGAAATGAAATCCCCTCTCCTCACTTGTGCGCTCCTTCTATGCTCGGGGATATATTCATAAGCTGTCTTTGCGCAAGCACCTTGTAAAACAACCCACGGCGCAACCCATTCGTCAAGGATTTACAACCACGCCGCAAGCACCTTAGTTCCGAGCCTGCCGTTAGCTTTCATAGTTCTGTTCCAAGCAAGCGAGATTTCAATAGTAATTTCTTATCCAGGTCCAACTTTGTGGAGAAGCCAAGGGCCGGCTTTCTTCACCTTCCTCCGATGAAGCAGTCGAGAAGTCAATGGAAAAGGTACCATACCCGCGGGCTCAATCGAAGTCTCCAAACGTTCGAAATGCCCTTAAATCATCGTTTCAAGCCGCTGATTATATAGTAAATTCTCCATTCGCCTGGGAAGCATTCTCTGGGCACATAGGATCAAACGTAAAGCAGCGCTTTCTTGAACTTAAAAAAATAATAGGTCTTTGTTTGGCAAGATACTTTTTTTTTGGCTTGTTGGAACTTAACTTATTCATCTCCATCTCAAAATCATATTATTTACGTTCTAAAAACCCAGGAGAACCAATAAGCAGTTGAATTAATACAAACAAGGAGAGACATGAGGCCCAAGATCAGTATCACAATCAATTCCATCGCACCAAAAAAACAAAGGTTAAAAATAGGATCGAGAAGAACCTGCTGCCTAAGCTCTTCCAAATAGTTCAACAGCAGCACCGATGGAGGAATACTAGTTCCTGTGCGTGGATGTAAGCAGCGTCAGCTTCAATTGGTGGCGGTAGCGCGTCCAATTGATTTAGGGTTTTTTTTATATAAAATCTGAAACGGCTGAGAGCATGAAGGGGAAATGGAAGCATACGAAGTGGAAATGGGAGCGTATCAAGGGGAAGCACGAACGGGATAACGTTGTATGTTTCTTACTGGCCCATATTTACGAAGTTCATTTAAACAAATGTACAAAAAAATAGATCAAGCGTTTAAAAAAAAATTAAATAAATAAAATAAAAATAAAAATTGTGTAAAAGTCGGACAAATATATCCAAATGTCCATATTTTGCAAGTTTATATTAATCAGATTAAGATTTAAATCAACCATAATCAATTATAAAAAAACAAAAATAAAAATTGATTTTATCAATATTATAACTAAACAACAATTCATTAAAAAAAATTACATTTCCAACAAAAATAAAAATTTATTTTTTGTCTACTGTTATGATACCTTAAATTTAATTTTTCCTATTTTGGACTATTAACTTTAGTACTTTAACTTATTAAATTTAATTATAACTCCTTTTTAGATATACATTTAAAAGGTAGTTATTATAACTTAAATTATAATTTTTTTCTTTGAAATTGGGTATATCTTTATCATCATTTTAATAATAATTGGAATACGTTTGGTATCATTTTTTTGGTGTAAACATGAACTACCAAAAATGCTCTTAGTACTAAATCTTAATATCGCTAAAAAATAGGATCTACTAATAAGACTTTGTTCTACAGATATATTCATATCTTAGTATCGCAAAAAAATAGGATCTAACAAACTAAATTTCTTTCACAAATTCACAACATTTATCTACGAATGCTATCAAATATTATACATACTTAAAAGAGGTAATTAGGGAGAAGAACAAACTTTGCCGAAAAATTAGGCTGAAAGACACCAAGTTTTATTTTTAGTCTGAAGGACAAACTTTAAACCAAAATTAAGCTAAAGGAAAATGCTAAATATAATTAACATTATGTTCAACTTTTTACACTACACGAAAATGCTAAATGTAATTAGCATTATTCAGTTTTACACTATAGAAAATGCTAATTATATTTAGCATTGTCCTTCAACCTAATTTTTTTCAAAGTTTGTCCTTCAGCCTAAAAATAAAACTTGACGTCCTCCAGACTGATTTTTTCTTCAAAGTTTGTCCTTATGCCTATTTTCCACTACTTAAAATACGATCTATCAAATAAACTTTTATTTACTAATATAAATAAAATTCAAGCTTGAAAAAAAAGATGTTGCAAACTTCAACATAAAATTTAATCTAACAATATGATCAATAAATATTTTTAAAGCTTAATATATCTTTATTAATAGTTGTAATATATCTGCAAATATAAATCATCCATTTATACATATTAATAAGTTTTAATATTACTTAAAATTAAGATTTAACAAATAAACTTTATTTACAAATTCATTCTTCGTTAAATAATAATAGAAATATAGATTCAAACTCGAAAAAGTTGAGATATTGCAGCATAAAAATAAAAAATAAAATCACATGATTTTAACAAAAAATATATTTGTAAATCATATAATTTTAAATGTATAAGATTTGTAAAAAAAAAAAAAAAAAAACTCACGCGTGAAGCGTGTGCCGTAACACTCATGTTTTATTAAAGGCATTTCATCCCATTTTAGCCCATGATGTATGGGTAAATACAACTCACCCAGTACCCAAAAAACCACATCCGACAAAGCCACGTCAAATACAGTTTAACACATAACTTTGGGAACATGTGTTTTTAGTACCAAAAATGCTCCTTCATATCTATTATTGAATCTCCTTAAAAATAGGATCTAATCTAAACATGTTATCAAATTTCCTTCAAAGTTGGATCTAATTAATAAGCTTTATTTACAAATTCATAAACCCTTTCTACGTAAATTTTCATATCTTCATATCCCTTAAAAATAGGATATAATACCGAATCTAAGAATTAATCTCTTAAATTTTGGTATTAGCATGAACTATCAAAAATGTCCCTCCGTAGATAGTATCATATCTCCTTAAAAAATAGTTTGGACCATTTCTCGATTTGTGCGTGTCATCCTTGCGTAGGCGTCATGCTAATCTTCTCTGTATCGTTCCAATTTTACCAGATGTCTTTAAAAATAGTAATCTAATATATACATGTTATCAAATTTCCTTCGAAGAAGGATCTAATTAATAAGCTTTATTTACAAATTCAAAACTCCTTTCTATGTATGATTTCAAATCCTAATATCCCTTAAAAGTAGGATCTAATATCGAATCTAAAAATTAATATCTCTTAAATATATGATATAAAATTTATTTTTCTATACGAATTCAAAACATATCTATATAATAATAATAACTTTATGATATAACAATTGAACCTTCTTTACAAATTAAAAATGTTCGTCTAAAAATATTATTAATCTTTATTAATAATTGTAATACGTTTGGTGTCACACATTTTTGGTATCAACGTGAACTACAAAAAATGCTCCTTCATAGCTATTATTAAATCTCCTTAAAAATAGGATCTAATCTAAAAATGTTATCAAATTTCCTTCAAAGTAGGATCTAATTAATAATCTTTATTTACAAATTCATAAACCCTTTCTACGTAAATTTTTATATCTTCATATCCCTTAAAAATAGGATATAATACCGAATCTAAGAATTAATCTCTTAAATTTTGGTATTAGCGTGAACTACCAAAAATGTCCCTCTGTAGATAGTATCATATCTCCTTAAAAATAGTTTGGACCATTTCTCGATTTGTGTGTGTCATCCTTGCGTAGAGGCCATGCTCATCTTCGCTGTATTGTTCCAAATTTATCGGATGTCCTTAAAAATAGTAATCTACTATATACATGTTATCAAATTTCCTTTGAAGTGGGATCTAATTAATAAGCTTTATTTACAAATTCAAAACTCCTTTCTATGTATATTTTCAAATCCTAATATCCCTTAAAAGTAGGATCTAATATCGAATTTAAAAATTAATATCTCTTAAATATATGATATAAAATTTATTTTTCTATACAAATTCAAAACATATCTATATAATAATAATAACTTTATGATATAACAATTGAACCTTCTTTACAAATTAAAAGCGTTCATCTAAAAATATTATTAGATCTTATTACCGAAACATATATCTAATGAGTAAACTTTTTCTAATAAATTCATTTTAATGTGATTTTATTAAATCTTAATATATATCACTAAAATATAGGATCTGACATACAAAAATGTTCATTTTAAAATATTATCAAATCTTAATGTATATCACTTAAAATTAGGATCTAATGAATAAACTTTATTTACAAATTCCTTCTTCATCATTAAAAATTGTGATTCAAACTTAAAAAGCATTAGATATTGAAACTTAGAAATAAAAAATAAAATCACATGATATTAACATAAAAATATATGTAAATCGTTTTATTTTAAATGTGTTAAACATATAAAATTTGCAAAAAGAAAATAACTCAAGCGCGAAGCGCGTGCCGTAACGCTCGTATACACACACACACACACACACACACACACACGAGCGTAATGGCATGCGCTTCGCGCGTGGATTGTTATTGACTCATTATTCAAGGACAAATGTATACATAAATTAAGTTTTAAAATAAAAAAAATAACAGCCGCACAAATCCTATTTTTATGAGATAGTTTTTTAATTTAAATAAAGGGCAAATTTGGTACTTCACGGTCAGACCAAAAATATGTTTTTCCAATACAATTAAAGATGTTTTTAAATTTAAATAAAGGGCAATTTTGGTAATTCACGGTCGGATCAAAAATATGCGTTTCCAGCTCAATTATTAACTAGTATTACCGCATATAACGGTGGGAAAACCGTATTTGTAAGAATTTATTTTGTTATACTTTTTAATTATTTGAAACTGCATATGAAAAACTGTATATGATTTTTTTTTACATATATTGTATTAAACATCAAAAATAATTATTATAACCAATCATGTAAGCGTATTGATTTAATACACACAAAAATATTCATGAAAAATGTCAAAAATGATTGATATAGTGATTCAAATATTACAAAACTTTGATATCTCGATTAAAACATAACTATCCATGAAGAGTTGCATTTTGTTTTGATTTCTCAGTAAAAGAATAATTTGTTTTCCTTTTCCCTTCACTGCGTTAATATGTTTTCATTTTATGATTTTTAACTTCTTTACAAAATCAAATATATTCCAGTCCATGAAAATCTCAAATAAGTAAAGAGGTACCGAGTAAAGTAGAAATATGGAAAATCTGGAGAGATTTCATCAAAAAATTTACTTGTATTGGTGGTATCAGTTAAATTCATATTAGAATACATACATTAAATATCAGATATGCCTTAAACTTTCAACTTCAGACAAATGAAAAGATACTGTTAAATGATTTACCCATTTAATAAGATTATATACACTGCACAAACTGCAAAGCATGAATTTGTTATGAAGAACCATTAATTTGTTCAAATTTCATAGTTCAATAGTTAATTTCTATATAATTGCTATGTAGAACCATTTATCTCTACTAACAAAAGAGCAAATAAAGCAAATAAGGATGTTGCTAGCATTTCATAATTTATTAAAAGGTCAAATAAACATCAGGGCATTGGTTAATCAAACTCAAACTGAGCAAACCATTACAATAGCCACATGCAGATCCATACTGTAAAATATTCTAGTCTAAAAAAGGGTTTTGTGTACATGTAATTAAATCAGATAGTATCTAATTAAGCTATCATTTAAGATATGGGCAGTGAGAATACATAGGTTACAACCAATGTCCACCACACAAAAAACAACAAAGAGAAGTGTAATATAAAGAAGAGCCTAACCCATTACAATAACATGCAATAGACGAATCCATACTGTAAAATACTCTAGTCTAAAAAAAATGGTTTTGTGTAAATCTACTTAAATCGGGTAACATCTAATTGGTTAAAACATTCAAAACCTCAAATTTTATATTGGAAAATGTTGAAATAAACCGTAAGGAAATTAAAAATAAGATTCTAAAAGTTGAATGTCTACCTGGATTGAATTTGAGATGCAGACGGATTTGAGATGTCGTGGGTTCGTTGAAGGAGCGCACGCCGTCCTTACGTATTTCCTACAAATTTGACATGTTTCCAGTCTTTCTTACGCCGTCCTTACGTCGCTTAGGAATGGCGTGGGAAATTGCATATGATTTCCCTATACATTCCCTACACCAACTACATGTTTCCCATTTTTCTTACGCTGTCCCTACGCCGCGTAGGAATGGCATAGGAAATGGATAGGGAATTTCCTACACATTCCCTACACCATTTACGTGTTTTTAGTTTTTGCCATGTCGTCCCTACGCGGCATAAGAATGGCATAGGAAATTGATAGGAAATTTCCTACACATTCCCTACACCATCTACGTGTTTCCAGTTTTTCCTATGTCGTCCCTACGCCGCGTAAGAATGGCGTAGGAAATGGATATTGAATTTCCTACACATTCCCTACACCATCTACATGTTTTCAGTCTTTCCTACGTTGCCCCTACGCCGCGTAGGAATGGCGTAGGAAATGGATAGGGAATTCCATACACATTCCCTACACCATCTACATGTTTCAGTTTTTCCTACGCCGTCCCTACGCCGCGTAGGAAATGGATAGGGAATTTCCTACGCATTCCCTACACCATCTACATGTTTTATGTCTTTCCTACGCCGTCCCTATGCTGCGTAGGAATGGCGTAGGAATGGATAGGGAATTCCTTATACATTCCCTACGCCATCTACATGTTTTCAGTTTTTCCTACGCCGTCCCTACGCCGCGTAGGAATGGCGTAGAAAATGGATAGGAAATTCCTTACACATTCCCTACACCATTTACATGTTTCCAGCCTTTCCTACCCCGTTCCTATGCCGCGTAGGAATGGCGTAGGAAATGGATAGGGAATTCCCTATACATTCCCTACAACATCCATATGTTCCTAGTTTTCCCTACCCCGAGCCTACGCCGCGCCTACACCGAGTAGGAATGGCGTAGGAAATTGATAGGGAATTCTCTACACATTCCCCACCCAATCAACATATTTTTAGTTTTCTCTACGCAGCGCCTACGCCTCGCCTACGCCGCGTAGGGATGGCGTAGGGAATTTTGGGTTGGAAAATTGCCCCTTTTTTGTAGTATTACAGTTGGAGGTGCAATTGACGGTTACCGTAACCTTAACACCTGTTTAATGTAAACTTATTACAACCTCATTAATTATCAAAGTGTTAAAAATAATAATAAAATTTGAAAGGAGATTGGGAATATATATAATGATCCAATATGAAAGGAAATATAAAGAGGGGCTTGAGAACATGGAATGATATTTCCATAAAGAAATAAAAAGGAGATTGGTGAAAATATAACAATATTTTAAAAATGAAGAAAATGACATTTGGAATGGGTTGATTCAAAAGGGGAGTGATGATTATGGGGTTCAAATAATGAATCAAAGGAGATATCGTAACGATTGTTTAAAAGGATAAGATGAACCGATTTCCCAATTATAGATAATAAATAATGTTGTAGAAATATTTTGAAATGGTAGTTAAAGAAAATTTGGATATTGTTTTAAGATATTTTTTTGAGTATATTAATACAATGATTCAAGAATATTTTGTAACAACAAAGAATTTCGCTCGATCCGAATCAGTCGCTAAACCGACCCAGACCGTTCGAAACCCCTGATTGCTTTGAGAACACAACAAATCAGAACCCAAACGAAAAAAATCATTGTTAATTACAACAATTCATCAGAATACAAGAATATACACAGTATAAACAAATAATATATAGCAGAAAAATATCAGAGATTACAATACATTACATAGCAGCAGAAAATAATACAAAATACAACTAGAAGGAGATATACGGATACAAAGCTTTCCGGATATCGTTCCAGCTGTAGATCAAGATCCTGTGAATATAAATCTGCAAAACCAAACTACTAGCTGCCCGTGTCAAAATAAGGGCACCCAGAGTTTAGGTTAAAACATTAAACTTCAGGTCAGTCATGTGACTGGTGTGAGAACTAAAACAGTTATTTAAAACTTTACTTTAAAGTTAGGTACGCCGTATAACACGGAACGGGTTTCCTCCCAAGAATACCGGTGCATATAACAAAACAGCGCAATGCTTTTTGGAAAAATGAAGCTATTATAAGACCCAGGTCCTATCACACAATGCAACGCAAGCCGGGGGATAGGGTTTTCCCTTATAATAGCCAAACATGCTTAGTACGTTTAAAACAAATCATTTGATACTACTATAAGTGCATAGTGTATAAAACAACTTCAAATCATAAGTATCAATCATAGACGACATGGGTACCATATATCATGTCGCCATACTAGGCTCTACAATCAAAACCGCAAAGGTCACGTATTTGGAAATTGTATTTCCGTCTGTGAACCGAGGCAAAAGATAGCCCTCTACCAAATTCGAGACTCTCTAGCCCGAGCCTCAGGCAAGCTCGCAGGAAAGCCTTGGAGCGACAGGGCCGGTCCAACGATGTGGATTATTATGCTTGAACACTACGTTTCCCCGCCCTTTGGGGGCGTAAATGAGCCAACGAATGATTCCATCGGACCCGGATCGTCCGATCTAACCGAGGCGCCTCACAACAGCAACAACCAGATAAGTCAAACTCGTCAGGGCATGTAAAACCACTGACGCCACTTCTAACTAGAAAGAAATGCATGTCCTCCCTGAGGTCCTCTCCCGTTTTTGGTTCACCACCGGGGTGTGAGACTCGCGAATTCACATTACACAAAGCTGTGCCACACAGACTGTGCTTTGATCATCACCCACAAAACTTTTCTTTTTAAAAGAAGCCTTGATCATATTGCCACTTAGGCATGCCACACAGGCAATTCACTCCATGCGTTTGATATCCATCAATATATAACCTCTGAGCTCGTACGTCTCAGAGAAGGGCGTTAAGCAAGAGAATAAATTCTCCTCCGCCAAACAGATATATATTTAATAGAAATCAACCACACAGAATAAAATCCAATGTCAGACACACAGTCCATTTACAAGTTCGTTCTGGGTCTGAACGAAACCAGAGGCACCTAGTACCCCGCATATCCATCGATCTCCAAGTACGTCTGGACGTTCACCAACTGATTCCCTCCTCTTGGGTGTACGGCCCAATCAAGATCATTAGTAATCACCCAAACGACGTGAAGACCTCCGGTCTTCGACCACCGTATTCATCTTCGACACCACGTCGAATCAGTTATTCAAAATGGGATAAACCCGGTCTTTCTGAATAACTCGCGTATATAATAAACAAGTGTTACACAAACACAATAGACGTCTCATTCCAATTCAGAATATTCTTTTGTTTAAATATTCTTATACTTTGGGAAAGGTTCCCATTAATTTTATCAAAGATAAATTCTTTAAATTTATTCTTTAATCTTCTTTGAATATCAATTCAAACTAGTCGGGATTAGCGAACCACACCGGAGTAATCATTTATTTTATTTTCCAATCCCCACCTATTCATCCCATGAAGTAAAACTGGTAATACTTCATATCTAACACCACAGTGTTATCGGTAAATTCAATTACCATCTCACGTTCAAATCTAATTAAAGATTTAACTATCGCCTGGAGTAAAACTGGCGATACTCCATTCTCAATCTCTTCAATCTAATTAAAGATTTGTTAAAACTCCACTTAGTTTTAATCTTTAACTGGGTTAAAGAATCAATGTCACTTAAAACACGATTCACGATAAACCCAAAATCACATTCCATTAATTATCGGGTTAAAGAACAAGTGTTATTTTAAACACTGTTCACGATAAACCCAAAAATCAATACCAATTCAATTCCAATTAAATATTATTTAATTGGTACACTTCATTAAATCTAAATAAAAGATTTAATCTTTTTCCCCACTGGGCTTAAAAATAGTGTTAATAAAGACACCATTCACGACAAACCCAAATCACATTTGATATTAAATACAAGGCTCTGAATAGAAAATATATCGGCTTATATTCAATATCAAATTCTACGACCAACAAATATCGTATTGGAAATAACGATATATATATATATATATATATCTTTCAATTTCCCATAACAATATTTGTATCATCACGAAATCCAACATCGAAATATTCCGAAGACAATTTCGATTCAAATCCATTCCAATTCAATTATTGGAAATTCTGGTTATTTTCAAAACCATTTCAAATCCAATTTATTTATTTTATAAATAAATAAATTATTATTCTAGTTCCAAAACTAGTTCATTTTGATAAAAAACTATTTTTATCTTTTCAAATATGGAGTTTTTCATCCCAATTCTTCACAAATCATTTCTAATGATTTTACACAAATTATCACTATTTTTAATAATTTTATCAAGGCCCGTACAGTCGATTTCCATCAACGGCCATCGAACTGCACCTACAACGACCTTTTCAAAATTTGATTTGGACATAATTCCAAATCCAACAGTTAGATTTCAAATTTCTAATTTTCATTAGAAAGCTCTTTTCGATACGAACCCAACGGTACCGATTTTAGGAGAATCCGACGGTCGGATCTCCCGCAATATTCATTCGAAGTCAATGGTCGAAATTCACGAACTGCCGCGGCGCGGCGCGTTCTATTCAGGCCATTATATTATATATATATAATATATAATATATAATATATACTTCGTCGATTCCCTTTTTAAAACGTATTTTATAAATCGTTTTAAATTCGTTTTCAAAACGATTTCAACATACTTTTTTTTAAATTCAAATCAAAATTGAATTTTCCCTTACAAATTTGTTTTAAATTCATTTCAAATTGATTTCAATTTAATTCGAATTTCAAATCTATTCAATTTAATTTGACTTTCAAATCTATTCAATTTAATTTGAATTTCAAATCTATTCAATTTAATTTGAATTTCAAATCTATTCAATTTAATTCGACTTTCAAATCTATTCAATTTAATTTGAATTTCGAAATCACTTCAATTTAATTTGACTTTCAAACCTATTCAATTTAATTTGAATTTCGAAATCACTTTCAATATTCATTGAAAGATGAATAAAATCGATATAAATATCGTTCACGTCAAAATGGCGCAAATCTAATCAACACGGCTAAATATATTTCTATTTTCAAATATTTCTATTTCAAATATTTCTTTTCAAATATTCTATTTCAAATATTCTATTTCAAAACTGGAATGAGGCCCAATCAATTACCATAGATTTTATTTCTATGGATTTCCATACAACCCATGTATATATCAACAATGACAAATAATCCACCATCATCCAAGTGCATTCTACACTGTATAAGCATCAAATATAAATATTTAACGCTTATAACAGTCTGTCAATCAATCAATCGACATACAACTAATTATTGGGATTAGTGTATGTCATGTATCATCCCAATTCTTCACAAATCATTTAAAATACACGTTAAAAATTCCATTTTCAACTATAAAATATTTTTAACTATATAAATATTTTATTTCATTTCACATCACATCACACAATCAACTACACATCAAAATCAAACAAACAAGTATACAAGCCGTCCATGGTCTGTGGACGATGGGTGTCGGGTGCTACTAAACACCGTCTACATCCTAGCATTTATTTTAACTAGAAAAATAAATTAAAAGTGAGAAGTTCTCACCGATAGCTAATCCAAACGCCACGACTCTGCATATGTAGGAAATCTTCGCCACTAGCATTTTGTCACCTTCGTCGTCCGTGTTTGCTACATATATAAAAATCACATTTTTATATTCTCTCTACTTCACGATAAAAATAAAGTTCAGATTTTTATTTCACTTCATACATTTACAACGCCTCTTTCTATATAAAATTAAATTTTTATATTGATACCTCTTATATAAAGATCAAATTTTTTATTATCATACTTATATAAAAATTATATTTTTATCTTTTACATCATATAAAAATTATTTTTTTAATCTTTTACATCATATAAAAATTATATTTTTATTATTTCTACTTTATAAAAATCAAATTTTTATAATCTCTACTATCTAAAAACCATATCTTTATATCTTCTATAAATTAAAAATTGAATTTTTATTCTTTCTAAAATATAAAAATTATATTTTTCTCTTCGCTATTATATGATAAAAATCATATTTTCTTAATAGGCTACTTCCTGTTTAAAAAATCCAATCTTTTCTTTCTATAAAAATTCTATTTTCACTTTCTATAAAAATTCTATTTTTCCTTCTATAAGAATTCTGTTTTTAAAGCTAATCATATAGGAAAGAAGTAAATAAACCAAATTAAAATGAAAGGAGGCTTACTGATTTTCAGCGGAGAAGGGGGATGGAACTGCAATGCGCTGGAGGTGACGAGGAGGGTGCGGCTAGGGTTTCAGGGCGGCGGTGAGACCCCGTGGTGGCTGGCGCAACGCGTTTTGGGCGTGGGAGGTGGATTGGGGCGCAGCGTTCAATTGGAGGAGGGGAGAATGGAGCGAGGGGGCGGGAGAGAATCGAGAGGAGGGGGAAGGTCAGAGGCGATGGGGGTTGGACGGAGGGGTGGCGCGGCGACGAGGGTGGGTGGCGGTGGAGGTTTGAAATTGAGAGGGGCGCGGGTTTGAACCCGTTGACCACGATTTGGGAAAGTGAGAGGGAAACTAGGGTTAGAACATATATATATATTATATTATTTAAATATTTTTTTATTTCAAAAAGGTAACTTTATAATATGAACTCGAAATCAAGCCTACCGACTGTCGCCCCTAGCTAATTACCCCCATTCCGAACACAATGGGATATGCTGCGTAAACCAATTCAGCCGTTACGATCAGTTTTCGTCAAAATCAAAATATAAATCTTTATATATTTAATTTAAACGCGCATTTCAATTTACCGGGGCCACATACGGACTTTAAAAAATTCCAGAAAAATATTTTCTAGCTTCGTATTGACGATACGGTCCTAACAAAACTAATTTCGTCAAATTCCGAGACCGTTTGAAAAATGGCCATTTTCCAGTCGATTAAAGTCAACTGAAACTGGTCAAACGCGTTTTCTTTTGCCACGCTCACATATTGATTCGAAAAATTATGAAATTTGAAACCTAGCACTAATTTGACATCGCGGATCCTACAAAAGTGGTTTCGTCGAAAACCGAGGTCGTTTGCAAAATCTCCATTTTCAAGGGCCCAAATTCCATAGCGACTATTCGGAATTTCAACTGGACATATCTTTTGATTCCCGCTATGAAACTTCGATTTTCCGGATTCTTTGGAAAGATATTCTCAATTAGATTCAAATATTTTTGGTTTCACTAAAATTCGGTTTATTTTGAACCCGATATATTCATTTGAATTTTGAAATCGAATTATCGAACTACCTCGCCATTTTCAATTCCTTTTATATTTTAAAATAAATATTTATATTCTATCGACGATCTATATAAATATATACGTTCGATTCTATTCAAAATAAATTTCTCGTCGATATTATTTAAAATAAATCATTTAAATATTCAAAATTCGCTATAATTGCCAAAATAAAAATTTTAAATTGGCCCAGATTTCCGGTTTATTACAATCTCCCCCACTTAAAACTTTTCGTCCCCGAAAAGGAACGAAGCCGAAAGTTGTTTTAACAAACCAACTCAACTTCCAGTATTTTCTTTACGGCTTATGTTTTTCAACTTTTCAGTTTCTAAAAACTTTTCAAAATTTTCAAACATTTGGCTAACACCCTAAATTTTCGAAAATTTTCGCCATAACCTCCCCTGCACCGGGGACTTTGGGATATTTCATATTGCCACCCATGGCCTTCTTCAATCCAAAAGAAAAAGAAAAAGCCAATCGGCTCACAAAATCACCCAAAACTCAAGAAATACAATAAACATGTACCTATTTGTTGGGCAAACAATTTTATTCTTATGCTTTAGCCTCTTTGCTATGACCTGCTCAATAGATATACATGTACTATGCATGCAAATGCGACTAATTTTCAATACAATTCCCTGTTTGGTTCAATTTGGCTATAGGGCGCAAATTTTAATTAATAAACCAATAATCAACAACACAACCAGCAATTAATTAGTTGATTAGCTTTTGAAATTCATAATTTTGATATATAGTCAAAAATCACATTTTTGATGCCAAATCACAACAATAGGCCCTATCTAATTTTGGTTCTCACACCAGTCAATAGGAAATATACAGACATCACACTTTCATCACTCGAATATAAATGCTGATGACGCCGCGGCATCATCAGAATCATCTCTGGGCGACTAGAGTGATTCTATATCTATCCAGTATATTAAAACTTTGAATACACGCGGATCAAACGTATATGCAAAATCTATATATATTGGATGGTCCAAATCAATTTAAATAAATATTCAAATACGAATAATTGATTTAAATTTTCAAAACAAAATTTGTTTTCATTTTAAAAATATACTCTTCACACCCGTTCTAGGATACTACTGATCCTATCTCTGACGAGTCATTCCCATTGGATATTACTAATCCAATTTCTGATGAATTCTTTCGTATGGTTCTAGTGTGTCTTGTTATCTGAGCTTTGTAAACCTCTCTCTGATACCAACTGTAACAACAAAGAATTTCGCTCGATCCGAATCAGTCGCTAAACCGACCCAGACCGTTCGAAACCCCTGATTGCTTTGAGAACACGACAAATCAGAACCCAAACGGAAGAACATTTCATTGTTAATTACAACAATTCATCAGAATACAAGAATATACAGAGTATAAACAAATAATATACAGCAGAAAAATATCAGAGATTACAATACATTACATAGCAGCGGAAAATAATACAAAATACAACTAGAAGGAGATATACGGATACAAAGCTTTTTGGATATCGTTCCAGCTGTAGATCAAGATCCTGTGAATATAAATCTGCAAAACCAAAACTACTAGCTGCCCGTGTCAAAATAAGGGCATCCAGAGTTTAGGTTAAAACAATAAACTCCAGGTCAGTCATGTGACTGGTGTGAGAACTAAAACAGTTATTTAAAACTTTACTTTAAAGTTAGGTAAATCAAGTGACCACGCCGTATAACACGGAACGGGTTTCCTCCCAAGAATACCAGTGCATATAACAAAACAGCGCAATGCTTTTTGGAAAAATGAAGCCATTATAAGACCCAGGTCCTATCACACAATGCAACGCAAGTCGGGGGATAGGGTTTTCCCTTATAATAGCCAAACATGCTTACTACGTTTAAAACAAATCATTTGATACTACTATAAGTGCATAGCGTATAAAACAACTTCAAATCATAAGTATCAATCATAGGCGACATGGGTACCATATATCATGTCGCCATACTAGGCTCTACAATCAAAACCGCAAATGTCACATATTTGGAAATTGGATTTCCTTCTGTGAACCGAGGCAAAAGATAGTCCTCTACCGAATTCGAGACTCTCTAGCCCGAGCCTTAGGCAAGCGCGCAGGCAAGCCTTGGAGCGAAAGGGCCGGTTCACCGATGTGGATTATTATGCCTAAACATTACGTTTCCCCGCCCTTTGGGGCATAAATGAGCCAACGAATGACTCTATCGGACCCGGATCGTCCGATCTAACCGAGGCGCCTCGCAACAGCAACAACCACATAAGTCAAACTCGTCAGGGCGTGTAAAACCACTGACGCCACTTCTAACTAGAAAGAAATGCATGTCCTCCCTGAGGTCCTCTCCCGTTTTTGGTTCACCACCGGGGTGTGAGGCTCGCGAATTCACGTTACACAAAGCTGTGCCACACAGGCTGTGCTTTGATCATCACCCACAAGACTTTGCTTTTCAACAGAAGCCTTGATCATATTGCCACTTAGGCATGCCACACAGGCAATTCACTCCATGCGTTTGATATCCATCAATATATAACCTCTGAGCTCGTATGTCTCAGAGAAGGGCGTTAAGCAAGAGAATAAATTCTCCGCCGCCAAACAGATATATATTTAATAGAAATCAACCACACAGAATAAAATCCAATGTCAGACACACAGTCCATTTACAAGTTCGTTCTGGGTCTGAAAGAAACCGGAGGCACCTAGTACCCCGCATATCCATCGATCTCCAAGTACGTCTGGACGATCACCAACTGATTCCCTCCTCTTGGGTGTACGGCCCAATCAAGATCATCAGTAATCACCCAAACGACGTGAAGACCTCCGGTCTTCGACCACCGTCTTCATCTTCGACACCACGTTGAATCAGTTATTCAGAATGGGATAAACCCGGTCTTTCTGAATAACTCGCATATATAATAAACAAGTGTTACATAAACACAACAGACGCCTCATTCCAATTCAGAATATTCTTTTGTTCAAATATTCTTATACTTTGGGAAAGGTTCCCATTAATTTTATCAAAGATAAATTCTTTAAATTATTCTTTAATCTTCTTTGAATATCAATTCAAACTAGTCGGGGTTAGCGAACCACACCGGAGTAATCATTTATTTTATTTCTCAATCGCCACCTATTCATCCGATGAAGTAAAACTGGTAATACTTCATATCTAACACCATGGTGTTATCGGTAAATTCAATTACCATCTCACGTTCAAATCTAATTAAAGATTTAACTATCGCCTGGAGTAAAACTAGCGATACTCCATTCTCGATCTTTTCAATCTAATTAAAGATTCGTTAAAACTCCACTTAGTTTTTATCTTTAACTGGGTCAAAGAATCAGTGTCATTTAAAACACGGTTCACGATAAACCCAAAATCACATTCCATTAATTATCGGGTTAAACAACAAGTGTTATTTAAAACACTGTTCACGATAAACCCAAAAATCAATACCAATTCAATTCCAATTAAATATTATTTAATTGGTACACTTCATTAAATCTAAATAAAAAGATTTAATCTTTTTCCCCACTGGGCTTAAGAACAGTGTTAATAAAGACACCATTCACGACAAACCCAAATCACATTTGATATTAAATACAAGGCTCTGAATAGAAAATATATCGGCTTATATTCAATATCAAGTTCTACGACCAACAAATATCGTATTGGAAATAACGATATATATATCTTTCAAATTCCCATAACAATATCTGTATCATCACGAAATCCAACATCGAAATATTCCGAAGACAATTTCGATTCAAATCCATTCCAATTCAATTATTGGAAATTCTGGTTATTTTCAAAACCATTTCAAATCCAATTTATTTATTTTAAAAATAAATAAATTATTATTCTAGTTCCAAAACTAGTTCATTTCGATAAAAATCTATTTTTATCTTTTCAAATATGGAGCTTTTCATCCCAATTCTTCACAAATCATTTCTTATGATTTTTCACAAATTATCACTATTTTTAATAATTTTATCAAGGCCCATACAGTCGATTTCCATCAATGGCCATCGAACAACACCTACAGCGACCTTTTCCAAATTTGATTTGGACATAATTCCAAATCCAACCATTAGATTTCAAATTTCTAATATTCGTTAGCAAGCTCTTTTCGATACGAACCGAACGGTTCCGGTTTTAGGAGAATCCGACGGTCGGATCTCCTGCAATATTCATTCGAAGTCAATGGTCGAAATTCACGAACTGCCGCGGCGCGGCGCGTTCTATTCAGGCCATTATATTATATATATAGTATATATAATATATACTTCGTCGATTCCCTTTTTAAAACATATTTTATAAATCGTTTTAAATTCGTTTTCAAAACGATATCAACTTCCTATTTTTTAAATTCAAATCAAAATTGAATTTTCCCTTACAAATTCGTTTAAAATTCATTTCAAATTGATTTCAATTCAATTTCAATTTAATTCGAATTTCAAATCTATTCAATTTAATTTGACTTTCAAATCTATTCAATTTAATTTGAATTTCGAAATCACTTCAATTTAATTTGACTTTCAAATCTATTCAATTTAATTTGAATTTCGAAATCACTTTCAATATTCATTGAAAGATGAATAAAATCGATATAAATATCATTCACGTCAAAATGGCGCAAATCTAATCAACACGGCTTCATATATTTCTATTTTCAAATATTTTTATTTCAAATATTTCTTTTCAAATATTCTATTTCAAATATTCTATTTCAAAACTGGAATGAGGCCCAATCAATTACCATAGATTTTATTTCTATGGATTTCCATACAACACATGTATATATCAACAATGACAAATAATCCACCATCATCCAAAGTGCATTCTACACTGTATAAGCATCAAATATAAATATTTAACGCTTCCAATTCTTCACAAATCATTTTAAATACACGTTAAAAATTCTATTTTCAACTATAAAATATTTTTAACTATATAAATATTTTATTTCATTTCACATCACATCACACAATCAACTACACATCAAAAATCAAACAAACAAGCATACAAGCCGTCCATGATTTGTGGACGATGGGTGTCGGGTGCTACTAAACACCGTCTACATCCTAGCATATATTTTAACTAGAAAATTAAATTAAAAGTGAGAATTTGTCACCGATAGCTAATCCAAACGCCACGACTCTGCATATGTAGGAAATCTTCGCCACTTGCATTTTGTCACCTTCGTCGCCCGTGTTTGCTACATATACAAAAATCACAATTTTATATTCTCTCTACTTCGCGATAAAAATAAAGTTCATATTTTTATTTCACTTCATATATTTACAATGCCTCTTTCTATATAAAAATTAATTTTTTATATTGCTACCTTTTATATAAAGATCGGATTTTTTATTATCATACTTATATAAAAATTATATTTTTATCTTTTACATCATATAAAAATTATATTTTTATCTTTTACAGCATATAAAAATTATATTTTTATTATTTCTATTTTTTAAAAACCATATTTTTATAATCTCTACTATCTCAAAACCATATCTTTATATCTTCTATAAATTAAAAATCGAATTTTTATTCTTTCTAAAATATAAAAATTATATTTTTCTCTTCACTGTTATATGATAAAAATTGTAACAACCCGAAAATCTGGGCCAGTTTAAAATTTTTATTTTGGCAATTTTAGCAAATTTTGATTATTTAAAATGAATTATTTTAAATAATATCGACGAAAATTTATTTTGAACATAGAAATCGAACGTATATATTATATACGTCGTCGTTAGAATATAATTAATTATATATAATTATAAAAGGAATTGAGAATGGCGCGGTAGTTCGATAATTCGATTTCAAACTTCAATTGAATGTACCGGGTGCAAAACAATCCGGATTTTAGTGAAACCAAAAACATTAGGATCTAATTGATGATATCTTTCCAACGAATCCGAAAAATCAAAATTTCATAGCGGGGATCAAAAGATATGTCCAGTTGAAAATTCTGAATAGTCGCTATGGAATTCAGGCCCTTAAAAATGGGAATTTTGCAAACGACCTCGGATTTCGACGAAACCAGTTTTGTTGGGTCCGTGATGTTAAATTATTGCTAGGTTTTAAATTTCATAATTTTTCGAATCAATATGTGGGCATGGCAAGGGAAAACGCGTTTGACCATTTTCAGTTGATTTTAATCGACTGGAAATTGGCCATTTTTCAAACGGTCTCAGAATTCGACGAAACTAGTTTTGTTAGGACCATATCGTCAATACGAAGCCAGAAAATATCATTTGGGAATTTTTCGAGTTAGTATGCGGCCCTGGTAAATAGAAAGGTACGTTTAAAATAGAATATAATAGATTTAAATTTTGATTTAAATGGGAACTGGTCGTAACAAGTGAATTGGGTTACGAAACATATCCCATTGTGTTCGGAACGGGGGTAATTAGCTAGGGGCGACAGTCGGTGGACTCGATTTCGAGTTCAAAATGAAAAGTTACTTTTTGGGAGTTAATTAAAGAATTAAATATATATATATATATATTGGAGCCCTCTCTCTCTCCCCTTAGTTCCACCATTGACTACAGATAAATAAATAAATAAAAACCCAAATCGTTCGTTGCTCCAGCCCTCCCCTTGACGTCGATCGTCGTCGCCCAAGCACCCCCGGCCACCGGCCGCTCCGCCCCAGACCTCTCCGCCTTTCCTCTCTCTCCCCTTCTTCGAACTGAAACCAGCTTCTAGCTCGAACTCCATGGCCCCAAATCGCCATCACCTCCTCCTGTAGCCCTCCACCATGTCGCCTGGATGCTCAGCCCCACCTCCGACGAGACCTACGCCCTCACTCCGACGCCACAACCCCCTCTCTCCTCCGCGTCGAGCATGAAAACCGACCCCCCTAAGCCGATCCAGTCGCTGCAAGACTCGACGCCTGACTGCGATTACCCCCTGACCCCCCCTCGCCTCCGTGCGACCACCAATAGCCGAAGTGGACCCCCCTCTCTCCATCGAACAACAGGCCCAGGTGGATGTTCTTTGCGAGGAAGGGTTTTGAGGCGTCCAGCATTTTTGAACGGGGTCTGCTAATGATACAAGAATGAAGGTGAGAGGAGGTAATCCCCTTTGTTAACTTAATTAATTATTTTATTTTAAAATATATGCAATTGAGGTTTAAAGCATTGTTAAAAATCTGAAATTCATATATGTAGAAATTATAAAAAATCTAATCTTTGATATGAAAAAAATATAGAAAAATCCTTGTTTTTCAAAATATAAGTAGAAGAGATTTTAGAAAATATAAATCGAAGTGATTTTAGTAGGTATAAATAGAATTGGTTTTTGGAAAAAAAATATAATTTTTATTATATGTAGAGAGGGAAAAAAAATGTAATTTTTATTATGTGCGGAGAATCAAATATGATTATCATATATGGAAAAACGATATAAAAATATAATTTTTATTTGAATAGGAATATAAAAATTCGATTTATATACATATAAAGTGAGGATAAAAATTCGATTTTTATATATAGAATAGCAAAGAAAAAGAATCGATTTTTATATATAAAATAGCAAAGAAAAAGAATCGATTTTTATATATTGAATAGCAAAGAAAAAGATTCGATTTTTATATATTGAATAGCAAAGAAAAAAATTCGATTTTTATATATTGAATAGCGAAGTAAAAATCCGATTTTTACATATGTAGTGGCTACAGCAACGAAGATGTCAAGATGCGATAACGACGAAGATTTCTACTTTAGAAGTGCCGTGGAGTTAGGATAGCTATCGGTGAGAACTTCTCACCTTTCAATTTAATTTTTCTAGTTATATATATATACTAGGATGCAGACGGTGTTTAGTAGCACCCGACACCCGTCATCCACAGACCATGGATGGCTTGTTTGTTTAATTGTTTGGTTGTGTAGTTGGTTAGATTATTTGGTTTGAATTGAATTGTTTGGTGAAATGAAATTGATTTGATTGATGTGTGAATGGCGTGTGCCTTCACTAGACCGGGGATAAGGCTAGGCCTCGTCCCGTTTCTAGTATCGTGCCGTTATGCCGCCGAAATTTTCTAAAAATAAGTTAGAAAAATAAAGATAACATTTTATTTAATAGATGAACCGAATAGAATATTCATAGGTTGAATAAAATAGTTTGATCGTTAAAAATATAATTTTTAACGTGAATGTGAATAAATAAATATTCATTTACAAACCGGACGGTTTGTTTATGTACACCTATTTGAAGGACATTGATTGGGACGATAAATTTTACACATCGCCCAACTGCACAAATAAAAATCTGTGTTTGATTGCTTGAAACCCCACACGGGTATTGGGATGATATTTGACGTACACTAATCCCGATTGTTTAGTTGTATGTCGATTGATGGATTGATAGGCTGTTATAAGCGTTGAATATTTATATTTGATGCTTATACAGTGTAGAATGCACTTTGGATGATGGTTGATTATTCATCGTTGTTGATATATACATGTGTTGTAGAAAATCCATATAATTAACATTATATGGTAATTGATTGGGCCTCATTCCAGTTTTAAAATAGAACTATTTGAAAAAGAAATATTTGAAATAGAATATTTGAAAATAGGAATATATGAAGCCGTATTGGTTAGATTGACGCCATTCTGACGTGAACGATATTTATATCGATTTTATTCATTTTATAATGAATATCGAAAGTGATTTCAAAATCTGATATTTTGAAAAGAATTGAATATAAATAAATCCGAATTGAAATTGAATATAAATGAATTCGAATTGAAATGGAATATAAATGAATTCGAATTGAAATTGAATTGAATTGAAAACGAACTGAAATTGAATTAGGAATCAATTTGAATTGAAATCAATTTGAAATGAATTTAAAATGAATTTAAATTGGAATATTCAATTTTGATTTGAAATTGAAT
This sequence comes from Allium sativum, assembly GCA_030737875.1. NCBI lineage: Eukaryota > Viridiplantae > Streptophyta > Magnoliopsida > Asparagales > Amaryllidaceae > Allium > Allium sativum. The sequence continues at coordinate 231,623,741 of CM060924.1, read as the reverse complement.
ATGAAGTTGAAACCGTTTTGAAAATGAATTTAAAACGATTTATAAAGCACGTTTTGAATTGAAATCGACGAAGTATATATTATATATATTATATATATAATATAATGGCCTGAATAGAACGCGCCGCGCCGCGGCAGTTCGCGAATTTCGACCATTGACTTCGAACGGATATTGCGGGAGATCCGACCGTCGGATTCTCCTGAAACCGGAACCGTTGGGTTCGTATCGAAAAGAGCTTTCTAACGAATATTAGAAATTTGAAATCAAACGGTTGGATTTGGAATTATGTCCAAATCAAATTTGAAAAAGGTCGCTGTAAGTGCAGTTCGATGACCGTTGATGGAAATCGACTGTACGGGCCTTGATAAAATTATTGAAAATAGTAATAATTAGTGTAAAATCATAAGAAATGATTTAGAAAGAATTGGGATGAAAAACTCCATATTTGAAAAGATAAAAATAGATTTTTATCGAAATGAACTAGTTTTGAACTAGAATTATAATTCTATTTATTTTTAAATAAATAAATTGAATTTAAAAAGGGTTTTAAAAATAACCAGAATTTCCAATGATTGCATTGGAGTGGATTTGAATCGAAATTGTCTTCGGAATATTTCGATGTTGGAATTCGTGATTATACAGATGTTGTTATGGAAATTTGAAAGATATATATTTATATCGTTATTTCCAATACGACATTTGTTAATCGTAGAATTTGATATTGAATATAAGCCGATATATTTTCTATTCAGAGCCTTGTATTGAATATCAAATGTGATTTGGGTTTGTCGTGAATGGTGTCTTCACTAACACTGTTCTTGAACCCAGTTGAGAAAAGATTAAATCTTTTTATTTAGATTTAATGAAGTGTACCAATTAAATAATATTTAATTGGAATTGAATTGATATTGATTTTTGGGTTTATCGTCGACAGTGTTTTAAATAACACTCGTTCTTTAACCCGATAATTAATGGAATGTGATTTTGGGTTTATCGTGAACTGTGTTTTAAATGACACTGATTCTTTAACCCAGTTAAAGATTTAAGTGGAGTTTTAATGAATCTTTAATTAGATTGAAATGATCGATAATGGAGTATCACCAGTTTTGCTCCAGGCGTTAGTTAAATCTTTAATTAGATTTGAACGTGAAATGGTAATTGAATTTACCGATAACACCGTGGTGTTAGATATGAAGTATAACCAGTTTTACTTCATGGGATGAATAGGTTGGGATTGGGAAATTAAAACCAATGATTACTTCGGTAAGGTTCGCTAATCCCGACTAGTTTGAATTGATATTCAAAAATAGATTAAAGAATAAATTTAAAGGATTTATCTTTGATAAAATTAATGGGAACCTTTCCCTATGAATGTGAAATTTAGAAACTAACTGTCGGTTAGCTAAGCAGAATGGTTTTCTGGGTATTGATCTGATGTTGGTTTCGGCCTTCGGGGTTAATATTTGGGGAATTATTCTCTTGTTAATTTACGGTTAGTGACTGATGAATTGGAATGAGGCGTATGTTGTGTTTGTGTAACACTTATTTAAAATATACGCGAGTTATTCGGAAAGACCGGGTTTATCCCATTCTGAATAATTGATACGACGATAAGTCGAAGATGAAGACGGTGGTTGAAGACCGGAGGTCTTCACGTCGTTTGGGTAATTACTGATGATCTTGATTGGGCTGTACACCCAAGAAGATGGAAACAGTTGGTGATCGCCCAGACGTACTTGGAGATCGATGGATATGCGGGGTACTAGGTGCCTCCGGTTTCGTTCAGACCCAGAACGAACTTGTAAATGGACTGCGTGTCTGACATTGGATTTTAGTCCGTGTGATTGATCTCTATTAAATATATATCTGTTTGGCGGCGGAGAATTTATTCTCTTGCTTAACGCCCTTCTCTGAGACGTACGAGCTCAGGGGTTATATATTGATGGATATCAAACGCATGGAGTGAATTGCCTGTGTGGCATGCCTAAGTGGCAATTGATCGAGGCTTCTGTTGAAAAGCAAAGTCTTGTGGTGATGATCAAAGCACGGCCTTTGTGGCGTAGCTTTGTGTAACGTTTACTTCGCGAGTTTCGCACCCTGGTTGTGAACCAAAAACGGGAGAGGACCTCAGGGAGGGCATGCGTTTCTTTCTAGCTAGGGTGGTGTCAGTGACCTTCCAGCCCTGACATTTATATACTTTTCACCTGTGTGGTTGTTGCTGTTACGAGGCGCCTCGGTTTGATCGGACGATCCGGGTCCGATGGAGTCATTCGTTGGCTCATTTACGCCCCAAAGGGCGGGGAAACGTAGTGTTCAGGCATTTTAATCCACATCGGTGGACCGGCCCTGTCGCTCCAAGGGCCCACCTGAGTCTGGGTCCTGTGGCTCGGGCTAGAGAGTCACGAATCGGTTGAGGACTATCTTTTGCCTCGGTTCATAGATGGAAATCCAATTTCCAAATACGTAACTTTGCGGTTTTATTTGTAAACCTATATATGGCGACATAGTGGCATGGGACGCTCATGTCGCCTATGATTGATACTTATGATTTGAAGTTGTTTTATACACTATGCACTTATAATAGTATCAAATGATTTGTTTCAAACGTATCAAGCATTCTTTGGCTGTTATAAGGGAAAACCCTATCCCCCGGCTTGCGTTGCATTGTGTGATAGGACCTGGGTCTTATAACAGCTTCATTTTTCTTTATTTAGCATTGCGCTGTTGTTTTATGCACTGGTATTCTTGGGAGGAAACCCGTTCCGTGTTATACGGCGTGGTCCCTTGATTTACCTAACTTTGAAAATAAAGATAATAACTGTTTTCGTTCTCACACCAGTCACATGACTGACCTGGAGTTTATTGTTTTAACCTAAACTCTGGGTGCCCTTATTTTGACATGGGCAGCTAGTAGTTTTGGTTTTTGCAGATTTATATTCACAGGATCCTGGTTTACAGCTGGAATGATATCCGGAAAGCTTTGTATCCGTATATCCCTTCTAGTTGTGTATTGTATTATTTTCCGCTGCGATGTATTTAATTGTAATTTAAATCTCTGATATTTCTGTGTAATGTTCATTTATACTCTGTATATTCTTGTGATCTGATGCAATTGTTGTAATATACAATGAAATGTTCTTTTGTATGCATTCTGTTGTGTCATGTTCTCAAACGATAGGGCGTTTCGAACGGCCTGGATCGGTTTAGCGACTGGTTCGGACCGAGCGAAATTCCTTGCCGTCACATTTGGTATCAGAGCTTTGGTTTACAAAGCAGAGAACAAGACACATTAGAACCATACGAAAGAATTCATCAGATATTGGGTTAGTAATATCCAATGGGAATGACTCGTTAGAGATGGGATCAGTAGTATCCTAGAACGAGTGTGAAGAGTATATTTTTAAAATTGAAAACCAATTTTTGTTTTGAAAATTTAAACCGTTGTATACGTATTTGACTATTTATTTGTATTGATTTGGACAGTCCAGTATATAAAGATTTTTGCGTATGCGCCTTGCAAACGTATATTCGAAGTTTTAATATACTGGATAGATATAGAACCACACTCTAGTCACCCGGGGATGATCCTGATGATGGTGCATCATCATCAGCATTTATATTCGAGTGTCGAAGGTGTGATATCTATATATTTCCATTAGACTGGTGCGAGAACCAAAACTAATATAGTTAGAACACATTGTTGTGAATTGGCATCAAAAACATGATTTTTTGTATATGTATCAAAATTGTGGATTTGAAACTCTAATCCACTAATTGATTGATGTTTATGTTGTTTGTTTATTTGTTTGACAATTTTGAACCATTATGCCTAATATAACCAAATTTTGAACTGTATTGAAAATTGGTCGCATTTGCTTGCATATACATATACTTACATTGAACAGGTCATAGCAAGGAGGCTAGAGCAGAGAATAAAATTTGTTTGCCCGACAAATAGGTACATGTTTACTACATAATTTACTGTTTTGTTTGGGTGATGATGATTTTATGAGCCTATTGCTAGCCGCTTGGCTTTTTCTTTTTCTTTTTGAGATCTGAAGGACCGGGGAAGCTATTTGAGATTTCCCGATGCTCCCGGTGCAGGGGAGGTTATGGCAAAAATTTTCGAAAATTTAGAGTGTTAGCCAAATTTTTGAAGAATTTGAAAATTCTCAGAAACTGAAAAGTTGGAGAATGGAAGCCAGATCGAACGTAGAGTTTATTAATCAAACCACTTTCGACTTTGTTCCTTTTCGGGGACGAAAAGTTTTAAGTGGAGGAGATTGTAACAACCCGAAAATCTGGGCCAGTTTAAAATTTTTATTTTGGCAATTTTAGCGAATTTTGATTATTTAAAATGAATTATTTTAAATAATATCGACGAAAATTTATTTTGAACATAGAAATCGAACGTATATATTATATACGTCGTCGTTAGAATATAATTAATTATATATAATTATAAAAGGAATTGAGAATGGCGCGGTAGTTCGATAATTCGATTTCAAACTTCAATTGAATGTACCGGGTGCAAAACAATCCGGATTTTAGTGAAACCAAAAACATTAGGATCTAATTGATGATATCTTTCCAACGAATCCGAAAAATCAAAATTTCATAGCGGGGATCAAAAGATATGTCCAGTTGAAAATTCTGAATAGTCGCTATGGAATTCAGGCCCTTAAAAATGGGAATTTTGCAAACGACCTCGGATTTCGACGAAACCTGTTTTGTTGGGTCCGTGATGTTAAATTATTGCTAGGTTTTAAATTTCATAATTTTTCGAATCAATATGTGGGCATGGCAAGGGAAAACGCGTTTGACCATTTTCAGTTGATTTTAATCGACTGGAAATTGGCCATTTTTCAAACGGTCTCAGAATTCGACGAAACTAGTTTTGTTAGGACCATATCGTCAATACGAAGCCAGAAAATATCATTTGGGAATTTTTCGAGTTAGTATGCGGCCCTGGTAAATAGAAAGGTACGTTTAAAATAGAATATAATAGATTTAAATTTTGATTTAAATGGGAACTGGTCGTAACAAGCGAATTGGGTTACGAAACATATCCCATTGTGTTCGGAACGGGGGTAATTAGCTAGGGGCGACAGTCGGTAAACTCGATTTCGAGTTCAAAATGAAAAGTTACTTTTTGGGAGTTAATTAAAGAATTAAATAAATATATATATATATATATATATATATATATTGGAGCCCTCTCTCTCCCCTTAGTTCCACCATTGACTACAGATAAATAAATAAATAAAAAAACCCCAAATCGTTCGTTGCGCCAGCCCTCCCCTTGACGTCGATCGTCGTCGCCCAAGCACCCCCGGCCACCGGCCGCTACTCCCCCGACCTCTCCGCCTCTCCTCTCTCTCCCCTTCTTCGAACTGAAACCAGCTTCTAGCTTGAACTCCACGGCCCCAAATCGCCATCACCTCCGCCTGTAGCCCTCCACCATGTCGCCTGGATGCTCAGCCCCACCTCCGACGAGACCTACGCCCTCCCTCCGACGCCACAACCCCCTCTCTCCTCCGCGTCGAGCACGAAAACCGACCCCCTCCCTAAGCCGATCCAGTCGCTGCAAGACTCGACGCCTGACTGCGATTACCCCCTGACCCCCCCTCGCCTCCGCGCGACCACCAACAGCCGAAGTGGACCCCCCCCTCTCTCCATCGAACAACGAGCCCAGGTGGATGTTCTTTGCGAGGAAGGGTTTTGAGGCGTCCAGCATTTTTGAACGGGGTCTGCTAATGATACAAGAATGAAGGTGAGAGGAGGTAATCCCCTTTGTTAACTTAATTAATTATTTTATTTTAAAATATTTGCAATTGAGGTTTAAAGCATTGTTAAAAATCTGAAATTCATATATGTAGAAATTATAAAAATCTAATCTTTGATATGAAAAAAATATAGAAAAATCCTTGTTTTTCAAAATATAAGTAGAAGAGATTTTAGAAAATATAAATCGAAGTGATTTTAGTAGGTATAAATAGAGTTGGTTTTTGGAAAAAAAAATATAATTTTTATTATATGTAGAGAGGGAAAAAAATATAATTTTTATTATGTGCGGAGAATTAAAATATGATTATCATATATGGAAAAACGATATAAAAATATAATTTTTATTTGAATAGGAATATAAAAATTCGATTTTTATATATATAAAGTGAGGATAAAAATTCGATTTTTATATATAGAATAGCAAAGAAAAAGATTCGATTTTTATATATAGAATAGCAAAGAAAAAGATTCGATTTTTATATATTGAATAGCAAAGAAAAAGATTTGATTTTTATATATTGAACAGCAAAGAAAAAAATTCGATTTTTATATATTGAATAGCGAAGTAAAAATCCGATTTTTACATATGTAATGGCTACAGCAACGAAGATGTCAAGATGCGATAACGGCGAAGATTTCTACTTTAGAAGTGCCGTGGAGTTAGGATAGCTATCGGTGAGAACTTCTCACCTTTCAATTTAATTTTTCTAGTTATATATATATACTAGGATGCAGACGGTGTTTAGTAGCACCCGACACCCGTCATCCACAGACCATGGATGGCTTGTTTGTTTAATTGTTTGGTTGTGTAGTTGGTTAGATTATTTGGTTTGAATTGAATTGTTTGGTGAAATGAAATTGATTTGATTGATGTGTGAATGACGTGGGCCTTCACTAGACCGGGGATAAGGCTAGGCCTCGTCCCTTTTCTAGTATCGTGCCGTTATGCCGCCGAAATTTTCTAAAAATAAGTTAGAAAAATAAAGATAACATTTTATTTAATAGATGAACCGAATAGAATATTCATAGGTTGAATAAAATAGTTTGATCGTTAAAAATATAATTTTTAACGTGAATGTGAATAAATAAATATTCATTTACAAACCGGACGGTTTGTTTATGTACACCTATTTGAAGGACATTGATTGGGACGATAAATTTTACACATCGCCCAACTGCACAAATAAAAATCTGTGTTTGATTGCTTGAAACCCCACACGGGTATTGGGATGATATTTGACGTACACTAATCCCGATTGTTTAGTTGTATGTCGATCGATGGATTGACAGGCTGTTATAAGCATTGAATATTTATATTTGATGCTTATACAGTGTAGAATGCACTTTGGATGATGGTTGATTATTCATCGTTGTTGATATATACATGTGTTGTAGAAAATCCATATAATTAACATTATATGGTAATTGATTGGGCCTCATTCCATTTTTAAAATAGAACTATTTGAAAAAGAAATATTTGAAATAGAATATTTGAAAATAGGAATATATGAAGCCGTATTGGTTAGATTGACGCCATTTTGACGTGAACGATATTTATATCGATTTTATTCATTTTATAATGAATATCGAAAGTGATTTCAAAATCTGATATTTTGAAAAGAATTGAATATAAATAAATCCGAATTGAAATTGAATATAAATGAATTCGAATTGAAATGGAATATAAATGAATTCGAATTGAAATTGAATTGAATTGAAAACGAACTGAAATTGAATTAGGAATCAATTTGAATTGAAATCTATTTGAAATGAATTTAAAATGAATTTAAATTGGAATATTCAATTTTGATTTGAAATTGAATATGAAGTTGAAACCGTTTTGAAAATGAATTTAAAACGATTTATAAAGCACGTTTTGAATTGAAATCGACGAAGTATATATTATATATATAATATAATGGCCTGAATAGAACGCGCCGTGCCGCGGCAGTTCGCGAATTTCGACCATTGACTTCGAACGGATATTGCGGGAGATCCGACCGTCGGATTCTCCTGAAACCGGAACCGTTGGGTTCGTATCGAAAAGAGCTTTCTAACGAATATTAGAAATTTGAAATCTAACGGTTGGATTTGGAATTATGTCCAAATCAAATTTGAAAAAGGTCGCTGTAAGTGCAGTTCGATGACCGTTGATGGAAATCGACTGTACGGGCCTTGATAAAATTATTAAAAATAGTAATAATTTGTGTAAAATCATAAGAAATGATTTAGAAAGAATTGGGATGAAAAACTCCATATTTGAAAAGATAAAAATAGATTTTTATCGAAATGAACTAGTTTTGAACTAGAATTATAATTCTATTTATTTTTAAATAAATAAATTGAATTTAAAAAGGGTTTTAAAAATAACCAGAATTTCCAATGATTGCATTGGAGTGGATTTGAATCGAAATTGTCTTCGGAATATTTCGATGTTGGAATTCGTGATTATACAGATGTTGTTATGGAAATTTGAAAGATATATATTTATATCGTTATTTCCAATACGACATTTGTTAATCGTAGAATTTGATATTGAATATAAGCCGATATATTTTCTATTCAGAGCCTTGTATTGAATATCAAATGTGATTTGGGTTTGTCGTGAATGGTGTCTTCACTAACACTGTTCTTGAACCCAGTTGAGAAAAGATTAAATCTTTTTATTTAGATTTAATGAAGTGTACCAATTAAATAATATTTAATTGGAATTGAATTGATATTGATTTTTGGGTTTATCGTCGACAGTGTTTTAAATAACACTCGTTCTTTAACCCGAGAATTAATGGAATGTGATTTTGGGTTTATCGTGAACTGTGTTTTAAATGACACTGATTCTTTAACCCAGTTAAAGATTTAAGTGGAGTTTTAATGAATCTTTAATTAGATTGAAATGATCGATAATGGAGTATCACCAGTTTTGCTCCAGGCGTTAGTTAAATCTTTAATTAGATTTGAACGTGAAATGGTAATTGAATTTACCGATAACACCGTGGTGTTAGATATGAAGTATAACCAGTTTTACTTCATGGGATGAATAGGTTGGGATTGGGAAATTAAAACCAATGATTACTTCGGTAAGGTTCGCTAATCCCGACTAGTTTGAATTGATATTCAAAAATAGATTAAAGAATAAATTTAAAGGATTTATCTTTGATAAAATTAATGGGAACCTTTCCCTATGAATGTGAAATTTAGAAACTAACTGTCGGTTAGCTAAGCAGAATGGTTTTCTGGGTATTGATCTGATGTTGGTTTCGGCCTTCGGGGTTAATATTTGGGGAATTATTCTCTTGTTAATTTACGGTTAGTGACTGATGAATTGGAATGAGGCGTATGTTGTGTTTGTGTAACACTTATTTAAAATATACGCGAGTTATTCGGAAAGACCGGGTTTATCCCATTCTGAATAATTGATACGACGATAAGTCGAAGATGAAGACGGTGGTTGAAGACCGGAGGTCTTCACGTCGTTTGGGTAATTACTGATGATCTTGATTGGGCTGTACACCCAAGAAGATGGAAACAGTTGGTGATCGCCCAGACGTACTTGGAGATCGATGGATATGCGGGGTACTAGGTGCCTCCGGTTTCGTTCAGACCCAGAACGAACTTGTAAATGGACTGCGTGTCTGACATTGGATTTTAGTCCGTGTGATTGATCTCTATTAAATATATATATCTGTTTGGCGGCAGAGAATTTATTCTCTTGCTTAACGCCCTTCTCTGAGACGTACGAGCTCAGGGGTTATATATTGATGGATATCAAACGCATGGAGTGAATTGCCTGTGTGGCATGCCTAAGTGGCAATTGATCGAGGCTTCTGTTGAAAAGCAAAGTCTTGTGGTGATGATCAAAGCACGGCCTTTGTGGCGTAGCTTTGTGTAACGTTTACTTCGCGAGTTTCGCACCCCGGTTGTGAACCAAAAACGGGAGAGGACCTCAGGGAGGGCATGCGTTTCTTTCTAGCTAGGGTGGTGTCAGTGACCTTCCAGTCCTGACATTTATATACTTTTCACATGTGTGGTTGTTGCTGTTGCGAGGCGCCTCGGTTTGATCGGACGATCCGGGTCCGATGGAGTCATTCGTTGGCTCATTTACGCCCCAAAGGGCGGGGAAACGTAGTGTTCAGGCATTTTAATCCACATCGGTGGACCGGCCCTGTCGCTCCAAGGGCCCACCTGAGTCTGGGTCCTGTGGCTCGGGCTAGAGAGTCACGAATCGGTTGAGGACTATCTTTTGCCTCGGTTCATAGATGGAAATCCAATTTCCAAATACGTAACTTTGCGGTTTTATTTGTAAACCTATATATGGCGACATAGTGGCATGGGACGCTCATGTCGCCTATGATTGATACTTATGATTTGAAGTTGTTTTATACACTATGCACTTATAATAGTATCAAATGATTTGTTTTAAACGTATCAAGCATTCTTTGGCTGTTATAAGGGAAAACCCTATCCCCCGGCTTGCGTTGCATTGTGTGATAGGACCTGGGTCTTATAACAGCTTCATTTTTCTTTATTTAGCATTGCGCTGTTGTTTTATGCACTGGTATTCTTGGGAGGAAACCCGTTCCGTGTTATACGGCGTGGTCCCTTGATTTACCTAACTTTGAAAATAAAGATAATAACTGTTTTCGTTCTCACACCAGTCACATGACTGACCTGGAGTTTATTGTTTTAACCTAAACTCTGGGTGCTCTTATTTTGAAACGGGCAGCTAGTAGTTTTGGTTTTTGCAGACTTATATTCACAGGATCCTGGTTTACAGCTGGAATGATATCCGGAAAGCTTTGTATCCGTATATCCCTTCTAGTTGTGTATTGTATTATTTTCCGCTGCGATGTATTTAATTGTAATTTAAATCTCTAATATTTCTGTGTAATGTTCATTTATACTCTGTATATTCTTGTGATCTGATGCAATTGTTGTAATATACAATGAAATGTTCTATTGTATGCGTTCTGTTGTGTCATGTTCTCAAACGATAGGGCGTTTCGAACGGCCTGGATCGGTTTAGCGACTGGTTCGGACCGAGCGAAATTCCTTGCCGTCACAAAAATCATATTTTCTTAATACGCTACTTCCTATTTAAAAAATCCAATCTTTTCTTTCTATAAAAATTCGATTTTCACTTTCTATAAAAATTCTATTTTGCCTTCTATAAGAATTCTGTTTTTAAAGCTAATCCTATAGGAAAGAAGTAAATAAACTAAATTAAAATGAAAGGAGGCTTACTGTTTTTCAGCGAAGAAGGGGGATGGAGCTGCTATGCGCTGGAGGTGACGAGGAGGGTGCGGCTAGGGTTTCAGGGCGGCGGTGGGACCCAGTGGTGGCTGGCGCGACGCGTTTTGGGCGTGGGAGGTGGATTGTGGCGCAGCGTTCAGTTGGAGGAGGGGAGAATGGAGCGAGGGGGAGGGAGAGAATCGGGAGGAGAGGGAAGGTCAGAGGCGATGGGGGTTGGACGGAGGGGAGGCGCGGCGACGAGGGTGGGTGGCAGCGGAGGTTTGAAATTGAGAGGGGCACGGTTTGACCCCGTTGACCACGATTTGGGAAAGTGAGAGGGAAACGAGGGTTAGAACATATATATATATATATATATAATATTATTTAAATATATTTTTATTTCAAAAAGGTAACTTTATAATACGAACTCGAAATCAAGCCTACCGACTGTCGCCCCTGGCTAATTACCCTCATTCCGAACATAATGGGATATGCTGCTTAAGCCAATTCGGCCATTACGATCAGTTTTCGTCAAAATCAAAATATAAATCTTTATATATTCAATTTAAACGCGCATTTCAATTTACCGGGGCCACATACGGACTTTAAAAAAATTCCAGAAAAATATTTTCTAGCTTCGTATTGACGATACGGTCCTAAAAAAACTAGTTTCGTCAAATTCCGAGACCGTTTGAAAAATGGTCATTTTCCAGTCGATTAAAATCAACTGAAACTGGTCAAACGCGTTTTCTTTTGCCACGCTCACATATTGATTCGAAAAATTATGAAATTTGAAACCTAGCACTAATTTGACATCGCGGATCCAACAAAAGTGGTTTCGTCGAAAACCGAGGTCAGTTGCAAAATTTTCATTTTCAAGGGCCCGAATTCCATAGCGACTATTCTGAATTTCAACTGGACATATCTTTTGATTCCTGCTATGAAACTTCGATTTTTAGGATTCGTTGGAAAGATATTCTCAATTAGATTCGAATATTTTTGGTTTCACTAAAATCCGGTTTATTTTGAACCCGGTACATTCATTTGAATTTTGAAACCGAATTATCGAACTACCGCGCCATTTTCAGTTCCTTTTATATTTTAAAATAAATATTTATATTCTATCGACGATCTATATAAATATATACGTTCGATTCTATTCAAAATCAATTTCTCGTCGATATTATTTAAAATAAATCATTTTAAATATTCAAAATTCGCTATAATTGCCAAAATAAAATTTTTAAATTGGCCCAGATTTTCGGGTTATTACATATTTATATATTAAAACTGAGATATTATTTTGGTATTACAAGTGGTATACTATTTTAATGGCCAAGTGACGCTATATACTAAACCAATGGATTTATTTTATTTTTATGATTGTTTATTTTGATAGTTAAACAACCGACTATCAAAATCTGACCAACGGTATTGGTAAGGAAAGACCGGGATCGAATTTATATTCGAAAACCATTCCGACCAATAAATACGAGTACGTCGAAGATGCTGATCGAGATGGAGCAATTGAAGACTGTAGATCTTCATAAACAGAAGAGTTACTTACAATCTCTGGTTGATCCCTAGAGATATACTGTGATTCTGTCGTGGTTGAAATCTACGGGTTGCAAGGACTACTTGCTACTGACCTATAGGGTGATTCCTAGGGTATGGTAGGAGGGTGCCTTCGGTTCATCTTGTTCCTGGATGACGTGTATGGGTGATGTGAGATTCAAAAGTAATGGTGGCCAGATGTTCCAAAAGTCGATTATAACCTCAAGCCTCATCAACTGGGAAATGACAAAAATCGGGCAAGTAGCATGGTTATGTGGGTCGCTCCCATTAGGGTGTATATATAATCACATATCTAGAGAAAATCCATTTTATTCTTTAATCTTTCGATGTTGTCCCTTTTCAGGAAACGGTGGGTCGCACCCAACCGTTGGTGATTTACATTCGATACACTCAAGCGAAATGAGTGGTCGGTTATGTGTGGGCCGGGTGGCAAGACCTTCTTGTTGAACTCAGTGTATTCGCCTCTAGAGATACACTATCGGCAGGTGGTTCCATACCTTGTCATAGTCGGAATCCAATCTCCAATAAGCGCTCGTGGTTTTGTTTGTATACTATATATGTAGAGCGTGAGATGCAAGCGTTCTGCTAGATTTTATTTATTTGCATTTAGACACTATTATAATATCAGAAGATATATATGATTTCAAAATTGTTTTTGGATTATAGTAAGGTAAAAACCGTCCATATTTATGTGTGGGCTGGTCTTACTATTATCTTTTTCTTTCAAAAGGATTTTGAACTATAAAATCAATATGGGTGTTATTTAAACTTAGCGAGTTTTTCCTCACTCTGGTTCACCAGACTGACACGGTACTTGTAATGCTCGGGTTAGACCGGGTTGTACAGGATCAGGTTATAGATGCTGTGAAGTCCAAAGATGAGCTGAAGGAGTTCAAACGTATGATGGTATACTGTTATTATTCCGCAGTGTTATATATATATATATATATATATATATATATATATACGAGGACAGACTATTATAACTGTCCAGATGTATTGATGTACTCTGATGTTGTAAGTATTATTTCAAGCTCTCAATAAAGTTTATTTATATATTATATTTTGTTCCGCTGTGGTGTGAGACTCTGTGTAGTGTTGGTTCTTCTTCTTCTGTTCTTAATTTTCGTTCTTTCTTATTTCACCCTCTAATTTCTTTCTAATAACGTTCTGGTATTTTCGATGCTTGAATGTTCGACATGACATTTTTGTGTTGATTTTTGGGGTCGAAAATTCCTGTTTGTTACATTGGTATCAGAGCAATGGTTTAGGAATAACCTTGGATCTATGGCGTAACTCGATAGAGATAGGGCTAGTAATACCCTAAATCGAGATTGAGTGTATATATATGAGAGAGCATAGTTGTAAATTTTATATACAAATGTTTTATATTATGTTGTTGATCGGTTTAAGAAGCAGGTAAATGAAATAATTTTGCCCAAAATATATTTTTGTATAGAAAAGAAATAATTTTATCAAATTGTTGATACTGATTTGTTGATTGATTTAAATGAAAATTCAATTGGGATTGTGAATTCGAACAGTTTATTAAAGCCAAAAGAGAATTTAAAAACATAGAATTTGTGATATGGAATTGAATCAGAACTTAACCCAAAAATAAGTTAAGTATGGAATAATTTGGTTATGTTGGTTGTGAATTGTCTGTTTGTTGGATGCTAGATTAATTCATCAATAGTTGAATATGAATTGAAATTAAGGAAATAAAATTCAATATAATAAACTGAATAAATTGGAAGCCAAGAGAATGAATATCGGCATAATGAATTCGAATGGAATCAATATGAAATAAAACTGGAATGATTTAACCCTTGTACCTGTTGTTGGCATTATATATCGAGATTAAGTGCAGGATTGGAGAAGAAAGAACCGATAGTTGATTTGCTTCAAGATTAGAGTATTGATTGCCCGACAAATAGGTAAACCTTAATATACTGATTTGGTGTTTGGTTTTATACCTCTGAGTTGGGTTGCCACTTGGCTTTGTTTTCTTTTGATCAATGTAAGGTCCGGAATGACGTGTTGTAGCTGTTTGGATCGAACAACACAGAGGAGGTGCTGGCGAATTTTCGCAAAATTTTAAACTTAAATTTTATTTTATTTATAATCATTTTTAAAATATTTATTTTGAAAATAATTGAATTCAGAGCATTCTTCTTAACTTTGCAATTTCGGGGACGAAATTCTTTTAAAGGGGGGAAGAATGTAACGACCTGGATTTTTCGATCATTTGAATTCGAATATTTGAATTGGTTTTAAATATTATATTTGGAATATTAATGGATTTTAATATTGAATTCGTCATTAAACGACGACTGAACGATTTATATTTATATTCAATATAAAATGAGCTCGTAACGGCGCTGCAGTTCGCAATATTGAATTTTAAACTTGAATTGAATATGCAGAATCCGTTTCAAGTCGTAATTCTGTGAAACAAGAAATGTTGGGATCATATTGATTATAATTTTCTAACGGAAGAGAAAAATCGAGATTTCAACTAATATATTGTAAGTTATGCCTAAATCAAAATTTAAAATAGTCGCTATGAAAATCGTTTATAAACGATAACATTTGTTTAATTTATTTAAAAGGAATTTTTATATATTTGGATATCGTTTATTTTTATTTCGTCTGGGGCTCGCGGATATCGATGCGAATGTAAAACAAATAATGTCAAATGGCAGTATAATCAAGTAACCGCGTATAAATATATATAACAAAAAGAAATTTGATAACCGACTCTTTTAAGATAATATCTAAAATGCTTTTAGTCGAATCATTTTCCTATATTAGAATCTTTGAAATAAGCAAATAATTAATCAACAACTTCCTCAGGGTTGAAACAGCGGACGAAAATAATCTAATCAAACTATTACATTTTCATGAATGACAATTGAAATTTGAACCATGCATGACAAACATAGTAATTGAAATTAATATATAGGAATAAGCTATCTAATGATACCGTGCATATGTAGATATGTATGTACAATAGTATACTGCGCTAATTGTCATTCGAGAATACAAATCTTTAAGGCAAAGATTTCAAAACCAACAGCTATTGGAAAATTATACACACACACACACACACACACACACTTCACGCTTAAGGGAAAACCTGGCCTACTTTTCTATATCAGACCTACAGCCTACATAAAGACAATCTGGCAAGCCATCCTATGAAGCTTCGTACATGCCCATTTTGGAAAAACTCCACCACACACATGCCTTGATTGATCTCACAGCTAGCCTATGTTGAAACCGACCTAAGCAGTACACCTATTCTTTTTCCCACAGCTATCTATGATGCGCACAATTCAATACCCGACACCTTCACCCTTAACTCTTAAGTATAAGGAAGTACCTCACTTTCTACTCTGGTTAAAATAAAAATTAAATCTCCACACAGCTATTGGAAAAGAAAGCACATGCCAAATACCTCCCTACTACTCTACTATGTTTACCATACTAGAGCAAGTTAAATAAAAAGCACATCAGTGCATTTAAACACAGCCTATAAATATACACATATCAACTCAAGTATATACGAAAATGAAGCCTATCCTAGTAAGTCTGTGCCTATGCCCAAGTCTGCGTCTGATTTATAGATGCATATGCCTATCTACCTGTGCAACAGTATCTCTTCCCTTGCCTTGCATACCAAGTAGTCACAACTCCTTGCCTGCCACGTAGTCTAAAACCGTGATTGCCACGTTATTTTCCCATTATATATATAACAACAGAACTCAGTTCACCTCGGCAAGAAGAAATACCCAGTGCAAGAAAAATGGGGAACAGAGCTTTCACTCAACAAAATAAAACAAACTAACAAATGTATATATAAGAAATATAAAGAGAAACGTACGGAGTAGAAAAAGTCTGATGTGAAAAAAGCTTGCTTAGAAATTTTCTGCAAATCCTAGGGGCGAAAATTTACAGAGCTGGAGAAGCGTGAGCATGGTCGGATTGTGGAGAAGGCACTGTGAAGTGGGTTAGTGCATGAAGAAGATGGTCTCTTTTACTGGGAGCATGCGAGCTGTTTAACACGGTGGAGAAAAAAGGTTGAGGGTAAGATGGAGCTGTTAGTGGCGGGATGAAGTGATTTTGGGCTGAAAGTGTACTACGTGAGCTTTAAGCTTTGAAAAAAAACAAACACAAAGTAGCTGAAGCACGCTTGGTGCAAGGAGTAATCAACGGTCAGAGGAGGTGGTCCATGTGAGGGTAGTGGCGATAGAAACCAGAGCAAGTGGTACGATGGTTTGGTGATATGGGTTGTGTCATCTTTTTATAGTACACAGGAGGAGTGGGATGAAGCTTTCATCGGAGAAGAAGAATGAATGGTGGGGAAAGCGTGTCCACTGTCTGCAGTTGGTGGAAAGTAATGCAAGTATATAAAAAAAAAGTATACACGAAAACAGAAGAGGGGATGCGAGCAAACGTGGGTGTGCTTTGAAAGCCACGTAGGGGAGGGTTTCCATCTGTACTTGCATGGCTCTTGAATGCAACTAGAAAGGGTTTTGGGTTGGTTGTTATAACGTGAAGAGGAGTCTGGGTATGTTCATGAACGAAAAGAAAAGGATGGGAACAAGTGGTTTAGCAGGTAGTGTTCAAACTTATTAAGGAGCAGTGGGAACGCAACACGTCAGAAGGCAGGTGGTACTATTTTAAATATACATATATTTACGTTACAATTTACAATCTACATACGACAAAAGGTTATACACTGCCTAATCTATATTTAAAATTACGTAGTCATTTTTATAACAAGGAAGTAACTGTTCGGGTTTCAGTAAGTTTACGAACGTGTCTAATAAGGTTTATAAACGTAATTAAATAATTTTTAACTAAGGGTTTGTTAATATTAATTAAATCATATATGTATAATGTTTATAATTTATGCCTTATTACATAGAATCAAACCAACCTGGAAGCGTGGGAACCATATTAATGAGTGTTACACTATGGAGTTGGTACGGACAGCGCCAGATGCAGTTGGAAATTTTTATTAAATTTAGCGCATGTTTAGTTTAATTAAAACAAGCCGTTTAGACGACAAATGGAAACCCCAGGTGAGTTAAACTCACTCGGTTCTCCCGCTTATAATTATTATAAGTCGGGTTTATTATTTGTATGTCATGTTTGCTAACTGTTGGTTGATTTGATGATTGTTTGGATGTTGTTAAATATTATATCTATTATTTAAATTAAACGGTTGTTTAATTTAAATGAAATGACATCGTTATTTGTAACGATTATTCCCAATAAAGGCAACTTACCTTATTGGTTACGTTTATAACAATATAAACGTATTTAAAATAAATTGGATGCTTGAATTCTTATTTTGGTGGACCACTATCAGTTGGATTGATTGTCTATTTGCATATGATCATTATATGAATTGTTTTACCGACATGATTGGATTATTGACTCGGTGGTTGTTTGTTGAATCTAAATTCAACATTTGTTTGGTTATTAACCAATGTGTGATATTGATTGAGGAATTTATAGCAGATGGCCAAAATACAAATTGTTTTATAAAGATTGATTTACCGTTAGGTGGATCGATAAAAATGAAGTTATGAAATTTATTTTATAGCTGAATATAGATTTTTAAATATATTATTTTTAATAAGATTTTTAAAAGAAAATATAACCAACCACATAAGTATTGATTATTTTAACCAACAATCACCATTTTAGCACCAAAATCGACCGTGTGCAAAGCACGTGCTTTATCTCTTATAAAACAAATTCTTGTATTAATAAGATTGTTAAGAAACTTTGAAACGATTAATAACTGCGATTAATTGTTTTTAAGAAACCATTATAATTAGATTATTCTGAAATGGATTATTTAAATTAATAATATTATTTATTAATTTAAATGGAAAGACGAGTTAGAGTTGATCAACGGGTTAATCATGTTTTAAAATTGGCCAAGCCAACTGTTTTAACATAAATTGATTATTAAATTAGTTTGTGCCGATTAATCTAATGAGATAATTTAACAAATAGTGGTTTATTTAATAAGATTTTAAAAAGAATTTTAATATTAATTCCAGTTAGTGATGAAGTGAATTATAGTTTTTAATTAATAACAATTTAAGGAATTATTTCTTAAATGAAGTTCATTTAAGTAATTAAAGCAATAATGAGACATAATTGAATTTCAAAGCGAGTTTATGAACGGGTTTATATTTAAACTGGGTTTGGTAAGTTAAATTATAAAATGATTTTAAGCGAAAATGATGAGCTTAAAATGAATGTTACTTAATATTTGAGTTAGGTAAAGAAATCAAGATGGAATAGGGTTTGATATTTAAATAGAGTTGTATAAACGAGTTTATAAAAAAAATGTGACGTTAAAGCGTTAATTTGAAATTAACATTGCTAAATAAGGACATTAAGTGAAATGGTTGAGATTTGAGAAACGATTTTCCAAAGAGAATGATTGAAAGTTTTAAAAAGGGATTTAGTGTAATTGAATTTGGTAAAGATTGAATAATAGGATTTGAAATAAAATCCCGATAATGAAACTAATAAATTTAAAGAAGTTAAGATTTAAAAGTAAATACTTTATTTGCCATTTACTAGATCAATGAAATTAGTAATGATAATATATTTAGAAAGAGAGACTTCAAAAGTAAGAAGGTTTACAAAACCGTATGTTGAAAAAAAGAGTGAAAGGGTAATTGTTGGCGTTAAAACGAAATTGTAACAACCCGCAATTTTGGAACAAAAATAAAATATTATTTTTGGTTAATTTAATGGATTTGGTAATTTAGAATAATTTATTTTAAATAATAACGATTTAAAATCTATTTTAATATGACGTTAGAAATTAAAAATTATAATTTATATATTACGGGCCTGAAATGGGGCGGTAATTTCAGTTTTCGATTTTGAACTTTGGAAAATTATATAAAACCAATATTTAATCGAAACTGGATAAAACTGGACACGTTAGAACCGTATTGAAAATATCTATCCAATGAATATAAGAAATTAGGATTTCAGTTTATAAATAGTAAGTTATAGCAAAATTAAAATTTAGAAAGGTCGCTATGAAATTTATATATATAATATATATGGCCCAAAACGCTACTTTTCACATAAGAAGGAATTTGGACTCGAACCCACTTCCATTGAGTCCGGAATGATGTTTCTGCATTGAAAAAGTATAAGCACTTATATATTTTGAGTTTTGGAAATTATTCATATAAATATATATTCTTAAATATAAAATATATATACGCCTTGAAAAGTGAAATTTTGCAAACGGTCTCCAAATTCAACGAAATTAATTTTGTTGGGTTCATATCATCAAAACAAAGCTAGAAATAATTTTTCTGGAATTTTTAGAATTAATATTTAATTATAATTGATATTTTTTCAGTGAAAACGGTCAATTTTCAAACTTTAAAAATTCATTATTAATTCATACGGACTCGGAAAATAAAGAAACCAGTTTCTTTAAATCCGTAATGTGACGTAATATTTATGTTTCAATTTTCAATTAAAATGGAATTCGTAGGTGTTAACACGAATTTTTAAACTACAAAAAGCGAACAAAAAAATGTATTAATATATGTACATAAGGGTAATTGGGTCTAATTGAGTTTATAACCTACCTATATATTATCTTTTAACAACCATTAGCTGAACCCTAAACATAACATAGCCTCCTTCATCTTCATTTTCTTCATATTCCATGGCCTCCACTCTAAAAATATTCTTTGCACAAAAGACCCTAAAACTAAACAATTTATGACTCCAAATCAGAACAAAATTAGACCAAACCCTTTCTGGGTTTTGAAGATATCTATATCCTCTTCCTACCACAAAAAATTCAAGACCTATCGACGCACGGATTCGCCGGAATCTGAGTTTGATTGAAAAAAGTCAGTTTCGGATTTTGGTGAATTCCGGCCAAACCGTCGAGAATTAGACGATGGCCCAGTTAGAGAAAATGTAGATAAGAGTCATAGGAACAACTTTGGTTCACAGCGTTTCGTCAGAAAGTCGAAGGAATTGGCACGAAAATCGAAATCTATGAAAAAAAGCCAAATCTGAAAAGCAAACAAAAATGATTTTTTTCCCGTCGATCGGAGAAGAATCAGGCGAAGTCACCAACAGGAAAGTTCTTCGTCTACGTGACATCTAGGTGCTGTAAAAAAATTGTGGTCGTTTGGATCATCGAGGTGGCCTGTTGGACCCACGAACGGAATTTTGCTTTTCTGTCCGGTTCCGGCGATCGGAGCGGCGGCGGGGCTCCCGGCGAAGTTGCGTCGGGGTCAGGCGGAGGTGCTGGAAAAGTGGTGTGGCGATCGGGTGAGCGTGGTAGCGGGAAACATCGGTCAAAGGTGGCGAGCGGCGGTTTGACCGGAAAGAAAACGGGTAAAATGTAAATTAATATATTCAATGTTTGTAACGCAATAACTCTTACATACGAAGTCGAAATTTGATGATTTCAAATCCGCTGCGATCGTGGCGACGAGAGCTTCGCGCGGACACTAAATTCATCCAATTTGGAGGAAGTTGAATTTTTGGGTATTTTCGGTAATTTTAATTAATTATTTAATTCGTTCAAACTTCAGAAATTCATAACTTGTTGTAACGAACTCGAAATCGTGCAAAACATGGTTGGCTGCGATCAGTGAGTCGAGACCTTCGCATAGACACTAATTTTGCCAAATTTGGAGCAAGCTGAATTTTGGGCGAAAATTGGGTCCGAACATTTAAACACCAACAAAGTACAAACCAAGGTGAGAACTCTTTTCTCACTCAAAACTTTTACCATATTTATTTATTATTATAAATGAATGTGATTTAAATGCCTGTGATGAAAGAATTGTTTGAAATTATCTGATGCATGTATGTTGTGGTGTACATTATGTTATGTCATGATATGATTCGGTATGTTATGTAAATTTTGGCAGTATGCAACATATGTCATTAATATTGATTCATATAGAATTATTAAAACTTAATGTTACACTGCCATGTACAAGGTACCTGACTTGTATTTGTTGATTAAGTTGATAATTTTCACACATTGCCAAAATGCACAAATAATTATATAATTTATTTGAATGTTTGTTGGTTGAAACCCCACACGGGTCTTGGGTTGATATTTACACATCGCCCATGTGATTAGTTATAAGCGTTATTTATTTGACGATATGCAGTACAAATATACACTTTGGATGATTGGATGTTTTTAATGGCTTTTCATTAGTCTAGAATAACATGGGATGTATGAAAACCGTATAATTATAATTATATGGTAAATCGTTTGGGTCTCATTCCAATTTGGAAAAGAAATTGTCAAAATAAGATTTGTAATTTAATTTACATTTTTAATGTAAATAAAGGAAGAGATTTAGACATTGTAATTTAATTTACATTTTTAATGTAAATAAAAGAAGAGATTTTGACATTGCAATTTAATTTACATTTTAGAATGTAAATAAAAGAATGAAACTTAACGTAGTATTTTTAATTTACATTTTAATGTAAATATAAGATAAGAAGATGAAATATGTTTTGAAAACAAAAGTTAATCTCTTATTAATTGAAGAATATGAAATATGTATAAAATAAAAGTTAATCTTTTATTAAAAGTAAGAACATGAAATATATTTCAATATAAAAAGTTAATCCTTTTATTTAGGAATATGAGTTTACATTAAATGGTTAGCGCTAAAAAGTTATTCTTTTATTGTAACGTAAGAATATGAAAATGTTTTAAAATAAAAGTTATTCTTTATTTTAATATAGAATCATGAAATTTGTTTTAAATTAAAAATGCAACTTTTTAATGTCATATAAAACATGGAATTTGTTTTACATTAAAATTGCACATTTTTAATGCCGTATAAAAACGTGAATTTGATTTACGTTACAATTTTATATTTTTAATGTAACGAAGGAACATGAAAATAATTTAAAATGAAAATTCATCTTTTTATTTAATGGAGGAAAAATTTGTTGAAACATTTAAATAATAATTTTAATGTACATTTAGAAAGAATATGTTAGTGAATACGTTGAATGATTTATATTAATATATATAATATAAATTTAAATTAATTGAATTACGCGCGGTAGTTCGCGTTTTGAAATCATAACTTTAAACGATTATAATAAAAGATCCAACCGTCGGATTTTTCCAAAACTGAAACCGTTAGGTCCGTTTTGGAAAGATCTTTCCATCGATATTTAATTCGTTAAAATCCAACGGTTAGATTTTGAGAAATGATAAATTTAAATTTTAATAAAAACAGCGCCAGTGTCGTTAAAAGACCTGAAACGTCGTTTAATTAAATAGGCCTATTTCTAAATAATTAAAATAGGGAAAATTATGTAAAATCTTAATAAATGTTTTAAAAGAGTTTTGGATGTGAAATTCCAAATTTATTAAGAGGAAAGATATTTTTATCAAGTTAAGTAATTTATTTATTTCTATAAATAAATAAAAGAGTGAAAAATGGTTTTATTAAAACGAAGTATTTCAAGTGAATAAATTAGATTGGAATTTAAGAAAGGAATGACATTTTTAATTAAAAAAAATATTTCCAACATTAAAATTAATTGGAAGTTGATTTGGGTTGATCGTGAAAAATGTTTTAAATGACATTAGTTCTTAAAACCCAAATTAACGATGAAGTGATGATTTATAATTTATTAATCTTTTAATTAATATTTAATGAAATATTCTAAAGATAAGTTTTCAATTTAATATATTAAATTGGAATTAAATTGGAATATGATTTTGGGTTTATTGTGAACGATATTTTAAGCGACATTTGTTCTTTAACCCAGTTAAAGGCAAGATTATTTCTTGAAAGTTAAATAATCATTAAATAATTATTCTTGAAGATTAAAACTAAATATAGTTTTAATAAAGCTTTAATTGGATTGAATGAGGATAAAAGTAATTAAAATTACTTAATTCAAGGAATGAACGATAATGGAGTACCACCAGTTTTACTCCAAACGATAGTTAAATCTTTAATTAGATTTGAACGATAAAACGGTAATTAAGGTTACCATAACACATTGGGTGTTAAATATGGACTGCCACCAGTTTTACTCCATGGGTTGTATAGGTTGGGAATGGGATATTAATAAATGATTACTTCGGTAAGGTGTTAATCCCAACTAGTTGAATAAACCTTAAATTGGTTTAAATTAAAACCAAAGAATATTCTTGATTGGAATGAGGCGTTGGTTGTGTTTTAAAGCACATGATTTTAAATTACGCAAATTATTCAGAAAGACCGGGTTTAACCCATTCTGAATAATTCATACGACGATTGAAGATCGATGATGAAGACGGTTATTGAAGACTAGGAAATTTCCATATCGAATGGATGATTATTGATATCTTGATTGGACCGTACACCCAAGATGAGGTAAAAATTGGTGATCATTCAGACATATTTGGAGATCTACCGAATATGGTTTCGTTCGGACCCAGAACGGACTGATAAATGGATTGTGTGTCTGACATTGTATTCCTTTATATTGTATTCGTTGATCTCTGTTTAATATATAGCTGTTTGGTGGCGGAGAATTTATTCTCTTGCTTAACACCCTGTTATATATTGGTAGATGATTAACGATATAGTATGGTCTGACAAGGTGGCATGCTAAGATGCATATGATCAAGGCTTTTGTTGAAAAGCAGAGTCTTGTGGTTGATGATCAAAGCACAGCTTCAAAGCATAGCTTTGTGTATAGCATTACCTCGCGAGCCTCACACACCATGGTATGATGGTGAACGATTTGTTTGATTGGTCGGACTGACCAATATACTTTATATAATGAATTGGGTCAGCCGATGGAGCCAGGGTGGTCGCTCCACTCTGGACGTGGGTTTCAGCCAGATCCCATAGGGTAGAGCAGATCGCTGCTTATCTAGTGCGATTAGAATGTATTACGGTGTTTTCTCTTGTTGAGACGTAATCCATGGAGATACATGACGCGAATGATCTTTCGAATCAGAAACCATCATGCTGGAAATCCAATTTTCCAATACAAGCTTACGATTTTAGTTGTATACTTATATGGTGACATAATATATTATACCGCTTACATAACATATTATGCCACCTAGTCTTGATACTTTTATATTTGAAATTGTTTTCTACACTGTGCACTCATAGTATATAGGATGAATTTCGCGTATTAAGAATTTTTGACCCTTATAAGGTAAAACTCTGTCCTTCGGCATACGTGCAAGGGATTGAGTCTTATAATGGTTTCATTTTTCTAAAAAGCATTGCGTTATTTTATGCACTGGTATTCTTGGGAGGAAACCCGTTCCGCAGCGAAAGCGGCGTGGTCCCTTGATTTACCCAACTTTATAATCAAGTAAATAACTGTTTTTAGTTCTCATACCAGTTCTATGACTGACCTGAAGTTTATTGTTTTAACCTAAACTCTGGGTGCCCATATTTTCCACATGGGCAGCTAGTAGTTTTGGTTTTGCAGATATTATATGTAACACCCCGCCTCCGCTAGGGTCACTCGCAAAGGAATGCACTAGCTTTAGAGGGGCATTATTGGTAAACATGCACAGAAATATCACAAGACAGAACATATAAAATAGCGGAAGTAAAATCAAACTTTCATAACATGAATAAATAAGGTCTAAAGCCTTTTACATCAGAGTACATCAAAACCTGTCTTGCAATAGTAAAGAAGCATAAAGACATTTTCATAAATTATTCCCCAAGTAAAAACAGTAAAGTAGCCATTAGCCAAGAAAAGTCCAAGCCATCCATGATGACCTTCAAGCAGAAGAAGTCCGAACTAAACAACAGTATTTCCTCCCTGTAACCTGGGGGGAAACGGAAGAAAAGAGGCGAAACAAAACGGGTCAGTCAAAAAGACTGAGTAAGCCCTATCTACTATTAGCATAAAAACTAGTAAAGTTAACTGACATGAGAAACTGAGATGAACATAAGCATGATAACAAGATAGATAAGCTAAATCAAAATAACAGGATGAACTACTGAACTCAGATAAACTAAGGTGTCATGATAAATTACGATGTCAAGATAAAACAAGGTATCACATCGTCAGGTTTCTATCAAGTATAATATCCCCAAGATATCTGTCACGTATAACGCCCCGTGATATCTATCCTGTATTTTAGCTCTGCACCTACCGTACTAGTATCCCCACCGTGTCATGTGTTAACCAAGAATGACCCTCACTCAAAAGTCGTGTAATGGTCCATGTCAACCTAATATATCGCATATATAGGTTACTCAACTTGTATGTTTTATTCCATGTAAATGTTCAGTCCCTTGCCGTAGACCATACGGGCTTTCCCATGAGATTCTATATTACTTTAACATAGTTCCATGATCCATAAGATCGGTTTGGACTGTTACCCTAAACCTAGCTAGGGTCTTCCAACATGAATTATTGTTTGTACAACTAGGACTTATGCTACCTAGGGCTGCTAGGGATTATGCTTACCTATTGCACGTTTTCGTATCTCGGTTTGGGTTCAACCACCTAGGGCCACTAGGGATTACGCTAACCGCCAACCGCGCCCTTTTTCCCACGCATTCATCGTGAATCGCTTTTCCATGACTGTATGCACATGTATCACATCGTGCCATCCGAGTCCTGTCACAGGGCAAATCAAGAAATACAGGACTCGGTCGGGAGCTTTCGATTTATCTGCCGATGCAGATGCTAAGGTCTGTTTTTCTTATACGTGGCTATGGTCCCACGAGACCACTCCCTCAACTAGTGAAAGACAAGACAGGATAAATCCTGTATGAGAACACAACACTGGCCAACCCACATCCAAGCCTTACCGCAACCATAATTAGATAGCAATTATGGTCTTTTGGGTGTTCTCTGCCTTTCCGTACGTACACGCTTGACCAAAGATGGTAGGTAGCCTGACGAAATGCTATCTAGGGTACGACCGTGTATCGTCGACTATCCCCTATCCATCCCCGTCTTTAGGTCGCTCATATAGCAACCAAGGCGTACTCTTGGTTCTTCTAACGCAGACCTTAACCTCTCATGAGCCTAGTATAATCACCTGGCAGCTCATAGAGGGATACCAAGAATATCCTCACGTTCCCCGAAGCCGCTGCTTCGTTACCCAGTTCGCTGGAGCCTTTATCCAAATCAGATACTTGCTCCTACTCGTATACTTAAACGATGACCTACCGTATCAGGTTACTCATCTATCTATGAACTGGTCTAAATTTCCTTGACTAAGAATCATTACTTAGTTATTCTTCAACTAAGGTTTACCACTTAGCATTGTTCCCGTTATCCTTGTTAACTACGGTTATCCACCTAATCCTCAGAACTAGGGTTTACATAATGGATTAAGTGTCACTTAAGTTCATGACTTAACTCGTCTACAAATCCTGTCAAAATTGGCTAAGTATCCAAGTTCAAGGCTTAACCCTACAAACCATGCTCAAGTTGGTTAAGTATATTAAGCAATTCACGACTTAACCTCGTCCAATTATCATTCTAGATTGGTTAAGTATATATTAACTTGACCCTATCAATTTACTTAGTCAAATCGGTCAAGTGTATTCAAGCGATTCGTGACTTAGCCTTATCATGTTTTCACGTTATATTGGTTAAGTATTGGTTAACTTAACCACAATAAATTAACGAGTTAGATTGGATAAGTATAGGTCACTTAACCACATTAATTCATCATGTTTAGATTAGTTAAGTGTTTAACTTAACCCCATTAAACTACCAAGTGGGATTAATTAAGTCTAGGCTAACTTAACCCCATCCGATTTCCATGTTTAGACTAGTTGAGTCTAATCTTAACCCCATTCGTTAACCGTATTTTTCGGTTAAGCGTCATTAAGAAAACTTACTTAACCTTACCAAGTTATCGCGTTGGATTGATTAAGTGTTGGTTAACTTAACCCCATCCACTAGTCATATAAAAATGGTTAAGTGTCATTAGGCAAATCAAGTTACTTAACCTACCCAACCTTGTCATGTTTTGTTAAGTATCATTAGCCTAATCAAATTACTTAACCCATTTGTCCATGTCATATTTGGTTAAGAGTCATTAATCAAATTAACTTAACCCTATCATGTGGCATTAATTACTTAATGCACCTTCACCTCTCACATTAGACTTTGTTGTGGTTACTAGTTAAGCCGGTCGGTTCCGGGTAGCTTTACACCACAACTTGGTCTAACCTCGGGTTCAAGCACAACATGACCAACTTCTCACATTGGGTCCTATTGTTTGCAACTACTAGTTAGGCCGGTCGGTTCCGGGTAGTTTTACGTTGCAAACTCAACCCAACCTCGAGTTGGCCACACTTATATTATCTAAGTGTCATGTCCATCATGTTTCCCAAAACATGTTACAAGTTTTCAAGCATTTGGGTAGACCTAACTTAATAGGTAAATTCCCAAAGGGTAGACCTAACTTAATAGGTAAATTCCCAAGCTTATGTTTTTATGCATACTTACATGTCAACTTCCATGTTATATTTCAAGTCATGTTTTCAAGTTGTATTTTCATGTCATTAGAAATTACCCATAACATAACCCAACGCTTTTAAACTCGCATATACGTTCGCGACAACGTAATGGATTAAAAGAAGAGACTTGGCAAAGACATGACAAAAATGGATATTAAGCCACAAGTTAATCATGGTGGCAAATGAGGCACAAATGTGTTCATTAACTTGCATGTTACATTCTTAAGCCTCAAAACATGCATAAACCCAAACTTGGCACATAAGCGAATCATGGTGACAAAAGATATGGAATGATGACTAGTAACTCGCATATATCATCATATAAGGGTTATGACTTCATATGCAAGTTGACATAAAGGTTATGAGGGTTCTCATGTTGCCTAATGCAACATTTCAACATAAAGGTTGTAGCTTTTAGCTCACAAGATCAAGATAATGACTTCATAAACTTGCATGACATGATAGCATGTATCATACTCAATGATCAAACCCAAACTTGCAACATGAACATTTAACTTCATAGTTAATATCTAAGAGTATGGAAAGGGCTTACATTGCTATGAAGGCACAAAAGATATGACAAAGCTCTTATGCAATCAAAAAGACCCAAAATGCAAGCTCTAACATAAAAACCCTTGAGCCAAAATGATCAAAACCCTTGCTTTATGATGCAAAGATAGAAACTTGACTTGAATGCAAGCTAATGACACTCATACAAGCTTGAAAACACTTGTATGCATGGAAAATCTCTCATAGAAACCATTTAGAAATTTTATGAAGAGAGTGGAGGCCATGAGAGGTAAAATTTTGCCATAGTTTAGTTGCATGAATGAATAATGAGGATTTAGGATAGGTTAGGGTCTTATTTATAGATTAGGCAAGTGTTTTAGGCCATAGGATTAAACCTAGATTCAATCCAAGCCATCAAAGCATGTCTTGGGGAAGAAGTCAAGTGTAGGAACCATCTAGGGCCTTTAGATTAAAGATGAACCATGAGAACCATCCAAATGCAAAATCTGCATTTGAGCGAATCGGCTCACGGGTTGACAGCCAAACACCCTGGATTAACCCCTAGTCGACCCAACGGGCTCGGGTCGACCTCAAAAATCGGCCGGTTCGGTTATTCCCCTCTCCCAATTCGCTGTTTTGAACATTTTTGCATATTTATTTATTTAATTTTCAATTATATATATATATATATCAATATATATATATTTCTCTGCGCAACCCATTTCACTTAATTAAGTATACTTTAATTTGGGAATTTTTCGTGAAACTTCGCGAGGCCATATCTTGGTCATACGGACTCCGATTTTCGAAAACTCGGACTCTATTTCGCGTACTTTTTCCGAGACGAACGCAATGGCATAGCCCGTTTCCCTTGATTCAGATTTTA
Organism: Allium sativum; assembly: GCA_030737875.1. Classification (NCBI taxonomy): domain Eukaryota; kingdom Viridiplantae; phylum Streptophyta; class Magnoliopsida; order Asparagales; family Amaryllidaceae; genus Allium; species Allium sativum. Next base: position 231,594,224 of record CM060924.1, on the reverse strand, counting down.
CAGTTTAATTCTGCCTCCATTTATGTTATAACAGGTTATTGAAAATACGGGTTGTTACATTCTCCCCACCTTTTAGGATTTCGTCCCCGAAATCTCCAAGTTAGGAAGAACATATCCTACCATCCATAATCCATCTACTCAAAACATCATCCACAAGCAACCATTGTCCTTAGATGATTTCTAATGCTGTATGAATATATGCAAAACGTGTGTGTACATGTTCCTTAGCTAATGCTAATGATCAGGCCTGAATAATCTTTCTAATGCAAAATATGTATAGTGCCATTAATCCAACATGTATGCAAATAGTCCTAGTCATATAGATACTATATGCGTGCACAATCATTCATTCATATGCAACAACCGCATGATAATACATTCGATTTCATCCATAAACAAGTATAAATACTCGTGCATATGCAATATGAAATGTGACCGAGTCGAGCTAGTATCTAATGTGTATTCGCGCATCCACGAGCAACCACTTGCAACCATATCAATCATAACATGTTTCAAATACATGTTTACATCCATAGGGTTCTACCTAGAATTCCCTGAAACAGGGTCGAGAAGATAAACAGGACAAACTCCTTACAGGGTTTGTAACACAGAATAGGACCGAGAGGATGTCCACAAAAGATAGCCTACAAGTAAGCTCTACAGAAAACAGGGATCAAGGATATACTCCCAAAAAGAGATATCATGCGCGTATCTAGTCTTTGACCATCAAAGTCGTCTTTTAACTTCGCGATTTTGTAGCTTCTTATTCCTGTTTCCATAACATGAGCTGGAACTCATTTCTTCGTCGCCTCTCGTTCCACTTGCACTTATCCTTTTCCTAGAATACTTGACGCAAACATGACTGCGTACTCATGATCTCATGCAAGCTTTCCAAAATTCACTAGTGAATCTTGGATCTCGTTTATATACTATAAGGCATTCCATGTAGAAGAACTTTCTCTTGAAAGTAAACAGATGTCAATCAGGTTATCATGCGCACTTACTAGGGTGATCTCTATAACCCATGCATAAATGAAGTAAACCATCCGTTTTATTGGCGAACACCACTCGATCGGGCTTCAAATTTCCAATAAAGGCATCAAGGGATTCTAAGTAACTAGTCATGACAGAACCTCAAAAAGGTTACCCGATACTTCGAGGGCATTACCAAGGCTAGTCAAAAGGTCTAACTACCCTCCTATCAAAACCGAGAGTGGCACCCCCTACTGGATAACCACTTCATCCCTAGAATCCATCCATAGCTTATAAACATAAGCATTATTTCCAAACTCAACACTTGGCATAGACATTCCCAAATCCAAACAAGTCATGTATAAATGGACTGATTCTCCAATAGGACTTTGAGACAAAAATGGGATTCTCTATTACGCTAGTACTTAAGGTGCAGAGACTCAACTATCGAAGCAGACTTAAATGATACGAACAACGAAGTCCTAACGGGATGATAGAGAAGAAAAGCTAAACCTTTAACAAGATCGTTACCCTCCTTCCGAGGTACTCTAGAAATGAGAGCATACTACTGCCCTCCCGATGATCTTGTCCTTGTCCCATAATACTTAACTATCCGCCCCGTTTTACCATGCCAAAGGTACTCTCTCGTCATGGGTTTCATTGTTCATCTTTCTCCCTCCTTTGAGGACTAAGCTATACCAACAAGTTGCTCATCCTTAAGCTCGTATCCTTTATCCTTCTTTCTCACGATCCTTTCATATAACGCGACCACTGGTCTCTCGAGAACCACCTCCATCGTATGGAAAGCACTTTCGTAGGTAGAAAAGACTAGTCGCAGTTAAAACTACTGTGACTACAGATGGAGGAAAGAAAGGAAAAGAGACTCAATTAAGGAAACAAGGATAGTGCTAATGGCCTTTGGGGAATAGCCTTTTTCTTTTAAAAGAAAATTTTCTTGAAAAATGCTTCTTTGTAAACGGTTTTTTTTTTCAAATAGTTTTCAGAAGGTCTTTAAAAACTTTTGCCCAGTCTGGTAACCTTCTGCTCTGATACCACGTGTAACACCCCGCCTCCGCTAGGGTCACTCGCAAAGGAATGCACTAGCTTTAGAGGGGCATTATTGGTAAACATGCACAAAAATATCACAAGACAGAACATATAAAATAGCGGAAGTAAAATCAAACTTTCATAACATGAATAAATAAGGTCTAAAGCCTTTTACATCAGAGTACATCAAAACCTGTCTTGCAATAGTAAAGAAGCATAAAGACATTTTCATAAATTATTCCCCAAGTAAAAACAGTAAAGTAGCCATTAGCCAAGAAAAGTCCAAGCCATCCATGATGACCTTCAAGCAGAAGAAGTCCGAACTAAACAACAGTATTTCCTCCCTGTAACCTGGGGGGGAAACGGAAGAAAAGAGGCGAAACAAAACGGGTCAGTCAAAAAGACTGAGTAAGCCCTATCTACTATTAGCATAAAAACTAGTAAAGTTAACTGACATGAGAAACTGAGATGAACATAAGCATGATAACAAGATAGATAAGCTAAATCAAAATAACAGGATGAACTACTGAACTCAGATAAACTAAGGTGTCATGATAAATTACGATGTCAAGATAAAACAAGGTATCACATCGTCAGGTTTCTATCAAGTATAATATCCCCAAGATATCTGTCACGTATAACGCCCCGTGATATCTATCCTGTATTTTAGCTCTGCACCTACCGTACTAGTATCCCCACCGTGTCATGTGTTAACCAAGAATGACCCTCACTCAAAAGTCGTGTAATGGTCCATGTCAACCTAATATATCGCATATATAGGTTACTCAACTTGTATGTTTTATTCCATGTAAATGTCCAGTCCCTTGCCGTAGACCATACGGGCTTTCCCATGAGATTCTATATTACTTTAACATAGTTCCATGATCCTTAAGATCGGTTTGGACTGTTACCCTAAACCTAGCTAGGGTCTTCCAACATGAATTATTGTTTGTACAACTAGGACTTATGCTACCTAGGGCTGCTAGGGATTATGCTTACCTATTGCACGTTTTCGTATCTCGGTTTGGGTTCAACCACCTAGGGCCACTAGGGATTACGCTAACCGCCAACCGCGCCCTTTTTCCCACGCATTCATCGTGAATCGCTTTTCCATGACTGTATGCACATGTATCACATCGTGCCATCCGAGTCCTGTCACAGGGCAAATCAAGAAATACAGGACTCGGTCGGGAGCTTTCGATTTATCTGCCGATGCAGATGCTAAGGTCTGTTTTTCTTATACGTGGCTATGGTCCCACGAGACCACTCCCTCAACTAGTGAAAGACAAGACAGGATAAATCCTGTATGAGAACACAACACTGGCCAACCCACATCCAAGCCTTACCGCAACCATAATTAGATAGCAATTATGGTCTTTTGGGTGTTCTCTGCCTTTCCGTACGTACACGCTTGACCAAAGATGGTAGGTAGCCTGACGAAATGCTATCTAGGGTACGACCGTGTATCGTCGACTATCCCCTATCCATCCCCGTCTTTAGGTCGCTCATATAGCAACCAAGGCGTACTCTTGGTTCTTCTAACGCAGACCTTAACCTCTCATGAGCCTAGTATAATCACCTGGCAGCTCATAGAGGGATACCAAGAATATCCTCACGTTCCCCGAAGCCGCTGCTTCGTTACCCAGTTCGCTGGAGCCTTTATCTAAATCAGATACTTGCTCCTACTCGTATACTTAAACGATGACCTACCGTATCAGGTTACTCATCTATCTATGAACTGGTCTAAATTTCCTTGACTAAGAATCATTACTTAGTTATTCTTCAACTAAGGTTTACCACTTAGCATTGTTCCCGTTATCCTTGTTAAATACGGTTATCCACCTAATCCTCAGAACTAGGGTTTACATAATGGATTAAGTGTCACTTAAGTTCATGACTTAACTCGTCTACAAATCCTGTCAAAATTGGCTAAGTATCCAAGTTCAAGGCTTAACCCTACAAACCATGCTCAAGTTGGTTAAGTATATTAAGCAATTCACGACTTAACCTCGTCCAATTATCATTCTAGATTGGTTAAGTATATATTAACTTGACCCTATCAATTTACTTAGTCAAATCGGTCAAGTGTATTCAAGCGATTCGTGACTTAGCCTTATCATGTTTTCACGTTATATTGGTTAAGTATTGGTTAACTTAACCACAATAAATTAACGAGTTAGATTGGATAAGTATAGGTCACTTAACCACATTAATTCATCATGTTTAGATTAGTTAAGTGTTTAACTTAACCCCATTAAACTACCAAGTGGGATTAATTAAGTCTAGGCTAACTTAACCCCATCCGATTTCCATGTTTAGACTAGTTGAGTCTAATCTTAACCCCATTCGTTAACCGTATTTTTCGGTTAAGCGTCATTAAGAAAACTTACTTAACCTTACCAAGTTATCGCGTTGGATTGATTAAGTGTTGGTTAACTTAACCCCATCCACTAGTCATATAAAAATGGTTAAGTGTCATTAGGCAAATCAAGTTACTTAACCTACCCAACCTTGTCATGTTTTGTTAAGTATCATTAGCCTAATCAAATTACTTAACCCATTTGTCCATGTCATATTTGGTTAAGAGTCATTAATCAAATTAACTTAACCCTATCATGTGGCATTAATTACTTAATGCACCTTCACCTCTCACATTAGACTTTGTTGTGGTTACTAGTTAAGCCGGTCGGTTCCGGGTAGCTTTACACCACAACTTGGTCTAACCTCGGGTTCAAGCACAACATGACCAACTTCTCACATTGGGTCCTATTGTTTGCAACTACTAGTTAGGCCGGTCGGTTCCGGGTAGTTTTACGTTGCAAACTCAACCCAACCTCGAGTTGGCCACACTTATATTATCTAAGTGTCATGTCCATCATGTTTCCCAAAACATGTTACAAGTTTTCAAGCATTTGGGTAGACCTAACTTAATAGGTAAATTCCCAAAGGGTAGACCTAACTTAATAGGTAAATTCCCAAGCTTATGTTTTTATGCATACTTACATGTCAACTTCCATGTTATATTTCAAGTCATGTTTTCAAGTTGTATTTTCATGTCATTAGAAATTACCCATAACATAACCCAACGCTTTTAAACTCGCATATACGTTCGCGACAACGTAATGGATTAAAAGAAGAGACTTGGCAAAGGCATGACAAAAATGGATATTAAGCCACAAGTTAATCATGGTGGCAAATGAGGCACAAATGTGTTCATTAACTTGCATGTTACATTCTTAAGCCTCAAAACATGCATAAACCCAAACTTGGCACATAAGCGAATCATGGTGACAAAAGATATGGAATGATGACTAGTAACTCGCATATATCATCATATAAGGGTTATGACTTCATATGCAAGTTGACATAAAGGTTATGAGGGTTCTCATGTTGCCTAATGCAACATTTCAACATAAAGGTTGTAGCTTTTAGCTCACAAGATCAAGATAATGACTTCATAAACTTGCATGACATGATAGCATGTATCATACTCAATGATCAAACCCAAACTTGCAACACGAACATTTAACTTCATAGTTAATATCTAAGAGTAGGGAAAGGGCTTACATTGCTATGAAGGCACAAAAGATATGACAAAGCCCTTATGCAATCAAATAGACCCAAAATGCAAGCTCTAACATAAAAACCCTTGAGCCAAAATGATCAAAACTCTTGCTTTATGATGCAAAGATAGAAACTTGACTTGAATGCAAGCTAATGACACTCATACAAGCTTGAAAACACTTGTATGCATGGAAAATCTCTCATAGAAACCATTTAGAAATTTTATGAAGAGAGTGGAGGCCATGAGAGGTAAAATTTTGCCATAGTTTAGTTGCATGAATGAATAATGAGGATTTAGGATAGGTTAGGGTCTTATTTATAGATTAGGCAAGTGTTTTAGGCCATAGGATTAAACCTAGATTCAATCCAAGCCATCAAAGCATGTCTTGGGGAAGAAGTCAAGTGTAGGAACCATCTAGGGCCTTTAGATTAAAGATGAACCATGAGAACCATCCAAATGCAAAATCTGCATTTGAGCGAATCGGCCCACGGGTTGACAGCCAAACACCCTGGATTAAACCATAGTCGACCCAGCGGGCTCGGGTCGACCTCTAAAATCGGCCGGTTCGGTTATTCCCCTCTCCCAATTCGCTGTTTTGAACATTTTTGCATATTTATTTATTTAATTTTCAATTATATATATATATATATATTTCTCTGCGCAACCCATTTCACTTAATTAAGTATACTTTAATTTGGGAATTTTTCGTGAAACTTCGCGAGGCCATATCTTGGTCATACGGACTCCGATTTTCGAAAACTCGGACTCTATTTCGCGTATTTTTCCGAGACGAACGCAATGGCATAGCCCGTTTCCCTTGATTCAGATTTTACAGTTTAATTCTGCCTCCATTTATGTTATAACAGGTTATTGAAAATACTGGTTGTTACATTATATTCACTGGATCCTGGTCTACAGCTAAAGCGATATTCAGAAGGCTCTGTATCCGTGTATTTCTTTCAGTTGTGTTTTGTATTATTTTTCCGCTGCTATTTAAATGTAATTTAAACTCTAATATTGTATTTCCAATGTATATTATTCATTCATACTCTGGAATATTCTTGTACTCTGATGTACTTGTTGTAACAGCAATAAAATGTTCTTTTATTTTGTGTTCTGATGTGTGTTGTTCTCAAAGCAATCCAGACTTTCGTTTACGGGGGAGTTTGGGTCGTTTCAGTTGGTATCAGAGCTTTGGTTTTACAAAGCTCGAGAACAAGACACATTAGAACCGAACGAAAGAATTCATCAGAGGTTGGACTAGCAATATCCAATTAGAATAACTCGTTAGAGATGGGATCAGTAGTATCCTAGAACGAATGTGAAGAGTATTAATTTAAAAAAAAAATATTTTTAAAGATTTAATCTAATAATACATAATTGAGATATTATTATATTTTGATTTGTACAATCGAGTATATAAAGATTTCGAATAGACGAGTAATTAATGAATATTCGAAGTTTTAATATACTGGATAGATATAGAATTACACTCTAGTCGCCCGAAGATGATTCTGATGATGAGCATGACATCATCAGTATTTATGTTCGAGTTTCGAAAGTGGTATATCTATATATCTCCATTGACTGTTGTGAGAACCAAAAACTAGATAGGGTCTATTGTTGTGATTTGCACTAAAAACATGATTTTTAATTATATATAAAAATTATATATTTTTGAAAAGTTAATCAGCTAACTGATTGATGGTTGTGATGTTTGATAATTAGTTTAACTAATAAAATTATTGGAATGATAATTAAGATTAACCACTATATTAAAGAATGATAAATTTAACTAGATTGAATTTAATATTGAACTGAATTGAAAATTGATTGGAATGAAAATTGAGTTAATTAAGTAAACAACTTTTAGCTCTGTTCCTTTTCAAGGATGAAAAGATCTTAAGTGGGGGAGATTGTAACAACCCGCAATTTTGGAACAAAAATAAAATATTATTTTTGGTTAATTTAATGGATTTGGTAATTTAGAATAATTTATTTTAAATAATAACGATTTAAAATCTATTTTAACACGACGTTAGAAATTAAAAATTATAATTTATATATTACGGGCCTGAAATGGCGCGGTAATTTCAGTTTTCGATTTTGAACTTTGGAAAATTATATAAAATCAATATTTAATCGAAATTGGATAAAACTGGACACATTAGAACCGTATTGAAAATATCTATCCAATGAATATAAAAAATTAAGATTTCAGTTTATAAATAGTAAGTTATGGCAAAATTAAAATTTAGAAAGGTCGCTATGAAATTTATATATATATAATATATATGGCCCAAAACGCTACTTTTCACATACGAAGGAATTTGGACTCGAAACCACTTCCATTGAGTTCGGATTGACGTTTCTGCATTGAAAAAGTATAAGCACTAATATATTTTGAGCTTCGGAAATTATTCATATAAAAATATATTCTTAAATATAAAATATATATACGCCTTGAAAAGTGAAACTTAGCAAACGGTCTCTAAATTCAACGAAATTAATTTTGTTGGGTTCCTATCGTCAAAACAAAGCTAGAAATGATTTTTCTGGAATTTTTAGAATTAATATATAATTATAATTGTTTTTTTTCAGCGAAAACGGTCAATTTTCAGACTTTAAAAATTCATTATTAATTCATACGGACTCGGAAAATAAAGATACCAGTTTCTTTAAATCTGTAATGTGAAGGAATATTTATGTTTCAATTTTCAATTAAAATGGAATTCGTAGGTGTTAACACGAAATTTTAAACTACGAAAAGCGGACAAAAAAAATGTATTAATATATGTACATAAGGGTAAGTGGGCCTAATTGAGTTTATAACCTACCTATATATTATCTTTTAACAGCCATTAGCTGAACCCTAAACATAACATAGCCTCCTCCATCTTCATTTTCTTCATATTCCATGGCCTCCACTCTAAAAATATTCTTTGCACAAAAGACCCTAAAACTAAACAATTTATAACTCCAAATCAGGACAAAATTAGACCAAACCCTTTCTGGGTTTTGAAGATATCTATATCATCTTCCTACCACGAAAAATTCAAGACCTATCGACGTACGGATTCGCCGGGATCCGAGTTTGATTGCAAAAAGTCAGTTTCGGATTTTGGTGAATTTCGGCCAAACCGTCGAGAATTAGACGATGGCCCAGTTGGAGAAAATGTAGACAAGAGTCATACGAACAACTTTGCTTCACAGCGTTTCATCAGAAAGTCGAAGGAATTGGCACGAAAATCAAAATCTATGAAAACAGCCAAATCTGAACAGCAAACGAAAATGATTTTTTTTCCGTCGATCGGAGAAGAATCAGGCGAAGTCACCAAAAGGAAAGTTCTTCGTCTACGTGACATCTAGGTGCTGTAAAAAATTGGGGTCGTTTGGATCATCGAGGTGGCCTGTGGGACCCACGAACGGAATTTCGCTTTTTTGGCCGTTTCCGGCGATCGGAGCGGCGGCGGGCGGCGGGGCTCCCGGCGAAGTGGCGTCGGGGTCAGGCGGAGGTGCTAGCAAAGTGGCGTGGCGATCGGGTGAGCGTGGCAGTGGGAAACAACGGTCAAAGGTGGCGAGCGACGGTTTGACTGGAAAGAAAAGGGGTAAATGTAAATTAATATATTCAATGTTTGTAACGCAATAACTCTTACATACGAAGTCAAAATTTGATGATTTCGGATCCCTGCGATCGTGGCGACGAGAGCTTTGCGTGGACACTAAATTCGTCCAATTTGGAGAAAGCTGAATTTTTGGGTATTTTCGGCAATTTTAATTAATTATTTAATTCGTTCAAACTTCAGAAATTCATAACTTGTTGTAACGAACTCGAAATCGTGCAAAACAGGGTTGGCTGCGATCAGTGAGTCGAGACCTTCGCATAGACACTAATTTTGTCAAACTTGGAGCAAGTTGAATTTTGAGCCAAAATTGGGCCTGAACATTTAAACACCGACAATGTACATACCAAGGTGAGAACTATTTTCTCACTCAAAACTTTTACCGTATTTATTTATTATTATAAATGAATGTGATTTAAATGCCTGTGATGAAAGAATTGTTTGAAATTATCTGATGCATGTATGTTGTGTTGTACGTTATGTTATGCCATGATATGATTCGGTATGTTATGTAAATTTTGGTAGTATGCAACATATGTCATTAATATTGATTCATATAGAATTGTTAAAAATTAATGTTACACTGCCATGTACAAGTTACCTGACTTGTATTTGTTGATTAGGTTGATAATTTTCACACATTGCCAAAACGCACAAATAATTATATAATTTATTTGAATGTTTGTTGGTTGAAACCCCACACAGGTCTTGGGTTGATATTTACACATCGCCCTTGTGATTAGTTATAAGCGTTATTTATTTGACGCTATCTAGTACAAATATACACTTTGGATGATTGGATGTTTTTAATGATTTATCATTAGTCTAGAATAACATGGGATGTATGAAAACCGTATAATTATAATTATATGGTAAATCGTTTGGGTCTCATTCCAATTTGGAAAAGAAATTGTCAAAATAAGATTTGTAATTTAATTTACATTTTTAATGTAAATAAAGGAAGAGATTTAGACATTGTAATTTAATTTACATTTTTAATGTAAATAAAAGAAGAGATGTTGACATTGCAATTTAATTTACATTTCAGAATGTAAATAAAAGAATGAAACTTAACGTAGTATTTTTAATTTACATTTTAATGTAAATATAAGATAAGAAGATGAAATATGTTTTGAAAATAAAAGTTAATCTCTTATTAATGGAAGAATATGAAATATGTATAAAATAAAAGTTAATCTTTTATTAAAAGTAAGAACATGAAATATATTTCAATATAAAAAGTTAATCCTTTTATTTAGGAATATGAGTTTACATTAAATGGTTAGCGCTAAAAAGTTATTCTTTTATTGTAACCTAAGAATATGAAAATGTTTTAAAATAAAAGTTATTCTTTATTTTAATATAGAATCATGAAATTTAGGAATACCAGTGTGGAAAGAGCAGGTTGTTCGAATTTCGGGGAGAAGACTTCTGGAATTTGCAAGCATCCAGGCGTTTGTTGAACAAACGCCATAGGTAAGGCGTTTGTTCAACAAACATCTAAGATAAAGCATTTGTTGAACAAATGACTCAAGCAAGGCGCTTGTTCAAAAAACGCCTAAGATAAAGCGTGTGTTGAACAAATGCTTGTTTGTAGGCCTTTAGTCAACAAAGGCCCAGACTCCAACGACTTTATTATATCAGGTGTCCGTTGGACAAACGCCTGGGGACCAATGGAATTATTTCCAATGGCTCTTTTTACCCTATGAATGTACCACTCCTCTACTATCTTCAACAACAAATCTTCTTCCATAAATTTAAACTTCTAAACTAAAATGAGTACTGATTTTGATGTTGGTGCAGCAAGAAATAACTTCGAAGGTTTTGATTTACAAAATGGTACACTTTCGATTAGTCGAATGGTTACTACTGCTAGTTGTAGTGCTGCGGAAGACAATGATCTTTGCTACATCTACTGCTCACTTTCCCTAGATCATGTTCGTGGTGTTGATCAGAGTGGTGAAACTTGCTAGGGCAGAATCGCTAATGTGTACAACAGGAAGAAAATGGATCGAAATAGAAGTTTAGCTTGGATCAAAGGCCATTATTGTAAAATAAATCATTAAACCCAAAGTTATGATTCTCATATGTTAAAGCTGAAGCAGAGTAACCCAAGCAGATTTGGAAGTGATACCTATATGGTAAGATTTAATAAATTTTGATTGTTATACTATTTGTAAAATAGCTATACTTGAAGTATCATATTATTGTTGCAGAGACTTGCTGCAAACAAGTTATTCAAAAAGATATATAAACCATAAAGTAAACAAGGACCTCATTTCTATCAGTTGATGATGTGTATGACCTCCTGGTTAATCACGTGAAATGGAAATCATCACTTCAGAAAACTGTCCAAGACGTCCAAACTAGCAGTAGTCGTGGAAAAGCTATAAGAGTTGGATAAAGTTCATGTCCTAGAGAATCGTAGGATGGTTTCAATTTAGGATCAGAAGAAGACTTAACCCCTAATGATGACCAATATGTTAGACCAGAAGGAGCCAAGGAAAAAGCAAGCCACTACAGGAAATAAAGCCGAAATCAGAAAACTTATGAAGCAGTTTGATGAAAGGTATGATCGTGCAATGGAGAGCAGAGCTAGTCAGCACCAAGAAAGGATTTCTAGGCTTGATCAACTTCTAGATGTAAAGCGAAGAAAAGAGGAAGATGCAATAATTTTAATGGATACTTCTCACATGGATGAATTACAATGTGAATATACAGAGTCGAGGAGAAGAGAAATAATAAGGCAAAGAAGAGAAGAAGTGTGACGGCCCGCCCCGCACCAACCGACATTTACTCCACAAGTGCGCTGTACACATGTCCAGTTAGCACGGAACGGGTCGCCAGAAGGAAAGGGAAGAAGGAAATGAACATACAAAGAACCTGTAGAATGTCTCACAGCGCATAGAACAAAATATAATAATAACATACTTGACATAAAACAGGAGAGACAGTGCATAAGCTGAAAATCAGAACTAAACATCATAGCAGCGGAAATCCAAAAATAGCTTATTACAACTTTCAAACTGTCTCAAAGCAAAAGTAAGATAAATGAGGTACACTACTAATGCCCAAGTAGCGACCACCAACGACACAGGGAGAATGTGTATATATATATAATACGTGGAAGCCTCCTGCCCGCCTCTGAATCAGCTACTCGCGCATTACCAGCTAACCTGTCTCTAGTCTGCTCGTGTGAGCACCCAGAGTAATAAGAGGAGACATAAAACTCTGGGTCAGACATAAAGCCTGGTATGAGCGATAAGCATCTAAAGTGAACAATAACAGGTAGACTAAAACATACCTGAACCTGGACCTGCAACCAAAGAGTTAGCACTACATACTGTACAACACTCTAAGGTATCATATCAAACAGTGTAAAGATACGGAGGTGGGGGAGGTGTGCATGTCATAGGGATGGCAAACAATCAAACATAGCATCCATCCTCGAATCTCTCACTCAGTGCATAAAGCATACGATATTCACCACTTCGATCACCCAACATTCCTTGCTACGATCACTTTGCCCCATGAAGTCATAAATGGCTTCACTGCACTGATAACGTAGCCATAAATCCTTTGCTATGTCCACTTTGCCCCATGGAGTCACAAGGACCCCACTGCACTGGCTCATAGCCTTATCAATCCTTACTATGTCCACTTTGCCCCATGGAGTCACAAGGACCCCACTGCACTGGCTCATAGTCTTACTACGCATCACCTTGCCCCTCGGGTCATAATGACCCTACTGCACTGATAACGTAGTCTTGCTACCATCACCTTGCCCCTCAGGTCGTAATGACCCTACTGCACTGATAAGTAGCCCATCATTCATTCTTAGTGGTGAATCGAAGTTATGAACGTCGACAACTCCTAAGCACACGTCCCGCAGCAAAGTCCAACCATGAAGTGAACTCCTTGGTTCCCAACTGGATCCTGAGCCCTAACTTCCCTTATTGGACTACCTTTGCATCTCGGGTTATTGGTCAATACTGGGTCGGGTCGGATTCCTTCTCAAGCCATCGGTTCGGGTCGGTGTCCATCTGTTTGGGTCGGGTCTCCTTCTGGTGCGGTTCGGGTCGGGCATTCCCTTGGGTTCGAGTCAGATGCTTCTCTTCGGGTCGGGTGCTTCCCTTCGGGTCGGGTCGGGTGTCCCTTCTTGGTTCGCGTTTTCGATCCGTCTTCATGTTCCCTTCATATGCTCCTATCCGATCCGCTTCCGTGCTCCTGCTCTGATTCGTCTTCGTGCTTCCGATCCGATCCGTCCTCCTCGATCTGATCCGTCCTTCTCGATCCGATCCGTTTTCCCCTATCCGATCCGATCCCAGTTCAGCTAGCGCGGCCTTCCTTTTTGCAACTTTTCCCAAGTGTTGGGTTCCGATCCGATTCAGATTCTTTGCTCAGTTCTACATATCCGATCCGAGCCCCCTTATCCGATCCGATCCGAACCCTGCACTGTTTTCTGAAACTGTTCCAGCAAGTGTTTACGCCATTCGACGACGTTTTCGACCATTCTAACTATTGAAATCAATCACAAAGCATTTCATACAGTCATAGCAACATGCATAATCAAACACAAACATCATTCTCATCAATATCATAGGTTAAAATGGATCAAACATACCCAAAATCCCATATTTCCCCTTAAGCATGTTTAGGTGAAACTAATAATAGGATTAGCAAAACTTAACCAAATTAACCCAAATTCATATCAGAGGTCTAAAACATCATTTAGGAATTTATGAACATTTTTCCCGAATTTTATCATGTTTAAATTCGCTAATTAACACTAATCACCCCTAATTAGCCATAATTAGTGCAAAACTACGCAAATCACTCACCTTAGCCACAAAATAAACTAAGATCTGAAATAATTCTCTGATTTGATGTGAATCTCAATGCCAAACAGCAGCTCCTTTGTTGATTTGGTGAAGATCCTCCTTGATTAGGGGTTGCTAAGCCAAATCCTTGACCAAAAGATGATTTGGAGGTGATTTAGAGGTTAGAGGCCATTTTTAGGGATCCTTGGTGATAAGTGGAGGCTAGAAAACTGAAATGGAATGATTCTCCATCTCATTTCAGCCCTCCCATAACCTTAATCCCGAAATGGGTTATGGGCCTACTCACTAATCACCCGATTTGGCCCGGTTAAGCAGTTTTTCAACCTCCAAACCTTGTTTCAGCCATATCTCCCAAACGGTAAGGCCGTTTGGCTAACGTGACCACTCTACGGAAAGGTAAACCATCAAACGAATCAAATGGAAGTGGTTTCAGGTCAAAATTCCTTTCCAATCAAAAGTTATGGCCAAAACAGTACCAACTAGGGGCAAAATGGTCATTTAGCAATCGACAAAAATCATGAACATGGGAAATGACTTTAATAGATGTTTCCCAAAGTGACATGACCATACAACTTCACATCGGAAAGAAATAAATATTCTACAAATCTATGATGTGTAGAATACGGGTCATTACACTCTCCCCCTCTTAAGAAATTTCGCCCTCGAAATTCCCTAATCAAACACACAAAAAGGTCCCGCATGCCTATTAACCATAAAACAACCATCAAACATGCAAAACAAGTAAAATAAGTCTATCCTAGCATGCGGAATAACTAAATTGCAAAGTAAATCTTACCAGACAAAGAGTTCTGGATATGCCTTCCTAATGCTCTCCTCTGTCTCCCAAGTACAATCATTCTCGTTCTCGCCCCACTGAACCTTGACTAGCTTCACCGCCTTCCTTCGAAGTTGCTTCGTATCGTGCCCCACAATACGAATCGGCTTGCGGTTCCCAACCGCCTCAGGTTTTACTTCGAAGTCCTCTAACTGATCAGGTGAAATAGTCATATCTGAGTCGTGAACGAACTTCCTTAGTTGGGAAACATGAAACACATTGTGAACTCCTGCCATTTTCTCTGGTAAGCCAACTCTATACGCCAAATTCCTGACTAGTTCAAGAACAGGGAATGGGCCAACAAATCTTGGTGCCAACTTGCCTCTCCTGCCAAATCGTATCACGCTTTTCAACGGAGAAATCTTGACAAACACCAAGTCACCAACGGAGAATTTCAAGTCTCTTCTCCTCTTATCGGCATAACTCTTCTGCCTATCCTGAGCAGCTTTCATTCGTTGTTGAATGATCTTAATCTTATCTGAAGTTTCCCTCACCACATCTGGTCCAAGCATAAACTTCTCGCCAGTCTCTATCCAACATGATGGTGAGTTGCACGGTCTTCCGTACAAAGCTTCATATGGAGCCATACCGATACTGGATTGGTAGCTATTATTATATGTAAACTCTACTAGGTGCAAATGGTCATCCCATGATCCACCAAAATCCAATATACAAGCTCTCAAGAGATCTTCCAATATACGATTCACCCTCTCCGTCTGACCGTCGGTCTGAGGCTGATATGCGGTACTGAGATGTAATCTGGACCCTAGAGCCTCTTGTAAGCTTTTCCAAAACCCACTAGTGAACAACGGGTCTCGGTCACTCACAATGCTTTTGGGTACTCCATAAAATCTCACTATCCACTTCATATATAATTCTGCCAACTTGGTTGCTGTTCTGGTCGATTTGACTGGTATAAATCTTACACTCTTAGTCAATCGATCCACAATTACCCAAATGCTATCATATCCCGATCTAGTCCTTGGTAAACCATCGATGAAATCCGTCGAGACTTGCTCCCATTTCCATTCAGGAATTTCTAATGGTTGCAATAACCCACTAGGCTTCTTTTGCTCGGCTTTAACTAGCTGGCAATTCATGCATTTGGATATAAACTTCCCAACGTCTCTTTTCATCCCTTCCCAGTAGTAAGTCTGTCTCATGTCTCGATACATCTTATTACCACCGGGATGTATAGTCAGTTTTGAGTGATGACATTCTCTAAGCACTTCATCTCTCAAACCATTCACATTGGGCACAACTAGCCTTCCCTTCTTTCGAAGCCATCCATCTCGATCAAGCCCATACACATTCATCTCCTCATCGATACCCATCTCTAACTTGGAGATGATTTCTAATAGATTAGGATCGTCCCTCTGGCTGGAACCAATCTGTTCTATCAAAGTGGGTCTGATCGTCAAACTAGCTAGCATGACTGGATCCAATTCGCACCTTGGTCTGAAATCAAACCCCGCGATAAACTCCAGTTGCTTCCATTCAAGAAACATTGCCCCTAAGCTGGCATGTCTCCTACTCAAGGCATCGGCTACCGCATTACCCTTCCCAGGTGTATATGCGATATCAAAATCATACGAAGCCAAGAACTCTAACCATCTCTGCTGACGGAGATTCAGATCTTTCTGAGAGAAGAGATACTTTAACGATTTATGATCGGTAAACAACTCAAATCTTTCTCCCAAGAGATAGTGTCTCCACATCTTCAGCGCAAATACAATCGCTACTAATTCCAAATCATGGGTAGGATACTTCTTCTCATGCGGCTTTAGCTGTCGACTAGCATAAGCTACAACCCTACCTCCTTGCATCAATACTGCACCCAGTCCGGTACCACAAGCATCCGTGTATACCGTCATCTCTTCATTCCCTTTAAGAATGACTAACACTGGCGCACGCGTCAACCTCTCCTTTAGACTCTTGAAGGCATCCTCACACACTCCGTCCCAGACGAAGGACTGATTCTTCTTAGTCAACTGAGTCAACGGTGCTGCAATCTTGGAGAAATCCTGGATAAACTTATGATAATATCCAGCTAATCCCAAGAAACTTCTTACATCTGTAGCATTCTTGGGTGTAGGCCAATCCTGTACAGTAGCCACCTTCGCGGGGTCCACGGCAATACCACTCTCTGAAACAACATGGCCCAAGAATCTTACTTCCCTTCTCCAAAATTGACACTTAGAGAATTTCGGTTTCAATTGGTGTTTCCTCAACACCTCCATCACTATCCTCAAGTGTCCCTTGTGTTCCTCCTCTGTCCTTGAGTAAACAAGGATATCATCCACGAACACAAGAACAAACTTATTCAACTGATCTCTGAATACTCGATTCATAAGATCCACAAAATAGGCCGGTGCATTAGTCAACCCAAATGGCGTAACCAACCACTCATAAAATCCAGACGGCGTCCTAAATGCCGTTTTCGGAACACTCTCATCTGCTACTCGAAGCTGATGAAATCCTGTCGCGAGGTCCAACTGGGAGAACACTCTAGCCCCTTCCAGCTGATCAAACAAATCATCTATACGCGGTAGAGGATACTTATTCTTCCTCGTCACCTTATTCAACTCGCGACAGTCCACACACAAACGAAGGGAACCATCTGCCTTAGTGGCAAACACAACTGGTGCTCCCCACTGGGAGACACTCCTTCTAATAAATCCCTTCTTCAAAAGATTGCTGACTTGCACCCCGAGCTCTAGCTGCTCCCTTGGTGCTATACGACGAAGTGGCATCACTATAGGTCTGGCATCTTTAACTAAATCAATACGGAACTCAATCTCTCGGTGTGGTGGAAGCCCGGTCACCTCCTCGAAGACGTCCGGATACTGGCCAACCACGGGCACATCTGACAACTCATCCTGCGGGATGTCGAGGGAATTTACAAAACTAGCCATAACCCCATCACTAGGTAGACTACCAAACACTACCCTCCGCCCATCATCCGCCCTCACTGTCACCAAAAAGCCCTCACAGTCTACCACCACCCCGTATCTTTGGAGCCAATCGACTCCCAATATAATGTCATACCCAGTAAAGCCCAAAACAAAGCAATCACATACAAACATATATCCATGACTCGATAAGACCAAATTCCTGCAAATCATACTAAGGCTAGTCGAACCACCAATCGGGTTCGTCACAATCAATGGTCTATCGACTATCTCGGGTTCCAGTCCCAACCTATCTACCAGGTCACTAGATATGAAGGAACGGGAAGCCCCAGTATCAAACAAAACTCGAACTGGTACATCATAAATAGAAAGCATACCTTGAATAACAACATTCTTTCCTTTCTCCGCCGCAGTTGGGGCATTCGACGAAGAAGGAACAGCATCAATAGCATATGCTTTCACAATCTGCTTCTCCTTAAGAGGTTGCAGACACTTATCCTTCTGATGTCCCACTTGACCACAGTTGTAGCACTTCCTTTCCGCTGGCTTGGCCCGACATTCCTTAGCATAATGGCCCTTCTTTCAACAGCTGAAGCACTCAACATCCTTCTTGCTCTTTTTCTGGCCACCTTTTGATTGGTCCTGCTTCCTCTTATTCTGAGAGTTATTCTTGCCTCCACCGCATGCTTGCGGCTTTGGCCCTTCTGCAGATGCAACCTCAGTCTTTGACTTAGGGTAAAGACTCTCTGATCTCAAAGCTTTCCCCACGATCGATTCAAAAGTCTCATCGATGTGATTAATAAGTCTTTCCCCCAAGTATCCATCCAAACCAGTAATGAACTTCTCATTCTTCTTTTCAGGAGTATCAATGAGAGACAGTCCATACTTCGACAAAGTGTCGAACTCAGCAATATAATCAGAAACTGCACTTCCGTTCTGCTTGAGTTCCAAGAACCTCTTGAACAATACTGACTTCTGGGCAGCTGGAATGAACTTCTCGTTAAAGCGAGCCTTGAACTAATCCCAAGTAACCTGATCCTCTGGAGTAGCTGTTCTAATGGCATTCCACCAATTCATCGCTCGCCCTTACAGCTGACGAGACGCTAGCCTTCTCTTCATCGCATCCTCAAGACCCAAGTCATCGAAGATACGGTCACAGCTATCCATCCAGTCCTGAACATCCGTGGCTGACTCCGTTCCGTGGAACGGCTTCCCACCAAGATTAGTATAATCTTTGCACAACTTGGCGAAATCGACCCTAGGCGCCTGCACTACTGGGCCAACACTAACTCCGGGATTGGGAACTGCCCCTTGCACTTCTCTAAGCATGTCTCTCATGAGGTTAGTAAACATCGCCCTCATGTCAGCGGCATTCCCTTGGTTGGTCCCTCTACCAGCACCTCTCGTATCTCGGCTCATCGTCAATCTGAAAAAGGGAAACGATTAATGACCCCATAATGGTGCTAGTGCAGTGCGACTTCATCTTTATACTACTAATAGTATATACATACATAGCTTTTGAAAACCAAAATAATCACAAATACGCTCTCTCGTATACGTACTATCTCTCCCTGGTGTCTTTCCCTAGGTTAACTACGCAACCTAGAGCTCTGATACCAAGTGTGACGGCCCGCCCCACACCAACTGACATTTACTCCACAAGTGCGCTGTACACATGTCCAGTTAGCACGGAACGGGTCGCCAGAAGGAAAGGGAAGAAGGAAATGAACATACAAAGAACCTGTAGAATGTCTCACAGCGCATAGAACAAAATATAATAATAACATACTTGACATAAAACAGGAGAGACAGTGCATAAGCTGAAAATCAGAACTAAACATCATAGCAGCGGAAATCCAAAATACAGCTTATTACAACTTTCAAACTGTCTCAAAGCAAAAGTAAGATAAATGAGGTACACTACTAATGCCCAAGTAGCGACCACCAACGACACAGGGAGAATGTGTATATATATATATAATACATGGAAGCCTCCTGCCCGCCTCCGAATCAGCTACTCGCGCATCACCAGCTAACCTGTCTCTAGTCTGCTCGTGTGAGCACCCAGAGTAATAAGAGGAGACATAAAACTCTGGGTCAGACATAAAGCCTGGTATGAGCGATAAGCATCTAAAGTGAACAATAACAGGTAGACTAAAACATACCTGAACCTGGACCTGCAACCAAAGAGTTAGCACTACATACTGTACAACACTCTAAGGTATCATATCAAACAGTGTAAAGATACGGAGGTGGGGGAGGTGTGCATGTCATAGGGATGGCAAACAATCAAACATAGCATCCATCCTCGAATCTCTCACTCAGTGCATAAAGCATACGATATTCACCACTTCGATCACCCAACATTCCTTGCTATGATCACTTTGCCCCATGAAGTCATAAATGGCTTCACTGCACTGATAACGTAGCCACAAATCCTTTGCTATGTCCACTTTGCCCCATGGAGTCACAAGGACCCCACTACACTGGCTCATAGCCTTATCAATCCTTACTATGTCCACTTTGCCCCATGGAGTCACAAGGACCCCACTGCACTGGCTCATAGTCTTACTACGCATCACCTTGCCCCTCGGGTCATAATGACCATACTGCACTGATAACGTAGTCTTGCTACCATCACCTTGCCCCTCAGGTCGTAATGACCCTACTGCACTGATAAGTAGCCCATCATTCATTCTTAGTGGTGAATCGAAGTTATGAACGTCGACAACTCCTTAGCACACGTCCCGCAGCAAAGTCCAACCATGAAGTGAACTCCTTGGTTCCCAACTGGATCCTGAGCCCTAACTTCCCTTATTGGACTACCTTTGCATCTCGGGTTATTGGTCAATACTGGGTCGGGTCGGGTTCCTTCTCAAGCCATCGGTTCGGGTCGGTGTCCATCTGTTCGGGTCGGGTCTCCTTCTGGTGCGGTACGGGTCGGGCATTCCCTTGGGTTCGAGTCAGATGCTTCTCTTTGGGTCGGGGCGGGTGCTTCCCTTCGGGTCGGGTGTCCCTTCTTGGTTCGCGTTTTCGATCCGTCTTCATGTTCCCTTCATATGCTCCTATCCGATCCGCTTCCGTGCTCCTGCTCTGATTCGTCTTCGTGCTTCCGATCCGATCCGTCCTCCTCGATCCGATCCGTCCTTCTCGATCCGATCCGTTTTCCCCTATCCGATCCGATCCCAGTTCAGCTAGTGTGGCCTTCCTTTTTGCCACTTTTCCCAAGTGTTGGGTTCCGATCCGATTCGGATTCTTTGCTCAGTTCTACATATCCGATCCGAGCCCCCTTATCCGATCCGATCCGAACCCTGCACTGTTTTCTGAAACTGTTCCAGCAAGTGTTTACGCCATTCGACGACGTTTTCGACCATTCTAACTATTGTAATCAATCACAAAGCATTTCATACAGTCATAGCAACATGCATAATCAACCACAAACATCATTCTCATCAATATCATAGGTTAAAATGGATCAAACATACCCAAAATCCCATATTTCCCCTTAAGCATGTTTAGGTGAAACTAATGATAGGATTAGAAAAACTTAACCAAATTAACCCAAATTCTTATCAGAGGTCTAAAACATCATTTAGGAATTTATGAACATTTTTCCCGAATTTTATCATGTTTAAATTCGCTAATTAATACTAATCACCCCTAATTAGCCATAATTAGTGCAAAACAATGCAAATCACTCACCTTAGCCACAAAATAAACTAAGATCTGAAATAATTATCTGATTTGATGTGAATCTCAATGCCAAACAGCAGCTCCTTTGTTGATTTGGTGAAGATCCTCCTTGATTAGGGGTTGCTAAGCCAAATCCTTGACCAAAAGATGATTTGGAGGTGATTTAGAGGTTAGAGGCCATTTTTAGGGATCCTTGGTGATAAGTGGAGGCTAGAAAACTGAAATGGAATGATTCTCCATCTCATTTCAGCCCTCCCATAACCCTAATCCCGAAATGGGTTATGGGCCTACTCACTAATCACCCGATTTGGCCCGGTTAAGCAGTTTTTCAACCTCCAAACCTTGTTTCAGCCATATCTCCCAAACGGTAAGTACGTTTGGCTAATGTAACCACTCTACGGAAAGGTAAACCATCAAACGAATCAAATGGAAGTGGTTTCAGGTCAAAATTCCTTTCCAATCAAAAGTTATGGCCAAAACAGTACCAACTAGGGGCAAAATGGTCATTTAGCAATCGACAAAAATCATGAACATGGGAAATGACTCTAATAGATGTTTCCCAAAGTTACATGACCATAAAACTTCACATGGGAAAGAAATAAATATTCTACAAATCTATGATGTGTAGAATACGGGTCATTACAAGAAGGTTTATAATTTTCTTTGAGTATGTAGTGTTTGTATGGTCAAAATTCCATTATGTGTCATTTCATATAATGCAAGCAGCTAGTTTGAAATTCCATTATATGTCTTTTATTGCTTATGCAAGCAACTAGTTTTGTGGCTACAGTATCGTCCAGTAATAAGTTGTTGTAAGTTACTACAATTTGTAATTAAAATTTACGTTGCATTTATAAAATAAGTCGTCAAGGTTTATAAACGATAAACGATTCTACAGTGACTTTCTAAAAAACTAATTTTGAAATAACTCGAAATCTACAATTTGAAATCTCGAATTTTCTATTTTGCTTGAAAATTATAATCTAGTAGATCCGAAATATTCTCATTTTAAAGAATTCCGACTTAAATTGTATCATGTATACTCAATCGAAGTTTTAATCGTAAAATAACGAACTACCGCGACGTTACGAGCTCGTTTTTAATTCTTTTATATTAATACGAACAAACTTTGATTAATTAATATATTCCTTTAATAATGAGTTAATAAATCGGGTCTTCATTGAATAATGAATTAATAAATTGCTTATGAAAGCAGCAAGTTTTGTGGCTACGGTATCGTTCGGTAATAAGTTATTGTAAGTTACTACGATTTTATAATTAAAATTTACGTTATGTTTATAAAATAAGTCGTCAAGGCTAATAAACAATTCTACAGCGACTTTCTGAAAATTTAATTTTGAAATAACTCGAAATCTACAATTTGAAATCTCGGTTTTTCTTTTTCATTGAAAACTATAATCTTGTAAACCGAAATTTTCTCATTTCGAAGACTTCCGACTTAAACTGTATCCTATACACTCAATCGAAGTTCGAATCGTAAAATGACGAACTACCGCAATGTTACGAGCTCATTTTTAATTCATTTATGTTAATATGAACAAATTTCAGTTAATTATTATATTCATTTTATAATGAGTTAATAAATCAGGTCGTCATTTAATAATGAATTAATAAATTGCTTATGCAAGCAACTAGTTTTGTGGCTACAATATCGTTCAATAATTAGTTGTTGTAAGTTACTACGATTTTATAATTAAAATTTATGTTACGTTTATAAAATAAGTCGTCATGGTTTATAAATGATTCTATAATGACTTTCTGAAAATTTAATTTTGAATTAACTCGAAATCTACAATTTGAAATCTCGTTTTTTCTCTTTCACTTGAAAACGATAATCTTGTAGATCCGAAATATTCTCGTTTCAAAGACTTTCGACTTAAATTGTATCACGTATACTCAATCGAAGTTCAAATCGTAAAACGACGAACTACCACGATGTTACGAGCTCGTTTTTAATTCATTTATATTAATAAGAACAAACTTTGATTAATTAATATATTCCTTTAATAATGAGTTAATAAATCGGGACGTCATTTAATAATGAATCAATAAATTGCTTATGCAAGCAGCTAATTTTTTGGCTACAATATCGTCTAGTAATAAGTTGTTGTAAGTTACTATGATTTTATAATTAAAATTCACGTTATGTTTATAAAATAAGTCGTCAAGGTTTATAAACGGTCCTATAATGATTTTATGAAAATTTAATTTTGAAATAACACGATATCTACAATTTGAAATCTCAGTTTTTCTCTTTCATTTGAATACTATAATCTTGTAGATCCGAAATATTCTCGTTCCAAAGAGTCCCGACTTAAATTGTATCATGTACACTCAGTCGAAGTTTAAATCGTAAAACGACGAACTACCATGACGTTACGAGCTCATTTTTAATTCATTATATTAATACAAACAAACTTTGATTAATTAATGTATTCCTTTAATAAGGAGTTAATAAATCAGACCGTCATTTAATAATGAATTAATAAATTGCTTATGCAAGCAGCTAGTTTTGTGGCTATAGTATCGTCCAGTAATAAGTTGTTGTAAGGTACTACGATTTTATAATTAAAATTTACGTTACATTTATAAAATAAGTTCTTAGGAGTTAAACGATCAGGTTATCCTATGTAAATTGAACATAACACAAGATCAAGAATAGTAAGAATCAACTCTAGAAGTATAGTTTGACGACATACAAGACCAAGAACATCAAGTGAATGTAACTCAAAGTGACATATAAAACAACACATGACATAAATAATATTGACATATAGAACAACACGGAAACAGTATTGATATCACTACACGTACCATACTATGCAATATACAACATGCCAAACATAACCATAATATACACAGCATGATGAGCAAATACAAATGGACATATAAGATAAACATCAGCCAATATGCATAGAATCGCTACCATACACAGTGGAACTGTCATCATCGATGTTATCAAAATCATCGGGTGGAGGTGAATCGGGACCATGACCCTACTATTGGATATGGGCCTGTAACGTAGCTATCTGGGCCTCGTAACGAGCCTGCTGCTCGACCAAAGCTATGTGACAACTCTGGTACATCAGATGCGTGTAGTGAAGTGTCATATGCTCAAATGCATCCAACAGCCATCTATCGTGATCCATATACAGCGAGTACTGATATTGTGACAACAAGTATTATACTAATGCAAATATTAGGCTCAAATGTGGTAGGATGTACCAGAACACTCCCATATACTGTAGACGACCCAATATGGTTAAAGTTTAAGCCCCGAATATAATCTGGTAAAGCATAAGCTCGTGAGGCAACTCGAATCCAATAGGAATCAAAGTCTTCGGCAACTTAAAGGGCTCACTGTCCACCTATCATGCGACCCTCATACTCTCAATATATGTATGTCCTACACGTATATCGCCAAACATCTCGTCCCATAGGAGCCAATTAGAAGGAACACGCACCATACCGTATAGCTGTAACCAACAGCGCTTCCCCAAATACCATATGAATGGGGACATAGGTACCTGAAAGAAAACCCTACGCCTCGAAATACAAAACTGAAAGTTGAGGAGATGTTCCTGCTGAGGTGTTAAACATATGTATTGCACCCATGGATGCGCAATAATGCTACTCCGCTGCCTCAAATCCATCTGTTGTCGAACCTCCATAAGCTCGTTATGCACTCCCTGTGCAGTACAAGCGACATGCATAGCTGCACCCCAACGACATAGTCTAGCAAAGTTATATAAGGCGTACTGATCGCCTCAGGGATAAGTCTAAGGTGCATGTTAGCCATGTACTCATAATACCAAAAGGGAAGAATGTACCAGAAACCGTACAACTGTTTGAAGCACTGTACGACGTACGTATCCAATGCTTCGTACAAATAACCCAATATAGTTGCACCCCAATCATACATATGCAACTGCTCAACGTCTACCTGGCCAGCCAGAAAACCAAGTCTAACAGTTCCCTTGTTTTTGCTAAAAAATGTGGAGCCAAAAAGGTATAATAAAAATGCCCTTATCACTGGAGTATGCATATTCAGAATGGCCTGATGAGCTACTATATTGTCCTGCAGTGTAGGAGGGTAATGACACCTCCATGAACCGTATCCGGGTTTAAACCCAGTAAATGATCAAAAAAGCTCTCAACCTGGTCAAATGATGCACCAAAGTGAACAGGAACACGGTCGGGACGACCTACCTCCATGTCGGTAAGCTTGTAAAAATCTAAAGGTGTCAGCCCTAACTCAAAATCAGGAAAGTGAAAGGTGTGTGTACTAGGCCACATCGCTCAGTAAGAGCCTCTATAAGGCATCGGTTTACATGCGCAAATCTAGGTAAATCTAAGAAGTCTCTGAATGGTGTCGCACGTAGCCTAACCAATATCGGCTCTGGTAAATGATCATAATACTCTGTTACACAATGTAACCAACTACCTTGCATGACAACATGTCGAATCTAAACATACGATTATTTATTGTAAACATAAACTAATAATCGAGATTCATGTATAGTATAGTAAAACGTTTTCCTATACGTAATAATAAATTAAAACTTATACCATCACACAATCTTCCTCATCTTCACACCTCAAATGATCCTAAAAAAGAAGGTTTCCTATGTCGTTCCGATTAACGGCTCCATCGTTGATTCTCCATGGATAAGGGATAAGAAAGTTTCCAAAGAGTATCTCTTTCTTATTCAAATTACTAATATATATATATATAATGTGATTTGAAAATTTAATCCACTATTGTTTTGAATCAAACAGTCTACAAACTGGAAATAAAATGAGAAATTCCTAATATTTTAAATATTAGCATCCATAGAAGTAGATTTTGCCTTTCCTCCGCTAATGTTATTATTAACACCAATTTAAATACTTGACAGTTTCTAACAAAATTGATCAAAGCTACTATTATTAAGGGTTAACTACCAAAAGCCCGTTCATGCATTGTATCGAACATCTTGAGTGCGAGTGCCCATCTCAGCAAATATGGAACCACCAACAACACCCCAGCTCGTCCACACATGTCCTGCCACCTCGGTCGAGCAGTACTGTTGTAGGCGGGGTCGGTCGTCATCATTAGTTCCCCATCGTTCGAGCAACCTCCAACAAGCAGTGGTTAGAGCAACCCCACCGATCATTCACCTTTGTAGTACTCCAGTCGAGTGCCACGAAGTTGGTAGGACAGTCATGCACCTGGAATGAGAAGCGGCTGGATCGAGAAGCTCTTATGCTAGTTGTATGTCACTGCAAATGGGTCGAGCAACACTTCAGCTACAGGTCGCTTATGACAATAGCATGACGATCTGTCGAGCATAAAACCCTGGTCTGCATCATTCCCGCTCTAGCACTTCTCATGTTTGATGGAAAAGAGCATAATTCTTCAAGACTTGGGCGAGCAAAACATTAATATGTTAAAGAGCAGTGGCATTTTCTATAATTAGTGTTCCCACTTTTAGAATAAGACAAAGCTGCATGGGTATATGGTAAAACAAGTGGACGCTTGATATTAAAGCATTAGACTATACATGTAGCAGTACACATTCATACAAAGCAAGAGAGCTTGGTCGATCTTGAATTCATGTAGTATGGTCATTCGCACATCCTGAACAGGCTTGCTCATGCATTATGTTTGAAGGCCTGCCCGTACAGATGTATGCAGGTTCGGCGTCAGCTGTAAACAACGGATGGCCAACTGTCCCACATGGCTTTGCACCCCTTAATTACAACATTGCCACTCCACTAGCTCCACACCAAATCCACCTATAAATACCCCCTTCATGATCACCAAAGTGACAGATTTTCTCCACCCTGAAGGGCTGATAAAATCATTCCTCTAACACTCCAAGCTCCATTTCAAGTTTCATTAATGGCCACCAAAGCTCACTTCATCTTCCTCCATCACCAAATGGACCAAGTCTCTCCCTTCCGCCATTAGAGATCAACTCAAGTTCTCTCCATTCATGCCATCTTCAACCCAAGATCCATCTTCTCCATCTTCTCAGCGCCATTCTACTTCGATCCTACCACCATTAATCTTCCTCCAAGCTTTGATTCACATCTCAACCACCACGGACTCACCGTTGATCCTCTAAGTTCTCAAACCGTGGAACATACGTTCTCACATTTATCACATTCATAAGGATCCAACCATTTCCATTGTGGATTAGAGAGAATTAAGACATTAAAGAGAGGTAAATCATTGTATAAAGAGAGAATGGGCCAAAATGAGGTGTATGAGATGATGAATTTTGTAAATCTATCACATGATAATGAAATGGCTTCCAAAGTGGACGTAGATCTACTCTAGATCGAACCACTATAAAAACCCTTGTGCATTTGCTTACTTTTCCCTGCTTACTTTGCATTTGTGGCCCCATATTCTATTGGATACAGGATTGGTGAAGTGTGATTTCACAACTTTGGTGTTTGAACCATTTTTCGTTCAAACATTTGGAGCCCACCGTGGAGCCGCGTTCGCATTCCTCTCCAATTCAAGAGCTTTGCATTGAAGTACTAAGCCCACTTCTATCATAGATTCTACAAGTCTAAGATCTAGCCCAAACGATAAGCTCTCTTCCAAATTCAAGTCCATGTCCGAAATAATGGTTAAGTCAAAAAAGACCGCAAGTAAAACCATTGGAGCAACCAACGACATTGCTAACAACGAAGCTACGCCACTAATTAACCATTTTGAAGTTGGCGAAAACTCAACAAGTGGAGCCGGAGTGACTAGAGCCGAATTAGATGTCGTCGTCGCTAACTTGAGCCAACGAATGGAAGCCCCCAACAAAGCCTTAATCGATGCTAATAAAATACTAATGGATGCTAATCAAGCTTTAATGGATAAGATGAGTGCTCTCCTAAATGCTCAAGCAAATCCCGCTCTTCCTTCGAAGATCCATGTCAACCTTGAAGAGAATGCAACTTCATCTACCTCCGATCATCATCACAATGACAACTTGAAAGGGCTTGTTGACAAAAGCAATGCTAATATCGAAGACTCAAGGTTGAAGGCCAAAAACCATTCCGATCGAAATAACCGACGAGTTGCAAGTCCTGTTACAGGAGCACGTTCCCAGTGTGGAAGTAAAGGACCTAGATCCTCTAATCACGATCGCTCGTCACGATGAGCATTCGGAAAAGAGATCGAAGTGCGCTCTTCAAAGTGGCACAACTTGAAGGAATATATCATGGGTATGGTAAAGCAAATCATGGAAGATAATATGGCTCACAAGGATAGTGAAAGGGAATGGGACTTCTCTCTCAGCAAAAATCCATTCATAAAAAGGATCCGTAAAGCAGAATTCCCCAAAAAGTTCACTCATCCTACTCTACCTCCGTACAACGGAACTTCTGATCCAAATCATTTCCTATACAAATACGAGTGGCATATGAATGCAGCTAGGACGATGGACGAGATCAAATGCTTGTGCTTCCCTCTCTATCTTGAAGGCGTCGCATCGTTATGGCTCACGAGATTGCCACCGAAATCCATCGACCAATTTGATGATTTGACTTTAAAATTCAAAGAGTAGTTCAGGCTGCAAGCTACAAAGGCTAAGGACGTTATTTCTCTTATGTCAATGAAGCAGGATCTAGGAGAATCTATCAAACCTTTCCTCAAAAGATTTAATGACACTGCATCTGAAGTAGGAAATCCCAAACCCTGCATGATCTTAATGTCTCTAATCAGCGCCATAAATGAGAAGAGTGAATTCGGTAGATGGATTAAAATGAAAGAACCGAACATGCTTGAGAAATTCTATAAAAAGGCCATGGAGTACATGAGAGTCGACACTAATCCTGTACCTCTTCAGATTATTGATCCTAACCCTCTCCTTGAAGCTCCCAAAAATGCTGCTACCCAGTATACTCAGAAGAGTAATCAGGGGCAGAAGCGCGCCAGTGATGGGAACGGAAGTAAGGCTACTAAGAAGTCTCGCCTTTTCAACTAATCAGAGTTGATGCCCTTGAATGACACTCCTGAAAATATCTATCTTGCAACAAAGATTTCTGAAGTGTACGCGGATCCAAATCCGACGAGGATAAGCGACAAAGCAGCAAACTCGGGGAAATTCTGCAGATTTCACAAACAGCCTGGTCATAACACCAATGAGTGCCGACACCTGAAGAACCTTATCGAGGAGTTAATCAGGAATAAGAGGCTGCAACAGTATGTAAAGAATCCGTAGACCATGAATTCTTCTGCAACTCCTTAAGGGCCAGGGGCATCAAATAATTAGTCTGGTCCAAGCAACAGAGCACCTGCACAAATCTATCCACAGCCGATCATCAACTAAGGATCAATGATTGGTGCTCCAATTTCAATGGCTCAGAATAAGCGATCAACATCGCCACCGCTTTGCTTTATGCTATATTTCTACTTTAGTTCATGCTTTACTTCATGATTTACTTTCTGTTATATTCAAAACTTCTTGTAAACAGTTTGTAATAATCTGTAAGTGATGCACGGAACATTGGCTCTACGACTAAGAGCATATCTGTCTGAAAGAATTTATTGCTTGCAAAATTATATGTCAAATCAAAACTTACTTAAAGAATGATTTCATATTGCAGGCCATCTATCGAGCGCTTGTTCCTGTTACACTGTGACCCCAACAACGCAAGTTTAAGTGCCCAAAACTGTAAACATCAAAAGGCATAAATGAAAAATGCAAAAGCACCACCTTGAAAAGTGAATGGAAAAAGTCACAAAGATCCAAACAATGAACAAGCACCACGACAAACAGATGCAATAGCTGTAACTTTCGTCGAACGGGCACTTCCCTAGGTGAGAGGTTCAAAGCCTCAGTTCCTAAACCGGAATAACCTGCCAAGTCAAGCATCCGACAAAAGGACTGATAGTTTCCCCGTGAAACAATATAACATCCAACCAATCCATTTGCATAGCATCTTACATATCAGATGTGAAGAATGAAATCCATTTTAGTAGCATTTAACATATCAGATGTAAAGAATGAAATCCATTTGTGTAGCATCTGACATATCAGATGTGAAGAATGAAATCCATTTGCATAGCATCTGACATATCAGATGTGAAGAATGAAATCCGTTTGCGTAGCATCTGACATATCAAATGTAAAGAATGAAATTCGTTTGCGTAGCATCTGACATATCATATGTGAAGAATGAAATCCATTTGCGTAGCATCTGACATATCAGATGTGAAGAATAAAATCCGTTTGCGTAGCATCTGACATATCAGATGTGAAGAATGAAATCCATTCGCGTAGCATCTGACATATCAGATGTGAAGAATGAAATCCATTCGCATAGCATCTGATATATCAGATGTGAAGAACGAAATCCATTTGCATAACATCTGACATATCAGATGTGAAGAATGAATCCATTTGCGTAGCATCTGACATATCAGATGTGAAGAATGATAAATCCATTTGCGTAACATCTGAGATATCAGATGTGAAATATAAAAATATAAAGATCTCCCGAGAGGGGGCACTAAATCCAAAGTCCTCCTCTAGCGAGGGCACAATCATTAAATCCCAAGTCCTCCCTGAGCGGGTGTATAAAATCAGAAGTCCTCCCCTAGCGGGGGAACCAAACATAAGACCTTCCCTAGCGTGGGTACAATAATATAAAAACTTCTTCAAGTAGAAGTCTCAAACTAATCAGCTAAATCGAAACTCCTATTGCGTTGACAACGCTCAGGGGCTCCATGCATGTTGGAAAGCTCAATCAACTTTAATCAACAAAGTAGAAACCTCTAGCACGTCAACCACAATCAGGAAAACTTGAATTAAAGTTGTAATCTGAACAAGTACACATTTCGTAAAACGTAAACCATCATGCAGGATCATATAATTAACTGTAAAGGCAAAACTTAAAATCTGCAATTAATATACATATCGATTATCAAAACTCAAGTACCGTTGTGAATTCGAGTTCGAGTACCGTATCAATGCAAACAACACTTAACGAATTCTAAACATTTAAACAAGGTAGTTCTGCATAGGCACGTTACGCGGTTTGTCATAATTCATTCTTTAACGGTTAACTAATCTGTTGTTGGTGTGGACGATCAACAACAAAGTATAAGTCCAAAATTGTGCAAGTGCTTGTTTTATTTACAGAACAGGTGCCATCAAGTATACAAATTCAAAGCATGACTTGCCATAGAAAATAAAGGGCTATAACGGAATCTCAATGCAAAACATGTCAATAACAGTGCTCATTTCGAAGTCCGCATTTCCCACAAGCAAGAAATACAGGCTTCGAGGGGCAAATGTTAACTACCAAAGGCCCGTTCAAGCATTGTATCGAACATCTTGAGTGCAGTGCCCAGCTCAGCAAATATGGAACCAACAACAACACCTCAGCTCGTCCGAACACAGAGTTGCGAAAAAGTAAAGAACACTGAGTTTATAGTGGTTCAATACTAACGCCTGTATCCACTTCATAGTAACCATTCATCATCATTGTTACAATTACAGTAATTATGTAAGTTTCAACACATTGAGTTTACAAAGTAGTGTTAGTGAATAACAGAGTCCTTATCAATCCCCGATTAAGCCCTAATCATTTTCTCCAATTGAAAGTGTGTAAAATATGTCTCCATGTCCAAATATGTCCAAAAGCCAGCTAAGTGTCAATCGAAATGTCCGAGTGTCGAGAGTAAACTTCTCAGTGAAGTTCACAAGTATAAGAAATAGTCCAAAGCCATAAAACCACCATGGAAGCCATTAATACACTCAAAAGAGAGCTTTCCTGTATGCAATACAGTAGCCAAAAGTCCACATAGCCAACCCATATTCGTGCCAAGAGAGGGGGCATTTGTAGATGGAGTTGTTGGGCATCAGCCCAAAATTTAGTATCCTTTTTCAGCTGCTGAATTACATTGATCAACACATGATGATCAACCAAAAACAGGTGATCGTATTGTGCTTAGCACGGTGCAGAAGTTTCCATGGGAAAACCACAAATTTCATATCACCTAATTTTGTATTCTACAGGGAGATATGAAATTTCGGGATTCGTTTCCCATGGTGGGATATGAAATTTGTATCCCAACTACGCCACAGTGCCAAGTCCGGAGATGTCGTGTTAATCCCAGGGAAATACATGATATGTTAGTGTGACGGCCTGCCCCGCACCAACCGACATTTACTCCAAAAGTGCGCTGTCCCCATGTCCAGTTAGCACGGAACGGGTCGTCAGAAGGAAAAGGAAGAAGGAGATGAACATACAAAAAACCTGTAGAATGTCTCACAGCGCATAGAACAAAATATAATAATAACATACTTGACATAAAACATGAGAGACAGTGCATAAGCTAAAAACCAGAACTAAGCATCATAACAGCGGAAATCCAAAATATAGCTTATTACAACTTTTCAAACTATCTCAAAGCAAAAGTAAGACAAAGGAGGTACACTAATAATGCCCAAGTAGCGACCACCAACGACACAGGGAGAATGTGTATATATATCATACGTGGAAGCCTCCTGCCCGCCTCCGAATCAGTTACTCGCGCATCACCAGCTAACCTGTCTCTAGTCTGCTCGTGTGAGCACCCAGAGTAATAAGAGGAGACATAAAACTCTGGGTCAGACATAAAGCCTGGTATGAGCGATAAGCAACTAAAGTGAACAATAACAGGTAGACTAAAACATACCTGAACCTGGACCTGCAACCAAAGAG
This sequence comes from Allium sativum, assembly GCA_030737875.1. Classification (NCBI taxonomy): domain Eukaryota; kingdom Viridiplantae; phylum Streptophyta; class Magnoliopsida; order Asparagales; family Amaryllidaceae; genus Allium; species Allium sativum. The sequence continues at coordinate 231,561,015 of CM060924.1, read as the reverse complement.
TTAGCACTACATACTGTACAACACTCTAAGGTGCCATATCAAATGGTATAAAGATACGGAGGTGGGGGAGGTGTGCATGTCATAGTGATGGCAACCAACCAAACATAGCATCCAACCTCACATCTCTCACTCAGTGCGTAAAGCATACTATATTCACCACTTCGATCACCCACCCTTGCTACGATCACTTTGCCCTATGAAGTCATAAATGGCTTCACTGCACTGATAACGTAGCCACTGATCCTTTGCTATGTCCACTTGCCCCATGGAGTTATTCACCCCATCTGCGCTGGCTCATAGCCTTACCAATCCTTACTATGTCCACTTGCCCCATGGAGTTATTCACCCCATCTGCGCTGGCTCATAGTCTTACCAATCCTTACTATGTCCACTTGCCTCATGGAGTTATTCACCCCATCTGCGCTGGCTCATAGTCTTACTACGCATCACCTTGCCCCTCGAGTCGTAATGACTCTACTGCACTGATAACGTAGTCTTGCTACCATCACCTTGCCCCTCGAGTCATAATGACTCTACTGCACTGATAAGTAGCCCATCATTCAATTTTTAGTGGTGAATCGAAGTTATGAACGTCGACAACTCCTTAGCACACGTCCCGCAGCGAAGCCCAACCATGAAGTGAACTCATCGGTTCCCAACTGGATCCGGAGCTCTAACTTCCCATATTGGACTACCTTTGCATCTCGGGTTATTGGCCAATACTGGGTCGGGTTCTTCCTCAAGCCATCAGATCGGGTCGGGTCTTCTTCTTCTGGTACGGTTCGGGTCGAGTGGTTCTCCTCGGGTCGGGTCGGGTCGGGTGCCATCTCTTTTCCAGTTCGTGCTTCTGCTCCGATCCGCCTCCTCATTTTTCACGTGCTCCGATCCGATCTGTCCTCCTCTATCCGCTCCGGTCCCTCCTCCATAATCCGATCCGATCCCAGTTCAGTTAGCGTGGCCTTTCTTTTCGCCAATTTCTCAAGTGTCAGGTTCCGATCCGATCGAATCCCTTGCCCAGTTCAACATATCCGATCCGAGCCCCATATCCGATCCGATCCGAAACCTGCACTGCTTTCTGAAATTGTTCCAACAAATGTTTACCACCGGGATGTATAGTCAGTTTTGAGTGATGACATTCCCTATGCACTTCATCCCTCAAACCATTCACGTTGGGCACAACTAGTCTTCCATTCTTCCGAAGCCATCCATCTCGATCAAACCCATACACATTCATCTCCTCATCATTGATGTTCATCTCTAACTTGGAGATGATTTCCAATAGATTAGGATCGTCGCTCCGGCTGGAACCAATCCGCTCTGGGTCTGATCATCAAACTAGATAGCATAACTGGATCCAATTCGCACTTTGGTATGAAATCAAACCCCGCGATATACTTCAGTTGCTTCCACTCAAGAAACATAGCCCCTAAACTGGCATGTCTCATACTCAAGGCATCGGCTACCGCATTACCTTTCCCAGGTGTGTATGCGATATCAAAATCATACGAAGCCAAGAACTCTAACCATCTCTGTTGACGGAGATTCGGATCTTTATGGGAGAAGAGATACTTTAACGATTTATGATCGGTAAACAACTCAAATCTTTCTCCCAAGAGATAGTGTCTCCACATCTTCAGCGCAAACACAATCGCTGCTAATTCCAAATCATGGGTAGGATACTTCTTCTCATGCGGCTTTAGCTGTCGACTAGCATAAGCTACAACCCTACCTCCTTGCATCAATACAGCACCCAGTCCGGTACCACAAGCATCCGTGTATACCGTCATCTCTTCATTCCCTTTAGGAATGACTAACACTGGCGCATGCGTCAACTTCTCCTTTAGACTCCTGAAGGCATCTTCACACACTCCGTCCCAGACGAAGGACTGATTCTTCTTAGTCAATTGAGTCAACGGTGCTGCTATCTTGGAGAAGTCCTGGATAAACTTACGATAATATCCAGCTAACCCCAAGAAACTTCTTACATCTGTTGCATTCTGGGGCGTAGGCCAATCCTGTACCGTAGCCACCTTCGCAGGGTCCACGGCAACACCACTCTCGGAAACAACATGACCCAAGAATCTCACTTCCCTTCTCCAAAAATGACACTTAGAGAATTTCACTTTCAATTGGTGTTTCCTCAAGACCTCCATCACTATCCTCAAGTGTCCCTTGTGTTCCTCCTCTGTCCTTGAGTAAACAAGGATATCGTCCATAAACACAAGAACAAACTTATTCAACTGATATCTGAATACTCGATTCATAAGATCCACAAAATAGGCTGGCGCATTGGTCAACCCAAATAGCATGACCAACCACTCATAAAATCCAGACGGTGTCCTAAATGCCGTTTTCGTAACACTCTCATCTGCAAGCCGAAGCTGATGAAATCCTGTCGCGAGGTCCAACTGGGAGAACACTCTTGCTCCTTCCAGTTGATCAAACAAATCATCTATCCGCGGTAGAGGATACTTATTCTTCCTCGTCACCTTATTCAACTCGCGATAGTCCACACACAAACGAAGGGAACCATCTGCCTTAGTGGCAAACACAACTGGTGCTCCCCACTCGGAGACACTCCTTCTAATAAATCCCTTCTTCAAAAGATTGCTGACTTGCACCCCGAGCTCTCGCTGCTCCCTTGGTGCCATGCGACAAAGTGGCATCACTATAGGTCTGGCATGTTTCACTAAATCAATACGAAACTCAATCTCTCGGTGTGGTGGAAGCCCGGTTACCTCCTCGAAGACGTCCTGATACTGGCCAACCACGGGCACATCTGACAACTCATCCTGCGGGATGTCGAGGGAATTTACAAAACTAGCCATAACCCCATCACTAGGTAGACTACCAAACACTACCCTCCGCCCATCATCCGCCCTCACTGTCACCAAAAAGCCCTCATAGTCTACCACCACCCCGTATCTTTGGAGCCAATCGACTCCCAATATAATGCCATACCCAGTAAAGCCCAAAACAAAGCAATCACATACAAACATACATCCATGACTCGATAAGACCAAATTTCTGCAAATCATACTAAGGCTAGTCGAACCACCAATCGGGTTCGTCGCATCCAATGGTCTATCGACTATCTCGGGTTCCAGTCCCAACCTATCTACCAGGTCACTAGATATGAAGGAACGGGAAGCCCCAGTATCAAACAAAACTCGAACTGGTGCATCATAAATAGAAAGCATACCTTGAATAACAACATTCTTTCCTTTCTCCGCCGCAGTTGGGGCATTCGACGAAGAAGGAACAACATCAATAGCATATGCTTTCACAATCTGCTTCTCCTTAAGAGGTTGCGGACACTTATCCTTATGATGTCCCACTTGACCACAGTTGTAGCACTTCCTTTCCGCTGGCTTGGCCCGACATTCTTTAGCATAATGGCCCTTCTTACCACAGCTGAAGCACTCAACATCCTTCTTGCTCTTTTTCTGACCACCTTTAGATTGGTCCTGCTTCCTCTTATTCTGAGAGTTATTCTTGCCTCCACCACCTACTTGCGGCTTTGGCCCTTCTGCAGATGCAACCTCAGTCTTTGACTTAGGGTAAAGACTCTCTGATCTCAAAGCTTTCCCCACAATCGATTCAAAAGTCTCATCGATGTGATTGATAAGTCTTTCCCCCAAGTATCCATCCAAACCAGTAATGAACTTCTCATTCATCTTCTCAGGAGTATCGATAAGAGATAGTCCATACTTCGATAAGGTGTCGAACTCAGCAATATAGTCATAAACTGCCCTCCCATTCTGCTTGAGTTCCAAGAACCTCTTGAACAACACTGACTTCTAGGCAACTGGAATAAACTTCTCGCTAAAGCGAGCCTTGAACTGAACCCAAGTAACCTAATCCTCTGGAGTAGCTGTTCTAATGGCCTTCCACCAATTCATCGCCCGCCCTTGCAGCTGACAAGACGCTAGCCTTCTCTTCATCGCATCCTCAAGACCCAAGTCATCGAAGATACGATCACAGCTATCCATCCAATCTTGAACATCTGTGGCCGACTCCGTCCCGTGGAACGGCTTCCCACCAAGGTTAGTGTAATCCTTGCACAACTTGGCGAAATCGACCCTAGGCGCCTGCACTACTGGGCCAGCACCAACTCCGGGATTGGGAGCTGCCCCTTGCACTTCTCTAAGCATGTCTCTCATGAGGTCAGTAAACATCGCCCTCATGTCAGCAGCATTCCCATGGTTGGTCCCTCTACCAGCACCTCTGGTGTCTCTACTCATCGTTCAATCTGTAAGGAGAAAACGATTAACGACCCCATAGTGGTGCTAGTGCAGTGCGACTTCATTCTTATACTATCAATAGTATATATATATAGCTTTTGAAAACCAAAGTAATCACAAATACGCACTCTCATATACGTACTATCTCTCCCTAGTGTCTTTCCCCAGGTTAACTACGCAACCTAGAGCTATGATACCAAGTGTGACGGCCCGCCCCGCACCAACCGACATTTACTCCAAAAGTGCGCTGTGCCCATGTCCAGTTAGCACGGAACGGGTCGTCAGAAGGAAAAGGAAGAAGGAGATGAACATACAAAGAACCTGTAGAATGTCTCACAGTGCATGGAACAAAATATAATAATAACATACTTGACATAAAATAGGAGAGACAGTGCATAAGCTAAAAACCAGAACTAAGCATCATAGCAGCGGAAATCCAAAATATAGCTTATTACAACTTTTCAAACTGTCTCAAAGCAAAAGTAAGATAAAGGAGGTACACTACTAATGCCCAAGTAGCGACCACCAACGACACAGGGAGAATGTGTATATATATATCATACGTGGAAGCCTCCTGCCCGCCTCCGAATCATTTACTCGCGCATCACCAGCTAACCTGTCTCTAGTCTGCTCGTGTGAGCACCCAGAGTAATAAGAGGAGACATTAAACTCTGGATCAGACATAAAGCCTGGTATGAGCGATAAGCAACTAAAATGAACAATAACAGGTAGACTAAAACATACCTGAACCTGGACCTGCAACCAAAGAGTTAGCACTACATACTGTACAACACTCTAAGGTGCCATATCAAACGGTATAAAGATACGGAGGTGGGGGAGGTGTGCATGTCATAGTGATGGCAACCAACCAAACATAGCATCCATCCTCACATCTCTCACTCAGTGCGTAAAAGATACGATATTCACCACTTCGATCACCCACCCTTGCTACGATCACTTTGCCCCATGAAGTCATAAATGGCTTCACTGCACTGATAACGTAGCCACTGATCCTTTGCTATGTCCACTTGCCCCATGGAGTTATTCACCCCATCTGCGCTGGCTCATAGCCTTACCAATCCTTACTATGTCCACTTGCCCCATGGAGTTATTCACCCCATCTGCGCTGGCTCATAGTCTTACCAATCCTTACTATGTCCACTTGCCTCATGGAGTTATTCACCCCATCTGCGCTGGCTCATAGTCTTACTACGCATCACCTTGCCCCTCGAGTCGTAATGACTCTACTGCACTGATAACGTAGTCTTGCTACCATCACCTTGCCCCTCGAGTCATAATGACTCTACTGCACTGATAAGTAGCCCATCATTCATTTTTAGTGGTGAATCGAAGTTATGAACGTCGACAACTCCTTAGCACACGTCCCGCAGCGAAGGCCAACCTTGAAGTGAACTCATCGGTTCCCAACTAGATCCGGAGCTCTAACTTCCCATATTGGACTACCTTTGCATCTCGGGTTATTGGCCAATACTGGGTCGGGTCGGGTTCTTCCTCAAGCCATCGGTTCGGGTCGGGTCTTCTTCTTCTGGTACGGTTCGGGTCGAGTGGTTCTCCTCGGGTCGGGTCGGGTCGGGTATCTCACTTCGGGTCGGGTGCCATCTCTCCTCCAGTTCGTGCTTCCTCTCCGATCCGCCTCCTCCTTTTTCACGTGCTCCGATCCATCCTCCTCTATCCGCTCCGGTCCCTCCTCCTTAATCCGATCCGATCCCAGTTCAGTTAGCGTGGCCTTCCTTTTCGCCAATTTTCTCAAGTGTCAGGTTCCGATCCGATCGAATCCCTTGCCCAGTTCAACATATCTGATCCGAGCCCCATATCCGATCTGATCCGAAACCTGCACTGCTTTCTGAAATTATTCCAGCAAGTGTTTACGCCATTCGACGACGTTTTCGATCATTCTAACTATTGAAATCAATCACAAAACATTTCATACAGTCATTGCAACATGCATAATCAACCACAAACATCAAAACATCAATATGATAGGTTAAAATGGATCAAACATAACCCAAAATCCCATATTTCCCCTTAAGCATGTTTAGGTGAAACTAATGATAGGATTAGCAAAACTTAACCAAATTAACCCAAATTCATATCAGAGGTCTAAAACATCATTTAGAAATTTATGAACATTTCCCCGAATTTGTTAGTGTATAAATTCGCTAATTAACACTAATTACCCTTAATTAGCCATAATTAGTGCAAAACTATGCAAATCACTCACCTTAGCCACAAATAAACTAAGATCTGAAATAAATCTCTGATTTGATGCAAATCCCAATACTAAACAGCAGCTCCAATGTTGATTTGGTGTAGATCTCCCTTGATTAGATGTTGCTAAGCTTAATCCTTGACAAAAGATGATTTGGAGGTGATTTAGAGGTTGGAGGCCATTTTTAGGGTTCCTTGGTGATAAGTGGAGGCTAGAAAACTGAAATGGAATGATTCTCCATCTCATTTCAGCCTTCCCATAACCCCAATCCCGAAATGGGTTATGGGCCTACTCACTAATCACCCGATTTTGCCCGGTTAAACAGTTTTTCACCCTCCAAACCTTATTTCAGCCATATCTCCCAAACGGTAAGTCCGTTTGGCTATTATGACCACTCTACGGAAAGGTAAACCATCAAACGAATCCAATGGAAGTGGTTTCAGGTCAAAATTCCTTTCCAATCAAAAGTTATGGCCAAAACAGTACCAACTAAGGGCAAAATGGTCATTTAAAAATCGACAAAAATCATGAACATGGGAAATGACTCTTATAGATGTTTCCCAAAGTTACATGACCAAACGACTTCACATGGGAAAGAAATAAATATTCTACGATCCTATGATGTGTAGAATACGGGTCTTTACACTCTCCCCCTCTTAAGAAATTTCGCCCCCGAAATTCCTTAATCAAAACACACACAAAGGTTCCCGCATGCCTATCAACCGTAAAACAACAATCAAACATGCAAAACAAGTAAGGCAAGTCTATCCTAGCATGCGGAATAACTAAATTATGAAGTAAGTCTTACCAGGCAAAGAGTTCTGGATACGCCTTCCTAATGCTCTCCTCTGTTTCCCAAGTACAATCTTTCTCGCTCTCGCCCCACTGAACCTTGACTAGCTTCACCGCCTTCCTTCGAAGTTGCTTCGTATCGTTCCCCACAATACGAATCGGCTTGCGGTTCCCTACCGCCTCAGGTTCTACTTCGAAGTCCTCTAACTAATCAGGTGAAATAGTCATATTTGAGTCGTGAACGAACTTCCTTAGTTGGGAAACATGAAATACATTGTGAACCCCCGCCATTTTCTCTGGTAAGCCAACTCTATATGCCAAATTCCCGACTAGTTCAAGAACAGGGAATGAGCCAACAAATCTAGGTGCCAACTTGCCTCTCCTGCCAAGTCGAATCACGCTCTTTAATGGAGAGATCTTGACAAACACCAAGTCACCAACGGAGAATTTTAAGTCTCTTCTCCTCTTATCAGCATAACTCTTCTGCCTATCTTGGGCAGCTTTCATTCGTTGTTGAATGGTCTTAATCTTATCCGAAGTTTTCCTCACCACATCTGGTCCAAGCATAAACTTCTCGCCGGTCTCTATCCAACATGATGGTGAGTTGCACGGTCTTCCGTACAAAGCTTCATATGGAGCCATACCGATACTGGATTGGTAGCTATTATTATATGCAAACTCTACTAGATGCAAATGGTCATCCCATGATCCACCAAAATCCAATATACAAGCTCTCAAGAGATCTTCCAATATACGATTCACCCTCTCCGTCTGACCGTCGGTCTGAGGATGATATGCGGTACTGAGATGTAATCCTGACCCTAGAGCCTCTTGTAAGCTCTTCCAAAACCCACTAGTGAACAACGGGTCTCGGTCACTCACAATGCTTTTGGGTGCTCCATGAAATCTCACTACCCACTTCATATACAATTCTGCCAACTTGGCTGCCGTTCTGGTCGATTTGACTGGTATAAATCTTGCGCTCTTAGTCAAGCGATCCACAATTACCCAAATGCTATCATATCCCGATCAAGTCCTTGGTAAGCCATCGATGAAATCCATCGAGGCTTGCTCCCATTTCCATTCGGGAATTTCTAATGGTTGCAATAACCCACTAGGCTTCTTTTGCTCGGCTTTAACTAGCTGGCAATTCATGCATTTGGATATAAACTTCCCAACGTCTCTTTTCATCCCTTCCCAGTAGTAAGTCTGCTTCATGTCTCGATACATCTTATTACCACCGGGATGTATAGTCAGTTTTGAGTGATGACATTCTCTATGCACTTCATCCCTCAAACCATTCACGTTGGGCACAACTAGTCTTCCATTCTTCCGAAGCCATCCATCTCGATCAAACCCATACACATTCATCTCCTCACCGTCGATGTTCATCTCTAACTTGGAGATGATTTCCAATAGATTAGGATCGTCCCTCTGGCTGGAACTAATCCGCTCTATCAAAGTGGGTCTGATCGTCAAACTAGCTAGCATAACTGGATCCAATTCGCACTTTGGTCTGAAATCAAACCCCGCGATATACTTCAGTTGCTTCCACTCAAGAAACATAGCCCTTAAACAGGCATGTCTCCTACTCAAGGCATCGGCTACCGCATTACCTTTCCCAGGTGTGTATGCGATATCAAAATCATACGAAGCCAAGAACTCTAACCATCTCCGTTGACGGAGATTCAGATCTTTCTGGGAGAAGAGATACTTTAACGATTTATGATCGGTAAACAACTCAAATCTTTCTCCCAAGAGATAGTGTCTCCACATCTTCAGCGCAAACACAATCGCTGCTAATTCCAAATCATGGGTAGGATACTTCTTCTCATGCAGCTTTAGCTGTCGACTAGCATAAGCTACAACCCTACCTCCTTGCATCAATACAGCACCCAGTCCGGTACCACAAGCATCCGTGTATACCGTCATCTCTTCATTCTCTTTAGGAATGACTAACACTGGCGCACGCGTCAACTTTCCTTTAGACTCCTGAAGGCATCTTCACACACTCCGTCCCAGACGAAGGACTGATTCTTCTTAGTCAATTGAGTCAACGGTGCTGCTATCTTGGAGAAGTCCTGGATAAACTTACGATAATATCCAGCTAACCCCAAGAAACTTCTTACATCTGTTGCATTCTGGGGCGTAGGCCAATCCTGTACCGTAGCCACCTTCGCAGGGTCCACGGCAATACCACTCTCGGAAACAACATGACCCAAGAATCTCACTTCCCTTCTCCAAAAATGACACTTAGAGAATTTCACTTTCAATTGGTGTTTCCTCAAGACCTCCATCACTATCCTCAAGTGTCCCTTGTGTTCCTCCTTTGTCCTTGAGTAAACAAGGATATCGTCCACAAACACAAGAACAAACTTATTCAACTGATCTCTGAATACTCGATTCATAAGATCCACAAAATAGGCTGGTGCATTGGTCAACCCAAATGGCATGACCAACCACTCATAAAATCCAGACGGTGTCCTAAATGTCGTTTTCGGAACACTCTCATCTGCTACCCGAAGCTGATGAAATCCTGTCGCGAGGTCCAACTGGGAGAACACTCTTGCTCCTTCCAGTTGATCAAACAAATCATCTATCCGCGGTAGAGGATACTTATTCTTCCTCGTCACCTTATTCAACTCGCGATAGTACACACACAAACGAAGGGAACCATCTGCCTTAGTGGAAAACACAACTGGTGCTCCCCACTCGGAGACACTCCTTCTAATAAATCCCTTCTTCAAAAAATTGCTGACTTGCACCCCGAGCTCTCGCTGCTCCCTTGGTGCCATGCGACGAAGTGGCACCACTATAGGTCTGGCATCTTTCACTAAATCAATACGGAACTCAATCTCTCGGTGTGGTGGAAGCCCGGTCACCTCCTCGAAGACGTCCTGATACTGGCCAACCACGGACACATCTGACAACTCATCCTACGGGATGTCGAGGGAATTTACAAAACTAGCCATAACCCCATCACTAGGTAGACTACCAAACACTACCCTCCGCCCATCATCCGCCCTCACTGTCACCAAAAAGCCCTCACAGTCTACCACCACCCCGTATCTTTGGAGCCAATCGACTCCCAATATAATGCCATACCCAGTAAAGCCCAAAACAAAGCAATCGCATACAAACATACATCCATGACTCGATAAGACCAAATTTCTGCAAATCATACTAAGGCTAGTCGAACCACCAATCGGGTTCGCCACAACCAATGGTCTATCGACTATCTCGGGTTCCAGTCCCAACCTATCTACCAGGTCACTAGATATGAAGGAACGGGAAGCCCCAGTATCAAACAAAACTCGAACTGGTACATCATAAATAGAAAGCATACCTTGAATAACAACATTCTTTCCTTTCTCCGCCGCAGTTGGGGCATTCGACAAAGAAGGAACAGCATCAATAGCATATGCTTTCACAATCTGCTTCTCCTTAAGAGGTTGCGGACACTTATCCTTATGATGTCCCACTTGACCACAGTTGTAGCACTTCCTTTCCGCTGGCTTGGCCCGACATTCTTTAGCATAATGGCCCTTCTTACCACAGCTGAAGCACTCAACATCCTTCTTGCTCTTTTTCTGACCACCTTTAGATTGGTCCTGCTTCCTCTTATTCTGAGAGTTATTCTTGCCTCCACCACCTACTTGCGGCTTTGGCCCTTCTGCAGATGCAGCCTCAGTCTTTGACTTAGGGTAAAGACTCTCTGATCTCAAAGCTTTCCCCACAATCGATTCAAAAGTCTCATCGATGTGATTGATAAGTCTTTCCCCCAAATATCCATCCAAACCAGTAATGAACTTCTCATTCTTCTTCTCAGGAGTATCGATAAGAGATATCCCATACTTCGACAAGGTGTCGAACTCAGCAATATAGTCAGAAACTGCCCTCCCATTCTGCTTGAGTTCCAAGAACCTCTTGAACAACACTAACTTCTGGGTAGCTGGAATAAACTTCTCGCTAAAGCGAGCCTTGAACCAAACCCAAGTAACCTGATCCTCTGGAGTAGCTGTTCTAATGGCCTTCCACCAATTCATCGCCCGCCCTTGCAGCTGACGAGACGCTAGCCTTCTCTTCATCGCATCCTCAAGACCCAAGTCATCGAAGATACGATCACAGCTATCCATCCAATCTTGAACATCTGTGGCCGACTCCGTCCCGTGGAACGGCTTCCCACCATGGTTAGTGTAATCCTTGCACAACTTGGCGAAATCGACCCTAGGCGCCTGCACTACTGGGCCAGCACCAACTCCGGGATTGGGAGCTGCCACTTGCACTTCTCTAAGCATGTCTCTCATGAGGTCAGTAAACATCGCCCTCATGTCAGCAGCATTCCCATGGTTGGTCACTCTACCAGCACCTCTGGTGTCTCTACTCATCGTTCAATCTGTAAGGAGAAAACGATTAACGACCCAATAGTGGTGCTAGTGCAGTGCGACTTCATTCTTATACTATCAATAGTATATATATATAGCTTTTGAAAACCAAAGTAATCACAAATACGCACTCTCATATACGTACTATCTCTCCCTAGTGTCTTTCCCCAGGTTACCTACGCAACCTAGAGCTCTGATACCAAGTGTGACGGCCCGCCCCGCACCAACCGACATTTACTCCAAAAGTGCGCTGTGCCCATGTCCAGTTAGCACGGAACGGGTCGTCAGAAGGAAAAGGAAGAAGGAGATGAACATACAAAGAACTTGTAGAATGTCTCACAGCGCATAGAACAAAATATAATAATAACATACTTGACATAAAATAGGAGAGACAGTGCATAAGCTAAAAGCCAGAACTAAGCATCATAGCAGCGGAAATCCAAAATATATCTTATTACAACTTTTCAAATTGTCTCAAAGCAAAAGTAAGATAAAGGAGGTACACTACTAATGCCCAAGTAGCGACCACCAACGACACTGGGAGAATGTGTATATATATATCATACGTGGAAGCCTCCTGCCCGCCTCCGAATCAGTTACTCGCGCATCACCAGCTAACATGTCTCTAGTCTGCTCGTGTGAGCACCCAGAGTAATAAGAGGAGACATAAAACTCTAGGTCAGACATAAAGCCTGGTATGAGCGATAAGCAACTAAAGTGAACAATAACAGGTAGACTAAAACATACCTGAACCTGGACCTGCAACCAAAGAGTTAGCACTACATACTGTACAACACTCTAAGGTGCCATATCAAACGGTATAAAGATACGGAGGTGGGGGAGGTGTGCATGTCATAGTGATGGCAACCAACCAAACATAGCATCCATCCTCACATCTCTCACTCAGTGCGTAAAGCATACGATATTCACCACTTCGATCACCCACCCTTGCTACGATCACTTTGCCCCATGAAGTCATAAATGGCTTCACTGCACTAATAACGTAGCCACTGATCCTTTGCTATGTCCACTTGCCCCATGGATTTATTCACCCCTCTGCGCTGGCTCATAGCCTTACCAATCCTTACTATGTCCACTTGCCCCATGGAGTTATTCACCCCATCTGAGCTGGCTCATAGTCTTACCAATCCTTACTATGTCCACTTGCCTCATGGAGTTATTCACCCCATCTGCGCTGGCTCATAGTCTTACTATGCATCACCTTGCCCCTCGAGTCGTAATGACTCTACTGCACTGATAACGTAGTCTTGCTACCATCATCTTGCCCCTCGAGTCATAATGACTCTACTGCACTGATAAGTAGCCCATCATTCATTTTTAGTGGTGAATCGAAGTTATGAACGTCGACAACTCCTTAGCACACGTCCCGCAGCGAAGGCCAACCTTGAAGTGAACTCATCGGTTCCCAACTAGATCCGGAGCTCTAACTTCCCATATTGGACTACCTTTGCATCTCGGGTTATTGGCCAATACTGGGTCGGGTCGGGTTCTTCCTCAAGCCATCGGTTTGGGTCGGGTCTTCTTCTTCTGGTACGGTTCGGGTCGAGTGGTTCTCCTCGGGTCGGGTCGGGTGTCTCACTTCGGGTCGGGTGCCATCTCTCCTCCATTTCGTGCTTCCGCTCCGATCCGCCTCCTCATTTTTCACATGCTCCGATCCGATCCGCCCTCCTCTATCCGCTCAGGTCCCTCCTCCTTAATCCGATCCGATCCCAGTTCAGTTAGCGTGGCCTTCCTTTTCGCCAATTTTCTCAAGTGTCAGGTTCCGATCCGATCGAATCCCTTGCCCAGTTCAACATATCCGATCCGAGCCCCATATCCGATCCGATCCGAAACCTGCACTGCTTTCTGAAATTGTTCCAGCAAGTGTTTACGCCATTTGACGACGTTTTCGATCATTCTAACTATTGAAATCAATCACAAAGCATTTCATACAGTCAAAGCAACATGCATAATCAACCACAAACATCAAAACATCAATATGATAGGTTAAAATGGATCAAACATAACCCAAAATCCCATATTTCCCCTTAAGCATGTTTAGGTGAAACTAATGATAGGATTAGCAAAACTTAACCAAATTAACCCAAATTCATATCAGAGGTCTAAAACATCATTTAGAAATTTATGAACATTTTTCCCGAATTTGTTAGTGTATAAATTCGCTAATTAACACTAATTACCCTTAATTAGCCATAATTAGTGCAAAACTATGCAAATCACTCACCTTAGCCACAAATAAACTAAGATCTGAAATAAATCTCTGATTTGATGCAAATCCCAATACTAAACAGCAGCTCCAATGTTGATTTGGTGTAGATCTCCCTTGATTAGATGTTGCTAAGCTTAATCCTTGACCAAAAGATGATTTGGAGGTGATTTAGAGGTTGGAGGCCATTTTTAGGGTTCCTTGGTGATAAGTGGAGGCTAGAAAACTGAAATGGAATGATTCTCCATCTCATTTCAGCCTTCCCATAACCCCAATCCCGAAATGGGTTATGGGCCTACTCACTAATCATCCGATTTTGCCCGGTTAAACAGTTTTTCACCCTCCAAACCTTATTTCAGCCATATCTCCCAAACGGTAAGTCCGTTTGGCTATTATGACCACTCTACGGAAAGGTAAACCATCAGACGAATCCAATGGAAGTGGTTTCAGGTCAAAATTCCTTTCCAATCAAAAGTTATGGCCAAAACAGTACCAACTAAGGGCAAAATGGTCATTTAAAAATCGACAAAAATCATGAACATGGGAAATGACTCTAATAGATGTTTCCTAAAGTTACATGACCATACGACTTCACATGGGAAAGAAATAAATATTCTACGATCCTATGATGTGTAGAATACGGGTCGTTACAGTTAGAGTCTCTCAAGCAGTTCTCAAAGTGCCAAACCCAACTACTTCGCACCTAATGAAAAATCCGGAAAATCTATGATGATCTTATGAAATGAAGTGATCGACAAGGAACAATCAAGTTTTCCTAAGCTTGCCAAAAGTCCGAAGTCATCTCGTATCATCTCCCAATATGGGATACGAAATTTCGTATCCTTTGAGGGGTATGAAATACATAATTCGTATCCCAGGAGGGATACAAAATCCGTATTTTCATATCCCAAGAGGGATATGAAAATTCCAAGTTTGCCGAGGTTTCATCGTGTGATCCGCCTGATGCACACACATATTTTTCTGATCAACACAATGTGCGCAACTGATTTCGATGTAACCTGATCATAGCCAAGCCTGGTTTGGCTGTTTGATTTTCCATGTGGTCAACCCGTTGTGCTCAAGGATTTTGAGCTAATCTAGACGTGTTGATCATGTATTTTTCACCATGACAAATTTCAAATCCAAATTGATGTGAACTTGAGTTTTTTGGTGATCACCCCGTGTTGATCACACATTTTGGGATGATCCGAGCCTGCGCATGTGTTTCCTTGTTTGCTTACCAAATCCAACCTGATCTGAATTATCACCGAATCGGGAACATCGAATCGAGATTTAACAATATTCCCAACCTTTTTCAAGAACTTTGCAACATTCACCAAATCTCTTTGCGCTTCCATGAGTCCGTACTCGATTCCCGAGTACTTAGAGAGCGATGAACCTGTCGCGTTATGCTTTGCTGAAAAGAGGGTCAACACTTACTAATAAGCATACCTCTTTCACTAAGAACCTCTTTAGTAAGTAAAGCTTTGTGAAGAACTTTCCAAAGCATCATGTTTTCTTTAGCATTGTTATCCTTACACCAAATTCTCCTGCACCATCTACTATCCTGTAACTCCTTATGCCAGCCAAAAAATAATAAATTTCCTGGATATTGAAACTTTTTATTTTACTGTGCTAGTGGATCTGTTCACCTTCCTCTTCTTCCATTATAATCTCATTCTCAAGCTTCCAAAGCTTAATAATGTGCTGGTTAGAGGAGCTTGATAGAGTGACTACATTATTATGAATATGTTCACATACTTTAGCATTCCCACTTATGCCAATTTGATCAATCATAAAATGAGACAAATTACACCTAAGAATCAGCCCTTCTGAATTTGTGGGTTATCCCAAAAATTTATAATAGAATTGACATTGATTTTGTACTGAACATCAGGCAGAATTCTTGGTCTTAATCTGAAAATGATACAACTATTTATGCATGCAATTATTGATACATACCAATTCCCACCAATGATGCTAAAAGGACTTAGATCCACCGCGGTATAAAGTATGATTTTTATTCCTATTTTCCCGGGTTCTACTATGGAATCTCCTATAAATTTAAATATACGATTAACTTAATTGATATACGAAACTGAAACAAACCAGAAATTAAAAACTAGTTCATATAACTTATCATTGCCCCAAGAGTCACCCACTGAACAAAATGCACCCATACCTTATCGATCATCCAGTTTGTCTTCTTTCCCATGATTTTGGCTTTAAAAATGGTGTTTCTATAGTGTTTTCACATTCTCTTATTTTAGTGGTTAACAAAGACATCCATAACTTGGGACAAAACATGAACAACAGGCTATGTATTGAAAATAATAATTTATCTTACTCATATTATATTAATTTTCATATGAAATATACAGTTGTACTTACTAACACTTCGGCGAGGATGACATTTTTGACTTAAGCAGGGATCTCTTCCCAGTGAGCTTAACGGCCTGTCGTTCTAATGACACACGCCTTCCTAGAAATAAATAAAAATAAAATCTGCAGGCTCGATCTTGAAGCCTATACAAAAAAATATGATGCAGGATTTTAACAGATCTTAAATAACAAACATTTAATAGATTATATACTTTGCACTCTTTGGCATGAGCTCTATGACCGGACGTAAATCCGCTGTCGAGCCATTAGCATCTACAGAAGAAGAGTGGGTGGATTATCGCCTAGGCATATCTCACACAAACATATCATCTCATATAATGATAACAATACACACACACACACATATATATAAATATATATATATATATATATATATTTAATGACCTTGATTTTTTACCATTTAATTTGTTTTAAATGTTGTATTAGAAGTATAAATGGAAACTTATATTGAATTTATTAATTAAAACAACGTTTAAATGTATAATTTATAATTAAATTTAAAACGAGCTCGTAACTTCGCGGTAGTTCGTAGTTTAATTTTTTGAACTTCAATTGGATATGCATAATACAATATAGGTCAGATTTCTTTAAACAAAAAACGTTCGGATTTATTTGGTTATATTTTTCTAATGAAAGTGAAAAATCAAGATTTCATCTTGTAGATTGTGAATTATGTCCAAATCAAATTTTCAAATATTCGCTATGGAATCGTTTATATATTATAATGATTTGTTATATAAATAAATCGAAATTTAAGTAATTCGGACGTTGTTTTAATTTGAAATATCGAGTTTAAAATCCTGATATATTTATTTTGGAGCTACATGATGTCCTTTTCGGATATATACGGTAATAATAATTTATTATTATTAAATGGAATTGTTTTTGAATTTATTTATATATTAATCGATTTATTTAAGCCTTGAAAATATATTTTTTGCAAATGACATCCGTTTCCGATGAAATTAGTTTCATTGGATCCGTAGTGTTAAATAATTGTATGAAAATTAATTTCGTGGCGATTCGATGTCGTAAGTGATAGAAGAAGCTATAAACATGCAGGTAGTTTGTATATCAATTAACTAAATGAATTTAATTGGATTTAAAAGGAATTTCTGTGTAACTTTATATAACGATCGAATTAAGAAGCGAAACCAGTTTCGTTGAATTCATATTGACATTTAGAGTTAGGATATATATATATATATATATATATATATATATATATATATATATATATATATATATATATATATATATATATCGTTTGCCATTTTTGAAAGCTAGATAATTTAGTGTTCAAGATAGCGTTGTCTAACTTATAAATTATTATTGTTTGGATGTACAAATTTAAAACGATTAGAAATAATTTATTGCATGAATTCAAATTAAATCTCGAAACCTGTTTCAACATGTTTAAAATAATGATTAAATCTAGAAACATCAGTCATAATGTTTTTCTTTAAATCCGAAACAGTAAGATATTTCATATAAAATGATCGTTGCTTTCAGAACGTCACAGTATAAAAATTTAGGCTTGTACCAAGGTCCTTGTCATATCTCAAAGCACAATCTTGGTCAGAAGAAAAATAATGTCTCGAATCTTTATTCAAGTACTAGACATACTTAAAATGTATACACATACATAAAACCATCCCGTACATATCTTTCCCATTCAGACAAAGCACGTGGTCGTACAAGCTTATCCTATCAAAATAAATCACGACCTGTGTTTCTTTCTTTTTACCGGACATGCAATAGGACACGTGATTTTATTTTCAAACATTTCGGGTTTACCTTTGGCCTTTGTTCACACTATAATCCCTTTCCTTCATTCATTATAAAAGCAATAGTAACGATTTCCATCATCCATTATTTCATACGAAAGCCGCCTCCACCGACTGTAAAAAAAGGGCCACTTTAGAAATCAAAATCAATTCGATTTCTTGATTTAAAAAAATTTAAAATTTATTTCTTTGGATTTAGATCTTATGCTCTTTGATTCTCTGTCAATTTCATTGTGTGCGATCGACATTTGTGGGCTCAGTTTCGACAGCTAACCCTAGGGCTCGTCTATTGTGGAGAGCTAGGGGCTGATTTGATAAATGGATCCTGAATTCATATTTCTGGTTGGATTTATACTGGCGTGAAATACTGGGGGAGGACGGGCGTGAATTTGGTTCGCTATTTTCTGTAGCATGTAGAAGATGGACATGAGGACGGGATTTCATTGGCGAACTCGAGCTAATGGCATAAGGGGATGGAGATGGGGATGATTAGGAGATGGGCGGTTATGTTTTTTATTTGAGTTGATGGTGAAGGAAGTGGAGTGTTTGAGATGTCTGAGTGGTGTATGAGCAATTTTGATTGTTGTATTAGCGATGTAGGACGTGGGTGGATGCCTGGGAAGAGGAAGGATTAACAAAATTGTTAAGTGTTAAATCGATGTTAGGAAAAGGAAATTTGAGTCAAGGTTGGTGTAGAGCGGAATACCGTTTCGATGGGGTAGAAAAGAAAAATGTGGGGATGAAAGTAGTAGGCACAGTTGTAAAAGGGCTCGCGGTGCAAGGCAGTTTTTGACGAAGTGGCCGTGGACCCTCCTACCATCATCCGAAAAGCAAGGAACGATGTGTTCCTTGCATTTAGTGGTAAACCTTTCTGGAGAGCCTTGAGCTCCCGCTTGAGGTGGTGGGCGACGACCTTTGATGTAGCATCGATATCGGCCACTCCCAAAGCAGGTATTGGTTGATTTTTGATTAATTGATTTAGGCTGGCTTTTTTATGTCACTTCCTGCTTACCACTTTCCCACTCACCCCCTGGATCTTATGTCGTTTTCTAGTTGTGTAGATATTGTAGCACAGATTTTCAGATTGGTCAATCGGGAGTTGGTGGTGCTTTCTATTCTCCATCCCACATACGATTTGCTGGAGCGGGAGTAGCTGGAGTTATTTGAGGATCATGAGATTTGATGGTTCTCAGTCATCGGATGCCTCACTGGTTTTCTTAGAGCATTAGGACCTAGCAGACTCAGAGCATCAGGCCAGTTAGTGTGGACTTGGGTTTACTTGGATGGCTCGATAGCTGCTATTGCTTTATGTTCGTCTTATGTGCAGATAGGGGTTTAAGCGTTGCTTCCGCCTCGTCTACTGAGGCCTCTCTGGCCTTATTTGTTGATGTGCTAGCTTTTGGTTTTCTCATGTCTGCTGTTTTTTAGTTGTTATTGTTTCTGTATGCTTTGTGACCTTGTATGCACGATTTCTGCATTTTGTAGAAACCGTTTTTGTGAGCCGTTGGAGAATGGCAAGATTCTTCCCTCTTATTGTTATGCTATATATTTTATTTAAAAAAAACAGTAGTAAAACGGATTTTGGAGGAGTGGTTATTAATTGGGTGTTAATGTGATTAAGGAGAGTTACAGTTGTTAAATAATAATAATGACAATGGAAACTATGGTGACGGGGTGATGGGATTTCACGCAATAACAGTGAAGGAAAAGGAAGCAGAAGTTTTGAAAATAGCAGGTGGAGCTGTGATTCAATCTGGAAGAAGTATAAGCCGTGTTTTAGACGTGCTTAATTATTTGCTAATGATGGTACTAAAACTAGTGACACAATTAGCCTAACATTATTCTATTTAAAATGATTAAAAATATTGTAACGTGAATATTTATCTCATTTGTTAATAGATCATATTGACTGACAATGTCAACCCGGCCAGTCGGTCGATAAAGTATCAAAACTAATTTGCGAGTTCGATGCATTACAAGGAAGGAAGAAGTAATTAAAAGGGTAACGATGGGATTAAGGTTTAATTTAATTTTTATTAATTCACTAATGATGTTTAATTCAATTTATAACTTGTGAGAATTATATATCATTCATTCGTGAGCAGAACTGAACGCGACGGGAGCCGTTGGAACATTCACAACGAAATATATGGTATGGAACTATTTCTGTTAAGAACAAAGCTACTGGAAATTCACGATAAAATCAAACGCCTGTATGATTTTAAAACAAAACAAAAAAAAAATCGTCAACTATGAAACTAGGTGAGTAAACTCACTAACTCTGGCTCATTTATATTTATATATAAACGAGTTTTAAATTTATATATAGTAACTTTATACTGTGTGATGATTGTTTGGATGAATGGTTGATAAATTGGTTGGAAGGATTTATTAGTTATATATATATATATATATATATATATATATATATATATATATATATATAATCATTGGTTGAATATTGATTCTATTTACCATGATGTCTCATATTGAAATGAAATTAACTTTATTTACATTGATTAACATCTGTGGATGCAGGGAAACAGGTTGGAGGGATCCAAGTGGATTCCTCAACATTTGTGTTACTTTATTTCATTGCTTGTGATATATGATGTGATATATAATATGTGATTGATTACGATGTGTTTGGATAACACTGACCCTAGAATTCTGGTATTTAAATACCGTAAAATATTTTTGAATGTAGAAAAGAAAATTGAGATTTAAAAAGAAATTTAATTTTGAATGGAATTGAAAAGAAGATCTTGTTTAAATAGATAAAACAAGAAGTTGATTTTAAACGACGTTTATAAATTTAGTAAAAATATTTATCTTTGGATAAATTGAAATAGAAATTCAAGTTTGAATTTATATAAAAAAGTGGAAATCGGTTTTTAAATCGATAATTGTAATTGGATTTGAATTTAGCGATTTTAAAGGAAATTATAACGAGATATAAATTGGAAGGAATAAAAATAAGATTACCTGAATAATTTCACCATTGGAAGTTAACAAATGAAATCTAGATTTGAGGTCTTATTTACCTATGTAAAATTAAACGAACTTGATTGTGTAAAAGAAATTTTTTCACGTTCGAAGTGAATAATGGGATATTTTGCAAATGAAATATCTATAAAAGAATTTAGGTTGGATTTTGAATTCAAATCGAAATTTGGATGGGAATCAGAAATGGGGAATCAGTTTTCAAAAGAAGTCGATGGATTTTATTATGAGGTTCTGAAAATTTATCGAATATAGAATATTCGAAAGAGAGTTATTTATTGAAATTCGGTTCTATCGAATTCAGGAAAGTACTTTTTATTTTTCAGTTTAATCAAAAATTAATTATTTAATTATTTGTTCAATTAAAATAACATTTTAAATTAAATTATTTCGAAAGCAAGAATCATAGCGCTATCGTTATAATCAACGTTTTCCGTAAAACCAGTAAATTATTAAATTGAATCCGAGAGTCACATAAGCGATGGTTTATTATTAAATTGAATCCGAGAGTCACATAAGCGATGATTTATTTGAAGTTGTGAGCTTTGACTATTTCGAAGTTGAGATTGTTGTTCAGTTTAGGTCTGAGAGGTAATTATACCCCAACTCGATTGACTTCATGATTGATTGAGGAATGGTTAAGTCCGGCAGCGAAGATTGGTTAGTTTTACAGTTAGTTAATGAATAATTAATGAATTAAGTTATGATAATGATGTTTTTATAACATCAACTTAATCCAATAAAAGGATTTTTGGAAACGTTTTCCAAATAAATCAGAGATATTTTCTAAGCATAGAAAATGAAATGAATTGGTGAATGTGGAATTAAGAAATGGAATATGGAAATGTTTCCGATATTAATAACGTATGTTTTCCGAATATAGAAAATTAGGATTCGCGAATATATGAAAATGTAAAATGTATTCCAAATTGTGACAAGTGATATTTTCTGGAATATATAAAATAAAGAGTTTATAATATTGGAAATGTTCCCCAATAATCGGGAAAGACTAACGAATTTTAAGAAATTGTCTAGAAAGATAAGAGAAGTAGGGAAATTAAGAAATTAATTTAAAAAGGGCGTAGTGTTGTTTGATGGTTGATTGGTAGAATTTCCATTTGGAAATAGGATCGCTTGTTGTATGGATGTTTTGCTTTGATAGTTAAATAACCAACTATCAAGGTTTTATTTTATTTTATAATCCTGTTGTCAATACGGAGAGACCGAGATCAGGTTTATTATCTGAAAACCTCTTTGTATTGGCATAAGCATTACAAATTTACTTATGCTGAAGATGATTGAAGACAGAGTAAAGTGCAAGGGCTGTTCTGTTAACCCTAGGCAGAAATTGCCCAAGATGGATTAAAAGAACAGTGCCTTCGTTTGTCCAGTCACATGACAACTTGTATGGATGGATGTCTGACAGAGTATTTCTAGATGATCACGTATGCTGATTTCTTCAAATATACCAAGTATGGTGGAGAGGAATTTGTTCTCTTAGCTTAACACCCAGAGTGTATTTGTGGACATCAATTAGTGATTTGACGGATCTGACGAGATGGGATTCAAAGTAAATGATGGTAAGATGTTCTAAAAAGACAATCGTTACGTCAAGCCTCATCAATAGGAAATGACAGAAATCGGGCAGGAAACATGGTCAAGTGGATCATTCCCATTAGGGGTATTATTATCCGATCTAGATAAATTTTACATGCTTCTTATTCTATTCGTTGCTGTGTGGTTTTGGCAACGGTTATTGATCACAACCATTGGTGATAATATGCTCGGTACATTTAGGTTAAATGAGTGACCAGTCAAGTGTGGTCAGGTTGCAAGATGTTCTTGTTGAACCCAATGTATTCTTCTCTAGAGATACACTATTGGAAGGTGGTCCCATACCTTGTCATAATTGGAAATCCATTCTCCAATAAGCGCCCTGCGGTTTTTGATTTTATATTATATATGGAGCATGAGATACAAGCGTTTCGCTAGATTGCAATTTATTTGATTTAAACACTATTATAATAACAGAAGAGTTTGATACAAAGAAAATTTTAGGTCATCGTAAGGTAAAAACCATCCGTGTTTATGTGTGGATCGGTCTTACGATTAACATTTCTTTTGAAAGAATTTTTGAAAGTTAAAAAAATGGTGGGAGTTTACTCACACCAGTCCCATGATTGATATGACGACCCGCACCTCCTGGCTGGCGTGAACCGAACAAGAAGATTGATTTCTTTGAGAACACGACTCATAAAAACGCAGAACAACATAACTTTTCATTGCTATTACAATAATTTACAACAGAGTACAATAATATCAAAGTACGGATAAATATTACACGGCGGAAAAATACAATTATCAGAGAATAATTACATAGCAGTTGAAATACATCAACTAACACAACTGAAAGAAATACACAGATACAAAGCTTTCCGAATATAGCTCCATCTGTAAACCAGGATCATGTTAAATAGAAATCGGCAAAACCCAAAACTACTAGTTGCCCGTATGGAAAATATAGGCACCCAGAGTTTAGGTCGAAACAATAAAATCCAGGTCGGTCATGGGATTAGTATGAGAACTAAAACAGTTGTTAAAACTTATTTCAAAATAGGGTAAATCATGGGACCATGCCGTATGACACGGAACGGGTTTACTCTACATGAATATTAGTTTAAAATAAAAACAACGCAATGCTTTTTGGAAAATGAAGCTACTATAAGACTCAGTTCTCATCACACAATGCAACACAAAACAGAAGATAGAGTTTTACATTATAATAGCCAAACATGCTTGATGCGTTTAAAACAAATAATTTTATATTACTATAAGTTCATAGTATATAAATAACTTCGAATATAAATGTATTCATAGACCGTATAGCTCCCCATCCTACTATGTCTCTATATAGGTTTACAACTAAAATCGAAAAGTCGCATACTGGAAATTGGATTTCCATCATGAACCAAGGCTGGGGATCTTCCTTATCCGATTCATAGCACCTCTAGCAAGTGTCTAGGACACGTACTCATGCGCGCCTCTAGGATCAGGCAGGGCCGGTCCACTCTTACTTTGTGGATTAGTTATTCTTGAACAATACATTTTCCAGTCCTATCAGACCTACTATCTGGTTAGTATGTTGACCATCTTGGCCTTGTGCGGCCACATCCGAGGTACCTCGCTATCCATCATCCACATAAGTAAAATGTCTGGGCTCTACACCATGACACCACTCCTAACTAGAAAGAAACATATGTCCTAGGGTTGCACATAACCCATATCCAACCCAACCCACCAATCCGACCCAACCCACATAAACCCAACCCAATCCATCCTAGTTCGAGTCAGATATGGGTTACAATTTGTAACCCATACTATATACGGGTTGGGTTTGATATTTTGTTCAACCCAACCTTACTTTAACCCAATCCAACCATATATTGAAAAACTAATTTAATATCCATCCACTTAAAATTAGAATAGTATAATCCTAGAATAATGTTTATGTATTCTATAGTAAATATATAGAAAAACATATTTCATGTCAATCCAAACTTGATAAAATTCGACAAATATATTTTAAAAAGCATTTTAATGTATATTAAAATGAAATACTTGTTCTATTATGTTGTAAATTAATTTCATATGATGTATTTTACAATGAAATTTTAATAAAATGTGTCTCATAATGAATTAGTTATTTTAAATGCATTATGCTAGCTAAAATCTGATATATTATGCTGAATATTTCAAATTTTTTTAAATCCCTTATATTCTCACTTTTTATTTTAGTCAAGCAACCCAACCCAACCCTACTAAACCCGACCCAACCCATACTTCAACCCAACCCATAACCAACCTCATATAGGGTCGGATACGGGTTGAACTACCTTAAACCCATACCTATGCGGGTCGGATGAAGTATTTGGTCCAACCCGACCCAACCTATACTTTGTGCAACCCTAATATGTCCTCCCTGCAGTCCTTCATCCCATTTTTGGTTCATACCGGGGTGTGAAGCTCGCGAATTAACGCTATACACAAAGTTATGCTATATTAAAGCCATGCTTTGATCATCATCCACAAGGCCCTGTTTTTCAAAAAAATCCTTGATCATTGCACCTCAGCATGCCATATTGTCAATCCATATCTACCATTGATTTCTGCCAATATATAACCTCTAAGCTCGTACATCTTAGAGAAGAGGGTTAAGCAAGAGAATAAATTCTCTGCCACCAAACAGATATATATTTAGAAGAGATCAACGAATATAGCACACAATACAATGTCAGACATAAAATTCATTTACAAGTCCGTTCTGGGTCTGAACGAAACTGAAGGCACGTTATTCCTCCTCCCATATGTCCAATACAGGAGAGAGGCCCTCGCATATCCACTCAATCTCCAAGTACGTCTGGACGGTCACCACTTATTACCTTGTCTTGGGTGTACAACACAATCAAGACATCGGTAATCATCCCAATGATGTGAATATCTCTGGTCTTCAACCACTGACTTCAAATCTTCGACTTTTAGTCGTCGTATCAGTTATTCAGAATGGGTTAAACCCGGTCTTTTCGAATAACTCGCGTATCTTATAATCAAGTGCTATAAAAACACATCATACGCCTCATTCCAATCCAGAATATTCTTTTATTCAAATATTCTTGGAAATCATTTCGAAAGATTTATAAAATATTTTCAAAACTTAAACCAAATTAAGGTTTATCAACTAGTCGGGATTAAGGAGCCTTACTGAAGTAATCATTCATTTTATTATCCCAATCTCA
This sequence comes from Allium sativum, assembly GCA_030737875.1. NCBI lineage: Eukaryota > Viridiplantae > Streptophyta > Magnoliopsida > Asparagales > Amaryllidaceae > Allium > Allium sativum. The sequence goes on along the minus strand of CM060924.1, from coordinate 231,535,151 downwards.
ACTTATTCATCCCATGGAGCAAAATTGGTAGTACTCCATATCTGGCACCCATTTTGTTATCGGTAAATTTAATTACCATTAAACGTTCAAATCTAATTAAAGATTTAACTATTGCACGAAGTAGAACTGGTGGCACTCCATTCTCCAACATTTCTTGAATTCGGTAAATTTAATAACCTTATTCACATTTCATTCTAATTAAAGATTCATTATAACTTCACTTAGTTTTAAACTCAGAAATCATTACTTAATGATTATTCAATCTTAGGAAATTAATCCTATCTTAACTGGGTTAAGAACAAATGTCATTTAAAACACAGTTCATGATATACCCAAAATTATCTTCCGTGAAAATGGAATCTTCACGGAAATCATAACAGTATATAATTAATATAAATTTCTGTATCAGACTAATACTATAAGTGGAATAATGCCAAGCCTTTTAAATTCCATAAATATCAATGGTCTTCCTTCACGTAGCTCATCTCGATTATCATTAAATCAAATTCCACTCAATTCCAATTTAATTTATTAAACTGGAAAACTTCACTTTGGAAAAAAATTCCTTTAATTCTTAATTAAAAAGACTTACAAATTCCAAACCATAACTTCACCGTTAATTGGGTTAAAGAACGAACGTTATTTAAAACATCGCTCACGATAAACCCAAAATTCAATTCCATTTAATTCCAATTATATTTATTAATTGGAAAACTTCACTTTTAGCTAGGTTAAGAACAATGTTATTAAAGATACCATTCACAACAAACCCAAAATTCAAGTTGATGTTAAAATACAAGGCTCTGAATAGAAATCATATCAGCTTATATTCAATATCAAATTCTGAAACCAACAGATATCGTATTAGGAATAACGATATCTAAATCTTCCAAATTCCTCAATGATATCAATATAATCATGAATACAATATCGAAATATTCCTAAGATTATTTCCATTCAAATCCTTTCTAATTCATGTGTTGGAATCTGGTTATATTAAAACCATATAATTCCTTTCAGTTTTCTAATCAAGTTGATAAGAAATTTTTTCAGATAAAATTATCTTTTATCTTTACAAAGTGGAATATTTAATCCAAAAATCTTTCCAAATCATTTATTATGATTTAATATAATTTTTCTCTATTTTTAATCATTTTTAAAAAATAGGCCTTTTCGTGTCCATCCAAAATCGGACATCAAAACCATATTTTGATTCTTCACTGAATATTATATTAAAATATTCTTTATTTCGGAATCGGAATGTGACTCAATCAATTACCATATAACTTTATTTATATGGATTTCATACATCGCATGTATTCAACAATAGCTATAAACAACTGTTAAGCATCAAATTCACAACCGGAGTGCACTTACATCCATATAAGCCTTATATATATAACGCTTATAATGGTCTGTCAATCAATCAATTAACAGTCAATTGTATATGCTTGGGATTAATGTAAATCAAATATCATCCCAATACCCGTGTGAGGTTTTCAACCAACAAATATTTATATACTTGGGCGATGTGTGAAATTATCGTCCCAATACCCGTGTGGGGTTTACATCACAATCCTTGTGAACTTATCTATTATTTGGGAGACGGGTAGGTAAATTGTCATCCCAAAATAATTCATAATATAAATATTTTATTTATCAACACTTATAATCATCGTTTACTAACGGTAACATTAAAACTGTAAACATCCATCAATCACCAAACAAATATTTCAATCACCCGCAATCAATATATATTCGGTCACAGATATAATAACTGTAAAAATGGTTTGAGTGAGAGAGTTCTCACCCAATAGCTAAACCAAACTCTACGACACTTCTTATGTAGGATTTTCTCATCGTGCACTCACCGTTTTTACTCTCCGCAACCCGAATTCACCTTTCTGGCTCTACAATTTGCATACGACCTCCAATCTTCCCCAAACATGGTCAACATGGAAACGCCATTCCAGACAACTTTTCGCTAGGTCGCTTTCTCCCGAAAACACTCGGATTCGCAAGAAGTCGTCGAAAACAGCTCCAGGCCAGCGAATTTCAGTCACATTTTTAGAGCCGCTCCAAACTCCGAAATTCGACTTTGATATGTGCATTTCACAGAGAAAAACGAGAACTACAACTTTCGTTTATAGGGCATTGGCCAGAAATGCACGGATTGGAAGTTATTAAGCAAAGAAGGGATATGGGTGTTCTTGCAAATGGGATTTTTGGAAAAGAGAGGTTTTTTGGCCAAGGTGGGGCCCATGACCGAAGGAGGGGCTGCTGCAGGCGTTCAACGGTGCAGGTTGGAGGGGAGGGTGTTGCGGCGGTGGTGGGGCTCGGGGAGGAGCTATGGTGGTGGAATTGGTGATTTTAGGGGTTTAGAGTTTGGAAAAGAGGAGGAGGAGGGGTGGCGCCAGAGGAGGAGGAGCGGTAGTGGGTGGTCGGCGACAGCAGGGAGGAGGAGTGGTAGCAACATGGGGGAGAGGCCATTAAAAAGAAAAGAGGGAGAGAGGAGGAAGTGAGAAAAGTGAAGAGGGAAAGGAGAAAAAGAATATAAGTAAGGGATTTCGTCTCCTTTCCTCTCTGATTTCCCAACTGCAAACGATCTTTGTTTTCCTTGAAATTTCATCACATAATAGTATACGGAATTACGATCCAACGAATCAAGTTTCGTCGAATTCCGAGTTTATTTGACCTTACGTTCAATTCCTCAATTATGCTCAAATTAGCTTCAAAAATGCGATTTTAGCATACATTTTCTTCATGCACGCCCACACTCTAACTCCAAAAATTATGAAATTTTGGATTCTAACATTATTTGACGATAAGAATCCAAAAAAAAAAAGTATCGTCGAATTCTTAGATCGTCTCAATAACAATCCTTTGTAAACTGATAGTCAAACTTTACCCAAACGGGTTTGCTTCTCAAGGCCACATACTAACTCCGTTTTGTGCGAAATTTAAAATCTAGCCATGATTTATTATTCCGAACCCAATAAAATTGGCCTCGTCAAATTCTGAGCTCGCTTGCAAAATTTCACCTTTTAAGAGATATGCGATGATTTTAAAAATCGAATTTTCAAAATTTTCATAAACAAGGCTTATAAGTCAATTTAATAATTTTAATGAGTTTGGTTTAAGTCAAATAAAATATAAAAACTAATTTTAAAATTATTCTCAAAATTTATTTAGCAAAAGTAACCAATTTATATTTCCATATTCCTTAAAGTAGCTTAAATCAAATATTTAAATTGGTTCTGAAATTCCGGGTTGTTACAATTGACCCAAAGTTTATTTCGTTCTGTTTTACCCTAAACTCTTGGGTACCAAAATTTGTACGGGCAGTCAAGTAGTTAGGATTTTTCAGATATACTTGGAGCAGCTTGGAGCAGAAGACTTTAGTATTACATAGCCACAATTTATATTCCGCTGCGATTGTTTTGTGTTGTACTCTGATAATGGTATGTATATATACAAACATATTGTATTTCAAAGTTATGTTAGTGTTCTTCATTTTTCTTCTATTCTAACTTTTCTTTCTATTACTCACCCTCTAACTACTTTTTATTAATGATCCGCTAATTTCTGATGTTGGATTAGTCGAAATGGTGTTTTGTGTCAATGATCAGGATTGGGAATTGGTCGGTTCATTACAGCGGTATCAGAGCTGAAGGTTAAGTAATAACCTTGGCTATTTGGATTGACTCAATAAATATGGGGTTAGTAATACCCAAGATTCAGTTTGAGTGTTTATATATGAGCGCGTGTTTGTAGATTTGAGATAAAATTGTTTTATATTATGTTGGTTGGTTTGTTGAGTGGTTTATGAATTCTGGTCGATACAGGATTTACAGCTGTATCGATAGGTGTTTCTAAACTTTCGAACAAAGCAATTCGATACAATATTGTTTTAAAATGGGTAGATGAAATAATTTGCCTAAAAATTTATTTTGATATAAAAGGAATAATTTCTGAATTATTATGGTATAGGAGTGTGTTGATTGTTACTACAATCAAATGGAATTATAAAATATTAAAATGGTTGTATATTACCAAATATAATTTGTATATGGGTAATGTGAATAAATGAGATGAATTAAAATTGAGTTCAAACCAGAATTTGAGAATTTAAATTCCGGATGTTTAGAAATATTTTCTAAAGTATTTTTAAAAGTGATATAATATTACTTTTGAGGATTTCTGGATAAAAAATGATTTTAAATGTGTTTTGAAAGTGATTAAGCATTGAAACTTCAGTGACAAGAAAATTATTCTGACAACGGATCGCGACATTATCATTATTCATTTTCAAGTTTCTAAGTGATGGATTGCTACCATAATAATTCGTAAATGGATATTTTGTTTGAGAAGAACAAGTGTTTTTAAAATTCAAATGTTTGAGTTGCAAATGGTTATAAATATATGCATATATTTATATTATTTTAAAGGAATTAGAAATGAAAGCCGGGAATTTGAATTCTGAAATTAAATTAAACTTGTGCTAGTTAAATGGGTTGGAATGGTAAAAGTGAACCAGATGGATTAAAATTTAACTTAAATAAGTTGAATAGAATTGTTTTGGATGGGGAATTAGATTGGGTAGTTCATAAATTGAAGGTGAATAAATTGTTCTGTAGTTAATTTGGATGGGTGTGAAAGTGTGTGTGTTTATTATGAATTGGATGTGAAAATATAGATTAAAAATCATTCAAAACAAAATGGAATGTGGTTATGAAGGTTGATTTAATCTAATTATTGAAACTTACCTATTGAATTGAATAAGTATAGGGGCATGGAACCATTTGCTTGATCTTGGCTGTGTAAACAAGATACGAATTATGCGAATTCGATTAATAATGCTTATACAAGTTACGCCTACGCAGAATTACAAAAATTTGGTTTTGAATATTTTTTTCCATTCGTGCGTGAAGATGTGTATAAATTTGTTGATCCTGCGATATCGCAGAAGTCCCTCCGTGTAGGGGAGACACTAACGAATTTTTTCGAAAATTTAAGGAGTTAGAAAATTTTCAAGATTTTTGTTAACAGAAATAAATTGGTATTTGGATTGAAACCAATTGGATCAGTTGGAATTAAATGTTTAGAAATAAAATAGAAGATTTCAAGTTAACAGGTTGAAGCATTTTTCCTACCTTAGCAATTAGGGGACAAAATTCTTTTAAAGGGAGGAATGTAATGGCCCAGTTTTTTAACCATTTAATTTTGAAAATTTAGTTTGTTTTAAATGTTGTAATAAAAGTATAAATGGAAACTTATATCGAATTTATTAATTAAAATGACTTGAAAGTATAATTTATAATTAAATTTAAAACGAGCTCGTAATCTCGCTGTAGTTCGTAATTTAACGTTTTGAACTTCAATAGGTTATACAAAATCCAATATGAGTCGGATCTCTTTGAAACAAGAAACATTTGGATCTATTTGGTTATATGTTTCTAATGAAAGTGAAAAATCGAGATTTCATCTTGTGGATTGTGAATTATGTCCAATTCAAATTTTAAAAGGGACGCTATGGAATCGTTTATGTATTATAACGATATATTATTTGAATAAATCAGATTTTAAGCAATTCGAACATCGTTTTAATTTGAAATATCGAGTTTAAAATCCTGACATTTTTATTTAAGAGCTACATGATGTTCTACTCAGATATATATGATAATCATTTTTTATTATCAAATGGAATTGTTTTTGAATTTATTTATATTTTAATCAATCTTTTAAGGTTTGAAAATAGTTTTTTTGCGAACAACCTCCGTTTCCGATGAAATTAGTTTCATTGGATCCGCAGTGTTAAATTATTGTATGAAAATAAATTTCATTGCGATTCGATGTAGTCTGTGATAGTAGCAGCTATAAACACGCAGCTAGTTTGCATATCAATTAATTAAAAGAATTTAATTGGATTTAAATGGAATTTGTGTGTAACTTGAGATGACGATCGAATAGATGAAACAAGTTCCGCTGAATTCATATTGACGTTTAGAGTCAGATTATATATCATTCACCATTTTTAAAAATCAAATAATTTATTGTTCAAGATAGCATTGTTAAACATATTAAATATTATTGTTTGGATGTACGAATTTAAAATGCTTAGAAATAAATTTATTGCCTACATTCAAATTAAATCTCGAAACCTGTTTTAGCATGTTTAAAATATTGGTTAAAGATAGAAACGTCAGTCATAGTGTTTTTCTTTTAAGTCCGAAAAGGTAAGATATTTTATATAAAATGATGTTGCTTTTAGAACGTCATAAAATAAAAATTTAGGCATGTACCAATGTCCTTATCGTATATCAAAGCACAATCTTGGTCAGAAGAAAAATAATGTGTATTCAGGATACCATCCATACTTAAAATATATACATATATATAAAACCAACCCGTTCGTATCTTTTCCATTCAGATAAAGCACATGGTCGTACAAGCTTATCTTGTTAAAACAAATCATGATCTGTGTTTTCTTTCTTTTTACCGAACACGCAGTAGGACACATGGTTTTATTTTCAAACATTTCGGCTTGACCATCTTACCTTCGTTTAGATTATAACCCTTTTCCTTCATTAATTGTAAAACCAATAGCAATGATTGCCATTTTCCATTATTTCATACGAAAGCCGCCTCCACATGCTGTAAAAAAAGGGCACTTCAGAAATCAAAACCAATTCGATTTCTTGATTAAAAAAATATGATTTTTTTTTTTGGTAAAGCCGACCAGTTTTTAAGGTGACCGCAAACACCTTTTATTATTACCAATAATAAAATACATGAAGTACAGGTGATTGTGGTTAACAATCAGCTAATGGTTTTTTAGGTGGACCGTCCACATACATATAAATACAGGAGCTATGCAGATTTGCCTAGACTACTATGCGCTGTCGAGGAACTAGCCTCCAACAGCATCACCTGGAGTAACTTCCCGTGAGGCCTCTGTAAAATGGGTAGCCAGATCAGACACAAAAAAGGATGAGCTCTCAGTATAAAGATGTCGTCTGTTCCAAACAGCGCCTAGAAGAATTTGCTCGTTGTTCGTACTATCATCACCTTCCGTAGCTAAAATAAGCCCTTCACCTTCCACTCGGTATATCAACTTCCTTGCTACATCTTCCTTGTCTACATGAATGTAAAATGATCCCGTATTCAAATTGTGTTTCATTCCAGTGTTACTATGAGTCAGAACCCTTTCTGCTTTGTTCCAATCAAAGGTTTGACCAGCAGTCAGAGCCTTACCAGTGCTCTCCTCAACAACAACACTAGAAGGTGGTATAATAACTGGCTTGATTTTGGGAACCCAAATCATAGGAGGAGCTCGAGGAAGAGGCACTTTGACAGTCTGTATGTTGTCACTAGATGCAGTACACTTCTCCATAACATGACCAAATGATTTGCAAAGGCTGCATATTTCTGGGATCCATTTGTATGTAACATCAACATGGTAAAAGTGATCTTCAATGCATACCTTTAACTGGGTTGGAAAAGGCTTATCTGGAGTAACTTCAATCAATGCTCTCGCAAATACAAGGTTTCTCCTAGCTACCGTGTTGGAATCGAAGCATTTGAGTTTTCCAATATGGCACGCAAGCCAGTTGAGCCCAAGTAGAGGTTGTAGAGCTGAAGGAACATTGTTAAATTGAGCCCAAACTGGGATAGAGAGAACCTGGCTCCTAGCTCTATCAACAGAAGCATACCATGGAGTGACTATGAATGGTTTACCTCTAATAATTGCTGGTGCTGCCTCCATGACTCTTTGCTTTTCTGCAGTTGATGAGAATTTCATATAATACATTCCATTGACAAGAGTGATCCGCAGTTGCCCATGAAGTCGCCACACCGCACGGCACGCCTCAAGCATATCGAAAGTTGGGATTTTAGAGTCTAAAAAGAAACCGACGACATGATCTTTCCAAAAAGATTTTGCTTCATTGAGAATCTCATAAGGTGGAGCTGAACCTGAGCTAGGGTCAGGAATAGAGAAGTGAATCGGTTCGTATGTTCCGGCAATGTTGGGCAGGTTTTCGAAAAGAGATTTCCAGGGAGCTATAACAGGCTTGACAATGTGCCGAACATCTTGGGAGCATTCATGAGAGTCATTACCACGATTCACATTAGCAGTTACAGATTGCACCGCAATACACGCTGGTATATCATTCGTATCAGTGGCATTACAGTCAACATTTGCAGTGTTTTCAAGCACAATCGGAGCTCGATTGCTCACTGTGTTCCCATTGTCAATAGTTTCACAAATGACAGAGTTCTCCCCTAAAACCATTTGACGGAGAGACATACCTTGAGATGATGGTCAGTTATCGGTTGCAGAAGTGATCAGAGATGAGATAGCAGTTGACGTTGGCTTAGAAGGAGGCACTATTAACAGTTGCGGTGCTATGGGTATTTCCCGAATGAGAGTTTCCAGGGTATCAACTGGTGCAAAAATAGACGGAGGCGCGGAAACCGAGTTGTCAGAGTCAGACGAAGCCAGGTCGACTTCACCGTCATCGTCGTTTTGCTTGTAACAGCGTCCAGATCTTGTAGCAGAATTCTCAGATCGAGATCCGGTGTTGAGACGCGGATACTTGGTTTTTCTCTTGACCATCGACGAGAGAGAGGGAAAGAGGAGGAAGGCGGCGGGAAGAGAGAGGGGAGGTGGATGGATTGACGGCGGAGAAAGGGTTAGACGAGAAAATGGAGAAGTCGATAAAGTAGGTCTGACGCCATTTATGTTCCAAGAGAATTATTTAATGAAAATACTGTGCACGAATATGAAATTTATTTCTTTGGATTTAGACCTTATGCTCTTTGATTCTCTGTCAATTTCATTGTGTGCGATCGAAATTTTTGTGGGCACAGTTTCGACAGCGAACCCTAGGGCTCGACTGTTGTGGAGTGTTAGGGACTGATTCGATAAATGGATCCTAAATTCATGTTTCTGGTTGGATTTATACCTGCGTGCAATACTAGGGGAGGATGGGTGCGAATTTGATTCGCAATTTTTTGTAGAATGCCGAAGATGGAAAGGATTTCATTGGCGAACTCGAGCTAATGGCAGTAAGGAGATGGAGATGGGGATGACAAGGAGATGGGCGGTTATGTTTTGATTTGAGTTGATGGTAAAGGTAGTGGATTGTTTGAAATGTCTGAGTGGTGTATGAGAAATTTTGATTGTTGTATTGGTGAGGAAGGATGCGGGTTGATGCCTGGTAAGAGGAAGCTGTTTGCTCCAAATTTGGGATCAAACACCAAAGGTGTAAAAAGTTACACTTCACCAATTCGGTAAGAATATGGAACCACGTAATCGCAAAATAAACGGATAAAAAACAAGTAAGAACACAAAGGAATTTTTATAGTGGTTCGATTCAATATGAATCTACGTTCACTTTCAATCAATTCTCATTATGATATTCAAGCTTACAACATATGAATTTTCCCTCATTGCAATCATTTCTCTCTTTTAACTCTCCTTATGATCTATTTTCACTTGAATTTGGCGAAGAAAAGGAAAGAAGTTTAGCTTTGTGATGAATCTTCAACCATTTGTGTGCTTTGATCCTTTTCCATAATCTTCATAGATTTCATAATGAATTCACATTCGATTTAGGCTTTGGAGAGAATGCTTGATAGATTTATGATGTAGCTTGAATGAAATTGAAGGTGCTTAGATTCAATTGTAGAGAGCTCTAATGATCGTTGACTTGGATTTGATCTTCATGAAGTTAGAAAAGTGTTCATGAATCCATAGAAGCCGTTAGAGAAGTTGTAGATGAGCTTTGAATTTGACGGAGTCTCGTTGTAGAAAATGAATTTCCCCCTCTCAAGTGAATTATGAGGGGTATTTATAGGTGATTTTAGCCTAGGTGGCAATTCTGTAATTATGCAGAAAATGCCATGAATCAATTTTGCCATGAATCCACCTCGACATGACTCCCTATATGGTATGCGGAATGAACTGGATGCATCACAAAACGGCTCACGACATGAGTTGGTTTGAACGCCATGACCATATTTGCGGTATGAATCCTCTTTGGAACAACATGCTTTTTCACACGACATGAATTCAACGTCATGCTTTCTGCTGATATGCGCCACGACATTTGTACACGTGTTTATCTTGCACTGAATGGTTCGAGTATTTCCTGAGGATGCTTTCACACACTACCATGCCTTGTTGAAGAATCAAATTGCACCGACCTAACAACATGGACCACGTTGTCCACTTTAGGCGACTGGCTCAAAGAATGCGTCGTACGACATGATAGAAAAGGCGGTACAACTTTCGAGTATATGGGTTAAATTGGGATACGACATGTGGCAAAGTGACCCGACGACTTGCGAGAGGAACAATGTGCTCCTTATTGCAACGATATGGACACTCTCGGCATGGATGGATCAACGTATTTCTTTATTCAAGCTACATGCGACATGATTTAAACTGTTTGCTGTTGATAGGCTGGCAACCATTGAATTTTGCGCCTTGACTTTCAAATAACCCATAGACATGCTTTTATAGACGTCATGGACCCAATTGCTCCCACCGACTTGAATATACAAACAACATGGGGAGCAAATTATTTAATCACTCACGACATGAATTGCTTCCATCCTTTAGCCCACGTGTCCATTCTAACCAGTAAATTCATGAGCTCACGAGTTCAAAAGAACTTAGCTGGCAATCCACAGTCTTCTTCACAAAGCCACGTGATCCCATTTTATCTATATATTGGTAATGTCATGAACTTCCAAGTGATTTAATAATACAGCATATGGCGCGAATAAACGTATACAACATGGCTCAAGACATGCGACATGAAGGTTTGGACGACATGACTTCCATGCCGTATTATCATCATATCGTACCGCCTGGAGGCTTCTTCATCATGCTGTATTTCACCATAAGATTTCACACTATACTAACGGCATGATTTCATGTTGTTGACACGACTTGAAGTGTATTCTGAAACTTGATAAAAATCCTTGTACGACATGAAATGCCTTACACGAGCCATGAGCCTTTGCGACATGGATTCGTTGGATGAGTGACGTCTTGTCATGGCCCAACAACCTGAACTCGACGACATGATCTATGCATCATGGATTTAACGACTTGATTATCGCGCTATGGTTTGCATGGCGACTTGAATATTACTACTACGGACGACATGAAAGCTTGCGCCATGATTTAGAATGTATTAGGCTCATGTCGTATTAACGACTTGAATCCAACTTGTGCCAACGAATTAAAATCATGTCGTGTGGATGAATATAGGATCCATGTTGTAGAAACGACATGAGTCAGTTATGTCGTCTGACATCGTCTGGGAATACTTCTTTGTTCTGAACCGCGTTCTAAGAACGGGGTTAACATTTGCCCATCGGAGCTTGTATTTCTTGCTTGCGAGAAATGCGGGCTCCGAAATAAACATAATTTGCATTGATATTTTGTCGTAGTTTTTTGTTTGCCATGGCAAGCCATGTCTTTGAATTTGTAAACTTCATGCCACCTATTCTGTAATCAAAACAAGTACTTGGCGATTTTGGACTTATACTTCACTATCGGTCGTCCATATCGATAGCGGATTAGTTTAATCATTAGAAAATGAATTATAGCGAATTTTTACTTTGAATTGAATAACGTATCTGCACAGAATTGTTCTACTCAGCGGTTTATAACTTACTGAATATTGTCTGTACAAATACGATATTCGAATTCGCATTAAATGCTTAAAATCAGCTAATTGACTAGAGCCGACTGTAGATCTCAAACACTATTGTTTTATGACTTATATGATGGTATATGATATTTCCTATTTGAGACGTATGTATTTGTGACTTATTCTCTGCTTCTCTTTGGAGAAGTCTTTGATTATTGGTGCCACGGCTCTGAAGGTCATCACTAGTCTTTGTTACGAGAAGAATTTCTTTTCTATAGCTCAATTCTTATTTGTCATGCTGATCAATTTTGGCATTGAAGATTCTGTTGGATGCCCCATGTTTTAGTGAGGTCCTTTCAATCCAACGTCTTGTCTTTTTCTTGCGATTGAATCAACATGATGGATTTCATTGAACGTTGTTAATATCACCTATGGAGAAGTCACTTTCTCTATGGAAAGGGATTTTTGGTTGTTGCATCGTTTCGCAGTGTGAACTCCCGCGAGGATTGGGTTAAGGCTACATCGCTCCGCGCTTACGAACTCCCACGATTCGTCTTGTGTTAGCAAGCTCCCGCACTTCGTTTCGCGCCTACGAATTCCCGCGAACCATTGGGTTAAGGCTGCATCGCTCCGCGCTTACGAACTCCCATGCTTCGTCTTTATTTAGCAAGCTCCCGCGCTTCGTTTCGCACCTACGGATTCCCGTGAACCATTGGGTTAAGGCTGCATCGCTCCGCGCTTACGAACTCCCACGCTTCATCTTGCTTTGGCAAGCTCCCGTGCTTCGTTTCGCGCTTACGGATTCCCGCGAACCATTGGGTTAAGGTTGCATCGCTCCACGCTTACGAACTCCCACGCTTCGTCTTGCTTTAGCAAGCTCCCGCGCTTCGTTTCGCACCTACGGATTCCCGCGAACCATTGGGTTAAGGCTGCATCGCTCCATGATTATGAACTCCCACGCTTCGTCTTGCTTTAGCAAGCTCCCCGCTTCGTTTCGCGCCTACAGATTCCCGCAAACCTTTGGGTTAAGGCTGCATCGCTCCGCGCTTACGAACTCCCACGCTTCGTCTTGCTTTAGCAAGCTCCCCTGCTTCGTTTCGCGCATACGAATTCCCGCGAACCATTTGGTTAAGGATGCATCGCTCCGCGCTTACGAACTCCTGTGCTTCGTCTTGCTTTAGCAAGCTTCCGCGCTTCGTTTCGAGCCTACGGATTCTCGCGAACCATTGGGTTAAGGCTGCATCGCTTCGCGCTTACAAACTCCCACGCTTCGTCTTGAGCAAGCTCCCGCGCTTCGTTTCGCGCCTACGGATTCCCGTGAACCATTGGGTTAAGGCTGCATTGCCCCGCGCTTACGAACTCCCACGCTTCGTCTTGCTTTAGCAAGATCCCACGCTTCGTTTCGCGCCTACGGATTCCCGCAAACCATTGGGTTAAGGCTGCATCGCTCCGCACTTACGAACTCCCACACTTCGTCTTGCTTTAGCAAGCTCCCGCGCTTCGTTTCGCGCCTACGGATTCCTGCGTACCATTAGGGGATGAGGTTTTGGATCCGTGATAGCTTGTTGCTTTATTCGTCGTTTGATTCATTGGGACTTCTTTGATCATCCATTGAGTTGGTATTATCGGATTCGCCTCATTTCGTCGGATCTTGAGGAAGCAAATGCCTACGGAATAGCCTACAATGAGAAAATCATCTTTTAGCAAATTTTTCATATATATTTTGCAAGTCAGAGATTTACACAAGCAGGCAACATTTCATTCGTAGTACTTTTGTTCTGTACAATGCACGTAAACCATTATAGACTTTTTATAGGAAAGTAAAATATAGTGAAGAGTAAAGTAATGCAGAGAGGCGATAGTGATTGCTTATTCTGAGCCGTAGATATTAGATCATCATCAACGGTTGTCAGTTGATTATCAGCCTCGGAATGATCTGAGCAGAAGCTACATTGCTTGGACAAGACTGATCATTTGATGCCCTTTTCCCTTGGGGAGTTGCAGAAGGATTTGCATCTTGAGAATTTTTCACGAATTGTTGCAGACGGTTCTTCCTAATCAACTCTTCAATCAATGATTTCAGATGCCTACATTCGTTGGTGCTATGGCCCGGCTGATTATGATACCGACAGAACTTCCCGGATTTAGTCAGATGGTCATTCATTTTTATTGGCCGAGGCTCTGGGTAATCTTCTGCATCCTTTGTGGCAAGATAGATGTTCTCGGGAGTGTTATTCAGAGGATTTAACTCAGATGAGTCAAGAAGGCGAATTTTTTTATTGGATTTGTGGTCGTTTCCGCTGTTGGCTCGCTTCTTCCCCTGAGTATTCTTTTGATCACACTGAATAGCAGTACTTTTGGTAGCTTCAAGAAGTTGGTTACCACCGATGATCTGAAGAGGTATAGGATTATTTTCCACTCTCATGTACTCCTCCACCTTCTTATAGAACTTGTCAAGCGTAGTTGGTTCCTTCATCTTTATCCATCTTCCGAATTCGCTTGTTTTGTCTATAGCGTCGAGTAAAGCCATGAGAATTATGCGTAGCTCTGGATTCCTCACTTCAGACAAGGCAACATTGAATCGACTGAGGAAGGCTTTGACAGTTTCCCCTGGATTCTGCTTCATTGCTGAAAGTGTTATAGCATCCTTGGCTTTAGTAGCGTAGAGGCGGAACTGCTCCTTCAACTTTTTGGTGAGGTCTAAAAATCGATCGATAGACTTGGGTGGCAGCTTTGTGAACCATAGTGATGCGACACCTTCTAAGTAGAGAGGAAAGTACGTCCATCTCATTTCATCGGTCTCCTTAGCTGCACTCATATGCCATTCATATTTGAATAGGAAGTAGTTCGGATCAACGAGACCGTTGTACGGAGGCAGAGTCGGAGGATTGAACTTCTTCGGACATTCTGCTCCAAGGATTCATTCGGTGCATGGAGTCCTATCGGGAGAGAAGTCCCATTCTCTTTCATCGTCCTTGCTAGCTTGATTCTTTTTCATGGCTCGTTCTATCATGTCCGAAATGTATTCTTCGGTGCTATGGCGCTCTGTGAAGCTGAGCTCTTTACCAAATGTTCGTCTAGGCATATGATCTCGATTAGAGAGCCTAGGCCCTTTGCCTTCTCAACGAAGAGGTGCCCCTGTGATAGGATTAGCGGCTTTTCGAGCATTCGCTTCGGAATGGTTCTTAGCTTTTGATCTTAATTCTTTTATGTTAACTTCGTCCCTGCCACTTGTCCAATCATAATCGTCTCCCATATTGTCGTTGCGGTTATGATCGGAAGCGGGCGATTTATCATTCTCCTCGAGATCCACAAGCACTTTTGGAGGGGCTTGAATTGGTTAAGCATTTAGAAGAGCGTTCATTTTTTCCATTAGAGCATCATTAGCATCCATCAAGTTTTATTTGAAGTTTCAATTCGGCGGTTCACGTTGGCAATAGCGACATTTAGTTCATTTCTAGTCACGCCAGCTCCACTTTCCGAGTTTTTGCCAACTTCAAAACGGTTTGTGAGCGGTGTTTCTTCATGAATAACATCATCGGTTTCTATCACGGTTTTGCTAGTGGTCTTTTTAGATTTGGCCATAACTTCGGAGAAGAACGCGGTTTAGAACTTTAATGCAAGGATCTCAACTTTGGAAGAGTGCGAGAAGAGGTAGGAGATGCGAGCGCGGCCCCATGGGGGGCACCAAATGTTTGCTCCAAATTTGGGATCAAACACCAAAGGTGTAAAAAATTACACTTCACCAATTCAGTAAGAATATGGAACCGCGTAATCGCAAAATAAACGGATAAAAAACAAGTGAGAACACAAAGGAATTTTTATAGTGGTTCGATTCAATATGAATCTACGTCCACTTTCAATCAATTCTCATTATGATATTCAAGCTTACAACATACGAATTTTACCTCATTACAATCATTTCTCTCTTTTAACTCTCCTTGTGATCTATTTTCACTTGAATTTGGCGAAGAAAAGGAAAGAAGTTTAGCTTTGTGATGAATCTTCAACCACTTGTGTGCTTTGATCCTTTTCCATGATCTTCGTAGATTTCATAGTGAATTCACATTCGATTTAGGCTTTGGAGAGAATGCTTGAGAGATTTATGATGTAGCTTGTATGAAATTGAAGGTGCTTAGATTCAATTGTAGAGAGCTCTAATGATCGTTGAATTGGATTTGATCTTCATGAAGTTAGAAAAGTGTTCATGAATCCATAGAAGCCATTAGAGAAGTTGTAGATGAGCTTTGAATTTGACGGAGTCTCCTTGTAGAAAATGAATTCTCCCCTCTCAAGTGAATTATGAGGGGTATTTATAGGTGATTTTAGCATGGGTGGCAATTCTGTAATTATGCAGAAAACGCCATGACTCAATTTTGCCATGAATCCACCTCGACATGACTCCCTATATGGTATGCGGCATGAACTGGATGCACCACAAAACGGCTCACGACATGAGTTGGTTTGAACGCCATGACCATATTTGCGGTATGAATCCTCTCTGGAACAACATGCTTTTTCATACGACATGAATTCAACGTCATGCTTTTTGCTGATATGCGCCACGACATTTGTACATGTGTTTATCTTGTACTGAACGGTTCGAGTATTTCCCGAGGATGCTTTCACACACTACCATGCCTTGTTGAAGAATCAAATTGCACCGACCTAACAATATGGACCACGTTGTCCACTTTAGGCAACTGGCTCCAAGAATTTGTCGTACGACATGATAGAAAAGGCGGTACGACTTTCGAGTATATGGGTTAAATTGGGATACGACATGTGGCAAAGTGACCTGACGACTTGCGAGAGGAACAATATGCTCCTTATTGCAACGATATGGACACTCTCGTCATGGATGGATCAACGTATTGCTTTATTCAAGCTACATGCGACATGATTTAAACTGTTTGTTGTTGACAGGCTGGCAACCATTGAATTTTGTGCCTTGACTTTCAAATAACCCATGGACATGCTTTTACAGACGTCATGGACCCAATTGCTCCTAACGACTTGAATATACAAACAACATGGGGAGCAAATTATTTAATCACTCACGACATGAATTGTTTCCATCCTTTAGCCCATGTGTCCATTCTAACCAGTAAATTCATGAGCTCACGAGTTCAAAAGAACATAGCTGGCAATCCACATTCTTCTTCACAAAGCCACGTGATCCTATTTTATCCATATATTGGTAATGTCATGAACTTCCAAGTGATTTAATAATACAACATATGGCGCGGATAAATGTATACGACATGGCTCAAGACATGCGACATGAAGGTTTGGACAACATGACTTCCATGCCGTATTTTCATCATATCGTACCGCCTGGAGGCTTCTTCATCATGCCATATGTCACCATAAGATTTCACACTATACTAACGGCACGACTTCATGTTGTTGGCACGACATGAAGTGTATTCTGCGACTTGATAAAAATCCTTGTACGACATGAAATGCCTTACACGAGCTATGAGCCTTTGCGGCATGGATCCGTTCAATGAGTGACGTCTTGTCATGGCCCAACGACCTGAACTCGACGACATGATCTATGCGTCATGGATTTAAAGACTTGATTATCGCACAATGGTTTGAGTGGCGACTTGAATATTACTGCTCCGGACGACATGAAAGCTTGCGCCATGATTTAGAATGTCTTAGGCTCATGTCGTATTAACGACTTGAATCCAACTTGTGCCAACGACTTAAAATCATGTCGTGTGGATGAATATAGGATCCATGTTGTAGAAACGACATGAGTCAGTTATGTCGTGTGACATCGTCTGTGAATACTTCTTAGTTCTAAACCGCGTTCTAAGAACGGGGTTAACAGAAGGATTAATTAAATTGTTAAGTGCTAATCGATGTTAGAAAAAGGAAAATTTGAGTCAAAGCTAGTGTAGAGCGGAATACCGTTTCAAAAGGGTAGCAGAAGAAAATTTTGGGGAAGAAAGTAGTAGGCACGGTATTATAAGGGATTTTGGAGGAGAAGTTTTTAATCAGGTGTGAACAGGATTAAGGAGAGTTATAGGTTGTTAAATAATAATAGTGATGATGGAAAATTTTGGCGAAGGGGTGGTGGGGTTTCGTGCAATAACAGTGAAGGAAGAGGATATTGAAGTTTTGTAATTAGCAGGTGGAGTTGTGATTCGATCGGGAAGAAGAAGTATAAGCCGTGTTTTAGACATGCATAATTATTTGCTAATTATGGTATTAAAACTAGTGAAACAATTAGCATAATATTATTCCATTTAAAATGGTTAAAATTATTGCAATGAATATTTATCTCATTTGTTAAAAGACCATATTGGACTGACAATGTAAACCCGGCCAGTTAGTCAATAAAGTACCAAAACTAATTTACAGGTACGATGCATTACGGGAAAGGAAGAAGTAATTAGAAGGGTACTAATGGGATTAAGGTTTAATTTATTTTTTATTAATTCGCTAATGATGTTTAACCCGATTTATAACTTGTGAAAATTATTGTATATCATTCATTTGTGTGCAGAATTGAACACGACCGGAGCCGTTGGAACCTTAGAAACGAAATATATAGTGTGGAACTATTTCCATTAAGAACAAAGCTACTGGAAATTCGTGTTAAAATCAAATGGCTGTTTGATTTCAAAATGAAATAAAAATAGAATCGTCAACCGCGAAACTAGGTGAGTAAACTCACTTACTCTAACTCGTTTATATTTTTACACAAACGAGTTTAAATTTATATATAATAATTTATATTGTGTGATGATTATTTGGATGAATGGTTGATATTTTTTTTAAAGGATTGATTAGTTATATACATAAATCATTAATTGAATATTTATTTTATTTACCAACATATGTCATATTGAAATTAAATTAATGTTATTTACATTGATTAACAACTGTGGATGCAGGGAAAAAGGTTGGAGGGATCCAACTGGATTCCTCTACATTTGTATTACTGTATTCCATTGATTGTGATATATGATGTGATATATAATATGTGATTGATTATGTTGTGTTTCGATAACACTGGCCCAAGAATTTTGTTATTTAAATACCATAAAATATTTTTGAATGTAGAAAAGGAACTTGAGATTTAAAAAGAAAATTTATTTTCTAAAATAGAAATTTAATTTCGAATGGAATTTAAAATAAGAACTTTTTTTAAATAGATATAACAAGAAGTTGATTTTAAACGACGCTTATAAATTTATTAAAAATATTTATCCTGGGATGAATTGAAATATTAATTCAAGTTTGAATTTATGTAGAAAAGTGGAACTTGGTTTTAAAATCCGTAATTGTAATTGGATTTGAATTTAACGATATAAAAGGAAGATTTAAATTGGATGGAATAAAAATAAGGTTACCTGAATAATTTCACCGTTAGAAGTTAACAAATGAAATCTAGATTTGAGATATTATTTACCTGTGTAAAATCAAAGGAACTGGATTGTATATATAAAAAAATTATTCACGATCGAAGTGAATGATGGGATATTTGCAAATGAAATATCTATAAAAGAATTTTGGTTGGAATAATATGAATTCAAATGGAAATTTGAATGAGAATCGGAAACGGGAAATCGTTTTTCAAAAGAAAACGATAGATTTTATAACGAGGTTCAAAAAATTTATCGAATATAGAATATTCGAAAGAGAGTTATTTATTGAAATTCGATTATTTCGAATTCAGGAAAGTACCTTTTACTTTCCAGTTTAATCAAAATTTACTTATTTAATTAAATCATTATATATTTATTCAAATTAGTGAATTAAAATAATATTTTAAATTAAAATATTTCGAAAGCAAGGATTATAGCGCTATTGTTATTATCAACTTTTTTCGTGAAAGCAGTAAATTCTTAAATTGAATCCGAGAGTCAAATAAGTGATATTTTATTTGAAGTTGTGAGTTTTGACTATTTCGAAGTTGAGAATGTTGTTCCGTTAAGGTCTAAGAGGTAATTATATCCCAATTTGACTGACTTCATGATTGACTAAGGATTGGTTAAGTCCGGTAGCGAAGATCGGTTAGTTATACAGTTAGTTAATGAATAATTAATGAATTGAGTTATGATAATTATGTATATATAACATCAGTTTAATCTAATAAAAGGATTTTTGGAAATGTTGTCCAAATAAAATCAGAGATATTTTCTAAGCATAGAAAATGAAATGAATTGGTGAATAGGGAATTAAGAAATGGAATATGGAAATGTTTTCCGACATTAATAACTTATATTCTCTGAATATAGAAAATATGGATTTGTGAATATATGGAAATGTTTTCCAAACTATGATAAGAGATATTTTCTGAAATATAAAAAATAAAGAGTTTATAATATTGGAAATATTTTCCAAGAATCGGGAAAGACTAACGAATTTTGAGATATATCTGGAAAGATACGAGAAGTAAGGAAATTAAGAAATTAATTAAAAAAGGCTCATTGTTGTTTGATGATTGATCAGTAGAATTTGCATTTGGAAATAGGGTCGTTTGTTGTGTGGATGTTTTACTTTGATAGCTAAATAACCGACTATGAACGTTTTAGTTTATTTTATACTTCGGTTGTCAATACGGAGAGACTGAGATTAGGTTTATTATCTGAAAATTGCTCTGTATTGGCATAAGCGTTACGAATCAACTTATGCTGAAGATGATTGAAGACGGAGTAAAGTGCAAGGGTTGTTCTATTAATCCTAAGTAGAAATTGCCCAAGATGGATTAATAGAATAGTGCTTTGGTTTGCCCAGTCCCAGGAGAACTTGTATGGACGAATATTTGACAGATTATTTCTAGATGATCACGTATGTTGATTTCTTCAAATATACCAAGTATGGTGAGAAGGAATTTATTCCCTTAGCTTAACACCCAGAGTGTATTTGTGGACGTCAATTAGTGTTTCAACGGATCCGGCGATGTGGCATTCAAAGTAAATGATGGTAAGATGTTCTAAAAATGACAATCGTGACCTCATGCCTCATCAACCGGGAAATGACAAAAATCGGGCAGACAATATATCCAAGTGGGTCATTCGCATTAGGGGTATTATCACCATATCCAGAGAAATTTCATTTTCTTCTTATTCTATTCGCTGTTGTATGCTTTCGGTAACGATTGCCGATCACAACCGTTGGTGATAATATGCTCGGTACACTCATGTTAATGAGTGACCAGTCATGTGTGGCCAGGTTGGAAGATGTTCTTGTTAAACCCAGTGTATTCTTCTCTAGAGATACAATATTGGAAGGTGGTCCCATGCCTTGTCATAGTTGGAAATCCATTCTCCAATAAGTGCCCTATGATTTTTGATTTTATATTACATATGGAGCATGAGATGCAAGTGTTCCACTAGATTTCTATTTATTTGGTTTAGACATTATTATAATATCAGAAGAGTTTGATAAAAAGAATATTTTGGGTTATCGTAAGGTAAGAACCATCCGTGTTTATGTGTGAATCAGTCTTACGATTATCATTTCTTTTGAAATGATTTTTGAAAGGTAAACAAATGTTTGGAGTTTACTGACACCTATCCCATGACTAACCCAAAGTTTATTTTGTTTTGTTTTACCCCAAACTCTTAGGTGTCCAAATTTGTATGGGAAGTCAAGTAGTAGGGATTTTTCAGATATACTTGGAGGAGCTTGGAGCAGAAACTTCAGTACTAGATAGCCACTATTTATATTCCGTTGTGATTGTGTTGTGTTGTACTTTGATAATGGTATGTATATATACAAACAGATTGTATTTCAAAGTTATGTTATCTAATATACTTTATTCGTTCTGCTATGAGATTTGTGTTCTTCATTTTTCTTCTATTCTGACTTTTCTTTCTTTCTATTACTCACCCTCTAACTTCTTTCTATTAACGATCCACTAATTTCTGATGCTGGGTTAGTCCATATGGTGTTTTGTGTCGATGATCATGATCGGGAATTGGTCGGTTCGTTACATATATATAATTTGACAAACTCATAACATACTCAAAACATACTTATAAATATATTCATTATCTTATAAATTTATATCATACATTATTCCAGTGCACAAATGCAGAACATACATCATAAGGTTCATTATATCAAGTCAAAAACTAAGTACATATATCACTTCGTTATTAGAAAATTACTATACAACATAGCTCACAACATAGTTAAAATCCAGAATATATTTTATACAACAAGCGGTACAAACATTTAAAATTACCAGTCTTCATCATTTTCTGATTCAGTCTCATTCTCGTACTCTGTATCGTTTTCTTCTATACTCTCAAATGCTTCTATTAAAACATTTGATTCATCATTCAACGATCCTAAATTAATATCATTAGTTATTATTATTTCATCATTTTTCTCTAGATCCGTTTGATATGCCACTTCTTTTGGAATACTAATCCCATTAAAGTAAACCTTGCCTTTGTTTTAAATACAACAGACCAATCTACTTTGTCTCTTTTTAAAGACAGATATGAAGCAAAACAAAATTGTAATACCAGCTTAACTAATACGAAAGGATCATATTTGTAGTAATGTTATGTGTGATTTATTTATATAAGCTTGTAATTTTTATTAACATTGATTCCAGAAACAGGAACATTGCTGGATCAATTGATCTTGTATAAAACAACCTTTTCAATGGGTAGTATGTAATATGTCAGCAGTAAAACCAATGTTAAAGTCTTTTATATGCTTATTTTGATCGTCATAACATTATACAAATACACCACTATTATACGTTAATTTTTCAGTACCATGATCTTTGGAGTTGAATTTAAATCCATTGATGAAGAACATTGGATGAGTCTTAGTATTTCTTTTTGGTTTGAGTGCAAGATTTTGCAATCCTTCACCATCGACGTAGTTTATTGGATTGTAAACGTAGTTCGAAAACCATTTAGTAAAATCGTTACTAAAAGCGATAGATCGATGTTGTCATTCGTAAATACAACAAATGTATATGAGTTATTCTTACCTAACAACAGATGTGAATATAATTGAAATAAACATGAATTTATTATTACCTAATAGATGGTGAAACTTTAGCACGATTAGATGAACATATATGTTTGTGCTACATGGTGATCTCTATCGTCTACCCATATTTCCACACATTTTCTAGCAGTTCGTCATGTTGTCTAGAAATAGACAACAATGTTGGACAAAAATATTATTTGATGGTTTCGTCATTATGAGGATCACTTACAAATGATAAGTTCACATGGTCACTAAAGTAATAAGATAAAAAACGAACAAAGCTTCTTCTCCAAGATAAGATTTGCAAATCAAACCTTCAACTTGTGCATTTTGCCAAACTTTTTTCTTTAGATGATTCAAATGCCTATTACAAAATTAATTTAGTTTAAATGTACTTACATAAGTCTAAATTTTAAAATAACGTGAAGTTAATTGATATGTCATATTATCTCTTAAAAGAATACATCCGTCCATACTGCACTTGACCAGAGCCGGTCCCATACATTGGGTTGCCCAAGGCAGATGGACATAAATTAAAAAGTAGCAGAAAAAAAAAATGTTGCCTCACAGACTCGAACCTACCACCTAACACATCCAATTCCAATACGCAACCAACTACACCAAGAATTCTTTTGTTTATTTGCAGGTAACAAGTTTATTTAAAACGTATTTTGGACTATTAGCATACTTCATCTCCTCCTTGTTGCCCACCTCAAGGGGGGTTGCCCGAGGCTGATGCCTGATGGGCCTTGCCCTTGGGCCGGCACTGCACTTGACATCGAAGAATTGCTTTAGATGGAAGATGAACATGTAAATACTCTACTATATTTATGGAACCTATGGAAATATTTTCTCCAATTTGCAAAGAAATATTGAGATTTCTACTTCAAGTTTACCTAAATGGTCGATCTTTAACGTTGTTGAACAATATTGTTTATAAAATATACTTAACCCTATTATAACACTCCACACTTTTATAGTACACATATCTTTGAACATCAACGGTAATGAATATTCCATTAGGATACGACAGTCATGACTTTTTGTTCCATTTAATTTATTATTTTTAAAGTCAACACATATTTGAAGATTAGAAGATATCCCATCAGGGAATTTTAGTGATTCAACCTATTTTAGCATGAGATTTATTTGTTCATTACTAAGTTTAAAGCATGCTTTGGATTTTTTAATGTCATTTGGGTTCATGTGAAGTTCAGGACGTCTACAGCAGTTCTCTACGTCATGTACTTGAATTCAAATCAACCTTTGTTTTCCCCTTAACATTCAAAATTGTATTAAACAAGTTATCAAACATCTTTTTGTTGTTGTTGTGCATCACGTCAATATTATGTCAAAGTAGAAGGTCTTTCTAAGAAGTTAGCTTCCAAAATGTACTTTCATTGTATCAGCTGTAATTAAATGTCAGATTTACTGGGAAATTGAATCTATACTCCAGTTTCGTATTATTTGAATAATCTTTTACAATTTCATATATTTCTTTGCTTGACCAAATCTTTGGTGCTTGCATATTCTCTTCTTTATCAGTTTTGGAGTTTTTATCTATTATAATAGTATGACTGGGATGGAGAAAACAACGATGACAATCAAACCAAGAAATTTTCCTATCATACTGTAAGAAAAAGGCTCATATTTTTCCATGCAATGAGGATTACTGGACGCCCGACCTTACTCCAACCTGAAAGCATCCCATATATGAAAAAATCATTAATAGTCCTTAACAAAGAAGCGAACATATGATTTTTTTTTTGGAATGTCATATGTTTTAACTCCTTCAATATATAACGATTTCAACTCTTCAATTAATCATTGTACACAAACATCGATGCCTTATGTCATATCATCGTGTCCAAGAACAACAACAGTGAAAAACTTGTATGGAGCTTTCATATGCATCCATAGAGGTAAATTGTAAGGAACAACAATAATATGATAAGATGAATATTTACAAAATTGAGAAAATGGTGAAAAGTCATTCTTACATAAAGCATGTATGTCGTTATGGCTCTCTGCGGTAAATATATAATACATCATATCAAAATGTTTCCATGTTTCTCCATTCGATGGCTGTGCCAAAGTTTCATCCTCTTATGTTCTCACACTGTGTCATCGCATATGACATGCTATGGATGAAGATGCATATAACATTTCTAGTCTAGGGGTGATAAATAAATAATGCATCTCTTGTATGGAACTTCCTTTTCTTTCATTTTGTTAGGTTTATATTTTTTTTCTCACTACATATTTTGTTGTTCCTCAGATTGATATTATCTTCCCAATACAATATGCAGTCTATTATACAAGTATCTCTATTTTGATACAGCGAATCGGAAGATGATATTAGTGTTTTCACTTTGTATTGACTATCGTACATCAGATTATTGGGTATCATATATCATTTTGTAGCTTGTATATGTAACACCCCATGTCCATTAATGTCACTCACAAAGGGAATGCATCAATGTCCATGAAGCATTATTGTTATATAGAATAGACAAATTACAAGAATAAATAAATAAAACAACACAGCGGAAGATAAAACTTATTTCATAGCATCATAACTCAAAACAAGCTTACATAAGTAGTTTCCAAAACCATTACAACAGGATCAATAGTCTTTTCCAAAAACTTCAAAGTACATAAAGAAGCAAATACTAAAATAACATAAATCCCCACTGAGCATAAGCAAAGCCATAAAGATGAGAGAGTCCAAAGTGATACATCTACTCTTTTTCAAGCAACTGAAAGAAATTGGCACTAAGCTGTAGTATTCCCTCCTTGCAAACCTTGGGGGGGGGGGGGGAGGAAAGAAAAGAGGTGGAAACAAATGGGTCAGACATAAAGTCTGGCGAGTCCAGTAATTTTAACAAATAATAGGTAAGGTAAATGATCAAGACATAAATAGGCATCATGATATGGCTGTAACATAGATAAGGTAGATAAAAAGGATGGACAAGATGATTTCGTTCCTAAGTACTAAGACAATCCTACACCTTGGCTAAGCGAACAACCCTCCAAGTACTAACCCCGAAGACCGAAGTCAACATCAGACTAGCACCCAAAGGACTATCCAACTCAACCAACATGTATTTCGTTACACCGCACTTTTGCTAAGTTACACCACATTACTTAATTACACCGCACATCTACTAGTCTCTTTTACTCAAGGTTGATCCCTTCCCACTAACTGTACCCACATGAAAAACTTGGTAGTTACTTGTACCTAGCTGCTATCGTAGGTGCCGGCTTGCTCCTACCACCGCTAAGGTACCCTTACTCTACCCATTCGATCGGCTCCCTAAACCCCGTAGGCACCCGTGCTGGCCCCACAGTGGGGTGTATCACTCCCCAAAGTGGCAACCCCGATACCAACATGAAATACACGGCCATACCTACATGATGCAACAACGTCTTACCTACTAGCCCGGACCCATGCACGCACATGAACTATTGGACTTGTGTTGCCACCGCTATTCATGTTTTGACCTCTTATATTCAAGCCCAGTAAGCGTGCCCCAACCCCGGCCTAGTACCGGGCCCAATTAGGTACTCAAACGGGTTACTGGTTGAAACGGGTCCCCATCCGACACAAGCCTCCCACCTATGCTTGGCCCCCACTAGGTTTTTCCCCCACTTAACCATTTTAATTTAAATGTCCATGTCTTACACATGCTACGGTTAAGTCCATACTTACATGTCATAATTTACATGCATTATCTTATTCCTGTTAAGTCCATATTTACATGTCATAATTTACATGTCACCCCGCTTAACCCTCTAACCATACCCATGTCTTATTATGGTTAGTATTCCTTAATTCATTCCTTATGACGAACGGTGCATGACCTCCCACATTAGATCGAACACTTTGTGGCCGCTGGATTTGTCGGGCGGTTCCGGGCAGTCTTACGTCACAAACCTGGTCTAACCTCGTGTCACCCATCGTTACGCCTACAATTCATGCCTTTGACCTCTCACATTAGACGTCCAATTGTGGCAGCTGGATTTGCCGGGCGGTTCCGGGAAGTCTTACACCACAATTGCGCCTAACCTCGTGTCAAAGGTTTATTAATAATCGTATTTCACCCAAACCCCAATTTTCATGTCATGTGTTTCCAATTCAACATATAATCATGTTTACACTTTTTGCCTATTCCAACTTGTCACTAATTACATATTAATTAGCCTCAATTACAAATTTTCAATTATAGGCAATTTCATCAATTCCATGTAATTCCTACCCAAATATGCCAATTTCACATATTATCCAATTATCCAATAATATCCAATTTTCATATTTCACATATCCCCATCGTTCCCATGTATTCACATTCGCACGTATTTTTAACATAGGCTCGAAGGTAGCCTAGATTCAAAAATAAAAGGAATAGGGATAAGAAGAGAGAATCAAATCACATAAAATTGGAATTAACATCACGAAATAAAGGGGCATATAAACTGGCATAGAGGTATAATGATAGATTCAACATGAATAAACTCATAAAAGGTATAAACTTTACATAGAAGCATAGGCATATGATGACATGAATCAAAAAGGTGAAGACTTGGTGAGATTTTCATTACAAACATATATGAATCCTTTTTACAACTTTTTCATGTTACTTTAATCCCATTAAATTTGGGAAAATAACTGTACTCACCTTTCATGGTTAAAGAATAGAATTATGCACTGAAATTGGTGTAAAAACGTTGCGGTGTTGCTGATTTATCGTCTTGAATTGTTGTAGAAGCTGTAATCTTTAATTTGAATTGTGTATGAACACTTGAGATTTGATTAGAGGCGGCGGCTAGGGTTTAGGAGAGAGTTTGACAGCATAATGGTGTCATAGATAATATTTATGAATTAAGGTTAGGTCTTAGGGTGTATATATAAGTGTAGAGAACCATTTAGGGCCTTAGATTTAACCCTAGAACCCACCTGAACCGTCCAAATCGTCAGAACACGTCACAAGGCCAAATTTTCGGGTCTGGAAAACCTAGGGAGGTCGACCCCCTGGTCGACCTATCCGATCAGGTCGACCCCCAGGTCGACCACCTGGTCGACCTGGGTCCTGGGCGGGAATTTTCCCGCCCAGCCCGGGTACCTGTAATTTCGAATTTGAATTTGAATTTTCTGGCTGCGTTTAACTTTAATTAATTCTGCTTAATTACTCAAACTTCCGAGGCCCATAACTTCCTTATACGAAGTCCGATTTACGTAAACTCGGACTCTATCTCAAACAGAATTCCGAGACGATCGCAATGGCGCAACCCCCCCTCATTCCTCATTTAAAAATTAAGTGTTCTTAAATTTAATTAATTCAATCATTCAAAATTCGGGGTGTTACAGTATAACCGTCATTAATCGCACTTTTGTAAGCTTGAATTTGGATTTCATAAGGATGTATTCAGTTATTACAGATAATTCTGTTCCACTTTTACAACTATCCCACAACGACCTCTTAGCAGAATCTAATAAATCATAAAATATATTTTTACCCCATATTCAATTCTTATTCGATAGACACTATCATCATCAACTTGAGCAGTAGGAAAGATTGATCATGATGCATCTTCTACTATATATTCTATTAGATTTGTTGTAATTAAATCAGCCTTTGACACTATATAATTTATTACAGATGCAACCAGTTCTCTATGACGATCCCATAAATAATAATTTAGCACAAAACCATGTTTATACAAATGTACTTTAACCATGTTTGGTTTCCAAAACCTCATTAGTTTGCACTTACTACAAAGGCAACGAAGTTCCTCGTAATTTCAATTATTATATACTACAAATTTAATAAATTAGTCAACACCATTGTAGAAATGTCCTTTCACTAAACCTTTCATTCTAGTTCTACTTCATACATCTAATTACGGTTGGCATAATAATCGAACATTGTTCCTAATTTAAAAATATATGTTAGTAATTTTGATAATATATACATAATTTCAGTCCAAAATACATTATAGCAACTTAGACACTTCAAAGCCTCGTAAACCACATCTTTAAAAAATAGTAAACCCTTTCGGGACTCAATGCTTCACACACCACATTTCACATCTAGAAAAGGCTTGAATTCTGGCAGGGGAGACCGATGGCTTCCGACGGCTAATTTCCGATGGCTGATTTCTGACGGCTTTCATTGGGTTGTCAGTGGCCATTGGAAACCGTCGAAAAATTATGTATTATACAGCAGATCGAGACTTATTCTTCCCCGTTTTCTTCCCTCTTGCAGTACGAACCCAATTTCTTCATCTTAGAAACTCACAGGCTTCAATATCTACATCTAAAGCGATCAATTTCAGGTATAGTCTCTTATTTTCAATAAAAATCAAGTTTTT
The DNA here is from genome assembly GCA_030737875.1 of Allium sativum. NCBI lineage: Eukaryota > Viridiplantae > Streptophyta > Magnoliopsida > Asparagales > Amaryllidaceae > Allium > Allium sativum. The sequence continues at coordinate 231,506,130 of CM060924.1, read as the reverse complement.
AACCTAAACCTATGTATGCATAAGTTGTTATATTAGGGTTATTTATTGATTGCAATTAGTTCCAATAGCGTTGTAGTGGTTTGTAGCATCCCCTTATGTGCATAATCCATATGATATTGTCAAATTGAAAAATATATGTATAGTTTATGGTTAGTTATGTATATGTAAACCATTGTATATATATATGGTCGTGCTACCATTATTCTATTTTAATTGAAAATAAGATAAAATTCATGCACAGGTTAGGAATGTTACATTGTACTCATCTTGACTTATGCAACAAAAATGAATACACGAGTGTAAAAGGATTTGAGTTTGTTGGAAAATGACAACAATACTAAAGCAGTTTTAAGTCGATGAAATATGTTGAACAAATACAATAACTTAAAATATATATTTCTAAATAAAATCACATCTTACAATGTAACATTCCTAACCTGTGCATGAATTTTATCTTATTTTCAATTAAAATAGAATAATGGTAGCACGGCCATATATTTATACAATGGTTTACATATACATAACTAACCATAAACCATACATATATTTTTCAATTTGACAATATCATATGGATTATGCACATAAGGGGATGCTACAAACCACTACAACGCTATTGGAACTAATTGCAATCAATAAATAACCCTAATATAACAACTTATGCATACATAGGTTTAGGTTAAAAACTTGATTTTTATTGAAAATAAGAGACTATACCTGAAATTGATTGGAAAATGACAACAATACTAAAGCAGTTTTAAGTCGATGAAATATGTTGAACAAATACAATAACTTAAAAAAAATATTTCTAAATAAAATCACATCTTGAGTTATCTCCCTTGGAGAGTTTTTGGTCTCGTTCGACGGGTGTTGTACATGATCGTTATATAAATAGTCAGTTTTGGTCACAAAACAACCATTTATATTCATCTGGTACAATGCTTGTTGGATTTGTCCTTGTATTTGGACAAGTTATAAACACAGTAAGCAATTATATTTCGCATATTACTTCATTCAAACGGTTCACAAAATTTCATTGCAACTTTCCTATTTTGTTTCCTACATACATGCATTTGTGTACAATGTAGGAAACAAAAGTAAAATGCTGCCAAAATTTTGTTGAATCATTTGAAACAAAATAATATATAAAAATTAAATGCTTACTGTGTTTTAATGGGAAGTAGGATATATGACCATGAAAAAAGACAGCATTTTGTATAACTTTTTGATCGATATGTTAAAAAATAAAGTGTACCATATTTGAAAATTTTATTGAATTTGTTAAATAGTTATTAAATTCAAATATGATAAAAGCGTAATGCGACCATGAAAATAATTTTTTTTTTTCAAATTTGTATTATTGAAAATAAATATTTATTTTTGAACTTTTGACTCAATTTCTCAAATAGGAAAAATAATTGATTATTTTGTTGATCGAAGGAAATGGATGTATCAAAGAAGAGAACCGAAAGGCTCAATAAAGAAGTTTTTTATAATGGTATAAATGTATTTGTTGAATTTGCATTAAGTAATTGCAGAAATGGTCCAGAAATTCATTTTTCATATAGTAAGTGTAGACATTTGAAGTATTTGTTATCTGATATTGTGAAAGTCCGTTTGTGCAAAAACGGTTTCGTAGTTGAGTATTATATTTGGGATCGTCATGGAGAAGTAGTAAATACTTCTATAGAGTCTAAATTAGAATGTGTTATCAACGTAAATGTTACGATGACCTGTATAGAAAATATGGTTGAAGATGTAGCATGATCAATGTTTCCTATGGTTGAACTTGATGGCGATGATGAAAATATTGAAGAACCAAATGTTAAAGCAAAAAAATATGATTTCCTGGATGCTCCAAAGAAACCTATTTGGGATGGTTGTAAAAGCGGCACTTAGCTGTTAGTAGTCGCAAAATACATTACAATGAGTCAAAATACAACATCACTAAAGTCGGGTTTACGACTATTGTATAAGCTACAAAAAGACATATGTCACCAGATAATTTAATGTGTGCAAATCACTATAAAGTTATAAAAGTTATGTTGGCTTTTGGTTTACCTTATACATATTTAACTGGCTGCATAATGTTTTGGAAAGATGATGTAAACAATTGAAATTGTAAAATATGTAATTAGGAAAGATACAAACCATGAAAAAAGAAGGGAAAGAAGTACCTTACAAGCGCATGCATTACTTGCTGATTACTCCAAGGCTTCAAAGATAATATGCATCTTCTGTAACTACATCTTACATGGGATGGAATGGTGTGAGAATGGAGGAAGATGGTACGTTGACACATCCGACCGATGGAGAAGCATGGAAGCATTTTGATAAAACTAATCCCAATTTTGCAGCCGAGAGTCGTATTGTTAGATTAAGATTATGTACGGATGGTTTTTCACCATTTTCTCAATTCAGTTCAAAATATTCATCCTGGCCTGTTATCGTCACACCATATAATTTATCTTCATGGATGAGTATGGAAACACGATATATGTTTCTTACTATTGTCGTTCTTGTCCTGACGATCCGACACAAGGAATCAATCTTATTTACAAGGGTTGATTGTGGAGTTAAAAACACTTTGGAACGAAGGAGTAGAAACATACGATGTTTCAAAGAAGATTTTTTTATATGTTTGGTTCTTTATAATGGACTATAAGTGATTTTTCTGCCTATTCAATGCTTTCAGGATGGAGTACTTTCGATCGTCTAGCATTTCCATATTACATGGAAGAAATATAAGCGTTTTCTTTTCCGCATGGTAAGAAAATTTTATGGTTTAACTATTGTCTATATTTTCTCCATGTAAATCATCCCTTTAGAGGGGACAAAAAAAACTTTTTAGCTAATAGAGTAGAAACCACTAACGATATGGTCAAGCGAAGGAATATACGAACTTATTAGGGACTATCCAATGATATATGAAACCAGAGTGCAAACGGAAATTGTAGACAAATTGACTATTAATAATTTGTGGAAACAAAGTATGTTTTGGGAGTTGCCATATTGTAAATATCTTCTGCTTTAATAATGATGTGCTGCACAATGAAGAAAATGTATTTGATAATGTCTTTAATATGATTTTGAACGTCAAAGGAAAGACTAAGAATGATTTAAAATCCTGACACGATATACAAGAATTATGCAAATGTTCTGAGCTTCGTATGAAACCAAATGACAGTAAGAAAACTGAAGGCATATTGTGAATTAGACAATAATCAAGTTAAAGTTATGTTAAAATGGGTGGACGAGTTAATATTTCCTGATGGGATTTCATCAAACTTTCGTAAATGTGTTGACTTAAAAAATGGTACATTGAGCGAAATGAAAAGCCACGACTGTTATATAATGATGGAACATTTATTATCTATTCTGTTCGAAGAATTACCGCTGTTAAATGTTTGGAAGGTAGTAATGGAGCTTAATGTGTTTTACAAAGGTCTTTGTTCAACCACCTTAAAAGTGCAACGTTTATGTAAACTTGAAGTAGATATTCCTATATTCTTTTCAAATTAGAAAAAATATTTCCATTAGGCTTTTTTAATGTAATGGAACAGTTACATGTTCATCTCTCATCTGAAGCACCACTTTGAGGTCCTGTCCAATATGGATGGATGTGTCAATTTGAGATTTAGATAATATGTTACATAATAATTTAATTGCATTTGAAAGATGAAGTTAAGGTAAATTAGTTTTGCATAATATCTGAATCATATGAAGAAAAAAGTGAGACAAAAAGCATGAGTTGAAGGTTTGATATGTAAATCTTACATCGAAGAAGAAGATTCATTCTTTTTCTATTACTATTTTGGTGACCATGTGAATATATCATTTGAAAGTGTTTCTCGTAATGACGAAGGTGACGAACAAGAGTCCTCTCAAACAATGTTATCTATTTTTAGATAACATGGTCAGCCTTTTGAGAATTGTGTAAAAATATGGTTAGACGATAAAGTTCTTCATGTAGTACACACTTATATTCTTATAAATTATGTCGAGGTCATACCATTTGTTAGATAGTCTAAAAAAATAATTTTTGTTTTATTCATTTCTATAATGCATAGTGTGTAGAATCTAATGTAATATTTTATTTATATGTACAATATTTATGAACTGAACATTCGAACAGAGATATTAGTAAAGAATTTTCTGGTTAGTTCTCAAAATACGTTTATGATCCAAAAAATTGCATAGTTGACGAAGGGTTGAAACATCTTGCGATGGGACCAAATAGAGTGGTGAAGACATAACCCAATATATTTTCGATAAGGATATAAATTTAACAACAAAAAATACAGTGTAGAAAATTACTTAATAATATAGGTGTGTTTGTTAAAGGTAGTGATGATCCAGAAAATCACATAAATGATCTTTATGGCATTTTAACACAAATTTTGCAATTGACATATTTCTCGCTCCTCGTGGAGGAAATGTTTCAAGTAGATGCAATTGGTTTAGCAATTCTCTAGGTTCTAGAATTAATGTGCATAAGGATTATAATCTCATCAAAATAAAGCACATATCGGATTATCACAAGTATGATCCTTTTGTGCTAACCGAATAAGCATTGCAAGTTTATTATGCTCCTCACCCATCTCTAAAAAAATATAAAGAAGATTGGTTGGAAGTTTTTAAAATAAAGACCATATTTACTTTTGATGGGAAGAATATTCCAAACAACAAGCTTATCAGGCAGATCTTGAGCAAAATAACGAAATAATAATTACAGACCATCATACATATTTATTAACTTTGATCGAGTAATCAAATGTTTTGGTGTAAGCATTTGAGAGTTTAGAGGAAAATATCATAAAAAATGAGATAGAATCTAAATCAGAAGGCGATGATGATTGATATAAATGATGAGTATTAATTTGATAGTTACATAATTATGCAATACCATGTATATTTTCAATCGATGTACAATGTTGAATTCTTGGTATATTATGAAATCGATGTAACTATGAAGCCAAATATGTTTACCATTGTTTACATTTTTTATGTCATTTCCGTTTTCATTTATTTTGCGATTTTTATTAAAAATTCAATGCAACTTGCTTATCGTCGGAACATGAGACCCAATATGAATTAGATATATACAATTCCATTTCTATTTCCATTTCAGTCATTAAGTTAGCAATTTATATTGTTTATGTCATTGAAGAATCAAATATATTTCATTATCACATTATTATTCTCTTTTGAAATGATGTGTATATATGTCACAAGTATAAACAAGTCATACCAAGGTAAAAGTTCATCCCGATCATTTGGAGGTGATGGCAGCATTCCATCACAATCGTCACAGCGTACTATTGTTACTTTAGTACCTAGAGCTGAGGGTTAAGAAATAAACTTTATTCAACATCTTAAATTTATTTTAACGATATATGTACTTTTCTATATCATATTGAAAAAAATAGGGGGCTCGACCTACAACCATCAAGGGTTGTACTTGATGTTTCTAAATCAAGTTACTATGGTAGGATGTAGGCTTGTTGGCCGAAGTGGGATACCATCACTCCCCTCATAGTAGAGCGTACTATTTTCCATTTTCAATTTGTTTTTGTCGCTTTTTTACTGTTTATCATTTACAGTATAATGTTTTTTTTTGCTTTTTATCATTGAAACATAGGCTGAGTTAGACTTCCAAACAAATGATATGCAGCTGGCATGACATTAATGGTTACAAAAATGCAAAAGAACTACAGGAATTCGGTGTCAGAAATGAAGAAACAAGAAAAGAAACCAAATTGGATAGGGGTCAGCGTATGGGAAGGGTGGTTGAGATACTGGGGTAGTGACGAGGCGAAGGTAGGTACACTTAACTTTGTTCAAATATTTGATTGATAGATAAATATCGAAAGATACTTGATCGATAAATGATGTATCAAAATTTTAATATACAGGCAGAGTCGGAAAGAAACTCTATAAATAGAAATAGAAATCTTGTCACTCATCGAGGATGGTCCAATTATTTCAGCTGGATCAACAAGAGTTGGTAAATTTAGTAAATGCGAATTGTAAATAGTTGTTGTGCTATATAATTTTGAATGTACAATAATTGTATATAATAATCAATTTCAGGAGGCTGAGGCATAAGGTCTCGTGTAACACCCCACGTCCATTAATGTCACTCACAAAGGGAATGCATTAACTTCCATGGAGGTTTTAAGTGAATATAGAACAGTAAAAATTACAACAAGACAGATATAAAATAGTACTTGGAAATTCAAAAACTTTATTTCATTGTAGCAGAAGTCAAAACATGTTTGATTACATCATAACACCATATTCAATGTCAAGTACAATATCTATCTTGATAAAACAAGTACATAATCCCATTACATGAATAGCCATTAAAAAGAAAGATAACAAGCTGGACTTTACTTCAGCAGTCCAAGCTTTCCAGAAGATAAGCGATCCAACTAGACTCCACTAGAACTTGGCCCAACCTGCGGACCTGAAGGGAGAAAAAGGATGGAAAAGAGGGGGTCAGACATAAAGTCTGGTGAATATGATAATTCTACAATACTATTACCAAAATAACTGGACTAAGGCATAAGCTGGAAAACAAGAAAATGTCTATGAAGAGCAGATTAAGGACATAGACAATCGCTAAAGGCAACGTTATAGGCGCTCCTAAATACTAAAGGATAAACACTATACTGCACCACACCAGTCACCCTAAAGATTCATCCCACTTAGCTTCTCTTAGAAACTTTCCCAATGGCTTTACTTACCCCTAGCTGACTACATAGGTGCCGCCTGCCCCTATCTCCACTAGGTGTACCCTACTTCCCATTATTCGATCGGCTCCCTAACTCGTAGATACCCGTGCTGGCCCCACAGTGGGGTGTATCACTCCCCTAAAGTGGCAACCTGATACAACGGACATGCACGGCTTATACCTACATGATGTAACGTCTTACCTACCAGCCCGGGTCCACACACGCATATGAAACCCGTTGGACTTGCGTTGCCACCGCTCCCTGTTTTGGCCTCTTATAGTCAAACCCAGTATGCGTGTCCCGTCCTCGACTTGGGTCGAGCCCACAAAGATACGTTTTGGGATACTGGTTGAAATGGGCCCCCACTATTTACCACAAGCATTCCACCTAAGCTTGTCCCCATTAGTCCATCCCACTTAACCCACTTAGTCGTGTTCATTTACATGTGTGTTTGGTTAAGTCTAATCGTATTTCAAATGCCTCTAAAGGCAACCACCAGATTCCTCATGCCACCCAAGGCACCTACTTAACCCCCATGTCCCACCTTACATGATTATCTGGTTAAGTATTTCTTAGTTCATTAAGGCCATAACCTCATAAAGACCTCTCACATTAGACTGGCATTTATGTCAGCTGGATTTGCCGGGCGGGTCCGGGCAGTCTTACACCATAAAAGAGTCTAACCTCGTGTCTTTACAACTGTTATGCTTTAGTTTGGGCCTAGGACCTCTCACATTGGGCCGACATTTGTGACTACTGGATTTGCCGGGCGGGTCCGGGCAGGTTCACATCACAAACGGGTCCAACCTCGTGTCCTAAGCATTGATTATTAATAATAATCCACTTTCCCCCAATTTTAATAATTCCCTACTTGAATTATTAATTACTTCCAATTTTTAACAATGTCCATAATTGACTCAATTATGGACATCCATTCATGGTATGCAAAATCTTACAAAATTGCATCCAATTTATTAATTCCTAATATTACCCCTACCCCACGTTTGAACGTTTATTCGCAAAATATATGTTAGACTCGAATAGCCTAACTCATAGCATAAAAGAGATTATCATAATAACAACATGTATATGTGACCAAATGAATCATAATAAGGGGTGAAACTTGCATATGTCCAACTTGCATAGATTATACATGTCATGGACCTAAAGGTGTCAACTTGTTCAAAATTCACCTAATATAATCTCAATCAATTTTCATAAACTTACATATGAACATGTGTGAATCAACATCATCTAATTTTTTTAACAACATGGTTTTATATGGGTACACCTAACTCAATAGGCAAATTCCCATAATCAAGTTTTATTTAATTATAGTTTCAAGTTTATGGGTACACCTAACCTAATAGGCAAATTCCCATAAACAAGATCCATTTAAATTAAGAAAAAAAAACATAACTTTAAGCATGATCCAACAACATGATTTTTCAACATAACATAGCATGATTTATAACATGACATAGTATGATAGTATAACATAGCTTGACATGATTCTCAACATAGCACGACATAGCATAAGAGAATTTACAACATAGCATGACATAGCATATATAATTTACATCATACGACAACATAATAACATAATAAGAGATCCACAATATATAGAATTTACAATTACAAATCACATCACTTTCTTGTGATCCATTCATAACTGAGTCAAATTAGTTTGTAATAGTCTTGTGAGAATCATCATACTCACCAACAAAAGAAAAGAATTAGAGAAAGAGAGATCTTTTGATTTGATTTGTGTAGATTTAGTTGTAGATGATTAGGCTTCCTCTTCTTAGTTTGTGACGGCTATGCTGAACTCCATGGCAGCAGCATGACGGTAGCTTCTCTAATTTTACAAGTGATTTAGGTTTTGGGTCTACCCACTTATTTATAGATTTTAGAATGCATTTAGGCCATTAGATTTAACCTAGAAATAACCGCAGCCGTTCAGACAAGATGGGGTTTATCTTGTTGACTCAGCAAGGAGTCATAAGTGACTCAGCAAACACTCAGCATATTAATAAACTTCTATTCATGTCATAAATATATATATATTTTCTACAATGTACATATTAGATACATCCCCCTTTACTTATTATTGTTTTTATATACATATTAGATACATCCCCTCTCTCACACACTTATTAATATTTTTATATTCATATTAGATACATCCCCTCTCTTACACACTTATTAATATTTTTATATTCATATTAGATACATCCCCTCTCTTACACACTTATTAATATTTTAGCAACTTTAGTGTTAATAGAAAATTCGGGGTGTTACATTCTCCCTCCTTTTAGGATTTCGTCCCCGAAATCTTCAAGTCTGGAAGAATGTATATCCTACCATCCAAACGTCCATCTACTCATCCATCATACACAGGCATCCATTGTCCTTAAAAGACTTCTAATGCTTTATGATCATATGTAAAGTGTGTGTACATGTCCTTACCTAATGCGAAATCAGGCGGTCTACCGATTCAGTTGACCTCCTTAATGCAAATTATGTAAGTGTCATGAATCCATTATGTATGCAAAAGATCCTAATTGCTTACATACTACTTCTATATGCGTGCACACCCATTCAACCGAATGCAGCATCCATATGATGGTACAACCATTATACATCCATTTTACTAAATACATCCATATATATATGCAATATGCAATATGTAGTGACTGAGCCGATCTAGTGCCTAAAGTGTGTGTATATATGCATCCACGAGCAACCACTAGCAAACACTTGCATCCATTTTGCATCCATCATACATAACATGTCTCAAACACATGTTTCAACCATAGGATTATCCTAACTAAAGGTCAAAGATACTAATGAGAGGACATACTAAAGATAAGATAAGATAAGATAAGATAAGCGATAAAGGAGAAATTAAAAGACATACCCTCAAAAAGAAAAGGGTACAACGAACGCATCTTCTCTTCTGTCTCCCAAGTTGCGTTGCTCTCATCATTTCCCCATTGCACTTTAACCAGTCTGACCTCTCGATTCCTCAACTTTTTGATCTCCGACCCAAGAATGCATGTAGGAGCTCGTCTAATTGTTGCATCACGCTCTATTTCCACCTCTTTAAGTAAGCTCGGCTCTACCACCTCCGCGGTCTTGTGCAAACACTTCCTCAAATGTGATACATGGAATACGTCGTGTACTCCACTAAGTTTCTCAGGCAACTCCACCCTATATGCCATCTTCCCAATCCTGTTTTTTTTACAGGAAACGGCCCTACAAACCTTGGTGCTAATTTCCCCACGGACCCAAAGCGAACAACATTCTGTAACGGAGATACTTTGATAAAAACCATGTCCCCAATGTCAAACTCAAGATCTGTCCTCCTCTTATCAGCATACGATTTTTGCCTATCTTGTGCTGCTTTCATCCTCCTTCGAATCAACTCAATCTTCTCCGAGGTTTCCCTAACCATATCGGGCCCAAGTAGGATTTTATCGGTAGATTCCCACCAACATGTAGGCGAACGACAAGGCCTTCCATAAAGAGCTTCGAAAGGTGCCATGCCAATACTAGACTGAAAGCTATTATTATATGCGAATTCTACTAACGGAAGGTGCTCTTCCCATGTACCCCCAAAGTCTAGGATACAAAGCCTTAAAAGATCCTCTAGAATGCGATTCACCCTCTCGGTCTGGCCGTCTGTCTGAGGATGATATGTGGTGCTCAAACATAGCTGAGTCCCTACCACCTCTTGTAAACTCTTCCAAAATTCGCTAGTAAAGATGGGGTCACGGTCGCTTACTATACTAGAAGGAATACCGTGCAAACGAACTATCTCCTTAATGTATACAGAAGCCAACCACGGAGCAGTCCTCTTACTTTTCACAGGAATAAAATGGGCGCTTTTAGTAAGTCTATCTACTATAACCCAAATCCCCGTGTTACCCTTCCTTGATCTTGGTAATCCATCCACAAAATCCATTGAGATGCTTTCCCATTTCCATAGTGGAACTTCTAATGGGTGAAGCAACCCACCAGGTTTCTTTTGTTCTGCTTTAACTCGTTGGCACACCAAGCATCTAGCGACGTACTCGGCCACATCCTTTTTCATACCGGCCCAAAAGAAAACCCGCTTCATATCTTTGTACATCTTATCCCCGCCGGGATGAATGGTCATTTTTGAGCGATGAGCATCATCAAGAATGGCCTTCCTTAAGTCTTCGTCTTGTGGTACACAAAGTCTATTATCCCTTCGTAACCAACCCTTATCGTCTAGGGTATATCTACGAAGATGGCTTGACGACTCCCCCCCTTTGAGCTTTTCTACTATCTCAACCAACTGTGGGTCGTCTCGCTGTGCCTCACCAACCCGTCCTAGAAGTGTAGGTCTAACCTCCAAGGATGCTAACAGACCGGGTACTAAGTCAACGGAGGGTCTAAAGTCAAACATAGAGATGAATTCTAAGCTTTGTCGTTCAACAAACAACGGACTCAAGGACAACCTTTTCCTACTTAAGGCGTCTGCCACCACGTTACCCTTGCCCGGGGTATATGCTATTTCAAAATCGTAGGAGGCTAAGAATTCCATCCACCGTTGCTGCCTTAAATTCAAATCCTTCTGAGAGAATAAGTATTTTAATGATTTGTGGTCAGTGAACAGTTCGAATTTCTCACCAAGAAGATAGTGACGCCAAGACTTAAGCGTGAAAACAATTGCGGCTAGCTCTAAGTCATGCGTGGGGTAATTCTTTTCATGAACCCTCAACTGCCTTCCACCATAGGCTATTACTCTTCCCTCTTGCATGAGGACCGCGCCAAGTCCCGTCCCACAAGCATCAGTATAGATTTTAAACGGTTTATTCCCGTCTGGCAGCACTAATACTGGGGCTGAAGTTAAGGCTCTCTTTAAACGTTGGAACGCATCATCACAATCTTTGTCCCACGTAAAAACCAGGTTCTTCTTCGTTAACCGTGTTAATGGAGCTGATATTTTTGCGAAGTCTTTGATAAACTTCCTATAATAGCCAGCCAACCCCAAGAAACTTCTTACTTCGGTTGCATTTTTAGGGACCTTCCAATCTTGGATGGCCACCACCTTTGCGGGATCCACTGCTATCCCTTCTTTGGAAACCACGTGCCCTAAGAACCGTACTTCCTTCCTCCAGAAGTGACACTTAGAAAATTTTGCCTTAAGGTTACGCGCTCGAAGGGTTTCCAACACTTCCCTAAGATGTAGGGAGTGCTCTTGTTTATTCTTAGAAAAGACTAAGATGTCATCCACAAAGACTACCACGAATTTGTTAAGGTATTCCCTAAACACCCTACTCATCAAATCAACAAAATATGCAGGGGCGTTTGTCAAACCAAAGGGCATCACTAGCCATTCATAGAATCCGTCAGGAGTCCTAAAAGCAGTCTTATCTATACTATCCTCAGCCACTCTCAGTTGATGAAAGCCAGTGGCTAAGTCCAACTGCGAAAACACTGAGGCGCCAACTAACTGATCAAAGAGATCGTCAATCCTCGGCAGTGGGTGTCGGTTCTTTTTAGTAAGCTTGTTTAGTTCTCTATAGTCCATACAAAGTCTAAGAGACCCATCCGCCTTTGTGGCAAAAACTACTGGAGCACCCCACTCCGATATACTACGTCCTATGAACCCCTTCTCAAGCAACTCCTTTACTTGCTTATTGAGTTCCCTCCTTTCACGAGGAGCCATGTGGCGCACTGGCAAAGATACGGGTTTAGCATTATCCACAAGATAAATTCGAAAGTCTATCTCCCGTTTGGAGGTAAGCCCTTCACCTCCTCAAACACATCCGGATATTCCCGGACCACTTCTACCGATCGCAGGTTCTCTACAGACGCGTCAAGCGATTCAAGATAACTTATCATAACGGAATTTATGGGATTACAAAAGATGTCGAGAGCATTACCAAGGCGAGTCACAAGCCTAACTACTCTCCTTTCACAATCAAGAATGGCCCTATTTCTAGACAACCAATCCATTCCTAAAATTAGCCCATAGCCCGTGAAGCCCAATACATAAGCATCACATCTAAATTCAACGCTAAGTATAGAGATTTTCAAATCCAAACATATCATGGTCAAATGAGCCGAACCCCCAATTGGATTTGAAACGACCAAGGGATCCTCTACTAAACTGGTGTTCAAGTGCAGTGATTCAACTAATGATGCAGAGATAAACGAATGAGATGCGCCAGAATCGAATAAGGTACGGACAGGATGATCAAACAGAAAAACTAAGCTTTCAACAGAAATTGTTCTACCTCTTTCTTGCAGCGGTGGGGCCGCAATAGCCTGAACTTGCCCCCTTGCCTGCCCTGGTGCCATAAGAGCCTGCACCTGTCCTCCCGAGGTAGACCCTGCCCTCTGCCCCTTCTTTGGACAGTCCTTCACTAAATGTCCCGCATCTCCACAATGAAAACAACCAATCTTCTTTTTATTTCTACAATCTTTGCTGAGATGGCCAGGCGTCCCACAATTGAAGCATTTCTTCTTCCCTTTGCCATTATTGTTTTTACCACCCTTCTTATTTTGCTGTTGGGGTTTCTTCTGATCCCCTTTCTTTTCAACTGCCTTATCCTCATGCATAAGTGCCATTTCTACTAGCTTTTCAAAGGTGGCTCCCATAGGGATGTGGGTCATAGCCAACCCTTGCAACGGTTCATTCAAGCCTCTAACGAACCTCAAAGCTTTCTTCTCTGGCGTGTTCACCAACTCCAAGCCAAACCTTGCTAACTGATTAAATTTATTGACATATTCCTTTACTGATGAGCTCCCTTGCTTTAGTGCCAGGAATTTTTCCATATTTAAGTTCTCCTCTGCCCTTGAAAGAAACTTTGCCTCAAACCTTCGTCTGAAATCCGCCCATGAATCAACTGGACGTTCCCCGTTAGTGACCTCCCACCAAAACGAGGCCTCTCCCTTCATTAACCAAGCAGCTAAACGGAATTTCCTCCCATCTTCCACTTCAAAGATATCCAACAATTCCTCAGTCTCCTTAAGCCAATCTCTGGCCTCCACAAACGTCTCAGTCCCTTGAAAAGTTTTTCCTCCCATAGCCTTGAATTCCTTGCACGTCTTTGCAAAAGTGTCAACATGAGGAGGAGGAGGAGGAGGAATGGGTGCAACTAGGGGTGGAGGAGTATCCGCTGGGCCTGCAGTGGTGGCCCTAGCCTCCAAGTATCTCCTAAACCACCCTGGAATCGTCACACCTTCAGGGAGATTAAGATCTTCAGCCATGCTGAAACGAAAAAGGAAAGATTCAAAATGGAGAATTCGAAAGATAAAGATAAGGATGTGGCTATTTGGGATTATGTTTTTCATAAAAACTCTCTTTAAATAACATGTTTTTTTTTTTTGAAAGCACTTCTTCCAAAAATACTTTAGAAAAAAAAATATTTTTCTAAATTTTTTTTTAATCTGTTCTGGTAACCTTATGCTCTGATACCACGTGTAACACCCCACGTCCATTAATGTCACTCACAAAGGGAATGCATTAACTTCCATGGAGGTTTTAAGTGAATATAGAACAGTAAAATTACAACAAGACAGATATAAAATAGTACTTGGAAATTCAAAAACTTTATTTCATTGTAGCAGAAGTCAAAACATGTTTGATTACATCATAACACCATATTCAATGTCAAGTACAATATCTATCTTGATAAAACAAGTACATAATCCCATTACATGAATAGCCATTAAAAAGAAAGATAACAAGCTGGACTTTACTTCAGCAGTCCAAGCTTTCCAGAAGATAAGCGATCCAACTAGACTCCACTAGAACTTGGCCCAACCTGCGGACCTGAAGGAGAAAAAGGATGGAAAAGAGGGGGTCAGACATAAAGTCTGGTGAATATGATAATTCTACAATACTATTACCAAAATAACTGGACTAAGGCATAAGCTGGAAAACAAGAAAATGTCTATGAAGAGCAGATTAAGGACATAGACAATCGCTAAAGGCAACGTTATAGGCGCTCCTAAATACTAAAGGATAAACACTATACTGCACCACACCAGTCACCCTAAAGATTCATCCCACTTAGCTTCTCTTAGAAACTTTCCCAATGGCTTTACGTACCCCTAGCTGACTACATAGGTGCCGCCTGCCCCTATCTCCACTAGGTGTACCCTACTTCCCATTATTCGATCGGCTCCCTAACTCGTAGATACCCGTGCTGGCCCCACAGTGGGGTGTATCACTCCCCTAAAGTGGCAACCTGATACAACGGACAAGCACGGCTTATACCTACATGATGCAACAACGTCTTACCTACCAGCCCGGGTCCACACACGCATATGAAACCCGTTGGACTTGCGTTGCCACCGCTCCCTGTTTTGGCCTCTTATAGTCAAACCCAGTATGCGTGTCCCGTCCTCGACTTGGGTCGAGCCCACAAAGATACGTTTTGGGATACTGGTTGAAATGGGCCCCCACTATTTACCACAAGCATTCCACCTAAGCTTGTCCCCATTAGTCCATCCCACTTAACCCACTTAGTCATGTTCATTTACATGTGTGTTTGGTTAAGTCTAATCGTATTTCAAATGCCTCTAAAGGCAACCACCAGATTCCTCATGCCACCCAAGGCACCTACTTAACCCCCATGTCCCACCTTACATGATTATCTGGTTAAGTATTTCTTAGTTCATTAAGGCCATAACCTCATAAAGACCTCTCACATCAGACTGGCATTTATGGCAGCTGGATTTGCCGGGCGGGTCCGGGCAGTCTTACACCATAAAAGAGTCTAACCTCGTGTCTTTACAACTGTTATGCTTTAGTTTGGGCCTAGGACCTCTCACATTGGGCCGACATTTGTGACTACTGGATTTGTCGGGCGGGTCCGGGCAGGTTTACATCACAAACGGGTCCAACCTCGTGTCCTAAGCATTGATTATTAATAATAATCCACTTTCCCCCAATTTTAATAATTCCCTACTTGAATTATTAATTACTTCCAATTTTTAACAATGTCCATAATTGACTCAATTATGGACATCCATTCATGGTATGCAAAATCTTACAAAATTGCATCCAATTTATTAATTCCTAATATTACCCCTACCCCACGTTTGAACGTTTATTCGCAAAATATATGTTAGACTCGAATAGCCTAACTCATAGCATAAAAGAGATTATCATAATAACAACATGTATATGTGACCAAATGAATCATAATAAGGGGTGAAACTTGCATATGTCCAACTTGCATAGATTATACATGTCATGGACCTAAAGGTGTCAACTTGTTCAAAATTCACCTAATATAATCTCAATCAATTTTCATAAACTTACATATGAACATGTGTGAATCAACATCATCTAATTTTTTTAACAACATGGTTTTATATGGGTACACCTAACTCAATAGGCAAATTCCCATAATCAAGTTTTATTTAATTATAGTTTCAAGTTTATGGGTACACCTAACCTAATAGGCAAATTCCCATAAACAAGATCCATTTAAATTAAGAAAAAAAAACATAACTTTAAGCATGATCCAACAACATGATTTTTCAACATAATATAGCATGATTTATAACATGACATAGTATGATAGTATAACATAGCTTGACATGATTCTCAACATAGCACGACATAGCATAAGAGAATTTACAACATAGCATGACATAGCATATATAATTTACATCATACGACAACATAATAACATAATAAGAGATCCACAATATATAGAATTTACAATTACAAATCACATCACTTTCTTGTGATCCATTCATAACTGAGTCAAATTAGTTTGTAATAGTCTTGTGAGAATCATCATACTCACCAACAAAAGAAAAGAATTAAAGAAAGAGAGATCTTTTGATTTGATTTGTGTAGATTTAGTTGTAGATGATTAGGCTTCCTCTTCTTAGTTTGTGACGGCTACGCTGAACTCCATGGCAGCAGCATGACGGTAGCTTCTCTAATTTTACAAGTGATTTAGGTTTTGGGTCTACCCACTTATTTATAGATTTTAGAATGCATTTAGGCCATTAGATTTAACCTAGAAATAACCGCAGCCGTTCAGACAAGATGGGGTTTATCTTGTTGACTCAGCAATGAGTCAGAAGTGACTCAGCAAACACTCAGCATAATAATAAACTTCTATTCATGTCATAAATATATATATATTTTCTACAATGTACATATTAGATACATCCCCCTTTACTTATTATTGTTTTTATATACATATTAGATACATCCCCTCTCTCACACACTTATTAATATTTTTATATTCATATTAGATACATCCCCTCTCTTACACACTTATTAATATTTTTATATTCATATTAGATACATCCCCTCTCTTACACACTTATTAATATTTTAGCAACTTTAGTGTTAATAGAAAATTCGGGGTGTTACATCTCGTGTCATATATGGACGTGTTTACCCGTGCACATTCCAGTGAGCATGTAAATCGAAAGGGACTATTTCATATACATGGCACAACAAAAAATCCAGCAAGAGCCATTTAAGCATATTTCAATTTATTTAGTATTAGTAATTGTTTCATTTACTAAACTATAATGAAATAAATTATGATATTAAGTCTAGCTACACACTTATTTGTTCATACAGGAAAAGTTTATCAAGCAGCGTCAGAAACTCCTAACTGATACAAGTTGAGAGCAGTGGACGACCGAAGAGGAGGATGTTATATTTGAGTTAGTTATGGATCCATCGTCGCGGAGCATATAATAGGATTTGGCAAACAAGTGGTAAGTAAATGATATATTAGAAAATAATAGTTTAATAATATTTTTATTTATAGTATGCATTGCTTTATTTTCAATCTTAAGTTTCTCTAAGTAAAATTAGTAATTAATGGAGATTAAGGCCTATTTCAAGAAAAATATTAATGAGCAGGATAAATTAAAGTGATTAACACATATTAGTCCTCATTTCCACACTTTTTACATGTTTTAATCACAACTAACACAATACAAGATAAACAAGCTTATGAAATTTGTTTGTATAAAATTTCAAATTTATATTTACATGTTAAGTGTAACACCTCGAATTTCTAACGACACTGAAAGAGGATAAATTAAATAATAATTAATTTACTATTCAGAATTAAGGAAAACTAACTGTGCCATTGCGTCCGTCTCGGAATTCTGGTCAAGATAGACATTTGGTTTGCGTAAAACGAACACCGTATGAAGAAGTTATGAGGGTTTTAAGTTTGTATACATGCAGAAAGATTATATATATACACATGAGTCAGAGATGAGTCAGAATCTTATCCAAAACGGTTCGAATTTGAAAACTAAAAATGGCGGCAGATTTCCCGCTCTAGGGGGTCGACCCCCCTAGAAGGGTGTCGACACCTGGATCGACCCCCCTTAAAGGGTATCGACACTAGGGTCGAACCACCCACAGGGGTGTCGACACCCCTAGGGATGACGTAACTGTCGGTTTCAGAGGGTTTGGCAACTATATATACTTGGTCATTTCTCTTGTTTTCTTCATTGAGAATTCATGGTGGTCAAACTCTGCCGGTATCTGAACTGATCAGGGTCCATTATCATCTGTCAACCTAAGCAAATCAATTGGAGATTCAAGATCCAATTTTTCTAGGTCTATCTTCTTATCCTAACTATGTGAGTTTCTAGTTTCTTTTAGATTTGAATATTTAAAAGTAAATATGACACGACTATGACTTGGATTTGTTCATATTCTTACATTATATCAGATCCATTGTAAATTGTGATTATATGACATTCTGAATTGGTTAGGATTTGGATCTAAACCTCCATCTAGATGGATCTATTGTAACTTCTATGACATGCCATGATGTGAATCTTAAACCTTAGTTGTGTAGATCTACTTTTAAAACTATTGGATCTATGTGTGGACATTTAAATTTTTAATCAGACATCAAAATGGTTAATTTAGATCTTATTATGCTCACTATGACATCATAGTTATGGTAGAACTAGTAATTGCTACAAGTTCACCAGATTTATGCTTATATGTCCACCTTATTATGATGTCAATTACATGTCCATGCTAGTATGTATGTATATGTTCACCTCATCGCCATGCTAGTTTATGTTTATGCCAAATTATGATAAAACAATCACTTTTGTCATATTTCTATTACTTTTTCCCTTTTATCTTTTATGACTAGGCTATTATCTAGCCTAGGCATGCCGCCGATATACTTTGTGCGCTAGTTAAGGAACGAGGGAAAAAGGTTAATATTGGCATGATTTGAATATAAACATCATTGGACATATAATTCAAATTATTGGGTAAAATGGACATTAACACCTATAAAGGCATAGGTTTAATTAATTGATTAATTAATAATTAATGACTAGGATTACAATTAGAAATTGTAATGGCACTTATGACACGAGGTTAGGTTGCATTAGTGGTGGAAGTCTGCCTGGACCCGACCTGCATATCCAGCAACCACTAATGTTGAACCTAATGTGAGACGTCTAAGTGCGCAAATACGAATCAGGCTATGGCACGAGGTTAGGCCCAACTTGTGGAATAAGGCTGCCCGGACCCGATCGGCGTATCCAGCATCCACAAGTTGTAGGCCTAATGTGGGAGGTCTAGCCAATTATAAACCATAAATGGACATGGTAATAAATTGGACTACTTAACCAAATCTAATCCATAGGGATTGTATGATTGTGAACTAAAGTTAGGGTTAAGTAAAATTGATTGGATAGTGGATGGGTTAAGCAAATCTGGAGAGGGTAGGTAATATTTACATATAGGTCCACAAACTTAACCCAATAAGGTTATGTAATTAAAGACACCTAGTGGTATACATGACCGGTTGGAATAATAAAGTTATGTAATTAAAGACACTTTTTAAGGTAAACATAACTTGTAGAAATGATAGGGTTATGTAATTAAAGACACCTAGTGGTATACATAGCCAAAGAAAACCTAGTGGGGGATACAAGACAATGGGGAGTGCTTGTATCATATTGTGTAGGATCCGTTTTATCCAGTAACCCGGAGTATGTATCAAAACATGTAATCCGTACTAGGTCGGAGAAGGGGCACACTTACTGGACTGATTGTAAGAGATCCAAACGTGAAGGACAGTGTGGCCGACGCAAACCGACTGAGCCATGTGTGTGCATAAGCCGCACAGAAGGGGATAAGACGACGGTGACACCTGTAGATATAGGGCTGTGCATATCAGCAAGGAGTTGCCACTTTAGGGAGTGATACATTCTACTGTGGGGCCGGCACCGAGTATCTACGGAGTAAGGAGCCGATCGATTAGGGTAGTAATTAGGGTACATTTCGACGTATGCCTATGTAACGGCCCGCAAATTCGTACTATCTGAGTTGACTAATAACACCACACGTCCAACCCAAATTGCACAGAAATACGAATCATTATTAGAAAGAAGTTAAAGGATGAGAAATAGAAAGATTGAAATATTAGAATAGAAGAAAATGAAGATCATAAACTCACAGCGGAACGAATAAAATATATTGGAAAACATAACTTTTTGAAATACAAATCAATAACTTTATATACATACCATCATCAGAGCACAACAGTTATTCCTGGAACAGTTATAAACAACTGTTTCTAGATACAACACAATACACAACAGAAAATATGAGTCTATAGCTAACTGGTGAAGCCTCCTGCTTCAAACTCCTCCATGTGAATCGTTAAAATCCCAACTACTTGACTGCCCGTACAAATTTGGGCACCCAAGATTTTAGGGAAAACAAACTAAATAAACTCTGGGTTAGTCATGGGACTGGTGTGAGTAAACTCCAATCATTTGTTTAACTTTAAAAATCCTTTCGAAAGAAAGGATAATAGTAAGACCAGCCCATACATAAACATGGACGGTTTTTACCATACTATAACCCAAAAATATTTTTGATATCAATCCAATGATATAATAATAATGTCTGCATCAAATAAATAACAATCTAGAGGAACTCTTGCATCTCACGCTCCACATATGATATAAAATCAAAAATCGCAGGGCGCTTATTGGAGATTGGATTCTATCTATGACAAGGTATGGAACCACCTTCCGATCAGTGTACTCTAGAGGAGATACACTGGGGTTCAACAAGAACATCTTGCAACCCGGCCCAAACATGACCGACCACTCATTTCGCTTGAGTGTATCGAATGTATGTCACCAACAGTTGGGATCAGCAACCGTTTCCCGAATGCTACAGCATCGAATAGAATAAGAAATTAAAAAAAATCTCTAGATAGGTGATTATACACCATAATGGGAGCGACCCACATAGCCATGCTGCCTGCCCGATTTTTGTCATTTCCTGGTTGTTGAGGCTTTAGGCTACGATTACTTTCTATTCATTGATAGCACAATCACTTTGAATGCCACATTGTCAGATCCGTTAATCACTAGTTGATTTGCACAAATATATTTTGGATATTATGCTAAGGGGATAAATCCGTTGCCACCATATATATATTTATACATACCAACATATTCGATCATTGGAAATACTTTGTCAGACATTCGTCCATATACGTTCGTTCTGGGACTGAACGAAACCGAAGGCACAATTTCTATTAATAGAAAAAGTCCTTGAACTTCACTCCGTCTTCGATTATCTTCATATAATCCGATTCGCAACGCTACTGCCAATACAGAGTGGTTCACAGATAATAATCCAACCGGTCTCTCCATATCGACAACGATATTGGCAAACACTTCGATAGTCGGTTATTTAACTATCGAAGAAAAACTAACATCCATTCACAACATCAAACAATCACTGGGCCTTTTAATTTATATTTCATTAATTAAAACACTTCTCCACTTCCTTTATCAATATTCATTAACTAAATATTTTCAATCATCATCTTGGCCTCTTACCCATTTGGAAAACATTTCCATATCTCGCCTTCTTTTATTTCCTAAACTTAGAAAATATTTTCTATTTATACCTGGAGAACATTCCAGTTACTTATTTCTTTCCCGACTATTCATTTATATACATAGGAAATATTTATTATTATATTTCCAAACTACCACTTATTTGGGTAAAAACGAATGTGGTGTAAAACATCGTTACAACCCGAAATACTGTATTCAACTAAATCTTATTCAAATATTGATTATCGAAGTTGAATCTTGCTATTTATCAGTTAGTAATGAAAATAATCGAGTTGGGGTAAAATTACCTCTCAGACCTTGACTGAAAACATCTTTAACTTCAAAACAGACAAAACCATTATTCCCGAAAAATCAACCCCATACAAACAAATTATTCATTTTTAAAACGTATATATGTTTCTCTTTCTATTACCAGATTATCAATTTCCTTTTTGTTTATAATATTCTAATTTAAATTTGTTTCATTATCGAATTCTGTATATATCGATACATTGATTTCTAACCATTAATTTCTCTTAATAATATTCTAACTCTTTAAATTTCCGGAATTTTTTGCCATAACCTCCTTTGTACCGGGAGCATCGGGAAAATCCCCAAACCGCCACACAGGCCTCTCCAATCAAATAGAAAAAGAAAAAGCCAAGCGGCATGCCAATACGGCACATAAAACCTCATATGGAATTTAAACGTGTACCTTTTTGTCGGGCACATAAATTAAAATCTTCATATAATTCATTCCAAACCTGTCTAACACATGTTCACCTGTTTTAAATTCAACTTAATCAAATCATTTGAATTCAGTTTCTCCTATTTATTCTTTAATTAGCTTTTAGCCTATTTCACTTGTTATTTGAACATATCATATTCAAATATAAATTAATTAATTTTCAAAACAATCGAATGCCATTTCTAATTCAAGTTTCATTTTTGATTTCGAATATGAATTTACAAACCCTTTTTTTTTCTGATCCAAAGTCCAATTTCGATTTAAAATTCCATTAACTAATTTTTCTTTACATTAGCAAATTCTACTCAGCAATTAAACATCTGGTTTGATTTGGTTTCAAAAATCATTTCATTACTTCACTCGAGTTCAGATATTATTTATAACTCAAATCTGGATTTTTCCTAAATGAATTTTGGATTTTATTTGCTCAAAATCATTTTATTTATTTAAATGAACCGTTATGGTTTTATAATGGTTCTGGCACTGTTTTTCTGAAAATTTGATTTTTACATAGCTCAATATCTATTCGACGAAATCCAGATTTTTCTCCTTTATTAGAAAACTATTATCAAATTGGTCCTGACGTTTCTTGTTTCAAAGAATTCCGACTTCAATTGAGTTCTGTATACTCAATTGAAGTTCGAAACGCCAATTTACGAACTGCCGTGCTGCGGCGAGTTCGTTTTAATTATATATATATATATATATATAAACGTTTGAACTTCATTCATAATAAATTCAACCCCATTCTAATATATTTTTAATATATTTCAAACCAATTTTCCAATTCAGCATAATATTTCTTATTTTCTAGAATTGTCGATTTTTTTCTAACTCGGAAATAAATTTATTTATACTTCGATCTTGTATATTAAATTCCAATTCCTTTTACAAATTATAAATCCTTTGGATTTATTTCTATTCTGTTTAAAAATCTGCAATCTGATATATATTTCGTCGTCCCATTTCGAAATGATTTCAACTTGTTATTTTCAAATTCTCTTTTCAATTCTCTTTGAATTTTCCATATTCAAATTCCATTTTAATTTTCTATATTCTAATTCTATTTTCAATTCTATTTGAATTTTCTATATTCAAATTCTATTCAAATTCTATATATCCAAATTCTATTCAAATTCTATATATTCAAATTCTATTCAAATTCTATATATTCAAATTCAACTTTTATTTAAATAAAATTTGAATTAATCGAATTCAAATCATAAATCCTTACGGATTTATTTTAGTCCAATTTATATTCTGAACATCAAAATAAATTCCATCGTTTTATTTGTTTAAAACGATTTCCCCATTTCTATTTTTAAATTCACATTTGAATTTAAATATTCAAATTATCCAATGATAATTTTTTTCACTTTATTTCTATAAACACTTTATAATTTCATTTCAATGTCTTGTATTATTTAATTTATAAACATCGTTTATAAATTCAATACTTGTTTTATTTATTTCCAAAACAAGTAAATATCTTTAGCCCATTCTAAATTCAAATTCTATTTTAGAAAATAGAATTTTCCTTTTAAATATCAAAATCTCTTTCATGATATTTTAATAAATCAACATTAAGACCCAGCGATATTTCAAACATCAAAACAACCAATTATAATTTACAAGTTTCTAACACATCATATATGACAGTATAGGTGCAAACAAACAAACAAAAAGATAATATATTTTTGAGGAATCCAGTTGGATCCCTCCAACCTGTTTTTCCTGCATCCACAGATGTTAGTCAACAGAAATATTACCCATCCTGCTTCAAGGCAGTATATCGCGGTATAGAAGGTCATCCACTATCATAGCGTGGGGCGTATAGGGTAATCATCCGCTAATGGTACCGCGGGCATCCGCTAATGATACCGCGGGAATAATCCAACCACCCAATATATATATATATATATATATATATATATATATATATATATAATAGTCAAGCCTAAATAACTAATATATTCAAAACAACCAAAAAAACATTCAAACAAGCAACAAACAATTATTTTTAACGAATAAAAATAATTCTAAATAAAGAGGTAAGTGAGATTTACTCACCTGATTTTATTTAGCACTAGTACCAATTTCAATTTCTTTCCAACGATATCCGAGACTCTGAACCCCATACGAATAATTCCATTCAATTTATCCTATTAAAAAAATCCAAATTATAAATAAGCTAATAAATTTTATTACAATGTTTTATTTTAAATATATACTAACGTTTATTTTTTAAAACTTCCTACTCCTGAACAACTAATGATTTCGAGTTTAGATTGTCACTCATCTAATCTACCATTTATATAATGATTTACTAGATATATTTTTTTCTCTTCATATTCCAAATTATATATATTAACAGTTAATTCCCTTTTTCTTCTATCATTACAGTATACTAATTTAGTTTCTAATTTTAAAAACAAAAATTAACTTCAGATTAGAACTCACCTCACCGATCAGCACACAATCAAGTGCTTCTTGTCCATTGTCCTCTCCATAATCACTCGTTGTAACAGTTATAAGCACCCAACCATTGATCACCTATGTCAACTCATGGCCTCCTCCTTTTTACTGCGTTTTCAGCGCTCCTCCACCCAAAGTGAAAGTCGCGATGTCTGTTCTACCAAAAATCCACCACTCAGCGAGCTCGACAGCGTCCCTTCCCCACATCGCGATTTGGCATGTGTTCAGCTACAGGATCGACACCTTCATCTACCAAACCCACTAGGATTTCCATGCTCGAACCATTCCTTGAAGTCACCACTCCCAGACTCAAAGAATAGTTCTACAAAAGGTGCAAAACAATTAAGCACAATTCTCCCTCAAAACTTCACACAATAAACTATCCACTTCCATCAGCAAGAATGTGAATCCCAATCCTCATCCAACACCCATCTCGGGGTTCAAAATTAAAAATCGTGAACTGCTATTTTAGCATACCGACCGTCATTTCCAATGTTATAGCGTTATACTGAACTCAACAGTAAATATTCTGAAATTTTATTTCAACATATTTACCATATTAAATTAATATAATGCAATTTAAATTCGAAATCCACAAATTCTTTGATAATAAATTATTATTTATTATCGTATATATCAAATAGAATTCCTACTTATCATCTGAATCATTTTGATTCAGTTTTTAACTTCGATTTCAATTATATTTCGAATTACGATAATTTGATATATTCTAAATTAAATTATATTCGATTATTAAATCGATAACTCAATATAAATATCGATTTATATTAACAAATAAATATATAAAATAAATATTAAATATTTAAAAATAAATCGATAAAAATATGGGTTGTTACATTCTTCCCCCCTTAAAAGAATTTCATCCCGAAAATTACTAAGCTAGGAAAAAGGCTATAACCCATTACTTTTCAAAAACCCACTTATTTTGAAACTCAACATTTCATATCAACAAAACTTTGTATGACCAAAACTTTTGGTTTCTATTTACATTGCACACCCTATATGCTCACAGTAAATTAATTCGAATGATTTTCAATCAAACCATTCATATGTATTCATATTCATTTCATATTCATTCAAATTGATTTTAATCAATTTATTCACTTCAATCCATTTAACTTGCTTAAGTTAAATTTTAATTTCAGAATTCAAATTCCCGGTTTTTCATTTCAAATCTCTATGAAATCATATATAAATATATACATATTTATTTCCATCTCAAATTCAAAACATTTGAATTTTCAAACCAACTTGTTTTATTTAAAACAAATTCCCTTCAAAGCTTTTCTAAGGTTGCAATCCATCACTTAGAAACTCGAAAATGAACATTGATGATGCAGCCGTCATCATCAGAATTATTTCCCAGCTACTGAAGTGAGTTCATTGCTTTATGACTTTCAAAATCCATTCAAAACGATTTTTTTTTCAAATCCTTCCAAAACAAAGCTATATTATTTTAATATAGTTCAAAAATATTTTCCAACTTCCCAGGATTTAAATTTCAAATTCTTGTTTGAATTTAATTTTAATCCATCTCATTTGTATATTTCATTCTTATACATTTTATATTTGGTAGTATATATCCATTTCAATTTTATAATCTCATTGGATTATAATAACAACCAACACATCCATGTATTATAATAATTCTAGAAAATTATTCTTTCTATATCAAGAATAGAATTTTGGGTAAAATTATTCATCTACCCACTTAAAACAATATCGTGTTCAATCTTCTGTTCAAGTATTTACAAACTCTTATCGACGTCGTGGCGTCCCACGATTCGACCAGAATTCATAAACCACCCAACAGGCTAGCCAACACAATATAAAATAGTTTTTATATCAATAAACAAATACGAGCTCTCATATATATACGCTCAACTCATTCTAGGATACTACTGATCCTATCTCTAATGAGCACAACCCAATCAAGCCTAGGTATTCGCTCAACCTAAGCTCTAATACCAACTGTAACGGCCCGCAAATCTGTACTATCTGAGTTGACTAATAACACCACACGTCCAACCCAAATTGCACAGAAATACGAATCATTATTATAAAGAAGTTAGAGGATGAGAAATAGAAAGAAAGAAATATTATAATAGAAGAAAATGAAGATCAAAAACTCACAGCGGAACGAATAAAATATATTAGATAATATAACTTTTTGAAATACAAATCAATAACTTTATATACATACCATCATCAGAGCACAACAGTTATTCCTGGGCTAGTTATAAACACCTGTTTCCAGATACAACACAATACACAGCAGAAAATATGAGTCTATAGCTAACTGGTGAAGCCTCCTGCTTCAAACTCCTCCAAGTGAATCTGTAAAATCCCGACTACTTGACTGCCCATACAAATTTGGGCACCCAAGAGTTTAGGGAAAACAAACAAAATAAACTCTGGGTTAGTCATGGGACTGGTGTGAGTAAACTCCAATCATTTGTTTAACTTTAAAAATCCTTTCGAAAGAAAGAATAATAGTAAGACCAGCCCACACATAAACATGGACGGTTTTTACCTTACTATAACTCAAAAATATTTTTGATATCAATCTAGTGATATTATAATAATGTCTACATCAAATAAATAACAATCTAGCGGAACGCTTGCATCTCACGCTCCACATATGATATAAAATCAAAAATCGCAGGGCGCTTATTGGAGATTGGATTCCGACTATGACAACGTATGGAACCACCTTCCGATCAGTGTACTCTAGAGGAGATACACTGGGGTTCAACAAGAACATCTTTCAACACGGCCCACACATGACCGACCACTCATTTCGCTTGAGTGTATCGAATGTATATCACCAACGGTTGGGATCAGCAACCGTTTCCCGAATGGGACAGCATCGAATAGAATAAGAAATTAAATGAATCTCTAGATAGGTGATTATACACCCTAATGGGAGCAACCCACATAGCCATGCTGCCTGCCCGATTTTTGTCATTTCCCGGTTGTTGAGGCCTGAGGCTACAATTACTTTCTATTCATTGATAGCACAATCACTTTGAATGCCACATTGTCGGATTCGTTAATCACTGGTTGATTTGCACAAATATATTCTGGATATTATGCTAAGGGAATAAATCCGTTGCCACCATATATATATATACATACCAACATATTCGATCATTGGAAATACTTTGTCAGACATTCGTCCATATACGTTCGTTCTGGGACTGAACGAAACCGAAGGAACAATTTCTATTAATAGAAAAAGTCCTTGCACTTCACTCCGTCTTCGATTATCTTCGTATAATCTGATTCGCAACGCTACTGCCAATACGGAGTGGTTCATGGATAATAATCCAACCGGACTCTCCATATCGACAACGATATTGGCAAACACTTCGATAGTCGGTTATTTAACTATCGAAGAAAAACTAACATCCATTCACAACATCAAACAATCACTGGGCCTTTTAATTTATATTTCATTAATTAAAACACTTCTCCACTTCCTTTATCAATATTCATTAACTAAATATTTTCAATCATCATCTTGGCCTCTTACCCATTTGGAAAACATTTCCATATCTCGCCTTCTTTTATTTCCTACACTTAGAAAATATTTTCTATTTATAATTGGAGAACATTCCAATTACTTATTTCTTTCTCGACTATTCATTTATATACTTAGGAAATATTTATTATTATATTTCCAAACTTCCACTTATTAGGGTAAAAACGAATGTGGTGTAAAACATCGTTACAACCCAAAATACTGTATTCAACTAAATCTTATTCAAATATTGATTATCGAAATTGAATCTTGCTATGTATCAGTTAGTAATGAAAACAATCGAGTTGGGGTAAAATTACCTCTCAGACCTTGACTGAAAACATCTTTAACTTCAAAACAGACAAAACCATTATTCCCGAAAAATCAACACCATACAAACAAATTATTCATTTTTAAAACTTATATATGTTTCTCTTTCTATTACCAGATTATCGGTTTCCTTTTTGTTTATAATATTCTAATTTAAATTTGTTTCATTATCGAATTCTATATATACCGATACATTGATTTCTAACCATTATATTCTCTTAAAAATATTCTAACTCTTTAAATTTCTGGAAAATTTCGCCATAACCTCCTTTGTACCGGGAGCATCGGGAAAATCCCCAAACTGCCACACATGCCTCTCCAATCAAAAAGAAAAAGAAAAAGAAAAAGCCAAGCGGCTTGCCGATACGGCGCATAAAACCTCATATGGAATTAAAACATGTAACTTTTTGTCGGGCACATAAATTAAAATCTTCATATACTTCATTCCAAACCTGTCTAACACATGTTCACCTATTTTCAGTTCAATTCAACTCAATCAAATCGTTGGAATTCAGTTTCACCCATTTATTCTTTAATTAGCTTTTAGACTATCTCACTTGTTATTTGAACATATCACGTTCAAATATAAATTTATTTATTTTCAAAACAATCGAATTCCATTTCTAATTCAAGTTTCATATTCGATTTCGAATATGAATTTACAAACCCTTTTTTTCCTGACCCAAAGTCCAATTTCGATTTGAAATTCCATTAACTAATTTTTCTTTACATTAGTAAATTCTACTCAGCAATTAAACATATGGTTTGATTTTGTTTCAAAAATCATTTCATTACTTCACTTGAGTTCAGATATTATTTATAACTCAAATTTGAATTTTTCCTAAATGAAATTCGGATTTTATTTGCTCAAAATCATTTTATTTATTTAAATAAACCATTATGGTTTTATAATGGTTCTGGCGCTGTTTTTCTGAAAATTTTATTTTGACATAACTCAAAATCTATTCGACGAAATCCATATTTTTTTTCCTTTATTAGAAAACTATTATCAAATTGGTCCTAACGTTTCTTGTTTCGAATAATTCCGACATCAATTGAGTTCTGTATACTCAATTGAAGTTCGAAACGCCAATTTACGAACTGTTGCGCTGCGGCGAGTTCGTTTTAATTATATTTATATATATAAACGTTTGAACTTCATTCATAATAAATTCAACCCCATTCTAATATATTTTTTATATATTTCAAACCAATTTTCCAATTCAGCATAATATTTCCGATTTTCTAAAATTGTCGATTTTTTTCTAACTCGGAAATAAATTTATTTATACTTCGATCTTCTATATTAAATTCTAATTCCTTTTACAAATTATAAATCCTTTGGATTTATTTCTATTCTGTTTAAAAATCCGCATTCTGAAATATATTTCGTCGTCCCATTTCGAAATGATTTCAACTTGCTATTTTCAAATTCTCTTTTCAATTCTCTTTGAATTTTCCATATTCAAATTCCATTTGAATTTTCTACATTCAAATTCTATTTTCAATTCTATTTGAATTTTCTATATTCAAATTCCATATATTCAAATTCTATTCAAATTCTATATATTCAAATTCTATTCAAATTCTATATATTCAAATTCGACATCTATTTAAATAAAACTCGAATTAGTTGAATTCAAATCATAAATCCTTACGGATTTATTTTAGTCCAATTTATATTCTGAACATCAGAATACATTCCATCGTTTTATTTGTTTAAAATGATTTCCCAATTTCTATTTTTAAATTCACATTTGAATTTAAATATTCAAATTATCCAATGATAATTTTTTCACTTTATTTCTATAAACACTTTATAATTTCATTTCAATGTCTTGTATTATTTAATTTATAAACATCGTTTATAAATTCAATACTTGTTTTATTTATTTCCGAAACAAGTAAATATCTTTAGCCCATTCTAAATTCAAATTCTATTTTAGAAAATAGAATTTTCCTTTTAAATCTCAAAATCTCTTTCATGATATTTTAATAAATAAACATTAAGACCCAGCGATATTTCAAACATCAAAACAACCAATTATAATTGATAAGTTTCTAACACATCATATATGATAGTATAGGCGCAAACAAACAAACAAACAGATAATATATTTTTGAGGAATCCAGTTGGATCCCTCCAACTTGTTTTTCTTGCATCCACAGCCGTTAGTTAACAGAAATAATACCGTCCTGCTTCGAGGCAGGATATCGCGGTATAGAAGATCATCCACTATCATAGCGTGGGGCGTATAGGGTAATCATCCGCTAATGGTACCGCGGGCATCCGCTAATGGTACCGCGGGCATCCGCTAATGATACTGCGGGAACAATCCAACCACCCAATATATATATATATATAATAGTTAAGCCTAAATAATTAATATATTTAAGACAACCAAAAAAACATTCAAACAAGAAACAAACAATTATTTTTAATGAATAAAAATAATTCTAAATAAAGAGGTGAGTGAAATTTACTCACCTGATTTTATTTAGCACTAGTACCAATTTCAATTTCTTTCCAACGATATCCGAGACTCTGAACCCCATACGAATAATTCCATTCAATTTATCCTATTAAAAAAATCCAAATTATAAATAAGCTAATAAATTTTATTACAATGTTTTATTTTAAATATATACTAACGTTTATTTTTTTAAACTTCCTACTCCTGAACAGCTAATGATTTTGAGTTTAGATTGTCACAATCTAATCTACCATTTATATAATGATTTACTAGATATATTTTTTTCTCTTCATATTCCAAATTATATATATATTAGCAGTTAATTCCCTTTTTCTTCTATCATTACAGTATACTAATTTAGTTTCTAATTTTAAAAACCAGAATTAACTTCAGATTAGAACTCACCTCACCGATCAGCACACAATCAAGTGCTTCTTGTCCATTGTCCTCTCCATAATCACTCGTTGTAACAGTTATAAGCACCCAACCATTGATCACCTATGTCAACTCACGGCCTCCTCCTTTTTACTGCGTTTTCAGCGCTCCTCCACCCAAAGTGAAATTCGTGATGTCTGTTCTACCAAAAATCCACCACTCAGCGAGCTCGACAACGTCCCTTTCCCACATCGCGATTTGGCATGTGTTCAGCTACAAGATCGACACCTTCATCTACCAAACCCACCAGGATTTCCATGCTCGAACCATTCCTTGAAGTCGCGACTCCCAGACTCGACGAATAGTTCTACAAAAGGTGTGAAACAATTAAGCACAGTTCTCCCTCAAAACTTCACACAATAAACTATCCACTTCCTTCAGCAAGAATATGAATCCCAATCCTCATCCAACACCCTCATCGTTGTCACCGTTGCTCCCAACGCAACCCTAGCCATCGACTTCCTCCATCGTTCGCGCATCCCTACCTTGCAGACGAACTCAAGTTTGAATTCCATTCGCCCCTTTTTGTTTGTTTTCGATTTTAATTTGTAAAAGAGGAATAAAGATATGAGACTGATTTGGGATTTAGAATTGGCAATAAGGAAGAGCTTTTTGGTTAATGCCTACGATGGAATTGTTCTTCGCAGAAGAAAATGGAAGGAATTAAACAAAGGGGTGTCGCGTTTATATAGAAGTGGAGAGGGAACCAGAAGTACACAACAAATCTTTGTATTTATTTTAAAAAGATTTTCTAATTAATTTGATTTGATTTTTATTCGATATAAAGAGATCTTTTATTCTTTTTAAACAAATATCGATTTGATTTTCGATTCGATTTCGATCTTATCCATTATAAATATCTCGGGGTTCAAAATTAAAAATCGTGAACCGCTATTTTAGCATACCGACCGTCATTTCCAATGTTATAGCGTTATACTGAACACAACAGTAAATATTCTGAAATTTTATTTCAACATATTTACCATATTAAATTAATATAATGCAATTTAAATTCGAAAACAACAAATTCTTTGATAATAAATTATTATTTATTATCGTGTATATCAAATAAAATTCCTACTTATCATCTGAATCATTTTGATTCAGTTTTTAACTTCGATTTCAATTATATTTCGGATTACGATAATTCGATATATTCTAAATTAAATTATATTCGATTATTAAATCGATAACTCAATATAAATATCGATTTATATTAACAACTAAATATATAAAATAAATATTAAATATTTAAAAATAAATCGATAAAAATACGGGTCGTTACAGCCTAAGTCTACCACCATATAGTGGAAGGGATAATCTCATTCTGGTTATACTAGTAACAGTGCAGAGTAATCATTAGAGAAGCGTGTACACCTTATCCTGTCTACCTTGTCACACCTTCCATTTACGTAGCGATCTCTCTTATCCACTTTATATGCCTGTCATGCTACTTTTATTTGTATACTTGCTAAAAGTAATTAGACTCGCCAGACTTTATGTCTGGCCCTTTTGTTTCCTCTTCTTCTTCTGTTTCCCTTTCCTAGGTTCTTAGGAAGGAAACACTCAGGCTTGGTCAGGACTTAGATATCATCTTGCTAGAGCTGCTTTCGAAGTATGGCTCAAGTTCTTATCTCTACTATGGCTTTGTCTCTTTTATTTAGGGAATTATGTTTTCTTTTAAGTATTTATGTACTCTGATGGTAAAAGATAGAAGTTATATTGTTGTAATGATTTTTCTGACTTATGGTACTTTTGGCCACGATGAATGATTTGTTTTTGAAATAAAAATTTGAATTTCCGCTGCTATCTTAATTATATCTGTCTTATAATATTCTGTGTCTGTTTAATTATAACGCTTCACGAAACTTAATGCATTCCCTTTGTGAGTGACATTAACGGACGTGGGGTGTCACACTTGGTATCTAAGTTGAAGGTTACCAGATTAGATAAAAGTTTTTGAAAATTATTTTCAAAAAGGTTGTAAAAGAAAGCATTTTCAAAAAGATTTTTTTTTTTGAAAAACATTCCCCAAAAAGCCATATGTAATATCCTTCGGTCCTTTGTCTAAATCTCTTCCTTTTTCTTTTCAGCATGTCTGGGGAACAAAACATTCCTAATATTCCGGAGGGCATTACAATACCCAGATGTTTCCGTAGGTATCTGGAGGCCACGACACCTGCCGAAAGCCAAGGAAACGTTCCTCATCTAGCTGCACCAGTAATTCCTCCTCCTCCCCCTCCAAGAGTAGATAATTTCGCTAAGATCTGCAAAGTCTTCCGTGCTATGGGAGGGAAGCCATCCCATGGGAACGAGACATTTGTGCTAGCGCGGAATTGGCTAAAGGAGACCTAGGACTTGTTCGCAATATTTGAAGTAGAGGATAAAAGGAAGGTTCAGTTAGCCGCCTGGCTACTGAAAGGCGAAGCCTCATTTTGGTGGGAGGTTACCCAGGCTGGACGTCCGATGGAAACTTGGGAAGATTTTAGACAAAGATTTGAAATAAAATTTCTTCCCTAAGCCGAGAAAAGCATGCAGATGGAGAGGTTCTTGGCACTCAAGCAAGGGAACTTGATGGTGACAGAATATGTGAACAAATTCTACCAACTAGCAAGGTTCGAGTAAGAATTGGTGGATACTCCACACAAGAAGGCATTGCGGTTTGCTAAAGGGCCAAATGAACCCATTCATGAGTTAGTCGTGTCCCATATTCCAATGGGAGCCACTTTTGAAAAGCTTGTCGATATGGCCCTAATGTATGTGGAAGACAAGGGAGAAAAGAAGGAAGTAAAGGCGGAGAAAACATCGCAAAATAAGAAGGTTTGGCCCAAAAAGGGGCAACATCATCAACAACAACAACAACATTAGAAGAAAGTTGGAAAGAATGACAAAGGCAAGGATAAGAGAAAATGTCACAGTTATGGGAAAGAGGGTCACTTGGTCAAAGACCATAAGCGAGGGAAGAACTCTTGCTACCATTGTGGAGAGGTCGGACACTTTGCTAGGGAGTGCTCGAAGAAACAGGGATCGTAGGGACAAGGTCAAAGGGCAGGAACTTATGGAGTGCATATGCATGCTCTCGCGATTAGTGCTCCTGATAGAGGTAGAAAAATTTATATGGAAGGTTTAATTTCTCTTTCTAATCATCCAATTAGAACGCTTTTTGATTCTGGCGCTTCACCATTCATTTGTATCTAGTTCTGTGGTTGAATCTCTGCACTTAATTACTAGTATGGTAGTGGATCCCATAGTTGTTTCAAACCCCATTGGTGGTTCAGCTCATTAATCTATGATTTGTCGGGGTTTGAAAATATCTGTGTTAGGTGTCGAGTTTGAATGTGACACGTATATGCTCGGGTTTATGGGCTATGGGTTGATCCTAGGAATGGATTGGCTTGCCACGTATGGTGCCATTCTGGATTGCGAGAGGAGGGTCGTTAGGCTTCTGACTTGTCATGGGAGGATCCTCGAGATTACTTGTGACCCATAAGGGTCGATTATGCTTAGTTTCCTAGAGTCTTTTGATGCATCTATCGATGATCTATAATCTGTTCCAGTGGTCCGAGATTATTCTGATGTTTTAGATGAGGTACGGGGTTTACCTCCGAGGCGCAAGATCGATTTTCGTATATATCTTGTAGATAATGCAAAGCCAGTTGCATTAC
Source organism: Allium sativum (assembly GCA_030737875.1). Lineage (NCBI taxonomy): Eukaryota > Viridiplantae > Streptophyta > Magnoliopsida > Asparagales > Amaryllidaceae > Allium > Allium sativum. The sequence continues at coordinate 231,470,845 of CM060924.1, read as the reverse complement.
TAGTTCGCCATATGGCTCCAAGGGAAAGGAGGGAGCTGAGTAAGCAAGTAAGGGAGCTACTTGAGAAAGCATTTATCAGACGAAGCATATCTGAATGGGGTGCTCCAGTTGTATTAGCAACTAAGGCGGATGGTTCGCTTCTTTTATATGTTGACTACAGAGAGTTGAATAAACTCACCATGAAGAATACGCACCCTCTCCCAAGGATTGATGATATATTTGACCAGCTTGTTGGTGCCTAGGTATTTTCCCAGTTAGACTTGGCCACGTGTAATGACCAGGATATTTGACGGTGTAATAATTAACTTATTTAATTATTTAAAAAACGAATATATTATTTAATTGACGATGTTAGAACGTATAATTATATTATAATTAAAATCGAGTTTGAAATGGCGCTGCAGTTCGTAATTTGGCGATTTGAACTTCAACTGAATGTACAAGATTCGTTTTAAGCCGGATTTCTGTGAAACAAGAAACGTGTGGAGCTGGTGGAGTATATCTTTCTAGTGGAAAAGAAAAATTAGGATTTCGTCGTGTAGATTTTGAGATAGGCCCAAATCAAATTTCAGAATAGTCGCTATAGAATCGTTTATCGGCCATAACGGTTATTTCAAAATAACTAGAGATCGGGTTTGAATTTAGAGAAGGTTCTTTTGGGAAGTAGTGATAATTTAATTTTTAGAATTTTATGGTAATTTTTAATGAATTAAATAAGCAACTTTTATATTGGAGTGTTTTGCACCCTGTATCAATAATTTTGGGGTTACACAATATGAGTTAATCTACCGGTATTAATATATATTTGGGATCGGGACACATTGCTGATTTCAACGGTATTTTTAGCTTTGTCCGTAACAACTCATATGTGGCTGTTTTTAAGGAGACTTCACCATTAAGTTAAATATAATAAAATAAAAATATAAGGGTCCAAATTCACGTCTATAAAAGAACTGCGTGGCCTAATTACTTCCTCAACACTATTTCCATGGTCCAGACGAATACAGCTCGCCCCGTTATCGGATTGAACGGCTTAAAACATCCAACTCTCCTTTATAAAAGGATATCATCTTAACCTAATTCGGCAGAAAATAAACTTCCGTGGTCAACACTAAAAGGAGCCGCCGTATTCCTCCATCCTCAAAGGAAAAACCGACCTCTCAAAAATCCAAAAGAATTCGTAGAAAAATAAATAAATCAAAACTTATATATATACGAGATCCCCAAGTCGAGAGCTTCGTTCTGGTGTTCATGTCAAGGGGTGCGACGGCAGTCTTAAGGTGTCAAAGGTCTTCTGTCCGATGCTGATAGTTTTTGCGCGAGCTAGGGCTGATTGTAGTTTGAAACGCAAGGGGTTTAGGAGGCTGGAGCACGCGTTCAGATGGGAGAGGGACAGAGCAGCGAAACAAAGGGTGGTAGCGTTCCAGGAGAAATCATTAATGGTGTTGGAGCTTTTTTTTGTGGTGTTAAGTGACCGTTAGTCACTGCAGAAGGGAGGGTATCGGAACGGAACAACAGATGCTGAAGCAAGAAGCAGGTACGGGATATTTTCTGGTGCGTGTGGTTTCTGGAGTTACGGGATTTCTATTCTTCGATTTTGGGAAGAAGTATTAACTGTATGGTGAGGTTTGTTGTAAAACGAGATGAAGTGGAACTCATTGGTATTGGTTTTGGGTAAATGGCAAAACTTGGGAGCATTAAGATCAACAAATGGTGAAGGGAAGAGAGTCTGTAGGGGCCATGTATTAAGGCAGGGAAGAAAGAATTGAAATGGGCAAGTTTGGGTTCGTTTTAGCGTTATGATGTGGTACTGAGTATTCGGGTGTTGGCTGAGATGTTGAGGTAGAAGGGATCGATGTCAGGGAAGAAGATATCGGTTTGTGTTGGGTTCGTTTTACAGTAGCCTTGTTTAGTGGAGAATGGATGGCACAAGTGGCATTAACGGTGGGAGCTGCTGTAGCGTATTTGAGGAAGATGAAGTATTAACAGTGAGCGAGTATGGACATTTGGGCCGGGATAGGTTAGTATGAGAGGCCCAAATTTAAATAATGTCTAGTTAATTAAATTTAAATAGTGTATTTCCTTATAATTCTCATATCTTGATCATACAAAATCAGAATTTCGCAAATATGGATCCATCGGGATCGTATGGACGGGAGCAACACAGTGGAGATGACTGGGAGTGGATCGGTGCTCGTTTGAATTGACGGCGAAATAAACTGTTTGATTCAAATTAAACCAAACAGTTTATCGTTCTTTAACGATGAACTGCAAAAGTGAGTAAAACTCACTAACTCTCCTCAATTTATATTTTAATATAAATTGTACTTTATTTATTGACTGCTGTATATTGATTATTAAACTGGACTGTTAAATAGATTTGATTAAAAACGTTGTTATAGTTAATCTATGTACTGTTAAACAAATATGGTTCTGTACAGCAGGTTATTTCATTTCAAAATGAAATATGATACATATTATACTGTGTAACATCTGTGGATGCAGGGAGACAGGTTGGAACAATCCGAATGGATTCCTCAACAATTATTTTACTGTTTTCATATATTGTGTTATATGATGTGTTATATAATCTGTTCTGGATTATGTGTGTTAGAATGATATTAATCATTGTTATTCGATATTTTACATATCATAAGAAACCTTGAGTTGTGAAATGGAATATTTCAATGTATATTGAAATAAAGGAATTTTATAAAATCACAAGATTTTATAAAAAGGAAATTATTTATAAAACGAACACGGTTTTATAAAAGGAAAGTATTTATAAAACGAATAGAGTTTTATAAAAGGAATATTTCAATGTATATCGAAATAAAGGAGTTTTATAAAATCAACCGATTTTATAAAGGAAACAATTTGAAAATAGAGTATTTATAAAACGAACACGGTTTTATAAAAGGAAATTATTTATAAAACGAACACGGTTTTATAAAAGGAAGTATTTATAAAACAAATAGAGTTTTATAAAAGGGATATTTATTTAGAAAGTAAATAGAAGTTATAAATATGAAATATTTGTAACGGTAAATAGAAGTTATAAATAGGAAATATTTGTAACGGTAATTAGAAGTTATAAATATGAAATATTTGTAACGGTAAATAGAAGTTATAAATAGGAAATATTTGTAACGGTAATTAGAAGTTATAAATAGGAAATATTAGTAACGGTAATTAGAAGTTATAAAAAAGGGAAATAGTTGTAACGGAAAATAAACGTTATAAAAAGGAAATGGATGAGAAATAAAAGAGTTAATCGAAATAGAGTAATTGAATATTAGTCATTCAATTAGAAATAACCTGATTTGAGTTAGTCTAATATTAGTTAATCGAATAAGAATAGCCTAATATTAGCTAATCGAATTTAGTAACCGAATACAAGTTAATCGAAAGGAGTTTATCGAATTTAGTTATTCGATAGAGTTAATCAGAAGGAGTTTATCGAATTTAGTTATTCGATAGAGTTAATCAAAAGGAGTTTTATCGAATTTAGTTATTCGATAGAGTTAAATCAATAAAGTTAATCGACTTATAGTATTCGAATAAGAGTAAATCAAATAGAGTTAAACAATATTAGAAACTGACTAGAGATTGGTAAGTTGAATATTTTTCTGAGTGTTGATCTGATGTTGGTTTCGGCCTTCGGGGTTTATACTTAGAGAATTGTTCTCTTACTAGTTTACAGTTAGGGACTAATAGTTGTGGAATGGTAGTGATGCGTAAATAAGGATTGGAAATGTTTTCCAATGTTGAAAAAATATATTTTCTAATTTTAGAAAATAAGGAAATATGAATATATATATATATGGTTGATGATTGGATCGATAATTCCATTTGGAATTTAGATCGTTGTTTGTACACCGACATGTTTTCATTGATAGTTAAATCACAGACTATCAAGTTTTGACCATATTTACGTTGTTGATATGGAGAGACCGGTTGGATTCTTATCCAAAGAACCACTCTGTATTGGCATAAGCGTTGCGAATATGCCAAAGAAAATTGAAGACGGAGTAAAGTGCAAGGGCTATTGTATAAGTCTTAGATAACAATGGACTAAGATGGATGTACTGAATAGTGCCTTCGGTTTCGTTCAGTCCCAGAACGAACGTAAATGGACGAATGTCTAACAAAGTATTTCCAATGATCGAATGGGTTGGTCTGTATAAATATATATGGTTGCAACGAATTTATCCCTTAGCATAACATCCATGATATTTGTATAAACCAACAAATGATTTACGGATCTGATAATGTGACATTCAAAGTGATCGTGTTATAAATGAATGGAAAGTAAGCGTAGCTTCTAGCCTCACATCCGGTAAATGACAAAAATCGGGCAGGCAGCATGGCTAAGTCGGTCGCACCGAAGTAGGGTGTATAATCACCTATCTAGAGAATATTCATTTGCTTCTTAAATCTATCAATGCTGTCCCATATATATATTTACGGGAACGGTTGCTGATCCCAACCGTTGGTGATGTACATTCGATACACTCAAGCGAAATGAGTGGTCGGTCATGTGTGGCTGAGTTACAAGATGTTCTTGTTGAACTCCAGTGTATCGTTCCTAGAGTACACTGATCGGAAGGTGGTTCCATACCTTGTCATAGTTGGAAATCCAATCATCCAATACGCACCCGCGGTTTTGATTGTATACTATATATGTAGAACGTGAGATGAAAGCGTTTCTGCTAGATTGATATCTAATTGTATTTAGACATTATTATAATATCAGTGATACTGCTTTTCAAAGATGTTGGATTCTCATAAGGGAAAAACCCGTTACGTACTCACGGCGTGGTCTTATGAGATGTCATAAACCTGTTAAAATGATTTGAGTTTACTCACACCAGTCCATGATTGACCCGGAGTTTATTTGTTTTGTTTCCCTAAACTCTTGGGTGCCTAAATTTGTACGGGCAGTCAAGTAGTCGGGATTTACAGATATACTGGAAGAGCTTGGAGCAGGAGGCTTCAGGATCATATAGCTATAGTTATTTCCGTTGTGTTGTAAGTGTTGTACTCTGCAATATTATTGTATACATATACTGTTTGTATTTCAAAAGTATGTTATATTTTATTCGTTCCGCTGTGAGATTCGTTTTACTCTGATGATGATGATCTTCTTCTTCTTCTATTCTAATAGTTCTACCTTATCTATTCTCACCCTCTATCTTATTTCTATTAGTTTCTTGAATTTCCAGTGCAATTTGGGGTTGGACTTGTGTTATTTAATCAGCTCAAATTGGACCGGATTTTCGGGTCACTACAGTTGGTATCAGAGCTTAAGGTTAAGTAATACCTTGGCTCTGTGGCGTAACTCCGTAGAGATGGGATTTGTAATATCCTAGATTGAGTTTGAGTGTATATATACGAGTGAACGTATTTGTTATTTGATATAAAAATTTGTTTTATATTGTGGAGCTTTATTGGTTGAGTGGCTTATGAATTCTGGTCGATAGTGGGGCACCACAATATCGATAGGGGTTTCTAAACACTCGAATACGATGAACCAACATGATATGTTTTGAAATTAACATAGTATAATTGGTTGTAATGGTTGTTAGTATAATCGAAAGAAATTATTAAAAGGTGAAATGGTTACGAATAACCAATCAGGATGCATATAAGTAAAGTATATGAAATAAGATGAATTAAATCTGAAATTTAAATCAGAATAGGAATTAAAATAAGGACATTTTAAGTTCCTGGGAGATTTTGGACAATGTTTTTCAAACTGGAAGTGATATAATATTGAACTCACTTAAATAGCTGGAAAATAGATTCTGATGATGAATCGCGACATCATCAGTGTTCATTTCCGAGTTGTAAGTGACGGATTACTACCAAAGGTTTTGTTTTCGAATTGTTTTGAGAAAACAAATTGTTTAGAAATTCAAAGGTTTTGAATTGGTATTATGATTTCAAGTTGATTTGAAAGAAACTCAGGAATTTAAGTTCTGGAATTAAAATTTAACTAATGAAGTTAAATAAAATGAGATGGTAAAAATAGATTGAAATTTAACTTGAACTGAGTTAAATATAATTGAATTGGATTAGAGAATAATCTGTTATGGAATTGGGTTGATGAGTTGAGAATTTGAAATTTGATATTGGGGTTCGAATGAAATTCAATTTGGATTTAAGGATATGAACTGATTGGAATTTGATCGTGATAACACTAGTATATGCTGAGTTGATAGCATATGGAAGTGATAGAGTGGATGTGCCCGACAAAAAGGTACCAGTTTATATTATATATGGATTTGAGATTTTGATGAGCCAAATTGGCAAGCCGCTTGGCTGTTTGATTTTCTTTTGGGTTGGAGAAGGCCTAGGGAGGCGAGTTGTGGTTTGACGTATATGCCGGTACAAAGGAGACGCTGGCGAAATTTTTCGAAAATTTAAAAGTGTTAGAAAATTTTCAAAATTTTTGAAAATTTAGTAAGTCGGAATGAATTAATATTTTAATCGGAATTTAAGTGGTTTAGTTGAAATCAGAAATAAGAGGTAAACCAATCTTAGGAATTCCAATAGATAGGGTCGTCCTCTAACTTAGCAATTTCGAGGACGAAATTATTTTAAGTAGGGAAGAATGTAATGACCCGGATATTTGACGGTGTAATAATTAACTTATTTAATTATTTAAAAAATGAAAATATTATTTAATCGACGGTGTTAGAACATATAATTATATTATAATTAAAATCGAGTTTGAAATGGCGCTGCAGTTCGTAATTTGGCGATTTGAACTTCAACTGAATGTACAAGATTCGTTTTAAGCCGGATTTCTGTGAAACAAGAAACGTGTGGAGCTGGTGGAGTATATCTTTCTAGTGAAAAAGAAAAATCAGGATTTCGTCGTGTAGATTTTGAGATAGGTCCAAATCAAATTTCAGAATAGTCGCTATAGAATCGTTTATCGGCCATAACGGTTATTTCAAAATAACTAGAGATCGGGTTTGAATTTAGAGAAGGTTCTTTTGGGAAGTAGTGATAATTTAATTTTTAGAATTTTATGGTAATTTTTAATGAATTAAATAAGCAACTTTTATGTTGGAGTGTTTTGCACCCTGTATCAATAATTTTGGGGTTACACAATATGAGTTAATCTACCGGTATTAATATATATTTGGGATCGGGACACATTGCTGATTTCAACGGTATTTTTAGCTTTGTCCGTAACAACTCATATGTGGCTGTTTTTAAGGAGACTTCACCATTAAGTAAAATATAATAAAATAAAAATATAAGGGTCCAAATTCACGTCTATAAAAGAACTGCGTGGCCTAATTACTTCCTCAACACTATTTCCATGGTCCAGACAAATACAGCTCACCCCGTTATCGGATTGATCGGCTTAAAACATCCAACTCTCCTTTATAAAAGGATATCATCTTAACCTAATTCGGCAGAAAATAAACTTCCGTGGTCAACACTAAAAGGAGCCGCCGTATTCCTCCATCCTCAAAGGAAAAACCGACCTCTCAAAAATCCAAAAGAATTCGTAGAAAAATAAATAAATCAAAACTTATATATATACGAGATCCCCAAGTCGAGAGCTTCGTTCTGGTGTTCATGTCAAGGGGTGCGACGGCAGTCTTAAGGTGTCAAAGGTCTTCTGTCTGATGCTGATAGTTTTTGCGCGAGCTAGGGCTGATTGTAGTTTGAAACGCAAGGGGTTTAGGAGGCTAGAGCACGCGTTCAGATGGGAGAGGGACAGAGCAGCGAAACAAAGGGTGGTAGCGTTCCAGGAGAAATCATTAATGGTGATGGAGCTTTGTTTTGTGGTGTTAAGTGACCGTTAGTCACTACAGAAGGGAGGGTATCGGAACGGAACAACAGATGCTGAAGCAAGAAGCAGGTACGGGATATTTTCTGGTGCGTGTGGTTTCTGGAGTTACGGGATTTCTATTCTTCGATTTTGGGAAGAAGTATTAACTGTATGGTGAGGTTTGTTGTAAAACGAGATGAAGTGGAACTCATTGGTATTGGTTTTGGGTAAATAGCAAAACTTGGGAGCATTAAGATCAACAAATGGTGAAGGGAAGAGAGTCTGTAGGGGCCATGTATTAAGGAAGGGAAGAAAGAATTGAAATGGGCAAGTTTGGGTTCGTTTTAGCGTTATGATGTGGTACTGAGTATTCGGGTGTTGGCTGAGATGTTGAGGTAGAAGGGATCGATGTCAGGGAAGAAGATATCGGTTTGTGTTGGGTTCGTTTTACAGTAGCCTTGTTTAGTGGAGAATGGATGGCACAAGTGGCATTAACGGTGGGAGCTGCTGTAGCGTATTTGAGGAAGATGAAGTATTAACGGTGAGCGGGTATGGACATTTGGGCCGGGATAGGTTAGTATGAGAGGCCCAAATTTAAATAATGTCTAGTTAATTAAATTTAAATAGTGTACTTCCTTATAATTCTCATATCTTGATCATACAAAATCAGATTTTCGCAAATATGGATCCATCGGGATCGTATGGACGGGAGCAACACAGTGGAGCTGACTGGGAGTGGATCGGTGCTCGTTTGAATTGACGGCGAAATAAACTGTTTGATTCAAATCAAACCAAACAATTTATCGTTCTTTAACGATGAACTGCAAAAGTGAGTAAAACTCACTAACTCTCCTCAATTTATATTTTAATATAAATTGTACTTTATTTATTGACTGCTGTATATTGATTGTTAAACTGGACTGTTAAATAGATTTGATTAAAAACGTTGTTATAGTTAATCTATGTACTGTTAAACAAATATGGTTCTGTACAGCAAGATGTTTCATTTCAAAATGAAATATGATATATATTATACTGTGTAACATCTGTGGATGCAGGAAGACAGGTTGGAGGAATCCGACTGGATTCCTCAACAATTATTTTACTGTTTTCATATATTGTGTTATATGATGTGTTATATAATCTGTTCTGGATTATGTGTGTTAGAATGATATTAATCATTGTTATTCGATATTTTACATATCATAAGAAACCTTGAGTTGTGAAATGGAATATTTCAATGTATATTGAAATAAAGGAATTTTATAAAATCACAAGATTTTATAAAAAGGAAATTATTTATAAAACGAACACGGTTTTATAAAAGGAAAGTATTTATAAAACGAATAGAGTTTTGTAAAAGGAATATTTCAATGTATATCAAAATAAAGGAGTTTTATAAAATCAACCGATTTTATAAAGGAAACAATTTGAAAATAGAGTATTTATAAAACGAACACGGTTTTATAAAAGGAAATTATTTATAAAACGAACACGGTTTTATAAAAGGAAGTATTTATAAAACAAATAGAGTTTTATAAAAGGGATATTTATTTAGAAAGTAAATAGAAGTTATAAATATGAAATATTTGTAACGGTAAATAGAAGTTATAAATAGGAAATATTTGTAATGGTAATTAGAAGTTATAAATATGAAATATTTGTAACGGTAAATAGAAGTTATAAATAGGAAATATTTGTAACGGTAATTAGAAGTTATAAATAGGAAATATTTGTAACGGTAATTAGAAGTTATAAAAAAGGGAAATAGTTGTAACGGAAAATAAACGTTATAAAAAGGAAATGGATGAGATAAAAAAGAGATAATCGAAATAGAGTAATTGAATATTAGTCATTCAATTAGAAATAACCTGATTTGAGTTAGTCTAATATTAGTTAATCGAATAAGAATAGTCTAATATTAGCTAATCGAATTTAGTAACCGAATACAAGTTAATCGAAAGGAGTTTATCGAATTTAGTTATTCGATAGAGTTAATCAGAAGGAGTTTATCGAATTTAGTTATTCGATAGAGTTAATCAAAAGGAGTTTTATCGAATTTAGTTATTCAATAGAGTTAAATCAATAGAGTTAATCGACTTATAGTATTCGAATAAGAGTAAATCAAATAGAGTTAAACAATATTAGAAACTGACTAGAGATTGGTAAGTTGAATATTTTTCTGAGTGTTGATCTGATGTTGGTTTCGGCCTTCGGGGTTTATACTTAGAGAATTGTTCTCTTACTAGTTACAGTTAGGGACTAATAGTTGTGGAATGGTAGTGATGCATAAATAAGGATTGGAAATGTTTTCCAATGTTGAAAACATATATTTTCTAATTTTAGAAAATAAGGAAATATGAATATATATATATATATATATGGTTGATGATTGGATCGATAATTCCATTTGGAATTTAGATCGTTGTTTGTACACCGACATGTTTTCATTGATAGTTAAATCACAGACTATCAAGTTTTGACCATATTTACGTTGTTGATATGGAGAGACCGGTTGGATTCTTATCCAAAGAACCACTCTGTATTGGCATAAGCGTTGCGAATATGCCAAAGAAAATTGAAGACGGAGTAAAGTGCAAGGGCTATTGTATAAGTCTTAGATAACAATGGACTAAGATGGATGTACTGAATAGTGCCTTCGGTTTCGTTCAGTCCCAGAACGAACGTAAATGGACGAATGTCTGACAAAGTATTTCCAATGATCGAATGGGTTGGTCTGTATAAATATATATGGTTGCAACGTATTTATCCCTTAGCATAACATCCATGATATTTGTATAAACCAACAAATGATTTACGGATCTGATAATGTGACATTCAAAGTGATCGTGTTATAAATGAATGGAAAGTAAGCGTAGCTTCTAGCCTCACATCCGGTAAATGACAAAAATCGGGCAGGCAACATGGCTAAGTCGGTTGCACCGAAGTAGGGTGTATAATCACCTATCTAGATAATATTCATTTGCTTCTTAAATCTATCAATGCTGTCCCATATATATATTTACGGGAACGGTTGCTGATCCCAACCGTTGGTGATGTACATTCGATACACTCAAGCGAAATGAGTGGTCGGTCATGTGTGGCTGAGTTACAAGATGTTCTTGTTGAACTCCAGTGTATCGTTCCTAGAGTACACTGATCGGAAGGTGGTTCCATACCTTGTCATAGTTGGAAGTCCAATCATCCAATACGCACCCGCGGTTTTGATTGTATACTATATATGTAGAACGTGAGATGAAAGTGTTTCTGCTAGATTGATATCTAATTGTATTTAGACATTATTATAATATCAGTGATACTGATTTTCAAAGATGTTGGATTCTCATAAGGGAAAAACCCGTTCCGTACTCACGGCGTGGTCTTATGAGATATCATATACCTGTTAAAATGATTTGAGTTTACTCACACCAGTCCATGACTGACCCGGAGTTTATTTGTTTTGTTTCCCTAAACTCTTGGGTGCCTAAATTTGTACGGGCAGTCAAGTAGTCGGGATTTACAGATATACTGGAAGAGCTTGGAGCCGGAGGCTTCAGGATCATATAGCTATAGTTATTTCCGTTGTGTTGTAAGTGTTGTACTCTGCAATATTATTGTATACATATACTGTTTGTATTTCAAAAGTATGTTATATTTTATTCGTTCCGCTGTGAGATTCGTGTTACTCTGATGATGATGATCTTCTTCTTCTTCTATTCTAATAGTTCTACCTTATCTATTCTCACCCTCTATCTTCTTTCTATTAGTTTCTTGAATTTCCAGTGCAATTTGGGGTTGGACTTGTGTTATTTAGTCAGCTCAAATTGGACCGGATTTTCGGGTCACTACACCACGGGATTTCATCAATTGAGGGTGGCTAAAGACAGCACAGATAAGACAGCTTTTAGAACTCCAGACAGGTTCTTTGAATGGCTGGTTTTGCCTTTTGGATTGATGAATGCACCCGCCTATTCTGTTGATTTGATGAGTAGGGTGTTTCGGGAGTTTCTATACAAGTTTGTCGTGGTCTTTGCTGATGATATTTTGATCTTCTCAAAGTGCGAAGAAGAGCATGCCCAACATTTGGGAGAGGTTTTGAAAACTCTCCGTGACCATTAGCTTGAGGCAAAGTTCTCCAAATGCCATTTCTGGAGAAAAGAGGAGAGATTCTTAGGGTATGTGGTCTCCAAAGAAGGGATAGCTATAAATCCCGCAAAGATGGTTGTAGTGCAAGATTGGCAGATTCCTAAAAATGCAACCGAGGTGAGAAGCTTTCTTGGGTTGGCAGGTTATTATAGGAAATTCATTAAGGACTTCGCAAAGATATCAGCCCCACTCACTGGGCTGACGAAGAAGAACTTGGCATTTTCATGGGATATAGACTGTGATGTTGCTTTCCAACGTTTAAAGAGGGCTCTGACAACAGCCCCAATCTTGACTTTGCCTGATGGGAAAAAAGTGTTTACAATTTACACTGATGCGTGTGTGTAACACCCCACCTCCGTTAAGGTCACTCACAAAGGTAATGCATTAACTTCAGTGGAGTGTCATAAATGTATATATCAGATAAACTACAAAACAGACAAAATTTTAAACAGCGGAAAATATATAAAACTTTACTTCATTGATAAAACATCAGCTTGGTAAAATAGCTTGTACAAAGATTTGTTTTCCAACACCAAAACACCCTTACCCATTACAACAAAGCATCTGTCTTGTTTAACAAAATAAAGAAGCATAAAATAACAATGATATTTCCCAATAAAGCATGAGCTAGCCATAGCAGTGGAAAAGAGAGTCCAAAGCAATACATCGACTATCCTCGAGCTTGGAAAGAAAACTGAGCTACGTGGTAATATTTCCTCCCTGTGAACCTGGAGGGGGGGCAACTGAAGAAAAGAAGGCGAAAGAAAACGGGTCAGACATAAGTCTGGTAAGTCAAGTGATTATTTAGCATGTAAACAGGCAAAAGGATCATGACATGAATAAACTGAATACCAGACATAACCATGATGATAAGCATGGCAAGACAACAAATGATGATCATTAGATATGACAAGGTAAGGTACACTGAATGCGCTTCGGTTCTTTCTCTGATTTCTTTTCTCTGCACCACCCAACTAGCATTATAACTAGTGTCTTGTATGGAACGATCTGTATCCCCTACTAGTGTCTCAACTAGTATCCTGTGAAAAGGATCTGTATCCCCTACTAGTGTCCCAACTAGTATCCCACATTATATAATAAGGTGATCCCAACCCCGCAATTGTGGTGGCCTTCAGGTGTACATCTAGTATGAGGATCTTACCTCAATCAGCCCAATTGCCATGAAGATGTTAGATGTACCCTTACTACCCTATCTATCCGGCTCCCTACTTGTATTAATTTTTCTTGTATCTGTATCAGTCGGGCCTCTCTTGGATGTAGATACCCTGTGCTGGTCCCACCATACGGTGTATCAATCCCTATGATAGCGACCCGACACGATTCAAGATGCACAATGTATACTACTGATGCCTAGTTCCTGCTTTTCCACTTTGGAGCACATGCACGCCCATACTCTGTCGGAACTACATTACTGCACCCCCTACCGCTATTTTGACCGCTTATAATCAGCCCAGTAATCGTGCTCACCCTGCCTAGTTCAGGGTACCGTGATGCATCTATGTGGGTTACTGCTGAAATGGGTCCCCATTACTAGGGTTTTCTAGGGTCTATTCGTATACCCCACAAATTGGTTAAGTGTTTTCCATCCATTCAAGTTAACTTAACCCATCCACACATCATGTCATGTTGGTTAAGTGTTTCTTATTAAATTAACCCTTCTCATTCAATCATGTTGTAATTGGTTAAGTGTTTCCCCTTAGCTTAACCCCATTCGTTCATCATGTTATATTGGTTAAGTGTTTCCTATTTACTTAACCCCACTCGTTCATCATGTTATATTGGTTAAGTGTTTCCCATTTACTTAACCCCACTCGTTCATCATGTTATATTGGTTAAGTGTTTCCCATTAACTTAACCCCACTCGTTCATTATGTTATAGTGGTTAAGTGTTTCCCATTAACTTAACCCCACTCGTTCATCATGTTATACTGGTTAAGTGTTTCCCATTAACTTAACCCCACTCGTTCATCATGTTATATTGGTTAAGTGTTATCAATCCAGTCGAGTTAACTTAACCCACCCACTTGTCATGTTAAATTGGTTAAGTGTTGCCCTCTTGTGTTACTTAACCCTATCAGACATCATGTTGCATTGGTTAAGTGTTGCCTTCTTGTGTTACTTAACCCTACCACTCTTAGCCTGTATGTTTCTTAGCTTTAATTCATTCATTAAAGCACCAACCTCTCACATTAGATCTATATTGTTGTTGTCGCTGGTTGTGCCGGGCGGTTCCGGGAAGTCTTACACCGCAACTCAATCTAACCTCGGGTTTTTGGGCTTAATGCGCTAATCTCTCATGTTAGATCTATATTGTTGCGGTTGCTGGATGTGCCGGGCGGTTCCGGGCAGTCTTACACAGTAACTCAATCTAACCTCGGTTTAGGCATATTCATTTTTTTAATTAATTTACATATTTACCATTCATGTTTATATCACTACACCAGAAAATGCCTTTCGTAGCATTGCAAAAACGCTACAAAAACTTGTAGTAGCGTTCCGATAAACGCTGCTATACGACATGCAACTAAAAGTCAGGAAGTTTTCGTTGCGTTTTATTAAACGCAACCAAAAATGGAAATATTGTAGCATTTCGGAAACCCTACAAAAAAAATTTTGGTAGCGTCTTAAAAATGCTACTAAAAGGATACTTGCATCATTTTTCTATTTTTTGTAGCGATTTTTCAATGCTGCTGTAATATTTTCGTAGCATTCAATCTTTCCTACTATATGTTTTTTATTGCGTTTCATGTCAGTTGCAATATCTTTTGTAAATTATGTTTGTAGCACTTTTTCAATGCTACTAAAACTTACTGACGTACAACACATTTTAATTGCGGTTATTTACTGTTAATGGCTTGTATCGTTTCCATCAATCTCTTATATATAATAGAAATATTAAAACAAATAATCATATGAATATCATTTTCAAACTAAAATCATTAATCACCATATTTAAATACTTAAAAAACACATTACTCGCAATATCAACCCATACTCATCTTAATAGTAGTATTTTGACAAAATAGTGAATCCACATGCGATAACTGCTTACAAACAACTCTTCACGACTAGTACAAACAAAAATATTATAATAAATAATAGTTAATCTTATTCACAGCTTAATTACCATCGGTTCTTTGATGCGGCTATTCTTCACTTCGAAAATCTAATTACCTGTATATAAGTATAACGGTCAACGGTAAGAATTGCATACAAGTATTACGGTCGACGGTAAGAACTACGTAAATTTGTAAAACGCATAAACTATATATGTTGATAGGTGGTCAAATAGGTTATATTTGCATGCATAAATTGAAGAAAATATATTTGTAACAACCCGGAAAATCTGGGCCAGTTTAAAATTTTTATTTTGGCAATTTTAATGAATTTTGAGTATTTAAAATGAATTATTTTAAATAATAACGACGAAAAATTTATTTAGAATAGAATTAGAATGGAAATATTTATTTGAATCGACGTTAGAATATAAATATTTTATTTTAATTATAAACAAGTCCTGAAATGGCCCAACAGTTTGAAAATTTGAATTCGAACTTTGAATGAATGTACAGGACTCAAAATAAAACGGATTTTAGTGAAACCAAAAATATTTAAATCTGTTTATAAATATCTTTCTAATGAATCTGAAAAATCGAAGTTTCATAGCGGGAATCAAAAGTTATGGCCAAATGAATTTTCAGAAAGGTCGCTATAGAGAATATATAGCCCTTGAAAATATGAATTTTGCAAACGACCTCAGAATTCGACGAAACCACTTTTTTTGGATCCGGGATGTCAAATTATTGCTAGGTTTCAAATTCCATAATTTTTGAAGTTAATATGTGAGCGTGGCGAAGGAAAATGTGTTTGGTTGATTTTAGTTAAATTAGATCGACCAGAAAATGGCCATTTTTCAAACGGTCTCGGAATTTGACAAAATTAGTTTTGTTAGGACCGTATCGTCAATACGAAGCTAGAAATATTTTTTCGGGAATTTTTAGAGTTAGTATGTGGCCCTGGTAAATTAAAATGTATGTTTAAATTCAATATATAGTGATTTATATTTTATTTTTGACGAAAACTGATCAAAACATTAGAATTGGCCTACGAAACATATTCCATTGTGTTCGGGATGGGGGCAATTAGCTAGGGCGACAGTAGTTGGGTTTGATTTCGAGTTCATATGCAAAAACTGGTATTATTGGAATTTAAAATAATAATAAAATAAAATAAAATTTATATAAAACCCCCCAAACCCTAATACCTCAGAACAGCGCCGCCATCTGTTATTGAACGAGCGAAATCGCTCGATTTTTTTCCTCCAATTTTCACGATACCGGTTCAATGATTTTTCTGATTCCCAAAACAAAATCGAAGAGAATTTCATGAACTTTAAATCCATATATGGATCATCGACTAAAGTTGCACGTGTGGGAAGAAATCACGGCTCAAACTTGGCCGATTCGCACGAGATTCCCGATGGCGATAGGGGTGCGAGTGGGCCCCAACTCCGGCCAGTGGTGGATCTCGCGGTGGCGGTTCATGTGGGGTCCTCCGATCCCCTTCCGGTCTGGCGATGTCGACGAAATTTTAAACCCTAGGATTCAAGCAATGGTTAGAACGTCGACCTGAAGGTTTTGTTGAAGAAAGGTGTTATTTTTATTTAATTAATTCATTGATTAATTTAAAAATGTCATGGACCTTTGTAAAATTATGACTTCTTCATACGAGGTCGGATTTGGACGATTTCAGATCTGCTAGAATCGTGGCGAAATTATCTACGCAATGAAACTGACCAGAACTGAAACCAAGTAGATCAGAATTTCAGGAAAATTCAAATCCGAACAGAAATTCAGATAAAAACTGATGGAGTGGATCCCAAAGTGAGAGTTCTCTCACTATATTTCTTTTTGTACAGTTATTAATTGTATAACTGCATATATGAACTGCTCCCCGTCGTCCACAGACCACGGACGACTTGTTTGATTGTATTCTGTGTGAAATTTGATCGTGATGTGAAATGAAATAAATTGAAATGTGAATGTATATATATGAAATGCGAATGGTAAATATATATGAAACGAAAAATATGATATATATGAAATGAATTACATATATAAGAAGTGAAAATTATATATATATGCGAATGGAAAATAATATATGTATACGAAGTGAAAATATGAATATGAAAAGTGAAAATAATATATATATATATATATATATATATGAAAAGAAAATGAATATATATATATATATATACGAAGTAAGAAAATATATATATGAAAAGTGAAAATAATAAAGATATATATATGAGATAAAAATATATATATGAGATGAAATAGAAATATATACATGAGGTGAAAGAAAAGTATATATACGAGATGAGATAGAAATATATATATGAGATATATATATATATATACGAGATGAGATAGAAATATATATATGAGATAGAAAAATATATATATATATATATATATATATATGAGATGAAATAGAAATATATACATGAGTTAAAATAGGATTGTATATACGAAATGTGAAAATATTGTATATATTGAAATAAAAATATTTTATATACTGAAAATGAAAAGATTGTACATATGAAAAGTGAAAATATTATATATATGAAATGTGAAAATGATTTGATTGTTAAAAATGTAAATTTTAACATATATATACACTGTATAAAATTTTCGTGTATATGGAATATTCAATTTTGACATGAAAATTGAAATGAAGTTGAAATCGATTTTGAAACGAATATAAAACGATTTATAAAATACGTTTTAAATAAAAATCGACGAAATATATATAATATTTATATTATATATAATATGGCCTGAATAGAACGCGCCGCGCTGCGGCAGTTCGCGAATTTCGACCATTGACTTCAAACAGACATTACGGGAGAGCCGACCGTCGGATTCTCCTAAAACCGGAACCGTTGGGTTCGTATCGAAAAGAGCTTTCTAACGAATATGAGAAATTATAAATTAACGGTTGGATTTGGAATTATGTCCAAATCAAATTTGGAAAAGGTCGCTGTAAGTGCAGTTCGATGATCATTTATGGAAATCGACTGTACGGGCCTTGATAAAATTATTAAAAATATCAAAAATTAGTGTAAAATCATAAGAAATGATTTGGAAAGAACTGAAATGAAAAATTCCATATTTGAAAAGATAAAAAATAGATTTTTATCGAAATGAACTAGTTATTAACTAGAAAAATAATCCAATATTTTTAAATAAATAAAATGGATTGAGATGTGGTTTTAATATAACCAGAAATTTCCAATATAAGAATTGGAATGGATTTGAATCGAAACTTTCTTCGGGATATTTCGATATTGGATTCCGTGATTATACGTGTTAGCCCTCTTTTTGGCAAGAGTCCCAACGGGCTGAACCGAAGCCCAAAGCGCGACTAATCGAGCTACAGAAAGCACCACAAGATAATAAGGTCGCCTAAGTCACCAGTCGACCTATCTCCCGCACGAACAGAAGAAGGCCTGCTCCTTCAAAAGGTCGCACTCTCAAGCTAAAGATCTTCCTTCCAGATATCTCGCCTTGACCGATTATCTTGCCTTGACCGATTATCTTGCCTTGGCCGATTACTCGGAATAGTTTGGAAACCGCCTACAGTCACCGAATATCCCGACTTTTGAGGCAATGGATACAGTCAAACCATATCCGGACAAAGCTCAACTTTTGATATGCCTTCGAATGGACGCCACGTCTGCCACAGAATCCGAGGGCACTATTTATGAACATTTGAACCCATCAGCAACCGAAGGTCCGGTCAATCATCGGAAGCCACATGTCCGAGCTTTCCCGAAATGGCCGGATAATATTGCAGCAGCCCAAGCCATTATTTTCACCTATAAATACCTCTAAGCCTAAAGGGGAAAGGACGGGTTTTTCTTGGAAAAAGATAGCTTCCATAAGCTTTTCACCATTGCTCTTCTCCATCATCATTCTCTTTCTCTTCTTCAATTAGAAAACGCGTTGTATTTGTAATCCAAAAAAGATATATGACATATAAAGTGGACGTAGGCACTGACTTTGCCGAACTACTATAAAAATTCTGTGTGTGCTCTTCCCTTTTTTCTTATTACTTTTTGCATTTTTTATCTTATATCGTGTGTTGCTCACGCAATTGGGGGTTGGCCGTCATTAGTGACCAACTTTTGACGTCAACACTTTGGCGCGCCAGGTTGGGGCAGCGCACCGATACAGCCATCGAGCCTCTGCTTGTTTCAGATCATGGCGAACAAACGAAAGAAAGATGCAACATCCTCCCGTCCCTCGGACACCAACGCAGCCGAGACAGATGATGTGGAAGTAAGTCACGAAGCTTCCTCTTATGACGATCAGCCTCAATTTCTTACCCGGGAAAACCTGGATAAAATTATGACCGAGTTCCAAGATCGCATGGCATCTCAGGGCAAACTCCTTGAACAACAACAACAGTCGATGGAGCACCTTCACAGTCGACTGGGTGCCGGGTTGAACGCTTCAACATCAATTCCTCCACCAAACGAAGCTGGATGATGACTGATCTTCGGTCTGCACAGAATCAGGCCACTAATCGGCCTACACCTTTATTTCATCCTGGTTTGGTCCCACCAACCAATGCTTCACAGCCAGGAGTATCGCTTCCAGCGACCAGCGCAGTTATGGCAGTAGAATCTCAGGAGGTGGGCGATCATGATCTAGGTCGTCTGGCAAATATTCCTCCGCTCCTTGGAACATCACGACCTGTTGGATCAATCGAGCTACCACCGGGTCCCTCAGCATCAATGCCATGCCCATTACAACCCGAGATCTTACCACAGACTAGTTTAACCACTCTTCCCCTTCAACCAAGAGCTGGTGCAGCCTTCCCTTCGAACGAGGACAACCAGCCCGCTGCACCGACCCTCGCAACAGCGGAAGAGAATGTTACTGTAGACCCTCCTAACCTCGCTTCAAACGGGGGCAATCTTGGGCTCCGAACATCACATGCTATGCTAGATCGGCCAGGACCCTCGGGACTGGGAATGGGTCGACACACTACTCATCTGGTTCCAGAGAGGCCATTCTCCCCAGAACCAGTCGCCGGATCTGACCTTCCCTCACACCTTCACTCAAGTCTCGGCGGTCGAGCCTAACCAACGGTCACCCTTCCGAGCATGCTTTTGCCAAATCCTCGAACAAAACTCCCTCAGGACGCGGAATTGAGTTCTTGGCAATGACTCCTCGTAGATGGGAGCCCATTCGAGGGCAACGACCAAAATAAAGGAAGAGGAAAAGCCCCAGAGAACAACGAGCGCCATGTTCGGCCTCGGGGTGAAAAAAAATATGATCGCTACACTGAGCTCAATTCCCCCTTGCTCGATATCTATCTCGATATGCGCGAGTCCTTTCCCACTCCGAAACCGCCTCGACGAGAGCCGACCCAGATGGAACTCGACTCTGGCAGACATTGTATATTCCACAACGTAGCTGGACATAATACAAATGACTGCCGACATCTGCGTGACCTCATCGAAGGATGGATCAGAAAAGGGGAACTCACTGAATATGTTAAGAATCGCGCCTCGGCCATGCCACCGCAATCCTCTGCCCAAGCTCCTCAGGCTGGTCCGCGAGCTCCTCGAGATGGAAGGGACCCTGAGACTAGCACCCGCGGCATTATTATAAATTAAGAATTTGTTTTTTCTCTTAATGCATTTCTTTTTAGTAATAAAGGCACCTCGATGTACCTGTATATAGAGTTAGGACTTAGCTCTAAGACATGTTCCGGGATTGATGGTGGCCCTCTTTGAATTTCTTTCTTGTTATGAATTTCCTTTAGCATACATAAATTGTCTAAAGATCTCTAAGCCGGGCATGGGAATTGCCCGCCCCTTCTTTATATATACCACATGGTTAGCACGAACGCTTACCATCCGCTTAAACCCCTTTAGACAAGGGAGACTTTGTTTTAAGCATACTCTTCCTCATGAAATACTTATAACTCGCAGAAAATACTAACCTAAAATGAGTTGAGCATAAAAAAAACACTTGCACTAAGCCGAGTATGTTTAATGCTCGCCACTTTCGTAAGCCGAACCAGATTAGCGTTCGCCACCAAACCGAGTATGGTTAATACTCGCCACCAAGCCAGACATGGATAATGTCTGCCATCCTCTAAGCCAAGTGAACTAAAATGCTCGACCCAAACTCTGTTTTGTTTTATATTCACAGGAATCCTTATGCACAAGATAGTTACCGCATCGGCCTTAATACAGATCCCCGATAACTGTCGGTTTTCTAGCCTTAATACGACCTAGAACGGTGGTCGGATTTCTGGCTTTAATACAATCTCGGGACCGTCGGTTTTCTGGCCTCAATATGGATTGGCATAACCATCGCAAATCGAGCGTTTGTGCTCCGGCTCATGTTTCAGAACACACCTCCCTCTACCGATGAAGATATATTATGAGGGGCAAAGTGTTAGCCCTCTTTTTGGCAAGAGTCCCAACGGGCTGAACCGAAGCCCAAAGCGCGACTAACCGAGCTACAGAAAGCACCACAAGATAATAAGGTCGCCTAAGTCACTAGTCGACCTATCTCCCGCACGACCAGAAGAAGGCCCGCTCCTTCAAAGGGTCGCACTCTCAAGCTGAAGATCTTCCTTCCAGATATCTCGCCTTGACCGATTATCTTGCCTTGACCGATTATCTCGCCTTGGCCGATTATCTCGGAATAGTTTGGAAACCGGCTACAGTCACCAAATATCCCGATTTTTAAGGCAATGGATACGGTCAAACCATATCCGAACAAAGCTCAACTTTTGATATGTCTTCGAATGGACGCCACGTCTGCTACAGAATCCGAGGGCACTATTTATGAACATTTGAACCCATCAGCAACCGAAGGTCCGGTCAATCATCGGAAGCCACGTGTCCGAGCTTTCCCGAAATGGCCAGATAATATTGCAGCAGCCCAAGCCATTATTTTCACCTATAAATACCTCTAAGCCTAAAGGGGAAAGGACGGGTTTTCTTGGAAAAAGATAGCTTCCATAAGCTTTTCACCATTGCTCTTCTCCATCATCATTCTCTTTCTCTTCTTCAATTAGAAAAAGCATTGTATTTGTAATCCAAAAAAGATATATGACATATAAAGTGAACGTAGGCACTGACTTTGCCGAACCACTATAAAAATTCTGTGTGTGCTCTTCCCTTTTTTCTTATTACTTTCTGCATTTTTTATCTTATATCGTGTGTTGCTCACGCAATTGGGGGTTGGCCGTCATTAGTGACCAACTTTTGACGTCAACAATACGTATATTGTGGAGGAATTTGGAAGATTTATATATCGTTATTCCAATACGATATTTGTTGATTTCAGAATTTGATATTGAATATAAGCCAATATAATTTTTATTCAGGGCCTTGTATTTAGTATCGAATTGGATTTTGGGGTTTGTTGTGAACTGTGTTTAAACGTCATTGGTTCTTTAACCCCGTTAAAGCAGGATTAATTTCCAGAAAGTTGAACAATCAATAAGAAATGATTTTAGAGATAGAAACCAATCGGAGTTTGAATAAATCTTTAATTAGTTTGTGAATGAATATATGGTAATAAATAAATTACCAAAACGAGATTGAACCAAATGTACTTGGTTGTTGATATGGATTGGGCTAACTGATTGTTGATTTTGATT
Organism: Allium sativum; assembly: GCA_030737875.1. NCBI lineage: Eukaryota > Viridiplantae > Streptophyta > Magnoliopsida > Asparagales > Amaryllidaceae > Allium > Allium sativum. The sequence goes on along the minus strand of CM060924.1, from coordinate 231,448,185 downwards.
CTTATTGATTGATTGACTGTGTGAATTGTGCTCGACCATTTTATGAGCAGAATATGCTTTTATATTTAGCATTGGGTTGGGTTGAAAATATCTGTGTGCTAACGCCTTGTGAAACACTTCACGATTTGACGATAAGGCGTTTAACGAGTTGTGTTCAATTCAAATTTAATGAATGATTTGGAAATGATATTTTTCTTAAGTGAAAAGAAATATATTCCTGATTTTGGGCACGGAATGTTTTATAAAAATGTTTTATAAAACAGAAAGGATTTCGAGGCCTAAAACCCGATGATTTCTAAAATGATTTAGAAATGTATTATGTTTTACATTGTGGTTCATCGCGTATTAGATTAGTTGCTATTGATAACATATATGTTTGGTGGCGGAGAATTTATTCTCTTGCTTAACACCCTTCTTTGAGACGTACGAGCTCAAAGGTTATGTGATTAATAGTGACTGATTAGATGTGTGAATTGCTGATGTGAAGTACTATGTTTTGAAAGTACTTGTGATTATTATGTTGTGAAATGATTTTCCCTACTTCGGGATATGAAATGATTTAGTGTGTGGCTAAAGATTCGGGTAACCCTAAGACTAAAAGTATGGGTTAGAGGGCGGTGTATGCTCTCCATGCGTGGGAGGTGCATTGTCGGTGTAGCCTGCTCCTATGTGGGGTAGGTGCACATTTATATATCGAGTTGCAAGGTGCGTATCTTTGCCTTGTCGATGGGGAGCACGATATTTGGTTGCATACTTGTTTGTATGCATTGTTATGTTTTGGAATTCATATTTCCAAACGACTTGATTTGAGATCCCGAAGTGAAATCTACCTTGATATGAAGCTAGATATGTATTTCAAATGATTTGAAATAGAAATCGGGAAATAAAGTCCAAAGGAATAATTTCTGTAAATTGAATTGGATTTAGAAAATCTACGTGTGGTGATTAATCTAAATGGGTAGATTGGGATATTGCATCTTGATTAATGCATAGTAGATCCATATATCTATATTGATTGTTGTTTATACACTGGCATTCATGGGGGTGAACCCGTTCCATGTTAGCAGCGTGGTCCCGTGATTTGCATTATCATTTTATATAATTTAATAACTGTTTAGAGTTTCTCACACCAGTCCCATGACTAACCTGTAGTTTGCTTTTCCCATTCAAACTCGGGTGCCCTTATTTTCCACACGGGCAGTCGAGTAGTTTTATTTTGCAGATATATTGAGCAGGATTCTGGATTGAAGCTTTAAGCTGTGTCCAGGCATTTACAGTCTTCCGCTGTGTAGTTTATATTTCCGCTGTGCACTGTATTACATTTATTGTAAAATCATCTTCCGCTGTATTGATTATATTTCGATATACTCTGATATTCTGTACTTTGATGTAACATTATTATGATGTTTTAAAAGTCTTCTGTTATTTGTTCTGATGTGTGGTATGCCCAGAGTTAGCGTATGCGGAATTCGAACGGTCTTGGTTGATTTAGCGATCGATTAGGTCCGAGCGAAATCCGTATCGTTATAGCTGGTATCAGAGCTTTAGTTAAACTCAAATCTTTGGGGTACAACTCGTTTGAACAGAATAGAAGGACTCATCAGAGGTAGGATTAGTAATGTCCTATTAAAGAATCCTCATTAGAGATAGAATCAGTTGCATTCTAGAATGAGCGACTCATTAGAGATGGGGTTAGTAATGCCCCATAATGAGTTGAGAGTTATATGTTTATAATTAACATATTTTTGATTATATATATAATCTGATCTTAGAAAATATGAATTTTGAATATATAGAAAGGTATATGTTTGAAAATTTAATCAACAAATTGATTGATGGTTGTATTGTATGGTTATTGTTTGATTAATTATAATATTGGAGCAATAAAACCGATAAGTGAATGAACGGTAAATTTAGCCAGTGGAACCAAATATTGAACTGAAGTGAAATTTGATTGAATTGCATCTATGTACATATATATGATTGAATAGGTTATAGCAAGGAGGCTAGAGCAGAAGAATAAAATTGTTTGCCCGACAAATAGGTACATGTTTACTAATTTATTGGGTTTTGGATGATTTTATGAGCCGATTGGCTGTTTCTTTTTCTTTTTGGATTGATGAGGGCCATAGGAGGCTATATGAAATATCCTGAAGTCCCCGGTGCAGGGGAGGTTATGGCGAAATTTTTCGAAAATTTAGGGTGTTAGCCAAATTTTTGAAAAATTTGAAAAGTCCTTAGAAACTGAGAAGTTGAAGAACTTAAGCTGTAATGAAAATACTGGAAGTTGAGTTGGTTAATTAAACAACTTTCGACTTCATTCCTTTTCGGGGACGAAAAGTTTTAAGTGGGGGAGATTGTAACAACCCGGAAAATCTGAGCCATTTTAAAATTTTTATTTTGGCAATTTTAATGAATTTTGAGTATTTAAAATGAATTATTTTAAATAATATCGACGAGAAATTTATTTTGAATAGAATTAGAATGGAAATATTTATTTGAATCGACGTTAGAATATAAATATTTTATTTTAATTATAAAACAAGGCCTGAAATGGCGCGACAGTTTGAAAATTTGAATTCGAACTTTGAATGAATGTACATGATTCAAAATTAAACGGATTTTAGTGAAACCAAAAATATTTAAATCTGTTTATGAATATCTTTCTAACGAATCTGAAAAATTGAAGTTTCATAGTGGGAATCAAAAGTTATGGCCAAATGAATTTTCAGAAAGGTCGCTATAGAGAATATATAGCCCTTGAAAATAGCAATTTTGCAAACGACCTCAGAATTCGACGAAACTACTTTTGTTGGATCCGGGATGTCAAATTATTGCTAGGTTTCAAATTCCATAATTTTTGAAGTTAATATGTGAGTGTGGCGAAGGAAAATGTGTTTGGTTGATTTTAGTTAAATTGGATCGACCAGAAAATGGCCATTTTTCAAACGGTCTCGGAATTTGACGAAATTAGTTTTGTTAGGACCGTATCGTCAATACGAGGCTAGAAATAATTTTTCGGGAATTTTTAGAGTTAGTATGTGGCCCCGGTAAATTAAAATGTACGTTTAAATTCAATATATAGTGATTTATATTTTATTTTTGATGAAAACTGATCGAAACATTAGAATTGGCCTATGAAACATATTCCATTATGTTCGAGATGGGGGTAATTAGCTAGTGGCGACAGTAGTTGGGTTTGATTTCGAGTTCGTATGCAAAAACTGGTATTATTGGAATTTAAAATAATAATAAAATAAAATTTATATAAAACCCCCCAAACCATAATACCCTCAGAACAGCACCGCCATCTGTTACTGAACGAGCGAAATCGGTCGATTTTTTGCCTCCAATTTTCACGATATCGGTTCAATGATTTTTCTGATTCCCAAAACAAAATCGAAGAGAATTTCATGAACTTTAAATCCATTTAAGGATCATCGATTAAGTTGCATATGTGGGAAGAAATCACGGCTCAAACTTGGCCGATTCGCTCGAGATTCCCGATGGCGATAGGGGTGCGAGTAGGCCCCAACTCCGGCCAGTGGTGGAACTCGCGGTGGCGGTTCATGTGGGGTCCTCCCATCCCCTTCCGGTCTGGCGATGGCGACGAAATTTCATACCCTAGGATTCAAGCAATGGTTGGAACGTCGGCCTGAAGGTTTTGTTGAAGAAAGGTGTTATTTTTATTTAATTAATTCATTGATTAATTTAAAAATGTCATGGACCTTTGTAAAATCATAACTTCTTCATACGAGGTCGGATTTGGACGATTTCAGATCCGCTAGAATCATGGCGAAATTATCTACGCAATGAAACTGACCAGAATTGAAACCGAGCTGATTAGAATTTCAGGAAAATTCAAATCTGAACAGAAATTCAGAAAAAAACTAATGGAGTGGATCCCAAAGTGAGAATTCTCTCACTATATTTCTTTTTTTACAGTTATTTATTGTACAACTGCATATATGAACTGCTCCCCGTCGTCCACAGACCATGGACGACTTGTTTGATTGTATTCTGTATGAAATTTGATCTTAATGTGAAATGAAATGAATTGAAATGTGAATGTATATATATGAAATGCGAATGGTAAATATATATGAAATGAAAATTATGATATATATGAAATGAATTACATATATAAGTAGTGAAAATTATATATATATATATATATATATATATATATATATATATATATATATATATATATATGCGAATGGAAAATAATATATGTATACGAAGTGAAAATATGAATATGAAAAGTGAAAATAATATATATATATATATGAAAAGAAAATGAATATATATATATATATGAAGTAGGAAAATATATATATGAAAAGTGAAAATAATAAAGATATATATGAGATAAAAATATATATATGAGATGAAATAGAAATATATACATGAGGTGAAAGAAAAGTATATATACGAAATGAGATAGAAATATATATATGAGATATAAATATATATATATACGAGATGAGATAGAAATATATATATGAGGTAGAAATATATATATATATATATATATATATGAGATGAAATAGAAATATATACATGAGTTAAAATAAGATTGTATATATGAAATGTGAAAATATTGTATATATTGAAACAAAAATATTGTATATATTGAAAATGAAAAGATTGTACATATGAAAAGTAAAAATATTATATATATTAAATGTGAAAATGATTTGATTGTTAAAAATATAATTTTTAACATATATATACACTGTATAAAATTTTCGTGTATATGGAATATTCAATTTTGACATGAAAATTGAAATGAAGTTGAAATCGATTTTGAAACGAATTTAAAACAATTTATAAAATACATTTTGAATGAAAATCGACGAAATATATAGAATATTTATATTATATATAATATGGCCAGAATAGAACGCGCCGCGCTGCGGCAGTTCACGAGTTTCGACCATTGACTTCGAACGGACATTACGGGAGATCCGACCGTCGGATTTTCCTAAAACCGAAACCGTTGGGTTCGTATCGAAAAAAGCTTTCTAACGAATATGAGAAATTAGAAATTTAACGGTTGGATTTGGAATTATGTCCAAATCAAATTTAGAAAAGGTCACTGTAAGTGCAGTTCGATGACCGTTTATGGAAATCGACTGTACGGGCCTTGATAAAATTATTAAAAATATCAATAATTAGTGTAAAATCATAAGAAATGATTTGGAAAGAACTGAGATGAAAAATTCCATATTTGAAAAGATAAAAATAGATTTTTATCGAAATGAACTAGTTATTAACTAGAAAAATAATCCAATATTTTTAAATAAATAAAATGGATTGAGATGTGGTTTTAGTATAACCAGAAATTTCCAATATAAGAATTGGAATGGATTTGAATCGAAACTATCTTCGGAATATTTCAATATTGGATTCCGTGATTATACAGATATTGTGGAGGAATTTGGAAGATTTATATATCGTTATTCCAATACGATGTTTGTTGATTTCAGAATTTGATATTGAATATAAGCCAATATAATTTCTATTCAGGGCCTTGTATTTAGTATCGAATTGGATTTTGGGGTTTGTCGCGAACTGTGTTTAAACGACATTGGTTCTTTAACCCCATTAAAGCAGGATTAATTTCCAGAAAGTTGAACAATCAATAAGAAATGATTTTAGAGATAGAAACCAATCGGAGTTTGAATAAATCTTTAATTAGTTTGTGAATGAATATATGGTAATAAATAAATTACCAAAACGAGATTGAACCAAATGTACTTTGTTGTTGATATGGATTGGGCTAATTGATTGTTGATATTGATTCTTATTGATTGATTGACTGTGTGAATGGTGCTTGACCAATTTATGAGCAGAATATGCTTTTATATTTAGCATTGGGTTGGGTTGAAAATATCTATGTGATAACGCCTTGTGAAACACTTCCCGATTTGACAATAAGGCGTTTAACGAGTTGTGTTCATTTCAAATTTAATGAATGATTTGGAAATGATATTTTTCTTAAGTGAAAAGAAATATATTCCTGATTTTGGACGGGGAATGTTTTAGAAAAATGTTTTATAAAACAGAAAGGATTTCGAGGCCTAAAACCCGATGATTTCTAAAATGATTTAGAAATGTATTATGTTTTACATTGTGGTTCATTGCGTATTCGATTAGTTGCTATTGATAACATATCTGTTTGGTGGCAGAGAATTTATTCTCTTGCTTAACACCCTTCTTTGAGACGTACGAGCTCAAAGGTTATGTGATTAATAGTGACTGATCATATGTGTGAATTGCTGATGTGAAGTACTATGTTTTGAAAGTACTTGTGATTATTATGTTGTGAAATGATTTTCCCTACTTCAGGATATGAAATGATTTAGTGTGTGGCTAAAGATTCGGGTAACCCTGAGACTAAAAGTATGGGTGAGAGGGCGGTGTATGCTCTCCATGCGTGGGAGGTGCATTGTCGGTGTAGCCTGCTCCTATGTGGGGGTAGGTGCACATTTATATATCAAGTTGCTAGGTGCGTACCCTTTGCCTTGTCGATGGGGAGCACGATATTTGGTTGCATACTTGTTTGTATGCATTGTTATGTTTTGGAATTCATATTTCCAAACGATTTGATTTGAGATCCCGGAGCGAAATCTACCTTGATATAAAGCTAGATATGTATTTCAAATGATTTAAAATAGAAATCGGGAAATAAAGTCCAAAGGAATAATTTCTATAAATTGAATTGGATTTAGAAAATCTACGTGTGGTGATTAATCTAAATGGGTAGATTGGGATATTGCATGTTGATTAATGCATAGTAGATCCATATATCTATATTGATTGTTGTTTATACACTGACATTCATGGGGGTGAACCCGTTCCGCGTTAGCGGCGTGGTCCCGTGATTTGCCTTATCATTTTATAAAATTTAATAACTGTTTAGAGTTTCTCACACCAGTCCCATGACTGATCTATAGTTTGCTTTTCCCTTGCAAACTCGGGTGCCCTTATTTTCCACACGGGCAGTCGAGTAGTTTTATTTTGCAGATATATTGAGCAGGATTCTGGATTGAAGCTTTAAGCTGTGTCCAGGCATTTACAGTCTTCCGCTATGTAGTTTATATTTCCGCTGTGCATTGTATTACATTTATTGTAAAATCATCTTCCGCTGTATTGATTATATTTCGATATACTCTGATATTCTGTACTTTGATGTAGCATTATTATGATGTTTATAAAAGTCTTCTGTTGTTTGTTCTGATGTGTTGTATGCCCAGAGTTAGCGTATGCAGAATTCGAGCGGTCTTGGTCGATTTAGCGATCGATTGGGTCTGGGCGAAATCCGTATCGTTACAACTGGTATCAAAGCTTTGGTTAAACTCAAATCTTTGGGGTACAACTCGTTAGAATAGAATAGACGGACTCACAAGAGGTTGGATTAGTAACGTCCTATTAAAGAATCCTCATTAGAGATAGAATCAGTAGCATTCTAGAATGAGCGACTCATTAGAGATGGGGTTAGTAATGCCCCAGAATGAGTTGAGAGTTATATGTTTATAATTAACGTATTTGTGATTATATATATAATTTGATCTTAGAAAATATGAATTTTGAATATATAGAAAGGTATATGTTTGAAAATTTAATCAACAAATTGATTGATGGTTGTATTGTATGGTTATTGTATGATTAATTTTAATATTGGAGCAATAAAACCCATAAGTGAATGAATGGTAAATTTAGCCAGTGGAACCAAATATTGAACTGAAGTGAAATTTGATTGAATTGCATCTATGTACATATATATGATTGAACAGGTTATAGCAAGGAGGTTAGAGCAGAAGAATAAAATTGTTTGCCCGACAAATAGGCACATGTTTACTAATTTATTGGGTTTTGGATGATTTTATGAGCCGATTGGCTAGCCGCTTGGCTGTTTCTTTTTCTTTTTGGATGAATGAGGGCCAAGGGAGGCGATATGAAATATCCCGAAGTCCCCGGTGTAGGGGAGGTTATGGCGAAATTTTTCGAAAATTTAGGGTGTTAGCCAAATTTTTGAAAAATTTGAAAAGTTCTTAGAAACTGAAAAGTTGAAGAACTTAAGCCGTAATGAAAATACTGGAAGTTGAGTTGGTTAATTAAACCACTTTCGGCTTCGTTCCTTTACGGGGACGAAAAGTTTTAAGTGGGGGAGATTGTAACAACCCGAAAAATCTGAGCTAGTTTAAAATTTTTATTTTGGCAATTTTAATGAATTTTGAGTATTTAAAATGAATTATTTTAAATAATAACGACGAGAAATTTATTTTGAATAGAATTAGAATGGAAATATTTATTTGAATCGACGTTAGAATATAAATATTTTTTTTAATTATAAACAAGGCTTGAAATGGCGCGACAGTTTGAAAATTTGAATTCGAACTTTGAATGAATGTACAGGATTCAAAATAAAACGGATTTTAGTGAAACTAAAAATATCTAAATCTGTTTATGAATATCTTTCTAACGAATCTGAAAAATCGAAGTTTCATAGCGGGAATCAAAAGTTATGGCCAAATGAATTTTCAGAAAGGTCGTTACTGAGAATATATAGCCGTTGAAAATAGCAATTTTGCAAACGACCTCAGATTTCGACGAAACCACTTTTGTTGGATCCGGGATGTCAAATTATTGCTAGGTTCCAAATTCCATAATTTTTGAAGTTAATATGTGAGCGTGGGGAAGGAAAATGTGTTTGGTTGATTTTAGTTAAATTGGATCGACTAGAAAATGGCCATTTTTCAAACGGTCTCGGAATTTGATGAAATTAGTTTTGTTAGGACCGTATCGTCAATACGAATCTAGAAATAATTTTTCGGGAATTTTTAGAGTCAGTATGTGGCCCCGGTAAATTAACATGTACGTTTAAATTCAATATATAGTGATTTATATTTTATTTTTGATGAAAACTGATCAAAACATTAGAATTGGCCTACGAAACATATTCCATTGTGTTCGGGACGAGGGTAATTAGCTAGGGGTGAAATTAGTTGGGTTTGATTTCGAGTTCGTATGCAAAAACTGGTATTATTGGAATTTAAAATAATAATAAAATAAAATTTATATAAAACCCCCCAAACCTAATACCCTGAGAAAGCGCCGCCATTTGTTATTGAATGAGCGAAATCGCTCGATTCTTTGCCTCCAATTTTCACGATATCGGTTCAATGATTTTTCTGATTCACAAAACAAAATCGAAGAGAATTTCATGAACTTTAAATCCATATATGGATCATCGACTAAAGTTGCACATGTGGGAAGAAATCACGGCTCAATCTTGGCCGATTCGCTTGAGATTCCCGATGGCGATAGGGGTGCGAGTGGGCCCCAACTCCGGCCAGTGGTGGATCTCGCGGCGGCGGTTCATGTGGGGTCCTCCGATCCCCTTCCGGTCTAGCGATGGCGACGAAATTTCAAACCCTAGGATTCAAGCAATGGTTAGAACGTCGGCCTGAAGGTTTTGTTGAAGAAAGGTGTTATTTTTATTTAATTAATTCATTGATTAATTTAAAAATGTCATGGACCTTTGTAAAATCATAACTTCTTCATACGAGGTCGGATTTGGACGATTTCAGATCTGCTAGAATCGTGGCGAAATTATCTACGCAATGAAACTGACCAAAACTGAAACCGAGCAGATCAGAATTTCAGGGAAATTCAAATCCGAACAGAAATTCAGATAAAAACTGACAGAGTGGATCCCAAAGTGAGAATTCTCTCACTATATTTCTTTTTGTACACTTATTTATTGTATAACCGCATATATGAACTGCTCCCCGTCGTCCACAGACCATAGACGACTTGTTTGATTGTATTCTGTGAGAAATTTGATCGTGATGTGAAATGAAATAAATTGAAATGTGAATGTATATATATGAAATGCGAATGGTAAATATATCTGAAATGAAAAATATGATATATATGAAATGAATTACATATATAAGAAGTGAAAATTATATATATATGCGAATGGAAAATAATATATGTATACGAAGTGAAAATATGTATATGAAAAGTGAAAATAATATATATATATGAAAAGAAAATGAATATATATATATGAAGTAGGAAAATATATATATGAAAAGTGAAAATAATAAAGATATATATGAGATAAAATTATATATATGAGATGAAATAGAAATATATACATGAGGTGAAAGAAAAGTATATTTACGAGATGAGATAGAAATATATATATATGAGATAGAAATATATATATGCGAGATGAGATAGAAATATATATATGAGATAGAAATATATATATATATATATATGAGATGAAATAGAAATATATACATGAGTTAAAATAAGATTGTATATACGAAATGTGAAAATATTGTATATATTGAAATAACAATATTTTATATATTGAAAATGAAAAGATTGTACATATGAAAAGTGAAAATATTATATATATCAAATGTGAAAATGATTTGATTGTTAAAGTTATAATTTTTAACATATATATACACTGTATAAAATTTTCGTGTATATGGAATATTCAATTTTGACATGAAAATTGAAATGAAGTTGAAATCGATTTTGAAACGAATTTAAAACGATTTATAAAATACGTTTTGAATGAAAATCGACGAAGTATATATAATAGTTATATTATATATAATATGGCCTGAATAGAACGCACCGCACTGCGGTAGTTCACGAATTTTGACCATTGACTTCAAACAGACATTACGGGAGAGATGACCGTCGGATTCTCCTAAAACCGGAACCGTTGGGTTCGTATCGAAAAGAGCTTTCTAACGAATATGAGAAATTAGAAATTTAACGGTTGGATTTGGAATTATGTCCAAATCAAGTTTGGAAAAGGTCGCTGTAAGTGCAGTTCGATGACCGTTTATGGAAATCGACTGTACGGGCCTTGATAAAATTATTAAAAATATCAAAAATTAATGTAAAATCATAAGAAATGATTTGGAAAGAACTGAAATGAAAAATTCCATATTTGAAAAGATAAAAATAGATTTTTATCGAAATGAACTAGTTATTAACTAGAAAAATAATCCAATATTTTTAAATAAATAAAATGGATTGAGATGTGGTTTTAATATAACCAGAAATTTCCAATATAAGAATTGGAATGGATTTGAATCGAAACTATCTTCGGAATATTTCGATATTGGATTCCGTGATTATACGTATATTGTGGAGGAATTTGGAAGATTTATATATCGTTATTCCAATACGATATTTGTTGATTTCAGAATTTGATATTGAATATAAGCCAATATAATTTTTATTCAGGGCCTTGTATTTAGTATCGAATTGGATTTTGGGGTTTGTCGTGAACTGTGTTTAAACGTCATTGGTTCTTTAACCCCGTTAAAGTAGGATTAATTTCCAGAAAGTTGAACAATCAATAAGAAATGATTTTAGAGATAGAAACCAATCGGAGTTTGAATAAATCTTTAATTAGTTTGTGTATGAATATATGGTAATAAATAAATTACCAAAACGGGATTGAACCAAATGTGCTTAGTTGTTGATATGGATTGGGCTAATTGATTGTTGATATTGATTCTTATTGATTGATTGAGTGTGCGAATGGTGCTCGACCAGTTTATGAGCAGAATATGCTTTTACATTTAGCATTGGGTTGGGTTGAAAATATCTGTGTGCTAACGCCTTGTGAAACACTTCACGATTTGACGATAAGGTGTTTAGCGAGTTGTGTTCATTTCAAATTTAATGAATGATTTGGAAATGATATTTTTCTTAAGTGAAAAGAAATATATTCCTGATGTAGCGACCCGGGTATTTCGACACTCGAATCCTGACACTAACCCGTCCCGTGTCCAAACTCAAGTACCGGAAACCCAGAAAGCTAATAGAAAGAAGTTAGAGGGTGAGAAAAGAAAGAAAGAAATATTAGAATAGAAGAGTAAGAAGATCAGAGTCTCACAGCGGAATGGACAAAATATAATAATCAATAATACTTTTTTAAAAAGAACTATATATTACAACATCAGAGTATACATTCAGATCAATACAACACACAGCGGAAATAAACTAGTACCAGTATATATATGGAATACGTCTCGACTTCAACTCCATCTCTGTTGCTTCCAGCGGAAACCTGACCTGTAAATATGCTTGGTCTGACCCGAGCACATTTGATTTAAAACAAAATTCACCCGGATCAGTCTGAAATACTTTTCAGTGATAAACTCATACAACAACCAACTTGTTTAACTTTGAAATCCTTTTGAAATAAAAAGATAATAGTAAGACCAGCCCACACATAAACACGGACGGTTTTTACCTTACTATAACCCAAATCGTTTGAAATCAATATCTTCTTCTGATATTATAATAATGTCTAAATACAAGTAAATAGAATCTAGCAGAACGCTTGCATCTCACGCTCCACATATATAGTATACAGTCAAAACCGCGGGCGCTTATTGGAGATTGGATTTCCAACTATGACAAGGTATGGGACCACCTGCCGATAGTATATCTCTAGAGACGAATACACTGGGTTCAACAAGAACATCTTGCAACCCGGCCCACACATGACCGACCACTCATTTCTCTTGAGTGTATCGAGCATATTGTCACCTTACGGCTTTTTGTCGCGCGACCACCGTAATCCCCGGGAGATACAGAAATGAAAAGAAGTAACAAATATAAATATTCTCTAGATGGTGACAATACACCCTAATGGGTGCGACCCACATAGCCATGCTACCTGCCCGATTTTTGTCATTTCCCGGTTGATGAGGCTTGAGGCTATAATCGACTTTTGAAACATCTGGCCACCATTCACATCATACACGTCATCCAGGAACAGGATGAACCGAAGGTACTCTCCTACTGCATCCAATATAGGAATCACCCCATGGATCAGTAGCGAGTAGTCCTTGCAATCCGCAGATTCCAATCACGACAGAATCACAGTATACCTCTAGGGATCAGCCAGAGATTGTAAGTAACTCTTCCGTTTCATGAAGATCTACGGTCTTCACTTGCTCCATCTCGATCAATGTCTTCGACGTATTCGTATATATTGGTCGGAATGGTTTTCGAATATAAATTCGATCCCGGTCTTCCCGTACCAATAACGTTGGGTCAGATTTTGATAGTCGGTTATTTAACTATCAAAAATAAACAACCATAAAACAAATCAATCCATTGGTTCATTACACAGCATCACTTGGCCATAACATTTCTTATTATCTTATCGAATCACTTATCATTCGAAAAATGATTAATACGACATCTTCTTTTGGCTTCCTATTTGAAGACCAAAACCACCACTCATTCTTTTAAAATAAACCCATAAAAATCTCATTTCAATACTTTGAAAATGCCGTTATACCAATCTCCCTTTTTATTTTCTTTATTAGGAAATAACATTTCATATTCTCTAACCCCTTTATAATCCTTTTATTTTGGAATCTTATATTTCCAAATCTTCAATGGCGTTACACTGTTATTTCCCACAATATTTTATTCTCACCTCTTCAACATTTCGACTGATATCATCTTTTGATAATCCTGAAGTTATTCAAGTTGGGGTATTTTAATTACCTCTCAGACCTTGATCAACAACGTTCTTATCGTAAAATGAATATCAGTTGTAATACAAAAACAGAAACTCTTCCCCCTTATCATAACAAATCCCATTTTACCTCTATCTTGGTGAAATACCCTTTCTTCTTTAATATAGTCCTATATCGCATCTTTATAATTTCTTATCTCGTTTCACTCCTGTGATTCAGATCTCGGGTTAAACGTTTGATCTCCCCCTTTCAAATCATCACTTCGATTCTTAATAATCGACAGGTAATCAAATTTCCACATTCACTAAAACCATTAACTACTTTCTTTAAATAATGACTAATTAAATAAACAACTTCAGTTAACGTCGTTAACTTGTTCAACTCTAAACGATTAACCTGTTAATTAATCGTTATTGATCTTTACATTTAGATAATTAATAATTAATCTATCTAAATAATTTTATCCATTTTGATTTAATATCGATATAAACACCTCCTAATTGTTACGTTAATCCTGTTCACTTGAATTAGCTAAATAAGATCGTTCTAAATACTTACATACTAAGCACGTGCTTCGCGCACGGTAGATTTGGTTAAACCAAAACGACGATTTGTGGTTAAAACAAATCAATGTATATATGTGATTGATTTATTCCTTTTTTTTTTAGAAATTCATTTAAAATAATATATTTTAAAAAAAATATATATGTTCGGTTATAAATTGAATTCTATAACCTCATTTCTAGTGATTCACATGACGGTGAATCAATCTTTATAAAACGGTGTATTTTGGGCCATCTGCTATTTATTTCTCAACCAATACGATATATATATAGGTTCAAACTCAACCACATTCAACAATCGACAGGGTTTAAAGTCACGGGTCTTAAACAGTTCATATAAAATATGAAATGACAGCAAAATAAATATTTGAGGAACCGGTTTGGTTCCTCCTACCTGTTCTTCCCTGCAACACAGACCATTAAAATCTTCCATATCAGTACATAGAGATATTTTAGCAACGATAATATAATTAACGTCAATCGTTAAAGCAACCATAGGCATCCAAGGCAACCAATCAACCAATTAAATTATATGAATTTAACACATCCAAGTATTTCAGAAATGTGTGAGAATAAACTCACCTTTATTGTCGACTGACGATCGCCCATTGTTTTGTATAATTTTAAGCAAAAATCTGATAGCATCCCATCCCGTTCGAAACTGTTCAGCAGCGTAATGCTCTTTACCGGGATCTCATCGCTTAACTAAAATGAAACCCACGTCAGCGTGGTTCCTCCCCCTCAAATTTCCGAAGCCTGATTCTTTGATAATTCTTTTAACCCGATTGTTTGAACGTTACTACATGCGTTTCAACAGTTGATACTTCCGGAGCCCGGTACCTTTGTTAATTCTTCCAGTTCATGATTAACGCCCCTTTTCATTTGTGATGCCATCTGTTCTCTCCTCTTGCTATCCAACTGTGACTCCATTACCTCATCGCCGGCACCACCATGAAGCACCGGCCATCACCCCTACTGACTCTCTCTTTCATAATCATATACACGGCTACCCACTGTGACAGACACCCCTTGCTTACCTCAGCTTTCGTGTGCCATCACCTTCACGCAAGTCTTCCCAGTATTTCCGAAAACCACCATGTCATCAAAAACATCATCTCGCCCTCTAGCTGCTCGCTAACATTAGCCTGCTAATGGAAACCCACCATGACTTCAACACCGACCTCAGCTTCACCTAACGTCACCCCTCTTCATCTGCGCCTACCCGACATCATGCTCCTACCAGAACTCACCTTGCTCCTCTAGAAAACGTGCACTCCCTCCTTCATGAATCTCCCATGTAATCAGGTTCATGCATCATATATTTGTTCCCTCCTCCACGTTTTGCTTCATTTTCACTTCGCCTGCATCCACCTTCCGAGTCCTCGATGCGAGCTCACCCCAGTGTTCCACCTCCCAGGTCCCCAAACCGCCTCATACCCTTCCCAGCAACCCACAAGTACACTCCATCGAAATCAATAAAGCAACGACCTCCGCCAGTCCTTCCGTTTCACGTCATGGCCCACACATTTACTTTCATTTAACGTCATTTTCATTAATATAATATAATATTAAAACAAGAGGTTGGGTTATGTTATGAAAGAGGAGCCTTCGTTTTGTACTCGCTGAGACCAAGGAGGCGGGGTACGTATTTATAGAGGATAGGAACCGTGGCCATCACGGTTTTACTAGTTTGGGCCTCAAGTAATTGGTGTAGGGGATGTAGGGTAGCTGTGGTGGAAGTTTAGCCTGTATGTGGTTTCTTTTCATTGTTTGCACAAGGACAAGCAGTCCGTCTTCTCGCTGTTTGGTTTTCGTTCAGATCATGTGCGCTGATATTTCCATTCATGTCCGTATGGAAGCCATGTGCCAAGTTCAGTAAAAATACAACGTAAACAGATGTTCACATGTTTTCTATTGCTAGATAAATTAAAAGCTTTGTACGGCTGAAGGAGAAAAAGAAAAAAACATAGGGCTGTGCTAATGCTAGGTAGGTAGACTTAAAGAAGGAAAAAGGTATAACATGAGGAGGGTTTAAGTATATGCTGCAGGTTCTATACCTAGATTAGGCCGTATGTTGAGTTTTAATGTGACAAGAATGTTTGTAAATATTGGTATATTTAAATTGAAATGGGGTACTGGATTTAGGTTAGGCTATCTTCTCTTAGGGTGGGTGATTAGACATGCACATATTCGGTGACATAGGGTAGTCTTTACTTGGGGTTTGATTCACACATGTGTATGTTTTATTTTTATTTTATTTTTTATAGTCAGATTTGTAGGGTGTACGTTACATAAAAATTCCGTTCATCTATAAAAGACCATGGACAGAAATAAAAATATCGTCGTGCTCAGCAGTGTCCTACGATCCCAAAAATATAATAATATCGGTAGATTGACTTATATTGTGAAACCCCAAAATGTTGATACAGGGTGCAAAATACTCCAAATAAAAAGTTGCATATTTAATTAATTAAAAATTACAGTAAAATTCTAAAAATTAAATTATGACTACGCCTCGAAGGACTTGTCCAAATTCGAAGCCAATATTTAAATATATTTAAATAACTGTTATGGCCATGGCGCTGCTTTTCTGTATATTTGATTTAGACATATCTTGCAATATATAATCCGAAATCTCGATTTTTCACTTCTGTTAGAAAGATACAGTTTAACAGATTCCAGCGTTTCTTGCTTCGAGGAAATCCGATTTAAAATGGGTTCGGTATGATCAGTTGAAGTTGAAATTAAATTTTACGAACTACCGCGCTGTTTTGAGTTCGTTTTAAAATAAATATAAATATAAATATAAATGCTTAGTCTTCGTTTGATAAACGAATTCGATATTAAATTCCATAAATAATTCAAATAAAATATTGAAACAAATTTAAATATTCGAATTCAAATAGCCGAAAAATCCGGGTCGTTACATTCTTTCCCCCTTAAATAAATTTCGTCCTCGAAATTGCTAGGTAAAAAGAAAGCTCCAACTGCATTTATTTCAAAATAATTCTTTTAAAGTATTATCAAAAAATGTTTTTCTAAATTTCAAAAATTTACGAAAAATTCGTCAGCACCTCTTCTGTACTGTTCGATCCAACCAACTACAAATGGCACTCTCGGCCTCTCATATTGATCCAAAGAAAACAAAGCCAAGCAGCTACCCATCTTGGGTATAAATTCAAATGCCCAATCAATAATATTAAGGTTTACCTTTTTGTCGGGCAACTCCATCCCAGTTTCGAAGCAAATCAATAAACAGCTCTTCATTTCCCAATCTGCTCTTCAATCCCCGTGATCAAGTCAATTATCATAGCCTTCTGGCAGTCTGCCCTTTACTCAGCTTCCAATTCAAAAACTGATACTGGGTTATATCATATAATCCCATCCAAAAGTCGTTATGCTGGATTTTCTTTCTTTTTAATCCTTTCAACTTCTTAATTAACTGTTAATGGTTTCAATTTAATCCAATCCAACCAAGCAAGCAACAATCACCTAATCAAATTATTTCAATTTCTTTTTAATTTTTTTTTAATTTAACTTGTCTTCAGTTAAATATTAAATTCCAAATTCAAATTTTATTACCCTTGATTCTCATTTTAACGAGCCCAATACATTCATTGGTTCAAAGTCTAATTCCAAGCCATATTCCCATCATACCATTCAACAAATTCCCATTTATCCTGTTTGGATTTACTTTTTTTATTTTACCCAACACCAGTCAAATTTTTGTTGGCTTGTCTCAATTCCAATTCAAAGGGTTTCTTTTAACTCATACAAGTTAAAATTAGTTCCCACTTCATATTTGAAATGATTCCCCTTCATCCAAATCAAATAATAATAAATTTTACCTTCCTACAATATATATTGGGTTGAAACAATATAAAAATAATTTATATTCAAATTACAAATACGCACTCTCGTATATATACACTCAACTCGATCTAGGGTATTACTAGCCCAATCTCTATCGAGTTACACCACAGAGCCAAGGTTATTCCTAAACCATTGCTCTGATACCAACTGTAGCGACCCGGGTATTTCGACACTCGAATCCTGACACTAACCCGTCCCGTGTCCAAACTCAAGTACCGGAAACCCAGAAAGCTAATAGAAAGAAGTTAGAGGGTGAGAAAAGAAAGAAAGAAATATTAGAATAGAAGAGTAAGAAGATCAGAGTCTCACAGCGGAATGGACAAAATATAATAATCAATAATACTTTTTTAAAAAGAACTGTATATTACAACATCAGAGTATACATTCAGATCAATACAACACACAGCGGAAATAAACTAGTACCAGTATATATATGGAATACGTCTCGACTTCAACTCCATCTCTGTTGCTTCCAGCGGAAACCTGACCTGTAAATATGCTTGGTCTGACCCGAGCACATTTGATTTAAAACAAAATTCACCCGGATCAGTCTGAAATACTTTTCAGTGATAAACTCATACAACAACCAACTTGTTTAACTTTGAAATCCTTTTGAAATAAAAAGATAATAGTAAGACCAGCCCACACATAAACACGGACGGTTTTTACCTTACTATAACCCAAATCGTTTGAAATCAATATCTTCTTCTGATATTATAATAATGTCTAAATACAAGTAAATAGAATCTAGCAGAACGCTTGCATCTCACGCTCCACATATATAGTATACAGTCAAAACCGCGGGCGCTTATTGGAGATTGGATTTCCAACTATGACAAGGTATGGGACCACCTGCCGATAGTATATCTCTAGAGACGAATACACTGGGTTCAACAAGAACATCTTGCAACCCGGCCCACACATGACCGACCACTCATTTCTCTTGAGTGTATCGAGCATATTGTCACCTTACGGCTTTTTGTCGCGCGACCACCGTAATCCCCGGGAGATACAGAAATGAAAAGAAGTAACAAATATAAATATTCTCTAGATGGTGACAATACACCCTAATGGGTGCGACCCACATAGCCATGCTACCTGCCCGATTTTTGTCATTTCCCGGTTGATGAGGCTTGAGGCTATAATCGACTTTTGAAACATCTGGCCACCATTCACATCATACACGTCATCCAGGAACAGGATGAACCGAAGGTACTCTCCTACTGCATCCAATATAGGAATCACCCCATGGATCAGTAGCGAGTAGTCCTTGCAATCCGCAGATTCCAATCACGACAGAATCACAGTATACCTCTAGGGATCAGCCAGAGATTGTAAGTAACTCTTCCGTTTCATGAAGATCTACGGTCTTCACTTGCTCCATCTCGATCAATGTCTTCGACGTATTCGTATATATTGGTCGGAATGGTTTTCGAATATAAATTCGATCCCGGTCTTCCCGTACCAATAACGTTGGGTCAGATTTTGATAGTCGGTTATTTAACTATCAAAAATAAACAACCATAAAACAAATCAATCCATTGGTTCATTACACAGCATCACTTGGCCATAACATTTCTTATTATCTTATCGAATCACTTATCATTCGAAAAATGATTAATACGACATCTTCTTTTGGCTTCCTATTTGAAGACCAAAACCACCACTCATTCTTTTAAAATAAACCCATAAAAATCTCATTTCAATACTTTGAAAATGCCGTTATACCAATCTCCCTTTTTATTTTCTTTATTAGGAAATAACATTTCATATTCTCTAACCCCTTTATAATCCTTTTATTTTGGAATCTTATATTTCCAAATCTTCAATGGCGTTACACTGTTATTTCCCACAATATTTTATTCTCACCTCTTCAACATTTCGACTGATATCATCTTTTGATAATCCTGAAGTTATTCAAGTTGGGGTATTTTAATTACCTCTCAGACCTTGATCAACAACGTTCTTATCGTAAAATGAATATCAGTTGTAATACAAAAACAGAAACTCTTCCCCCTTATCATAACAAATCCCATTTTACCTCTATCTTGGTGAAATACCCTTTCTTCTTTAATATAGTCCTATATCGCATCTTTATAATTTCTTATCTCGTTTCACTCCTGTGATTCAGATCTCGGGTTAAACGTTTGATCTCCCCCTTTCAAATCATCACTTCGATTCTTAATAATCGACAGGTAATCAAATTTCCACATTCACTAAAACCATTAACTACTTTCTTTAAATAATGACTAATTAAATAAACAACTTCAGTTAACGTCGTTAACTTGTTCAACTCTAAACGATTAACCTGTTAATTAATCGTTATTGATCTTTACATTTAGATAATTAATAATTAATCTATCTAAATAATTTTATCCATTTTGATTTAATATCGATATAAACACCTCCTAATTGTTACGTTAATCCTGTTCACTTGAATTAGCTAAATAAGATCGTTCTAAATACTTACATACTAAGCACGTGCTTCGCGCACGGTAGATTTGGTTAAACCAAAACGACGATTTGTGGTTAAAACAAATCAATGTATATATGTGATTGATTTATTCCTTTTTTTTTTAGAAATTCATTTAAAATAATATATTTTAAAAAAAATATATATGTTCGGTTATAAATTGAATTCTATAACCTCATTTCTAGTGATTCACATGACGGTGAATCAATCTTTATAAAACGGTGTATTTTGGGCCATCTGCTATTTATTTCTCAACCAATACGATATATATATAGGTTCAAACTCAACCACATTCAACAATCGACAGGGTTTAAAGTCACGGGTCTTAAACAGTTCATATAAAATATGAAATGACAGCAAAATAAATATTTGAGGAACCGGTTTGGTTCCTCCTACCTGTTCTTCCCTGCAACACAGACCATTAAAATCTTCCATATCAGTACATAGAGATATTTTAGCAACGATAATATAATTAACGTCAATCGTTAAAGCAACCATAGGCATCCAAGGCAACCAATCAACCAATTAAATTATATGAATTTAACACATCCAAGTATTTCAGAAATGTGTGAGAATAAACTCACCTTTATTGTCGACTGACGATCGCCCATTGTTTTGTATAATTTTAAGCAAAAATCTGATAGCATCCCATCCCGTTCGAAACTGTTCAGCAGCGTAATGCTCTTTACCGGGATCTCATCGCTTAACTAAAATGAAACCCACGTCAGCG
Organism: Allium sativum; assembly: GCA_030737875.1. Lineage (NCBI taxonomy): Eukaryota > Viridiplantae > Streptophyta > Magnoliopsida > Asparagales > Amaryllidaceae > Allium > Allium sativum. The sequence continues at coordinate 231,426,993 of CM060924.1, read as the reverse complement.
TGGTTCCTCCCCCTCAAATTTCCGAAGCCTGATTCTTTGATAATTCTTTTAACCCGATTGTTTGAACGTTACTACATGCGTTTCAACAGTTGATACTTCCGGAGCCCGGTACCTTTGTTAATTCTTCCAGTTCATGATTAACGCCCCTTTTCATTTGTGATGCCATCTGTTCTCTCCTCTTGCTATCCAACTGTGACTCCATTACCTCATCGCCGGCACCACCATGAAGCACCGGCCATCACCCCTACTGACTCTCTCTTTCATAATCATATACACGGCTACCCACTGTGACAGACACCCCTTGCTTACCTCAGCTTTCGTGTGCCATCACCTTCACGCAAGTCTTCCCAGTATTTCCGAAAACCACCATGTCATCAAAAACATCATCTCGCCCTCTAGCTGCTCGCTAACATTAGCCTGCTAATGGAAACCCACCATGACTTCAACACCGACCTCAGCTTCACCTAACGTCACCCCTCTTCATCTGCGCCTACCCGACATCATGCTCCTACCAGAACTCACCTTGCTCCTCTAGAAAACGTGCACTCCCTCCTTCATGAATCTCCCATGTAATCAGGTTCATGCATCATATATTTGTTCCCTCCTCCACGTTTTGCTTCATTTTCACTTCGCCTGCATCCACCTTCCGAGTCCTCGATGCGAGCTCACCCCAGTGTTCCACCTCCCAGGTCCCCAAACCGCCTCATACCCTTCCCAGCAACCCACAAGTACACTCCATCGAAATCAGTAAAGCAACGACCTCCGCCAGTCCTTCCGTTTCACGTCATGGCCCACACATTTACTTTCATTTAACGTCATTTTCATTAATATAATATAATATTAAAACAAGAGGTTGGGTTATGTTATGAAAGAGGAGCCTTCGTTTTGTACTCGCTGAGACCAAGGAGGCGGGGTACGTATTTATAGAGGATAGGAACCGTGGCCATCACGGTTTTACTAGTTTGGGCCTCAAGTAATTGGTGTAGGGGATGTAGGGTAGCTGTGGTGGAAGTTTAGCCTGTATGTGGTTTCTTTTCATTGTTTGCACAAGGACAAGCAGTCCGTCTTCTCGCTGTTTGGTTTTCGTTCAGATCATGTGCGCTGATATTTCCATTCATGTCCGTATGGAAGCCATGTGCCAAGTTCAGTAAAAATACAACGTAAACAGATGTTCACATGTTTTCTATTGCTAGATAAATTAAAAGCTTTGTACGGCTGAAGGAGAAAAAGAAAAAAACATAGGGCTGTGCTAATGCTAGGTAGGTAGACTTAAAGAAGGAAAAAGGTATAACATGAGGAGGGTTTAAGTATATGCTGCAGGTTCTATACCTAGATTAGGCCGTATGTTGAGTTTTAATGTGACAAGAATGTTTGTAAATATTGGTATATTTAAATTGAAATGGGGTACTGGATTTAGGTTAGGCTATCTTCTCTTAGGGTGGGTGATTAGACATGCACATATTCGGTGACATAGGGTAGTCTTTACTTGGGGTTTGATTCACACATGTGTATGTTTTATTTTTATTTTATTTTTTATAGTCAGATTTGTAGGGTGTACGTTACATAAAAATTCCGTTCATCTATAAAAGACCATGGACAGAAATAAAAATATCGTCGTGCTCAGCAGTGTCCTACGATCCCAAAAATATAATAATATCGGTAGATTGACTTATATTGTGAAACCCCAAAATGTTGATACAGGGTGCAAAATACTCCAAATAAAAAGTTGCATATTTAATTAATTAAAAATTACAGTAAAATTCTAAAAATAAAATTATGACTACGCCTCGAAGGACTTGTCCAAATTCGAAGCCAATATTTAAATATATTTAAATAACTGTTATGGCCATGGCGCTGCTTTTCTGTATATTTGATTTAGACATATCTTGCAATATATAATCCGAAATCTCGATTTTTCACTTCTGTTAGAAAGATACAGTTTAACAGATTCCAGCGTTTCTTGCTTCGAGGAAATCCGATTTAAAATGGGTTCGGTATGATCAGTTGAAGTTGAAATTAAATTTTACGAACTACCGCGCTGTTTTGAGTTCGTTTTAAAATAAATATAAATATAAATGCTTAGTCTTCGTTTGATAAACGAATTCGATATTAAATTCCATAAATAATTCAAATAAAATATTGAAACAAATTTAAATATTCGAATTCAAATAGCCGAAAAATCCGGGTCGTTACACCTGATTTTGGATAGGGAATGTTTTATAAAAATGTTTTATAAAACAAAAAGGATTTTGAGGCCTAAAACCCGATGATTTCTAAAATGATTTAGAAATGTATTATGTTTTACATTGTGGTTCATTGTGTATTCGATTAGTTGTTATTGATAACATATCTGTTTGGTGGCGGAGAATTTATTCTCTAGCTTAACACCCTTCTTTGAGACGTACGAGCTCAAAGGTTATGTGATTAATAGTGACTGATCATATGTGTGAATTGCTGATGTGAAGTACTATGTTTTGAAAGTACTTGTGATTATTATGTTGTGAAATTATTTTCCCTACTTCGGGATATGAAATGATTTAGTGTGTTGCTAAAGATTCGGGTAACCCTGAGACTAAAAGTATGGGTGAGAGGGCGGTGTATGCTCTCCATGCGTGGGAGGTGCATTGTCGGTGTAGCCTGCTCCTATGTGGGGTAGGTGCACATTTATATATCGAGTTGCAAGTTGTGTACCCTTTGCCTTGTCGATGGGGAGCACGATATTTGGTTGCATACTTGTTTGTATGCATTGTTATGTTTTGGAATTCATATTTCCAAACGATTTGATTTGAGATCCCAAAGTGAAATCTACCTTGATATAAAGCTAGATATGTATTTCAAATGATTTTAAATAGAAATCGGGAAATAAAGTCCAAAGGAATAATTTCTGTAAATTGAATTGGATTTAGAAAATCTACGTGTGGTGATTAATCTAAATGGGTAGATTGGGATATTTCATGTTGATTAATGCATAATAGATCCATATATCTATATTGATTGTTGTTTATACATTGGCATTCATGGGGGTGAACCCGTTCCGCGTTAGCGGCGTGGTCTCGTGATTTGCCTTATCATTTTATATAATTTAATAACTGTTTAGAGTTTCTCACACCAGTCCCATGACTGACCTGTAGTTTGCTTTTCCCTTGCAAACTCGGGTGCCCTTATTTTCCACACGGGCAGTCGAGTAGTTTTATTTTGCAGATATATTGAGCAGGATTCTGGATTGAATCTTTAAGCTGTGTCCAGGCATTTACAGTCTTCCGCTGTGTAGTTTATATTTCTGCTGTGCATTGTATTACATTTATTGTAAAATCATCTTCCGCTGTATTGATTATATTTCGATATACTCTGATATTCTGTACTCTGATGTAACATTATTATGATGTTTATAAAAGTCTTCTTTATTTGTTCTGATGTGTTGTATGCCCAAAGTTAGCGTATGCGGAATTCGAACGGTCTTGGTCGATTTAGCGATCGATTAGGTCCGGGGGAAATCCGTATCGTTACAATATTGATAGGCGGTTTTATTTTATGATTGATGAATAGTGAGAAAAAAATCATAATTAGGAAGTAATTCATCCTATCATAGAACACCTAGTATATAATTCGAATCCAGCACCCAGCAACAAACCGGATACAACAAGCACATGAGTTATATAAACACATCACTGAAGACCTTAATATATGAATAAGATGGTCTTCAAAAAGTAGTATAAGACTTGGATCAAATATTGCTTGCTCAAATGATAATGGGTCAGCTGGACACACTCAATCATTGCTTGCTCAAATGGTCATGGGTCAGCTGGACACACACCACCTGAAAAGTGGTCTCAAAGTCACTAGTGTTAATGTCGACTTAATAAGTGAAAGGTGTAGTTTGAACTTTAAAGAGTATTTAACATACAATTCAAGGTATGCATACATCTGAATTGAATGATGAGAGAAAAAACATGTAATCATAATTTTCCCTGATACCACGCATCAAATTAAAGAGTGAAAGTCAATGACTGAAAATAAAACTCACTTGCGATGAAGTTTCAAGCATTGCTTAGGTGGCATGTTGTTTTCTTCATCTCTCTTGTATGCAAATTCAGAAAACTCTTTGAGACACGTTAAATACAATGTCATTGCCCTGTCATAACGAGTACTCCAAAATAGATTTACTGGACCAAATCTGCAGAAAATGAATAAGATAACATACAGGGTGAATTTAAATGGAGATTATAATATTCTGTCATGTGCACACATTGGAAAACTCCACTCCTACACAATCGAAATCATCATGCAAACATTGTATAAATGGGTAGCCTAAACCATTCAAACAGTTCACTATCTAACGTATACCCACTCATGTTCATTCTCCCTAAACTATATTCAGATAATTCATACAAACCATATTCTCCCTAAACCACATTCAGACAGGTCATTGACTTCCTGGCCGATTACTACCTTAAAAAGCTCCTACCTGATTCAACCCCGGATAACCTGGAATTGATCGAAACTATCTCAACCCACAGAGTTCAGACTACACAGCAAACAATACCCTTAGACCTCCTCGTCATCGACTTCAAAACCACATCATTCACAGAACTCCCTTACACCTGCATCCTCACAGCAACATTGAACCAAACTGCCATACCCACCACCTGAAACAACCTAGTGAACAGCAACATAAGTGAACAGTAAACAAATCCCACAGTAGAAAAATAATGGGCTTCGCTAATAACAAGGCTGAACTGGGGTTGGAGATGCAGAGAAAAGAAGTTTTCTGATAAGTGATCCAAAGCAATACCATTAGCCTACTGTCTGTAATATTGTAGAACTTTCTAAACATTTCATTTGTTACCTAGTGATATTTTCTCTTTATTAGTTAGGTTCAAATGTGGCCATATGAACCGCATACTTTAGCTTTGTACATAATTCATTTGTAAAACTAGAACTGCCTCCTTTACCTGAAATCCTACCAAAACACGAACTACCCGAACTGTCAAAACCTGAATCAAGGTGCAAAAAGAAGTCAGTGCTCGAGACTGACACCATTTGGTGCATATTTTGATATAAAATGGGATGATGATAAACAGAGGCAGTGATTGCTACTGTTGTAATCAAATCTAGAACTGTGACGAACCAAGACAGATTGAATGAGGCAGTAATGTTTTGTGAGGGAAATATTTGTTGTGTGAAAGATAATCAAACAAATATTTGATATGCAAAAAAACCATTTATATCAGCCCTTGTGTCCTAGAGTTTGTTATCCTTCCCTAACTACGTCCATTACATACCAAATTTGCCTATGGTTCAAGATAATCGACTACAAAATTTCAAACTAATAGAAAAGCCTTACCGTTAATTGATGTTGCTGCAACATACGGATGCATCACTCAAAGGAGAGTGAGGCGACACAAGAACTAGAACATAATTGTGTCAAGTTGGGAAGACGATCGCTAGAGATAGCAACATGGAGAACTCAAGAATGTCGTCCGAAGAAGTGGAAGGTAGCACAGAGTACCAAAACCAGCCTAACGGCTACTGTTTACGGCTACGAGAGTTGAAAAGGTCCACCATTGAAATTAAAAAAACTAGCCTGACAGCTGCTGATGAGGTAGTGCTGATCCATTTATGCTCATTTTACCAGAACCCGAATTGCTAGCTCTGCCGAAAATACCAAAATCCATATTACCAACTCTACCCCAAGTACCAAAACCCAAACTTTCTCAAACGCTTGGAAATTCCAGCCCTACCAAAAGTAGAATTGCAACCAGAACTAGAGTTTCCTAGAATACCAAGTGTCGGTAATATTAAGGATGAGAAATCACCTGCTGCTACAGTGCCAACCTTCCCAAAGCCAGAATTGTCACCCTTCTTGTGATGCCAACTTTTCCGAAGCCAGAGCCACCACCATTGCCTGCACTGCCAAAATACTATATTAATTATTAAATCATAATATATAACTCTTTGGAATTTATATTTTGAACATATTGCTATTTCTCGTGCAATTGTTGGAAAAATCATAATATATTATATTAAACGATCATTCATTCCATCAACTATAATTACTTACTGAAGTTCTAATAATTTGTACCCGAAAATAGTCAATAGATTGATTTGAAAACAAATAACTACTGTAGTTCCGAAGAGCCGAATTAGAAAAAAATGAAGCAAGCATTTGCAAGAATAATAAAGAGACAAATCCGATAATAGCAATACATTCAAGAAGCAAGGAAGACTTAAACTTTCACTACAAAAATATATCCAAGTAAAGACTGATAAGTAGAAACTGATAATGCTCAGTCTGTAATTAGGGACTGGTTAATAACTGAAAACAAACGGTCTTTGATATTGTATGCTAATGACTGAAATAGAGTTTGAAATGGGTCTTTATCATTTGGGACTGCTCGGTGCGGATAAGTAAATATGGAACAATTGAGATTTTCTAGATGTATTATAATCCAACGGCTACCGTTAACGATCCGCGTTGATTATTTTTAGTTCTTTTCAGATATTAAAGAAATTCATGTAAAAAGAAACGTGACCACTTCCTTAAATCATGGTCCACGCGCACAAATTTCTCCAATTCCTGTTCTTTCTACCATCAGCGCAAAATGGATATCTTTCTCCTCACGCCGTCACGCGTTCTAGTTTCTCTACTCTTGATCGATCTATCTTTCACTGTCGCCTTGTTTTCCCCTTCAACTGAGTTCCCCTTGCCTGCTGTTGTCCATCTTCTCGGTCGCTCATATTTTTCTCAACAAGCGTTTCCACCCCGCAGCATATCCTGTCTTCACAGCAAACACTTTGATTTTACTTGGTTCTGGTTTGGATCGAGCTCCACTCGACGCATTGTGTGGTGATCTGGATCTTCGGTTTTTGCTTGGATTTTGGGTGTATCGTCTTGAGGTGTGATTTCAGTTGGTTGTTTTAGGGTGGATTTTTCATGTTGTGGGTTACTGTAAAACGTCAGTTGGAGTTACTCAATATTGTGGTGGTTGTTTTGCTTTGGCGAGGATATTGGATTTTGGCTTAACTTTCAGCTTGTTGTTGGCATGTGGTTGGGTTTCGCAGCTGTTTCAATGGTTGTTGTATCTTAATTTGGTTTCAAGGGCATTATTTTCATAGTTATCGTCTTAATGATTCAGATGTAGTTTGGTTCACAATCCATGTTTTAGTTGTGGATTTTCTTGTTGTTGGAGTTTGTGGTGACTTTTGACTAGTTTCTAGTGGTTGGGAAGTGAACAGCAGGGGAATTCGTACAGGCACAGGTTGAAGTAGTTTTTGACGTGGTTGACACTGATGTGTTAGAATGAAGGGTATGGGTTTGAGCTTAGCTTTCTTTTGAAGAAGAATTGCGCATGTTTACAATATTGGCGTTATCAACACATTATTTTAATTGTTTAGTAACATTGTATTTGAGCATGTAATGAATCTTTAAAAGATGTATTTGGGTATGCAATGAATCTGGAACTATGTGTTTATTTATCACTGGACTTGATCCATTTACTTTTTGTTTGTAAAAGACAATAAATTTATATGTCTTATGAAACTCAAGATTGTATACATCAAAATAATATTTTTCTCAATATATGTAATTAATAACTAATATATTTGTAATTAAAGACTGACTAGTAACTATATTTCTGTCTTTAAAATTCTGTCTTTAAATAATTTTAAGACTGAGATTTCTGTATTTGAATTTTAAGACTGAATGTGCAGTCTCAAATATTTTTAAGACTTGAGAAATAAAGACTGAAACAATCGATTTTTAGTCAGTCTTTACAGATAAAGTAAAGACTGAATTGTGCAGTTAAAGACTGATATTTTTAGTCTTTAGTTTAATGTTTTTTTGTAGTGTTTTGGAAGGGACGTGGAACTTTTGTTAGTACCAGACAGTTCATAGCAGAAAAGAAAATGAATAATAGAAACCAATAATCCAATCTGCTTTTTTAAAATATAGTACAAGTTATGACATGTCAGAAGTATGTGTTTTATATCACTATCGTCTATTATTTCTTCAGTGAGAAACAACTCATCTAAACCCACAGCCCAACCCCAAGATGATCATCTTTTAGGATCCACCACTATGCCCAAATGCCAGATCCTTAATCAGCCCCCAACTTATAAAATTCCACTCATCAAAATAAATGGCCAAGCGCTTATGTTGTGCACTCCATCCATCTTACATGGTTACTTAAAAAATGAGCATATACACGGTTAACTGAAAACAGAATGCTAGAGTAATAAATTAAACAGTTGACGCATACGAAAATATTTGCAACAAAGGCATATATAAAGACAGCTCTCAAACCCGACTAATTGATAACAATAGTACCCTCCCTTTTTAAAGAATAAAGCAGTAAATATAAACCGTACCATGAATTCATAATACAGGAAGACAGAGAACTATATAAACAATAGTTCTACAGAACAAAAGGTTCGCCACCACTAGGCATTCAAATGGTAGGGGACATGCTCCACAAATTAAATGCTTTGATCATTCGCCATGAATGATGCTTATGACCAAAACTTTTCCCCGATATATAGCAAAGGGAAATAAAAATAATAGTAACTAGACATCTCATGCTCCAAGCACATACCTTAGATCTTATAGCTTGTGGATACCACTTGATTATGCTTCATGGCCCTCATCCAACAGGCTTTTTGAAGGACTCTACCAATGAAGAGTTTATCAAGGACATCAGGTATAATGCAACTGCTTGTGCTTATAACCATGGGAAGACTATTGTGTGTTACCTGTTTGTTAGAAAATTTACGCCTTGTGCTTTAGAACCTTTGCTTCTACACGGTGATTCTTCCATGCACTTTTGAGGTATCTCCCTGATTACATAAAAATATGTACAGTATAACAGTATTATATTCTATAATAAGATCATTTATTAAATAATAAGAAGCATGAAAAGCTGAAATGATTAACCAAAAAAAGCAAAGTTAATGCCAATTCAAAAACAATCTAGAAGTCTACCACTGGAATCAATTAACCATGTTATAGAAAGAAAGGAATAAAGAGCCGAGGAAGAAAATTAGGAGCCCGTTCACTAAAAAATGGTAACAAAATTAATATTTGAAGTTTATAACACAGAAATACGAAGCTGGAATAACTTAGCAAAGAGGCCAAAGCTGATGCCAGTGTTCAGAGCTATACACTACAGGAAACCTAAAGGAGAACTAGGAGCTCCCTTCATTCCAAAAATTATATATTAACATTATTCAATAGAAGGAAAGATCATACTTTTTTTGGCCTGAAAGAAACTCCTATTTCTACAGCTTTTAAACCCTCTTAAGAAAACAAATCAAAAGGGAAACCTGGGAGAAGATGGTAAGAATAGTGGTGGATAAAAGGTTATCAAAATGTGTTTTCATAAGGCAGCCAGAAAGTGTAGAAACATTTACTTACTTCTCTGACTCCTTCTGCCTTTGATGCAAATCTGAGTCACTGTTTGTTCACGCAAACATCATAAAAGGTCCATTCCAGTAAAGCTAGCATCACATACTCTAAATCTATTGTCTTATGATATTTGAAATCTTTTCATATTTGGTTGCTTTATCTTAATGGGGAATGAGAAAAAAAATATCTTGTTGCTGAAAGCATTTGGTCCTTTTCAAAAAAGAGAGCAAGCAGCTGCATTTTTCATATAAAGTATGTTAACCGAATTGAATTTGTATGACATGACAATGCCTTCTGACCACAAAAATGTAATAATCATTCTCAATTCTTCAACCTATTTACTCAACCGAAGTGGTCCACAATCAGATGTACTGGTGAGGAAAGGAAAATAAAAATAAGGAACATAAGGGAAAAATAACAAAAGGAGAAAGAAGAAAAATAGGAAAATGGGAGGAGGAAAAATGAATAGTGCTGGTTCGGTTCAGAAACGGGGCAAGGGCTTAGATCCGATTCACTGTTCAGGTAGCTTTGGGTGGTTTTCGAATAAATTTGAACAGTTCTCCATAATTGGATGTTGTTTGCCACTTGAACGTGCACCAGACCGACGGAACTACGATCTATGTTCTCTGTGGTCCGCTGTTTGGTCCGGTTTCAGAACCAGGCAACCAGCATTCAAATTTTTTTTTGATTTACGTGTGGAACCTAAGACTTCACTCAGATCATTGCTTGTCGGTCTTAGTAAACCAGCATTCAATATTTAATTATATATCACACTATTGTTTGCTTGTTAAGTTGTAAGGACCAGAAAGGAGTCCTTCCCATGCCTTTCTTTTATTGAGGGTTTTCTAACTATCTGCTCACATGCAGTCTCGTAGAAGTATATAAGGTGTTCAATTCACACGGAGACGTAGGGGTATTATCGTTCACATTGATAGAATACGTATAAATAGTGCACGTACATAACAATTTCCAAATATGACAACCACTTTCGCAACTTCAGTTTTGAGTGATCGTAATCCATCATCATTAAACTGCATACACAAACCACTCAATAAAAGGGAAAACTTATTAGATATAGTAATAGTTTCATTTGATCGATGACTATCAGGATTCGGTGTGCCTATTTTGTAACAATGAGCATGAGCCTCACCAGTCAAACAATTTACGATAAAGCTTCGAAGAAAAAAGCCAAACCTTTAAACCTAGAATAAAATCAGTTCAAAAAAGCTAAACCTTAAAACCTAGAAATGCTTTAAAACAGACAATGCATGGAAAATACTGGTAAGTAATTCAAAAATCCAATATTTCTTGGCTGACAAAGAGAGACTCAGTTTCAAAAAAAAAAATGCAAAAATGTCTATGAGAAAGTTTAAAAATAAGTATATACTTAACGGCAAGGTGAATTGTTCAATAATGCAGTACAAATACAAACCTAGGTTGTCAACAATTACACATATTTACCTAATGATGTCAACAGAGAAAAACTTAATTTTGAAGACATCCAATGCAAAAAAATAGTAAATAAGCAAGAATGCACTTAGTGCTTCGGCCCATTTCCAAAAATTTAGTTTATATGCATTAACAAGGTTTCGCAGAAGGCTTATAATTGAATCAACGGAATAATTATAAGTTACATGCTACCAAAATTGTCTTAGCTCCTTAAATATTTGGACTTGTTCACAAATGCATAAATACTACATTTTCAGTGCTTATTGATGGAATTTCACATGGCATATATCGTCGAACAGAGAATTAGATAAGAGCACACCCTTTTCCCATACCTTTCCCATATTGATGTGGAATTTCTATTATCAAAACTTGAAGATGCAGCAAGGAAATGGGATGCTACTTCTATAAATAACATCCAACCACAAGTTTACCATGTATTATATGTTGCAGACGTGATGTTATTCCCTACAGTAGATATCAAGAGTGATCAAACATATTGAAACTATTAGTCAAAGCGAGAGGATGGTTGATCTATGTATGAATCAAATAAAGACTAGGATTTATTTTAGTTTAGTTTGCATTGTTGCAATAATAAAAATGAAATTTTACACATACCACAATCGCAAGAATCAAAATTTTCACTTAAATATTATGGTGTGCTGATTTTCTAGTAATTATGTGCACTATTAGATTCCACCAGCCATTTATAGACAGTCATTGACAAGTTTCACAACGGGGATAGTAATATATTATCAGTGGCAAGCATAACATAATTAATCCACATGGTTGCCCCCTTTATGGTTTTATATTGGCTGCTAGCGATACCACATGCATATATACAGTTACCATCATAAGATTAGATAGTCTTTGCACTGATTTTTACCATTGGATAATATCACAAAACTGCATGGCCTAAATTGTGCAAACCAAATTCTAAATGTGGTGCTGGTTTGAAATGCTTTGATGAATTTAGAACTACAACATGCCTTAAGTTTATTTGGCAACTTCATTAGAAAAATAATACGTGGTCACAATGGATAAGGAATAGGAACCACAAAGATTCTACTTTTTTGGCAATTTCTATATAATGACAACATGTCTAGAAACATAAAGAACATGAACAAACATAGAATTATCAACTTATAAAATATAAAAGGAGTAATAGCAAACGGAAACAATATTTTACTATAGGCTGACCCACAAATTATTAGTAAAGCCGTAGTGGGTGCAATGGTTTGGGACAAACGTTGGGACAGATATTGCATCAATGATTACAAACATATGCCATTTTCTTAATCATAAAAGATAGGCAATGTAATGCATCACTTGTATCAGGAGCAAGAGAGATAGCAAAATCTATTCACCAAATGCAAATTATTCCTAAAAGTGATAATGACTACTTGGAATTAACAGGATTGTGGTAAATAACACTTACCACTACTCGAAACATAAGCGTGGGAGGAGTTTCAATGATTCATGGCAAAGTTTAGAGTTTACTCCAGAGTAAGCATGAAAGAAAAACATAAAAACAACCAACACCGCCACCATGGATACATAAACATGATACAAAAACTCTATAAAATTACCTTAGGTAGAATCATGCGGCAAAGTAGTAACAGTATAGAATGAGATTCAAAAAACACATACCTATATGCAAAGTAGATGCATAATAAAGTAATATGTAATTACTCAACTAACGTGCTACTAGAACTACAAATAGTGTAGTAATATTACATTGAAAACTGTTTGATTTACGTATCAATTGCACTTATATGATAGCTTGGGCATACTGCCTACTAAGTTAAAATAATAAGTTGAATACACGCTAAGTCCTTTATAAGATAAGTAAATTACAGTATATTTTCCTAGGTACTACTTACAACAACAATTACATTTAGGGTCATCAATAGCGAACATAATATGTTTTTCTAGAGTATGGTGCAGTCCCATTATTTTGTAAATAAAAGATTCAACCAAAACTATGTAATTAGGACTGGATTTAGATTTTTAAACATGCACATTACTTATAAACAAAAAAGCACAGATGAATGCAGTGGGGAGTAGGAAACTTCACAACCCAACTTTTATTTCTGTTGTCTGTAGATATATCAGCCAACTCAAATTGTCGATAATAATAAATATAAGTGGCAGTTATCTTACTAACTAGTAATGAAGTTATTACAAACTAAAATTTATGTTATAATATCTAAAACTGTTTGAAGGCTAAAGGTAGAAGAGTTGATAGTTCCTGATGTATTGCATAGATAAGCTTCAAAAAACTATCACCTTTTTTTCTATTATCAGCTTCTTCCATTTTCGTATTATCACCTTTTCTCTATTCACCACTGAAGATAAAATAATGCACAAATTAGCAAGTTGAAGTTGAAATAAAATTAGGGAAAATCATACAAAAAATAAATTATAAGTGACAACTCAATAAAAATATTAAATTTCATCACCTAACATGGTTTAGGGAAAAATAAATCAGGGCATTGGAGTGGCGGCTTTGAGTCTTTATAGAAGCGTGGACGGACATAATGAAAATTTTGAGTTTGACGGATGGAGTTAAAACAACATTCAGTTAGATGGAGAGTCGTTTTTTGGCGATCGTTAGTAAGATAGGGAGGCTTGGTTTGGAAGGGAATGAAAATTTTGGGCTTGTTTCTTAGAGTTAGAAAGTAGCAAGCAAAACAAAATGAAAATGGGGTGGCATCGTAAGCGGGAATCAAGAAATAATGCCCGCCTACCACCATAAACGCAACAAGTTCAGTAGAGCGAATGAAACAGTTGCTTATCGTGTTGAACGCTGCTATATGATGCATCTAAATGCTCAGTTTCTTGTAATGTATGTAAATTATCCACAAGCGTTGTCAAAATCAAGTCTATTCCTATTTACCCTCTAAATTATGCCCAAATTATGTCATTTCATGCTACTAATCATTTACATGATTATGAGCCAATCTATGTCAAAAACATGTAATTTAACATTTTTCCCCAACATCTTCCTCGTTATTTGTTCGCATAATTCACACACAACGTTAGGCTCGCAAATTAGCCTAACTTATAAACAAAAGGGAAAAGAAAGGGACATGAACATTCCAATAGGCATAAACACTATAGATCAACATGCGTAGTATTAATTTGGGATAGAACGACATAAACTTAATTAAGCACATAAACGTAATCTTACATTTAAATTAGATCCAATTAACATGCGAACCAGCATAGATCTAATTGTATAAGCATGAACTTACCTAGATCTTAAACATAGGTACTAGCTTGGATCTAAACATATAACATGTATGAACATAACTTAGCATGTAATATACATACATACATAAAAGAATCACAAATTTAATACAACATGATAAGTTCAATGGTATCAGTCCCAATAGTCTCATTGGAGCTTTCTAACTTGATTTCTAATTTAGAGAAGATGGAGGCTAGGATAACTTAGGCATGGACAGCATGACGGCTTCAAAGTCTTAGGGTTATGAGGTTAGGGTCTAGGTTTGGCTATGTATATATAGATGTCTAGGATTAATTCTAGCCTTTAGATTAGTCTAGGGGAATCAGAGCCATCAAATCAAAGAGATGTGTCATCCATCCAACCATACCATGACATACATGCCCTAATACCTCAGAAATCAGTCATTGGCCAATCAAAGAAGGCCACATCATTACAGAGCTGTAAAAATTCGTCATAGGAGCTGGATCTGGGATGGGTCGACTTCCTACGGGGGGGTGGTCGACACCTATGTCGACTCGCCTAAAAGGGGTCGACACCTATGTCGACTCCCACTGGGGGGGTCGACACCTTTAAGTCGGAAATTTCCCGCTCAACCCGCTCTGACTGAATTTCAAATTGTTTTGACTTTTAATTACTATTTTAGTTTAATGTCTGTTTAAACTTGAAATCTTCTGAACTCCATAACTTCTTCATACAGAGTCCGATTCACGCTAACTTGGACTCTATCTCAGCAGAATTCTTAGATGAGCGCAATGGCGTAACCCGTTTCACCTAATTCCTCTTTTAAAAACTAAGTGTTCTTAGATTTGTAAATTTTAATATTCACAGAAAATACGGGGTGTTACATTCTCCCCTCCTTAAAGGATTTCGTTCCCGAAATCTGTAAGTTAAGAAGAATGTTTCCTAACATCCATCTACTCAACCATCAATCATAGGCATCCATTGTCCTTAAAAGACTTCTAATGCTTTCATGATCATATGCATAGTGTGTGTATATGTCCTTATCTAATGCAAAATAAGGCGGTCTACCGATTCAGTTGACCTCCTTAATGCTAATTATGTTAGTGCCATGAGTCCAACATGTATGTAGTTATTCCTATGGTACTTTATAACTTCTATATGAGTGCACAATCATCCATTCAAATGCATCATCCATATGATATCACATCAAGTTTCAATCCATATATATAAAGATCCACTTATGCATATGCAATATGGAAGTGACAGAGCCGATCTAGTGCCTAATATGCATGTACATGCATCTACGAGCAACCACTAGCAAACACTTACATCCACTTGCATCCACCAAACATTACATGTCTCAAATACATGTTTACATCAGCTTCTACCTAAGGATCGAGGATAGGACCGAGAGGATATACTTAAAATATAAAGACTAGCATGCAAATAAACTTTACAAAAAAAGAGAGATCAAGGATATACCCTCAAAAGGGTATGATGCGCATATCCAGTCTTCAGCCTTCTAAGTCGCATCTTCTTGAGCTTCTCCCCATTGTGCTCTGACTGTCTTAACTTCACGATTGCGTAACTTCTTAATTTCTATTTCCAAAATATGAGTTGGAACCCATTACACTGTCGCCTCTCGTTCCACCTCTTCTCCTTCTAGTATACTCGGGACTACAACTTCTGCTATGTCATGCTAACATTTCCTCACAGGTTCTTCAAAATTCACTAGAGGGTATTTCATGTGGAAGAACTATCTCTTGAAAATAAACGGATGCTAACCATGTTTCTAAGTGTAGTTATTGAGGTGATTAGAGGTATCTTCTCTACTTAACTTATCCATTGCGTCAATTATCTGAGAGTCTTTTCTTTGTGAAGTCCCTATTTGATCCAAAAGCGTAGGTCTTACTCCTAGCGATTCCAACTACTAACTTAACCGAAGGTTTTTAAATCAAAGGTTGATATGTATTCTGAACTTTTCCTTTTCACGTAAACAGGACTTGAAGTCAACCTTTTTCTTCTTAAGGCATCCGCTACGACCTTACCCTTCCTTTTCACACCAAAATGGTACCAAGTCCCATGCCGCATGCATCCGTGTATACTGTAAACCATTTACTACCTTAAGGTAAAAGTCAAAAATGGGGTCGTTGTAAGATCCCTCTTCGATCGTTAGAAAGAGACATCACAATCAATATCCCGAGCAAAGGTTAGATTCTCCTTCGTTAATCCAGTAAGTGGGTTAATACCTTCGCAAATTTCTTAATGAACTTCCTATATTAACCCGCTAGTCCAAGAAAGCTTCTTACTTCGGTTGCATTCCTTGGGACCTTCCAGTCTTGCATCGCAACTACTTTTGCAAGATCAACTGCTATCCCTTCTTTGGACACTACATGTCCTAGAAACCTTACTTCTTTTCTCCAAAAATGGCATTTGGAGAATTTTGCTTTCAGCTGATGTGCACGAAGAGTATCCATAACTTCCCTTAGATACAAAGCATGTTCTTCTCCACTCTTAGAGAAAATCAAAATATCATTTATGCACAATAGATGTGAACCTTCTGCCTTTGTAGCGAAAACGACTGGAGCACCCATTAAAAAATACTTCGCCTTATGAACCTTTTCTCAAGTAACTCTTTTACTTGTTTACTGAGCTCTTTCCTTTCCCTTGGAGCCATGTGTCTAATGGGTAAGGTAACAGATTTTGCGTTATCAACAAGGTATATGGGGAAGTCTGTCTCTCGCTTTGGAGGTAAGCCTTTCACCTCTTCAAAGACATCCGCGTATTCATGGACTACTCTAACAGATTGCAAGCTTTCAACAGACGCATCAAGAGATTCTAGGTAACTAAGCATAAAGAAATTCATAGGATTACAAGAGATTTCGAGAGTGTTACCAAGGCGAGTCATAAGTCTAACCACTCTCCTTTCAAAATCGAGGAAGGCACCATTACTGGATAAACAATCCATCCCCAGAATCAACCCATATCCTATGAAACCAAAAACGTAAGCATTACATCTAAACTCAACGCTTAGTATAGATATTCCCAAGTCCAAACAAATCATAGATAAATGAGCCGAACCACCAATTGGATTTGAGACAATAATGGGATCTTATACTATACAAGTACTAAGGTGTAGAGACTCAACTATGGAAGCATATTGAAAAGAATGTGAAGCACCAAAATCAAGCAAAGTTCTAACAGGATGATTGGAAAGAAAAACTAAACTCTCAACATGAACGTTCCTACCTCTCTTAGGTACACTAGCAGTGAGAGCATGCAACTGCCGTCTAGAAGAGTATGTCCTTTGCCCTTGTCCTTTGGAAATCCTTGATAAGATGCCCTGCTTCACCATACTGAAAACAACCACCTGTCTTCTTCTTCCTACAATTAAATGACCAGCTATACCATAGAAAAGACACTTCCATTTGTCATAGGATCTATTATTTCTTCCACCCTTCTTATATTCCAATCCCTTGCGTGCGATTCTTCCACTTTGGCCTCTTTCTTTTCACCTTACTCCTTCTGCGTGGATTAAGCCATATCAACAAGCCTCTTATCCTTGGGCTTGTGCTCCTTAGCCCAAACTCCCTTATTCTTTTCCTTACTATCCTTGTGTAGCTTGTTGAAAAGTTTCTTGAGACTACCTACATCGCACGGTAACCTACAAAGCTTGAAAGAAGATTAGCTGCAGTGAAACTACTGCGGCCACAGATGAACGTTGGCCAGTACTTCGCCCTCGACATGTGCTATATGCCTATGAAACTATGGAGAAAAGAAAGGAAGAAGAGATTCAAATAGAGAATCGAAAGGTAGTGCATATGGCTTTGGGGAATATGCCTTTTTAAAAGCAATACTTTTCTCTTGGAAAACGCTTCTTTAAAACATGTTGTTGAAAATACTTCTTTATAAAAATGATTTTGAAAACGGGTTTCAAAATCCTTTATCTGTTCTGGTAACCTTCGGCCCTGATACCACGTGTAACACCCTACCTTCGTTAAGGTCACTCATAAAGGTAATACATTAACTTCAATGGAGCGTCATAAGTGTATTGAATAGATAAACTACAAAACAGACAAAATTTTAAATAACGGAAAATATATAAAACTTTACTTCATTGATAAAACAACAGCTTGTACAAAGATTTGTTTTCCAACACCAAAACACCCTTACCCATTACAACAAAGCATCTGTCTTGTTTAACAAAATAAAGAAGCAGAAAATAACAATGATATTCCCCAATAAAGCATGAGCCAGCCATAGCAGCGGAAAAGAGAGCCCAAAGTAATACATCGACTATCCTCGAGCTTGGAAAGAAAACTGAGCTACGTTGTAATATTTCCTCCCTGTGAATCTGGGGGGGAACGGAAGAAAAGAAGGCGAAAGAAAACGGGTCAGACATAAGTCTGGTAAGTCCAGTGATTATTTAGCATGTAAACAGGCAAAAGGATCATGACATGAATAAACTGAATACCAGACATAACCATGATGATAAGCATAGCAAGACAACAAATGATGATCGTTAGATATGTCAAGGTAAGGTACACTGAATGCGCTTCGGTTCTTTCTCTGATTTCTTTTCTCTGCACCAACCAACTAGCATTCTAACTGGTGTCTTGTATGGAACGATCTGTATCCCCTACTAGTGTCCTAACTAGTATCCTGTGAAAAGGATCTGTATCCCCTACTAGTGTCCCAACTAATATCCCACGTTATATAATAAGGTGATCCCAACCCCGCAATTGTGGTAGTTTTCAGGTGTACATCTAGTATGATGATCTTACCTCAATCAGCCCAATTACCATGAAGATGTTAGATGTACCCTTACTACCCTATCGATTCGGCTCCCTACTTGTATTAATTTTTCTTGTCTATATGTCTATCGACCCTCTCTTGCGTGTAGATACCCTGTGCTGGTCCCACCATAAGGTGTATCAATCCCTATGGTAGCGACCCGACACGATTCAAGATGCACAGTGTATACTACTGATGCTCAGTGCCTTCTTTTCCATTCCGTAGCACATGCACGCTCATAATCCATCAGAACTACACTACTGCACCCCCTGCCACTATTTTGACCGCTTATAATCAGCCCAGTAATCGTGCCCAACCCTGCCTAGTTCAGGGTACCGTGATACATCTATGTGGGTTACTGCTGAAATGGGTCCCCGTTACTAGGGTTTACCAGGGTCTATTCGTATACCGCCCAAATTGGTTAAGTGTTATCCATCCATTCAAGTTAACTTAACCCATCCACACGTCATGTCATGTTGTTTAAGTGTTTCTTATTAACTTAACCCTTCTCACTCAGTCATGTTGTAATTGGTTAAGTGTTTCCCCTTTGCTTAACCCCATTTGTTCATCATGTTATATTGGTTAAGTGTTTCCCATTTACTTAACCCCATTCGTTCATCATGTTATATTGGTTAAGTGTTTCCCACTTACTTAATCCCACTCGTTCATCATGTTATATTGGTTAAGTGTTTCCCATTAACTTAACCCCACTCGTTCATCATGTTATAGTGGTTAAGTGTTTCCCATTAACTTAACCCCACTCGTTCATCATGTTATATTGGTTAAGTGTTTCCCATTAACTTAACCCCACTCGTTCATCATGTTATTTTGGTTAAGTGTCATCAATCCAGTCGAGTTAACTTGACCCACCCACTTTTCATGTTAAATTGGTTGAGTGTTGCCCTCTTGTATTACTTAACCCTATCACACATCATGTTGTATTGGTTAAGTGTTGCCTTCTTGTGTTACTTAACCCTACCACTCTTAGCCTATATGTTTCTTAGCTTTAATTCATTCATTAAAGCACCTACCTCTCACATTAGATATATATTGTTGTGGTCGTTGGTTATGCCGGGCGGTTCCGGGCATTCTTACACCGCAACTCAATCTAACCTTGGGTTTTTGGGCTTAATGCGCTAACCTCTCACATTAGATCTATATTGTTACGGTTGCTGGATGTACCGGGCGGTTCCGGGCCGTCTTACAATGTAACTCAATCTAACCTCTGTAACAACCCGAATTTTTAATAACATGTTAAAACAAGAAATCAGGGCAGAATTAAATCATAAGTTAATAATCAATGGGAACAGGTTACGCCATTGCGTTCGTCTCGAAATTCTACTTGAAAACGAGTCCGAAATTTCATAAATTGGAGTCCGTATGACCAAGTAATGGCCCATAGAAGATTTCAGAAAATTCAAAATTCAGCCCGAAATTCAAAATCAGCTCCAAACAGATTGGGCGGGAAAATTTCCCGCCTAACCCCAGGTCGACGGGGGAGTCGACCTGCCCCAGCCCAGGTCGACTGCCCAGTCGACTTGGGTGTCGACCTGGGGGTCGACCATGTTTTCCTGGTGCACCAGTTTGCTCCTTTGGTCTGGTCAGTTGGCCTGTGACGGGATTTGATGGTTCGGATCTAAACTAGGGTTAATCCTATGGCCTAAACTAGTCTCTGCACCCATAAAAACACCCTAAGACCTAACCTAAACCATCACAAATCATCCTAACAACTAAATTCTGCCAAAATGCTCCCTAATCATGGCCTCCATCTTCATCTTGAGAGCTTCTAAGGCAAAAAGGAGCAATCTTTCTCCATCAAATCAAAGGAGCTACTTATTCTCAAGGCTTCTAGTATTGCTACATCATTCCTAGAGCTTCTACAACGTCTCTATCTTGTTCTATTTGGTTCTAGTTCTCATAGCCACGATTTGTAAGCCCCACTCTACTCTTAGATTTAAACTATGTAATTAATATGAACATGTAGCAAGTTGAAATGGGATTTTTGGTGTAATACTTGTCTTGGGGCTATATTTGTATGCATAGATCCATTTATGACTCTTTTGATCTATGATTAAGGAACTATCATGAACCTAGTACCGTTCATCTTGAATTTTGGGTAGAAAGCTATGAGCTTTATTTGGGGATTGTGCATAATGCAACATAGAACCCCTCATAACCTTGATGTTAACTTGCCTATGATGTTGAACTACATGCTACCCACAAGTTTATCACTCTATGTCAACTATTATCATGTTATCACCTTTGCCTATGATGTTGAACTACATGCTACCCACAAGTTTATTTGCTAAGTTTGATGTCATACATGTTTTGAGGCCAAAAATCCTATATGCTAGTTGTGATGAACACCTTTGCCTCAAATAACATCATGTTTAACTTATGACCAACTTTACCACCTTATGCCCATCTTGGTCATATTTTTATGTTCCTTGATTCATTTGTGTTGATGCGAATTTACGTGCGATGGGGATACGTTATGGGTAGTTAGGCGAACTTGAAATGACATGAAAAAAATGACTTGAAATGTGACATGAAACTTGATTATGCTTGAAAACTTGAATGTGGTCATGACATGTAGAAAACCATAAAGTGGCCAACTCGAGGTTGGGTTGAGTTTGTAGCATAAATCTGCCCGGAACTGCCCAGCAAATCCAGTGGCTACAAACAATAGGACCCAATGTGAGAAGTTGGTCATATTGCGCTTGAAACCCGAGGTTAGACTAGGTTGTGGTGTAAAGCTGCTCGGACCAGCCCGGCATATCTAGTAACCACAACAAAGTCTAATGTGAGAGGTTGGGTGCATTAAATTAATTAATGCCACATGTTAGGGTTAAGTCATGAACCACTTGGATACACTTAACCAACTTGATACATGATTGGATAGGGTTAACCACACTAAACCCGTTGGAAACCCTAGTTACGTGGTCCTTTTCAGCAGTAACCCTCTTGGATGTATCACGATACCCTAGGGACTAGGCTAGGGTGGGGCACGATTACTAGGATGATTCTAAGCGACCAGAAAGACGGCAGAGTAGGTGCGCCAGTGTAGGTTCAGGCGGATTATGGTCATGCACATAGTCCGGAGTTGAATAAAACAGACATGGGCACCAGTAGGTTTGGACTGTGCGTGCTTGATTTGTGTTAGTGGTTGGCACCCTAGGGCTTGATACACCCTAGGGTGGACCTAGCACAGTTGACTACATTCCGTGATTAGGCCGTATGACACCGACACTCGACGAGTTAGGCTTATAGGGAGCCGATCGACTAGACCGTGTAGTTGGACCTTGACTTGGGTCACCTCATGATATTGGGCCAAGGGATCATTTCTTGTTTATACTTGACATGGGTTGGGATACTAGTACTATTGGTGCAAAACTAAACCTTGTATATGCGATGCCACACTTGATCTACCTTGTTATCTATTTATCATGCCAGTTAGTTACCATCTTTATGTTTCATCTCAGTTTCTCACGTTTAGTTAACTTCAATAGTTTTTTATACTAATAGTAGGTAGGACTTACCAATCTTTACGACTGACCCTTTTTCTTTCGCCTCTTTTCTTCCGTTCCCCCCCCCCCAAAGTTCTCAGGGAGGGAACACTAGTGCTTAGCTTGGACATTTGGCTTGCTTTCTTGACAGCTCATGTACGGTTTGAACTTGAGCTTGCTATGGCTTCACCACATCTATCTTGGGGATAGTTTACTTTATGATATTTTCAGTTTATGTTTTCTAGACTTGTGGTAGTTGGAAAATAATGACTAAGTACTTTGATGTAAGTTGACTATTTGGTTTTGAAATGGTTAACTATGGTTTTTAAATTTCTACCGCTGCTTTACTTATTTATCTATGTTCTGTCTTGTGATATCTCTGTGCATGTTTACCTAGACAACATCCCTCCAAAGCTAGTGCATTCTCTCGTGAGTGGCCCTGGCGGAGGTGGGGTGTTACATTTGGTATTAGAGCATCAGGTTTTACTAGACCGGACAAAAGTTAAAAAAAAAACCTTTTGAAAAACTATTTTCAAAACCAATTAAGTATTTTTCCAAGGAAAGTCTAGTTTATTTTAAAAGGCTATTCCCCAAAGGCCATTAGCACTATCCTTTGTTTCCTCGTTCTAAATCTATCTTTTCCTTCTTCAGCATGGTCGATCTTAACCTTCCCGAGGGAGTACCCATACCCGGATGGTTCCGATGGTACTTGGAAGCTAGGGCCAACGATGCGGGCCCAGCAAACACTCCCACTCCTCCTCCCGTACCTGAGGTTCCTCCTTCTCCTCAGCATCCACAAGCGGATTTCGCGAAGATACTTTAAGGCGATGGGTGGCAAGAATTTTGTTGGGACAGAGACTTATGTTGAGGCAAGAAACTGGTTAAGGGAAACTGAAGACCTTTTTGCTATCTTTGATGTAGAAGATCGTAGGAAAGTTCTGTTGGCAGTATGGCTATTGAAAAAGGAAGCTGATTATTGGTGGGAAGTCACCAACACTACTAGACCTATAGAGATTTGGGCCGACTTTAGGATGAGGTTTGGGCTTAAGTTTCTATCATCTGCTGAAGAGAATCTGCAGTTGGAGAGGTTTATATCTTTAAAGCAAGGGGACATGACCATGAGGGAGTATGTGAATAAGTTTAACCAGCTTGCTCGATTCGGTTTAGACATGGTTAACACACCTCAGAAGAAGGCTCTACGCTTTGCTCGAGGATTGAATGAGCCATTGCAAGGTTTGGCCAAGTCTCATATACCCATGGGGGCCACTTTTGAGAGCTTAGTGGATATGGCATTGCTTCAAGGAGATGATAAGAATGGCAAGAAAGAAGTTAAGCTTAATGAGACTCACACCAAGAAGGTGGACTCCAAGTGGGGAGGCAATCAGACCAACCATAACAACAAGAACAACAAGGGTAACAAGGCCAACAACAACAAGGCAAGGGAGACAAGCAAGTGCAACTTCTGTGGGATCACTGGACACATAATCAAAGATTGTAAGAAGAAGAAGAGGAAGTTGGGAGAATGCTTTCATTGCGGAGAGTCTGGACACTTCACTAAGGATTGCCCAAAAGAAGCAAGGACAGGGGAAAGGACAGACTCAGCGGGCAGGACCTTCTGGAGGGCAGATGCATGCTCTCAACATTACTCCAACTTCGGACCGAGGTAGTATTTCTGTAGAAAGCCTTGTTTACATTTCTGGTTTTCCTGTTCGAACTTTATTTGATTCTGGCGCATCACATACCTTTATTTCTTCTGACATTGTTGAAAGTTTGCACCTAAGTACTAGTCTAGTTGAGGATCCTGTTATGTTTCAAATCCAATTGGGGGTTCCGCCCATCTATATATGATTTGTATGGATTTGAGGATTTCTATCTTGACCGTAGAATTCACATGTAATGCTTATGTTCTCGGGTTCATGGGATACGGGTTGATTTTGGGCATGGATTGGTTGTCCAGTTATGGAGACATTCTCGATTGTGAGCATAGGTTAGTGAGACTTATGACTCGCCTTGGCAATACCCTAGAGATTTCTTATAACCCTCGGGATCCTGTTATGTTATGTTATCTTGAATCCCTCGACTCGTCTATTGACAATCTTCAATCTGTGAGGGTGGTCCGAGAATATCCTGATGTTTTTGATGAGGTGAAGGGGTTACCCCCTAAACGCGAGATAGACTTCCGTATTTATCTTGTTGATAATGCCAAGCCAGTTTCATTGCCTGTTAGGCACATGACCCCGCGAGAAAGAAGAGAGCTTAGCAAGCAAGTCAAGGAGTTGCTTGAGAAAAATTTCATTAGGCGAAGCATTTCTGAATGGGGTGCTCCTGTGGTATTCGCTACTAAGGCGGATGGTTCGCTTCGTCTATGTGTTGATTATCGTGAGTTAAACAAGCTGACAAAGAAGAATAGGCACCCGTTACCGAGGATTGATGATCTCTTTGACCAGCTCGTAGGTGCTTCTGTTTTCTCTCAACTCGATCTAGCCATCGGATTCCATCAGCTTAGAGTGGCTGAGGATAGTATTGACAAGACTGCGTTTAGGACTCCAGATGGATTCTTTGAATGGCTTGTCATGCCGTTCGGCTTGACTAATGCACCCGGATACTTCGTTGATTTGATGAGTAGGGTGTTTAGGGAGTTCCTTAACAAGTTTGTGGTTGTCTTCATGGATGATATTCTGATCTTCTCTAAGGACGAGGAAGAGCATGCTACACATCTCAAGGAGGTTATGGATATGCTTAGAGCTCATCAGTTAAAAGCCAAGTTCTCCAAATGCCATTTCTGGAGAAGGGAAGTTCGGTTACTTGGGCATATAGTTTCTAAGCAAGGCATAGCTATGGATCCCGCTAAAGTAGTGGCGGTACAAGACTGGAAAGTTCCGAAGAATGCAACTGAAGTGAGAAGCTTTCTCGGTCTGGCAGGATTTTATAGGAAGTTCATTAAGGACTTCGCTAAGATTTCAGCCCCTCTTACTAAGTTAACGAAGAAGAACTTAGTCTTTGCATGGGACTTAGAGTGTGAGCTTGCTTTTCAAAGGCTCAAGAAAGCCCTCACCACAGCTCCAGTTCTAGCATTATCCGATGGAGGGAAGTTGTTTACCGTGTACACCGATGCATGTGGCACGGGATTAGGCGCTGTCCTGATGCAAGAAGGGAGAGTGATATGCTTTGGGGGCAGGCAACTCAAAGTTCATGAGAAGAACTATCCCACTCATGATTTGGAGTTGGCGGCGATTGTCTTTGCACTCAAATCTTGGCGCCATTATCTTCTAGGTGAAAGGTTTGAGTTATATACTGATCACAAGTCGCTCAAGTACCTCTTTTCGCAGAAAGATTTGAATCTAAGGCAGCAGAGGTGGATGGAATTCTTGGCATCATATGACTTCGATATAGCTTATACCCCTGGCAAGGGTAATGTTGTGGCGGATGCGCTAAGTAGAAGAAGGTTGACTTTGAGTCCCTTGTTTGTTGAGATGAAGAGCCTAGAGTTCTTGGCAACCTTTGATTTTACACCTGCTGTTGAGTCGATGACTAGTTCGTTAGCATCCCTTGAGCTTAGACCTACACCTCTTGATCAAGTTGGGACTTCACAGAGGGAAGACCCGCAGATAGTCGAGATCACGGACAAGTTGATTCATGGTGAGACGTCAAGTCACCTTGCTAGATATACTATTGATGACAAGGGATGGCTAAGGCGTGATGGAAGACTATGTGTCCCACAAGTGGGAGACTTTGTAAATAAAGTTCTTGAGGAGGCGCATCACTCGAGGATGACCATACATCCCGGAGGGGATAAGATGTACCGGGATATGAAGCGCATTTTCTTTTGGGATGGGATGAAAAAGGATGTTGTAGAGTTTGTTTCTAGATGCATTGTTTGCCAACAAGTAAAGGCCGAGTCAAAGAAGCCCGGTGGGCTACTGCATCCATTGGAGGTCCCGCAATGGAAGTGGGAAAGTATCTCTATGGATTTTGTGGATGGATTTCCGAGATCAAGGAAGGGGAATACTAGCATATAGGTCATAGTGGATAGACTCACGAAGAGCGCTCATTTCATTCCAGTGAAGAGCAAGAGGACCGCATCATGGCTAGCATCTATTTATCTTCGAGAGATATTGCGATTGCATGGAGTTCCTTCTAGCATAGTTAGCGATCGTGACCCAATCTTCACTAGCCAATTTTGGAGTAGTTTGCAAGAAGCGATGGGTACGCGATTGAATCTAAGTACAGCCTATCACCCACAGACGGATGGTCAGACCGAAAGGGTGAATAGGGTACTGAAAGATCTGCTGAGGCTATGCATTCTTGACTTTGGTGGCACTTGGGAAGACCACCTTCCTCTCGTAGAGTTTGCTTATAATAAAAGCTACCAAACAAGCATAGGGATGGCACCATTCGAAGCTTTGTATGGGAGGCCGTGCAAGTCACCAACATGTTGGTGGGAGACGACGGATAAGCTTATACTTGGGCCCGACATGATAAGGGACACATCCGAGAAGGTTGAGTTGAATCGAAGGCGGATGAAAACGGCCCAAGACAGACAGAAATTCTATGCAGACAAGCGAAGGACAAACTTAGAGTTTGAAGTTGGAGATATGGTCTTTGTGAAGGTTTCTCCCTTGCGAAATGTGGTTCGTTTTGGAGCAGTTGAAAAGCTAGCACCAAGGTTCGTAGGACCCTTCCCTATCATCGAGAAGATTTGGAAAATGGCTTATAGGGTGGAATTGCCCAAGAAGCTGGCTGGAGTGCACAATGTTTTTCATGTCTCGCATCTCCGAAAATGCCTACATGAATCAGCCGAAGTAGTTGAGCCTAGCATTCTTGAAGACGTGGAGGTAGAGAAAGAGGCAACCCTGAGGCGAGCTCCGAATCGTATCTTGGGAAAGGAGATCAAGAAGCTGAGGAATCGAGAAGTCAAGTTAGTAAAGGTTCAGTGGAGTGAAGCCGACGAAGATGCAACTTGGGAAACCGAAGAGAAGATGCGTGGGCTTTATCCATTTCTTTTTGAGGGTACATTCTCAATCAACTTTCCTAGTTAGCATATCTTTCTTTTGCTATCCATGTTTATCTTGTTATCTCGTTAATCTTGTCAAGAGAACCTTAGGTAGAAACCCTTTGGATGAAACATGTATTTGAAACATGTTATACTTGATGGTTGCAAATGGTTGCAAGTGTTTGCAAGTGGTTACTCGTGGATGCATGATACACGCTAGGCACTAAGATCGGCTCACACACTTTCATATTGCATATGCATGAGTGTTTATGCTTATTCATGGATGAAACTTGTTATGCTATCACGTGGATGTTGCATATGAATGAATGTTATGTGCACTCATGTAGAGATTATAAATTATGTTAGGAATCTGCATACATTTGGACTCATTTCACTAACATATTCTGCATTAAGGAGGTTTACTGAGTCAGTAACCGCTTGATTTTCGCATTAGATAGATACATATACACACACTTTTGCATATGTTCATACAGCATTAGAAATCTTTTAAGGACAATTATTACTTGGGGATGATGTTTGAGTAGATGGATGATGGATGGTAGGATACGTTCTCCCTAACTTGGAGATTTCGGGGACGATATCCTTTAAGGTGGGGAGAATGTAACAACCCGAATTTTTAATAACATGTTAAAAAAATAAATCAGGGCAGAATTAAATCATAAGTTAAGAATCAATGGGAACGGATTACGCCATTGCATTCGTCTCGAAATTCTGCTTGAAAATGAGTCTGAAATTTCGTAAATCGGAGTCCGTATGACCAAGATATGGCCCATAGAAGATTTCAGAAAATTCAAAATTCAGCACGAAATTCAAAATCAGCTCCAAACAGATTGGGCGGTAAAATTTCCCGCCCAACCCCAGGTCAACTGGGGAGTCGACTTGCCCCAGCCCAGGTCGACTGCCCAGTCGACTTGGGTGTCGACCTGGGGGTCGACCTCCCTGTCGGCCATGTTTTCCTAGTGCACCAGTTTGCTCCTTTGGTCTGGTCAGTTGGCCTGTGACGGGATTTGATGGTTCAGATCTAAACTAGGGTTAATCCTATGGCCTAAACTAGTCTCTTCACCTATAAAAACACCCTAAGACCTAGCCTAAACCATCACAAATCATCCTAACAACTAAATTCTGCCAAAATGCTCCCTAATCATGGCCTCCATCTTCATCTTGAGAGCTTCTAAGGCAAAAAGGAGCAATCTTTCTCCATCAAATCAAAGGAGCTATTTATTCTCAAGGCTTCTAGTGTTGCTACATCATTCCTAGATCTTCTACAACGTCTCTATCTTGTTCTATTTGGTTCTAGCTCTCATAGCCATGATTTGTAAGCCCCACTCTACTCTTAGATCTAAACTATGAAATTAATATGAACATGTAGCAAGTTGAAATGGGATTTTTGGTGTAATACTTGTCTTGGGGATATATTTGTATGCATAGATCCATTTATGACTCTTTTGATCTATGATTGTGGAACTATCATGAACCTAGTACCGTTCATCTTGATTTTTGGGTAGAAAGCTATGAGCTTTATTTGGGGATTGTGCATAATGCAACATAGAACCCCTCATAACCTTGATGTTAACTTGCCTATGATGTTGAACTACATGCTACCCACAAGTTTATCACTCTATGTCTACTATTATCATGTTATCACCTTTGCCTATGATGTTGAACTACATGCTACCCACAAGTTTATTTGCTAAGTTTGATGTCATACATGTTTTGAGGCCAAAAATCCTATATGCTAGTTCTGATGAACACCTTTGCCTCAAATATCATCATGTTTAACTTATGACCAACTTTACCACCTTATGCCCATCTTGGTCATATTTTTATGTTCCTTGATTCATTTGTGTTGATGCGAATTTACGTGCGATGGGGATACGTTATGGGTAGTTAGGCGAACTTGAAATGACATGAAAAACATGACTTGAAATGTGACATGAAACTTGATTATGCTTGAAAACTTGAATGTGGTCATGACATGTAGAAAACCATAAAGTGGCCAACTCGAGGTTGGGTTGAGTTTGTAGCGTAAATCTGCCCGGAACTGCCCGGCAAATCCAGTGGCTACAAACAATAGGACCTAATGTGAGAAGTTGGTCATATCGCGCTTGAAACCCGAGGTTAGACTAGGTTGTGGTGTAAAGCTGCTCGGACCCGCCCGGCATATCTAGTAACCACAACAAAGTCTAATGTGAGAGGTTGGGTGCATTAAATTAATTAATGCCACATGTTAGGGTTAAGTCATGAACCACTTGGATACACTTAACCAACTTGATACATGATTGGATAGGGTTAACCACACTAAACTCGTTGGAAACCCTAGTTACATGGTCCTTTTCAGCAGTAACCCTCGTGGATGTATCACGATACCCTAAGGACTAGGCTAGGGTGGGGCACGATTACTAGGATGATTCTAAGCGACCAGAAAGACGGCAGAGTAGGTGCGCCAGTGTAGGTTCAGGCGGATTATGGTCGTGCACATAGTCCGGAGTTGAATAAAACAGACATGGGCACCAGTAGGTTTGGACTGTGCGTGCTTGATTTGTGTTAGTGGTTGGCACCCTAGGGCTTGATACACCCTAGGGTGGACCTAGCACAGTTGACTACATTCCGTGATTGGGCCGTATGACACCGACACTCGACGAGTTAGGCTTATAGGGAGCCAATCGACTAGACCGTGTAGTTGGACCTTGACTTGGGTCACCTCATGATATTGGGCCAAGGGATCATTTCTTGTTTATACTTGACATGGGTTGGGATACTAGTACTATTGGTGCAAAACTAAACCTTGTATATGCGATGCCACACTTGATCTACCTTGTTATCTATTTATCATGCCAGTTAGTTACCATCTTTATGTTTCATCTCAGTTTCTCACGTTTAGTTAACTTCATTAGTTTTTTATACTAATAGTAGGTAGGACTTACCAGTCTTTATGACTGACCCTTTTTCTTTTGCCTCTTTTCTTCCGTTCCCCCCCAAAGTTCTCAGGGAGGGAACACTAGTGCTTAGCTTGGACATTTGGCTTGCTTTCTTGACAGCTCATGTACGGTTTGAACTTGAGCTTGCTATGGCTTCACCACATCTATCTTGGGGATAGTTTACTTTATGATATTTTCAGTTTATGTTTTCTAGACTTGTGGTAGTTGGAAAATAATGACTAAGTACTTTGATGTAAGTTGACTATTTGGTTTTGAAATGGTTAACTATGGTTTTTAAATTTCTACCGCTGCTTTACTTATTTATCTATGTTCTGTCTTGTGATATCTCTGTGCATGTTTATCTAGACAACATCCCTCCAAAGCTAGTGCATTCTCTCGTGAGTGGCCCTGGCGGAGGTGGGGTGTTACATTTGGTATCAGAGCATCAGGTTTTACTAGACCGGACAAAAGTTTAAAAAAATCCTTTTGAAAAACTATTTTCAAAACCAATTAAGTATTTTTCCAAGGAAAGTCTAGTTTATTTTAAAAGGCTATTCCCCAAAGGCCATTAGCACTATCCTTTGTTTCCTCGTTCTAAATCTATCTTTTCCTTCTTTAGCATGGTCTATCTTAACCTTCCCGAGGGAGTACCCATACCCGGATGGTTCCGATGGTACTTGGAAGCTAGGGCCAACGATGCGGGCCCAGCAAACACTCCCACTCCTCCTCCCGTACCTGAGGTTCCTCCTCCTCCTCAGCGTCCACAAGCGGATTTCGCGAAGATTTGCAAAGACTTTAAGGCGATGGGTGGCAAGAATTTTGTTGGGACAGAGACTTATGTTGAGGCAAGAAACTGGTTAAGGGAAACTGAAGACCTTTTTGCTATCTTTGATGTAGAAGATCGTAGGAAAGTTCTGTTGGCAGTATGGCTATTGAAAAAGGAAGTTGCTTATTGGTGGGAAGTCACCAACACTACTAGACCTATAGAGACTTGGGCCGACTTTAGGATGAGGTTTGGGCTTAATTTTCTATCATCTGCAGTTGGAGAGGTTTATATCTTTGAAGCAAGGGGACATGACCGTGAGGGAGTATGTGAATAAGTTTAACCATCTTGCTCGATTCGGTTTAGACATGGTTAACACACCTCAGAAGAAGGCTCTACGCTTTGCTCGAGGATTGAATGAGCCATTGTAAGGTTTGGCCATGTCTCATATACCCATGGGGGCCACTTTTGAGAGCTTAGTGGATATGGCATTGCTTCAAGGAGATGATAAGAATGGCAAGAAAGAAGTTAAGCTTAATGAGACTCACACCAAGAAGGTGGACTCCAAGTGGGGAGGCAATCAGAGCAACCAGAACAACAAGAACAACAAGAACAACAAGGGTAACAAGGCCAACAACAACAAGGCAAGGGAGACAAGGAAGTGCAACTTCTGTGGGATCACTGGACACATAATCAAAGATTGTAAGAAGAAGAAGAGGAAGTTGGGAGAATGCTTTCATTGCGGAGAGTCTGGACACTTCACTAAGGATTGCCCAAAGAAGCAAGGACAGGGGCAAGGACAGACTCAGCGGGCAGGACCTTCTGGAAGGCAGATGCATGCTCTCAACACTACTCCAACTTCGGACCGAGGTAGTATTTCTGTAGAAAGCCTTGTTTACATTTCTGGTTTTCCTGTTCGAACTTTATTTGATTCTGGCGCATCGCATACCTTTATTTCTTCTGACATTGTTGAAAGTTTGCACCTAAGTACTAGTCTAGTTGAGGATCCTGTTATGTTTCAAATCCAATTGGGGGTTCCGCCCATCTATATATGATTTGTATGGATTTGAGGATTTCTATCTTGACCGTAGAATTCACATGTAATGCTTATGTTCTCGGGTTCATGGGATACGGGTTGATTTTGGGCATGGATTGGTTGTCCAGTTATGGAGACATTCTCGATTGTGAGCATAGGTTAGTGAGACTTATGACTCGCCTTGGCAATACCCTAGAGATTTCTTGTAACCCTCGGGATCCTGTCATGTTATGTTATCTTGAATCCCTCGACTCGTCTATTGACAATCTTCAATCTGTGAGGGTGGTCCGAGAATATCCTGATGTTTTTGATGAGGTGAAGGGGTTACCCCCTAAACGCGAGATAGACTTCCGTATTTATCTTGTTGATAATGCCAAGCCAGTTTCATTGCCTGTTAGGCACATGACCCCGCGAGAAAGAAGAGATCTTAGCAAGCAAGTCAAGGAGTTGCTTGAGAAAAATTTCATTAGGCGAAGCATTTCTGAATGGGGTGCTCCTGTGGTATTCGCTACTAAGGCGGATGGTTCGCTTCGTCTATGTGTTGATTATCGTGAGTTAAACAAGCTGACAAAGAAGAATAGGCACCCGTTACCGAGGATTGATGATCTCTTTGACCAGCTCGTAGGTGCTTCTGTTTTCTCTCAACTCGATCTAGCCATCGGATTCCATCAGCTTAGAGTGGCCGAGGATAGTATTGACAAGACTGCGTTTAGGACTCCAGATGGATTCTTTGAATGGCTTATCATGCCGTTCGGCTTGACTAATGCACCCGCATACTTCGTTGATTTGATGAGTAGGGTGTTTAGGGAGTTCCTTAACAAGTTTGTGGTTGTCTTCATGGATGATATTCTGATCTTCTCTACGGACGAGGAAGAGCATGCTACACATCTCAAGGAGGTTATGGATACGCTTAGAGCTCATCAGTTAAAAGCCAAGTTCTCCAAATGCCATTTCTGGATAAGGGAAGTTCGGTTCCTTGGGCATATAGTTTCTAAGAAAGGCATAGCTATGGATCCCGCTAAAGTAGCAGCGGTACAAGACTAGAAAGTTCCGAAGAATGCAACTGAAGTGAGAAGCTTTCTCGGTCTGGCAGGATTTTGTAGGAAGTTCATTAAGGACTTCGCTAAGATTTCAGCCCCTCTTACTAAGTTAACGAAGAAGAACTTAGTCTTTGCCTGGGGCTTAGAGTGTGAGCTTGCTTTTCAAAGGCTCAAGAAAGCCCTCACCACAGCTCCAGTTCTAGCATTATCCAATGGAGGGAAGTTGTTTACCGTGTACACCGATGCATGTGGCACGGGATTAGGCGCTGTCCTGATGCAAGAAGGGAGAGTGATATGCTTTGGGGGCAGCCAACTCAAAGTTCATGAGAAGAACTATCCCACTCATGATTTGGAGTTGGCGGCGATTGTCTTTGCACTCAAATCTTGGCGCCATTATCTTCTAGGTGATAGTTTTGAGTTATATACTGATCACAAGTCGCTCAAGTACCTCTTTTCGCAGAAAGATTTGAATCTAAGGCAGCAGAGGTGGATGGAATTCTTGGCATCATATGACTTCGATATAGCTTATACCCCTGGCAAGGGTAATGTTGTGGCGGATGCGCTAAGTAGAAGAAGGTTGACTTTGAGCCCCTTGTTTGTTGAGATGAAGAGCCTAGAGTTCTTGGCAACCTTTGATTTTACACCTGCTGTTGAGTCGATGACTGGTTCGTTAGCATCCCTTGAGCTTAGACCTACAATTCTTGATCAAGGTGGGACTTCACAGCGGGAAGACCCGCAGATAGTCGAGATCATGGACAAGTTGATTCATGGTGAGACGTCAAGTCACCTCGCTAGATATACTATTGATGACAAGGGATGGCTAAGGCATGATGGAAGACTATGTGTCCCACAAGTGGGAGACTTAGTAAATAAAGTTCTTGAGGAGGCGCATCACTCGAGGATGACCATACATCCCGGAGGGGATAAGATGTACCGGGATATGAAGCGCATTTTCTTTTGGGATGGGATGAGAAAGGATGTTGTAGAGTTTGTTTCTAGATGCATTGTTTGCCAACAAGTAAAGGCCGAGTCAAAGAAGCCCGGTGGGCTACTGCATCCATTGGAGGTCCTGCAATGGAAGTGGGAAAGTATCTCTATGGATTTTGTGGATGGATTTCCGAGATCAAGGAAGGGGAATACTAGCATATAGGTCATAGTGGATAGACTCACGAAGAGCGCTCATTTCATTCCAGTGAAGAGCAAGAGGACCGCATCATGGCTAGCATCTATTTATCTTCGAGAGATATTGCGATTGCATGGAGTTCCTTCTAGCATAGTTAGCGATCGTGACCCAATCTTCACTAGCCAATTTTGGAGTAGTTTGCAAGAAGCGATGGGTACGCGATTGAATCTAAGTACATCCTATCACCCACAGACGGATGGTCAGACCGAAAGGGTGAATAGGATACTGAAAGATCTGTTGAGGCTATGCATTCTTGACTTTGGTGGCACTTGGGAAGACCACCTTCCTCTCGTAGAGTTTGCTTATAATAAAAGCTACCAAACAAGCATAGGGATGGCACCATTCGAAGCTTTGTATGGGAGGCCGTGCAAGTCACCAACATGTTGGTGGGAGACGACGGATAAGCTTATACTTGGGCCCGACATGATAAGGGACACATCCGAGAAGGTTGAGTTGATTCGAAGGCGGATAAAAACGGCCCAAGACAGACAGAAATTCTATGCAGACAAGCGAAGGACAAACTTAGAGTTTGAAGTTGGAGATATGGTCTTTGTGAAGGTTTCTCCCTTGCGAAATTTGGTTCGTTTTGGAGCAGTTGGAAAGCTAGCACCAAGGTTCATAGGACCCTTCCCTATCATCGAGAAGATTTGGAAAATGGCTTATAGGGTGGAATTGCCCGAGAAGCTGGCTGGAGTGCACAATGTTTTTCATGTCTCGCATCTCCGAAAATGCCTACATGAATCAGCCGAAGTAGTTGAGCCTAGCATTCTTGAAGACGTGGAGGTAGAGAAAGAGGCAACCCTGAGGCGAGCTCCGATTCGTATCTTGGGAAAGGAGATCAAGAAGCTGAGGAATCGAGAAGTCAAGTTAGTAAAGGTTCGGTGGAGTGAAGCCGACGAAGATGCAACTTGGGAAACCGAAGAGAAGATGCGTGGGTTTTATCCATTTCTTTTTGAGGGTACATTCTCAATCTCCTTTCCTAGTTAGCATATCTTTCTTTTGCTATCCATGTTTATCTTGTTATCTCGTTAATCTTGTCAAGAGAACCTTAGGTAGAAACCCTTTGGATGAAACATGTATTTGAAACATGTTATATTTGATGGTTGCAAGTGTTTGCAAGTGGTTACTCGTGGATGCATGATACACGCTAGGCACTAAGATCGGCTCACACACTTTCATATTGCATATGCATGAGTGTTTATGCTTATTCATGGATGAAACTTGTTATGCTATCACGTGGATGTTGCATATGAATGAATGTTATGTGCACTCATGTAGAGATTATAAATTATGTTAGGAATCTGCATACATTTGGACTCATTTCACTAACATATTCTGCATTAAGGAGGTTTACTGAGTCAGTAACCGCCTGATTTTCGCATTAGATAGATACATATACACACACTTTTGCATATGTTCATACAGCATTAGAAATCTTTTAAGGACAATTATTACTTGGGAATGATGTTTGAGTAGATGGATGATGGATGGTAGGATACGTTCTCCCTAACTTGGAGATTTCGGGGACGATATCCTTTAAGGTGGGGAGAATGTAACAACCCGAATTTTTAATAACATGTTAAAACAAGAAATCAGGGAAGAATTAAATCATAAGTTAAGAATCAATAGGAACGGATTATGCCATTGCGTTCGTCTCGAAATTCTGCTTGAAAATGAGTCTGAAATTTCGTAAATCGGAGTCCGTATGACCAAGATATGGCCCATAGAAGATTTCAGAAAATTCAAAATTCAGCACGAAATTCAAAATAAGCTCCAAACAGATTGGGCGGTAAAATTTCCCGCCCAACCCCAGGTCGACTGGGGAGTCGACTTGCCCCAGCCCAGGTCGACTGCCCAGTCGACTTGGGTGTCGACCTGTGGGTCGACCTCCCTGGTCGGCCATGTTTTCCTAGTGCACCAGTTTGCTCCTTTGGTCTGGTCAGTTGGCCTGTGACGGGATTTGATGGTTCAGATCTAAACTAGGGTTAATCCTATGGCCTAAACTAGTCTCTTCACCTATAAAAACACCCTAAGACCTAGCCTAAACCATCACAAATCATCCTAACAACTAAATTCTGCCAAAATGCTCCCTAATCATGGCCTCCATCTTCATCTTGAGAGCTTCTAAGGCAAAAAGGAGCAATCTTTCTCCATCAAATCAAAGGAGCTACTTATTCTCAAGGCTTCTAGTATTGCTACATCATTCCTAGAGCTTCTACAACGTCTCTATCTTGTTCTATTTGGTTCTAGTTCTCATAGCCACGATTTGTAAGCCCCACTCTACTCTTAGATTTAAACTATGTAATTAATATGAACATGTAGCAAGTTGAAATGGGATTTTTGGTGTAATACTTGTCTTGGGGCTATATTTGTATGCATAGATCCATTTATGACTCTTTTGATCTATGATTGTGGAACTATCATGAACCTAGTACCGTTCATCTTGATTTTTGGGTAGAAAGCTATGAGCTTTATTTGGGGATTGTGCATAATGCAACATAGAACCCCTCATAACCTTGATGTTAACTTGCCTATGATGTTGAACTACATGCTACCCACAAGTTTATCACTCTATGTCAACTATTATCATGTTATCACCTTTGCCTATGATGTTGAACTACATGCTACCCACAAGTTTATTTGCTAAGTTTGATGTCATACATGTTTTGAGGCCAAAAATCCTATATGCTAGTTGTGATGAACACCTTTGCCTCAAATATCATCATGTTTAACTTATGACCAACTTTACCACCTTATGCCCATCTTGGTCATATTTTTAAGTTCCTTGATTCATTTGTGTTGATGCGAATTTACGTGCGATGGGGATACATTATGGGTAGTTTGGCGAACTTGAAATTACATGAAAAACATGACTTGAAATGTGACATGAAACTTGATTATGCTTGAAAACTTGAATGTGGTCATGACATGTAGAAAACCATAAAGTGGCCAACTCGAGGTTGGGTTGAGTTTGTAGCGTAAGTCTGCCCGGAACCGCCCAACAAATCCAGTGGCTACAAACAATAGGACCCAATGTGAGAAGTTGGTCATATCGCGCTTGAAACCCGAGGTTAGACTAGGTTGTGGTGTAAAGCTGCCCGGACCCGCCCGGCATATCCAGTAACCACAACAAAGTCTAATCTGAGAGGTTGGGTGCATTAAATTAATTAATGCCACGTGTTAAGGTTAAGTCATGAACCACTTGGATACACTTAACCAGCTTGATACATGATTGGATAGGGTTAACCACACTTAACCCGTTGGAAACCCTAGTTACGTGGTCCTTTTCAGCAGTAACCCTCTTGGATGTATCATGATACCCTAGGGACTAGGCTAGGGTGGGTCACGATTACTGGGCTGATTGTAAGCGACCAGAAAGACGGCAGAGTAGGTGCGCCAGTGTAGGTTCAGGCGGACTATGGTCGTGCACATAGTCCGGAGTTGAATAAAACAGACATGGGCACCAGTAGGTTTGTACTGTGCATGCTTGATTTGTGTCAGTGGTTGGCACCCTAGGGCTTGATACACCCTAGGGTGGACCTAGCACAGTTGACTACATTCCGTGATTGGGCCGTACGACACCGACACTCGACGAGTTAGGCTTATAGGGAGTCGATCGACTAGACCGTGTAGTTGGACCTTGACTTGGGTCACCTCATGATATTGGGCCAAGGGATCATTTCTTGTTTATACTTGACATGGGTTGGGATACTAGTACTATTGGTGCATAACTAAACCTTGTATATGCGATGCCACACTTGATCTACTTTGTTATCTATTTATCATTCCAGTTAGTTACCATCTTTATGTTTCATCTCAGTTTCTCATGTTTAGTTAACTTCATTAGTTTTTTATACTAATAGTAGGTAGGACTTACCAGTCTTTATGACTGACCCTTTTTCTTTCGCCTCTTTTCTTCCGTTCCCCTCCCCCAGGTTCTCAGGGAGGGAACACTAGTGCTTATCTTGGACATTTGGCTTGCTTTCTTGACAGCTCATGTACGGTTTGAACATGAGCTTGCTATGGCTTCACCACATCTATCTTGCGGATAGTTTACTTTATGTTATTTTCAATTTATGTTTTCTAGACTTGTGGTAGTTGGAAAATAATGACTAAGTACTTTGATGTAAGTTGACTATTTGGTTTTGAAATGGTTAACTATTATTTTTAAATTTCTACCGCTGCTTTACTTATTTATCTATGTCCTGTCTTGTGATATCTCTGTGCATGTTTACCTAGACAACATCCCTCCAAAGCTAGTGCATTCTCTCGTGAGTGGCCCTGGCGGAGGTGGGGTGTTACAACCTCGGTTTAGGCATATTCATTTTTTAATTAATTTACATATTTACCATTCATGTTTTTATATGTAAATTTTCCACATGTGTTGTCAAATTCGAGTCATGTCCCATTTACCCTCTAAATTATGCCCTAATTATGCCATTTCATGCTACTAATCATTTACATGATTATGAGCCAATCTATGTCAATAGCATGTAATTTAATTTTTTTTTCCCAACGTCTCCCCCGTTATTCGTTCGCATAATTCACACAGAACGTTAGGCTCGCAAATTAGCCTAACTTATAAAAAAAAGGGAAAAGAAAAGGACATGAACATTCCAATAGGCATAAACACTATAAATCAACATGCTTAGTATAAATATGGGA
Source organism: Allium sativum (assembly GCA_030737875.1). Lineage (NCBI taxonomy): Eukaryota > Viridiplantae > Streptophyta > Magnoliopsida > Asparagales > Amaryllidaceae > Allium > Allium sativum. The sequence goes on along the minus strand of CM060924.1, from coordinate 231,388,014 downwards.
TAGAACGACATAAACTTAATTAAGCACATGAACGTGATCTTACATTTAAATTAGATCCAATTAACATGCGAACCATCATAGATCTAATTGTATAAGCTTGAACTTATATAGATCTTAAACATGGGTACTAGCTTGGATCTAAACATATAACATGTATGAACATAACTTAGAATGTAACTTACATACATAAAAGAACCACAAATTTAATACAACATGATAGGTTAAATGATATCAGTCCCACTAGTCTCATAGGCATGATAGGTTTTACTATATCAATCACAACAATCCAATAGGCATGATAGGTTTTACTATGTCAGTCACAATAGTCCAATAGGTATGATATGTTTTACTATGTCAGTTACAACAGTCCAATAGGCATAAGCAATTCAGAATTGACAAAAGAATAGGCACGAATAGAGTTAGGCATAGTTCTAGATCCAGTTATTACAGTCATGATTTCTTATTAGGTGTTCACATCTAAACAATAACTGTACTTACAAAAAAAGGACGGATCTTGATTTCTGGGATCTGATTTCTGAATTTGTTAAGCTATCCTTTGATGTAGACATTTGATTCTCTAGTTTGGATTTTGCTTGTTGCTTTGTAACTTGATTTCTAATTTGGAGAAGATGGAGACTAGGTTAACTTAGGCATGGACAACATGACGGCTTCAAAGTCTTAGGGTTATGAGGTTAGGGTCTAGGTTTGGCTACATATATATAGATGTCTAGGATTAATTCTAGCCTTTAGATTAGTCTAGGGGAATTAGAACCATCAAATCAAAGAGATGTGTCATCCAGCCAACCATAGCATAACACACATGCCCTAATACCTCAGAAATCAGTCATTGGTCAATCAGAGAAGCCACATCATCAGAGAGCTTTAAAAATTCTTCACAAGAGTTGGATCTGGGAGGGGTCGACTCCCTACAGGGGGGTCGACACCTATGTCGACGGGGGGTCAACACCTCTGAGCGGAAAATTTCCCGCTCAACCCGCTCTGACTGAATTTCGAATTTTGAACTGTTTTGACTCTTAATTACTATTTTAATTTAATGTTTATTTAAACTTGAAATCTTCTGAACTCCATAACTTCTTCATACGGAGTCCGATTCACGCAAACTCGGACTCTATCTCAAGCAGAATTTCGAGACAAACGCAATGGCGTAACCCGTTTCACCTAATTCCTCTTTTAAAAATTAAGTGTTCTTAGATTTGTTAATTTTAATATTCATAGAAAATACGGGGTGTTACAGTGTGGTATAGGGCTTGGTGCGGTTTTGATGCAAGAAGGGAAAGTAGTGTGTTATCGGGGTAGACAGTTGGGTGTTCCTGAGAAGAACTACCCCACTCATGATATAGCGCTAACTGCCATAGTATTCGCACTTATGACATGGCGCCATTATTTACTTGGAGAGAAGTTCGAGTTATACACTGATCATAAATCTTTCAAGTATCGATTCTCGCAGAAGGATCTTAACTTAAGGCAACAACGGTGGATGAAGTTCCTAGCTTCTTCTGATTTTGAGATTGCTTATACCCTTGGCAAGGGTAATGTGGCGGAAGACGCGCTAAGTAGGCAGAGGTTGGCCTTGAGTCATCTATTTGTGGAGAGGAAGGACTTGGAGTTCATATCAGCTTTTGATTTTAGACCCTCCATCAAAATTTTGCCTGATTTGTTTGCATCCTTGGAGATACGACCAACTCTTATGGATTGGATAGGTGCTTCGCAACAAGGTGACCCACAGATTTTAGATATCATGGAAAAGCTCAGAAAAGGTGAGACTTCTAGTCACCTCAGTAGATGTGCCATAGATGAAAAGGGGTGGATGCGACGAGATGGAAGGCTTTGTGTTTCTCAGACTGGAAGCTTGATAAAGGCAGTTTTTGAAAAAGCCCATCATTCTAAGATGACTATTCATCCAGGCAGTGATAAAATGTACAGAGACATGAAGAGGGTTTTCTTTTTGCTTAGGATGATGAAATATGTGGATGAATTTGTTTCCCAATGTCTAGTTTTCTAGCAAGTTAAAACTGAGTAAAAGATGCCCGGTGGTTTACTTCATCCTTTGGAGGTTCCTCAGTGGAAATGGGAAAGCGTCTCTATGGATTTCATAGATGGTTTGCCTTGATCCAAAAAAGGCAACAACAATATCTGGGTTGTGGTAGATAGACTCACTAAGAGCGCTCACTTTATTCTAGTTAAGAGCAGGAGAATGGCATCATGGTTGGCAGCGATTTATGTTCATGAGATAGTTCGTCTTCATGGAGGACCTTCCAGCATCATGAGCAATCGTGACCCCATCTTTACCAGTGAATTTTGGAGGAGCTTGCAAGAAGCATTAGGTACACAGTTGTGTTTGAGCACCGCTTATCATCCTCAGACTGATGGGCAGACGGAGAGGGTAAACAGAATTCTAGAGGATCTTTTGAGGCAGTGTATCCTAGATTTCGGAGGAACTTGGGAAGAGCACCTTCCCTTAGTAGAGTTTGCCTATAATAACAGCTATCAATCCAGCATTGCCATGGCACCCTTCTAAGCATTGTATGGACGACCCTGTAGATCACCAACATATTAGTGGGAATCTACAGAAATTTTATTACTTGGACCAGATATGTTTGAAATCCAAAAAGATTGACTTTATTCGACGATGGATGAAGACAACTCAAGATAGGAAGACAGACAAGAGGAGAACTGACATCGAATTTGAAGTGGGAGACTTGGTTTTTATTAAAGTATCGCCTCTGAGGAATTGTGTTCGCTTCAGATCAGTAGAAAAGTTGGCATTGTGGGATCATTTCCATAACCGAGAGGATTGGCCAAATGGCCTATAAAGTAAAGCTCCCAGAAAATCTATCCGATATTCATGATGTTTTCCATGTTTCCCATCTGCGGGAGAGCTTGCATGACACTACGAAAGTTGTTGAGCCAAGTATACTAGAGGAAATGGAAGTGGAACGAGAGGCGACAGTCAGGCGGGTTCCTTCCCGTATTCTTGGATCAGAAGTTAAGAAATTACGCAATAAAGAGATCAAGTTGCTAAAGGTTCAATAAGGAGATAACCCAGAGGATGCGACTTGGGAGACCGAAGCCAAAATTTGTGCTTCATACCCTTCTCTTTTCTAGGGTATGTTCTTAACTCCTTTTCCTAAGTTTTATCTATGCTTGTTTCTATCATTTGAATATATCCTATCCATAGTATTTTTGACCTTTAGATGGGAATCCTATGGATGTAATCATGTTTTTTTTTGAGACATGTTATGTTTGATGGATACAAGTGGATGCAAGTGATTGCTAGTGGCTGCTTGTGGATGCATATACACACATTAGGCATTAGATCGGCTCAATCAATCTCATACTGCATATAGATGTGTGTGCATTTTCTTTTCTTTTATGGATGGAAATGGATGTATTACCATATGGATGTTGCATTTGGACGAATGAGTGTGCACATATAGAACTCACATGTTATAATAGGATTATTTGCATATATATTGGATTCATGGCACTAACATACATTGCATTAAGGTGGTCAACTAAATCAGTAGACCGCCTGATTTCCGCATTAGTGTTGGGGCATATACACACACCCTTGCATATATTCATATAAGCATTTGAAGTCTTTAAGGACAATGGATATTAGAGATTGATGGATTAGTAGATGGATGATGGATGGTAGGATATGCATTCTTCTCAACTTAGAGATTTCGAGGACGAAATCCTTTGAGTAGGGGAGAATGTAACACCCTGATTTTCCAACGACAATGAAAGAGGATAAATTAAATAATAATTAATTTAATATTCAGAATTAAGGAAAATGGACGGTTCCATTGCGTTAGTCTCGAAATTCTGGTCAAGGTAGACATTTGGTTTGCGTAAAACGGACATCGTATGAAGAAGTTATGAGGGTTTTAAGTTTGTATACGCGCAAAAAGATTATATGTACACACATGAGTCGGAGAAGAGTATCCAAAATGGTTCGAATTTGAAAAATAAAAATTACCGGCAGATTTCCCGCTCTAGGGGGTCGACCCCCTTAAGGGGTGTCGACACCGGGGTCGACCCACCCACAGGGATGTCGACACCCCTAGGGCTGACATAGCGGTTGGTTTCAGAGGGTCTGGCAGCTATATATACGTGGTCATTTCTCTTGTTTTCTTCATTGAGAATTCATGGTGGCCAAACTCTGCCGATATCTGAACTGATCTGGATCCGCTATCAACTATCAACCTAAGCAAATCAATTGGATATTCAAGATCCAATCTTTTCTAGTTCTATCTTCTTATCCTAACTCTGAGAGTTTCTAGTAGCTTTTAGATTTGAATATTTAAAAGTAAATATGGGACGACTGTGACTTGGATTTGTCCATATGCCTAGATTATATCAGATCCATTGTAAGTTGTGATTATATGAAATTCTGAATTGGTTAGGATTTGGATCAAAACCTCTATCTAGACAGATCTATTGTAACTTCTATGACATGCCGTGATGTGAATCTTAAACGTTAATTGTGTAGATCTACTTTTAAAACTATTGGATCTAAATTATATGGACATTTAATTTGTTAATCAGATCTAGTTTATCATCTTGTGCCTATTATGTTAGATCTGAATAGTTGGACATCTAAATGGTTAATTTAGATCTTATTATGCTGACTATGACATCATATTTATGTTGGAACTAGTAATTGCTACAAGTTCATCAGATTTATGCTAATATGTCCACCTTATTATGATGTCATTACATGTCCATGCCAGTATGTATGTATATGTTCACCTTATCGCTATGCTAGTTTATATGTATGCCAAGTTATGATAAAACAATCACTTTTGTCATATTACTATTGTTTTTCCCTTTTATCGTTTATGACTAGGCTATTATCTAGCCTTAACATGCTGTTATATGTCCACCTTATTATGATGTCATTACACGTCCATGTAAATATGTATGTATATGTTCACCTCATCACCATGCTAGTTTATATGTATGCCAAGTTATGATAAAACAATCACTTTTGTCATATTCCGATTATTTTTCCCTTTTATCGTTTATGACTAGGCTATTATCTAGCCTTGCTAGTTTATGTGTATGCCAAGTTATTATAAAGCAACCACTTTTGTCATATTCCTATTATTTTTCCCTTTTATCGTTTATGACTAGGCTATTATCTAGCCTTGGCATGCTGCCAATTTTGTTAGTGCGCTAGTTAAGGAACTGGGGAAAAAAGGTTAATATTGGCATAATTTGAATATAAAGATCATTGGACATATAATTCAAATTATTGGGTAAAATGGGCATTAACACCTATAAAGGCATAGGTTTAATTAATTTATTAATTAATAATGAATGCCTAGGATTACAATTAGAAATTGTAATGACACTTATGACACGAGGTTAGGTTGCATTGGTGATGGAAGTCTGCCCGGACCCAAGCGGCATATCCATCAACCACTAATGTTGAACCTAATGTGAGAGGTCTAAGTGCGCAAATACGAATTGGGCTATGACACAAGATTAGGCCCAACTTGTGGAATAAGACTGCCTTGAACCGACCGGCATATCCATCATCTACAAGTTGTAGGCCTAATGTGGGAGGTCTAGCCCATTTGTAAACCATAAATGGACATGGTAATAAATTGGAATACCTAACCAAATCTAATTCGTATGTATTGTATGATTGTGAACTAAAATTAGGGTTAAGTAAAATTGATTGGATAGTGGATAGGTTAAGCAAATCTGGAGGGGGTGGGTAATATTTACATACGGGCCCACAAACTTAACCCGATAAGGTTATGTAATTAAAGACACCTATTGGTATACATGACCGGTTGGAATAATAAAGTTATGTATTTAAAGACACCTTTTAGGGTAAACATAACTCGTAAAAATGACAGGGTTATGTAATTAAAGACACCTAGTGGTATACATAGCTTAAGAAAACCTAGTGGGGGATACAAGACAAAGGGGAGAGCTTGTATCATATTGTGTAGGATCCATTTCATCCAATAACCCGTAGTCTGTATCAAAACACATACTCCGTACTAGGTCGGAGAAGGGGCATGCTTACTGGACTGATTGTAAGAGATCCAAACGTGGAGGACGGTGTGGGGGGCACAAATCGATCAGGCCATGTGCATGCATGAGCCGAAAGAAGGGGATAAGACGACCATGACACCTGTAGATATGGGGCTGTGCATATCAGTGAGGGGTTGCCACTTTAGGACGTGATTCATCCTACTGTGGGGCCGGCGCAGAGTATCTACGGAGTAGGGAGTCGCTCGATTATAGTAGTAGTTAGTGTACATTTGGACGTTCGCCTAAGTCTACCACCTTACAGTGTAAGGGATCATCTCATTCTGGTTATACTAGTAGTAGTGCAGAGTAATCATTAAAGAAGCGTATACACCTTATCCTATCTACCTTGTCACACCTTCCATATATGTAGTGATCTCTCTTATCCACTTTATATGCCTGTCATGCTACTTTTATTTATTTACTTGCTAAAAGTAACTAGACTCGCCAGAATTTATGTCTGACCCTTTTGTTTCCTCTTCTTTCTTCTGTTCCCCCTCCCCTCCCAAGGTTCTTAGGAAGGAAACAATCAGGCTTAGTCAGGACTCAGATATCATCTTGCTAGAGCTGCTTTCGAAGTATGGCTCAAGTTCTTGTCTCTACTATGGCTTTGTCTCTTTTATTTGGGGAATTATGTTTTCTTTTAAGTATTTATGTACTTTGATGGTAAAAAAAGAAAAAGTTATATTGTTGTAATAGTTTTTGTGACTTATGGTATTTTGAACCACGATGTATGATTTGTATTTGAAATAAAAATTTGAATTTCTCTGCTATATTAATTATATCTATCTTGTAATATTCTGTGTCTGTTTACCTATAACGCTTCACGAAACTTAATGCATTCCCTTTGTGAGTGACAATAACGAACGTGGGGTGTCATATTAAGAGTAATTTTAAACAAGCTAAACAATATTTTTAACCATTCACATAATAAGTTTTATATTTCGGGTTTAAGTTTGCATAAAATACCATTCCTAGTTAAAATAAACATCAAACCTCCTTTAAAATATTGTAACACTCTTAGATATTGATTACATGCTAAGCCTTAGTGTTTCCTCATTAAATGTAGCGACTAAATTATATAATTATTGCAGGCTGGCAGTCAAAAACAAGGCCTGCAGACCAGAGCAGACATCGATCTAGCAGAAATTGGCAATTTGAGGGCTAGAGTAGCGCAGTTAGAGGATCTGAACCGTCGCGAGGACATAGAGATGGCCCAGCTAATGGATCAGCGTATTGATGAGTTCGAGCAGTAGTAAGGTGGTCGCTTCCTTTCCTCTCTTAGTTCTAGAAGCGATTGACTGCTTTGATAGGTATATTTTTTCGTTTAGCATGACTTGGTGGACGGTAAACTTGGTGATCTGATGTAATGTATATGTATTATGTGATGGTACACTTGCTTGATGGATGACATACTCGACGACTTTATGTTTTATATGTTTATATGATAGACTTGGTGAATGTATATTTTGTATTGTATTGTATTATATTGTATGGTCGTTTGATTTGCTTATTGATGGTGAAGTGTGAATTGATTTAATGTATTTTTTAGTTTGATGAATTTTCTTTGGTTTGATTTTTGATATTTGGTTGGAATATTGTATACAGGGTATTGATGTTGTTGGTGTAATAGTTTTGTATGGGAAATATGGCTTGAAGGTAATATTGCAGCAGTAATTTAAAAAATGTAGGTTTTCCAATGGTCCTTGATGACTTATGGGCATATAATATCCAATGGTTTCAATGGTTGGCTACATGTGTCAGAAACTATCGGAAACCGTCGGATATGTAACACCCCACATTTTTATAATATTAATTCAATTAAATAATTACAAAAGACGATGAATTGAAAACAGACATTTTTGGAATTGTCAGAATTTGGCTTTTTAATGTATACCATTGCGTTTGTTATATTTTTCTTATAAATTTAGATATATAATATGTTTCGAATGGAGTTTGTATGGTAAATTTACAAATGTACGAAGTTTAGCATTGGAAAATATTTACATGTAAATGTGTGTAAATATAATTATATTTATAAATTATGTGTTGTTAACCCCATTGTTAAAACGCAGTTCAAAATTATGGTGTTCACGAGTGATGAAATGCGGGTACAAATATAAATGTATAAAATGGATCATATGTGTAAGAGATGGATACGTCAGTCCATATTAATATTCATGTTCATGTATGAGCGGATATATTAAATCATGTTCAATATGCATGATGACATAGCATTATATAATGTGAATGGGTCATTGGTTTTGTTCAAGAACCGTGTTTCATTTATATGCAATACGCAGCTCGGTCATGCACAACTCTCCACCTGGTCGTTCGAGCATCAACTGAGGGGTCGAGCATCGTGATGTCGCGTATGCATGAATGAGCCTTATATTGATGATTCCACGTGGGTCAACCTTATCTCAAATACAAAGAATGGCTACAAACCAAAAGGCTATGCTTTTAATTAGGCATAAAGAGTGCTTTAGTCAAATGAAATCCACATTGAACGTTGGCAAACAAAGCTTGAATTGTGATGGGTGCATACATGCAGAAGTATACATGTCAAAACACTAAAAAGCCCATATCAGCATTTCATCATACACAGAGTGTGCACAGATCATAACAAAAAGCCATCAAGCATCCTCAATCCATGTTGGTCGAACGCCACCTGAAGGCATGGGTCGAGCGTCATCACGACAGCCGAATGCTACTTGAATGTTAGTTGTTCATTTCAGCACCTGGAATGGTCGAGCATTCCTCACCAAGCTTCATTAGAGCATCCCTGGTCGAGCAGCTTCATCAGAGCATCCATCTGGTTGGTCGTTCTCTCACCATGGCCTGGGTGTAGCACCACTTGCATGGACGTACGAGAAGTGTTCATTTAAAGTGCCAGACCGATTGATCGTACACCTATAGCGCCATTCGAGCAACATTATGAAGTTGAGAAGATGAACAGGATTTTTATAATATAATGGCAAAGCTGTAATTCTTGTTCCCATATTTTGAATAAGACAATGCAGCATAAATATATAACAGTAAAACACGTGGCAGATATTTGAAAATAAAAGCGATGGCAGAAAAGTAATAAGGGGGTCGGTCGCTTATTATTCCCCGGTCGTTCACTAATCCCGGTCGCACACCATTCCTGCTTGCTCGTTCAGTATAGGTCCTGGTCGCACATGCTTTTCTGGTCGGGCATACGACAGCGTACAACTGTCCAGTGGCAGTTTCGTAAATAATTCTATGCACGATCCGAACCCTGCACACCATAATTACAGCTCTGCCACTATCCTTAAATTACACCTCCACTTCTCCACCATTCAAGGGACCGATTTTTCCATCCCGGAGGGCTATCCAAATCGTTTCTCCACCACTCTCAAGCACTCCAAGCTCCATTAATGGCTTCTCAAAACTCGATCTATCTTCCTCCAACAACAAATGGATCAAATCTTTTCCAAAACACCATTATTTCTCTCTTGACTCAATTAAATGATCTCCAACCACTACTAATCCACTATAAAGCCTAGATCTAATGCAAACTCACCGTGAAATCACAGAAAACACTCAAGTGACTAAGTTGGAAGATATTCATCAATCTCCGCTACACTTAAAGAGATCAAACCATCTCGTTGGTAGGTTCAAGCGAAATCCAGAATAAAGGGAGAGAAAAGAGAGAATTATTACAAAATGAGTGAAATCTATAAAGCGATGTACTTTGTAAACTCATATGTGATAATGAAACTGATTCCATAGTGGATGTAGGTCTAAATTGACCGAACCACTCTAAAAATTCCTTGTTCTTACTTTTTTGCTCTTTACTTTGTGATTGTGGCCTCATTTTCCTAATTCTAACCATTTGGTGAAGTGATTTAAGAGAACCTTTGGTGTTTTGGCCATTTTGTGGTTACAACATGTATGTACATAAATTCCCAGAAAGACTGTCATATGAAATTCAAATAAATGGACGGTCGGAAAGTGGAAAGTAATTGACATAAAAACTAAAACATTCCTATTAATTGATAAAGCATGTCATAATTGACACTAACACAGAAATATTATTTAGATATAAATTGCATAAGAAATGCGCAATAGAAATGCATGTTATAAATGATACAAAATTATGCAATAAAAAGGAAGTTTGAAATAACGTTAATTAAGTAGCGTTTCAATTTAGAATAGATTAGTATATGTCAAAAATGACGTGTAACATAATGGAGATAAACGCTGATGATAACATTCATTGAATTAAAATGGGGATAAACACGTAGAAAGTTAAAACGGAAAAAGTTATATGCGTGTATTTATTTGAAATTTGATATGGATAAGGCTAAAGAATGGGGAATAATTAAATTAGAACGTTAAAATTATAACGTTAACGAAGAAAATATGCATGAGAAAAAAACGAACTTAAAATGTTATGAAAGCAATAAATATAAGTTATTAATGGATAAAAGTTTATGATGTTACGCATGAATATATACGTGCAAGCTTGAACTTGAAATCTAAAATGAGGGTTATAAACAGAAGATATTAATGCAGGGAGAAGAAATTAGGCAAGAGAATTATGTCAATAACAACGTTTAAATCATTGCCTAAAGTCACACAGCAGACCCGAAGTATACAGTTTTAAATGTTACACATGGGTCAACCCATGCTTGAAGTGCGTCGACCCAAGGATCGACACACTTCATAGATGGGTCGACCCACCTGGAACATGGGTCGACTCATTCTGGCGAAGCTGATGCATTTTATCGGCTTTGATGTAATCTTTGTAAATCCAAAGAGCTTGATTCTTCTGAGCACCTATAAGTAAGCTAATAGTGATAGGCCTCCAAATCATATTTTCAAAGAGTGCGTTAGAGCTCTGCCGTTTTATTTCTCCTTCAAATTCTTCAGAAATAAGAATAAATTAGTTTTAGTGTTTTAATTCAAGATTTGGAGACAACGAATATATAAATCTAAGTTATAAATACTCAGATTTCGCGTCTTCGTAAGGTAAATTCTGGGAATCTGAAATATTCGGATTCTATTTCTTTAGTGTCAGATTTGTAAATCCGTGGTTATTTCAGTAGTAGATTCAATTAACAAGATCACGGGTGATAGATATGAATCAAATTCAAGAATTGGAAAGCAGTCAGGTGAGTGGATTAAATTATATTTTTCAATAACATCATTTTTGTACCATTTGATTCCTGCTAAAATTTACAATATATTCTTCTTCTTGCCCCCTCTTCTGCCAAAAATATATTTTTTATGTCAAATTTTGGTTATGCGTGAAAATCAAATAAAATTGGGGTTATATGCAAACTGGATAATTGAATTACGGATAGATGCAAAATTATTGAATTGTAGTTATGTGCAATATAATTGAAATTATAAACAAAAAGGGGAAATTTAGTGATTTGTGGAATAAAAGAATATATTGTGTCAGTATTGTAATAAATGGAAAGATTTGTGAATCGACGTATCATTTGTAAGAAATACCTTTTTAGATTTAAATGGAAATAGTACCTAAAATTATAGAAAAAGAAATGTAGACCCAATTGTGTTAAGCTTTATGTAATTTTGTAAAGCAAAAATAAGAAAACAAGTTAGAGACAGTAACTAGTACATATTAATCGAATCTAAAAGTTAGCAGTAGTTTAGATTGATTGGTTAAGAAACAAGAAGTAATGTATTTTCATAGTTTTGGTAAAAAAAGAAAAAGAAAAATAGGAAGTGTGATTGCAAACTGAAATTTATGAATAAATAAAAATTCGTGTGAAATAGAGTATTAACCGTATTGCGCACTAATTTGATGATTTGAAAAGAAAAGAAAAAAAAAGAGAGAATGTTTTGCAATCATGGGTTCTTATTATAATAATTACCTTAAAACTATGTATATATATATATATTTTATTATAGTTTTTGCAGCCAATCAATTTGGAATGTGCCTAACTTCCTTAAAAGGATAAATGGTAAAGACTGAAAAGAAAGGTGACATAACAAAAATAAGTCATAAACTTATAATTGTAATATAATAAGCACAGTTTAGTAACAATAATGTGTAAGAAAGATTATAGCATAAAGGTTATAATTTGGAAACTGAAAAGAAAGGAATAAAGCTTATTGCAAACAAACATAAAATTGCGAATTTAAGTTTAATAAGCCTAAAGATATTCTATGGTAGCCTTGTAATTAGGCAATATTCTATGGTATGTAGTAAAGTTGATTGTAAATAAGTATTATTCAACTGAAGAGATTAATGAATATTGTAAATCAATGAAAACGGAAAAGTAAGTTAAACGCATAAGAATAAATTATACATAGGGTCTAATAAAATAATGATATGCATTTGGTCCAATTTGCAAGGATAAAGAATGCAATGGGTTAAATCATTGGAGGTGTCGGGAGACATGGTGGGAGCCCGTCCAACTTACTCGATGGGAGTGGAGGAAAGTGTGGGACTTCTACGGGACATAAGGATACTCCGAGATGGTCCTCTATGGTGGGCTTCATGTTGTACCCACTAAGGCATGGTATGTATGGTAACATCTGGTGAGCATACCTTGACTGCATTTGTTACACCTGTAGTTGTGGGGCAACCTAAAGACTGATCGAATGATTTCTGGGGTGGTTCGGAGGCTACCTCACCTAAAGACTGATCGAATGATTTCTGGGGTGGTTCGGTGGTTTCCTCGACTCGTAGGCAAGGAGGCTTCATGGTCAAGACCCAACAAGGATAGTAGGTCGTCAGATGCCTATCATCGTCAGTCGGAGCATGTACAAGACAGACTGGAGCTATACCCAAAAGGGTAATGATCTTCACTATCGGGTCATTTGATGAAGGGACCACATATTTATTTATATTGGTTGTTAGGGGCGGTCACTTAACTCTTTTGAATAGTCTTCCATTATGGGGTAAGATGGTGGGGACTTGAAGAGACATAGAAGAGACATACCAAATTTAGATATCTTTATTTCGGGCAGCTTAGAGATAGGTAGTTGAGATTCTGCAGCTTAGAGACACTTGCTAGTTAGAGTTGTTATATTGGTAAGTATGTATTTACTGTTATATCTTATTCGTTCCGTTGTGAGATATTTTATCATGAGCTCTGATATATTTATCTTTTCTTTTGTATAGGATATCAGACAAACCGACTCGAGTTCGGTAGATTTAGATTTTTGAAAAAAAAAATCGGATTTGTCAAAATTCGGATTGTTACAGGATATATGCTAGACGACCGATGTCAGAAGCCGTTAGAAATCTGTACCCCAACGCCTCAGTTTCCATCGGCTTTTCCCGATGATCGCCAATGGTCTCAACCATCGGAAAAGACTTTCTTATAGTGTTTGTATCACATTTCGATAATGCTTCGCTATACTTCTCTTCTACGCATTAGTTGCATCCAAGGGGTATATTTTTGTTGATATATTTTAAAAATAAAGTAAAACTTTATGAGACCAAAGGTTTTACATACCATGCTGCCATATCTCAACATCACTTGACTTCACTTTTTTATGTATTAAATAGTACCTAAGGGTTATTTTCAAAACAATTTAATATTATGTTCAAAATTTTCAAAGAAATAATATTAGAAGAATATTTGATTTTATATAGTAATTTTTTAGCTTCCTATAAAATCAACTTTAGTAAATATTTATCCTCGCCATTTTCTCTTTTTATTTTTTTTAAGTTCAATAGAATATTAGATAGATGTTATATTTAATTCTAAACTGTCTGGAAAAAGGATTTTGATATAGTATTCGATATTGTTATAATCAATTCAATTTTTTTTAGAAAAACGAATTTGGTACAATATTTATTCTTTTATATTCATTTCTTTATTTTTTAAAAATCTATTTTACAAGCATATTCATTTTGCTATCATTCATTGCTTAATTTTTCCGAAATTCATTTTATTAATATTTTTTGCCAAAAATCTTGTTAATTTATTAGAAAATCGATTTTGATAGAATATTCATTTTTATTAATTCATTTCTGAGCATCTTAGAAAATAAATTTTAGTCTAGTATTTAGTTATTAAAATTCACATAAATATTAGCATTTCCACGTAAACTATAACAAACATTGTTTTGCACTTTACATTTTCGTAAATTTATCAACAAACTTATTATGCTAATCTTCAAAGATCTTTAGTTACTGAATAAAAAATCAAATGACTAATTACAATCCTCTAATCAACTGACGCACTATATTATCATCGACTAGTACACAATATCCATCAATTTCTAATTGACAATCGCCTAGTATTCTAATATAAGATTTTAATCATGTTCTAAAATCAACAAAAATATATTATTATCATCTAAAAATGGTTAATCAACACATTCAAACACACAATCATCTATATTTATCAAATTAGGGATTAAAAATTATACGTTAATCCTTGTTTTTGAAGAGAAATATGTTGGAGCAAGTAGCAATGGGTTGGAACCAAGAAGTGCGGCTCACGGTGTTCGACGGCGGTAGGGGACGATCAGGGCGACATGCGTTAGTTTAGTCAAGGGTAAGGTTTTGGGGGAGAAAATGGCGATTTTGGTGTTGAAGGGAAATGAAATATTTCTGTTTGGTTTGCGGGTTATATCTAGATTAGTGTCAAGTAATGAAGAATAGAGATGATCATTTTTTAGTCATCGCAACGGCCAGATGTTATTTCCTATGTTTGCTGTAGTAATACACATACACACACACAAAGATATGTATATATGTATGGGTATGTATGTGTGTGTGCGAGTGTTTTTGTCTGTATGTATGTGTATATATATATATATGTATGTTGATCATCTTTTTGGCAAAGTAGTCACACGTCAAGATTATGGTTAGCAACGTGCTCAAGTCTCGAGAAAGTCATTGGGAAACACAAGGTGATTGAAGTCATAATCTTTTCGAAAAAGGCTGGAAATATCATCGATTCTCAAAATCATCGTTATTGGATTGAAAAGTTGTTAATAAACTTGAAAAATCTGGCATGGTAAAATTACGTGATCGACTCGGTCCGATAATTTCAAAATCCTCGAGTGATCCGGTCCGATCATGTAGCATAACTCATCATGGCAAAATATTTGGATTCTGGTAAATTCTGGTTTCGCGCACTCAAAAACAACTAAATTGGCATGGCACGATCACTAAAAATGGCTTGCGCAACTTGGCTTGGCAAAGATCTAGGCTTGGCATTTTTGACATCCGCCACCTCAACCATGCCCTCCTTGCCAAATGGATATGGAGATGTCTTAGCCTGGCGAGTTCACATGGAAATCCTTCATCCTTTCCTTCTACTACAATAACTAACCCCTTTCTATCATGCATTTCCACCCCTTAACCTGTCTTTGATCGTTCTGGAGTGGTGTTCTTAGAGCCTTACCACGTATTAAACATCTTTTTGCTATCTCCATTGGAAGCGGACGAGATTGTAGCCTCTGGATGGACTCCTGGCACATTGGACATCACCTGGCGCATTTCTTCCCTTCACTTTTCTCAGTCTGCCCATACCTAACCATCACAGTTTACGAGGCCGCTCGGCAAGGAAACACTGCCCTCCTTCCAAACACCTATTTCCATCCTAGCATTCTCCGTGACATAGTAGATATCCTCCTTATCATCCAATCCACCATCCTCACACTATCTCCTAACACTGTCTTCCTGCCTCTAAATAATTCCCTCACCTTCTCTGTCAAATCCTGCTATAGGTATATCACGGACACAGGTAGATTCTTCTCCTTCCCTAAAATTTGGAAGATCAATGTTCCTCTAAAAATCGGATTCTTTCTCTGGAGCTTGGCACATGGCATGATCAACACAAAGGACATATTAAACCTTAAAGGCATCTCTGTGAATCCTTCATCCGTCATGTGTTAGCTTGACAACGAAACCATAAAACCACCTTTTCCTCAAGTGTGGAGTCAGTTTTTACATATGGACCTCGATGTCTTTTCATATTATGGGACATCTCACTCCACAGCTCTATCACTTCGACTACTGGTAGTACTCTCCTCCTTCCCCAACTATTTAAATCCTATACGCGGCTTTCGTGTGGAACATCTGGCAAGAACGTAATAGCAAGAGCCTCAACGACCGCCATGTTATTCTTTTATAGTTATCCAATAGAGTCGCTTACTTTTACTGTCTTTGAACAGGTAGACATGTTCAGCCATTCCTTCCAGTGATCATGGACACCTCGCTTGCCTAGGAAGAATCGGTTGGTAGCATTCAGTCTAAAGGTTTGCACCAGCGCCATTCATTTCCTCGCCTATGGTAACGTCATCCTGCTCATTCATGCACATGCATCCTGCAAGCTATTGCCTGTTAGTGGTTATTCATATTTTGCAGTTGTTCGGTTCGGCTAGTGATGATGTTATGCACGTTGTTATGGCTGTTTCTTTTGGTATTGTACATGTATATTTGCTCTCAACGCAACATACTCCACTTGCATGCATAAATTGTCGTATTTTGGCTATTGGTCAGGCTTGGTGACCCCTATATTCCTCTTTAGACTATTATATATTTAATCAATTGTGTAGATCCGCTCTACACAGCCGTCTAGTTCAAAAAAAAAGATCTGCCACTTGGTAAATTTTGGATTTGGCACGTCAAAATGACGTGATTGGAATGGGAAAATCACGTGCGCATCGGGTCGATCAGGCCCAGGAATTTGGAATGGCTTCATAAGGATTTCCCATCCTTGAGCGGATGAGAGATCACCTATTGATCACTCAAATTCAAGCGATCAACACAAGGGATGCGATGCGAAATTGTCGGTTTGGCATAGATACAAATTTTGCCAAGTGGATCTGTCAACTCGAATACATCGTATCGCATCGGCTCAGGGTACGGTTTTATGGAGCGCGACTCGAAGGATTCATGATGCGATTTCGCATCACAATAGGGTTACCAAAATCTCCACAATGGATCAAACATGGATCGAAATGCGAAAAATAGCCGATCACATCACATCGCGATGCGATTTCCTCAAGCGCAGTACGAAGGGATCAAATATGATTTTTGGCACAAAGCACTGGGATGCAAATTTGGTAAATGGCAGAGGAAAGTAGCAAGTTGGTATTCTATATGCGGATCACCTAACATTGCTTGATCGACATGGCCAAGGTAAGTTATTTTGAGGATACGAATTTCAGTGTCTTCAGGATGCCATTTTTTGGATTGGACTTGCTTTTTGGCTATCTTTTTTGGGATGGAAATTTCATATCCCCTTGGTATACAAAATTCAGGATAATGCCTCCAAACCTCACCTATAAGTGCTCCCTTACTTGGCATTCTAAAGGGTTGACATTTTTTGGACTTTGTCTATTATTTGGCATACGGGATTGGAGCTCCAAAACACCATTAATGGATGCCATCATCATCTTTATGGCTTTTGGACATTGCTTGGAAATCTAAACTTCACATAGAAGTTTGTTTACAACTCTTTGGCATTCACTTGTACTTTTTGATATCTTTTAGACATTTATGCATCCTCTTGGACATTAAAGCTTGTAAGGATGAGGATCAAGGATCTTTAGGTAAAGCTAACTGATTAACATAAAAATGTGTTTATTTTATGCTCTTATATTTTATCTTTTGTAAATAAATAAATGATACTTTGGGTATTTTTATGTGCATTTACAGATTGTCAGGTGATGTATCTTTCAATTCAAATTAAAGGCCAACTATAAAGAAAAAAACTACTTCCCCACATCAAAGCCATTTCAGTTGTAAAAGAAGTTGTAGTTCACTGGTAAATACATAGAGATTTGTACTGAGAGACCTGAGTTCGATTCCCATCAAACTCTCTTTTTGGTGAAGAATGGAACGCGTTCACACTGCCTCCCTTGCTTTGAAGAATTTATGGATTAGTGATTTATGGTGTATATATATATTCATATGTTTGAATATATGATATACACTAATAAATATTTCAAGAATTGGAAGTATTCTTCATAGATAAATCAAAGGGAATCTTTCATTTTTATTCTCCATAAAGATGAAGATTTGATTAGATAGATGCCACTCATGATGCCAATCAATTTACCAATCAACTTCAAATCTCTTGGAAAATGCCAATCAATTTGCCACATGACCAATCAAAAGAGGAAAGCTGCATGGAATATTTCAAGTTTATCTTATCTCTTTTATTTGTGAACATATTATTTTCAAGAGGTTGAGTCATGGCCCATTACAGGATTAGGGTTTTTCAGTTCACCTATATAAGCACATGTATACCCATTGTAACAAGGATCTCCATTATTCTGTACTCTAGTTTATTAATAAAAAGTTTTATTAGTTGACTGTCTTTTTCTTTCATAACAATTTGTGTATCTATCCAATTAGTTTTGGTAGAACACATTGTTATTTTCTTTTATTACTGCTTGTTAGCTATTGTCCGTTCGATTAGATTCAACGGCAATTCTGCTTTTTAATTCTCTGTTGTTGTTCTAGTTGTTATTTTCTTTTTCTATTAATTGTTTCTTTTCTTTTCAATTGTTGAATTTGATACTGATTAGATTCAGATTCAGATTCAGATTCAGAGTAATTTCAACAACATTAAAAACAACTCCAAATTCTGCCTAACTCGCCCAAGAATAAATAAATAATAATTTTTAATTACACCTCCCTGTGCTCGACCTGTATGCTACACAGCTGTATGCTTGTAGGATTTATTACAAATATCACGCTTTTCTAGCGTCGATCAAGTTTTTGGCGCCGTTGCCGGGGAGGTAACGATTAAATTTTATTATTTATTTGATTTCTGATTCGTGTTAGTTTTATTTTTTTATTTTTATTGTTTTTCCTCTTTTGTTTTATTTACATATAAAGGAAAATTCTTGGTTAGCTGATTTGATATTACAAGTTGATATCACAATCTCTAAACTGAGAGGAAAAAAAATAGTTGCCAATTTTTCCTTTATTTCTTTCCATACAATCTTTCCCTTCTTCTCTTACATGTTCTGACATAAATAAATAAATAATCCTTTCCAATTTTCTTTTAATTTGTCTCCCCTTTTTGCTTTGAATTTCCCTTCCTTTAGCCCCACCTCCCCACTTTCTTATATCCGTACCACTGTTTCGTCACCCTTCACCACCCAAATTCAAACCCGAAAATCCTTGCCTCAACCGGATCCAAACACTGCTGTTTAAAATCACAGTCCCTCCTTCTGCCCATATTGTACCATAAAGTAAACACCCTTGCTCATTCACGGATTCACCAACCATCAACAAACTACCACTTCATCAGTTCACGTTTCAATCTGCATACCACCATAGATCTCACAATACCAACAAACTCATCCCCTCCATCAAGTCAAACCGTCATACCCGACTACACACCAGTAAACTGTTCAACCGCACTTACCAGTACTTTCATCATTCCAAATGTCCCTTTCTGACCAAGTCTACACCCAAAACAATCATCGTTCGCAACCCTGCATCGTCTTAACATCCACACACTTGTGAAAACCATCCCTCCGTCCATCCTTCAGATCATATTCCAACGAACAAAAACAATCACACTTCATCTCTCGCAACCACACAGTTCAACTTCAAACCACCTTCGAACCCAAATACCCAACTTGCAACAAGCACCTCACCATACCACTGTTCAGACCCACCTTTTCACAACCGCCATCCATGCTCCCAAATCAACACAGCAACCGCACCCTCATCTCACAACTGCCTTCCACCCTCAATCGACGAACTGCAAGCACAATTCACCGATTCGAAGCAAACCCATCTCGATTCAAAAAAAAATCCTAATCGGAATTTAAAGCGAGACCCGAATCGATTGAAACACAATCTAGAAATACCCAGGTCTGAAACTCCAATTGCAGCAAACCACAAACTTCGAAATCCAGTCCCCACACCAATTCGAATATCATAAAACCCCAAATCCGATTCGATTTCAAAAGCTGAACCCGAAGAACAATCTAAAACTAATTGCCGAATTAATCCATTTTGAAAGAAGGAAGACAAAAGGAGAAGCTTGGATTTGGGTATTTTGTTTTGTGAAATTTTCTTTTCATTGGATTTCTGAGTGAAGTGTCTGGATAATTTCCTCGATGGAAGGGTTCTTTACAGGAGAACGTTAGGGGGCATGGGATTTGGAGTTGAGAAAAGAAAGGGGAAGAGAATTTTCAAATCCGTTCGATTCTTTTGAATATTTGGATGTTAGTTTAGGTTTGTAAGTACAGGTCCTAGTGGGTTGTATCTTTGTTTGAACGAGATTGCGGTTTTGTTGATGGTCCTCACTGATCAACTTGCAATTGGTTTAGTTTAATCTACTTCTTTTTAGTTCTGTTATTTTTTAGTCCTAGTTAGTTTTTTTCCTTTGGTTTTGTTTTACTTCTTTTCTTTATTCCTCAAAAAAAAAAACAAATCAAAGACCCGAGCAAGAAAAGAAGTTCAGTCAAAGCGAACAAATGCCAAAGAAAATAAGAAGTCAAGAAACAGACTCAAGGAATTCAGAGAGCAGTCAACTTGCAAACGAAATTTGAATTGTTGGAGCGGTTGCACACCAAGTGGGGTGTGAATGCGCTAGCGCTTCCCAAATTCACTGGATGGACTACCGATCAAGGTAAGAATTTTTAAAACTCTACAGGTGCTCTACTACAAAGAAAAAAATATAGACAATTGTTGTAAAAAAATTCTGCAGGGGCAGCGGCTTGCTATGTACAATTTTTAATTTCTGCAATTATTTTGTGCGATTGTTGTTATTTCTGCATTTTTATCCATTCTGTTAAGGGCAATACCCCAATTCACATAAGGTGAGGGATTTCATCACCCTTTCCTTAGCCCACAAATTGAATTTCATCGTAGAATCTGACTAATAATAACGGTTAGACGTTGGACTTCAGGGAGTCACGGGCTAATCTAGGGCTTAATTGTATTGTGATAGTTGGTTCATTTAGAATGAATTATCTCTTGGTGTCTAGACTACGGCAGAGAAATAGCCATTTATAAATATTACGGTGATTCGTAAATATTATGTCGGTTGTTACTCTAAAGGTACTTAAACCTTCGGCTGCATTGCTAGGGTGATTCCTGGTGCACCGATAACTCCTGTCCGCTAACTGGCTAAGAAATCTTTTGATCTAAGTAATCAAACGCGTCACTTTATAATTTTGGGTTAGGAGCCAATAAGGATAGAAAATTTCATTGTAGCAGATTTCTGTGCTTGCATTTAACAACAATGAGTGAAAAAAGTGTTAGCCAAAATAATTCTCCCACGGGTTCTCAAATAAACCAAAACTTTCAAAACGAGATAGATCGGAATCAAATAAATCAAAATTTTCAAAATTTCAATATCCAAATAGATAGACCCTTGTCTCTTCGTGATCGATGTTATCCGACTAGGACCGTCCAACCCTTTGTCATCGTGTTCCCACCAGCTGAAGGAAACAATTTTGGGCTAAAAAATTCTTTTATTCAAGGGGTACCAAAATTTATTGGGTCTGAAAATGCATATGAATTTCTAAGTGAATTTGAATTGTATGCGTCCACAACAAAAATGCAACAATTGTCTAACGAATCGATCAAGCTAGGGCTAATCCCATTTGCACTACTTGAAAGCGCTAAAAGATGGCTAAATTCTCTTCCAAAACATTACATGAGAAGTTGGGATGAATTTGTCACTATATTCTTGAAAAGGTTTTTCCCTTTCCATAAAACTCTTAAAATTCGAACTGAGATAAATCAATTCTATCAAAATGAGGGGGAAACTTTTTCAAAATATTTTGAGAGATTCAACCAACTATTGTATAGTTGTCCTCATCATGGAATTCTAAAAGACCACTTGTGTCAAATTGCATATGAAGGGCTTAACTATCAATCTAGAACACAACTAGAATCAATGTGTGGAGGAGATTTTATGTCTAAAACAGCCGATGAAGCTTGGCAGTTCTTAGAAGACTATTCTGGAAAGGACATGCAATGGGAATCGATTCGTGTTCCCATTCGTACTTCTACTAGAGGAGTGCATGTCGTGGACCCAAGCCAAATTCCTTTAGAAAATCAAACTCCTCAAGCCGGAGAAGGGTTACCCCACTATTACTCTCAGGACCAAGCCAATGCTATAGCACAAAATAACCCTTACTCAGCCACGTACAATCCGGGTTGGAGGAACCGCCCAAACTTTTCTTGGTCAAACCCCCAATAATTCGGCCAACCCATCTCACATGCAACCCTTTATTCCTAATCCAAATTACCAAGCTCCTTCTTCCAATTCTCAAACCTCTCAAGCTGCACCTCAATCGAAACAACCTTATAGGCACCCCAATTTTCAATCATCGAACCAATCCTCTCAATCTTCTCAACCGTCACAAGACATTGTGCGTTTAGAAAAACAAATGGAACAGATGATGAATATGATAAAGGAACTAGCGAAAAATAACGAGAAAGGAAAGTTGCCTAGTCAACCTGAGGTAAATCCAAAATATAACTCTCGTGCTGTAAATTCTTGTGAGGACGAAAACCATAATCCAGTCAATGCTGTCACAACCCTTCTATCTGGAAAGAGGATTGATAATAACGTGGGAAACCCTGGCAAACCTTATAACTCGACCCCTAATCTTGATGATCACCCATTGGCTTCGAATGCCAATTATTATAAACCTCAAATTCCCTTAAATGTTGGCAATCCCAACAGTTCTTCTCCCAGTGTCAGCAAACCCGACCCACCGTTGAAAGTTAATGTTGGCAATACCAACATTCCATCTTCTACAACCTTACCACCTTCTCTTCCCTTGGATAAACCTTCTTCTTCGAATGATGAAACAGATCACAGAGTCGAAAAACCAATAGCTCCATTTCCCCATAGACTCAATAATAAGAAGAAAGCCGCAAATTTCGATAAAATTTTGGAAATTTTCAAACAAGTCCGTGTGAACATTCCTCTTTTAGACACCATTGAACAAATTCCTCAATATGCTAAATGTATTAAGGAATTGTGCACACAAAAACGTGCGACTAATGTTCCAAAAACCGCCTTTCTAACTACGAATACAAACTCTATTCTTTCGAATCTTGCTCCAGTCAAGTACAAAGACCCTGGCTGCCCTACGATTGATTGTAAAATAGGAAACACGCATATCTCTCGTGCCCTACTCGACCTTGGTGCCAGTGTCAATCTTCTTCCTTATACTGTTTATCGTCAACTTGGACTAGGGGAGATTAAACCAACAAACATCACTCTTCCGCTAGCCGATCGATCTGTCAAAAAGCCATTGGGAATTATCGAGGACGTCTTGATATAGATCGAACAGTTTTACTTCCCTGTCGATTTCATAGTTCTAGAAACAGAGCCTGTCTCAAATCCCAAAGTTCAAATACCGTTGATTTTAGGGTGGCCCTTCTTAGCAACCTCAAATGCTGTCATTAATTGTAGGAACGGTCAACTTCGACTTTCCTTCGGGCACCTAACCATTGAGCTAAACATCTTCAATCTCAACAAACAACCTAGGGATTTTGAGACAGAGGAAATCGACATGATTCAAACCACAGTTGATGAAACCTCTAATGACACTTCTGAAGCCTTGAAAATGTGTCTTGACCATTTCGACTCCGATTTCGATGAACTCGAATACATTTCTGAAATAAATGAATTTTTTGACTTAAATCCTTCGTCTTCTAAATCTAACCAAGGAATGTTGACCAATGTTAACACTCAAGAACATCCTAAGTTAGACCTCATACCCTTACCACCAGACATTAAGTATGCCTACCTAGACTCCTCAGAAACTTTTCCCATAATCTTGGCCTCCGATCTTACCGAGGACCAAGAAGAAAAACTTTTGGAAACCTTGCGGGAAAATAAAGATTCCTTGGGGTGGGAAATTAGCGATATAAAAGGAATTAGCCCATCAATTGTGGAACATCGCATACATTTAGTTGATGAGGTTAAACCCACCCGTGAGGCTCAAAGGCGATTAAACCCAAACATGAGAGAAGTGGTCAAGGAAGAGATAATCAAATGTTTAGACAATAACATCATTTATCCCATCTCTGATAGTACATGGGTGAGTCCGGTACAAGTTGTACCAAAGAAGTCGGGAGTCACAGTGATCAAAAATGACAGTAATGAACTCATCCCAACAAAAATCAAAACCAAATGGCGTGTGTGTATCGACTATCGAAAGCTTAACTCAGCCACACAAAAAGACCATTTTCCCTTACCTTTTATTGACCAAATGCTCGAACACTTAGCGGGACATGAGTAATATTGTTTTCTCGATGGATACTCTAGCTATAACCAAATTCCTGTTGCTTTAGAGGATCAACATAAGACCACCTTTACTTGTCCCTTTGGAACCTTTGCTTATCGTCGCATGCCTTTTGGTCTTTGTAATGCCCCCGCGACTTTCCAAAGGTGTATGATGAGTATTTTCTCTGAAATGGTGGAAAAATTCTTAGAAATATTCATGGACGATTTTTCAATCTATGGATCATCTTTTTCCCAATGCCTCACTCATTTAGAACTCGTCCTTAAGCGTTGTAAGGAGAAATCACTCGTGCTTAATTGGGAAAAATGTCATTTCATGGTAAAAAGGGGGATAGTTCTAGGTCATGTCGTCTCCAAAGATGGCTTTGAAGTCGATAAATCCAAAATCGATTTGATCGATAATTTACCTCCTCCTAAGTCTGTCAAAGATGTTCGTTCATTTCTTGGCCATGCAGGATTCTATAGAAGATTCATTAAGGATTTCTCGAAAATTTCAAAACCTCTCTCAAACTTACTTGCCAAAGATGTCAAATTTGAATTTTCCAATGATTGCAAAACATCTTTCGAAACTCTTAAGTCAATCTTGACCACAACTCCCATCATTCAACCCCCTGATTGGACTCAACCCTTCGAACTTATGTGTGACGCTTCTGATTTTGCGATTGGAGCCATCTTGGGTCAGCGAATTGATAAACTCCCTCGAGTCATTTATTATGCTAGCAAAACCTTAAACGAGGCCCAACTGAATTACTCAACTACTGAAAAGGAATTTTTTGCAGTTGTCTTCGCTCTTGAGAAATTCAGACCATATCTCATAGGATCCAATGTTATAGTTTACACTGACCATGCTGCCTTACGATATTTGCTTTCTAAAAAGGATGCCAAGGCCCGCTTGATCCATTGGATCCTTCTTCTTCAAGAATTCAATATAGAAATACGAGATAAAAAGGGTTCTGAGAATGTTGTAGCTGACCATCTCTCTCGAATTGTGCACGAAAATGTCGATAAAACCCAAATCGATGACTATTTTCCCGACGAACAAATCCTTTCCATCTCTAACACCCCTTGGTACGCTGACATTGTGAATTATCTTGTCACGCAACAAACACCTGTTGAATGGTAGAAACAAGATAGGCAAAAATTTCTCTTGAAAGTTCGAAACTTCTTTTGGGACGACCCATATCTTTTCAAATACTGTCCAGACCAAATCATTCGAAGGTGTGTGCCAGATCATGAACACCAAAGTATTCTCTCTTTCTCACATGACCATGCTTGTGGCGGTCATTTTGGAGCAAGAAAAACTGCTGCAAAAGTTTTGCAAAGCGGTTTTTACTGGCCCACACTCTTTCGTGACGCTTTCGATTTTTGCTTTAAATGTGATCGATGTCAACGAACGGGTCGAATTACTAAGCGAAACATGATGCCTCTCAACCCCATTCTAGTGATTGTGCTATTCGATGTTTGAGGCATCGATTTCATGGGACCATTCCCTAACTCATTTGGGAATCTTTACATCTTGCTTGCGGTAGACTATGTTACAAAATTGGTTGAAGCCATCCCGACCAAAACCAATGATAACAAGGTCGTTATCAAATTCCTCAAAGAAAACATCTTTTCACGCTTTAGCACACCTCGAGCTATCATTAGAGATAATGGCACTCATTTCTGTAATCATGCTTTTGAATCCTTGCTCAAGAAATACTCAATCACACACAAGCTGTCGACCCCTTACCATCCACAAACTAGTGGCCAAGTAGAAGTTTCCAATAGACAAATCAAACAGATTCTTGAGAACACCGTGAATTCCAATAGAAAAGATTGGTCCTTAAAACTGATTGATGCACTTTGGGCTTTTCGCACTGCTTATAAGACCAATCTAGGGATGTCACCATATCGATTAGTCTTTGGAAAAGCTTGCCACTTACCTCTTGAATTGGAGCATCGTGCTCTTTGGCCCATAAAATTTTTGAATTTTGACTTAGAAAAAGCAGGCTCACATAGGAAGTCACAAATTTCTGAATTAGAGGAATTAAGAAATGAGGCGTATGAAAATGCGAAAATCTACAAAGAAAGAACCAAAGCCCAACATGACAAAAACATACTTCATAAGGAATTCAATGAAGGTCAAAAAGTTCTTTTATACGACTCTAGACTTCACTTGTTTCCAGGAAAATTCAGATCTCGATGGACTGGACCTTATGTTGTGAAAACAGTATATCCTCATGGAGCGGTTGAAATTGAAAATCCTAAGGATGGAAAAGTCTTCAAAGTAAACAGTCAACGACTGAAACCATTTTTAGAATTCGAGCAATATGACGAAGATGACCTTATCGATCTTCATGAGCCTAATCATCCACCATGAAATCAGGTGGTACACGTTCTTTTTCTTTTATTTTTTTTCTTTTTCATTTTTCTTTTTCTTTTTGTTTTTCTGCCATTTTTATCTGCATACCTTAGACAGTTGGGACACCGTCTCAATCTAGTGTGGGGGGGGGGGGGGGAGTCTGCATTACATTCTTTTGATTTTTCTTTCTTTCTTTTCATGTAGGACCATCATACATTTTAGATCGCAGTAACATACCATAAATTTTTTTTTTGGGTAAATACGACTCATTTTAGTTTGATACAACAAAATAAGTTAACAATTATTAGTCAGTTGATAGTATTTTTTTCTCTCAACTAAGATTGAATAAGAAATATGATGAATAGTTGAATTTTGAGGGATAACAGCGTAATCGGTACATAGGGAGATTCGTAGGTGATGGCCATGAAATCTATTCTATATTGTAGTCTTTGTTTAAATAAATGGAGGACTTAAAATACTTATATTGGCTTTTCGAATCTTTAAAACTAAGTTGTGTTAAGTTGAATTCACACAACTCTCTTTTGTGCTTATATTTTCAATAATAATAATAATAATCCAAGGGTATCCAACATTGCTCGTATATCAAGCGTTGGTGTGCAAACCCGCTAAGCTCTATCCAACATGTTGTTGTCAAAGTCAGTGTTGGAATATCTTGGTCTCATTTTATGAGATTGGACACCTAAGGATTACCAACACGTTGTTGACAAAGTCAAAGTCGGCCTGCACAATCCGCCAAGCTATTTACCCACTCTCCGTTTGTCCGCGAGGCAGTGCATGGGTGGTAAACCTTGGTCTTCCAAGTTAGGTGTATGTACTTAATCATAAATTTTAAAATTTTATAAGCGATGATGCCCAAGCACTTCTTGACCTTATTGATTTGACTAGCCATACATGAGAAAATAATAATACCACTTTGCAAACTGTGCCAAGCAAACTAAGAATCTATTTCATGGCTGCACTATGTTATCGACCGAACCAACTGGCGAAACTGGAATTTAACATTTGAAAACTTGATTTATATTGAAAATTTGTGACAAGTTGAGGTATCTAAAATAAAATCAACTGATTAGAAATTGTTAACTTAATTTGTTGTGCCACTTTCCTGAAACAAGTCGTGTTTTCAACTTTCGTTTTCAATTTTTGTTTTCAATTGCATAAGTCCTTTGCATTCATGTAGTTACATTAGATCCACACATACTGCATTTGGATTTTGTGGGTAGTATCTGCTGAAAACCCTCACGAGACACCACTCGTCCTACTAGGGACACCTAGAGGTTTAACGGGTTGTTGCATACGCTCAATGCAATCGTGTTTCCTACGAAAGTGTGACATATCTAGTTTAGTTTTTTTTCATTTCTTGTTTTACTCGAGGACGAGTAAAAGATAAGTGTGGGGGTATTTGATTGATATAAAAATGTGTTTATTTTATGCTCTTATATTTTATCTTTTGTAAATAAACAAATGATATTTTGGGTACTTTTATGTGCATTTACAGATTGTCAGGTGATGTCTCTTTCAATTCAAATTAAAGGCCAACTATAAAGAAAAAATCTACTTCCCCACATCAAAGCCATTTCAGTTGTAAAAGAAGTTGTAGTTCACTGGTAAATACATAGAGATTTGTACTGAGAGACCTGAGTTCGATTCCCATCAAACTCTCTTTTTGCTGAAGAATGGAACGCGTTCACACTGCCTCCCTTGCATTGAAGAATTTATGGATTAGTGATTTATGGTGTATATATATATTCATATGTATGAATATATGATATACACTAATAAATATTTCAAGAATTGGAAGTATTCTTCATAGATAAATCAAAGGGAATCTTTCATTTTTACTCTCCATAAAGATGAAGATTTGATTTGATAGATGCCACTCATGATGCCAATCAATTTACCAATCAACTTCAAATCTCTTGGAAAATGCCAAGCAATTTGCCACATGACCAATCAAAAGAGGAAAGCTGCATGGAATATTTCAAGTTTATCTTATCTCTTTTATTTGTGAATATATTATTTTCAAGAGGTTGAGTCATGGCCCATTAGAGGATTAGGGTTTTTCAGTTCACCTATATAAGCACATGTATACCCATTGTAACAAGGATCTCCATTATTCTGTACTCTCGTTTATTAATAAAAAGTTTTATTAGTTGACTGTCTTTTTCTTTCATAACAATTTGTGTATCTATCCAATTAGTTTTGGTAGAACACATTGTTATTTTCTTTTATTACTGCTTGTTAGCTATTGTCCGTTCAATTAGATTCAATGGCAATTCTGCTTTTTAATTCTCTGTTGTTGTTCTAGTTGTTATTTTCTTTTTCTAGTAATTTTTTCTTTTCTTTTCATTTGTTGAATTTGATACTGATTAGATTCAGATTCAGAGTAATTTCAACAACATCAAAAACAACTCCAAATTCTGCCTAACTCGCCCAAGAATAAATAAATAATAATTTTTAATTACATCTCCCTGTGTTCGACCTGTATGCTACACACCTGTATGCTTGCAGAATTTATTACAAATATCGCACTTTTCTAGCGTCGATCACTAACACTAGAGGAGGGTGAATAGTGTTTTGATTTTTTTTTATAGAAATCTTAACCAATAAACAATCTCTCAAACTACCTTATGAATCACAGAATGAATGTCACAACTGAAAAAAATCAAAGATGTAGGTATAAATAAAAGTAAAATCCAGAAAAGATAGAATACACCAGATTTTTATACTGGTTTGGATTGATGCTATGTCAAGTCCTGCATAATGTTGGATTGTGCAGTGTTTTATTAACATCAGTATCCAATTATAACAACCTTGATTTCACGGATACAAGGTTAACTCCGCTCCTTTTCCTTGATTTACGGGCTATCAGGTACACACCCTATCCTATTCCTTGATTTAAGGGCTACAAGGAACATACCCTTCCCATTTCTGATTACAATTAGAACACTTGAGTAGCACTTCCGAACAAAGAGTATTTTATAGAGATTGAAACCAGAAGAAGAATCATATAATTTGTATTGGAATCGGCAAAGTATAAGTGTAGAATCTTAGAAAATTAAGTAGAATAATGGTGATTTATAAATTAGGGAAGAAGGAGATGATAGAGTATTAAAAATTTCGAAAAGGAGGCCTTTATATAGTGTTCCAAGAGACACAACCATTTCTGAAACATACTAAAATGAAAAGACAAAACTTTTAAATTCAATTAAAATGTAACGGTTGTATGTCGACATGTCAAAACATGGACGTCGACATAAATTTGAATTTTAAATCATTTTTAAAGTATTTAAACTAATATATATTCTGGAAATTTCTGAAACAAAACTAGTTGTTTAAAATATAATTTCTCAAGTATAAAAACATAATAAATTATTTTAGAACATATGACTCAAAAATTATTTGTATATATATGATATAAAACTTTATAATATAATTATAAAACTATATAATATATATAAACATAAGGAACCTAGGAAGCAAGTTTAAAATCAATTTGAAAATAGTTTGAAATCAATTTAAAAAGAGATAATTTGAGAATAGAATTTGAGTGATATTAAGAGTTTTACATACTAACTAGACTCTGTTACTCTGATAATCTTGAATTCTGGATATCTTGATATCTTGGTACTCATGACTCTTGATTCTCCTTTGAAATCTTGTATCTTTTAACTCTTGAAACTCTTAACTATACAGTCTTCAATATCTTATCATCTGCATATAATTCCTGCATATATATATATATATATATATATATATATATTCTGGATAAAAATGTTAGTATATATAATAATCAATAATGATTATAATTAAAACAAGGTTGTTGTCATCAAAACATCATCAACATTCCATTCTCCAACAATCTCCCCCTCTTAATGATGACAATCTTGGTTTATAAAATATCCATACCTGTAAATCTGATTCTTCGATTACTCCTCCTTTCATCATGAATTCCTTCTAACTACCCCTTAAACTATGCCTATCCTTAACCTATCTTATAATTTCTCCCCCTTTGTCATCAACAAAAAGTATATCTATCTAAACTAAGAATAATCCTAGTGACTAATTCTATATATAACTCACCATAAATCTATAACTCTCTTAAGCTATAATTTTCCTATAACTCTCCCTAACTCTATGGAAATACTATTGTATTTCTACTAAGTAAAATATACAAGTATAATCAATAGAATCATTGTATACATTTTAAACCACACAATTAATCCAAACAATCAACCAATTTAAGTTTTGTTGTCACAAAAATCAATTTAAATAAAGCCAAATATTTCTTGTAACTTCTGTTTATCCTTAAAACCTATAAAGCTCGCGCTTTAATTTAATACTATAAGAGCTATATAAAAGTAAAGTAATGAAATCTGAAAAAGATGAGTATAGTTATATTATTTAATACCAACATATGAATAAGTATATTTCTAACAAACCAATCGACAACAAATAAAATTCAACCATGTCAAACAAGTCAATCAAGTTATTCAAGTCAAACAAATTAGACACATCAATTAAGTCAAGCAATTCAATTAAGTCAAACAAATCAATCAAACCAAACAAGCCAATCAAGTCAAACAAATCGATCAAGCCAAACAAGTCAATCAAGTTAAAGTAAATATGTTATGTATTTAATTAGTAACCCTATAAATTTCTAAGACAACAATACAAAACTTCCCATACAATACACCTGTTAAAATTTTTACATGTAATGCAGTGCGTGTAGTATGTTGTTTATAATGCGGTATGCCATATGCAAAGCAATGCAACTTGTGATATGAATGGTTTTAACATGCATTTTAATTTATAGTAATGAGATGTGATAGGAACTAAGATGTTTAATGATAATATGACAATAATTATGCATAATGATATGATGATATGTATTTCAGTAAAAGATATTCAAAGTATAATCTTAAATAATATCTAATTTATTATAAATTATAAACTCTTTTCTTTACTATTTTTTCAATCTAATTCATTAGTATAATTAACATTATTTAAAATTTAGAAATCAAAACTTATTAATTTTCTAAAGAACCATTTATGTGTAAAAAATTTAAAAGAAATCTATTGTTGTAACAAAATTATTTTGATGAAATCTGGTAATATAAAGTAAATTATAGAACTGGAACTTCTTATATTTGAACTACATATTTAAAACTATATATATAATGCCAAAAAACTAAGTTAAATATATAAATTCCATAAATCTTAATAAAATAAGAAATCAAAATTAGTATTAATTTTATGATATTGTAACCCAAAATTATTATGAAATTATATGTGAAAAAATATATATAAATTAAACTATGCATGTTTAAACATCGTATAAAAGATATAAACTTTATATTTTATAAAAATATCAAATGTTTGAAAAATTTAAATTATTTCAAGCATATTAACATATCTATGTACAATATATATAATTTTACTGATTTATATACTTTCAATATATATTTTTGAAATAAAATATATGAAACATATGCAGATGAACAAAATTGATAACTAGAGTTTGAACTGACATTTTCATATTGAAAAGATGTCCTTTCAATTTTTCAAAACCAAATCAAAGAGTAGTGAAATTTGAATTGAAAATAAGAAGAGATTTTAATTAGATAGGTATATTGACATGTACACCATGGTGTGTCATATATGAACCAAAATCTAAAATTATAAAACAGATAAATTTCTATATCTAACTTTGAGCATAGATGTATATTCCTAGATTCAATGATAATTATGAAAAAATTATAAAAGTGTACCTCCTTTTGCAATGATCCATTTTATTGTTCTTCCATTGTCATGAACCACACATTCACATCTTTCCTAATTTGACGACGAGATATGCTTTATTGTGACGGGCTCATTTTTCTTATCAGCATGGTATATTCATTTGTTGAATTTGAAGATCGTATGAGAAAGATATTGATGATTTATTAGTTTAGCCAACTTAATGCCAAAATTTTGAATTTGAATTTTGAATGAATGGACACTTCACTCCTATAAATAGGCCCGAAAGTCATGTCTCTTCACAATTTTTTTTATTTTTCTTCTTCTTCTTCCCCTTTTTCAACAAACAATCAATCCTTTGGGAGTCATATCTCGTTTATTTCTCAACGGAATTGGATGAAACCAGTGACAAATCAAAGAGAAAGGAAAGGGATATGATCTAGTAACAATCTGGAGATGAATTTGGATGTCATCATGGTGCAGCATGCCAAATAGTATGAGAGATGCAAAAAATTCCATAACAGTTTTTCTGCTTTGGGTAGCCAACTTCAAATTTCATATCTTACCCAATGTTAATCAGAATTTGGGGGTCCACCCATCAAAACAATCACAATCACGAGAACAAGAACCAAATTCTGGAAAAGGGTTTGAGATGAAACAATACAAATATTAGTACAAAACATGAAAAATACCAGTGATAGTTTTGTAACAACCCCGGAATTTCACAACTAATATAAAATTTATTTTTAATATAATTTTATAAGAAAATATGGTAGAATTCAAAATTATATTTTTTGAAACAATACATATCCTTAAAAAGTGAACTTTTGCTAGCAACCTAAGAATTCTTACGATAAATTTTTCATTGGATTCGAAATAATAAATCATTGCAAGATTCCAAATTTCGCAATGAAGTTAGTATGTAGCCGTATGCGATAAAACTATTTGATGTGATACTGACGATCAATTTACAAAGGAACGTTGTTGAGATAGAATTCGACTAACCATTTTTCCCAGATTTGGAGCACTGAATAATGGTCAGGTTCCAAATTTCATAATTTTTGGAACTAGCCTATGGGTGAGCGAGAAGAAAATGTACGCTAAAATCGCATTTTTAGAACATGCTAAAACGAGTTCGAAAATTAAAACAGAAAGTCAAGAAAACTCAAAATTTGGCAAAACCTATCCCATTGGATCTGGAATTAAATTTATTGTCATAGTCAAAATTTTGTAGCAAAAAGAATTAATTGTGGTCGTGCAATTAAAAGAGAAGGAGGCTAACTAGCACATCTTTATAAACATTGAAATATAAAACCTAAAACAAATGGAGAGCATCCAACGAGCCAAGATGCTTTTGTTGCGACTCAAGGGATCGCGCCATCTTAGCGATCCGCGTGAGGCCTTGGAAAATTAGTCTAAGCCCGCTCCTCCTTTTCCCTTTCTTTTTCCATCTCCTTTTATTTTGCAAAAACAACCTTCTTGCTCTTTCTTCACTTTAATGGTCACCTACCTCTTCTTCCCCCTTGTCGCCTCCCCCACCACCACCTAAGCCGCCTCCCCCACCTCCTCCTCCACCCGTGCCTCCCCTGACGGCCCCCTCCTATGCTGGACAGCGGCTCCACCCCTCCAAAAGCTCCAAAACACGTTTTTTAGTTCATTTTTACATAAAACCCCCTAAAGATCAAACTTTTACACCTCCTGCCACCTTCTTGCACCCCATACGAGCCCCCTCCACTCCACCACCACGTTTTGTAGCCTCATACAACACCGGACAGCGAGCGTGCGGGTCCCACCACCTCATTTTATGTATGTTTCTCTCTCCGTTTAGCTTCAAACCTCCAGATCTACCTATATTCGAGTGTTAGGGTGTATTGGCAAGTTGTTTGAGCTCCGTAGGCCACCGAACCGCCGCATGGAATCCCGACAAGAGTCGACATCAAGTGTGCATACCCAATTCTTCTGAATTAAAGATTGGTGGAGTGAAAACCGTCGATGAGAAATCTAAACGCGTAAAGTGCTAGTTTATAACTAACTATACAAGTTAATTAATTTAAGTTGTGCGATAAATATATCTTGCTAATGTAAGTTCATTATGATACTAAATTATTATTAGCATGTTAAAAGTGACATTTTAATCGATTTAAGTGAATTTGCGTAGATACATGACATATAAAATGTGAATCGTATTGACGATGAAAAAGCGAAACTTAAAAAGGGTTAAATAAAATAAGCAGTTAACTGTTAGAAGTAAATAATAAAATTTACTATGATGAATATTAGTTGATAACAATAATTTATTATGAAGTTAGTTAACGATTAGCAAGATACAAATATTAATTTTTATTTGACACATACATAGATACGTACGTTTGTGGGAGACAAAAATACGTGTAGAAGGAAAATAAATTATGTTGACTGTTGATTGCTAATTATAAATATGTAATCATGTTTATCACTGATCATGTAAGTTTATTAATATTGTAAACACTATGTAGTGCATTAAAAATGTGATTTTCATCTGTTATTTGAAGCGTTGTTTGAATATACGACATCCAATATTTCAAATAATGTGGATGGACACTTTGTGGTGCTTTAAATGGTAATGATTGTGCAATTTATTTATTATTAATGACTGTTTGTGAATTGGATGCACTGTGATGGTTTCTTGGATGTAATTAAACAAATGCCATTGGATAGTAAAACAGATATGGACCACACTGCATAACATAACATAGCATACCCATATAAGCATGTAGCTGCTTGATGATTATATGTTGTGAGCCATACAACATTTAATTTTTTGATGCTATACGACGAGAACAAAGGACAGAAGGACAGGTAATGGCATAAAGATATCTGATGTGGACTGAACAATGTACGATGGAAAAAATAAACATATAACTAAAATCGTAGGATTGAATAACAAACCCCATACCGGTCTTGAGATGGCAGAAACATACACATCGTTCTTACATGTATGCAGTCACAATGATTGTTCACATGACTTAAAATCTCTATCATGGATACTGGGATGGTATATTTTTACACATCTCCCAATGGGAATTTGTTTGATGAATATATATTGATTTATTGAGGCCTTAAACGACCAATTGTGATTTTTCCGAGCACTCCGTACAAAGGAGGTTATGGAGAATTTTCTCGAAAATTTAAGGCGTTAGCCAAATATTCAATAAATTAAATAGTTTGGAAGTTGTTCATTGTATAATATTTGTATTTTTCGAATATTAATTAAATTAAATGTACCACGCAAAGGTAGTTCGCTCTTTCAACTCGTAATTTTAAATGAGTATACCGAGAAATCTGACCATCGGATTTTCCTAAAATTAGAACTGTTGGATTTGTTTTGAAAATATCTTCCCAATGATAATAAATATGTTAAGATCCAATGGTTAGATTTTTAAAAATGTTTAATTCAAGTTTCAATAAAAACAACACCAGTTCAGTTGAATGACCTAAAATGTCGTTCGGTTGACATGAACTATATATATATATATATATATATATATATATATATATAGTGGCAAATCATTTTAAATTATTATAAATGATTTGGGAAGGTATAAACCAACTTCATATGGTTTATAAAAATAAAGATGGTTAACTGCGATTTGGCATCTTGGTATGAAAACTTATACACTAGATTTTGGCAATGTTTTGAAAAAAGAAATTCAATTCGTAAATTAAATTGAAATTTTGAATAAACCTTTTTATATAAGGTAATGAAATGATTTGTGGAAGCCAATGGAATTAACCAAAGATAAGAATTTTATTTGATTTGTTTATGCGAAAATTATTTGAAAAGACCGATTTCAACCCATTTCAAATAATTGAATGCCGATTAAAATTCGAAGATATTGAAGATGGTGCAAGACCGGAAATCTGCACATCAAATGGATTACTAGTTATGCCCTGGATTTAAGTAGTTCCCTTGAAGGGGTTAAAGTGGTAGTTGTCCGGACGTACTTTTTGATTGTCTAGATATGCGAGGACCTCTCTCTTGTATTGGACATATGGCACAAGGAATAAGGTGCCTCCTACTTCGTTCAGACCCAGAACAGACTTGTAAATGGATTGTCTGTCTGATGTTGTATTTTGTTCTGTATTTATTGATTTCTATTAAATATATATTTGTTTGGTAGCGGAGAATATATTCACTTAGCTTAACATAGCTCTTTGAGAGGTTCGAGCTTAGAGGTTATATACTGGTAGACATCTGTTGTACGACATGGGTTGACAATGTGGTATACTGAGATGCATGGATCGTAGCTTTTGTTGAAATGAAGAGCTTTGTGCATGATGATCAAAGCGTGGTTTGAACATATCATTGCCTTATGTATAACGTTAATTCGCGAGCTTCACATCCCGATATGAACCAAAAAGGGATGAAGGACCGTAGGGAGGACATGCGTTTCTTTCTAGGTAGGAGTGATGTCATGGTATGTAGCCCATAAATTTTACTTATGTGGATGTTGGATAGCAAGGTACCTCAGATATGGCCGCACAAGGCCAAGATGGTCGACATACAGACCAGATTTTAGGTTTAATAGGACCGGGAAACATATTGTTTAGGAATTGCCAATCCACAAATGTAAGAGTGGATCGGTCCTACCAGATCCAAGGGACAATGCGTTATGTTCCTGGGATATGTGCTATATTGTCCAAAATCGAATAAGTAAGATCCCTTGCCTTAGTTCGTAATGAAATCCAATTTCTAATACGAGACTTTACGGTTTTAGTTGTAAACCTGTATGGCGACATAGTGGCATGGGATGCTCATGTCGCTTAGGATTAATACATTTATTTTGAAATTGTTTTAAACACTTTCACACTAATAATAATATCAAATGATTTTTATTTCCTCATATCGAGCATGTTTGACCATTATAAAATAAAACCCTATCCTTGGTTTGTGTTGCATTGTGTGATGGGACCTGAATCTTATAATGACTTCATTTTTCAAAACGCATTGCATTGTTTCATTTATTTTATGCATGACTTTCGTGTGGAGGAAACCCGTTTCGTGTTATGCAGCATGATCTTGTGATATACTTCATTTTAATAAGTTAAGTTATTGTAGGATTTCTCATACCAGTCTCATGATCGGCTAGTAGTTTGTTTTTCCCTTGCAAACTCGGGTGCCCATATTTTTACGCGGGCAGCCTTGTATTCAGGTTTTAGCTTGACTCATTTTGGACTCAGAGATGAAGATGGACTTTTATCATTTCTATTGGGCTGTCCCAGATTTTATTATGTTTGATTCTGCTGTATTATCTTAAGTTGAAACTGTGTTTGTACTAAGTGGATCATGTTATGTTGAGTAACTCTAATGATGATATTATTTATGCTGTAATCTCATGTACATTAAGTTGTGTAATGTAATATTACCATTCTGCTGTTGTGTTTATGCCTTATATTCCGTTGATTATCCTTACTTCCGAGGATCAGGGGTTTGAGTTGTCTCAGTTTTGGTTCCTTTTTCTCTTTGTGCACCAAAAATTATTTGATCATAACCTAGCCATTCC
Organism: Allium sativum; assembly: GCA_030737875.1. Taxonomy (NCBI): domain Eukaryota; kingdom Viridiplantae; phylum Streptophyta; class Magnoliopsida; order Asparagales; family Amaryllidaceae; genus Allium; species Allium sativum. Next base: position 231,350,086 of record CM060924.1, on the reverse strand, counting down.
TTGATAGATTCGCATGAAACAATTGGCATTGCAAAGAGGATCAAGAGAAGAATAATATTGAATTAAGTTGTAGAAGAAAATCAAAAGTTTTGTATTGGTCAGGTACTCATTTCATTGTAGATTGCCAGTTACATATCCATTTGTTTCTTCTTGATTAATGAATGATCATCTTGGTGTCTTTCCGCCAGTAGTAACCAGACACACCTCTTCCCCTGTAAAACAACACAACTTTTTAAAGAATCAAGTGAATTTTTAAAATAACTAATTGTAATAATAACATCATGATGATTCTATGACATATCTTTTCAAAAATAGTGTTTAAAAAATTGCCGTTTAAACTTTTTAAAAATCATATTATGATATCTTAAATTTCAATTGGATAAAATGCAGACTCATCTGATACTGATACTGATGCAGACTCATCTGATATCATTGTTAATGATGGGGATCAAGGATCTTAAGGCAAAACTAACACTAGAAGGGAGGGGGTGAATAGTGTTTTAAAGAATTTATAGAAATATTAACCAATTAACAATTACTAAAACTACCATATGAATCACATAATGAATGTCACAACTAAAACAATCACATATGCAGATATAAATAAAAGTAAAATGTAGAAAAGGAAAGAACACACCGGATTTTTATACTGGTTCGGATTGTCCTACATCCAGTCCTGCACAATGCTAGATTGTGCAGAGTTTTGTTAATATCAGAATGCAATTACAATACCCTTGATTTCACGGCTACAAGGTTAAACTTCTCCTTTTCCTTGATTTACGAGCTATAAGGAATACACCATATCCTTTTCGTTGATTTCAGGGCTACAAGGAACATGCCCTTCCTATTTCTAATTACAATTGCCCTAGAACTCTTGAGTAGCACTTCCAAACAGAAAGTATTTGACAGAGATTGAAAAAAGAAGAAGAATTATATAATTTGTATTGAAATAGGCAACATAAAAGTGTAGTATCTTAGAAAATTAAGAAGAATAATGGTGGTATGTAAAGTAGGGAAGAATGGGATGATATATTGTTAAAAAAAAATTATATAATGTTCAAAGAGACACAACCATTTCTAAAACATTTTAAATGAAAAGACATAACTTTTAAATTTAAATAAAATGTGACAGTTATATGTTGACATATGTATTATAAATTTGAATTTTAAATCATTTTAAAGTATTTAAACTAGTATATATATTCTGGAAATTCCTGAAACAAAACTAGTTGCTTAAAATATAATTTCTCAAGCACAGAAAACTAATAAAATATTATTAAACATTAGACTCAAAAATTATATATATATATATGATATAAAACTTTATACTATAATTATAAAACTATAAAATATAAACCTATATAATATATGTAAACATAAGAAACTTGGAAGTAAGTTTAAAATCAAGTTTGAAATCAATTTAAAATTAGTTTGAAATCAATTTAAAAAGAGATAATTTGAAAACAGAATTTAAGTGCTATTCAGAGTTTTACATACTAACTAGACTCTATTACTCTAATAATCTTGAATTCTTGATATCTTAATACTCATGAATCTTGATTCTCCTTTGAAATCTTGATTCTTTTAATTCTTGGAACTCTTAACTGAACAATCTTCAATATCTTATCATCTTCTTATAATTCCAACATATATATATACACACACACACACAACATACATACATATATATATATATATATATATATGTATATGTTATGGATAAAAATGTTAGTATATATATTTTATAATCAATAATAATAATAATTGGAACAAGGTCGTCAAAACATCATAACATTCCATTCTCCAATATAAGCTACTTTTTGACATTGTTGTTCGTAGCAACACACCTTGACTCAATGAAGAAGAAGGACATTTGGTCAAAATTGTGAATTAACAATACATTTGTTGTTCTGTTATACAACTTTGTAAATGCAAATTGTCCGAATTTGTAAAAACATTGTAAAGAACAAATATATGATGAATGATTATTACAAAGTGGACGTAGGCGTTAGTGCCGAACCACTATAAAATTCGTACGTCCCTTTACATTCCTCGTACTTTGGGTATTCGGAATATAAGTATACAACTGAACTTATACTTAGGGATTAGCGTGCGCAAATAATGAATTTTCCATGTCAACACTTTGGTGCACTAGGAAGAGGGCACAACAACTTCAATTTTAACTTCGACTTTGGATTTGGATTTGGTCTTTGGATTTGGTTTTTGGTTTCGAATTTCGGATTCGACTTGGGATTCAAATACAGATTTTGCCCTCTTTTCACATAGTTAAGCGCAAGGAGCTCGACACTGTTTAGGAGGCTCAAGGTACTGGATGTGAAGGAAGCCAAGAACTTTCTTCGACTGAGTATCCCTTGAACTTTGTTACTCGAGAGGATATGGATGAGATTGTTAAAGGTTTAGCTACGAATTTGAATGCTTGACTCGAGTGATAAGAGGGAGCGATGATTAGGGCTGTTAATGGGTCGTGTCAGGTCGTGTTCGGGTTGGGTCAAGTCGGGTTCGGGTTGATTTATAAACGGGTTGGGTCAACCCGTTTATTAAACAAGTCATATTTTCCCAACCCTAACCCAACATGTTTATAAATGGGTTGACCCGACCCGACCCGCGTAACCCGTTTAACTAAATGGGTCGTGTCAGGTCGTGTTGGGTCGAGTTTACCCGTTTGACCCATTGATAGATATTTCCTACTAGTAGAAGAAGCAAAAGAGCTAAATCACCGACATGCATACTGTTATATAGTCACCAACATGCAACAAGTTGCAAAGTCACCAATAGAAAACTCATATATAAAGCATGAAATCACCATATCCAAAAATCATTTTCTATACATACGTATATATTCCCATACTGCATGAATTAAAGACTACCAGTATGGAAGAGATACAGTTGTTATAAATAAAATATAAATAACAACATACAAGAATAAATTAGTAAAATATAACAACTTACATATACGAGCATACTGATTACTGCATACATAAAAGATTCACACTAACAATATACATAAAAGACTAACAATATGGAAGAGATACGACATATAATTGGGTTTGGCGGGTCAAAATCGGGTTAGCGGATCAACCCAAAACCCATCCATTTATAAACGGGTCAAATTGGGGTTGACCCGAAAATGACCCGCTAACTAAACGGGTCGGGCTAACCTGCTAATTTCCGTGCGGGTTTCGGGTCGGGTCACGGGCCGTATAGGAAATTGACAGCCCTAGCGATGACTGCTTTCCTTACTCGGATTGAGGCTAGACTTGGAAGCACTAATAGGCTAACTGGCCAGACAGACATCATTGGAACAAGTGCTAGTGTTTTGCAAGTAACGACTTAGGACTTGGGGCCAATCCCGCAAACTCATCAACAGAATGTCGTCGATCCTTAGACCGGTGTCATTCCCGCTACACTCGGTGGCACCCATAATCTCGACATCACTTAAGCATGTCACACTTTGGTTGGTCAAGTCATGGTTTTCAGCATTAATAATGTGGTTCATGTGCTTATGCACTTAACTTTGGAAGATAGTGCTCCCACGATTTCAGGAGTAAGGGTAATGTCTGATGCGACTCCCTAGGTTGGGATTTAATTAGAAATTCTCATTGCTAATCAACCGGTTGCTAAAATGGATTCAAACCCGTGGGAATTAGTGTCTCTTTGGATAATCTGAATCAGTTTCTGGCTTTTGGAAATGGCTCTCAAATCGCAGATGCTATTCATCGACATACTCGAGGCAGTGCCTCTTCTTTAGTTTGGACTGCATTACTCGCAATCTGTTCTCTTTGGATACCAGGAATTCTCGGAATCCACCAGACTTCAAACTATCCATGTTGGAGGCTTATAATGTTCGAAAGGATCAGACTGCTCACTTGATGTGCTGCATATGACATATGGAAGTTCTCTTTCCTTCGGATAATGTCATGGTACTTAACTAACATTGTTACCGTGTGATTTAGGTAGTTGGAAACATATTTTATTCACTTTTGGAATGCTTTGGTTAGCAGGTTCTTCGACCAGTTCAGAATTCACATCACTTGTTCAAAAGCATTATGACTCTAACAGCATTCAAGTAGAAGCCTGGAGAGCCTCTGCATAAGTTCTTGAAAAGGTTTAATGCGACGGTGGCATCAATCAACAGACTCGATCCGTCCATGGTCTTGATGGTCGCAGTCTCTAGTTTTCTGGATAAGTCTGACTTCAAATGTTTGTTGCATTGGGACCTGTCGAGGGATCTCGATGAGTTCTGTTTGGGAACAGAAAGGTTTCTTGGTAAAGATGACGAAAGGATTGATAAAAAGGTTCTCGAGGCTAACATGGTTTAGGGCGGGACACCGTCCGACTAGGTAAAGCAAAGGATTCTAGTACAAGTAAACCTCCTTTAGGGAATGATCGAAACACAGCTTGGAAGTAACCTAAGCTTCCATTTTATTCGAAACATACCCATACCCTCGAAGGTATTTACTTGGAGGTTCATCCCACTGCTTCTTTCAGAATGCTTCCCGCAAGGGAGTCGACTCAAAGAGAACAAGATATTTGTTGGCATTGCTTATTTATGATCTCGACGGTCATAATACAAAACATCTCAGGGGAATGATCGAGGAGTGTGTCAGACGTAGTGAGCTAACATGGTTTGTCAGAATCAAGCTACACTACCGAGGTAGGCACAACTGCCAGCTCTAGATAGGTATGGATCAGGGTCTCGCCCTGGCTGCATAATTTTCAATTGATCTTAATTCTGGCATTGGTGTCTCGAATTCAGGCCTCGAAAGGACATCGGTATCTCGTGGCTTGTGTTTTTTGGTCTTCTGACATTGTGGATTATATAGTTACTTGGATCTTGGTTTTATTTGGTTCTTTGCATTCTGATCTTGGCTTTTTGTTACTCTGGCTTATTGGCTCTTTGGTTGCTTAGTTTATGTTATTCTTTAGCTTCTTCAATTTCGTACTTTGGTTTTTGGTGTTTAGGTTTCTCTAGGTCTTGGTTCTCTGGCTTTTGGATTACTCCTATTTATCGGCTTATGGCTTAGTTCTGGATTCCTATGGATTTGGATATTTGGGCTCCGACACCTGTTTATGGCTTTGTAGGCTTAGGCTCTCTGGATTAATCTTTTGGCTTTCCGATTGTAGATGGTTGGGTCGACCTACCCATGTACGAGATCTGTTATAATCCCTAGCCATGCTCTTTTCTCGACTACGTACCATCACCCCATGGTTATTAACAAAATAGGACAATTCTGGCTTTTCTTGGTTGTCTTGCCTCGGCAAGGCCGCCTTGATCTCCTTTGGCTACTTTTGGTCATCTTGCTTCAGAAAGTTTGCCTTGAAATATTCTATCTATTCTTGGTTGTCCTGCCCTGGTAAGGCCTCCTTGACCTCTTACTGCTTTCAAATTTTGGACGACTGATAAGCCATTTAATCTCCTTCACGAATAAATTTGAAATCAAAAATGGCTAAATATGCATGTACGGGAACAAACATCTTTAGGCATGCTCTTTACGGATGATAAACTATTCAGTTTTCCTTTTGTATTTACTAAAACTCCAAAGTTTTGTAACTTTAATAAAAATTATTTCATTTGTTGAGACGTCGGTTGTGAAGTATGGAAACTTAAAACTGTATTTCAAACTCTAAGTAAGGAGCTGGCTATCCTTGGCCGTCTTGCTTCAGCAAAATCTCCTTGGAAAATTCTGGCTATCCTTGGCCATTTTGCTTTGGCAAGATCGCCTGGGAAAACTCTGGCTATCCTTGGTCGTCTTGCTTTATCTAGATCTCCTTTGAAAATTCCAGCTATCCTTGGTTGTCTAGCTTTGGCAAGACCACCTTTGGAAATTCTGGCTATCCTTCGTCGTCTTGCTTCGGCAAAATAGCCTTGGAAACATATGGCTATCCTTGGTCGTTTTGTTTTGGCAAGTCGCCTTGGAAAACTCTATCTATTCTTGGTCCTCTTGCTTGGCAAGATTTCCTTGAACCTTGCTGGATATCTTGGTCGCCTTGTAAGTTTCTAGCATGGTCGTCTTTATTTTTGATGGGTAAGGTTGTTAGTCGTTTGGCTTTGGGTTGTTCTATTAGCTCACGTTAGGCAATTCACCTGGTTATGCTCAAATGGTTTCGTCATGACACGACAAGATCGCAAACTCTTAGCAATCTGGTTATTTGGCTATATAGTTATTGTTTACATAGGATTCACGGATTTTGGGTCTTCCCGACTTCCAGGCTATGATTATTCTTGTACTCAGGTTCTTGGACCCTTGCGGTCCCTCGGCTATTCTGCTTACTTCAGTTTTTCAGCTGATACGATCCGATGCGATCGTGGTTTTTTGGCTTTCTGGTTATTGGATTTCCTTTAAGACTTCTCCTGGCTTTGGTTTACGAATTCTAGAATTTTTGGTTTACTTGCCAAACACATCTTCCTTTGATCAAGAAAAATAGGTTTTTGGGGCACAGTGTTGAACAACTTTTTGCCTAAGCAGTCACACGTCAAGATTATGGTTAGTGACATGCTCAAATCTCGAGAACATCGTTGGAAAACACAAAACGATTTCGTTGAAGTCGCGATGGGTTCAGAAAAAATTGGAAAAATGATTGATTCTCTGAATCGTCGTTATCGGATTGAAAAGTCGTTGATAAACTTGGATAATCTAGCATGGTGAAAATACATGATCAACTCAGTCCAATTAGTTCAAAATTCTTGAGCGCTTCAATCCGATTACGTGGAAAAACTCGTCGTGCCAAAAAATTTGGATTCTAGTAAATTTTGGTTTCGCGCACTTAAAAACAGCTGATCGACATGGCAAGATCACTAAAAATGGTTTGCGTAACTTGGGTTGGCAAAGATCTGGCAGTTGGCTAATTCTGGATTTGGTAGGTCAAAATGACATGATCGACATGGAAAAATCATACAAAATCATGAGTATGCATCGATTTGATCAGGCCTAGGAATTTGGCATGGCTTCACAGGGATTTCACATCCTTGACTGGATGAGAAATGACATGTTGGGAACTCCTATTCATGTGATCAACAAGAGGGATGCGATGTGAAATGTTGGCTTGGCACGGATACAAAATTTCCAAGTGGATCCAGCCAGGCGAAAACATCAGATCGCATAGGCTTAGGATAATGTTTTTTGGAGCATGACGTGTTGCGATTTCATATCACGATAGGGATACGAAAATTCCACGGCGGATCTGGGATGGATCGGGATGCCAAAAATAGCTGATCACATCGCATCGTGATGCGATTTCCTCGAGCGCAACATGGTGGGATCAGATATTATTTTTAGCTTAAAGCACTGGGATGCGAATTTGATAAATGGTAGAGAAAAGTGGCAAGCTAGTTTTCTACGTGCGGATCACCTAAAACCGCCTGAGCCACACGGTCGGGGAGATCTATTTTGGGGATATGTATTTTAGTGGCTTCAATATGAGATTTTTTTATATGACTTAATTTTTTGGCAATCTTTTCAGGATGCGAATTTCATATCCCCTCGGGGTACCAAGTTCGGGTTGATGCCTCTAAACTTTATCTATAAACACCTCCTTGCTTGTCATTCTAAAGGATTGGCAATTTTGGACTTTGCCTATACTTTGGCATATGTGATTGGAGCTCCAAGACACCATTAATGAATGCTATCATCATCTTCATGGCTTTTGGAAATTGCTTGGACTTCTAAACTTCACATAGAAGTTTGTTTACAACTTTTTGGCGTTCACTTGGACTTTTGGACATCTTTAGGACATTCATGCGTACTCCTTGACATTCAAGCTACTTTTGACATTATTGTTCATAGTAACACTCTTTGATTCAACGAAGAAGAAAAAGTGCATTTTGGTCAAAGTTATGAATTAACATGACATTTGTAGTTCTATTATATAACTTTGTACACCAAATTGTTCAAATTTGTATAAACATTATAATCGATAAATATGCGATGAATGATTACTATAGAGTGGATGTGGGAGTTAGTAAATGAGAAATGAAGAATAAAGAGGCAGTCGCTCTATTGGGTGTACAAATTGATTATCTATTACTAAGCTTATATGGGTCGTCGCCTAATAGTCAATAATTCATGTACAAAGGCTTAGTCCATTCTGTAAACGTGTATATATAAATATATACATCATCTCTTGTACAACTATTTGAAAACATTTATTACAAAACAATCATTCGATATCAAAAGTATTCTTATCTTCAATCTTCCTGCAACCAATATTTTGTTATGGTATCAGATCCTCTTAGCTTAACAGCAATTTTATCCGCTAGAACCAATTGATTCAAAATCATCAAAAATTATTCGTCATTTGATTTTCCTCTCATCAAACCTTAGCTTATTATCTCAAAATTGATTCGACATCACTTTTCGAGTGCCTCACCACCTAAATAAGGGGTTGTATCAAGAAAAGCTCTGTTGAATCCGGGCAGAAGAAAAAGTTTTAAGAAACAAGAAGTCAAACATCAAGAAACCAAAAATCCAACTCGAGAAAAATGCCTCGCCAGGGAATTCATCAGAAAATAGAGAAAAGTTTGTAAATCATCACCTGACTTTCCTGTTGGATGCAACATTTCCTAGTCAAGAATTGGTTTCATACCTTATTCTTACCTGACCTACAATCTCTCATATTCTTTCCTCTAAGTGTGCATCATGGAAAATGAAACCGATCAACCCCCTCAGAAAATCTCATACTTCTGTCTTTCCTCCAAGGAATAACAAAAATCAAGTTGATCAATTCATGAAGAAAGTCATAAGCCCACAAAGCCAAATCGTCATAGTAAAACTGCATGAAAGTAATTATCTACTCTTGAAATTCCAAAGAGAAAACTACCCAAGGTTATGGACTAAAGGGTCATATCTACGGAAAAATGGCCATCCCTCCAAGGTATATCACTGATCAAGAAAACAAGGTTGTTAGTAATGAAGAGTATGTAAAATACCACAGATAGGACATACTAACAATTGCATGGTTATTATCATCAATCAACAAAAGTTTAATATGTCAGTTAATTGGATGCGACACTGCTTAAGAGATATGGTCAAATGTTGAAATGAATTTTAATTCACAATCTGGTGCCAAGATTCTACATTACAGAAGACAACTACGTAATGCAACAAAAGACAACAATAATACGAGGTTTTATGTGTCAAAGATCAAGACACTTTGTGATCAACTTGAGGAAGACGATCACAAAATATCTAAATTTGAACAAGTACTATCATTATTGAATGGAATAAGTGATGACTATGAAGTTGTTGTAGCAGTCATCACTACACATAAAGTAACACCTCTAATGGAGGAGGTTCACTTAATTCTCTTACCACATGAGGCAAGAATTGAGGGCAAAAGAAATTAAGATTTAGGATTCTCGATCAAATATGTTAGCAGTGCTAAAAATAACAATCAAAAGATAAATCAGTACACATAGAGAGGTGGCTTTAGCAATAGATCAAGAGGCATGAGAAGAGCCAAAATTAACAGCATACCGAATTGCAAGATATGTGAGAAAGTAGGGAACATAGCATTTAAATGTTACTTTAAGTTCAATAAAAATTTCACACCAAATCAAGGCAGTCAAAGAACATGCAACCCCAATGCAAATGTTGCACAAGTGCAACATGATCAGGGAACTCAGAGTGACAACAACAGAAACCAGAACATAAGTGGTATTGCCAGACCTGAACACATTAATGATGACTCATGGTATCCTGACTTAGGGGCCACAAACCATCTAACCAACAAACTTGACAATCTCAATCTTGGATGCAAAGAGTATCTCGGTAAATAACCCGCTTACATAGGAAATGGAAAGTTTGTAAATATTACTTATTCTAATAATGGTTATATGTGGGGTACAAAACAGTTACCGTTAAATAATCTTATTAAAATTTCAAACATTAAGAAAAATCTACTAAGTGTTTCTTAATTTGCTCATGATAATCATGCGTATTTTGAGCTTTCTCCAAAGTATTGCTTAGTTAGGGACATTCTTACTAAGGATATTTTGCTGCAAGGTAACGAAGTAAATGAACTATACAAGTTTAATCAACCTAACAGCTGTAGTAAAATTAGAGGAAATGTGCACTGCAACCTCAGTGCAAATAAATCTGAGTGTGATATGAAATTATTTGATTTATGACACAACAAACTTGGCCATCTTAATGCCAATATTATAAAGAAAATTCTTACTGAAAAAAATTATTTTCTTTGATGATGTTTCTTTACCTTATATATGTACATGATGTAAAATTGTTAAAAGTCATAAGTTACCATTTACTTATTCAAGTACTAAGTAAACAAAACCCCTAGAGGTTATTGCCATTGATCTACGGGGTCTTTCCCCAATATTTTCTGATTACGGTTATAAATATTATATATCATTTGTGGATGCATACAGTAGAGACACATGGATATATTTCCTAAAATCAAAATATGACGCAAACAACACTGTATTACACATTATAATATGTGCTGGAAAGAAAACAAACTCTCCGGATAAAGTGTTCCAGTCAGATGAAGGAACTGAATATAAATCCCTAAATGAATACTTCGATAAAAGAGGGATTATACACAGAACTACATGTCCCTATACTTCTAGACAAAATGGGCTTTTATAAAGGAAGCACAATTTTTTTTTAGAAATTGGATTAACACTATTATCATAGGCTAGAATGTCACTTTAATTCTAGCCAGATTCCTTCAATACTGTGGTATACTTAATAAATAGATTACCAACCAAAGTCTGGGAGGGAATCGGTCCTTATGGGAAACTATACGTTGTTAAACTAGATTACAAATTCCTTAAAACTTTTGGATGTTTATGCTATCCACACTTAAGACCCTTTAATGAAAACAAGTTAGATTTTAGGTTAAAGCCCTGTACCTTCATAGGATATACTCATAATCAAAAAGGTAAAAGTGTTTAGATAATAATGGAAGGGTTTATATAAGAAGGCATGTAATGTTTTATGAATCATTGTTTCCATATAATGACACAAACACCAAAACTTCAAACGAAATTTATGATGCAAAGAATTCTATTCCTCCATTGTTTATTTACTCATAAGTCTTAAGTACAAGTGTAATTGAGAGAATCGGGAATGCATTATCAACAAAAGAAATCAGATCAAATGAGCCTGAACAATCACTTAGTCAACCCAGTCAATCACCTTCAAACCAAATGAGTCTGACTCAAAATGATAATGAGGTAATAACAATCAGTCATGGCAGCACTGATGAAAATTCAGATGAAAGATCGTTAGGTCATTAGCATCAAGCCCGACAAACGCATCCAATGATTACAAGATCAGAGATAGGAATATTTAAACCAAAAGTGTATATAATAGAAACAAGGGATGAAGAGCCAAGTACCTTTGAACAAGCAATCAAAGACAACAACTGGAAGGAAGCTATTAGCAGTGACTATCAAACCCTTATACAAAACAAAACATGAAACTTAGTCAAGGCACTAAGAAATAAGAACAACATTGGCTGCAAATGTACATACAGAATCAAGAGAAATCCCAATGGTACTATCTCAAGATATAAAGCCAGGCTGGTAGCTAAAGGCTATGCTCAACAACAATGGTTTGACTATAAAGAAACCTTCTCTCCAGTTGTTAAGCCATCAACTATAAGGGTGATTCAATCAATTGCTCCTAGCAACAAACGACCACTCAGACAACTTGACGTCAACAGTGCTTTTCTGAATGGCACACTTGAAGAAGAGGTTTACAAGGAGAAGCCAAAGGGATACTCTCAAGATGTAGATCACGTGTGGAAACTCAACAAGGCCATTTATGGCTTAAAGCAGGCTCCAAGAGTTTGGCTTGATAGATAAAAAATCACATTAACAAAATGGATTTTCAATCTATCAAATCTGATAACTCATTATTTATTAGGATAAATAAAAATTATGTCACATATATCTTAATCTATGTTGATGAACTTATTGTGACAGGAAGTGACAAAGCAGAGATTAATGAGTTTGTCTATAAGCTAAACAAGCAGTTCCCAGTCAAGGAATTGGGGTTACTGAGTTACTTCTTAGTAATTGAAGTCAATATGAAGTCTAATACAAAAATAATATTGTCTCAAAATGTAACGGCCCGCAAATCTGTACCCTTTGAGTTGACTAATAACACCACACGTCCAACCCAAATTGTACAGAAATACGAATCATTATTAGAAAGAAGTTAGAGGATGAGAAATAGAAAGAAAGAAATGTTAGAATATAAGAAAACGAAGAAGACAAATCTCACAACGGAACGAATAAAATATATTATATAACATAAATTTTTGATATACAAATCAGTAACTTTATATACATACCATCATCAGAGCACAACAGTTATTCCTGGAACAGTCATAAACACCTGTTTCCAGATATCACATAGTACACAGCGGAAATATGATAGTTTATAGCTAACCAGTGAAGCCTCTTGCTTCAACCTCCTCCAAGTGAATCTACAAAATCCCGACTACTTGACTGCCCATACAAATTTGGGCACCCAAGAGTTTACGGAAAACAAACAAAATAAACTCTGGGTCAGTCATGGGACTGGTGTGAGTAAATTCCAACCATTTGTTTAACTTTCAAAATCCTTTCGAAAGAAAGGATAATAGTAAGACCAGCCCACACATAAACATGGACGGTTTTTACCTTACTATAACCCAAAACACTTTGATACGAAAATCCAGTGATATTATAATAGTGTCTAAATCAAAAAATAACAATCTAGCGGAACGCTTGCATCTCACGCTCCATATATAATATAAAATCAAAAACCGGATGGCGCTTATTGGAGATTGGATTCCGATTATGACAAGGTATGGAACCACCTTCCAATAGTGTATCTCTAGAGGGGAATACACTAGGTTCAACAAGAACATCTTGCAACCCGGCCCACACATGACCGACCACTCATTTCGCTTGAGTGTATCAAATGTATATCACCAACGATTGGGATCAGCAACCGTTTCCCGGAAAGGGACAGCATCGATAGATTAAAGAAGTTAAAAGAATTTCTCTAAATAGGTGATTATACACCCTAATGGGAGCGACCCACATAGTCATGTTGCCTACTCGATTTTTTTCATTTCCCGGTTGTTGAGGCATGAGGCTACGATTACTTATTCACTGATAGCACAATCACTTTGAATGCCACATTGTCAGATCTGTTAATCACTAATTGATTTGCACAAATACATTCTAGATATTATGCTAAGAGAATAAATCCTCTGCCACCATATATATTTATACAGACCAACATATATGATCATTGGAAATACCGTGTCAGACATTCATCCCTATACGTTCGTTCTGGGATTGAACAAAACCGAAGGCACCATTTCTATTAATAGAAAAAGTACTTGCACTTTACTCCGTCTTCGATTATCTTCATATAATCTGATTCGCAACGCTACTTCCAATACGGAGTGTTTCTCGGATAATAATCCAACCGGTCTCTCCATATTGACAACCATATTGGCAAATACTTCAATAGTCGGTTATTTAACTATCGAATAAAAACAAACAAACATTCATCCATAACATCAAACCATCATTAGGCCCGTTAATTAATATTTCATTAATTAAATCACCCTTTCCATTTCCATAACAAAAAAAATATTTTCAATTATCACCTTGGCCTTTTCGCTATTTGGAAAACATTTCCATATATCGCCTTCTTTTATTTTCTATATGTAGAAAATATCTTCTGTTTATAATTGGAAAACATTCCAATTACTTATCTCTTTCACGCCCGTTCATTTCTTACTCGGGAAATATTTATTTCCAAATTCCACTTATTTGGGTTAAAACGAATGTTGTGTAAAATATCGTTACAACAACCCAAAATACTGCATTTAACTAGCTCTTATTCAATCATTTCTCTTTGAGACTGGATCCTGCTATTTATCGGTTAAAAACAAAATCAATCAAGTTGGGGTATAACTACCTCTCAGACCTTGACTCAAAACATCCTTAACTTCAAAACGGACAAAACCACTTACCTCGAATAATCAACATCATACAAAGCAATTATTCATTTTCAAAATGTATATACGTTTCTCTTTCTAATTTTATCAGATTAAATTATAGATTTTCGTTTTGTTTATAACATTCTATTTTAATTTCATTTCCTTATCGAATTCTATATATATATATATATATATATATATATATATCGATATATTGATTCATAATTATCAAATCTTCTTAAAATATTCTAACTCCTTAAATTTCCGAATTTTTTTTGCCATAACCTCCTTTGTACTAGTCGATAGTTCAAACCTCAACTCGCCTCTCTAGGCCCTTTCCATTCAAAAAGAAAATCAAAAAGCCAAGTGGCTTGCCGATTCGGCACATAAAATTTCATATGGAATTTAAATGTGTACCTTTTTGTCGGGCACACATATAACCTTCATTCTCTTCATTCCATACCTGTTAACACATTTCTAATTTATTTCAACTCAGTCTAGTCAATTTAACTCGATTTGTAAAACTATTCTTTGATCAGCTCTTTGCCCCATTTCATCTTTTTCTATTTGAACATGTCACTTCCGGATATGTTTTTAATTTACTTAAAACAAAATCTAATTCCATTTTCAACTTGAGTTTCATATTCAATTTCGATTATAAATTCTTAAACCTCATTTACTTATCCAGCGCCCAATTTCGATTTAAAATTCCATTTACTAATTATTCTTCAAATTTGTCAATTCTATTCAATAATTAAAAATCTGATTTTTCTTTCAAAAATTAGATTCATTTATACAACTTGAGTTCGTATTTATTTTACAAATCATGTCTGGATTTTTCTAATGGAAATTCGGATTTTTATTTACTTAAAATCCCTTTATTTAGTTAAATAAACCGTTATGGTTTTATAATGGATCTGGCGCTGTTTTTCTGAAAATTTGATTTTGACATAACTCAAAATCTATAAGACGAAATTCAGATTTTTCTCTTCCATTAGAAAACTATTATTCAAACGTTCCAACTTAAATTGAGTCCTGTATACTCAATTGAAGTTCGAAACGCCAATTTACGAACTACCGCGCTGCGGCTGGTTCATCTTAATTATATTAATATATATAAGCGTTTAAACTTCATTTATAATAAATTCAACTGCATTTTAATATATTTTTAATATATATCAAATTAGTTTCCCAATTCAACATAATATTTTCGATTATCTATAATTGTCGATTTTCCTTTACTCAGTAATATATTTATTTATACTTCGATTTTCTATATTTAATTCCAATTCCTTTTATAAATGAATTATTTATAAATTAGATATAATTGAATTTCAATTATAAACCCGTTTAATTCTTCTCAATTCAACTTATATTCCGAATTCCGAAATATAATCAATCGTTTTGTTTCAAAACACTTTCCAACTTACTTTTAAATTCCTATTTGAATTTAAATGGTTTAAATTATCCAAATGATAATTTATTTTACCAAATTTATAACACTATTTATAAATTCAACTTCCTTGCTTCATATATCTAAACAAGTTCCCTTTCAAATTTCTACTTGAAATCCCATCCCTTTGATATTCCGAGTTGCGGAATAAAAACAGTTGTTCCCTTTCGAATGATTTCAAATTCTATTTTAAATTCATATTTGAATTTAAATATTCAAATTATCTTTTGATAATTAATTCATTATATTTATAAACACCATTTTATATATTTCCTTGTTTTATATTTAAACAAGTCTATGTCGAAATCTATTTAAAACAAAAATCTTATTTTGGAAATTTCTATTTATAATAACTTATATATATAACACCCAATTTATTTCCATATTCAATTTAACTTCTATTTAAATAACTTCGAATTCATCGAATTCAAATCATAAATCCTTACGGATTTATTTTAGTTCAATTTATTTTCTGAACATCAGAATAAATTCCATCATTTATTTCTTTAAAATGATTTCCTCATTTCTATTTTCAAATTCACATTTGAATTTAAATATTCAAATTATCCAACGATAATTTTTCCGCTTTATTTATAAACACCGTTTATAAATTCACTTCAATTTCTTGTATTATTTAATTTATAAACATCATTTATAAATTCAATACTTGTTTTATTTATTTTCAAAACAAGTAAATATATTTAGCCCATTATAAATTCAAATTCTATTTTTAAAAATAGAATTCCTCTTTTAAATATCAAAATATCCTTTCCACGATATTTTTATATATCAATATTTTAGGCCCAGTGATATTTCAAACACCCAAAACAACCAATTATAAATGACATGTTTTCTAACAAATCATATATGATAATATATATGAAAAACAAACAAATAATAATATTTTTGAGGAATCTAGTTGGATCCCTCCAACCTGTTTTCCTGCATCCACAGACGTTAGCCAACATAAATAATACCCATCCTGCTTCAAGGCAAGATATCGCGGTATAGAAGGTCATCCACTATCATAGCGTGGGGCATATAGGGTCATCCGCTAATGATAATGCGGCCTTTCGCTAATGGTACCGCGGGAATCCAACCAATCACCAATATATATATATATATAATAGTCACTAACATGAATCCTAAATAACTAATATATATCTAGTATCGCCATAATAAGATTCCAATGCAAGCAAACAACCAACGAACAATTATTTTTAACTAACAAAAATAATTCTAAATAAAATATGAGTGTGATTTACTCACCGTGATTTTTATTGACGGAATAAATCAGAGACATTTGATCTAAATTCCATCTGTCTCCAGGAAATCAAAATCCATTTCCCATTATAGGCCCAACTCGATTTGCGCTGGCATTTTAGACCTTGTATAAATTAAGCACAATATTTCTAAGGAACTGACTAACTAAATTAGTAACCAAAACTTAATTAACTACATTAAATTCGATTTTATCGCATTCCCCAATCTCCTTAAATCACGGTTTAATATTGTATTCATAAGTGAACGTGATTATATATAAAATCCATTAAATACATCTAACTAATTTATTTATAACAAAAACGATATATCAAATTTTATTTAATGATTAAACAATTTCAATTTAAACTGAATATTAAAAACAACAATCTAATTTATGATTCATATAATGATTTACTAAATTATATTCCTTTCCAGTTTCCAAATTCTAGATAATAGTTAATACCGTTTTCTTTTCTCATAACAGTATACTAATTTAGTTTTAACTAGTATACAAATATATACATATACTTTATTTATTTATTTAATTATTACTAATCACTTTAATTAAATAAATTTACTTACCTTAATTTCCTATAGTTACAAATCCGAACCTTTCTCCTCTGTAGCATTCCTCAACATTGTCGATCCAGATGAAAATAAGTCGAATTTCACCCCTTCCATCATATTGCTATCCCATGTTTATAGTCACCAAATCATTGCTTAAACTCCAGTATTCCAATAGCAGATCGTAATCCTTCAATACAGCAATCTCCTTCTGTATTACAAGAATTTGCAGCTACCATCACCCCTTATTCGCAACTCGACCTTGTCTATACTGAGACTCACATCCGCATCCTCCAAATCTGAACCGCATCATCTCACAATCCTTCCTAAGATATCTTTCCATCCATGAATTCGATCCAAGCATCTATTTCCTAAATCGGATACTAAAAGCCCCAAAATCCCTTGTAAAAGGTTATGGCCATTGACCCTTGAAGTCGCAGCTACCCTATCAGAAAGTCGAGCTCATCCGTAGTGCGTGAGTACTAGAACCATGCTCCAGTATGAGATGTTAATTCAATTTCGAATTCACAATCATTATTTTCCTGAAAATGTATTCGATATTCATAACTCGCGTGAGTTTGTTTGGCTAAGGAAAGTTGCGGTTTTGTTTGGAATGGATAATGAGGAAAGCAACTCTATTTGGTCCTGGTTTATTCGATTAATCTGAAATAAGGCTTGAAAATGATTTCAGAGGCATTCAAGTTTAAAAGGGGAAGAATTTCTTGGATTATTAAAAGTGGATTTGGTTCAAATTGATTTCTGAGAAGAGGAGCTTGCATCCCCGTTTGATTTTGCAAATGAACGAGAGGAGAGAAAATAACTGATTTGCCTCTTTGATTTTATTTCGAAGTGTTGATTTTAATTTGGAATTTTTGTTTCAGAAGGGAAGAACAGAAAGAGGTCGCGTTATAAATAGAGACGAAGACTTCTGTATTAAGGAATAGGTGTTATAAGTAGGGTACAAAGAATTAAATACGATTTGAAATAAAGGGATTTTTATTCTTTTTAAATGGATATTGATTTGATTTCGATCCTATCCACTAAAAATATATTGGGGTTCATTACTTTAATTCACTAATTGCTATTTTAACATATTGACCGACGTTTCAACGTATTTACATCATTCTGGACTCAACAGAATAGGCTATAAAATTTTATTCGAAGTATATAAAAAATAACCATATTAAATTGATATAAGATAATTTAAATTCAAAACAAATAAATTATTCGATAATATATTATTATTATCGTTGTCTATATTCAATTAGAATATATATTGATCATCTGAATTGTTTTGACTCCGTTTCAATTTCGGATTGAGTTATTCTTTGTATTACTATAATTATTTCAGATTCAATAATTATATATATATATTCAAAATAAACCGTCTATCGATTATAAATCGATAACTCAATATAAAAATCGATTAATATTATCAATTCAATATTTAAAACCATATTAAATATTTAAAATAATTTGTTTGAAAAATCTGGGTCGTTACATTCTTCCCCCCTTAAAAGAATTTCTTCTCCGAAATTACTAAGGTAGGAAAAGTGTAACAAACCCATTAACCTTCCAAAACTCACTTATGTTGAAATTCAACTCTTCATATTTCTACAAATTTAGTTCCAACAATTTTGGTTTTTTATTCATTTAATCTGAATGATTTACAACCAATATATTCACCATCTATTCATATTCCATTCATTAATTCAAATTAATTCTAATCAACTTATTCACTTCAATTCATTTAACTTGCATATGTTAAATTTTAATTCCAGAAGTTAAATTCTCTGTTTTCATTTCAAATCCTTTTGAAATCACATAAATATATACATATATTATGTTCCATCACAAATTCAAAACATTTGAATTTTCAAACCAACTTGTTTTCTTTCAAACAAATGTCCTTTAAAAACTTTTCTATGGTAGCAATCCATCACTTAGAAACTCGAAAATGAACACTGATGATGCTGCAGTCATCATCAGAATTATTTCCCAGTCATTGAAGTAAGTTCAGTGCTTTAACACTTTCAAAATACATCCAAAATGATTTTTATTAAAAAATCCTTTAAAAACAAAGCTATATTCTTCTAATATACTTTACAAAATATTTTTCCAAACACCCAGGATTTAAATTTAAAGTTCTAAGTTGAATTTAATTTTAATTCATCTCAATTGTATATTTTATTCATATACAAGTTATATTTGGTTATCTATACCCATTCCAATTTATAATCCTTATTTGATTATAACGATAATAATCAACACATCCAATAATTTCAGAAAATTATTATTTCTATATCAAAATAGAAATTTGGGTAAAATTATTTTATTTACCCACTTAAAACAATATTGTGTCAAATTGCTCTGATTAAGTGTTTATAAATTCTTATCGACTTCGTGGCATCCCACGAATCGGTCAGAATTCATAAACCACTCAACAGCCAAGTCAACACAATATAAAACAATTTTTATGTCAATTAACAAATATGCTTTCTCGTATATATACACTCAACTCATTCTAGGGTACTACTGACCATATCTCTAATGAGCACATGCCAACAAGCCTAGGTATTCGCTCAACCTAAGCTCTGATACCAACTAAAACGGCCCGCAAATCCATACCCTTTGAGTTGACTAATAACACCATACGTCTAACCCAAATTGCACAGAAATACGAATTATTATTAGAAAGAAGTTAGAGGATGAGAAATAGAAAGAAAGAAATGTTAGAATAGAAGAAAACAAAGAAGACAAATCTCACAGCGGAAACGAATAAAATATATTATATAACATAACTTTTTGAAATACAAATCAGTAACTTTATATACATACCATCATCAGAGCACAACAGTTATTCCTGAAACAGTTATAAACGCCTGATTCCAGATATCACATAGTACACAGCGGAAATATGATAGTCTATACCTAACCGGTGAAGCCTCCTGCTTCAAGCTCCTCCAAGTGAATCTGTAAAATCTAGACTACTTGACTGCCCGTGCAAATTTGGGCACCCAAGAGTTTAGGGAAAACAAACAAAATAAACTCTGGGTCAGTCATGGGACTGGTGTGAGTAAACTCCAACCATTTGTTTAACTTTCAAAATCCTTTCGAAAGAAAGGATAATAGTAAGACCAGCCCACACATAAACATGGACGGTTTTTACCTTACTATAACCCAAAACACTTAGATACAAAAATCCAGTGATATTATAATAGTGTCTAAATCAAATAAATAACAATCGAGCGGAACGCTTGCATCTTATGCTCCATATATAATATAAAATTAAAAACCGCATGGCGCTTATTGGAGATTGGATTTCGACTATGACAAAGTATGGAACCAACTTCCGATAGTGTATCTCTAGAGGGGAATACACTGGGTTCAACAAGAGCATCTTGCAACCCGACCCACACATGACCGACCACTCATTTCGCTTGAGTGTATCGAATGTATATCACCAACGGTTGGGATCAGCAACCATTTCCTGGAAAGGGACAGCATTGATAGATTAAAGAAGTAAAAGGAATTTCTCTAGATAGGTGATTATACACCCTAATGGTAGCGACCCACATAGTCATGCTGCCTGCCCGATTTTTGTCATTTCCCAGTTGTTGAGGCCTGAGGCTACGATTAATTATCATTCATTGATAGCGCAATCACTTTGAATGCCACATTGTCAGATCCGTTAATCACTAATTGATTTGCACAAATACATTCTGGATATTATGCTAAGAGAATAAATCTTCCGCCACCATATATATTTATACAGACCAACATATATGATCATTGGAAATAACCTGTCTTACATTCGTCCCTATACGTTCGTTCTGGGATTGAACTAAACCGAAGGCACCATTTCTATTAATAGAAAAAGTCCTTGCCCTTTACTCCATCTTCGATTATCTTCATATAATCTGATTCACAATGCTACTGCCAATACGAAGTGGTTCTCGGATAACAATCCAACCGGTCTCTCCATATTGACAACGATATTGGCAAATACTTCAATAGTCGGTTATTTAACTATCGAAGAAAAAAAAACATTCATCCATAACATCAAACCATCACTGGGCCCGTTTATTAATATTACCTTAATTAAATCACCCTTTCCATTTCCTTAACAAAACAAATATTTTCAATTATCACCTTGGCCTTTTCGCTATTTGGAAAACATTTCCGTATATCGCCTTCTTTTATTTTCTATATTTAGAAAATATCTTCTATTTATAATCGGAAAATATTCCAATTACTTATCTCTTTCACGCCCGTTCATTTCTATACTCGGGAAATATTTATTTCCAAAATTCCACTTATTTGGGTTAAAACGGTTGTTGTGTAAAATATTGTTACAACAACCCAAAATACTGCATTTAACTAGCTCTTATTCAAACATTTCTCTTCGAGACTGGATCCTGCTATCTATCGGTTAAAAATGAAATCAATCAAGTTGGGGGTATAACTACCTCTCAGACCTTGACTGAAAACATCCTTAACTTCAAAACGGACCAAACCACTTACCTCGAATAATCAACATCATACAAACCAATTATTCATTTTCAAAATGTATATACGTTTCTCTTTCTAATTTTACCAGATTATAACATTCTATTTTAACTTCATTTCCTTATCGAATTCTATATATATCGATATATCGATTCATAATTATCAAATCTTCTTAGAATATTCTAACTCCTTAAATTTCCGGAAAAATTTCGCCATAACCTCCTTTGTAATGGTCGATAGTTCAAACCTCAAATCACCTCTCTAGGTCCTTTTCATTCAAAAAGAAAATCAAAAAGCCAAGTGGCTTGCCGATTCAACGCATAAAATCTCATATGGAATTTAAACGTGTACCTTTTTGTCGGGCACACAAATTATAACCTTCATTCTCTTTATTCCATACCTGTTAACAGATAGGCGTCCATTTCTAATTTATTTCAACTCAGTTAGGTCATTTTAACTCGATTCGTTAAACTATTCTTTAATCATCTCTTTTGCCCATTTCATCTTTTTCTATTTGAACATATCACTTCCGGATATGTTTTTAATTTACTTAAAACAAAATCTAATTCCATTTTCAACTCGAATACAGTTTTGAATATAAATTCTTAAACCTGATTTACTTATCCGGCGCCAAATTTCGATTTAAAGTTCCATTTACTAATTATTCTTCAAATTTGTCAATTA
Source organism: Allium sativum (assembly GCA_030737875.1). Taxonomy (NCBI): domain Eukaryota; kingdom Viridiplantae; phylum Streptophyta; class Magnoliopsida; order Asparagales; family Amaryllidaceae; genus Allium; species Allium sativum. Next base: position 231,327,624 of record CM060924.1, on the reverse strand, counting down.
TATTCAATAATTAAAAATCTGACTTTTGTTTCAAAAATCAGATTCATTTACACAACTTGAGTTCGTATTAATTTTACAACTCATGTCTGGATTTTTCTAATGGAAATTCGGATTTTTATTTACTTAAAATCCCTTTATTTAGTTAAATAAACCGTTATGGTTTTATAATGGTTCTGGCGCTGTTTTTCTGAAAATTTGATTTTGACATAACTCAAAATCTATAAGACGAAATTCAGTTTTTTCTCTTCCATTAGAAAACTATTATTCAAACGGTCTTGACAATTCTTGTTTCAAAGAATTCCGACTTAAATTGAGACCTGTATACTCAATTGAAGTTTGAAACGCCAATTTACGAACTACCGCACTGTGGCGAGTTCGTTTTAATTATATTAATATATATATATATATATATATATCAAATTAGTTTCCCAATTCAACATAATATTTTCGATTATCTATAATTGTCCATTTTTCCTTACTCGGTAATATATTTATTTATACTTCAATTTTCTATATTTAATTCCAATTCCTTTTATAAATAAATAATTTATAAAATTCGATATAATCGAATTTCAATTATAACCTATTGAATTCTTCTCAATTCAACTTATATTCCGAATTCCGAAATATAATCAATCGTTTTGTTTCAAAACACTTCCCAACTTACTTTTAAATTCCTATTTGAATTTAAATGGTTTAAATTATCCAAATGATAATTTATTTTACCAAATTTATAACACTATTTATAAATTCAACTTCCTTTTTCATATATTTAGACAAGTTCCCTTTCAAATTTCTATTTGAAACTCCATCCCTTTGATATTCTGAATTGCGGAATAAAATCAGTTATTCCCTTTCGAATGATTTCAAATTCTATTTTTAAATTCATATTTAAATTTAAATATTCAAATTATCTTTTGATAATTTATTCATTATATTTACAAACACCATTTTATATATTTCCTTATTTTATATTTAAATAAGTCTATTTCGAAATCTATTTAAAACCAAAATCTTATTTTGGAAATTTCTATTTATAATAACTTATATATATAACACCCAATTTATTTTCATATTCAATTTAACTTCTATTTAAATAAATTCGAATTAATCGAATTCAAATCATAAATCCTTATGGATTTATTTTAGTTCAATTTATATTCTGAACATCAGAATAAATTCCATTGTTTATTTCTTTAAAATGATTTCCCTATTTCTATTTTCAAATTCACATTTGAATTTAAATATTCAAATTATCCAATGATAATTTTTCAACTTTATTTATAAACACCGTTTATAAATTCACTTCAGTTTCTTGTATTATTTTATTTATAAACATCTATTATAAATTCAATACTTGTTTTATTTATTTTCAAATCAAGTAAATATCTTTAGCCCATTCTAAATTCAAATTCTATTTTTAAAAATAGAATTCCTCTTTTAAATCTCAAAATATCCTTTCCACGATATTTTTATATATCAATATTTTAGGCCCAGCGATATTTCAAACACCCAAAACAACTAATTATAAATGACAGGTTTTCTAACACATCATATATGATAATACATATGAAAAACAAGTAAATAATAATATTTTTGAGGAATCCAGTTGGATCCCTCCAACCTATTTTCATACATCCACAGATGTTAGCCAACATAAATAATACCCGTCCTGCTTCAAGATAGGATATCGCGGTATAGAAGGTCATCCACTATCATAGCGTGGGGCGTATAGGGTCATCCGCTAATGATACTGCGGGCATCCGCTAATGGTACTGCGGGAATCCAACCAATCACCAATATATTTATAATAGCCACAAACACTAATCCTAAATAACTAATATATATTTAATATAGCCATAATAAAATTCCAATGTAAGCAAACAACCAACGACCAATTATTTTTAACTAACAAAAATAATTATAAATAAAATATGAGTGAGATTTACTCACCGTGATTTTTATTGATGGAATAAATTAGAGATGTTTGATCTAAATTCCATCTGTCTCCAGGAAATCCAAATCCATTTCCCATTGTAGGCCCAACTCGATTTGCGCAAGCATTTTAGACCTTGTATAAATTAAGCACAATATTTATAAGGAACCGATTAACTAAATTAGTAACCAAAACTTAATTAACTACATTAAATTGGATTTTATCTCATTCCCTAATCTCCTTAAATGACGATTTAATATTGTATTCATAAGTGAACGTGATTATATATAAAATCCGTTAAATAAATCTAACTAATTTATTTATAAAAAAAAGATATATCAAATTTTATTTAATGATTAAACTATTTCAATTTAAACTAAATATTAAAAACAACAATCTAATTTATGATTCATATAATGATTTACTAAATTATATTCCTTTCCGGTTTCCAAATTCTAGATAATAGTTAATACCATTTTCTTTTCTCATAACAGTATACTAATTTAGTTTTAACTAGTATATAAATATATACATAAACTTTTTTTTATTTAATTATTACTAATCACTTTAATTAAATAAATTTACTTACCTTAATCTCCTATAGTTACAAATCCGAACCTTTCTTCTCTGTAGCATTCCTCAACATTGTCGATCCATCCAAGCTAAGCACTATCTTCCCAAATGAAAATAAGTCAAATTTCACCCCTTCCATCATATTGCCATCCCATGTTTATGGTCACCAAATCATTGCTAAAACTCCAGTATTCCAATAGCAGATCGCAATCCTTCAATACAATAATCGCCTCCTGTATTACAAGAATTTGCAGCTTCTATCACCCTTATTCGCAACTCAACCTTGTCTATACTGAGACTCACAGCCGCATCCTCCAAATCTGAACCGCATCATCTGACAATCCTTCCTAAGATCTCTTTCCATCCCATGAATTCGATCCAAGCATCTATTTCCTAAATCGGATACTAAAAGCCCAAAAATCCCTTGTAAAAGGTTACGGCCCTGGACCCTTGAAGTCGCGGCTATCCTATCAGAAAGTCGAGCTCCTCCTTAGTGCGTGAGTACTAGAACCATGCTCCAGTATGAGATGTTAATTCAATTTCGAATTCGCAATTATTATTTTCCTGAAAATGGATTCGATATTCATAACTCGCATGAGTTTGTTCGGCTGAGGAAAGTAGCCGTTTTGTTTGGAATGGATAATGAGGAAAGCAACTCTATTTGGTCCTGGTTTATTCGATTAATCTGAAATGAGGCTTGAAATCGATTTCAGAGGCATTCGAGCTTAAAAGGGGAAGAATTGCTTGGATTATTAACATTGGATTTGGTTCAAATTGATTTCTGAGAAGAGGAGCTTGCATCCCCGTTTGATTTTGCAAATGAACGAGAGGAGAGGAAAGAACTGATTTGCCTCTTTGATTTTATTTTGAAGTGTTGATTTTAATTTGGAATTTTTGTTTCAGAAGAGAAGAACAGAAAAAGTTCGCGTTATAAATAGAGACGAAGACTTCTGTATTAAGGAATAGGTGTTATAGGTAGGGTACAAAGAATTAAATACGATTTGAAATAAAGGGTTTTTTTTATTATTTTTAAATAGATATAGATTTGATTTCGATCCTATCCACTAAAAATATATGGGGTTCATTACTTTAATTCACTAACTGCTATTTTAACGTACTGACCGACATTTCAACGTATTTACATTATTCTGGACTCAAAAGAATATGCTATAAAATTTTATTCGAACGTATATAAAAAATAACCATATTAAATTGATATAAGATAATTTAAATTCAAAACAATTAAATTCTTCGATAGTATATTATTATTATCGTCGTCTATATTCAATTAGAATATATATTGATCATCTGTATTGTTTTGACTCCGTTTCAATTTCGGATTGAGTTATTTTTCGTATTACTATAATTATTTCAGATTCAATAATTATATATATATATATATTCAAAATAAACCATTTATCGATTATAAATCAATAACTCAATATAAAAATCGATTCATATTATCAATTCAATATTTAAAACCATATTAGATATTTAAAATAATTTGTTTGAAAAATCTGGGTCGTTACACAAAAGAATTTTATACTAGAACTGCTTGCCAAGACAGGAATGGAAAAACCAAAATCTCAACTCCCTCCTATGATAAGCAACCAATCACTTTCTAAACACAAAGGGGAAGCCATAATTAAAACAAATTATATAGAAGTGTAGTTCTTGCTTTACAGTACGCATCTATAACTAGACCTGATACGACGTTCAGTGCTAACAAGGTGTGTTAATTTATGCACGATCCTCTTGACACACACTGGAAAGCAGTCAAAAGAATCCTTGGATACTTATGTGGAATACTGGACCATGGACTATTAATTAAAGCCAGCAAAACTTTCCACCATTCAACTCAGATTCCTTTGTTTCATTGATCTGCGGTTCTTCGAGACATTGCTTTGAGGTCATTTAACCTAGAGATGCTATATTATGTAACAACCCGAATTCCTACAGACCGAATTTTTTTCAAAATTCTAATCTATCGAAACTCATGTTGGTTTGCTCTGGTATTCTGCAGAAAAGACAGAAACATAAAATGGGTCAAACCTCAAAAAATATCTCACAGTAGAATGGATAAAATATAATATACTCAAAGTATAGCCTTACCGTATTAATAATACTGCCTAACGATTATCCAAAGCATCATGTCTCTGCCACAAATCTAACTTATGAGTATGTTATGAGTAGGGGTCAGAAGACAAGTTCTGGTTAATGGATTTACATTGTAAACTTTGAATAATGATACATATATTATCCAATCACATTTTCTTATTTATTAGGTTTCTTAGGTTAGCAACACTCAAGGCTTACACACACGTCGTACCCATTTACTTCCCAGTGGATTAACCTAATACAGTGTATATGTAGCTACCCCTCAATATTGAGGTACACCGCATGGTACCCCACTCGCACGTCTCCACCGTAATGCCATAAAAATGAACGCAATCCCTCATCCTACGCCAGAGTGACGTATGGATATCTATATAACAACGTTACGTTCCGCATATATCTATCATTACCACACTATGTAAGCATACAGACTGCCACTATCGATCAAATCAGATTTCATACCAGAGCAATGCTCTCAAATCTACAATACACCACCCAGAGCCGATATGCATGTATATAGACTGTCCCACATACATATCGTCAATTGTATTCGATGCCTTAACCGTACATAATGTGAACTGAATTCTGTGGCAGGGCTACACAAGAAATACGTAACTCGGTCGGGAGTTTTTCCATATCTGTACAGGCCTGCCTTTAAGAGCCTCAAAATACAGATATTCCTAGGTATGTTTACATTGTGGCTATGGCCCCACCTCGGCCCCTCACTCAACTTGTAAAGACTACAAGAGCTAAGCGACTTGCTCTTAACAAACAATCTAAACACCTAGTTGGCGTCTCCTCTCAACCACCATACCTCGATAGTGAAAGGCGAATGGTCTATTGGGTTTAGCTCTAGTCTTTTCGCATCCCACCGGTTGCCGATGACGGGTACCCGACGATCTACTATCCTTGTTGGTCCTAACCTCTGCCTCCCGTTAAGGCGGTCGCCGAATCACCCTAGTGTCACCTCATCACAGCATTCTGACTGCAAATCAACTTTTGCAATCAAGGCCCACCCACCTAGTAGTTACGCGCACATGCAACCTCGGTGAGCGCAGCCTAAACATCTGGCACCACACCGAGGACTACCAGGAGCACCTTAGTATCCCAGAAAGTCGCGTGGATCCCCTTCCAGTCCTTCGGAGCCGACAGAATAATCAGATGAACGTGCACTCCCCTCGTTCCTCATGACACAACGATGATCTACCTGGTTGGGTTATTCACCCTCAAATGTACGGACTGGTCCAAGCGCCTCATTTAATGTGTCATTAGACCCTATGTCTAAACATTCTTTTACGCACTTGCTTTACCTCACCAGATTTCCATTTAACTTGGTTATCCCCGTTTACATTGACTTCTTATTCAAGTTACCAAGTTTCTCTTGCTTATTAATTTCAGTCATATAACTTAACCCTTTTAAGTTTATTAATAAGTCCACAGCATGTTATTCTCTAGATTGTGATCCAAGGTCTGTAATCCACAATCCCTTTATATTCTTGTTTGATTTCATCATTATAATAACATGTTCTACTTAATATGTAATTAAGAATATCTCAATTCACATGTTTTTTTTGACATGTCAGTCATAATTTACGATTAAATATAACTTATTTCATTTCATAAGTTTTCCTCATTCTTTCTCATTTAATCATAATTTCATTTTTCACCATCACTACAACTTATTGTTGTTTACTTATTAATTTAGTTCTCATAACTAAGGTCCACTAATAAGTTTCTCTTCCCATAAATAATTTATGTTGTCCTCATCCATAGATTTCAGATTCTTGTTCTTGTAAATAACTTAATTTACAATTAACTACAACTTATCCCCTTATATAAGTTATTCTATTCCCTTTATCGTTTATTATAACCTAAGTTATAATTTCCACTTGTCCCTAGGGCAATCCTAAACATGTTATTCTTATCAGCAGATTTCATACTTCCAAGTTTATAGATAACTTATTTTATAATTAAGTACAACTTCTTACATTTCATAAACTTTCTTACTTTTCTCTACTTACTACAAACAACTGGTTTTAGTTTTCCCCATTTACTGATTACTTAATTTAAATTAAGTGTCACTTATCTCATTTCACTAGTTATCTCATGTCCTTGCTAGTTTTTTATAACCTAAGTTATAATCCTCACTTGTCCCTAGGACAAGTCTACCTATTATACAATATTCTTATTAATGTAATTTATTTATAATAGGTTATTGTCATTCCCCGTTCATTCCATTCCTTTTTACTGTTGCAACTATCTTTCAATTCCATTTATTTCCATTAATTACAATTAATGTTGTTTATCAGTCTTGCTACATACATACATATATATATGTACATATATATATATATATATATGTTTATATTTTTGTACTAGACCTCTCACATTAAGCCTACACTTGTGGATGTTGGATTTTCCGGGCGGTTCCGGGCAGACTTCTTCCACAAGTTGACTTAACCTCTTGTCTTAGCACGATTACATGTTTTATTTTTGCACTTAGACCCCTCACATTATATTTCCAACTTGTGGATGTTGGATGTGCCATGCGATTCTGGGCAGACTTCTACCACAAGTGTAATCTAACCTCGTATCTAAGTGCGGTACAATTTCCTATTTACTGTAAATTTTAGGCATGTTATCCTTTTTACATGTTGCTGTAATCTGATTTACATGTCATCCAATTATGCCTATATTATGTTGCATGTCCTTTTTAACATGTATTTAATTCTATCCTGACATGTAATCATTTAATCGGGTAATTGTTCAAATCTAACAAGTTAACATGTCATTTTCTCAATTCTACATCTAATTATTCAAATACATAATATGCCACAAGTGAATCATGTAATTATAACAACAGTAGTCGCTACTCATATTCTAACAAGTTTGTTTTTCAACATGTAAACATTCAACAATTTAACCGATTCAACATACGAATTTTCCAACATATTCATATTAATATCTTAACTTGTTATAACAATATCTTAACACTTTTAATTATTCTAGCAAATTAACATTTCATGATAACGGGGAATGCTAAACGATAATATGTCATTATCTAAATTGATATAACTTAAATCCACTCACCTCATATGCTTTTCAAGTCCTGGATCTGGTCCAGATCTAGCATTCCATGGTTTTTCCCTTAATTGTATTCAGAACCTAACAACCATGGATCTACAATTTTTACTAAAAAAAGGAAAGAAAGAAAAGAGAATTGAAATAGGCCAGATCTAGAAAATTACCTTACTTCGATTAGAGATCTGAACACCTTCTAAGTGATTTTCATCCTTTTCCTCCAGATCAAGATTCAGAATTTTCCTAAACTAATAATCTAAATTTTCTGAAGAGATTTGAGGAGGAAGAGGAATGGCAGATCTTTTGGGTTGCCTTAGAAATACGACACTTATGGTAGACTCTACAGGCTTATTTATAGGTGTTCAGCAACGTACTTGGTCAAGAAACGAGTCCACGTTCACAAAAATTAATTCTTCCCAGTTCTGAATAGGGGTCGACCCCCCTCTTATGGTGTCGACCCTGGGGTCGACCCCCAATCACCCTGGGTCGACCCAACGGGTCTTGGGTCGACCCCCATAATGGGGTTGTTTTGCTCCCAGGTCTGATCGCAGTTTTGATTTTTTTTTAAATATTTTATGTATTTGTGTATATATATAATTCTCTTGCGCGTATACATACTTCTAGGCTTAATAACTTCTTCATACGACGTCCGTTTTACACAAACCAAGTGTCTATCTTGACCAGAATTCTTAGACAAACACAATGGCGTAGTCCGTTTTACTTAATTCTTATTATTTAGTTAAGTTAATTATATTTTATTATCTTAAAAATGTAGGGTGTTACATTCTCCCATCCTTAGGAAATTTCATCCCCGAAATTTGATAAGGGTAATATCAAATAACCACTCGCATAATATCCATCCATCATGTGTGCATCCAATTTTTGCAACCATTGTGCACTTCTGCAAAGTGAAATACAACATAATTATGCATGTATGCCTAAGCAGTACCTCCTATGTGTATACAAATTTATCAAAAATCCTTTTAAAGTATGATGCTCACATCCTAAATGTACTGGCAGTTCTACGTGAATGCAATATTTTGAAAATCAAAATGCTTATTCATCCAAATTTTCCTACACTCTTACTGAGTAAGAGCGTAGTTCGTCCAATTGTTGCATCCCTAATCCTACCAACCAACATTATTTTTTGAATTTCAGAAAAATCTAATTTTCTAAATTTGATTTCTTATGTTACAAAAAGATGGAAAATGGAAAACTTCACATCTTCCGTTTTTTTTATGTACCCTTTTCCAACCGTACTTGGATTTTACGTAACTATTTATAAAGATTCCCTGTTTTCCTATCCAATCACATCCCACCTAAGAAAATTTTCTTTTGTTACTAATTTTCTTTATCATCTTATCTTGGAAATTTTTATCTTTGTCCATCTTTTCTCATAATTTATCATGTTTGTTGCTTTACTGAATTTGATATTTCTTTTTTAGTTGTACCATTTCTCTTTTCTTATCTTATTTAATTATCAAATCTAGGTATAGTTTTCAAATAAACCTTCTTGTCTTTCAACTAAATAGTAAAACAGACACTCTACACAGCTACTACTAAGGGTCAAGAATCTCGGGACTATGTCCTCCTCAGACAAAAGTCCAAACCATGAGATCCACTACAGGTTTAGGTGTTATCCTAACTACCCAACAAGAACAAAATAACGGAACGATCCCAACAGAAATGTAGTAAAGGGTTTTACCCCTAACTTGAAAATTAGCAATCGGATTTAAACACTTACTTGCCCTTTACTATCTGGTAGTCACTACTAACACTAGTTATGTACCAATAGTCATTTCATGCAACACCCTAGGCTTTTCAATGCTTACGCATTCTACAGGAATTTACCGTTTTTCCCAAAATTCTCTCTATTTACTTCATAGCCTCAAAACTTTTCCTGTCTCCCCTAGGTGCTAACCCTTTCCTACTCCATGCTTTTAAAACACGGTTTGGCCTTTTCATTTAAATTTTCTTTTCTCCTAAAAAATTAGAAGTGTCAAAATTTTATTTTCCTCATGAAAACTTACTTTTGCCAAACCATAAAAACACATTATCTTAAAAAATGCAAATCATCATTTTTTTCTAAATCACTAAACTGGAGTAGATACAGACAACTATTTCTCAATCGGGTTTACAACTCGTTCTTGTCCATAAGGTCGGTTCAGTTTCTTACTACAAGGTGCAAACATCTACTCTATTCTTAATTTCTACAACTTATCTTGTCCACCCAACAAAATTTTCTCTTGTTAAAACAATTTATCAAAAATGATTGTCAAAAGAATAGAGACTTCAAAACTTTCTTTACTGGAAATTCCAGTTTTCAACAAAATGCAACTTTTTCCAAGTTTTGCTTTTAAATCCTTTCATGTAATATAACAAGAAAACTATCGAGCTATACATGATCTATAATATGCACTTTTACTAAGAGAATTTTACTTCAGACAAAATTTTCATGAGAAACCATTGCTTCCAAAATATACCCTATTTTATTTTAAAACCCAATATGTACTTCTTAACATATTTTAAAACTATGACTTTTAAGATTAAAACTTTAAAGCACCATAAACCCTTTTCCCAAAACTTTTACAATTTCAAGTTCTTAAAAGTTAACAATTGGGTTAGACTCAATGCGAGTATCCAATTTTCTAGGCTTTCATAGACACTTCCCAAGGTTAATTCTCTCAACTGTATATATTCCTAATCCACTTTTCTCTTTTTAACATTTTCCAATTTATAATGTTTTACTGCCAAACCCAGTAACCCAAAATACTAATCATATGGTATTCACCTTCCTTACAAAGTACGTTGTACACTTTCCACCCATATTACTTAAGGGTCTCAGAATTTCATATTCATTCCTTTAGTGTACAAAACAAACATCCCATTTCTTACCATATTATACTATTTCTATTTATTGGGTTCCTCTATGGATCTAGGTATATATGTAATACATTTATATTTCAGAAATACAAATACGTTCACTCGCTACTATACAGGAATCCTAAACTTAAGCTCTGATACCAAATGTAACAACCTGAATTCCGACAGGCCGAATTTTTTTTCAAAATTCTAATCTATCGAAACTCATGTTGGTTTGCTCTGGTATCCTATAGAAAAGACAGAGACATAAAATAGGTCAATGCTCAGAAAATATCTCACAGCGGAATCGATAGAATATAATATAATCAAAGTATAACCTTACCATATTAATAGAGCATTGTTATTGACACTCCAAGTATTGTTAAGGGGAGGCCATTTTTTTCTTCAAAAATTGTTAAGGGGAGTATCAGTGAGGAAAGTAGTCCCTTAACAAATAAATGTAATTTTACCTTATTACCCATTTAGCCCCATAACAAATAATGGTCGTTTTACCTTAAAAAATATTGCAAGGACCGTAATAATTTTTTCCGATTTGCATATATCGATTTTTTTAACCCTAAGGATAAGCTTTTTTAGAGAAATAAGATCGAACTTTTTTTTTGGGTTAACATAGATATAACGAATTTTATTATTATGGAAGCAATCCGAAATGATTATTAATTTTCGACATAACACTGTCGAATTCATTTATAATTGATTGCGTGCTGCATTCGGTGCAATGATGACGAACTACTTATTTTAATTTAGTTTCCTTTACCAAATAAGTTTTTTTAATCTAATTTAAATGGGAAATCCAGGAATATTGAGTAGTGTGAAATAATATGTTTGTGTAGCCCCTTAACCATTTTTCGAAGAGTGGAGTGTTTTTAAAAAATGATCCCCCTTAACAGTTGTTGGAGTGTCAATAACAACGCCCTATTAATAATACTACCTAACCAATATACAAAGCTATCGTGTCTCTACCACAAATCTAACCTGGGAGTATGTTATGAGGAGGGGGTCAGGACACAAGTTCTGGTGACTGGATTTACATTATACACTTTGGATAATCCTACATGTACCGTTCAATCACATTTTATTATTTATTAGGTTACTTGGGTTAACAACACTCAAGGCTTACACACACGTCGCACCCATTTACTTCCCATTGGATTAACATAATACAATATACATGTAGCTACCCCTTAATATTGAGGTACACCCTATGGTACCCTACACACACGGTCTCCACCGTAATGCCACAAAAATGAACGCAGTCCCTCATCCTACACCAGAATGACATATGGATATCTACATAACAATGTTACATTCCGCATATATCTATCATTACTATGCTACATAAGCGTACGGACTGCTACCGTCGATCGAATCATATTTCATACCAGAGTAATGCCTCAGTCTACGATACACCACCCAAAGCTAACATGCATGTATCTAGACTATCCCACATACATATTGTCAATTGTATTCGATGCCTTAACCGCACATAATGTGCACCGAATTCCGTGGCAGGGCTATACAAGAAACAAGGAACTCGGTCGGGAGCTTTTCCATATCTGTATAGGCCAGCCTTTAAGAGCCTCAAAATACTGATATTCCTTGGGTTTGTTTTCATGGTGGCTATGGCCCCACCTCGGCCCCTCCCTCAACTAGTAAAGACTACAAGAGCTAAGCGACTCGCCCCTAACAAACAATCTAAACATCCAGTTCGTGTATCCCCTTAACCATCGTACCTCGATAGTGAAAGGTGAATGGTCTGTTGGGTTCATCTCTAGTCTTTTCGCATCCCACTGGCTGCCAATAACGGGTACATGACGATCTACTATCCTTGTTGGTCCTGACCTCTGCCTCCCCGTTGAGGCAATCGCCAAATCAATCTAGTGTCATCTCGTTACAACATTCTAACTGCAAATCTACTTTTGTAGTCAAGGCCTACCCACCTAGTAGTTACGCGCATACCCAACCTCTTTGAGCACAGCCTAAACATCCGCCACCACACAGAGGACTACCAGGAGCACCTTACGTATCTCAGGAAGCTGCGTGCTTCCCCTTCCATTCCTTCGGAGCCGATAAAATAATCAGATGAACGTGCGCTTTCCTCATGCCTCATGAAACCACAATGATCTACCCCATTGGGTTATTCACCCTCAAACATAGGGACTGGTCCAAGCGCCTCATTTTAATGTGTCATTAGACCCTATGTCTAAACATTCTTTTACGCGCTTGCTTTTGCTCACCAGGTTTCTATTTAACTTGGTTATCCCCGTTCACATTGACTTCTTATTCAAGTTACCAAGTTTCACTTGCTTATCAATTTCAATCATATAACTTAACCCTTTTAAGTTTATTAATAAGCCCCACAACATGTTATTCACTAGATTACGATCCAAGGTCTGTAATCCACAATCCCTTTATATTCTTGTTTGATTTCATTGTTACAATAACATGTTCTACTTAATATGTAATTAAGTATATATATCTCAATTCACATGTTTTCTTCTTAACATGTCAGACATTATTTATGATTAAATATAACTTATTTCATTTCACAAGTTTTCCTCATTTCTCTCATTTAATAATAATTTTATGTTACACCATCACTACAACTTATCGTTGTTTACTTATTAACTTAGTTCTCTTAACTAAGGTCCACTAATAAGTTTCTCTTTCCATAAATGTAACTTATGTTGTCCTCATCCGTAGATTTCAGATTCTTGTTCTTGTAAATAACATAATTTACAATTAAGTACAACTTTTCCACTTACATAAGTTATTTTATTCCCTTTATCGTTTATTATAACCTAAGTTATAATTTCCACTTGTCCCTAGGACAAGCCTAAACATGTTATTCTTATCAGCATATTTCATACTTCCAAGTTTATAGATTATTTAATTTATAATTAAGTACGACTTCTTACATTTCTTAAACTTTCCCTCTTTTCTCTACTTATTACAAACAACTGGTTTTAGTTTTCCCCATTTACTGATTACTTAATTTGAAATTAAGTGTCACTTATCTCATTTCACCAGTTTTCTCATGTCCTTACTATTTTATTATAACCTAAGTTATAATCTTCACTTGTCCCTAGGACAAGTCTACCTATTATACAACATTCATATTAATGTAATTTATTTATAATAAGTTATTATCATTCCCCATTCATTCCATTCCTTTGTACTGTTGTAACTTTCTTTCATCCATTTATTTCCATTAATTACAATTAATGTTGTTTATCAGTCCTGCTATTTACATATATTTATGTGTACATATGTATATATTTATGCACTAGACCTCTCACATTAAGCCCACACTTGTGGATGTGGGATTTGTCGGGCGGTTATTGGCAGACTTCTTCCATGAGTTGACTTAACCTCGTATCTTAGCACCATTACATGTTTTATCTATGCACTTAGACCCCTCACATTAGATTTGCCACTTGTGGATGTTGGATGCGCCGGGCGGTTCTGGGCAGACTTCTACCACAAGTGTAATCCAACCTCGTGTATAAGTGCGGTCATAATTTCCTATTTACTTTAAATTTTAGGCATATTATCCTTTTCGCATGTTACTGTAATCTAATTTACATGTCATCTAATTATGCCTATATTATGTCGCATGTCCTTTTTAACACGTAATTAATTCTATCCTGACATGTAATCATTTAATCGGGTAATTGTTCAAATCTAACAAGTTAACATGTCATTTTCTCAATTCTACATCTAATTATTCAAATACATAATATGCCACAAGTGAATCATGTAATTATAACAACACTAACAAGTTTGTTTTTCAACATGTAAACATTCAACACTTTAACCGATTCAACATATGAATTTTCCAACATATTCATATTGATATCTCAACTTGTTATAACAACATCTTAACACTTTTAATTATTCTGCAAAATTCACATTTCATGATAACGGGGAATGCTAAATGATAATATATCATTATGTAAAATGATATAACTTAAATCCACTCACCTCATATGCTTTCCAAATCCTGGATCTGGTCCAGATCTAGCATTCCATGGTTTTTCTCTTAATTGGATTCAGAACCTAACAACCATGGATCTACAATTTTTACTAAAAGAAAAAGGAAAAAAGAAGAAGAAGAGAGAATTGAAATAGACTAGATCTAGAAAATTACCTCACTTCAAAAAGAGATCTAAAAACCTTCTAATTGATTTTCATCCTTTTCTAGATTCAGTATTTTCCTAAACTAATAATCTAAATTTTCTGAAGAGATTTGAGGAGGAAGAGGAAAGGCAGAGCTTCTGCGTTGTCTTAGAAATATGAGACTTTGGGTTGGCTCTACAGGCTTATTTATAGGTGTTCAGCAATGTATTTGGTCAAGAAACGAGTCCACGTTCACAAAAATTAATTCTTCCCAGATCTAAATAGGGGTCGACCCCCCTCTTATGGTGTCGACCGCGGGGTTGATCCATAGGTCGACCCAACAGGTCTCGGGTCGACCCCCAAAATGGGGCGGTTTGGCTCCCGGGTCTTCCGGTCGCTATTTTGATTTTTTATATATTTTTATTTATTTGCATATATATAATTCTGTTGAGCATATACAAACTTCTAGGCTAAATAACTTCTTCATATGTTGTCCATTTTACGCAAATCAGGTGTCTATCTTGACCGAAATTCCGAGACGGACGCAATGGCGCATTCCGTTTTACTTAATTCTCATTATTTAATTAAGTTGCATATATTTATTATCTTAAAAATGCAGGGTGTTACATGTTATGTTTGAACCGTGATTTATACTTCTGTTCGACCTGATCTCTAGCCTTGAATAGGAATAAATCTTATCCTCTTAACACACGTAATCACGACTATTCGAACTTTTGCTGGCCTAGTCACAAAGTAGGCCAACTTCCCCCCCCAAAGTACGTCTTATCGGAGATGAGGCATGCTTTGAACTGTCAATATATTTGTTCTTAAATAAGCAATAATCAACCATCGTGTTTTCTATAGAGTCGTGTCTCTTGATTCTTGTGCATCATATATGATAGGAGATCATATCCTTGTTTGTCTTTGATGAATCTAACAAATCAGGACTTTTCAACTAGAGCGTAGGAAGATTTACAAGTAACTCCATTAAATTTTGTTGAAGTAAAAGTCAAAGTCATTTTCTTAAATCATATCACATTGTTAACTCTTGTCCATATGCACAAACAAGTCCAAACAATTTCTTCTGTTCCTCAAAATTTAATCAACACATTTGAACATCGTGCTTTATCGTGAGTCTTGAAGTAGTAATTGTGATTTCTTCTCATCTTTTTTACTTTCTCAAGCTTTGATTTTTCCTATTTTACAGTCCGTCTTGGGTTGAAAAAGTTTGAAACCTCATCGAGTCAAAAACACTCGATCAATCATCTTTTTCGAACCGAACAACTTCAGATCCCCATCTTCACCTCCGAAAGAATAGGTAAACAAGTCACTTCAGGGGGGATACAGATGTTTTCTTCTATATCATATAAGTCGATCCACTATTCTTCAATCTTCATTTTATCTCTTGATTTGTTATTAGATCAAATTAAGTTCACAAACCCTAGCTCTACGCCCTCTTTGAAATCCGATCAATTCTCAAAATCAAATACATAGGTAGTTGTTAAATCATTGAACTCCTGTTTAAATTCAGACATTTGAGTGAACTCAATTCATAAATCCATATGATTCCTCCATTTACCATCGAGTCATCGATACTCAGGGGTCTAATGCCATCACTGTCACCAGCAAAATCGTTGCTGGTGATGATGTATGTGCTTCTGGTCCTTTAGCGATGTCGGAGGCGATGGTGAATGCTCCCATTCTTCAATCTGATGTGATGGACGAGGTTAAAGACAACGAGTTTTGAAGCTTTGGTGAATCGGTGGTGTAAAGGGAACATGGAGGAGTTTGAAATTATGAAGGACGAAGAGAAGAAGAGTAACACAAGTCGAATAACATAGGTTGTTGGAGTGTAGGGATTGAAGATTTGCGGTTTTCATAAATAGCCTGGGGTCGGGTCGAGTTGTTGACTCGGCGCTAATTCGACCCGGAAACTCGACCCTAAGACTTCGACGCCATCCTTATGCAACCGACATAACTCTTGTATGCTTATCAACATGTCCAGTTTGTCAAACAAGATAATTGTAACAGTTGTAGCCGTCACACATACATGGGTGTAACTTGACTGAAACTTACATACCACAGACTCTCGGGAACTGTTAGGATAGAGCCCTTTAAGATTGGATTTTCAAAATAGTATGGCATACTTAATTGGCAATTCCGGATTTAAACATACAACTTCTTCAACATTGTGACGCACATTGAATAACTGCATACCTTTACTGCTTGTTCTACGTTTTATTACATCTGCACTACACACACTAGCACACACACATAGGGTCGTACATGTTACTTTACTCAAATCTTAGATGTTTCTTGGATAACACAACAATCATGTCTAAGAGATATCCGACAAGATATTCAGAATCTAAGAAAGGCAAGGCTCTAGAGTCGTCAACTAATCCTGATGTTCTTCCATCGGAATCTAACTCAAATAGCATAGATCAAGAATTCGAAGTTGATCTCCACGAGGATGTTGGATCGTCTGAGGGAGAGACTTCCGTGGATGAAGAAGATAGAGGAATCGGAGATAATCGAGCTCTAGATGAACTCAATGATGTGATTACTCTGCATGAACCTAAGGATCCTTGGGTTTCTACAACTGACAAACCTCGACTTAGACAATTGTGCTTAAGGCATGGGATATCTTGGGAAGGGGTCAAATTTGTCGGGGGAATCTTGGACATGCCTCACAACCCTCCAGATGGGTATATGGCAATTAGAAGGGTAATGTGCTCAGTCGGAGCCATTCCTCCATTCCCTGCTTTCGTTGTCGATTTTCTAAGACGATTAAGGATAGCTCCAATGCAACTCCAGCCAACAGCCTACTCCTATATGTATACAATATAATAGAATATATGGAGGTTTTAGGTGTGGAGCCCACCTTAAAGAACATAAACTATTTTACCACTTCAGATATCACCAACATGGGACCTCCTTCCTTTATATATATTGAATCCGTTCTTAAGAGAAAGATCACCGGTGTTGGATTCAATAATGTGGGCGACATAAGGCCGGAATGGTTCTATATTCGACACCACTCGAGTGTGCTAGGAGATGGCTTCAATCTAGTGAGTTTAGAACCCTGGCTTTCCCTCTTCAAATACACTTACAGATTCACTAACCTTTATTTCTTATTTCTAGCCCCAAATCCAGAGAACACGCAAGGTCAAGTATATCAAGATTGCCTGACTACTTCATTTAATGCCAACCCAGATTTCTTAAGCGTCAGAAAATGCTTAGTGGACTAGTTCCTTCATGGGCATCATCTTTTTGACATATGGAAAAGCATAGGTAGTGGAGGTCGTGCTTATATTTACGTGCTCCCAGTCAAGGTTCCTCCTACACCTATGGGGACCGGAAGCGTGCCTCCAATCAGGGGGTAGACAGCAACGGCGTAGGAAGTTGGAGAGGGCTCACAGAGAAAAGACCCTATGGGTTCAAGTCAAGAACCCCAACAAAAAGAAAAAGAGAAAACCCTGAAATGGAGCTTATTGATATTCCAAAGAACCCTTTTCTGATAAACGTTCATACTGAGGAACTTTTGCAAAGTACACCTGAGGAGGATCCTCGGGGTAACTCTGCGAAATATGTGTCTGTTTCCGAGAGGTAGCCTTCACCCAAGACTCCATCACCTACCAAGTCACCAACTCATTATTCTCACCAAAAAGACTCTATACTTAAAGGCTTGGGTGACCTTGTTTTACCTGATCAGATTTACTCTTCCCAAGATATCAACTCTGGTTCCTTCTTTCCTCCTTCTAAGGAGGAGGTTACATCTACTAATGTGGGGAAGGCAAATCCTACAAGTCAAAATCTGGGATCTGGTCCATCGAGGGGGTCACTTAAAACACACACCACATTGGCACTGTACACCACAGCACCTATGTAATATATTTCTTTTTAATTTTAACACTAGCTTGTGTTAATTTGTAGATACAATGTCATACCGACACTATGACCCCAAAAAACTTCACTATAGTCTTCCTAAATCTCAATCCGAAGTTGAACATGATTACAAAGGAGACCACGGGAGGGATGACAAGAGAAGCTATCACTCGAGATATCACCAATCCTCCCAATCCTGCTCCCCGACTCGCTCAAATTTCGATAAGCATAAGAGTCATCAAATTCATCGTGAAAGGGGCAAACAAGTTCCCAAAGCTCTGCCTCTTCCAAAGGAGTCTTATTCTCAAGATAAACCTCCCAAGAAGTATACCAACCCTAAAAAAAAGCCCGAAGACAAGTGAAAGGATAAGGGTAGCGCGGACATTGTTTCAACCTAGCGCAAATCCATTGATATTTGCATGTCACAACCTATGGTGCTTAACCATTCTACTAAGCAAAGAATAAATGTCTTGAAAGAGAAATTCCCTGACTATCACTTCAGGAATATGCATTTTGTGCTAAACCTTGAACCAATCCCTGCCAACTGTTCGGATCCCGTCAATGCTCAAATAGATTTCAAATAGACTTCGTGGATCGACAATACCGAGAGATGTACAAGTATGCCCGTATGTTATCCAAAATCATCAGGGAACTCCGGCTAGATCTAAATAATCAGGAGCGACAACGCTTTCACAACGGGATCGATACCAATAGCAAAGAACACACAACACTTAAGAACCAAGTTAAAGGTGTCACGACCGAGAATGCTGAACTGA
Organism: Allium sativum; assembly: GCA_030737875.1. Lineage (NCBI taxonomy): Eukaryota > Viridiplantae > Streptophyta > Magnoliopsida > Asparagales > Amaryllidaceae > Allium > Allium sativum. Next base: position 231,308,253 of record CM060924.1, on the reverse strand, counting down.
AACTATCATGCACTCGTCTTTAGAAGGAAAAGACTGAGCTTGAAAAAGAGATTGCCAATCTGAAGGCTAAGCTGGCAGAGACTGAGGAGAGGGTCGTAACTACTGGGTGAAACGGTAACATTGTTATTGAATCAGCTTCTGCTTCCAAGACACAGCTTATCGAAGTCCAAGAAGAGTTGGATGATTTCGGACACCTCCTTATGTCTTTCTTCGCTCAAGTTCTTCGGACCAGGATGTATCTTAGATACAAGATTATTCCACTATTTAGTCGATGCATGGATGAGCATGTCGACAAAGAGAAACGCTGACTCATGGTTGAAACCATCGACGAGGAGGAGCTAATAAGGACATATCTGAGGGATGAGGAACTGGAGCGTTTGGCGGAGTGGAGAAGATCACTAAAGGAGGATATGGAGGCCACCAAATGCTAAGATAAGGGCAAAGATGATGTTGAAGGTGGCTCTAGTTCCTCTTCTGCAATGGCCAAAGCTGTAGAGGCAGAGGAATACGACCCCGAATGTTTAGGGATTGCCAAAAGTGCACTTCTCTCTTATAATCGAAGTTGCGACTCCTGCTACTCCTATAGACCAATCGAATGAAGGTATTTCCACCTTTTCTTCATAATTTGTCAAAGCTATTCAAGTATGCTGCCATATTATGAAGCTTCCAGTTGAGGGGCCCATTTTTCCTCTAGAGCTAACAGCTACTGCTCTCCCTTCTTTAGGTACAAAGCCTGTAGACGTCACATAGGAAAAGCAAAAGGAATTAAATGACAAGCCAATAGTGCTCCCCGGTGCTGATGCCCACATAGAGGGAGAAATGATTGACGCTCTAAAGGATCTCGATGGCAAGGAAGGTGAAGGGGATGCATACGTTGTAGTCACTGGTGCATCTTTCGAAGTCGAGGATCTTACCCTTGCATAGATGAAAACAAGGAATGAACAACTCTTGAAGACTAAAACTGAAAATTTGGAAGTTCCTATCTCTGTGGAACCCCTCCAAACAATTTCTCCTTCGGTGCAAGGACTTCTATTGAGGCTCCGGGTTAATCTCCAAAGACACAACTTCCCAGTCCATCACTGATCCAGATGCTCCCTCATCTAGGAAGGCTAAGAAGAAGAAGCGCTTTCTCACAGAAACCGAGAAAGTGGAGCAGCAAAAGCTTAGGGAGATGAAGAAATCCAAAATTTCTCCCAAGTCTTAGAGAACTTTTTCTTTTTAATTAGTATTGTAATTCCCAATGGTCTGCTGTGGTTGTTGCAAGTGCGGTCCTCGTGTTTTTGTCTTGTATAAACTTGCATTGTGCAAATAAAGAAATGTTCCTGCAATGTCACATATATGTAAGTTTATTATCGCTTTCAGTTTAATGCGTTTAAAATTAGAGTATTGCTAACTAAGTAATAAACAAAGAAACAGATCCCAATTAGCCAAGGTTTGTGATGTGTACATATATGACCCTAATCAATCTTGAACAGAGTGCTTGGCCAGGGCCTGTTCAAGATTGATTAGTAACGACATACAATTGCCTTAAGTGTTAATGAGGATTTTGGGCTCAGTTCTTTGAGTACTCGGTCCGAGTGCCTTAATACTCTCCTGTCATAAGTCCAGGTTAGAGTTATGGGTTAAAGCGGTCTCTATTTGTGGTGCACCATTTCACTCTTACCCTTTTATACTCACTCTCGAAGCAAGAGAGTTTGAGTTAGTTATACGAACAGTCATGTCTTTCGCTTCGACACTCCATCTACACTCCAATTCTAAAAGCTAGAGTTTGTCGACTCAAGCGTCGATATCGAACTCGAATTTAATATGTACTCTGTTCCGAGCCCTGGGGAACAGAGTTGGCCTAACAAGTGGTCAAGTTACACCAGCTCACACATTTCCCCCTTTGACCCAATGTCACAGGTAGAGGTCGCTTTCAGGGATCGTCGAACCGCATCCTTATCGTTTCTACTTACCCCGTCAAATCGTAGGGAAGATCTTAAGTGTAGGTGTGGCATTCTCACTTCGGTCTACCAAGTGAGAGTCAGCATATCGAGCATTGATGTCCAGCTTGGTTTTAGTCAACCTAAATCCGATCAGTCACAGACTTGAGTTTTCTCGCCTAAACACGAGCGAGTAAATCGTTGTTTAGGGACGAATTTTTCGTTTTCCTCAAGTTTGGCGTGATCTGGTCACATCACAGCATTTAACCAAATACATCAGCAGACATAGAGCATGGAAATACAAGCGTGAGAGATAGAGAAAATAAATGCAATAAATAACAGGGGCACACGATTTTTTTTATAGTGGTTCGGCTAAATCCTAGCCTACGTCCACTTTGTAATCTCTTGTTTATATTAACCGAGTAGTCTTCGGCAAGTCGCGCCTCATTACATAGTCTAAAAAACAAAAGAGAAAAAAATACAAGCTCAAGTCAAGTACTGCCGCAAATGCTCGGCATTCCATGCTCTCGGGAGATGATTGCCATCAATGATCGTCAGCCTAAAAGCTCCATTATCAACCTTCCGATGAATGATGTACGGTCCTTTCCACTTCGAACCCATGAAAACTGAGGTCGAGAAGACACGCTTAAGTACTAGGTTACTAGGCTTGAAAGCCCTTGGTCGAACCTTCTAGTTGTAGTATCGGGAAATATGATGTGTGTGCTCTGAGGCATGTAAGTCAAACTCGTCTCTCTTCTCGTCAATTATGTCCAAAGATTCAAGGAGAAGAGCTTTGTTCATGATAGGATCGTAATATGTTGTTCGGTGAGGGGGCACTTTAAGCTCCACCGGTATGACTGCTTCCGATCCATATGATAGTGAGATTGGAGTATATATGGCCTATTGTTGTCTTGTAAGTTGTTCAGTATGCCCATAGATCCAAAGGTAATTCATGAACCCATATGGACTTCTCCTGCTCCAATTGCTTTTTCAAAATGGACATGGTGATTTTATTCACAGCTTCAACTTGTCCATTGGTTGAGGATGTGCCACAGTGGTGTATCTCTTCTCGATGAGATACCGTTTGCAGAAATCTCTGAACTCCACGCTGTTGAATTGGGTTCCGTTGTCGATTATGATGGTCCATGGGATTCCAAATTGACATATATTATTCCTGACAAAGAAGTTGATCACTCACTAAGTCATGATTGTGGTAAGCTGCTCGGCCTCTGCCCACTTTGTAAGGTCGTCCACAACCACAATTGCATACTTTTCTCCTCCTTTAACGACTGGGAGGCTCCCAATGATGTCAATTCCTCACATGGAAAATGGCCATTGACTCTCCACTAAGGGAAGTTGGTTGGGTGGAGCTATTGGAATCCTCGCAAAATTTTGGCACTTATCGCAACGTCGTGAATTATCAGCTGCGCCTTTATTTATGGTTGGCTAGAAGTAGTCATATCGTAGTATCTTCTTAGCCAATGCCTATATTTGATGTGGTCACCACAGTTGCCTTCATGTACTTCCATTAATACATGCTTGACGTCATCATGGGAAATACATCAAAGCATAGGCATCGAAAACACCCTTCTATAAAGCACATCGCATTTTATAACGTACCTTGATGCTTTGTAGACAAGAAAACGTCCTTGATTCTTCCACTCTAAAAGGATTTCATGATGTAAGAAATTCTTTATGGGGATCATCGAGGACTCTCTTTTAGGTTCAACCTCCAAAGAATGGTCAACTTCCATCTGATCAATGCTTGGAGTCTCGATTGGGACCATTTCTGTGTCTTCCAGGTTATCAGAGATAGCTAATTTGGCCATTTTATCATCCTTTTGGTTCTCTATTTGTGGAATATAGGAAATGCTATAATGCTCCAAACTATCTAATAGGTCCTCGACCCATTCTAGATAAGCTTCCAGTAGTGGCCCTTTCTTCAGAACTTCCTTTCGAACCTGAAATGCAACAATTCTAGAGTCGCAATAAATATCCAACGCTACTACCCCCAACTCCGTCACAAATTTCATCCCGACAATCAGGGATTCATACTCAAAGTCATTGTTGGTAGCAGGAAAATTTAGTCATAAGGCATAATAGATTGACCATCCCTTAGGAGTTACCAACACAACTCTGGCGCTGGAACGTCTATTGTTGCGAGCACTGTCTGTGTACAGCTTCCAAGCGCTCGATTCTAATTTGAATTCTGAAGGGCCAACTTCCTCATTTAAGACATTATCCTCAAGGAAGGTAAATTCATCCATGAAATCTGCCAGTGCTTGCTCCCGGATGGATTTCCTTGAAAGGAAAATGAGATCGAATTGCTCAGTTCGAGATTCCACTTAAGCAGTCTTCCAAATGAATTAGGTCTTTGAAGGACCTGTCGTTGTTGCAGGTCAGTGTATATCATGATCAGGTGAGCTTGGAAATAATGGCGGAGCTTCCTTGAAGCGACCAATAAGCTATAAGAAAGCTTATCAATTTTCGAGTAATTGCGTTCTACAGCCGCCAACTTCTTGCTTACATAATACACCGGTCTCTGGATCTTATCTTCCTCTCAAACAAGAGCTGAACTAATTGCATGCGATGATACATTCAAGTAAACGAATAAATCTTCATGACCTGCCGGTTTGGACAGTATCGGTTGTCTCTCCAGATGTCTCGGCATGTTCTAAAAGGCTTCAATGAAATCTGGAGTCCATTAGATACTACGCTTCCCTCGCTTTGTTAATTCGAAGATAGGAATGCATTTATCAGTGGTGCTGGAAATGAATCGGCTTAATGCTTCAACCTGTCCTGCTAAGTTATGCACATATTTGATTCTTCGCACTTCATGAATATTCATGATCACTGCAATCTAGTCTGGAACGATCTTTATTCCGCGAGAGCTGACGATGAAACCCAAAAACTACCCTGACGCAAGACCAAAGGAGCATTTCAAAGGTCTGGGTTTCATCCCGTAATATCGAAGGATACTGAACATTTCCGCCAAATATGAGATGTGATTGGTCGACTTCTTGGACTTCACAAACATGTCATCCACGTATACCTACTTGAACTTCCCAATCTGATTGTGAAATATTCAATTCACTAAAGGTTGGTATGTCTTCTCGGCATTCTTCAATCCGAAGGGAATCACTATATAAAAGTACAACCCAAGGTCTGTGATAAAACTGGTATGCTCTTGGTTTGCAACATGCACCAGAATTTGGATATATTCTGAATACGCATCCATAAATGAAAGAAGTTTATGTACGACCATTGAATTACCCACCTAGTCGATCCTTGGAAGCAGGTAGCTGTCTTTCGAGCAACCTTTGTTTAGATCAGAAAAATCGATGCACGTTCACCATTTTCCATTGGCTTTCTTGACAAAATTGGGTTCGATATCCAGTCAGGATATGTGGTATCTTGAATAAATCCATTGCTTTCCATCTTTTCTAGTTCTTCCTTTAAGGCTATTGACCTCTCTGGGCCAAGCATACAATTTTTCTGCTTGACTGGAAACTCTTTGGGTTGATGTTCAGCGAGTGGCTCATAATAAGGGAGAAATCCCGTACATGTCATCATGGGTCCACGCATATACGTCCAAATTGGCTCGTAGGAAGTCCATCAATTCCCTCACCCAAAAGGAATCTAAATGAGATCCAATTTTTAGGACCTTGGTCGGGTCGTTATCATCAATCGGAACATCCACAGTTGTATCGTTAGGCCTCGCCCTTCTACATCTCGGCTCCTCATCCTCTCTGGGGTAAATATCCTCGGATTGGTAATCGGGTGACCTTAACTGGGATGCTTCCTTGATTTTCTATGTTGAATCCTCCCTAGCAGGAGAGGCGGTGTTATTAGAATTGGCATCATCTCCATGGCAGATCGTCTTCCATTCCGCTAAATAGCAAGGTCTCCCCGTCACTTGGTCCCTACGAACCATTACTATCCCAGTTTCAGTTGGGAACTTTAGAAGGAGTCACCAAGGTGCGATGTAGACTCTAAACTCTGCCAGAGCTGGTCATCCCAAAAATTCATTATAAAGGGAGTCTCTATTCATTACAAGAAATGAAGAATCTGCACCCTCCTATAGTCCCCCTTGCCAAGTTCCATTGGCAATTCAAATGCTCCTATTGGTGTAGTCGTCGAACCGTTAAAAACGCGTATCCACCCAGTGTAGGGTTTTAGATCTCTAGCTTCTAACTTCATCTGGTCAAAAGCTTTCTTAAAAAGAATATTGATGGAGCTTCAACAGCTGACCAAAATCTTTTGTACCGTCGTTGGGCCAATCACAACTAATATTATCAAAGGATCTATGCTTGGAGTTTCCACCTCCACGCTCTCTCGGTCGTGGACAACATTGTCGTCCATCATCATTTGCTGATGTTTAATTGGTGCAGCATCATCAGGAACAAAACACTCCCCTACATATGGATACTTGTCGGGTGAGGCCCTCCGACGACAGTGTTGATGACTATTCCTTTTCCCTTCTGTTAGGCCATAGCTCTAGGACGTGCCTGACCCTGATTCGGAGCAGAACCTCATTTCTCCCATCCCTCGGAGCCACTTTATACATATCAAGCTTCCCTTCTCGCTGTAGTCTTTCTATCACATCTCTCTGGTGTCGGCATTCGTCGTTGAGTGGTCGTAGGTTCGATGAAACAGGAAAACCTCCCAGTCTCGCACTCCTTTGCTGATAAATCTCTAGGCAGAGGTTGCATCACATTACAAGTATACAGATAGTTGTTTTCCAAGGTATCATTCAACTGAGTGTAACTTTTGAAGGACTAGGACCGGGGCCGTTTCATGGAATCACCCCTCCTATTCTTGTTCCTTTTGTTGCAATTCTTGCCCAGCAAAGAATTTCCTTCGTTCACATTGCCGGCATTGAGTTCAGCCTTACCAGAACAGTCACCAGACTGCTTTATAGCGACATTGCTTTGGCTTTCTTCCCTTACAACTTCATTGGACCTTCTCTTGCGGTTTAAATATACTTCTTCTTGTCGCAAGCGTATATTTTCCTTCTCATAAAATAATTCAATGGTTGCAGGGGGTTTTCCGACCAAGTATCTTCCAAATTCAGAATCTTTGTCTACACAGTTTATCATCGCTATTAGAATAGTCTCGGGGTTGGGGTTGCTTACCTCGATGACAACCATATCGAAACAGTTCAAATATCCCCTAAGGGCTTCCCCTGGACCTTGTTTAACCATAGAGAGCCCTATGACACTCTTAACTTCTTAGCATGCAATCAAAACTGGTTCAAAAAAATTTCACTCAAATCCTTAAAGTTGGGAAGCGACCGAGGTGGAAGTCTTTTGAACAACATCATAGCGACGTCCTCTAAATATATTGGAAAAGTCGTACACATTATAGCATCGGGAGCTATTGTAACATTTATATACCACGAGTAATGCATCAGTTGTTGTCGTGGATCAGTTCTTCCTAAATAATGGTTCATTGTGGATAGGTTGAATTGCCTTAGAAATTGCACATCCAAGATATCGTATGTGAAAGGCGTATGTGTGACACCCCCACATCCCGTTAATGTCACTCTTTATCAGAATGCATTAAGTTCAGTGAAGCGTTATAGGTATACAGAAACAGAATCTCATAAGACAGATATATAAAATAGCAGCGGAAATTTAAAACTTTATTTTTTAGTAGAAAACACCATGATCTCAAAATCTAGTTACAACATCAAACTGAAATATAATACATCAAATACAAGCATATGATTTATGCTAAAAACCATCAGAGTATTTAAGTAAAAAGCCAAAGTCCCCATAAGGGGCCATAAACAAGTAGATAAGAAGTCAAAGCGGTAGATCTAAGCAAATCCAAATCCAAGCAGACACAAAAGAGAGAATCTTTAATCAAGCCTAAGCGTTCCCACCCCTAAGAACCTAGAAGGGAAGGAAGAGAGAAAAGGAAGCAAAACAGGTTAGACATAAAGTCTGGCGAGTCCAGTTACTTTTAGCATATAAATAAGTAAAAGTATCATGACAGGCATAAAAACTAGATGAGAGATAACAATATCGTATAACAGATATGAACATGATGGACATGATAAATAGAATAAACAGAATAGATTATGCTTCTCAAATACTTTTCTCTGCACAAATACATGTATACCGAATTAAGTGTTTTTCAATTACTTAACAAAAATAGAATGATCCCATAGAACATAAATGGTAGACTTAGGTGTACTTCTAGCAATGGGATTTACCCCAAACATTAATAATAGGTGCCTAAATAGAAATAACGTGTATTACCCCAAACAGAAATAACAGGTACCTAAACAGAACTAGATGTACCCTAATTACTACCCCCAACGATCGGCTTCCTACCACGTAAATACTATGTGCCGGCTCCACAGTAGGGTGTATTACTTCCTAAAGAGGCAACCACCAGAAGGACACAGACCTATTACAGGTGTTATTGCGTCTTATTTTCCCAGACAGACCGGACCCATGCACGAACATGACCCTATTGGAATGCGTTATCAGAACACCCCATCCTAAATGAACCACTTATAATTAGCTCAGTAAGAATGTCCTGACCCCTACCTAGTGCGGGGTTCCCTTTTAATTCCAAAATGCGTTAGTGACTAGTATGGGTCCTACACAACAGATGACACATGCCAAACCTCTAAACTTGTGTCCAAAATCAACTAGGCTTTCCACATGTTAAGTTTTATATGGGTCAATAGTGTCCCTACAATCCCAACATATAAATAAGTTTACTTAGCCCCCAATAGATAAAACAGATTACATAAGTGACATACAGTTCCATTAACATGTTCCATTTTTACTTTAAATTAAACCTACAAGTTTACATGTTCATACACCCCATATTTCAGTTATATTCCACAGTATAAGTTATTCCCCAAACTTTAGTCTTATTCATAGTACAGGTTATGCCCCCGAATTACCATTCCCAATCATTCCCAAATCCATTCGTATGCATATTTCAGAAGTATTGGCCTAGGCTCGAAGGTAGCCTAGGCTATAAAAATAAAAAGGGAAAGAGAGAGAACATGATAGGCATAAAATAAAATAATCATATAATAACTGAGATGGGTATATGATAGCAGAAATAGGCATATAAGAACTGAACAGTAGATCAGGTGTACATGTAATAGCAGGACTGATTAGGTACAAATCAGATTCTTAACAGGCATATGTTTTAAATCCAGATTTATAAACGTGTCAGGATTAACTGTTAAACGTTTATATTTAAAAATAACATGAACTCACGTAGACTGTATCTAAAGAATAGAGAATAATTAGGTTGAAGTTATAGAAGAAATTCTTGTATGCGTATAAGCCGCTGTTGAAGAAAAAAGGCTAATTAAATCAAAGATAGGGCAACATCTCGTTGTCTCCATTGTATTAGGTGAATAAAACATTATAAATGTTGTCCTATATATAACCTACTGCCAACGAATCTTGTTCAGAAACAAGTTCAGGTTCAGGAAATGAACCTGGATGGTTTTGGGGTGGGTCAACCTCGGTGTCAACCCTAGGGTCGACACCCCCTTGAGTGTGTCGACCCATGGGTCGACACCACTGAGGTGTGGGTCGACCCCCAACAGGTCTTAATCCCATGTCCCTTTAACGCTTTGATTTTGAACTATTTTGAAATTTCTGGTTTGGTTTTGTTTATATATTTCTCTTATATGTATACAAACTTCAAACCTTAATATCATCTTTATACGGTGTCCGTTTTACGTGAACTCAGAGTCTATCTTAAGAAGAATTCCGAGAAGAACGCAATGTGACAGTCCATTTTACTTAATTTCCAGTTTTAATTAAGTTTTCTTTAGTTTATGTTTATAATGTTCTTTAAAATTACTAGGTGTTACATTCTCCCCTACTTAAAGGATTTTGTCCTCGAAATCTCCAAGTTAAGAAGAATGTTATTATCCTAACAACCACGTCCATCTACTCATTCATCACCTCCAAGCGTCCATTGTCCTTAAGAATTTTTTTAATGCTTTTATGAACATATGCATTAGTGTGTATATGCCCTTATACTAACGCAAAAAATCAAGTGGTCAATTGATTTAGTTGACCTCCTTAATGCAATTTATGTACGTGCCATGTATACCAATAATCCTAGAATAACATGTAAGTTCTATATGTGTGCACAATCATTCACCCAAATGCAACATCCATATGGTGATACATCCATTTTCATCCATATAAAATCCTAATGCACACACATCCATATGCAATATGTAAGTGATTAAGCCGATCTAGTGCCTAGTGTGTGTGTATATGCATCCACGAGCAACCACTATCAAACATTTGCATCCATTGCACCCATCAAACATAACATGTCTCAAACACATGTTTGCACACTTTGGATTTCTACCAAAAGGTCGAAGATTCGATCGATAGGATACACTCAAATGACAGAATCAAGTATGAATAAAAGCTTGGAAAAAGAAGTTAAGAACATACCCTTGAAAAGAATAGGGTACGAAGCGTGAATCCTGTCTTCGGTCTCCCAAGTTTCATCTTCGTGGTCTTCTCCCCATTAAACTTTCATCAGTTTGACTTCTTGGTTGCAAAGCTTCTTAACCTCTGATCCAAGTGTACGGGTAGGAACTCGTCTAACTATCACCTCCCGCTCTACCTCTTCTTCCTCAAGCATGTTCGACTTAACTACCTCAGCTGTATCATCCAGACACTTCCACAAATGAGAAACATGGAAAACATCATGAACACCCGCCAATCTCTCTTGTAGCTTTACTCTATAGGCCATTTGACCTATTCTTTCCGCTATGGGAAATGTCCCTACGAAGCTTGGCGCAAACTTCCCTACAGATCCAAAGCGAACCACATTCCTCAAAGGTGATACTTTGATGAAAACCATGTCTCCCACCTCAAACTCAATATCTGTCCTTCTCTTATCTGTGTAGGACTTCTGCCTGTCTTGAGCTATCTTCATGCATATGAGGATAAGAACAATCTTTTCTGAAGTTTCTCTAATCATCTCAGGTCCAAGTAGGAGCCTATCTGTAGACTCCCACCAACAAGTCGGTGATCTACAAGGTGGTCTGTGTAGTGCCTCGAACGGTGCCATGCCTATACTGCCTGATAACTGTTATTATAAGCGAACTCAACCAACGGAAGATGCTCCTCCCAAGTTCCTCTGAAGTCTAAGATACACAACATCAAAAGATCCTCAAGAACTCTATTCACCCTTTTAGTCTGTCCATCGGCCTGAGGGTAATATGTGGTGCTCAAACACAACTGTGTACCTAGTGCCTCTTGTGGGCCCTTCCAGAACTCACTAGTGAATATGGGATCATGATCACTCGCTATGTTAGATGGCACTCCATGTAGACAGACTACCTCACGAAGATAAACTGATGCTAACCATGTTGTCATTCTCTTACTCTGAACAGGAATGGAATAAGCGCACTTAGCAAGCATGTCTACTGTAACCCAAATACCGCTAATTCCTTTCCTCAATTTAGGCAAACCGTCAATGAAATCCATAGAGATGCTCTCTCATTTCCACTATGGGACCTCCAAAGGATGAAGCAAACCATTAGGCTTTTTCTGTTCAGCTTTAACTTACTGGAAAACCAAACATAGAGAGACAAACTCCGCTACATCTTTCTTCATCCCACCCCCAAAAGAAAACCCTCTTCATATCTCTATACATCTCATCACCGCCATGATGGATATTCATCCTAGAACGATGGGCTTCCTCATGGACTGTCTTCAACAGACTCCCAACTTAGGGAACACAAAGTCTCTCATCCCGCTGTAACCATCCTCTATCATCCACAGAATATCTGCTGAGGTGACTAGAAGTCTCCCCTTTACTGAGCCTATCAAAAATGTATGCTATATGCGGGTCCTCTCGCTGCAAAGATCCTATATGATCCATAAGAGTTGGTCGCACCTCTAAAGATGCCACAAACCAGGTGTAAGATCCGAAGAAGGCCTAAAATTGAAGGTTGATATGAACTTTAATCTCCGCCTCTCTACGAGTAGAGGACTCAAAATGTCCGCCACTACATTACCCTTTCCAGGGGTATAAGCAATCTCAAACTCATAGGACCCTAGGAACTCCATCAAATCTAAAATTGAGGTCCTTCTGCGAGAACAGATACATAAGAGATTTATGGTCCGTGTATAACTCGAACCTCTCGACAAGTAGATAATATCGCCAAGACTTATGTGCGAACACTATAGATGCCAATTCCTAATCGTGAGTGGTGTAATTTTTCTCATGAATCTTCAACTGTCTGCTTCTATAGCATACTACCCTTCCTTCTTGCATCAAAACGACACCGAGTCCTGTACCACATGCATTAGTATACACCGTGAGCACCTTGCTCCCATCAGTAAATGTAAAAACTAGGGCTGTTGTCGAATCCCTCTTTAATCACAGAAAAACATCTTTACAATTGATACTCCAAGCAAAGGTCAGATTCTTCTTCGTCAGTCTGGCAAGTTGCGATGATATTCTTGCGAAGTGCTTAATAAACTTCATGTAGTAGACCGCTAAACCAAGAAAGCTTCTCACTTCCGTTGCATTCTTTGGAACATTCCAATCTTCAGTTGCAAATACTTTTGCGGGATGCACTGCTATCCCTTCCTTGGAGACAACATGCACTAAAAATCTCACCTCCTTTCTCCAAAAGTGGCACTTAGAGAATTTCACCTTAAGCTGGTGTGCTCTGAGTCCTCAAGACCTCTCCTAAATGTCGGGCATGCTCTTTTTCATTCCAAAATCAGAATGTCATCCACAAAGATCACAACGAATTTATTCAGAAACTCCCAGAACACTCTACTCATCAGATCCACAAAATATGTGGGTGCGTTCATCAAACCAAAAGACATGACTAACCACTTGAAGAAACCATCTAGTCCTAAAAGCGGTCTTATCTAAACTGTCATCAGCCACCCTCAACTAATGAAACCCAGTGGCCAAGTCAAACTGCGAGAAAACAGATGCGCCAACAAGTTAGTTAAACATATCATCTACCCTCGGAAGTGGGTTCCTATTTTTCTTAGTCAGCTTAATCAACTCCCTGTAACCCACACATAAGAGAAGGGAGCCATCCGCCTTAGTTGCAAAGACGAGTTGAGCACCCCATTTTGATATACTCCACCTAATAAACCTCTTCTCAAGTAGCTTCCCTACTTGCTTGCTAAGCTCCCTCCTCTCCCTAGGAGCCATGTGGCGCACGTGCAATACGATTGGCTTCACGTTTTCCACCAAATATATCCGGAAATCGATCTCGCGCCTCTGAGGTAAGCCCCTAACCTCATCAAAAACATCTGGATACTCATAGACTACAGGTACAGATCGGAAATCATTTATAGAAGTATTAAGTGACTCTAGAAAACTAAGCATGACAGACCCGTTTGGGTCACAAGAAATCTCGAGAGTCCTCTCATGGAAAGTCAAAAGTCTAACGACCCTCCTTTCACAGTCTAGAATGGCACCATACATGGCTAGCTCATACATCTCTAGAATCAACCGTAGCCCATGAAACCAAGCACATATGCGTCACACTCAAACTCGACGCCCAACACAAATATCCTCAAACCCCGACAAATCATAGACAGAAGAGTCATGCCTCCAATGGGGTTTGAGACAATAACGGGAACAGAATCAATACAAGTACTAAGGTGTAGAGACTCAACCACGGAATCAGATATAAAAGAATGAGAAGTGCAGAATCAAAAAGAGTCCTAACTGGATGATCGGAAAGAGAAATCAGACCTTCAATAGAAACTTTCCTACCTCTGTTCAGTCTGCTAGCGTCATAAGCATGCACCTGCCCTTCAGAAGGTCCTGCCCATTGCCCTTTTCCTTGCCACTTTGGGCATTCCCTACTATAATATCCAGTTTCACCACAGCTGTAACAAGAATTATTCCTTTTTCTGCAGTCCTTGACCACATGACCCAAACCTCCACAACCATGACATTTCTTCTTATTTTGGGCTTTGTCATTCTTTCCATCTTTCTTTTGCTATTCTTACTTGGGCCACACTTTCTTGTTTTGTGTCCCCTCAGTCTTATTCTCCTTTTTCTCATCTTTACCATCTTCGTGCATTAGCACCATATCAACCAGTCTCTCAAAAGTTGCTCCCATAGGTATGTGATATAATGCCAATGCTTGAAGAGGTTGATTCAATCCTCCTGCAAAACTCAAAGCTTTCTTATGCGGGGTATTCACCAACTCCAAACCAAACGTTGCCAACTGACCGAACTTATTGACATACTCTTTGACAATCACACTTCCATGCTTAAATGCCGGAAATCTCTCCATCTGCGTACTCTCTTCCACCTAAGAAATAAACTTCATCTCAAAACTCAGTAGAAAATCATCCCAAGTCTCTACTGGATGCCCCGCTTGCGTCACTTCCCACAAGAATGAAGCCTCATCCTTCAGCTGCCATGCAACCAACTGAATCTTCCTATGGTCGTCAACCTCGAAAATCCCAAACAAATCCTCTGTCTCTTTAAGCCAATTCTGTGCTTTCGCAAAGCTTTCATTTCCACGGAATGGTTTTCCTTCCGTAGCATGTAAGTCCTTGCATATATTAGAGAAATGATGTCCTCGCGGAGGACAAAGAACAGCGGCTGCAGCTGGGGGAGGGGAATTTGCTTGGCCTCCGACAGGCGCCGTAACCTCAAGATATCTATGGAACCAAACGGGTATCTAAATGCCCTCGGGAATATTCCATTCCCCAAACACCTGAAAAGAAAAGGAAACAGGATTCAAACAGAGAATCAAAATATATTTTATATGACTTTGGGGAATATGTTTTTCAAAAACACACTTTTTCTTTGAAAATAATTTCATTTTCGAACCTTTAGAAAACAATTTTCAGAACTTTTTATCTGATCTTGTAACCTTCAGCTCTAATACCAAATATGACACCCCATGTCCGTTAATGTCACTCTTTATCAGAATGCATTAAGTTCAGTGAAGCGTTATAGGTAAACAGAAACAGAATCTCATAAGAAACATATATAAAATAGCAGTGGAAATTTAAAACTTTTATTTTCAGCAGAAAACATCGTAGTCTCAAAATTCAGTTACAACATCAAACTGAAATAAAATACATCAAATAAAAGCATATGTCTTGCAATAAAAACCATCAGAGGACAGAAGTAAAAATCCATAGTCCCCATAAGTAGCCATAAACAAGTAAGAAGTCAAAGCGGTACATCTAGGCAAATCCAAATCCAAGAAGAAACAAAAGAGAGAGTCTTTAATCAAGCCTGAGCGTTCCCACCCTGAGAACCTAGGTGGTGGGGGAAGGAAGAGAGAAAATGAAACAAAACGGGTTAGACATAAAGTCTGGCAAGTCCAGTTAACTTTAGCATATAAATAAGTAAAAGTATCATGACAGGCATAAAAATTAGATGAGAGATAACAGTATCATATAACCGGTATGAACATGTTGTACATGATAAATAGAATAAGCAGAATAGACTATGCTTCTCAAATACTTTTCTCTGCACCAATACTAGTATACCGAATTAAGTGTTTTCCGATTACTTAACAAAAACAGAATGATCCCACAAAACATAATTGGTAGACCTAGGTGTACTTCTAGCAATGGGTTTTACCCCAAACAGAAATAACTGGTACCTAAATAGAAATAACGTGTATTACCTCAAACAGAAATAACAGGTACCTAAACAGAACTAGATGTACCCTAATTACTACTCCCAGCGGTTGGCTTCCTACCATGTAGATACCCTTTGCCGGCCCCACAGTAGGGTGTATTACTTCCTATAGTGGCAACCACCAGTGGGATACAATCCTATTTACATGTGTTATGACATCTTATTTTTCTAAACAGACTGAACCCATGCACACATATGACCCCGTTGGAACGCGTCAATAGAACACCCCATCCCAAATCAACCACTTATAATTAGCTCACTAAGCGTTCCCTGACCCTTACCTAGTGCAGGGTCACCTTTCAATACCAGAATGAGCTGCTAACTAATATGGGTCCTACACAACAGATGACACACGTCAAACACCTAAACTTGTGTCCCCAATTAACTAGGCTTTCCACAGGTTAAGTTTTACGTGGGTTAATAGTGCCCCTACAATCCCAACAGATTAACAAGTCTACTTAGCCCGCAACAGATAAAGCAGATTACGTAAGTCACATATAGTTCCATTAACATGTTACATTTA
Source organism: Allium sativum (assembly GCA_030737875.1). Classification (NCBI taxonomy): domain Eukaryota; kingdom Viridiplantae; phylum Streptophyta; class Magnoliopsida; order Asparagales; family Amaryllidaceae; genus Allium; species Allium sativum. The sequence continues at coordinate 231,292,140 of CM060924.1, read as the reverse complement.
TACTTTAAATTAAGACTACAAGTTTACATGTTCATACACCCCATATTTTGGTTATATTCCACAGTATAAGTTATGCCCCAAACTTTAGTCGTATTCATAGTACAGGTTATGCCCCCAAATTACAATTCCCAATTAATCCCAGTTCCATTCATATGCATATTTCAGCAGTATTGGCCTAGGCTCGAAGGTAGCCTAGGCTATAAAAATAAAAAGGGAAAGAGAGAGAAGAACAGAATAGGCATAAAACAAAATAAGCATATAATAACTGAGATAGGTATATGATAGTAGAAATAGGCATATAAGAATTGAATAACATATCAGGTATACATGTAATAGCAGGACTGATTAAGTACAAATCAGATTCTTAACTGGCATACGTTTTAGATTTAGATTTATAAATGTGTCAGGATTACTTGTTAAACATTTATATCTAAAAATAACATGAACTCACAGAGACTGGATCTATAGAACAGAGAATAATTAGGCTGAAGCTGTAGAAGAAATTCTTATATGCGTATAAGCTGTTGTTGAAGAAAAATAGGCTAATTTAATCCAAACTAGGGCAACATCTCGTTGTTTCCATTATTTTTGGTGAATAATATAATATATATGATGTTCTATATATAGCCTACTGCCAATGAATCTCGTTCAGAAACATGTCCAGGTTCAGGAAACGAACCTGGATGGATTTGGGGAGGGTCGACCCTGGTGTCGGCCCTAGGGTCGACACCTCCTTGAGTGTGTCACCCCAATGGGTCTCAATCCCGCGTCTTTTTTTGCTTTGATTTTGAATTGTTTTGAAATCTCTGGTTTGATTTTACTTTTATATATTTTCCTTATATGTATACAAACTTCAAACCTTAATATCTTCTTCATACGATATTCGTTTTACACAAACTCGGAGTCAATATCTTAAGAAGAACTCCAAGACAAACGCAACGGTATGGTCCGTTGTACTTAATTCCCAATACTTAATTAAGTTTTCTTTAGTTTATCTTTATAATGTTCCATAAAATTACAGGGTGTTACAATACGGCTTCAATCGGTACCCTAGTCTTCATTAGTCTAGCCCCAGTTGTCATTCATTATTTGACGCACCATCGCTGCTACCTCTGTATTAGTTAATGCATGCTCTACTTCAGCGCTTCCTCATCTTCCAGATCCTCCTTCTCCTATCTCAGGCAATGTCACCTGAGTTGTCGTTTGGGCCGAGTTTCCTTACCCCATGTGATCCGGTCAGTCACTAGACAATTGGGTTGGAGAAAGTGAGCTTGGGTGGTCGGGGTAGTGCCTTCGGCCCTAGGAAGAATGTGGGATCCACGCATTGGCAATAACATATGTTATGCTATGCTAGGATCATTAGAACCAAAACGGATTTCTGCATCTTCTCGAGAACCCAATGAAGCGAATCAAACTTGTCGAATATTTTCAGGCCTTTCAAGAGGACTCTTCTGATGTGGTGTCTGTTTATTCTCCTTGGATGAAGACGATCCTTTTGTTACTTAACGATGAGGAGCTGACGGTGTTCTTTGTCTTCGAAGTTCATTCATCTATCTCGCTATTGCATTTATATCATTACGGATTGAAACACTATCCCGTCTTTGAGCTTCTAAGGCTGCATTGGTCTCTTCCAATCAAAAGAATAAGCGTGCCAAATCATCTAATGGAATGGGTATCGAAGAATGAGGTTGGTTAGCAATAGGATCAGTAGCTCCAAAAGTACCCTAATTGGTTCGGTTGAACTCAAACCGGGTACATTCGACCTGGGGGCCTGTGTTGCTGCTTCGATCTATGACATGTCTAGATGCTCATCATTAACTTCGTTTCTCTGTGAAGCTTGCCGATTCTTATCTTTTCTGTGAGCCATGGTAGCCAAACTTGTTGAAATCGTTGAAAACGTCGAAAGTTATGAAAACAAGGATTATTTCTTCGGACTTGGTGATCCAAACAATAGACTAATAATCCCGAAAGCTGAGGATTCAATCTTCTCAATGAAAGCACCAAAATTTTGGCCTTAAAAATGGTTCTAACACCCAAATGACTAGATTTTTATGAGAATAATGAAGAAATATAAACAAAAAACAAATAAAAACAAGCAAACATACGAGATTTATAATGGTTCGGCGTCAATGAGGCTACGTCCACTTTATAATCTTTGTATTCAACAGGGAATTACAAATACAATGCTTAGAAACTCTTAGCACTCAAATTACAACCAATTACATCCCTCAAGTATTGACATCCACTCCAAAATCAATGAATTGATGGCAGGTAGAATGTTAATAGCGGTGGTATAACGAGCTTTCAGAAATTCAGTTGGCCAATAGTCCTTTGCTTCATGTTTGGTTTCACTATTTATGGGGTTGGATCCCTAAAAATAGAGAGAGGACAGTTCCATGTACATGACAGTAGCTCCATTTTAATACGTGCCCAGTTGACGTTGTTTCTAGGTCGAAGTTCGTGTCCATGTGGCATTAGACCCATATGATCAAAAAATAGTGGTGTTAGTGGGGAGCGGTTCCACATGGTTACATAAATCGGGATCGAGTCGAGTTAGTCTCATTCGACCCAAGCATTTCTTTCCACCATTCGACTCAGAGTCCTCTGTTTCATTCGATCCGCGGGCCTTCGAGCCATTGCCTTGACGTCTTCTAACCTGTAGCTTCTATGTTCTATTCGAACCGTGATCTATACTTCTGTTCTACCTGATCTCTAGCTCTTGAATGGGCATAAATCTTATCCTTTCTAACACACTTAATCACGACTGTTCGGACTTTGGATGGCCTAGTCACAAGTAGACCAACAATATAATATTAATTTTCAAAAAAAAATGAATGTTATATAACCTATTTAATAATAATATAATATGGGCACCAGAGTTTGCAAGTGAAACAAACTATGAGTCAGTCATAGGACTGGTATGAGAAATCTTATTTAACCTATTTAATAATAAGGCTAATCACAGGACCACGTCGCTAACGTGGAACGGGTTTGCTCCATTGGATTGCCGGTGCATAAACAAAGTAAATCATTAAACAACGCAATGCTTTTTGGAAAAATGAAACCATTATAAGACTCAAGTCTCAACACACAATGCAACGCAAACCGGAGGATAGAGTTTTACCTTATAATGGTCAAAAATGCTTGATACGATAAAACGGATTTGATATTATTATTAGTGTCTGTATGTTTTAAAAACATTTCAATCATAGACGGCATAGTTACCATATATTATGTCGCCATACTAATTATACAATCAAAACCATATGGTGTCGTATTGGAAGTTGGATTTCCATCATGAACCAAGGCAAGGGATCATCCTTACCGAATTCTTGACAATCTAGCCTACCATGTCTCAGGATACAGCCGCAACTGCACCTTGGATCTTCAGGGCCAGTCCACAAATACTTTAGTGGATTAGTTATGCCTGAACAATATGTTTCCCCGCCCTATGGGGCGTAAATAAAGAGCCACTAGGGACTCAAATCCGAGGCGCCTCATTCCATCATCCACAAAAGTAAAATGTCTGGGCTCCATACCATGACACAACTCCTAGCTAGAAAGAAACACATGTCCTCCCTGCAATCCTCTCCCGTTTCTAGTCATACCGGGGTCTGAGGCTCGCGAAGTATCGCTATACACAAAGCTATGCTTACTAAAGTTGTGCTTTGATCATCATCTACCAGGCTCTGCTTTTCAACAAAATCCTTGATCACTTGTATCTTAGCATGCCATATTGTCAATTCGTACCATACCATTGATTTCTGCCAATATATGACCTCTAAGCTCGTACGTCTCAAAGAAGGGTGTTAAGCAAGAGAATAAATTCTCCGCTGCCATACTGATATATATTTAGCAGAGATTAACGAATACTATATAAAGGAATACAACGTCAGACATACCATCCATTTACAAGTCCGTTCTGGGTCTGAACGAAACTGAAGACACCTTATTCCTCATCCCATATGTCCAATACAGGAGAGAGGTTCTCGCATATCCATCGATCTCCAAGTATGTCTGGACGATCACCACTTATTACCTTGTCTTGGGATGCCTCCCAATCAAGACATCGGTAATCACCCAAACGATGTGAAGATCTCCGGTCTTCAACCACCGTCTTCATCTTCGACTTTTAATCGTCGTAGTTATTATTCAGAATGGGTTAAACCCGGTCTTTCCGAATAATTAGCGTATTTTATAATCAATAATTAAGTGTTATAGAAACACATCATACACCTCATTCCAACTGATAATATTCTTTTAAATAAATATTCACATTATTAGGGAAAGGTTCCTATCAATTTTATTAAAGATAAATTCTTTTAAATTTATTCTTTAATCTTCTTTTTAATGATTCATTAAAACTCCAATTTGGTTTTAATATCAAAAATTGTCACTTCATGATTATTCAACTTTAAGAAATTAATCTTGTCTTTAACTGGGTTAAAGAACCAATGTCATTTAAAACACAGTTCACGATAAACCCAAAATCATCTTCCATTGAATATGGAATTTTCACAGAAATCAAATCAACAGATAATCGATATAAATTTCCGTATCAGACTAATACTATAAATGGAATACAGCAAAGCCTTTTAAATTCCATATATAATAATGGTTTTCCTTTACAGAAGCTCATCTCGATTATTATTAAATCAAATTCCATTCAAGTCTAATTTCTTCTATTAAATTGGAAAACTTTATTTTGGAAAATTTCCATTAAATCTTAATAAAAAGATTTATAAATTCTAAATCACATCTTCACTGTTAGTTGGGTTAAAGAACAAATGTCATTTAAAACGCAGTTCACAATAAACCCAATTCACATTTCATTTTTTCCAATTACCAAATATAATTGGAAACTCTGATAATCTTAATTAAAAGATTTATTCTTTTCTCGACTGGGTTTAAGAACAGTGTTATTGAAGACACCATTCACGATAAACCCAAAAATCCAATTTATTTCATTTAATTCCAATTTAATATTAATTAATTGGAAAGATTCACTAAATCTTAATTTAAAGATTTATCCTAGTTAATAACTAGTTCATTTCGATAAAAATATATTTTATCTTTTCAAATATGAAATTTTTCATCCAAAATCTTTCCAATTTTTTATTTATGAATTCACAATATTTTTTCATATTTTTAATAATTTTATTAAGGCCCGTACATTTGGTTCCAATAACGGCCACTGAACTGCATCCATAGCGACCTTTTTCAAATTTGATTTGAACATAATACCAAATCCAACCATTAGTTTTCAAACTCTTATATTCATTGGAAAGCTCTTTTCGATATGAACCCAACGGTTCCGGTTTTAGGAGAATTCGACGGTCGGATCTCCCGTCACATCAATTTGAAGTTAATGGTCGAAATTCGCGAACAGTCGCTGCGCGGCATGTTCTATTAAGGGCGTTAAATATATATAATATATTATATATATATTTCTTCGATTTCTATTTAAATCGTATTTTATAAAATATTTATAAATTTGTTTTAAAATGACTTTAACTTCATTTTTAATTTTAAATCAAAATTGAATATTCTATATAGTTATCATACTCAAATGATAATATTTTCAAAATATTAAATTTTGAAAACACTACTTTTCGATATTCATTATAAATGAATAAAATCGATCGATAAACCCGTTCGGGTTAAAAATGGCAATTTTATACTTAACCCAGCTTCATATTTTATATTTTTGTGTCCGTTCAAAGATGCACATAAAAATCATAATTTTATTATTCATTGAATATTATTTTAAAATATTCGTTACCTTAAAATATTCTTTATTTAAAATAGTCTTTACTTTAAAATACCCTTTATATAAAAGTGTTCTTAATTTAAAAATATTCTGAATCGGAATGCGACTCAATCAATTACCATATAATTTTAGTTATATGGATTTTCATACATCGCATGTGTTTAACAAAAATGGTAAATAATCATTTAACAGTCCATTCACATCCAGAGTGAAGTTTTACAACTGTGTGAGCATTAAAATAAATAAATAACGCTCATCACAGACTGTCAATCCATCGATTGACATATGACTAAATATTGGGACTAGTGTATGTCAAATATCATCCCAATACCCGTGTGGGGTTTTCAGACAACAACAGTTTATTTAAAATAATCACTGGTTAATAAATTTAACCAGTTCTAATTCAATTTGAGTTATTTTCTAATTAACCAATTTTCACTATTTAAACTATAAATAAATATTTATAATTTAATTTCAACAAAACATATATTCCAACAAATAATTTTTTTTTAATTCTTGTCGAACATGATAAAGGTGACACTTTGTCTAATGAAACATATATTTGAACATATGATTCTTCTATTCTAATTTAAGATGACAGAATTGACATTTTTACCTAATGAAACATATATTTGAACATATGATTCTTCTTATTTAACAAAATGTATTCTAACATGATGACATTTTTATTTGACAAGAACATATTCTATCTAAATGATATTTTTATTTGACAAAAACATATTCTAACTAAATGACATATTTATATGACAAAAATATATTCTAATTAAATGACATATTTTTTTACACAATATGATTTTTAACTAGATGACATATTCATTTGACAAAAATATATTCTAACTAAATGACATATTTATTTGACATAACATGATTCTAATAAAAGACATTTTTATTTCACCTAACATGATTCTAAATAAAAGACATTTTTATTTAACATAACATGACTCTAAATAAAAGACATTTCTATTTAACATAACAATTTCTATTAAAATGACATTTTTATTTATTTTAACATAACAATTTCTATTAAAATGACATTTTTATTTAATAAAATTATATTCTAACTAGATGACATATTTATTGACAAAATATGTTTTAAACATGTGATTATTGTCCTAACTTCGCTAACATACTCATGATTAATGTTTTTATCTAACATAATATATTTAACAAAACATGCTTTTCCTACTTGAATCATTTAACGACTCTTTCTTACATTAACAATGTAAATTTTAATGTTAACATATTTTTATCAAAACTTGAATCTTTCTAATGATTCCTTTTCACATTGAAAATGTAGATTTTAATGTTAACATTTTCTAATCAAACTTTGATCTTTTTAATCTTTTCTAATATACAATAAAGATGTGAATTTTTTTTATTGTTAACATATTTTCATCCCAAATAATGATCATTTTTAATACACAATAAAAATGTGAATTTTTATCGTTTAACTTTTCTATTTCAAACCATGAATATTTTTCATATTTCAACATTCAATAGAAATGTGATTTCTATTGTTTTAAACACTTTTCATTATTTCATATATGAATATTTTTCATATTTTGTACATTCAATAAAAATGTGAATTTTATTGTTAACTTATTCCATTTTAAAACGATGAATATTTTATTATCATTTCTATATACAATAAAAATGTTAATTTTTATTGTAAACTTATTCCATTTTAAAACAATGAATATATTTATTTTCATGTATACCAAAAAATATTATTTTAATTGTATAAATAAATTCTAGATCTACACAATTCAATCCAATAAATTCATTTCAACCACAAACAACCAAATCTAATCTCCTACATCACACACATGAATTTTAATAGCGAATACATGTAGATTTTACATCGAAAACAATAATTAAATTTGATTTAAATTAGAGATCCCACTTTGGGTTTTGAATTCTTCAAAATTTTAGATTGCTCCATTTCAGCTCTGGTCTGTTCCATGTTGTAGATCTCATCGCTACGAATCCAACGCTTCTGAAATCATCTGATTTCATCGCAGTTTGAAAGAGTTATGATAATAAATACCATACTTACATTTTTAAATAATTAAATATAATTAAATCTCTAATTAACCTTTAATAATGTTTGACAGAGCATTGCCGTTCTTGTTTATCCTCTTCATTATGTCTGGTAACCGAAACCCATTCATGTCTTCGATTCCTCCCGTAGCACCTCCTCTCAGACCACTAGGACTCGATCAGACCTCGCCAGCTCGACCGCCATCGCTCCTCCCACCTTCGCCGGTGACAGCTTCCAGGTCGATGGCCTCCATCACTCGGAAATGGTGCCCGAACAACACGGGTTTGGGCACCAAATTCTCACGAACTACTCCATTAAACATCATTATACCCGTTCACTTTGTAGAACTTGTTACCCTCTTCGATTTTGTCTTTGGGGTTATCTGATTTTATTGCGTTGATTGAAAGATATTTGAGAGGGAAGACAGGAGTGTTTCGGCCATTAAAGAAAGGAGATGGCGGCTGATGTATTGGAATTAGGGTTTAGGATTATCATATATTTATAATATTATAATATTTAATTCTTAATTTTCTAAAAAAAACCGTTAACTCTAACAAACTCCAAATCCAACCATTGAATGTTGCCCCTATCCAAATACCACTATTCCGGACACAATGAACTAGGTTTCATTAGCCCATTCGATCATTTCAGCCCATTTTTCTTTAATTTAAAATATAAAACATTTAATTATTTAATTTGATCACACATTTAAATTTGTCGGGGCCACATGCTGCCTCCAAAAATTCCAGAAAAATAAATCTAGCTATGTTTTGATGATACAGTCCTAACAAAATTAATTTCGTTGAATTTAAAGACTGTTTGAAAAATGGCCATTTTCTAGTCGATCCAATTTGACTTAAATTGACAAAACACGTTTTAATTTGCCACGCTCACATATTAATTCAAAAAATTATGAAATTTGGAATCTAAAAATAATTTGACATTTTGGATCCAACCAAAGTGGTTTCGTCGAAAATGGAGGTCGTTTGCAAAATGGCTATTTATAAGGGTTATATATTATATTAAATTCCATAGCGACTATTCTGAATTTTAAACTGGGCATAACTTTTTATTCCCTCTATGAAATTTCAAATTTTCAGACTCGTTGGAAAGATATTTTTAAACAGATTTAAATATTTCTGATTTTACTGAAATCCTATTTATTTTGAATCCTTCACATTCAATCAAAATTCAAATTCAAATTTTCAAACTACCGGGCTATTTCTAACTCCTTTTATAGTTAAAATAAATATATTCGTTCTTACTTCGATTTAAATAAATTTTTAGTCGTTATTATTTAAAATAAATTATTATAAATATTTAAAATCTATTAGAATTCCTAAAATAAATTTTTTTAATTGGTTCCAAAATTCCGGGTTGTTACACTTATCAAATTTAGCCATAACGAATTCTGTAATATACATGTTGAATAATCAATAACTAATGACTAATAATTAAAAAATAACCTTTTAGTAATTAATTTTATTGATCAATAATTATTCAGTAATAGTTGATAACTAATAATAAATATTAAATAAATTCTTATACTTTTAATTAATTAATAATAAAATTTATAGTGTTTAATATTTAATAATTAAAATTTATAGTTAAGTTTACCATTTAATATTTTAAAAAAATTATTACTTTTTCAAATAAACAAATAATAATAAACTTTTGTGATTTTTTTTTTGAAATTTTCAATAATATTATTCAAAAATAATAAAATTCCAATTTTGAAGAGATAGTGGGAAAATATTAGCTTGTATATGGTACATATACATAATATATGTAACATTCTTTTTTGATTTAATAAAGTTTTTTTTCAGGCTCCAACCCTGGCGATTTTGGCTCCAACCCTAGAAACTCTGGCTCCAACTTGTTTTTCACTAAAAATCGCTCTCCTTTCCCACCTATTTCCAATTCTTAATTAATACGTAGATTAAAACTAACTTTCAGAAATGGTAACCTCTAGAGAATATGCCTGGAAAAGTAACTCCAAGCCCTCACCCATGTTCCCGCCCTCATTTCTGCCACCTCTGACTCCGCCGCCGCCATTTCCACTCCCTTTAGAGCCTCCCGACCACAACAGAGTTCAGCCGCACCTACTCCATTCATCGATTATCGAAAGGTCGATTCAAAGTATGAAGTTTAGGAAGGATCAGAGTATATGAAATTTATGGCAACCCCAATTTTAAGTGGAAAAAGAAAGCAAATATCTGCTATAAGGACGAGATACCCAACTTGATAATCTCTGGAGGTAGTTTATGATTCAATTCTTTATATGCACAACTGATGTTTTCTTTGAATTGTGACTATACCATATAACTTTATGCCAATCATTCACTTCATACTTGTTTTTTCTATTCTAAACTTCAGCAAACTTCAGTTTTTCTTCATGTAACTCCTGTTTGCACATTTTTTCTTATGTAAATACTAGATATTAATAGTTGAAAAGGGCATATATCATGCATAAGACTGAATAAATAATCACCTTCCACACAAGATATTAACAGTAAAAAATACATATATACTACATAACATATGCTCCTATTACCAACGAGAATACAGTTGGAAAAATCTAAAAGCTGTGTAAATGGCAGGGGAAGAAAATGATTTGACGAGGATGGTGAAAAGGAATAACCTTTCATGTTAAGGTAAGCCTATCTACTACTTTTATACCTTATTTTCTTAGTGAGTTTTTCAATAAGAATATGCAGTGCCTATTTGCATCTGCAACTTAACTAATCAGTTTAGTTACAAATACAGCTAAGCAATGTCTAGTTGCATTTTCAACTAAACTAAGCAGAGTCCAGTTGCACATGCAACTGAACTGGGTGCCCACTATAGCAGCCGAGGAACTGCTCAGTTCCTTTGCAAATGCAACTGAGCATAGTCATAATACAACTCTTTGGTGGTGATTTTATATTAAACAACTATTGTAGTTATCTCATGTTCAGAGGAAACCTCCAAACAACCCGAAGGTCTAACTGCTAGTGCAGTTATCAATCAATAAGCCTAAAACAATTTTGTAAATCAACGTTTGTTTAACACTTAACATCAACCAAGCATAGTAGCCAAAACGTATATCATTTCTAATGCCTTCTCAACGTGTATATCCTGAGATAAGTATACATATGATATGAATGTGCTATCAGATACTTTTCAATGTTAATATATTTATTGTTAAAACAAGTGTTCTTATTCTTTAATTAAACTGTTTTTACGACTCATCTAATAACCTAAAGTTATTATAGGTGACTACCAAATATGAAGTTGTTCACTGTATATCGTGTCCTACCTAGATCATACTGAGTACCAAACACCATATTTATCAACAACTATTTTCCTATACTTACATATTGTTATTATCGAAACACTGTCACTGATATAATTTCAATCCGTTGTTTGAATGAAGTTAAGGTAAAAGAAGAGGCAAATATTATGTTTTCTTATAACTTATAACACAACTCAGTGCTATAAATTTATAAAGTAAAGTGATACTTTTAAAGAAAATTTAAGATGGAGAAAAAGAAAATGCAGACTAAACCAGTTCCACAACACTTCAATAAATCAACTAGGAAGTGAGGTCAAGAAATGAACCTACCAATCAGTCATTCCAGAGAAAACTTCATTAATTCTTCATGATTAGAAAATTCAAGCAATATGTGCAAAATATATGGATAAACTGGTTGTAAAGGCATATGGAGTAAATACAGATAAAAGGGTTCCTTTTAGAGCTCTCTGGAAAAAAATGCAATGTAGCAGGTTTGGCAAAAAATTCTACTAGTAACGAGTAAGTGCTTTTATATGAATTAGAATATGATTATGAGATGAACTGCAATATGATTATGAGATTTGTTAGAAGAATCATTGACAAAGCGTTATCAACACTAAAGTAGGGAATGATGATTATCATAATCATAGTAATCAATGAAGAAATAAAATTCCTATCACAAAACATTTAGATGATAATTAATATAAAAACAAAAGGAAGATCCAAAAAATGAGAATAGGGTGAGAACGGTAGATCTGTAATCAAATGTTATCCACTACTTGCAACTTAGAACAAATAGATGGTTGCTGGTCATTCTTATGACGTGAAAATTCATTTCTCTTTAACATTACTCAATCTCTTTCACAGGTTTGAAGAGGAATTTTTTTTTTCTTCAAGATTGAAGCAGAGTCCAGATTTTATGTCATCAAAATAACTAAACCATTGCATGAATGTAACCTTGTAGCGCTTATCTAGTTGACAACTAAATAATCAGCAAAGCAACATATATCTTCTATATGAAAGTCGGACAAAAAAATTAATATATTCAAATCTAATCATGCGATCTGAAAGCATAATATAATGTGTTATGGATGAAAAAAGGGAAAATAGTATATCGCCATTCTGAAAGCCCTTACCCAGTTCATTTTTGAATGATCGACACATATGTTTTATTAACTTATATTTTAATAAATGTGATATACTATATTTAACATAGGAACGCAGCTAAATTCTCCATCAAATGACCTAATTCTAGAGGATGCTCCCTCGTACTGTCAAGCCCCCTTTGACCTAAAAGGAATTTTAAGGGTTGGTAATGAATTATTATTGCTGTTTCATATCTTTTATATTCTTTATCCTTGTAACTGGAAGTACTATCTCGCAGTTCTGCATTGGCAATTGTTAGTTTTTTGGTAGGTTGCAGTTTGGCCCATTTTGAGGTAAATTTTGTGAAATGCCTAACTTTTGATTTTTTTTTTACTTTGCACCTAGAAAGAAATGCTATTTCCCTCTTGGTTTCTCATTTATCTTTTGATAATCCTTGGGTCATTGGTAGAAGATTGTTCGGTAGTGCTACTTCTATTCTCATTGCATATACTCAGATTACATTTATACTTATGCTCGGTAGTGCTTTCTAAGATTTCAACTGGAAATTTGATCATTCTTTCACATATTTATTGAATAGATTGACATAAACATAGACAGAGAGGTTGACATTTTGGAATTTGTAGCTGCAGCATTGCATGTACATTAGCTTTAACGTTACAGTTTCGTGTTCTCCTTCGGTTTCGCGTTTGCTTACGACTTCGTCATCGTCGTCATCTTCGTAAGTTGGTTGGGTATGTTAGTTCGATTTATTTTGGTGTAAATATGGTGTTATGTGGTTTTAGTATGGTAATAGGTGATATGTGTTTGTATTTAGGATAATGTTAGCACCAACTGAACAGTTTTGTTGTTCATGATTCAGCTTGGTGTATGAATTGATGAAGAATTATGGATGTTGTGGTATTTTTTATGTGATTATGAATGTTCTTTTTAGTTCTAAATTAATATTGTTGGCTAATTTATCTTTGTTTTTTTAGTATGTTATTTATTTCAGTGTTCACAGTTGAATGATGTTTGTTTTGTGTGTGTGTGTGTATATATATATCTGCATGTGTGTGTGTGTGTGTATATATATATGCATATCAAAAGGGGAATAGCGGCGGATTCCCAACAAAAAAAGTGAGGTTAAGTTTACCCCAATTTAATTTCTGTCACTAATCCCTTGGCAATTAGTAAGGGTTTACCCACTCCTTTTATAAATGATATTTTGTTATAAATTAATTATCCGTCGGTAAACAGTCGGTATATAAATTGAAATTAAATTAATGAATAAAATTTTATTTTTATTATATAATTAGTAAAATGACGGAAAACTATCGGAAATCTAATGCTAAAGTCCATTGCAAAATCTGACACAATTATCGTCATGGATTTTACTGACCACCATGTTTTGCAGGAAATCCGTCGCTAAAGCCAATATAGCGACGGATTAGAAGCGGATTCATTCGTTGCTATATGCGGTTTTTCTTGTAGTGTTTGTAAACACGTGCTCAGGACAAAAAATTTCTTTATCAACTGAAGAATGCTACAGGTCGAGTTGAGTTATCCATTTACTGAGCTTTGTAAAATGAAATAAATTTGTCATCCATTTTGGAAACCTAAACGAGTTCAGGTAATAATGACGCCTCACTGTAACCCATCTTATCGGTTGATCCTTGGCCTATTATTGGCTTTACATGCCATCCGAGTCCGACCTGAAGGTCATGTCAACCGAATGCGAATAGCCACGCCATCATATTATAAAAGGAAATACCGTTTCACCTTTTTCCTTTTACTTTTCCTACCGTAAAAACTGATTTACTTCTCCATAGGAAGAAGAAGAAGAAGAACAATCACCATCTTCACCCAAGATCATCTTTTTTTGGTAAAATCCAATTCCTTATCTTTTTAAAAATAGTTAGATATCATTCTTGCATAGGATCTCCCCTTTGTCCGCTTTCTTGTCATAAATTGGGTTCCATGTTATCCATAATTGGGATCATCAGCTTTGGATTGCCTGAGTCAGTGGCGGTCTACGATGATCCAAATGCCATTCCAACGTAATCTGATGGTGTTGGACTATTTAACCCAATTATGTCATAGAAATGGAGATATTTCCTGCCTTTTCATAGTATCTCGCATGCAGGGGTGTTGTTAAACCCTTGGACACGTGGCGGCATTTGAGAGGGTGGTGATAAAGGTAGCAACCTTTGTACAGTCTATCATACAAAAATAAATTGCGATTTCTGTGGCTTGTCATTTACCAAGATAGCACTATAAAGTAGAATTAACCCCCTCCGGGTTAATCTTTTAATTTCAGCTCGATGATCTTTATTCAACCATGGTCAGCACACGAGGTAACCTTAAGCATGGGTCAGGTAAAGAACTACATTTTTCTACCAGAATCGATAGTACCTTCTAGTCTTCAACTAGTTCTGAGCCTTATTCGGGCAACGACTTCCAAGATCAGCCTACAAATTTGCCACCTCCTCGCAGGGTTATGGTTGAGTCGAGCAGAACAACACTTGTTCCAATAGCAGCCGATATGCTTCCAGGTGCAGAAATTCTAAGAAGTCCCCCAGATCCCATAGGGACCGATATAAATCTCAAATGAGTAAAGAACCTAACTGATAAACATAACATTCATTTTGTAGGTGTCCTTCTCCTACAGAAAACTGGTCGGCCTCACAATCCCCAGAAGGCTATATAGCAATATTTCTCCCGATGTGTAACGTGGGAGTTATCCCTACTTTTCATTCATTTGTTGTCAACTTCTTAATACAGATGAACATATCCCCGATGCAGTTCCATCTAATTGCCAATGGCAATCTGTTATCCGTATATTACTTATTCGTGAGATACTTGGGTCACCCTCCGACCTTCGATGATCTAGCTTTCTTTTTGCACTTCAGGAATAATGAGAAACAGTCCCCTTCTCTTCTTATTTCGAGGCTGCCCGAGGTCGGAAGATTATTAAAGAGATTCCAAGTAAGGTGGGTGATCCAAAGCGGGAATGGTTTTGGATTAAAGAGCAGCTAGGATTTGCTCGATATTGGATTCAATGCAGTAAGTCCCTTGGTCGGTCGATACATCCTCGATAGAACTTTTAACCCTGATGTCACATTTGGTTTTTTATACGGGGGACAACCCAATAAGGCCCGAGGAGAAAGTGTTTGAGGGACACTACAGGCGATTGATTAAGTTGAAGCCCGAGCAGCGGTGATTTTGGAATTGCTTGACAGAAGACCACTTTCATCGGTATGCTCTTCTTAATGAGGATAAAACAATCAGGTCATAGAAGGAGGGATCTGGGTCGACCACACCGAGCCGGGGCGAGATGTCCCCCGTGAAAAGAAAATCATAAAGTACACACGTGACCCATTTGTCGGGGAATCTTCGGTCCGTCTCCTGCCTGGGGAGGAAAAGAAACCTCATCCAAAAAAGCCTTCTTTCAAAAGATGAGTTCGAGAGGCCGAGCACCGAGAGGCCGAGCATCGAGAAAGAGAGAAAGTCCCTACTTAGAATATTCCCAAAAAGGTGTGAGAGGAGCCAGCCAAATAGAATCCCGCTGATGAGCGCTCGAAAGATTCTGAAGTCGAGAGAGATTTCTCTACGGTCCATGGCTTATAAAAAGAACAGGCCGCATCTCCTTTTCCTGGTCTGGATAAGCTGCAGATGCCAGAGGTAATTTTTTCCCCCAAACCAATTTTTTGCTAATCAATCAGAGGGGATGTCTTTTCCACCCGGACAAGGAGATGTCTAAGTTACGATCCTAACCCTCGTGCAAGGTTCAATTAAATAATTTGTTACATAGCATTTGTAGCGCTTGTCACAATACTATTTCTGTAACACCCCACGTCCATTAATGTCACTCACAAAGGGAATGCATTAACTTCCATGGAGGTTTTAAGTGAATATAGAACAGAAAAATTACAACAAGACAGATAATAAGTAGTACTTGGAAATCTAAAACTTTATTTTATTGCAGCGGAAATTAAACATGTTTGTTACATCATAAAACCATAAATCAGAGTCAAGTACAATATCCATCTTAATAAAACAAAATACATAACCCCATTACACAAATAGCCATTAAAGAAGATAACAAGCTGGACTTTACTTCAACGGTCCAAGCTTTCCAAAAGAGAGATAAAGCAATCCAATCAAACTCCACTAGAGCTGGGCCCACCCGGATGACCTGGAGGGGGGGGGGAGATAGAAATAGAGGGGGTCAGACATAAAGTCTGGCGAGTATGATAATTCTAACAATACTATTATCAAAGTAACTAGACTAAGGCATAAGCTGGAAAACAAGGAAATGTCTATGAACTATTGGGTATGAAAGAGCAGATAAAGATAACGTTAAAAGCACACCTAATTACTAACGAATAATTACTACACTGCACCAAACCAGTCACCCTCAAAGTTGATCCCACTTGCTTCACTTAGAAATTATATAAATAGCCTTGCGTACCCCTAGCTGACTACATAGGTGCCGCCTACCCCTATCTCCACTAGGTATACCCCACTACTCACTTGCAATCGGCTACCTACTCGTAGATACCCGTGCTGGCCCCACAGTAGGGTGTATCACTCCCCTAAAGTGGCAACCCGATACAACTTGAGAATGCACGGCTTATACCTACACGATGCAACAATGTCTTACCTACCAACCCAGGGTCCACACACGCATATGAAACCCGTTGGACTTGCGTTGCCACCGCTAACCCATTTTGGCCTCTTATAGTCAAGCCCCATATGCGTGTCCCGTCCTCGACTTGGGTCGAGCCCAAAAAGATACGTTTAGGTTATTGGTGGAAATGGGCCCCCACAAGCTATCCACCTAAGCTTGTCCCCACTAGTATATCCCACTTAACCCTCTTAGTCATGTTCATTTACATGTGTGTTTGGTTAAGTCTTACTAATCGTATTTCAAATGCCACTAAGGGCACCCACTAGATTCCTCATGCCACCCAAGGCACCTACTTAACCCACATGTCCCACCTTACATGTTTATCTGGTTAAGTATTTCTTAATTCATTCAGGCCATAACCTCATAAAGACCTCTCACATTAGACTGGCATTTATGGCAGCTGGATTTGCCGGGGGGGTCCGGGCAGTCTTACACAATAAAAAAGTCTAACCTCGTGTCTTTACAACTGTTATGCTTTAATTTGGGCCTAGGACCTCTCACATTGGGCTGACATTTGTGACTACTGGATTTGCCGGGCGGGTCCGGGCAATTTTACGTCACAAACGAGTCCAACCTCGTGTCCTAAGCATTGATTAACACTTACAATCTTTTACCCCAGTTTTAAATATATCCCTATTCAAATTATTAATTAATTCCAATTTTAATGATGTCCATAATTGACTCAATTATGGCCATCCACTTATGGCATGCAAAATCATATCAATTGCATCCAATTTTCTCAATATTAAATCCTTAATATTACCCCTACCCCACGTTATACGTTCGCTTATTCAACGCAAAATATACGTTAGACTCGAATAGTCTAACTCATAGCACAAAGATAAATTATCACAACATATAGACAAATAAAATAGATCTAATCATAATAGGGGTGAAACTTGCATAAAACTACACATGTTATGGATCTAAAGGTGTCAACTTGTTTGGTTATATGTCACAATTTAAATGATATGGTCATAACCCAAATTCATGTATAAACTTGCATATGGGGTTTTATGCAACATAATGATGGTGTGAACTAGCATCTAACACATAGAACTCACACATGTCATAGCACAATTCTAGATCTAAATAGATGTCATGGCATATGTTCATAATCTTTACTAATCAATCTAAACCTGCATACATGATTTGTCATCTAGATCAACATAGCCCAAATAATATCAACATTATGATTTGATTAACATGAACTAATTAGCATAGATAATAACATCATGACTTTATAACATGTATGATTTATCACAACTTAGCATAGAAACTTTCAACATATATAACATCATCATAGCATGATTTACAACATATAGGATATCATCATCACATAACATAGGATTTACAACATACATGATAGCATAAGGTTTACAACAACATATATGACAATCCACATCATTCACTTATAATCCATTCATAACTTAATCTAATTAGTTTAATAATAATCTTGTTAAGATCATCATACTCACAATTAGAGAAGAAAGAGAGTCTTGATTTGCTTTAGAGTTGAGTAGAATTAGGGTTTTGATTAGCTTTCTTCCTTCTTAGTTGGCGACGGCTACACTGAGTTCCATGGCGGCGGTATGACGGTGGCTATTCTATTTTTCATGTGAATTAGAGTGAGAGACTACCTAGGTATTTATAGAGTTTAGGATTTATTTAGACCGTCAGATCAACTCAGAACTAATCTGAACCGTTTAATTTGACAACTCAGCCCTAAAGACACATCAGCAGCTCAAGATTGGGCTCAGCCAAACCCTAGCCGACTGGACCAGGTCGACACCCAAGTCGACTGCCAAGTCGACTCCCCAGTCAAACCTGGGGGGGGTGTCGACTCCCTAGTCGACCTGGGATGTTGGGCGGGAAATTTCCCGCCTAGCCTGCTTGACTTCGAATTTTGAATTTTGAATTTTCTGAAATCTGTTTTGAATTTTCTGAAACTTCTGATGGCCATAACTTCTTCATACGAAGTCCAATTCACGCAAAATCGGACTCTATTTCAACCAGAATTCCGAGACGAACACAATGGCGCAACCCGTTTCCCACAATTCTCACGTCTGAGATTAGTTATTCTTTAGTTTGTGAATATTAATATTAACAAAATTACGGGGTGTTACATTCTCCCCTCCTTAAAGGATTTCAACCCCGAAATCTTCAAGTCAAGAAGAATGTATATCCTAACATCCAATCATCCATCTACTCAACCATCAAACACAGGCATCCATTGTCCTTATAGACTTCTAATGCTTTCATGTTTAAATGCAAAGTGTGTGTATATGTCCATATCTAATGCAAAATCAGACGATCCACTGATTCAGTTGACCTTCATAATGCAAATCATGATAGTGCCATGCGTCCATTATGTATGCAAAAGTTCCTTAATGCTACATATTATCTCTATATGCGTGCACAATCATCATCCGAATGCAGCATCCATAAGATAAAAAAAATCCTCATACATCCATTTTACTAAATACATCCATTTATATGCAATATGCAGTATGAAGTGACTGAGCCGATCTAGTGCCTAATAGTGTGTGTATATGCGTCCACGAGCAACCACTAGCAAAAACTTGCATCCACTTTGCATCCATCATACATAACAAGTCTCAAACACATGTTTCAACCATAGGATTATCCTAACTAAAGGTCAAGGATACCAGCGAGAGGATACTCTAAAGGTAAGATAAGTACAAGCTAAGCGATAAAGGAGAAATTAAAGGACATACCCTCAAAAAGAAAAGCGTACAACGAACACATCTTCTCTTCCGTCTCCCAAGTAGCGTTGCTCTCATCATCTCCCCCATTGTACTTTGACTAGTCTAACCTCTCGATTTCTCAGCTTCTTAATCTCTGACCCAAGAATGCGCGTAGGAGCTCGTCGAATCGTCGCATCACGCTCTGTCTCCACCTCTCTAAGCAAGTTTGGCTCTACCACCTCTGCGGTCTCATGCAAGCACTTCCTCAAATGTGATACATGGAATACGTCGTGTACACCACTAAATCTCTCAGGCAACTCCACTCTATACGCCATCTGTCCAATCTTCTCCTTAATAGGAAACGGCCCTACGAACCTTGGTGCTAATTTCCCAACGGACCCAAAGCGAACAACATTCCGTAATGGAGACACTTTGATAAAGACCATGTCCCCAACATCAAACTCAAGATCTGTCCTCCTCTTATCCACATAAGATTTCTGCCTATCTTGTGCCGTCTTCATCCTCCTTCGAATCAAGTCGATCTTTTCCGAAGTCTCTCTAATCATAGCAGTCCTCTTACTTTTCACGGGAATGAAATGGGCGCTCTTAGTAAGTCTATCTACTATAACCCAAATCCCCGTATTACCCTTCCTTGATCTTGGTAATCCATCCACAAAGTCCATCGAGACACTTTCCCATTTCCATAGTGGAACCTCCAATGGGTGAAGCAACCCACCGGGTTTCTTTTGCTCTGCTTTTACTTGTTGACACACCAAGCATCTAGCGACATACTCGGCCACATCCCTCTTCATACCGGCCCAAACGAAAACTCGCTTCATGTCTTTGTACATCTTGTCCCCGCCGGGATGAATGGTCATCTTCGAACGATGTGCATCATCAAGAATAGCCTTCCTCAAGTCTTCGTCTCTTGGTACACAAATTCTACTATCCCTACGTAACCAACCTTTATCATCTAGGGTATACCTACGGAGATGGCTTGATGACTCCCCTCTTTTGAGCTTTTCTACTAACTTAACCAACTGTGTGTCGTCTCGCTATGCCTCACCAATCCATCCCAAAAGCGTAGGTATGACCTCCAAGGATGCTAGCAAACCGGGTACAAAGTCAACGGAAGGTCTAAAATCAAACATAGAGATGAATTCTAAGTTTCGCCGTTCAACAAACAACGGACTCAAGGACAGCCTTTTCCTACTTAAGGCGTCTGCCACCACGTTACCCTTGCCAGGGGTATATGCTATTTCGAAGTCGTAGGACGCTAAGAACTCCATCCAGCTTTGCTGCCTTAAGTTCAAGTCCTTCTGAGAGAACAAGTATTTTAAAGATTTGTGGTTAGTGAATAATTCGAATTTCTCGCCAAGAAGATAATGGTGCCAAGACTTAAGCGCGAAAACAATAGCGGCTAACTCTAGGTCATGCGTAGGGTAATTTTTCTCATGCGCTCTCAACTGCCTTCCACCATAAGCTGTTACCCTACCCTCTTGCATTAAGACTATGCCTAGACCTGTCCCACAAGCATCGATATAAACAGTAAATGGCTTACTCCCGTCTGGCAACACTAAGACTGGGGCTGAGGTCAAAGATCTCTTCAAACGTTGGAACGCATCATCACAATCGACTTCCCATGTGAAAACTAGGTTCTTCTTCGTCAAACGTGTTAATGGAGCTGATATCTTTGCGAAGTCTTTGATAAACTTCCTATAGTAGCCAGCCAACCCCAAGAAACTTCTTACTTCGGTAGCATTTTTAGGGACCTTCCAATCTTGGATGGCCACCACCTTCGCGGGATTCACAACTATCCCCTCTTTGGAAACCACGTGCCCTAAGAATCGTACTTCCTTCCTCCAGAAGTGACACTTAGAAAATTTAGCTTTAAGATTATGCGCTCGTAGGGTCTCCAACACTTCCCTAAGATGTAGGGCATGCTCTTCTTCGTTCTTAGAAAAGATCAAGATGTCATCTACAAAGACTACCACGAATTTATTAAGGTACTCCCTAAACACCCTACTCATCAAATCAACAAAGTATGCGGGGGCGTTTGTCAAACCGAAGGGCATCACTAGCCATTCATAGAAACCGTCTGGAGTCCTAAAGGCAGTCTTGTCAATGGTATCCTCAGCCACTCTCAACTGATGGAAACCAGTGGCTAAGTCCAACTGCAAAAACACTGAGGCGCCAACTAACTGATCGAAGAGATCGTCAATCCTCGGCAGTGGGTGTCTGTTTTTCGTAGTAAGCTTATTAAGTTCTCTATAGTCCACACAAAGTCTAAGGGACCCATTCGCCTTCGTGGCAAATACTACTGGAGCACCCCACTCCGATATACTTCGTCTTATGAACCCTTTCTCAAGCAACTCCTTCACTTGCTTATTGAGTTCCCTCCTTTCACGAGGAGCCATGTGGCGTACTGGCAAAGATACTGGTTTTGCATTATCCACAAGATATATTCGAAAATCTATCTCCCGCTTCGGAGGCAAGCCCTTCACCTCCTCAAACACATCCGAGTATTCTCGGACCACTCTAACTGATCGTAGATTCTCCACAGACGCGTCAAGCGATTCTAAATAACTTAGCATAACGGAATTTATGGGATTACAAAAGATTTCGAGAGTGTTGCCAAGGCAAGTCATGAGCCTAACTACTCTCCTTTCACAATCAAGAACGGCCCCATTTCTGGATAACCAATCCATTCCTAAAATTAGCCCATAGCCCGTGAAGCCCAAAACATAAGCATCACATCTAAACTCAACGCTAAGTATAGAAATTTTCAAATCCAAACACATCGTGGACAAATAAGCTGAGCCCCCAATTGGATTCGAAACAACTAGGGGATCCTCTACTAAACTGGTGTTTAAGTACAGTGATTCAACTAATGATGTAAAGATAAACGAATGCGATGCGCCCGAATCGAATAAGGTACGGACAGGATGATCAAACAGAAAAACTAAGCTTTCAACAGAAATGGTTCTACCTCGTTCTTGCAGTGGTGGGACCGCGAGAGACTGAACTTGTCCCCTTGCCTGCCCTGGTGCAATAAGAGCCTGCACCTGTCCTCCCGAGGTAGACCCTGCCCTCTGCCCCTTCTTTGGGCAGTCCTTCACTAGATGTCTCGCTTCACCACAGTGAAAACAGCCAGTCTTCTTTTTCTTTCTGCAATCCTTGCTGAGATGGCCTGGTGTCCCACAGTTAAAGCATTTCTTCTCTCCTTTGCCATTATTGTCTTTACCACCCTTCTTGTTTTGCTGTTGTGGTTTCTTCTGATCCCCTTTCTTCTCGGGTGCCTTATCAGCCTTAGTGCCTTTCTCCTCTTGCATGAGTGCCATGTCTACTAGCTTCTCAAAGGTGGCCCCCATAGGGATGTGGGTCATAGCCAACCCTTGCAACGGCTCATTCAATCCATTAACGAACCTCAGAGCCTTCTTCTCCGGCGTGTTCACTAAGTCCAAGCCAAACCTTACTAACTGATTAAATTTGTTGACATATTCTTTCACTGATGAGCTTCCTTGCTTTAATGTCAAGAACCTTTCCATATATAGATTCTCTTCTGCCCTTGAGAGAAACTTTGCCTCAAACCTATGTCTGAAATCCGCCCAAGAATCAACAGGACGCTCCCCATTAGTGACCTCCCACCAAAACGAGGCCTCTCCCTTCATTAACCAAGCTGCTAATTTGACTTTCCTCCCTTCCTCTACTTCAAAGATTTCTAGCAATTCTTCCACCTCCTTAAGCCAATCTCTAGCTTCCACAAACGTTTCTGACCCTTGAAAAGGTTTTCCACCCATAGCCTTAAATTCCTTGCACGTCTTTGCAAAAGTATCAACGCGAGGAGGAGGAGGAGGAGCGGGTGCAACTGGTGGTGGAGGAACATTGGCTGGACCTGCAGCGGCCCAAGCCTCTAATAACCTCCTATACCATCCTGGTATCGTTACACCATCCGGAAGGTTAAGATCTTCAGCCAAGCTGAAACGAAAAAGGAAAGATTCAAAATGGAGAATTCGAAAGATAAAGATATATGGCTATTGGAGATTATGTTTTTCATAAAAACTTTCCTCTTTAAAATAACTCATTAAGACATGTTTTTGAAAACACTTCTTCCAAAAATACTTTAGAAAAATAGTTTTTCTAAAAAATTTATCTGTTCTGGTAACCTTAAGCTCTAATACCATGTGTAACACCCCACGTCCATTAATGTCACTCACAAAGGGAATGCATTAACTTTCATGGAGGTTTTAAGTGAATATAGAACAGAAAAATTACAACAAGACAAATAATAAGTAGTACTTGGAAATCTAAAACTTTATTTTATTGCAGCGGAAATTAAACATGTTTGTTACATCATAAAACCATAAATCAGAGTCAAGTACAATATCCATCTTGATAAAACAAAATACATAACCCTATTACACAAATAGCCATTAAAGAAGATAACAAGCTGGACTTTACTTCAATGGTCCAAGCTTTCCAAAAGAGAGATAAAGCAATCCAATAAAATTCCACTAGAGCTGGGCCCACCCTGAGGACCTGGAGGGGGGGAGATAGAAATAGAGGGGGTCAGACATAAAGTCTGGCGAGTATGATAATTCTAACAATACTATTATCAAAGTAACTAGACTAAGGCATAAGCTGGAAAACAAGGAAATGTCTGTGAACTATTGGGTATGGAAGCGCAAATAAAGATAACGTTAAAAGCACACCTAATTACTAACGAAGAATTACTACACTGCACCAAACTAGTCACCCTCAAAGTTGATCCCACTTGCTTCACTTAGAAATTATATAAATAGCCTTGCGTACCTGTAATGACCCGCATTTTCACGGTATATAATTGATTAATTTAATTATATAAGTAATGATTTAGAGAATTAAATGGTCGTTTAATTAAATTATAAGGAATATTTAATTAATATAATAATTAAATAATATATAAAATTCTGAAATAATCAGAATTGACCAAAATGGCGATATGGTGTGAGCTGGGCAATTCAAAATATATAGATCAGTTAAGAGTTGAATTATAAGAACAAATATATTTAATCGACGACAGTTGAACGTATAGTTTATAATATAATTATAATCGAGCTCGAAATGGCGCGGCAGTTCGCTATTTGGCGATTCAAACTTTAAACGAGTATACAGAAGCCGTTTTAAGTCGGATTTCTACGAAACAAGAAAGGCGTGGAGCTGGTGGAGTATATTTTTCTAGTGGAAGAGAAAAATCGGGATTTCGTCGTGTAGATTTTGATTTATGTCCAAATCAAATTTCAGAAAAGTCGCTGTGAAATTCCTTTATAATTCGTAATGTTTTATATACGTTAAAAAAGGATTTTCAATGTAAATTGAATATCGATTCAATCTGGACTCGGAATAGCGGGTATATAATTATCTTGGAGCTGTGTGATATTCTGTTGTGAATATATACGATAATATAAATTTATTTATATTTAATTTAATTATATTTAAATATATTTATATATTTAAATGGGTCATTCAGAGCTTTAAAAATAGCCACTTTTGCAAACGAAGTCGGAATTCGACGAAACTAATTTTGTTGGATCTGCAATGTCAAATATTTGTTAGATTTCCAGTTTCATGAATTTTAGAGTCATTGTGTGGTCGTACGGATTTTTAGAATGAGAAACAGTCAGTATTTTAACAGTTAAAAATACGCTGCGTGAGCATACGGGGTCAGAATTCGAAGAAACCAGTTTCGTTGGGACCGTAATGTCAAACTCTAGCTACATGTCAATTTTCGTGATTTGGCGGTATCGTATATAAGCACCGGAATTTTTAGTAGACAAATCGGGTATAAAATGAATAAAATAAAATATCTAGTAAATATCTAGATATTTATTTTCCCTATAAATAGGACTTAACCCCATCCCTTAAAACCTAATTCACATTCTCCTTCTGGTCAACGGACTGTTTTTCGCCGTTGTTTTATTCCTCCCAGTAAAATAAAAATCGATCCTCATAAATTCATTTAAAATCACATAAATTCTTTGAAATCCCAAAACCTATGTGGTTGTACTCATTGCAAGAAGAGCTTCGCGTCAGTACCAGTGTTGTGAAGCTCGATCAAGTCTGGGTTTGTGGGTTTTTCTGTAGCGTCGAACTAGGGTTGATGAAGGGTGAAATTTGGTGCTTCGATAGTTGTTTTCGAGTTTAGATTTGGATTCCTGGTGGCGTTTAACATCTGTTGTGAGGAGTTGGTGAAGCTCGGTTCACGTTTGGGCGTGGATGGTCTTTCGACGGAGAGCAGTTTGGATGGGTACGAGAGGTGCGAGTTGTACGTTAAGGGGATGAAATGGTAGAGGATGTGAAGGAGAAGATGTTTGTGATTGTTGTTTGAGTTCTAACGAAATGTGGAAGGAGTATTTGGCACTGGAAATGGTGAACCGTGGAGGATCGAAGGGCGATTGGGAATATTGGAATGGAGCAGCATGGTTCGGGGGAGAAGGGTGAGTGGTGTTGGGCCTTAATTTGAGTAGACGGACCATAAGTCAAATGGTGAGGCCCATTATGTAATTAGCTAAGTTTTTGTTAATTTAATAGTGTTTTGAGTTGTAAACTAAATAATTCTATCATACGTGAACGAAATTCAGCGAAACTAGTTGCGTTGGGATCGTATGGATGGGAGCAACACAATGAGACTGACTGGGAGAGAAACAGAGCTCGTTACAATTTATGGCAAAATAAATTGTCCGTCTGAATCAAAGATAGTTAATCGTTTTTAACGATAACAGTCCAATGTGAGTAAATCTCACCAACTCTTAACAGTTATATTTTTATAATGTATTTTTAGAACTGTTAATCATCTGTTGATTGTTGTGTGTTGGTTGATTGATTGAACTGCTAGTCAGTTAGTGAAAATTATATATATATATATAATTATATATATATATAAACCGTTAAATATTTATATATTGATTCTGCTATCAGAATAATTTATATTGAACTGAAAGTGATGATAATCATATTATGTAACATCTGTGGATGCAGGGAGACAGGTTGGAGGAATCCGATTGGATTCCTCAACAGTTATTTTATTGTTTTTCATATATTGTTATATGATGTGATATAAAATCTATGGGCGATTATATGTGCTTGGACGATATTGAACATCGTGATTTGATACGATTGAATACCATAACATACTGAAATGTTGATAAGGGGATTTTAAAAGTGATATTGAAAATAGAATATTTATAAAATGGGATAATTATAAATAAGAGATATTTATAAAGTGGAATATTTATAAATAAGAAAAGTTTATAAATTGGAATATTTATAAATAGGAGATATTCAAAAAGGAAATAATTACAAACCATTTTCTTTTTGAATGGAAAGGCCTGTGTGGTGGGTTTGTGGATTTTCCCGATGCTCCCGTTACAAAGGAGGTTATGGCGAATTTTTCAGAGAATTTAAGGAGTTAGAATATTTCAGGAATAAATTTGGAAAGGAAATATTTGTAAATCATTTACAAATAGAATTGAAAAGGAAATGTTATAAAAAGGAAATCATTTTTAAAGTGTAGAACTGTTATTTAAAAGTAAATCTTCTCAAATGAATAAAACGTTGTTAAAAAGGAAATCTTTATAAAGTGAATAAAATAAATCGAATATGGTATTCGAAAGGAGTTAAATCGAATATGGTATTCAAAGGGAGTAAATCAAATATGGTATTCGAAAGTTAGTAAAACGAATATGCTATTCAAAAGGGGTTAGTCGAGTCGAGTTAGTTGAATAGAGTTAACTAGTTCAGTAGAGTTAACTAGTTCAGTAGAGTTAACCAGTTCAGTAGAGTTAACCAGTTGGGTTAAGTAAGTCAAGTTAACCAGTTGGGTTAAGTAAGTCAAGTTAACCAGTTGGGTTAAGTAAGTCAAGTTAACCAGTTGGGTTAAGTAAGTCAAGTTAACTAGTTGGGCTAAGTAAGTCAAGTTAACCAGTGAGTTAAGTAAGTCAAGTTAACCAGTTGGGTTAAGTAAGTCAAGTTAACCAGTGAGTTAAGTAAGTCAAGTTAACCAGTGAGTTAAGTATGTCAAGTTAACATGTGAGTTAAGTACGTCAAGTTAACCAGTTGAGTTAAGTAAGTCGAGTTGATCAAGTCGAGTTGATCGAGTTAGAGTTACTTAGTTATAGTTAATCGATTAGAGTTAAAACGAACTAGAGTTAATCAAATATAGTTATTTGAGACAGAGTTAGTCAAACATAGTATTCATGGTAAGTTGCCATCTCGTACGACTGCTAGCGTAATTCGTAGGGCTGCAAATAGCCTAAGGCAGTCGGATGTTTCCTAAGGGAATCAGGCGTAACCATTGTGATCGTTGCAATCTAGAGTCAAGCGAATGGAGTTAAATCGAATCTAGTTATTCGACAGGAGTTAATCAAGATGAGTTAACTAAGTTAAGTTGATCGAATCTAGTCATTCGATAGGAGTTAATCAAGTTAAGTTAAATACGTTAAGTTAATCAAATCTAGTTATTCGAGAGGAGATTATCGAATATAGTTTATTCGAAGGAGTTATCAATTATTAGTTATTCGAAGTGAGTAGTCGAATATTGGTTATTCGAAGTGAGTTAATCGAATATTGGTTATTCGAAAAGGGGAGTTATCAAATCGAATAGATTAAAGGAGTTAATCGAATATAGTTTATTCGACTAAAGTTAGAGGAGTTATCGAATATAGTTTATTCGACAGGAGTTAAGTGAATAGTTAGATTAATCAAAGTGAATTAGTTAAGTTAAACTAAGTGAATTAGTTAAGTTTATTGGTTAAGTTAACCAAAGTGAATTTGTCGAGTTAATCAAAGTGATTAGTTCAGTTAATCGAGTTGAATTTGTCAGTCGAGTTAATAAATGGAGTTAGTCAAACCAAGTAAAACCAGTTAGATTTAATTAATTAAGGTTGACCAGTTAGAGTTAATCAATCAGAGTTAATCAAATAGAGTTAAGTAAAATTTGAACTGACTAGAGATTAGTAAATTGAATGGTTTTCTAAGTGTCTATCTGATGTTGGTTTCGGCCTTCGGGATTTATACTTAGGGAATTGTTCTCATACTAGTTCACAGTCAGGGACTGATAGTTGGGGAAGAGTAGTGATTTGTAAATAAGCAAATGGAAAACGTTTTCCAGTGTTAATAACATATATTTTCTAAACATAGGAAAATAAGGCAATGTGAATATATATATAGATATATGTTCATGATTTACCGATATAATTTCCATCTGGAAATAATATCGTTGTTTGCGCACTTGTTTTTCTTTGATGGTTAAATCACAGACTATCGAAGTTTTGACCATTTTAACGTTGTTAATATGGAGAGACCGGTTGGATTATTATCCAAAGAACCACTCTGTATTGGCATAAGCGTTGCGAATCATATACGCCAAAGATAATTGAAGACGGAGTAAAATGCAAGGGCTGTTGTATAAGTCTTAGATAACAGTGACTAAGATGGATATATTGAATAGTGCCTTCGGTTTGTCCAGTCCCAGGACAACTTGTATGGACGAAGGTCTGACAGAGTATATCCAATGGATCGCGTAAGTTGATCTATTCAAACGTATTCACGTTTGGTGGCGGAGGAATTCGTTTCTCTAAGCTGTATACCCGTGTTACTTTTGGATAAATCAATTTGTGATTTGGCGGGTATGACGATGTGACATTCTAAGTGAATGAGGATGACTTGTGTTGATGAATGTCTGACAGAGTATTTCCAGAAAGGTCACGTACATTGATTTCTTCAACTTTACCAAGAGTGGAAGCGGAGAAGGAAAATTCTTTAGCTAACACGTAACGTACTGTTGTAGATGCCAATTAGTGATTTACGATGGATCTGACAATGTGGCATTCGAAGTGAATCTGATGTAATGATAAAGCATAGCTTTTAGCCTCATCAACCGGTAAATGACAGAAATCAGGCAGGCAGCATGGTTAAGTCAGTCGCACCGAAGTAGGGTGTATAATCACCTATCTAGAGAATATTCATTTGTTTCTTAAATCTATCAATGCTGTCCCATATATATACGGGAACGGTTGCTGATCCCAACCGTTGATGATATACATTCGATACACTCAAGCAAAATGAGTGGTCGGTCATGTGTGGCTGAGTTACAAGATGTTCTTGTTGAACTCCAGTGTATCGTTCCTAGAGTACACTGATCGGAAGGTGGTTCCATACCTTGTCATAGTTGGAAATCCATTATCCAATACGTGCTTGCGATTTTGATTGTATACTATATATGTAGAACGTGAGATGAAAGCGTTTCTGCTAGTTGATATCTATTTGTACATAGACATTATTATAATATCAAAAGGTTTTTGATATAAAGATATTTTTTATTCTCATAAGGGAAAAACTCGTTCCGTTCTGCGGCGTGGTCTTATGAGATATCGTTTACTTGTTCATATACCTATTTAAACTATTTTACTCACACCAGTCCCATGACTGACCCGGAGTTTACTTTGTTGTTTTCCCTAAATTCTTGGGTGTCCAATTTTGTACGGGCAGTCAAGTAGTCAGGATTTTACAGATATACTTGGAGAGCTTGGAGCAGGAGGCTTCAAGATCATATAGCTATAGTTATTTCCGCTGTGTTGTAATTGTTGTACTCTGATAAGTGCTATTGTATACATAACTGTTATATTTCAAAGTTATGTTATCTATTATATGTTATTCGTTCCGCTGTGAGGTTCGTGTTACTCTGATGTTGTGTTCTTCTTCTATTCTAAGTTTCTATCTTATCTATTCTCACCTTCTAATTTCTTTCATTAATTACCGGGATTTTTCGATGTTTGGTTATCGACATCGAGTTTATGTCGATAACCAAAGTCGCTCAAAATCCGGGTCGTTACAGTTGGTATCAGAGCTTAAGTTAAGAATTACCTTGGCTCTGTGGCGTGACTCGGTAGAGATAGGGTTAGTAATACCCTAGATTGAGTTGAGTGTATATATACGAGTGCGTATTTGTATTTGATATAAAAATAGTTTTATATTGTGGAGATTCATTGGCTGAGTTGTTTATGAGTTCTGGTCGATCAGTTTGATCCACTGCATCAGTAGGAGTAAATAAATACTTGAATACGATGGACCGACATAGTATGGATACGTAATATATTATCATATATTAGATATATTGGTTGAATTACAATCGAATGAGATTATAAAGTGAAATGGTTATATATAACCAATCAGAATCATATAAGTAAAGTATATGAAATAAGATGAATTAAATATGAATTTAAATCAGATTTGGAATTAAAATAAGGAAATTTTAATTTCCTAGGAGATTTTGAGATGTTTTCAAAATGGATGTATTTAGTAAGGGTTTTGAAATGATATAGTATTGAAATCACTTGTGTCGCTGGAAAATAATTCCGATGATGAGTGCGCAGTATCATCGGTGTGATTTTCGAGTTTCTAAGTGGTGGATTACTACCAAAGGTTTTGATTTGAATTGTTTTGAGAAAACAAGTTGTTTGGGGATTAAAAGGTTTGAATTGGTATTATGATTTCAATTTGATTTGAAATAAACCTAGGAATTTAAAATTCTAGAAATTTAAAATTTAACTTGTGAAGTTAATTTGAATGGGATGGTAAAAGTAGATAATAAACCAGAATTTAACTTGGGATGATAGGTTAAGAAAAACTGGAAGTGATTAGAGAATAATCTGGATTGGAATTTAAATGATAAGTCGAGAGTTTGGAATTTGAAACTCGAATTTGAAATTGAATTCGTCTTGGATAAGCGAATGGTTGTGTTAAGAATAAATTGGTTGGAGTTGATTGGGGTGACATTTGTATATGCCGAGTAATAACAGATGGAAGGGATATAATGATATGCCCGACAAAAAGGTACAAGTTTGTATTTTATATGAGTTTGGAATTTTTGAGCCGAACCGGCAAGCCGCTTGGTGTTTTGATTTTCTTTTGGGTTGAAGAAGGCCCAGAGAGGCGAGTTGGAGTTTGAGATATTGACCAGTACAAAGGAGATGCTAGCGAAATTTTTCGAAAAGTTAAGGTGTTAGAAAATTTTCAGGATTTTTGGAAATTTTCGTTGATAAGAATTAATTAATATTTAATTGAAATTAAATTGGTCTAGTGGAAACTGAAGATAAGAAGTGAACAAATATGTTCTAACCAGTCGATAGGGTCGTCCTCTACCTTAGCAATTTCGAGGACGAAATTATTTTAAGTGGGGAAGAATGTAATGACCCGCATTTTCACGGTATATAATTAATTAATTTAATTATATAAGTAATGATTTAGAGAATTAAATGGTCGTTTAATTAAATTATAAGGAATATTTAATTAATATAATAATTAAATAATATATAAAATTCTGAAATAATCAGAATTGACCAAAATGGCGATATGGTGTGAACTGGGCAATTCAAAATATATAGATCAGTTTAGAGGTGAATTATATGAACAAATATATTTAATCGACGACATTTGAACATATAGTTTATAATATAATTATAATCGAGCTCGAAATGGCGCGGCAGTTCGCTATTTGGCGATTCGAACTTTAAACGAGTATACAGAAGCCGTTTTAAGTCGGATTTCTATGAAACAAGAAACGCGTGGAGCTGGTGGAGTATATTTTTCTAGTGGAAGAGAAAAATCGGTATTTCGTCGTGTAGATTTTGACTTATGTCCAAATCAAATTTCAGAAAAGTCGCTGTGAAATTCCTTTATAATTCGTAACGCTTTATATACGTTAAAAAAGGATTTTCAATGTAAATTGAATATCGATTCAATCTGGACTCGGAATAGCGGGTATATAATTATCCTGGAGCTATATGATATTCTGTTGTGAATATATACGATAATATAAATTTATTTATATTTAATTTAATTATATTTAAATATATTTATATATTTAAATGGGTCATTCAGAGCTTTAAAAATAGCCACTTTTGCAAACAAAGGCGGAATTCGACGAAACTAATTTTGTTGGATCCGCAATGTCAAATAATTGTTAGATTTCCAGTTTCGTGAATTTTAGAGTCACCGTGTGGTCGTACGGATTTTTAGAGTGAGAAACAGTCAGTATTTTAACAGTTAAAAATACGCTGTGTGAGCATACGGAGTCGGAATTCGACGAAACCAGTTTCGTTGGGACCGTAATGTCGAACTCTAGCTACATGTCAATTTTCGTGATTTTTGGGTATCGTATATAAGCACAGGAATTTTTAGTAGACAAACCGGATATAAAATGAATAAAATAAAATATATAAAAATATCTAGTAAATATCTAGATATTTATTTTCCCTATAAATAGGACTTAACCCCATCCCTTAAAACCTAATTCACATTCTCCTTCTGGTCAACGGACTGTTTTTCGCCGTTGTTTTATTCCTCCCAGTAAAATAAAAATCGATCCTCATAAATTCATTTAAAATCACATAAATTCTTTGAAATCCCAAAATCTATGTGGTTGTACTCATTGCAAGAAGAGCTTCGCGTCAGTACCAGTGTTGTGAAGCTCGATCAAGTCGGGTTTTGTGGGTTTTTCTGTAGCGTCGAACTAGGGTTGATGAGGGGTGAAATTTGGTGCTTCGATAGTTGTTTTCGAGTTTAGATTTGGATTCCTGGTGGCGTTTAACACCTGTTGTGAGGAGTTGGTGAAGCTCGGTTCACGTTTGGGCGTGGATGGTCTTTCGACGGAGAGCAGTTTGGATGGGTACGAGAGGTGCGAGTCGTAAGTTAAGGGGATAAAATGGTAGAGGATGTGAAGGAGAAGATGTTGGTGATTGTTGTTTGAGTTCTAACGAAATGTGGAAGGAGTATTTGGCACTGGAAATGGTGAACCGTGGAGGATCGTAGGGCGATTGGGAATACTGGAATGGAGCAGCATGGTTCGGGGGACAAGGGTGAGTGGTGTTGGGCCTTAATTGGAGTGGACGGACCGTAAGTCAAATGGTGAGGCCCATTAAGTAATTAGCTAAGTTTTTGTTAATTTAATAGTGTTTTGAGTTGTAAACTAAATAATTCTATCATACGTGAACGAAATTCAGCGAAACTAGTTGCGTTGGGATCGTATGGACGGGAGCAACACAATGAGACTGACCGGGAGAGAAACAGAGCTCGTTACAATTTATGGCAAAATAAATTGTCCGTCTGAATCAAAGACGGTTAATTGTTTTTAACGACAACAGTCCAATGTGAGTAAAACTCACCAACTCTGAACAGTTATATTTTTATAATGTATTTTTAGAACTGTTAATCGTCTGTTGATTGTTGTGTGTTGGTTGATTGATTGAACTGCTAGTCAGTTAGTGAAAATTATATATATATATATATATGTAATTATATATATATAAACCGTTAAATATTTATATATTGATTCTGCTATCAGAATAATTTATATTGAACTGAAAGTGATGATAATCATATTGTGTAACATCTGTGGATGCAGGGAGACAGGTTGGAGGAATCCGACTGGATTCCTCAACAGTTATTTTATTGTTTTTCATATATTGTTATATGATGTGATATAAAATCTGTGGGCGATTATATGTGCTTGGACGATATTGAACATTGTGATTTGATATGATTGAATACCATAACATACCGAAATGTTGATAAGGGGATTTTCAAAGTGATATTGAAAATAGAATATTTATAAAATGGGATAATTATAAATAAGAGATATTTATAAAGTGGAATATTTATAAAAAAGAAATGTTTATAAATTGGAATATTTATAAATAGGAGATATTCAAAAAGGAAATAATTACAAACCATTTTCTTTTTGAATGGAAAGGCCTGTGTGGCGGGTTTGGGGATTTTCCCGATGCTCCCGTTACAAAGGAGGTTATGGCGAATTTTTCAGAGAATTTAAGAAGTTAGAATATTTCAAGAATAAATTTGAAAAGGAAATATTTGTAAATCATTTACAAATAGATTTGAAAAGGAAACGTTATAAAAAGGAAATCATTTTTAAAGTGTAGAACCGTTATTTAAAAGTAAATCTTTTCAAATGAATAAAACATTATTAAAAAGGAAATCTTTATAAAGTGAATAAAGTAAATCGAATATGGTATTCGAAAGAAGTTAAATCGAATATGGTATTCGAAGGGAGTAAATCGAATATGGTATACAAAAGTTAGTAAAACGAATATGCTATTCGAAAGGGGTTAGTCGAGTCGAGTTTGTTGAATAGAGTTAACTAGTTCAGTAGAGTTAACCCATTCAGTAGAGTTAACCAGTTGGGTTAAGTAGGTCAAGTTAACCAGTTGGGTTAAGTAAGTCAAGTTAACCAGTTGGGTTAAGTAAGTCAAGTTAACCAGTTGGGTTAAGTAAGTCAAGTTAACTAGTTGGGTTAAGTAAGTCAAGTTAACCAGTGAGTTAAGTAAGTCAAGTTAACCAGTTGGGTTAAGTAAGTCAAGTTAATCAGTGAGTTAAGTAAGTCAAGTTAACCAGTGAGTTAAGTAAGTCAAGTTAACCAGTGAGTTAAGTAAGTCAAGTTAACCAGTTGAGTTAAGTAAGTCGAGTTAATCAAGTCGAGTTGATTGAGTTAGAGTTACTCAGTTAGAGTTAATCGATTAGAGTTAAAACGAACTAGAGTTAATCAAATATAGTTATTTGAGACAGAGTTAGTCAAACATAGTATTCAGGGTAAGTTGCCATCTCGTACGACTGCTAGCGTAATTCGTTGGGCTGTAAATATTCTAAGGCGGTCGGATGTTGCCTAAGGGAATCAGGCGTAACCATTGTGATCGTTGCGATCTAGAGTCAAGCGAATGGAGTTAAATCGAATCTAGTTATTCGATAGGAGTTAATCAAGATGAGTTAAATAAGTTAAGTTGATCTAATCTAGTCATTCGATAGGAGTTAATCAAGTTAAGTTAAATAAGCTAAGTTAATCAAATCTAGTTATTCGAGAGGAGATTACCGAATATAGTTTATTCGAAGGAGTTATCAATTATTAGTTATTCGAAGTGAGTAGTCGAATATTGGTTATTCGAAGTGAGTTAATTGAATATTGGTTATTCGAAAAGGGGAGTTATCAAATCGAATAGATTAAAGGAGTTAATTGAATATAGTTTATTCGAGTAGAGTTAGAGGAGTTATCGAATATAGTTTATTCGACAGGAGTTAAGTGAATAGTTAGATTAATCAAAGTGAATTAGTTAAGTTAAACTAAGTGAATTAGTTAAGTGAATTGGTTAAGTTAACCAAAGTGAATTTGTCGAGTTAATCAAAGTGATTAGTTCAGTTAATCGAGTTGAATTTGTCAGTCGAGTTAATAAATGGAGTTAGTCAAACCAAGTAAAACCAGTTAGAGTTAATTAATTAAGGTTGACCAGTTAGAGTTAATTAATCAGAGTTAATCAAATAGAGTTAAGTAAAATTTGAACTGACTAGAGATTAGTAAATTGAATGGTTTTCTAAGTGTCTATCTGATGTTGGATTCGGCCTTCGGGATTTATACTTAGGGAATTGTTCTCATACTAGTTCACAGTCAGGGACTGATAGTTGGGGAAGAGTAGTGATTTGTAAATAAGCAAATGGAAAACGTTTTCCAGTGTTAATAACATATATTTTCTAAACATAGGAAAATAAGGCAATGTGAATATATATATATAGATATATGTTGATGATTTACCGATATAATTTCCATCTGGAAATAATATCGTTGTTTGCACACTTGTTTTTCTTTGATGGTTAAATCTCAGACTATCGAAGTTTTGACCATTTTAACGTTGTTAATATGGAGAGACCGGTTGGATTATTATCCAAAGAACCACTCTGTATTAGCATAAGCATTGCGAATAATATACGCCAAAAATAATTGAAGACGGTGTAAAATGCAAGGGCTGTTGTATAAGTCTTATATAACGGTGACTAAGATGGATATACTGAATAGTGCCTTCGGTTTGTCCAGTCCCAGGACAACTTGTATGGACGAAGGTCTGACAGAGTATATCCAATGGATCGCGTAAGTTGATCTGTTCAAATGTATTCACGTTTGGTGGCGGAGGAATTCGTTTCTCTAAGCTGTATACCCGTGTTACTTTTGGATAAATCAATTTTTGATTTGGCGGGTATGACGATGTGACATTCTAAGTGAATGAGGATGACTTGTGTTGATGAATGTTTGACAAAGTATTTCCAGAAAGGTCACGTACATTGATTTCTTCAACATTACCAAGAGTGGAAGCGGAGAAGGAAACTTCTTTAGCTAACAAGTAATGTATTGTTGTAGACGCCAATTAGTGATTTTCGATGGATTTGACAATGTGGCATTTGAAGTAAATCTGATGTAATGATAAAGCATAGCTTTTAGCCTCATTAACCGGTAAATGACAGAAATCGGGCAGGCAGCATGGCTAAGTCGGTCGCACCGAAGTAGGGTGTATAATCACCTATTTTGTTTCTTAAATCTATCAATGTTGTCCCATATATATACGGGAACGGTTGTTGATCCCAACCGTTGGTGATATACATTCGATACACTCAAGCAAAATGAGTGGTCGGTCATGTGTGGCTGAGTTACAAGATGTTCTTGTTGAACTCCAGTGTATCGTTCCTAGAGTACACTGATCGGAAGGTGGTTCCATACCTTGTCATAGTTGGAAATCCATTATCCAATACGTGCTTGCGATTTTAATTGTATACTATATATGTAGAACGTGAGATGAAAGCGTTTCTGCCAGTTGATATCTATTTGTACATAGACATTATTATAATACCAAAAGGTTTTTGATATAAAGATATTTTTGATTTTCATAAGGGAAAAACCCGTTCCGTTCTACGGCGTGGTCTTATGAGATATCGTTTACTTGTTCATATACCTGTTTAAACTGTTTTACTCACACCAGTCCCATGACTGACCCGGAGTTTACTTTGTTGTTTTCCCTAAACTCTTGGGTGTCCAATTTTGTACGGGCAGTCAAGTAGTCAGGATTTTACAGATATACTTGGAGAGCTTAGAGCAGGAGGCTTCAAGATCATATAGCTATAGTTATTTCCGCTGTGTTGTAAGTGCTATACTCTGATAAGTGCTATTGTATACATAACTGTTATATTTCAAAGTTATTTTATCTATTATATGTTATTCGTTCCGCTGTGAGGTTCGTGTTACTCTGATGTTGTGTTCTTCTTCTATTCTAAGTTTCTATCTTATCTATTCTCACCTTCTAATTTCTTTCATTAATTACCGGGATTTTTCGATGTTTGGTTATCGACATCGAGTTTATGTCGATAACCAAAGTCGCTCAAAATCCGGGTCGTTACAGTTGGTATCAGAGCTTAAGTTAAGAATTACCTTGGCTCTGTGGCGTGATCGGTAGAGATAGTGTTAGTAATACCCTAGATTGAGTTGAGTGTATATATACGAGTGCGTATTTGTATTTGATATAAAAATGGTTTTATATTGTGGTGATTCATTGGCTGAGTTGTTTATGAGTTCTGGTCGATCAGTTTGATCCACTGTATCGGTAGGAGTAAATAAATACTTGAATACGATGGACCGACACAGTATGGATATGTAATATATTATCATATATTAGATATATTGGTTGAATTATAATCGAATGAGATTATAAAGTGAATTGGTTATATATAACCAATCAGAATCATATAAGTAAAGTATATGAAATAAGATGAATTAAATATGAATTTAAATCAGATTTGGAATTAAAATAAGGAAATTTTAATTTCCTGGGAGATTTTGAGATGTTTTCAAAATGGATGTATTTAGTAAGGGTTTTGAAATGATATAGTATTGAAATCACTTGGGTCGCTGGAAAATAATTCCGATGATGACTGCGTAGTATCATCGGTGTGATTTTCGAGTTTCTAAGTGGTGGATTACTACCAAAGATTTTGATTTGAATTGTTTTGAGAAAACAAGTTTTTTTGGGGATTAAAAGGTTTGAATTGATATTATGATTTCAAATTGATTTGAAATAAACCCAGGAATTTAAAATTCTAGAAATTTAAAATTTAACTTGTGAAGTTAATTCGAATGGGATGGTAAAAGTAGATAATAAACCAGAATTTAACTTGGGATGATAGGTTAAGAAAAACTGGAAGTGATTAGAGAATAATCTGGATTGGAATTGAAATGATAAGTCGAGAGTTTGGAATTTGAAACTCGAATTTGAAATTGAATTCAGCTTGGATAAGCGAATGGTTATGTTAAGAATAAATTGGTTGGAGTTTATTGGGGTGACATTTGTATATGCCGAGTAATAACAGATGGAAGGGATATAATGATATGCCCGACAAAAAGGTACAAGTTTATATTTTATATGAGTTTGGAATTTTTGAGCCGAACCGGCAAGCCGCTTGGCGTTTTGATTTTCTTTTGGGTTGAAGAAGGCCCAGAGAGGCGAGTTGGAGTTTGAGATATTGACCAGTACAAAGGAGATGCTGGCGAAATTTTTCGAAAAGTTAAGGTGTTAGAAAATTTTCAGGATTTTTGGAAATTTTCGTTGATAAGAATTAATTAATATTTAATTGAAATTAAATTGGTCTAGTGGAAACTGAAGATAAGAAGTGAACAAATATGTTCTAACCAGTCGATAGGGTCGTCCTCTACCTTAGCAATTTCGAGGACAAAATTATTTTAAGTGGGGAAGAATGTAATGACCCGCATTTTCACGGTATATAATTAATTTAATTTAATTATATAAGTAATGATTTAGAGAATTAAGTGGTCGTTTAATTAAATTATAAGGAATATTTAATTAATATAATAATTAAATAATATATGAAATTTTGAAATAACCAGAATTGACCAAAATGGCGATATGGTGTGAACTGGGCAATTCAAAATATATAGATCAGTTTAGAGTTGCATTATATGAACAAATATATTTAATCGACGACAGTTGAAAGTATAGTTTATAATATAATCATAATCGAGTTCGAAATGGCGCGGCAGTTCGCTATTTGGCGATTCGAACTTTAAACGAGTATACAGAAGCCGTTTTAAGTCGGATTTCTATGAAACAAGAAACGCGTGGAGCTGGTGGAGCATATTTTTCTAGTGGAAGAGAAAAATCGGGATTTCGTCGTGTAGATTTTGATTTATGTCCAAATCAAATTTCAGAAAAGTCGCTGTGAAATTCCTTTATAATTTGTAACGCTTTATATACGTTAAAAAAGGATTTTCAATGTAAATTGAATATCGATTCAATCTGGACTCGGAATAGCGGGTATATAATTATCCTGTAGCTGTATGATATTCTGTTGTGAATATATACGATAATATAAATTTATTTATATTTAATTTAATTATATTTATATATATTTAAATGGGCCATTCAGAGCTTTAAAAATAGCCACTTTTGCAAACGAAGTCGGAATTCGACAAAACTAATTTTGTTAGATCCGCAATGTCAAATAATTGTTAGATTTCCAGTTTCGTGAATTTTAGAGTCACTGTGTGGTCGTACAGATTTTTAGAGCGAGAAACAATCATTATTTTGACAGTTAAAAATACGCCGTGTGAGCATACGGAGTCGGAATTCGACGAAACCAGTTTCGTTGGGACCGTAATGTCGAACTCTAGCTACATGTCAATTTTTGTGATTTTTGGGTATCGTATATAAGCACAGGAATTTTTAGTAGACAAACCGGATATAAAATGAATAAAATAAAAAATATAAAAATATCTAGTAAATATCTAGATATTTATTTTCCCTATAAATAGGACTTAACCCCATCCCTTAAAACCTAATTCACATTCTCCTTCTGGTCAACGGACTGTTTTTCGCCGTTGTTTTATTCCTCCCAGTAAAATAAAAATCGATCCTCATAAATTCATTTAAAATCACATAAATTCTTTGAAATCCCAAAACCTATGTGGTTGTACTCATTGCAAGAAGAGCTTCGCGTCAGTACCAGTGTTGTGAAGCTCGATCAAGTCTGGGTTTGTGGGTTTTTCTGTAGCGTCGAACTAGGGTTGATGAAGGGTGAAATTTGGTGCTTCGATAGTTGTTTTCGAGTTTAGATTTGGATTCCTGGTGGCGTTTAACATCTGTTGTGAGGAGTTGGTGAAGCTCGGTTCACGTTTGGGCGTGGATGGTCTTTCGACGGAGAGCAGTTTGGATGGGTACGAGAGGTGCGAGTTGTACGTTAAGGGGATGAAATGGTAGAGGATGTGAAGGAGAAGATGTTTGTGATTGTTGTTTGAGTTCTAACGAAATGTGGAAGGAGTATTTGGCAGTGGAAATGGTGAACCGCGGAGGATCGAAGGGCGATTGGGAATATTGGAATGGAGAAGCATGGTTCGGGGGAGAAGGGTGAGTGGTGTTGGGCCTTAATTGGAGTGGACGGACCGTAAGTCAAAAGGTGAGGCCCATTAAGTAATTAGCTAAGTTTTTGTTAATTTAATAGTGTTTTGAGTTGTAAACTAAATAATTCTATCATACGTGAACGAAATTCAGCGAAACTAGTTGCGTTGGGATCGCATGGACGGGAGCAACACAATGAGACTGACCAGGAGAGAAACAGAGCTCGTTACAATTTATGGAAAAATAAATTGTCCGTCTGAATCAAAGACAGATAATCGTTTTTAACGATAACGGTCCAATGTGAGTAAAACTCACCAACTCTGAACAGTTATATTTTTATAATGTATTTTTAGAACTGTTAATCATCTGTTGATTGTTGTGTGTTGGTTGATTGATTGAACTGCTAGTCAGTTAGTGAAAATTATATATATATATAATTATATATATATATATATATATAAACCGTTAAATATTTATATATTGATTCTGCGATCAGAATAATTTATATTGAACTGAAAGTGATGATAATCATATTGTGTAACATCTGTGGATGCAGGGAGACAGGTTGGAGGAATCCGACTGGATTCTTCAACAGTTATTTTATTGTTTTTCATATATTGTTATATGATGTGATATAAAATCTGTGGGCGATTATATGTGCTTGGACGATATTGAACATCGTGATTTGATATGATTGAATACCATAACATACCGAAATGTTGATAAGGGGATTTTCAAAGTGATATTGAAAATAGAATATTTATAAAATGGGATAATTATAAATAAGAGATATTTATAAAGTGGAATATTTATAAATAATAAATGTTTATAAATTGGAATATTTATAAATAGCAGATATTCAAAAAGGAAATAATTACAAACCATTTTCTTTTTGAATGGAAAGGCCTGTGTGGCGGGTTTGGGGATTTTCCCGATGCTCCCGTTACAAAGGAGGTTATGGCGAATTTTTCAGAGAATTTAAGGAGTTAGAATATTTCAAGAATAAATTTGAAAAGGAAATATTTGTAAATCATTTACAAATAGAATTGAAAAGGAAACGTTATAAAAAGGAAATCATTTTTAAAGTGTAGAACCGTTATTTAAAAGTAAATCTTTTCAAATGAATAAAACATTGTTAAAAAGGAAATCTTTATAAAGTGAATAAAGTAAATCGAATATGGTATTCGAAAGGAGTTAAATCGAATATGGTATTCGAAGGGAGTAAATCGAATATGGTATTCGAAAGTTAGTAAAACGAATATGCTATTCGAAAGGGGTTAGTCGAGTCGAGTTAGTTGAATAGAGTTAACTAGTTCAGTAGAGTTAACTAGTTCAGTAGAGTTAACTAGTTGGGTTAAGTAAGTCAAGTTAACCAGTTGGGTTAAGTAAGTCAAGTTAACCAGTTGGGTTAAGTAAGTCAAGTTAACCAGTTGGGTTAAGTAAGTCAAGTTAACCAGTTGCGTTAAGTAAGTTAAGTTAACCAGTTGGGTTAAGTAAGTCAAGTTAACCAGTGAGTTAAGTATGTCAAGTTAACCAGTTGGGTTAAGTAAGTCAAGTTAACCGGTGAGTTAAGTAAGTCAAGTTAACCGGTGAGTTAAGTAAGTCAAGTTAACCAGTGAGTTAAGTAAGTCAAGTTAACCAGTTGAGTTAAGTAAGTCGAGTTAATCAAGTCGAGTTGATCGAGTTAGAGTTACTCAGTTAGAGTTAATCGATTAGAGTTAAAACGAACTAGAGTTAATCAAATATAATTATTTGAGACACAGTTAGTCAAACATAGTATTCAGGGTAATTTTCCATCTCGTACGACTGCTAGCGTAATTCGTAGGGTTGTAAATAGCCTAAGGCGGTCGGATGTTGCCTAAGGGAATCAGGCGTAACCATTGTGATCGTTGCGATCTAGAGTCAAGCGAATGGAGTTAAATCGAATCTAGTTATTCGATAGGAGTTAATCAAGATGAGTTAAATAAGTTAAGTTGATCGAATCCAGTCATTCGATAGGAGTTAATTAAGTTAAGTTAAATAAGTTAAGTTAATCGAATCTAGTTATTCGAGAGGAGATTGTCGAATATAGTTTATTCGAAGGAGTTATCAATTATTAGTTATTCGAAGTGAGTAGTCGAATATTGGTTATTCGAAGTGAGTTAATCGAATATTGGTTATTCGAAAAGGGGAGTTATCAAATCGAATAGATTAAAGGAGTTAATCGAATATAGTTTATTCGAGTAGAGTTAGAGTTATCGAATATAGTTTATTCGACAGGAGTTAAGTGAATAGTTAGATTAATCAAAGTGAATTAGTTAAGTTAAACTAAGTGAATTAGTTAAGTGAATTGGTTAAGTTAACCAAAGTGAATTTGTCGAGTTAATCAAAGTGATTAGTTCAGTTAATCGAGTTGAATTTGTCAGTCGAGTTAATAAATGGAGTTAGTCAAACCAAGTAAAACCAGTTAGAGTTAATTAATTAAGGTTGACCAGTTAGAGTTAATCAATCAGAGTTAATCAAATAGAGTTAAGTAAAATTTGAACTGACTAGAGATTAGTAAATTGAATGGTTTTCTAAGTGTCTATCTGATGTTGGTTTCGGCCTTCGGGATTTATACTTAGGGAATTGTTCTCATACTAGTTCACAGTCAGGGACTGATAGTTGTGGAAGAGTAGTGATTTGTAAATAAGCAAATGGAAAACGTTTTCCAGTGTTAATAACATATATTTTCTAAACATAGGAAAATAAGACAATGTGAATATATATATATATATAGATATATGTTGATGATTTACCAATATAATTTCCATCTGGAAATAATATCGTTGTTTGCACACTTGTTTTTCTTTGATGGTTAAATCACAGACTAACGAAGTTTTGACCATTTTAACGTTGTCAGTATGGAGAGACCGGTTGGATTATTATCCAAAGAACCACTCTGTATTGGCATAAGCGTTGCGAATCATATATGCCAAAGATAATTGAAGATGGAGTAAAATGCAAGGGCTGTTGTATAAGTCTTAGATAACAGTGACTAAGATGGATATACTGAATAGTGCCTTCGGTTTGTCCAGTCCCAGGACAACTTGTATGGACGAAGGTCTGACAGAGTATATCCAATGGATCGCGTAAGTTGATCTGTTCAAATGTATTCACGTTTGGTGGCGGAGGAATTCGTTTCTCTAAGCTGTATACCCGTGTTACTTTTGGATAAATCAATTTGTGATTTGGCGGGTATGATGATGTGACATTCTAAGTGAATGAGGATGACTTGTGTTGATAAATGTCTGACAGAGTATTTCCAGAAAGGTCACGTACATTGATTTCTTCAACTTTACCAATAGTGGAAGCGTAGAAGGAAACTTCTTTAGCTAACGCGTAACGTACTGTTGTAGACGCCAATTAGTGATTTTCAATGGATCTGACAATGTGGCATTCGAAGTGAATCTGATGTAATGATAAAGCGTAGCTTTTAGCCTCATCAACCGGTAAATGACAAAAATTGGGCAGGCAGCATGGCTAAGTCGGTCGCACCGAAGTAGGGTGTATAATCACCTATCTAGAGAATATTCATTTGTTTCTTAAATCTATCAATGCTGTCCCATATATATATGGGAACGGTTGCTGATCCCAACCGTTGGTGATATACATTCGATACACTCAAGCAAAATGAGTGGTCGGTCATGTGTGGCTGAGTTACAAGATGTTCTTGTTGAACTCCAGTGTATCATTTCTAGAGTACACTGATCGGAAGGTGGTTCCATACCTTGTCATAGTTGGAAATCCATTATCCAATACGTGCTTGCGATTTTGATTGTATACTATATATGTAGAACGTCAGATGAAAGCGTTTCTGCTAGTTGATATCTATTTGTACATATACATTATTATAATATCGAAAGGTTTTTGTTATAAAGATATTTTTGATTCTCATAAGGGAAAAACCTGTTCCGTTCTGCGGCGTGGCCTTATGAGATATCGTTTACTTGTTCATATACCTGTTTAAACTGTTTTACTCACACCAGTCCCATGACTGACCCGGAGTTTACTTTGTTGTTTTCCCTAAACTCTTGGGTGTCCAATTTTGTACGGGCAG
Source organism: Allium sativum (assembly GCA_030737875.1). Taxonomy (NCBI): domain Eukaryota; kingdom Viridiplantae; phylum Streptophyta; class Magnoliopsida; order Asparagales; family Amaryllidaceae; genus Allium; species Allium sativum. The sequence goes on along the minus strand of CM060924.1, from coordinate 231,247,200 downwards.
TCAAGTAGTTAGGAATTTACAGATATACTTGGAGAGCATGGAGCAGGAGGCTTCAAGATCATATAGCTATAGTTATTTCCGTTTTGTTGTAAGTGATGTACTCTGATAAGTGCTATTGTATACATAACTGTTATATTTCAAAGTTATGTTATCTATTATATGTTATTCGTTCCGCTTTGAGGTTCGTGTTACTCTGATGTTGTGTTCTTCTTCTTCTTCTTCTATTCTAAGTTTCTATCTTATCTATTCTCACCTTCTAATTTCTTTCATTAATTACCGGGATTTTTCGATGTTTGGTTATCGACATCGAGTTTATGTCGATAACCAAAGTCGCTCAAAATCTGGGTCGTTACAGTACCCCTAGCTGACTACATAGGTGCCGCCTGCCCCTATCTCCACTAGGTGTACCCCACTACTCACTTGCGATCGGCTCCCTACTCGTAGATTCCCGTGCTGGCCCCACATTGGGGTGTATCACTCCCCTAAAGTGGCAACCCGATACAACTTGAGAATGCATGACTTATACCTACACGATGCAACAACGTCTTACCTACCAGCCTAGGTTCCACACACGCATATGAAACCCGTTGGACTTGCGTTGCCATCGCTAACCCGTTTTGGCCTCTTATATTCAAACCCAGTATGTGTGTCCCGTCCTTGACTTGGGTCGAGCCCATAAAGATACGTTTGGGTTACTGGTTGAAATGGGCCCCCACAAGCTATCCACCTAAGCTTGTCCCCACTAGTATATCCCACTTAACCCTCTTAGTCATGTTCATTTACATGTGTGTTTGGTTAAGTCTTACTAATCGTATTTCAAATGCCACTAAGGGCACCCACTAGATTCCTCATGCCACCCAAGGCACCTACTTAACCCCCATGTCCCACCTTACATGTTTATCTGTTTAAGTATTTCTTAATTCATTCAGGCCATAACCTCATAAAGACCTCTCACATTAGACTGGCATTTATGGCAGCTGGATTTGCCGAGCGGGTCTGGGAAGTCTTACACCATAAAAGAGTCTAACCTCGTGTCTTTACAACTGTTATGCATTAATTTGGGCCTAGGACATCTCACATTGGGCTGACATTTGTGACTACTGGATTTACCGGGCGGGTCCAGGCAGTTTTACATCACAAACGAGTCCAACCTCGTGTCCTAAGCATTGATTAACAATTACAATCTTTTACCCCAGTTTTAAATATATCCCTATTCAAATTATTAATTAATTCCAATTTTAATGATATCCTTAATTGACTCAATTACGGCCATCCACTTATGGCATGCAAAATCATATCAATTGCATCGAATTTTCTCAATATTAAATCATTAATATTACCCCTACCCCACGTTATACGTTCGCTTACTCAACGCAAAATATACGTTAGACTTGAATAGTCTAACTCATAGCACAAAGATAAATTATCACAACATATAGACAAATAAAATAGACCTAATCATAATAGGGGTGAAACTTGCATAAAACTACACATATTATGGATCTAAAGGTGTCAACTTGTTTGGTTAAATGTCACAATTTAAATGATATGATCATAACCCAAATTCATGTATAAACTTGCATATGGGGTTTTATGCAACATAATGATGGTGTGAACTAGCATCTAACACATAGAACTCACACATGTCATAGCACAATTCTAGATCTAAATAGTTGTCATGGCATATGTTCATAATCTTTACTAATCAATCTAAACCTGCATACATGATTTGTCATCTAGATCAACATAGCCCAAATAATATCAACATTATGATTTGATTAACATGAACTAATTAGCATAGATAATAACATCATGACTTTATAACATGTATGATTTATCACAACTTAGCATAGAAACTTTCAACATATATAACATCATTATAGCATGATTTACAACATATAGGATATCATCATCACATAACATAGGATTTACAACATACACGATAGCATAAGGTTTATAACAACATATATGACAATCCACATCATTCACTTATAATCCATTCATAACTTAATCTAATTAGTTTAATAATAATCTTGTTAAGATCATCATACTCACAATTAGAGAAGAAAGAGAGTCTTGATTTTCTTTAGAGTTGAGTAGAATTAGGGTTTTGATTAGCTTTCTTCCTTCTTAGTTGGCGGCGGCTACACTGAGTTCCATGGCGGCGGTATGACGGTGGCTATTCTATTTTTCATGTGAATTAGAGTGAGAGACTACCTAGGTATTTATAGAGTTTAGGATTTATTTAGACCGTCAGATCAACTCAGAACTAATCTGAACCGTTTAATTTGCCAACTCAGCCCTAAAGACACATCAGCAGCTCAAGATTGGGCTCAGCCAAACCCTAGCCGACTGGACCAGGTCGACACCCAAGTCGACTGCCTAGTCGACTCCCCAGTCGACCTGGGGGGGTGTCGACTGCTCAGTCGACCCCAGTCGACCTGGGGTGCTGGTCGGGAAATTTCCCGCCTAGCCTGCTTGACTTCGAATTTTAAATTTTAAATTTTCTGAAATCTGTTTTGAATTTTCTGAAATTTCCGATGGCCATAACTTCTTCATACGAAGTCCAATTCATGCAAACTCGGACTCTATTTCAACCAGAATTCCGAGACAAATACAATGGCGCAACCCGTTTCCCAAAATTCTCAGGTTTGAGATTAGTTATTCTTTAATTTGTGAATATTAATATTAACAGAATTATGGGGTGTTACAATTTCCACTTGCATAAATTGAATGTCTACTGAACCCATCGCGATCTCTTTTCTTTTTTCAGGGGATATAGACGAGGAGTTTTATGGAAACCTTTTTGCTTCCATTTTGGTAGAGGCCGGGCCAGTCGAGCCAACCATGCAAGAAATTAGGCAAGGGTACGAGAATAGAGATGACAATGATGAGAGGAAGAAGAAAAAGAACAAAAATAAAGAGAAAATGAAAGAAAAGGAAAGAGAGAGAGAGAGAGACAGAGAGAAAGAGAGAGAGGAAGAGTTAAATGGCAAACGACATCAGCAGACAAAAAAAAAGTTTAGGAAAGCATGACCGGGCCTAAGAGGAGGAGAAAGAGCCTAGGAGCATGTCCAAAAAGAAAAGAGAGCATAAGTGCCCCCGAGCTTTAGCTTTCTCCCCATCCTGAGGATAAGACTCCCAGGAGGAGGGGAGGGGCAAGAAAGTCGAACATTCTCAGGCTGTGTCAGGTCGCCCCACGACCCTTCCTCTATCGATCGAGTTATAGAGTTGGAGTAAGATTTTCCTGATCTCATCTTCTCCGTGGTTGAGCCCACCCCCTAGTTGCAATCAATGTCGCAAAGTTTCTACCAACATATTCGAAATAATCTCGACCATGTTCTTTCCCAATATGACACGATGCACTAGTACGCCAGGCAACTCAGTGGAGTACTGAAGGAGAAGCTAACAGAAATTGCTGGTCTGAAGAAAGATATTGCTTGTGATAAGAGGACCTTTGGGCTCTTTGAAAGGAAAATTAAGGACTATGAGCTGCAGGCAGCGGTTGATAAGGAAAGACATGAGAAGGCGACCGAGGATTTGAATGCCCAATTCCAACAGAAAAGCCAGGAATGTGACTCTCTAAAGGGCGAGGTCGGATCCTTGAGGGATGAAAAAGATCGGCTGAGCCTTAAGGCATAGAATCTTAAGCATAAGCTTCATTCATCTGAGTTGTCCAGAAGTTTGGCTAAAGAGAATGCTGGTGCGGTGATCGAATCGGTCGACAATTTATAGCTTCAATATGATATCGACATTGAGACCATCAAAGCTAATCATGCTCGAGAGGTATCCAAGACAAACAAGGAGCACGGCCGTCAAGCTCTTACATTTTTCACAAGGGTCCTTTGTCATAGGGACTTTTCCTGGATGCCGAGGTACTCCAAAGTGTTGACCGATACTTGGAAAATCATTTTGAGAGAAGAGGGAGTCGCAGCTAAAGGGAAGCTAGTGGACCAAGATGTGTCGATGTCTCGACTTTTGAATGATGACGAGCTGGTGATATTGGCTGAGGGAAGGATCCAAGAGTAAAGGGTGGTTGAAGCTGAAAGTCGCAGATTATAGGGGAAGTTTGTCCCCGAGAAAGGAACTGGTATCAGTCGGACCAAAGTATCCCTCTCTTTTCCCTCTGCGGACACAGAGTTGGGTTCTGTCTTTATTCCTCCACCCGTGCCAGCCGGAGCCGTGGAAGAACAGCCGATCAAGTCCGATATTGGAGGTAAGCTCATGCATTAATCTTAAGTTTACTTATCCGACTTTGACTTTTGCTTTTCGTTGTAGTTGCTTCATTGATGAAGGAGTGTATAGAGGCAGAAACTGTTGTCAGGGAGAAAAGTAGCACTGGAGATGCAGCCGAAGTCTTTGAGGAGAAGAAGATTGATATAGGATCATCGGAAGACGATGACATCGAGATTGTCGGGGAATCTAAGGGAGATGATCATCCATTCATGGCCGAGATCAAAGCTTAGAGCGAGAAGGACATCTCTTCCATTAAGCCCGAGCCTGTCAAAGACCCTTTGAATGTTCAACCCATTCAGGCTATCCCCCTGAGCATCCTTTCCTCGGTCAAGGTTCCTACTTTCAAGGACTCTTCCAAACCACAGGTTTCAGCCCCCGTTCCCCGTTCCTTCGGAAGCAAACTTGGGGGATCAAGACACAAGATGACCACTGAAGAGATGCAGGAAATGATTAAACATGCAAAAATGGCAGGGATGATTGAGCGAGGAGAAATGCCATCTTCGATTTAGAAGTTCTTTTGTTGTTCTTTTTCTTTTAGGCCCTCTGGAAGTTGTGTGCGAGTGCGGCCCTTGCATTAGTTATTATTATGACATGTATTCTGGTTTGTGGATGACAATTGACTATACCTGCACATGACAATATTTTGCAAGTGTTTTACATTAACATTATGATGAAATCTGTCTTCTTTCCTACTTGCACTATTGCTAAAATGTGGGAATGGGGATAGTGTCATTATTTCCCATTTATTTCAGCCTTTTGGTGGTCAACTATTGACAACCTTACCTCCAGTCCTGGAAGGGGGGGGGGAAGGGGATGGCTCGGTTGTCAGGTCCCCCGATCATAATTAGGATTAGTCCATTCAGGTCCGGCTGTCAAATGCTCCTAAGCTAGAGTCCCTTCAGTCTTTTATACTCGCCCTCTAGTCAACGAGGGTTAGAGTTCCGGGGATCGAGTGGTCTCTTGTCGGGTGGACCTTTCACCCTCGTTCGTATTTATACTCCTTCCCGAGTCGAGGGGGTTAGAGTTGTCTCCAAATAGTCAGTCATTATGTTTGGTTTGGCTTCATCGTTACTTTTTTAGTCATCAAAGTAGGAGTTGAAAGTTAATTGACTAGTCAGAGTTTAGGTTCTACACTCCTGATAACCTTTATTTTCTTAATGGTACCGGCCTTCTTTGTCATGGGTTGGTATGTCGAGGTGTCAAGATTTAAGGTAAAGTTGGTCGAATCACAACACTTAGCTATTATAACTAAGAAAACAAGCAGGAAAAGAGCCTTTTATTCATACACTACTGCAATCGACGAATGATTTTTTATTACAATACTAAAACAAATAAAACAGTATAAAAATTCTAAGAAAGATAAGGTTGCAAGTGCTCTGCGTTCCATGCTCTTTGAAAAAGCTCGCTATCAATAGTCAACAGCCTAAAGCTTCCATTATCAATCTTTCATTAAATGACATAGGACCCTTCCCATTTGGGGACCATATGGACAGGAGTTGGAAAAACCCGTTTCAAGACTAGGTCGCCAACATAGAAATCTTTCGCCGGACCTTTTTGTTATAATATCGTGTAATTCTTCGCCTATGGGCTACAACACGAAGGTTTTCTTCTTCTCTTTTTCCGTCAATCGTGTCTAACGATGTTAAGAGAAGTGTTATTAGACAATGGGTCATAGTAAGTCATTCGATGAGAGGGGACTTCGAGTTCTATCGGAAGAACGACTTCCGAACCGTAGGATAGGGCGAAAGGAGTATGGCCAGTAGCCGTCTTATGAGTGGTATGATATGCCCAAAGGACTAGGGGCAATTCGTCAACCCATTTTCCCTTAGCCCACTCTAGCCGCTTTTTCAAGATGGTTTTGATAATTTTATTAACGGCTTCAACTTGGCCATTCGACTGGGGATGCGCCACTGCGGTATACTTCTTCTAATTGTGATCATATTTCTCACAAAAGTTCCTGAACTCCAGGCTATCGAACTGAGTTCCATTATCTGTGATAATGGTTCGAGGTATCCCATACTGGCATATGATATTTCTCACAATGAAGTTGATGACTTGTTTTGTTTTGATTGTAATCATCTGCTTGGTCTCTCCCATTTTGTGAAATAGTCTACTACCATAATTGCATGTCTGGCGCCTCCCTTCAAAATGGGCGAGGTCCCAATGATGTCTATTCCATAAACGATGAATAGCCAATGGCTGGCCATTTAGGTGATCTCTGTCGGAGGGGTTCGCGGGATCTGTGCAAATCTCTGGCATTTATTACATCTTTTGGAATAGTTAGCAGCATCTTTATTGATAGTCGGCTAGAAGTATTCATATCACAACACTTTTCTTGCTAGAGTTTGTCCCCCGGTATGTGCTCCACATTCTCCTTCATGCACCTCCCTTAGGATCCTTTTGATATCATCATTGGCCACATGTCGAAACATGGGAATGGAGAAACCTCTTCTATATAGTTGGTATTGTTTAATAACATACCTAGAAGATTGTCGCACTACAGCTCGTCTCTCGCTTCTTTTTTCTGTTAACGTGCCATGGTGGAGGAAATTTTTGATGGGAGTCATCCAAGATTCCCTTTTAGGCTCAGTATCAGCGTGGTCAACTTCCATCTGTTCGATTCCCGGTACACTTAGGGTTTCTATAGGAACTAGCTCCGTTTCACCCAGATGGTCCAAACTGGCTAGCTTTGCCAACCTATCTGCTTTTTGATTTTCCTTTCTGGGAATGTGGGGGATGCAATACTGGTCGAAACCATGCAATAATTTTTCGACCAGTTTAATGTAGGATGTTAGTCGAGCTCCTTTGGTAATATATTACTTTTGAACCTGGCATAGCACAAGTTGTGAATCACAAAAAATCTCGAGTGATGTTATTCTCAAGTCCCTCGCGAGTTTGGGCCCGACAATCAGGGCCTCATATTCGGAGTCATTGTTTGTTGCTAAAAATTCTAATCTCTGGGCATAGTAAACCGATCTTCCTTCAGGCAACAACAATACTATACCAGCACCCAAGTGTCGATCATTACAGACTCCATTATTGTACAACTTTCAAACGACTGACTTTGACTTGACCTTCAGGGGCCCAGTATTATCTTCCTGGTCTTCATCCTCTGGGGTAGTAAATTCAGCTATGAAATCGGCAAAGGCCTGCCGTCGGTTAGATTTTCCCGGAACAAAAGTTAAATCGAATTGACTTAATTCAGTGTTCCATTTAAGCAATTTCCGCTTGCCTCGGGTCGCTGCAAGACCTGCCGAAGGGGTTGGTCTGTAAATATTTTAATTGGATTGGCCTGGAAGTAGTGCCAAAGCTTTCTTGATGCAATTAATAAGCTGTAGGTGAGTTTCTCTATCTTCAGATAGTTGCGCTCGGCCCTTGTTAATTTTTTACTTACATAATAAACTGGTTGTTGCACTCGATCTTCTTCACGGATCAAGACGGAGCTAATCGCATGTGCGGACACTTCTAAGTATATAAACAGGTCTTCGCAGTCGATGGGTTTAGAAAGGATACGGGGTTTCTCTAAATGGTCGAGCAGGTTTTGGAAAGCTTTGACACAGTCGGGTGTCCAAGAAAAGTTCTGTTTCCCTCTTTTAATTAACTCAAAGAAGGGTATGCATTTATCAGTCGTCTTAGAAATAAATCGACCCATCGCTGCTACCATAACCGCCAGACTTTGAACATCCTTGATTTGTCGAGGTTCTTGAATTTATTTAAGGGCCTAAATCTGGTCGAGATTAATTTTGATCCCTCGAGAACTGACAATAAAACCCAGAAACTTGCCCGAAGCTATTACGAAAGAACATTTTAAAGGGTTAGTTTCATTTTGTACCTTTGGAGGATGTTGTACATTTTTGACAGGTCACTTATGTGGTCGGACGATTGTCTTGATTTTACCAGCATGTCGTCAATGTATACCTCCATCGTCTTCCCTATTTTATCGTGAAACATTCGATTAACCAATCATTGATAGGTTGCCCCCGCATTCTTCAGTCCAAAGGGCATAACCACGTAACAGTATATCCCAAGGTCAGTGGTGAAGCTGGTGTGCTGTTAGTCGGGAACATGCATGGCGATCTGGTTGTATCCCGAATATGTGTCCATAAATGATAATAGTTCGTGCCGTGCGGCCGAGTCAACCAACTGATCGATTTTTGTCATTAGGAAGTTGTCCTTAGGGTAGGCTTTATTCAAGTCAGAAAAATAAATACAAGTCCGCCACTTTCCATTAGCCTTCTTCACAAGTACCAGGTCGGCTATTCAGTCAGGGTAAGTCATGTCCCATATGAATCCATTGGCTTGCAGCTTACCAATTTCCTCTTTCAAGGCCGTAGACCTTTCAGGGCCGAGCATTCGCCTCTTCTGCTTTATCAGAGTATACTTCAGACTAATGCTGAGGGAGTGAGTTATAACGGAAGGTGAAATTCCACACATGTCAGTATGGGTCAAACACGTCAAGGTTCTCACAGAGGAATTTAGTCAACTCCCTCGTCCGGAGGGGGTCAAGGTTGGACCCGATCTTCAGAACCTTGGTAGGGTCGTTTCCATCGATCAATATCTCCACGGTAGCCTCATTCGAGGCTACCTTTATACATCCTAGCTCTTCGTCCTCTCTCGGATCGACGTCCTCGACTTCACAGATGGATAACTCCGACCGTGATGTTCTCTGTAGTTGCTATGCTCGTATTTCCTCCGTGGGAGGATTATCTTTTGATTGTTTTCCACTCCTGTTTCGAAGATCTTTCCACTCAGCTAAGTAACAAGCTCGCCCCGTCACCTGATCCCTATGCACCGTTCCAATTCCTCAATCAATCAGGAATTTTAACAGCAGGCACCAGATGGCGATGTAGGCTCTGAACTCCATTAAAGCTGGTTGTTCCAAAAACGCATTATATCGGGAGTTGATGTCCATCACAACAAATGGTAGGAGTCGTACCCTCCTCCGATCTCTGTCTCCTAGTTACACCGATAGCTTGATCATTCCAATAGGCTCGGTGGAGGACCCATTGAAGCTGCGTATTTGGCCAGTGCATGGCTCCAAGTCTTTCAACTCTAATTTCATCAGGTTATAAGCTTTCTTAAACAATATGTTGACTAAAATTCCATTATTGATTAGTACTTTCCTTACTGTTGTCGGGCCAATGATTCTAGTTATCACCATAGGATCGGCCGTTGGAGCTTCTATGCCAATTGCTTCCCTTCTTCGAAAGATGACATACTCTGCCTCTGTTTTCCTTTGCTTCATGAGGCTTACATTTTTAGGGATACTGGTCTCCACAATGTCAATGTATTTTGCAGAATTTACATATTGCTCCATAGTACTAACGCTGAACCCAGCAGGGTGTGGTCACCTGACTATGGCATTGATGAATATCCCTTTCCCCTTCTCTCAAGTAGCAGTTCGAGGTGCAGCCTGACTTTGCCTGGGTGCTGAAGTCCTTTGTCCCCTGTCTTATATTCATCAAGTTTTCCCTCTCAAATTAGCTTCTCAATGATGTCCTTGAGATGCTGACACTCGTTGGTCGTATGTCCATAGATGTCGTGGAATAGGCAATACTTCCCGGCTGCCCGCTCCTTCTCTCTGGGTTAACATGGTGATGTTTCTTATACTGGACTATGTTGCAGGTATCGAGATAGATATTCTCCAGCATATCTTTCAAGGCAGTATGAGTCTCAAATACCAAGAATAGGGGTTGTTTTCGGGCATTCCCTCTTTGTCCTGATTTCCCATTGGCCACTTTCGACCCTTCGCCATTTCATTTGCCGCGGTTTCCAACATTCACTTCCACTTTTCCTGAGTTACCCCCATACTGTTTAATCGCGACATTGCTCTGGGTCGGTGGGGTAGATGTATCTTTCGGCCTATCCTCCTCTTCTAATTGTGCACCTTCTTATCTCACTCGGATGTGGGCCTTCTCATAGACAGTTTTAATCGTTGTGGGTGGCTTTCTGATCAAATACTTTCCAAACTCTGTTCACTTATCGATGCCATCGATCGACTATGGCCTTCAGGACGGTTTCGTGATTAGGGTTGCTCATTTCGGTTGCAGCCCGATTAAAATGATCAAGATAGTTTCTCAGGGATTCGCCCCTCCACTGCTTGACTGTTGCAAGAGCCTTGACATGCTTTGATTTGGCGGCGTGGAGACGGAATTGATTCAAGAATTTCTCGCTCAAAACTTTAAAACTCGGGACCAATCTCGCGGGCAAGCGCACGAACCACATGAGTGCTACTCCTCTCAAAAAGACTGGAAAGGCTTTGCATTTAGTAGTGTCGGGAGCTACTGCCACCTCCATATGCCATGAGTACCTCATAAGATGTTGTTGTGGGTCAGAGGTGCCGTCGTATCGGTTCATCTGGGACATATTGAATCTCCTGGGGAATTCTGCCCATAAGATGTCATTGGTGAATGGTGTGTGGCTTCGATCGACTCCCCAATCTTCATTCCTATGTTCGTGACTGTCATTAATGATCTGTTGTACCATGGCGGTCGGATTTGGCAGAATGATTACGTATCGATCGGCTTCTTCGACCGATCGGCCACTCCTGGCTCTTTCATCAGGTAACGTCGTCTGACTTGCTGCCCGGGCAGTTCTCCTTCCTCCTTGGGTATCTCGGTCAATCACAAGATTCCCGGGGGGGTGAATAGGGGACTGATCTCCCGGAGTAGCATTCTGATCGGCTAGAGGATAGGATTCTCAGTCTCGCGGGGCCATGGGTCCTACGGCCCCACTTCGACCTGATCGGCCTGAGCTTGGTCGCCTGCCCCCAGCTGGTCTAGATGTCCCTCGAGATGCAGCTACCGTGCATTCTCGGCGCTTTCTAACGGATGTCGAGACTGACACGGATCTTTTCTTCCCCCGAATGATGAAGATCATTCCGAAATTCGATCTAACTGTGTAGGAGAGAGTTGATGGTCCATGACCTCCCGAGCTTGGTTTATCAACTCCTCCCATTGCCATGACATGTAAGTCATATCTTATCGCATCATGGCATTCTCTCGAGCATGAACTTTTAAGGCATTCGTAGTTTCCCATAACTGATTTAATACAGCCATAAACTCATCTCCAGTGGCGAAAGATGAGCACGGAGCTGAATCTATCACGGGGGCAATGCAGGTTGATCCGAAGTAGTTTCGGGTGCGGCCGATCAACCGGCCGTTTCCGTAGATGTTCCTACCTGAAGTTGCTTTCCAGCAGTGCGAACTATTTTTCCAGCCATAACTCAACAATACGAGAATAAAGGTAAGATTTTTTTCTTGGACTTGGTGATCCGAAAGTAGAGAAAAAAATATGTATTAGGATGAGAATATCAATTCTAAGTGAAAGAACCAAAGTGTTGATACTAAAAATTGGCACAACACCCAAAGAAATGGTTGTGTAGAGAACAAATGAAGACAATTGATTGTAAAAACTGAAAATAGAAAATCACATACCAATTTATAGTGGTTCGGCGTTAACGAGCATACATCCACTTTATAATCTCTTATATGTTCTTTTAACTGTTAGACAAAAAAGTTACAATGGAAGTACAACAAGAAATTAGCAAAAGTATTTGAAAGCTAGAGTATTAAAACTTCAAAAAAAGATCCCCTCTTCTAATTCCGGAAGGAGTATTTATGAATGATACAGTATTTGAGCCGGCTTGGATATGTTTCGTAGGATCCACAAGAGTAGTTTTGTCTGAAGAATTAATTTCTCCTAAGGAATCGGTACTTCTCGAATTATCAGTTATGGGTGGCAATTGATCTATATGATTCGGACGTCTTGGAACAGATAGGACAGGCGTGAGCAAATCTTTAGGCGTGCACGACCAAATTCGTAGTTGGGTAAGATATGACTAGGTATGCCTGATCATAACGGGCTACTTTCGGACTGCGTCTCGTGTGGATAACGAATTCAAGTGATGGGCCTCATCCATCGACCAACTTCTATATTTTAGGGGATCTGCTTCAAGCATCCAATGCACAGGCCCACGACAATGTCAAGTCTTGATGGGTAGGCCGAAAGACCCATCAACAGATATGGATAGTACCATATTCATATCCATATTCGAAATTATTTTCGGATATCGGATATCCGTATCCATTTAATTTTCAGATATCAGACATTTGTATCCACTTAATTTTCAGATACGGGTGGATATTGTATATTTATCCGCTCCGCTTGTAATTAATAAATTTATGAGTACAAATAAAAAATTTGGATCAACATAAAATATTTTTTATACTAATGTTTATGAAAAATAAGGAAATAAAGAAGTGTAATGATGAAACATTGTTTTGTACTAACATCCATAAGCATATCCAAAAATATTCCAAGATTAAATGCTAAAAGTTGACCAAAAAATATATCATAGTAACATCCAACAGTTAGAAAATAATTATAAACTTTACTTTTTTGTTTTGAGTTATATATATTACATCAATCAGTCGAACGGATATTTTTGGGATACAAATACCACAATAACCATATCCTTATCCGTAAAGCTTTTAGGATATCGGATATCCATATCCGCTTTTCGGATAATGCCGGATAACGAATATTTTTCATATTTTCGAATACTGATTTGGACGGATATCTAATTTTTCGAGTATTCATTGACAGCCCTAATTTACAATAGTTATTTGTAAGAAAATTTTGAAGAATTCACGTAAACAATATTCAAAAAATTAACAACTGTTCCATCAACCGTAACAACCAATCCTTCCTCCAACTGCCTCTCACCTCCCTGCCTTCAGGCCTTGCAAAAGCAAGCTCTACCCATGCTTCCCTCTAGCCTCCAACCTTCGCTGCCTTCCATTGCTGCGCTCTCCGCTTCTTTCATAGATGTAGATCTTAGTTTCCCAATCCACCTTTTGATACATCTCCTCTTAATTGTCATTATCGGGCAGATGTTCTTAATGGTAATCAGATTCATATGAATGTTCAATTTATTTTTCTTCTTTTAGAGAGTTTAATTCTATTAATTGCACTAAAACACTACCAAAAACATCAATTAAAAGACTAAAAACTAAAATCTAAACATTTTCAGTCCTTAATTAAAGACATATCGAAAACCAAAAAAATCCAGTTTTTAGTTACGATAATTAGTAACTGAATTTTAGTTTCAAATCAGTTGCAAAAACAGTAAATACATAGAGATGGAATATCAATCTTTAATTCAGTTATTTCCGTTGTTTCAACTAATGAATTCACGATCATTGAGATTTTTGTACCGTTTCAAAATCCAACGGTGAGATTTTGTCATCCACGTGATAAATTATTCTTCAGTTTTAATCACATTGCAGATATCAATCTTCCCACTCGTTACTTAAATTAAGGTGTCATGAACCAACTATTTGTCCACCTTTGTATGTTCTTTTTATTTTTCTGATTCTTCCATTAATCTATATCGCTTCCTCAAAATCATCGGTTCCATGTCCATGTCTACTAACTACAACACTGTTCTAAATTACCCACAAAATCACAAGCTCACAAAATCAAAATCAAACACTTTTTCGTTATTCTATATCCTAATCCCCTCCTGCAAACAGCTTTATTTTATACCCAACTAACCTTCTTCAAATAATTGTGCGTCTACCTCTCTATGCCATAGAAAGCAGTCTACTTCCACCCAAATTATTAAAAATAATTATAACAGGAAGCGCCGACCACTTCACAATAGAATGGCACTGCCTTGCTAGTAAAGTTAATCTAGAAAGCAGCGTGATTATGTAAGAAGTATGAGAAGGAAAGTGATAAGATTCGGCTACTGCTCTAACCCAAAAATCGTAGTTTAGGATCTGAACTTCAAAAACTTAAAGAAGATGGCAGCCGAGGCTTCAGTCATGACGTATGGATCCAAAAGCTAACTGGATGCAGGGATGTTGCGGTTGCAGTAACTCCTAATGTGGAAGGAGGTGACATATAATTACTATTTTAAATTACTGCTTGATTTGGCTTTATTAGAGATATATAGAAGTGGACCTGGAGATGCACCAAATTGATATGGCTAATTCTATTTAAACCTACGGAAACGCTGAGTTCACCTAGAAAATTAATGACTAAATTGCTCATGTTTTGCTTTTTTTTTTTTAAAAAAATTTTCAGCATACCTCGAATAGACCCTACTATGTTCCATACGTAACCTCGTAAAGACTCTACAAGGTATTATACGAAACCTCTTGGGGGTTCTACGAGTTACCCTAAAGACACCTCGTTGGGGCTCGATGAGGTTACGTATGGAATCTCGTAGGGTCTCTACAAAGGAGGGTAAAATTGAGTTTTTTTAAAATGTTACACAGGTGAACTCAGCAAAACACTGAGTTTCTTCTTTTTTTGGTTTTGCTGGGTGATCACAGCAAAACAATGAGTTTAATAGAATTTTGTAGATTTGTGCATAAAAGAGACGTGTGGGCCACATTATTTGTTTAAGTTTTTGTTGCATATTTTTATGGGGATATTTAGTTTTTAGGACAAGTTTAAAAAAATAGATTAAAGGACAACTAAGTTTAATAATTAAACTAAGGACAAAGGTCAAATTCTATTATGCAACATGAAGTTCACTTTAACTCTCATCATTAACGAATTAATTTACAAAATTAAAAAAAAAACCTCAAAATTGATAGAAAAAAATGATTTTTAAATTTTCTTTAGTCAATTTACGTTATTATAAACATATAAAAATAATCAGCTTGGAAAGCTAAATGAATATAGCTTTATAACTTAAAAATATAGCTTTATATTGTATCACCCAAATACAGAATTAAGTCATATTAAAGCTAATCTCATTTACACCATAAAAAAGTTATACGTAAGGAAGGAAGCTATATGCATTTGGCTTTCCATCCTGAAATTTCTTATATTGCTTTCTCTTCCGTATTTACGAAAAAAATCATAATTAATTTTTAATCTTATAATCACAAAAAAAATGTTTTTGTATTGATTTTTATTATTCGTTAAATGCCAACACATGTTCTTAGTTTAAAATATTTGGACTTTTCCAATTAAAACATGAAAGTTGTCCTTGATTTACATAGTAAAAATCGCTTGTTCTTAGATCTAATTTTTTTCTAAAATATGTCCTTGAAACAAATATCCACTATTTTTATTTTCTATATTTTAGCAACTAATCAGGTGGTTTAGGTAGAATTTGCGAATAAGGAAAATTGTGATTGATGTGTATTTGTGTTTGCTGCATTGTAATATAGTTTATACAGTTATTAATAAGTGAACTCTTTTTTATAAATAATATATGTGTATTTATATATAACATAATAGTTTTTAAATTGTGAATAAATAAAATTATTAATTTTCTTAATTTATATAATTTTGAGACCAATTAAAAACCGTAAGTCGATCATTTAATTTTAGTATTTAACTATATCTAAAACTGAAATTTTAGTTTCTAATATTTAGGACTGGAAATACAGTCTTAAAACTTTTTTGGGACTTGAGAAATAAAGACAGAAATTTTAGTTTCAAATCTGTCTTTAGATATAATTTTTAGACTAAACTGTTCAACTAAAGACAGATATATGTTGTCTCTATTTCAATCAATTTTTATAGTGAAATGACTACAGAAATTGTTAATGAAGTAAGAAATCAATAGAAACGTACTATTGTCACTTATATTGCTTGCTCAAAACCGCGTTTTCCATTTTCCAAAACTTATATTCATAGAGTATGGAAACCATTAGAGAATTTCACTATTTATTCTAGAGAAAATGGTTTTTATGTTATAAAGTTTAATCCTAAAAAGGATTCGATAAAATTCTAGAGGGTGGTCCGTACTTCTATGATAAAAAACTTACGATGATGAAACGATGAACTACATATATGCACTCATTTTACCATCCTAAGAAAATCAAATTCTTGATGAAAATGACATATTTTACAAGCGAGATGTCTAATACGCATCCGAACCGATCTAGGCCAAAATGATCAGAGTCTTGGATACTTAGAAGATAGTTGCCAATTCAATAAAGTATGGGTTCCCATTAATGATAACAATAGACCATCAAATAATGCATATATGGAGATGGATAATTCTCAAAATACAAATAATTTTAATATTGAACTCCCTCATAATGGAGGTCAAGAGAATGTTAACACTCAGTTGCCTCAAGACGATCAAACTAATGTACAGTGTAACCAGACAAAAACTTATATAGCTCAAGCACAAACTTCGAATCGAACAAAAAAAATCTAACAAATTTATTCTTATTATTCAGACACTGCTTCATAGAATGAACAACTTCATTTTTCTCTATATAATACATTGAATATCAATTAAAACAGCCCAAACATAATTATGAGCCAACTGCCCTGTGCAACTCAATCAAAATAGTGAAAATTCAAGGGAAGAAGAACAAAACCTAATAGCTCAGCATGAGACATCCAATTTTCAGTCTAATGAATCTATGAGCAACCACACTAAAACTAAACAACTAAACATCATAAAATAAAGCACCTAACAGATATCATACTTGCTTTTTCTACTTTAAATTCTTCAGATATCATCGACAACCCTACATGACATAATATGATTTCTCAATTAGAATTAAAAGGAAAAAAAACGAAAACTCAAGAGAAACAGAAGGAAGAAGGTAGAAATTAACTAGCCAATTAGCGTTTCTATAGTTTGAAGTTACTGTTGTTACAATCGTCTTTTGGTTTCTTGAGAATAATAAGTCTTTCTATTTTAGCCTTGAACAGCATATGCAATCACTTTCATCCGTTCTATTGCATCGGTTGTATCGAACAACTGAAGCAAAGCATTGTCATTTGCATCGGTCTTTTAACTGATGCAACAGAAATTTGTCTGTTGCATAATCTTCATTTGCATCAATTGAACAACCGGCAATAGGGGTTTAACAACCGATGCAAATGACCTATTTTGTGGTAGTGAGTCTCTGGTTTGAGTGCTCTTGTATATTGGAATAGGGGTAATGGATATTTTAGCATTGTAGAACATTTGTGACGTTCCAAATTCAAATTCAACAAAAGAAAAAAAATTGTTCATTGAAGGCTATATGTCTTGAGACGATCACTTTCCCTTTACCGATGAGAAACTTATATCCTTTTTGATCTTTGGCATAACTAATAAAAGTGCAAGACTCAGATCTGAAACTTAGCTTGTAAGTATTTTATGGCCTCAAATTTGGGAATCATATACATCCAAAGCTTTTGTGGAGTTCGTATTCTAGTTTCAGTTTAAATAACTTTTCAGTGGTGTTTGATTCTACAGAACTTTTATTGGTAGCCTGTTGAGGAGAAATACACTTATGTCAACTACATCAGGCCAAAATTACTTTGGCATGGAGGCTTGAGCCAAGAGAGTAAGTCCAGTCTCCACTATGTGCTTGCTTTTTTTTCAACTAATCCATTCTATTCATATGTATATAGGAAGGATGTTCTTTGGATAATTCCTTTCGTTATGAAGAAGTTTTCAATGGTTTGGATTCTGACCCTCCTTCTATTTGAATGATTTTGAATTGTTGGTTTGTTTTCCTCTCTACTTGATTCATAAACTGAGTTACAACTTTAGTTGATCTACTTTTGACTTAAGCAAATAAACCCATGTAAATCTAGAATATGAATAAATAAAGGAGACATAGTAATTATGCCCATAATCTAAGTTAACTAGTGTTGGACCCTACAAGTCAATTGCTATCATTTCAAATGATTTAGTATATTGGTTTTGGAATCTTGAAATTGTAGTTTATGACTTTTTCCCATTCGACATGCAGTACAAATATAAGAACGAGACATATCAATAAATTCAACATTATTATTCCTTAATACTTGCTTTACAACATTAATGCTTGGATGTCCTAGTCAATAGTGCCACAAATAAAGAGTATTCATTCAAATCTTATAGCCAATATTAGAATAATTACACTGTTGTCTTCTATCAGTTTCTTTATTTTCTTTAGAAAGTTAAAAATTTATAGCCTATTTTTCTCCTTACCTGTAACAAAATTTCTTTACTTAGCATGTCTTTAAAACAACAGTAATCTGTAAAGAATTCAAAATAAATTTGATTATCTTTGGTAAATTGAGGCAAGCTTAGTGTTAGCCTACTTTGTGAACTAGGCTACACAAGGATAAAAAGGTAATTAATGGAGGATGCTGACTAGAAGAATAAGCATTCAAAGCCCGGTTCAGTTCGGAAATTCCTAGGTGAACTAATATGTTGTGGAGCAGAAAACAACAGTGTGAAGCAAGAACGGGATTGGTTCGGAGCCATCCTATCCGCCCCTCTTCTTCTCTACACTTTCGATCTAAACCAGAAGCAGTTGGACAGCAGTTATAACTCACGTCTCCAGAAGATGCGAAACGGTTGCACGACTACTTGCCCACGTTCTCCCACTAAAGCTATGCGCTGGCAACATCCTACAGCTCCTCATTCCAAACCGAACGGGATGAATGCCACGTGTATCCGAACCAAAGGCCATCCAGGGGAAATTTCTGCCTATAAATACACCATCAAGCCTCATTTGAAAGGATCTTTTGGCAAATCAGCAACCAAAACCTCTTCCATAACCGATTTTCATCACTTTATTCATATCACAATCACCTTTTGAAGCACATTTTGGAGAAGATTTAGTTAAAGTATTCATTGTGTGAGTGTAATTGAGTGAAAACAATCATTGTACTTGCATTCTTATCATCAGTTAGAGAAATTCAAAGTTGACGTAGGCTCTTTAACACCTAACCACTATAAATTGTTTGTTTTCTTCATTTTATTTCATTTCGAATCATCCTTAGTTTGGGTGTTAGAGCCATTTTTGGATCTAATATTTTGGTGCTTTCACTGAGAATTTCTCAAATTCTCTACATTTTGGGCTACCATTCTACTATTTGGGTTTATATATCCGAACAAGATAGTCCGTGCAATCGATATTTCTGAAATTCTCTTCAAAAATAATCTCGAAAAACTGAACATTATGACAAGGGAAAAGGAAAAGAAGTGCAGATTGCCCGGGAAAGTGAGATGGGCGATGATCAGCAAGCTATGGTGGTCACCAGATCAAGAGGACAGAGTTCTGGAGCTAAACGATCCAATAGGGCTTCTCCGATCCAACCCGGCCAAGACGCTCTGAACCGACCCGACGACGAAAACCCTATCCGATCTGGTTTCCAGAACGCTGTTGGAGCCCCTTCTCCGATCCAAACCACTGGAACAACTTCGGGCCGATCCGAACCGAATGAAATTGAGGTTGAAAACTCTACTCGAGCTCCTACAAATGCTCCGTTACCGCCCGTTCCAGCTGAGGATCAGCCCACTCCCAAGGCACTTGTCACCCACCGAGATTTCTCGCATTTTCTTGAAATGCTGGAGAGTACCAGAGACGCTCTTGAAGCTCATAAACAGGATAGCGTTCTTAAGCGCGAAAACATGATGGATATGAGCAGGGAGATAAGCGAACTTCACAGACAAAGGGTGTCCTCTCCGGTTCGTCATCCTACTATGAACCCTTCATCATCTTCTGATGAAGAACACCCATGTGAAAGGAGGCTGTATTAAAGGCCCGAAAATCTTGACCAGCTGACATTCGGATCTTTGGGATCCCGTGAGGATGCAGCCCATGTGTTGGGGCCCGACGATCCAAGTTTGAGGGAACCGATACTGTTACCAATGCGAGGATCACACATTCTCCCGAGGGATCCAAATATTACCAATCCCACTCAGGGGCAACTCCTTCAACCTGCTCGTCCTGTGAATGACAGGACCGCAGGAGGCGAGGATGTTTGGTTACCAATCGAAACCCAAGTGAGTCACCAGAAGTAGGTGATAGGCGTATGAGAAGGGAAAGGAGTAGGGAACCTGAACCGGCTGTAACTAATGCGGAAGTAGAAGCAATGATACATCAAATTATGATCGATAGTCGCCGATATACCAATGAAGATTGGGGTATTGAGCGCAGTCATACTCTGTTTACTGATGACATCCTGAACTTCCAATTTCCTCGCTGATTCAATTTGCCACAGATGGATCGATATTCTGGAAGAACAGATCCGAAACAACATCTGATGAGATATAGGTGGTATATGAACGCTGCAGCTGCACTTGACGCTGTAAAATGTAAAGCCTTCCCAATATATCTAGAGGATGTAGCATTAATGGGGTTTACTCGACTTCCCCCACGATCGGTGTCGAGTTTTCAAGAACTAAATGAGCTTTTTATGAAACAGTTCTGACTCCACTCCCACAGAGCTAAAAGTTTTATCGAAGTGTCCAGAATTAAACAGGCCCGTAGAGAATCTTTGAAATCATACTTGGACCGCTTAAACTTAGCAGTTACTGAAATAAGCGATCCCCACGAACCAACTATTTTGATGGCCTTGATCGAAGGAGTTGATCCAGATACTGAATTCGGAGGTTATTTAGCTGGGATGCCACCACTGACTAGGGAGGCTTTCTACGAAAAGGAAAATAGCCCTCTACGGCAAGAAGAGATGTATGCCAATAAAAAAAGAAAGTCTGATGGAACCTCAAGAGAAGATATTCAAAGTAACGTTGCTGCAAAGTAGTCCGGTGACAGTTCGGGGAAAGTCGAGGTAAATGTTGGCAACAAAAACAAAGGAAGCAGCGACAGGAATAGAAACGGCAGTAGGAGGAATAGGAACCGAGGAAATAACTCAGGAAAAAGGCCTCAATTCCAAACCTTTGAAAACTACACACCACTGAATGACACATTGGAAAACTTGTACCTGGATACTTACAACGTCATACAATATAAAAAGCCTCCGCCCCGAGACTCTACGTAGAAGGAGGTGGCTATTGGAAACTTTTTTTGTCTGTCTCATGGAACCCACAGACATTCTACTACTGAATGTCGGCATTTGTGAGACGTTGTCGAAAGCTGCTGTGAGAAGGAAAATTAAACGAATACAAGGTTGCTCCAAGAGACAGGGGGCAAGCCCCAAATCAAAATCAACCTGCTCCTAAGCCCACCTCTCAACAAAAAGGTAAAGGAATCGTTATCAATACTATAGTAGGAGCGCCTCACCTTGCTGCCCATAGTTATAGGGCTATGGACCAATATGTTAATGTGGTTAAGCACCTTGGAGTGGGAGAATGCAGTAACCTCGAAGACATCTCCCTGGTGAAGCAATAGAAAACGATGTCTGGCGATGTCATATTTCGTAATAGAGATGATTCTAGAATTGAATCACCCATAGAGGACCGCTTTAATCACTACCAATATCGGTCCAGCTCTAGTTCACAAAGTATTGGTAGATAATGGTAGTTCAGTTAATATTCTCTTCAAAAAATCAGTTGATCAGATGAAATTTGAACCAAGAGACTTGAAGCCTTGTGCGGGTTGTATACGTGGCTTCAATGGAGCATCGACTGCTCCAATGGGGTATGTAGAATTGCCAGTGACATTAGGACAAGGAGATCGCCGGAGAGTGAGAGTCCTCCCATTTGTAGTTTTGGATATTAAATCACCCTATAACGCCTTTTAGGCCTACCAACCCTCGTGGAATTCAGGGCTTGCATTACGCCTTGGTGCTTATTATTGAAATTCTTAACCGAAGCAGGAGTGGGAGTAATGAGAGGCGATCAAGCCATTGGACTAGCCTGTTACATGGCTGAACTAAAGACATTGATGAAGGGATTGAGCATTGAAGGTAAAGGTACCACCTCCCCTGTAAGGGAGGGTTCAGCATAGCAACTAAAGGGACCATCCTTGAGGGAGTCACCCAGAGAACTGCCCAAGGACATAGATCCCAGAGAGGATAAAGAGCCTGGGGATAGGAAGGCGACCCCTAATGAAACGACAGTGTATATCCCCATTGACGATGTTAATCCGACGAAGGTATTGAAGATCGGATCCTAGTTGGGTCCGCTCCGAGCAAAGGAATTGACTGACTTCTTAACGACAAATTTGGATGTTGTTAGACCAAAAAATGGTCCTAACACCCAAATCTTCGTGTTTCGAGCGTAGGATATGAAGAAATAACTGAAAAATACAGAAAAAAGCAAGACAACAGGATTTTTATAGTGGTTCGGCGTTAATGAGCCTACGTCCACTTCATATTTTCTCATTTCATTCGGATATTACAATTACATGGAGTATAATCATTCAATCACTCAAATTCAATGAATAATTCTCTCTGAATTCATTGATTTTACTGAGGAAGACGGTGGTTATTCATGGAGAAGTGTTGGCCATGGCAGCCATGAACCAGGAGATGCCAAAAGTCCCTTGAAAATGCCCTTTGGAGGTGTATTTATAGCTGTAGGAGAGCTCATATTGTGACCGGGTCGTGGTAGGACACGTGGCACCCGATCCGGGAAAGTAGGAGCGGTCATAGCCTCAAGAATAGGTAAGAACAAGATGCGCAGGAGCAGGTTTGGAGGTCGGTTCGCGGTCATGGGTCGGATTGCGGATGGCGGTTCACGGATCACGGTTCACGGATCGCGGTCCACGGATCGCGGTCCATGGATCGCGGTCATGTGCCAGCTTACACCCGTTCACGGAAATGGGCATAACTTTCAAACTGTAAGTCCGATTGAGCCAAACCAAAGCTCAAACTGTAGCTAATTCAAAGGGCTACAAGTATATGATGTGAATGGATCCAAATGAGGTAGTTTGATAGGGGTTTCGGGCTAGTTTATACTGATGTTGTGATTTTGACCAAACTGCCTTGTGTCTTCTGACGATGCCTCCAATGTCGGAGAGTGATGTTATCCAGAGATTCCATATGAGGCAGCATTTACCCAGAGGTGTGTCAACATGATCTTTGCTTTGGGTAGCCTGGTCGCAAAGCAGGCTAACATTTTGCCCCCCAAAGTACATCTTATCGAAGATGAGATGTGCTTTGAGTATGTTGAGCTAAATCTTTATCGAATGTCATTTGTCCTTGAGAAGGCTTTATCCAATTGTTGCATTGCTTCCATTGGAGCTAGTCAGGCCAAGTCCAAAAGTCATGCTAAACCGTTGGCTCCCGAGCGTGATTCTACACGCACAGATCGTTGCCAAACAACGTCATCATTCCACACAAGTCATGCGCATGGTAGGATCGGTCTTTCTTTTATATATGAGTTAATGTATGGAATAGCCACCCGAATAATGGAGAGTTTCAAGAATCTTCGGGCTCTGAGCTACCATCTGGACCATTGGGATGGAGCACGCCAGAATCTTCATACGAATTTGTCATTTGTACTCAATTTTGGACTAGCCTGATATCTTGATATTGATTCAGGATCTTAAAATCGCATTGAATCGTAATAGTAAGGAATTCAAAAGCCATGATCACTCTGGATCGTAGTCGAGAGAATCCACAATTGTTACGGATCATTTCTTAATCCAATATTCACATATGAAGTAGTCAGTAAGGGATGTTGTTAAAATTATGTGGACCAGTGCCTATAGGATCGTCACCATCGCAAGGTAGTAGATAGGTTTGTCACACCTTCCATTCGGTGTAGTTTGAGTCTTTAAGTTCACATTCGATCCACAAGCTAGCTCGCTTGGTCGGCAAAGATGAGTAAGGTTGTACTCCGGAGGCATGACGTACATGTTTTGAATCCCATTTCATGCCAGGATTGTCTTCAAAGTTAGTCTATGAACCGACACTTGTGCTCTCAGTACCATCGGAGGACAAGCGAGGTCAGTACTTATGCCCCCATTATCGATGGGGGTTGAGTTGAGTCAATATGGCATTTAATCTTGAAGATTTTATACTTCCTGTCGTTGCATCTGGTAAGAGTTGCAGGTTCAGCAATCTTAGTTGACCCAGATCATTCTGTACTGTTTCTCAATTTAGCAAAAATCGGAATTGTATATGCGAATGGTTGAACCACATTTGCTTTGATATCATCTCTTCTCTTTATTCAGATAGTGAGGATTGCCTCATCGGGAATCAGCGACTTCAGTTACTCTCATCAGATCAGTTGCGGAGTTAAGTAAGGTTGTTGAATGCGAGTGAATAAATGTCGTTATGAAGTTAGTTGGGCCCCACCGTTTATGCTTCAGCATAGTCCGAAATGGTTATCACAGTCTTATTGAGTCTCTTTCTCATGCTCGGTTCAATTGTGCTTGACAAACAAGATCATGGGCTCGGTAAGTGGTATAGATTCTCTTTGGAATTGCACATTCTTGTCATTGTTTTCCAGGGCTTTTCCTTTGTCCTTATGGTATCAGGAATTAGAAGGTACTCCATTCTTTAGTCAGGAAGGCATCTAGGTCATTCGTCTCGTCGCTAACACCTTTTTGTCATGAAAGTCTATCCACTTCAGGGTTGAATTCATCAAAATCTCTGAGCAAGTCTTGTTATAGAGAAAATTTAAAGTCCGTGGGAATAACAGGGGATCCTGACGTCCCACGTGTGAGGGCTGTAATTGTTGTTATCCATATCATCTCGAGAAGTGCCGCCTCTCGAGAGGCGCCGAATCAAACTAGCGAGCAGGTTGCCATCAAAGAATTAATGCACATTATCAAGATCCTGGCTAGTGCCCCCAGCATCGAATCTGAGATTACAAAGGGGGTCTTTGCTGATTTCTTGTTTCCACATCGATATTGCCCCCGGGTCATGGTTCGAGTCATTCGACCTGGTCGGGTTCCTGTTTTTCGAATTGTTGCGTTCTTTCTTGGAGCTGAGTATGAAATGTCGCTCGAGTATTCATTCGAGTTGGAGTTAAAACTGGTCGTGCATGGTCTGAGTTTGTCACAATTCTTGCATTCTCATCTACGATGTTGCAGGTAGCTGTTCCATTGCCCGTGTTTCCATCCATGATGTAGGGAATCGAAATCGCATGTTGCGCGCCTGCTGATTGGTTTGTGTTCAACCCAAGCTGATGGTTGATATCTGACTGTGCCAAGTTCGTCACTACCTGAACTTCAATTTTATCATTTCCAGCGAATTGATGATTGTTGCTCGGCCTTCCAGTTCATTCCTGAAATAGGTGAAGGTCGGCCTCGGGCTTCTTGATTCTACAAGAGCATTAGCCGTCAATCAGGCTTTTGTCATTCGGCTGGGAACGGAGGCATCGAGTAATTGAACTATGTTGCTCAAGGCTCGTATCATGTGCCACCTATCCACAGGGGGTTTTGTTGAGCAGTACACTTCAAATTCATGTCTTCTCTGGATTCATGTTCACTTCTCGCATCAAGAGCCGGAGTTGAGTGCAAAAATAAATTGTTGGTATTCAGCCCATGCTAAGCCCTTGTCTCCCATCCAAGCTCCGAGGACAGAAATCAAGCGGTGAAGGGTCAGATTGTAGTCGCTTCGAGTGCTCCCGTTTGCTCTTTGCATCAAGGGAAAGGTCGGGGACGAAATGGTTGCATCATGTTCAATTATTACGTGGGATATATCCAGCCTTATCTGAGCTTCCCATTCTGGAAGTAAGTTGGGATCAGTAGATGGACGTTCTCTTGGCATCTGCTTTCTGGTCTTCAAGGGGCCTGCATCATCCTTCTGGACGCGACCCTTTGTTCGTTTTCCATTAGCATGTTGCCATCATTGCGAGTGAGGCCCTCGCTTTCTTGACTAGTTATCTTTTGTAAACCTGCGTTTAGTAATAAAAATTTTGTTCCTTTCGCGTTGTCTTGTACCTGCGAATGGGAAAATAAGTCATGAAGCATTATAAGTAGTCAATGCAATTATAAATGAAAATGCACTAAAGTAGTATGTGTGTATAGGTATGCTCCCAATCAATCATTAACTTAGTGCCTGGCCAAGACTTTGTTGAGGATTGATTAGGATCTTAACTGTTTTGCCCCCATGTCCGGACATGGAGGATCCGGGCTCGGAGTTCAGTCAGTCCCCCGACACTCTGGCGGGGTAGGAGCCCTTGTGGCGCTAAGTCTCTAGCGCCTTTATACTCTCTCTGGAGTTCGAACTCAGCTTTCAATCTGCTCCCCAATCCTTCAGTGGGGTAGGAGTTCTAGCTTGTTTCATGATATGCTCAACGATCCTTCAGCGGAGCAGAAATTATGAGGGGCGCTGAGTCTCCAGCACCTTTCTCAGCGCTTAATCATAGACGCTTTTATACTCTCCTGGCGGTCTCCAAGGTTAGAGTTCGAACTCAGCTGTTATGTCGCTCCCCGATCCTTCAGCGGGGTAAGAGTTCTTTCTCAGTGCACAATCAGGGACGCTTTTATACTCTCCTAGCAGTCGCCGAGGTTAGAGTTCGAGCTCAGCAGTTCCGTCGCTCCCCGACCCTTCAGCGGGGTAGGAGCTCTTTCTCAGCGCTCAATCGGAGACGCTTTTATACTCTCATAGCTTTCGCCGAGGTTAGATTTCGAACTCAACTGTTCTGTCGCTCCCCGATCCTTCAGCGGGGTAAGAGCTCTTTCTCAGCGCTCAATCGGAGACGCTTTTATACTCTCCTAGCTTTCGCCGAGGTGAGAGTGGTGGACGTCTTTTTCTCGTCCTTTATACTCTTTCTCAAATCATGAGAGTTAGAGTCATGGATCGAGCGGTCTTCAATCATGCATTTCCCATCAAACTCATCCTAGATTTATATTTTAATCCAAGCTCTGAGGATTAAGGTCAGTCAGACAAACAGTTGGAAAACATTTGCCAAGGCTTTGCGTTCCTCCGAACAGTCTTTGGGAGGAGTGGTTGGCACCAAACTTCGGGTACCTGATTGAAAAGTGAGCATATCAAGGGGTAGTGTTGCCTCCTTTATTTGAATTCATGTAATCTGGTGGCGTCGAGCATAGGATCGCGCCATGTAGACGGTCGAACAACTTCCATCTGGAATCGGATTCCGTCATTGAAATGCTAAATTCAATGCACAGTTATCCTGAGGTCTGCCACGTGTGAGCCAAGGAGTGGATGGTCATCTAGGATCCACCTTGAGTTATACACCTTTCCTCAGACGGAGGGCGTAGCTTTGTAAACGAGCAGTTCAATCGGGCTCATTAAAGTATTGCTCTATGGCTCTATATGCGGGTGTTACAAGTTTGATCGGTAGCAAATCCTGGATACCTACACCATCCACATATTAATTCATCTGAGTTAATTACATCAATAACTCATAAATCATGCAAATATAAGAGCCATGGTTATAGAATAATCCAGTTAAAGGAATGAGTATCATTCTGAGTGAAAAATGGCGTTGCATATTCATTGCAGGTCCATTTTGCTTCGCCCTATCTCTGCCAATGAAGGGCTGCCAAAGTCTTTTAGTTGATGAGGAATGCTTTTTCAAATTATTGTGAGGTGGCAGTTCCAAGAATGAGTAGGCCTTGATCGAGGTTTTAAGATGGCAAAGGCGGTTAGTATCATAAGCGAGTGATGAGGTCGCATCCCATTTGAATCGCCTTTCTGCCCCCATGCTGAGGGTAAGGATAGAGTGTCGTGGAATCATGTTTGTGCCGCTTATGGTAGGACACCATCACATTGGTGTTACGACGGTAATTGGCAGGAGAACAATGGATTCATGCTTATAGAAATATTTGCACTTTCCATGTTAGGAAAAAGGATATTGCTGCTGGTGGAATAATCATATCTCATCAATTTGCTGGTATGCCTTCGATCCCACATCGGGGGCAAGGTTTGGTGCGCAGACGATCACTCAGTATTCAGACTTGAGTGTTTCAGACCTTTAACTCGCCAGTCTTCAGGGAACAATGAGGCAGTCGGTCATGCCAACTTAGGATGTATCGGGTTCGAATTAGATGATTTAATCTCGATCGATTCATGCTCAAATCTCCAGTTGCCCCCAGCGTCCGGGGAATGAGTTACTTAGCAGATAGTTGATGAGAGGAGTGAAAGTGTGAATCTTCACTTTCTAACACTAAAACGTCACTCATCAGATATTCGTTTCACGTATATTTCTCATCAAGCTAGGACTTGATTAGTGATTTTGCCATATCATTCAGGGCGGTGAATCAGCAATGAGGCTCATCGGTGTCTATTTTGGGACAACCTTCCAAGGAAAATAAGCAATGTTGACTTGCCTGTCATATCTCGAGGCATAAAAATGATGGCACGCTTTTCACTTCACCTTGCTAGATGCGTTCCGTACTGCAGGAAGTTTATCATGGGTTTATCCACGACTCTCTTCCGGGTTCGGTCTCCAATGCTGGATTAACTTCCATCTGATCAATGATTGGATTTTATAGTGTCTTGATGGGGATCATTTCCATCTTTTACGAATTATCGGAACCTTCTAACTTGGTCATATTATCCGCCATCTGATCTTCTATTGCGGAATATGAGGTATATTGTAGCATTCCAATCCGTCCAACAGTTCTTCTATTGGTTCTAGGTAAGCTGCGAGTTGTGGTTTCTCTGACTGGAATTCCTTTCAAGCCGTCATTTTCTTCATCTAGCTCATCCTCTTCTGGACCGGTATATTCAGCGATGTAGTTGGCTAATGCTTGTCCTCGTATGGACTTCTTTAGGAGGAGGTTGAGATCAAACTGGTTCAGCTTTGTGTTCCATCCGAGCAATTTTCCAGATGCCTCTGGTAACTTGGTTGTCCAAACCATGTTATTCAAGCGAGGTATAGCTTCGTAATGCTTGGATTTTCAGTTGCTTTGTGACATCCCATCATTGAAGCTCATGATCGCTAAGATCACATGAATTGTCTTCGGAGTAGTGCCTGGACCATTCCATATAGTCGTCATTCGATACTCCGCTGATTGGACAAGTTCATGTCATATAAGTCAGGTGATCATTACGTACTCATTCCGGGACATCATCTGTCGTACTGGTGAAATTTATACACCATCGTAGCTCCAAAGGAGAAGGTGGGTAGGAAACAATCATTATCTTGTATACTGTCATAGCCGGCATGCCAAATCTATTCAATGGCTCCTTACATTGAACAACATCAGTAAATAAGTGTCATGGCTCTAGGAAGAATCCCAGTCGTCGCCAATTTGCTGTCGATGTCCTCAAACTATCTACTGAATCTCGGTCGATAAGCGTTGGTAATAATTCTATGCTAAAACGTATTCCGAGCCGAAGGCGAGCCGTGCTCCGAGCCGAAGGCGAGGCCGTCAGCGGGTCCGGGCGCAGCGTCGGCGGGGGTCCGAGGCCCCGCAGTCCCATTGTTTCTGGTCGGGTCGCCATTGTCGTTCACCCGTGCTTTTCTGGATTGCGGTTTGCTCAATTGCTCCTGGTCTGGTCGGGCAAATCTCTTCGGATCGCGGTTCGTGATACCTTTGCGGGTCGCGAGTCGAACATCTCTTTAAGTTGCGGATCATGCAGGGGTATATGTGATCCGACTGGGTGAAGCTGGAATGCTATGTCTCTATGATACACTTAGGCGGATCGGACACGAAATCATGCAACCTGATCCACTGGTGAAGGGCACTCGGGATCATGTGTTTGATTCACGACCCAGGCTTCATATATACACTCCACTGTACAGCTTTACACGTTTCATCGTTTTTGCGAGCATGGACCTCCAACCACCCATGTTAAGATGGCAAACAAACCATGATGCCACATAAAATGTGTTCAGCGTCTTGGACAATCCATCTGAATGCAACATTCCCAAGCGACCCACACGTTCTGTATATATTGCTCGATCCATTTTTTGAATGCACGGTCCATTATATAGTGCATGTATCATTATCCATGCGGAACGGATAATCTACAGTCCAAATATTCAAGACATTGCCACGTGTCCTTCATGCATGCTGTGCATATGGCCTAATTGTATCAAGCTGGCACCATATCTAAACTTCAACCAATTCAGAATTTTCCTCCAGTTCGCAACGTTCATAACAGGGACGCGATCATAATAGTACTTATCTTGAAGTGAAGGAATAAAGTGAAGAACTTGACTATCCAGACTGGCACCTTTTTGTGGAGCTCGTGGTGATGATATATGTTAAAGAGGAAGCAGATTTCGGTTCAATAAGATTTCTGGTCGCGGTCACCTCTCCGGCTCGTGACTGCTATGCCGGTCGCAACACTCGTTCCTGTATTGTCAGCACATATGAAACTTATGTAGTCACCATGGGATTGGGTCAGGTATGTCTCCACGAGCCGTGGAATATGTCTTCACGAGTGGGTTAAGTATTTTATTACACACTTCATGTATCCAAGTTTCTCCATGCGCTCTGTTGGCTCTCCTCGACACAACTGCCTCTTAATTCCACCTGAAAGCTAGTTGGTACCTTGATCGACCATTAAGTTCCCAGATTGGGCGGCTTGCCTAAGAAAATCCCTATATGAAACTCACTTCATTTCTGGGCATCATCCTCTCCTCTATAACCTCAGGCATAGGCATCTCCTTCATCGTTCAGTACTGGAGAGATGTTAACAGAGACATTTTGTCCCACATTACGCTTCTTATTCTTGAATGGTGAAGTCCATTTCGATTCATATGCTTGGTTCAGTTGGTCGGGAAGGATTTTGTAATAGGGAGAAGATCAGGGATCGAGCGGGAGCAATGGTCGTGGCCGGAGGAGTGTCAAGCAGGACAGGGGAAGGACGTAATGGTTGAGAAATGACAGGTAGAAGGATAAGAAGGGATCGTTGTACAATTGTGGCCACACGACTTTTCATTAACATGTGAAAGCACCCTATTGTAATATATATATGCGATCGCGACCCGGTGTCACGACCTGCAGATCGTTCACAACACGATTACGAGCCCATCGTCCAAAACCAAATTCTAGCATCCATTCTCCACATACATCAAAATGTTTGCATGCATTTGTTTGGAACATATATGCTCCATCCAAAGTTCAATCACACCAGGCCAATGGGAATGGTATAAACGTTGCTCTCAACATTGTCTCAATACTTGAAACTCCGATCCGCCCCTCTGCTCTTCTTCATCCAACACTGGAGAGATGTTATCCTGAGGATGCTTGGGGGCATATTGGGATCGGTGACGATTGACCCATGCTAGCATTGACGACTCGTGGAATTGATTCGTGAACTGGGAAAGCATGGGATCGGTTCGTGACAGCTTTTTGGGACCAGTGCGTGATCTCGGTTCGCTGTTGTTTTACGGTTCGTGATTGGGGGATAGGGAGGATGTGTTCATCTGATTCAGGGATAGGGATGGCGCTGAATTGTTACCTTTCGTAATATATAAATATATTGCAGGTGGCCTCTCTACTGTGGGATGCAGCAAGTATGGATAAAGGATACTTGTGGCGAAATGGTTGGAACAGTTGTATCCCTTTGGGAGCTGCAGGTCATACGTGTTTGTAAGTTGCAAAGTTCCACAAACCATTAATAAAATACTGTGTGCCAAGATTTTGTACAAACTCCACACCATTTTCCAAATACTATCCACGTGTTCTCCTTTGCAAATTTAATGCAATGTTTTTTTTTTGTGGAATAGAATTCACGGATCTATCCCGATCCAGTGTGGCAAAAGCTGGGACTCAACCATAACGAGAAGCTTTTCTGGACTTCGAACCCGGTAAAGGCTATGCAGATCTAAGTATTCAATGAATCGTTCAAGCTAGATACGGATCTCCCCTCAACGAACCATGACATCCATTAGTAGACAAGAAGATCTATGATTGAGAATCAGTCCATTCTCAGTGAAAGCACCAAAATGTTAGACCAAAAAATGGTCCTAACACCCAAATCTTTGTGTTTCGAGCGTAGGATATGAAGAAATAACTGAAAAATACAGAAAAAAGCAAGACAACAGGATTTTTATAGTGGTTCGGCGTTAACGAGCCTACGTCCACTTCATATTTTCTCATTTCATTCGGATATTACAATTACATGGAGTATAATCATTCAATCACTCAAATTCAATGAATAATTCTCTCTGAATTCATTGATTTTACTGAGGAAGATGGTGGTTATTCATGGAGAAGTGTTGGCCATGGCAGCCATGAACCAGGAGATGCCAAAAGTCCCTTGAAAATGCCCTTTGGAGGTGTATTTATAGCTGTAGGAGAGCTCATATGGTGACCGGGTCGTGGTAGGACACGTGGCACCCGATCCGGGAAAGTAGGAGCGGTCATAGCCTCAAGAATAGGTCAGAACAAGATGCGCAGGAGCAGGTTTGGAGGTCGGTTCGCGGTCATGGGTCGGATCGCGGATGGCGGTTCACGGATCGCGGTTCACGGATCGCGGTCCACGGATCGCGGTCATGTGCCAGCTTACACCCGTTCACGGAAATGGGCATAACTTTCAAACCGTAAGTCCGATTGAGCCAAACCAAAGCTCAAACTGAAGCTAATTCAAAGGGCTACAAGTATATATTGTGAATGGATCCAAATGAGGTCGTTTGATAGGGGTTTCGGGCCGGTTTATACTGATGTTGTGATTTTGATCAAACTGCCTTGTGTCTTCTGACGATGCCTCCAATGTCGGAGAGTGATGTTATCCAGAGATTTCATATGAGGCAGCATTAACCCAGAGGTGTGTCAACATGATCTTTTCTTTGGGTAGCCTGGTCACAAAGCAGGCTAACAGATGTGTTTGCCTAGACCCATGCTGACATGTGTGGGATATCTCCCTCCGTTATGAGACACTCATTGAGCATTAATCCAAAGCATTCATCTGTTAAACAAAAGAGGTGTTTTTAGGCTCGGAGAGGTCAGCGGCCCTAAAAGAAGAAGTGGAGAAGTTGAAAGATAATAGGTTCATTAGAGATTCGACGTATCCCGACTGGATCTCGAATCCTGTTTTGGTTAAGAAATTAAATGGGAAATGATGAACGTGCATTGATTTTTCGGATTTGAATAAGGCATGTCCAAAAGATGGTTTCCCACTTCCTAGGATCGATCAGCTAGTGGACTCAATAGTCGGACAAGAACTTCTTTCCTTCATGGACGCATACTCAGGATATAACCAGATCCCTATGCATGTGCCGGATCAAGAACATATAAGTTTTATAACGAGCTTGGGATTGTAGTGCTATGTGGTGATGTCGTTCGGACTAAAGAATGCTGGAGCCACGTATCAGCACCTGGTAAATTGAATGTTCTACAACCAAATTGGAAAAACGATGGAAGCTTATGTAGATGACATGTAAGTGAAGTCCAGGCAATCCTCTAGTCATACACAAGATCTGGCGGAGATGTTCGATATCTTACGGAGGTATGGGATGAAGTTGAACCCCTTAAAGTGCTCATTTGGGGTAGCATCTGGAAAATTTCTCGGTTTCATCATGAGTTCGCGAGGGATTGAAATTAAACCTAGCCAGATAACGGAAATAAGGAACATAGAAGAGCTACGAAAGAATAGGGACGTTTAAAGCCTGACAAGTGTGTCCCATTCTTCGATTTAATCAAATGGGGGAAACGTAATTTCAAATGGACTCCAGACTGTGTAGAGGCCTTCCAAAACTTATTGTACTTATTGGAGAAACCCCCGATATTGTCAAAGCCGGTGGATCATGAAAATCTGTTCGTCTATCTGGCGGTGTCATCTCATGCTGTCAGCACAGCCTTAATGCATGATGAAGACAAGGTCCAGAGGCCAGTATATTATGTGAGTAAGAAGTTAGCAGCTGCGGAATGCAATTATCCGAGAATAGAAAAGCTTGCTTATAGCCTCTTGATTGCCTCTCGAAAGATCCGTCATTATTTCTAAGCCCACCCGATAGTCATATATACTGATCAACCTCTAAGACAAATATTACAGAGACCTGAAGCATCGGGACGATTACTTAAGTGGAATATCGAGTTGAGCCAATTTGATTTGAATTTTCAACCAAGGAGGTTAATAAGGGGGCAGGCTATAGTCGACTTAATAGCAAAATTTACGATTCCCAAAGAAGAAATAGTGGATGAGAAAGTGGTTACTTCAGAGCATAAGTTAGAGCTTAGTCCATGGAAATTATATACGGACGGGGCAAGAACGATCGAAGGTCCAGCGCGGGAGTTGTTTTAACCACTCATGAAGGATGATCCATTTACCACGCCCTGCGATTGGAGTTTTCCGCCACCAACAACGATTTCGAGTATGAGGCCCAGATTGCCGGGCTGAAACTCGCCAAAGAGTTATGGGTAAAAACATTGGACATATTTTATGACCCCAAAATAGTTGTCTGCCAAGTTCAGAAGGAATTTGTAACCAAGGGACCTCAACTTGTTACTTATCTTGAAAAAGTAGAAGAGTTACTAGGCAACTCTGAGCGTTATAGCATAACACACATTCCAAGAGCAGAAAATCAGAAGGCAGATTGACTGGCTATGTTAGCAAGTTCTGACAACCCTGAGGAAACTGAAATGGTTCCGATATAGATATTGGAATCACCAAGCTTTGACCAAATGGAAGTCGAATTAGCCTTAGAAAATGAGCCAGAAAGGGAGTCGTGGATGACACCAATTAAAAACTTCCTTAAAACCGGAATACTTCCATCAAAGAAGAGCGAGAGACGAGTTGTAACACGTAAAGCTGCAAGATACGTTTTGTAGGACGACGTCCTCTATCGTCAAGGATTTTCTATGCCTCTGTTGCGGTGCATAGCACGAGATGCCATCAAACGTGTACTGAAAGAGGTACATGAAGGTGAGTGTGTGGATCATACCGGGGGTCAAACTCTAGCAAAGAAAGTATTACAGTATGGTTATTTTTGGCCTTTCGTGAATAAAGATGCAGCTGATCATTCACGACGCTATAACAAATGCCAGAGATTTGCCAAAGTTCCGAGAGAACCCCCAAGACATCTCAAATCGATGGTCAGTCCTTGGCCGTTCGCGATGTGGGGATTAGACATCATTGGGACTCTACCAATTGCAAAAGGAGGAGCTAAATACGCGATCGTGGCTGTGGATTACTTCACAAAATGGGTGGAAGCCGAACCCTTAACCACGATCACGGCAAGAAAGGTGATAAGCTTTGTGGTCAGAAATGTTATTTGTCGATTTGGGATACCGAAGACCATCATAACTGATAATGGAACCCAATTCGATAGCATGGAATTTAGAAACTTCTGTCAGAAGTATAAAATTGATAAAAGATGTACCGCTGTAGCTCATTCGCAGTCAAATGGACAGGTCGAAGCAATAAACAAAGTCATTAAGTTTATTCTTAAAAAGCGGTTAGAGCGAGCAAAAGCCATGTGGGAAAATGAATTACCGCTAGCCTTGTCGGCCTCTCGAAAAACCTTTAAGACGACTACTAGTCATACCCCTTTTTCACTCTCCTTCGGCTCAGAAGCGGTAATTCCAGTGGAGCTTGAACTCCCCTCTCACAGAGTGATGTATTATGACCCAATGACGAACAAACCACTCCTCTTAGAGTCCCTGGACATGGTTGAAGAGAAGAGGGATGAAGCGGATTTGCGTGCTTCGAGGCATCGACGTCAAGTGGCATGCTACTATGACAGAAAGGTTCGATTTAGGACTTTCGAACCTGGAGATCTGTTGCTAAAGCGAATCTTTCCACCCCCCGCTCATCTAGGCCCAAAGTGGGAAGGACCATTCACCATCCAACCGAAACTTGAAACGGGAGCTTTCAAGTTAACGACCGTGTATGGAGAAGAAATTCCTAGAGCTTGAAACGCTCAGAATTTGCGGCGATATTTGACTTGAAGATTGTACTATTTTCTTTTGTTTTGTAAGCCATGTAAAAAGGCACGACTTGCTAAAAAAAGTCTGTTTATATGAATAAAGGATTATAAAGTGGATGTAGGCTACGACTTAGCTAAATCACTATAAAAATATTGTGTGTCATTTATTTTCCAGCACTGTTTTAATTATTCCTTGCGATTATTCTTCCCTAATTATAGAATATTAAACATTAAATTAAACTTAAAAAGTTAAGGGCAATGCACGTGTACGGGCGAACGAAATAACCGTTCGCATAACAGAATGAAAGGAACAGAAAGATGATGTTCCCAACTCTAACTCTCATTAATTGAGAAAGAGTATAAAGGACGGGAAGACGACGTCCCGTGAGGCGTGATGGTGCACCCGATAAGAGACCGCCTTGATGAAACTCTAACCTGATTATGCGAATGGAGAGTATAAAGATGCTAAAAGAATAAGCATCAGCGACAAAGGAAAATTAACCACGCCAGAGAGTCGGAAGCAACTAAATGTCAAGACTAATCAATCTCGAACAAAGCCTTAGCCAGGCCTTTTATTCAAGATCGACAAGGGGCATATACATACACATCCCCTACATTTATTGTCTATCGTCTAGTAGTAATGAGTTTGAATATGACATGTTGTTTATTTGCATTTTATTTAAATAATGAACTAATAGGCATTTGACATAGTGGGAAGCGAACTTTCTTACTAACACAAGTGTAGGTTTGTATAAAATAACTAATCAACAAAGGCGAGGACCGCACTCGCTACAACAATGGCAGACCAAGGAACATGCAAAATGAAAGTAAAACCGCCTCTCATTTAGACTTTGGAGTGTACTTCGCTTTCTTGGCAGCTTTAAGTTTTTCTTTCTCATCTTTTTCAGCATCGGTCTGAATCCGCTTTGGTTTCTTCTTACTTACAACTGGAGCGCTAGGATCAGTAGAAGACTTCCTAGCAAGTTCTTCGGTAATTGATCTAGTTGAAAGTCTAACAACTAACCGTGACTCAGGAGGTATTGTCGCAAGAGGTTTAAAACTTTTGGGGTCCATTTCCTCTGTTTTCAGCTGCATACGCTTATCATGTTTGGCCTTCATCTCGGCCAAAGTTAGATCATCGGCATTCTCTGAATCCTCAGTTATAACAACATCAACATCTTCTTCATGTTCATCGTCGCCGCCATCATCTTTTAGAGCATCTATCATCTCCTCAGTGTGAGCAGTCTCGGTATTAGGTGGCACGAGAGCTTTATCGGCAACCTCCTCCTTCTCGCCTCCAGTTCCTCCCCTAGATTTTACAGCAGCAACCTTGTCTCATTTCTCCTGAGTCTCTTTGACAGACTTCTCATCGGTAGCTGACTTCTGTTATCCATCAGTCTTTTCGGTCGGCTCAGTACCTACAGAACAAGAAGTGGCAATTGTTAACTCAGGGGAAAACGAGTGATCTTCAATTGATTGACCAATAATATAGCAAAAGGTTGAAATGGCCTTGACAAAATGAGGTGAAAAGTTAGAAATACCTTCGGATGACTTCTCAATCGAGGTGACTAAAGTCTCTGATGTTGATTCTGGCATAGGAGACAAAAGGGACGCCTCAGGAATTCCCGAATTTTCGGGATCGTATCCCTTTATTCCTGTAGCCCCGGGGGTAGAAAAAGAAGAACTGGCTTTGATGATACCTTTTCCTTTAGCCCGACGCCTTTCTTCCTCCATAGCGGCAGCAATAAGTCGACGCCCTCCGGCCAGACGCGCCGGCTCCTCACCCTAAGGAATTTCTCCATGAGCTTGTTTTCGTCGATGGAGTCCACCTTGAGCTCTTTCTTTTCCCACTCGATGATTTGGTCCCATACATAAACCAGAGTCGTAGGGTAATCCTCAATCCAAGAAATATCCCGACGACAGATTACTTGAGCAAAGAATTCTATCATCAGCTCACCGTAACCGTCCAACTCCTACTACGACTCGGAAAGTTTTTCTTGAACATCTTCAGTAGATTTGAGGGAAATTCTTGTATTCCCCTCGGCCAACACTGCTCTAGATTCAGCCTCCAGTAATTTGGCTTCTAGTTCGGCATTTCGCTTTGCTAAATCAATGTTTTTCTTCTCTAACTCAACCTTCTCTTGTTCGAGGGCAGTGCAAGCTAATTGTCCTCTAACACTTTCGGACTTAGCATCCTCAGCTTGCTCCTTCAGATCGAGGCGCTCTTGACTATGGGAGTCCAAGAGCATGTGATAACGCTTTTGTAGTTCTTCGTGTTTCTTTTTGTAATTTTTTGCATCCCATTGGGCGAGAGCAAGATGAGCTTGCGCGTTTTCCAAATCTTTATTCGAATTCTTCAAAATGCTTGCACCATAATCAACCATTTCCTTCATGTGGCCAATATCAACGATGAGATCCTTGATAATCTTAGAAAGCTTAAACGAATATTTATACATTTCTGTATATTGCTTATCCACTAAGTCGATTTTTGTTTTAGCATCGTCGGCCCAACTCCGAGGAATAGGTTCAAGCGCGGGAACAAATGCCATACGATCAAAATAATGATCCGGAAATTGAATTTTAAGACTTGCTAATCTTTCCTTGTTCTCGTCGTCGAGCGACACGGTCTTGAATACAAATAATTCAATATTCCTCCGCTTGGCAGGTACCATGGACCTATCTCCTTTGCTTGACCTCTTCTCAGGAACTTTAGACTTATCCTGTAAGCCAGCATGCTTAGATAATTGCTTCTCTTGAGGACCCTTCTCTTTGTGAAGAGTCGGATCTTTAAAAGGTTGTTTGTCCCCTTCATGACAACTTTTTTGGCTCTTGTTCTTGTCCGGATCGGACCGACGAGGAGAACGAGAGCGCGAAGAATGAGGACGATTGGAATCATAATGCCTCCTATCGTCCCTGTCGCGGCTTTCATGACGGTCAAGCTTAGTGTCGGAATCGTGTATGGGCATGCTGGAACGGATCTTCTTAATATCGTAACGAGGACATACCATGGTTCCTGCAAAACAAAGTATGTAGAGTTTAGAACTAATGTTTACACAAAGCATAAGTGTTGTGACATGCAGTGCCAATGTGCTGTGCGCATCCTAAGTGATATTCCCCTCAACCAACCAGAGCCTGAAGTTAGGCCAGTATGTCTGGTCTCTTTAGCCTTCACATAAGTGGTTTCTTCTGAGGAAGTAAAGGTTAAGGGATTCGTTATGAAATCCTCTGAGGTGTAAAGAGTCTCGGGCAAGGGGATATTTCCCAAACCTTGAAATGTAGAATTATCCCCAGTAGCAGCATCTCCTTGAGGAGTATTTAACGAAAACTCTTTTGGAGATATCGGTCTTTCAGGGGTGGCAGCATCCTCGGGAGTAATACGCTTGTCCCTATCTTTTTCTACGATCCTTGCTAAAATATCATCTTGAGTCATGGAGGGAGAAGGAGGATCCCTGAGGGGTGCTGTTGGATCTATGGAGCTTTCTCCCCTCTCAAGTGGAGTATCGATTGGCCCTTCAACTGGAGGTATGTACACATAAGGGCCTTCCCCGTAGCCTATGCTATGAGTTATAGCAATTAGAGGATGCCGATGGAGATATTCATCTACTAAACAGTCCTTGATTGTCAAGAATTTTTTATCACCATTAAGTAATCGATTTATACTATCAAACTGCATCAGATGATTTTCTTGTGGTGGGTAAGGAACTAGGAGTGGAAACAAGTAATGATTAATAAATTTATGATAAAGGCTGGGACTAAAACTTAAAGGATCAGGGAGTTACTTGACTTAAGCCATCTTCTGGCACATTCGGGTTGCTGCTTAATATAAAACCATTCAGGTTTCGGGTCCCCTGCTTTGCTGCTAAATGGAATGGTGATAATTTTCCTTGTTGGCACCGATTCAAAGTATACGAAAGATAGGGTGTCGTTTGTTTGATGCTTGAAATTGTAAAAGAAATGAACATCCTTGAAAGTAAGCTTTACACCTAAAATTTCTTGGTATGCTATGTATAACGTATACAAATAAGCATAGGAGTTGAGATGAAGTTGCATTGGGGAATTCCGTAGTTGTCTCAGCAAATCGACAACGAATGGTGAAAACGGAGGTATTTCCCCAAGTAGGTACATCAATCTGGTGATAGCCATGTACCCTTCCGGTGGGTTATGAGGACGATCTGTTTTCGAGGATAACTCTGTATCTTTTCGAAGAATCCCATGTTTTAGACATATCCGCGCGAGTCTGTCATTGTCGATCGTTGATTCGACCGAATCCTTTGGAAGTTCCAAATTAGTAACATTCCCGAGCTCATCTGGGGCTCGATTATCTCCAACTCCTCCTTCTTCTTCCTCACCCAAAGAGACATTACCCCCGGATGATACATCACTTTCATGAGTTCCCATTTCATAGTCTGGACCTGAACTATTCCAACCTGAATCTAAAGTTGAAGATATGTCTTCAATGGGTGGATTCTCGGATGATCTGGCAGCATCTTTTCTTTCAGCTAATCTAGATGAGCTTCTCTCAGCCATTTCTGCTAAACTATTGAAGAAACAATAATAGGAGTCAGAGTGAGATTGCCCGTGTCCCATGTGCATGTGTGTGAGCTAAAGTATGCAAGTGTGTATGCAATAATACGAGATAGTTGTATAAAGGAATGCAATGCAAAGATGAACAAGAAAATAAGGTATTCATCAATAATCCAAAAGTTCAGTCGAAAAGGCTCTATCCTAACTGTCCATGAAATCACAATTTATATCTAATTTTGATTAAGTTGGTCGAATCACACTAGCATAGCTGCGGATCGGTTCAGTGCATCTGTAATTAACGGGTCAGTTCAGATGATTTCGTCATCAATAAATTACTTTGGGTATCTATGTTGTAAGCGGATTGGATCGGGATTTAAGAACGACTGGGTTCGGGTCGGAAGGACCTTCAGAGAGGAAGCCCAGTTTGAGTCAGTTAGCACCGAACCGAACTGCCCTGATAATTTTAAGCTTATTCTCCTTCATTCAGGTGTCTCGGGAACTTCACCCCATCTAGGCTCTTTCAATTCGAGCCGAGGTCACAGATTTTTCTCAATAACTTAATCCTCGTTCATTCATCCTTAACCCAATCCTCTCCCCCTGAATGTCTACACCATGAGCTCCTTTGCACCGATCCGCTTCTTCTCCTCCAAACTCGTCATCTCTCTTCCTCCTATACGCACTCAAGAACTCACCATCTCCATCCACAAATCATTAAGACCCACGCGTCATCCACGAACAGTTACACGCAATGCCGTGACTGGGTTTATCAGCTCCGACACCCCGAGTTGGTGAAAAGCTCCACCAACGACGATGGCGGCGAGCTAAAGACCCCTGAAATAAATATCAACGTTAATTATCATGGACTTGCGTGAGTTAAAGTGGAGTACAATTATGAATATTGCAAAATCCACGATTAAATCAAAGGAAAAACAAGACCCAAACCAACCTTGGGTTTCAATTTTTGAATCTGAAAGGAATTCTGGAGGTTTAGAGAATTAAGGTTCGAGATGGGTTAAGAGTGAAATCGGATTAAAATGAAAAGAGGAGAAAGGAATTTCTATAAATTTATACAGATAAGGGGCTTTTCGTGTTCTCGTGGGGCCCCAGTGCTCAGACCGACCCGCTTAGGAAAGAAGTCCACAACCTTCGAGCCCTATGATGCGATGGAGATCAAACCCAGATCGGATCGGACAAGCTTCATCTGAACCGTAACCAACTAAGTTGACTCAACATGCGAAACCAACCCGAAAGAAGAAGCAACAAGTTAATAAATATGCATTATCGAAGTTTCCTTGAGGAGCTACTTGAACATTGAAGGAAGTTCTTGAAGTTATTTTGAATAATGGGAGCAATTTATGTATTTCATCACATATTTATAGACAACAAAAGATGTGACTTGATGAAGCAACACTACTTTACAAGTGAATGGAAGCAACTATTCAACGACTCCAATTCAGAAACCAAAGGACAGACTGTTTCGAAGCACACTTTATTTTCAATAAACGCGCACTTCGAGGGGGCAAAATGTTAGCCTACTTTGTGAACTAGGCTACACAAAGATAAAAAGGTAATTAATGAAGGATGCTGACTAGAAGAACAAGCATCCGAAGCCCGGTTCGGTTCGGAAATTCCTAGGTGAACTAATATGTTGTGGAGCAGAAAACAACAGTGTGAAGCCAGAACGGGATCGGTTCGGAGCCATCCCATCCGCCCCTCTTCTTCTCTACACTTCCGATCTGAACCAGAAGCTGTTGGACAGCAGTTATAACCCACGACTCCAGAAGATACGAAGCGGTTGCACGACTACTTCCCCACGTTCTCCCACTAAAGCTATGCGCTGGCAACATCCCACAACTCCTCATTTCGAACCGAACGGGATGAATGCCACATGTATCCGAACCGAAGGCCATCCAGGGGAAATTTCTGCCTATAAATACACCATCAAGCCTCATTTGAGAGGATCTTTTGGAAAATCAGCAACCAAAACGTCTTCCATAACCGATTTTCATCACTTTATTCCGATCACAATCACCTTTTGAAGCACATTTTGGAGAAGATTGAGTGAAATTATTCATTGTGTGAGTGTAATTGAGTGAAAACAATCATTGTACTTACATTCTTATCATCAATTAGAGAAATTCAAAGTGGATGTAGGCTCTTTAATGTCGAACCACTATAAATTGTGTGTTTTCTTTCTTCATTTTCTTTTTATTTCATTTAGAATCATCCTTAGTTTGGGTGTTAGAGCCATTTTTGGATCTAACACTTAGTAATTTTTCTTAATTTCCGGAAAGCTAAGAAGGTTATTTAGATATAATTCTTTGTTGCATTTAAGTATACTAGTGCCAATGTGTGTAATTCATGTGATGGTGCCATTACCCATTAAAGTGGATTATGTACCATTATATTCATGGTTGAAAAGATCAGATTTCTCAAGTTATTGGTGGTGTGGTTGGTTGCTCCAGAATCTGTTAACTATTCCTCATTCTTAACATCATCAGGTTAGAGTGAGTCTCCATCCTTCTAACTTTTTGAACTTTCAGGGTTAGACCGAGAAAGATTCACGTTTAGATTTTGGTTTTTTTGTTGTTGTTGATTCAGAATGAAATTCCAATCGTATATGAATAGCATTTGCAAACAATATGACCAATTTTTTCGTACGTTTGACATCGAATACGATTGTTGTTAAATCCCCCTCTGCCTCATTCTCTATAACTTTGATTGTTCCTTTGGTTATTTTGAATTTTTTTATTGCCTTGAATCTTTTCTTGATTCCTGTTTTTATTTGAGACAGCATAGTTGATAGTGAATTCACCACGCATGGCTTTTTTAGCATTAATTATGATGAAGAGTTGAAGAGAAGGATTATTTTCCATTCACTAATCACCAATATATAAAGTTACAATATACATGCAGTCATACGTACTGCAACAATTATGGAATAATATCATTAATGATATTTATTCCTCATATTATGGCATACCATTTATATGTATGCTATAGTTATGGATAATATCATTAATGATATTTATATTATTCCCTCATATTATGGCATATCATTAAAGATATTTATTCCTTAAATTATGGCATATCATATGCAGGGATCGACTTAGAATATGTCAATCCTTATCGCGCCCCCTCAAAATGGACAAGATGAGAGACCGATTTTGCTAACCAATGTTGTGAAGGAGGTACATGGAAGTGGCTTGGTGAGGGCATCCGCAAGCTGGTCATTAGTGGATATGTAAGAGACCCTCAAGTTTCCACTTTGCCCATTCTCTCTGAGAAAATGGTAATCCAATCCCAGATGCTTCATTTTAGAATGAAAAACCTGATTAGACTCACATATGTAGCTCCAGCTATCATAATAGATGATAGGCGCGAGAGTGAGGTTATGACCAAGCTCCTTGAATAAATTTCCTACCCAAAGAATTTTGGCAGTAGCATTTGCCACTGCCCTATACTCGGCCTCAGTAGATGATCTAGCTCTTGTACGCTGCTTCTTTGACGTCCAAGAGATAGGATTCTTGCCCAAATAGACTATATATGATGTTGTAGAGATGTAGTCGTCTTTGTCATGAGCTCAATTCGCATCAGAGTAATAATGGAGAGTGAGAGGTGAATATTTGTGTATAATTAAACCCATATTAGATGTACCACTTAGATACCGAAGAAGACGATATAGAGATTGCATGTGTTCCTAAGTTGGACGCTGCATGTATTGAGCTAACTTGTTCACTGTGAATGCCACATCAGGCCTTGTGAGACTTAAATATTGTAAACTACCTATCAAAGTATGATACTCAGTAGAATCTTTGAGAAGATTTCCATGTATAGTTAACGGAGGATGAGTTGCTATTGGTGTTGCAACTGTTTTGCATCATCCATATTATCCTTGCACAAAATACTAGCAATATACCT
The DNA here is from genome assembly GCA_030737875.1 of Allium sativum. Lineage (NCBI taxonomy): Eukaryota > Viridiplantae > Streptophyta > Magnoliopsida > Asparagales > Amaryllidaceae > Allium > Allium sativum. The sequence continues at coordinate 231,203,114 of CM060924.1, read as the reverse complement.
CTTTTGATTCAAGAAAATACCTTTTGGATGACGCACTACTTCCACTCCCAGGAACTAATACAATTCTCCAAGGTCTTTGACTGAGAAACATGCTACCAATTTTTTTATAAAAGCTTCTAGAGCATGAGTTGCATTAATTGTAACATTAATATCATCCACATAAACCAACAGATAAATGATGTCATCATTTTTGTGCAATGTGAACAAGGTTGAATCAGAGACCGTATTCTTGAAGCCCAAGTCAATTAAATATTGTTGTAATTCTTTATATCAAGCATTTGGAGCTTATTTTAACCGATACAGTGTCTAGTTTAATTTACATACATGTGTTGGATGTATAGGATCTGTGCAGCCAGGAGGTTGTATGGTGTATACATCATCATTGGTTGTGCCCTATAAAAAAGCATTGTTTATGTCAAGTTGGCGCAATGACCAACCTTGACTAACCGCAAGTGAGAGCACAAGTCGAACCGTGGTGGGTTTAACTACGGGGCTAAAAGTCTCACCATAGTCGATGCCAGCTCTCTGATTAAAACCTCTTGCAACATAATGAGCCTTGTACTGAATAATGTTACCATCCTTATTCCTTTTAATTCGAAAAATCCATTTGCATCCCACTACATTTTGTGACATAGATGAAGGTACAAGATCCCAAGTTTTATTTTTCACCAATGCATTAATCTCTTCATCCATAGCTTTACGCCTAACGGGGATTTTTAATGCATGGGTGTAATTTTTTGGGATCTCCATTTCATGAACCTCCACATTTAAATTCAGTTTACTGATTGGTTTCCTAATGTCATGTTGTGGTCTTGTTGTCATTTGAGGAGAATGTACGGGATTGTTGGGTGTTGAATTTGTAGATGTGGATATATCAAGGTTTGATTGAGATGAAGTAGAGGAAAGCTCAGCAGTGGTATTAGGAGGTTGAGATGAGTTTGTTGTGGATATAGGAAATGAAAGGGGTAAAGTGGAGAATAATGTAGGAGGTGTGATGGAAGGTGAGTTAGTTTGCAATGAATGAGAAGAGGAAGATTGAGTATTTGATAATATAGATAATGCGAGTGGTGCCCATTGTTCCACTAGGTCACACAAGGAGGTATTTGAATTATTAAGTTCGGAAAAAGGAAAAATGTTCTAATTGAAATGAACATGATGAGAAACATAGACACGATTAGTGTTTAATTCGAGACAATAATATGCACTTAAGTCGGTGAATAACTAACAAAAATACACTGTTGAGATTTGAGTTCAAGTTTGTGAGAATTATAGGGTTTAAGCCATGGGTAGCAAAGACACCCAAAACATCGAAGCTTGGAATAATTAGGATGTTGGCCAAATAATTTAAAGTAGGGTGAAACATTGTTTAGAGTTGGCATAGGAAGTCGATTAATCAAGTAAACAGCTGTTGAGCAAGCATTTGTCTAGTATTCAAGAGGCATTTTAGAATGAGTTAAGAGTAATAGAAATGTCTCAACAATGTGTAAATGTCGCCGCTCCAAGTAGCCATTGTGTTGAGGGGTGTGGGGTGGGGTTGTGAGATGCGAAATTCCATCGATGGACAGGTAGTTACGTAGGCTTTCTTACTCGCCACTGTTGTACGAGTAGAGAGTTTTGATAGGCAGTTGAAAGTATCTTTCAATTAGAGCTTAATAGCGAATGAATGCATGTTTTGCATCTGATTTTCATTTCAAATTATACAACCAAATGTATTTAGAAAAATGATCAATGAAAATAAGATAATATTTAAAGCCATCATGAGAGCAAATTGGTGATGTACAAAGATCAGAATAAAAATACTCAAGTGGGGCAATATACACAATAAAGGAAGTAGAAAAAGGAAGTTTATCACTTATATTGCAAGCACATTAATTACAATCTAAAGTGGAGATACTAGGAACATGAAGTTTATTTTTGTAAACAATTTGCCTAAAAATATTACGAGACGGATGCCTTAAACGATGATGCCAATCAAGTGAACTAGTTGTGCTTGCACAGACTGTAGAGGTTGTGGATTTGAGTTGATAAATGCCTGCTGCAACCAGCCCTTGGAATAGAGATTCCCCCATTTTGAGATCCTTCATATGAAAATAGGTAGAATAAAAGGCAATTGAGATATTGTTATCATGAAAAAATTGAGAAACAGAAATTATATTTTTAGACATGGCAGGAACAACTAAGACATTGCTTAGTTTGAGTGATGATAAAAAAACAAGAACCGATGTGAGTGATTTTTAATGCCTTTGCCATCACTGATGATCAACTCTTCGGTTCCATCATAAGGAGCATAGAGGGATAGATTGTTCAGATCTGTTGTAACGTGGTGGTAAGCACCACTATCGAGAAGCCATGTTGAAAATGATGAAGAGGCAGAAGTTTTTGTGATGTTTGCTTAAGATTTTGGTGTTAATCGGTTTGACGGAGGTTAGGAATTTTAAGAAGGAGGAATGACATTAGGAAACTTTTGCTTAAATAAAGGACAATGAGTAGTCACATGTCCTTGATCTCGGTACCATTGACATTTTCCTAGAAAGGTGCAGGGCTTTGTGAGATCACTGTCATTAAGAATCTGACAGGATGAAGTTTGGTTAATTAGAGCCATTTAAGAAGAGGAAGTTGAAATGTTTTAGATCAGAGCTCTAATATCATGATGAAGAGTTGAAGAGAAGGATGATTTTCCCTTCACTAATCACAAATATATAAAGTTACAATATACATGCAGTCATATGTACTACTACAATTATGGAATAGTATCATTAATGGTATTTATTCTTCATATTATGGCATACCATTTATATATACTGCTACAATTATGGAATAATATCATTAACGATATTTATATTATTCCCTCGTATTATGGCATATCATTAATGATACTTATTCCTCAAATTATGGCAAATCATATGCAGGGATTGACTTAGAATATGTCAATCCTTATCAAATTCTGCCTTCATGAGCAATTAGAGATGAATGAACATACTGATGTGATGGAGTGATGGGTTGCGAGGAAAGCATTGTGACCAGTGACTCATACTCATCATCCCAACCACTCAGTATGGTAAGGAATTGATCTGATTTTGCAACCTTGTGCCCAACTACAACAAGTAAGTCATATAATGATTTGATTTTAGTGAGATACTCATGCATGGTCATAGAGTCTTTCCTCATTATTCTGTTATTGCTTGTAATGCGTTATTCTTGCTTGAGACTGGGTGTTAAAGATTTGTTCAACCATATCCCAGGTTTCTTGAGTGCTTTTAAAGCCAATAAGTTGGGGGTTAAAGACTAGAGTTGATGGATGCAAAGAGCCTGATGATACGACTTAGTAGAGAAAAATAGATTTAAGGTAGAAAAATAGGCAAGGAAGGGGAAGATAGATCTCGAAGCTGAGAAATTTTGAAGAGAGAGGAGAGAAATTTAACAGGAAGAAGATAATTCATTCATTTCATCATACTCATTCCTAATACATCATCTAGTCTTACAAATATTTCTTAGCCATTCATCTATAACAATTAAAGGACACGTGGTCCATAGAATCACCATTCATTTATAACAAACTAAAGGACATTGTGTGCATGCCTTTTACCCATTAATTAAAAATAAGAAAGGTTGCTTTAACAGAATTGTTGCTTTTGTTGCATGCCTTTATATTTTGTCCACTATGCTTGCTCTTGATAATTTATTTGAGGTAGCTAGGATGAGAACCGTATCATTGCCGACCCCTTGGAAACGACCTTGTCCTCAGGGTCGAAGAACACTTGTCAAATTTATTGAGCATTTTCTTGCCACAACCATTTATTAAGCTATGACATGGGTTATAAAGAAAAATTTAGCATCGAATATGTCACCGCCAGGATCAAAAATAAAAATTTTGCATTCATGTTTTAGCTTATTCATTTCAGCAAGCACATTAGGTGCATCATCCCATTTTAGCTCCAATTTGTTCATTTCCACAAACATGTTGCGTGCATCATCCTCTTTCTGCTCAATATGCCATGAAGAATTCTTACAACATAATATTTTCCTCATTATGTTTTCTTCATGCTCAGCAGATATGGATAAAAAATGATTTACCAATTTGAAAACCCAAATTGCGAGCCAATTTTGTATGCAACTGGTGAAGAGTGATTCCCATATCTATTTGCATTGCAGTTGAATAGTTAAGGCCATTTTATTGAGCCTGTGGAGCCTTCAGATCTAAAGCATAGTTGAGGGCAGAGAGTGAAATGTCTTGGCTATAAGCTGCTTTCGGGCTGCTGTCTCTATAGGTTGTTGCTCGGTATTTGGATCTTCATCGAGCAGCACAAGGACAATTCTCTTGACCAAACAGCAGTGACTAGAGGTGTCTATGCTGTTGCAATTGAGGCATAATCCATGATCATGGAGTTGCTGCATCTTTGAGTAGGTAAGGCATTTAATTGGGTATGATAGTGAGAGGAGTGCTGGTGTGTTTATGATGTCGTGGTGGGTGGTGAGTTGTTGGATATCCTCTTCATATTGGGCTATAGTAAAGGAGATGGGTTGGATATTGTGAGAAGAAGGGAGGGGATATCAAGAAGTGAAAGCACCAAATGATATGACTTAGTGGATAAAAATATATTTAAGGTAGAAAAATAGGTGAGGAAGGGGAAGATAGATATTGGAGCTGGGAAATTTTTCAGAGAGAGGAGAGAAAACTTTAACAGGAAGAAGATAATTCATTCATTTCATCATACTCATTACTAATGCATCACCTAGTTTTTATAGCTACTACAAATATTTCTCAGCCATTCATCTATAACAATTAAAGGACACGTGGTCCATACAATCATCATTCATTTATAACAAATTAAAGGACACTATGTGCATGCCTTTTACCCATTGATTAAAAATAAGAAATGTTGCTTTAACAGAATTATTGCTTTTGCTGCATGCCTTTATATTTTGTCCATTGTGCTTGCTCTTGATAATTTGTTGGAGGTAGCTAGGATGAGAACCGTATCAGACCCAAGAACATAACAGGCCATCTTACCTCTTATAGGCAGTGTATTCCTTGTTTGCAATTAGATTTCCATCCTTGTCAAGTATAACACGAACAGTAATAGATAGTGTAGCATTGATAAATTCTTCAAGCCTATATCTAGTTAACGCTGTCATAACTTGAAATTTCCATAGAAGATAATTTGCTTCGTCTAGTTGACTTGATAGAATTTGAGTTTTAGGGTTGACAATAAAATTTGTTTCATTTGAAGGAACTTGAGCATTGTCAGAAAAAGCTAAAGCATCTGCATTTTTTGAAGATGTCTCTCTGAAGCTACGAGGTTATTGTTGGCCATAGGAAAAAACAAGAATGATTAAATGATGATGAATCTGATAATCAACACCGCTGCGACTAGGGATTGATTGAGAAATAATCAATTCGAGGATGGCACGGTGAAAAAGAAAGATGTAACACCCCGTATTTTCTGTGAATATTAAAAATAAAGAATTAAAGAATGCTTAATTTTAAAAGTGGGAATTAAGTAAAATGGGTAGCGCCATTGTATTTGTCTCGGAATTCTGCTTGAGATAGAGTCCAAGTTTGCATAAAACAAATACAATATGAAAAATTGTGGAGGTTAGAAGATTTAAGTTTAAATCAGAATTAAATAAATAATTAATAAATCAAAATTTGAAATTCAAACCAGCAAAAAGAAGTGAGCGGGAAAATTCCCGCCAGAGGAAGTCGACCCCTTTAAGGGGTGTCGACCCCCATATAGGGGTGTCGACATAGGTGTCGACCCCCCTGTTGGGGTCGACCCCTGCTGACTGTTCTGGACAGTGATAATTTTCTTAGTCTTAGGGCTACGTGGCAACTTCTGATTGGCCTGATGATACATTTTCTTAGACTGGATGGTTTGGATGGATCCTATGTTGATCTAAAGGCTCTAATTAATCCTACACATCTATCTAAGCACACATAAACCTAAACCTTAACCTCATAACTCAATTCTACGATGTCACCATGTTGTCCATCTCTAAACTAGCCTAGCCTCCTTCTCCACACTAGAAATCAAATTGGAGAGCTTCAAATTAAAGTAAAGGTTTTCCACTTCAATCAACAAAGAGATATTAGAATCGCTACAACGTCAAATAATTCTCTCTTCCTAATCCTATCACTATAAGTTCAGTTATTATTCAGATTTGAACACATGATAGAAATCATGAATGTAATGAATCGAATCAAGAACTATGCCTAATTGTAATGATAACCAATTCTGATTCATTCTTATTCTTTTGTCAAGTCTAAGATTACCTATGCCTACGAGACTGTTACTAGAGATACAATTGAATCTATCTTGTTCTACATCAAATTGGTGATCCTTTTATGTTCAGTTCTATCAAATCTTTATGCCTATGATGTAACTTGCTCAGATTGCTCATATTTATTGTTAATGTACAACAAATCTATTAGAACCATGATTCTTGTGTTTGGACTACCTTTACATGCTTATTCTCTTAGGTCAATTCTTGCATTTCTTCTCTATTCCCCTTTTCATTTTATTTTATGAATACTAGGTTCATTTGGAAACATAGTTTGAATCTTGTAGTACATGCGATTGTAACGCGGGGAATTGGGTATAACTTAATTGAGTAATTTTTGGCATAACAAGTAAATATGATATAACTTAAATTGACTACACTTGTAGATAATTGACATATAGACTTGGACATGTTTGGTAAATATGTAAATTGGCTAAAAGATGAACATGCCTAACCCGAGGCTAGATTGAGTTGCGGTGTAAGGCTACCCGGAACCGCCCGGCACATCCGGCGACCGCAACAACAGATCTAATGTGAGAGGTTAGCGCAATAAGCCCAAAACCCGAGGTTAGAACGAGTTTGCGGTAGAAGTCTGCTCGGAACCGCCCGGCACATCCAGCAACCACAAACAACAGTTCTAATGTGAGAGGTTGGTGCATTAATAAATCAATTAATGCTAATGAACAGACATGCTAAGAATGGTAGGGTTAAGTTAACATAGGCAACACTTAACCAATGCAACATGATAATTAAACAAATAGGTGGGGTTAAGTTAAATTAAGAACACTTAACCATTATAACACGTTTGTTAGGAAACCCTAGTAACGGGGTCCCATTTCAGTCGTAACCCACATAGATGTGTCACAATACCCTAAACTATGCAGGGTGGGGCACGATTACTTGGCTGATTATAAGCAGTGAAAATAGCGGCTGGTGGTGCGTCAGTATAGGTTCCGATGGAGTACGGGCGTGTACATGCTCCGGAGTGGAAAAATCAGGCACTGGGCATCAGTAGCTATACACTGTGCATCTTGAATTGTGTCGGGTTGCCATCATAGGGATTGATACACCCTATGGTGGGACCAACACAGGTATCTACAAACAAGTGGGGCTGAATGACACAAGTAATAAATACATGCGAGTAGAAGCCGATCGATAAAGGGGTCATCTTATTATAAACACATGAGGCTAGTTGAAACAATTATTAGTAGGTGCAGAGAAATAGAAATGGGTGCGATAGCATATTCGGTTTATCTTGCCTTATGTTATCTTGTTACTATGGTATTGCCTTATATTTGGTTTATTCATGTCATGATCCTTTTTCTTGTTTACATGCTGAAAACCGTTGGGCTTACCACACTTTATGTTTGACCCGTTTTCTTTCATCTTCTTTTCTTCCGTTTTCCCCCCAGGTCCCCAGGGAGGGAATACTTCAGCTTAGTTCAGACCTTTTCCGGCTTGAAGAGAGTAGATGTATTGCTTGGATTCTCTTTTCCTGGGCTATGGCTGTGGTTACACTTTTATTGGGGATTTATGCTGCTTTACTACTGTTTTATGCTTCTTTATGTATTGGGAGTTTTGAATCAAGACATAGGTTTTACTGTAATGATTTGGAACTTGGGATTTGAGACAATGGTTGTAACATTTTGACTAAACGACGCTGCTTATGAAATAATTCCAGTTTTTCCGCTGTTTATATGTCTGTCTTGTAAAATATCTGCATCTTTTACCTATAATGCTTCACCGAAATTTTATGCATTCCCTTTTTGAGTTACCTTAATGGAGGTGGGGTGTTTCACTTGGTATCAGAGCTGATGGTTACCAGATCAGATAAAAGTTTTTGAAAACTAATTTTCAAAAAGATGTTTTAAAGAAGCATTTTCAAGAAAAATGTTGTTTTATTTTAAAGGCATATTCTCCAAAGCCATATGCACTATGTTTCTATCCTTTTTTTTTGAATCTTTTCTTTTCGTTTTAGCAAGTCTTGGATCTTAATCTTCCAGAGGGATTCACAATACCCAGATGGTTCCGTTGGTATATGGAGGCCACGACACCCACCGAAGGCCAAGGAAACGTTCCTCCAACTGTACCCATCATTCCTCCTCCTCCTCCACGCGTGAATTCTTTCTCGAAGATATGTAGAGACTTTAGAGCTATCGGCAGAAAGAACTTTAAAGGGACTGAATCATTCATGGAAGCAAGAAACTGGCTTAAGGAAACAGAATATTTGTTTGTTATCTTCGAAGTGGACGATGGGCAAAAGATACTGTTGGCTGTATGGTTACTTTAGGACGAAGCCTCTTTCTGGTGGGAGGTTACTAATGTTGAGAGACCAGTTGAGACTTGGGAGGATTTCAGAATGAGGTTTGAAATGAAGTTCCTCTCGCAAGCTGAACAAAGCCTACAAATGGAGAAGTTCTTAGCACTCAAACAGGGAAGCCTATCGGTTAAGGAATACGTCAACCAGTTGGCTAGATCCGACTGGAGTTGGTAAACACTCCACATAAAAAGCCTCTCTGTTTCGCTAAAGGGTTAAATGAGCCACTGCACGGCCTAGCTATATCCCATATACCCACTACGCCATAGATGGCCTATCGCAACAAAAATCCAAGGTGTTGCTAGCTACAATGTTACTATAGGTATGCTGTTTTTTGTCTATTGCAACACAGGTTTCAAAGTGTTACCATAGAAAATCCAAGGTGTTGCAGTAGCCACGTGAATAAATTTATCAATCCAGGTAATTACGATCCAACGGTCCACGTTAGCGATCCGCGTGACGTGAAACAATCTTTAACGCGGGAAGCAAAAATAAAAAACAAAAAACAAAGCGGCAAAAAACTTAGCCAAATTTCCAGTTAGGCTTTCAATCGAAAACTTAACAAAATACGTCGCCGCTCAATCTGTCAAAGACTCTCACTCGCAATTTCAGTTACGGCTAAAGTTCAAGTTTACAAGCTTAATTGGGGTTCGATTACGGCAAGTTCAAGTTCAATTAGGGCTTCGGTGTTTCAATTAGGTCTTCAATTGGGTTCGTCTGGGTCTCAAATTTCAGTTAGGGCTTCGATTTAATCTTCTGCTTAAGGTATCACTCAATGTATATTTCAAGTATTTCGTAATTTGATTGTTGTGTTGCCTAATTCACAGATTTACTTATGTATTCAGGCGTGATCAAATTCATGATTTTATTATTATGTTTATTTTTGTAACAAACTTATGTTGAGCACTGGTTATATGATATTATTCTGTTTTTTTGCCTTATAGTCATGGCTAAATAATATTTGTGTATGTTATTTGTGTGTAAATTAGTGATGAACGAGGAAAAAATATGGGCAGAACTTCATAAGTTCAGATGGCTGCATGTTATTTATGTGTAAATTTAGGCCTCGATTACCAAAGAATACATGCATGTCCAAATGACTGCATGCTATATATTGGGCAAAAAATTAAAAGGAAAATAACTGCAAAACTTGTGGTGTTTCAAGGAAAATAACTGCATGCTATTTAAGTAAGAAAATGTTGTTTCTGCCTATATTACATGTTAGTGAAGTGGCTGTTTTATTTTATAATGTGGTTGGTTTATTTTATTTTGTAATTATTTCAATCGAATGCTAATTTCTCCATTTTGTGTAGGATGGAGGCAAATCTTAGGTTCCATCACAAGGGAAAATTTGGGAAAAAAGGATATGTTGGTGGAGAAGAGGCTATTGTCAAGGATGTTGATCTGGATAGGTTTTCGTACACAGTACTGATGGAGTTTGTCAAGGAAGAGCTAGAGTACACCGAAATTGGAGGAATATATGCATGGAAAGGTCCAACGAGTGGGCGGAAATTGGTGGATGATGATGTAGAGCTGTTGTTTATGATGCAAATAAAAAATAATGGTGATTACATTGATTTCTATGTCGACACTATCGTCGAGGATAGTACCGAGCCAATTAAACAAATGTAGCCACATGTCATCGTACGCCCGAGGAAGAATCTGTTTCCAGGTATAAACGTGTCTTCTTATTTGTACTATTTTAATGAAGTTGGTCATTTTTCTGAATATGTTTTTCATTTAGGACTTGTTTGATTTTTAGTGCACTTAGTAGAATAATAAAGAACTTGTATGTTGCAGCTGCGAATTCACAGAAACGGCAGTTTGTCACCTCTCACCATCTACAACAGGTAGCAAAAAAGAAGCAGCAGACCGATCAAGTCTTTACTTCTAGAAAGTCGACACGGCTAAACAATTCCCAAATGATCAGCGAAGCTGCTGTGAGTCCACCTATCAACAACAAGCAGACCGATCAAGTCTTTACTCCTAGAAAGTCGGCACGGCTAAATAATCCAGTGACGAACAATCCATAAGTGATCAGCAAAACCGCTGCGAGTCCACGTATGAAGAAGAAAAAGGGGGTCAGCAAGAAGTCAACTAGAGTCAGTAGTTCGATGAAGTTACCAGAGAAGGAAAATCCAACTGAAGTCAGCGATGCAACTTTGAATACCAACTCAGCAGGTGTCAAGAGTAAATTGGATTTCAATACTCCACATGATGAAGAGGAAAATACAGTTGAAAATGAGTTTCTGGTAAGAAGACTACAACCTGATCTTCTAATATATGATCTACATATTTTGCTAATATTTACAATAATGTCTTGTTTAATTACTTTCGGAATGATGATCTATCACCTCCGCCGCTTACAGAGTACGAAATGGAGAGAGACAAAAATGTCTCACAAAATAATAAAGTTTTTGAAAAACTTGGGATGCCTAAATTAGTTTCTGGAATGAGAAATGAATTTGGAAAAAATAAAGCAAAATCAAAGATGCTTGATGAGGAAAGCGAAGATTATGTTCCAGAATTTGAAAATGATACTTCAAAAAATCAGGCAAAGGTGCGTTATAGCTAAAGAATTAATTTTATGTTGGTAATCATAGACTAGCTTCATTTTTTATTGTTTTTGTATGCGCTTTTTAGAGAACAAAAAAAGATACGGTTACAAAGTCCCAGTCTGGACCAACAACTCGTTCACGAACCAATGTCGAGTCTGCAACTGATAATAATGCAACTCCTAAGGCAGGGGACGTACCAGTTCATACGCAATCTGATGGTCCACCATCTAGCGTTGAGTTACCACACAATGAAGGGATAGGAACAATGGCGGCTTATTTGGCTATGCGAGAACGCCAGAAGATTAACAGTAGTGGAAGTGGAAGTGTAAGGAATAAGGCTGTTGTCGGAAATGTCTCGACAAATTTTGAAAACGAAGAAGATGAAGTAGTAGAAGATGAAGGTAGTATTTGATTGAGTTCTGATTTTAATAGTTTAAGTTCTCATTTATGTTTTGCCTAGCCTTCTCATTACTATTGTATGTACTTTGTAACGGTAGTCAGAGCTCCCAGAAGGCTCAGGGGAAAAACAAAGATGGATAAAGTTCATTCAAGGCCATATGACAAAAGAGTTGTAATCCAAATGAATGATCGGGGCCAACCTATTTCAGACGATGACCAAGTAATGACTGAACTGAGTTATTTTTTAGGAACACTGAAGAGGAGTGTTCCACTTACTTACAAGTCTTGGTTTGATGTTCCTGCAAGTTTGAAAGACACGCTGTGGAGCTATGTGAAGGTAATTTGCAAACTTAATTAGCTGAATTTTACTTAAATATAATAAATTTGTCGCAAAAGTAGCATGACTGTTCATTTTAATGTTTGATTTGTATTTAAGCAACGGTATATTATTCCGAATGAATGTGAATATTGGGCTTTGAGGTCAATTCGTGACGCTTGGAGGGGATACAAAAGTCGTATTAAAAAGGCACACTATACGGCTTTTGAAACTGATGAAGAGAGGCTAGAAAATAGGCCTGACGAAATTCCACTTCAAGATTTCAAAGTACTCTTGCAGTTTTGGGGAGATGACAAAGTTCAGGTATAATTTTAAGTTTTATCACAGATTTTTTTTCCCTTTTTATTCATTCAAATCAGTCAGATAAACATATTTATTTCATGTTGTTTTGTAGTCCAAGGCCCTTACGAATTCGGCAAATCGGAAATCGTATACAGACACGCACACTGCTGGTCCAAAACTTTTTTCTCAAATTCGGCATAAAATGGTATGTATTTTGCTTGTTTAACTTGTGAATAAACTACATATCCTTGTTTAACTTGTTTAGCAATATTAGTGATATATGTTCTGGAACAATTGGTTTATTATCCTTTTACTATCTAATGTTTTTTAATTTGTATCAGGCCAAGGAATCTGATGGAGAACTTTATGTTAAAACTCGCAAGAGGAAAGAAGGAAAGGTGTACAAGACTGATGCTTCAATAATGAACTACAGAATTGTAAGAATTTTATTTTCTCTTCAATCAGGTGTCAAAAACAATGCTTCATTTTGCACATGATCATCATTATTGTAGAATTAGATCCTGTTTTGTTGAAACCGATAGCAGGATCGATCATAGCAATGGGTGTGATCTTTTACTTTGGGTTTTAGTGTGTATATGCCGCAATTCTTGTTTATAAATTGTTAATTTTATTTAATGTCACATTTTAAAACTGCTTTTTTTTGTAGGAGAAGATTGTAAAAGCAATTGGTGAAGGAAGCAATGATGGAGTTGTTCATGAACTTGTTTCTGATAGAAAGTCGCACGGTCCATCATGGCTTATAGGCCGGCACACCAAGTCTCCAATAGTTTCAAAAGCTGCTCCAACAGCAAGCACATACATACAGGAGCTGGCAACGAAGATAAGGGAAGATATAGCCGACAAAGTCGAAGCAAAGGTGAACAAGATGGTCCAAAGTTAATTTGATGCAAAGGTGGACGAAAAAGTTCAGGAGAACTTGACAAGGATGCTGAAGAAATTGGGTGAAGCAAACCCGCACATGCACATTTATATTGGGGATTTTAGTGCGACGGTTCGCAGTGAAGGCACTGAAACTGAAAGCAGTGAACGCAGTGGAGGCTCACACTCTTAGTCATGATATTGGGGATCTTTATGCGCAACTGCAACAAACATGAATTGATATTTGGTACGTACTAGCTGTGTTTGGAAGTATGCTCTGTGAACATGAGTTTTCTGGCTACGTTTGTAAGTATGTTTGGAAGTACTAATATTTGATGCTCTGTGAACATGATTTTTCTGGCTGCGTTTGTAAGTATGTTTTGTAAGTACTAATATTTGTGTCACTTGTGAATCCGAGATAATCAGTAGTTTAATTGATCAGTGTGATGTTAAAATGTGATTTAATGTTGCAGTATGTGATTTAATGTTGCCGTAGCTCTTATATAATGTTGTCGTATGTAATGTGAACTGTTGCCATTGTTATGATATGGTGTTGCCATTGGATGGTAAAAGTGTTGCAAAGATTAATGCATGTGGGTCCCACAACATGATTCCGTGAACCCGGGCTACAGCCACAACAGGATTCCGTGAACCCGGGTTACAGATTTTAGTGGACCCCACATTTTGTAAATTTAGTACCTGTGGCAACACCGGTGATGATGTTGCCTTAGGGTCGCAAATGTGTTGCCTTTGACTCTAAGGCAACGTGGCAAAAGGCAACCCCAAAAAAGTGTTGCCACATATCATTTTTTGCCTATACCAACAATTTTTGGCACCTACTGCGTCATTTCTCTGGGGTTAGCATAGGTCATCTATGGCGTAGTGACCTATGGGCACGACTTATGAGAGATTGGTGGACATGGCAATGTTACATGAGGAAGACAAGGACGGGAAGAAAGAGGCGAAGATGTAAGAACCTCTAGACAAGAAAGTGGAGGGATCGCAGAATAAGAAGACGGATTCCAAGAAGAGCAGGAAGAATAACAGATCCCATGACAAGAGGAAGTGTAATTTTTGTGGCATACCTGGACATATGGTTAAGGACTGCAGAAAAAAGAAGAGGAAGATGAGTGGTTGCTTTCAGTGTGGCGAGACAGGACATATGGCCAAAGATTGCCCAAGAAGGCAAGGGCAAGGCCAGAGGACTGGATCTACTTCTAGAGGGTAGATTCACGCTCTCACAGCACCTACGCAAGAAACAGGTAGAAATATTTCTGTTGAGAGTTTAGTTTATCATTTTGATCATCTTGTTCGTACTCTTTTTGATTCTGGCGCATCACACTCTTTTATATCTACTGCTTTAGTTGAATCTCTGCACCTAGATACCAGTGTAGTAGAGGATCCCATTGTTGTTTCAAATCCAATTGGGGGTTCGGCTTATTTATCAATGATTTGTTTGGATTTGGAAATTTCTATACTAAGAGTTAGGTTTAGATGTAATGCTTATATTTTGGGTTTCACAGACTATGGGTTGATTCTTGGCATGGATTGGTTATCCCGTAATGGTGCCATCCTCAATTGTGAAAAGAGAGTGGTTAGACATATGACTCGCCTCGGTAATACTCTCAAAATCTCTTGTAATCCTATGAATTCTATTATGCTTAGCTACCTAGAATCTCTTGATGCGTCTGTTGAAAATTTGAAATCTTTTAGAGTAGTCCGTGAGTACTCAGATGTCTTTGAAGAAGTGAAGGATTTACCTCCAAAGCAAGAGATAGATTTTCGCATATACCTAGTTGATAATGCAAAACTAGTTGCTTTACCCGTTAGACACATGGCTCTAAGGGAAAGGAAGGAGCTCAGCAAGTAAGTTAAAGAGTTGCTCGAAAAAGGGTTCATAAGGCGGAGTATTTCTGAATGGGGTGCTCCAGTAGTGTTCGCAACCAAAGCGGATGGCTCACTTTGCCTATGCGTGGATTATAGGGAGCTAAACAAGCTGACCAAGAAGAATAGACACCCACTTCCAAGAATAGATGACTTGTTCGACTAGCTCGTAGGTGCATCAGTTTTCTCCCAACTAGATCTGGCTACCTGATTTCATCAACTAAGAGTGGCTTAAGACAACATAGATAAGACTGCGTTCAGGACTCCGGATGGTTTCTTCGAATGGCTTGTCATGCCTTTAGGTTTGACAAATGCACCCACCTATTTCGTAGACTTGATGAGTAGGGCATTTAGGGAGTTCCTTAATAAATTTGTTGTAGTCTTCGTGGACGACATTTTGATTTTCTCAAAAAGTGAGGAAGAGCATGCTTTGCATTTAAGGGAAGTTATGGATACTCTTCGAGCACATTGGCTAAAATCAAAATTCTCCAAATGCCATTTTTGGAGAGAAGAAGTAAGGTTTCTTGGACATGTGGTGTCCAAAGAAGGGATAGCTGTGGATCCCGCAAAAGTAGTGGCGGTGCAATATTGGAAGATTCCAAGGAATGCAACTGAAGTACGAAGTTTTCTCGGACTAGCGGGCTATTACAGAAAGTTCATTAAAGACTTTGTGAAGATCTCAGCCCCACTTACTAGATTGACGAAGAAGAACCTAACTTTTGCTTGGGATTTGGACTGTGATGTTGCTTTCCAACGATTGAAGAGGGCTCTAACAACAGCTCCAGTTCAGACATTGCCTAATGGAAGTAATATGTTTATAGTATACACAGACGCATGCGGCACAGGGTTAGGCGTTGTCTTGATGCAAGATGGTATGGTAGTTTGTTATGGGGGAAGACAATTGAAGGTACACGAAAAGAACTACCCAACTCATGATTTGGAATTAGCTGCCATTGTTTTCGCTCTTAAGTCATGGCGTCATTACTTACTAGGAGAAAGGTTTGAATTGTTTACTGAACATAAATCATTAAAATACCTTTTCTTACAAAAAGTTTTAACTTAAGACAACAAAGGTGGATGGAATTTCTTGCCTCATACGACTTTGAGATTGCTCATACCCCTGACAAAGGTAATGTGGTAGTAGACGCCTTAAGTAGGAAAAGGCTGACCTTAAGTCCTCTCTTTGTAGAAAGGCAAAACTTGGAGTACATAGCAACCTTTGACTTTAGACTCTCCTTTGAGTTTGTACCTGGTTTGTTAGCATCGCTAGAGGGGCGGCCTATGCTTTTGGACTCAATAGGAACCGCGCAACGTGAAGACCCTCAGATAGTTGATGTGATTGATAAGTTAATTAGAGGTGAGACTTTTAGTCACCTCAATAGATACTCCATAGATGACAAGGGTTGGTTGAGACGGGATGGACGACTATGTGTCCCACAAGCAAGGAATTTGGTGAAGACAATTCTTGAAGAAGCACATCATTCTAAGTTGACCATACACCCAGGTGGAGACAAGATGTATAAAGACATAAAAAGGGTTTTCTTTTGGAATGGCATGAAGAGGGATGTAGCTGAATTCGCCTCTAAGTGCTTGATATGCCAGCAAGTCAAGGCGGAGAAGAAGAAGCCTGTTGATATGCTTCATCTTCTAGAGGTCCCACAATGGAAATGGGGTAGCATTTTGATGGACTTTATAAATGGGTTTCCTAGGTCAAGAAGGGGCAATACCAGTATTTAGGTAATAGTTGACAGGCTCACTAAAAACGCTCACTTTATACCTGTTAAGAGTAGGAGGACTACCTCATCACTAGCATGTATTTATCTTAAAGAAGTAGTTCAACTTCATAGGATACCCTCTAGCATAGTAAGTGATCGAGATTCTATCTTTACCAGTGAGTTTTGGAAGAGTTTGCAAGAGGCTGTTGCTACACAGCTATGCTTAAGCACTGCCTATCACCCTCAAACCGATGGTCAGACTGAAAGGGTGAACAGAGTATTAGAAGATCTTTTGAGACTGTGCATTCTTGATTTTGGAGGAACGTGGGAAGATCATCTTCCTCTGGTGGGGTTCTCCTACAACAATAGCTACCAAGCCACCATAAGCATGACACCCTTTGAGGCTTTATATGGAAGACATGCCGATCACCAACTTGTTGGTGGGAATCTACAGACAAGCTCGTACTTGGGCCCGACATGATCAGAGAAACTTCAGAGAAGGTGGACTTGATACGAAGACGAATGAAGACTGCACAAGATAGACAGAAGTCCTACACGTATAAAAGAAGGACCGACCTTGAGTTTGAGGTTGGGGACAGGGTTTTCCCTAAAGTATCTTCTTTGAAGAATGTCGTTCGCTTTGGATCCGCAGGAAAGTTGGCACCAAGATTTGTAGGGCCATTTCCTATCATTGAGACGATTGGGATGATGGCTTATAGAGTAGAGCTACCCGAAAGATCGTTTGGAGTTCACAATGTTTTTCATGTTTCTCATCTACGAAAGTGCTTACATGAGTCTGCGGAAGTTGTGGAGCCAAGCATACTAGAGGAAGCAGAAGTGGAACAAGAAGCGACGGTGAGAAGAGTTCCAACTCGTATCTTGTGAACAGAAGTTAAAAAGCTATGCAATCGTGAGGTCAAGCTAGTTAAAGTACAATGGAGTGACGCCGAGGAAGACGCGACGTGGGAGACTGAAGACAAGTTACGCGCAGCCTACCCTTCTCTTTTTGAGGGTACATCCTTGATCTCTTTTTCCATAAGTTTATGCATGCTTATATCTATCTTTTAAGTATATCTCCTTGGTCCTATTCTTGATCCTTAAGTAGAAACCAATGAATGTAAACATGTATTTGAAACATGTAATGATTGATGGTTGCAAGTGGCTGCTAGTGGTTGCTCGTGGATGCATATACACACACATTAGGTACTAGATCGGCTTAGTCACTTTCATATTGCAACGGTTATTAGTTGAACAGGTTGAACCAGGCGAATTAATATACTAGGGAGACTAACGCGACCAACAGGGAGGAAGATGACAACCAACAAGGGACCAAGCAACTGACTATTGGGACTGGACTGCCAAAGAAGCCTTTACATATATGTATTTGTATATGGATTGAAACCTGATGTGTTATCATATTGACGTTGCATTTGTATGAATGATTGTGCACTAATGTAGAAGTTATAAAGTACGAGTAGGAATAACTGCATACATGATGGACTCATGGCACTGACATAATTCGCTTTAAGGAGGTCAACTCAATCAGTAGACCGCCTGATTTTGCATTAGATAAGGACATATACACAAACTATGCATATAATTATGAAAGCATTAGAAATCTTTTTAAGGAAAATGGATGCCTGTGATTGATGGTTGAGTAGATGGATGTTGGTTGTTAGGATGCATTCTTCTTAACTCAGAGATTTCGGGGATGAAATCCTTTAAGGGGGGAGAATGTAACACCCCGTATCTTCTATGAATATTAAAAATAACGAATTAAAGAACGCTTAATTTTAAAAGTGGGAATTAAGTAAAATGGGGAGCACAATTGCGTTCGTCTCGGAATTCGGCTTGAGATAGAGTCCGAGTTTGCGTAAAATGGATAGAGTATGAAGAAGTTATGGAGGTTAGAAGATTTAAGTTTAAATCAGAATTAAATAAAAAATTAATAAATCAAAATTCGAAATTCAAACCAGCGAAAAGAAGTGAGCGGTAAAATTCCCTCCAGAGGGTGTCGACCCCCTTAAGGGGTGTCGGCACAAGTGTCAACCCCCATATAGGGGTGTCGACATAGGTATCGACCCCCCTTGTAAGGGTCGACCCCTGCTGACTGTTCTGGACAGTGACGATTTTCTGAATCTTAGGGCTACGTGGCAACTTCTGATTGGCCTGACGACACATTTTCTTGGACTGGATGGTTTGGATGGATCCTATGTTGATCTAAAGGCTCTAATTAATCCTACACATCTATATAAGCACACATAAACCTAAACCCTAACCTCATAACCCTATTCTATGATGCCACCATGTTGTCCATCTCTAAACTAGCCTAGCCTCCTTCTTCTCCAAACTAGAAATCAAATTGAAGAGATTCAAATTAAAGTAAAAGGTTTCCACTTCAATCAACAAAGAGAGATTAGAATCGCTACAACGTCAAATAATTCTCTCTTTCTAATCCTATCACTGTAAGTTCATTTATTATTCAGATTTGAACACATATTAGAAATCATGACTGTAATGAATCGAATCTAGAACTATGCCTAATTGTAATGATAACCAATTCTGATTCATTCTTATTCTTTTGTCAAATTTAAGATTGCCTATGCCTATGAGACTGTTACTAGAGATACAATTGAATCTATCTTATTGTACATCAAATTGGTTATCCTTTTATGTTCAGTTCTATCGAATCTTTAGGCCTATGATGTAACTTGCTCAGTTTGCTCATATTTATTGTTAATGTACAACAAATCTATTGGAACCATTATTCTTGTGTTTGGTACACCTTTGCATGCTTATTCTCATAGGTCAATTCTGGCCTTTCTTCTCAATTCCCCTTTTCGTTTTATTTTATGAATACTAGGTTCATTTGGAAACCTAGTTTGAATCTTGTAGCATGTGCGATTGTAACACGGGGAATTGGGTATAACTTAATTGAGTAATTTTGGGCATAACAAGTAAATATGATATAACTTAAATTGACTACACTTGTAGATAATTGACATATAGACTTCGACATGTTTGGTAAATATGTAAATTGGCTAAAAGATGAACATGCCTAACCCAAGGTTAGATTGAGTTGCGGTGTAAGGTTGCCCGGAACCGCCCGGCACATCCAACGACCGCAATAACAGATCTAATGTGAGAGGTTAGCGCATTAAGCCCAAAACCCGAGGTTGGAATGAGTTTGCGGTAGAAGTCTGCCCGTAACCGCCTGGCACATCCAGCAACCACAAACAATAGTTCTAATGTGAGAGGTTGGTGCATTAATAAATCAATTAATGCTAATGAACAGACATGCTAAGAATGATAGGGTTAAGTTTACATAGGCAACACTTAACCAATGCAACATGTTAATTAAATAAATGGGTGGTGTTAGGTTAAATTGAGAACACTTAACCGTTATAACACGTTGGTTAGGAAACCCTAGTAACGGGGACCCATTTCAGTAGTAACCCACATAGATGTATCATGGTACCCTGAACTAGGCAGGGTGGGGCACGATTACTGGGCTGATTATAAGCGGTCAAAATAGCGGAGAGTGGTGCGTCAGTGTAGGTTCCGACGGAGTACGGGCGTGCACGTGTTCCAAAGTGGAAAAATCAGGCACTGGGCATCAGTAGTTATACACTGTACATCTTGAATTGTGTCGGGTTGCCATCATAGGGATTGAAACACCCCATGGTGGGACCAGCACAGGTATCTACAAACAAGCGGGGCCGAATGACACAAGTAATAAATACATGCGATTAGAAGTCGATCGATAAAGGGGTCATTTTATTATGAACACATGAGTCTAATTGAAACAATTGTTAGTAGGTGCAGAGAAATAGAAATGGGTGTGATAGCATATTCAGTTTATCTTGCCTTATGTTATCTTGTTACTATGTATTGTCTTATATTCGGTTTATTCATGTCGTGATCCTTTTTATTTTTTACATGCTGAAAATCACTGGGCTTACTAGGCTTTATGTCTAACCCGTTTTCTTTCGTTTTCTTTTCTTCCGTTCCCTCCCCCCTCCCCCAGGTCAATAGGGAGGGAATACTTCAGCTTAGTTCAGACCCTTTTCCATCTTGAAGAGAGTAGATGTATTGCTTGGATTCTCTTTTCCTGGGCTATGGCTGTGGTTACACTTTTATTGGGGATTTATGCGGCTTTACTACTGTTTTATGCTTCTTTATGTATTCGGAATTTTGAATCAAGACAAAGGTTTTATTGTAATGATTTGGAAGTTGGGTTTTGAGAAAATGATTGTAACATTTTGACTAAACCACACTGCTTATGAAATAATTCCAGTTTTTCCGTTGTTTGTACGTCTGTCTTGTAAACTATCAGTATCTTTTACCTATAATGCTTCACCGAAGTTAATGCATTCCATTTGTGAGTGACCTTAACGGAGGTGGGGTGTTTCAAAAGAACAGAGAACTTGATTCAAAAACAAAGACTGCAAACTTGATCAAAGAGGGATATTTTCTTCAATAACGAAACAAAACTGAGAAGAGATACACTTCAATACAAATTTAGAGAAGATGAACGGAGAAATATGAGGCAAGGCTCTGGAGCTCCGATACCATGTTAAATAAAGTGAAGAACTATTTTATTATTCTATGATTTGTACTAATAATGTTACATTTGAAGAGCATATTACAGGCATTACACAACAATGCCAATAACGGTTAATACAGCTGGGAAAGGGGAGTTTACAATTATACTCCTGAAATCCAAGTATATATTTGTTACATAGGTTGAAATGAATACATTACCAAAGTAATCAGAGGAGTGCTACTGTCATCGACTGCAAGCATGACAGGATATATGATTCGTCAATTCAGAGGTAATTTGTTCCACAATCTCTTTGTTCAAAAATATCAGATATTAATTCAAACAATCAACTCGGTGACACTGAGCAAGCATATGCATTTGTTGTTGCTTATGGATGGGGCTGAGTTTAACATTATTTAACTTAATATAAAAGGAAACCAAGTACAAAGTCATAGAAGAAGATAATGTTCCAAAATAAAAAAGTGAACAATTTACCTATCATACCAAGCTAATTATGTATCTTCTTTGGCACTTGAACAGTTGGTGTAGGAGGAGAAGAACTCCACTGAAGGGGGGAGAGGGACCAAGATGGAGGTGGTGGTGGAGGAGGAACTGGTACATGCCAATGACGTCCCGGTGCACATAAAGGAGTTGGGGGACGAAGAATGCCCCGGCCATTATTACAATGAACTAATACGAATACCATAAAGATGGTAAAGACTACATGAAGAGCAATCAATTTTGCCATGGCTCCGAAAGTTTTATTTGATCAAGTTATATTGCTTGTAAATCGCTTTTGTGGATTGTCAATAATAGAAGCATGGTAGTTGAGTTGATTTTGGTGTGCATTAAATTGTAGAAAAGTTGGTAAAAGCGCATATTAAATTTCTTGATACTTCCTTAAATTTGTGCGGTGAAATTCTGGTAAGCCAACTATTGTTAAATTTAAAGTCATCCCAAATGCAAAATTGTTCTTTACAAGGCTTTGAAATTTTGGGGTTACATTGGAGAATATTAGTTGGTTGGATTTCATTTAAGAAAAATCTATATGAAGAAATCTTGCTACATTTTTATCGTTCCAGTTTCATGAATGCTTCTTTTATGTTTCTCTTTTTGCGTCTTTCTTTAATCTGAAATTGGTAAAATTAAATTTTTTTTGCAATTCATATACTACTTTGTCAAATTTTATTCATATATATTATAAATTGCGTTACTTAGATGATAATCATTTACCTGTCAAAATATGACCCTACCCATTTATCCAACCCATTTTACCCTAATTACAACCTTGTTGGGTCACCAAATTATAATTTCTTTTATTAAATGGGTCATAAAAGGGCTGACCCATTTTTAAAAGGGTTACAAATGGGTAACCCACTTTCCCATTTAATTCTACCTACATACGAAGTCGCTATTTTTTTTTTGTAAAAACTGCAGAAATTTCTTCAATTTGCCTCGGAACCGGATGTAACTTCGATCGATAAATTCTCACCTAAATTACGGACCGTGTGAAACACTCGGATATTTTGCTCTATAACCGAACATTGTAGTTCTCCAAGGGGACTACCAGTTGTACTTAGAAAATAACAGGCTAAATTCCCATATTTGAACTCTACCTTCATACATAGTCGCTATTTTTTTGTAAAAGCTGAACTAATTTCTTCATACTGCCCAGGAACAAGAATAGACTTCGACCGATAGATTCACACCTAAATTATGGACAGTGTGAAACACTCGGACATTTTGCACTGTGATCGAACACTGTAATTCTCCAAGTGGACTGCTAGTTGTACTTAGAAAATAACAGGCTATATTCCCATATTTGAACTCTATCAACATTAAGACTCGCTATATTTTTGTAAAAATTGTAGTAATTTCTTCATACTGTCTTGGAACCGGACGAGACTTCGACCGATAAATTCCCATCTAAATTACAGACAGTATGGAACACTCAGATATTTCATCCTATGAACGAACACTATACCTCTCCATGGTGATTAACGTTTATACTTAAAAAATAACAGACTAATTCTCATAATTGTATAAAAAATAGCATATTACATTTAGATGTGTCAAATGGGTAACTCACTTAGTAGGTGGGTCAAAATAAATGGATCGTAAATGGATTGGGTCAAATTTTGGTTGACCCTTATACGATCCTAAATGACCCTTTTGACACCTCTAGTAATCAATTTAATTAAATTTAATGCAAAAATTTGCCCTTGTATGATAATCAGATTGAAAAGAATATTTAAAAATCACAAATTACAGGTATATTCAACGTTATTTCCTTCATAAAGCAACTGACATTTCCATACATCCTCAATTAAAATATATTTAAGTTCCTAGATATTAGTTTTTAGGATTAATTGATGCGAATAATCCAAAGCTTAACGTGTCTTCCCATAATAATTCCAAGTTTGGATTATTTTTAAATAATCTCAAGTTTAGGAGATCCCTTCCCATATTGATCCCACTGACCTATTAACATGTTACAACTGGTTTTAACCTTTTACTTTACCAAATCTTAACGTGACTTCATCATTTTTTTTAAATGGGTAAACTACCTCACTAAAAACCTACATTAAAAATCAGCGTGAGATCTAAACAGGAAAAAAGAGTGTGGTGCTTTATTGACAACTCATCAACAAAACGTACATATTACAGTACAAAAGGCAAGCAAATCATCAAACTTTACTGTGCTGCCTATACCCATTTACACATACTCAAAAGGAAAAAAATGCAAAGCCCAATACAACAAAAACAAATCAAAGACCAGACATGTTATCTCCATCATAACCACGTGTCATCTGAAGAACTTGAATCTAGTTGGTCAAACTACCCATCTTCTTCAAAGCATTTAAGTCATAACGCTTCTTCCCCAAAATGGGAATACAGAGGTAACAATGAAAACTAGCCCGCGTCCAAACATTATATACCCTATCTCCTCCCATCAGCTGCTCTTCTCTTCTTCTCGGATCTCCCGAGTAAGTATTTTACATCTAACTCTAGCAAATCCGATCTCAGAATTTTTTTTGTATGTTGATTATTATGAATACGACTATTATTCTCCACCTAGATATGATATATCGTAACTACCAAACAACAAAAAGCTGCTTCTTGTTTGAAATCGGCCGAAATGAAAGCAGTCTTCAAATCATCCAGTTCGTTCTCCAAAAGCAGCGGTCTGTCAACGGTTGGAGGTAGACCAATTCTCATTCTACATCTCGTCCAGAGGTACACGGAGTAAGAACATTGAAAAACAGGTGATTTTTATTTTCATGCTCCTCATTACATAACACGCAATTAGGATCTATCTCATATCCCTAAATTATCATAATATGCTTTGTGCTAAGACGATTAAGATATGCTTTGAATGCACAAACAAACATTTCGGGGCTGTTAATTTTGTTCCAAATAACTTTGCACCAGTCTACCTTAGGCTTATGATTTCTAAAGATGTCCCACGCTGAGTGAAACATAAATCCGTTAGGAATACCATTCCATCTCCAGTAATCTTCATCCATGTTCGAGTGAGTATTTATTTCCCTAATTTGATTTGAGAGAAGTCTCATGGTCGGCAGTAGGTTAGGATTAAAAACCCCATTTTCAATGATGTTGTTAACATATAATTTATCCCCTCCAAACAGATCCAAACTATCCCATCCAAGAATATTTGCCATAGTATTGCTATTAATCCAAGGGTCAAACTAGAGCATCATATTTTGGCCATTAACCACACATCTATTAATACATTGGAGACTCAAATTTCTTTGTCTGAAAATCGGTTTCCATGTGCAAGAGCTATTGTTACCTATCCCTATCACTTAGAAAAATTTACCCGAACAGTATTCATTGGCCATCCATTTTTTTCATAGGTTATAAACATTAACAAAGTGCCAAAGTAATTTGAGCGCAATAGCAATTTTAATGTCTTTGAAATTTCGCAACCCAGCCCCTCCCTCCTCCTTTGGAGAGAAAAGTGTGTCCCATGCAATTTCTTGTTTTTTACCGGCCCAGACAAAGTTAGCACATAGTCTATTAATTTTGCTAATCGTAGATTCTGGAATTTGATGTGTAAGCATCCAAAACAGCACCATAGGTGTAATAATAAATCTGACTAGTTCGATTTTACCTGCCATAGATAGAAGTTTAATATCCCAGTTGTCCATTTACTTTCTAATTCTTTCAATTAGTTCCTTAAAGTTAAAAAATGGAGGTAATTATATGACAATGGAACACCTAGGTATTCTATAGGAAACTTTCATTCTTTCATGTTTAAAACATGTAATATATGGTTTTTGTTGCTCATCCCCCTGCTGGAAAAAACCTTTGACTTCAAGTTATTAATTTAAAGGCCTGCACACTCTTTCAATTTTTCGAAAATTGTAGTCTCCACTCCCTTGTTTTTGGATTTACAAAAAATCATCAAGTCATCATCAAACATGAGATGTGTAATTTCAGGTTCCTCCTTGTAAATAGGTTGTAAGTGATTAGCTTCCACAGCTTTACACATCATGATAGAAAAACACTCAATAACTTCACAAAAAAGGTATGGCGACAGGGGATCCAATTGTCTAAGTCCCCTGTAGCTAAAAATAAACCTTTTCGGCTGCCTTGGTGTAACGTCCCAAATTTTTGAATGTTAATCATAGATATTTAAATCTGTTTTGAATATTGATTTGGTGACATTACTAGATTTCTATATCGAATTTATTTAATAAAACAAAGTTTGAACGTATAACTTTATAACATAATTAAAATGAGCTCGTAACGTCGCGGTAGTTCCTAATATTGGGTTTCAAACTTTAATTGAATATACATGATCCGATATAAGTCGGATTTATGTGAAACAAGAAACATTTGAATATATTTGATGATAATTTTCGAATGAAAGAGAAAATCGAGATTCTAGCTTATAAATTGTGAGTTATGCCCAAATCAAATTATAAAATAGTCGCTATGGAATTCATTAATAAACGATAACGTTTATTTAATAAAATATTAACGGTTTTTATATAATTTGAATATCATTAACCCGAATTTTTGAATATTGATTTTTAAAATATATATTTATTGAATCCGAAGCTATATAAGATTTTGTTGGGAGATATACGAAAATAATTTATTACTTATTGTATTGTTTTGAATTTAATTATATTTTATCGATATTATATATGCTTCATAAATGATTATTTTTCTAACGACCTTCGTTTTCAACAAAACAAATTTTAGCGGAATACGTATAATTTATTATTGCTAGATTTCCAGTTTGGGGGAAACCGGAGTTGTTTTGACAGTAGATGAAATTTAAAAATAGACGATGAATAAATTGAGATTTAAATATCGCCGTTTTTGCAAACGGGGGCTATTTTCAACGAAATCAGTTTCATTGGGACCGGAATGTCAAGACGTAGCGGTGCATCCATTTTTTTGTATTCGGGGTTCGTGTGTGCCGAGGCATAATTTAACTGTCAGTGTTAAATAGCAGTAACCATGTAAAAGTAAACTTACCCATATAAAATCTACCTTAAGTAAATACTTATACCTACCCTAACTCTTACCTCCTTCGAATAACACTGCGCATGTGTTTTCAAATCATCCCACATCCCGCTTTAATTTTTATTTTTTTGTTTCAGCCGACCAAATTGTACCTGCGCTACTACATAATATCCAATGAAATGAAAACACAATTACAACCACCCTAAATGTTGAACAACGCAGTCCTACCCTCCTACCATTCAAAACGACGTTGTTTTGATCCCAAACTTTACTCGCCTATATATATGTGGCCATACTCCTGCATTTTGTTCACAGCAAGAAGAAACACAGTGAAACAAAATGGCGTCCAATTTGGAAAATAAATTTCCACGTGTATACTCCCTCCGGTCCAAAATATAGGACGTTTACGAAGTTTTTTGTTTTTCAAAATATAAGATGTTTTTACCTATAATAAACTGTACCTATTTTATTGACTTGCCATGAAGTACTTCTATTGGCTCATGTGAGTAGGTGGTTGTTTTGGAAACCCCAACAACAACTTTTTTGTACTTGAAAATAGAGAAAGTAACTTAAATTTGCATGAAAAAAGGAGCCAACCCACCAAAAAGAAGCATTTGAATTTATTTTTTAAAACTTATATTTTGGATTGGAGGGAGTACTTAACTACAAATACATGTCGCCTCTGCTTATCAAAACGAAAAACCATCGATATAATTTAAAACTCAAACTCCACTTCTCTGCTTATTAAAACGAAAAACCATCCGTATAATTTAAAACTCAAACTCCACTTCGAAACAAGACTCCTCCCAGCTTAATTAAAACATGTTGCTCCGATGATATTAAGATGATGTGGCGGAGGACGTTGAGTTGGTTGGTCGGCAGGGGGTTGAAGGTGGTGCAGTTGGAGTTTGATGTCAGCATGGGTGTGCGCAGTGGTGGAGCCAGAAATCAATGTTGGTGAGGTTATACTAAGATAACGTGAGGGGGTTGGGGGAACTAGCCCCCGAAATTATTATTTTTGGCAAAATAAAATATAGGAGCAAAGGGGAATGCACCTGAATTGAAGGTATCATAGCAGCATCGTCCTTTTTTGTTCAATTTCATCTTAGTTTCAACCTCAATTTCTAACCAAAACAAGGACCAAAATCAAAATCATAATTAGGGTTTACCCATGAAACCAGATAGCAATCAAAAACACCACTACTGCACAACACCACCTACATTAAGTAGCAGTATATAAGCCTCAATACCATTTCATTTGGAAAACATTTCAGCAAATTATGTATCACAGTTGATTGGAGAAGAAAAAAAAAGGGAGGGAAACATACAGATGAACTGTTTCCATTTTAATTCAATTTGATATGAAGATGAACTGCCATGAAGATGAACTGTTTCTAATTCAATTTAATTCAATGAAGAAACAAAAATCTTTAGTCTTCAAGTCTTCCATGAAGATAAACTTTCCAATTTGATAGATTCAATTCGATAAATTCAATTTGTTTAATCAGCAAAAAGATCGTAGCTGAATTCAAATAATCAAAGTAAACCCCAAAAAGCTATTCTTAAATCAGTATAAATCAAAATCAGGGTTAGTTAGATTACCGTTTATAGTCAGCGTGTGAAGAAAGCAGGAGAGAATGCAGAGGAGGGATAAATCCATTGTCGCGGTATGCAAATTTACTGTGTGATTAATATTTGAAACTGCCGGAGGAAGTGGATGCGAGAGGGAAAGATGCATCATGTTTTTTTTAAACGAAATATGGTTTTCTGGTGAGGTCACGTGACCTCACCAACAATAACGTGGCTCCGTCCCTGGGTGTGCGTGGAGTTTAAAAACGTGGACAAGACTGGCGGATAGTTGCTGGTGCGAATTCAATGGCCATAAGTGATGCGTGGAGTGAGGGGATACGCGGACGGTGGTTTGTGAAGAAGAGTTCTGGGTGCTGCAGTCAGTATTAACGTGGGTATGCGGCAAGTAACAGGTATGGGGGAAAAGATGTTTACTGAAACTAGATTTACATGAGGAAAAGAAAGGTTTAGGGAAGTAAATGTTTAAACGGTGAGAAGAAGACTTGCGGTAGCAGAAGAGGGAGAATGCTCGGTTGAACAGTGGCAAGCTGGAAGGAAATAAAGTGAGGAGAGAAGGGGCGGGGTGATGTTTGCATGCATGGGAGGCTTACTGAAAATGGACAAGCATGGGAGGTGGCTTTGTTAACCGTGCATGAGATGGTGTTTACGGCCATGGAAGTATACAGCAAGGAGCGGCGTGTAATTGGAGGAGGAGAGAAATAAATTATGGGGAAGAGGAACTTGCGTGGGTGTGTTATCTCGTAGTAGCGGCATGGGTGGGAAAGATCAGAACTGCGTGGGGGAGGAGAATAAATAGGAGGAGACACATGCTTTAAAAGTGAAAAGAAAACGCATGCAGGTGAGGTAGAAAACGGTTTAAGTGGTCCTAATCCCCTTTGAAATTGTCTAATCCTGATTTTGTTGCCTAATCAAAACTTTATACACGCATGAAAAGGGTCCAGTTAATAAAATATGTTAAGTATTAAATGGGACTTGGCCATTTAAATACGCCTAAAAATACTTACACGTTCCTAAGTTTTTAGTTGTAATGTGCCTGAACCTATTTAAATCGTGCCTAAGTATAATTATTTTGTGCCAATAATGCTTAATAATGTACCTGTGTATAAAGTGTATAAAGAAGTCTGGTAAATGTTTTTGGAAAATGCGTCTAACCCATTTGAAACAGTATGCGTAACCCTAGAAGTGTTAAACAATGTGTTAATATATGTTTGCCTAGTCGTCATTATGACGTAAGTAAAAGGTTAGGCTAAGATTAAATATTAAGTTATTAAGTATAACGTGCCTGATAGTTTATAATTTATAATTAACATATAATTGATATAAAATGAATTTTAATTAAAGTTTAATTAGTTTAAATTAAAACATGAATGCATATTTATGTATCGTGCTCCTATTTGTCAGAATTCGACAAGACCGGAAGCGTGGGAACCATATCAGAAGCGCGACATTAGAGACCTGATTTGGATAGAGTTGGGCACAGCTAATAGCTTTAATTAAATTAGACGCCAGTTTAATTTAATTAAAACAATCCGTTTTGACGACAAATGCAAACCCAAGGTGAGTTCAACTCACTCAGTTTATCCGGTTTATATTTTTTATAAGCCAGATTTTTATTTTGTGTGCAATGTTTGCTAATGATTGTTGGTTTGATGAATGTGTGCATGGATGCTGAATATTTTTAAATACTCATTGATTAAATTAAATGTTTGTTTAATCTAATCGAAATAGATCGTTATTTTTACGATTATATTTCAAACGAGGTAACTTAGCTTGTTGGTTACGTTTATAATAATATAAACGTATTTGATAAATAATTGGATGCTTGAATGGATGTTGTTAATTGATTGCTGACCGTTATTTGTTAAACTATTTGTTTCTGTTTATTATGATATATTGTCATACGGAAATTGGGGTAACCCATTTTGATGCAGGGAAGGACAGGTTGGAGGAACCCAACAGAATTCCTCACTATTATTGATAATGTTTATCAATATGATTATATATTGTTATTAAATGTGGAATTGACTGATATTTCATGGTTCGGTACTTTAGTAGACATTTGCCTCTTGAGTAGCATCGATAAAAATAGTTATAAATAGAAATGTGTTTATAAAACAGGTTTTGGAAAACCAAATTCTTATGATAAGATTGTAAATGATTCAAACTAATGGAACAAGTATAATGTGGTTTAAAATGTAAGTTATGACCTAAATGGAATTTGTTCAAATTGATTATATTAATTAATTGGAATTGGTTAATAAATTAACAGTGCTTTAGTTGATTACTTCAAAGTTGATTATTATTTTGATGACCTTTAAAGAAGAGTATACTATTTTAAATATTGGTAAATAGTAAAGTAAACATATTTAATGATTTATTTAAGTAATTATTAATTTATTTATTTATCCATATTAACGAAATAGAAGTATAATTTAAAGATAAGTATTTTGAAAGCATGGATTATAAGGTTGTTATTACAATCAATGTTATGTCCGTAAAAGAAGTTAACTCTTAAGCTGAATCAGAGATTTACGGGAGTAAATGTATGTGGGGATTTGAAGTTCTGAACTTTGCCTATTTCGAAGTTTAAAATGTTGTTGGTTAAGGTCTGAGAGGTAATCATACCTCAAATTGATTAACTTCATTGTTGACTAAGGAATGGTTGGGTTCGATGGCAGAAGTTGGATAAATGAAGTAAGTAAATGGTTTTAATGACTATGTTAAATTGAATAATAGGATAAAATTGGAAATGTTTTACGAATGTTGAATGATTAAAGATATTAGAAGATTAATTAATCGATGGTTAATTAAAGAGGCCAAATAATGCTGAGTATTGAATCAGTAAATTCATTTTCTTTTTATGGATGAATGGTTGTTTTATTTTGATAGTTAAATAACTGACTATAAAAAATCTAGCCAACGATTGTTGGTATGGGAAGACCAGGATCGAATTTATATTCAAAAACCATTTCGACCAGCAAATACGAAAACATTGAAGATGTTGATCAAGATGGAGCAAGTGAAGACCGTGGATCTTCATAAGTGGAAGGATTACTTGTCGAATATTCTCTGATGTAGCAACCCGAGGTACTCTGACGTGATGTGGTCATAAGTGGGATTTTGCGGATTTGCAAGGACTACACATTACTGATCCTTTGAATGCAGTAGGAGGGTGCCTTCGGTTTACGTTTGGTGGCTCTTGAGTATTGAATCGGTTTACGTTTGGGATTTTGTATGGACGAATGTCTGATAGAGTATGCCTAACATATTATGGGTTGATTATCTCAAACGTATTTACATTTGGTGGTGGAGGAATTCGTTTCTCTTAGCTTTATACCCGTATTATTTTTGGGGAAATCATTTTGTTATTTGGAAGGTTTGACGATGTGGCATTCAAAGTTAATGGTGACATGCTATTCAAGAATATAAACGTAGCCTCAAGCCTCAAAACCGGGAAATGACAAAAATCAGGCTGGCATCATGGCTTGGTGGGTCATTCAAAAGAAGGTTGTATTATCACCAATCTAGAGAAATTCTTTGTTTGTTCTTCTTTCGGATCTGTATCCCCGCGGATGGATAGTGGGCACTTAAAGTTGTCGGGTGATAATACATTCGCTACACTCAAGTTAAATGAGTGGGCGGTTATGTATGGCCGAGTTGCAAGATGTTCTTGTTGAACCCCAGTGTATCCTCTCTAGCGTACATTGATCAGGAGGTGGTCCCATACCTGGTTATAGCGAAATCCAATCCCCAATAAAAGCCCATGGTTTTTTATTATATAATGAATATGTAGAGCGTGAGATGCAAGCGTTCTGCTACTTGATTATTTACTTGACTTACATCACTATTATAATATTGGAATAATATTGATTTCAAAAATGTTTTGGTTATAGTAAGGTAAAAACCATCCATGTTTATGTGTGGACTAGTCTTACTATTACCCTTTCTTTCAAAAGGTTTTTCAAAGTTAAGCAGTATGTTTGTTATCTATAAACTTAGTGAGTTTTTCTCACGCTGGTTCACAAGACTGATCCGTGGCGTTTGTAACGCTCGGGTCAGCCCGAGTTACAGGTTTAGGTTATCGGATGCTGCGAAGTTCAGAGACGAGATGGAGGAGTCCAGACGTATGATACATATATAATATTATATCGTTGTGTATTCTATTTGCGAACAAGATGTTATATAACTGTCCAGATTGTTTTGCTGTTGTGCTCTGATGACTGTAAGTATTTTTCAAGCTCTCAATAAAGTTATTTCTGTATTATATCTGACTCCGCTGCGATGTGAGACTCTGTGTGGCGTTAGTTCTTCCTCCTATTCTTCTATTCTAATTATTCTGTCGTATTTTTCTCTCATCCTGTAACACCCCGTATTTTCTATGAACATGAAAGTAACAAAACAAAGTATACTTAATTTTTAAAAGAAGAATTAAGGGAACTGTATTGCGCGATTGCGTTCGTCTCGAAATTCTGCTTGGAATAGAGTCAAAGTTTTCGTAAATCGGACTTCGTATAAGGAAGTTATGGCCCTCAGAAGTTTCAGGAATTTAAATAAATTAAAACGGCTTAGATTTAAGTTTGAAATTCAAATCACACACCCGGGCTGGGCGGGAAATTTCCCGCCTAGGATCCACGTCGACCAGGGGGTCGACCTGGGGTTCGACCTTGGTCACATAGGTCGACCAGGGGGTCAACCTCCCCCCTATTTCCAGATCTGAGGACGGGTTCATTTTTTGCATTAGACGCCC
This sequence comes from Allium sativum, assembly GCA_030737875.1. NCBI lineage: Eukaryota > Viridiplantae > Streptophyta > Magnoliopsida > Asparagales > Amaryllidaceae > Allium > Allium sativum. Next base: position 231,170,079 of record CM060924.1, on the reverse strand, counting down.
GTTCTAACCAGATTCGTTGATCCATATGCTATTTAAACACCCCCAAACCCCACTTTCTCTCCACCCAAACCATTGTAACGCTATGCTGCCTCAGTTCTAATAAAAATAAATTAATGGCGTCTCTACTCTACTGAAACCTAAGCTAGAACTAGTGCTTCTTCTTCTTCCAATCTGAATAGGATTAAAAGAGAACAACTACAACCCTTTTTCTTTTAGAATCCAACCAATGTGAGTACGGTTATTTTCAGATATGAAATTTAATTATGATCTTGATATGGTTATAAATCTGAATTTGAGATTATGCATATTCTTGTTTATCAGATCTGTTTTTCTGTGTAGATCTATCATATTAATATTATAGTAACTATTCTGTATCTCTTCCTTCCTTCGATTCTATAGCCAGGCTACCACGAGCCTGAGCCAAATCTCATAAGAGATTGACGCACGAATGCTAAATTTGGGAAAAATAGTGAATGATGCATAATTAGACATGACTGATTTTAGAAAAGAACATATGTTGTAATTTAAGATCTGGATCTGGGCATACTATATATGATAGTCTGTGATTTGGAAGAAGGAGAATTATTGAGCATATGACTTTGGCGCAAAGATCTATATTATAATAGGATAACTATTAAATGTAAATACGCCTAAATGGGGATTTTGGATATTAGGCATATGCTGAAATCAAAGGCTATAATTTGGCATAATTCGTATTGTATACCATGATTTGGGGTTTTCAGAGAATATTCTGCACTGTGTAAATTTAACTAAAATTTGGGGCATATGTTATATTGTGAATTATGACCATAATTTGGGCATGTAAAATTAGGCTTAAATTTATGATTAAATCTGTTAAATTGCCTAATCTGCTGAAACTATTGAAACTGAATACGGTAAATTTGGGGTATGAAAATCTGTAGGCTCGATCTAAAATTGAGCAAAACAAGATAATAGAACTTTGAATAAACTGCTATAACTTGTAAAGAAGTTTAGTTTTTTGAATTGGCTTAATTAGTCTGATATTAGCATAATCTGTGAATGAATACTTTAGTTAAAAATAAAAATGCTGAGACACGAGGTTAGACTTTATTTGCGATAGAAGCCTACCCGGACCCAACCGGCTTAACTAGCAACCGCAAACTGTCAGTCTAATGTGAGAGGTCGTAGGCATAACTAAAAGATGCTTAGACACGAGGTTAGGTCTGGCTTGTTGCAGAAGTCTGCCGGGAACCGCCGAGCACGTCCAACGGCCACAAGCTACCGATGTAGTGTGGGAAGTCCGTGCATTAGTAATTAATTAATGGAAATCTAGGATAAATATGATGCCTAAAACGTGTTGGGTGGATAAGGTTAAATCAACTGGTCGGATGAATCTAATAAACCCATTTCATAAATTTGTAGGCCCAATACAAGGTTAGGTAAAACAATCTGTAAGTCTGTTAATCTATATATCTGATCTGTTAGTCTGAAAACTTGTTAACCTATATGTCTGATCTGAGAACTAGTTAATCTGAACTTTGTACATCTAAAATCTGTAAGCAAGTTAATCTGAAAATCTGTTAGTCTGGGGACACAAGGTTAGGAGGGGTAATTACTTGTGTCATCTATTGTGTGGGACCCATATAAGTCAGTAACCCTTTTCTGGTATCAAAACTATGACCTAACACTAGGAGGGGTCCATGCATGCTTACTGAACTAATTGTAAGAGGTTCATTCTGATAATGGCGAGTGGTGTCGATGGCGCATTCTAACCGGGTCATATGCGTGCATGGATCCGGTCTTCTCTGATGATGTAAGACACCGTGACATCTGTAAATAGGTCTGTGTCTATAGGTTGCCACTTTAGGGAATGATACACCCTTCTGTGGAGCCGGCACAAGGTATTTATGTATTAGGGAGCCGATCGCTTGGGCTAGAATTAAGGGTACACCTAGTTCTGTCTGTTTCTGTTGGTGTACCTTTTGTCTCTGTTGGGGTGGTAAAGTCCCATTAGTTGGGGTGGTAAAGGCCCATTATTAGCATTCTGTTTTTGTACCTTCTGTCTCTGTTAGGGTGGTAAAGGCCCATTAGTTGGGGTGGTAAAGGCCCATTATTAGCATTCTGTTTCTGTACCTTCTATCTCTGTTGGGGTGGTAAAACTCATTACTAGCATTCTATTTCTGTAGAGATTATTCTGTTTCCGTTTCTGTTTCAGTTTAGACATTAGGGTAACACCTAATCCTATTATACTAAGTATGAGTGCAGGGAAGTAAGATATAGGTAAGAAGCATATCTTGGTCTGTATCATTCTGTTTCTTCTCTTCAACTTAAGAATACCTGCTACTCCTGTTACTGTAATCTCTCATCCAGCTTTATTTACATGTCATGATACTACTATCTGTTTATATGCTGAAAGTTACTGGACTCACCTGACTTTATGTTTGACCTCATTTGTTTTTGCCTCTTTTTCTTTCCGTTCCCCCCTCCCCTCCCTCCCCCCCCCCCCCCCCAGTTGTTCAAGGTGGAAACATATAAGCTTGATTCATATTCTCTTTGCTTGAAGTGCTTGAAGTATTGCTTGGCTTTGACTCTACCTTCTTATGGCAGTTTATGTTAGGGATTATGGTTTTAAAATTATGCATTCTGAAGGATTTTGGTATAAGACCGATACTTGTGTACTTGGGTTTTGGTTATTGTGATTTTGAAGGATGTAATCAAATTTATTTCTGTTTCTGCTGTAATAAAGTTATAAATTTTTCAAGTACTACTTTATGTATCTGTCCTGTAATATTCTGTTCTGTTTACTTATAATGATTCATGGAAGTTAATGCATTCCCTTTGTGAATGACATTAACGGACATGGGGTGTTACACTTGGTATCAGAGCTGAAGGTTACCAGATTTGATAAAAAGTTTTTGAAAACTATTTTCAAAAAGGTTTTAAAAAGGAAGTATTTTCAAAAGTAAAGTTTATTTTGAAAAACATAATCCCCAAAAGTCATATATCTGTCTTTCGATTCTCCATTTTGAATCTCTTCCTTTTTCTTTTCAGCATGTCCGGGGTACCCGAGATACCCGAGGGCATACCGATACCAACCTGGTTCAGAAGTTATCTGGAGGCTAGGTCCACCGCCGCAGGCCCAGCAGACGTTCCTCCTCCCCCAGCTGCATCTGCTCCTCCTCCTCCCCCTCCCCCTCCCCGCGTTGATACTTTTTCGAAGATATGCAAAGACTTTCGGGAAATGGGCGGGAAACCTTTTCACGGGTCAGAGACGTTTGTTAAAGCTCGAAATTGGCTTAAGGGGGTAGAAGATTTGTTTGGTATCTTCGAAATAAAAGATGGAAGGAAGGTTCAATTAGCTGCTTAGTTAATGAAGGACGAAGCCTCGTTTTGGTGGGAGGTCACGAATGGAGAGCATCCAGTGGAGACATGGATGGATTTCAGGCATAGGTTCGAGATGAATTTTCTCTCACGAGCAGAAGATCATTTATACGTAGAGAGGTTCTTGGCGTTGAAGTAGGGAAATTTATCAGTAAAGGAGTACGTTAACAAGTTCAATCAGTTGGCGAGATTTGGCTTCGAACACACCTAAAAAGAAGGCCCTGAGATTCGTTAAAGGTTTGAATGAGCCGCTACACGGGTTGGCTATGACCCAAATTTCTATAGGGGTACCTTCGAGAAATTGGTTGACATGGCATTGATGCATGAAGAGGAAGCCAAAAGTGAGAAAAAAGAGGAAAAATTTGAAGGACCACAGAACAAGAAAGCGTGGCCCAAAAAGGAAACACAAAAGAAGGATGAAAAGTCTGAAGATAAGAAGCAGAAAAAGTGCCTTACTTGTGGAAGCTTGACTCATCTGAACAAGGATTGCAGAAAGAGGAAGGGCACTTGCTTCAACTGTGGTGAGATTGGACACTTCACTAGGGACTAACCAAAGAAACGAGGGCAAGGGCAGAGGACAGGACCTACTTCTGAAGGGAAGGTGAATGCTCACGTGGCTGGTGGATAGGATAAAGATAGGAAAATGTCTGTAGAAGGTTTAATTTCCTTATCTGATTATTGAGTTAAAACACTTTTTGATTCTGGCATTTTGATTCTGTAATTGAAACTTTGCACTTTAATACTAGTCTTGTTTCTGATCCCGCTATAGTCTCAAACCCCATAAGGGTAACGACTCATCTGTTTGTGATAAGGGTATCTGTGTTGGGCGTTAAGTTGACTATGATGCATACATTCTGGGTTTTGATAATTTGATATACACCAGTAGTCTGTAAGTATTTGAATATTTCTGAAAAGGATAGCGGTTTTTACTCGAAGCATGAAGTGGATTTCCAGTTTTGACATTGTTTAATGGGAGTAATTCTCTGAGTGTCAATATGATGTTGATTTCGGTCTTCGGGGTTGATACTTAGAGATTTATTCTCTTAACCGATGTCTAATGGGAACAGATAATTGTACTTGCTTCTATCACTCGGCTGTATCCTATCGATCGATTCTTCGACCTTTAGGTAGAAACTAATGGGTGTAAACATGTGTTTGAGACATGTTATGTTTGATGTTTGCAAGTGGTTGCTCGTGGATGCATATACACACACTAGGCACTAGATTGGATCAAAAGCACTCTCATACTGCATATGGATGTGTGCGCATTTTTTCAATTTTTGTGGATGCAAAATTATTGACTCATCACATGGATGTTGCATTTGGATGAATGGTTATTCATTCATATAGAAATGATGTTTATCAAATAGGATTTCTTTGATACATAATTGGACTCATGGCACTAACATAATTCGCATTGAGGAGGTCAACTGAATCAGTAGACCGCCTGATCTTTGCATTAGATAAGAGGCATATACACACTTTTGCATATGTTCATACAACGTTAGAAGTTTTCTAAGGACAATTGATGCTTGTGGATGATGGTTGAGTAGATGGGTGGTTGGATGGTAGGACGCATTCTTCTTAACTTGAAGATTTCGGGGACGAAATCCTTTAAGGAGGGGAGAATGTAACACCCCGTATTTTTTGTGAACATAAAAGTAACAAAACAAAGTATACTTAATTTTTAAAAGAATAATTAAGGGAAAGGGGTTACGCCATTGTGTTCATCTCGAAATTCTGCTTGGAATAGAGTCCAAGTTTTCGTAAATCGGACTTCGTATAACGAAGTTATGGCCCTCAGAAGTTTCAGGAATTTAAATAAATTAAAACCGCTCAGATTTAAGTTTGAAATTCAAATCACACACCCGGGCTGGGCGGGAAATTTCCCGCCTAGGACCCAGGTCGACCAGAGGGTCGACCTGGGTCACATAGGTCGACCAGGGGGTCGACCTGGGGGTCAACCTCCCCTCATTTCCAGATCCGAGGACTGGTTCGTTTTTCTGCATTTGGACGTCCGTTCTAACCAGATTCGTTGATCCCTATGCTATTTAAACACCCCTAAACCCCACTCTCTCTCCAAACCAAACCATTGTAACGCTATGCTGCATCAGTTCTAATTAAAATAAATTAATGGCATCTCTACTCTGCTGAAACCTAAGCTAGAACTAGTGCTTCTTCTTCCAATCTGAATAGGATTAAAAGAGAACAACTACAACCCTTTTTCTTTTAGAATCCAACCAAAGTGAGTACAGTTATTTTCAGATATGAAATTTAATTATGATCTAGACATGGTTACAAATCTGAATTTGAGATTATGCATATTCTTGTTTATCAGATCTGTTTTTCTGTGAGGATCCATCTTATTAATATTATAGTAACTATTCGGTATCTCTTCCTTCCTTCTGTTCTATACCTAGGCTACCACGAGCCTGAGCCAAATCTCATAAGAGATTGACGCACGAACGCTAAATTTGGGAAAAATAGTGATTGATGCATAATTAGACATGACTGATTTGTGACTGATTTGAGAAAAGAACATATGTTGTAATTTAAGATCTGGATCTGGGCATACTATATATGATAGTCTGTGATTTGGAAGAAGGAGAATTATTGTGCATATGACTTAGGTGCAAAGATCTATATTATAATAGGATAACTATTAAATGTGAATACGCCTAAATGGGGATTTTGGATATTAGGCATACGCTGAAATCAAAGGCTATAATTTGGCATAATTCGTATTGTATATCATGATTTGGGGTTTTCGAAGAATATTCTGTACTGTGTAAATTTAACTAAAATTTGGGGCATATGTTATATTGTGAGTTATGACCATAATTTGAGCATGTAAAATTAGGCTTAATTTTATGATTAAATTTGTTAAATTGCCTAATATGCTGAAACTGTTGAAACTAAATATGGTAAATTTGGGGTATGAAAATCTGTAGGCTCGATCTAAAATTGAGCAAAACAGGTTAATCGAACTTTGAATAATCTGCTGTAACTTGTAAAGAATTTAATTTGTTGAATTGGCATAATTAGTCTGATATTAGCATAATCTGTGAATGAATACTTTAGCCAAAAATAAGAATGCTGAGACACGAGGTTAGACTCTATTTGCTGTAGAAGCCTGCTCGGACCCAACCGGCTTAACCAGCAACCGTAAACTGTCAGTCTAATGTGAGAGTTCGTAGGCATAACTAAAAGATGCTTAAACACGAGGATGAGGACTGTGAAGGTAGGCGTGGATGCAAGGAAGAAGTTTTTTGGTTGCTCCATGTGGCATGTAAGTATAAATTAGGCTTTTTAGGTTGAGGTTGTTGTGCGAAAAGGTTCCACAGATGTGGAATAACAATAACAGGATCTAGATTTGCCAATTGAACATCAGTCTAATCAGATAGCAATTATTCTACTACATCATACAAATAGTAAATAACTATAATGAAGAAAAAAAGAGATGCAAAAATATTTATACGGGTTCCACTATCGCCATGATAGTGTATGTCCAGTACAAAGGAGAGAGGTTTTATTCCACATGAGAGAATTACAATAGATTACAAAATAAGAGTTTACATATCCAAACCTCAAATTAGGCTTAACAAGAAGAGACTCCATTTAGGGATCACTCGCACCATGCCAGGATAGGTTTACAATAAAGTGTACCCTTAATATATAGCTAGTGAAATATATATGTGATTCATCAAATATCTTACCAAGATATGGTAAGAAGATAATAGAGGCCAATTACAGTGGCAACAAAATGTGCAAACATATGAAGTAAATCAATTACTTTCCTTACCATAGATAGAATAAATTAATGCCTGCATTTATATCTTTCCATCTTATGCAAATGCAATCAATAATTATTCATTTCCACAATGAGTGCTTGCGATTACTTCTTCATTTGCATATTTGTTTCCATCTATTAATGACATTGTATCACCAAAATTTAACACTCCACTTTGATGAAAAATCACATATCTTTAGTACCCCACCTCGAATGAAATTCTCTTTTAACATAAAACTTTTCAATAAACTACACCTTAAATCAAAATCTCATGGTGAGATAGAAACTAAAAATGAATATTTACCAAATGGGTTCCAGCAAAGCTACCCCCATCACACCTTGTTTACAAGCTCAGACTATGTCTCGCCCGCCAACAAAATGTTGCAAATATCCAAAATCAAAAGAAGGCAGATTCCAAAGTAATCTCAACACCACCAAATCAAAAAATAATTCTCTCAATCATAAATTCAAATACAGAGCCGATGTTCAAATCTCTACATGCAAGATAAATCTCTCTCCTTCCCCATACCTGCATGTAGCACCGCTCCTTTAAGACGATATCACAAAATCGACGATGTACGATAATGGCATGAAATCTGCCAAATCATATATATGAACTAAACTCTCCAAGATGGCATCACAAGTCGATATGTCACAATAGCGTCAAATCCGTTACCAAAATCAGCTGCATCAGATATAGTTTCTAAACCCAATGGTCCCTTCAACACGCTAAACTCTTTATCACCTAACTCCCGTACAACGCGAGCATTTCTCAACTGAACATGAAGTTATACAGAGTTCTCAAACACTTGGAAAGGTCGCCAACACCTCCAGCTATTCGTCTTAGGTCGCTACCTCCTCTAAGCAGTTTCGCCAAGATGTTTTGTACAAAGAGTATTTATTCTACGGTTAGTATGGCCGCGTTCTAACATATAACTTTACCTTTATGAGAATTCAGAGCTCAAGCTACATCAAAGTTCCAAGCTTGGAACACTATTCTCTCTCAACGTAATCTTCTCCACCAAAGTTTCATTTTCACCCAAAATAGAAATAGTATAATCACAACTGAATCTACCAATCTTTGTAGGAATGACTGATGCACAATCTAAAACAAATCGCCTTGCTCTGATACCAATCTATTGTGCTAAAAGGCTGCACATACGCGGAAGAACAATTACATGATATAGGTTTACTAATTGAACATCAGTCTAATCAAATTGCAATTATTTTATTACATCATACAAATAGTAAATAAGTATAATGAAGAAAATAAAGAGACGCACAATATTTACATTGGTTCCACCACCATTGTGATAATGTACGTCCAGTCCAAAGGAGAGAGATTTTATTCCATATGACAGAATTATAATAGATTACAAAATAAGAGTTTACATATCCAAACCTCAAATTATGTTTAACAAGAAGAGACACTCCATTTGGGGATCACTGGAACCATGCCAGGATAGGTGTAACGACCCGGATTTTCGGCGACTTTGGTTATCGACATAAGCACAATGTCGATAACCAAAAGATCGAAAAATCCCGGTAATTAATGAAAGAAATTAGAAGGTGAGAATAGATAAGATAGAAACTTAGAAAAGAAGAAGAAGAAGAACACAACGTCAGAGTAACACGAACCTCACAGTGGAACGAATAACATATAATAGATAACATAACTTTGAAATATAACAGTTATGTATACAATAGCACTTATCAGAGTACAGTACTTACAACACAGCGGAAATAAACTATAGCTATATGATCCAGAAGCCTCCTGCTCCAGCTCTTCAAGTATATCTGTAAATCCCGACTACTTGACTGCCCGTACAAATTTAGGCACCCAAGAGTTTAGGGAAAACAACAAAGTAAACTCCGGGTCAGTTATGGGACTGGTATGAGTAAAACAGTTTAAACAGGTATATGAACAAGTAAACGTTATCTCATAAGACCACGCTGCAGAACGGAATGGGTTTTCCCCTTATGAGAATCCAAAATATCTTTATATCAAAAACCTTTTGATATTATAATAATGTCTATGTACAAATAGATATCAACTAGCAGAAACGCTTTCATCTCACGTTCTACATATATAGTATACAATCAAAATCGCAAGCTCGTATTGGATAATGGATTTCCAACTATGACAAGGTATGGAACCACCTTCCGATCAGTGTACTCTAGGAACGATACACTGGAGTTCAACAAGAACATCTTGTAACTCAGCCACACATGACCGACCACTCATTTTGCTTGAGTGTATCGAATGTATATCACCAACGGTTGGGATCAGCAACCGTTCCCGTATATATATGGGACAACATTAATAGATTTAAGAAACAAATGAATATTCTCTAGATAGGTGATTATACACCATACTTCGGTGCGACCGACTTAGCCATGCTACCTGCCCGAGTTCTGTCATTTACCGGATGTGAGGCTAGAAGCTACGCTTATCTTCACATCAGATTCACTTTAAATGCCACATCATCAAATCCATCCAATCACCGATTTACGTCCTCAACAATACATTATGTGTTAGCTAAAAGAAGTTTTCCTTCTCCGCTTCCACTCTTGGTACAGTTGGAGAAATCAATGTACGTGATCGTCTGGAAATACTCTGTCAGACATCCATCTTCATTCACTTAGAATGTCACATCGTCATACCCGCCAAATCAAAAATTGATTTATCCAAAAATAACACGGGTATACAGCTAAGAGAAACGAATTCCTCCGCCACCAAACGTGAATACGTTTGAACAGATCAACTTACGCGATCCATTGGATATACTCTGTCAGACCTTCGTCCATACAAGTTGTCCTGGGACTGGACAAATCGAAGGCACTATTCAGTATATCCATCTTAGTCACTGTTATCTAAGACTTATACAACAACCCTTGCATTTTACTCCATCTTCAATTATCTTTGGCATATATGATTCGCAACGCTTATGCTAATACAGAGTGGTTCTTTGGATAATAATCCAACCGGTCTCTCCATATTAACAACGTTAAAATGGTCAAAACTTCGATAGTCTATGATTTAACCATCAAAGAAAAACAAGTGTGCAAACAACGATATTATTTCCAGATGGAAATTATATCGGAAAATCATCAACATATATCTATATATATATATATTCACACTTGCCTTATTTTCTATGTTTAGAAAATATATGTTATTAACACTGGAAAACGTTTTCCATTTGCTTATTTACAAATCACTACTCTTCCCCAACTATCAATCCCTGACTTTGAACTAGTATGAGAACAATTCCCTAAGTATAAATCCCGAAGGCCGAAACCAACATCAGATAGGCACTTAGAAAACCATTCAATTTACTAATCTCTAGTCAGTTCTAATTTTACTTAACTCTATTTGATTAACTCTGATTGATTAACTCTAACTGGTTAATTCTAACCGATCAACTCTAACTGGTTTTACTTGGTTTGACTAACTCAATTTATTAACTCGACTGACTAATTCAACTCGATTAACCTAACTTGATTTACTTATCTCGATTAACTGAACTAATCACTTTGATTTACTCGACTAATTCACTTTGATTTACTCGACTAATTCACTTTGGTTAACTTAACCAATTCACTTAACTAATTCACTTAGTTTAACTTAACTAATTCACTTAACTCCTGTCGAATAAACTATATTCGATAACTCCTCTAACTCTATTCGAATAAACTATATTCGATTAACTCCTTTACTCTATTCGAATAAACTATATTCGATTAACTCCTTTGATTTAACTCTAATCGATTAACTCCATCGAATAAACTATATTCGATAACTCCTTCGATTTAACTAATCGATAACTCCTTTTGATTAAACTAAAATCGATAACTCCTTTCGATTTAACTATAATCGATAACTCCCTTCGATGAAACTAACATCGATACTCCTTTCGATGAAACTAACATTGATACTTCTTTCGATGAAACTAACATCGATACTCCTTTCGATGAAACTAACATCGATTAACTCCTTTCGATGAAACTAACATCGATACTCCTTTATCTCGATAATCTAACTCAAGAACTTAACTCTGATCGAATAACTAATATTCGATTTAACTTCATTCGCTTGACTCTAGATCGCAGCGATCACAATGGTTACGCCTGACTCCCTCAGGAAACATTCGACCGCCGTAGGCAATTTACAGCCCTGCGAGTTACGCTAGCAGTCGTACGAGATGGCAACTTATCCTGAATAACTCTGTTTGACTAACTCTATCTCAAATAACTATATTTGATTAGTCTAGTTCGTTTTAATCCTAATCGATTAACTCTACTGAGTAACTCTAACTCGATCAACTCGACTTGATTAACTCGACTTACTTAACTCAACTGGTTAACTTAACTTACTTAACCCAACTGGTTAACTCTACTGAACCAGTTAACTCTACTGAACTAGTTAACTCTACCGAACTAGTTAACTCTACTGAACTAGTTAACTCTATTCAGCTAACTCGACTCACTAACCCCTTTCGATTAGCATATTCGTTTTACTAACCTTCGAATACCATATTCGATTTACTCCCTTCGAATACCATATTCGATTTAACTCCTTTCGAATACCATATTCGATTTACTTTATTCACTTTATAAAGATTTCCTTTTTCAACAACTTTTTATTCATTTGAAAAGATTTACTTTTAAATAACGGTTCTACACTTTAAAAATGATTTCCTTTTTATAACGTTTCCTTTTTCAATTCTAATTGTAAATGGTTTACAAATATTTCCTTTTCAAATTTATTCTTGAAATATTCTAACTCCTTAAATTCTCTGAAAAATTCGCCATAACCTCCTTTGTAACGGGAGCATCGGGAAAATCCCCAAACCCGCCACACAGGCCTTTCCATTTAAAAAGAAAATGGTTTGTAATTATTTCCTTTTTGAATATCTCCTATTTACAAATATTCCAATTTATAAATATTCCTTATTTATAAATATTCAAATTTATAAATATCTCTTATTTATAGATATCCCATTTTATAAATATTCTATTTTCAATATCACTTTGAAAATCCCCTTATCAACATTTCGGTATGTTATGGTATTCAATCATATCAAATCACGATGTTCAATATCGTCCAAGTACATATAATCGCCCACAGATTTTATATCACATCATATAACAATATATGAAAAACAATAAAATAACTGTTGAGGAATCCAGTCGGATTCCTCCAACCTGTCTCCCTGCATCCACAAATGTTACACAATATGATTATCATCACTTTCAGTTCAATATAAATTATTCTGATAGCAGAATCAATATATAAATATTTAACGGTTTATATATATATATAATTACATATATATATATATATATAATTTTCACTAACTGACTAGCAGTTCAATCAACACACAACTATCAACAGATGATTAACAGTTCTAAAAATACATTATAAAAATATAACTGTTCAGAGTTGGTGAGTTTTACTCACATTAGCGCGTTAATCGTTAAATAACGGTTTGCGTTATTTGACTGCGACGGGCAATTTATTTCGCCATAAATTGTAACGAGCTTGGATTCACTCCCGGTCAGTCTCATTGTGTTGCTCCCGTCCATACGATCCCAACGGGTCTTGTTTTGAAGAATTTCGATATCGTATGAGGAAGTTATAGCTTATAGAAGTATATACATATTTTCAAATAAAATAAACTTGAATTCTATTTTAACTTTGGGCCTCACCAATCAAACTAAGCCCATCACCAGCCCAGACCTGATTAAAGATGCTTCTTCCCAAACAAAAACTTAAACCGTATACTCCAGTAATCCAACAGCAAACTCGAATGGCAACTTTGACTGCCATCTGCTCCTCCGATACTCCACGAACTCCCAAGTCGAGACTAGCGTTGAACCCCTCTTTCCAAGCTCGACTCCTCCATACCCTTTCTGTACAGCTCGATCTCCTTCCATAATTTGCGTCGAACGAGATGAACGATGACATACAGTAGCTCACTCCACCCAAACACAAACCGAATTCCACCAAATTAAGCCACTAGGTGCGGTTTCCAACCCCAAACCCAAATCCAACATCAAAATCTCGAATTGTTGCTTCTATCGCCAAACTGATGGAACCCTAGTCTCACAGTATAAATTTTGAACCGAAGATGGTGGCATCACACTCCCCAAACACTATCTCAGATCGAAGAGGATTCATCCGTGAATGCAAATACAAATGTTTTATAATTTATAGAAATATATTGTAATTGTTTTGATTTTTCTTTTAAACGAATGTTTGCTGTGAAGAGGAAAAACAACGGCGGAATATCTCATTGACTAAAGAAGAGAGTTGAATTAGGTTAGAACAATAAGGGGGGTATTTATAGGGGTTTAGATTTAGATATTTTGAAGTAAGGAATATTCTCGATATATTCTCCATCATTTATTCGTCTTTTAAAAATTCGTGTGATCACACACGATACCCAAAAATTACGAAAATGGACATGCAGCTACAGTTCGACATTACGGTCCCAACGAAACTGGTTTCATCGAATTCCGACTCCGTATGCTCACACAGCGTATTTTTAACCGTCGAAATATCGACTGTTTCTCACTCTAAAAATCCGTACGACCACACAGTGACTCTAAAAATTGCGAAATTTGAAATTTAACAACTATTTGATATTGCGGATCCAACAAAACTGGTTTCGTCGAATTCCGACTTCGTTTGCAAAAGTGGCTATTTTTAACGCTCTGGATGACCCATTTAAATATATAAATATATTTAAATAAAATAAAATTAAATATAAATAAATTTATATTATCGTATATCCTCACATATGATATCGTACAGCTCCATAATATTATATCAGAATTTACAGTTTGATATTTCAGATTTTAGATTTATCGATATTCAGTTTATATCGAAAATCCTTTTATAACGTAAATAAAGCGTCGCAAATTATAAAGGAATTCCACAGCGACTTTTTGAAATTTGATTTGGACGTACATCAAAACCTACACGAGGAAATCCCGATTTTTCTCTTCCACTAGAAAGATATACTCCACCAGCTCCACACGTTTCTTGTTTCACCGAAATCCGGCTTAAAACGAATCCTGTACATTCAGTTGAAGTTCAAATCGCCAAATAGCGAACTGCCGCGCCATTTCAAGCTCTATTTTAATTATATTATAATTATACGTTCACTATCGTCGATTGAATATATTCGTCGCTATAATTCAAATCTAAGCTGAATTAAATCTAAAGGACGACCCCGTTCACAGAATATTGTGATTTCCAATAATTTTGATTATTTCTGAATTAAATATATTATTTAATTATTTAATTAAATTATTTATTCACTATAATTAAATTAACGACGATTTAATTCCCTAAATCACTATTTATATAATTAAATAAATTAATTATACCCCTCGAAAAATGCGGGTCATTACATTCTTCCCCATTTAAAATAATTTCGTCCTCGAAATTACTAAGTTAGAGGACGACCCTACCTATTGGAATTCCTAAGATTTGTTTACCCCTTATTTCTGATTTTAACTGAACCAATTAATATCGACTAAAATATCTATTCATTCCGACTAACTAAAATTTTCAAAAATTCTGAAAATTTTCTAACACTTTAAATTTTTGAAAAATTTCGCCAGCACCTCCTTTGTACTGGTCAATAGCTCAAACTCCAACTTGCCTCTCTAGACCTTCTTCAACCCAAAAGAAAATCAAAACGCCAAACGGCTTGCCAATTCGGCGCATAAATTCCAAACTCATATAAAATATAAACTTGTACCTTTTTGTTGGGCATATCATTATATCCCTACCATCTGTTATCAACTCTGCATATACAAATGTCATCCCAATCAACTCCAACCAATTTATTCTTAACACAACCATTCGCTTATCCAAACCGAATTCAATTTCAAATTCGAGTTTCAAATTCCAAATTCTCAACTTATCATTTCAATTCCTATCCAGATTATTCTCTAATCACTTCCAGATTTTTTCGTAACCTATCATCTCAAGTTAAATTCTGGTTTATTATTTACTTTCACTATTTAAAACCATTTAACTTCTTAAGTTAAATTTAAATTCCAATTTCAAATTCGTGGGTTCATTTCAACTTAATTTGAAATCATAATACCAATTCAAAACCTTTGAATTTCTAAACAGCTTGTTTTCTTAAAACAATTCAAATCAAAATCTTTGGTAGTAATCCATCACTTAGAAACTCGAAAATCACACCGATGATGCTGCGCAGTCAACATCGGAGTTACTTTCCAGCGACCGTAGTGAGTTCAATACTGTACCACTTCAAAATCATTTCTTAAACATTTCCACTTTGAAATATATTTCAAATACCATTTACAAGGCTTTAAACCAATTTAAAATCTCCCAGGATTTTAAAAATTCTCTTCTACATAATCCAACTCTGTTGACAAACACCTTTTCAAATCTCCAAGGTTTTAATTTCAATTCAGATTTAATTCATCTGATTTCACGTATTTCACTTATATGAATTCTGATTGGTTATATGTAACCATTTCACATGTTATAATCTTACTCGATTATAATCACAACCTATATATGATAATATATTACATATCCATACTGTGTCGGTCCATCGTATTCAAGTATTTATTTACTCCTACCGATACAGTGGATCAAACTGATCGACCAAAATTCATAAACAACTCAGCCAATGAATCTCCACAATATAAAACCATTTTTTTATATCAAATACAAATACGCACTCGTATATATACACTCAAACTCAATTTAGGGTATTACTAACCCTATCTCTATCGAGTCATGCCACAGAGCCAAGAAATTCTTAACTTAAGCTCTGATACCAACTGTAATGACCCGGATTTTCGGCGACTTTGGTTATCGACATAAGCACGATGTCGATAACCAAAACATCGAAAAATCCCGGTAATTAATGAAAGAAATTAGAAGGTGAGAATAGATAAGATAGAAACTTAGAAAAGAAGAAGAAGAAGAACACAACGTCAGAGTAACACGAACCTCACAGCGGAACGAATAACATATAATAGATAACATAACTTTGAAATATAACAGTTATGTATACAATAGCACTTATCAGAGTACAGTACTTACAACACAGCGGAAATAAACTATAGCTATATGATCCAGAAGCCTCCTGCTCCAGCTCTTCAAGTATATCTGTAAATCCCGACTACTTGACTGCCTGTACAAATTTAGGCACCCAAGAGTTTAGGGAAAACAACAAAGTAAACTCCGGGTTAGTCATGGGACTGGTATGAGTAAAACAGTTTAAACAGGTATATGAACAAGTAAACGATATCTCATAAGACCACGCCGCAGAACGGAACGGGTTTTCCCCTTATGAGAATCCAAAATATCTTTATATCAAAAACCTTTTGATATTATAATAATGTCTATGTACAAATAGATATCAACTAGCAAAAACGCTTTCATCTCACGTTCTACATATATAGTATACAATCAAAATCGCAAGCTCGTATTGGATAATGGATTTCCAACTATGACAAGGTATGGAACCACCTTCCGATCAGTGTACTCTAGGAACGATACACTGGAGTTCAACAAGAACATCTTGTAACTCAGCCACACATGACCGACCACTCATTTTGCTTGAGTGTATCGAATGTATATCACCAACGGTTGGGATCAGCAACCGTTCCCGTATATATATGGGACAACATTGATAGATTTAAGAAACAAATGAATATTCTCCAGATAGGTGATTATACACCCTACTTCGGTGCGACCGACTTAGCCATGCTACCTGCCCGATTTCTGTCATTTACCGGATGTGAGGCTAGAAGCTACGCTTATCTTCACATCAGATTCACTTTAAATGCCACATCATCAAATCCATCCAATCACCGATGTACGTCCTCAACAATACATTATGTGTTAGCTAAAAGAAGTTTTCCTTCTCCGCTTTCGCTCTTGGTACGGTTGGAGAAATCAAGGTATGTGATCGTCTGGAAATACTCTGTCAGACATCCATCTTCATTCACTTAGAATGTCCCATCGTCATACCCGCCAAATCACAAATTGATTTATCCAAAAATAACACGGGTATACAGCTAAGGGAAACGAATTCCTCCGCCACCAAACGTGAATACGTTTGAACAGATCAACTTACGCGATCCATTGGATATACTCTGTCAGACCTTCGTCCATACAAGTTGTCCTGGGACTGGACAAACCGAAGGCACTATTCAGTATATCCATCTTAGTCACTGTTATCTAAGACTTATACAACAGCCCTTGCATTTTACTCCATCTTCAATTATCTTTGGCATATATGATTCGCAACGCTATGCCAATACAGAGTGGTTCTTTGGATAATAATCCAACCAGTCTCTCCATATTAACAACGTTAAAATGGTCAAAACATCGATAGTCTGTGATTTAACCATCAAAGAAAAACAAGTGTGCAAACAACGATATTATTTCCAGATGGAAATTATATCGGTAAATCATCAACATATATCTATATATATATATTCACACTTGCCTTATTTTCTATGTTTAGAAAATATATGTTATTAACACTGGAAAATGTTTTCCATTTGCTTATTTACAAATCACTACTCTTCCCCAACTATCAATCCCTGACTGTGAACTAGTATGGGAACAATTCCCTAAGTATAAATCCCGAAGGCCGAAACCAACATCAGATAGGCACTTAGAAAACCATTCAATTTACTAATCTCTAGTCAGTTCTAATTTTACTTAACTCTATTTGATTAACTCTGATTGATTAACTCTAACTGGTTAATTCTAACCGATCAACTCTAACTGGTTTTACTTGGTTTGACTAACTCAATTTATTAACTCGACTGACTAATTCAACTCGATTAACCTAACTTGATTTACTTATCTCGATTAACTGAACTAATCACTTTGATTTACTTGACTAATTCACTTTGATTTACTCGACTAATTCACTTTGGTTAACCTAACCAATTCACTTAACTAATTCACTTAGTTTAACTTAACTAATTCACTTAACTCCTGTCGAATAAACTATATTCGATAACTCCTCTAACTCTATTCGAATAAACTATATTCGATTAACTCCTTTACTCTATTCGAATAAACTATATTCGATTAACTCCTTTGATTTAACTCTAATCGATTAACTCCATCGAATAAACTATATTCGATAACTCCTTCGATTTAACTAATCGATAACTCCTTTTGATTAAACTAAAATCGATAACTCCTTTCGATTTAACTATAATCGATAACTCCCTTCGATGAAACTAACATCGATACTCCTCTCGATGAAACTAACATCGATACTCCTTTCGATGAAACTAACATCGATACTCCTTTCGATGAAACTAACATCGATTAACTCCTTTCAATGAAACTAACATCGATACTCCTTTATCTCGATAATCTAACTCAAGAACTTAACTCCTATCGAATAACTAATATTCGATTTAACTTCATTCGCTTGACTCTAGATCGCTGCGATCACAATGGTTATGCCTGACTCCCTCAGGAAACATTCGACCGCCGTAGGCTATTTACAGCCCTGCGAATTACGCAAGCAGTCGTATGAGATGGCAACTTATCCTGAATAACTCTGTTTGACTAACTCTATCTCAAATAACTATATTTGATAACTCTAGTTCGTTTTAACTCTAATCGATTAACTCTACTGAGTAACTCTAACTCGATCAACTCGAATTGATTGACTTGACTTACTTAACTCGACTGGTTAACTTGACTTACTTAACCCAACTGGTTAACTCTATTGAACTGGTTAACTCTACTGAACTAGTTAACTCTACTGAACTAGTTAACTCTATTCAACTAACTCGACTCACTAACCCCTTTCGATTAGCATATTCGTTTTACTAACCTTCGAATACCATTTTCGATTTACTCCCTTAGAATACCATATTCGATTTAACTCCTTTCGAATACCATATTCGATTTACTTTATTCACTTTATAATGATTTCCTTTTTCAACAACTTTTTATACATTTGAAAAGATTTACTTTTAAATAACGGTTCTACACTTTAAAAATGATTTCCTTTTTATAACGTTTCCTTTTTCAATTCTAATTGTAAATGTTTTACAAATATTTCCTATTCAAATTTATTCTTGAAATATTCGAACTCCTTAAATTCTCTGAAAAATTCGCCATAACCTCCTTTGTAACGGGAGCATCGGGAAAATCCCCAAACCCGCCACACAGGCCTTTCCATTTAAAAAGAAAATGGTTTGTAATTATTTCCTTTTTGAATATCTCCTATTTATAAATATTCCAATTTATAAATATTCCTTATTTATAAATATTCAAATTTATAAATATCTCTTATTTATAGATATCCCATTTTATAAATATTCTATTTTCAATATCACTTTGAAAATCCCCTTATCAACATTTCGGTATGTTATGGTATTCAATCATATCAAATCACGATGTTCAATATCGTCCAAGTACATATAATCGCCCACAGATTTTATATCACATCATATAACAATATATGAAAAACAATAAAATAACTGTTGAGGAATCCAGTCGGATTCCTCCAACCTGTCTCCCTGCATCCACAGATGTTACACAATATGATTATCATCACTTTCAGTTCAATATAAATTATTCTGATAGCAGAATCAATATATAAATATTTAACGGTTTAAATATAATTATATATATAATTACATATATATATATATATATAAATTTCACTAACTGACTAGCAGTTCAATCAATCAATCAACACACAACAATCAACAGATGATTAACAGTTCTAAAAATACATTATAAAAATATAACTGTTCAGAGTTGGTGAGTTTTACTCACATTAGCGCGTTAATCGTTAAATAACGGTTTGAGTTATTTGACTGCGACGGACAATTTATTTCACCATAAATTGTAACGAGCTCGGATTCACTCCCAGTCAGTCTCATTGTGTTGCTCCCATCCATACGATCCCAATGGGTCTTGTTTTGCTGAATTTGTATGAGGAAGTTATAGCTTATAGAAGTATATACATATTTTTAAATAAAATAAACTTGAATTCTATTTTAACTTTGGGCCTCACCAATCAAACTAAGCCCATCACCAGCCCAGACCCGATTAAAGATGCTTCTTCCCAAACAAAAACTTAAACCGTATACTCTAGTAATCCAACAGCAAACTCGAATGGCAACTTTGACTGCCATCTGCTCCTCCGATACTCCACGAACTCCCAAGCCGAGACTAGCGTTGAACCCCTCTTTCCAAGCTCGACTCCTCCATACCCTTTCTGTACAGCTCGATCTCCTTCCATCATTTGCGTCGAATGAGATGAACGACGACATACAGTAGCTCACTCCACCCAAACACAAACCGAATTCCACCAAATTAAGCCACTAGGTGCGGTTTCCAACCCAAACCCAAATCCAACATCAAAATCTCGAATTGTTGCTTCTATCGCCAAACTGATGGAACCCTAGTCTCACGGTATAAATTTTGAACCGAAGATGGTGGCATCGCACTCCCCAAACACTATCTCAGATCGAAGAGGATTCATCCGTGAATGCAAATACAAATGTTTTATAATTTATAGAAATATATTGTAATTGTTTTGATTTTTCTTTTAAACGAATTTTTGCTGTGAAGAGGAAAAACAACGGCGGAATATCTCATTGACTAAAGAAGAGAGTTGAATTAGGTTAGAACGATAAGGGGGGTATTTATAGGGGTTTAGATTTAGATATTTTGAAGTAGGGAATATTCTCGGTATATTCTCCATCGTTTATTCGTCTTTTAAAAATTCGTGTGATCACACACGATACCCAAAAGTTACGAAAATGGACATGCAACTACAGTTCAACATTACGGTCCCAACGAAACTTGTTTCGTCGAATTCCGTCTCTGTATGCTCACACAGCGTATTTTTAACCGTCGAAATATCGACTGTTTCTCACTCTAAAAATCCGTATGACCACACAGTGACTCTAAAAATTGCGAAACTGGAAATCTAACAACTATTTGATATTGCGGATCCAACAAAACTGGTTTCGTCGAATTCCGACTTCGTTTGCAAAAGTGGCTATTTTTAACGCTCTGGATGACCCATTTAAATATATAAATATATTTAAATAAAATTAAATTAAATATAAATAAATTTATATTATCGTATATCCTCACATATGATATCGTGCAGCTCCAGAATATTATATCAGAATTTACAGTTTGATATTTCAGATTTTAGATTTATCGATATTCAGTTTATATCGAAAATCCTTTTATAACGTAAATATAGCGTCGCAAATTATAAAGGAATTCCACAGCGACTTTTCTGAAATTTGATTTGGACGTACATCAAAACCTACACGACAAAATCCCAATTTTTTTCTTCCACTAGAAAGATATACTCCACCAGCTCCACACGTTTCTTGTTTCACCGAAATCCGGCTTAAAACGAATCCTGTACATTCAGTTGAAGTTCAAATCGCCAAATAGCGAACTGCCGCGCCATTTCAAGCTCTATTTTAATTATATTATAATTATACGTTCAAACTGTCGTCGATTGAATATATTCGTCACTATAATTCTAATCTAAGCTGAATTAAATCTAAGGGACGACCCCGTTCACAGAATATTGTGATTTCCAATAATTTTGATTATTTCTGAATTAAATATATTATTTAATTATTTAATTAAATTAATTATTCACTATAATTAAATTAACGACGATTTAATTCCCTAAATCACTATTTATATTATTAAATAAATTAATTATACCCTTGGAAAAATGCGGATCATTACAATAGGTTTACAATAAAGTCTACCCTTAATATATAGCCAGTGAAATATATATGTGATTCATCAATTATTTTACCACGATATGGTAAGAAGATAATAGATGCAAATTAAAAAGGCAAAAAAATGTGCAAACATATGAATTTATCGATCACTTTCCTTAGCATAGATGGAAGAAATAAATGCCTGTATTTATTTCTTTCCATCTTATGCAAATGCAATCAGTAATTATTCATTTCCATAATGAACACATACGATTACTTCTCCCTTTGCATATTTGTTTCCATCTATTAGGGATATTGTATCACCAATTTAACACTCCACCATGATGAAAAATCACATATCTTCAACACCCCACTTCGAATGAAATTCTCTTTTCAACATAAAACTCTTCAAAAACTCCACCTTAAACCAAAATGTCATAGTGAGATAGAAACCAAAAATGAAAATTTACCTAATGGGTTCCAGCAAAACTACCCCCATCACACCTTGTTAACGGGTTCAGACTATGTCCCCGCCCGTCAACAAAATGTTGCAAATATCCAACATCAAAAGAAGGCAGATTCGAAAGTAATCTCAACACCGCCAAATCAAAAAATAATTCTCTCAATCACAAATTCAAAAATAGAGCCAATGTCAAAATCTCTGTATGCAAGATAAATCTCGTTCCTTCCATATACCTACATGTAGCACCACTCCTTTAAGACGACATCACAAAATCTACGATGTATGATAATGGCATGAAATCCGCCAAAATCAGCTCTATGAACTGAACTCTCCAAGATGACATCACAAGTCGATATGTCTCAACCACGTCAAATCCATCACCAAATCAGCTACATCAGATATAGTTTCTAAACCCAATTGTCCCTTCAACACACTAAACTCTTTATCACCTGACTTCTGTACAATGCGAGCATTTCTCAACTGAACATGAAGTTATACAGAGTTCTCAAACACTTGAAAAGATCGCTAACACCTCCAGCTATTTATCTTAGGTCGCTACCACCTCCAAGCAGTTTTGCCAAGCTGTTTTGTACAAAGAGTCTCTATTTTACGGTTAGTCTGGCCGCGTTCTAACATATAATTCAACCTTGATGAGATTTCGGAGCTCAAGCTACATCAAAGTTCCAAGCTTGGAACACTACACTCTCTCAACATAATCTTCTCCACCAAAGTATCCTTCTCTCCCAAAATAGTAATAGCATAATCACCATTGAATCTACCAATCTTTGTAGAAATAACTGATGCACAATTTAAAACAAATCGCCTTGCTCTAATACCAATCTGTTGTGCGAAAAGGCTGCACAGATGCGGAAGAACAATAATAGGATCTAGATTTTCCCATTGAACATCAGTCTAATCAGATAGAAATTATTCTATTACATTGCGCAAATAGTAAATAACTATAATGAAGAAAGCAAAGAGACACACAATATTTATACTGGTTCCTCTACCATCGTGATAGCGTGTGTCCAATCCAAAGGAGAGAGATTTTATTCTGCACGAGAGAATTACAATAGATTACAAAATAAGAGTTTACATATCCAAACCTCAAATTAGGCTTAACAAGAAGAGACACTCAATTTGGGGATTACTAGGACCATGCCAGGACAAGTTTACAATAAAGTCTACCCTTAATATATAGCCAGTGAAATATTTGTGATTCATCAGTTATCTTACCAAGATATGGTAAGAAGGTAATAAAGGCAAATTACAATGGCAATAAAATGTGTAAACATATGAAGTAAATCAATCACTTTCCTCAGCATAGATGGAAGAAATTAATGCCTGCATTTATTTCTTTCCATCTTATGCAAATGCAATCAATAATTATTCATTTTCATAATGAATACATGTGATTACTTCTCCCTTTGCATATTTGTTTCCATCTATTTGTGATATTGTATCACCAAAATTTAACAGAGGTTATGTGATTGCTGATTTTCGAATTATTGATTTGGGAATTGTTGATTTGGGAATTTCTTATTAAGGAAAATTATTGATTGTTATTGCTGTTTTTAGTTATGTTGTTGCTGCAATGCTGAATTGTGGTTAATCATTTGTGCACAATGGTGATTGTGGATATTTTATGTGGCATGACGAAGATTGTGAAAGTAATAGCAATGCTGAATTCGATGATATGCAAGTTAAGTTGATGGAAAAAGAAAGGACTATATCGCAGCTGCTCGTGGAGAGGAATAACATTGAAGACAAGTTGCTGAGACAAAAGCGAAAGAGGGAAAAAGCCGATGAATTAGTGCCAGGTATGAGAAAAGAGTTGGACGTAATGCACGTTGAATGTGGAAAACATGAGAAAGGAGAAAAATTCTTTACAGCTGCATTAGCTATGTCGTGGATCATGTTTGGAATTGTTTTGTGTGTTGCGATGGCTTTTTTTTGGATGTAGTTTAGGGGTTTGGAATTGTATTTTTCCATGGCATTGTAGTTAATGCATTGGCAGTGTAGTGTACGCTTTGATATGAACATATGTTGTAATGGCTTTTTTTGGGAATGCGCAATGGCAGTGTAGTGTATGCATTGATATGAACACATGTTGTAATGGCTTTTTTTGGGAATGCTAATATCCAATGGCATAATTCAGATTAAACATTATTTGCTGATATGATATGCATGCTGATATGCATGTTGTTACGCATGCTAATATGAAATTGTTGAATTCAGATTAAGTACTAGTTTGCTGATATGTTACGCATGTTGTTACGCATAACATTAACAATAACAAGCGAGTATAATAACATTATGCATGCTGTTACGCATGTTGTTACTCGTTTAATACTCAATGGCAGAGAAAACATAACAAATGAGTACATTTACAATAACAAACAAGTACAATACATATAACATTAACATAACATTGCTAAGATAAACCAGTACATTAACATTAACAATGGCAGAGAAAAGATAACAATACATATAACATTGCTGATAATTAGTACATTAACAAGTACATTACAAACAAGTACAATAACAAACGACGCTAAGACAAGCCAGTAAATCCACAAACAAGTACTACAAAAGAGCTTCCAAAGATCAACTGCCTAAATAAAAAAGCCAATGGCCAGTGGAAGATCAAGTGGGTTGGTAACTGGACGACGCTTGTGTTGGTAACACATATTGATCTTGAACTCGCGGGCTAGAGATATGAAAAAAATCAAAACAATGTATGAATGCATGATGGTGCAAACTATATGAATATACAATACATGCAATAGTGAGCTGAAATAGCTTAATAAGTTATGTTTGTTATTTGACGACTATCAGGCCTTATATACACTCCATCGCCATGATAGTTCGCAAATGCTCTGCTTACTCCTCTACCACCAATGGATCGTTTTCCGCCTCTTGATCCTCTGCCACCCCTGATGAATCTACCTCTTGTTCATGTCCTTGCAGGCTTAGCTGTCACTGGGCTTTGGTTGGCTTCACTTGGTTGACATTGGTTTGCACCACCATTATTTTTCTTTCTTTGCCTTCCTCTTGATATTTTCGACAGTGTCTCAATCTGTTTGAACTTATCAAGACACTTTCTTTTTGTATGCTCATTAGACTTGAATACACTACGTGTAAGCATCATTCCATGGGCAGTCAATCTCCCTTTCTTTTTTGGATTCTCATGTTGGTCCTTCCTCCTATTCTTTCTTAGTCTGCCGGGCCCTATCTTGATTTGAGGTGGTTGAAATGGGGTGTCGATTCTTGTCCAGTGCCTTTCACCTTCACATGGAGGGATTAAACCACTGTATGCTCTAAGGTATAAATTCCATGAATAACACTCATCAGCAAACGATTACGCCTCCACATGCTTAAAGAAGATGCATGTTATTGCATGGCAGTATGGAACGCCACACAAATTCCACTTCCTGCATGTACATGTCTTCTCCTCTAGGTTGACCATGAGGCTGCCATTTTGTGAGTGACTTGAAACAAGTGATCACTCGAAAGCATTACAACACAGTTTACAGCTTCCTCTTTCTCTTTGTCTAATTTAATCTGAATTCTAGGGAACATTCTAGCATTGCTCTTAGACATTGCTTTTCCTTTTAGAACGAGTCTTTGCATAAGGGCAGACCTAATTTCCTCCAACATGTATATAATATGTTTTGTCCTAGCTTGAATATGTATCCATTGAATGTCGCTGCAAGGTTGCTAACATTCACATCACACTTCATGTCTGTTCTTAGAAAAGCTCTGCAAAAGTAACTTGGATTCGCTGCTTTGAAATCAAAGATTGTTGTAGTGCTAACTTCCTCCATCTTTTCAAGAGCATCATTGTAATCTACAACATTGTAAGCCTATGTTGACTTCCAGAATAATACCTTCATTTCATCTCCTTTGCGGGTATTGTGCCAATTAGAAAAGATGTATCTAGTACAATGGTTGTGCTATGCCTCAGGCAACACCTTTGCCACTGCATTCAAAATACCCTATATGAAAGAAACATGCAACAGTTAGAGTGGTGCATGTAAACAAGAAAAACTGAAGCATTACCATATGCTCAAAGACAAGAAAAACTAAAGTATTTCCATATGCTCATAGACAAGAAAAACTGAAGTATTTCCATAAACTACTAGATGAGAAAAAATTAAATATTACCATATGATCATCAGAAAGTATAGCCCATCCAGCTCCAGTCCCTTCCCCTAGGCAGTTCAGCAATTCTCTAAAAAACCATTCCGAATAATCATTGTTCTCTCCTACCACAACAACCCATGCTAATGGAAACATTTGGTCGTTGACATCCCTACCCATAGCTGCTAATAACATTCCACCTAAGAATGTTTTCATAAAACACCTATCAACGCAGATACATCCATCCAAGAACTCCTTCTTTGATCCTTCAAAACATACAAAAAGTATTCGAAAAATAGGTATTGGTATTCCTTTGATCATTTCATGCTCTAATCTTAAAACACTGCCAGGACTTGACTGTCTTAACAGCTCTAGGTATCTGCCTAGTTTATGGTAGTGTTCAGTCATACAACCATGTAGTTTTTTATGAGCCCAATACTTCACCTTGTAAGCTTTGTCTCTCTTTATAACAACTATGTAAGCTCTCCTTACAGTCTATATTATTTCTGATACTAGCCAATGAGGCCTTGCTTTAAATACTTCCAACAATTTCTCCGCCAACCAAGTGGATTTAAATTGTCTGTTTTCTTCCATTGTCCTATGGCAATTATGACCATTGTCCACTGACTTCACTACAAAAGAGGCTAGCCTATTATCCATTGATGCATACAGTCTAAAAGGACATTCTGGCTAACATTTCTCCCCTAATCTTTGCAACCTTGACTTGTTACTAACTTCGAAGGTCAGGTTTCTTCCTTGTGCCACAATAAACTTTGCAACTATTACTCTGAATTCTAATCTTAATCGAAATCGTTGACCAACTCACCATTTAAATGTCGACCAATCAGTTCTATTGTTCACCACTATGTTCTTAAGTCTTC
Source organism: Allium sativum (assembly GCA_030737875.1). Lineage (NCBI taxonomy): Eukaryota > Viridiplantae > Streptophyta > Magnoliopsida > Asparagales > Amaryllidaceae > Allium > Allium sativum. The sequence continues at coordinate 231,142,679 of CM060924.1, read as the reverse complement.
TCTTCCTAGCAATAATCCCTTCATCATCATCACTATCATGAGGTGTATAAACCACATCTTCAGTGTCTTTGTACTCACTCGCATGTGCAATGTCATCAACTCTTGATGTCCCAACTTCTTGTTGAGAAGCTCCTTTTCCTTGACAACCTAATTTCCCCTGAGCTACTTCCATTTGAAGCTTAGTAGCAATTGTCCTTAACCTATCATTCATACCTCTTGTTGTGTCCCTTGCAATTATTAGCTCGTCATCACTGGTATCACCCTCACCATCATAAGCATTATGTTGTAACAACCCAGAATTTCAGAACCAACATAAAATTTTAATTTAATCTATTTTATTGAATTTTGAATATAAATTGGTTATTTTTGCTAAATAAAATTTGAGAATAATTTTAAAATTAGCTTTTATATTTTATTTGACTTAAAATAAGCTCAGTAAAATTATTAATTTGGTTAATAAGTATGAATTTAAAAATGGACATTTTAAAAGCTATATCGATCACTTGAAAAAGGACCATTTTTCTAATAGTCTCGGAATTCAACAAAACCAATTTTGTTGGATTCGGAATGTCAAAATATGTCAAGATTCAAATTTTCAAGTCTAGAGGAGTTCATTTGTGGAAGAACGACCTACGAACGTACATGGATAATTCAGTTTGAATTTGAATTTAACTCAAAATAAGGCCATTTTTCGAACACCCTCTAAATTTGATGCAGATTGGTTCGTTGGAACCATACATCCATAATGTAGCGAGATTTCAAATTTCGTAATTTTTGGAGTTGACGTGTGATCGTGGGAGTGGAAAAAAGTTTGCATATAGTGATTAATGCTTCTTCACTTTATGTCATTTGGTGAATAGTGCCGAGCCAATGGAAATTAGTCACCTAAGCTTCTCCCTCCTCCACTTGGCTTGCTCTCCTCATTTGGTCCCTACATGGAAGGGTTAGAGGCGAATTAGACTTAGTTAAGGTTAAATGTTTCATTCACTTTTGCAAAACCACATTTCAAACTCCAAAACACATTAATTGTGCCTTGTCTCCCTCTTCTAGCCTCCCCCACCGCCGACCCACATTAGCTACCCCTACTGATGTCAGCACCGCCTCCCCCTCCCTACTATGTCAGCAAGGAACGGGTTCCCCCTCTCGCTCACCTCTTCTCTTATCTAATTGTCTTCAAAGTGCGCAAAGGAGCTTCCTTTAAGGCTTCCTATCACACATACTACCTCTAGCACCTCTTATACGGCCTCTACGTGCCATGTGTCACCTTGTGGAGCCCGTTACATCTCCATCTTCTCCGGACAGCAAAGTAGTGAGCTTCTCGGACCTCCATTTCACCAAAGATCTTTGCTTTCTAGCTCCATTCACTAGTAAAGGTGTGTACAAGGGTTGTTGGATAGTTTGGAGAAATTCCGAAGCAAAAAGGCAACATTTTTAAGCGATATCGCATGCGGAAAATTCGGACATTGCGACTATGATGGTTGGGGTGAGAGATTGTTGCTTTAATTAGTGCATTAGAGTAGTTTAATTAATTATGAAAAATTAATTAGTTAGGCATTTTAAGTTGTTATGCAATACGGTGAAAATTAGTAGGTTGCAAGTTAGAAATCGTATTATGCCATCATTAGAACGACATGTAAAATTTTCATGTAGTTAGATTACTCATTGCATATAATACCCCTTTTGGAGTTCAACACATGAGTTCCTCACATATCATTTGCATTAGAAGCGCAGTATGAATTTGTCACACTCGTGTTTCATATTACGTGGATGGACACCTGTGGCGCCGTTAATGACATTTGATGGTTAGTTGTGTTGTGATATAGATGAGATTAAAAATAATTAAATGATTTGACAAAAATTTTATGTTGTTTGTAGTAATAAAATTGGAATTAAAACACATTCACAAGTCGGACGGCTTGTTTATGTTCACCTATTTCAATAAAAATCAATATGATAAAATGAATGATTCATGAAATAATTATTGGATGGTTGAAAACCCCACACGGGTCTAGGGATGATTTTGATTTACACATCGCCCTGGTTTGTAATTCGTGTGTCAATCATTTGGTTAAACAAGCGAGATAAGCCTCAATAAACTATATTGAAGCTTATATGAGAATAAATGCACATTGGATGTCGTTTGAATGTCAAATAGTTGTTCGCAATTATTTTTGGATGTATTGGGTTGATATGAGAAATTTTGCATGATATTTGGTTGAATTTCATTTTAATCCAGAATAAAATGGCATATTTTAATAATATAAAAATATGAGGTGAAAACTAAAAATAACGTTGATGCCCGATTTTGGATGGACGTGTTCATATTGAAATATAGATGAATATTCGTAACTGCGACAAATGATTTTGAAGTATTTTTAATATACTTTTGGTTATGCAAAGTATTTGAATTTTAAATGAATAGTAACTTATCAAAGTGAAGTTTGGTTAGAATATGTAGTAAATGTCTGGAAAAAAAAATTCTTTTGAAAGTTTCTCGTTTATTTCTATTATGATTGTAAGGAAATTTTGGGCACGAACGGAGAACTTTCGAAATAATTATATTATTTTATTCCTTGTAATAATATAAAATTTGACTAAATGGCCAAATACTTGAATTTGGAAATGGACAGGTGAAATAATTTTGTTTCATTAAATAAAGAAGTTTAGAAATGTTTTCGATTTATTTATAAATTATAAAATCGATTCATGCTTGAATAGGATGCGTCGTGCTGCAACAGTTCGCGAACGTCAACTCTTAACTTAGAACTGACGTAGCAGGAGATCCGACCGTCAGATTCTCCTTAAACCATAGCCGTTGGGTTTGTATCGACAATATCTTTCCAATGAATATAAGTGGTTTTAATTTAAACGGTTAGATCTTAAAATATGTACAAATCAGTTTAAAAAAAGGTTGTTATGGATGCAGTTCGGTGGCCGATATCGGAAACCAGTTGTAAGGGCCTTAGTTAAAATATGAATCAATTATGTAAAATCATAATAAATGATTTGGAAAGATTTTACATGAAATATTCCAAATTTTGAAAAGATAAAAGAAATTTTTATCTGAAGGAACTAGTTAATAACTAGAATAATAATCCAATGGTTCTTAAAAATAATGAATTGGATTTGTGAGCGGTTTTGTCATAACCAGAAGTTTCCAACATATCAATTGGAATTAAATGGAAGACGATTTTTGTTTTATCGTGTTGTGTTTTAAATAACATTTGTTCTTCAACCCGAGTAAAGACAAGATTAATTTTCAAAAGTAGAATAATCATTAAATAATGGTTTTTGAGATTAAAACTGAACTAGTGTTTTAATGAATCTTTAGTTAGATTGAAACGATAAATGATAACTAAAATTATTGATCACACGGGGTGTCAAATATGGAGTACCATCAGTTTTGCTTCATAGGATGAATTGGTTAGGATTGGGAATGTTAAAATAAATGACTACTTTGGTAAAGCTCGATAATCCCGACTATTTCGATAAACCTTAATTTGGTTTATGTCGTGAAAAGATAAAATGGGACCTTTTGAAAATGATATCTAAAGGAAAATTAAACTATAAGTTTAAAAGAATTTATCTTTGATAAAATTAATGGGAATTTTTCCTAAAGGATAATGAATATTTGAATAAAAGAATATTCTGGATTAGAACGAGATGTGTATTATATCTTATATATCACATGGTTACAAGATGCGCGAGTTATTCGGAAAGACCGGGTTTAACCCATTATGAATAACTATTACGACGACTAAAAGTCAAACATATGAAGACGGTAGTTGAAGACCAGTGGTCTTCACATCGAATGGATGATTAGTGATATCTTGATTGAGCTGATCCCCTGAGATAAGGTAATAAGTGGTGATCATCCAAACGTACTCGGAGATCGACCGGATATACGAGGACCTCTCTCATGTATTGGACATATAGGACGAGTAATAAGGTGCCTCCGTTTCGTTCAGACCCAGAACAAACTTGTAAATGGATTGTATGTCTGGCATTGTATTGTGTTCTATATTCGTTGATCTCTGCTAAATATGTATCCGTTTGGCGGTGGAGAATTTATTCTCTTACTTAACACCCTTCTCTGGGACACACGAGCTTAGGGGTTATATATTAGTGGAAATCAATGGTACGGTATGGATTGTCAATGTGGCATGCTGAGATGCAAGAATCAAGGCTTTTGTTGAAAAGCAGAGTTTTGTGAATGATGATCAAAGCATGACTTTAATATAACATAGCTTTGTGTATAGCGTTGATTCACGAGCCTCACACCCCGGTACGAGTCTAAAACAGGATATTGACTGCAGGGAGTGCATGCGTTTCTTTCTAGCTAGAAGTGGTGCCATGGTATGGAGCTTAGATATTTTTACTTATGTGGATGATGGATTGCGAGGCGCCTCAGATATGCATGGTCGACAATGGCCATTTTCGGAGGTCCGATAGGTCCGGGAAACGTATTGTTCAGGAATAACCAATCCACAAACGTTAGGTGTGGACCAGCCCTGAAGATCGAAGGGTTGCCCACAGGTGTGATCTTGAGGTATTTGCTAGAGTGTCTCGAAATCATTAAGGAGACATCCCTTGCCTTGATTCATGATGGAAATCCAATTTCCAATACGACACTGTTCGGTTTTAGTTGTAAACCTATATGGCGACATAATATATGGTACCTATGTCGTCTATGATTGATACATTTATATTTGAAGTTTTTTTAGACACTATGCACTTATATTAATATCAAAATGATTTGTTTTAAAAGCGTATCAAGCATGTTTGGCTATTATAAGGTAAAACTCTTTCCTCTGGTTTGTGTTGCACCGTGTGATGGGACCTAAGTCTTATAATAGCTTCGTTTTTGAAAAAGCATTGTGTTGTTTTATTTTTAAACTGCATGGGGAGTAAACCCATTCTGTGTCATAAGGCGTGGTCCCATGATTTTTCCAACTTTTAGCGTAAGTCTTAATAACTGTTTTAGATCTCACACCAGTCCTATGACTGACTCGGAGTTTATTATTTCCCACCTAAACTCTGGATGCCCATATTTTCCACACGGACAGCTAGTAGTTTTGTTTTTGCAGATTTCTATTTAGCAGGATCCTGATTTACCGCTGGAGCTATATTCGGAAAGCTTTGTATCCATGTATTTCTTTCATTTGTGTTGATTGATATATTTCCGATGCTATGTATTTATTCTCTGATGTTGTAATTCCTCTATATACTATTTATTTGAACTCTGATATTCTTGTACTCTGATGTAATATTGTTGTAATAGTAGTGAAAATTTCTATCGTTCTGTGTACTAATGAGTCGTGTTTTCACGCAATCCGCGTTCTTGTTCGGTCTAGGCCAGATTGGGATTTCGGCTCGTGTCAGCTCATTCTGTTCCGAATTCATCATTAGCATTCTCATTTTCATGCTCATACCCACTCTCCTCTCTCTTTTCGTCCTCTCTCACAGGATCAAACACTGGATCATCTTCACTGGATGTCCCAGGAACTTCACCGATGATCTCACCAATCATCTCTTCTAAGTTGTAAGAACAAGGTGTTGAAATAGGAGTTTCCTTGCGGTTTTTAGGGAAAGTTATATTTTGCATACATTCCATGGGGTTTTCATCTTGGTTTGAATGTTTTTGAATTGACACATTTTCATTTACAAGTGAAGGGGAAGCTTGTTGGGTTGAATGTTGTGGAGCTGACACATTTTCATCTACAAGTAAAGAGGAAGCCAATTGGTTTGAATGTTGTTGAGCTAAAGCATTTTCATCTACATGTATAGAGGAAGCTGGTTGAGGTGTTTGAACTTCGGTTTGGGTTGAGGGAGAATTTTCTTGTTACTTCTAGGCGATGTTCTTCATTCCAAACATGGACTCTCTTTAGCTGACGGGAAAGGTTGCTTACGGTATCTAGGTGATTTTCTTCTTTCCAAACATGGATTCTCTTTAGAAGATCTAGTTTGAGTTTTTTAGGAGAAACCTTATTTTAGGAGTAATCTTCTTCCTTCGTCTTGCGTTAATCTTCGTGGAGAGGTGATTGGATTCTGAGCAGAATCATGCAGCGTATTGTGTACGGTATAAATCATGGTTGGTGGTTCTACATCGATGCTATGAGGAATATCAATCCCATGCACCATAAACAACTCAACACAATGATACTCCATTGCAATTTAAGCCATTTGCAGCACTTCGTTGTCTTCATAAATGTGACGGCAAGGAATTTCGCTCAGTCCGACCCAGTCGCTAAACCAACCCAGACCGTTCGAAACGCCCTATCGTTTGAGAACAGGACAAATCAGAACACATATAGAAGAACATTTCACTGTATATTACAACAATGCATCAGATTACAAGAATATACAGAGTATAGATGAATATTACACAGAAATATCAGAGGTTTAAATTACATTTAAATACATCGCAGCGGAAAATAATACAATACACAACTAGAAGGAGATATACGGATACAAAGCTTTTCGGATATCGTTCCAGCTGTAAACCAGGATCCTGTGAATATAAATCTGCAAAACCAAAACTACTAGCTGTCCGTGTCAAAATAAGGGCACCCAGAGTTTAGGTTAAAACAATAAACTCCAGGTCAGTCATGTGACTGGTGTGAGAACTAAAACAGTTATTAATCTTTATTTTAAAGTTAGGTAAATCAAGGGACCACGCCGTATAACACGGAACGGGTTTCCTCCCAAGAATACCAGTGCATAAAACAAACAGCGCAATGCTAAATAAAGAAAAATGAAGCTGTTATAAGACCATGGTCCTATCACACAATGCAACGCAAGCCGGGGGATAGGGTTTTCCCTTATAACAGCCAAAGAATGCTTGATACGTTTAAAACAAATCATTTGATACTATAATAAGTGCATAGTGTATAAAACAACTTCAAATCATAAGTATCAATCATAGGCGGCATGAGCGCCCCATCCCACTATGTCACCATATATAGGTTTACAAATAAAACCGCAAATGTCGTATTGGAAGCTGGGTTATCATTTATGGTATGAACCGAGGCTAGGGATCGTCCTCAACCGATTCGTGACTCTCTAGCCCGAGCCACAGGCAAGCGCGCAGGCAAGCCTTTAGATCGTCAGGGCCGGTCCACCGATGTGGATTATTATGCCTGAACACTACGTTTCCCCACCCTATGGGGTGTAAGTCTGGTCCGTCTGCCGACCAGAATGCATCGGCCGAAACCGATATAACTGAGGTGCCTCGCAACAGCAACAACCACATAAGTCAAACTCGTCAGGGCGTGTAAAACCACTGACGCCTCTTCTAACTAGAAAGAAACGCAAGTCCTCCCTGAGGTCCGTCTCCCGTTTTTGGTTCATACCGGGTGTGAAACTCGCGAAGTAAGCGTTACACAAAGCTACGCCACAAAGGCCGTGCTTCGATCATCACCACAAGACTTTGCTTTTCAACAGAAGCCTTGATCATTTGCCACTTAGGCATGCCACACAGGCAATTCACTCCATGCGATTGATATCCATCAATATATAACCCCTGAGCTCGTACGTCTCAGAGAAGGGCGTTAAGCAAGAGAATAAATTCTCCGCCGCCAAACAGATATATATTTAATAGAGATCAATCACACGGACTAAAATCCAATGTCAGACACACAGTCCATTTACAAGTCCGTTCTGGGTCTGAACGAAACCGGAGGCACCTAGTACCCCGCATATCCATCGATCTCCAAGTACGTCTGGACGATCACCAACTGTTTCCATCTTCTTGGGTGTACAGCCCAATCAAGATCATCAGTAATCACCCAAACGACGTGAAGACCTCCGGTCTTCGACCATCGTCTTCATCTTCGACTTATCGTCGTATCAGTTATTCAGAATGGGATAAACCCGGTCTTTCCGAATAACTCACGTATATTTAAATAAGTGTTACACAAACACAACATACGCCTCATTCCAATTCATCAGTCACTAACCGTAAATTAATCAAGAGAATAATTCCCCAAATATTAACCCCGAAGGCCGAAACCAACATCAGATCAATATCCAGAAAACCATTCTGCTTGGCTAACCGACAGTTAGTTTCTAAATTTCACGTTCATAGGGAAAGGTTCCCATTAATTTTATCAAAGATAAATTCCTTGAATTTATTCTTTATTCTATTTTTGAATCTCAATTCAAACTAGTCGGGATTAGCGAACCTTACCGAAGTAATCATTTATTTTAACTTCCCCATCCCAACCTATTCATCCCATGAAGTAAAACTGGTAATACTTCATATCTAACACCCCAGTGTTATCGGTAAATTCAATTACCATTTCACGTTCAAATCTAATTAAAGATTTAACTATCGCCTGGAGTAAAACTGGTGATACTCCATTCTTGATCATTTCAATCTAATTAAAGATTCATTAAAACTCCACTTAGTTTTAATCTTCAACTGGGTTAAAGAATCAGTGTCATTTAAAACACGGTTCACGATAAACCCAAAATCACATTCATTAATTATCGGGTTAAAGAACGAGTGTTATTTAAAACACTGTTCATGATAAACCCAAAAATCAATATCAATTCAATTCCAATTAAATATTATTTAATTGGTACACTTCATTAAATCTAAATAAAAAGATTTAATCTTTTCTCAACTGGGTTCAAGAACAGTGTTAGTGAAGACACCATTCACGACAAACCCAAATCACATTTGATATTCAATACAAGGCTCTGAATAGAAAATATATCGGCTTATATTCAATATCAAATCCTACGACAAACAAATGTCGTATTGGAAATAACGATATAAATATATATCTTTCAAATTTCCATAACAACATCTGTATAATCACGAATTCCAACATCGAAATATTCCGACGACAATTTCGATTCAAATCCACTCCAATGCAATCATTGGAAATTTTGGTTATTTTTAAAACCCTTTTCAAATTCAATTTATTTATTTAAAAATAAATAGAATTATAATCCTAGTTCAAAACTAGTTCATTTCGATAAAAATCTATTTTTATCTTTTCAAATATGGAGTTTTTCATCCCAATTCTTCACAAATCATTTCTTATGATTTTACACAAATTATTACTATTTTTAATAATTTTATCAAGGCCCGTACAGTCGATTTCCATCAATGGCCATCGAACTGCACTTACAGCGACCTTTTTCGAATTTGATTTGGACGTATCTCCAAATCCAACCGTTAGATTTCAAATTTCTAACATTCGTTAGAAAGCTCTTTTCGATACGAACCCAACGGTTCCGGTTTTAGGAGAATCCGACGGTCGGATCTCCCGTAATGTCCGTTTGAAATAAATGGTCGAAATTCGCGAACTGCCGCGGCGCGGCGCGATCTATTCAGGCCATTATATTATATATATAATATATATTTTGTCGATTTTCTATTCAAAACGAATTATATAAATAGTTTTAAAATTCGTTTCAAAATCTATTTCAACTTCCATTTCAATTCAAAGCAAAATTGAATTCTTCTTTATAAATCCGTTTCAAAATTCATTTCTATTCAATTCAAATTTCAATTCAATTTGAATTCATTTCAATTCGCTTTCAATTCAATTTGAATTCGTTTTCAATTCAATTCGTTTCGAAATCGTTTTCAATTCAATTCGTTTCGAAATCGTTTTCAATTCAATTCATTTCGAAATCGTTTTCAATTCAATTCATTTCGAAATCGTTTTCAATTCAATTCATTTCGAAATCACTTTCAATTCAATTCATTTCGAAATCACTTTCAATTCAATTCATTTCGAAATCGTTTTCAATTCAATTCATTTCGAAATCGTTTTCAATTCAATTCATTTCGAAATCGTTTTCAATTCAATTCATTTCGAAATCGTTTTCAATTCAATTCATTTCGAAATCACTTTCAATTCAATTCATTTCGAAATCACTTTCAATTCAATTCATTTCGAAATCGTTTTCAATTCAATTCTTTTCGAAATCGTTTTCAATTCAATTCATTTCGAAATCGTTTTCAATTCAATTCATTTCGAAATCGTTTTCAATTCAATTCATTTCGAAATCACTTTCAATTCAATTCATTTCGAAATCGTTTTCAATTCAATTCATTTCGAAATCGTTTTCAATTCAATTCATTTCGAAATCGTTTTCAATTCAATTCATTTCGAAATCACTTTCAATTCAATTCATTTCAAAATGAATAAAACCGATATAAATATCGTTCACGTCAAAATGGCGTCAAACTAATCAACACGGCTTCATAAATTTCTATTTTCAAATATTCTATTTCAAATATTTCTATCTCAAATATTTCTTTTCAAATATTTCCTTTTTCAAATATTCTATTTTCAAATATTTCTTTTTCAAATATTTCTTTTCGAAACTGGAATGAGGCCCAATCAATTACCATATAATGTTAATTATATGGATTTTCTACAACACATGTATATATCAACAACGATGAATAGTCAACCATCATCCAAAGTGCATTCTACACTGTATAAGCATCAAATATAAATATTCAACACTTATAACATCCTGTCAATCGATCGATCGACATATTTAATCAATCAGGATGAGTGAACTTCAAATTTCATCCTAACACCCGTGTGGGGTTTCAAACAATCAAACACATATTTTATTTGTGCAGTTGGGCGATGTGTAAAATTTATCGTCCCAATCAATGTCCTTCAAATAGGTGTACATAAACAAACCGTCCAGTTTGTAAATGAATATTTATTTATTCACATTCACGTTAAAAATTATATTTTTAACGATAAAACATTTTATTTCAACATATGAATTTCTATTCGATTCATTTCTTCGATAAAATGATATTTTTATTTTTCTAACATATTTTAGAAAATTTCGGCGGCATAACGGCACGATACTAGAAACGGGACAAGGCCTAGCCTTGTCCCCGGTCTAATAATGGCCACCGTCATTCACACATCAATCAAATTCACCAAACCATTCAATTCAAACCAAATAATTTAACCAACTACACAACCAAACAATTTAACAAACAAGCCATCCATGGTCTGTGGATGACGGGTGTCAGGTGCTACTAAGCACCGTCTGCATCCTAGTATATATATATAACTAGAAAATTTAAATTGAAAGGTGAGAAGTTCTCACTTATAGCTATCCTAGCTCCACTGCACTTCTATTGTAGAGATCTTCGTCGTTCCCGCCTTTTTGTCACCTTCGTTGTCCGCTTTCACTACATATGTAAAAATCGAATTTTTACTTCGCTATTCAATATATAAAAATAGAATTTTTTATTTCAAAGTTCAATATATAAAAATCGAATTTTTATTTCAAAGTTCAATATATAAAAATCGAATTTTTATTTCAAAGTTCAATATATAAAAATCGAATTTTTATTTCAAAGTTCAATATATAAAAATCGAATTTTTATTTCAAAGTTCAATATATAAAAATCGAATTTTTATTTCAAAGTTCAATATATAAAAATCGAATTTTTATTTCAAAGTTCAATATATAAAAATCGAATTTTTATTTCAAAGTTCAATATATAAAAATCGAATTTTTATTTCAAAGTTCAATATATAAAAATCGAATTTTTATTTTGCTATTCAATATATAAAAATCATATTTTTAACCTTTCTACTTGATAAAAATTCCGTCTTTTCTATTTTAAAAATATGATCTTTTCCATTCTAAAAATCTGGTCTTTTCTATTTTAAAGTTCAAACCTTTTCTATTTTAAAGGTCAAACCTTTTCTATTTTAAAGGTCAAACCTTTTCTATTCTATAGTTTTTTTTTCTAAAAAAACTGTTTTAAATCGTTTTTAAATTCTGTTTTTAAATTCTTTTTAAAATCTGTCTTAAATCATTTTTAAAATCTGTTTTTAAATTCTTAAAAAAAAAACAGTTTTAAATCACATAAAGCAATCACCTTTTACAACGAAATAAAATAAAATAAAATAAAATAAAATTAAAACTTACAGAAGAAAAAGGGGAAGGGGATGCTCCGACTGGGGGGGAAGCTGATTGCATCGCGCGGCGCTCAGGTGGTCTCGGCGGCGGGCTAGGGTTTAGGCGCAGCTCGGTTTGGGCATGGGGGGGGGGGGGGGGGTTAGGGCTTCGGGAGGTACTGGCTGGTGGACATCGCGAGGAAGAGGGAAGGGGGGGTCGAGGCTATGGGAGCGGTGGTGGCGGGTGGCTGAGAGGGCGGCGGGGGTGGCACGACTTGGAGGCCGACGGGTTTGCTGCCATCGATATATTTTTTTTTGTTTTAATTTGACCTAGGTTTGACTCTGAAGGGAGAAACTAACAGGGGGGTTTTAATGGAAATAGTTATATATTATTTTCCTTTTATTATTTAATTATTTTATTCATCTCTAAAAAGCACTTTTACTTTCGACCTCTAAACGAGGCCCACCGCCTGTCGTCCATAGCGTTTTACCCCCATTCCGAACACAATGGGATATGTATCGCAAGCTGATTTGATTGTTACAATCAGTTTCCGTTAAATTTACATTTAAATCACTGTATTGAATTTTAAACGTACATTTCGAATTACCGGGGTCACATACGAACTCTATAAATCCCAGAAAAATATTTTCTAGCTTCGTATTGACGATACGGTCCTAACAAAACTAGTTTCGTCGAATTCTGAGACCGTTGGAAAAATGGCCAATTTCCAGTCGATTAAAATCAACTGAAACTGGTCAAACGCGTTTTCCTTTGCCACGCTCACATATTGAATCGAAAAATTATGAAATTTGAAACCTAGCAATAATTTGACACTGCGGATCCAACAAAAGTGGTTTCGTCGAAAACCGAGGTCGTTTGCAAAATTGCTATTTTTAAGGGCCTTATATATATATAAATATATATAAATTCCATAGCGACTATTTCTAATTTTAAACTGGACATATCTTATCATTTCTAAGATGAAATCTCAGTTTGTTAACTTCGTTACAAAGATATAGTTATACAGATTCAAATATTTCTTGTTTCGTTCAATTCTGACTTATATTGAATTCTGTATATTCATTTGAAATTAGAAATCGAATTTTCGAACTACCGCGCCATTTTCAATTCCTTTTATAATTATATATAATTATTATATATTCTAACGACGACGTATATAATATATACGTTCTAATTATATTCAAAATAAATTTCTCGTCGATATTATTTAAAATAATTCATTTTAAATATCCAAATTCGCTAAAATTTCCAAAATAAAAATTTTAAACTGGCCCAGATTTTCCGGGTTATTACAATCTCCCCCACTTAAAACTTTTCGTCCCCGAAAAGGAACAAAGTCGAAAGTGGTTTGATCAATCAACACTATGCTCGATCTGGCTTCCATTCTCCAACTCTTTAGTTTCTGAGAATTTTCAAAATTTCAAAAATTTGGCTAACACCCTAAATTTTCGAAAAATTTCGCCATAACCTCCCCTGCACCGGGAGCATCGGGGAATTTCAAATAGCTTCCCCGGTCCTTCAGATCTCAAAAAGAAAAAGAAAAAGCCAATAGGCTCATAAAATCATCATCACCCAAACAAAACAGTAAATTATGTAGTAAACATGTACCTATTTGTCGGGCAAACAAATTTTATTCTCTGCTCTAGCCTCCTTGCTATGACCTGTTCAATGATAGATATGTATATGCAAGCAAATGCGACCAAATTTCAATACAATTCATTATCCGATCAAATTAGGCTTAATGGTTCAAAATTTTCAAACAAATAAAGAAACAACACAACCATCAATCAATTAGTGAATTATCATTTTAAATTCATAATTTTGATATATAGTCAAAAATCAGATTTTTGATGCCAAATCACAACAATAAGCCCTATCTAATTTTGGTTCTCACACCAGCCTAATGGAAATATATAGATATCACACCTTCGTCACTCGAAAATAAATACTGGTAACGCTGCAGCATTATCAGAATCATCCCCGGGCAACTAGAATGTGATTCTATATCTACCCAATATATTAAAACTTTGAATACACGTTTGCAAGACATATATGCAAAATCTTTATATATCGGATTGTCCCGATCAATATAGAATCAATAATCAAATACGAATAACTGATTTAAATTTTCAAAACAAAATTTGTTTTCATTTTAAAAATATACTCTTCACACTCGTTCTAGGATACTACTGATCCCATCTCTAACGAGTCATTCTAATTGGATATTACTAATCCAATATCTGATGAATTCTTTCGTATGGTTCTAATGTGTCTTGTTCTCTGCTTTGTAAACCAAAGCTCTGATACCAAATGTGACGGCAAGGAATTTCGCTCAGTCCGACCCAGTCGCTAAACCGACCCAAACCGTTCGAAATGCCCTATCGTTTGAGAACAGGACAAATCAGAACACATATAGAAGAACATTTCACTGTATATTACAACAATGCATCAGATTACAAGAATATACAGAGTATAGATGAATATTACACAGAAATATCAGAGGTTTAAATTACATTTAAATACATCGCAGCGGAAAATAATACAATACACAACTAGAAGGAGATATACGGATACAAAGCTTTCCGGATATCGTTCCAGCTGTAAACCAGGATCCTGTGAATATAAATCTGCAAAACCAAAACTACTAGCTGCCCGTGTCAAAATAAGGGCACCCAGAGTTTAGGTTAAAACAATAAACTCCAGGTCAGTCATGTGACTGGTGTGAGAACTAAAACAGTTATTAATCTTTATTTTAAAGTTAGGTAAATCAAGGGACCACACCGTATAACACGGAACGGGTTTCCTCCCAAGAATACCAGTGCATAAAACAAACAGAGCAATGCTAAATAAAGAAAAATGAAGCTGTTATAAGACCCAGGTCCTATCACACAATGCAACGCAAGCCGGGGGATAGGGTTTTCCCTTATAACAGCCAAAGAATGCTTGATACGTTTAAAACAAATCATTTGATACTATAATAAGTGCATAGTGTATAAAACAACTTCAAATCATAAGTATCAATCATAGGCGGCATGAGCGCCCCATCCCACTATGTCACCATATATAGGTTTACAAATAAAACCGCAAATGTCGTATTGGAAGCTGGGTTATCATTTATGGTATGAACCGAGGCTAGGGATCGTCCTCAACCGATTCGTGACTCTCTAGCCCGAGCCACAGGCAAGCGCGCAGGCAAGCCTTTAGATCGTCAGGGCCGGTCCACCGATGTGGATTATTATGCCTGAACACTACGTTTCCCCACCCTATGGGGTGTAAGTCTGGTCCGTCTGCCGAACAGAATGCATCGGCCGAAACCGATATAACCGAGGCGCCTCGCAACAGCAACAACCACATAAGTCAAACTCGTCAGGGCATGTAAAACCACTGACGCCACTTCTAACTAGAAAGAAACGCAAGTCCTCCCTGAGGTCCGTCTCCCGTTTTTGGTTCATACCCGGTGTGAAACTCGCGAAGTAAGCGTTACACAAAGCTATGCCACAAAGGCCGTGCTTCGATCATCACCACAAGACTTTGCTTTTCAACAGAAGCCTTGATCATTTGCCACTTAGGCATGCCACACAGGCAATTCACTCCATGCGATTGATATCCATCAATATATAACCCCTGAGCTCGTACGTCTCAGAGAAGGGCGTTAAGCAAGAGAATAAATTCTCCGCCGCCAAACAGATATATATTTAATAGAGATCAATCACACGGACTAAAATCCAATGTTAGACACACAGTCCATTTACAAGTCCGTTCTGGGTCTGAACGAAACCGGAGGCACCTAGTACCCCGCATATCCATCGATCTCCAAGTACGTCTGGACGATCACCAACTGTTTCCATCTTCTTGGGTGTACAGCCCAATCAAGATCATCAGTAATCACCCAAACGACGTGAAGACCTCCGGTCTTCGACCATCGTCTTAATCTTCGACTTATCGTCGTATCAGTTATTCAGAATGGGATAAACCCGGTCTTTCCGAATAACTCGCGTATATTTAAATATGTGTTACACAAACACAACATACGCCTCATTCCAATTCATCAGTCACTAACCGTAAATTAATCAAGAGAATAATTCCCCAAATATTAACCCCGAAGGCCGAAACCAACATCAGATCAATATCCAGAAAACCATTCTGCTTGGCTAACCGACAGTTAGTTTCTAAATTTCACGTTCATAGGGAAAGGTTCCCATTAATTTTATCAAAGATAAATTCCTTGAATTTATTCTTTATTCTATTTTTGAATCTCAATTCAAACTAGTCGGGATTAGCGAACCTTACCGAAGTAATCATTTATTTTAACTTCCCCATCCCAACCTATTCATCCCATGAAGTAAAACTGGTAATACTTCATATCTAACACCCCAGTGTTATTGCTAAATTCAATTACCATATCACGTTCAAATCTAATTAAAGATTTAACTATCGCCTGGAGTAAAACTGGTGATACTCCATTCTCGATCATTTCAATCTAATTAAAGATTCATTAAAACTCCACTTAGTTTTAATCTTCAACTGGGTTAAAGAATCAGTGTCATTTAAAACACGGTTCACGATAAACCCAAAATCACATTCATTAATTATCGGGTTAAAGAACGAGTGTTATTTAAAACACTGTTCACGATAAACCCAAAAATCAATATCAATTCAATTCCAATTAAATATTATTTAATTGGTACACTTCATTAAATCTAAATAAAAAGATTTAATCTTTTCTCAACTTGGTTCAAGAACAGTGTTAGTGAAGACACCATTCACGACAAACCCAAATCACATTTGATATTCAATACAAGGCTCTGAATAGAAAATATATCGGCTTATATTCAATATCAAATCCTACGACAAACAAATGTCGTATTGGAAATAACGATATAAATATATATCTTTCAAATTTCCATAACAACATCTGTATAATCACGAATTCCAACATCGAAATATTCCGACGACAATTTCGATTCAAATCCACTCCAATGCAATCATTGGAAATTTTGGTTATTTTTAAAACCCTTTTCAAATTCAATTTATTTATTTAAAAATAAATAGAATTATAATCCTAGTTCAAAACTAGTTCATTTCGATAAAAATCTATTTTTATCTTTTCAAATATGGAGTTTTTCATCCCAATTCTTCACAAATCATTTCTTATGATTTTACACAAATTATTACTATTTTTAATAAGTTTATCAAGGCCCGTACAGTCGATTTCCATCAATGGCCATCGAACTGCACTTACAGCGACCTTTTTCGAATTTGATTTGGACGTATCTCCAAATCCAACCGTTAGATTTCAAATTTCTAACATTCGTTAGAAAGCTCTTTTCGATACGAACCCAACGGTTCCGGTTTTAGGAGAATCCGACGGTCGGATCTCCCGTAATGTCCGTTTGAAATAAATGGTCGAAATTCGCGAACTGCCGCGGCGCGGCGCGTTCTATTCAGGCCATTATATTATATATATAATATATATTTCGTCGATTTTCTATTCAAAACGAATTATATAAATAGTTTTAAAATTCGTTTCAAAATCTATTTCAACTTCCATTTCAATTCAAAGCAAAATTGAATTCTTCTTTATAAATCCGTTTCAAAATTCATTTCTATTCAATTCAAATTTCAATTCAATTTGAATTCATTTCAATTCGCTTTCAATTCAATTTGAATTCGTTTTCAATTCAATTCGTTTCGAAATCGTTTTCAATTCAATTCGTTTCGAAATCGTTTTCAATTCAATTCATTTCGAAATCGTTTTCAATTCAATTCATTTCGAAATCGTTTTCAATTCAATTCATTTCGAAATCACTTTCAATTCAATTCATTTCGAAATCGCTTTCAATTCAATTCATTTCGAAATCGTTTTCAATTCAATTCATTTCGAAATCGTTTTCAATTCAATTCATTTCGAAATCGTTTTCAATTCAATTCATTTCGAAATCACTTTCAATTCAATTCATTTCGAAATCACTTTCAATTCAATTCATTTCGAAATCGTTTTCAATTAAATTCATTTCGAAATCGTTTTCAATTCAATTCATTTCGAAATCGTTTTCAATTCAATTCATTTCGAAATCGTTTTCAATTCAATTCATTTCGAAATCACTTTCAATTCAATTCATTTCGAAATCGTTTTCAATTCAATTCATTTCGAAATCGTTTTCAATTCAATTCATTTCGAAATCGTTTTAAATTCAATTCATTTCGAAATCGTTTTCAATTCAATTCATTTCGAAATCACTTTCAATTCAATTCATTTCAAAATGAATAAAACCGATATAAATATCGTTCACGTCAAAATGGCGTCAAACTAATCAACACGGCTTCATAAATTTCTATTTTCAAATATTCTATTTCAAATATTTCTATCTCAAATATTTCTTTTCAAATATTTCCTTTTTCAAATATTCTATTTTCAAATATTTCTTTTTCAAATATTTCTTTTCGAAACTGGAATGAGGCCCAATCAATTACCATATAATGTTAATTATATGGATTTTCTACAACACATGTATATATCAACAACGATGAATAGTCAACCATCATCCAAAGTGCATTCTACACTGTATAAGCATCAAATATAAATATTCAACGCTTATAACAGCCTGTCAATCGATCGATCGACATATTTAATCAATCAGGATTAGTGAACTTCAAATTTCATCCTAACACCCGTGTGGGGTTTCAAACAATCAAACACATATTTTATTTGTGCAGTTGGGCGATGTGTAAAATTTATCGTCCCAATCAATGTCCTTCAAATAGGTGTACATAAACAAACCGTCCGGTTTGTAAATGAATATTTATTTATTCACATTCACGTTAAAAATTATATTTTTAACGATAAAACATTTTATTTCAACATATGAATTTCTATTCGATTCATTTCTTCGATAAAATGATATTTTTATTTTTCTAACTTATTTTAGAAAATTTCGACGGCATAACGGCACGATACTAGAAACGGGACAAGGCCTAGCCTTGTCCCCGGTCTAATAATGGCCACCGCCATTCACACATCAATCAAATTCACCAAACCATTCAATTCAAACCAAATAATTTAACCAACTACACAACCAAACAATTTAACAAACAAGCCATCCATGGTCTGTGGATGACGGGTGTCAGGTGCTACTAAGCACCGTCTGCATCCTAGTATATATATAACTAGAAAATTTAAATTGAAAGGTGAGAAGTTCTCACTTATAGCTATCCTAGCTCCACGGCACTTCTATTGTAGAGATCTTCGTCGTTCCCGCCTTTTTGTCACCTTCGTTGTCTGCTTTCACTACATATGTAAAAATCGAATTTTTACTTCGCTATTCAATATATAAAAATCGAATTTTTTATTTCAAAGTTCAATATATAAAAATCGAATTTTTATTTCAAAGTTCAATATATAAAAATCGAATTTTTATTTCAAAGTTCAATATATAAAAATCGAATTTTTATTTCAAAGTTCAATATATAAAAATCGAATTTTTATTTCAAAGTTCAATATATAAAAATCGAATTTTTATTTCAAAGTTCAATATATAAAAATCGAATTTTTATTTCAAAGTTCAATATATAAAAATCGAATTTTTAACCTTTCTACTTGATAAAAATTCCGTCTTTTCTATTTTAAAAATATGATCTTTTCCATTCTAAAAATCTGGTCTTTTCTATTTTAAAGTTCAAACCTTTTCTATTTTAAAGGTCAAACCTTTTCTATTTTAAAGGTCAAACCTTTTCTATTCTAAAGTTCTTTTTTTTTCCTAAAAAAACTGTTTTAAATCGTTTTTAAAATCTGTTTTTAAATTCTTTTTAAAATCTGTCTTAAATCATTTTTAAAATCTGTTTTTAAATTCTTAAAAAAAAAACAGTTTTAAATCACATAAAGCAATCACCTTTTACAACGAAATAAAATAAAATAAAATAAAATAAAATAAAAACTTATAGAAGAAAAAGGGGAAGGGGATGCTCCGACTGGGGGGGGGAAAGCTGATTGCATCGCGCGACGCTCAGGTGGTCTCGGCGGCGGGCTAGGGTTTAGGCGCAGCTCGGTTTGGGCATGGGGGGGGGGGGTTAGGGCTTCGGGAGGTACTGGCTGGTGGACATCGCGAGGAAGAGGGAAGGGGGGGTCGAGGCTATGGGAGCGGTGGTGGCGGGTGGCTGAGAGGGCGGTGGGGGTGGCACGACTTGGAGGCCGACGGGTTTGCTGCCATCGATATTTTTTTTTTGTTTTAATTTGACCTAGGTTTGACTCTGAAGAGAGAAACTAACGGGGGGGGGGGGTTTAATGGAAATAGTTATATATTATTTTCCTTTTATTATTTAATTATTTTATTCATCTCTAAAAAGTACTTTTACTTTCGACCTCTAAACGAGGCCCACCGTCTGTCGTCCATAGCGTTTTACCCCCATTCCGAACACAATGGGATATGTATCGCAAGCTGATTTGATTGTTACAATCAGTTTCCGTTAAATTTACATTTAAATCACTATATTGAATTTTAAACGTACATTTTGAATTACCGGGGTCACATACGAACTCTATAAATCCCAGAAAAATATTTTCTAGCTTCGTATTGACGATACAGTCCTAACAAAACTAGTTTCGTCGAATTCTGAGACCGTTGGAAAAATGGCCAATTTCCAGTCAATTAAAATCAACTGAAACTGGTCAAACGCGTTTTCCTTTGCCACGCTCACATATTGAATCGAAAAATTATGAAATTTGAAACCTAGCAATAATTTGACACTGCGGATCCAACAAAAGTGGTTTCGTCGAAAACCGAGGTCGTTTGCAAAATTGCTATTTTTAAGGGCCTTATATATATATATATATATAAATATATATAAATTCCACAGCGACTATTTCTAATTTTAAACTGGACATATCTTATCATTTCTAAGATGAAATCTCAGTTTGTTAACTTCGTTACAAAGATATAGTTATACAGATTCAAATATTTCTTGTTTCGTTCAATTCTGACTTATATTGAATTCTGTATATTCATTTGAAATTAGAAATCGAATTTTCGAACTACCGCGCCATTTTCAATTCCTTTTATAATTATATATAATTATTATATATTCTAACGACGACGTATATAATATATACGTTCTAATTATATTCAAAATAAATTTCTCGTCGATATTATTTAAAATAATTCATTTTAAATATCCAAATTCGCTAAAATTGCCAAAATAAAAATTTTAAACTGGCCCAGATTTTCCGGGTTATTACAATAAACCCTCCTAAGCCCCTCATCCAAAGAATTCTCCGGCAATAAGTAATGTATCTCGGAAATTGTACTATATCGCCCACATTCTTGAGCTAACTCTTTCATCCAAAACCAACATAATAAATCAGGGCCGATATTAATTGTTTTAGCCTCGCCTCCTACGTACTGTAAACCATTTGGACCTGACTAAAACGAACCCCCATGCCAAAATTTCAGAGCTACTTCATCCATATTTACCAAAAACTATTTTCATCAAAGAATATCAATACACAAATCGACGTGACCTAGCTCTACTGAAATCGAATTCAATTATATAGTACAAAGGATTGAAATTACCTACCAGAATCGCGAGAGCCAAAGCAACGTGAAGATTCGCACGTTGATCTGTGAAATTTCAAGAGAAATGAAATAGAGGCGAAGTCGACGAAGAAGAAATGAATTTACGTTACATTTGGTAAAGTAAAAAGTTTTAATCAGCAATAAAAAGCTAATAGGTCAACGGAATCAATATGGGAAGGGACTCCCTAAACTTGGGATTATTTAAAAATAATCCAAACTTAGGATTATTATGGGAAAACACGTTAAATTTCAGATTATTTGTGTCAATTAATCCTAGTTTTTATTCCTATAGTTTATTCATGTATGATTAATTTTAACATTAACGAGGGTTTCTTACTTTATTGGCAACATTTAAAACTTCGATATCTAAATTTTTTTCCACCTGCGTTTTTGTTCCATCAGCTCCTTTTGATTTCTCTTTGCCAAAATCAACCTACCTTTGGATAGCGATGGATTTATGATAGTATTTGTAGGCGAAATTTGTAGAATTTACGTAAACAATATCGGGAAAAATCAACAACCCTTCCATCAACCATGAAAACCAATCCTTCCTCCAGTCGCCTCTCATCTCCATGCCCTGATCCACCACCTCTAGGCCTTGCAAAAGCAAGCTCTGCCCCTTCTTCCCTACAGCCTCCGTCCACCGCTGCCTTCCGTTGCTCCACTCTCCTTTTTCTTTCATAAATGTAGATCCTAGTTTCCCAATCCACCTTTGGTTACATCTCCTCTTAATGATCCCAATCAAGCAGATGTTCTTAATAGTAATCAGATTCATATCAATAGTCCATTGATTTTTTTTTTCTTCTAGAGAGTTCAATTCTATTAATTGCACTAAAATGAGCATAGAAATTGTTAACAAAGTAATAAATTAATATAAATATGCTATTGTCACTTATATTGTTGGCTCAGACCGAATTTTCCATTTTCGTAAACTTGCATTCATAGAGTATGGAAACCATTAGAGAATTTCAATATTTATTCAAAAGAAAATGGTTTTATTATAACAAAGTTTGATCCTAAAGAGGATTACGACAAAATTCTAGAAGGTGTTCGGTACTTCTATGATAAAAAACTTATGATGATGAAACGATAAACAACATGTATTCACTTAAATAATGATTTATTGCTATTGGTTCCTATTTGGATTCAATTGCCTAATTGTTCCCTAAACTATTGTACCACGAAAGATATTAATGGTACTGCCTCAATATTAAGAACCCTAATAAAATTAGATATAATAACTGAGGGAGTTATAAAAATTTCATATGCTCAAATATTAATGGAAATTTCACACTCAGTTTACCATCCTAAGCAAATCCATTTCTTTATGAAAATGACTTATTTTACAAACAAGATGTCTAGTATGCATGAAAACCGGTCAAGGTCAAAATGATTGAAATCTTGGATACTCAGAAGATAGCTGCCAATTCAATAAAGTGTAGGTTCCTATTAATGATAACAACAAACTATTAAATAATGCGCATATGAAGATAGATAATTCTCAAAATATAAATAACTTAAATATTGAAGACTCTCCCATAACGGAAAACCTTGGTCAAGATAATGTTAACACCCAACTGCCTCAAGATGATCAAACTAATGCACAGTGTAACCGGACAAAAGCTTATATACTTAAGCGCAAGCTTCAAATCGAACTTAAAAATCTAACAATTCTATTCTTATTATTCAGTTTAGTACATCACAGAATGAACAACTTCATGTTTCTCCATATAATACATTAAATATCAATTAAAACAACCAAAACATAATTGATGAGAAAACTGCCTTGAGCAACTCGATCAAAATAGTGAAAATGCAATGGAAATGGAATAAAACCAAATAGCTCAACATGACACATCCAATATTCAGTCTGATGAATCTATGAGCAACCACACTAAAACTAAACATTATAAGATAAAGCGCCTAACAAATATTGTACTTGGTTTTTCTACTTTAAATTCTCTGGATGTCATCTACAACCCCGCATGACATAATATGATTTCTCAATTAATAGCAAAAGGAAAAAATATGAAACAAACAAGAGAAATAGAAAGGAGAAGTTAGAAATCAACGTGCCAATTAGTGTTTCTATAGTTTGAAGTTAATGTTGTTTCAATTGTCTTTTGGTTGCTTGAGAATAAAAAGCCTTTCTATTTTAGTTGTAGTTTACTTTTTGTTCATATTTGAGTGTGCTTCTCATTTGTTAAAATGATTGGTAAGGAATGTAGATTGATTTTTGAATATCAAAATTGTGTAACACTGTTACCATTTTTTGTTTTCGAATCTCCCTATGGTTGTAATTTTTTTTTATTAGCACATGAAGTACCTTTTTTCAAAAAAAAATTAACATTTACACTTTAACCTAAATATAAATTCTAAATTCTAAATTAAAAAGTAAGACTAATAGGATTCATAGAATATTAATATTTTCTCCAATATGATTCATAAAAAATTAATATTTTCTCTAACTTTAACATAAATTTCATGAAATTTAAATTCATCATCAAAATGAAAATCTAATTAGTTTAACTTTGTGTTATTCAAAAGTTAAACCAATCAATTTGCTTTATATAAGTAGGAAGAAAAATTAAATTTCGTTTGAAGTAAATGAAAGTCAATCGTGAAATTCGTAAAGATGAATTTAGAAATTTAGGAATCTTCCTTTGATTAGCTGGTTAGAGAGGGTCTTGGAAAAATGATATAACTGTTTGTTTTGTTCCAGCCTGAAGGTAATTTTGTAGTATGTATTTAGAAAAAATTTGGGTGTGTAATAACTTATGATGTATGAATAAAATTTACCTTCTACTTTTTTTATCTCAGAACTCAAGCAAGATTGATTATGTGTTACCAAAGGTCTTCAGAGTTTCAACTTAAATTTTATACAACATGCCTTCCACGTCAATCATAAAATTTACTTTTTTTTTACTTGAATCAAATCTTTGTTTTCCTAAAATATTAAACATATGCTAACTAACAGATGTCTAAAACAAACTGCAAGTAACACAAAAAAATAAATTTATCCTTTGAGCATGCATATGACATTAGTATGGCATAGATAATCTACTTCTACACATGTAATAATTATGTTTTCTACATCGAATAGATTAATAAATTTTAATGACTTAAAAGAGTTTGAACTTATTTTGTGATGATTATGATTTTAAAATAAATCCGTAAAATTTTATTTTATTTTGCTAAAGATTTTATTAAATAAATTGAATTAAATTAATATATCTTTTTGAGCGATTCATTGAACCTGAATAATTTATTCTAATTGAATATGAAATATTTTGAATCACAACACCAAATAGACCATTTCGTAATAGTTTTTGTGCTTCATTTGATAACAGTTATTATTGTGATATTATGTTCACAGTTATTTCCGTAATATCACCTTTTTCGCAAATGCTTCAAAAAATAATGGATAGGGTAGTAATTTGCTCCTACTTCTTATGCTTATCCAACCTCTTTATTAGTTTGTAAATCAAATTAGGTGTTTTTCATTTATCACCGCCTCCACCCCTTTGCCTAAAATTTGAGCCACTTTGGTCAACGTCTTTGCTTCTGCCACAAATCTAAGCGGCCTTCATCCATCTCTCCACTTCTGCATCGTTCCGAACATGGTATGTTTTAATTTTTTAATCTTTCGTTTAATCAAGCAAACTGAGAGATAGCTCTACAACCATGGATGCCTTCAAAATTTCTCCTAATCCAATATTTGATGATAATCCTGATCAGAATGGGGGCATTTCTTCTACTACCCCATCTCTCTCCCCCTATTCCTAATCTCAACCCTGGTTTTCCTTATTCATTTTCTGTTTTCATTGCTGATGAGGAAGGATTCACATTAATGAAAAACTACAAGAAATCAATGAGATCTGATTCAAGATATGCTGCTCCCGCACACATTCATAAGGGAATAGGAAGAGGGTTTCCCTCTAAATCAAATCAGAAGCCCTATTCAACTTCCAGAGGAAATCTTTCCTTGCCCAAGAATCAAAATAAAAACCCTCAAGAATAGGGACATTCAGCAAAGATGAATTTTCCTAATGCCATAATGCCTTCTTCTTGGGCTGATTTGGTCAAAAATGGTGGACAAAGTTCTGGTTTCGATTCAACATATATTGCTCCTTTTAATATCAGTGATAAGAAGATAATTATGGTAAGTGAAGAGATCGAAAAAAGGATAGAAGAAAAATGGGGTTTTAAGTGGTTGCCTATGTATTTGATAAGAGACCGCCTTATCATCGTTTCAGGGCATTTGTCGCACGTACTTGGAATCCTAATGGATCTTTAAAGATCTTCACTTGGGACATAGGATTTTTCATAATCAGATTCTTAAATCTTGAAGATAGTGAGAAACTATTAAGAGGAGGGACTTACTTTATTAATGGCAAGCTTACCATTCTTGAAAAAGGGAGCAGGAAATTGGTTCTTGATTGTGATCTATTGAGCACAATGTTTGTTTGGATCAGGCTTCCTGAATTAAATCTTAGGCAATGGATAAGGAAGCCTTTAGTGCTATAGCTGACATAGTGGGTATTCCTTTAAAATTGGATGAGCAGACTGCTAAAAAAACTCGTTTAAGCTATGCATGCATTCCTGTTGAAGTTAGTGCAGATGAAAATTTACCCAATGATGTCTCCATTTTTATGCACAATGGAGAAATCATCACATAACAAATTTCATATGAATGGTTACCAACTAGATGTAAGGACTATAAATGTTTTGGCCATTCTCTGGAAAATTGTGTAAGCAAAAAAGAATGGAGAGAAAAGCTAAACGATTTCATAGACCTGGTTAATATTTCAAGTATTAACAATTCTGGTAATCAACTGGTAGAAACTTCTCAAAATCTATTCAACTCAGCAAGTATTTCCCCTATTAATAAGGAAGAAGATATGAATATTAACTTTGTGTCAATATCCACCAGCAAGTTGGGTAATTCTAATCTGAATAGTAATATTCATAGTCATCAAGAACCTGTATGTATTCTTGATAACTTGCAATCCAGTATTTATCTGAGCAAAACTGAGAAAACCTGTAAGGGTATCCCCTCAGTATCAAAAGATAATACTTTACCTATCATCAGTATTCAAGAAAAAGTAGATGGGTTCTCAAATATACAGGTCAATGAGTCCTCCCCCTATCAAAGGACTCAAGTAATATTACAAATTCTGATATTAATAATAAATTTAAAGTTGATGCTGGCTTGATAACTGTTCCATGCTTCTTTATGCAAATACAATTTACATTGATGCATCTCTATTAGCCAATGGTCTAGCTCCTTTCTAAGCAATTTACTGTTACTATGATGATATTCAGAGTGCAGTAAAAAAAGTTATTTCTGCATCACAATCTGCAATATAGATTAAAGAAAAAGGAAGAAAAGGACCAAAAATCTAAGAGATATAGGTTCTATTGAAGAAACTGAAGATGCAAAGGATCATGATTTCAGGAAGAAGTATATAGATAAAAATGCCAAATGGGAAAACAACTTAAAACCATCGACAACATTAGTTTCAAATAAGTCGCAAGCCGCTAGAGATTAAAGCAGATAACAACAAACACAGTGATCCACTGTAGTTGCGCTGTATCCTTGGATTGTATCCTATATTTTTAATTTTTTTATGGATATTATATCATGGAATATAAGGGGGCTCAATTCCTCTGAAAGCAGCTTGACCTTTCTATTTTTTTGAACAGATACAAACCAAGTATTATTGGTTTGTTTGAGCATATGTTAAATGATCAGAAATTAGCTGATCTGCAAACTGAAAGACTTTACAATGGATTATTGTTAATAATAATATAATGGGAGGCAATGGAAGAATTATGATTTTACATAATCCTAACATCTGGTCTTTTTTTTTATTGATTTACAATATATTCATTGCATCTTTAAAAATAAAGGTGGTATGTTATTAAAGATCACATTTATTTATGCTTCCAATTTTGAAGATGATAGATTAAAGTTATGGAATTGTATTGAGGAGTTTAGCCATTCTATTAACAGCCCTTGGATTTTAATTGGGGAGTTTAATACTGTATTTAATAGTCATGAAAAGAAAGGTAGAAACCCTATCCCTTTTCAAAAATTGGAAAGGTTTGCCAAATTTATTTTAAAATCTGGGTTAATTGAATCCCCTATACTTGGTAATAAATTCAATTGGAAATCAGGTGAATTCAGAAACATTCACTGTAAACTTGATAGGGTTTTATTTAACCAAGATCTTATTAATCTCTTTTCTAATGTGAAATGCAGTATTTTATCCCAAAATTCTAGTGACCTTACATCCATCCATGTTTCTTTCTTGTTTAATAAAAGTGGAGTATTTAACTCCCCTTTTAGGTGTAATAACCCGGAAATCCGAGCCAATTTAAAAAATTTATTTTGGAAATTTTGATAAATTTTCAATATTTAAAATTAATTATTTTAAATAATAACAACGAGAAATTTATTTCGAATAAAATTAAAACGTATATATTTATTTGAATCGACGTTAGAATATAAATATTTATTTATAATTATAAAAGGAATTGAAAATGGCGCGATAGTTCGAAAATTCGATTTCAAAGTTCAAATGACTGTATAGGATTCAAAATAAACCGGATTTTAGCGAAACCAAAAATATTAGAATCTAAATGAGAATATCTTTCCAACGAATCTGAAAAATTGAAATTTCATAGCGGGAATCAAAAGTTATGCCTACCTGAAAATTAAGAATAGTCGCTTTGGAATTCAGGCCCTTAAAAATGGAAATTTTGCAAACGACCTCTGTTTTCGAAGAAACCACCTTTGTTAGATCAAGGATGTCGAATTATTGCTAGATTCCAAAATTCATGATTTCTGAAATCAATATGTGAGCGTGGCGAAGTAAAACGTGTTTCAACAATTTTAGTCAATTTCGATCGACCAGAAAATGGCTATTTTCAAACGGTCTTGGAATTTGATGAAATTAGTTTTATTAGGACTGTATCGTCAATACGAAGCTAGAAAATATTTTTTGGGAATTTTTAGAGTATGTATGTGGCCCCGGTAAATTGAAATGTGCGTTCAAATTAAATATATATTGAATTATATTTTAAATCTAACAAAAACTAATTGTAACGATCGAATTGGCCTACATGACATAGCCCATTGTGTTCGAAATAAGGGTAATTAGTTAGGGACGACGGTCGTTGGGCTCGATTTGGGGTTCAAAAGTAAAAGTAACTTTTGAAATTAAAAGAAATAATATATATATATATATAAATATCTATATCTCCCTCTAAACCCTCATTTCTAAATTCATGGTCAACGATTCCAAAACCGCTCCCTCCCAAAAAGTCGTCGCCCCCGTTCTAGCCTGCCACCGCGCAGGTTCCGCCGCCGCTAGCCCCACCGGCGCGCCTCCCCTTCCTCCTCCCCCTCTTCCTTCGCTCCTCCTCCTCATCCTTCTCCAAAAAAAATCGTAACCCCCCTTAAGACGAACCCTAAGTCGCACCAATTCCACCACTATGCTCCAGTGCCGACAGCCACCACACCCCCCCTCCCGACGCCGGCGACCCCCTCCAGCAACCCCCATGGCTCCTCCGACAGACAACACCCCTCCCTCCGGTCGATGTAAGTTTTTAATTAATAAAAATTAGATTTTTATAGCTAATAAAACTTATATTTCTACGCTGATAAAGATTAGATTTTTATACATAGAAAGATTAGATTTTTAACGCTATGAAGTTTAGATTTTGAACATTATAAAGACTTGAATTTTATCGTGTGAATGACTTCATAAAAATGTGATCTTTTTATATGTGTAGCTATAAAAAGATGCGATTTTTAGTGTAGTAAAAATTCGATTTGTATATACGAGGTGGCAATATAAAAATGTGATTTATAAATATATGAAAGATATGATTTTGATTAACATAAAGTTATGATTTTTAACATGAGAAAGATTTCATTTTTAATTAGAGAAAGGTTATATTTTTGAAATAGAAAGATTAGATCTTTAATTTAGAAAGGGTTATATTTTCAAATATAAAAAGATTAGATTTTTAAACCATGCATATAATGTGATTTTTATTTATATGAATACCATATAAAAATGTGATTTTTATAGAAAAGGTTTAGAATAAAAATATAATCTTTATAATGAAAACATCGTGTTAAAGATGCTCTTTTTATCATCTTGAAGGCGAAGTAAAAATATGTTATTTTTATATATATAGTGAACACGGGTTGCGAAAGTGGCAAAAGGCAAGAATGGCGAAGATTTTCTACATATGAAGAGTCGCAGCGTTTGGTTTAGCTCTAGGTGAGAACTTCTCACTTTAATTCTTGTTTTCTATTTAAAATTATATACTAGGATGCAGACGGTGCTTAGCAGCACCCGTCGTCCACAGACCATGGATGACTTGTTTGTTTGATTCGTGTGTTGTGAAAATTGATTGTGTGATGTGGATTGAATAAACATTTTATAGTTAAAAATATAATTTTTAACGTGTATAAAATAAATATTTATAAGCAAATCGGACGGTTTGTTTATGTACATCCATTTAAAGGATATTGATTGGGATGATAAATTTTACACATCGCCCAACTGCACAAATAAAAATCTACGTTTGTTGACTAAAACCCCACATGGGTATTGGGATGATATTTTACGTACACTAATCCCGATTGTTTAGTTGTATGTCAATTGATGGGTTGACAAACTGTGTAAGCGTTAATTATTTATATTTAACGCTTATGCAGTTGTGTGGTGCACTTTGGATGATGGTTGATTATTTATCATTGCTATTATATACATGTGTTGTATAGAATCCATTTAAATAACATTATATGGTAATTGATTGGGCCTCATTCCAATTTGGAAAATAAAAGAAAATTAATGTGTTGAATAAAATATATTTTCATGTGTTGAATAAAAGAAAATTCATGTGTTGAATAAAATATATATTCATGTGTTGAATAAAATAAAATTCATGTGTTGAATAAAATATATATTCATGTGTTGAATAGAAGAAAGTTGATGTGTTGAATAAAAGAAAATTCATGTGTTAAAGAAAATATTCATTGGTTGAATAGATTAACGAAGTTATTGAGATATATAAAGCCGTGTTGGTTAGATATGCGCCATTTTGACGCGAACGATATTAATATCGATTATATTCGTTTTTATAATGAATATAGAAAAGGAAGTGATTTCAAAATATAACGTTTTGAAAATATTATCATTTATATATATATATATATATATATATATATCGATGATATGGAATATTCAATTTTGATTAGAAATTGAATATGAAGTTGAAATCGTTTTGAAAACGAATTTAAAACGATTTATAAAATACGTTTTAAAAGGAAATCGACGAAATATATATAATATATATATTATATATATAATGGCCTGAATAGAACGCGTTACGCTACGGTAGTTCGTGAATTTCGACCATTGCCTTCGAATGGATATTACGGGAGATCCGACCGTCGGATTCTCCCAAAACCGGAACCATTGGGTTTGTATCGAAAAGAGTTTTCTAACGAATATTAGAGATTTGAAATCTAATGGTTGGATTTGGAATTATGTCCGAATCAAATTTGGAAAAGATCGTTGTAAGTGCAGTTCGATGGCCGTTGATGGAAATCGACTGTACGGGCCTTGATAAAATTATTAAAAATAGTAATAATTTGTGTAAAATCATAAGAAATGATTTGGAAAGAATTGGGATGAAAAATTCCATATTTGAAAAGATAAAAATATCGAAATGAACTAGTTTTGAACTAGAATTATAATCCATTTATTTTTGAAATAAATAAATTGGATTTGAAATGGTTTTAAAAGTAACCAGAAATTTCCAATAATTGAATTGGAGTGGATTTGAATCGAAATTGTCTTTGGAATATTTCGATGTTGGATTTCGTGATTATACAGATATTGTTATGGAAATTTAAAAGATAGTTTTATATCGTTATTTCCAATACAATATTTGTTGGTCGTAGAATTTGATATTGAATATAAGTCGATATATTTTCTATTCAGAGCCTTGTATCTAATATCAAATGGGATTTGGGTTTTTCGTGAATGGTGTCTTTATTAACACTGTTCTTAAACCTAGTTGAGAAAAAGATTAAATCTTTTTATTTAGATTTAATGAAGTATAGCAATTAAATGGTACTTAATTGGATTTGAATTTGAATTGATTTTTGGGTTTATCGTGAATGGTGTTTTAAATAACACTTGTTCTTTAACCCGATAATTAATGGAATGTGATTTTGGGTTGTCATGAACGGTATCTTTAATAATATTGTTCTTAGACCCAACGGAGTTAAGAAAATCAGAAACTAACTGGAGATTAGTTAAGTTGAATGGTTTCTTGGGTATTGATCTCATGTTGGTTTCGGCCTTCGGGGTTAATACTTAGGAAATTGTTCACTTGCTAATTTACGGTTAAAGGCTGATGGAATGTGATTTTGGGTTTATAGTGAACCGTGTTTTAAATGACATTGGTTCTTTAACCCAGTTAAAGACAGGATATGATTTCCCAAGTTAAACAATCATTAATATTGATTTTTGGGAAGATTAAAACCACGTGGAGTTTTAATGAACCTTTAATTAGATTGAAATGATCGAGAATGGAGTATCACCAGTTTTGCTCCAGGCGATAGTTAAATCTTTAATTGATTTGAACGTGAAATGGTAATTGAATTTACCGATAACACAGTGGTGTTAGATATGAAGTATGACCAGTTTTACTTCATGGGATGAATAGGTTGGGATTGGGAAACTAAAACAAATAATTACTTCGGTATGGTTCGTTAATCCCGACTAGTTTGGATAAACCATAATTTGGTTTGAATTGATATTCAAAGGAAGATTAAAGAATAAATTTAAAGAATTTATCTTTGATAAAATTAATGGGAACCTTTCCCAAAGTATAAGAATATTTGAATAAAAGAATATTCTGAATTGGAATGAGGCATATGTTGTGTTTGTGTAACACTTGTTTATTATATACGCGAGTTGTTCAGAAAGACCGGGTTATCCCATTCTGAATAACTGATTCGACGATGTGTCGAGGATGAAGACGGTGGTCGAAGACCGGAGGTCTTCACATCGTTTCGATAATTACTGATGATCTTGATTGGGTTGTACACCCAAGAGGAGGGAATCAATTGGTGATCGTCCGGATGTACTTGGAGATCGATGGATATGCGAGATACGAGGTGCCTCCGGTTTCATTCAGACCTAGAACGGACTTGTAAATGGACTGTGTGTCTGACATTGGATATCATTCTGTGTGATTGATGGATATCGGTTGCATGGAGTGGTTTGCCTGTGTGGCATGCTAAGATGCAAATGATCAAGGCTTTTGTTGAAAAGCAAAGTCTTGTGGTTGATGATCAAAGCACTGCCTGTGTGGCATAGCTTTGTGTAGCGTTGATTCGCGAGCCTCACACCCCGGTTGTGAACCAGAAATGGGAGAGGACATCAGGGACCGTTTCTTTCTAGCTAGGGTGGTGTCAGTGACCTACCAGCCCAAACATTTATATTATTTTCACCTATGTGGTTGTTGGATTGCGAGGCGCCTTGGATATATCGGTGACTATGTGGAGCCGATGGAGTCATTTGGCTCATTTACGCCCCAACGGGCGGGGAAATGCAGTGTTTAGGCATTTTAGTCCACATCGGTGGACCGGCCCTGACGATCCAAGGGTCACTCGAGCTCTGATCTTGAGGCTCGAGCTAGACAGTCTCGAATCGGTGTGGACAATCCCTTGCCTTGGTTCACAGATGGAAATCCAACTTCCAATTCGTGACTTTGCGGTTTTGATTGTAGAACCTATATATGGCAACATAGTGGTATGGGGCACTTATTCCGTCTATGATTGATACTTATGATTGAAATTGTTTTGACACTATACACTTATAGTAATAATAAAAGATGAAATTTAGAGTATCAAGCATTCTTTGGCTATTATAAGGTAAACCCTATCCTCCGGCTTGTGTTGCATTGTGTGATGGGACCTGGGTCTTATAGTAGCTTCATTGTTCTTTATTTAGCATTGCGTTGTTGTTTTATGCACTGGTATTCTTGGGAGGAAACCCGTTTCGTGCTTTATGGCGTGGTCCCTTGATTTACCTAACTTGAAAATAAAGATTAATAACTGTTTTAGTTCTCACACCAGTCACATGACTGACCTGGAGTTTATTGTTTTAACCCAAACTCTGGGTGCCCTTATTTTCGACACGCGCAGCTAGTAGTTTTGGTTTTGCAGATTTATATTCACAGGATCCTGATTTACAGCTGAAGCGGTATTCGGAAAGCTCTGTATCCGTGTATCTGTTTTCAGTTGTGCTTTGTATTGTTTTTTCCGCTGTGATGTATTTAAATGTAACTAAAATCTCTGATATTTTCTGTGTAATATTTATTCATATTCTGTAATGTTCTTGTATCCTGATGGAATTGTTGTAATAAACAATGTAATGTTCTTCTGTATGTGTTCCGATGTGTGTCGTTCTCAAGGCAGTTCGTTCTTTCCTTACCGTGGAAGTATGGGGTCTTTACATTTGGTATCAGGGCTTTGGTTTACAGAGCTCGAGAACAAGAGACATTAGAACCATACGAAAGAATTCATCAGAGATAGGATTAGTAATATCCAATGGGAATGACTCGTTGGAGATGGGATCAGTAGTATCCTAGAACGAGTGTGAAGAGTATATTTTTAAAATGAAAACAATTTTTGTTTTGAAAATTTAAATCAATTATTCGTATTTGATTATTTATTTGTATTGAGTTTGGGCAATCCGATATATAAAGATTTTGCATATACGTCTGATCCACAGGTATTCGAAGTTTTAATATATTGGGTAGATATAGAATCACACTCTAGTCGCTCGGAGAAGACACTGATGATAGCAGCTGCATCATCAGTGGATTTATTTTCGAGTTTCGAAAGTGGGATCTCTATATATTTCCATTAGACTGGTGTGAGAACCAAAATATAGTTAGAATATATTGTTGTGACTTGGCATCAAAAACATGATTTTCTGTATATATATATATATCAAAATGATGAATTTGAAATGATAATCAACTAATTGATTGATTATTGTGTTGTTTGATTATTGGTTGATTAATTAAAAAAATTTAACTTAGGCCAAATTGTATCTAATATTGAATTGTATTGAAAATTAGTCGCATTTGCATGCATACACATGTACTTACATTGAACAGGTCATAGCAAGGAAGCTAGAGCAGAGGAATAAAATTGTTTGCCCGACAAATAGGTACATGTTTATTGTATTTATTGGGTTTTGGATGATTTTATGAGCTGATTGGCTAGTCGCTTGGCTTTTTCTTTTTCTTTTGGATTGGTGAGGGTCATGGGAGGCTATTTGAAATATCCTGAAGCTCCCGATGAAGGGGAGGTTATGGCGAAATTTTTCAACAATTTAGGGTGTTAGCTAATTTTTTGGAAAATTTGAAAAGTTCTTAGAAACTGAAAAGTTGAAGAACTTAAGCCATAAAGAAAATAATGAAAGTTGAGTTGGTTAGTAAAACAACTTTCAGCTTCGTTCCTTTTCGAGGATGAAAAGTTTTAAGTGGGGAAGATTGTAATAACCCGGAAATCCGAGCCAATTTAAAAAATTTATTTTGGCAATTTTTATAAATTTTCAATATTTAAAATTAATTATTTAAAATAATAACGACAAGAAATTTATTTCGAATAAAATTAGAACGTATATATTTATTTGAATCGACGTTAGAATATAAATATTTATTTTTAATTATAAAAGGAATTGAAAATGGCGCGGTAGTTCGAAAATTCGATTTCAAAGTTCAAATGACTGTATAGGATTCAAAATAAACCGGATTTTAGCGAAACCAAAAATATTAGAATTTAAATGAGAATATCTTTCCAACGAATCTGAAAAATTGAAATTTCATAGCGGGAATAAAAAGTTATGCCCAGTTGAAAATTCAAAATAGTCGCTATGGAATTCTGGCCCTTAAAAATGGAAATTTTGCAAACGACCTCTGTTTTCGACGAAACCACTTTTGTTGGATCCTGGATGTCGAATTATTGCTAGATTCCAAAATTCATGATTTTTGAAATCAATATGTGAGCATGGCGAAGTAAAACGTGTTTTAACAGTTTCAGTCAATTTCGATCGACAAGAAAATGGGCATTTTTCAAACGGTCTCAGAATTTGACGAAATTAGTTTTGTTAGGACCGTATCATCAATACAAAGCTAGAAAATATTTTTTGGGAATTTTTAGAGTAAGTATGTGGCCCCAGTAAACTGAAATGTGCGTTCAAATTAAATATATATTTAATTATATTTAAAATCTAACGAAAACTGATCGTAACGATCGAATTGGCCTACGTGACGTAGCCCATTGTGTTCGGAAAAGGGGTAATTAGTTAGAAGACGACAGTCGTTGGGCTCGATTTGGGGTTTGAAAGTAAAAGTAACTTTTGAAATTAAAAGAAATAAAATAATATATATATATGTATATATATCTCCCTCTAAACCCTCATTTTTAAATTCACGGTCAACGATTCCAAGACCGCTCCCTCATAAAAAGCCGTCGCCCCCGTTCTGGCCTGCCACCGCCCAGGTTCCGCCGCTGACCCCAACAGCGCGCCTCCCCTTCCTCCTCCCCCTCTTCCTTCGCTCCTTCTCCTCCTTCTCCAAAAAAAACCGTAACCCCCCTAAGCCGAACCCTAAGTCGCACCAATTCCCACCCCCTCTGCTTCAGTGCCGACCCCACAGCCACCGCACCCCCTAACGCCGGTGACCCCCTCCAGCAACCCCCATGGCCCCTCCGACAGACAACACACCTCCCTCCGGTCGATGTAAGTTTTTATTTAATAAAAATTAGTTTTTTATAACTAATAAAAGTTAGATTTCTACGCTGATAAAGATTATATTTTTATACATAGAAAATTCGATTTTTATATACGAGGTGGCAATATAAAAATGTGATTTATAAATATATGAAAGATATGATTTTGATTAACATAAAGTTATGATTTTTAACATGAGAAAGATTTCATTTTTAATTAGAGAAAGGTTATATTTTTGAAATAGAAAGATTAGATCTTTAATTTAGAAAAGGTTATATTTTCAAATATAAAAAGATTAGATTTTTAAACCATATAAAGATGTGATTTTTATTTATATGAATACCATATAAAAATGTGATTTTTATAGAAAAGGTTTAGAATAAAAATATAATCTTTATAATGAAAACATCGTGTTAAAGATGCTATTTTTATCATCTTGAAGGCGAAGTAAAAATATGTGATTTTTATATATGTAGTGAATAAGGGTAGCGAAAGTGGCAAAAGACGAGAATGGCGAAGATTTTCTACATATGAAGAGTCGCAGCATTTGGTTTAGCTCTAGGTGAGAACTTTTCACTTTAATTCTTGTTTTCTAGTTAAAATTATATACTAGGATGCAGACGGTGCTTAGCAGCACCCGACACCCGTCGTCCATAGACCATGGATGACTTGTTTGTTTGATTGGTGTGTTGTGAAAATTGATTGTGTGATGTGGATTGAATAAACATTTTATAGTTAAAAATATAATTTTTAACGTGTATATAAAATAAATATTTATAAACAAATCGGGCGGTTTGTTTATGTACACTCATTTGAAGGATATTGATTACGACGATAAATTTTACACATTGCCCAACTGCACAAATAAAAATCTGTGTTTGTTGACTGTAACCCCACACGGGTATTGGGATGATATTGGACGTACACTAATCCCGATTGTTTAGTTGTATGTCAATCGATGGGTTGATAGACTGTGTAAGCGTTAATTATTTATATTTAATGCTTATGCAGTTGTGTGGTGCACTTTGGATGATGGTTGATTATTTATCATTGCTATTATATACATGTGTTGTATAGAATCCATATAAATAACATTATATGGTAATTGATTGGGCCTCATTCCAATTTGGAAAATAAAAGAAAATTCATGTGTTGAATAAAGTATATATTCATGTGTTGAATAAAAGAAAATTCATGTGTTGAATAAAATATATATTCATGTGTGGAATAAAAGAAAATTCCTGTGTTGAATAAAATATATATTCATGTGTTGAATAAAAGAAAATTCATGTGTTGAATAAAATATATATTCATGTGTTGAATGGAAGAAAGTTCATGTGTTGAATAAAAGAAAATTCATGTGTTGAAGAAAATATTCATTGGTTGAATAGATTAATGAAGTTATTGAGATATATAAAGCCGTGTTGGTTTATTGAGATATATAAAGCCGTGTTGGTTAGATATGCGCCATTTTGACGTGAACGATATTTATATCGATCATATTCGTTTTTATAATGAATATAGAAAATGAAGTGATTTCAAAATATAACGTTTTGAAAATATTATCATTAATATATACATATATATATATATATATATATATATATATATATCGATGATATGGAATTTTCAATTTTGATTAGAAATTGAATATGAAGTTGAAATCGTTTTGAAAACGAATTTAAAACGATTTATAAAATACGTTTTAAAAGGAAATCGACGAAATATATACATATATTATATATATACAATGGCCTGGATAGAACGCGCTGCACTGCAGCAGTTCGTGAATTTCGACCATTGTCTTCAAATGGATATTATGGGAGGTCCGACCGTCGGATTCCCCTAAAACCGGAACCGTTGGGTTCGTATCGAAAAGAGCTTTCTAACGAATATTAGAGATTTGAAATCTAACTGTTGGATTTGGAATTATGTCCAAATCAAATTTGGAAAAGATCGCTGTAAGTGCAGTTCGATGGCCGTTGATGGAAATCAACTGTACGGGCCTTGATAAAATTATTAAAAATAGTAATGATTTGTGTGAAATCATAAGAAATGATTTGGAAAGAATTGGGATGAAAAATTCCATATTTGAAAGGATAAAAATAGATTTTTATCGAAATGAACTAGTTTTGAACTAGAATTATAATCCATTTATTTTTGAAATAAATAAATTGGATTTGAAATGGTTTTAAAAGTAACCAGAAATTTCCAATAATTGAATTGGAGTGGATTTGAATCGAAATTGTCTTTGGAATATTTCGATGTTGGATATCGTGATTATACAGATATTGTTATGGAAATTTGAAAGATAGATTTATATCGTTATTTCCAATACGATATTTGTTGGTCGTAGAATTTGATATTGAATATAAGCTGATATATTTTCTATTCAGAGCCTTGTATCTAATATCAAATGGGATTTGGGTTTGTCGTGAATGGTGTCTTCATTAACACTGTTTTTAAACCTAGTTGAGAAAAAGATTAAATCTTTTTATTTAGATTTAATGAAGTATACCAATTAAATGGTATTCAATTGGAATTGAATTTGAATTGATTTTTGGGTTTATCGTGAACGGTGTTTTAAATAACCCTTGTTCTTTAACTCGATAAT
The DNA here is from genome assembly GCA_030737875.1 of Allium sativum. Taxonomy (NCBI): domain Eukaryota; kingdom Viridiplantae; phylum Streptophyta; class Magnoliopsida; order Asparagales; family Amaryllidaceae; genus Allium; species Allium sativum. Next base: position 231,103,725 of record CM060924.1, on the reverse strand, counting down.
TAATGGAATGTGATTTTTGGTTGTTGTGAACGGTATCTTTAATAATACTTTTCTTAGACCCAACGGAGTTAAGAAAATCAGAAACTAACTGGAGATTAATTAAGTTGAATGGTTTCTTGGGTATCGATCTCATGTTGGTTTCGGCCTTCGGGGTTAATACTTAGGAAATTGTTCACTTGCTAATTTACGGTTAAAGGCCGATGGAATGGAATGTGATTTTGGTTTTATAGTGAACCGTGTTTTAAATGACATTGGTTCTTTAACCCAGTTAAAGACAGGATATGATTTCCCAAGTTAAACAATCATTAATATTTATTTTTGGGAAGATGAAAACCAAGTGGAGTTTAATGAATCTTTAATTAGATTGAAATGATCGAGAATGAAGTATCACCAGTTTTGCTCCAGGCGATAGTTAAATCTTTAATTAGATTTGAACGTGAAATGGTAATTGAATTTACCGATAACATCGTGGTGTTAGATATGAAGTATGACCAGTTTTACTTCATGGGATGAATAGGTTGGGATTGGGAAACTAAAACAAATGATTACTTCGGTATGGTTCGTTAATCCCGACAAGTTTGGATAAACCATAATTTGGTTTGAATTGATATTCAAATGAAGATTAAAGAATAAATTTAAAGAATTTGTAACACCCCACCTCCGCCAGGGTCACTCGCAAAGGAATGCACTAGCTTTGGAGGGGCATTATTGGTAAACATGCATAATGATATAGCAAGGTAGGACATGACATATATATGTATATGTAAATAAACAGAGTAAGCAAATAAAACAGCGGAAGATTTATAATCCATTTCAAAACTCAAGTCTGGTACATCAAAATGTCACTTTTCCCAAATTTACAAGTCTAGATAAATACATCATCTGATAAACTGAAAATACATAAGTACTATCCCCAAATAAGAGTGATAAACCATAGCGGCTCAAGTCCAAAGCATACTTGAGCTATCCAAGGGAGCAGCTAAAATCCAAGCTAGGCTCTAGTATTCCCTCCCTGAGAACCTGGGGGGGAGAAACGGAAGAAAAGAGGCGAAAGAAAACAGGTCAGTCAAAAAGACTGAGTAAGCCCTGCTACGATCAGTCTATAAACTAATAAAGTTAACATCATGATGGAAACTGAGATGATCATAGATAACAACATACTGGCATGATAAATCAACTACAAGATAGATAGAGGTGTCATCGCATAAACAGAGTTAAGTTTTTGCACCACGGTGTACTAGCAAACCAACATAACAGGTATTGATCCCTTAGCCCAAACTTTGGCCCAATAACATGAAGTGACCTTAGTATAAGGTCCAGCCCCACGGTCTAGTCGATCGGCTCCCTATAAACCTAACACGTCAAGTGTTGGTGTCCATATGGCCCACGTATGGTTGTAGTTAGACTGTGCTGGGTCCCCCTTTTGGGTGTATCAAGCCCTCAGATGTCAACCCCAGACACTTAAGCAATAATGCACAGCTCTAATCTACTGGTACCCGTGCCTCGAGTTTGTCCAATATCGGACTACGTGCACGTCCGTAGCCCGCCGAACCCGCACCGCTGTACCACTCGGCCATCGCCCTTTGGTCGCTTACATCTGCCAGTAATCGTGCCCCGCCCTAGCCTAGCTTCTAGGGTTGTGAATGATACCAAACTGGGATTACTGTTAGAACAGACCACGTTGCTAGGGTTTCCCAAGAGGGTTAAGTGTGATTTAACCCTTCACTAATCCTGGATTAGACTGGTTAAGCGTGGCTTAACCCCATTCTAATCCCTTGTATTCCCAACTTGATTAAATTGGTTAAGTGTAACTTAACCCCATTCTCATCCCTTGAATCCCCAAATTGGTTAAGTATTAGTGGACCCTGACTTAACCCTAACCATGAGGCATTAATTAATTTAATGCACCTCAACCTCTCACATTAGACCTTGTTGTGGTTACTAGTTAGGCCGGGCGGGTCCGGGTAGCTTTACACCACAACTTGGTCTAACCTCGGGTCTTGGCACCCCATGACCAACTTCTCACATTGGGTCCTATTGTTTGTAGCCACTAGTTAAGCCGGTCGGTTCCGGGTAGAATTACGCTACAAACTCAACCCAACCTCGAGTTGGCCACACTTATGTTTTCTAAGTGTCATGTCCACTTTATTTCAAAACATAATTACAAGTCAACAATTACTTGGGTAGACCTAACTTAATAGGTAAATTCCCAAGGGGTAGACCTAACTTAATAGGTAAATTCCCAATCTTGTATTTTCATGTATTTTAAGTTTACCCAAAACCCCCAACGTCATTCTATCGCTTACATATTCGTAATAACGCATAAAGGATAGGGAGAGGGAACTTGGCACAACATACATGATAAACTTGCACAACAACCATGCATAACATGTTAGACTTGTACAACTTAGCATAGTGAACTTGCATATTACCATAAACATGCATAACATGTAAAATATGCACAACTTGTCATTTTTAAACTTGCATAAGCATGCATAACTAAATAATCTTGCAAATCGTGGCTTAGTAAGCTTGCATAAACATGCATGACTCAATTAACTTGTAAATCATGACTTAGCAAACATGCATAAACATGCATAACTCAATTACCTTGTAAATCATGACTTAGCAAACATGCATAAACATGCATAACTCAATTAACTTGTAAATCATGACTTAGCAAACATGCATAAACATGCATAACTCAATTATCTTGTAAATCATGGCTTAGCAAACATGTATAAACATGCATAACTCATTTAGCTTGTAAATCATGTCATAGTAAATCCGCATATGCATGCATAACTTGTGAAACATGTAAAACATGGCATAGTAAATCCGCATATGCATATCTTGTGAAACATGTAAAACATGGCATAGTGAGTTCGCATAAGCAAGCATAATCAAATAAACTCACATAAATCTCAATTTTCACCACATATTAACTTTAGAGTTTACAAAGTGAAGGTAAGAGGGCTTACAATGCTTATGCGGGCTCAAATGACTATAGCAAATGTAAAGAACCCCTTATGCAACTAATTACAACCCCCAAATGCAAGCAAACTTGATCAAAACTCCTCTTTTATGGTGCCAATTGAAAAACAAGCCTTTAATGCAAGCTAAGGAGGATCATACAAGCCTAAATATGCTTGTATGCATGGAAAATCACTTAGGAATTAAATTAGGATTTGTATGAAGAGGGTGGAGGCCATGAGAGGATGGATTTTGGCATAGTTTAGTTACTAGGATGAATAATGAATGATTTAGGGTAGGTTAGGGTCTTATTTATAGATTAGGTTAGTGATTTGAACCATAGGATTAACCCTAGATTCAATTAGGGCCATCAGATCCCGGAACTCTCTAGAAACAAGCCACAAGACCCAACCCCAATCAGAAATGGTGCACCAGGCTAAGCAGCCCGGGCACCCCCTGTCGACAGGGCTGTCGACAGGGCAGTCGACATGCCCAGGACCCTGTCGACAGGCCTGTCGACATGCGGGTCCTGGCGGGATTTTTCCCGCCTTGGCCCAGCTGGCCCAAACCCTTGTTTTTAAATTTTAAATTTAAATCTGTTTTTACTTAGAAATTTTCTGCAAACTTCAATGGGCCTTAACTGGGTCATACGGACTCCGATTTTCAAAAACTCGGACTCTATTTCGCGTATTTTTCCGAGACGAACGCAATGGCATAGCCCGTTTCCCTTGATTCCCATTTTATAATTTAATTCTGCCTCAATTTATGTTATAACAGATTATTAAAAAAAAATACGGGTTGTTACATTCTCCCCCCCTTAAAGGATTTCGTCCCCGAAATCTTCAAGTTAGGAAGAACGTATCCTACCATCCAATCATCCATCTACTCAAAGCATCATCCACGAGCAATCATTGTCCTTACAAGATTCTAAATGCTGGATGAACATATGCAAAAGTGTGTGTATATGTACTTACCTAATGCAAAAATCGGGCGGTTACTGATACAGTAAACCTCCTTAATGCATATGTATGTAAATCAGGCGGTTACTGATACAGTAAACCTCCTTAATGCACATGTATGTCAGTGAAATGAATCCATATGTATGCAAATTCCTAACATAATGTATAATATCTACATGCGTGCTCAATCATACATCCATATGCAACATCCATGTGATAGCATACGAATTTCATCCAAGAATAAACATAAACACTCGTGCACATGCAATATGAGGAGTGTGTGAGCCGATCTAGTGCCTAATCGTGTATAATGCGTCCACGAGCAACCACTTGCAAACACTTGCAACCACTTGCAACCATCAAGCATAACATGTTTCAAATACATGTTTCATCCAAAGGGTTTCTACCTAAGGTTCTCATGACAAGATCGACACGATAAACTAGATAAACTAGATAAACTCCTTTTTGGATTACAAGAAATCCATTCAAACTTTGACATATAGTACTAACCGATGAGTCTTAACCCCCTTATGGAGTTTACAACAGAAATAGGATCGAGAATGGGACCGAGAGGATATATGCAAAAGACAACTTGCAAGCAAGCTCCACAGGAAAACGAGGATCAAGGATGCTCTCTTAAAAAGAGATATGATGCGCATATCTAGTCTTCACTCTTCTCAGTTACGTTTCCTTGAGCTTAACTCCACTGTGCTTTGACTATCTTTCCCTTCATGATTCCTTGGCTTCCTAACCCCTATTTCCCAAATTCGAGTTGGAAGTCATTTCATTATCGCCTCTCGTCTTTCTTTTCCACTTATTCTTCCTTCTGTATACCTGGCTTAAACATACAATAAACTCATGATTTCATGCAAGCTCTCCAAAATTCACTAGTGAATCCTGGATCTCGTCTACTTACTATAAAGTATTCCATGCAGCAGAACTTTTCTTGAAAATACCAATCCACGTTGCCAATTGCCCTTATAAACGTGATTTTCCATAACTCATGCTTAATCGAAATGAACCATCCGCCTATGAGTGAGAGGCCATACCTAGATTCAATTGCCTACCCATGGCTTCCTGTAGGCTATTCCAAAACTGGCCAACTTCTTGAGGGTAAACCGTTGCTAACCATGATGCAGTCCTCTCGCTCTTCACTGGACTGAAATGAGCACTCTTCGTGAGTCTTCCTATTATGACCCTCATACCCGTATTCCCTTTCTTTGATCTAGGTAGTCTATCCACATAATCTATCGAGATGTTTTCACACTTCCCTTGCGAAACTTCCAATGGAGGTAATGGCCCACTGGGCTTCTATGACTTGGCCTCAACCTGGTGGCCCAGCATGTATCCTGAAACCAACTCGGCCACCTCCTCGAGTGATGCGCATCTTCAGGAACCTTCTTTACCAAGTCCTCCACTTGAGAAACACATAATCTCTCATCGCGCCTTAGTCATCCCTTGTCATCTATAATATAGCTAGCGGGGTGTCTTAACATCTCACCTCAATCGACTGGTCCACGTTCTTGACTAACTGCGGGTCTTCTCCCTGTGAAACCCCCTTCTTGATCCAGAAGAGTAAGTCTAAGCTCGGGGAATGCTAACTAACTAGCCAAACGGAGGAGGCTTCTTACTTCAATTGCCCTTCTCAGAGCTTTCCGGTCTCAAACCGCAACCACTTTAGCGGAATCCACCGCTAAGCCTTACTTAAGAACTATGTGCCCAAGAAATCCAACTTCTTTCCTCCAGAGTGGCATTTGGAGAACTTGACCTTCAATCCGGTGGCTCTAAGCGTATCCATCTCCTCTTTGAGATGTATAGCATGTTCTTCCTCGTTCTTTTGAGGAGATCAAATATCGTCTATGACGACCCTGACAAACTTGTTCAAGGACTCCCTAGACACCCTACCCATCAAAATCACGTAATATGCGGGTGCCTTAGTCAAACCAAATGGCATGACTAGCCATTCCAAAATCCATCTAGAGTCCTAAACGCAGTCTTGTCAATTCCATCCTCAGCCATCCTAAGCTGATGGAATCCGGTAGCTAGATCAAAAGAAAACAGATGCTCCTACAAGCTGATCAACAAATCATTGATCCTTGGTAACGGTTATCTATTTTTCTCATGAAAATCAACACATAAGCGAAGCAAACCGTCCACATCAGTAGCGAATACTTCTGGAGTACCCTACTCGAAAATGCTTCGTCTCAGGAAGTTCTTCTCAAGCAACTCCTTGACTTGTTTTCTTAACTCTCATCTCGTGAGCTCATGTGCCTAACCGGCCACGAAACTGACTTGGTATTACCAACCAGATAATACGGAAATCTATCCTCAGATATCAGGATATTCTCGGACCACCCTCACCGAGTGCAAACTATCGATAGGCGAGTTGAGGGATTCAGCATAACATAACATGACGGGACCCATAGGGTTGCTAGAAATTTCTAGGGTATTACCGAGGCGAGTCATGAGCCCCACACCCTATGTACAAAAACCCAGAATGGCCCAAAACAGGACGACCATTCCATGCCCAAAACCAACCCATATCCCCTGAAACCGAGAATATAAACATCCCACGAGAATTCTATACTCAAGATAAAAAATTTCAAATCCACTCAAACCACAGACAGGCGGGCAGAACCCCCAATTGGATTTGAAACACACACGGGATCATCAACCAGACTAGTACTTAGGTGCAAAACTTTCAACTGGATCAGATGAAATAAAACTATGCGATGTGCCAGAATCAAACAAAGTTCGAACAGGAAAAATCAGAAAATGCAAACAAGATTTTCGACAGAAACACTACCTCTATCATAAGCTGGAAGAACGGTGTTGAGGAGATGAACTCGCCCTCCAGATAGTCCTGCACACTGAGTCTGACCTTGCCCTTGCTTCCTCGGGCAATCCTTGCTGAAATGTCCAAACTCACCACAATCAAAGCATTCGCCCCGCTTTCTCTTCTCCTTCTTCCTACATTCCCTGGCTATATGTCCAATTTCACCACAGAAGCTACATTTTATATTCTTGCCCCGTTTCCCGGAATTTACTCTCTTGCCTTGAGACTCATTCGCCCTGACCTCTTTCTTGGCATTGCTACCTTCTTCTTGAAGTAGGGCCAAATTCACTAAACTCTTGAAAGTCGCCCCCCAAGGGTATATGAGACAGGGCCAAATCACGTAATGGCTCGTTTAATCCTAGAGCAAAGTGTAGGGCCTTCTTCTGAGCTGTATTAACCAAGTCTAAATTGACACGAGCCAGTTGATTAAACTTATCTATGTATTCCCTAATAGTCATGTCCCCTTGCTTCAGTGATAAGAATATCAGTCCAAACCTTCCTCTAAAGTCATCCCAAGTCTCAATTGGCCTAATAGCGGTGGTGACTACCCACCAACGTGCAGCTTCTTCCTTTAGCAACCATACTGCCAATAAAACCTTCCTACGGTCACCTATATCAAAGGAGGCTAAAAGATCTTCGGTCTCTTTCAACCAATTCCCTGCTTCTACAAACGTCTCTGTTCCATTAAAATTCTTGCCTCCCATCCTCTTAAAATTCTTGCAAGTTTCCGCGAAATCCGCTTGTGGAGGCTGAGGGGGAAGAGGAACATCGGCTACGGGAGGAGGAGGAGGAACAGCGGCCTCGACTGGGGAGACAACATTAGGGACACCCGGGACCGGTGCCGTGACTTCCAAGTACCGACGAAACCAATCGGGTATCGTTACTCCTTCGGGCAAGATGAGATTATCAGACATGCTGGAAACGAAAAGAAAAGAGTTTAAACGAGGAGTCAAAGGATAGTGCTAATGGCTTTTGGGGAATAGCCTTTAAAAACAACTAGACTTTTCTTTGAAAAATACTTTATACTTGGTTTTGAAAATAGTTTTTCAAAAGTTTTTAAAACCTTTTTATCCCTTCTCGTAAACCTGGCTCCGATACCAAATGTAACACCCCACCTCCGCCAGGGTCACTCGCAAAGGAATGCACTAGCTTTGGAGGGGCATTATTGGTAAACATGCATAATGATATAGCAAGGTAGGACATGACATATATATGTATATGTAAATAAACAGAGTAAGCAAATAAAACAGCGGAAGATTTATAATCCATTTCAAAACTCAAGTCTGGTACATCAAAATGTCACTTTTCCCAAATTTACAAGTCTAGATAAATACATCATCTGATAAACTGAAAATACATAAGTACTATCCCCAAATAAGAGTGATAAACCATAGCGGCTCAAGTCCAAAGCATACTTGAGCTATCCAAGGGAGCAGCTAAAATCCAAGCTAGGCTCTAGTATTCCCTCCCTGAGAACCTGGGGGGGAGAAACGGAAGAAAAGAGGCGAAAGAAAACAGGTCAGTCAAAAAGACTGAGTAAGCCCTGCTACGATCAGTCTATAAACTAATAAAGTTAACATCATGATGGAAACTGAGATGATCATAGATAACAACATACTGGCATGATAAATCAACTACAAGATAGATAGAGGTGTCATCGCATAAACAGAGTTAAGTTTTTGCACCACGGTGTACTAGCAAACCAACATAACAGGTATTGATCCCTTAGCCCAAACTTTGGCCCAATAACATGAAGTGACCTTAGTATAAGGTCCAGCCCCACGGTCTAGTCGATCGGCTCCCTATAAACCTAACACGTCAAGTGTTGGTGTCCATATGGCCCACGTATGGTTGTAGTTAGACTGTGCTGGGTCCCCCTTTTGGGTGTATCAAGCCCTCAGATGTCAACCCCAGACACTTAAGCAATAATGCACAGCTCTAATCTACTGGTACCCGTGCCTCGAGTTTGTCCAATATCGGACTACGTGCACGTCCGTAGCCCGCCGAACCCGCACCGCTGTACCACTCGGCCATCGCCCTTTGGTCGCTTACATCTGCCAGTAATCGTGCCCCGCCCTAGCCTAGCTTCTAGGGTTGTGAATGATACCAAACTGGGATTACTGTTAGAACAGACCACGTTGCTAGGGTTTCCCAAGAGGGTTAAGTGTGATTTAACCCTTCACTAATCCTGGATTAGACTGGTTAAGTGTGGCTTAACCCCATTCTAATCCCTTGTATTCCCAACTTGATTAAATTGGTTAAGTGTAACTTAACCCCATTCTCATCCCTTGAATCCCCAAATTGGTTAAGTATTAGTGGACCCTGACTTAACCCTAACCATGAGGCATTAATTAATTTAATGCACCTCAACCTCTCACATTAGACCTTGTTGTGGTTACTAGTTAGGCCGGGCGGGTCCGGGTAGCTTTACACCACAACTTGGTCTAACCTCGGGTCTTGGCACCCCATGACCAACTTCTCACATTGGGTCCTATTGTTTGTAGCCACTAGTTAAGCCGGTCGGTTCCGGGTAGAATTACGCTACAAACTCAACCCAACCTCGAGTTGGCCACACTTATGTTTTCTAAGTGTCATGTCCACTTTATTTCAAAACATAATTACAAGTCAACAATTACTTGGGTAGACCTAACTTAATAGGTAAATTCCCAAGGGGTAGACCTAACTTAATAGGTAAATTCCCAATCTTGTATTTTCATGTATTTTAAGTTTACCCAAAACCCCCAACGTCATTCTATCGCTTACATATTCGTAATAACGCATAAAGGATAGGGAGAGGGAACTTGGCACAACATACATGATAAACTTGCACAACAACCATGCATAACATGTTAGACTTGTACAACTTAGCATAGTGAACTTGCATATTACCATAAACATGCATAACATGTAAAATATGCACAACTTGTCATTTTTAAACTTGCATAAGCATGCATAACTAAATAATCTTGCAAATCGTGGCTTAGTAAGCTTGCATAAACATGCATGACTCAATTAACTTGTAAATCATGACTTAGCAAACATGCATAAACATGCATAACTCAATTACCTTGTAAATCATGACTTAGCAAACATGCATAAACATGCATAACTCAATTAACTTGTAAATCATGACTTAGCAAACATGCATAAACATGCATAACTCAATTATCTTGTAAATCATGGCTTAGCAAACATGTATAAACATGCATAACTCATTTAGCTTGTAAATCATGTCATAGTAAATCCGCATATGCATGCATAACTTGTGAAACATGTAAAACATGGCATAGTAAATCCGCATATGCATATCTTGTGAAACATGTAAAACATGGCATAGTGAGTTCGCATAAGCAAGCATAATCAAATAAACTCACATAAATATCAATTTTCACCACATATTAACTTTAGAGTTTACAAAGTGAAGGTAAGAGGGCTTACAATGCTTATGCGGGCTCAAATGACTATAGCAAATGTAAAGAACCCCTTATGCAACTAATTACAACCCCCAAATGCAAGCAAACTTGATCAAAACTCCTCTTTTATGGTGCCAATTGAAAAACAAGCCTTTAATGCAAGCTAAGGAGGATCATACAAGCCTAAATATGCTTGTATGCATGGAAAATCACTTAGGAATTAAATTAGGATTTGTATGAAGAGGGTGGAGGCCATGAGAGGATGGATTTTGGCATAGTTTAGTTACTAGGATGAATAATGAATGATTTAGGGTAGGTTAGGGTCTTATTTATAGATTAGGTTAGTGATTTGAACCATAGGATTAACCCTAGATTCAATTAGGGCCATCAGATCCCGGAACTCTCTAGAAACAAGCCACAAGACCCAACCCCAATCAGAAATGGTGCACCAGGCTAAGCAGCCCGGGCACCCCCTGTCGACAGGGCTGTCGACAGGGCAGTCGACATGCCCAGGACCCTGTCGACAGGCCTGTCGACATGCGGGTCCTGGCGGGATTTTTCCCGCCTTGGCCCAGCTGGCCCAAACCCTTGTTTTTAAATTTTAAATTTAAATCTGTTTTTACTTAGAAATTTTCTGCAAACTTCAATGGGCCTTAACTGGGTCATACGGACTCCGATTTTCAAAAACTCGGACTTTATTTCGCGTATTTTTCCGAGACGAACGCAATGGCATAGCCCGTTTCCCTTGATTCCCATTTTATAATTTAATTCTGCCTCAATTTATGTTATAACAGATTATTAAAAAAAAATACGGGTTGTTACAGAATTCATCTTTGATAAAATTAATGGGAACCTTTCCCAAAGTATAAGAATATTTGAATAAAAGAATATTCTGAATTGGAATGAGGCATATGTTGTGTTTGTGTAACACTTGTTTATTATATACGCGAGTTATTCAGAAAGACCGGGTTATCCCATTCTGAATAACTGATTCGACGATGTGTCGAGGATGAAGACGGTGGTCGAAGACCGGAGGTCTTCACATCGTTTGGATAATTACTGATGATCTTGATTGGGTTGTACACCCAAGAGGAGGGAATCAGTTGGTGATTGTCCAGACATACTTGGAGATCGATGGATATGCGAGGTACGAGGTGCCTCCGGTTTCGTTTAGACCCAGAACGGACTTGTAAATGGACTGTGTGTCTGACATTGGATATCATTCTGTGTGATTGATGGATATCGGTTGCATGGAGTGGTTTGCCTGTGTGGCATGCTAAGATGCAAATGATCAAGGCTTTTGTTGAAAAGCAAAGTCTTGTGGTTGATGATCAAAGCACGGCCTGTGTGGCATAGCTTTGTGTAACGTTGATTCGCGAGCCTCACACCCCAGTTATGAACCAGAAATGGGAAAGGACATCAGGGAGGGCATGCGTTTCTTTCTAGCTAGGGTGGTGTCAGTGACCTACCAACCCTATCACATTTATATTATTTTCACCTGTGTGGTTATTGGATTGTGAGGCGCCTCGGATATATTGGTGACTATGTGGAGCCGATGGAGTCAATTGGCTCATTTACGCCCCAAAGGGCGGGGAAACGCAGTGTTCAGGCATTTTAATCCACATCGGTGGACCGGCCCTGACGATCCAAGGGTCACTCGAGATCTGATCCTGAGGGTCGGACTAGACAGTCTCGAATCGGTGAGGACGATCGCTTGCCTCGGTTCACAGATGGAAATCCAACTTCCAATACGTGATTTTGCGGTTTTGATTGTAGAACCTATATATGGCGACATAGTGGTATGGATCACTTATGCTGTCTATGATTGATACTTATGATTGAAATTGTTTTGACACTATACACTTATAGTAATAATAAAAGATGAAATTTAGAGTATCAAGCATTCTTTGGCTATTATAAGGTCAAACCCTATCCTCCGGCTTGTGTTGCATTGTGTGATGGGACCTGGGTCTTATAATAGCTTCATTATTCTTTATTTAGCATTGCGCTGTTGTTTTATGCACTGGTATTCTTGGGAGGAAACCCATTCCGTGTTATATGGCGTGGTCCCTTGATTTACCTAACTTTAAAATAAAGATTAATAACTGTTTTAGTTCTCACACCAGTCACATGACTGACCTGGAGTTTATTGTTTTAACCTAAACTCTTAGTTCCCTTATTTTCGACACGGGCAGCTAGTAGTTTTGGTTTTGCAGATTTATATTTACAGGATCCTGATTTACAGCTGAAGCGGTATTCGGAAAGCTTTGTATCCATGTATCTGTTTTCAGTTGTGCTTTATATTGTTTTTTCCACTGCGATTTATTTAAATGTAATTAAAATCTCTGATATTTTCTATGTAATATTTATTCATATTCTGTAATATTCTTGTATCCTGATGGAATTGTTGTAATAAAAAAAATGTAATGTTCTTCTGTATGTGTTCCGATATGTGTCGTTCTCAAGGCAATTCGTTCTTTCCTTACCGGGGAAGTATGGGGTCTTTACATTAGGTTTGTTAATGGGTGGGTTTACAAGGATAACTATAAAGAGGTTGTTACTAGCAGTTTTAATAATAACTTATATGGCACTACTCAATATAAATTTAACAAAACTTTGCAGATTGTTAAATCAAATCGTAACAACTGGAATAATTCTAGGAGTAAAAATGATATTAAAGTAATCAGGGATGAGTGTGAAAGACTCTAAAATGATTTAGATGGAAACTTCTCAGACAAGGTTAAGGCTGACTCTTTTTTTAATATACAAGCCAACCTTGTTAATGCTCTTCATGTTAATTCCATTAATCTTAGACAGAAGGCCAAGATAGCTTGATTAACTTAATGAGATGAAGCTAGCAAGTTTTTTTATACTAGGGTGTCTAATAGAAGAAATAGAAATGATATTGGGAAACTTATTGATACTAATGGAAAAAATAATTAATGAGGCCTCTCTCATTGAGAAAGAGGCTATTAATTATTTTAGCTCACTATATAACTCTTCTAATTATTTTAGTATATTTCCCAATATTGAAAGTAAGTATATTGTTAACTTTAATTGTTATGATATTCTTTTAGCTCCTGTCAGACATGAAGATGTTAAAAACACCATTTTTAATGCAAATATTGATAAGAGTCCTGGACCAGATGGGATTGGGGCTAAGTTTCATAAAACACATTGGGTTGAAATGCAAAATTCTTTATGTGATTCTTTCTCTGAATTTTTTAATTTTGAAAATTGTTTAAAAACACAAACCACACATTTTTATCCTTGATTCCTACAACTGAAACTCTTGTGGGGTTTGAGGATTATAGGCCAATTGCTTATTGCAATTTTATTTATAAAATCATTTATTGACTTCTTTGCAATAGATTGAATTTTTTCTTAAATTTATCATTTCTAAAAATTAAAGTGCTTTTATTTCTGGGAGGTTAATATTTGAAAATTCTTTATTAGCTCACGAGTTAATAAGAAATTTCAATATTAAAAATAATAACCTCATGTGTATCAAAATTGATCTGCATAAAGCATTTGATAAAATTAATAGAAATTTTATCATATATATCATGCAAAAAATGGGATTTAATGCCAATTCTGTGCTTTAATTAAAGAATGTATCAGCAATGTGACATATTATGTTATGATTAATGGCTCCCCAACAAGTTTTATTCACAGCAATAGAGGAATTAAGCAAGGTGATCCTTTGTCACCTTACCTATTCTCAATTTTTATGGAATAATTTTCCATGCAAATGGAAATTAAACTGATAAAAGGAAACATTAAACCCATTAACAGAAATAAACCACATATTACAAAGTTATTATATGATGACGACATGCTTTTATTTTTGAAAGATGACATGAAAAGTGCAAATGCTATGAGAAGAGTTCTGGAAAATATGGAAAAACATGTTTGTCTTATTGTTAATTCTAATAAAAGCAAAATATATTTTAGTAAGGAAGTTTTGCACAAAGAAGAAATTCTTAATCTCCTGAAATTTAAAAACTTCTTGTCAAATACCTTGGCCTTCCATTAAGTATAAATCAGATTAGTGAGAGAGTCTGTTCAAGATTATTTGACATCATTCAATGTAAATTAGAAGGATGTCTACCAAATTACTGTCTTTGGCTGGTAGAATAGAACTCACACATATTGTCATCAATGGAGTTATCATATATTGGATTCAATCACACAACATCCCTGTTAATGCTATTCAGAAAATTGAAAAAATGTGTGCAAATTTTATTTGGAAAGGCAAGCAGCACAAAATTGCATGGGATAAAGTTTGAAAATGAAAGAAATTTGGTGGACTAAGGCTTAGAAATATTAGAGATCATTATGAGGTTTATAAGTTTAAACTTTTTTGGAAATTCTTAGAAGGAAAATCACTCTATCCTAGATGGATGAAAGCTAAATACTTAAAAAAAATTTAAAAAAAATTGGATTGCCAAAAAGAAAAGTCAACATTTATATGTGTGGAAAAATATTTTAGAATGTAGAGAAATAGGGAGAAATCTTATTTAACAAAAATTAAAGGATGGAAGTCAAATCAGTTTGTGGTTTGACCTATGGATCGATGGAAATTCATTGATTAATCTCCTTGGATGGAATAACTTATATTTATTTGGTGGGGTTAATGATAATGTGCAGAAGATTATTTCTAATAACTGTTGGAGCCTAAAAATGGTCGTGCTTCTCTTATTTTTAAAACAACAGTTAATGGTATTCAAATTTATCAAAGAAGTTTTAAAGACATATGGTGTTCGAAGCTTTGTTCAAAGGAGAAATTTTCTTTTATAAAATGTGGGAATTTCTCAAGGGGGGTGAGGTGGAGGTTGTCTGGCATAAAGTTATTTGTTGTAAACCTAATTTTCCAAAAATGGCTCATTGTGCCCTTTTATTCCCTTTTGAATAGACTTCCTACTAGAGAGAAATGCTGCAAATGGAGTGAAGATAGTGAAAGCACTTGTTTATTTTGCAAAAAAGAGATTGAAAGCACTAGTTTAATGCCAAATGTACTTTGGGATTCAATCAAAATTATCCTACATTAAATATAAGGGACAATAATGATTACATTCTGAAATATTTCAAGCCCAAGTCCTGCAATTTTAATAGATCTTGTGTTATGTTAACTGTTGTAATTTATTATATTTGGAGAGAAAGGAATCAAAGGTTGCACTCAAACAAGGAAACCAATTGTTCCTCACTTCGGAAAAGCATCTTAAATGACTGTCATATTATCATGAGAAGAGCCAGTAGACAAATAAATGAAAGCATCTATAATCAGCCCATTTTTAGTAAAGATGCAGATTATGATAAGCAAGTTGAAGACTTATTACTTATTGGGAAGCTGAACTCCAATAAGCCTTCAAGTTATCAACCCAATCCAACTGCCTTTGTATTTGTCAATAGAGAGCAATTCAGACACACTGACTTCCTTCTTGGAGGAGGTCATGTAAGCCCATATAACAGTTATTATCACTACAAGGGAAGTAATGTTAACAATTTTAGTATAAAATTACTAATTTTAATTATAAGAACGATAACTTGTGGCTCTTGCCTATTACAGGGGGATAGAGATCACCTTCTACCCAGCGGTGTTCCAGAGTGTTATCAGTTAATTCATTGCAAATCTGACTTCCTCACTGGAGCATGTTTTAACTCTGATATCAGAAATCATTTCTACAAGGGAGGTAGACAAATTACTGATTTGAAAAAAATGTTATTTTAAGTATTCAAAATGTTATTTTAAGTAGACAAATCACCTCCTTCTTGTTTCTCGGATTCAATATTAAGTAGTTATATGGATGGATCGACACCGCCTTATAGTTTCTTTTTTTCTTCTAATTATGTCATTTTAGATTTAGTTTACTCATAAAATTGTCGTGAGCGTCTACAGTAAGTTGTTTGATTTTTTTTCATATTTGTCTGATTTGTTTCATTTTTTTCCAATTTTTTTTTTGATTTGCTTCAAATCTGTTTGAATTGAATCATCATATTACTGCCTTGTAATTAAACATGGGTCTAATGTCACAGTAATGGCATATTTAAAGAATTGTTTATTCTTATCTCCCTGCCTTCGTCATTATTACTACGGTAATTTTCTAAATTATTTTGTGCATTGATAAGTATCTCAACTATGATATGAACTTCTTATTCATTGATTCGAGTATTGCCTCCACCTTTTTGTTTTTTTAATGATTGTGTTTGATCTGTAATGACCTTAGAATTATGATCGAAATGTAAAGTTATATCATTGTTTCCACTAATCTTGCTTTGATTTTCAGGACTATACATATTCTATTTTGCATTTTGAAAATTGCCATGATCTTGATTTTCCTAAACCCTCGGGTCTTTTGGAATTCAATTTTTTTAGAGTTATATTAGTTCAATTGTGACCAAAATATACACAGACTTACATTTTGGTGGAACCTAATCGTATTCCACTTTTGAACTATTTTTTCTTCATTGTATAATGTGTCCTTTATTTCTTTTGGAAGTTCTTCACTTGCAATTACTTCAAATAGGAATCAAGCATAATTTAATCTTGATTTCTTTGCTGTAGCCGCAACACAATTAGTTGGCTTTCCAATAATACTTGCGTTAAATGCCTACAGTCCCATAGTTCAAATTTATATTTGGCAGTCTTGCCTAAATTGGCATAGTTGATAGTAGATCCATGTCTAATTTAATGGAATTAGGCCATCTTCTTGTTATGATAAGTCTTCTTTCATAAAAATATGGGTTGCTTGTGATGATTCTTGCACAATGTGATGCCAATTTAAAACTAATCAAGAAAAAAAAACCATTTTCTTTGAAATATGCCTCAAATTCACCCTTTGTATATATGCTTTAAAATAAAGGAAATAGGGTTTTGCTCCTACAACATAGGCCCTAATTGCATTATTCCAACATTCTTTTGACCATTTATACAGTGCTTATTTTATAATGCCGATATTCTGATTGTTGATTTTCAAAGGAGGTGTATTTTCTAAATTAAATTATTTTGATTCTTGACATCTTGCTCCCCTATGAGAATATCTTTTCATATTTTCATTCCTTGACTTCTGTTTAGTGAGATAGTCATAGGCTTTTTAGGTAAATTATCTTCTCTTTTCTCAGATGCTACATTTATTGGGATTTAGGATCTGAAATACTTTTGTCACAATATGCCTTTTAATTTTACTTAGATTAGCGTTCATCTCCTTCTGGTTAGATTTCTGTCAATTGAAAGCTGCCTTTTTATGTCTTCTTACCGTTTGAAAATCATCTTCATCAATGAAGATGCCCTTAGTTGATTCAAATCTTAATTGAGATGGATATGATGGTATATCTAGAACAATTGTAGGGATTGGATGAGAGTTTTTGAGTGAAGGTTGTTTTTCTCTATGGCAATTGAAAAAAACATAAATCTTAGTTTTTTTTATTCTACCTTTTAACTTACTTAAACATAAATATTACATTTAACAATTCACTACCTTTTACTATATTTAAAAAGGGATTTAGGAAATAAAATTTTCAAATTCCATTTTGATTAAATAACCTGCTATTATTAACTTTAATTTATTTATTTCTTAATAATTAAACTATTATAGAATTTACTCTTAAGAAAACTGGGTCCTTGCAATTTTCTTAAGGGTAATTTGTAAAAAAATTAATAACTCTTCCATCAAGCATAATTATAATTATAATTATAATTATAATTTTAAAGCTAATAATACTCTTGAATCTTCTAAACATCAATTACAAATCTTTTTACCCAAAATAACTTTACTTCAAACTAAATTTTAAATATTAATTACCAAACACTTTATCTTATATAAAATATTTCATCATGATTAATTAATAGTAACTATATAAATACTTCATCCAACACATTTCAAAAGTTCCTATAAAGTTATTTATTCTTCAAACCTTTTACATATATAATTTCTTAAACAAAATAAATTGTGATTTATACCTACTTAATCAATCCAATATTTCATGAGTATTGTTTGCCACTCCTAAAACGGTTAAGGAGGGTTATTTTTTTTTTATAAATTTACTAAGGGGAGGATCATTTAACATAACCCCACTTAACAATTTGTAAAATATAGACCAAAATGTTCTTGTATCCTAATTACATTTTACCGTTCGTTAAACCTTAATCATCTTTTTCTTCTCAAAGTAAACAATTAATCACTTTTTACATGGAGGATTAACTAATTTCTAACTTTGAACAAGAAGACAACATGGTTTATACTTATAAAAAAAAGCGAATGCCATATTGAATATGTTGAGGAAATCACCGAAAAAGTAATGATTTACTAAAAAAACAGACTCTCGTTTTTTATCATAAACATTGTATCTGTTGACAACGAGCCGAAGTTAAACAATTAAAATGACATGTACTCGATGAATTTGGTGAACGCATCAGGTCATGACAATAACACAAATTTGGTGATAGACCACCGAATAAAATCGTGTTTTCAGACGTAATATCGCCGTATATGTAGGATTTTAATTTTTCTTTAGTTAATTTATTTTCAGCATGTTATTTTCAAACTTAGTAATGAATTTCGGCATGTCCTTGTTGATTTTACTTTTTTTGTGTATTTGAATGGAGGGTAAAATCAGTATTTTTTTTTATTTTTTATTTTCCATTGTGTTTGGCCTCCTCTTAACAATTTAATTTTTAGTAAAGTAAAAATAAAATATGACTCCCCTTGATCGATTTTGGAGTGGTACTAACAATACTCTATTTCATTATAATATTTCCAATTCAAAAAGCACATAGGTAAATATATTCAAATCCTTGCTTTAATGGAAATTCATATATAATTAATAATTTTATATACATTCTCTACTTTTGGCATAGGTCCTTATTAAGGTTTAAAATACACGAAAGTCCTTAATTAAATTTCAGTGTAAATTAGGTCCCTGCTTTTTATACCTGATTGCTGCAGACATATCAACAACATTTCATAAAAGTTGCTGAAATATTAGCAACTTTTCTGTATATGGTATAAAAATTGATAATGTATCAGCAATTATTTATAAAATTTGCTTACATTTCAACAATAATTTTTCATTTTTCTGTACGCTGTATAAAAGTTGTTGACATATCAGCAATTATTTATAAAAGTTGCTGACATTTCAGCAATAATTTTCCTTTGTTTCTGGAAAACATGGGGCGGATTTACAACGGAACTTTACCAGCGAAAGCTGCGGATATATCAGCAATTGTTTATAAAAGTTGTTGACGTATCAGCAATAATTTTCTGTATTTCTAGAAAATAGGGACCGAATTTATAATGAAACTTTGAAAGAAACGAACTTTACAATATGAAAGTATATTAGGGATGTCTCTTTAATTTTCACTGAACCGAGCATATTACAAATAATAATTATTGGATATTTGTTTCAAGGACACATTTCAGCAAAAAATTAGATCCAAGGACAAGCAACTTTTGCTATCTAAATCAAGGACAACTTTTATGTTTTAATTGAAAAAAGTCCATATATTTTAAATTAAGGACACACATTGGCATCTTGTGAATAAAAAAATTAATAAAAAATTGTTTTTCTATGATTATTACATTAAAAATTAATGAAATTTAATTAGAAAATGTTTTTTGATTTACGAATATAGAAAAAATGAATATAAGACAATTCAAGACGGAAAGCTAAATGAATATAGCTTTTTTGGGGGTAAACGACATTAGCTTTAAAATGACTTGGTTTTGTGTTTACGTGATACAATATAAAGCTATATATTTAAGTTATAAAGCTATATTCATTTAGCTTTCCGAGCTGATTATTTTTATATGTTTACAATTACATTAATAGACTAAAATAATTTTAAAATTACATTACTTTTAACAAAAATTTTGAGGGTTATTTTTTATTCTTTAATTAATTTAGTAATGATGAGAAAACAAAGTGAATTTCATGTCGATATAGTTCAATTTGGTCTTTGTCCTTAATTTAATTATGAAACTTAGTTGTCATTTGATCTAATTTTTTATTGGAATGTGTCCTTAAAACTAAATACCCCTAATAATTACCTATGATACCTTTTGGCTAAGTAAAGGATCATTCTACTTAATATACAGTCAAGAAATTCTCAATGTTTTTTTTTTTTTTTAAATGATCAATTTGAATATGATTCTAGACTAACCGTATAAACTTATAAGCCTTGATTATCACAAGTCTATATGCTATGTGCTTACAAATTTCTACCTATTACCTTAATGGAAAAAATATATATGATAGATACCGAGTTCGCTATAATTTTGAAAGAAAAACTGTACTTCTAGATACCAATTGAACACTTTCTTCCATGTTAACTCTGCAGTTTTTAGATCATGTTGCTGCGGTGTATGGACAAAAAAAGTGATTTCCTTTGTTGACAA
This sequence comes from Allium sativum, assembly GCA_030737875.1. Taxonomy (NCBI): domain Eukaryota; kingdom Viridiplantae; phylum Streptophyta; class Magnoliopsida; order Asparagales; family Amaryllidaceae; genus Allium; species Allium sativum. The sequence continues at coordinate 231,083,150 of CM060924.1, read as the reverse complement.
TTGCTGTAATAGATTTACAAGGTGGTATACCACTCTATTATGCTTGCAATGCATTACATATTCCACTTAATAGTTTGACTTAGATTCACTCCATTGCTCTTTCACCACAGCCTGGATTTCGAATTCAGTGGCTCCATGTTAATAAAGCACATTATCAAATGCAGTCTGCAAAAAGTTTCAATGGGACATACCGTATGATTCCTCACATATTTTCACGATATAGATATATAGGAGGCGTTATTGCAAACAAAAGAACATTTCAACAAAAGAATCACAAATGTACTGCTGATTGCAATATATGCAATTCTACTTGTTCCTCTTAGCATTTCGGTTTAACAGTGTTCACTCCAAATTGTTTGATTATAATGTATTTGTTCAATTTTGTTATCAATTTTGTGATAAACCATAGTGTGTATACTGATGCGATTGCCACAATTCTTGAGATTTATCACACTGTTGTCTTTGAGATGCCTTATCTCTAAATCTTGAATATTTTGAGTGTTCTTTAGGACTCTTTATCTTGAAAAACTGTTCTTCAACCTGTATATATGCCTCAAACAAAATAAATCCAAGTGTTCTTAAATTGTCCTTCAGCTTACCAAGATAGTTAAATGTGTGTGTGTCTCAATATATATATATGTATATATATATATATATATATATATATATATATATATATATATATATATATATATATATATATATATATATATATACGCGCGCGCGCACACACACAAACACACACCTAATAAATTGCACTGCACCATGTAAAGACAAAAAGATCCAACAGTAGAGGCTTTGTATATATATTTTTTTGTTTAGTTTTGTGTCCAGATAGCCGTCCCTTATGTATATACATGTGTGTATATGTATATACATGTGTCCAGCGGTAGAGGCTTTGTATATATGTGTGTGTGCGCGCACGCACACACAAACACACACCTAATAAATTGCACTGCACCATGTAAAGACAAAAAGATCCAACGGTAGAGGCTTTGTATATATATTTTTTGTTGTTTTGTGTCCAGATAGCCGTCCCTTATATATATACATGTGTGTATATGTATATACATGTGTCCAACGGTAGAGGCTTTGTATATATGTGTGTGTGCGCGCACACACACACAAACACACACCTTATAAATTGCACTGCACCATGTAAAGACAAAAGGATCCAACGGTAGAGGCTTTATATATATTTTTTTTGTTTAGTTTTGTGTCCAGATAGCCGTCCCTTGTGTATATACATGTGTGTATATGTATATTTAGCATCCTTGAAATATATATATATATATATATATATATATATATATATATATATATATATATATATAATTAAACCAGTTTGTTCTAAACTATTCAATAACAAATGGAACAAAATCAGACTGCTCTAATATTATACGGATATTCCAAATCCACAATAAGTCCATGTTTCAACAGCTCATATCATCTTTGAATGCACACCTGCTAACCGCCACCTGCTCAGTTTTATGGAATTATAACAAATGTTTCAGCATAACACTCCTCGGATGAAAAATCAGATATATGGATCGGTCAATTTTCTATCATAGAGAATTACATAAACATGGTACTCCCAAAATTTAGATAAAATAAACATTCCCAGTTCATGTATATTTAATTCTTACAAATATTTCAAAACATTATTCCATAAATAAAAAACCAAGTAAATAGACATAGAAAGAAGATGATGTTTCAAAATAAAAAAAAGTAAACGATTAAGAATTACGCCATGATATTATACCAACGAAGATATTAATGTTTCAAAATAAAAAAAGAGAACGATCAAGAATTGCATCATAGTATTATACTAGCTAAGCGGGCGCTTATCAAACATACCAAACTAATTATGCATCTTCCTAAGCACTTGAACGGTTGCTACAGGAGGAGAAGAACTCCACTGATGTGGCGAGAAGGATGAACATGGAGGTGGTGGTGGAGGAGGAACTGGTACATTCCATTGATGTGTCGGTGCACGTACAGGAGTAGGAGGCCGAGGAAGGCCCCTGCCATTGTTACAATGAATTAATACCAACACCATAAAGATGGTAGAGACTACATGAAGAGCACTCAATTTTGCCATGGCTCCAAAGGTTTTATTTGATTAAGTTAATTGTTGCTTCCAAATTGCTACTGTGGATTGTCAAGAATATAAACATGATAGTTGTGTTGATTTGGATGTGCATTGAATTGTAGAAAAGCTGGTAAAAGCGCATAATAATTTGTTGATGCTTTCTCAAATATGTGCGCTGAAATTCTGGTGAACCTCCTGTTTGTTGAATTTAAAGTCATCCCAAATGCAGAATATTTCTTTTCAAGTCTTTAAATTTTTGGGGCTACATTGCTATATTTTTATCATTCCAGTTTCATGAATGCTTCTTTTATATTTCTCTTATGGCATCTTTCTTTATACGGAATTGGTAAAATTAAATGTTCTAGCAATTCATATACTACTTTGGCAAATTCTACTCATATATTATAAATTGCATTACCTACATGATAATCAATTTAATTAATTAAATATAATATAAGAATTTGCCCTTGTATGATAATCAGATTAAATCGAATATTTAAATATAACAAATTACAGGTTTATTCAACATTATTTATTTCATAAAGCTACTGACATTTGCATCGTCAATTGAAATAAATTTAACTTCCTAGATATTAGTTTTAATTTATATGGTGTATTCATGTATGGTTAGCTTTAACATTTGTGAGGGTTTCACGCTTTATTGGTGTCATTTAAAACATCAATTTCTACATATTTTTTTTTGGCCACCTGCATCTTTTATTTCATCAGCTTGTCTCTATTTTCCAAAAGCATCCTACCTTCGGGTAGCGATGGATTTACGATAGTTATTTGTAGGCTAAATTTGAAGAATTCACATAAACAATATCGGGAAAAATTAACAACCCTTCCATCAGCCATGACAACCAATCCTTCCTCCAACCGCCTCTCACCTCCGTGCCCTTGTCGGCCACCTCCAGGCCTTGCAAAAGCAAGCTCTGCACCTGCTTCCCTCCAACCTCCGGTGCCTTCCGTTGCTCCGCTCTCCTCTTATTTCATAGATGTAGATCTTAGTTTCCCAATCCACCTTTTAATACATCTCCTCTTAATTGTCACAATCGGTCAAATATTCTTAATGGTAATCAGATTCGTATGAATGTTCAGCTGAATTTTATTTTCTTCTAGAAATTTCAATTCTATTAATTGAGCTAAAATGACCACGGAAATTGTTAATGAAGCAAGAAATCAATAGAAACATGCTATTGTCACTTATATTGTTAGCTCAAAACCAGATTTTCCATTTTCCAAAACTTACATTCATAGAGTATGGAAACCATTAGAGAATTTCACTATTTATTCAAAAGAAAATGATTTTTATGTTATAAAGTTTGATCCTAAAGAGGATTATGACAAAATTCTAGAGGTTGGTCCGTTCTTCTATGATAAAAAACTTATGATGATGAAACAATGAACTACGACAAGTAAGAACCTAATAAAAATTAGATAAAATAACCGAAGAAGTTATGAAATTTTCATATGCTCAAATATTAGTGGAAGTTTCACACCCTTTTACCATCCTAAGCAAATCCAATTCTTTATGAAAATGACAAATTTTACAAACAAGATGTCTAATAAGCATGAAAACCGATCAAGGTCAAAATGATTAAAGTCTTGAACACTCAGAAGATGGTTTCCAATTCAACAATGTGGGTTCCTATTAATGACAACAGACCATCAATTAATGCACATATGGAGGTGGATAATTCTCAAAATAGAAATAGTGTATTGTTAAAAGCACCCAGCTACACTTCCTATTACTACTCATGGTGTTAGAAAAAAGACTCTCCTATAACGGAAAACCTTGGTCGAGATAATGTTAACACTCAGCTGCCTTAAGATGATCAAACTAATGTACAGTGTAAGCAGACAAAAACTTGTATAGCTCAAGCGCAAGCTTCAAATCGAACTTAAAAAGCTAACAATTATATTCTCATTATTCAATCTAGTGCTTCGCAGAATGAACAACTTCATGTTTCTTCATATAATACATTAAATATCAATGAAAACAGCCAACACATAATTGATGAACCAACTTCCCTGAGCAGCTCGATCAAAATAGTGAAAATGCGATGGAAGAAGAACAAAACCAAATAGCTCAGCATGGCCCATTCAATATTCAGTCCGATGAATCTATGAGCAACCACGCTAAAACTGAACATTGTAAGATAAAGCACCTAACTGATATCGTACTTGTTTTTTCTACTTTAAATTCTCCGGATGTCATCGACCAGCCCATATGACATAATATGATTTCTCAATTAAAAGCAAAAGAAAAAAAAATATAAAACAAAATGTGGAAGGGTACATGTAAGTACAAAGAACAAGACAAATAAGAATCTCCAAAGGACTGAGCTGAGGTAAAGCTCTCTCAAGCACTAGATCCTCTTCACCCTGAGAACTGGTTTGGGGGGGGGGGGGGAGGAAGAGAAAAGAAAACTAGTCAGACTAATGTCTAATGAGTTCAATAATTAATAGCATGAGTGACAAAAAAAGAAATCTAAGTAGGATAATAAATTGAAGCACAAAATAGCAAATAAGAACAAGATTATAGTCGATTGTCAAATCATTCGATATCTGCACCATTTGTAACAATTCATAAATTAGGATATAACCTAATTCTAACCATTGATCGGCTCCTAATCATAGTTGTGACAACCTATGCCGACTATGGTTTTGGGTTTATCAGACCCGACCCATCAGCTTTCAGGACACAGCAAAAATCACTGACGTCACAACGTCTTATCTTCCCTAATCGGCGCAATGCATGCTCATCTCCCCATCCTAACATTCCCATATCCACTAGGGTTGTTAATAAATAAATGATCAATGAAGCAAACAAAAAATAGAATCACACACAAGATTTAACGTGGAAAAAACCTTTTTGGGAAAAAACCATGGAAGAATGGCAAACTTTATTAATTAATTGATGGAGTTTTACAAGCTGCTTGCATTCAAACAATAGCAATAAAATTATCTTCTACTTTCATGCAGTCAAAGAAGGGGAGAGAGAGAGAGAGAGAGAGAGAGAGAGAGAGTAAAATAAGGATCTACAATATCCTTTAGATGAGGTGGCTGAAAATATCTAAATGTGAGAGTAAAACTAGGATCTAGATGAGATCCTTTAGATGGCTGAAAATGTCTCAATGTGAGAGTAAAACTAGGATCTAGATGAGATCTTTTAGGTGGCTGAAAATATCTCAACGTGAGAGTAAAACTAGGATCTAGATGAGATCCTTTAGGTGGCATCAGCTGGACCAATTCTAATGAGAATTTCGGATCACAAATTAAAAATCTTCACCTTGAGAAGAATTCTCATCTTGAAGTAGAAAGATGAACTACAAAAAACGAACTTCTTCAACAAATAAATATTTGCCTTGCTCCAATAGTCCCTAAATACTATACTGTAACACCAACCAAGCTTGAGCAAAGCTCAAACTTACTAATTGGAACCGGCTTTGTCATCATATCAGCGGGATTGTCATGAGTACTTATCTTGCAAACTTTAACACCACCTTTTGCAACTAATCTTGCTTTGTAACTTTTCTCGTCGTTTAGAGAAACACCTTCTTTTCTCTTGAAAACCCATTTGCAATGAATAGGTTTCTTCTCTTTAGGCAACTTGATTAAGTCCCACATGTCGTTTCATTCAAGTGACTTCATCTCATCATGCATAGCAGCCATCCACTTATCAGAATCACTAGAGATAACAACCTCAGAATATGAAGAAGGCTCGGCAATACCTTCTATTTCTTCTGCTACAGCACACGCATAAGCAACAACATTTGCTTTCTCAATAAACATTCTTACTGGTTTTGGATTCCTTCTAGGTCTGCCTGTTACAATAGATTGCTGCGGTGGTTGCATAACTGCTGGAGGATCCTCAATAATGAGTGCTTCATCCTGTCTCTCAATTTATGCGTTTGATGTAGCATCTGAATCAATAATATGCTTCACCTGGACATTTGATTTCTGCTTACTCTCAACAAGATGGTTAGTAGATGGAATATCATGTAACATAGCAAATTCATTAAACACAACATTTCTACTAATTACAATTTACTTGTTTCAGGATTCCATAATTTATATCCTTTAACACCAGACTTATAGTCAAGAAAACAGCTCTTGGCTCTAGCTTTCCATTATCAACATGAGCATAAGCAATGCATCCAAAAACTTTCAATTACGAATAATTTGCTGGAGAACCAGACCATACCTCAATCATAGTTTTCTTACCAATAGCAATAGAGGGAGAGCGGTTAATGAGATAACAAGCTGTGGAAGCAGCTTCAGCCCAAAAATGCCTATCCAATCCTGCGTTTGACAACATGCAGCGAGTCTTAGAAATGATAGTCCTGTTCATACGCTCGGCAACCCCGTTTTGCTGAGGAGTGTGAGGTATAGTGTAGTGCCTAACAATGCCTTCAGCCTTGCAAAATGAATTAAATTCATCTGAACAAAACTCCATCCCATTATTAGTCCGAAGCTTCTTTACCTTCCTTTCAGTTTGTCTTTCAACGATAGTCTTCCACTCTTTGAAAAATAAAAAAGCTTTAGATTTATGTTTCAAAAAATAAGGCCAAACTCTTCTGGAATAATCATCAATAATTGTCATCATGTAACAAGCACCACCCATGGAAGCTTTCCTAGACGGTCCCCATAAATCTGAATGCATATAATCTAGAATGCCTTCTGTTTTATGAACTGAAGTGTTGAACTTCACTCTCTTATGCTTGCCAAAAATACAATGCTCACAGAACTTCAGCTTGCCTGTGTTGTACCCATCAAAAAGTCCTCTCTTGTTCAACTCTGACAGACCTAATTCACTCATATGTCCAAGACGCATATGTCAAAGATTAGCAGTATCACAATCAGAAATATTATTTTAGATAACAACAGTAGCATTACCTAAAACAGTAGTGCCTTGAAGATAATAAAGGCAATTTGTTTGCCTAAGATTTCCCTTCATTACAATAAGAGAACCATTTGTGACTTTCAGGATACTACCTCCACCTGAATATTTGTACCCTTTGTCATCAAGAGCACTTAAAGAAATCAGGTTTCTCTTCATGTTGGGAATGAACCGAACATCTGTTAAAGTTCTGATTGCGCCATCAAACATCTTGATTTGAATAGAACCAATTCCTGCTACTTTACATGCCGAACCATCACCCATCAAAACTGAGCCAGCATCATTTGTGGGTTCTTAGGTTGTAAACCAATCTCTATTAGGACACATATGGAAAGTGCAAGCAGTGTCAAGTATCCATTCATCCTTAATCTCAGCACATCCAGCAAACACGGTAACAACAAGCACCTCATTGTCAGAACTATCATTACGAGCACAATTGGCATTAACTTCATCTTCTTTGTTATCCTTTGGTTTGTATGTGCCATTTCTCTTCTCCTTGTTCTGCAGCTTATAACATTCGGATATTTCACGTCCATCCCTCTTACAATATTTGCAAGACTTGTATTTGCCTTTAGATTCAGATCGACCTTTATAGGCATTGGAATTTTTACCTCGAGATCCGTTATTTGAAATTTTCTCCTTTGTCCTGCCACGAACGGACAAGCTTTCAGCCTGAGAGCTTGATCCATTTGAAGACACCAGTTGTTTCATTTTCTCCTTGGCGTGCAAGGCTTCATAAACGTCATTTAGAGTGAGAGTATCATGACTATATTATATGGTATCTCTAAAATTTGAGTAAGAACTGGGCAGAGAACATAAAAGGATTAAACCCAAATCTTCATCATCATATTTGACTTCCATTGCAGCCAAGTCTGAAACAATCTCTTTAAAATCAGAAATATGGTCGAGCAAATTACCTCCCTCTTGCAATTTGTGCAGAAACAGGTTTTGTTTGAGATGCGTCTTACTTGTGAGATCCTTGGTTATGCAAATTGACTCCAGTTTCAGCCAAAGAGAAGCAGCTTTCTTCTCGTTCAAAACTTCTTGCAAAATATTATTGTGTAGATGAAGCTGAATTTGTGACAAAGCCTTCTGATCCTTTCTCTTCTCATCATCGGTCCATAGTTCAAATCTCTTGTTCTCGAATCCATCGAATGCATCATCATAATCAGCTTGTGCGAGCAACGCCCGCATCTTCACTTGCCACAATGAGAATCGAGTGTTCCGATCCAATAGCGGAAGATCATACTTTAACGACGCCATGCTGAATGAACCAGCGCTCTGATACCACTTGTTAATAAATAAATGATCAATGAAGAAAGCAAAAAATAGAATCACACACAAGATTTAACGTGAAAAAACCCTTTTCGGGAAAAAACCATGGGAGAAAGGCAAACTTTATTAATTAATTGATGGAGTTTTACAAGCTTCTTGCATACAAACAATAGCAATAAAATTATCTTCTACTTTCATGCAACCAAAGAAGGAGAGAGAGAGTAAAATAAGGATCTACATTATCCTTTAGATGAGATGGCTGAAAAAATGTAAATGCGAGAGTAAAACTGGGTAGCAACTTGCATTTTTTTTCTTTTTCTTTTTCCATTTCATCTTTGCCACTTCCCCCACCCGAATTCCATGCCGCCTAGGGCAACTCGAATGCTTAAGCTGCCCTGTATCTGCTGCACATGATCTTCTTCTGTTCTCCGTTTCCTAGTTAATTACCAAACTAATCAGAGGAGTGCTACTGTCATCAACTGCAGGCATGACAGGCTATAGATTCGTCAATTCAAAGGTAATGTGTTCCACAATCTCTTTGTTCAAAAATATCAGATGTTAATTCAATCAACGCGGTGACACTGAGTGAGCACACACAAGTGTTGCTTGTGGATGGGACTGAGTTAAGCATTCTTTAACTAAATGTAAAAGGAAACCAAATTGTACTTCTAAACCATTCAACAACAAACGGAACAAAATTAGACTGCTCTAATATAAAACGGATAATCCACATCCACAATAAATCCATGCTAATCAGCGTACATACTTTAACAACTCATATCATCTTTGAATGCCTACCTGCTAGCCACCACCTGCTCAGTTTTATGAAATTATAAGAAATATTTCAGCATAATACTCCTCACATGAATAATTAAAACATATGGATCTATCGATTTTCTTTCACAGAGAATTGCATAAACACAATGTTCCAAAAAAAATAAGAATTACCAGTTCATTTACATTGAGTTCTAACAAAAATTTCAAAACTCTATTCCATAAATAAAAAAACCAAGTACAAAAGAAAAGGAAGAAGATAATGTTTCAAAAAAAAAAAAAAAAAGGAGTGGACGTTTAGGAATTACATCATGATATTGTAATAGCTAAGTGGGCAATTATCTAACATACCAAACTAATTATGTACCTTCTTTGACACTTGAGCAGTTGCTGTAGGAGGAGGAAAACTCCACTGAAGGGGGGAGAGGGATGAAGATGCAGGTGGCGGTGGAGGATGAACTGGTACATGCCATTGACGTCCCGGTGCACGTACAGGAGTAGGGGGACCAAGAATTCCCCGGCCATTATTACAGTGAATTAATACTAACAGCATAAAGATGTTAAAGACTACATGAAGAGCACTCAATTTTGCCATGGCTCCAAAGGTTTTATTTGATTAAGTTATTGCTTCCAAATCGCTATTGTGGAATATAAGCATGGTAGTTGAGTTGATTTTGGTGTGCATTAGATTGTAGAAAATTTGGTAAAAGCGCATATTAATTTCTTGATACTTTCTCAAATTTGTGCGTTGAAATTCTGGTAAGCCGACTGTTGTTGAATTTAAAGTCATCCCAAATGCAAAATAGTGCTTTACAAGGCTTTGAGTTTTGGGTCACATTGGAGAATATTAGTTGGTTAGATTTCATTTAAGAAACCCATGTATAGAAATCTTGCTATATTTTTACCATTCAAACTTTCATGAATGCTTCTTTTATATTACTCTTATGGCATCTTTCTTTAATCTGGAATTGTAAACGTAATTTTTATTGCAATTCATCTACTACTTTGGTAAATTCGCATTACCTATGTGATAATCAATTAAATTAAAATTATTACAAAAATTTGCCCTTGTATGATAATCAAATTAAATCGAATATTTAAAAGTCAAAAATTACGAGTGTAAACAATATTATTTCTCTCTTAAGGGCAAATCCAACAAAAGCATACATTTCAAAAAATGTGAAATCCGCATCTAAATTGGCCTCCAACGGAGTATAGAAACATGCGGCCGTTCTAAAATCTGGGGGAAAGTTCTGGAATGTGCAAACTCGTGTAGCGCGTGTTGAACATCCGCATAGATACATGCGTTTGTTTAACAAAGGCTTGCATTTTACGCGTTTGTTAAACAAACGTCTGTATCCAGAAGGATGTTTAACAGACACGTGGATTAGTAATAATTTAAAATACTGATTTATGATGAAATTGTGTGTTATTTAGGTTACTTCCACCGAGTTAGAAATTTAGGCACGAAGATGTAATTAAACAAAAACGATCAACGGTTACAAAAGCTTAAAATACAAGATTTCACTAACAATTAATGGATACATAGTTTCAGATACTCATTAAAGGTTACAATAAACTATTAGAACTACTAAAGCAACGAAAACACAACAACTAAAGGTAAATAGTTTTACTGACTTCCAACAAAGTTTCATAGATGATCTGTTAAATCTTTCTGGAGTCTTCGATGAATGTGAGCGCTACAGTAGGACATTTGGCTTTCGACGTGAAACTCAAGCTCTAGTTCACTTTCAATTATATATTCGCGCCAAATCTCAGGTGGTGGAGCAGGGCAGTCGTAATTGAAATCATCCTACATGTCTCTTTTGTCCTCTATAATCATGTTATGTAAAATAATACAAGAATACATTATCCTAGTCATTTTAATTGGAGATCAAAGTCTGCATGGATTACTGACTATGACAAATCTGGATTGTAGAATGTCAAATGCTATTTCTACATCCTCTCTTTGTACTTCTTGCATTGCTGCAAACCTTGCTTGTTTATTGTTTTGGGGGTTCGGTATTGTCTTGACAATGGTACTCCATTGTGGGTATATACCATCGCCTAGATAATATCCATGGTTATACACGTGACCCTCTAAAGTAAAATGATATGGAACTGATCTACTGTTCGCCAAATCGTTAAACAACGTTGAGCATTCAACTACACTCAAATCATTGTTCGAACCTGCCATTCCGAAAAAAGCATGCCATATCCACAAGTCGTACGACGCTACGGCTTTAAGTATAATAGTTGACATATGAGAAATACCCAGATAAGCTCCAGCATATGCTTTTGGACAATTCTTTCGCTCCCAATGCATACAGTCTAAAGATCCTAACATCCCAAGCCATCCTCTGCTACCGTGCATATCCATTAACATTGTAATGTCCGCTTTGTTTGGTCTACGCAAGTATTGATTACTGTAAACGTCTACGATTGCTTGGCAGAAATGGTCCAACCATTCTAAAACTGTGCTTTCTACCATTTTCAAATTTTCGTCTTGAGTGTCAGCAGGACCTCCATAGGCTATCATACGCAGTGCAGCTGTCATCTTTTGAATTCCGGTGAGCCTCATTTTCACAGATGCATTGCGTTTGTAGATAAAGTAGGAATCGTGTTGTTTAATACATTCTAGAATTCGAAGAAACATAGGACGCCTCATTCGCAATCTCCTTCTAAACAGCTGTATACCTCAAATTTGAAACAAAATAATCTTCCATTAGTCTATCGTTGTGCCATGCATGATGTCGATTTCTATATCGATGACCTACAACAGAACCCCCATGTTTTTTGCTAGATTCACCATCTCCTATTGTAGCTATTAGCTGTTTTTTCGATGAAAATGATCATCCACCATAATATCATAGTCTTCGTCAGTACCATCGAACAACAAACACTCTTCGGTGGCCATTATGGACTTTTAAGTTTTTGAGTGTATATACTAAAAATACTAGAATGTGTTTGAGTAGTGAATGCTGCAAGTTTTCCTCCTTATATAATATAGTTTTTCTACATTTTGGTCTTCATTGAATACCAAAATGTGGCATGCATTGGTTACCACAGTATGATTGTCATTGGATACTGCATTTTGTCATGCATTGGTTACCACATTCAAATGTTTGAAATAAAGCTGTAGTGGTTGTATTACTGCCATAAAGCAACATTTGCTTTATTACTGATATAAAGCAACAGTTGCATTACTATTGACATAAAGCAATAATGACTTTATTGCTGACATAAAGCAACACTTGCTGTAGTTCTCATACAAAACAGTTTGGGTGGACAAAACTAATTAACTGATGTATGACCCACAAAACATTACAACCAGCACAGAAATTATGTTATAACATGCTAGAAATGACAACATAGATAGAGCAACATTACATCCGGCATAGAAATTTAAACTAGAAATTTAAACTAGGAAACAATAAGGTAGAAATAACAACATAGAAATTCCTAACCAGATTTAAAAATACAACAGACTTAATCAAAAGCACGAAATTTAGTAAACATACATTATAAATCTACTCATCCCGAGATTGGGTTAGCCAACTACAGCGAAGCTTCTAAGCTTTGTGACCCACAAAATCCGTCTCGTGTTCACACAAGTAATGAGTATCAAAAGTTTCTTGAGATGCTTGAAGTATGTCTTCATCTTCCACTGTCTGGACAATCGTATGGTAGCGATACCAAGCTTCTACAAAATGACGGTGAGCTAAATGGGTTTCAGTTGTTGATCTTCCAACGGGACACCTACGGTGGCTGTTATGTAATCTTGCGATCATTTCCCAAAACTCTTCGTGGCTTAAACCACCACCTCCTTTAACCAATAACGTATCTTGACGTTCAACTTCAATATACGTTTTCACGAGGATGTATAATTCATCTGCAGAATATACGTTAGTTGAAGATGAAGCTCTATGGTTAGCACGAACTGGTTAAGCCTGTACGCTTCTAGTAGGTCGTGGCATGGTAGCTCGTATTTGAGGCGCATGAATCTCTTCAGGCATCTCATTTATTTGCGTGTCTGACACGAATCCTACCTCATTTTGGTGATCTTTGGTTTGTTCGTACTCATCGAGCACTTGCTCTATTTTTTCATCCCTTATTTCATAATCTCCCATTTAACCTAAGGAGTTATTTACGAAAGAAGAGCAATCCATTATCTAGTATTTAAATGAAAAGATCAATCCCATTTAACTTACATGTGACGACCCCATAAACTAAGGATGTATGGTTGCTTCTTGATAAGACTAGTCAGTGCAGGGTTAAAGCAGTGCATATGGTAAAAGAGCGAATTGAAATTGTGTAATGGTAACATTTTTAAAGCTGATATGACTACTTAGTATGCTCAGTTTAGAAATTGTCCTCTTAGGATACACTGATATGGACAACCGAAAAAGAAAGGTGTACTAGTGACCGTTCGCATCATTGTTTGTTTTACCCTTTATTCATTAGTACACTACGCAGCTATATATCTCTGTCGAATTACTCACAACTTACCTCACTCCAAAAATTTTGTTTCCAACCACTCTATGCTTTACCATAACTATGCCTTCTTGGCCATCATCTCCAGACTCTGATGAATAGGCGTATGAATAGATGCAACTTCAGGAGCTTGTAGATGAACTTGAGTTTCTAAACCAACTGAGACCTCGGGTTGAACCATCGTCTGAACAACTGACCGTCCAACCTCCACATTAAGCCCAAGTACCAAACGTTCAACACACGCATGAACAGTCCGTTGTTCTACCACGACATGAAGTTGATTCTTATCAAGTACCACATATTCCAATTCTTTATGAACGGGAAGGTGATTCTTATCAGGTTTGTTGCTTCTGTGGTTATCCGGTTGACGTTGTGGTTCGAGCAAATGGAAACAATATTGGCTGTCGCATTCAGCAATGTCCATCCTATCCGAGTGGATGCAATTATGCAGAAAGGTTAGACGAACCTCTAGGCCCAAGGGAATGACATATGCAAACAAACTCGAACACGAGATTAGACATCTCCAAAACGTTATTGAACAGTCGCGGTTTAACCGTAATGATTAGACGACTTAAAATCCCAACAAACATGAACAAAGTTTTATTATCCATAGTTATATTATCTATTTATGTGTTAGTATATGTTGCATCCTAAGTTTTAGTACTTATTTCTATGTTACAATCTCTTGTAAGAAACTTCGTAGTTAAAATTTCGGAACCAGTTATGCTCTTCAAATATGAATATAAATTCAAATCAAATATGAAGCAGTATATAAACATATTTTAAAAAAATAGGAATGGATAAAATAATTACTTACAATATATTAAAAATAGGAATAGAAAATTAAAAAAATAGGAATGGTTAATATAAAGTCAAATCAAATATAAAGCAGTATATAAACATATTTTTAAACATATACATATTCTTAAATCAAATAGTTTTTTATTGAAATATTTTTGAAATTTTAAACCTATATAATATATAAAATAGTTAAATTGGAATTTATTTGAGGAAAATGAACCAGACGTTTGTTTAACAATTGCGTGGATCTAAGTGTCTGTTTAACAAGCGCTTAAATCCACACGTTTGTTAAACAAACGCCTGGTTATAAAAATGTTGGGATATTTCGTTGTTTCGATTTTTCAGTATGTAGAAATTTGGATTTCTACACATGGTTTGTTGGAGTTGCTCTAAAGCTATTGACATTTCTATTTTCTATGCATCGTCAATTGAAATAAACTTAACTTCATAGATATCGGTTTTTATTCATATATAGTATATTCAAGTATGGTTAATTTTAACATTTATGAGGATTTCATGCTTTGTTGGCGACATTTAAAAGTTAAATTTCAACACATATTTTTCCGGCATGCGCCTTTTATTTCATCAGCTCTTTTTGATCTATCTTTGCCAAAACCATCCTACCTTAAGATAGCGATGGATTTACAATAGTTATTTATAAGATAAATTTGAAGAATTCAATAAACAGTATCCAGAAAAACTAATAACCCTTCCATCAGCCATGACAACCAATCCTTCCTTTAGCCGCCCCTCACCTCCATGTCCTTGTAGACCACCTCCAAGCCTTGCAAAAGCAAGCTCTGCCCCTGCTTCCCTCCAGCCTCCAACCTCCGTTGCCTTTCGTTGCTCCGCTCTCCTATTCTTTCATAGAAGTAGATCTTAGTTTCCCAATCCACCTTTTGATACGTCTCTTAACTGTCACAATCGGGCAGATATTCTTAATGGTTTCATATGAATATTCAACTGAATTTTTCTTCTTCCAGAGAGTTTAATTCTATTAATTGCACTAAAATGACTACAAAAATTGTTAATGAAGCAAGAAATCAATAGAAACATACTATTGTCACTTATATTGTTGGCTTAAAACCGCATTTTCCATTTTCCAAAACTTATATTCATAGAGTATGGAAACCATTAGAGAATTTTACTAATTATTCAAAAGAAAATAGTTTTTATGTTATAAAGTTTGATCCTAAAGAGAATTACGACAAAATTCTAGAGGGTGGTCTGTACTTCTATGATAAAAAACTTATGATGATGAAACGATGAACTACAGGTGTGCACTTAAGTAATGGTTTGTTGTTATCGATTCCTGTTTGGATTTAATTACCTAATCTTCCCATAAACTATTGTATCATAGAAGATATTAATCATATTTCCTTAGTATTAAGAATTATAATAAAATTAGATAAAATGACTTAAGGAGTTATAAAATTTTCATATGCTCAAATATTAGTGGAAGTTTCACACTCATTTTACCATCCTAAGCAAATCCAGTTCTTGATGAAAATGACATATTTTACAAGCAAGATGTCTAATAAGCATGAAAAGCGATAGAGGTCAAAATGATTACAGTCTGGACACTCAGAAGATAGTTTCCAATTCAATAAGGTGTGGGTTCCTATTAAAGATAGCAACAAACCTTCAAATAATGCGCATATGGAGGTGAATAATTTTCAAAATATAAATAATATAAATATTGAAGACTCTCCCATAACAGAAAACCTTGGTCAAGATAATGTTAACACTCAGTTGCCCAAAGATGATCAAACTAAAGTACATTGTAACCGGACAAACATTGATATAACTCAAGCGCAAACTTCAAATTGAACTTAAAAATCTAACGATTTTATTCATATTATTCAATCACTACTTCACAGAATGAACAACTCTATGTTTCTCCATATAATACATTAAATATCAATGAAAACAACCAAAACATAATTGATGAGCCAACGGCCCTGGGCAACTCGATCAAGATAGTGAAAATGCGATGGAAGAAGAACAAAACCAAAGAGATCAACATGACACATCCAATATTTAGTTTGATGAATCTATGAGCAACCACACACTAAAACTAAACATCGTAAGGTAAAGCGCCTAACAGATATCGTACTTGATTTTTCAACCTTAAATTCTCCGGATGTCATCGACAACCCCGAATGACATAATATGATTTCTCAATTAAAAGCAAAAGGAAGAAAATCTGAAACAACCAAGATAAACAAAAGGGAGAAGGTAGAAATCAACCTGCCAATTAGTATTTCTATAGTTTAAAGTTAATGTTGTTACAATAGTCTTTTGGTTGCTTGAGAATAACAAGTCATTCTATTTTAGTAGTAGTCAATTTTTTGTTCATATTTGAGTGTGCGTCTAGTTTGTTAAAACGATTGGTAAGGAATGTAGATTGATTTTTGAATATCAGATTTATGTAACACTCTTACCATTTTTTTTTGAAGCTCCCTATGGTTGTATTATTTTTATTATATATATATATATATATATATTGAAAATTGGTTCTCTTTTTTGCTAAAAAACCAATAAAACCTCCTTTATAAGCCTCGTTAAAACCCCGTAATCCCCTAACCTAAGTGGGTGCCTTATAGGGAAAAAGAGTACTTATAATTTGATAAACAAACAACAATATATCAGTCATTATTTGATTACAAGATACGAGATAAAACCAAAAATAAAAACAGAAATATAAAGCTATGCAGGCTTTAGACAGGCTTCATGGCCCAGATCTGGCCCAACCACTCCAATTTATTCCTCTGAAAATTGAACTGCCTTTTCACAAGTCAACCAGTGTCTTTTAGTTCTATTCCCCACCTACTAAGTAAATGCACGTTTCTATCAGTTTGAGAAGTTCTATTGCCATTGTTGTTCACAAGAAAATGAATCTCCTTTTCAATCTTCAACAAGCTGGTCGAAGGTGCCACTTTTTTCTTTGAAAAATCCTCAAGTTCCTCTCCTTCCAAATGGAATATATTGCGCTTGTGAAAGCAGCACAAGCCAAGTATCTTAATTGATCCTTCGTCTTCAAATTATCATGAATAAGAGTAGCTTCTTCTTTCAGATCTATAAATGAATTCAAAGGAAGGTCCAATTTTTGCTTTAAAAATAGAGAAATGAAAGTCGAATAGTCACATGAAAAGAATAGATGCTTTATGGTTTATGGGTGATTATTATGCAAAGGACAAGTTGGATCTGAAATATTACTGTATCGTTGAATCCTATCTTTTGTGTTTAATCTTCCAAAGAAAGCAAGGTACACAATAAATGACATTCTTTTAAAGTTTTTAGAATGCCATATTACAGAGAAAGCCTTATCATCTTGTTCATGAACTCTCGAATGATCCCAAGCTTTAGGAAAAGTAAACAAACCACCTTCACACCATTCATATGAATCATGACTTCGATTTGGAAATGTAGAAATAGCATTAATTTCTTCCAACAATTCGCTTGTCGCAGGATGAATTTCAGGAGCAAACTCTTCATTTCTGATGATATAACTAGCTTTCTGATTCGCAAAGCCAAGGAGATTCATTCTATCATATCTCAGAAGATCTACTAGGCTTCTACATTTTATCCATGGATCATACCACAAGTGAGTTTCCTCCCCATTAGCAATTACTCTATTAAATAGTTGTTTAGACCTTTTTCTTAATCTTAACAAAGCTTTCCATGTTGAAGATGCATTATTGTCCAAAGCCATAGACCAAAAGAAATCTTATTTGCAATACTTGTTTTGCATCCATATACTCCAAAGAGATGTGTTAGATAGAAATATCCACAGTAATTTCACACAAGCAGCTTTTTTAAGATCTGAAAAATTCTTAAGGCCAATGCCTCCTTCTGCCTTGGGGCTACATAACTGTAACCAGGAAACTTTACGTGAATTGCTTCCCCATAAAAAATCTGCACAAATAGAATTTATCTTGTCTTTTGTAAATTCAGGGATTTGATAGATGAATAACCAATACATCTTTACACGAGTGATCACAGTGTTGATAAGTTCAGCTCTCCCTGCAAAACTAAGCAGTTTTGACTCCCAACCATTAATTTTACTCTATATTCTTTGAATAAGAGAATTACACTCTGAATAATGCAAGTAATTAGAAGACAAAGGCACCCCCTTGGCAAAATGCCTTGATCAAAACCAAGCACATGTTGAATTTCCCTTGAATTTGTAACTGAAGAGCTAAAGAATTTTTTTGTCTTTAAAGCATTCACATCCAAACCAGCATGTAGACTTAATTTCTGAAAAGTTTTATTCAATGAATTGACATTAGACATAGATGATTTTCCAAAAATCATGAGATCATCAGCATATAATAAATGAGATATAATAAGCTGAATAGCAGAACTAGGTTGAAATTCATGTATATGAACTGCTCATCCATAAGAAAAGAGAAGAATTACATTGCCATTGCAAATAAATAAGGGGATAAAGGATCACCCTGCCTGATGCCTCTATTAGAAGTTATAAAACCTTTAGTACACCTTGAATCATGGTAGAATATGTGGCAGTTGACATACATTCATAAATGAGATTTATGAAATGTGTGGGAAAATTCATTTTTGACATAATAAAACATATGAAATTCCTATTCACACGGTCATATGCCTTTTGCAAATCTACTTTTACACAAAATTTAGACATCCCACTTTTTTTGAAATCTCTTAATAATTCATGGGCTAACAAGATATTATCCACAATATATCTGTCTTTGATGAATGCACTTTGGTTCTTCGAGATAAGGAATGGTAAATGCTTTAGTCTATTGCATAAAATCTTAGAATATTTTTTATAATAGACATTACAACAAGCAATTGGTCTGTAATGTTCTATCTCTGTTGGTCTGTCCTTTTTGGGGATTAAGGTAATAAATGTATTATTTAGTGATTTAGGCAACTTACCTGAAACAAAGATATCAGTGACAGCCAATAATAATTCATTCTTCAAGACATCCCAATTAATTTTCAAGAATTTGGCATTTATACCATCAGGCCCAGGGCTAGATTCACCATGAATAGAGAATAGTGCATCTTTAACTTCTAAAAATTCCACTGGTTTCGTAAAAAAATGTTGACCTTTTGGATTGATAGTAGATATAGGAATAAAGCATGGAAAGTCAATAGAAGCAGGACCATTAAACATATCTTGAAAGTATTTGATAGCTTCAGCTCCAATGTCCTCTGACTTAAACACTAAATTTCCTTGTTGGTCAACAAGAGCTCTGATATGGTTAAAGAACCTTCTACTAGACATTCTTGAATAAAAGAATTTAGAATTAGCATCACCTTGTTGAAGCCATGACACTTTGGCTTGTTGTTTAAAAGCATTAAAATATATATGTTGCTAATGCTGAAATTCTTTTTTTGCCTTCAAATAGTTATCAAATAGAAGTAAATCTTCAGGATTATTATCCACTTCTTTCTCCAATTGTATGGCAAATTCTTCAGCTTGTTTGAGGTTAGCATTGTTCTTATCTCTCAATTTATTCCATATTTTCAGTTCATACTTATAATGCTTGAGTTTTTGCATAAATTGATAACTTTGATGTCCCCAAACTGCTTTATTAAAACCTTTTTGCACTGCATCCTGATAAGCAGAAAAATTATGCCAGTCATTCTTATATCTAAATAGGAAACGTTTTGTCTCTTTAGTAGGAATTAACTCTAGCATAATTGGATTATGATCACTAGATTTCTGTGGAAATGAAATAGCTCTCATATGTAAAAATAGCTGTAGACATGTGTTATTTACCAATACCTTGTCAATGGCTATTGCAATTCCCTTTCTACACCAAGTGAAGTTAAAACCCAGAGGCTTAATTTCAAATAAAGAAGTTTGAGTTATGAAATTCTGAAATTCTATAATATGTTGAAAAGGGACAAATAATCCTCCTCTTTTATCATTTGGAAACAATACATTATTAAAAAAACCCATGAGAAACCAAGCATTAGATAAATTTCTGGATTCATTTAGCAAATCTTGCCATAGAATAAGCCTTTCAGTGAAAATGTTGCTAGCATAAATGATAGAAAAGACCATATCAAACCACCCTTGTTGTATGCATTTACAATCATGTATTGAGATGAAAAGGATATAAGCACCACATCCCCATCATTTGAATCCCAGATTAGAAAAATTCTACAAGAAGAAACACTAGAATTATTTGTTAAAACCTTCCATAAGCTAGGTAAAGAGGATGTAAACAGACCTAAATTAGTTGATGATAATTTTTTCTCTACTAAACCAACCGGTGTTGATTTAGTATAATTCAGGAGAGCTAATACATCCTTCATACGAGAAGTGGTGTTCATTCCCCTGACATTCCAAGTAAACAGTGTCATTTAATTGAAGAAGAGCTTCTTGTATTCCTTTCAGAAGGAGCAATAAAAGATGAAGAGGCCATTGTGTTGTCATTCTTGCAATAACCTATATTTTTATCAACCATGTCTACAACTTCAACATTTTTACCTTTATCATTTAATTCTACCTTGTCACTTTCTGATATGGCATCAGCCACTATATTAAAATCATCTAGGATAATATTTTTAGGTAATTTGGTGTTCAGAAAATTCAGATCATCAACCGATTCAGCAGTTTTATGTTCAGACTTGTTATCAGAGCAATTTTGAGGAGGTTTTTCTACAGCATTATGTTTTGGAACAACATCAAGAGGTTTTTGAACAGAGTCTTCAGCAAGACTATTGGAATCATCTAGCATTTCTGGAGGAATCCATCGTGAATCAGTTGAGACTTCATGGTAAAAATCCTGATGACCAAATAGGTTACATTTACAACACTTAGAAGGAACAAACTCATACCCCAATGTTATAATACTTTTAGTTCCATTATGTAATAAGATCGGGATGTCTGATTTCAAATCTGTATGAGTATTAATTGAAATGAGGACTCTAGAAAACTTTGTAAATTTTCTTTCTATAGTGTTTTCATCTATTAATATTGGCTTTGAAATAAAGCTTGCAATCATTTAAATGGCATCCTTAGACCGTAACTCCATAGGTAGATCCATTAATCGAACCCATCAACCTGTTTTTTGGAAAAATCATAACCGGGAGACCATGCTTCTATAAGAAGAAGCCTACCAGAATATGAATATTTAGAACTTTCTAATATTCGAGAGAAATCTGATTTGTTTTCGAACTGAACAGCAAAATCATACGAAGGGGAAACATGAATGTGAAAATTACCCAAAGGCTACCAAACCATCGATATAAAGTCTTTGAGCTTAATAGATGATAATCTAAAGTAGATCGGAACTAGTGCAACGGTGTTGATCCAAGTATCTTCAGATTATTAAAGATCTTCTTCGGAATAAACACATATTCAGTAGCAGGCTTCACATAGTTCAACTTTTGAGCCTCTAGATCTTGCTTAATATTATCATTTGAGATTATATTTGGATTCAAACCCTGATTAGATGTAGCCGATTCCGATTGTTGTTTATTTGATGAAGAAGATGTAAGAGGAGGTTGAGATCGTAAAGAAATCGAGAATTAGTTAATGGAACAGTACTCGTCATTAAAAAGGAAAACAAAAAAAACATATGTGTGTGTGTGTGTGTGTCTATATATATATATATATATATATATATATATATATATATATATATATATATATATAATGTCTCATAAAATAAATTGACATTTACACTTTAACCTAAATATAAAATTTAAATTCCAAAATTCAAAAGTAAGACTAATGTGATTCACAAAATATTAATATTTTCTCTAATATGATTCATAAAATATTAATATTTTTTCTAATTTTTACATAAATTTCATGAAATTTAAATTCAGCGTCAAAATGAAAATCTAATTGGTTTAGGTTTGTGGTATTCAAATATAAGACCAATCAATTTGCTTTATATAAGTAGGAAGAAAACTTATATTTCATTTGAAGTATTTGAATTCAATTTTGAAATTTGTAAGGAAGAATTTTAGACATTTAGGAATCATACTTTGATTAACTAGTTAGAGAGTTAGAAAAATAATATAACTATTTGTTTTGTTCCAGCCCGAAGGTAATTTTGTAACATGTATGGTGTATATGTTTTAGCAAAATTTTGGATGTGTAGTAACTTATGATGTGTGAATAAAATTTACCTTCTACTTTTCTCTATCTCAAAACTCAAGAAATATTGGTTATGTGTTACCAAAACACTACACAGTGCCAACTTAAATTTTATACAACATGCGTTCCATGTCAATCATAAAATTTACATTTTTTTTTACTTGAATCAATCTCTGTTTTCCTAAAGTATAAAGTACATGCTAATTAACAGTTGTCTAAAACAAACTACAAGTAACACAACAAAATAAATTTAGCATTTGAGTATGTATATGATGTTGGTATGGCGTAGACAATCTACTTTTGCACATGTAATAAATATGTTTTCTACATCGTGTAGATTAATAAATTTTAGTGACTTAAAAGAGTCTGAACTTAATTTGTTATGATTATAATTTTAAAATAAATCTTGGAAAATAAAATTCTATTTTGCTAAAGATTTTATTGTAATAAATTGAATTAAATTAATAAATCTTTTCGAATGATTCATTGAACTCGAATAATTTATTCTAATTGAATATGAAATATTTTGAATCCTAACCCCAAATAGGCCATTTCGTAACACTTTTTGCACTTCATTTTCTCATGATTATTACTGTGATATTATGTTATCACGATTATTTTCATAATATCACCTTTTTTGCAAATGCTTCAAACCATAATGGATAGGATAGTCATTGTAATTTTCCTCCTAATTCTCATGCTTATCCAACCTCTTTATTAGTTCTTAAATCAAATTAGAGGTTTTTTGCTTATCACTACCTCCACCCCTCTGCCTAAAATTTGAGCCGTCTTCATCAACATCTCTGCTTCTGCCATAAATTTATGCGCCTTCATCCATCTCTCCACTTCCGCATCATTTCAAACAAGGTATG
This sequence comes from Allium sativum, assembly GCA_030737875.1. Lineage (NCBI taxonomy): Eukaryota > Viridiplantae > Streptophyta > Magnoliopsida > Asparagales > Amaryllidaceae > Allium > Allium sativum. The sequence continues at coordinate 231,059,829 of CM060924.1, read as the reverse complement.
TTTTATTTTTTTTAATCTTTTGTTTAGATTGTAAATTATTATTATCGTTCTATCACCTCTTACTTGTTTTTGGATTCAATAGTTGTTAGGATTATCTCGCATGTTGTTAAGGAGGAGTGATGAGTTTGAATATAAAGTTCTGCAACACGAAATAAACTAGAGGAGTGGAGTATAAATATGAGTCAGTAGGCACGTAATGACATTAGGTCATTACATAACAACAGTTATATGGATAGATCGACACCATCTTATAGTTTTTTTCTTCTAGTTATGCTATTTCAGATTTAGTTTTGTCATAAAAATTTTGTTAGTGTTTACAGTAAGTTGTTTGATTTGTTTAAGTTTTGTTTCAAATTTATTTGATTTGTTTCAGTTTTGTTTGTTTTACTTCAGATATAATTTCCTAATAAACTTTTATAACCGTGTTTTACTGCTCCTTGTTTGAATGGCAATCTCCTGAGGTATGCTTCTCCTTTTGCTGTCATTTTCTTTTAATTCTAACATGGGAGCTTTCCCCAATCCATAAAAATTAATTACGGTGACAAAGAGAATGCTGCATTTTAATCTGTTTTAGTTAGTATACATTGAAAAACTAATTTTACTTATGTTGTGCTTCGTTAAATAAAATACTTTTTCATTATTGCTGACATGAAAGTTTATGCTTCAAAAGCTTCTTAAGACAGGTCTGAAAACGACTTATTTGTTAATAATAGAATAAAACTATATTTAGTTAGAAAACAAATGTCAGTATTGTAAGTTTTCCATGACAAACGGGTATTTAGTTGGTAATGACATATGTTATTTTGTTAGATGATTTTGTTAAATCAAATGTTGCTTTGGACATTGCAAGAACTTTCCTATACAATATGCTAATATGTGTTGAGGCTTTGTTGTTCATCTTATATCATACCTACGTAGCATCATTACGCTTTGCTTACAATATATTTATCCTGATGTGGTATTTTCCACCTTTTAGTGTTTGCATCATATAAAGACCTATTGATACAATTTTTAAATCGATGTCATCATCACCCATAAATTTTTTGGTAACAACACTTGTTGATGTTTTTTTTAAAAATTTGATGTAGTGTTTGCATTTTAGAATTTGGAAATTATATGAATTTTCTAGGATATGGGTAAGAAACTTATATTGCAAAATAGTTTTTGATATATAAAGGGGTATACGTATCAACACTATTTTGAAAATGGTTAGTTTTAGCCTTTAAGCTATATATTACTGCCATTATGCTAATTAAAGTTCATAATATTTTTGATAACGTTTTACTTATGGTAACACAAATACCATGCAAATCAATTCAGAATTTGGTCATGTGTCTTAAGAATCAATCATTACTTTAATTTAATGTTAAGAGCGATTTCTCATCAATTACATGATGAATATTTTATCATAGTCTTAAAGTGGCATCAAATATGAGTACAATTTGATTCCCTAGTAACATTCATGAAGAGAAGTTGAGATTAAGATCACAAAGAACTTTAATAATAATGTGCTATAATAGACATCGGTCATTTACATGTTTTAAGCCTCATACTAGAATTTATAAGATGTACATCATTACATCCAAATTTGAATGTAATGAGCAAAATTTAATTATTTGTTTGTTGTTTTAAAGTTACTTTTGTGTAGTGCATTCCATTATTTGTTGTCCTTGTCCTTTTTGTCCCTCATTTTATTATTTTCTTGTTGTCATTGTATGCATTTTCTCCTTGCTATCATTACGTGCTATTTTGAACCCAAAAAAAAAGTTGGTAAGGGGCCTAATTACCATGGCAAGGTTGCTGCCATGGCCGTTGCCACCTACAGCAGCTAGTTGTCGCCATCGCCACTAGTGGCAGTTGATCACTGTCAGATGCAACAACAGTTAAGCTATCATAATGGAAAAGAAAAACATGCATTGTCTAATCAATTATATATCTGCATATATTTATAACGACTCAGAGACCACATAAATCTTATGGATTTTGGTTCAGTTTTCTATTAACTAAGATTAAAGATAAAAATTCGAAGTATCTATACAGTTTTCTAATGGTAGTTGAGTTGATTTTGGTGTGCATTAAATTGTAGAAAATTTGGTAAAAGCGCATATTAATTTCTTGATACTTCCTCAAATTTGTGCGTTGAAATTCTGGTAAGCCGACTGTTGTTGAATTTAAAGTCATCCCAAATGCAAAATAGTGCTTTACAAGGCTTTGAATTTTTAGGGATACATTGAAGAATATTAGTTGGTTAGATTTCATTTAATTAAGAAATCCATGTATACAAATCTTGCTATATTTTTATCATTCCACTTTCATGAATGCTTCTTTTATATTTCTCTTATGGCATCTTTCTTTAATCTAGAACTGGTAAACGTAATTTTTATTGCAATTCACTACTTTGGCAAATTCTATGCATATATTATAAAATTAATTCTATGCATATATTATAAAATTGCATTACCGACATGATTATTAATTAAATTAAATTTAATACAAAATTTTTCCCTTGTATGATATTTAGATTAAATCGAGTATTTAAAAATCACAAAATGCGGGTGTATTCAATGTATAGTTTTCATGACCGGACCGCGAGTTGAATCGTGACAACTCATGCTTTAAGCTTTTGATGGCCAGAACAGTTGAATCGTTGGAACCGTGATGCTATTGTTTATGCATGTGATTTGGTACATTAATTGTGAACTCCATTGTGAAAACACGGTTCAAAACTATGAAGTATTCACAAACACTGACACACGGCTTCATTTAGCCCGCAACTTGTTCAGCTCATTCAAGCAATTTCCTTAGGTCGTCAGCACAAATGCTTTTAGACCGTGGATAATATTTGAGTCGCATGGCAAAACCTATATGCATTCAGACCATGCAGAAGACATCAGCTCGCTGCCACGAAGCACCTCTTTAGCTCGTTGGACATTTAGATCGTCATTATTGCGTTAGATCATTTTATATGGAAATGCAAGGAAGAATGTAGATCATTTGCACAACGAAGCGGACAGTGAAGGATGAGTACATATGCCATTCTTAGAACGTTCCGTCCGACAGCTGTATACAGTTATTAATTGTTGTGTATAATTAGAACGTGAAATATGAAGGGAGGCTTAAGTCGCTCCAATATTGTCAGCTCACACCAGGTTTTAAGCCGCAAAGCATTGAAACACTTTTAAATCGTAAAGTGGATTTTAGACCGCAATTCATTTTAGGTCGTGTCTCTTTAGTCGGCAACCTTTAGATCGCACCACATAATTACAATAATGCCACTCTTCTCCAAGAACGCCTATAAATACCCCCCTCAAATTTGAAGCTTTTCTCCAACTTCATTAATGGCTTTCAAGCATCAAATTACTTCTCGCCAACATCATATGGATCAAATTTCATTCTAGCAACATTAGAGATCTCTCCAACAAAATTCAAGTGATTTCTAATCTTCTCCAATCCTCTCTAAATTCGGATCTAACACAAAATTTCTATCAAATCATGGAAGGGCATCAAGACGCCTAAGTGATTGAAGATTCATACATCCACCATCACAAAGCTAAAAATCTCTTCAATTCTTTTGCCAAATTCAAGTGAATTAGATCACAAAGAGAGTGATCAAAAGAGGAAAAAGAGAGATGAATGTAAAGAGAGAATTCATGTATGCTGTAAGCCAAAGAATCATAATGAGAAATGATTGAAAACTGGACGTATATTCATTTTGGATCGAACCACTATAAAAATTCCTTTTTCTTCATTTTATGCTCTTTATTTTGCAATTACGCGGTTCCATATTTTAATCTGACCATTGGTAAAGTGCTTATAAAGCACCCTTGGTGTTGGAATTGATTTTCGGTTGCAACATTAATTAGTAGCAACAATTATTTTACTTAAAATTAATGTGAATGCATCTTTTTATTTGCTGTTACTAATATATTTGCTGTTAGTAACATGAATCAGTAACCTTCGATCCATTTTTATTTTTTTTGGCAAGGCAGACGGGGTTGAGTGGACCCCTACCACTTTATTGATGCACCGGGGAAACCATAAGAAACACAAGAAAACATAGAAACACGGTACACCACCCCAAGAAGTACGACAAAAGAGAACACATATTTACAAGAAATTAAAGTAGGCGAATCAAAATTCCTGGATCAAAGGTGAAGTTAAGAAGCTTCAGTCCATTCCTCACTTCAAGTTTGATACTGGCGTATAGTTGGTCCTTGTTCTTTGCATCAACCGGATTGAAAATCCTAGTATTTCTCTCCGTCCATATCATACTTATGAATTTCTTCAGAGTGTAACACAGAATTCTACCCCTGCGTCTTTTTCTACTTGTCAATTTTTCCATGTTATCCCATTCAGTTGCACTAACCTGGCTGGCTTTTATCAGGACAGTTTTTGACTTTATTTCATCCCACAACGAGAAAATTGCCTTGCAGTCAAAGTACAAATGATCAAGACTTTCATTTTGTTCTCCACACATCAAACATAGCCTATCAGAAATCATGCCTCTATGAAATAGTTTGTCTTTAGTGAGGACTGCACCATACAGGATTTTCCATGCCAACAAGTTTTCACGCGTACTCTTCCACTTGCATGTTGTCATAGCCGCAAAACCAGACAAATTATAGAACATTACTTTAATCTGAAATTGAGTGTTCTTCCTACCCCATTAAGTGATTTGGTCTAGAGCATCCTCAACTTTAACCTTGTGCGCTTCACTCCAAAGATTGCTTATGCGAGACACAGAAATTAGAGGAAGCATCATGATGCTGTTGTTAATGAATTGGCTAACTTTGGCAGAATCACTGATCCCTGCCAATTCAAATTCTGTGTCAGTTAGCTCACGGATTAGAATTAAACCGTTCCTAAGCCACGAATCATGCCACAACTTCAGTTGAGATTCCTTGCTAAGTTTGTAGCTGAAGAAGGGCAGGATAATGCTTCTAAGTTTGAAAATACTCCTCCAAGTCCAACTACACTTTTGCGGTTGTACCATACAACATGTTTGCTAGACCATCTAAGCCATATGCTGTCATTCTTATTCAGAAAATTGTCGACGTGTTTGACAAAAGCCGCGCCTTGTTCCAAATAGCCATGTTTACAATTCCTAGCCCACCATTAGCTAAGGGTTTCTCTATTTCTTTAAATGCTATCGGAGCATGATATTTACCTTCCATCTTTCCTTTACATAGAAATTTCATAAAGGCTGATCTGATTAAAGTAATCAACTTAGCAGCAAGTACAAAGGTCCTGGCCCAGTACACCTGCATGGGGAACATCACAGCTTTAATCAAAGTGAGCCTACCAGCCTGACTAAGGAGACGAGAAGTCCAGTACGTCATATGGGATGTGATCCTGTTATACAGCGGCATACACTGGCTATTAGTGATTTTGGAAGAGGTTAATGGTAGGCTGAGATAAGTGATCGTTTCATTGTTACTTGCTATTCCGATTCTAGCTGAAAGGTCACTCGCTTGCTCGAAGGATAGGCCCGATGTTCGCATTTCAGACTTTTGAATATTGACTTTAAGCCCTATCATGAAATGGAAGCTTTGTAGTGTTTGAAAGATAGTATTAATAGTTTGTCTGTCAGGAGTGCAGAATAACACTAAATCGTCAGCAAACATCAACGATGATATACACGGATCATTACATTTTGGGTGCAGTGTATAATGTCCTTTGGCAATTCTATCATTAAGCATTTGAGTCAGCATTTCCATGACTAAAATGAAAATATATGCTGGTAAGGGGTCCCCTTGCCTAATGCCCTATTTACATCCAAAGTAGCCAATAGGAGAACCATTAATCAAAATAGAGAACTTCGGAGAAGAGATGCAAGAATATATCCATCTAATGAAATGCGGAGGAAAATTCATATAACTCATTATTCTGACGGTGGAATCCCACTGTAGCATGTCAAATGCTTTCATGATATCTAATTTAAACATAGCTCTTGGGCTAGTGTCGCCATTAAGAAGTTCGTGGGAAAGTAACACATTGTCGAGAATGTTTCTGCCAGAAAGAAAAGCAGTTTGGTTAGTTGAAATAACAGATGGTAGAACCACTTTTAGTCTCGTTGCTATAATCTTTGAAATGCATTTAAATATCGTGTTGCAGCATGAGATCGGTCTATAGTCGGAGACAGTCGTTGCATTCTTCTTTTTGGAGATTAAAGCTATGTTGGTGCTATTGAAAGATTGATTCATATTAGAGGTTTTGAAGAAGTTTCTGACAGCGCCGCAAACTTCAACATGAATGTGGTTCCAGCATTTCTTATAAAAGAAAGCATTGAATCCGTCAGGTCCGCTAGATGAATTACTATTAAGAGAGAATATAGCTTTTCTAACTTCATCATTGAAAACTTCATCACAAAAGGAAAGGTAATCTACAGTAGAAAGCTTAGGCAAAAGATATGGGTTAATTTGGTAAATTTCTGGAATAAAATCATTTTTGTTACCAAGCAGATCAGCAAAGTGTCTCAGAAAAGCACTTTCAGCCTCTTCTTGAGAGTTAGCAATGTTACCGTTACTTTCAATAACTATTACCAGGTTTTTTCTGCACTGCTTGTCCTTCAAAGATGCATGAAAGAATGCACTGTTGCTGTCCCCTTCAAGTTTCCACTTTATTCTAGATTTCTTCTTTGTCATGGCCACTTGGGTATTCAACGCGTCTTGGTATTGTTTTGAGGTGATTGTCTCTACACTAGAGTGTGATGGATTTAAAGGGTCATGCGCCATGATATTCTGTATATCTTCAAGTTTTCTTCTCCAATAAGTAGTTTGTTTGTTGCCGTTGCCATATTTTTTATTTCGCCCAATCTTTTAGTGCAGCCTTTACTTCCTTCAGCTTGATCTGCAATATATACATTGGATTGCCATATGTTGGTCTCCCTCAAGCTCCTAAAACAACGTCTAGGAAATCAGGTTCACTGAACCAATTATTAAAAAATTTGAAACAAGAGGCTTTTTTCATGTCGATCCCACTGAGGTGAAGAATAATTGGGGAGTGTTCGGAAAGAAGTGGGGCAGTTGATCATAGGAGATGGCAGGCCAAACGTTGAATGAAGCGGAGGTACAAAAAGCATGATCAATCAAGGAGTATGTTCTAGGTCTGGATCTACTCTTATTATTCCATGAAAAAGGCATTCCATTCCTTTTAATGTTGATGAGGTTGCTGTGGTCAATAGCTTTTTTCAGAGGAGAGATATCGGTCAAGGATAAAGGGTTACCGCCAATTCTTTGTGAAACATCATAACAGCTATCGAAATCACCTAAAATTATCCAGGGATTGGTTGCTTGATGAACAGTGGGAACTTTGTCTAGGAAAAGCTTTCTAACATTCAACGAATTCGCAGCATACATTACAGTTAAGAAGAAAGGAATCATCTCATCAGAGAAGCTGGCACTACAATGTAACATTTGCGAGGTGGATTGGATTAGTTTAGTTTGGATTATAGAGGGGTTAAAAAGCAGAAGAATTCTGCCAAAAGGAGCTTCAACAAGGTTGTGCATGTACTGCCATTCGGCGTTGATGTATTTTGAGGCTCTGAGAGATAATGTAATAACCCGCATTCTACGCATCGGAGGATCGTAGAATATTTATTTCTTTCCCATATGAAGTCGTATGGTCAAGTAACTTTGGGAAATATCCGTTAGAGTCATTTCCCATGTTCATGATTTTTGTCGATTTTTAAATGACCATTTTGCCCCTAGTTGATTTTGTTTTGTCCATAACTTTTGATTGGAAAGGAATTTTGTCCTGAAATCACTTCCATTAGATTCGTTTGATGGTTTACCTTTCCGTAGAGTGGTCATAATAGCCAATCAGACTTGCCGTTTGGGAGATATGGCTGAAATAAGGTTTGGAGGGTGAAAAACTGCTTAACCGGGCCAAATAGGGTGATTAGTGAGTAGGCCCATAACCCATTTCGGGATTAGGGTTATGGGAAGGCTGAAATGAGATAGGGAATCATTCCATTTCAGTTTTCTAGCCTCCACTTATCACCAAGGAACCCTAAAAATGGCCTCCAACCTCTAAATCATCTCCAAATCATCTTTTGATCAAGGATTAAGCTTAGCAACATCTAATCAAGGAAGATCTGCACCAAATCAACATTGGAGCTGCTGTTTAGCATTGGGATTTGCATCAAATCAGAGATTTATTTCAGATCTTAGTTTATTTGTGGCTAAGGTGAGTGATTTGCATAGGTTTACACTAATTATGGCTAATTAAGGGTAATTAGTGTTAATTAGCGAATTTAAACTTGATAAAATTCTGGAAAAATGTTCATAAATTCTTAAATGATGATTTAGACCTCTGATATGGGTTTGGGTTAATTTGGTTAAGTTTTGCTAATCGTATCATTAGTTTCACCTAAACATGCTTAAGGGGAAATATGGGGTTTTCGGTATGTTTGATCCATTTTAGCCTATCATATTGATGTTTTGATGTTTGTGGTTGATTATGTATGTTGCTATGACTGTATGATATGCTTTGAGATTGATTTAAATAGTTAGAATGGTCGAAAATGTCGTCGAATGACGTAAACACATGCTGGGAAAGTTCAGGGAACAGTGCAGGATCGGACCGGATCGGATATGGGGGCTCGGATCGGATAAGTTGAACTGGGCAAGGGATTCGATCGGATCGGAACCTGACACTTGAGAAAATTGGCAAAAAGTAAGGCCACGCTAACTGAACTAGGATCGGATCGGATAAAGGAGAAGGGATCGGATCGGATAAAGGAGGGGGGATCGGATCGGAGCACGTGAAGAACGAGGGAGCTGATCGGAACGGAAGCACGAACTGAATGGGTGATTACATTCGACCCGACCCGAAGTGGGACACCTGACTCAAAGGGGGACGCCCGACCCCAACCGATGCGATGGAGTGGACCCGAACCTAATCGTGTCAGGGGAGGACCATGAGCTAACGCAACGCAGACACCCGACTCGAACCGATGGCTTGAAGGGAACCCGACCCGACCCAGTATTGACCAATAACCCGAGATGCAAAGGTAGTCCAATATGGGAAGTTGGAGCTCAGGATCCAATTGGGAACCGATGAGTTCACTTCATGGTTGGGCTTTGCTGCAGGACGTGTGCTAAGGAGTTGTCGACGTTCATAACTTCGATTCACCACTAAAAATGAATGATGGCTACTTATCAGTGCAGTAGAGTCATTATGACTCGAGGGGCAAGGTGATGGTAGCAAGACTACGTTATCAGTGCAGTAGAGTCATTATGACTCGAGGGGCAAGGTGATGCGTAGTAAGACTATGAGCCAGCGCAGATGGGGTGAATAACTCCATGGGGCAAGTGGACATAGTAAAGGATTGGTAAGACTATGAGCCAGCGCAGATGGGGTGAATAACTCCATGGGGCAAGTGGACATAGTAAGGATTAGTAAGGCTATGAGCCAGCGCAGATGGGGCGAATAACTCCGTGGGGCAAGTGGACATAGCAAAGGATTAGTGGCTACGTTATCAGTGCAGTGAAGCCATTTATGACTTCATGGGGGAAAAGTGATCGTAGCAAGGATGGGTGATCGAAGTGGTGAATATCGTATGCTTTACGCACTGAGTGAGAGATGTGAGGATGGTTGCTATGTTTGATTATTTGCCATCACTATGACATGCACACCCCCACCTCCGTATCTTTACACCGTTTGATATGGCACCTTAGAGTGTTGTACAGTATGTAGTGCTAACTCTTTGGTTGCAGGTCCAGGTTCAGGTATGTTTTAGTCTACCTGTTATTGTTCACTTTAGATGTTTATCGCTCATACCAGGCTTTATGTCTGACCCAGAGTTTTATGTCTCCTCTTATTACTCTGGGTGCTCACACGAGCAGACTAGAGACAGGTTAGATGGTGGTGCGCGAGTAGCTGATTCGGAGGCGGACAGGAGGCTTCCACGTATGATATATATATATATATATATATATATATTCTCCCTGTGTCGCTGGTGGTCGCTTCTTGGGCATTAGTAGTGTACCTCCTTTATCTTACTTTTGCTTTGAGACAGTTTGAAAAATCGTAATAAGCTGTGTTTTGGATTTCCGCTGCTATGATGTTTAGTTCTGGTTTTCAGCTTATGCACTGTCTCACCTGTTTTATGTCAAGTATGTTATTATTATATTTTATTCTATGCGCTGTGAGACATTCTATAGGTTCTTGATTAGTTCATTACCTTCTTTCCTTTTTCCTTCTGACGACCCGTTCTATGATAACTTGACATGTGTACAGCGCACTTTTGGAGTAAATGTCGGTTGGTGTGGGGCGGGCCGTCACACTTGGTATCAGAGCTCTAGGTTGCGTAGTTAACCTAGGGAAAGACACTAGGGAGAGATAGTATATATATGAGAGCGCGTATTTGTAATTACTTTGGTTTTCAAAAGCTATATATATACTACTGGTAGTATAAGAATGAAGTCGTACCGCACTAGCACCACTATGTGGTCGTTAATCGTTTCCCTTTTTCAGATTGACGATGAGCCGAGACACGAGGGGTGCTGGTAGAGGGACCAACCGTGGGAATGCCATTGACATGAGGGCGATGTTTACTGACCTCATGAGAGACATGCTTAGAGAAGTGCAAGGGGCAGTTCCTAATCCCGGAGTTGGTGTTGGCCCAGTAGTGCAGGCGCCTAGGGTCGATTTCGCCAAGTTGTGCAAGGGTTATACTAACCTTGGTGGGAAGCCGTTCCACGGGACGGAGTCGGCCACAGATGTTCAAGACTGGATGGATAGCTGTGACTGTATCTTCGATGACTTGGGTCTTGAGGATGCGATGAAGAGAAGGCTAGCGTCTCGTCAGTTGCAAGGGCGAGCTAAGAATTGGTGGAATGCCATTAGAACAGCTATTCCAGAGGATCAGGTTACTTGGGTTCAGTTCAAGGCTCGCTTTAGCGAGAAGTTCATTCCAGCTTCCCAGAAGTCAGTGTTGTTCAAGAGGTTCTTGGAACTCAAGCAGAACGGAAGGGCAGTTTCTGACTATATTGCTGAGTTCGACACTTTGTCGAAGTATGGACTATCTCTTATTGATACTCCTGAGAAGAAGAATGAGAAGTTCATTACTGGTTTGGATGGATACTTGGGGGAAAGGCTTATCAATCACATCGATGAGACTTTTGAATCGATTGTGGGGAAAGCTTTGAGATCAGAGAGTCTTTACCCTAAGTCAAAGACTGAGGTTGCATCTGCAGAAGGGCCAAAGCCGCAAGCAGGTGGTGGAAGCAAGAATAACTCTCAGAACAAGAGGAAGCAAGACCAATCTAAGGGTGGCCAGAAAAAGAACAAGAAGGATGTTGAGTGCTTCAGCTGTGGTAAGTATGGCCATTATGCTAAAGATTGTCGGGCCAAGACAGCGGATAAGAAGTGCTTCAACTGTGGTCAAGTGGGACATATCAAGGATAAGTGTCCGCAACCTCTTAAGGAGAAGCAGATTGTGAAAGCATATGCTATTGATGTTGTTCCTTCTTCGTCGAATGCCCCAACTGCGGCGGAGAAAGGAAAGAATGTTGTTATTCAAGGTATGCTTTCTATTTATGATGTACCAGTTCAAGTTTTGTTCGACACTGGGGCTTCCTGTTCCTTCATATCTAGTGACCTGGTAGATAGGTTGGGACTGGAACCCGAAATAGTCGATAGACCATTGGTTGTGACGAACCCGATTGGTGGTTCGACTAGCCTTAATATGATTTGCAGGAATTTGGTCTTATCGGGTCATGGATGTATGTTTTTTTGTGATTGCTTTGTTTTGGGCTTTACTGGGTATGGCATTATATTGGGAGTCGATTTGCTCCAAAGATACGGGGTGGTGGTAGACTGTGAGGGCTTTTTGGTGACAGTGAGGGCGGATGATGGGCGGAGGGTAGTGTTTGGTAGTCTACCTAGTGATGGGGTTATGGCTAGTTTTGTAAATTCCCTCGACATCCCGCAGGAGGAGTTGTCAGATGTGCCCGTGGTTGGCCAGTATCCGGACGTCTTCGAGGAGGTGACCGGGCTTCCACCACACCGAGAGATTGAGTTCCGTATTGATTTAGTGAAAGATGCCAGACCTATAGTGATGCCACTTCGTCGTATGGCACCAAGGGAGCAGCGAGAGCTCGGGGTGCAAGTCAGCAATCTTTTGAAGAAGGGATTTATTAGAAGAAGTGTCTCCGAGTGGGGAGCACCAGTTGTGTTTGCCACTAAGGCAGATGGTTCCCTTCGTTTGTGTGTGGACTATCGCGAGTTGAATAAGGTGACGAGGAAGAATAAGTATCCTCTACCGTGAATAGATGATTTGTTTGATCAGCTGGAAGGAGCAAGAGTGTTCTCCCAGTTGGACCTCGCGACAGGATTTCATCAGCTACGAGTAGCGGATGAGAGTGTTCCGAAAATGGCATTTAGGACGCCGTTTGGATTTTATGAGTGGTTGGTCATGCCATTTGGGTTGACCAATGCACCAGCCTATTTTGTGGATCTTATGAATCGAGTATTCAGAGATCAGTTGAATAAGTTTGTTCTTGTGTTCGTGGATGATATCCTTGTTTACTCAAGGAAAGAGGAGGAACACAAGGGACACTTGAGGATAGTGATGGAGGTGTTGAGGAGACATCAATTGAAAGCGAAATTCTCTAAGTGTCACTTTTGGAGAAGGGAAGTGAGATTCTTGGGTTATGTTGTTTCAGAGAGTGGTATTGCCGTGGACCCTGCGAAGGTGGCTACGGTACAGGATTGGCCTACGCCCAAGAATGCAAACAGATGTAAGAAGTTTCTTTGGATTAGCTGGATATTATCGTAAGTTTATCCAGGACTTCTCCAAGATAGCAGCACCGTTGACTCAGTTGACTAAGAAGAATCAGTCCTTCGTCTGGGACGGAGTGTGTGAGAATGCATTCAAGAGTCTAAAAGAGAAGTTGACGCGTGCGCCAGTGTTAGTCATTCCTAAAGGGAATGAAGAGATGACGGTATACACAGATGCTTGTGGTACCGGACTAGGTGCTGTGTTGATGTAAGGAGGTAGGGTTGTAGTTTATGCTAGTCGACAGCTAAAGCCGCATGAGAAGAAGTATCCTACCCATGATTTGGAATTAGCAGCGATCGTGTTTGCGCTGAAGATGTGGAGACATTATCTCTTGGGAGAAAGATTTGAGTTATTTACCGATCATAAATCGTTGAAGTATCTCTTCTCCCAGAAGGATCTAAATCTCCGTCAGTAGAGATGGTTAGAGTTCTTGGCTTCATATGATTTTGATATCGCATACACGCCTGGGAAAGGTAATGCGGTAGCCGATGCCTTAAGTAGGAGACATGCCAGTTTAGGGGCAATGTTTCTTGAATGGAAGCAGCTGGAGTATATCGCGGGGTTTGATTTCAGACCAAAGTGCGAATTGGATCCATTCATGCTAGCTTGTTTGACGATCAGACCCACTTTGATAGAGCGGATTGGTTCCAGCCAGACGGACGATCCTAATCTATTAGAAATCATCTCCAAGTTAGAGACGGACATTGACGGTGAGGAGATGAATGTGTATGGGCTTGATCGAGATGGATGGCTTCGAAAGAATGGAAGACTAGTTGTGCCCAACGTGAATGGTTTGAGAGATGAAGTGCTTAGAGAATGTCATCACTCAAAACTGACTATACATCCCGGTGGTAATAAGATGCATCGAGACATGAAGCAGACTTACTACTGGGAAGGGATGAAAAGAGACGTTGGGAAGTTTATATCCAAATGCATGAATTTCCAGCTAGTTAAGGCCGAGCAAAAGAAGCCTAGTGGGTTGTTGCAACCATTAGAAATTCCCGAATGGAAATGGGAGCAAGTCTCGATGGATTTCATCGATGGTTTACCAAGGACTAGAGCGGGATATGATAACATTTGGGTAATTGTGGATCGATTGACTAAGAGCGCAAGATTTATACCAGTCAAATCGACCAGAACGGCAGCTAAGTTAGCAGAATTGTATATAAAGTGGGTAGTGAGATTTCATGGAGTACCCAAAAGCATTGTGAGTGACCGAGACCCGTTGTTCACTAGTGTGTTTTGGAAGAGCTTACAAGAGGCTCTAGGGTCAAGATTACATCTCAGTACCGCATATCATCCTCAGACCGACGGTCAGACGGAGAGGGTGAATCGTATATTGGAAGATCTCTTGAGAGCATGTATATTGGATTTTGGTGGATCATGGGATGACCATTTGCATCTAGTAGAGTTTGCATATAATAATAGCTACCAATCCAGTATCGGTATGGCTCCATATGAAGCTTTGTACGGAAGACCGTGCAACTCACCATCATGTTGGATAGAGACTGGCGAGAAGTTTATGCTTGGACCAGATGTGGTGAGAGAAACTTCGGACAAGATTAAGATAATTCAACAACGAATGAAAGCTGCCCAAGATAGGCAGAAGAGTTATGCTGATAAGAGGAGAAGGGACTTAAAATTCTCCGTTGGTGACTTGGTGTTTGTCAAGATTTCTCCGTTGAAGAGCGTGATACGATTTGGCAGTAGAGGCAAGTTAGCACCAAGATTTGTTGGCCCATTCCCTGTTCTTGAACTAGTCGGGAATTTGGCATATAGAGTTGGCTTACCAGAGAAGATGGCGGGAGTTCACAATGTATTTCATGTTTCCCAATTAAGGAAGTTCGTTCACGACTCGGATATGACTATTTCACCTGATCAGTTAGAGGACTTCGAAGTAGAACCCGAGGCGGTTGGGAACCGCAAGCCGATTCGTATTGCGGGGCACGATAAGAAGAAACTTTGAAGGAAGGCGGTGAAGCTAGTCAAGGTTCAGTGGGGCGAGAACGAGAATGACTGTACTTGCGAGACAAAGGAGAGCATTAGGAAGGCGTATCCAGAACTCTTTGCCTGGTAAGATTTACTTCGTAATTTAGTTATTCCACATGCTAGGATAGACTTATTTTGCTTGTTTGCATGTTTGATTGTTGTTTTATGATTGAAAGGCATGCGGGACCCTTTGTATGTTTTGGATTAGGGAATTTCGGGGGCAAAATTTCTTAAGGGGGGGGGGGGGGGGAGAATGTAATAACCCGCATTCTACGCATTAGAGGATCGTAGAATATTTATTTCTTTCCCAAACGAAGTCGTATGGTCAAGTAACTTTGGGAAACATCCATTAGAGTCATTTCCCATGTTCATGATTTTTGTCGATTTTTAAATGACCATTTTGCCCCTAGTTGATCTTGTTTTGGTCATAACTTTTGATTGGAAAGGAATTTTGACCTAAAACCACTTTTATTAGAATTGTTTGATGTATTAACTTTCCGTAGAGTGGTCATAATAGCCAAACGGACTTACCGTTTGGGAGATATGGCTGAAATAAGGTTTGGAGGGTGAAAAACTGCTTAACCGGGCCAAATAGGGTGATTAGTGAGTAGGCCCATTACCCATTTCGGGATTAGGGTTATGGGAAGGCTGAAATGAGATAGAGAATCATTCCATTTCAGTTTTCTAGCCTCCACTTATCACCATGGAACCCTAAAAATGGCCTCCAACCTCTAAATCATCTCCAAATCATCTTTTGATCAAGGATTAAGCTTAGCAACATCTAATCAAGGAAGATCTACACCAAATCAACATTGGAGCTACTGTTTTGCATTGGGATTTGCATCAAATCAGAGATTTATTTCA
The DNA here is from genome assembly GCA_030737875.1 of Allium sativum. Classification (NCBI taxonomy): domain Eukaryota; kingdom Viridiplantae; phylum Streptophyta; class Magnoliopsida; order Asparagales; family Amaryllidaceae; genus Allium; species Allium sativum. Next base: position 231,044,189 of record CM060924.1, on the reverse strand, counting down.
GATCTTAGTTTATTTGTGGCTAAGGTGAGTGATTTGCATAGGTTTACACTAATTATGGCTAATTAAGGGTAATTAGTGTTAATTAGCGAATTTAAACTTGATAAAATTCTGGAAAAAATTTCATAAATTCTTAAATGATGTTTTAGACCTCTGATATGAGTTTGGGTTAATTTGGTTAAGTTTTGCTAATCCTATCATTAGATTCACCTAAACATGCTTAAGGGGAAATATGGGGTTTTGGGTAAGTTTGATCCATTTTAACCTATCATATTGATGTTTTGATGTTTGTGGTTGATTATGTATGTTTCTATGACTGTATGATATGCTTTGTGATTGATTTCAATAGTTAGAATGGTCGAAAACGTCGTCGAATGGCGTAAACACTTGCTGGGAAAGTTCAGGGAATAGTGCAGGATCGGATCGGATATGGGGGCTCGGATCGGATAAGTTGAACTGGGCAAGGGATTCGATCGAATCGGAACCTGACACTTGAGAAAATTGGCAAAAAGGAAGGCCACGCTAACTGAACTGGGATCGGATCGGATAAAGGAGAAGGGATCGGATCGGATAAAGGAGGGGGGATCGGATCGGAGCACGTGAAGAACGAGGGAGCTGATCGGAGCGGAAGCACGAACTGAATGGGAGATTACATTTGACCCGACCCGAAGTGGGACACCCGACTCGAAGGAGGACGCCCGACCCGAACCGATGCGATGGAGTGGACCCGAACCGAATCATGTCAGGGGAGGACCATGAGCTAACGCAACGCAGACACCCGACTCGAACCGATGGCTTGAAGGGAACCCGACCCGACCCAGTATTGACCAATAACCCGAGATGCAAAGGTAGTCCAATATGGGAAGTTGGAGCTCAGGATCCAATTGTGAACCGATGAGTTCACTTCATGGTTGGGCTTTGCTGCGGGACGTGTGCTAAGGAGTTGTCGACGTTCATAACTTCGATTCACCACTAAAAATGAATGATGACTACTTATCAGTGCAGTAGAGTCATTATGACTCGAGGGGCAAGGTGATGGTAGCAAGACTACGTTATCAGTGCAGTAGAGTCATTATGACTCGAGGGGCAAGGTGATGCGTAGTAAGACTATGAGCCAGCGCAGATTGGGTGAATAACTCCATGGGGCAAGTGGACATAGTAAAGGATTGGTAAGACTATGAGCCAGCGCAGATGGGGTGAATAACTCCATTGGGCAAGTGGACATAGTAAGGATTAGTAAGGCTATGAGCCAGCGCAGATGGGGTGAATAACTCCATGGGGCAAGTGGACATAGCAAAGGATTAGTGGCTACGTTATCAGTGCAGTGAGGCCATTTATGACTTCATGGGGGCAAAGTGATCGTAGCAAGGATGGGTGATCGAAGTGGTGAATATCGTATGCTTTACGCACTGAGTGAGAGATGTGATGATGGTTGCTATGTTTGATTGTTTGCCATCACTATGACATGCACACCCCCACCTCCGTATCTTTACACCGTTTGATATGGCACCTTTGAGTGTTGTACAGTATGTAGTGCTAACTCTTTGGTTGCAGGTCCAGGTTCAGGTATGTTTTAGTCTACCTGTTATTGTTCACTTTAGATGCTTATCGCTCATACCAGGCTTTATGTCTGACCCAGAGTTTTATGTCTCCTCTTATTACTCTGGGTGCTCACACGAGCAGACTAGAGACATGTTAGCTGGTGGTGCGCGAGTAGCTGATTCGGAGGCGGGCAGGAGGCTTCCACGTATGATATATATATTCTCCCTATGTCGCTGGTGGTCGCTACTTGGGCATTAGTAGTGTACCTCCTTTATCTTACTTTTGCTTTGAGACAGTTTGAAAAATTGTAATAAGCTGTGTTTTGGATTTCCGCTGCTATGATGTTTAGTTCTAGTTTTCAGCTTATGCACTGTCTTACCTGTTTTATGTCAAGTATGTTATTATTATATTTTATTCTATGCGCTGTGAGACATTCTACAGGTTCTTGATTAGTTCATTTCCTTCTTTCCTTTTTCATTCTGACTACCCGTTCCGTGTTAACTTGACATGTGTATAGCGCACTTTTAGAGTAAATGTTGGTTGGTGCGGGGCGGGCCATCACAGATAATTTGTAGTTTAGCTTAGTTTCAAGCAAGGCTAAGAGGCAAAGTTTTTTCTCAGCAATAAGCAATCTACATTGATCTAACTTGGTATCGTTGTGGCCGCTACGGATGTTCCAGACACCAATGATTTTCTTCATTTATTATACTGATGGGGGTATTGGAACATCTCGTTTCTTGCTTCTTAGCCCGTACTCGCTACGTACACAGGCAGAAGCGCTCTTCTTTCTACATTTGCTATTTGTATAAGATAAAGGAGTGAAAGAATCTGCTAGTAGAGACCTGGAGGCTGGAGGTGGAGTTAGTTTGGAGTAGGGGTTACTGATTGGAATGCATATGGATAGTCCACTACTTCGTGATGATTTGACTGAAGCACTAGGTTGTTTTGGGTGTAGCGTGGGTCTTTGCTTGGGATTAAGGTTAGGAGGGTCATGTTCTTGGTTACTTTATGCATGAGCATTCGGTTCTAAAGTTGCATTTATTTTTTCACCACATACTATCACCTCTGAGTTGCCTTTATTCACTTTTGTACATACTTTGTTAAGCAACAAAGTGTCTTTTTCATTGCATGTGTCTTCAATCTCCACAGTGCAATTCACTTTCATCCCTTCATTTAATGTGTCTTTGACCATTTCGTAAATTTTATTTGTTTCATACAGTTCATCTATTTCACAAGAGACTTCTTCATTGTTTTGCACCTCATCAGCTTGTACACCAACTGGAAAGAAGCTCTTTTGTTTAAAAAGATTTTCCAGTGTAGGATTGACATGCGCATTAATTTCCTCAAAGTCCTGCTGAACTAAATCATCAATGAAATTTTGCTCTTCTTCATTTGTGTTTGTTGCTGTTGCAATTTCCCCATCTTCCAAGACTTCATACCTATTTCTCACTTCAACTACTGTGTTCTCCTGCCTTTCCTTACTTCTTTTGTTATTACTCCCATTTCTCGCATTGCCTTTTGATGATTCTGTTTCCATATTGTTTCCTTTTGATGTTTCGGTTATTATTGCTTTTTTCTTTCTGCTTGCTACCACTTGCCACTTTTGGCTGTTGTTTTTGGCTATGACATTCGGCTTATATATGACTTGTTCACGCTGATGTATATTATGTGCCACTTGTTCTTTGCCTTTGCCCTGTTCTGGTTCTCTTTCATCATTCTCCTCTGTTTCTTTACTTTCAATAAAGTCACTCCTATGTCCAAACGATTTACAGAAGTTTCATATATCAGGTTTCCACAAGTATTCGACGTATATTCTTTGCACTCCTCCTCCCGGTAGTTTAACAAGAAAGTCATTGACTAACTCTTCATCTGCTTTTATTTCAATCAAGCATTTGGCATACTGGATACGCTAACGACTTTCCGTCTTTTCATCCATACATAATAGTTTTCCCAGCATACTACTAATCCAATTTATCCCAAATTTGACCGTGCTATCATCAGAATGTTGTATAACTTAACCCAAACTGGGACAAAGCTAATATTGCCCCGAACATTACTAGTGTAGGGATCAAAAGGCTTAAGAATGAACATCTTATTTTTTAGAATTATCGGATCTACTTGCTGAACTCTACACTTATCTTCCTCATTTGAAAAAATCAAAGAGAAAAAGCACTCTATCCGGTCTTACCGTAACCGTACCTTTCAGTCTCCAAATAGCCAAAAGCTTGCTGATCACAGCAGTGTATGAAAGAGGTTTATCCAAGAAGAATACCACATGAAAATATTTCCAAACTTCAAGACCTGATTCCATTACACCCTCAATGAGGTCAAGGGCCCCATCTACAATCACTGGGGTGATATCAACAGCGCTGTACTTACTAGCGTTCTTCGGCTTACGCTTAAACAAGTAAGTCCAGGGTTAGTGACTCACTGGATTGCAAGGTAGGGTTAGATTTGGAATGGGCGAATTGGGAGTAAGGTTAGTTGATAGAGATGGCTCGGGTGGCAGAGGAGGCGGATTGTCAAATGGAGGTATGGCAGGTGGTTGGCTCAAGGTGGGATGGGACGAGGTGAGAGAAGGGATGCGATTGGGCGGGAAAGAAGGGTCAGTGGGTGACGCCATGAAAAAAGAAAAAAGAAAAAAAAAACTTTGGGGACACGAAGACTATGTCTACCATGCCCTTTGGTTCAGCCGGTTTTAAAGTGGCCATGCACTATGTCTCGGTATTGTGGCCGCGGGGGATAAAGTGTTTCGATCCATTAATTATAACTCAACACTACTAATTTAGCTTGAGTTGTAATGCTATGTAATATTCAAACATCTTGAGTTGTAATGGTGTGTAATCTGAGCATGGGTTTTGCACATTTGAATTTGCCTTTGTTATAAGTTTTGTCTTTTAAGTTTATGTGCTGAGATATATATAAGGTTATTAAATTGATATTATGGTATTTTCGATTGAAAAGAAAAAAATGTTTACTGTGTGATGGTTCAAAACAGCAAGGCAATCTCAACAAAAGTTAAACTAAAATAGCCTGCTGATGAGGGGAAGAAGATATAAAGGGTATTTAAATTCCCCACGTCGTATAGTAAAATGGAATGTTGTTGTGCAATTGCCATATATAAGTTGGGTAGAGTGAGTGGTTATCCCAGTAGCCTTTTGAAGTTTTACTTCAGTGGGCTGGACCTTTAACAAACAGGGCGGAAGAGAAATTTGAATTTTAGCCGACCCTTTAAGTAGTTAGGCCGCGGTTTTGGTGGGTTATTGCGGTTTTGGGTCGGTTTTTGAATATTGAGACTTTGGCTTGTTTCGGGCCGTGATGTATGATGGTCCGTGGTTGGGCCGAAGGCCTGGTCCGGGCATCAAAACGCTGATTCAACGTTATTCGTTCATGATGCTAGCGACATTTCTATGCATCGTCAATCTATTAAATAATAGTAATGCAGAACCTTTTAAAGCTCTCTCCCTAATTTCAGGAGTTTTCTCTCTTCTCCTTAATTATCTTTGGATATTTTAATTTTAATTTTAAATTAGTTGATCACTTTACACTTATTTACTATTTCTCTTACATTATTTTACTACTTCTACCATTTTACATTTTGATATGAATATTTCAAAGTGTATACAATTATTTATTAATAGTCGACAACTAGCATTTTATATTTAAGTTCACACTTTAAAATTAATTACAAAACCCGAAATATGAGAAATTTAAATAAATTTAATTAACAAATGTTTCTTTTAAATACTAAAAATGAAAAAATTATGTTTTTTGGCTTTAATACCTGCACTTCAAATTTTCTATAATCATTTAATTCTCTCTCTCTCTCTTCTTTTCTAATATTTTACATTTAGTTCCATATTTTACTATTAATTACGTAATATTAAAATTATTTTTAAAAAAATGAGTATTGTTAATGCCACTCCAAAAATGGATGGGGGAGGGGGGTCATATTTTATTTTCACTCCATTAAAAATTAAATTGTTTGGGAGGGGGGAACACAATGGAAAAATAAATAAAAGAACCCGATTTTATCCTCCATTCAAATACACAAAACACAGTAAAAATCGACAAGAACATACTAAAACTCAGTGCAAAGGTTGGAAATAAAATGCCGAAAATAGTTGATCGAAAATGGATCTCCATTTTTTCCAGTAAACTGTTACATTTTCGATGATTTCTTCAATAAATTCAACATGACGTTCGCTTTTTTGAATAAAAATCATGTTGTCTTCTTTTTCAAAATTAGAAATTTTGCTAGAAATTTGTTACTCCATGAAAAAAGTGATTAATTGTTTACTTTGAGAAGAAGAAGATGATTAAGGTTTAACGAACAGTATAATGTAATTAGGGTAATATAATAAAAGGGTATTTTTGTTTATATTTTATAAATTGTTAAAGGGGAGGTTATGTTAAATGATCCTCCCCTTAGTAATTTTTTTTTAAAAGTGACCTGCCTTTAAACGTTTTTGGAGTAGCATTAATAATATTCAAAAAAATTAGCAAACTATTATTCATTGATTTCCTAATAAATCACATTCAGATTAACCACATTCATATTAATGAAAATAAAAAAAAATCAAATATACAAACGCGTCAATCACACAGCATAAACTATACGCATAAAATGCTATTAGAAGTTCAAAGCTGAATTCATTTACGTCAATATAGCTGTCAATGAATACCCGAAAAAACAAAAATCCATCCGCATCTGTATCAAAAACAAATAAATATCTAATATCCGAGTGGATACAGATCCATAGATTCCGCATCCGAAAATTATCCGTCTGAATTGTTTAACATTATCCTCGAAATTGTATGTAGTTTAATACGATGATTGAGATTGATTTATTGCTTTATTAAATCGAAGGTTTATATTATATGCATTGTATTCATATTAGCTACTCAAATCTATTTAATTTCATCCAATTTGATTATTTTTAACGGCTTTGTGATCAATGAAATTGAGAAACATTTATTTTAAACTAAAGAAAATCATTTATATATCTCAATTTATCGATCGTTGACAGATATGATAATTATTAGATATTCGTCTTTACCGGCGAATATGGATATCCGATATTTGAAAATGATTTCGGGTGTGGATACATATATAGTACTATCTATATCTGAAAGTATCCGTTGACATCCATATATACTTACCATTTATTGCATTGTAATATTAATATCAAACACCTACATTTTAAAATTTATTTAGTCATTTACAAAACATTGCACAGTATCACTTAGCATTTTATATTTAAGTCAATATGCTGAAATTAATTATGTCATTTTGAATTTAACAAATGAATTCAATCAATAAATTGTTGTTAATTCACCCAACTAACGCTAATGTTTTAAAATGTATACCATGTTCAAATTAACAAAAATAGGAAAACCGGTTGTTCCTTCAAATATAAAGTTAAATAAGCCACACAGTTTAAATAATATACGTAAATAATAATAAAATTTGTAATATATTATACACTTGTGATCTCGATAAATTTATCTTAAATTAAACAAAATAATTTCCACTCTAAATACTAGCATTTTAACATTTCTATTGTTATTTGCTTAACCAACTCAACTTTTTGTGATTTTTTATATTTCAATCCATATGTTTGAACTACTCATTAAATCATAAATTCTAGTTATTTAACTAATCTTATAGAGCAGTTTATCCATTTTTCTAATAGCTCTAAAAAATATATGCCAGTTTTCTATTTATATTCATATTAAAAAAAGTATATCTTTCAAGCAACTAAAAGATATATAAATCATATAAAATGTATATATCAACAATAATGACAAAAATAATTTTTAAAGTATTTATGGTTCATTTATGTCGAAAATTTACCATATATTATATAATATAATTCCTTTTTACATCAATAACTCCACAACAAATTTTACATTGTTTTCAAATTTCTTTTCAATTTTTCTGCTATGCTACGCAGTTTAGCTAACATTGTAATTTTACACCTACTTTATTTAAATAAATTCCACTAAATAATATTGCTAATTTATTGAATAAATTACTACTATATATCAATTTCAACATGTGTATTTACATTAAAATAAATAAATAAATAAATTCTCAAATACGTACGAATACAAAATGTTTATGTAAGCTATGAAATATTAATTATAAACAAACAATAATAAATTTTTTAATTAATAGGTTATGTATTTCACATCAAAATTAATTATATAATGCACAACAAATTCTTATTTTAATCTTAAAATAATAAATACTACTTTTAATTATAATGTCGTATGCAACGCACATGTTACACACTAGTTGAAATAAATTTAAGTTCCTTAGATATTAGTTTTCATTCACTAGTGTATTTATGTATGGTTAATTTTAATATTTACGAGGGTTTCATGCTTTATTGGCGACATTTAAAACTTCAATTTCTACTTTATTTCCGGCTTGCTCTTTTTGTCCTTGTATGATAGTCAAATTAAGTCAAATAATTAAAAATCACAATTCATAAAGCCAATGACATTTCTAAGCATCGCCAATCGAAACAAATTTAGGTTCCTAGATATTAGTTTATGTTCATATAGTGTATTTATGTATGGTTAGGTTTAACATTTATGAGGGTTTTATGCTTTTTTGGCGACATTTAAAACATCAATTTCTTTATATAAAAAAAAAATCGGTCGCTTACTCCTTTTATTTCATCAGCTTATTCTGGTCTCTATTTGCCAAAACCATCCTACCTTCGGGTAGCGATCGACTTACGATAGTTATTTATAGACGAAGTTTGAAGAATTCACGTAAGCAATATCAGGAAAAATTTACAACCCTTCCATCAGCCATGACATACAATCCTTCCTCTAGCTACTCTCACCTCCATGATCTGATCTGCCACCTCTAGGCCTTGCAAAAGCAAGAACTCTACGATGCTTCCCTCCAACCTCTAGCCTCTGATCCCTTTCATTGATCCGCTCTCCTCATTCTTTCATAGATGTAGATCTTAGTTTTCTAATTCGCCTTTTGATACATCTCCTTTTAATTGTCGAAATCGGGTAGATGTTCTTAATGGTAATCAGATTTATATGAATATTCAACTTGTTTTTTCTTCTTTCGGAGAGTTCAATTCTATTAATTATGCTAAAATGACCATAAAAATTGTTAATGAAGCAAGAAGACAACAAAATTTTTTTATTGTCACTTATATTGTTGGTCAAAACCATGTTTTCCATTTTCCAAAACTTATTTTCATAGAGTATGTAAACCATTAGAGAAATTCACTATTTATTCAAAAGAAAATGGTTTTTATGTTATAAAATCTGATCCTAATGAGGACAACGATAAAATTCTAGAGGGTGGTCACTATAACAAAACAGTGCTTTTACAACGGGCAAAAACCGTTGTTATATGTTTTTCACAACGGGCAGAAGCCCGTCCTAATATGCGTCGTCATAATAGGTCCACATTAAATTACAACCGTCTGTGACAGTTGTAAAAGACCGTTGTAATAACGTGCTCTGTCATGTGTAACAACTCTATGACAATGGTTATAGACCCGTTGTAATACATTATATTACAACGGGCATTGCCCATTGTAAAAAGTCTGATTTATTTTAAAAAAACTAACATAGTAATATAAAAATATTCAATAAATTAAAATATTGAACTCAAAATTTCTTATTTTAATATAAATATTTTATTACACTCTTGAACAATACATAGTTTTATTTCTTTCTATTGCACAATTACTATACAAAATATGAAAACACTCATTTGTACAAATATTATTTCACTACATACACTTGGTTACACTCACTCACGCCCTCTCATGATACATTGTCTTCATCTTCGGTGATTGATCCATATTTGTAACGAGCAAGATTTGTCACAAATGTGAAGTGTGTTTTACCTGTAATAAAACAAAATATCAATCAAATTATTCTTCTGCACGTTTAGAGATTCTGTAAATCCAAACCAATAATATCACGAGTACGTCCTATGTCAGGACAAAAAATGACTCTAAACTCAAAGAGATAGCGCTAACCACAGTAATACTACAACCATATCTGACACAAGTAGCAGTGAAGGCGATATTGGGTATTCAAATGTATTATGTAGGAAATCTGTATGAATTTGAACAAAGAATTGTCCAAATATGGATGAGCTTCCAATAATCCAACGTTGAATATTTTGTTTGTATGGATTCAAATAAGAAACATCAAACAAAGCTATCCTTTTTGTTATTTGTAATCAAGACTATCCTTGTTTGTATGGATTCATACACAAATGCGCAAATTTCCTTGTGTGCTTCTGAAGTTATAAATGATCCATTCTAATTATTATATGTTTTTGTGAACATGATCCAGTATTAAAAAAAGCTTGAGTTTCAAAAACAAGATTTGATAAGGCCATGCACAAAATGTAAGAATATAGGTAAATAATTTTCTTCAATGGAAACCTGAATAGTTATGTCCATCCAACTAAGTTTCCTATCGATTGCTAAAATAGTTATAGAAGATGACTGAATGTACAAATCTTTCTCAAGTCCGTAGGTATTCCAGGTTTTAGGGCAGGAAGATTGTCATTGCGCTTGTAGTCCTGCAAATAAAAACATGAGTTACAAATAGACAACCAAAAATATTATGAAAACCAATATTAATGTAAAAACGAATGTTTGTTCAGCAAAAATTAATAACAATGAAGTAACACTTCAGAAAATATAATTATGCTCTGTCGCTCTTACCATACAATAATATTTTGGGCTATGGAGTTACATGCCTAGTGTGTTGCTGGTAAGATTGGCATTGCCATTAGAGGACATGCTAAAATAAACATGAGTATTACAAGCCCATGGAAAAGATTTGCAGGCCAAAACACCTTAGTCATTCACTCTGGCGACTATGATGTAAGCGTTAGGTGGAGCATGTGAACGAGCTTGCAAGTAAATCCAATAAGATAAAAAACCGAAAAAAAAGTCAATCCAATACCACAAAATGAAGATGCTACATCGATGAACAAATAATAAAAGAAAACTACATTCAACATACACACCTTACGCAAAGCTTCCAAATACACATCAGGGGTTTACATTTCAGCAAGCATCCCAATAGTATTGATTGCCATCGCCACCATAAATGTCTGATTTCCAACAGCAAAAACAAAAGATGTTGTATCAATGAACAAATAATAAAAGAAAGCCATGATTTTTTTTAGAGCAGAAAAAAAGAAAGCCAAGATTAAAAAAAATTGTTGATGAAGTTTCTCAGAATAAAGCATGCCATTGAATTCTCAGCAGATATCAATCAAATGTAAGGAAATATACTATATAAATATGGAATAAGAGATCTTACCATACTATCCATGAACTTATACATCAATCCTAAATCTAAATTTTCATTAATGAACCTATCCATGAATACAGTAATAAACAATAATTTTGTGAAACGTAAGTATTCATTTAAAAAATGGTAAATGAATCAACGTTATAGAGGAAAAGGACAGTAGAATTAGTAGCCTAAATCTAAATCAACTATTTAAGACGAGATTAATGCTAACTTTAACAGGTATAAATTTACCAGCAAATATGTCACATTTAATACGCTAAATCTACGGGAGAACAATCTGCAAAAGAAGAAAAAAATTCTTGGAAATTAACAGTGGATCAACAATTATTGTCGATGGCCTTCAAATGGAATGATTTATGCTAAAATTAAAATCAACATCATGATTTGACTTGTTTTTCTTATCATCTACATGGTGACTTGAACCTAGAGGCATCTTCTCTAGACTAGTACAATGCTTTAGTTAGTACTAAATGCAATTCATATGAAAATGGAAATGCTAACAACATGTTGTAAACCACTACTAGGAGATCAATAGACATTACAGAAATTAGAAGAAAAATATAATAACACACTAATAAATTTTGTGCCTCTGTCTGCCTTCCGCAGAACGGCTCCTAGAACACAAAAATTTATCAAAGACCCTAGACCAAATAGAATATTAGAAACTCTTGGCTATCAAAATATTTTTAATATGAGACCAGGGATCCTAGGTCACTGTCTTAGTGTTCTGCCCCAAGGCTACCCCTGGTGCTCAGTAAAAAAATACCTGTACACTAGAATGTACATAGGGTAACGCAGATAATGATGTATGATTACGGTCCTTTCATAGTTATAACTTGATATGTACTGAAGCTGGAATGGAATTCGACTCTAACACGCTAGCTGGCCAGTTACAATCAAGATGTCGATCACGGTACTAATAGAAGAAGATTGTGGTTGCTAGCGGCATGGCAGACCAACGCCTTGCTATGGCTGCTTTCTATAATTTCACGAACAATAGAGTTTGAACGCTACACATTTTCTATTGGCCTTTCAAATTATAGTCTGTGTAGGGTTCAAGATAGATTTTTGCTTATATCCACATTTTAGGTAGTAGTTATTGGTTTGAAAATTATTTAAATGGACATTTTTGCTTGTATCCGCATTTTTAGTGCAAATCTCACACTTTCCTTATGTTTAATTAATGTATCCACATACTATTCTTCGACACACGACACACCCTCCTTTAATTTTTAGTTTTTTTCACCGACTACAATAATAAACCCAAGATATATTAAATACAATAAAAAAACATTTAACAGACTTGAAAGTATTGTTTGATTATATACTCTTGCATAATTTTTGTATAGTATTGTTCTCATCAACTTCAAAGTTAGAGATAATCTAAACGCATTAGCATAAGTCCCTTCCCTTTTTGCATGGCAATCTCATTTTCTTTTTTTCCAACAACTAAATTAGTGAGCAATTTCATTTTGTATTGCTAGACCACTTTCTTTAAATTTATTCTTAACACGCCTTCTCAGCGAAGTATGGTCACTCAACAATGAAGCACAACGTGACTGTTTGCTATATTAGATTTTGTATATGCATTCATACTTGAATTTTATTTCGAATTCAAACACAAAAAATCATGCATGAATGATACGCTTGAGTAACTGCACAACTATTCAATGCATCATGTAAAAGCATGTAATCTACAGATAATGGATGTGTTCGATAACAAGACATAATATCTTAGCTAGACATAATTTCTTTTTCCCTAATATTGTCATAAGCAACTACTTTTCCATGCATTTTGGGGTAGAACTTTATATTGTATCGATCATCGCATTACTTGCTTTCAAATACTTATTAAATGGTAATATCCAAACATAAGCTTCTTAACAAGTTATTGTTAGCCATGTTTTTATGCTCACGTGCAAAGCACATGCGTAAGTACTGGTGATGATAAAGAAAATAGATCAAGACTTCAAAATTAAACAATTTATGAGTCCAAATAATGCGAATATTTCTACTTACTTCAGGGAAATATGAGATTGACATTAAGCATTGATTTCCTAACATGTTAATTGTTTAACTGGGCACAAAGAAATAACTCCAGAATAATTTTCAAGTACTAAATCAAGAAAAAAAGGTTGAATATTGCAAATTAACGAATTAGCAGCTAAAATTCAGCAACCAATAATTTTCACTAAACTTCCATAACCGAACCAACATTTGGTACAAAAAACTCGGCATTTGAATTTGAATTGGTCATAAAATCAATAAAGAAATAGTACCTGATTTTGATGAAATCTTGAATAAACCGATTAGGAAAGAATCTGGAATGCATTAAAACAGATCAATTTGGTAGAAGGATATCAAATTTGTAAATGTCAATCACACAAAACACAAGTTCACGCTGAATCAATGGACTGTGAATCCATTATGAAGATATGAACAACGCAAGCTGAAAATATACACGGAAAATTCTCCGATTTAGCATTTCTCGTACCTCGGATCATCAGAACATGAGCTGAATGAAAAATTTAAGCGGTCGATTCCAAGTCACAGCAAGCCCTACAAGCGGTCGATGCGCTGAAAGCTTGTGAGAGGCCGGAATTTTGCGAATTGGGATTTTATGGTTTTTTGTTTCTTACAGCCGCCATGTATTAGAAGTTGGAACGGGTGCCGGTAATAGTGATTTGTGAATGTACAATTGGGCCGTGCTGGGCTTAGATGTTTTTATTTGTATTTATTTGTGTATGACAAAATAATGAAAATAGAACATATATTAAATGTTAAATTATAATAAAAGTATGTATTTCATTTCTTCATTTCAAGCTGGATAGATATCTATCTCGATACCATCATGTCTGTATTCGTTTCTTCATTTATTCCAAATCATTAGTTATTAATTATAGTTGTAAAATATTAAGCATTTTAAATATAATCATTAATTATAATTATGAGATATTTAATACAAAAACAAATATTATTCCTTAATTATTAAGTATCAAGTACTAAATGACACATATTACTTCTCAATTTTTAAATATTAATTTTCCTTGTCAAAAAAATATTGAATGTTAGGTACTTAAAAAAATTTAAATATTTATTACTTAGTAATCACTAGTTATAAAATATTAACCTTAACCATTAATTATCAAATATTAATAAATAATATTATATTACTAATGATTAGTAATTAGTAATGTAATATTATATTTAGTAATTAGTAACACATAATTAATATAATAATATTAATGATTAATTATCAAATAATAAATATTAATTTTAAGAAAGCATTATAATTATTAATCATCGATTATTAAAAATTTGCAATGGACATTTATTACAAAGGACGTTTTACGATCGTCGTAAAGTTGGCATCGGTTACAACGGGTATTTTTTGTTCATTGTAAAATTGAAACCTATTACAACGAGCATTTTTGGGTTGTTGTAAAATTTGTACCTATTACAACGGGAGTGAATGGACCGTTGTAAAATTGACATTTGTTACAACGGACCTGAATTGACCGTTGTAATAGTAGTGTATAACAACATGCCATTGTTGCTCGTTGTAGAAATGACATTGTATTGTGCATCTATTACAACAGGCCTATAAGGACCGTTGTAATACCTGCCTATTACAACGGTTAATCAACGCCTGTTGTAAAAGGGACGTTGTAATATGGTATTTTTGTTGTAGTACCCCATTCTTCTATGATAAAAACTTATGACAATGAAACAATGAACTACAAGTATGCACTTAAATAATGATTTATTGCTATCGATTTCTATTTGGGTTCAATTGCCCAATCTTTCCCTATTGGACCATAGAAGCTATTAATCGTATTGCCTCAGTATTAAGAACCCTAATGAAATTAGATAAAATGACCGAAGGAGTTATAAAAATTTCATATGCTCAAATATTCGTGGAAGTTTCACTCAATTTACCATCCTAAGCAAATCCAATTCTTCATGAAAATGACATTTTTTACAAGCAAGATGTCTAATACGCATGAAAACCGATTGAGATGACTGCCCACAACTCCTGCACTTAACAAGGGAAATAGTGCATTAAAAGATGTGCTAGGCGGCTGTAGACTATCATCAGGGTACGTAATATGATATAAATGGAACCTGTCATATAACTTACAGCCCAAGGATAAAATATAACAAAACTTATACAACAAGCTATAATAGTAAAGCATATCTGAGCAGAAACTTGAGCTTTCATAACGACTATAAAGAATATCCATACACCCTTGGATTACCACATAAGTATCTATACAAATTTTCCTCACTACAACACTCAGAGAAAACACCAATCATAACAGCGGAATCATCTAATACTAGATAGTAGAAAATAGTACGCCAGTCTCTTGCTCGTCATCGCACAACAGCATCGTCCTCGCCAAAATATCACCTACTACTCAGTCTGCCCATCCACATCCGGATGTACACCACAAGGTAATAAGGGGGATACATGAAACCTTGAGTCAGACAACAGCCTTAGTAGGCGATAAAATGTCTATTTAACATCATAAACAAAGTATATGAGAATTGGCAGATTAACCAACCAATCTACCAAAACACCAGAGAAGAACCCAAATCCGTCTTCCCTACATCTGATAGTGACAGCCTTTACAATAAGCATTTGAAAACAGAGATGCACCCATGACAATCAGAAATAACCAGACGACAGAAATCATAGCAACCTGTTATATCTCATGTAAACCACCATAATCGAGATCAACATCCCTCAAGCACAAGCCTTAAAGGAATAAACCAATATCGGACAAGCACCCAAGAAACATCTTCCTCGACGTTAGACAACTTACGTGAGATGGTACAAGCAAAACAACCAACATTCAATGACCCTGGCTATCACTGCCTATCCTGCTTTGAAACAATCGTTAATTATATGACGACCAACATTGCCATATGTCAAGGGATAATGGTAGTCCCGGTTCTAGCAAAAACTGCATACGCCTTTCAATGATACATATCTAGGCCTTTCAGCGATACCCAGGGTACTCGACCAGCAACCTTCCAGTCCTTTAGGTGCCCTTATTATACCCTCGTTTTGAGCCAGATAGAAACTACGATAACGATAATCCCTCAGCCTTCAATTTCTCTAGTCATCCGACCAGATGACTATTCATAGCTCAAGCAACATTCTCGAGCCACCAATATCAATCAACTCACCACTTTGAGTCATAGCTCAAGAAACATTCTCGAGCAACTATTCCCCACGAACTCACCACCTTGAGTCGTCTTCACTTTCGTTGCATTACAACGATCAACGAACACATAACATGAAACACCCCACATCCGTTAAGGTCACTCACAAAGGGAATGCACTAACTTTGGTGAAGCGTTTTAGGTAATAGGCATATATAATTTACAAGACAGACATATAAACAACGGAAAACTGAAATCATTTCATAAATAGCGTGGTTTAGTCAAAACATTACAAGCATTGTCTCAAAACCCAACTTCTAAATTATTACAATAAAACATCTGTCCTGATTCAAAACTCCAAGTACATAAAGAAGCATAAAACAGTAGTAAAGCAGCATAAATCCCCAATAAAAGTGTAACAACAACCATAGCCCAAGAAAAGAGAATCCAAGCAATACATCTACTCTCTTCAAGCTGGAAAAGGTCTGCACTAAGCTGAAGTATTCCCTCCCTGAGGACCTTAGGGGGGGGGGGGGAGGGAGAACGAAAGAAAAGATGGAGAAAGAAAACAGGTCAGATATAAGCCTGGTAAGTCCAGTGATCCTTTAGCATGTAAACAGTTAAAAGAATCAAGACATGAATAAACTGAACATAGGGCAATACCATAAATAAGGCAAGATAAACTGATTACACTATCGCACTCATTTCCATTTCTCTGCACCTACTAACGAATGTTTCAACTACCATCATGTGTTCATAACAACGTGATCCCTTTTCTGATCGGCTTCTACTCGCATGCATTTATTACTTGTGTCATTCGGCCCCGCTTGATTGTAGATACCTGTGCTGGTCCCACCATGTGTGTATCAATTCCTATGGTGGCAACCCGACACAAATTCAAGATGCACAGTGTATACTACGGATGCCTAGTGCCTGCTTTTTCCACTCCGGAGTACGTGCACGCCCATACTCTGCCGGAACCTGCACTGCTGCACCACCCGCCACTATTTTGACCGCTTATAATCAGCCCAGTAATCGTTCCCCACCCTGCCTAGTTCAGGGTACCGTGATACATCTATGTGGGTTACTACTGAAATGGGTCCCCGTTACTAGGGTTTCCTAATCAACATGTTATAACGGTTAAGTGTTCTCAAATTAACCTAACCCCACCCATCAGTTTAATTAACATGTTATATTGTTTAAGTGTTGCCTTAATTAACTTCACCCTACCATTCTTATCATGTCCGTTCCTTAGCTTTAATTCATTCATTAAAGAACCAACCTCTCACATTAGATCTATATTGTTGCGGTCGTTGGATGTGTCGGGTGATTCCGGGCAGTCTTACATCGCAACTCAATCCAACCTCGGGTTTTTGGGCTTATTGCGCTAACCTCTCACATTAGATCTATATTATTGCGGTCGTTGGATTTGCCGGGCGCTTCCGGGCAATCTTACAACGCAACTCAATCTAACCTCGGGTTAGGCATGTTCATCTTTAGCCAATTTACATGTTTTTCATATGCATCCAAGTTTAGGTCTTTTTATATCAATATTTCACAAGTGTAGTCAGTACAAGTTTTATGCCCAAAATTTACTCAACTAAATTATACCCAATTTTCCCGCGTTATAATCGCACGTACAACGAGATTAAATATAAGTTCTGAATGAACCTAATATTTATAAAAGAAAATAAAAAGGGAAAAAATGGATAAGGAGCATAAGAAATGACATAAGGAAAAATAGGCATGTAAAGGTGTACCCAATTCAAGAATCATATTTCCAATAGGCATGTTGTACATTAACAATAAGTGTGGGCAAGCTAAGCCATTTACACCATAGGTATAAAGATTAGATAGAATTGGACTTACGAAAATTATTAATTTTGATGTTCAGCATGATAAGTCCCATTATATCAATCATAATAGTCTCATAGGCATAGGATGTACAACATGATAGGTTCCATCATATCAATCACAACAATCTCATAGGCATGATAGGTTCCATTATGCCAATCACAACAGTCTCATAGGCATGATATGTTACATTATATCGATCATATAGTCTCATTGGCATAGGCAATTCAGATTTGACAAAAGGATAGGCATGAATCAGAATTAGGTATAGTTCTAGATCCGATTATTACAGTCGTGATTTCTATCAGGTGTTCAAATCTGAATAATAACCGAACTTACAGAAAAAGAACGGACCTTTTATTTTGGGATCTAATTTCTGAATTTGTTAAGCTTATCCTTTGATGTAGACATTTGATTCTCTAGTTTGGATTTGGATTGGAGGCTTCTAACTTGATTTCTAGCTTGGAGAAGATGGAGGCTAGGCTAGATTAGACATGGACAGCAAGGCGGCTTCATAGAATAGGGTTATGAGGTCTAGGGTTGAGGTTTGAGGTGATTATATAGAAGTTTAGGATTAATATGGGCCTTTAGATCAACCTAGGAGTCATCAGAGCCGTCTAGTCCAAGAAAATGTGTCATTAGGCCAATCAAAAGTCGCCACGTAGCCTTATGACTCAGTAAATCGTCACTGTCCAGATCAGTTCGTAGGTGTTGACCATACAGGGGGTCGACACCTACGTCGACACCCCTGAGAGGGAAATTTCCCGCCCAGCTGTTTTCTGACGTTTTGAAATTCAAATCTGAATTGATTATTTAATTATTATTTTTAATTTAATTTTTACTTAAACTTGAAAACTTCTAACCTCCACAACTTCTTCATACGGAGTCCGATTCACGCAAACTCGGACTCTATCTCAAGCAGAATTCCGAGACGAATGCAATGTCGTAAGCCATTTCACCTAATTCTTCTTCTAAAATTAAGTGTTCTTTGATTTTTTAAATTTAATATTCATAGAAATTACGGGGTGTTACACCACATTACTTCGAATGTTCCAACTTGAATCCACTTCGAAGTCACATCATAGTCGACCCAAAAATATACACCATTTGGTCGATATTCCTTTTCATAGCAATTCCAGATTCCCCGCTACGAAAGACCAACCACAATGTTTAGCCCTCATCTACAGTGTTTATAAACGCTACCTATTCTTTTTAGGTCGTTCATGACCCGAAATCACTAGGTCGTTCTCCGACCCGACTTCTCAAACACCACAATGCTCCAAGTTCCTTAGGTCATGTAACGACCTAACACCAATGACCTGGAGCCACGGACCTGACCCCGCTTCTCACGTGCTTGTTCAATGCGAACTAAGCCTCAAATGACCTGGCCATCTGCGACTTAAGCTTCAACGATTCCACCGGTTTGATCAATCATCTTTTGCCATGTCATCCACGATCTATTGTCGAACGATCTAAGCACCACGATCCAAAGCCCATCTTGCGACCAGAAGTTTTCCCCATGCCCTGAATCCTTTCCATCGACTTGGTCCCCATTTCTTATAGAAAAAGACATGAGCCAACCCACGAAAAACGACCCGACTCCAGAGCCAACCCCATTCCCATCGGCACCGTCGATACGAACCCATCAATGCTTGTCTTGTCAAATTCTGTTAATAACTGCAAAAGTTATGCATATTACAAAATTTGATTTAAATTGAATTAATTTAAATATTAGCCATGATCATTAATTAAATTAAATAATTAATTAATAATTAGTTTACATTAATTAACTATACAGTTAATTACCTTGATATCCTGATGTCCTGCCACGTCAGGACAATATCCGCGTTTCCTTATGTTGACCATGTCAAACCCGTCTTCCTTCCTGAAGTAAAAAACTATATGCCCGTTATTTTAGAGAAACCGTCCACCCTTCTGCCATCACTGCACCTTCGTCAGAGCACCGGAAACCCTGACTTTGCCACCCATCAGACCGCCTCCGACCAACTTTCCATCTGATGCCAACCTGCACCCGCCGATGCTCCCCAGTTTGACCAAAATCTACAAAAATGGAACCTCAGATCCAGAAATTACAACACCAAAAATGCCTCTGTTCAACTCGCCTTTCCGCCGTTCGCTGATCACCGGAGACCACCTACTCCACCCCCTCGACATGCCTCTAGCTGGCCATGTACTCAGACAATTACCACTAACTCTAGTGCCTTCTCCAGTTCATCTGCGGTTAAAACCCGAACCCCAAATACACAACATGACCCCTTCGTTCAACTTTGAACTGCACCGCCTCAGACCCCTTGGCCCCACCGTACCACCCCCAGACCTCCGCCACCCCTCCAGCTTCCACCTCGCACTGGTCCCACCTCTTTTCGTCACCTACAGCTCTTCCACCATAACAAAACCCACAACACATTCAAAGAAATCAACACCAAAGACAACCTTTGTTAATACCATCACCTCCGATGAACTATGGCACCAGACCACCCCATACCACCACTGCAACTTCCGCTATCCTTCAGGCTTCCACCTTGACCAACCCCGGCCTCCTCCAGTGGTGTACAAATCCACTACGACCCCTAAAACCCGACCGAACTTTTAGAAAATACAACTTCAGCTCCTTCACGTTATTTTCCACCAAACACTTGATCGATCTACATGATTTATATACAAATCTGAAGCTTATACTAGCGGCACCGCAACCATATAATTTGTTGAAATTATAGAAATTTGATGCAATTATTCTTGAATTTAGAAGTGGTGTATTTTTGTTGGAAGAAATGGTTTTGATGTAAGAAAATAAACGGGAAGTAGAAAGTGGTTTTTGGGTTGTAGAGAAGGGTCACGGTGGGTTTAATTTATAAGTAAAAAAATAATTTTTTATTATATTATTTTGTTATGATTTGGCTGAAGATTTTTATTGATAGGACTAGCGATTTTTATTCGTAACTATCACAATTTCCAAACACTGTTTATTGATTACCATGATTACACACGAACTCCAATCGTAACAAGAATGGATATCATCATATAATTCAATGTTACAGTCATAATGAATCTTGTTTTGTCAAATTCTGAGTCCGTTTGTGAAAATGATGCTGGTTAGAGCCAAAACGATCGATTTTTTTACATTTTATTTTGCCACGCTCCCAGAATAACTCCGTTTGGCGTGAAACTTAAAATATAACAATAATTTGCTGTTACGGTCTCAATAAAATTTGTTCCGTTGAAAACGAAGATCGTTTGAATAGAGTCCCTTTTAAAAGGTCCAATTTGAATTAATATAAATCAATTTTAAAATACCTTAAAACAATAATATTAAAATATTATAAATGGACATCCTTGAGCAGAATTTCACCTACTTTCAAAATAAAATAACCCAGGTTGAAATCCAAGCCAAAACGATATTAAATAAATTTAAAACCCTTTATTTTTATATAATAAATTGCTATATTATATAAACGAATTCCATAGCGACTATTTGAAAATTTGGTTTGGGCATAAAACAAAATCTACACTATGAAAATTCGATTTTTCTGCTTCATTAGAAAATTATTACCAACGGGGTTCGAACGTTTCTCATTTCGAAGAAATCCGAATAAAGTTGGATCCTGTGCAACCAATTAAAGTTCAAAATGTTATACTACGTACTACCCCACCATTGCGACTCGTTATATAATTAAAATTATAATTTAAACTTTTATACAGCATTTATAAACGAAATCGTAAATAAAAACTTAAATAAATTCTCTTATATTACCAAATCATATAATATTACAAATTCAGTCAATTTCGACTATTTGGAAATTAAATTATTTTATTATTTAAACAAATAAATTATTCAAATTATTTAAATCTGAACCATTTAAATCCAAATCAATATTTAAAACAAAAATAAATATTAAATTAAATGGTTAAAAATATGGGTCATTACAACGATTGCTTGTAAGTCCTCAATGTACCCACTAGCTGGTATATCGTGGATGTCTGAGCATTGGACCGAGCTGATGCAGACGCGGTTTCACATTTTCTAATCATAGGATGGAACATATGTATTGTAGTCCTCAAGAAGTTATCCTTTGCAGATGTAGTTGGAGTATGCTTTCATAACGTGATGATGGAGACATGTCGAGGAGCGTCACGACCCGCCATTTTGACCGTGCCAAATCGACAAAACATGTCAACTCGAACCGTCCATAACGACATATTGTTATTAGCTTCTGAGGTAAATAGAATAAATCATAGGATCATAGATCATAGACACAAATAATAAGTAATATAATGTCTTGCAGCGGAAAATACAAAATATAATAGTAGTTTATGATGCTATTAAATAAAAAATTACACCAGAGTTCACATAAATAATACAGCGGAAGTCAAATACAATGAATTTTCTAATATATATATATATATATATATATATATATATATATATATATGACAGCAGTATGAAAAAGAGACGAGAAGAATAGCTCAAACTAGATCAATCGAACAGCTAGATATAGATGAGAAAAACCCATTAATCTGCAAACTCTAAGAGTAAATCTCGATAACTATAATAATCGATCTGACCTGAGAAATAATGCAAAACAAAAGAACTCGGATCAGGACTAACATTCTTATGGAAGTAAATCAATTCAAATTAAATGTTCGATGAAATGAAATCGGTAACTTAAAGGATTTTTGGGATCACCATACGCTGAGGATCCGTCAAACTAATACTATATAGGATAATGCGCTACATACAAAAGTGTCTATCAGTAAAGTAAAAAAATCAAAATAGCGTAAGCGGGATTACCATATTACCCATACACCGTTTATATATTCCCATAGTATATACAGTACCGTAATTCCTCTGTAAACTGGAGGTTGATCAGAGGGCACTCCATATAAAACCGTACAAAACAAAATCATAGTGGGCTAGTATAAGGCATGTGATAAGGCATACAAGGAATGCCAGGGTGGATTCACCATTTGCAGATCCGGACTGGTGGTAATGCATAGTAGCGACTACCGCCCACCTCGAGACACACTCTCATAATCAAACCGGAGGGTGGCCACAAACACATCGCAAAAGTAATAGAATGGTATCGAAGAAGTGCACTCGATAGGAGGTACGACTCAAGGTAGTCAGGCTCTTGTAATTAATATGAAATAGAAAATAGAGTCGTTCGCCAAACCATCCAACTTCATTCTGGAACTCCACCGCGTACACAATTGTCAAAGTTGTTTTCGGTATTGGCAGAGAGTATGAAAATAGCCGATCCTGGTCTCTTTAACAACCAATCATTTACATTTTTCATACCGTGGCCATTATTTTATAAATCACTTAATAAAATTGTTTATACTAAATCTCGTATTCAAATTTGAAATCAAATTTAAATATCTAATGTTGATTTTACTTAATTTTGAAAACAACTCGCTTAAATCGCTTTAATCAATTGATTTATAAAATCATATCAAAAATATCTCAAAATTTAGTATAAACCGGTATTATACTATTCAACCTCAATTTTATATATTTTCTGAAACTATTCATAAAACGATTTTCAAACCAAATCAACTTATATTTAATCATACCTTAAAGGTCTTGATTACCATTTAACTCAATACTAAAATATTTAACTTTGAGGATATTTTAGTTCGATTTATATTTGAAAAAAAAAATCCAAATATTCAAACTATTCAAATAGCTAATTTCACCTTTACAAGAAATCGCTTTAAGTTGATTCAAAAATTCAATATTGGCTCGATTTCAATATATATAATTCAAATCAAGACTTATATTCCAAGTTGAACAAATCATAAAACCTAGTTTTCGCCTTTTATAAGAATTTATTTGAGTTG
The DNA here is from genome assembly GCA_030737875.1 of Allium sativum. Lineage (NCBI taxonomy): Eukaryota > Viridiplantae > Streptophyta > Magnoliopsida > Asparagales > Amaryllidaceae > Allium > Allium sativum. The sequence goes on along the minus strand of CM060924.1, from coordinate 231,020,441 downwards.
ATATAAAATTCCAAATCACTTAGGTTCAAATTCAGTTTATATAGAATTCAAATCAAGTCTTTTATTTTGATTTCAACAAATGATATCTTATTTTACAATTCAAGTAGACAATTTGAAATCATTATTTGTAAATTCAGATCATATGATTTAAAACCATTCTTATAAATTTGATTTAACAAATTTCTTAATTCAAACCAAATGACTTATAAAGACCAACTTCATAAAATTTATATATTTCAAATTCATGCTTAGTCACTTTGAAATCAAATTCATTTCACATTGATTATAAATTTAAAGCGAAATCAATTTACGCAATTCACGTTCATTTCTTATAAAAGTTCAATATTCAAACCAATTCAAATTCGCTTTTAGTTAATTTATAATCGAATTCATTCCATAACCATTATAGGTTCAAATTTATTCCTTAAATTTGGAAATTCAATTTCAGAAAACAATTTTACAATTGAAGTTCATCTCTTATAAGTTCAAATTAGTATGAATTTAAATTCATATCTTATATCAGTTCATTCGTTAAATCAATATTGTTATATAAATTTTAATCTTTGAACCTCGAATTAAAATCGCAAAAGCCTTAACCTATCCACCTTTTAATTTGTTATTAAAGTTTATAATATATATATATAAGAAATTTAACTTTGAAAATAGATATATGTAAATACATATACAAGTTTATAAAAATCTAAGTTAATTAGAAAATAGATTATAAACATATGCAAGCTAAAATAATATAGAAATGTTTCAAAAGAATGATTTATTATATAAAAGATTTAAAATACTTATATAATTAAATTATATAGTTTAAAATAAATAAAATTATAAGTAAAATCTTAAATAAACATTTAAATCTATATTTACTCCTAAATATCATTTTAAATCATTTAATTTAAAATTTACAAAAATTAAGTTTATAAATCTTTTAAATATAAATATAAAAATATAAAATCTTTAGTTATTATTTTAGAATTAAATTTTCCAAATCACTTTACTTCATAATCAACGGCATCCGTATATAGTTTTCTGCCATATGGTCAGGTGATACGGAATTTATCATTTCAACCCGCAATTAATAAAATTTCTACGAGTCTATCGTTTCAACCCGCAATCCCAAATTAAGTAAATAAAACCTGTTCAGGTCTATCATTTGAACCCATAACGATTTTCCCTAATCTAATGTCCGTTCGGGTATGTATCATTTTAACTGTTAGCCCACTTTGTGAACTGGGCAACACAAAGTCGAGATGTGAAATGTTGAAGAGCTTAGAAAGCATCATAGCGGATCGGATCGGAGAGATGTTGCTGTTCGGATCGAAGAGCTATTACGATTTGGATCGAAGAGACGCTGCTATTCGGATCGGAGGGCTACCTACTACCAGGTCGGAACGGAGCAGAGCGAAACGGATAAGGATTTAGTTTCAGCATTAAGTCGGGTCGGATCGGATGCTCCGATCCGAACCCTCTCTGCAGGCTCCTCCGAACCGAACCTATAACCCACGTCACTTCCCCCCATGATCGCCTGAAGATGCGGAGCGGTTATGACTGGTTCCTACCCGTGATAATCTTTATTCTGATGCGCTGTCAGCACTAGAGTCCATCCGAACCCGAAGACGATGGGATGGAAGACACGTGGCTTCGATCCGGATCGGGTTCTGACTAAATTTTCACCTATAAATACCTTGCCTGGAGACAATTAAAGGGATCTTCTTTTTGGGACTTTGAGAGTTCAAGCACTTTCATAAACCGAATTCCAGCACTCCCGGATAATCCAAATCGTCTTTCAACATTTTTTTTGAGACAATAGAGTGAATGTATGTGAGTTGTGAGTGAAATTGAGTGAATATCTCATTGTAATTGCAACTATATCATCGAGAATAGTGATTGACAAGTGGACGTAGGCTTTTCAACGCCGAACCACTATAAATTATGTGTCTCCATTTTACTTTTGATCTTATTTTATTCTGATTTTAGTCAATTTGGGTGTTAGAACCACTTTTTGGTCTAACATTTTGGTGCTTTCACTGAGAACCATCTGAATTCTCTATTTTTCGGGATTATCGTTCTACTTTTTGGACCGCCGAGTTCAAAGAAGTTAATCCTCAAGTTTCAACGCTCCTGAATATTTGTTGATTGATTGTTGAAAAACTATGGCCAAAGGAAAAGGCAAGGAAGTTCAAACTAGTCGAGGGAACGGAGTTGGTGAAGATCAGCAAAATGCGGTTGTGACAAGGTCTCGTGGACAGAGCTTGGCAGTGGAACGGACTGATACAGGAAATCCGAACCGCACTCAAGGGGAGAGCTCCGATCCGATCCGGGTAGGAGAATCTGAAGCAGTGCACTCCCCCAACCTGAACAGACACGAGCAACTCGCCCTACACCGATCCAACTTGGCTTCCCAGCTCCGACCCGAACAGGTCTCCCAGCTCCGACCCGACCTGATTGCCCATCTCCGAACCGACCCGTCACTTGGTGATGTTGGAACCTCTACTCGAGCCCCTTCAAATGCTCCGACTCCAGCCACCAGGGTCAATGATTATGTCAATCCATCTGCGCCTATTACTCAAGGAGATTTCTCGCGCCTACTTGACATGCTCGAGAGTACTTGGGAGGCTATGAAAATCCACGAGCGCACCAATCTCATGATGCAAGAAATCATGAGACTCATGAGCAGGGAAATTAGCGAACTCCGTAGACAGAGAACCCCATCCCCGGTTCGTCACACACCAATGGATCAGTCTTCTTCTTCCGAGAAAGAACGGCCCCGTGAAAGAAGGCCGCTCGAACGACCTCAGAATTTGGAGCAGCTGACGTTCGGATCTCTGGGGTCCCGCGAGGATGCTGCACGAGTACTAGGACCCAAAGATCCAAGCTTGAGAGAGCCTATGTTGTTACCGATGCAAGGATCCCATGTATTACCTAGAGACCCTAACCTTACCAATCCTACTCAGGGGCAGATGCTCCAGCCCCTTCCTCCCGAGATCGACCGGGAGCGTAGGGAATGAAGCAGAGCAGAAGCAGCTCAAAGAAGAAGGGCGTCCCCTGAGCAAGAGCCCAGAGGAAACCCAAACATCAGAAGAAGGGCATCTCCTGAACAAGAGCCCAGAAGGAACCCGGATACCAGGGCCAGGGAGCTTGAACGACCCCTGACTAATGCTGACGTATGGGCAATGGTACGCCAGATTATGTCCGAAAGACGGAACTACACCAATGAAGATTATGGCATTGAGCGAAGCCATACTCCTTTCACTAACGACATCCTCAACTTTCAGTTTCCCCGACGTTTTAACCTGCCGCAGATGGACAAGTACAATGGGAGAACCGATCCGGGACAGCATTTGATGCCATACTCATGGCTCATGATTGCTGCTGCTGCCCCTGACGCAGTGAAGTGTAAAGCATTCCCGATCTACTTAGAAGATGTGGCGCTGCTATGGTTTACCCGACTTCCCCCTCGGTCGATATCGAATTATAGGGAATTGAGCGAACGTTTTATGAATCAGTTCCGACTCCATACCCGAAAGTCTAAGAGTGTTATTGAATTATCAAGAATTAAGCAGGCGCCGGGAGAGTCTTTGAGGTCATATCTCGACCATTTCAACTTAGCTGTGACTGAAGTTAGTGACCCGCACGAGCCCACCATCTTGATGGCTTTGATGGAAGGAGTCGATCTTGACTCCGAGTTTGGAGATTACCTTTCTGGGAAGCCACCTCCCACGAGAGAGTTATTCTAAGAAAAGACCGATATTCAGTTAAGACGAGAGGAGGCCAGGGAAAACCGAAAGAGAAAGTCTGGGGCGGCTTCAAAAGAAAATGTTCATAGTAATGTCGCCATAAAGTAGTCTGGAGAAAGTTCCAGAAAAGTTGAGGTGAATGTGGGAAACAAGAGTGGAAACGACAATAATGGAAACGGGGGCAACAACAACAACCGTAACGCGAATGGTAACAAAAGAAATAGAAATAGGGGAAGTGATCCGAACAAAAGACCCCGGTTCCAGACTTATGAGAATTATACACCGTTGAACGACACTCTGGAGAATATTTACTTGGATACAAACAATGTTTTGCAATATAAAAGACCGCCACCTCGCGACTCAACGGAAAAAGAAATGGCAACTGGAAAGTTTTGTTTGTTTCATGGAACTCATGGGCATTCAACCAATGAATGTCGACATTTGAGAGACGTGATTGAGAAGCTACTGCGCGAAGGGAAATTAGATGAATATAAGGTTGCCCCGAGAGACAGGGGGCAAGGAGAACAGTCTCCAAAACAGATCCAATCTGCTCCCAAGCCTACAGCGCAGTAGAAAGGCAAGGGAATTGTTATCTTCTCCATAGTGGGTGGACCCCACCCAGCGATCCACAGTTTTAGAGCAATGGATCGATATGTAAATGCAGCTAAGCACGTAGATGTGGATGAATGTGATGATTTGGAAGATATCGCCCCCATAAAGCAACAGAAGACAATGTTTGACGACGTGGTATTCCGTAGCAGAGATAATACCGGGATCCAGTCACCCACCGACGATCCGTTGGTCATTACCACCACCATTGGGCCGACCTTGGTTCATAAGGTGTTAGTAGACAATGGAAGCTCTGTTAATATTTTATTTAAAAAGTCATTCGATCAGATGAAGCTTGAATCTGAAGATTTGAAGCCATGCGAAGGTTGGATCCGAGGCTTCAACGGAGCATCGACAGCTCCAATGGGGTACATAGAATTGCCCGTAACCTTGGGGCAAGGAGAACGCCGAAGAATACGGATGCTTCAGTTCGTAGTATTGGACGTAGATTCGCCTTATAATGCATTTTTGGGAAGGCCTGCCCTAGCTGAGTTCAGGGCTTGCATCGCCCCTTGGTGTTTATTGCTTAAGTTCCCAACTGAAGCCTGAACTGGAGTAGTGAGAGGAGATCAAGTCTCCGGACGGGCCTGCTATGTTGCCGAATTAAAGATGTTGATGAAGGGACTTAACATCGAGAGTAAAGGTGCCTCACCTCCTCCAAAGGAGGGCTCAGCGTAGCAATTAGAGGGATCAGCCCCGAAGGAGTTGCCCAAAGGAACGCTTGAAGACCTGGATCCTAGAAAAGAAGAGGAACCAGAGACTAGAAATGCAACTCCTAATGAAGCGACAGTGGACATTCCCATTGATGAAGCTAATCCAACAAGAGTTTTGAAGATTGGATCCTAGTTGGATCCACGTCAGGCCAAAGAACTAACTGACTTCCTGAAGGCAAACTTGGACGTGTTTTCCTGGACCCACGCCGACATGTGTGGGATATCGCCATCTGTCATAAGTCATTCACTAAATGTAAACCCGAAACACTCGCCTGTAAAGCAAAAGAGACGTATGCTGGGCCTAGAGAGGTCGGCCGCTCTGAAAGAAGAAGTGTAGAAGCTGAAACAGAACGGATTTATTAGAGATTCGACATATCCCGACTAGATATCGAATCCTGTCTTAGTAAAGAAGCCGAATGGAAAGTGGCAGACTTGCATTGATTTTTCAGATTTGAACAAAGCTTGCCCGAAAGATAGTTTCCCACTTCATAAGATTGACCAGCTTGTAGATTCGACAGTGGGACACGAACTTCTTTCTTTTATGGACGCATATTCCGGGTACAACCAAATTCCTATGAACGTGCCAGATCAAGAACACATGAGCTTCATTACAAATTTGGGGTTATACTGTTACATGGTCATGCCGTTCGGATTGAAAAACGCTGGAGCCACTTATCAGCGCTTGGTGAACAGGATGTTTTATAATCAAATAGGGAAGACTATGGAAGTTTATGTGGATGATATGCTTGTCAAATCGAAACAGTCCTCCAGCCATACGCAAGACTTGGCAGAAATGTTCGGTATCCTGTGAAAGTATCGGATGAAGTTGAATCCTTTGAAATGTTCATTTGGAGTGGCATCGGGAAAGTTTCTAGGCTTCATTGTGAGCTACCGAGGGATTGAAATCAATCCTAGCCAAATTGCAGCGATTAGAAACATTGAAGAACCAAGGAGAATCAAAGATGTCCAAAGTCTGGCAGGAAAAGTAGCCGCGCTGAGTAGATTTATCTCCAAAGCAACGGACAAGTGTGTCCCATTTTTTGACTTGATAAAAAGGGGAAAGAAGAACTTCGAATGGACTCCGGACTGTGTCGAGGCCTTTCGAAATTTATTGGAATTGCTAGAAAAACCACCGATTTTGTCAAAGCCAGTGGATCATGAAGAGTTATTTGTTTACTTAGCAGTTTCGGCTCACGCTGTTAGCACAGCCTTGGTTCGAGAAGAAGACAAAGTGCAAAGGCCAGTATATTATGTAAGCAAGAAATTGGCAGCGGCAGAACGCAACTATCCAAAGATTGAGAAGCTCGCTTACAGCCTCCTAATCGCCTCCCGAAAACTTCATCACTATTTCCAAGCTCACCCAATAACCATATACACTGACCAACCTCTGAGGCAGGTGTTGAAGAGACCCGAAGCATCGGGACGGTTGATCAAATGGAATATTGAATTGAGTCAGTTTGATTTAAATTTTCAGCCACGGAGGTCGATCAGGGGGCAAGCTCTGGCAGACTTTATAGCAGAGTTCACAATCCCGGAGGAGGAAATAATCGAAGACAGAGTGGTCAAGTCCGAAGATAAGTTAAAATTAGATCCATGGAAGCTATACACAGACGGAGCTAAGAACGATCGAAGGTCCGGAGCTGGAATCGTCTTAGTCACTCCTGAAGGACGGTCATTATATTACGCTCTACGATTAGAATTTTCAGCGACCAACAATGACTCTGAATATGAAGCCCTGATCGAGGGGTTGAAGCGTGCTAAAGATCTCGGAATAAAAACATTGGACATATTCTACGACTCCAAAATCGTTGTTTGCCAAGTGCGAAAGGAATTTGTGGCTTGGGGACCTCGACTCATCGCCTACCTCGGGAAAGTGGAAAAGCTGTTGAGCAACCTGGAGCGGTACAACATAACGCATATCCCAAGAGCCGAAAACCAGAAGGCAGATAGGCTGGAAAAGCTAGCTAGTTCCGACAACCCGGAAGAAACTGAAATAATTCCAATTGAAATGTTGGAATCGCCAAGCTTTGAGTCGATGGAAATTGAGTTCGCTTTCGAAGCGGAACCGGAGAAGGAGTCGTGGATGAGCCCAATTAAGAACTTCCTTAAGAATGGAATACTCCCATCAAAGAAGAGTGAGAGACGGGCTATAGTTCGCAGGGCTACTAGATACGTCCTTTAAGATGATACTCTTTATAGACAAGGATTTTCTATGCCCCTGTTACGATGTATAACACACAACGACATCAAACGTGTACTAGGAGAAGTACACGAAGGTGAGTGTGGAGATCATACAGGAGGTCAGACTTTAGCGAAAAAGATATTGCGGTATGGATACTTCTGGCCCATAATTAATAAAGATGCGGCTGATTATTCACGACGCTGCGATAAGTGCCAGAGATTCGCCAAAATCCCCAGAGCACCGTCGACCCAACTCAAATTGATGGTGAGTCCTTGGCCTTTTGCCACGTGGGGAATTGATATCATCGGAGTTCTACCAATTGCTAAAGGAGGAGCGAAATATGCAATAGTCGCTGTGGACTATTTTACGAAGTGGGTGGAAGTTGAGCCCCTAACCAAGATCACGGCGAGAAAGGTGATAAGTTTTGTGGTTAGAAATATTATATGCCGATTCGGGATCCCAAGGACCATTATAACTGATAACGGAACCCAGTTCGATGGTGCTGAATTCAAAAATTTCTGCCAGAAATATAAGATCGACAAACGGTACACTGCGGTTGCCTATCCGCAGTCGAACGGGCAAGTAGAAGCAATAAACAAAGTTATAAAATCCATCCTCAAGAAATGGTTAGAGCGCGCAAAGGAAAATGGGTTGACGAATTGCCCTTAGCTTTGTGGGCATATCGAACAACATTTAAGACAGCTACTGGTCATACCCCTTTCTCTCTCTCTTTTGGTTCAGAAGCAGTAATTCCAGTAGAGCTTGAGGTTCCCTCCCACTGGGTGACGTATTATGACCCGATGACGAATCGGGCACTCTTACTCGAGTCTCTTGATGAAATCGAAGAAAAAAGGGACAAAGCAGATTTGCGCGTGGCAAGACATCGACGTCAGATGGCACGCTATTACGACAAAAAAGTTCTCCTTAGAACTTTTGAACCAGGAGATTTGGTGCTAAAGAGAGTCTTTCCATCCCTTCCTCACCTCGGTCCAAAGTGGGAAGGACCCTTTGTCATCCAACGGAAACTTGAAACAGGAACCTTCAAGTTAACGACCGTAGATGGCGAAGAGGTACCTAGGGCATGGAATGCCCAACACTTGATGCGATATTTGGATTAGAAATGTTGTACTCTTTGCTATTTTTCTTATGAACTCTGTAAAAAGGCACGACTTGCCTTAGGAAAGTCTGATGATATGAATAAAGAACTATAAAGTGGATGTAGGCTACGACTTAGCCGAACCACTATAAAAATATCGTGTGTCATTTACTTTCATGCATTGTATATATACCTTCATCTACTATTCTGTTGCGATTATGGAATATAAGATGATTTAAAACCTGAAAGGTTGAACACAGTTTTACGCAAGAAAAAGCACAACGACTGTTTGTGCGATAAGACATAAAAGAATGGGAAGACGACATTCTTAACTCTAACTCTCGAGAATTGAGAGAGAGTATAAAGGACGGGAAGACGACGTCCTCTGAGGCGTGAAGGTGCACCCAGACAAGAGACCGCCTCAGTAAGAACTCTAACCTGAGTATAAGACAGGAGAGTATAAAAAATGCCAGAAAAAAAATGACAGGCATTGACGGCACAGAGAATGCAATCCCATCGAAAAATCGGGGACATTCAGACTACTTGATTAAGTCTTGAATAGTTTTTTGAGATTGACTGGGGGCATATATGTATACACATATTTCCCCCCACCATAACTTCATTACACAACTGTAGTAAGACATGCATTCTTACATAAGTGCAAAACTAATGACTAACAGACATTGCAGAAAATGAATTATTTTTTATTTACAAATGAATGAATTTGTACAGGAAAACAGGAAAAAAGAAGGTGCAAGGGCCACCCTTACAGCAACAATTATTGGTCAATCAAACGCTAAAATAACGCAAGACACTTCATCATTTGGACTTTGAAGAGGGCTTGGACTTCTTAGCAGCCTTCTCCGCATCTCTCGCCTCTTTCTCGGCCTCCGTCAGGATGCGCTTTGACTTTTTCTTCCCTGAAGCTGAAGTGCTGGAATCAGTCGACTTCTTCTCGGAAGGCGGAGCGCTGGAATCAAGAGAAGACTTTTTAGCAAGTTCCTCTGTAACGGATCTAGTCGAAAGCTTAACAACTAACCTTGATCCCGCATCCACTACTGCGAGGGGCTTAAGGCTTTCAGGGTCTAAGTCTTCAGATTTAAGCTGCATGCATTTATCTTGGTCAGCTTTCAGTGCAGCTAAGGTAACATCATCAGCGCTTTTCGACTCCCCGACTATTGCCACCTCCGGATCTTCCTCATGTCCCCCGTCGCCGCAATCGTCCTTTAAGGCATCTATCATTTCGTCATCACGAGGAGTGTCAGCCTTAGACGGTTCGCTTCCTTCTCCCAAATCTATGGGAGCAGCCTTGTCCTTTCCCCCTTTTGCCTTCTCTATAGACTCCTCCCCAGAGGCGGTTCCCTGGGACACATCTGTCTTTCCGGACGGCTCAATACCTACAGAGTGAGAAGCAACAGTTATCAACTCAGGAGAAAATAATGGGTTTTTCATCGATTGCTCAATCACATGGCGAAAGGTAGAGATAGCCTTGACGAATTGAGGTGAAAATGTAGAGATACCTTCCGAAGACTTCTCGGCTGGAGTAACTGCTGTCTCCGATGCCGTTTCGGGAATAGGGAATAAAAGAGTTGTTCGAGGGATCCCCGGGTTTTCAGGATAATATCCCTCTATTTCAGAAGTTGCGGGGGCAGTAGAAGAGGAACCAGCCTCGGGAATGTTCTTTTGCTTAGTCCTCCGTCTCTCTTCGTCCGTAGCAGCAACAATGAGGCGGCACCCTTCAACTAGGCGTTCTAGCTCATCATCTCTTAAATATTTCTCCATCAGCTTGTCCTCGTCAATGGAATCAACCTTGAGCTCATCTTTCTCCCACTCAATGATTTGACTCCACACTTGGACTAGAGTAGATGGATAATCTTCAATCCAAGAAATGTTTCGGCGGCGGATGATGTGCGCAAAGAATTCAATCATTAATTCGCCGAAACCCTGAACCTCTCCCTCAGCCTCCGACAGTTGTTTGCGGCCTTCTTCAGCGGATTTGATAGCACACTCGACGTTACCCTCCACTAGGGCAGCACTGTTCTCCGCCTCCACTAGCTTAGAAGCCAAGTCAGCATTTTTCTTTTCCAGTTCAGTGTTCCTCCTTGCTAACTCGGCGTTCTTCCACTCAAGGTCAGCGTATGCAAGTCGCGTTTTGGCAGCATCTGACTTGGCATCTTCGACTTGCTTTTTCAGCTCCGAACGCTCTTGGGTATGGGACTCAAGCAAATCATGATAGCGTTTTTGCATATCTTCAAATTGTTGTTTGAAGCTAGTAGCATCCCGTTGAGCAACAGCAAGCTGGGCCTGTGTATCCTCCAAATCTCTTCCCAGATTCTTTAAGGCCTTCGCATCGTCTTCTGTGGTTTTTTGCATCGAGTCAGCATTCGTGATTAAAGTGCGGATGATTCTGGAAAGGTTGCGTGAATACTTGAACATTTCAGAATACTGTTTCTCGACCGCATCTATCTTTGCTTTGGCCTCATCCTCCCACCTTGAAGAAATAGGCTCAAGGGTAGGTAAAGAAGTCAAGTTTTCGAAGTAATGTTCAGGAAATTGCTTCTCCAGATACGATCGCTTAACTGCAGTTTCAGCGTCTAGCGGCGGAGGGGCGGGAATCGTCAGCTCAGTATCCCTCTGCGTGGAGGACTCAATAGCCTCTTTATCCGTTCTAGATCGTGTAGCAGGGACCTTACGCTTGCTTCGTGATTCAGTATCTTTTGGCGGACTCCTCTCCCTGCTGCGTTTTTCTTGAGAAGAGGTTGAGTCTTTTGATTGCGGCCTGTCTTCTTCCCGACGACTTTGATAACCTTTATATCGTTCTGGGTCTGTCCGGACAGGAGAGCGAGAACGCGAAGTTCGCGAACGATAAGGATCATAGGTCCTTCTGTCCTCCATACCGCAATCCTCACGGCGATCATGCTCAGTATCATGGGGCGGATTTGACATGCTACGGCGAAGTTTCCTGATATTATAGTAAGATCTGGACATCGTGCTTGCACAACAAAACAAATGAAATTCAGGATAAATATTTTCACAAAGAGAGATGCTGTGAATAGTGGTGTTATTGTGTAAAGTGCGTCCTAAGTGGTGTTTTCCCCCCGACAAACCCGAGTCTGAAGTTAGACTAGTACAAGCAGGTTCTTTGGCCTTAACAGGAGTTGTCTCTTCGGAAGAAGTGAAAACTAAAGGATTCTTCCTAAAATCCTCTGAAGTGTAAATAGTTTCAGGTAAGGGGAGATCCCCCAAACCCTGAAATAGTGGGTCATCATTGATAGGGACATCTCCCATTAGAAGCATCGATCGGTGACTCTTTGGAAGACGTTGACCTTTCCGGAGAAATGGTATCCTCGGGAACAGTATACCCTTCGCGATGCTTTTTGGCCATGTTAGCCAATTCATCATCTTGGGTAGAAGAAGGAGAGGGTGAAGCCTGGAGAGGCACTGTAGGGGCTCTCGAACCTTCGCCCGTTTCAGGGATTACGTCCACTGGGGGAATATATACATATGGAGCCGTCCCATGACCAATGCTACGAGTAACAGATATCAACCCATGAAAATGAAGATATTCGTCCTTAAGGACTTCATCAATAGTTAAAAACTTCTGACCTCCATTAAGGAGCAGGTGCATCCGGTCAAAGAATACTTGGTCTGATATTTGTTTTGGGTTATCGAATGCAAACAAAAAGAAAAACGAGTTAAGGCGATGGCTTGAATGTATAGAGTCGAGATTTAGAAAACCAGTGCTTTACTTGATTTCGTCCACCTCCTAGCACACTCTGGCTGGCACTTCACATAAAACCATTCCAGCCTGGAATCCCCAGCTTTACTACTGAATGGCGCTGGAATTATTTTCCTCTTAGGGACAGACTCAAAGTAACAGAAAGAAGGAGTCTCTCGAGTCCGATGCTTGAAGTTATAGAAGAAATGAAAGTCATCAAAAGTGAGCTCTATGCCTAAGATCTCACGGTACGCTACATATAAGGTATACAAGTAAGCATAAGAATTAGGGTGCAGCTGCATGGGGGCAATCCGCATTTGTCTTAGAAAATCGACGACGAAAGGAGAAAATGGAGGGATAGCCCCGACCATGCACATCAACCGAGTAATTGCCATATACCCTTCTGGAGGGTTGTGGGGACGGTCAGTTCTCGAAGGCACCAGGGTGTCTCTTTTTAGTATCCCGTATTTCAGACAAATTCGGATAAGTCTGTCGTTGTCGATCGTCGATTCAACAGAATCTTGGGGTGATTCCAATATGACGGCAGATTCAAATTCATCAGGAGCTCGGTCGTTGCCAATCCCTCCTTCCTCTTCACAACCTAGGGAAACTCCACCCTCCGAAGACACATTGTCGCTTTCGCGAGTTCCAACCTCGTAGTCTGAGCCCTCATCATTCCATTCTGGATCCGAGGAAGAAGATATGTCCTCAAGAGTAATTTTGTTGGATGTCTCCGGGGCCTCCTTCTTCCCGGCTAGTCTAGAAGAGCGTCTGGGTGTCATGGTCACAAAACTATTGAAGAAGCAATAGCACAAGTTAGAGTAAATTAGCCCGTATCCCCCCGTGCATGTGTGCAAACTAAAGTGTAAACAGTGTATGCGGAAAGTGTAAAGTTAATGTTTGAAAGTGCGACGCATAATTTTGGCAAAGTAATAAGGATCAAGGAAGTTCTTGATGTCCAGTTATGTTCGCAAGGCACTATCCTAACTGTCCATTAAGTTGAAGATTATGCCAAGAGTTGATTGGGCCAGTTAGACGAGTTTTTATGCCTTAAGTTGGACTGCTCTTCGGTTCGGTTCGGGCGCATTCATGGGGATCGGATCGGGGGTGTAGCCCTGTCTTGGACTCGGACAAACATTGAAACCCAGGAATCAAAGTCAGATCGGTTCGGAAGTGGATCCCCCGAACGGTTCGTATCGGATTAGGCAGACATACTTCTCTCCCCCTTAATTTTACAGTCCGATCCGACCCGGCGTGATGAATTCTATTTCCCTCTTCAACCGTTTTCCCTGACCCGATCCGACCTTCAAAATTTCTCTTCCTTTTTCTTTTCCTCCGTTCTCCATACTCCATCGCCCGAACCAACTCCCTGTGATCTTCTTCTTCTTTAGTCTTAGACCCGATATCATCTCCAACACCCCAGTCATGACCGAACAAACTACGACTCCCTCTTCCAACACCTCAAAGTAGCAACGAAGCCACCAATGGCAATAACGAAGGAAGAGGATGTTGTAGCGTGGAAATCACATTCAGATCGGTCGAATTGACCATAAATTTCAATTAAAACCTGTTATCATGAAGTCGATCAGGGATTTAAACCTACCAAGGTGGATAAGCTGGAGATTCGCACGAGAATTGTAAAAAGATTTTCTCTTTTGAATCCTAGAGTTTCAGAACAGAACTTGCAAAATGATGAAATAAAAAGAAAGTGAGATGAAGATGAAGGCTGGACTTATATAAAAACAAGGTGACTATTCGTATCCCCGTTCGGACCGGATCGAAAGCCCAGTAGCATAGCTTGGCCCGCTAGTCCAATGAGAAATAGAAAGAATAAGGGGATCTGTTCGGGTCGGAATCCGAACCGAACAGAATGTTGTAACTCAGCATTAAATTAAATTAAAATTCGAAGAAAAGGATGAAAGCATAAGGAAAATCAAAGGGAAAATAACCTAGAAGGCGCTGTGCAATGATAATCAAAGCATGCTCCTTCTCCAACAGAAGCATCCTTTGAGGGGGCAAAATGTTAGCCCACTTTGTGAACTGGGCAACACAAAGTCGAGATGTGAAACGTTGAAGAGCTTAGAAAGCATCATAGCGGATCGGATCAGAGAGATGTTGCTGTTCGGATCGGAGAGCTGTTACGATTCGGATCGAAGAGATGCTGCTATTTGGATCAGAGGGCTACCTACTACCAGGTCGGAACGGAGCAGAGCGAAACGAATTAGGATTTAGTTTCAGCCTTAAGTCGGGTAGGGTCGGATGCTCCGATCCGAACCCTCTCTGCAGGCTCCTCCGAACCGAACCTATAACCCGCGTCACTTCCCACCATGATCGCCTGAAGATGCGGAGCGGTTATGACTGGTTCCTACCCATGATAATCTCTATTCCGATGCGCTGTCAGCACTGGAATCCATCCGAACCTGAAGACGATGGGATGGAAGACACGTGGCTCCGATCCAGATCGGGTTCTGACTAAATTTTCACCTATAAATACCTTACCTGGAGACAATTAAAGGGATCTTCTTTTTGGGACTTTGAGAGTTCAAGCACTTTCATAAACCGAATTCCAGCACTCCCAGATAATCCAAATCGTCTTTCAACATTTGTTTTGAGACAATTGAGTGAATGTATGTGAGTTGTGAGTGAAATTGAGTGAATATCTCATTGTAATTGCAACTATATCATCGAGAATAGTGATCGACAAGTGGACGTAGGCTTTTCAACGCCGAACCACTATAAATTCTGTGTCTCCATTTTACTTTTGATCTTATTTTATTCTGATTTTAGTCAATTTGGGTGTTAGAACCACTTTTTGGTCTAACATTAACCCTTAGTGATTTCTCCTAAACTAAGGGTATCAACAATATAACAAATCATCACATAGCATCAATTACATCATAATTCATATATCATCAGTACACCTATATGTCATATGAATATAGTATCATATTTAAAAGTGTACATATTAAACAAACAATTTCTACTAGCAATCCTATATATTTCACAATAGTTCGTTTGTGATGATCTAACATACATGAAACAATGTAGGTCAAGTGTGAGATAAATTCACCGTTTGTGGCATAGAATAGAGACAATAGATAGATTGACCTAGAATGAATCAGCGATACTCAGGCACGACTTGAAACGGATTTAATCACGGTAATCACTCGAAATATATTTTATTTTATAGACGGGGCTAGGGAGTTTCTCAATGGATTCATACGGTTATTAGGTTCGGAATGGGTGTAGGTACTCAACACTAAACCCAATTCAAGATGGACACAACGAAATTATTACAAAAATAAATAAATAAATATATATTTCTATACATACACATACAATAAACTTATAATATATATATTTAAATCACATACCCCAAACCTGTATAATATTATAAATTATATAAAGCAACCAAAACCATTATACACACACACACACTCACCCCAACATTCCTATAAACACTACTCACACAACATGACACACAACAGGGACACACAAACAATACACATACACACTATGCAATACTCACACACAACAAATATACTCACAATTTCATAAGACTCGCACAAATGATTTAAGGCACACTACTCAGGCCACATGCAAAAATAAATCACGCACCTACTAATGAAACTCACATGTATTCTCAAATAACACACACAGGGGCACTCATAGACTCATGCAAGATATACCCAAAACATGCACAAACTCAACACAAAAAACATTTAAAACCCAAACACACACACTACATATACCAATATACACTCACACAAATACACACAAGGTAGGATGGGATCAGGGCAAACATAGCGGGTTTGGCACTAATCGGATGGGCAGGTGGGCACAGCTACGTCAGAGTCGGTCAGAGCTGTTGGGTGCGTAAGTTGGGGAGTTCAGTGAGCTTGGGTGAGGTGGAGGGCGGAGCTTGTCTTGGTGTCTGCCAGGTTCGGATCTTAGTGCAGATGAAAGAATGATGATGGGTTAGAGAAGGGAAAGGCGTGGCTAAATGCAGAAAAATACGTGGGAAGAATGTAAGGAGGCAGCAGTGTAGAGAAGCACGAGCAGATGGAATAAAACCCGTGAATAAAGACGAGGACAACTTTCTTTCAATGGAAAGAGAAAGATTGGCGTGGAGAAGGGAAAAAGAAAGGAAGGCGTTTGATTTTAATGAGACGGTTTACAAATGGAAACATATCGCATGGAACAATGTATGCGTGAAATTTAAAAAAATAATAGTTGGAAAGGTTGGAAAATAGAAATGCAACAGGTGCAACTAGTGCTGTTATGGTAATGGTAAATTTACCAGTACCATACCAATACCAAGTAATTGGTAAAAAAAATTGAGTCACTTTGGTTTACTAATGTTATCGGTATGGTAACGTTAAATTTACCATTGTTAACAGTAAATACAACGGTAAAGAAAAGTCAAAACCAGTGATAACGGTAAAGTTACCAATCATATTAAATTAATTTTTCACTATTAGATCAGACCTTAACCATAGATACTTTTAACGATACGTCGTTTTTTTAAGAAGATTTTGTACTATTATTTCTGATGATGATTCTTTTTAAGTTTTGTTAGGCTCAAAGTTTGAGATTATAAATGTTATTATCACATATTATTGTAAATAAGCTGTGACGGATTAAGAAATACTTAGATGTCGACTAAAACGTGTCATAATACTAATATAAATGTCATAGAGTAATAATAAAAAACAAGATAATTGCTTTTTTTTTTTGAATTTTAGTGCAATAAAATTTGATTGTCTGTTGTACTGGTAAATTTCTCATTACCAGCCAACAGTATACCAGTTTATCAGTATACCAATGAATATTTTACCATTGTTAATGGTAAGTTATTGGTAGCTATTTTTGACTTACCAGTAGTACTAGTACGGCAATGGTTCTCATGTATCAGTAGCGGTTACCATTACCATAACAGCCCTAGGTGCAACTAATGGAATCTACGCATGCATTGTTTTGGAAGTTAGGTGTCTATTCACATTAATTTTTTTCTCTATTTCTTTTGCCTTTTCGGAAATAGGATGGTGCCAGGGAAAGTTATAAATGTGACGTCTCCTTGTTATTATATATATATATATATATATATATATATATATATATATATATATATATAAATTCAAGAAGACAAAGCAAAATCTGAAAGAAATCAACGCATGGAAAAAGAAAAGTAAGTGTAAGAACGCATAGCATAGAAAATAAAAGTAATGTGCATGCATGGATTATTTTGAAATTTTGAATGTAAATGTTCCCATTCACTAAGCTTTAGAAAAATAAAAAAAATAAATGGGTGATTTTGTGACATAAAAGGATGGGTTTTGCAGACCCAAAATGTCTAGAAAAATATGCAGGATCAAAATAGGGACACGTCGAACTTAAATGGTTTTGTTTCAAAAATGAACTATGCAAGCTTTTCACTATTCCAGCGCGGACCAAGCACCGAAACTGAGAAATGAACATAGTGTGGAAATCAGCACGATGAGACGAATACAACGGTATATAATTTGCAGTGTCACGATGCTCCATTCAAAAAGACATTACATACACCTTTAAACGTAAAATTCGGATAGGAAAACAATTAAACGGAGATCAAAACGTCTGATTTTCGTGAAATGAATTTTGTCGTTGGATTCGTGACATAGAATAGAATATTGTCTGAACTGGGTTCGGAGAGATTTTAAAATCGTTAAAATTTGAACTGTTATGCGCAGCTTTGCACTAAAAATTGTGCGACCGACAAACATTCTAATTTTCCAACGAAATTTTCATAGCTGCTACGTAATGCTGAACGTATTTCAAATTTCAAATTCCCTTTATGAAAAACCATCGAATATTTTCAAAATAAAAATTTCAATTTAAATCGGAATTTAATTCGTTAAAAATAACACCTTATTACAAGGAGGGTGCTATCGGTTGTACTTAAATATATTGGACATATAATTATATTTACATTATTAGGTTTGATCTATTGGGGAGTAGATAAGAATGATTTACCTGCAGAGGCAAAAGTTTTATGAACCCTGATAACCAAATAAAAAGAAAAATAGTGATAGAACGGTATATGTAGTGTGATTCTTTAAATGTTCAGTTTAACCATTCATAGAAACTTTAGTTCTGACCCCCACGTCATAACAAACATGTTGGTTATACTGGTAGCAGTGATTTTACAGCATGGAAGGACCTTCTAGTCGATTTCATTATTATGGTAAATATTTACTTATTATCATAATTTATTCAGTTCCACTGTAAGATGTTTATTTAAGCTATGATATATTTTATATTAGCCTTTTTGTAGTATATCAGACAATCAACTCGGGTTTCGGTAGACTTGGATTTTAGAAATTTGCAAAAAAATTGATCCGTTGGAATTTGGGTTGTTATATTTGGTATTATAGTTTAGGTTTAGGATTCCTATATAGATATTGAGTGAACGAATTTGTATTTTCAAAATATTAATATTATACACACACATGCACACACGCCTAGATTTATTGAGAAACCCACTTGGAAACTGAAACAACATATGTAAAAGTCGGAATATTAGGTTTGTACACTAAGATAATGGATATGAAAATTTGAGGATAGTAGGCCTATGAGTGGCTAGAGCCTAAAGTGTACCAAATGTTTCGTAATAGAAAAGAATTCCATGTGTTGTTATCTGAAATTTTAGTATTTTAGATTAGTGGGTTGGGAAGTACAACTTTATAATATTAGAAAATATAAGAAAAAAATGGATTTGGAATATATATGTTCAGTGCAAAGGCATATAAACTCATATTTCAGTTCAGACATAGCTACGGAGGAACTAGTGTGCAAGAGAGTTTGAATAATGTAAAATAATTTCCTGCAAAAGATTTAGGAATGCAAAAATTGAGAAACTACCTTATACATAGCCCTACAATTAAACTTTTGAAATAATATAAAAAATATAGATATAGAAAATGATTTTTAAAAGAGTTTTCAAGTTTCAGATTTGAAATTTTATAGCTTTTAGAAATTGACTGGTTTGTAATATTGAGATTGACACTGGAATATATTTTTGAAAAAAGTATACAAATTTGTTTGCAAATGAACAAAGTGCATAAGCAAGTTATAGGGCTAAGCAATATAAGTGGTTAAGGGAAAGTGGGATAAATGAATCAGACATATGTGTTATACACATATGTGGTAGAAGCAAGTTTCAATATAGAAATAGGCATCTTGGGTTAGATAGTATTTTCAAAATGGAAGTTAAGGACCCATTCTGATTCTAGCTCAATAATTAATACTTTTAGGAAGTTGAAAAGAAAAGGTTTTAGAAAGAGTTTTCAAGTTTTCAAAATTCTAATGTTTTAATATCAGGGAGTTCCATTAAAATAATTTTTGAAAGAAAGGAGACAACATATTTGTTTTTAAAGGAAACATAGAATTTTTTTTCCAGTTGTGACACTTTTATTTATTGGAACAAGAAGGATTGTAGGATAAGATTTTGTGAATCAATCATTTTGTAAGTAAACATGTTTTGAAAAAGTAATAAGGGAAAGTGCAAGGAAAGAGGTGTACAAAATATAGGTGAAGCACCATATTTTGTGTTAGTTATTTCAATAAAGAAATAAAAATTGTTAAAATAATAAAGTATTCTTGTTACTTTACATAAAACATAAAAGTAATCTTTAGAAAATATTCATAGAAACTTGATATTAATAATCACTCTTGAAAATGAAATGTGTATTAAAATAGATAAATAGCTCTAACTGAGTTAAAGTGCACAAACTTTTGAAAAAGAAGAAACCATAGTGAACTGATAGAAGTAATTAATCATATCTTCTTCAGTTTTTGACATTTGAGGAAGGTTTTCAAAAAGATATTTTTTTCAGAGAATTAAAGATGGTTTGTGGAATGATTCTAGTAGTGTGCTTAAATACTAACTCGAGCTTTAACAAACCTGGATAGTAATTGTAGAAAGTCTTAAGGAAGAAATTAAGAAATAAAAGCGAGAAATGATCAACACTCAAAGGTTATACCATACTATGAGGATTAAGAAAAGTTTGAAATAGTTTTAAAACTTATCTAGTTTATGTGGGAAGGATAGAAAGAGAAGGATTATATATAAATACAAACTCAATAAAGGGTACAAGTTAAATGAAAAAGGTTTGTTAATATGAATAAGAATTGAGCTCTTACGTAAATCGGTAATATATTGGTAAAGGATTTAATTTTCGAGGAAAGGACTAGAAGATATATAACTGAAATAAGAAGGATGTAAGAGAAAGTTTCGAATTTTTGAAAGTGAAATTATGACATGGTTTGTAATTAATGAAAGTCCTTTATTTACACTTAAGGAAAAACAAAGTTCAATATGTTGTCTTACTTTATGGTAAAGTATGAACTAGGCTAAGAATATTAAGTTATTCCAAAGTGAAGTAAGGATTATCAGATTTATATCTACCGAGATATTGGGAATAGTTAGCCTATGAGCATCGTGATATTATTAGTGAGAATTCGAGGTAGCCCATGTATTGCAGCCGATACCTCAAGAACTAGCGGGTAGACGACATGGGTTTGTATTGAATGGTAGATGGAAAGGAGGAATGCCTGGGTTGTCTATATTTAGTGATTAGGACATTTTTATGTCAGGACATACATGGTCCTAGACCTCCTAGTTCTAATGGATAACCACATTTGGTAGTTATATATTTTACTCAATGATGATTGTAGTACATCCTACTTGCTTTTAGTGTGGATTTGCATTCCTATGTAGTATTCTGTTTTATTGTTGAAAAATAGAATAGTTTTGTCTTACATTTTCTTCCTAGGTTTTTGTGATGATAATTAGAAAAGAATAAAGATAGGATAATGTAAATGAAATAACAATGAAAACAAAATATTGAATAACAAAAAGAACAAACAATAGTTACAGAAGGCAACAAAGACGATAACTGCGATAAATGAGAACAACAAAAGTAAACAATTCTTTCAAGTAAATTCAGGGAATTCAAAAATATTCTTCTTTTGTAAACTATGCTTGGAAAAGAAAATTGAAATTTTATAGAGTAGGGACAATAATTTCCAGGTATAGGGAAAAAGGTGATAAAAAGTGAAGTAGAAAACGTAGAATTTTCCATTCCTTACTTTTTCCTAACATAAGAAATTGAGTTTGAAAAAAATAGATTTTTCTAAAATTTAAAATTGTTTGGTAAGGTTTGGATGCAAAAATTGGATGAACTACGACCTTATTCAGTAAGGATATAGAAAAAGTTGGATGAATAACATTTGACATTTAAAATATTGCATTCATGTAGAAATTGCTAGTATATTTAGGATCTGTGCATCATATTTTTAAAAGGGTTTTTGAAAGAAAAGAACATTCATATAGGAGGTACCACTTAGAAATTCATTGCATTCCTGAATTTCTATGATGTATTGCACTTCGCACAAGAACAAGGATGGCTACAAAATTGAATGTACACATGATGGTTGTAAATTATGCTAGGAGTTAAATAAGATTTACCCTTACCAAATTTTGCGGATGAAATTTCGTACAGGATAGGAGAAATTAACAACCTACACTTTTAATTGAATAATAAAATAATTTTTGTAAAATTATAAGAATTTGATCACGGGACTACTGCCATTGCATCAAAGACAATTTTCTGATCAATATAGACTTATGGTTAGCAGAAAATGAAGTTAAAACAAAATAGATATCATGAAAAGAAGTTATAGAAATAAATTGAAAAAAAATATTGGGTCAATTTGACCCACATCCTACCCGAGACGATTTATAGGCTGACCCGCACTAAGCAGAGTCGGTCTACCTATTGGGACTAGGTACAATTAAGGCTAAGCACGAAACCGAGAGGAGAAATGATGTTAGTCGCTTGATTTTGCAGACATTGCATAGTTTACTTGTCGGTATTGAGATTTAGGCTAATATGGCATTTTCCTACTGGTTGATGTAGACAACTAAGATTTAACCTAGAACTCCAACAGTCTGAGATCCCCAGCCTAACCTATAACTAGGCCTAGATAATTCCCATAACACAATCTTCTCCCATTCAAATGCTCTCTTTCTGTGACAGATCTAACCTAAATATTTATAGGGGGAGATTTATTAAATTATGTATATAATATAATATATAATATTTTGAGGCGGGATTTGTAATAGTTAAGGATTAAAGCTTCGGATGACGGGTAGGTGGATTTTTTTTTTTTTAAAAATGGGATATATTATCGTTTAATTGCTCTTATTTTAGTTTAGTTTAGAATTATTTGTAGTTTATTTCCTATTAAACTTACGTATATTTATTTATATTTATATATAGTAATTTAATTCCTACTGTAATTTAATTTAATTTGAATTGTATAATTAGGATTATTTACAGTAAATCTGTAATTAAACTATAAATTTGAGAAACTTGTATTTATATACAAAAATTAATTATGTAGAGTTAATCTTGAGAAAATATAAGTATTATTGAGAGAGAATTAAATAAGTAGGTATTATGACAACGGTGAGACTCGAACCTCTAACTAAGGAAGTAGCACAACGCATTAGCCAACTGTGCTAAAGAACCTTTGGTTAGCTTTTTGAGAGGAATGTTGCCGATATAAGCCTAATTATGTTTAATTCACAGGAATCGTGTCCAATTTGTGAAATAAATTAAGAACAGGAATTACAATTACCTATTAAAATAGAAAGTTAGAAGTAGCCTAAATTGATTGGTTAAGAAAAAGAGATATATTTCTATAGTTTGGTTTGTAAGTAAACCAGAAAGTGTAATTGCAAGAATAAAAGAAAAAGGGATATATTTCCATAGTTTGGTTTGTAAGTTAAGCAAAAAACATAAGTGCAAGAATAAAAAACAAGGGAAGTAGAGGGATATAGCCGTATTGCACACTTTTCAATAGCTAGGAAATAATTAAAAGAAATGTCATGCAATTACAGATTTCTATTTATACAATTTTTGTATATTAGACTATGGAAATAAAATTTTGTGCATTTTCAGTAAACAATCTATTAGGAATAAGTACGAATCAATAAAGAGAAAACTTACAAAGACTGTAAGAATAAGAGTAATATAACTAAGAGGTATTATGAAAAGAAAAAGAGTGAGAAATCTAGTTAGGCACTTAACAGCCAAAGAAATGCAATCTATTATGATAATTGTACAGATACGCAAATAAGTCATAATAAACAGATTGAATGTATTCACAACAACAATATTATGAAAATTGCAGTGGCGTAGAATTAAATCATAATAGATAGATTGGATGTGTTTGCAAATGAAATTATAACATGAGAGTTATAATTAAAAGGAAAAATAATTAATAAATACTTATTATAAATAAAACCTATATTTCGGATTAAGCTTAATAAGAAAGCACATAAGATTCGGATTAGACAAATTGAAAAAATGATGTTAATTAATGTTATAATAAAAGAAGTGAAAATTAAGTTGAACGCGTAATGACAGATTAGACATAAGGTCTAATAAAATAGCGAGGTGCGTTTGGAGCAGTTTAGATGGAGTTTGGATATAGAGCCGAACGAAGCACGATAATAGCAAATTGTCAGAGCATGTCCAACCTATTGTTTCAACATGACTGGAGAGAAGTTCGAGACTTATGGGATGTGAATGTATACTAGGATGGCCTTTTGGGATAAACCTAGCGAAGTTGTACCCCAGAGGCAGGTCTACAACACTTTTATCAAGAGAGTATGCCTTGGTTGCATTTTTGTCGAGGGAAGCTAGATGACTAATGGGATGACTTTAGGAATCGACGGTTGCCTCGGGTCCGAGATCATCCTTTATTGTTAGGACCCAATAAGGATTGTAATCGTTTGAATACCTATCATCATTAGTCAGATCCAGTAAAGGAAATACTGAAGATAAACCAATAGGCTAATGATCTTCCACTATCGAGACATTAGATGCAGAACAATGTCAATTGGATGTTTAGATTGTTTGTTGTAGGCATGGTCACATATCTTTTGATTGGTCTTTCATTAATTGGTTGGGGGAGGGGGGCTTGCCACAAGAAAAGAGACATAGAAATTATATATCTGTATTGCGGGCCTAACGATGCTGCTTTTAACAAATATATAAGTCCATGTCTGAGTTCCTTAAAGGGTTAGACCTGGTGAGTGGAGCTTAGGTATCAGACAATACAATTACATGTATGTCACGATGTATACACTGGGTGGTATACCATGGATGTTCGAGCATTGGGTTGAACCGAAGCAGTTTCACGTTTTCTTATAAGACAATAGAACATTTGTATTGCAGGCCTCAAAGGTTGTCCTTTACAGATGTAGTTGGAGTACACTTTCATAGCATGATGTTGGAGACCAATCGAGGAGGGTATTATGAGTATACCTAGATATACTAGGTATATATCTATATATACATTATGAGGTTTGATCTACCAGGGAGTAGATGGGAATGATTTACGCGCAGAGGCAAGAGAGTTATGAACCCTAATAACCTAATAACAACGATAAAATGGTATACATAGTGTTATTCTTAGAAATTTTAATTTGTCCATTCACGAGAACATTAGTTCTGACCCCTCCTCATAACATACCCATAGATTAGACAAGTGGAAGAGATTTTACATCTTAGAGACACTTTTTAGTCAGTGTCATTATTAGGGTAAGTATTTACTTATTATCATATTTTACTTCGTTCCGCTGTAAGATGTTTATTTAAGCCATGATATATTTATCTTTGCCTTTTTATAGGATATCAGACAATCAACTCAGAGTTTCAGTGGATTCGATTTTAGCATCTTGTCAAATTCCGGTTTGTTGGAATTTGGGTTGTTAGAACACCACAAACTTAGCCGACTAAATTCTTGTCGGTTAAGTCTATTCATTGTAGTCAGCTACATCACTTCTGTTCGTAGCCTAAACCCTTCTCGCTTTGCTGCATTTTTCCACTCTTCTTTCTCTACCATTTTTCAGTATCTCAATGAAAAGAATAAAAAATAAAAAGAGCGTGAAGAGATTTGCGAGGAAGCGGTAGTGGTAGTGCGGGAAACATTCCAAGTGATGAAGAATACTTTCTAGTTTAAGAAGATATAAGCACTGTAATTGAAGAAGATATCAATGTTGCACCTCTTGGTAGACGAGATGCAGTTGGTTGACAACAAGATAGATACATGTGGAATGCGCAACATGCTCTATTTATAGATCAGAATTTGTAGCCCAATAAGAAATTGATCTATTTTCCTATACTTTCCAACGATGAACCATACATCAGCATAACACCTCAAAAATCTGCAAGTGGTCTAATTTTACCTTTCAATATCAATTTTAAATTTCATATTATCTAAAAAATCAACCCATTTATAACTAGGCTCATCGAGATCGCGCCCATTGCTCTTGGCCTAGCGTTATCCATTTGTATGAAATAATTATGATTTTTGATACATATAACATATTCACATATATTATTAGCGATGTGAGACTTGGTAGTTTCATGAGTACGCATTCACTTAAGTATCACTGATTATTTCATAATTTTTAATACCTTCCCGTAAACTAAAATTATTTATTAGGTTTTCGAAATCTTATAGATTCAGAGGTTTAGTTGACTGGTGCGTTAGCCACTTTTGGTGTAAGACCATCCATAAATTTCATTTTGGTGTTGAACAACTAAGTTTCACCCCTTTAGACCTTTCCATGCTTACCAGATTTGAAGTAGGATAGGGGGAGATACTACTATATGATGAGAAGAATCAGCGTCTGACCTTTTACCAGCTACATTGCCTCGTTTTGACTTATGCAATGGATTTTCCTCCGAAGTACATGTGCGAGTAAGTTACATTAGAAATATGATCTCTGAAATAATATTTCCATAGAGGAAAGACAATAATTTTATGATAGTAGGACTTTTGTTTTATTCTTTATGTTGAAACCCAAAGTGAATTTGACATTTGATCATTTAGTCAGATATGATTACAAGACTTTGATATTAGCATATTTGTATCTCTCTTTAGGTCCCAGTGCGTTGTTAGGTCGAGACCTACATCTGTTACCAGCTTTGGTAAGGTCTAGAGTACTTGTACTATGAGTATTTCCTTAATATGACTTACTCGATGGTAGACTCCACTTTACCTCTATAATTTCCTCTAGTGAGAGCATAGGCTCGTAAGAACCATATACCAATGCAAGGAGGTCAAACCCGTTATATATTTCTTGTGACCATTAAGTAGATTGGATTACACACTGCAAAGGAGAGAATCATGTGGTATCCTTATAATGGTTCGCCTTACATGATCGACGAAAGTGTAAGTCATATTAGATTTCTATCAGTTAAACATTTTCCTTTGGTGCCATCTCCACCCATGAGTGGTTGTTACTGATTTCTTGTGGAACATATGTGGAGGCCGCTCTTAGATGGTGATTTAATTCCACATGATCAACATCAATATATACCAAATTTGAAAGAGTATCATAGTCATGCTTTACAAATAGCTTGGGATCATGACTAGTGGCCCGCTAATTATTTCATCATCAGCAATCTGGATTATGCAGCATTTTTGCATAGATTTTACACTCTACTGCATATGCATCCTTTCAATAATGTTTCGGCAGTTGATCTAGGTGGACCCTGAGTGATCCAACATGGTGTTGTTCCCTTAGTGTTTTAGACTTAACATAGAGCACACATATACATCATGCTCCATCGTAATCAGACGTATTGTTGCATAGTGGATATTCCTACAATGTCAAGTTGTTATAGATACTTCAGTATTCCTTGGGTACTGATTACCCAGTACCAAGATCTAATTGCGTATTCATATACGGATTTATTTCAGATACAATTGAGACTACGACAAGTTATGTATGTCAAGAATCGACATAGCATAAATGATTTGAAAACTCATATAATAAGCTTACTACTGGTGATGAGGAGTGGTACCATTACATATCCTAAGTAGACGATAATGATTATACAGTAGGCAATAACGATATTTGTTTTGATGATTTATAGACTATCTTTAGTCGTTACGGTAATGAAAGTTGATTATAATGTTGTTGTACTATCTTTGTATGGCATTATGTTATCATTATCTAATTTATTATTATGTATTGTTGTTTTGCCATCGCCACATGTCGCCTTATTATCATTGCTTTCGTTTTGTACTACTATGTTATAAGTTCATTATCATTCTACAACATTGTATTATTACTGTTTCATTATGTGTGTTATCATTGTATATTAGTAACAACCCAAATTCTGATAGTTCGATTTTTTTTCTAATCTATCGAAACCCATGTTGGTTTGTCTGGTATCCTGCAGAAAAGACAGAGATAATAAACATATCAGAACTCAGAAAACATCTTACAGCGGAATGGAATAAAATATAATATAACCAAATATAGCCTTACCTAGATAATAATACTACCTAACCAGTGTCCAAAGCCATCATATCTATGCCACAATCTAGCCTGCAAGTATGTTATGAGGAGGGGGTCAGAACACAAGTTTTGGTGACTGGGTTTAAACTACACATTTTAGATAACCCTACATATATCATTCAGATACATTTTTTTATTCATTAGGTTACTTGGGTTAACAACACTCAAGGATTACACACACGTAGTACCCTTCTACTCCCAAGTAGATTAACATAATACAGTATATATGTAGCTACCTCAAATATTAAGGTACACCCCATAGTACCTTACTTGCACGGTCTCTACTGCAACACCACAGAAATATACCCAGTCCCTCATCCTACGTCGGAGTGGCGTATGGACCCAATATAAAAACACTATGTTCCGAATAGCCCCACCATCGCCATGCTGTGTAAGCTAATGGGCTACCACCTTCGAACCAGATGATCGAATCAGATTCCATCATCGAGTAATGCCCTACGATACACCACCCGTAGTAGACATGCATGCATCTTGACTTTGTCACGTACGTATGATCAATCGTACTCGATGCATCAACTGCACATATTCTCTACCGTGTACCGAGTTCCGTATCAGGGCTATACAAGAAACACGAAACTCGATCGGGAGCTTTTCAGATATTTGTATACACAAATGCTATGGTCTGCATTTTCAGCGGCTATGGTCCCACCCGACCCCTCCCTCAACTAGTGAAAGACAAAAAATATTGAGAGCTAGTGACGTGGCCCAGAAACAAAACAACAAATAACATCCTAATTGGCCTGTCCTGCAACTAAAGCCTTGATAGAGAAAGGTCGATGATATGTAGGTTTAACTCTCCATCTTTCCGCATAATACATCACGCTGACTGTCGATGGTTGGTACCCGATGACTGCAATCAAATAGATGGTTAGACCCGCCAAAGGCCACCCAATAAAATGGTCGTAACCCGCTTAGTCATAAGGCAAATGGACCATCGAATCACCTACACCATCCAACAGCCTTTTGACTACCCCCTATCGTGGTAGTCAAGGTATACTTACCGGATAGTAATGCGCAGACCTAACCTCTGCGAGCAAAGCCTAAACGCTGTCATCGCACAGAGGACTACTAGGAGAACCCTCCACGTCCCAGGAAGCCACGTGATTCCCCTTCCCGTCCTTCGAAGCCAGCAGAATATCAGCAGAACATGCAGAATAATCAGATGGACGTGGGCTCCGCTCATGCCGCATGGCACCACAATGATCTACCCCGTTGGGTTATTCACCTTTAAACGTACAGACTGTTCCAAGCGCCTCAGGTTAATGTGTTATTAGAACATATGTGTAATCATTTACTTACATACTTGCTCTACCATCTCATATTTCCATTTAACTTGGTTATTTCAAGTCATATTGACTTCTTATTCAAGTTATCAAGTTCCTCTTGCTTATTAATTCCAGTTATATAACTTAACCCATTTAAGTTCATTATTAAGCCTTTAGTATGTTTTTCCCATCAGCAGGACTCAATTTATCAAGTTCACAGATTACTTAATATATAATTAAGTACAACTTATTGCATTCCCTTATTTTCGTTTATAACCTAAGTTATAATTTTCACTTGTCCCTAGGACATACCTACCTATTATCTTTCCTTTTCCCCCTTCAAGTTTATTCATAATAGGTTATTATCATTCCCCGTTCATTCCATTTCTTTTACTGTTGTAACTTTCTCTCATTTCCCTTAATCACAATTAGTTCCATTTATTTTTATTCTTTTATGAACATATATATGTTTATGCACTAGACCTTTCACCGATCACTTATGGATGTTGGATTTGCCGGGCGGTTCTAGGCAGACTTCTACCACAAGTTGGACTTAACCTCGTGTCTTAGCACCGTTACATGTTTATTCATGCACTAGACCTGTAACGACCAAGGTTTTCACGATCCTGAGTAATCGACATAAACTCAATGTCGACTATTCAAGCATCGGAAATACCGGATAGTCCATGAAAGAAATTAGAGGGTGAGGATAGATAAGATGAAAACTTAGAATAAAAGAAGAAGAATAACATACACATCAGAGTCAACATGAATCTCACAGCGGAACGAATAAATATATTTCATAACATGACTTTGAAATAAAACAGTATCTATATACAATACCGTTATTAGAGTATAACACTTACAACACAGCGGAAATAACAATCTATACAATCATGAAGTCTCCTGCTTCAGCTCTTCAAGTATCTGTAAATCCCGACTACTTGACTGCCCGTACAAAATTGGGCACCCAAGAATTTTGGGAAAACAAAACAAAATAAACTCTGGGTCAGTCATGTGACTGGTGTGAGTAAACTCAAATCATTTGATTTAACTTTCAAAAATCCTTTTGAACCAAAAGATAATCGTAAGACCAATACACACATAAACACGGATGGTTTTTACCTTACGATAACCCTAATATTTTTCTAAAACGATACTTGTCTGATATTATAATAATGTCTAGATAAAGTAAATAGAAATCTAGTAGAAACGCTTTCATCTCACGTTCTACATATATAAGATACAATCAAAACCGCGGGCTCTTACTGGGGTATGGATTCCAACTATGACTAGGTATGGATCCACCTTCCGATCAGTGTACTCTAGAAGCGATACACCGGAGTTCAACAAGAACATCATGTAACTCGGCCACACATGACCGACCACTCATTTCTCTTGAGTGTATCGAATATATTGTCACCTACGGTTGATAGCAACATAACTGTTCCCAGGAGATACAGAATCGGAAGAAGTAACATATATGAATATTCTCTAGATGGTGACAATATACCCTACTTGGGTGCGACACACTTAGCCATTCTGCCTGCCCGATTTTTGTCATTTCCCAGTTGATGGGGCTTGAGGACATAACGTATCTTTTAACAGATCACTCCTTCATTCACTTTGAATGCCACATCGTTATCCCCGTCAAATCACAAATTGATTTCCCTAAAAATACCATGGGTATAATCTAAGAGAAACGAATTCCTCTGCTACCAACGTAAATACGTTTGAAACGATCAACTTACGCGATCTACCAGATGTACTCTGTCAGACGTTCGTCCATTCAAGTTGTCCTGTGATTGGACAATCCAAACGCACTATTCTGTAAACAGGACAGCTCTTGCTTAACTCCGTCTTCAATTATCTTTATCATATTTGATTCGCAACTCTAATGCCATACAGACTGGTTTTCAGATAATATATCTGATCCCGGTCTCTTCGTATTGACAACGAAAATGGTCAAAATCTTCGATAGTCGGTGATTTAACTATCAAAGGAAAACATGTGTGCAAACAACGATATTATTTCTAGATGGAAATTCTATCGATCAATCATCAATCAACATTTATTCATTTCTCCATTTCTCGTTTCCATATATCCATCAGATCCTTATTTTTCTAATTTTAGAAATATACGTTATTAACTTTGGAAAACGTTTCCATTTCTGATTCACGCATTACTATCTTATCACGTATGTTAGTCTCTAACTGTAAACTAGTAAGAGAACAACCACCTACGTATTAATCGCGAAGGCCGAAACCAACATCAGATCGATACCCATACAGACATTCAAGTCAACTAATTTCTAGTTAGTTCTAATTTCAGTAATTCCATTTAAATTCCTAATTCAAAACCCAAATTCCTTTATAATATTTTATTTGCAAAATATTTACTTTAAATCAATATCATGTTACACCCGTGTGCGAAGCATGGGTCTAAACCTTCCTAATGCAAAATTCTCTTTTTATAAAACTCTATTCATTTTCCAAATATTTCCTTTTATATACTTCTATTTACTCTATATAAATCCTTTTATATACTTATATTTATTTAACAAATAAATATTTCCTTTTTATAAAATCTTTTGATTTCATAAATACTTCTTTTTCAATATAACATTTAAAATTTAATTTTTAACATTCCAGTATTTCTTACGGTATTTAAAATACTAAATAACAATGATTGATATCATTCAAACACACAGCAACAGATTATATATCACAACATATCTTACAATATATGAAAAACAGTAAAATAAATGTTGAAGAATCCAGTTGAATTCCTCCGACCTGTTTCCCTGCATCCATAGATGTTACACAATATAATTAACATCAATTTCTTATCAATATGAAATATTCTGATGAACAGAATCAATATTTGATTAACGATATATATATATATATCATTATCTATAATTTCAACCAATACATAAGCAAGTCAACCAAATAGCTAATACACAACAATCAACAAATAATTATCAGTTCTAAAAATATGTTATAAAAATATAACTGTTCACAGTTGGTTAGTTTTACTCACATTTCGCGTTAATCATTAAACAACAATTTGCGTCTGTTGATTTAGACGGACAATTTATTTTGCTATAAATTGTAAAGGACTCCAATTCAATCATAGTCACTTCCAGTGTGTAGCCCTCCTCCATACGATCCCTACGGATCTTGTTTCGTCAGATTCTGATATCGTGTGCAAAAGTTACGATGTTATGAAGTTAATATATACTTAGGTTAAATTACTTAAACAACTATTTCCTAACGGGCCTTAACCTTTTAACTTGAGCCTAACATCCCACCTGCAAAACCCAAACCCGCTAACCCATCCTTCTTCCCCGATGACATTTCGAGCTCCAGGCACAAAACACGGCCTCTTCCTCCGCTACAAACTCCTCCTCGACTCCACTACAAATCAAACAAAAATCCTTAAAATTCACCTCTCTCTCTCTCTCCGCTTTAACAGTATACCCCATTGCGAAACTCGAATTAGCGAATCACAATCCGTCGAAGACACCCTCGTGCGAACACAGTGACTGTTGCATCACTTTTTGCTTTCAATTCTCACCAAATCATCACATCCGAAACTAAATCCCACCACAAACCCAAAGTCAACATCGAGAAATCCCAACGATGCTTCAATCTACTGCATCGCCGAACCTTAGGTGCGGTTCAGAAAATCAGCACCATAGACCCAACGACAAAAGCAACATCAAATCGAAGAGAAACCCTTCATGATTCCGGATCTATGTATATTTTGATTTGTAATAATTTATTCAAATTGTTATGAATAAGTTTGTTTACTGGAAAAATTTAAGCAATGGAATTTTTCTCATTGACTACTAAATGGAGTGTTTTAGGTTTAAGAGAGTTAGAATGTTATTTATAGGCGTGGCAAAATATTATTTAAATCAATTTTATATTTAGATGTAGTCAATCATTATTTGTATTTATTGTTTAAAATTCTCTATAATCACATACAATATCCAAAAATCACGAAACTGGACTTACACCTTCAGTTCGACATTACAGACCCAACGAAACTGGTTTCGTCGAATTCCGACTCCGTTTGCTCACACAGCATTTTTTTAACCACCAAAATATTGACTGTTTTTCACATTAAAAATCCGTACGGCCACATACAAACTCTAAAAGTCACGAAACTTGGTATCTAACAATAATTTGACATTGCAGATCCAACAAAATTAGTTTCGTTGAAAACGGAGGTCATTTGCAAAATTGGCTAATTTTAAAGCTCTAAATAACCCTTTTAAATATATAATTATATTTAAAAATAATTAAATTAAATACCAATAAATGTATATTATTGTTTATATTAACAATAGAATACCATACAGCTCCAGAATAAATATATATGGATTTACAACTCGATATTTCATCATCAGAGTTATATCGATATTCGATTTATATTTAAATCCTTTTCTAAAATTAAATAAACTATTATAAATTTTAAAGGAATTCTATAGCGACTTTTCTAAAATTTGATTTAAACATGAATCAAAATATACATGATGAAATCCCGATTTTTCTCTTTCGTTAGAAAAATATACTTCCCCAGCTTCGAACGTTTCTTGTTTCACAGAAATCCGATTTAAAACGGATTCTGCATATTCAATTGAAGTTCGAACCGCCAAATAGCGAACTGCCGCACCATTTCGAGCTAGATTAAAATTATAATATAATTATACATTCAAACTGTCGTTATTTCAATATATTTGTCATTCTAATTCAATCATAAGCTGATTTAAATATTTTAAATTGTCCAGTTCACATTATATTGTCAATTCACTAATTCCGACTATTTCGAAATTGAATATATTATTCTATTGTTTATATTAATTAAATATTCAATATTATTTAATTAAAAGACCATTTAACTCTCTAAATTACTATATAAATAATTAAATAAATTAATTATTATACTGCAAATGTACGGGACATTACATTCTTCCCTCCTTAAAATAATTTCGTCCTCGAAATTGCTAAGGTAGAAAACAAACCCTATTGACTGGTTAGAACTTATTTGTTCACTTCTTAACTTTAGTTTCAACTGAAACAATTTAATTTCAATTAAATATTAACTCATTCCTACTAACAAAAATTTTCAAGAATCCTGAAAATTTTCTAACACCTTAACTTTTCGAAAAATTTCGCCAGCACCTCCTTTGTACTGGTCAATAGGTACAATTATAACTCGCCTCTCTGGGCCTTCTCCATTCCAAAAGAAAATCAAATAGCCAAGCGGCTTGCTCAATGGGCTCATAAAAATCTTATACCATATGAAATATAAACTTGTACCTTTTTGTCGAGCATATCATTATCTCATTTCCATCTACTGCCAAACATCCCAATCAAATTCCAGTATGTTTTTATCCACAAATCCAACCATTCGCTTATTGTTAGACCAAAAAGTGGTTCTAACACCCAAACTGATTAAAAGCCAAGTGAAATAGGATCAAAAGTAAAATGAAGACATAGAATTTATAGTGGTTCGGCGAAGAAATGCCTACGTCCACTTGTCAATCACTATTCTCAATGATATTGTTGCAATTACAATGAGATATTCACTCAATTTCTCTCACAACTCACATACATTCACTCAATTGTCTAAAACAAAATGTTGAAAGACGATTTGGATTATCCGGGAGTGCTGGAATTTGGTTTATGAAAGTGGTTGAACTCTCAAAGTGCAAAAAAGAAGATCCTTTTCATTGTCTCCAGACAGGGTATTTATAGGTGAAAATTTGCTTAGAACCCGATCTGGATCAGAGCCACGTGTCTTCCATCCCATCATCCTCGGGTTCGGATGGATTTCAGTGTTGACAACGCATCAGCATAGTGGACGTTGTGGACAGGAACTGGTCATAACCGCTCCGATTAACCAGGCGATCATGGTGGAGAGTTATGTGGAATATGGGATCGGATCGGAGGAGCGTGCAGAAGGGGTTCGGATCGGGACATCTGATCCAACCCGAATTATGCTGAGACTAAACTCTTATCCATCTCTTTCTGTTCAATTCCGACCTGGTAGTAGCTTGCCGATTCGACTGGTGATAGCTCTCCGATCCGACTGGTGATAGCTCTCCGATCCGACTGGTGATAGCTTTCCGATCCGACTGGTAATGTCTCTTTGATCTGATCCGCAACATCTCTCTGATCCGACCCGCTATGACTCTTTCTAAGTTCTTCAACGTTTCGCACCTCAACTTTGTGTTGCCCAGTTCACAAAGTGGGCTAACATTTTTCCCCCTCAAAGGATGCTTCTGTTGGAGACAGAG
The DNA here is from genome assembly GCA_030737875.1 of Allium sativum. Classification (NCBI taxonomy): domain Eukaryota; kingdom Viridiplantae; phylum Streptophyta; class Magnoliopsida; order Asparagales; family Amaryllidaceae; genus Allium; species Allium sativum. The sequence continues at coordinate 230,985,354 of CM060924.1, read as the reverse complement.
CATGCTTTGATTATCATTGCATATCGCCTGCTAGGTAATCTTTCCTTCGACTTTCCTCATGCCTTCATCCTCTTCTTTAAATTTCAATTTAATTCATATGCCAGGCTGGGTTACAACCTTCCGTTCGGTTCGGATCCCGATCCGAACAGATCCTCCTCTTCGTCCTATTTCTCATTAGACTAGTGGGCCAAGATGAGATAAGACATCCTGTTCGGTTCGGATTCCGACCCGAACGGATCCCCTTCCAATTCTATTGCACTTTGGACTAGTGGGCCAGGCTACACTACTGGGCCTCCGAACCGGTCCGAACGGAAAAACAGGATGGGAATACAAGTAGTCGCCACGACTGTATATAAATCCATCGTTCACCTCCTCTTTCCTTTCTTTCTTTTTCATTGCTCTTCGCCCGACTGATTCCACTCCGAAACCCTAACTTTCAGGATTTTAGAAAATCTGAAATTATCTCGTCAATCTTCAATTTAAACACCTCGGTAGGTTTTAAAACTTCAATTAATTTTGTAACAATGGGTTTCAATTAAGATTTGCTGTTGATTTTGAATGATTTGAGCACTGATCCTCTCCTGCTTCGATGTCGTGTCTCCCTCCTCCCCTGCCGTCGTCGTGGGTGGTTCTACCACCATCTCGAGGCGCTGAGAGGTTAAATGAAGCATGCGCTCGTCTTTAACTGGAGCTTTGGAGATGGATGTGGATTTGGTTGTGGTTGAGGAAGGGGAAGAAGAAGAAGAGGATTGGGGGGATCGGTTCTGGTTGGAGTATAAAAGATGGATAAGAAGGAAAAGAAAAGAGGTTCACAAGTCCGGATCGGGTCGGGGCAAAGGTCAAAGATAGAAACATGGCTCGTTTGACCGGTTCGGGTCGGAGAGGATTCTCAAAATCGGATCGGATCGGAAAGTGAAAAAGGAGGAGAAGGGTGTGGTTGCTTAATCCGATCCTGACCGTTCAAGAAGTCCACCTCTGAACCGATCCGACTTTGATTCCTGGGCTTCAATGAGATATCCGAGCTCAAGGATACGCCCCCGATTCGATCCAATGAATGCACCCGAACTGAACCGAAATGCAACCTTCCTTAATGCATAAAAACTTGTTTAACTGGCCCAATCAACTTTTGGCATAGTCTTCAATTTAATGGATAGTGCCTTGCGAACATAACTGAACATCAAGAACTACTTCAATCCTTTATACTTTGCCAAAATTTTGCGTTGCACTTTTAAAACTTTACTTTACACCTTCCGCATACACTGTTTACACTTTAGTTTGCACACATGCACGGGGGGAAACGGGCTAATTTACTCTAATTTGTGCTATTGCTTCTTCAGTAGTTTTACGACCATGAGACCCAGACTCTCTTCTAGACTAGCTGAGAAGAAAGAGGCCCTGGTGACATCCAACAAAGTTACTCTCGAGGACATATCTTCCCCTTCGGATCCAGAATGGAATGATGAGGGTTCAGATTACAAGGTTGGAAATCGCGAAAGTGACAATGTGTCTTCGGAGGATGAAGTTTCTCTAGGTTTTGAGGAGGAAGGAGGGATTGATGACGACCGGGCTCCTGATGAGTTTGAATCGGCTGTCATATTGGAATCACCCCAAGACTCTATTGAATCAACAATCGACAATGACATACTTATCCGGATTTGTTTAAAATACGGGATACTACAAAGGGACACCCTAGTGCCTTCGAGAACTAACCGTCCCCACAACCCTCCAGAAGGATATATGGCAATTACTCGATTGATGTGCATGGTCGGTGCTATCCCTCCATTTTCTCCCTTCATCGTTGATTTTCTAAGACAAATGCGGATTGCCCCCATGCAGCTGCATCCCAATTCTTATTCTTACTTACACACCTTATATATAGCATACCGTGAGATCTTCGGCACAGAGCTCACTTTCGTTGACGTTCATTTCTTCTACAACTTCAAGCATCGGACTCGAGAGACTCCTTCCTTCTGCTATTTTGAGTCAGTCCCTAAGAGGAAGATAATTTCAGCGCCATTCAGTAGTAAAGCTGGAGATTCCAGGCTGGAATGGTTTTATGTGAAGCGACAGCCAGGACGTGCTAGGAGGTGGACGAAATCAAGTAAAGCACTGGTTTTCTAAATCTCGGCTCTATACATTCAAGTCATCGCCTTAACTCATTTTTCTTTTGTTTGCAGTCGATAACCCAAAACAAATATCAGACCAAGTATTCTTTGACCGGATGCACCAGCTCCTTAATGGCGATCAGAAGTTCTTGACTATTGATGAAATCCTTAAGGACGAATATCTTCATTTTCATGGGTTGCTATCCGTTATTCGTAGCATTGGTCACGGGATGGCTCCATATGTTTATATTCCTCCAGTGGATGTAGTCCCAGAGTTAGGGGAAGGTTCGGAAGCTCCTACAGTGCCTCTCTAAACATCACCCTCTCCATCTTCTACTCAAGATGATGAATTGGCTAACTTGGTCGAAAAGCATCGCGAAGGGTATACTGTTCCTGAGGATGCCATTTCTCCAGAAAGGTCAATGTATTCTAAAGAGCCGCCAACTGATGCTTCCGAGGGAGATGTCCCTAGCACTGATGACCCATTATTTCAGGGTTTGGGGGATCTCCCCTTACCTGAAACTATATACACTTCAGAGGATTTTAGGAAGGATCCTTTAGTTTTCACCTCTTCTGAAGAGACCACTCCTGCTAAGGCCAAAGTGTCTGCCCGTACTAGTCTAGCTTCAGACTCGGGTTGGTTGGGGGGAAACACACCACTTAGGATACACTTTACACAATAGCATTATCACTTATTGCACCTCTCTCTCTGTGAAACTATTTATTCTGAATTTCATTTGTCTTATCGTGCAGGCACGATGTCCCGATCTTACTATGATATCAGGAAGCTCCGCCGCAGCATGTCTAATCCACCTTATGATATTGAATATGATCGCCGCGACAATCACAGTAGGGAGGAGAGAAGGCCTTATGAACCCTATCGCTCTCGAACTTCGCGTTCTCGCTCTCCCGTTCGGATGGACCCAGAGAGATATAAAGGTTATCAAGGCCGTCGGGAAGAGGATAGGCCGCAACCGAAAGACTCCACCTCTTCCCAAGAAAAGCGCAGCAGGGAGAGAAGTCCGCCGAAAGATTCTGAGTCGCGAAGTAAACGCAAAGTCTCTGCTAAACGACCTAGAATAGATAAAGAGACTATTGAATCCTCCACGCATAGGGATACTGAGTTGACGATCCCCGCCCCTCCACCACTAGATGCTGAGACCGCAATCAAGCGGGCGTACTTGGAGGAGCAATTTCCCGAACATTACTTCGAGAGCTTGACTTTTTTACCTGCCCTCGAGCCTATTTCTTTCAGGTGGGCAGATGAGGCCAAAGCAAAGATAGATGCAGTCGAAAAACAGTATTCTGAAATTTTCAAATTTTCACCCAACCTTTCTAGAATCATTCGTACTCTAATCACGAATGCTGATTCGATGCAAAAAACCGCGGAAGAAGATGCAAAGGCCTTAAAGAATCTAGGAAAAGATTTGGAGGACACATAGGCCCAGCTTGCTGTTGCTCAAAGGGATGCTACTAGCTTCAAACAACAATTTGAAGATATGCAAAAACATTATCATGATTTGCTTGAATCTCACACTCAAGAGCGTTCTGAGTTAAAAAAGCAAGCTGAAGATGCTAAGTCAGATGCCGCTAAAATGGGCTTTGCTTACGCTGACCTTGAACGGTAAAATGCCGAATTAGCAAGGAGGAATGCTGAGCTAGAAAAGAAAAATGTTGACTTGGCTTCAAAGCTAATGGAGGCGGAGAACAGAGCTGCCCTGGCGGAGGGCAACGTCAAATGTGCTATCAAATCTGCTGAGGAGGCCCACAATCAATTGTCAGAGGCGGAGGCTGAGATTCAGGGTTTCGGCGATAATGATTGAATTCTTTGCACATATCATCCGTCGCCGGAACATTTCTTGGATTGAGGATTATCCATCTACTCTAGTCCAAGTATGGAGTCAGATCGTTGAGTGTGAAAAAGAGGAGCTCAAGGTCGATTCCATCGATGAGGACAAGCTGATGGAGAAATACTTAAGGGATGATGAGCCAGAACGCTTAGCTGAAGGGCGCCGCCTCATTGCTGATGCTATGGAAGAAGAGGGGCGGAGGACTAAACAGAAGAACGTTCCCGAGGCTGGTTCCTCTTCTACTGCCCCCGCAACTTCTAAAGTAGAGGGGTATGATCCTGAAAACCCGGGAATCCCTCGAACAACTCTGCTATCCCCTATTCCCGAAATGGCATTAGAGACAGCAGTTACCCCTGCCGAGAAGTCTTCAGAAGGTATCCCTACCATTTCTCCTCAATTCGTCAAGGCTATTTCTACCTTTCGCCACGTGATTGAGCAATCGATGAAAAACCCATTATTTTCTCCTGAGTTGATAACTGTTGCTTCTCACTCTGTAGGTATTGAGCCATCCGGACAAACAGATGTGACTCAGGGAGCCGCCTCTGGGACAGAGCCCACGGAGAAGGCAAAAGGGGGAAAGGACAAGGCTGCTCCTTTAGATTTGGGAGAAGGAAGCGAACCGTCTAAGGCTGACACTCCCCGTGATGAAGAAATGATAGCCGCCTTAAAGGATGATAGCGGCGACGGAGGACATGAGGAAGATCCATAAGTGGCAATAGTCGGGGAGTCGAAAAGTGCAGATGATGTTACTTTGGCTGCAATGAAAGCTGACCAAGATAAACGCTTGCAGTTAAAAGCTGAAGACTTAGACCCTGAAATCCTCAAGCCTCTCGCAGTTGTTGATGCGGGATCAAGGTTAGTTGTTAAGCTTTCAACTAGATCTATTACAGAGGAACTCGCTAAAAAATCTTCTCTTGATTCCAGCGCTCCGCCCTCCGGGAAGAAGTCAACCGATTCCAGCGCCACATCTTCAGGAAAGAAAAAATCAAAGCGCATCTTGACAGAGGCCGAGAAAGAGACAAAGGATGCGGAGAAAGCCGCCAAGAAGTCCAAGTCTCACTCAAAATCTAAATAGTGGGTTGTCTTGCATTGTTTTAGCGTTTGGTAGACCAACAATTGCTGCTATAAGGGTGGCTCTTGCACCTTCTTTTTGGCTATTTTCCTGTACAAATTCATTCATTCGTAAATAAAAAAAAAATCATTTTCTGCATTGTCTGTTAGTCATTAGTTCTGCACTTATGTAAGAATGCATGTCTTACTATAGTTATGTAATGAAGTTATGGTGGGAGGAAATATGTGTATACATATATGCCCCCAGTCAATCTCAAAAAACTATTCGAGACTTAATCAAGTGGTCTGACTGTCCCCGATTTTCTGACGAGATTGCATTTTCTGTGTCGTCAATGCCTGTCGTTTTTTCTGGCATTTTTTTATACTCTCCTGTCTTATACTCAGGTTAGAGTTCTTACTGAGGCGGTCTCTTGTCTGGGTGCACCTTCACGCCTCAGAGGACGTCGTCTTCCCTTCCTTTATACTCTCTCTCAGTTCTCGAGAGTTAGAGTTAAGAATGTCGTCTTCCCATTCTTTTATGTCTTATCGCACAAGTAGTCATTGTGCTTTTTCTTACGTTTAAACTGTTTTCAACCTTTTAGGTTTTGAATCATCTTATATTCCATAATCACAACAGAATAGTCGATGAATGTATATATATAATGCATGAAAGTAAATAACAAACAATATTTTTATAGTGGTTCAGCTAAGTCGTAGCCTACATCCACTTTATAGTCCTTTATTCATATCATCAGATTTTCCTAAGGCAAATCGTGCCTTTTTACAGAGTTCATAAGAAAAATAACAAAGAGTACAATACTTTTAATCCAAATATCGCATCAAGTGTTGGGCATTTCAAGCCCTAGGTACTTCTTCGCCATCTACGGTCGTTAACTTGAAGGTTCCTTTTTCAAGTTTCCGTTGGATGACAAAGGGTCCTTCCCACTTTGGACCGAGGTGAGGAAGGGATGGAAAGACTCTTTTTAGCACCAAATCTCCTGGTTCAAAAGTCCTAAGGCGAACTTTTTTGTCGTAATAGCGTGCCATCTGACGTCGATGTCTTGTCGCACGCAAATCCGCTTTGTCCCTTTTTTCTTCGATTTCATCAAGAGACTCGAGTAAGAGTGCCCGATTCGTCATCGGGTCATAATACGTCACCCGGTGGGAAGGAACTTCAAGCTCTACTGGAATTACTGCTTCTGAACCAAAAGAGAGAGAAAGAGGGGTATGACCAGTAGCTGTCTTAAATGTTGTTCGATATGCCCACAAAGCTAAGGGCAATTCGTCAACCCATTTTGCCTTTGCCCGCTCTAACCATTTCTTGAGGATGGATTTTATAACTTTGTTTATTGCATCTACTTGCCCGTTCGACTGCGGATAAGCAACCGCAGTATATCGTTTGTCGATCTTATACTTCTGGCAGAAATTTCTGAATTCAGTACCATCGAACTGGGTTCCGTTGTCAGTTATAATGGTCCTTGGGATCCCGAATCGGCATATAATATTTCTAACCATGAAACTTATCACTTTTCTCGCCGTGATCTTGGTTAAGGGCTCAGCTTCCACCCACTTCGTAAAATAGTCCACAGCGACTATTGCATATTTCGCTCCTCCTTTAGCAATTGGTAGAACTCCGATGATATCAATTCCCCACGTGGCAAAAGGCCAAGGACTCACCATCGATTTGAGTTGAGTTGACGGTGCTCTGGGGATTTTGGCAAATCTCTGGCACTTATCGCAGTGTCGTGCATAATCAGCTGCATCTTTATTAATTGTGGGCCAGAAGTATCCATAACGCAATATCTTTTTCGCTAAAGTCTGACCTCCTGTATGATCTCCACACTCACCTTCGTGTACTTCTCTTAGTACACGTTTGATGTCGTCGTGTGCTATACATCGTAACAGGGGCATAGAAAATCCTAGCCTATAAAGAGTATCATCTTGTAGGACATATCTGGTAGCCTTGCGAACTATAGCCCTTCTCTCACTCTTCTTTGATGGGAGTGTTCCATTCTTAAGGAAGTTCTTAATTGTGGTCATCCACGACTCCTTCTCCGGTTCTGCTTCGAAAGCGAACTCAATTTTCATCGACTCAAAGCTTGGCGATTCCAACGTTTCAATTGGAATTATTTCAAATTCTTCCGGATTGTCGGAACTGGCTAGCTTTGCCAGCTTGTCTGCCTTCTGGTTTTCGGCTCTTGGGATATGCGTTATACTGTACTGCTCCAGGTTGCTCAACAGCTTTTCCACTTTCCCGAGGTAGGCAACGAGTCAAGGTCCCCGAGCCACAAATTCCTTTCGCACTTGGCAAACAACGATTTTGGAGTCGCAGAATATGTCCAACACTTTTATTCCGAGGTCTTTAACAAGCTTCAGCCCGACAATCAGGGCTTCATATTCAGAGTCATTGTTAGTCGCCGAAAATTCTAATCGTAGAGCGTAATATAACGACCGTCCTTCAGGAGTGACTAAGACGATTCCAGCTCCGGACCTTCGGTCGTTCTTGGCTCCATCTGTGTATAGCTTCCATGGATCTATCTTTAACTCATCTTTGGACTTGACCACTCTGTCATCGATCACTTCCTCCTCTGGGATAGTGAACTCTGCTATAAAGTCTGCCAGAGCTTGCCCCCTGATAGACCTTCGTGGCTAAAAATTTAAATCAAACTGACTTAATTCTATATTCCATTTGATCAACCTTCCCGATGCTTCGGGTCTCAGCAACACCTGCCTCAGAGGCTGGTCAGTGTATATGGTTATTGGATGAGCTTGGAAATAGTGATGAAGTTTTCGGGATGCGATTATGAGGCTGTAAGCGAGCTTCTCAATCTTTGGGTAGTTGCGTTTTGCCGCTGCCAATTTCTTGCTTACATAATATACTGGCCTTTGCACTTTGTCTTCTTCTCGAACCAAGGTTGTGCTAACAGCTTGAGCCGAGACTGCCAAGTAAACAAACAATTCTTCGTGATCCACTGGCTTTGACAGAATCGACGGTTTTTCTAGTAGTTCCAATAAATTTCGAAAGGCCTCAACACAATCCGGAGTCCACTCGAAGTTCTTCTTTCCCTTTTTAATCAAATCAAAAAACGGGACGCATTTGTCTGTGGCTTTGGAGATAAATCTACTCAACGCGGCTACTTTCCCTGCAAGACTTTGGACATCTTTAATTCTTCTCGGCTCTTCAATGTTTCTAATCGCTGCTATTTGGCTGGGATTGATTTCAATTCCTCGGGAGCTCACAATGAAGCCTAGAAACCTTCCCGATGCCACTCCAAATGAACACTTCAAAGGATTCAACTTCATCCGATACTTTCGCAGGATACCGAACATTTCTGCCAAGTCTTGCGTATGGCGGGAGGACTGTTTCGATTTGACAAGCATATCATCTACATAAACTTCCATAGTCTTCCCTATTTGATTATAAAACATTCTGTTCACTAAGCGCTGATAAGTGGCTCCGGAGATTTTCAATCCGAATGGCATTACAACATAACAATATAACCCCAAATTTGTAATGAAGCTCGTATGTTCTTGATCTGGCACGTGCATAGGAATTTGGTTGTATCCGGAATATGCATCCATGAAAGAGAGAAGCTCATGTCTCGCTGTCGAATCTACAAGCTGGTCAATCCTGGGAAGTGGGAAACTATCTTTCGGGCAAGCTTTGTTCAAATCTGAAAAATCAATGCAAGTCCGCCACTTTCCATTCGGCTTCTTTACTAAGACGGGATTCGATATCCAGTCGGGATATGTCGAATCTTGAATAAATCCATTCTGTTTCAGCTTCTCCACTTCTTCTTTGAGAGTAGCCGACCTCTCTGGGCCTAGCATACGTCTCTTTTGCTTCACAGGTGGGTGTTTCGGGTTTACATTTAGTGAGTGACTTATGATGGATGGCAATATCCCACACATGTCAGCGTGGGTCCAGGCAAACACATCCAAGTTTGCCTTCAGGAAGTCAGCTAGTTCTTTGGCCCGACGTGGATCCAACTGAGATCCAATCTTCAAAACCCTTGTTGGATCAGCTTCGTCAATGGGAATGTCCACTGTCGCTTCATTAGGAGTTGCATTTCTAGTCTCTGGTTCCTCGTCTTTTCTGGGATCCAGGTCTTCAGGCGTTCCTTTGGGCAACTCCTTCGGGGCCGATCCCTCTAATTTCTACGCCGAGCCCTCCTTTGGAGGAGGCGAAGCATCTTTACTCTTGATGTTAAGTCCTTTCACCAACATCTTCAATTCGGCAACATAGCAGGCCCGTCCGGAGACTTGATCCCCTCTCATTACCCCAGTTCCGGCTTCAGTTGGGAACTTAAGCAATAAACACCAAGGGGCGATGCAAGCCCTGAATTCAGCAAGGGCAGGCCTTTCCAAAAATGCATTATAAGGCGAATCTACGTCCAACACTACGAACTGAAGCATCCGTACTCTTCGGCGTTCTCCTTGCCCCAAGGTTACGGGCAATTCTATGTACCCCATGGGAGATGTTGACGCCCCGTTGAAGCCTCAGATCCAACCTTCACATGGCTTCAAATCTTCAGATTCAAGCTTCATCTGATCGAATGACTTTTTAAATAAAATATTAACAGAGCTCACGTTGTCTACCAGAACCTTATGAACCAAGGCCGGCCCAATGGTGGTAGTAATGACCAACGGATCATCGGTGGGTGATTGGATCCCGGTATTATCTCTGCTACGGAATACCACGTCGTCAAACATTGTCTTATGTTGTTTTATGGGGGCGATATCTTCGAAATCATCACATTCATTCACATCTACATGCTTGGCAGCATTTACATATTGATCCATCGCTCTAAAACTACGGATTGCTGGGTGGGGTCCACCCACTATGGAGTTGATAACAATTCCCTTGCCTTTCTGCTGCGCTGTAGGCTTGGGAGCAGATTGAATCTGTCTTGGAGCCTGCTCTCCTTGCCCCCTGTCCCTCGGGGCAACCTTATATTCATCCAGTTTCCCTTTGCGCAGCAGCTTCTCAATCACGTCTCTCAAATGTCGACATTCATTGGTTGAATGCCCATGAGTTCCATGAAACAAAAAGAACTTCCCAGTTGCCATTTCTTTCTCATCGAGTCACGAGGTAGCGATCTTTTATATTGCAAAACATTGTATGTATCCAAGTAAATGTTCTCCAGAGTGTCGTTCAACAGTGTATAATTCTCATAAGTCTGGAATCGGGGTCTTTTGTTAGGATCACTTCCCCTATTTCTATTTCTTCTCTTACCATTCGCGTTACGGTTAATGTTGTTGCCCCCGTTTCCAGAATTGTCGTTTCCACTCTTGTTTCTCACATTCACTTCAACTTTTCCGGAACTTTCCCCAGACTGCTTTACGGCAATGTTACTCTGAACATTTTCTTTTGAAGCCGCTTCAGACTTTCTCTTTCGGTTTGCCCTGGCCTCCTCTCGTTTTAAGTGAATATCGGTCTTTTCATAAAATAACTCTCTCGTGGAGGGTGTCTTTCCAGAAAGGTAATCTCCAAACTCGGAGTCAGGATTGACTCCTTCCATCAAAGCCATCAAGATGGTGGGTTCATGCGGGTCACTAACTTCAGTCACAGCTAAGTTGAAACGGTCAAGATATGACCTCAAAGACTCTCCTGGCGCCTGCTTAATTCTTGATAATTCAATAACACTTTTGGACTTTCGGGTTTGGAGTCGGAACTGATTCATAAAACGTTCGCTCAATTCCCTATAATTCGATATCGAACGAGGGGGAAGTCGTGTAAACCGTAGCAGCGCCACATCTTCTAAATATATCGGGAATGCTTTACACTTCACTGCGTCAGGATTAGCAGCAGCATTCATGAGCCATGAGTATCACATCAAATGCTGCCCCGGATCGGTTCTCCCATTGTACTTGTCCATCTGCGGCATGTTAAAATGTCAAGGAAACTGAAAATTGAGGATGTCGTCAGTGAAAGGAGTATGGCTTCGCTCAATGCCATAATCTTCATTGGTATAGTTCCGACTTTCGGACATAATCTGGCGTACCATCGCCTGTACATCAGCATTAGTCAGGGGCCGTTCTGGTTCCCTGGCCCTGGTATCCGGATTCCTTCTAGGCTCTTGTTCAGGAGATGCCCTTCTTCTTTGAGCTGCATCTGCTCTACTTCGTTCCCTACGCTCCCGGTCGATCTCGGGAGGAGGGGGCTGGAGCATTTGCCCCTGAGTGGGATCATTGTTTCCTAGTGCTCGTGCAGTATCTTCGCGGGACCCCAAAGATCCGAACGTCAGCTGCTCCAAATTCTGAGGTCGTTCGAGCGGCCTTCTTTCACGGGGCCGCTCTTCCTCCGGAGAAGAAGACTGATCCATTGGTGTGTGGCAAACTGGGGATGGGGTTCTCTATCTACGGAGTTCGCTAATTTCCCTGCTCATGAGTCTCATGTTTTCTTGCATCATGAGATTGGTGCGCTCGTGGATTTTCATAGCCTTCCTAGTACTCTCAAGCATGTCAAGTAGGCGCGAGAAATCTCCTTGAGTAATGGGTGCGGATGGATCGACCTGATCATTGACCCTGGTGGCTGGAATCGGAGCATTTGTAGGGGCTCGAGTAGAGGTTCCAACATCACCAAGTGATGGGTCGGTTCAGAGATGGGAAATCGGGTCTGGTCGGAGCTGGGAAGCCTGTTCGGGTCGGAGCTGGAAAGCCTGGTCGTTTCGGTGTAGGGCGAGCTGCTCGGGTCGGTTCAGGTTGGGGGATTGCACTGCTTCAAATTCTCCTACCTGGATCGGATCGGAGCTCTCCCCCTGAATGCGGTTCGGATTTCCTATATCCGTCCGTCCTGCTGCTGAGCTCTGTCCACGAGACCTTGTCTCGACCACATTTTGCTGATCTTCACCAACTCCATTTCCTCGACTAGTTTGAACTTCCTTGCCTTTTCCTTTGGCCATAGTTCTTCAACAATCAATTCAACAAATATCCAAGAGCGTCGAAACTTGAGGATTAACTTCTTTGAACTCAACGGTCCAAAAAGTAGAACGATAATCCCTAAAAATAGAGAATTCAGATGATTCTCAGTGAAAGCACCATAATGTTAGACCAAAAAGTGGTTCTAACACCCAAACTGATTAAAAGCAAAGTGAAATAGGATCAAAAGAAAAATGAAGACACAGAATTTATAGTGGTTCGGCGAAGAAATGCATACGTCCACTTGTCAATCACTATTCTCAATGATATTGTTGCAATTACAATGAGATATTCACTCAATTTCTCTCACAACTCACGTACATTCACTCAATTGTCTAAAAACAAATGTTGAAAGATGATTTGGATTATCCGGGAGTGCTGGAATTTGGGTTATGAAAGTGGTTGAACTCTCAAAGTGCCAAAAAGAAGATCCTTTTCATTGTCTCCAGTCAGGGTATTTATAGGTGAAAATTTTCTTAGAACCCGATCCGGATCGGAGCCACGTGTCTTCCATCCCATTATCCTCGGGTTCGGATGGATTTCAGTGTTGAAAACGCATCAGAATAGTGGACGTTGTGGGCAGGAACTGGTCATAACCGCTCCGATTAACCAGGCGATCATGGGGGAGAGTGATGTGGAATATGGGATCGGATCGGAGGAGCGTGCAGAAGGGGTTCGGATCGGGACATCCGATCCGACCCGAATTATGCTGAGACTAAACTCTTATCCATCTCTTTCTGTTCTGTTCCGACCTGGTAGTAGCTTGCCGATTCGACTGGTGATAGCTCTCCGATCCGACTGGTGATAGCTCTCCGATCCGACTGGTGATAGCTTTGCGATCCTACTGGTAATGTCTCTTTGATCCGATCCGCAACATCTCTCTGATCTGACCCGCTATGATGCTTTCTAAGTTCTTCAACGTTTCACACCTCGACTTTGTGTTGCCCAGTTCACAAAGTGGGCTAACACTTATACCTAAGTCAATTTCCGTTCTGAACTCAAATTCCAACATCAGTTCCTAAAATCATAGGACATCAATCCAACTTACACGATATCATTATATTCTAATTCGATTCAATTTCAACTTAACTAGCTTTGATTCAATTCCAGCTTATTTTTACAAATTTCAATTCAAACAAATCTTTCCCTAGGAAATTTTAAACCATTTACCATATCAAAAAATCAAATATTCCCTTTCGGAATCAAAGCAACATGTTTTCTCAAAACATTTCCAGAAACAAATTTTTTTGTAGTAATCCGTCACTTAAAACGCGAAAATGAATACTAATGATGTTGCAGTCATTATCAGAATTATTTTCCAACGATCGAAATGAGTTCAATAAATAACTTTTCAAAACCATTTCTAAACATTTCCACTTTGAAATACATTTCAAAATACCATCCCCAATGCTTGTAAAGCAATTTAAAATCTCCCTGGATTTAAAATTCTCTTATATTCAGTTCAATTCCATTTACAACACTTTTCATGTTTTCGGAATTTCAAATTCCAAATTCTGATTTAAATTCAGATTTAATTCATTTCGTAACACTTATACGAATTTTGATTGGTTATTTACATAACCGTTTCAATTATAATCTTATCCGATTATAATCTCAACCAACACATCCAATATACTAAAGTATTTCAAATATCTAAACTTTTCTTATCAAAATATATTTTGGGTAAAATTATTTCGTTTGCCCTCTCTTCAAAACATATTGTGTCGGTTCATCGTATTTGAGTGTTTAGAAACTCCTACCGATACAGTGGATCAAACTGATCGACAGAACCCATAAACAACTCAATCAATAAATCCCCACAATATAAAACAATTTTATATTGAATAACAAATACGCGCTTATATATATATACACTCAACTCAATCTAGGGTATTGCTAACCCCATCTCTACTGAGTCACGACACAGAGCCAAGGTAATTACTTAACCTTTAGCTCTGATACCACTGTAACGACCCGGGTTTTCGCGATCCTAAGTAGACATAAACTCAATGTCGACTATTCAATCATCGGAAATATCAGATACTCCATGAAATAAAGTAGAGGGTGAGGATAGATAAGATAGAAACTTAGAATAGAAGAAGAAGAACATACACATCAGAGTAAACATGAATCTCATAGCAGAACGAATAAAAATATTTCATAACATGACTTTAAAATAAAACAGTATCTGTATACAATACCATTATTAGAGTATAACACTTACAACACAGAGGAAATAACAATCTATATAATCCTAAAGTCTCCTGCTCCAGCTCTTCAAGTATCTGTAAATCCCGACTACTTGACTGCACGTACAAAATTGGACACCCAAGAATTTTGGGAAAACAAAACAAAATAAACTCTGGGTCAGTCATGTGACTGGTTTGAGTAAACTCAAATCATTTGATTTAACTTTCAAAAATCCTTTTGAACCAAATGATAATCGTAAGACCAATCCACACATAAACACAGATGGTTTTTACCTTACGATAACCCTAATATTTTTCTAAAACGATACTTGTCTGATATTATAATAATGTCTAGATAAAGTAAATAGAAATCTAGTAGAAACGCTTTCATATATAAGATACAATTAAAACCGCGGGCTCTTACTGGGTTATGGATTCCAACTATGACAAGGTATGGATCCACCTTCCGATCAGTGCACTCTAGAAGCGATACACCGGAGTTCAACAAAAACATCTTGTAACTCGGCCACACATGACCGACCACTCATTTCTCTTGAGTGTATCGAATATATTGTCACCTACGGTTGATAGCAACATATCTGTTCCCAGGAGATGCAGAATTGAAAGAAGTAACATATATGAATATTCTCTAGATGGTGACAATAAACCCTACTTGGGTGCGACACACTTAGACATTCTACCTGCCCGATTTTTGTCATTTCCCAGTTGATGAGGCTTGAGGACATAACGTATCTTTTAACAGATCACTCCTTCATTCACTTTGAATGCCACATCGTTATACCCGTCAAATCACAAATTGATTTCCCCAAAAATACCATGGGAATAATCTAAGAGAAACGAATTCCTCCGCTACCAACGAAAATACGTTTGAAACGATCAACTTACGCGATCTACCAGATATACTCTGTCAGACGTTCGTCCATTCAAGTTGTCCTGTGATTGGATAATCCAAACGCACTATTCTGTAAACAGGATAGCTCTTGCATAACTCCGTCTTCAATTATCTTCATCATATTTGATTCGCAACTCTAATGCCATAAAGACTGGTTTTCAGATAATATATCTGATCCCGGTCTCTTCGTATTGACAACGAAAATGGTCAAAATCTTCGATAGTCGGTGATTTAGCGATCAAAGGAAAACATGTGTGCAAACAATGATATTATTTCTAGATGGAAATTCTATCGATCAATCATCAATCAACATTTATTCATTTCCCCATTTCTCGTTTCCATATATCCATCAAATCCCTATTTTTATAATTTTAGAAATATATGTTATTAATTTTGGAAAACGTTTCCATTTCTGATTCACGCATTACTATCTTATCACGTATGTTAGTCTCTAACTATAAACTAGTAAGAGAACAACCACCTACGTATTAACCGCGAAGGCCGAAACCAACATCAGAACGATACCCATACAGACATTTAAGTCAACTAATTTCCAGTTAGTTCTAATTTCAGTAATTCCATTTAAATTCCTAATTCAAAACCCAAATTCCTCTATAATATTTTATTTGCAAAATATTTACTTTAAATCAATATCATGTTACACCCGTGTGCGAAGCATGGGTCTAAACCTTCCTAATGCAAAATTCTCTTTTTATAAAACTCTATTCATTTTCCAAATATTTCCTTTTATGTACTTCTATTTACTCTATATAAATCCTTTTATATACTTATATTTATTTAACAAATAAATATTTCCTTTTTATAAAATCTTTTGATTTCATAAATAATTCTTTTTCAATATAACATTTAAAATTTAATTTTTAACATTCCAGTACTTCTTACGGTATTTAAAATACTAAATAAAAATGATCGATATCATTCAAACACACAGCAACAGATTATATATCACAACATATCTTACAATATATGAAAAACAGTAAAATAAATGTTGAAGAATCCAGTTGAATTCCTCCAACCTGTTTCCTTGCATCCATAGATGTTACACAATATAATTAACATCAATTTCTTATCAATATGAAATATTCTGATGAACAGAATCAATATTTGATTAACGATTTATATATATATCATTATCTATAATTTCAACCAATACATAAGCAAGTCAACCAAATAGCTAATACACAACAATCAACAAATAATTATCGGTTCTAAAAATATGTTATAAAAATATAACTGTTCACAGTTGGTGAATTTTACTCACATTTCGCGTTAACCATTAAACAACAATTTGCGTCTGTTGATTTAGACGGACAATTTATTTTGCTATAAATTGTAACGGACTCCAATTCAATCATAGTCACTTACAGTGTGTAGCCCTCCTCCATACGATCCCAACGGATCTTGTTTCGTCAGATTCTGATATCGTATGCAAAAGTTACGATGTTATGAAGTTAATATATACTTAGGTTAAATTACTTAAACAACTATTTCCTAACGGGCCTTAATCTTTTAACTTGAGCCCAACATCCCACCTGCAAAACCCAAACCCGCTAACCCATCCTTCTTCCCCGATGACATTTTGAGCTCCAGGCACAAAACACGGCCTCTTCCTCCGCTACAAACTCCTCCTCGACTCCACTACAAATCAAACAAAAATCCTTAAAATTCACCTCTCTCTCTCTCTCTCTATCTCTCTCCACTTTAACAGTTTACCCCATTGCGAAACTCGAATTAGCGAATCACAATTCGTCGAAGACCCCCTTGTGCGAACACAGTGACTGTTGCATCACTTTTTGCTTTCAATTCTCACCAAATCATCGCATCCGAAACTAAATCCCACCACAAACCCAAAGTCAACATCGAGAAATCCCAACGATGCTTCAATCTACTGCGTCGCCGAACCCTAGGTCGGTTCAGAAAATCAGCACCATAGACCCAACGTCGAACCCAACAAAAGCAACATCAAATCGAAGAGAAACCCTTCATGATTCCGGATCTATGTATATTTTGATTTGTAATAATTTATTCAAATTGTTATAAAATTTCAAAGAAAAAGTTTGTTTACTGGAAAAATTTAAGCAATGGAATTTTTCTCATTGACTACTGAGTGGAGTGTTTTAGGTTTAGGAGAGTTAGAATGTTATTTATAGGTGTGGAAAAATATTATTTAAATCAATTTTATATTTAGATGTAGTCAATCATTATTTGTATTTATTGTTTAAAATTCTCTATAATCACATACAATATACAAAAATCACGAAACTGGACTTACACCTTCAGTTCGACATTACAGACCCAACGAAACTGGTTTCGTCGAATTCCGACTCCGTTTGCTCACATAGCATTTTTTTAACCACCAAAATATCGACTGTTTTTCACATTAAAAATCTGTACGGCCACATACTAACTCTAAAAGTCACGAAACTTGGTATCTAACAATAATTTGACATTGCGGATCCAACAAAATTAGTTTCGTTGAAAACGGAGGTCATTTGCAAAACTGGCTATTTTTAAAGCTCTAAATAACCCTTTTAAATATATAATTATATTTAAAAATAATTAAATTAAATACCAATAAATGTATATTATTGTATATATTCACAATAGAATACCATACAACTCCAGAATAAATATATATGGATTTACAACTCTATATTTCATCATCAGAGTTATATCGATATTCGATTTATATTTAAATCCTTTTCTAAAATTAAATAAACTATTATAAATTTTAAAGGAATTCTATAGCGACTTTTCTAAAATTTGATTTAAACATGAATCAAAATATACACGACGAAATCCCGATTTTTCTCTTCCATTATAAAAATATACTTCCCCAGCTTCGAACATTTCTTGTTTCACAGAAATCCGATTTAAAACGGATTCTGTATATTCAATTGAAGTTCGAACCCCAAATATCGAACTGCCGCACCATTTCGAGCTAGATTAAAATTATAATATAATTATACATTCAAACTGTCGTTATTTAAATATATTTGTCATTCTAATTCAATCGTAAGCTGATTTAAATATTTTAAATTGTCCAGTTCACATTATATTGTCAATTCACTAATTCCGACTATTTCGAAATTAAATATATTATTCTATTATTTATATTAATTAAATATTCAATATTATTTAATTAAACGACAATTTAACTCTCTAAATTACTATATAAATAATTAAATAAATTAATTATTATACTGCAAATGTACGGGACATTACATTCTTCCCTCCTTAAAATAATTTCGTCCTCGAAATTGCTAAGGTAGAAAACAAACCCTATTGACTGGTTAGAACTTATTTGTTCACTTCTTAACTTCAGTTTCAACTGAACCAATTTAATTTCAATTAAATATTAACTCATTCCTACTAACAAAAATTTTCAAGAATCCTGAAAATTTTCAAACACCTTAACTTTTCGAAAATTTCGCCAGCACCTCCTTTGTACTGGTCAATAGGAACAATTATAACTCGCCTCTCTGGGCCTTCTCCATTCCAAAAGAAAATCAAATAGCCAAGCGGCTTGCTCAATCAGCTCATACAAATCTCATACCATATGAAATATAAACTTGTACCTTTTTGTCGGGCATATCATTATCTCATTTCCATCTACTGCCAAACATCCCAATCAAATTCCAGTATGTTTTTATCCACAAATCCAACCATTCGCTTATAACTAAGTCAATTTCCGTTCTGAACTAAAATTCCAACATCAGTTCCAAAATCTTAGGACATCAATCCAACTTACTCGATATCATTATATTCTAATTCAATTCAATTTCAACTTTACTAGCTTTGATTCAATTCCAGCTTATTTTTACAAATTTCAATTCAATTTGTTTCAATTCAAATAAATCTTTCCCTGGGGAATTTTAAACCATTTACCATATCAAAAATCAAATATTCCCTTTCGGAATCAAAGCAACATGTTTTCTCAAAACATTTATAGAAACAATTTTTTTGTAGTAATCCGTCACTTAAAACGGGAAAATGAATACTAATGATGTTGCAGTCATTATCAGAATTATTTTCCAGCGATCGAAATGAGTTCAATATATCACTTTTCAAAACCATTTCTAAACATTTCTACTTTGAAATATATTTCAAAATACCATCCCCAATGCTTGTAAAGCAATTTAAAATCTCCCAGGATTTTAAAATTCTCTTATATTCAATTCAATTCCATTTACAACACTTTTCATGTTTTCGGAATTTCAAATTCCAAATTCTGATTTAGATTCAGATTTAATTCATTCCGTAACACTTATACGAATTTTGATTGGTTATTTACATAACTGTTTCAATTATAATCTTATCCGATTATAATCTCAACCAACACATCCAATATACTAAAGTATTTCAAATATCTAAACTTTGCTTATCAAAATATATTTTGGGTAAAATTATTTCATTTTCCCTCTCTTCAAAACATAATGTGTCGGTTCATCGTATTTGAGTGTTTAGAAACTCCTACCAATACAGTGGATCAAACTGATCGACCAGCACCCATAAACAACTCAATCAATAAATCACCACAATATAAAACAATTTTATATTGAATAACAAATACGCGCTTATATATATACACTCAACTCAATCTAGGGTATTGCTAACCCCATCTCTACTGAGTCACGACACAGAGCCAAGGTAATTACTTAACCTTTAGCTCTGATACCACTGTAACGACCCGGGTTTTCGCGATCCTAAGTAGACATAAACTCAATGTCGACTATTCAATCATCGGAAATATCGGATACTCCATAAAAGAATTCAAAGGGTGAGGATAGATAAGATAGAAACTTAGAATAGAAGAAGAAGAAGAACATACACATCAGAGTAAACACGAAGCTCATAGCAGAACGAATAAATATATTTCATAACATGACTTTGAAATAAAACAGTATCTGTATACAATACCATTATTAGAGTATAACACTTCTAACACAGAGGAAATAACAATCTATATAATCCTGAAGTCTCGTACTCCAGCTCTTCAAGTATCTGTAAATCCCGACTACTTGACTGCCCGTACAAAATTGGGCACCCAAGAATTTTGGGAAAACTAAACAAAATAAACTCTGGGTCAGTCATGTGACTGGTGTGAGTAAACTCAAATCATTTGATTTAACTTTCAAAAATCCTTTTGAACCAAAAGATAATCGTAAGACCAATCCACACATAAACACGGATGGTTTTTACCTTACGAGAACCCTAATATCTTTATAAAACGATACTTGTCTGATATTATAATAATGTCTAGATAAAGTAAATAGAAATTTAGTAGAAACGCTTTCATCTCACGTTCTACATATATAAGATACAATCAAAACCGCGAGCTCTTACTGGGGTAAGGATTCCAACTATGACAAGGTATGGATCCACCTTCCGATCAGTGTACTCTAGAAGCGATACACCGGAGTTCAACAAGAACATCTTGTTACTCGGCCACACATGACCGACCACTCATTTCTCTTGAGTGTATCGAATATATTGTCACCTACGGTTGATAGCAACATAACTGTTCCCAGGAGATACAGAATCGAAAGAAGTAACATATATGAATATTCTCTAGATGGTGACAATATACCCTACTTGGGTGCGACACACTTAGCCATTCTGCCTGCCCGATTTTTGTCATTTCCCAGTTGATGAGGCTTGAGGACATAACGTATCTTTTAACAGATCACTCCTTCATTCACTTTGAATGCCACATCGTTATACCCGTCAAATCACAAATTGATTTCCCCAAAAATACCATGGGTATAATCTAAGAGAAACGAATTCCTCCGCTACCAACGTAAATACATTTGAAACGATCAACTTACGCGATCTACCAGATATACTCTGTCAGACGTTCGTCCATTCAAGTTGTACTGTGATTGGACAATCCAAACGCACTATTTTGTAAACAGGACAGCTCTTGCATAACTCCGTCTTCAATTATCTTCATCATATTTGATTCGCAACTCTAATGCCATACAGTCTGGTTTTCAGATAATATATCTGATCCCGGTCTCTTCGTATTGACAACGAAAATGGTCAAAATCTTCGATAGTCGATGATTTAACTATCAAAGGAAAACATGTGTGCAAACAATGATATTATTTCTAGATGGAAATTCTATCGATCAATCATCAATCAACATTTATTCATTTCACCATTTCTCGTTTCCATATATCCATCAAATCCTTATTTTTCTAATTTTAGAAATATACGTTACTAACTTTGGAAAACGTTTCCATTTCTGATTCACGCATTACTATCTTGTCACGTATATTAGTCTCTAACTGTAAACTAGCAAGAGAACAACCACCTACGTATTAACCTCGAAGGCCGAAACCAACATCAGATTGATACCCATACAGACATTCAAGTCAACTAATTTCCAGTTAGTTCTAATTTCAGTAATTCCATTTAAATTCCTAATTCAAAACCCAAATTCATTTATAATATTTATTTGCAAAATATTTACTTTAAATCAGTATCATGTTACACCCGTGTGCGAAGCATGGGTCTAAACCTTCCTAATGCAAAATTCTCTTTTTATAAAACTCTATTCATTTTCCAAATATTTCCTTTTACATACTTCTATTTACTCTATATAAATCCTTTTATATACTTATATTTATTTAACAAATAAATATTTCCTTTTTATAAAATCTTTTGATTTCATAAATACTTCTTTTTCAATATAACATTTAAAATTTAATTTTTAACATTCCAGTATTTCTTACGGTATTTAAAATACTAAATAACAATGATCGATATCATTCAAACACACAGCAACAGATTATATATCACAACATATCTTACAATATATGAAAAACAGTAAAATAAATGTTGAAGAATCCAGTTGAATTCCTCCGACCTGTTTCCCTGCATCCATAGATGTTACACAATATAATTAACATCAATTTCTTATCAATATGAAATATTCTGATGAACAAAATCAATATTTGATTAACGATTTATATATATATCATTATCTATAATTTCAACCAATACATAAGCAAGTCAACCAAATAGCTAATACACAACAATCAACAAATAATTATCAGTTCTAAAAATATGTTATAAAAATATAACTGTTCACAATTGGTGAGTTTTACTCACATTTCGTGTTAACCATTAAACAACAATTTGCGTCTGTTGATTTAGATGGACAATTTATTTTGCTATAAATTGTAACGGACTCCAATTCAATCATAGTCACTTCCTGTGTGTAGCACTCCTCCATACGATCCCAACGGATCTTGTTTCGTCAGATTCTGATATCGTATGCAAAAGTTACGATGTTATGAAGTTAATATATACTTAGGTTAAATTACTTAAACAACTATTTCCTAACGGGCCTTAACCTTTTAACTTGAGCCCAACATCCCACCTGCAAAACCCAAACCCGCTAACCCATCCTTCTTCTCCGATGACATTTCGAGCTCCAGGCACAAAACACGGCCTCTTCCTCCGCTACAAACTCCACCTTGACTCCACTACAAATCAAACAAAAATCCTTAAAATTCACCTCTCTCTCTCTCCGCTTTAACAGTATACCCCATTGCGAAACTCGAATTAGCGAATCACAATCCGTCGAAGACCCCCTCGTGCGAACACAGTGACTGTTGCATCACTTTTTGCTTTCAATTCTCACCAAATCATCACTTCCGAAACTAAATCCCACCACAAACCAAAAGTCAACATCGAGAAATCCCAACGATGCTTCAATTTACTGCGTCGCCGAACCCTAGGTGCGGTTCATAAAATCAGCACCATAGACCCAACGTCGAACCCAACAAAAGCAACATCAAATCGAAGAGAAACCCTTCATGATTCCAGATCCATGTATATTTTGATTTGTAATAATTTATTCAAATTGTTATAAGATTTCAAAGAAAAAGTTTGTTTACTGGAAAAATTTAAGCAATGGAATTTTTCTCATTGACTACTGAATGGAGTGTTTTAGGTTTAGGAGAGTTAGAATGTTATTTATAGGTGTGGCAAAATATTATTTAAATCAATTTTATATTTAGATGTAGTCAATCATTATCTGTATTTATTGTTTAAAATTCTCTATAATCACATACAATATCCAAAAATCACGAAACTGGACTTACACCTTCAGTTCGACATTACAGACCCAACGAAACTGGTTTCGTCGAATTCCGACTCCGTTTGCTCACACAGCATTTTTTTAACCACCAAAATATTGACTGTTTTTCACATTAAAAATCCGTACAGCCACATACTAACTCTAAAAGTCACGAAACTTTGTATCTAACAATAATTTGACATTGCGGATCCAACAAAATTAGTTTCGTTGAAAACAGAGGTCATTTGCAAACCTGGCTATTTTTAAAGCTCTAAATAACCCTTTTAAATATATAATTATATTTAAAAATAATTAAATTAAATACCAATAAATGTATATTATTGTATATATTCACAATAGAATACCATACAGCTCCAGAATAAATATATATGGGTTTACAACTCGATATTTCATCATCAGAGTTATATCGATATTCGATTTATATTTAAATCCTTTTCTAAAATTAAATAAACTATTATAAATTTTAAAGGAATTCTATAGCGACTTTTCTAAAATTTGATTTAAACATGAATCAAAATATACACGACGAAATCCCGATTTTTCTCTTCCATTAGAAAAATATACTTCCCCAGCTTCGAACGTTTCTTGTTTCACAGAAATCCGATTTAAAACGGATTCTGTATATTCAATTGAAGTTCGAACCGCCAAATGGCGAACTGCCGCACCATTTCGAGCTAGATTAAAATTATAATGTAATTATACATTCAAACTGTCGTTATTTAAATATATTTGTCATTCTAATTCAATCGTAAGCTGATTTAAATATTTTAAATTGTCCAGTTCACATTATATTGTCAATTCACTAATTCCGACTATTTCGAAATTAAATATTTTATTCTATTATTTATATTAATTAAATATTCAATATTATTTAATTAAACGACCATTTAACTCTCTAAATTACTATATAAATAATTAAATAAATTAATTATTATACTGCAAATGTACGGGACATTACATTCTTCCCTCCTTAAAATAATTTCGTCCTCGAAATTGCTAAGGTAGAAAACAAACCCTATTAACTGGTTAGAACTTATTTGTTCACTTCTTAACTTCAGTTTCAACTGAACCAATTTAATTTCAATTAAATATTAACTCAGTCCTACTAACAAAAATTTTCAAGAATCCTGAAAATTTTCTAACACCTTAACTTTTCGAAAATTTCGCCAGCACCTCCTTTGTACTGGTCAATAGGTACAATTATAACTCGCCTCTCTGGGCCTTCTCCATTCCAAAAGAAAATCAAATAGCCAAGCGGCTTGCTCAATCGGCTCATAAAAATCTCATACCATATGAAATATAAACTTGCACCTTTTTGTCGGGCATATCATTATCTCATTTCCATCTACTGCCAAACATCCCAATCAAATTCCAGTATGTTTTTATCCACAAATCCAACCATTCGCTTATACCTAAGTCAATTTCCGTTCTAAACTCAAATTCCAACATCATTTCCAAAATCTTAGGACATCAATCCAACTTACTCGATATCATTATATTCTAATTCAATTCAATTTCAACTTAACTAGCTTTGATTCAATTCCAGCTTATTTTTACAAATTTAATTCAATTTGTTTCAATTCAAACAAATCTTTCCCTAGGAAATTTTAAACCATTTACCATATCAAAAATCAAATATTCCCTTTCGGAATCAAAGCAACATGTTTTCTCAAAACATTTCCAGAAACAATTTTTTTTGTAGTAATCCGTCACTTAAAACGCGAAAATGAATACTAATGATGTTGCAGTCATTATCAGAATTATTTTCCAGCAATCGAAATGAGTTCAATAAATCACTTTTCAAAACCATTTCTAAACATTTCCACTTTGAAATATATTTCAAAATACCATCCCTAATGCTTGTAAAGCAATTTAAAATCTCCCAGTATTTTAAAATTCTCTTATATTCAATTCAATTCCATTTACAACACTTTTCATGTTTTCGGAATTTCAAATTCCAAATTCTGATTTATATTCAGATTTAATTCATTCCGTAACACTTATACGAATTTTGATTGGTTATTTACATAACCGTTTCAATTATAATCTTATCCGATTATAATCTCAACCAACACATCCAATATACTAAAGTATTTCAAATATCTAAACGTTGCTTATCAAAATATATTTTGGGTAAAATTATTTCATTTGCCCTCTCTTCAAAACATACTGTGTCGGTTCATCGTGTTTGAGTGTTTAGAAACTCCTACCGATACAGTGGATCAAACTGATCGAACAGAACCCATAAACAACTCAATCAATAAATCCCCACAATATAAAACAATTTTATATTGAATAACAAATACGCGCTTATATATATACACTCAGCTCAATCTAGGGTATTGCTAACCCCATCTCTACTGAGTCACGACACAGAGCCAAGGTAATTACTTAACCTTTAGCTCTGATACCACTGTAACGACCCGGGTTTTCGCGATCCTAAGTAGACATAAACTCAATGTCGACTATTCAATCATCGGAAATATCGGATACTCCATGAAAGAAAGTAGAGGGTGAGGATAGATAAGATAGAAACTTAGAATAGAAGAAGAAGAAGAACATACACATCAGAGTAAACACGAATCTCATAGCAGAACGAATAAATATATTTCATAACATGACTTTGAAATAAAACAGTATCTGTATACAATACCATTATTAGAGTGTAACACTTACATCACAAAGGAAATAACAATCTATATAATCCTGAAGTCTCCTGCTCCAGCTCTTCAATTATCTGTAATTCCCGACTACTTGACTGCCCGTACAAAATTGGACACCCAAGAATTTTGGGAAAACAAAACAAAATAAACTCTGGGTCAGTCAGGTGACTGGTGTGAGTAAACTCAAATCATTTGATTTAACTTTCAAAAATCCTTTTGAACTAAATGATAATCGTGATACCAATCCACACATAAACACGGATGGTTTTTACCTTACGATAACCCTAATATTTTTCTAAAACGATACTTGTCTGATATTATAATAATGTCTAGATAAAGTAAATAGAAATCTAGTAGAAACGCTTTCATCTCACATTCTACATATATAAGATACAATCAAAACCGCGGGCTCTTACTGGGGTATGGATTCCAACTATGACTAGGTATGGATCCACCTTCCGATCAGTGTACTCTAGAAGCGATACACCGGAGTTCAACAAGAACATCATGTAACTCGGCCACACATGACCGACCACTCATTTCTCTTGAGTGTATCGAATATATTGTCACCTACGGTTGATAGCAACATAACTGTTCCCAGGAGATACAGAATCGAAAGAAGTAACATATATGAATATTCTCTAGATGGTGACAATATACCCTACTTGGGTGCGACACACTTAGCCATTCTGCCTGCACGATTTTTGTCATTTCCCAGTTGATGAGGCTTGAGGACATAGCGTATCTTTTAACAGATCACTCCTTCATTCACTTTGAATGCCACATCGTTATACCCGTCAAAAAACAAATTGATTTCCCTAAAAATACCACGGGTATAATCTAAGAGAAACGAATTCCTCCGCTACCAACGTAAATACGTTTGAAACGATCAACTTACGCGATCTACCAAATATACTCTGTCACACGTTCGTCCATTCAAGTTGTCCTGTGATTGGACAATCCAAACGCACTATTCTGTAAACAGGACATCTCTTACATAACTCCGTCTTCAATTATCTTCATCATATTTGATTCGCAACTCTAATGCCATACAGACTGGTTTTCAGGGAATATATCCGATCCCGGTCTCTTCGTATTGACAACGAAAATGGTCAAAATCTTCGATAGTCGGTGATTTAACTATCAAAGGAAAACATGTGTGCAAACAACGATATAATTTCTAGATGGAAATTCTATCGATCAATCATCAATCAACATTTATTCATTTCCCCATTTCTCGTTTCCATATATCCATCAAATCCTTATTTTTCTAATTTTAGAAATATACGTTATTAACTTTGGAAAACGTTTCCATTTCTGATTCACGCATTACTATCTTATCACGTATGTTAGTCTCTAACTGTAAACTAGTAAGAGAACAACCACCTACGTATTAACCGCGAAGGCCGAAACCAACATCAGATCGATACCCATACAGACATTCAAGTCAAATAATTTCCAGTTAGTTCTAATTTCAGTAATTCCATTTAAATTCCTAATTCAAAACCCAAATTCCTTTGTAATATTTTATTTGCAAAATATTTACTTTAAATTAATATCATGTTACACCCGTGTGCGAAGCATGGGTCTAAACCTTCCTAATGCAAAATTCTCTTTTTATAAAACTCTATTCATTTTCCAAATATTTCATTTTATATACTTCTATTTACTCTATATAAATCCTTTTATATACTTATATTTATTTAACAAATAAATATTTCCTTTTTATAAAATCTTTTGATTTCATAAATACTTCTTTTTCATTTAAAATTTAATTTTTAACATTCCAGTATTTCTTATGGTATTTAAAATACTAAATAACTATGATCGATATCATTCAAACACACAGCAACAGATTATATATCACAACATATCTTACAATATATGAAAAACAGTAAAATAAATGTTGAAGAATCCAGTTGAATTCCACCGACCTGTTTCCCTGCATCCATAGATGTTACACAATATAATTAACATCAATTACTTATCAATATGAAATATTCTGATGAACAGAATCAATATTTGATTAAGGATTTATATATATATATATATCATTATCTATAATTTCAACCAATACATAAGCAAGTCAACCAAATAGCTAATACACAACAATCAACAAATATTTATCAGTTCTAAAAATATGTTATAAAAATATAATTGTTCAAAGTTGGTGAGTTTTACTCACATTTCGCGTTAACCATTAAACAACAATTTGCGTCTGTTGATTTAGACGGACAATTTATTTTGCTATAAATCGTAACGGACTCCAATTCAATCATAGTCACTTCCAGTGTGTAGCCCTCCTCCATACGATCCCAACGGATCTTGTTTTGTCAGATTCTGATATCGTATGCAAAAGTTACGATGTTATGAAGTTAATATATACTTAGGTTAAATTACTTAAACAACTATTTCGTAACGGGCCTTAACCTTTTAACTTGAGCCCAACATCCCACCTGCAAAACCCAAATCCGCTAACCCATCCTTCTTCCCCGATGACATTTCGAGCTCCAGGCACAAAACATGGCCTCTTCCTCCGCTACAAACTCCTCCTCGACTCCACTACAAATCAAACAAAAATCCTTAAAATTCACCTCTCTCTCTCTCTCCGCTTTAACTGTATACCCCATTGCGAAACTCGAATTAGCGAATCACAATCCGTCGAAGACCCCCTCGTGCGAACACAGTGACTGTTGCATCACTTTTTGCTTTCAATTCTCACCAAATCATCACATCCGAAACTAAATCCCACCACAAACCCAAAGTCAACATCGAGAAATCCCAACGATGCTTCAATCTACTGCGTCGTCGAACCCTAGGTGCGGTTCAGAAAATCAGCACCATAGACCCAACGTCGAACCCAACAAAAGAAGCATCAAATCGAAAAGAAATCCTTCATGATTGCGGATCTATATATATTTTGATTTGTAATAATTTATTCAAATTGTTATAAAATTTCAAAGAAAAAGTTTGTTTACTGGAAAAATTTAAGCAATGGAATTTTTCTCATTGACTACTGAATGGAGTGTTTTAGGTTTAGGAGAGTTAGAATGTTATTTATAGGTATGGCAAATATATTATTTAAATCAATTTTATATTTAGATGTAGTCAATCATTATTTGTATTTATTGTTTAAAATTCTCTATAATCTCACACAATATCCAAAAATCACGAAACTGGACTTACACCTTCAGTTCGACATTACAGACCCAACGAAACTGGTTTCGTCGAATTCCGACTCCGTTTGCTCACACAGCATTTTTTTAACCACCAAAATATCGACTGTTTTTCACATTAAAAATCCGTTCGGCCACATACTAACTCTAAAAGTCACGAAACTTGGTATCTAACAATAATTTGACATTGCGGATCCAACAAAATTAGTTTCGTTGAAAACGGAGGTCATTTGCAAAACTGGCTATTTTTAAAGCTCTAAATAACCCTTTTAATTATATAATTATATTTAAAAATAATTAAATTAAATACCAATAAATGTATATTATTGTATATATTCACAATAGAATACCATATAGCTCCAGAATAAATATATATGGATTTACAACTCGATATTTCATCATCAGAGTTATATCGATATTCGATTTATATTTAAATCCTTTTCTAAAATTAAATAAACTATTATAAATTTTAAAGGAATTCTATAGCGACTTTTCTAAAATTTGATTTAAACATGAATCAAAATATACACGACGAAATCCCGATTTTTTTCTTCCATTAGAAAAATATACTTCCCCAGCTTCGAACGTTTCTTGTTTCACAGAAATCCGATTTAAAACGGATTCTATATATTCAATTGAAGTTCGAACCGCCAAATAGCGAACTGCCGCACCATTTCGAGCTAGATTAAAATTATAATATAATTATACATTCAAACTGTCGTTATTTAAATATATTTGTCATTCTAATTCAATCGTAAACTGATTTAAATATTTTAAATTGTCCAGTTCACATTATATTGTCAATTCACTAATTCCGACTATTTCGAAATTCAATATATTATTTTATTATTTATATTAATTAAATATTCAATAATATTTAATTAAATGACCATTTAACTCTCTAAATTACTATATAAATAATTAAATAAATTAATTATTATACTGCAAATGTACGGGACATTACTTTCTTCCCTCCTTAAAATAATTTCGTCCTCGAAATTGCTAAGGTAGAAAACAAACCCTATTGACTGGTTAGAACTTATTTGTTCACTTCTTATCTTCAGTTTCAACTGAACCAATTTAATTTCAATTAAATATTAACTCATTCCTACTAACAAAAATTTTCAAGAATCCTGAAAATTTTCTAACACCTTAACTTTTCGAAAAATTTCGCCAGCACCTCCTTTGTGCTGGTCAATAGGTACAATTATAACTCGCCTCTCTGGGCCTTCCCTATTCCAAAAGAAAATCAAATAGCCAAGCGGCTTGCTCAACTCATAAAAATCTCATACCATATGAAATATAAACTTGTACCTTTTTGTCGGGCATATCATTATCTCATTTCCATCTACTGCCAAACATCCCAATCATATTCCAGTATGTTTTTATCCACAAATCCAACCATTCGCTTATACCTAAGTCAATTTCCGTTCTGAACTCTTCCAACATCAGTTCCAAAATCTTAGGACATCAATCCAACTTACTCGATATCATTATATTCTAATTCAATTAAATTTCAACTTAACTAGCTTTGATTCAATTCCAGCTTATTTTTACAAATTTCAATTCAATTTGTTTCAATTCAAACAAATCTTTCCCTGGGAAATTTTAAACCATTTACCATATCAAAAATCAAATATTCCCTTTCGGAATCAAAGCAACATGTTTTCTCAAAACATTTCCAGAAACAATTTTTTTTGTAGTAATCCGTCTCTTAAAACGTGAAAATGAATACTAATGATGTTGCAGTCATTATCAGAACTATTTTCCACCAATCGAAATGAGTTCAATATATCACTTTTCAAAACCATTTCTAAACATTTCCACTTTGAAATATATTTCAAAATACCATCCCCAATGCTTGTAAAGCAATTTAAAATCTCCCAGGATTTTAAAATTCTCTTATATTCAATTCAATTCCATTTACAACACTTTTCATGTTTTCGGAATTTCAAATTCCCAAATCTGATTTAAATTCAGATTTAATTCATTCCGTAACACTTATACGAATTTTGATTGGTTATTTACATAACCGTTTCAATTATAATCTTATCCGATTATAATCTCAACCAACACATCCAATATACTAAAGTATTTCAAATATCTAAACTTTGCTTGTCAAAATATATTTTGGGTTAAATTATTTCATTTACGCTCTCTTCAAAACATACTGTGTCGGTTCATCGTATTTGAGTGTTTAGAAACTCCTACCGATACAGTGGATCAAACTGATCGACCAGAACCCATAAACAACTCAATCAATAAATCCCCACAATATAAAACAATTTTATATTGAACAACAAATACGCGCTTATATATATACACTCAACTCAATCTAGGGTATTGCTAACCCCATCTCTACTGAGTCACGACACAGAGCCAAGGTAATTACTTAACCTTTAGCTCTGATACCATTGTAACGACCCGGGTTTTCGCGATCCTAAGTAGACATAAACTCAATGTCGACTATTCAATCATCGGAAATATCGGATACTCCATGAAAGAAATTAGAGGGTGAGGATAGATAAGATAGAAACTTAGAATAGAAGAAGAAGAAGAACATACACATCAGAGTAAACACGAATCTCATAGCAGAACGAATAAATATATTTAATAACATGACTTTGAAATAAAACAGTATATGTATACAATACCATTATTAGAGTATAACACTTATAACACAGCGGAAATAACAATCTTTATAATCCTGAAGCCTCCTGCTCCAGCTCTTCAAGTATTCGTAAATCCCGACTACTTGACTGCCCATACAAAATTGAGCACCCAAGAGTTTAGGGAAAACAAAAACAAAATAAACTCTGGGTCAGTAATGTTACTGGTGTGAGTATACTCAAATCATTTGATTTAACTTTCAAAAATCCTTTTGAACCAACAGATAATCGTAAGACCGATCCACACGTAAACACTGATGGTTTTTACCTTACGATAACCAAAATATTTTTCTAAAACGATACTTGTATGATATTATAATAATGTCTATATAAAGTAAATAGAAATCTAGTAAAAACGCTTTCATCTCACGTTCTACATATATAAGATACAATCAAAACCGCGGGCTCTTATTGGGGTATGGATTCCAACCATGACAAGTTATGGATCCACCTTCCAATCAGTGTACTCTAGAAGCGATACACTGGAGTTCAACAAGAACATCTAGTAACTCGGCCACACATGACCGACCACTTATTTCTCTTGAGTGTATCGAATATATTGTCACCTACGGTCACTAGCAACATAACCGTTCCTAGGAGATACAAAATCGAAAGAAGTAACATATATGAATATTCTCTAGATGGTGACAATATAACTACTTGGGTGCGACCCACTTAGCCATGCTTCCTACCCGATTTCTATCATTTCCCAGTTGATGAGGCTTGAGGACATAACGTATCTTTTAACAGAACACTCCTTCATTCACTTTGAATGCCACATCGTTATACCCGTCAAATCACAAATTGATTTCCCTAAAAATACCACGGGTATAAGCTAAGAGAAACGAATTCCCACACAACAAAATGACCCTATTACAACGGTGGAACACCATTGTAATATACATTTTACAACGGTGGGAAAACCGTCGTGTATTAAGAAGTGGTAGTAGACTAATATATTTTACAACTTTTTTGCACTATTGCAACACCGTTGTAATTTGTATATTTTAAAACTTTTTTCCACCGTTGTAATAAACTTTATTTCAACATTTATGCACCATTATGATAAAATCTACTACAACTGTTATGCACCGTTGTGATTGACATTTGGTTTTTTTTTAAATAAATATCTTTTGCAACTGAAAAGAACTGTACACTAAATATAGCAATACTCCGCAAGCATATCCGATATTACAGTTATTTGCAAACCAATTTATTAAAATACTCAAATATTAAGTATTACAAACAATAAGCTTTAGACAACACCATTATACTACAAACAATAATTCAAAATCTTCAAAAAGTGCTACGATTTTTATAATGACCATTTTACAACAAAAATACGATAATCCAAAATCTTCAACAAGGGTTTTCCAAAAGAAGAGATCAAACACAGCGCATTCTTGATGCTTGTCATCTCTCCAGTAGCATAAGCCACGGTGAATTGATAAAGTTCAGTCAATAAGAGGCTCACCATTAGACTGGTTGGCTTTCCAGCCGCCGTCATCTCTCCATTTGCATCTTAACTGAAAATCACTTCTGAGAATAATTTAAATGACTTAACAAAGAACATCGATTCCAATGTTGAGGCTAGCTCAAATATGTTGTTAGTTCATTGTCTGAAAACATAACATATGTAAGGAAGTAACTGCAAGTTCATCAATATTATAACACACCATCATGCTGCCATTAACAAATTGGAGTGTTGAATTAATTTGACAAATGAATTATAATAATAACTGGAATAAAATATTTTAATTTAATCAAGGGAGTACAAACCAACCTGGTGTTCGACAACAACTAAAATGGAAATGTTTAGCTGTCAGGGCTTGCATTTATCTTTTCTTTTCTCCTTTCTCAAATCTTAATTCCCATACCCAATAAAATTATTACTTCCTTCACTCTTTCCTTCAATAACAGGTGAAACTTGGAGCTCTATAATTTTTGGTTCAACAAGAAGACTTTATAATAGGGTTATTCACGTAATGGCCCTTAATAAAATAAATGATGGAGGCAAGTAGGTGTTTGCGAATATGATAGGTGCTCGGATCTGGTTATAGGATCATCCGATTGTGGCAGTTTAGGGAGGAAGCACACGAGAGTGGGTTGGATGATTGCAGAGGTCGATGTGGTTGCTAAGGCGGATCTGAAAGGGTTGTAATGAGCAGGCAAATGGTTTTCGATTTGTGGCGTTAAGCTGGAGGAACAGGGACTGTTGTTGTGAGAGGAACATGATATGTTGGATTTTGCAGTTTGCCCGAGGATGAGATGTTTTGTGGTCAACCAATTGATTTTTACAGTAGATTGGCGATGGTTGTGATGTTCTTTCGCGTTACTCTGTCGTGGTAGAGTGAGGTCGAATGCGGAGGAAAAGACGAAGGCGGAGGTAGGTGGTTGGATGTGATTAAGTGAGCAATCTGATTGTGTTGATGGAAACAAGACAACAGCAACTCGATGAAGAAAAGGAAGATAAAGCGAACAAGGGCGTAGAGGGAAAATGAATTTTTAGGCGGTCTGGAGTGGGAATTTAAGTGAAATTTTAGTTTCGAACCCAAAATTTCAGTTTTAGAGCCAGCGGAAATTTGATTTCGAGCCAAGGGAGCCTTTAATGCCTTCAACATAGAACATTCCATGTAAATTAGGTTTAACGTCCAGTTGTCAATAGATAACCGAATAAATCAAAATCTGTCTATATTCATATTAAAATTTAAAAATTTAGCTGACATCTCGATAATTGAATATCAATATGAATTTGGTCACACCATGATTTGATAATTATACCTTATGTTTTACATTCGGTTTTAATTAAAATTAACTATACCTTTTCATGTAATTTAGTAGATAAAATGATTATCATTTATTATTTTATATAAAAAATGTAACATGTGTATAAAAATCAATATTTATTGCTTAGTTTTTCCTTACCATGTTTATTTTTAAAAAAGTTTTTTACACTAGCATTTGTTTTTGTTGAATAAGTTATTAATTACTAATTAGTTAGTAATTACTAATTGGTAAAAAGGGACTATTTCATACTTTAAGTTAATATTAATTATCATCATTTAATTATAGTTTTTAATTATTATATATAATATTTCATTATTTTTATTGAAATTTTATTTATTATTTATTAAAAAATTGTCATTACTATTTTTATGAAATAGTATTAATTATTAGTTATCAAAAATTGATATATTTTTTAGTTTTTATAAACAACAATTATTAATGGTTAATTATTGAATTATGATATTATTTCATATTTTAAAATTAATTATTATAAATTAATAGTAAATATTGACTACTAATAGTTTTTAATTGGTAATATTGATAATATACTAGTGAATATTTAATAGTAATTTTTAAAAAGTAACTATTATTTATTAATCATCAATTAAGCAATTTTTATCTAATCTAATAGTAATCGGTATTAATTTGTAAATTTATTATTGAATATCAATTATTCTTAATTGCTTATTTTACTAATTATTAAATATAAGTTGTTATTAGTTTTTAATAGGTCTTTAATACAAGAAATAGAAAAAAGTGTTACTAAAAATAAGTTTAAACAACTTTCTAATTTAACTATTAATTATAAGAAATTAATTAGTATATATTAGTTATTAGAACAGACAAAAAGAAAAGTTGTGATATATATGTTTATTACAACGGTGATTTTTCCATAGTTGTAAAAACATTTGTTACAACAGTGAGTTTTGCACAGTTGTAAAAAAAGCATTTGTTACAACTGTGCGAAAACTGCGCTTTTTGCACAGTTGTAAAATTAAAGTTGTAATATGGTGTTTTTGTTGTAGTGTCCTCCGCCACCAACGTAAATACGTTTGAAACGATCAACTTACGCGATCTGCCAAATATACTCTATCAGACGTTCGTCCATTCAAGTTGTCCTGGGATTGGACAATTCGCAGGCACTATTCTGTAAACAGGACAGCCCTTGCATAACTCCGTCTTCAATTATCTTCATCATATTTGATTCGCAACACTAATGCAATACGGAGTGGTTTTCAGATAATATATCTGATCCCAGTCTCTTTGTATTGACAACGGAAATGTCAAAATCTTCGATAGTCTGTGATTTAACTATCAGAGGAAAACATGTGTGCAAGCAACGATATTATTTCCAGATGGAAATTCTATCGATCAATCATCAAACAACATTTATTCGTTTCCCCATTTCTCGTTTCCATATATCCATCAAATCTTTATTTTTCTAATTTTATAAATATACGTTATTAACTTTGGAAAACGTTTCCATTTCTGATTCACGCATCACTACCTTTTCACATATATCAGTCTCTAACTGTAAACTAGTAAGAGAACAACCCCCTACGTATTAACCCCGAAGGCCAAAACCAACATCAGATCGATACCCGGAAAGCCATTCAACTCAACTAATTTCCAGTCAGTTCTAATTTCAGTAATTCCATTTGAATTCCTAATTCAAAACCCAAATTCCTTTATAATATTTAATTTGTAAAATATTTACTTTAAATTAATATCATGTTACACCCATGTGCGGAGCACGGGTCTAAACCTTCCGAATGCAAAATTTTCTTTTTAAAAGCTCTATTCATTTTCCAAATATTTCCTTTCATATAATTCTATTTACTCTATATAAATCCTTTTATATAATTCTATTTATTTAACAAATAAATATTTCCTTTTTATAAAATCTTTTGATTTTATAAATATTTCTTTTTCAATATAACATTGAGAAATTACTTTTTAACTTTCCAGTATTTCTTACGATATTTAAAATACCAAATAATAATGATCGATATCATTCAAACACACATAATCAACGCCATATTATATATCACATCATATATTTCAATATATCAAAAACAATAAAATAAATGTTGAGGAATCTAGTTGGATTCCTCCGACCTGTTTCCCTGCATCCACAGATGTTACACAATATAATTAACATCAATTTCATTTCAATATGAAATATTCTAATAAACAGAATCAATATTTGATTAACGATTTATATATATATCGTTATCTATAATTTCAACCAATACATAAGCAATTCAACCAAACAGTTAACACACATCAATCAACAGATAATTATCAGCTCTAAAATTATGTTATAAAAATATAACTGTTCAGAGTTGGTGAGTTTTACTCACATTTCGCGTTAACCGTTAAATAACAATTTGCGTCTGTCGATTCAGACGGACAATTTATTTTGCCATAAATTGTAACGTCTCCAATTTAGTCCCAGTCAGTTCCAGTGTGTAGCCCTCCTCCATACGATCCCAACGGATCTTATTTCGTCAAATTCTGATATCGTACACAAAAGTTACGATGTTACGGAGTTAATATATACTTAGATTAAATTACTTAAACAGTTATTTCCTAACGGGCCTTAACCTTTTACCTTGAGCCTAACATCCCACCCGCAAAACCCAAACCTGCTAAACCACCCTTCTTCCCCGATGACATTTCGAGCTCCAGGCACAAAACATGGCCTCTTCCTCCGCTACAAAATCCTCCTCGACTCCACTACAAATCAAACAAAAATCCTTAAAATTCACCTCTCTCTCTCTCCTCTTTAACAGTATACCCCCATTGCGAAACTCGAATTAGCAAATCACAATCCGTCGAAGACCCCCTTGTGCAAACACAGTGATTGTTGCATCACTTTTTGCTTTCGATTCTCACCAAATTATCACATCCGAAACTAAATCGAACCACAAACCCAAATTCAACATCGAGAAATCCCAACGATTCTTCAATCTACTACATCGCCAAACCCTAGGTGCGGTTCAGAAAACCAGCACCATAGACCCAACGTCGAACCCAACAAAGCAGCATCAAATCGAAGAGAAACCCTTCATGATTCTGAATCTATATATATTTTGATTTATAACAATTTATTCGAATTGTTATAAAATTTCAAAGAAAAAGTATGTTTACTGGAAAAAAATTAGCGGTGGATTTTCCTCGTTGACTACTGAATGGAGTGTTTTAGGTTTAGGAGAGTTAGAATGTTATTTATAGGGGTAGCAAAATATTATTTAAATCAGTTTTATATTTAGATGAAGTCAATCATTGTTTGTATTTATTGTTTAAAATTCTCTATGATCACATACAATATCCAAAAATCACGAAACTGGACATACACCTTTAGTTCGACAATCCAGACCCAACAAAACCAGTTTCGTCGAATTCGAACTCCGTTTGCTCACACCGCGTATTTTTAACCGTCGAAATATCGATTGGTTTTCACATTAAAAATCCGTACGGCCACATGCTGACTCTAAAAATCACGAAACTTGGAATCTAACAATAATTTGACATTGCGGATCCAACAAAATTAGTTTCTTTGAAAGCGGAGGTCGTTTGCAAAACTGGCTATTTTTAAAGCTCTAAATAACCCTTTTAAATATATAAATGTATTTAAAAATAATTAAATTAAATATCAATAAATATATATTATCGTATAAATTCACAATAGAATACCATACAGCTCCAGAATAAACATATATGGATTTACAACTCGATATTTCATCATTAGAGTTATATCGATATTCGATTTATATTTAAATACTTTTATAAAATTAAATAAACCATTATAAATTTTAAAGGAATTCCATAGTGACTTTTCTAAAATTTGATTTGGACATAAATCAAAATCTACACGATGAAATCCTGATTTTTCTCTTCCATTTGAAAAATATACTTCCCCAGCTTCGAACATTTCTTGTTTCACATAAATCCGATTTAAAACGGATTCTGTACATTCAATTGAAGTTTGAATCGCCAAATAGCGAACTGCCGCGCCATTTCGAGATCGATTAAAATTATAATATAACTATACGTTCA
Organism: Allium sativum; assembly: GCA_030737875.1. Classification (NCBI taxonomy): domain Eukaryota; kingdom Viridiplantae; phylum Streptophyta; class Magnoliopsida; order Asparagales; family Amaryllidaceae; genus Allium; species Allium sativum. Next base: position 230,946,838 of record CM060924.1, on the reverse strand, counting down.
AACTGTCGTTATTTAAATATATTCGTCATTCTAATTCAATCCTAAGCTGATTTAAATATTTTAAATTGCCTAGTTCACATTATATTGTCAATTCACTAATTTCGACTATTTCAAAATTAAATATATTGTTCTATTATTTATATTAATTGAATATTCATTATTATTTAATTAAACGACCATTTAACTCTCTAAATTACTATATAAATAATTAAACAAATTAATTATTATACTGCAAATATACGGGACATTACAAGACCCTTCACATTAAATTATAAACTTGTGGATGCTGGATTTGCCGAGCGTTTCCAGGTAGACGTCTACCACAAGTTGAATTTAACCTCGTGCCTAAGTGCGGTTACAATTTTCCAATTTACTGTAAATTTAGGCATATCCATTCTTCCCAATTTTACTATAATCTATATTTACTTGTCATACTTAATATCATACTAAGTCCATTTTAACTGATTATCATGTCTCATGTTCTTCCTAACATGTAATTAACTCCCTTTTAAAAAAATAACATTCAATCATGTAATTATTTCAATTTAACAAATTGACATGTAATTATCCTTATTCTTATAGTTCAAGGTTCAAGTACATAATATGCCACAAATTAACATGTAATTATCCCAATTTCACTATAACTTAACTTACCGTATCCAATTAAAAAGCTATTAGAATATGTATGTATACAACAGTAATTGTTTACACATATATTTCACTGGTTTATACATTTCACCAGATTTACATTTTAGCAGATTTACTGTGCGTACTAACCCGGAATGCCAAACGATAAATATACCATTATTGAAAAGGCATAACTTAAATCTACTCACCTAGTAGCTTTCCCATTCATGAATCTGGTCCAGACCTAGCATTCCATGGCCCCCCTAACTGAATTTTGAATCTAAATAATCATGGATCCACAGTTCTCAAATAAAAGAAAAAGGGAAGAAAGAGGAGAAATTTAAATTGATCGAATCCAAGAATTTACCTTACTTTACTAGAATTATGTTATCCTATTTGTAGATATTCATTCTTCTCCTCGAATTTCTAAATCAGAACTTCTAGTACTAACTACCCTATTTTCTGAAGATATTTCAGGAAGAAGAATGGCAGAGCCTAGGCATTGTTACAGAATTTTCAGAATAAGACTAGGCTCCGCTAACATATTTATAGGGGTGTCAAGAGAACTATATCCATCGGATTTTAAGTCATGAAAATTCAAAATGTACAACTCAGCCAAAACATGTCACAAAAGCTCGCTGGACCCCCCTTGGGTCGACCCACCCCATGATGGGTCGACCCATGGGTAGACCCATCCAGGCTTGGGTCGACCCCATCGGGTCCAGCTATGCTTTTTCTCCTGTTGCTTCCTGTTTTGCTTATGTCTAACGTTTATTAATTTTAAACGTTTAATTGCTTTCTTGTTTTGCTCCTTTTGAAATTAAAATGCGTGCCTCTTTTCCTTCTCTAATTAATTGCACATTTTCATGCATATGTTTATTTTGTCTTCAGTTCTCCATTGAATGCAATTGAATTTCAAGTGTTATACATACATCTCCTTTATTTGTGAAATGCATGCATGCCTTATCTTTGGAACTTATCCAATCATTCCATCGTCATTGTTTTAGATGTATACTTCTTTTATTGTTGCATGCAATTAACCCCATTAATTCACCCTTTTACTATTTTTATTTCTAATTTTCCTTTCTTATATATTTTCATGCGCTCTCTTATTTATCTTTTAAACATTATTGAATGTATTTTATTATACGATTCCTTTCTTCATTTATAAACCATTACCATGCATGCATTGCATTAATTACTTTAATTTTATTTCTTCTTTTCAATGCATGCACTTATTTTACATTCAATATTACAACTGTTCTTTGTCGTATCTTTTATTTATTTATGTCTATGCATATATATACTATTAAATATTCAATTGTAATAAAATGCGGGGTGTTACATTCTCCCACTCTTAAGAAATTTCATCCCCGAAGTTTGATATGGGTAAAATCAAACGATTCCTCGCATAATATACATCCATCATGTGTGTCTAAATTTTTGCAAACATTGTGCACTTGTGCAAAGTGTAATACAACATAGTAATACATGCATGCCTAAGCGGTACTTCCTATATGTATGCAATTTTTTCAAAAACCCTTGCATAACATGATGCACACATCCTAAATATACTGGCAATTCTACATGAATGCAATATTTTGAAAATCAAAATATATTTTCATCCAAATTTTCCTACACTCTTACTGAGCAAGAGCTTAGTTCATCCAATTTTTGCATCCAAAATCCTACCAAGCAACTTTATTTTTCGAATTTCAGAAAAATTTTATTTTCTACATTTGATTTCTTATGTTACAAAAAGGTGAAAACGGAAAACTTCACACCTTCCATTTTGCTTTTATATACCTTTTCAACCTGTACTTGGATTTTATGTAACTATTATATAAAGATTCCCTATTTTCCTATCCTTGTACAACCCACATAAGAAAACTTTCTTTATTACAGATTTTCTTTTTCAATGTATCTTGGAAAAAATTATTCTTATTCACCTTTTCTCAAAAAAATCCATTTTTCTTTACCTGTCATGTTTGTTGCTTCACTAAATTTGTTGTTTCCTTTTTAGTTGTGCCATTACTCTTTTCTTAGTTTATTTAACTTAATTCTCTAATCTAAGTTTAGTTTCAAATAAGCCTTCTAGTCCTTCAAATAAAACAGCAAAAAAGATGCTATGCACAGCTACTACTAAGGGCCAAGAATCTCAGGACTATGTCACGCTTAGACTTAAAAGTTTGAACCACGGGATCAATGACAGGTTTAGGTGTTACCCTAACTACCCAACAGGAACAAAATAACAGAATGATCCCAACAGAAGTGTAATAACGGGTTTTACCCCAATTGGATCAAAACACTTATTTTCCCTTCACTATCTAATAGTCACCATTAGTCATACCTGTGAACCAACGGTCATTTCCAAGCAACACCCTAGTCTTCTCAATGCTTACGCATTCTACGGGAACTTTCCATTATTCCAAGATAATTCTCGATATCTACTTCATAGCCTCAAAACTTTTTTTTGGCCATCTTCCTTAGGCACTAATCATTACCTACTCCATAATTTTTAAAACATGGCTTGGCCTTTTCATTTCACTTTTCTTTCAAAAGCTAAAAGTATCAAAACTTTATTTTTCCTCACCAAAATTTACTTTTGCCAAACCATAAAAACATGACGTTTCAAAAAAAAAAATGTAAATCAATTTTTTCAAACCACAAAAACTGGAGTAGATAAGGACAACTATTTCTCAATCAAGTTTACAACTTGTTCTTACCTATAAGGTTAGTTCAGTTACTTACCACAAGGTGCAAACATCTATTCTATTCTTAATTTCTACAACTTATTTTGTCCATGCAACAAATTTTTCTCTCTTTAAAACTGTTTATCCTGAATGATTGCCAAAAGAATAAAGATTTCAAAACTTTCTTAACTGAAAATTTTAGTTTTCCACTAAATGCAACATTTTCTATGTTTTGCTTTTTAATTCTTTCATACCGTATAACGTGAAAACTAGCAAGCTATACATGCTCTATAATGTGAACTTTTTACTGAGAGAATTTTATTTTAGACAAAATTTTCACAAGAAATCATTGTTTCCAAAATATTCCCATTTTACTTCAAAACTCAATGTATACTTTTCAAATATGTTCTTTACATATTTTAAAATTGTAACTTTTAATATCAAAACTTGAAAATACCAAAAACCTTTTTCCAAAAGCTTTTATAATTTCAAATTCTTAAAATTTAACAATGGGGTTAGACTCAAAGTGGGTTTCCAACTTACCAAGGCTTTCCTAAACACTCCCACAAATTTAATTCTCTCAACCATATATATTCCTAATTCATTCTTCTCCTTTTAACCTTTTCCAATTTATAAGGTTTTACTGCCAAACCCACTAACCTGAAATACCAACATATGGGGTTTAGCTTTCTTCCATACAAAGTATATTGTGCACTTCCCACCCAAATTACCTAAGGGTCTTAGATTTCCATGTTCATTCTTTTAGTGTACAAAAGAGATATCCCATCTTCTACTATATTATTCTTTCTTTATTTAGTGGGTTCCTCTATGGATCCAGGTATATATATATAATATTTATATTTAAAAAAAATACAAATACATTCACTCACTATCTATACAAGAATCCTAAACCTAGGCTTTGATACCAGATGTAACAAACGAATTCTGATAGATCGATTTTTTTTCTAATCTATCGAAATCCGTGTTGGTTTGTCTGGTATCCTGCAGAAAAGACAGGGATAATAAACATATCAGAGCTCGGAAAACATCTCACAGCGAAACGGAATAAAATATAATATAACCAAAATATAGCCTTACCCAGATAATAATACTGCCTAACCAGTATCCAAAGCTATCATATCTCTGCCACAATCCAACCAGTGAGTACGTTATAAGGAGGGGGTCAAAACACAAGTTCTGGTGACTAGATTTAAACTACACATTTTAGATAACCCAACATATACCGTTCAGTTACATTTTATTATTCATTAAGTTACTTGGGTTAACAACGCTCAAGGCTTACATACACGTCGTACCCATCTACTCCCCAGTAGATTAACCTAATACAGTATATATGTAGCTACCCTCAATATTATTGTACACCCCATGGTGCCCCACTCGCATGGTCTCCGCCGTAATGCCACAAAAATATATGCAATCCCTCATCCTATGTCAGAGCAACATAAAGATCCCAATATAACAACACTACGTTTCGAATATCCCTGCCATCGCCATGCTATGTAAGCGTACAGACTACCACCTTCGAACCATTCGATCGAATCAGATTCCATCACAGAGTAATGCCCTAGAGTCTACGATACACCACATGGAGCAAACATACATGTATCTAGACTTTCTCACGTACGTATCATCAATCGTACTCAATGCCTTAACCATACATATTCTCTAGTGTGCACCGAGTTCCGTAACAGGGCTGTACATGAAACACGAAACTCGGTCGGAACTTTATTAGACATCTGTATACACAAATGCTGTGGTTTGCATTTTCAGTTGCTATGGTCCCACCCGACCCCTCCCTCAACTAGTGAAAGACAAATAGAATTGAGAGCTAGTGACGTGGCCTAGAAACAAAACAACAAATAACATCTTAATTGGCATGTCCCGCAACCAAAGCTTTGATAGCGAAAGGTTGATGATCTATAGGTTTATCTCTCCATCTTTCCGCATCACGCATCACGCTGATTGTCGATGGTTAGTACCCGTCGATTGTTATCAAACAGATGGTTAGACCCGCCAAAGGCAACCCGATAAAATGGTCATAACCCGCCTAGTCACAAAGGCAACCGGACCATCGAATCACCTATGCCAGCCTACAGCCTTTTGACTGCCCCTATCATAGTAGTCACGGTATACTCACCGGGTAGTAATGCGCAGACCTAACCTCTGCGAGCACAGCCTAAACGCTGTCACCGCACAGAGGAGTACGAGGAGTACCCTCAATGTCCCAGGAAGCCGTGTGATTCCCCTTCCATTCCTTTGGAGCCAACAGAATATCAGTAGAACAGGCAAAATAATCAGATGGACGTGCGCTCCCTTCGTGCCTCATGACACCACGATGATCTACCCCATTGGGTTATTCACCTTTAAACATACGGACTGGTCCAAGCGCATCGGGTTAATTATTATTAGAACCTATGTCTAATCATTTACTTATGCGCCTGCTTTACCTTTTTAAATTTCCATTTAACTTGGTTATTTCAAGTCATATTGACTTCTTATTCAAGTTACCATGTTTCTACTGCTTATTAATTCCAGTTATATAACTTAACCTATTTAAGTTCATTAATAAGCTTTAACATGTTATTCCCACCAGCATGACTCAGTTTCTCAAGTTCACAATGTAATTAAGTACAACTTGTTGCATTCCCCTTTTTTCATTTATTATAACCTAATTTATAATTTTCAGTTGTCCCTAGGACGAACCTACCTAATATCTTTCCTTTCACCCCTTCAAGTTTATTCATAATAGGTTATTATCATTCCCCGTTCATTTAACTTCTTTTACTGTTGTAACTTTATTTTATTTCCATTAATCACAATTAGTTCCATTTATTTCTATCCTTTTATATACATATATATGTTTATGCACCAGACCTCTTACATTAAGCCGACCACTTGTGGATGCTGGTTTTGCCAGGTGGTTCCGGACAGACATCTACCACAAGTTGGACTTAATCTCGTGTCTTAGCATCGTTACATGCTTATTCATGCACTAGACCCCTCACATTAAATTAACAACTTGTGGATGTTGGATTTGCCGGGCGGTTCCGGGAAAACTTCTACCACAAGTTGAATTTAACCTCGCGTCTAAGTGCGGTTACAATTTTCTATTTACTGTAAATTTAGGCATATCCATTATTCCCAATTTTACGGTAACCTATTTTTACATGTCATACTTAATATAATATTAAGTCCATTTTAATTGATTATCATATCGCTTGTTCTTCCTAACATGTAATTAACTCCCTTTAAAAAGAGTAACATGTAATCATCCAATCATGTAATTATTTCTATCTAACAGATTGACACGTAATTATCCCAATTCTTACAGTTAAGGATTCAAGTACATAATATGCCACAGATTAACATGTAATTATTCCAATTTCACTGCAACTTAACTTACAGTATACAATTAACAAGTTTGTAGAACATGTATGTATACAACAATAATTGTTTCCACATATATTTCACAGGTTTATACATTTTAGCAGATTTACATTTCAGCAGATTAATCATTTCAGCAGATTTACTATAAATATTAATGGGGAATGCCAAATGATAAATATACCATTATCAAAAAGGCATAACTTAAATCGACTCACCCATTAACTTTCCCATTCATGAATCTGGTCCATACATAGCATTCTATGACTCCCCTTACTGAATTTAGAACCTAAATAACCATGGATCTACAATTCTTAACTAAAAGAAAAAGGGAAGAAAGAGGAGAAATTTAAATTGACTAGATCCAAGAATTTACTTCACTTTGACTAGATTATGTCCTCTTATTTGTAGATATGCATTCTTCTCCTCGAATTTCTAAATCAAACTTCCAGTACTAACTACCCTATTTTCTGAAGATATTTGAGGAAGAAGAATGGAAAAGTCTGGGCATTGTTTCAGAATTTTCAGAATAAGACTTGGCACTTTTGGCATATTTTTAGTGGTGTCAGGAGAACTAGATCCATCAGATTTTATGTGATGAAAATTCGAAATGTACAACTCAGCCAAAACACGTCACAAAAGCTCGTTAGACCCCCCTTGGGTCGACCCGTTGGTCTACCCACCCCTGATGGGTCGACCTGTAGGTTAACCCAGCCAAGCTTGGGTCGACCCCATCAGGTCCAACAGTGCTTTTTCTCTTATTGCTTCCCATTTTGCTTATTTCTAACATTTATTAATATTAAACATTTAATTGCTTTCTTATTTTGCTTCTTTTTAAATCAAATGCGAGCCTCTTTTCCTTCTCTAATTAATTGCACGTTTTCATGCATATATCTATTTTTGTCTTCGATTCTCCGTTGTATGCAATTGAATTTCAAATGTTATACATACATCTCCTTTATTTTTGAAATGCATGTATGCCTTATCTTTGCAATTTATTCAATCATCCCACCATCATTGTTTTAAATGAATACTTCTTTTATTGTTGCATTCAATTAACCCCATTAGTTCACCCTTTTATTATTTTCATTGCTAGTTTTCCTTTCTTATATATTTGCATGCGCTCTCTTATTTCTCTTTTAAACATTACTGCATGTGTTTTATTATATTAATCCTTTCTTCATTTTTAAACCACTACCATGCATGCATTGCATTAATTACTTCAATTTTATTTCTTCTTTTCAATGCATGCACTTATTACATTCAATGTTACAATTGTTCTCTGTTGTATCTTTTATTTGTTTATGTCTATGCATATATATACTATTAAATATTTAATTGTCATAAAACACATGGTGTTACATTCTCACACTCTTAGGAAATTTCATCCCCGAAATTTGATAAGGGTAAAATCAAACAATTCCTTGCATAATATACATCCATCATGTATGTCCAAATTTTTGCAAACATTGTGCACTTGTAACAGCCTGCCTTTTTTACCACTTCAAATTGGTTATTAAACTTACTTAAATCGCTCAAAATGACAGATTTTTATTTAGCTTACAGGTCTTAATTAGAATCAGACAAAGAAATCACATATATAAAAACTACAATATCTCACAGCGGCAACATTTTACATTAAATATCAGAGTTGTACAATAAATTTTACATGGTGGAATTACATAGATTTTAAATAAAATAAAATTTGCAGAAATTGTCAAACCATCGTGCACGTCTTCACCACTCACTAACTTTAATAGCGAAAGAAAAAAATTTATAACAAATATCAAAGTACAGTATTTTTATACTTAAATTAAATATCAGTAGTGGAACGTCTTCGCGAATCCTTAACAACATCACTTTCAAATCTAAGGTGTAATACTCTGGTCTAACCCGAGCATTTCATGCAAAACACAAAACACTCGGATTAGGATTAACTTTATTCAAGTAAATCGACCATAATTAAATCTAAATGAAATAATTAAAATTTTATACTTATGCATAAATCTTGACTGTCAAATATATGTCATATTAAAAAAAATATGTAATTGAAAAATATCTATTTATATCAGTGTTTAACAATTTTGTTTCAAGGACAGATGGCAATAAGAGCATGCATTTACACGTGTGCACTGCCTCAGCATCCCAAAAGTCAATCAAAGTCGGGAATAAGTAAATTCACGCTCATACATGGATGTCACACCATACACATATAAATACATATTAAATGCATGCATATCTATATGTATGTATATATATATATATATTTAATTAAGTGCATTACAAAATATAGCAACCAACATATACAAAGTGCCGAACCAATAATCTAATGGACAAAAGAAACAGGAAGTGTACATAAGTATGTATCAGTATCAATGTATAGTGGAAAAATCAGGTAAACGTAAGTGCAGTAGAAAATAAACCCTCAAGGCGAGCTCAGGTTAAGTGTACTGATGGTGAATATAATAGTGGCAGTGCAATAGCCTATATAGCAAAAGAAAGTGAAACACGCCAGTGCAATATCCCATATAACAAAAATTTCCAATGAACATGTATATGTGTAGTTTTAAGGAATTGTTTAAGTACAATAGTTTTATACAACCAAAACACATACATATTATAAAAACTTATAAAACCATATTTCAAATACAGTTTAAAAGTATATGAATCTTATACATGAACCTGCGAAAATCAACATGATTTATAATTCTTTCCCAAAATCCACTGCGGTTTAATTTGGTTGAATCTATATACTAAAGTTATTCATTCTTAATAAACCCTAAAACAATAGCTCCCAAGTTTATAATTTTTACAACATGCTTTAAATATCACAACTATAAACTACACAATTGGAAATTGTTAAGTTCCTACTGCTACCTAGGCCTAACCCGTTCGAATTTTGTGTTACAAGTATTTTGAAACAAACAAAAATTAAGCCCAAACAAAACACACAATATCGAACAAGTTGAAATGCTTGAATAAAATTAAATTGTGAGCTAAAACCTCACTTTTAAAGGATTTGGAGAAGGCAAATCGCTGATGGTCAATGCTCGAGGCACACGGTGGTTGCAGAGCTTCAGGCTGCGGTGGTTGATTTGGGTTTGGGAAGGGGAACAAAGATCGATTTTTAATTTGCGGTGGAAGGAAGGCGTCTTTTTTTTCTACCATTTTCTTGTTATAAAGCCTAGATCTAGAATGAAAAGAAAAAAAATAGAGCAGAAAAGAAATGGGAAAGGAGAGAGACAGGCTTAAAAAGCATACAAGCATGTTAATATATAAAGTTAGAATTGCACATGTGACTGATTTTTCGAAACTAAATGTTGCATTATTCCCAAGATGGTTTCCTTTTATTTTCTATTGAGATGCCTAATTTACAGCATCCCAATTCAATGTAATAAATTAGATATATTGCACGTGTGCAAAGATTAAGCAAGAAATTATGATCAGGCCTTTACTCTTTCCACTATTAATGCATGAATAGGATTATTGATTTGAACTTATTGTTGTTTCCATAAGTATACAATTTAATACCAAAATTATTATAACCGGTCCCCATTCATTCCATATTCATTTTCACTTCAAATTTCAAAGTTTGTACTTATGTACAAATATTATATTATTCAACTTGTATTATTATTTTCAATTTTCATACCAAAGAATTCCAATGAATTCCAATATTAAAGTCTAAAATAGATTACAATTACAAAGTTGATCATAAAAGGTTGTATTCTAATTATACTAATTCAAACATATTTCAAAATTACAATATACAAACAATAGGTATGAATTTCTAGTTAAAATGTCTCATTACTACTGCAACCAACATATCTAAAATACATTTATGTATTGTTAAAATTTACCGTGATAAATGTTACACTTATTATCCTAATTCAACCATTGTCATTAATAGGATTCCAGGTATGTATTTATTTTTGAAAAGTTTCTCTTTAGTTAATTGCTGAGAAATAAGATAATAATTGGGAAATTTGTGCATTGATTAAGTAAACACTTATTTTTTTTCAAAATTAAAGGAAATAATTAACTGTTAAAGAGGGAAACAGATAAGGAATACACATGTAAACAAATAAAAAAGTCCGCTGAGTGATTAAAAAGGTATTTTAGTATTTATTTCTAATTCAAAAATCAAAAGGGAATAATTAATTCCTTCTAGAAAACTTTCTTTTTTTATACTTAGCTGAATATTAGGATTGTACATTTACTTATTTAAACATTGTTAAATACCATATCTACTTAGTGTTTTATTCAATGATAACATTATGGAAATTTTATTATGGAATCTGTAGTTTAACAATCAATCCAATTTACTTAAATTAGACTAAACATACACAATCCAAATTCAAATTCAAAATTAAAGTTTTTAAGTTTAACGTCAAAATCATTTCTATATCATTTACAGTTATTATTTAATGGCCGTAAAATATTATTTCATAATTTAGATTTATTCTGTTTATAAAATTATTCTCAACTTTAAAAGTGAACGAATATGATTTATATTCCTCAAAATATTATTTTAGTTTCTTTAAAGCACTAAATCGATTTAATGTGGAACACAAGCTACTATTTACTTTCTTTCGTTTAATTGACCGTTACAATTACTTTAATTTCAAATCATTAAAATCTTTGTCTATCAATTACATTTAGAAATCAATTTTTTTAAATTTAATATAAATTAATATTGAAATGATCGAAATTTCCGAGATGTTACAATTTCCTCCACTCAAAACTTTTCGTCCTCGAAAAGGAATGAAAAAAGCAACAAGCAGTTAAACGATAGACCATCCATATGCATATCAATTTCATTTGCTTGTTCACAATATTGTGCTTTCAATTAGTATGGTAACCTGATCACTCTAGTGCAGACTTTTGATTTGACTTCTTGATTAGAAACTTCCATTCTCCTTGCATAACAATAAACTATGATAGAGAACTTCAGATTCTTATCAAAACTCTTATCAGCGTTCATCATCGAGAATCGAGCAAACAATTCCATTTGAAATCAAAATCTTGTATTCTAAACTAAATCAAAACTATTATGCGAATAGAATGGTTTTCGCACAATGATACATAATAGTTCATTAATTTTTTTAGTTATACCAGTTGTATTTAATTCAAGTGTCTTCGATTTATATACAAATTTTAAAGTTTATAATAAAATTCTTTGAAAAAAATTCTTTTATATCAAAATACCTTATGTTAAAAATAGTTTTTAATAATTCGATATTTCCATAAGTTTATCATCGTTCTTCAGGAATTTGGTAATGTGTTAATCAGGCGCAAAACTAGATCAGGCACGAAACCACCATGCCACGGAAGCAAGGATAATCATTGGAATATAACACATTAATCAATCAACAAATTATAGATAATAGCATAACACATGAAGTCATAGAGTAATTTACATCATCATAACAACAGAATCGTAAAGGTTATCATCATCAGAGCTAACAGACACAATATACTACTTAGTACATAAAAAGGGAGAATAAGTCTACATCAAAATCAAAGGTACATATGCATAAGATAGTACTTAAGGTCCAAAATAACAGATAAGACTTCATCTTCAGCCAAAAGAGCACCCCATGCTATGGTGCATATCCAAAAGAAAGCCAGTTACCTATTTACTTGGTTGCCCATGTAAAAATAGGGGCACCCGAGTTTGTAAGGGAAAAACAAAGTACGAGTCAGTCATGGGACAAGTATGAGAAATGTTACAGTTACTTAACTTATTTAATAATAAGGCAAATCATAGGACCCTGCCGCTAACGCGGAACGGGTTTACTCCATTGGTTTGCCAATGCATAAAATAAAGTAAATCATTTAAACAACCCAATGCTTTTTAGAAAAAATGAAGCAATTATAAGACTTAAGTTCCATCGGACAATGCAACGCAAGCCGGAGGATAGAGTTCTACTTCATAATGGCCAAATAAACTTGATACACATAAAACAAAAATAATTTGTTATTATTACTTATGTCTACACGTTTCAAAAACAATTTTAATATAAACGTATTAATCATAGACGGCATAGGTACCATATGCTATGTCGCATATAGGTTTACAATTAAAACCGCATGATGTCGTATTGGAAATCGGATTTCCATCATGAGTCAAGGCATGGGATGGCTCCTTCTGATTTGAGAAACTCTACCAAATGCCTCATGATTACACACTTTGGGCAACCCTTGGTTCCTGCAGGGTCGGTACACACTTACTTTAGTGGATTAGTTATTCCTGAACACATGTTTCCCAGTGCTATCGGACCTATCACTTGGCCAGGAGCGACCAATATATCTGAGGCACCTCGTAATCCTTCATCCACATAAGTAAAAATGTCTGGGCTCCATACCATGACACCACTTCTAGCTAGAAAGAAACGTCACGCACCCCCTGCGTCCCTGATCCCGTTTTGACTCATACCGAGGTGTGAGGCTCGCGAATTAACGCTATACACAAAGCTTTGCTAATTAAAGCTGTACTTTGGTCGTCATCTACAAGACTTTGCGTTTCAAAAGTAAGCCTTGATCATTTGCATCTTAGCATGCCACATTGACAATCCATGTCGTACGACTGATATCTATCAATATATAACCTCTAAGCTTATACGTATTAGAGAAGGCTGTTAAGCAAAAGAATAAATTCTCCGCAACCAAACAGATATATATATATATATATGTATTTAATAGAAATCAATCAACATAGAATGAAATCCAATGTCAGATACACATCCATTTACAAGTCCATTCTGGGATTGAATGAAACTGGAGGCACCTTGTTCCTCGTTCCATGTGTCCAATACGAGAGAGAGGTCCTTGCATATCTGGAAAATCAACAAATATGTCCGGACCACTACCACTGTAACCTTTTTAAGGGAGCTACCCTTATCGAAGCATCAGTAGTAATCCATTCCATGTGAAGATTGTCGGTGTTGCACCGTCTTCATTATCTTTGACTTTTAGTCGTCGTTTAATTATTTGAAATGAGATTTAACTCGACTTTTTCAAATAATTCTCGCATATATATATATAATTCAAATCAATTCTTTCCATGGTTAAATTAGTTGACATTCACGATTCAATTCATTTCTATAGCTTCATGTCAAATAAATCTTAACCATCATTATTATTTTATAAACCAAGCGAAGTTGGTTTATTTCCATTTTAAATCATTTATAATATTTTAGAAATGATTTATCACTATTTTTATTTATATAAAAATAGCTCATTTTAATCGAACGACGTTTCAGGTCATTTAGCGGTATTGGCGCTGTTTTATTCATATTTGAATTAAACATTTCTCAGGATCTAACTGTTGGATCTTAACATATTTACTATCGTTGGAAAGACTTTTTTGAAACGAATCCAACGGGTCTAATTGTGGGAAAAAAATCTGATGATCGGATCTCTCGGTATACTCGTTTGAAATTACAAGTCGAAAGCGCGAACTGCCGCTACGCGATTCATTTTTGGAAGGCAAAGTAAATTTATTATCACCAAAGTCAATACAAAAGACGACTATTTACAACATAGCACTCTATGTACAGTATTGAGAAAAAACGATATACTATAAAAGTGAAAATAAGAAAAAAAACTCAATATTGTACAAACTGATTCCACAAAACAGAAAAAATGACATGCTACGAAAAACAGCAACAACTTGAATCCATCTTTACTATAGCTTCAACAAACAAGTCTTCAAGCCAAAAAGCAAGACCCTTACTAGAATATCATGCCACGTCCACCAGACCGAGAAAAGATTCAAATGATACTAAGAACAACTAATATTCTTCCAAATCTTCCCTTGGATAATGTTGAAAACTTAAATTGCAATCATATTTCTATACCCAAAGGCTCTACGATTAGGTTCAGCCCATATTTCATACACAAATTTCTTCAGAATATTTAAAAGCATCCTCAACCTCTGGTTTTTCCATCTCATTGCTTTATAAAAATTAAACCATTCAATTTTGCTACCAGATGACGGTTTATGAAATCTACCAATAGCCAAAAGCCTCATCCAAATTTGAAATGAAAAACTACATTTGAAGAACAAATGAATGTTGGTTTCCACAGCAACCTTGCATAAAAAACATATTTCATCTGCAACCACCCCAAATTTAAGCAACTTGTCTTTAGTATTAATTGCATTTGCCATAACCTTCCATAAAAGAAGGTTCTCTTTAGTAGAATTACTCATTAACCAAATTCACTTAGCCTAAGGAAAAATCTGCTTTTCTCCCTGTAGAAAAGAATACACATGTTGAATAGAATGTGATTTGTTCTTCCATAACAATCCACTATCACCATGCACCTTAAAGTTCTCAAATAAATTTGACCATATAGACCTCAATTCAGCTGAACTGGAATAGGGACGAACCACCATCCCATCATGAATATAGTCTTCAACAAATGCATTCTCAGGTATATCTGATAGTCTCCTCAAACCATAATCAACCATAGAACTTAAAATCAAACCTGATTTTTCCCAAGGATTATGCCAAAAGGATAGCTTTCTAATATACTTATAATTACATTGAACTAAAGGTAGAAAAGCACTCCTAAACTTCAGAATATTCCTCTATCTCCAGCTACAATTCAACGGGATATCCATTGTCCAAAAGTGTTTGTTGCCTATCAAATTATCCTTGACCCATCTCGACCATAAGCAGGTATCAGAAGTATATAATTTTTCAATGAAAGTTGAAATTGTAGCCTTATTCCAAAGAAGTAAATTTGTTATTCGCAGACCCCCATTCATTTTATCCTCAAACAATTTTTGAAAAGAAACTAGTATCATTTTTTTTTGAATAGGGATCTCAATGCCATAGAAATTTGTTAAGAGCACCAATAATCATGTTAACAAGTTTGATAGGTAATAAATAATGCCTTGTACAACAAGTAGTAAATGCCAAAGCAATTGATTGTACAATTGTTAATCTCCCAACTTGAGAAAGTGCACATGAAGGCCACTACTGTAATCTTGTAATAATCTTCTCAAACAAGGGAAGACATTGATCCTTAGTTATACGAGAGCTTATTAGAGGCAACCCCAAGTAAGAGGAATTCATTGGCATTTCCTTTAAACCAGATTTTGTTATCAAAACTATTGTCCAGCACTTGGCATTCCAGCAATAAAAATATGGGACTTACTGAGATTAATTTGTAATCCAGTTATCAAGTAAAAAGTATGTAACGTGTCCATGATGCATTGAATATTATTTTCAGAAGGCTTTGTGAATAAAAGTAAATCGTCTGCAAAAAGCAAGTGAATGATCATTGGAGACTTACACTTTGAATGGAGCTCTAAATTTTTCTTTATTACTTGATCAACCAAAAGGGAGTTGAGTAACTCCATCACAATGATAAAAATATATGCTGATAAAGGATCTCCTTGTCTCACTCCTTGTGTTCCTCTGAAAAAACCATGCAAACATCCATTTCTGGCAATCGAATAACTTGGAGAAGAAATACAAGTGTATATCCATGCAAGAAAAGGAATTAGAAAATTCATTCTAGCTAAAATAGCTAAGATAGAGTGCCATGCCACTGAATTAAATGCTTTTTTAACATCTAACTTCAACATACATCTTAGTGAAATACCTTTCCTGTTATATCCATACAAAACCTTATTTTAATTTAATTTTATATACATTATATAACTCGTTCGATGACTTCTAAACCATTTAATTCTTCAAATATTTGGCAAATGCCTTTAAATTTTGGAAAATTTTGCCATAACCTCCTTTGTACGGGGAGGGTCTGAAAATTTATTAGGCCGTATTAGGCACCCAATAAATCAATAAAAACATACATAATTTTTGTGACCTATTTATGCCCAAGGGAGACATGTAAAAAGTCAAAATCTCATATCTTGCCCCAGTGTTGGAAATAATAAAACAATCCATGTGTCGTAACTAAAAATAAGAGAGACGTGACTTTTTGTCATCTCCAGACCTGTGTAGGTTTTTTTTATTAAATCCTACCCCAATCACCTTTATATGTTTATTAAGTCCATAATCAGTCGTCAGTACAATCTGTAATTTAGTCATCGCCGTACAAGCATCTTGCTCATATGGTGATCCCAACCTCATTATATAAGCACCAAATGCTTATATGGAATAGGATATTCTATGTCGTCTTCATGATGTATGTTATGCTATGTAGTTCATAATTTATTTTTTGTTATCCTATGGCGTACGTTTTAATTTAACACAGAACAACCATCACATCCATCCAAAAACACTCACAGTAGTTTATATAATAAATAAAATTGCGCAATCAACTCATTAAGGTGCACCTTTGTTTTAGCTTTATGTTATTAATTTTTATTAATCAATTCAAGCCACAATTCCATTATATCAATACGGTTTTGTTTACATATCACATTTCCTATTTTCATCCCATACTTTAGTTAAAAATGACATTTTTAACTAACTATTTATTATTTCATCTCATGACAATTTTATACATCGCATATATATGTTAAAAATTATATTTTTTAACCAACCAATTATTATTTCATTACATGACCATTTTATATATCACATATATAAGCTGAAAATAAAAATTTTAGCGAACAAATATTTATTTCAATACATGACCATTTTATGTATCTCATATATAAGCTAAAAATAATATTTTTAGCGAACAAATATTTATTTTATTACATGATAATTTTATATATCACTATTTTAGAAATTTTTGCCATTATAACGACGCTATTTATAGAAATGGAATAATGTCTAGCATTACCCCTCCCCTGACTAGGCTCGTGTGTAACACGACAATTTTATCCAACAAATCCATAATAGGGTTGCCAAACCCATATTCAATAATTTGTCCTCAACACAATCTATTTTATCATATTTCAATTTTATACAACGCATATATATATATATATATTATTACGACAATTGACTTGAATTTAGAAATATCACATTGGGTTCCACTTCTCCTAAATTTTTAGCTAGCACCAAATTCTTCTAGTCAGCTCTAGAATGTAGTACACATTGTCACAATTCTAATGGTTCCTGTTTCGTTAGATTCCGATATCGTATGAGAAAGTTGTTAGGTTTTATACATTAATTACATCACTATTGTAACACCCCACCTCCGTTAGGGTCACTCACAAAGGGAATGCACTAGGTTTGGTGAAGCATTATCGAGGTAAACATGCACAGAAATATTACAAGATAGAACATATATATATAAAACAGTGGAAGTAAAACAAATTTCATTACCTTATAAAATAAGGTCTAAAGCCTTTTACATCAGAATACATCAAAACCTGTCTTGCAATAATAAAGAAGCATAAAACCATTTCATAAATTATTCCCCAAGTAAAACAGTAAAGTAGCCATAGCCAAGAAAACTCCAAGCCATGCGTGATGACCTTCATACAGAAGAAGTCCGATCTAGATAACATTATTTCCTCCCTGAAACCTGGGGGGAACGGAAGACAAAGAGGCGAAACAAAACGGGGTCAGTCATAAAGACTGGTAAGCCCTATCTACTATCAGTATATAAACTAGTAAATTAACTGGCATGAGGAACTGAGATGAACATAAGTATGATGACAAGATAGACAAGCTAAACCAAAATAACAGGACGAAATACTGTACCAAGATACATGAGTATGTCATGATAAACTACGGTGTCAAGATAAATCAAGGTATCACATTTTAAGGTTTCTATCAAGTATACTATCCCAAGGTATTTATCCTGTATAACATCCCACGGTATATTTCTCCTGTATATTTGCTCTGCACCTCTCGTACTAGTATCCCAACCCGCGTCATGTGTTAATTATGAATGTCCCTTGCCCACTGTCATGTAATGGTCCATGTCAACCTAATATATAGCATATGTAGGTTTTCCCAACTCGTATGTTTCTTTCCATGTATAAGTTCAGTCCTTTGCCGTAGGCCATACGGGCTTTCCCATGTAAACGTTTTATCCTTGAGGTTATTTTGGACTGCTACTCTTGATCTAGTTATGTTTCCTTACCATGAACTATCGCGCGTTTACTTAGGACTTATGCCGCCTAGGACCACTAGGGATTATGCTACCTAATGAACGTTTCTGTGTCTCGGTTTGGTTTCAGCCACCCAGAGCCACTAGGATTTATGCCACCCGTCAACCGCGCCCTTTATCCCGCGTATGTATCGTGAGTCGTTTCCCATGTCTAGACGCACATGTTCCTCAATGTGCCATCCGAGTTCCGTGTCAGGGCAAATCAAGAAATACGGAACTCGGTCGGGAGCTTTAAGTCGTCTGCTGATGCAGATTTCAAGGTCTGTTTTTGTACCCGTGGCTATGGTCCCACGTGACCCCTCCCTCAACTACTGAAAGGCAATCCAAGAAAAATCATGTATGAGAACTACACTAAGGCCCATCGATGCCCATTTCCAGATGGCCAACCTCACCCGTAACTCGATAGCTAGTATATGGTCTTTTGGGAGTTCCCTGCCTTTCCGTACGTACACGATTGACTAAAGATGGTAGGTAGTCGGCGACATGCTATCCCGGGGCAAAATCAAGTATCGTCGACTCCACGCTAATCCATCCCAGTCTTTAGGTCGCTTGCATAGCAACCAAGGCATACTCTTGGCTCTTCTACCGCAGACCTTAACCCCTGTGCGGCCGGGTTTCATGGACCACTTGCCACCTCACAGAGGGATACCAAGAGTACCCTAACGTTCCCCGAAGCTTCCGCTTCGGCACCCAGTTCGTTGGAGCTTTTATCCAAGTCAGATAACTTGCTCCTCCTTGTATACTAAGCGATGACCTACCATACCAGGTTACTCATCTCTTTATGAACTAGTCCCATGTCCTTTAGCTAAGAATTATTACTTAGTTATCCTTAACTAAGGTTTACCACTTAGCTTCTCTTCCCGCTATCCTTGTTAACCACGATTTCCAACCTAGCCCCCTGATCTAGGGTTTTGCCGAATGGGTTAAGTGTTGTTATCCAAGTTCATGACTTAACCCGCCTATGAATCATGTCAAGATTGGCTAAGTACTCAAGTTCAAGGTTTATCCCTACAAGTTGGTTAAGTGTACTAAGAAGCTCATGACTTAACCCTATCAAGTCAAATTGGTTAAGTATTTATTTGTCTTAACCCTATCAGATTATCATGTTAGATTGATTAAGCATAGATTATCTTAATCCCATCAGATTGTCGAGTCAGATTGGTTAAGTGTAGGTTAACTTAACCCCATCCACTTATCGTATTACAGTGGTTAAGCCTAATTTAAAAGGTCTTGTGACTTAACCCTACCAGACCCACGTATTAGATTGGTTAAGTGTAGGTTACTTAACCTCATCAAATCATCATGTATAATTGGTTAAGTATAAGTTACTTAACCCCAATAAATTATCATATTAAATTAGTTAAGTATTGGTTACTTAACCTCATTAGATTGCCAAGTTTAGATTGGTTAAGTGTTTAACTTAACCCCATCGAATTACCGTGTTTAGATTAGTTAAGTATAGGTTACTTAACTCTATCTAATTACCGTGTTTAGATTAGTTAAGTCTTAATTACTTAACCCCATCTAATTACCGTGTTTAGATTAGTTAAGTCTTAATTACTTAACCCCATCTAATTCCCAAGTCGGATTAGTTAAGCGTAAATTACTTAACCCCATCCCCTAATTGTCTTGTATGGTTAAGTGTCATTAAGAAATCAAGCCCGGTCCCACTTAACCTACCCATTCGTGTCATATCGGTTAAGTGTCATTAGTCAAATTTACTTAACCTTATCATGTGGCATTAATTTAATTAATGCACTCTCAACCTCTCACATTAGACCTTGTTGTGGTTACTAGTTAAGCCGGGCGGGTCCGGGTAGTTTTACACCACAACCTAGTCTAACCTCGGGTCTTAAGCGCGACATGACCAACTTCTCACATTGGATCCTATTGTTTGTAGCCACTAGTTAAGCCGGGCGGGTCCGGGTAGATTTATGCTACAAACTCAACCCAACCTCGAGTTGGCCACTTTCATGTTTGGTCTAGTGTCTTGTTACATTTACAACCCATACGTGTCAAGTTCTCAAGTCCCATGCTCATAGCCAAAGTTACATGTTGTCACGTTTATACCAATTTACCCAAGTCATGTTTCATGTCATTAAAGTTTCCCCATAACATAACCCCAACGCTTTTAAACTCGCATATACATTCACAACAACGCATAATGGATTAAAGAAGGAACTTGGCAAAGGCATGACCAAAAAGGGTATAAGGCCACAAGTTAATCATGGTGGCATATGAGGCGTAAATGTGTTCATTGACTTGCATGTTACATTATTAAGCCTCAAAAACATGCATAACCCCAAACTTAGCACATAGGCGAATCATGATGATAGGTGTCATAGAAAGATGCCTAGAAGTTCGCATATAGCATTACATGCAAGTTATCATAAGGGATATGATAGCTCTCATGTTGCATAATGCAACATTCAACATAAAGCTTATAGCTTTTAGCCCATAAGATCAAGATGGTGTCTTTACAAACATGATGGGATACATAGCATGATAGCATGTATGATACTTAATGTTCAAACCCAACTTGCAACATTCATTTAACTTCATAGTTAATATCTAATAGTAGGAGGGGGCTTACAATGCTATGAAGGCAAAAATCATTATATAAAAAGATTGAGACGAAGCCACACTAGCAAAACCCCAAACCGATAAGCTCCAATAAATCCCTTGAGAAAATACTAAGAAAGATCCTTACTTTGATGTATAAAGGTTGCAACTTTAGCCTTGAATCGAGCTTAGCAACTCTCATGTAACTTAGAAACACTCAAATGATCATCTAATCTCTCAAGAGAATGAAGATAGAATTTATGACAAGAGGATGGAGGCTAGGGTTTCGAGTGGAGGCCATGATCATTAGAAATTTTGGCATAGTTTAGTTGTAGGATCAATTAATGAGGGTTTAGGCTAGGTTAGGGGTCTTTTTATAGAGATTAGGAGTAGTTTAGGCCGTTAGATTAACCCTAGGATAGATCCAAGCCCTCAAAAATCGTCACAAGCCTCCAAAACCGAGCCAAACAGCAAAACAGGTGCACCAGGTTGCCTGGGCCGACCAGGCAGGTCGACTCCCAGGTCGACCCTGGGGTCGACTCCCCAGTCGACCTGGGGGGGGGGGGGGAGGTCGACTCCCCAGTCGACCCCCTGCGTCTGGCAGAAATTTTCCTACCACTTCTGATTTTCTGAAATTTGAATCTGTTTTGAATTTGAATTTTTCGTGAAACTTCGCGAGGCCATATCTTGGTCATACGGACTCCAATTTTCGAAAACTCGGACTCTATTTCGCGTATTTTTCCGAGACTAACGCAATGGCACAGCCCATTTCCCTTGATTCAGATTTTACAGTTTAATTCTGCCTTGATTTGTGTTAACATGTTATTCAAAAATACGGGTTGTTACATTCTCCCCAACTTAAAGGATTTCGTCCTCGAAATCTCCAAGTTAGGAAGAACGTATCCTACCATCCATCATCTATCTACTCAAAACATCATCCACAGGAAACCATGGTCCTTAGACGATTTCTAATGCCGTATGAACATATGCAAAACGTGTGTGTATATGCTCCTTAGCTAATGCTAATGATCAGGCCTGAATGATCTTTCTAATGCAAAATATGTTTAGTGCCATGAATCCAACATGTATGCAAATAGTCCTAGTCATATAAGTACTATATGTGTGCACAAACATTCATTCATATGCAACGTCCGCATGATAACAGATTCAATTTCATCCATAAACAAGTATAAATACTCGTGCATATGCAACATGAATCGTGACCGCGTCAATCTTGTACCTAATGTGTATTCGCGCATCCACGAGCAACCACTTGCAACCATTTGCAACCATGCCAATCATAACATGTTTCAAATACATGTTTACATCCATAGGATTCTACCTAAGGTTCTCACGATAGGATCGAGGAGATAAACAAGGTAAACTCCCTACGGGGTTTGCGACAGAAACAGGACCGAGAGGATATCCACCAAGCGATAGCATGCAAGTAAGCCCTACAGGTGAACCAAGGATCAAAGATACACTCTTAAAAAGAGACATAATGCGCGTGTCTAAGCCGCATTTCCATGAGCTTGATTCCATTGTGCCTTGACTGCCTTTGACTTCATGATTTCGTAGCTCCTTGATTCCTATTTCAAAGGTATGAGTCGGAACTCTTTTCACTATTGCCTCTCGTTCCACTTTCATTTATTCTTTCCCTAGTATACTTGGCTCAAACATATCTAAGTACTCATGCAAGCTCTCCAAAATTCACTAGTGAATTCTGGATCTCGTTTACCGATGCCAATCCATGTTACCACGTGTACTTACTAGGGTGATTCTAATAACCCATGCTCAAGCGGAATGGACCATCCGCCTTAGTGGCGAACGTTACTCGATCGGATCAGAGATTTCCGATAAATGCACCAAGAGATTCTAGGTAACTAACCATGACAGAACCCAAAAGGTTACACGAGACTTCGAGGGTATCACCAAGGTGAGTCGAGAGCCTAACTACCCTCTTTCCAAAACCGAGAGTGGCACCCCTTATTGGGTGACCTCTTTATCCCTAGAATCCATCCGTAGCCGAGACATGTCATTCTCAAATCCAAACAAGTCATGAAGAAATGGACCCACTCTCCAACCAGATTTTGGGACAAAACTGGGATCCTTTACCATGCTAGTACTAAGGTGCAGAGACTCCACTATCCAAGCAGACTTAAATGATACGATGATCAAGACAAAGTCTGGACGGGATGATAGAAAAGAACGACTAAACCTTTACCAGAAACGGTACCATTTCTTTTAGGTACCCTAGAAATGGGAGCGTACAATTTCCCTCTACGATGATCTTGTCCTTGTCCTCCTTGATGGACTAAGCCATACCAACAGTTGCTTATCCTTAAGCTAGCGTCCTTTATCCTTACTCTTATTATCCTTCCTTGTACCACGGCAACAGGTCTCTCGAGAACCACCTCCATCGTATGGAAAACACCTACGTGGCTAGAAAAAGATTAGTCACAGTTAGAACTACTGCGACTACCGATGGAGGAAAGAAAGGAAAGGAGATTCAATCAAGGAATCAAAGGATAATGCTAATGGCCTTTGGGGAATAGCCTTTCAAAACAAAGCTTTTCTTGAAAAAATGCTTCTTTGTAAATGGTTTTTCAAATAGTTTTCAGAAGGTTTTGAAAACTTTTGCCCAGTCTGGTAACCTTCTGCTCTGATACCAAATGTAACACCCCACCTCCACTAGGGTCACTCACAAAGGGAATGCACTAGGTTTGGTGAAGCATTATCGAGGTAAACATGCATAGAAATATTACAAGACAGAACATATATATATATATATATATATATATATATATATATATATATATAAAACAGCGGAAGTAAAACAAATTTCATTATCTTATAAAATAAGGTCTAAAGCCTTTTACATCAGAATACATCAAAACCTGTCTTGCAATAATAAAGAAGCATAAAACCATTTCATAAATTATTCCCCAAGTAAAACAGTAAAGTAGCCATAGCCAAGAAAAGTCCAAGCCAAGCGTGATGACCTTCATACAGAAGAAGTCCGATCTAGATAACATTATTTCCTCCCTGAAACCTAGGGGGGGAAACGGAAGACAAAGAGGCGAAACAAAACGGGGTCAGTCATAAAGACTGGTAAGCCCTATCTACTATCAGTATATAAACTAGTAAAGTTAACTGGCATGAGGAACTGAGATGAACATAAGTATGATTACAAGATAGACAAGCTAAACCAAAATAACAGGACGAACTACTGTACCAAGATACATGAGTATGTCATGATAAACAACGGTGTTAAGATAAATCAAGGTATCACATTTTCAGGTTTCTATCAAGTATACTATCCCAAGGTATTTATCCTGTATAACATCCCACGATATATTTCTCCTGTATATTTGCTCTGCACCTCTCGTACTAGTATCCCAACCCGCGTCATGTGTTAACTATGAATGTCCCTTGCCCACTGTCATGTAATGGTCCATGTCAACCTAATATATAGCATATGTAGGTTTTCCCAACTCGTATGTTTCTTTCCATGTATAAGTTCAGTCCTTTGCCGTAGGCCATACGGGCTTTCCCATGTAAACGTTTTATCCTTGAGGTTATTTTGGACTGCTACCCTTGATCTAGTTATGTTTCCTTACCATGAACTATCGCGCGTTTACTTAGGATTTATGCCGCCTAGGACCACTAGCGATTATGCTACCTAATGAACGTTTCCATGTCTCGGTTTGGGTTCAGCCACCTAGAGCCAGTAGGAATTATGCCACCCGTCAACCGCGCCCTTTATCCCGCGTATGTATCGTGAGTCGTTTCCCATGTCTAGACGCACATGTTCCTCAATGTGCCATCCGAGTTCCGTGTCAGGGCAAATCAAGAAATACGGAACTCGGTCGGGAGCTTTAAGTCGTCTGCTGATGCAGATATCAAGGTCTGTTTTTGTACCCGTGGCTATGGTCCCACGTGACCCCTCCCTCAACTACTGAAAGGCAATCCAAGAAAAATCATGTCTGAGAACTACACTAAGACCCATCGATGCCCATTTCCAGATGGCCAACCTCACCCATAACTCGATAGCTAGTATATGGTCTTTTGGGAGTTCCCTGCCTTTCCGTACGTACACGATTGACTAAATATGGTAGGTAGTCGGCGACATGCTATCCCATGGCAGAATCAAGTATCGTCGACTCCACGCTAATCCATCCCAGTCTTTAGGTCGCTCGCATAGCAACCAAGGCATACTCTTGGCTCTTCTACCGCAGACCTTAACCCCTGTGAGGCCGGGTTTCATGGACCACTTGCCACCTTACAGAGGGATACCAAGAGTACCCTAACGTTCCCCGAAGCTTCCGCTTCGGCACCCAGTTCGTTGGAGCTTTTATCCAAGTCAGATAACTTGCTCCTCCTTGTATACTAAGCGATGACCTACCGTACCAGGTTACTCATCTCTTTATGAACTAGTCCCATGTCCTTTAGCTAAGAATTATTACTTAGTTATCCTTAACTAAGGTTTACCACTTAGCTTCTCTTCCCGCTATCCTTGTTAACCACGATTTCCAACCTAGCCCCCTGATCTAGGGTTTTGCCGAATGGGTTAAGTGTTGTTATCCAAGTTCATGACTTAACCTGCCTACGAATCATGTCAAGATTGGCTAAGTACTCAAGTTCAAGGTTTAGCCCTACAAGTTGGTTAAGTGTACTAAGAAGCTCATGACTTAACCCTATCAAGTCAAATGGGTTAAGTATTTATTTGTCTTAACCCTATCAGATTATCATGTTAGATTGATTAAGCATAGATTATCTTAATCCCATCAGATTGTCGAGTCGGATTGGTTAAGTGTAGGTTAACTTAACCCCATCCACTAATCGTATTACAATGGTTAAGCCTAATTTAAAAGGTCTTGTGACTTAACCCTACCAGACCCACATATTAGATTGGTTAAGTGTAGGTTACTTAACCTCATCAAATCATCACGTATAATTGGTTAAGTACAAGTTACTTAACCCCAATAAATTATCATATTAAATTAGATAAGTATTGGTTACTTAACCTCATTGGATTGCCAAGTTTAGATTGGTTAAGTGTTTAACTTAACCCCATCGAATTACCGTGTTTAGATTAGTTAAGTATAGGTTACTTAACTCTATCTAATTACCGTGTTTAGATTAGTTAAGTCTTAATTACTTAACCCCATCTAATTACCGTGTTTAGATTAGTTAAGTCTTAATTACTTAACCCCATCTAATTCCCATGTCGGATTAGTTAAGCATAAATTACTTAACCCCATCCCTTAATTGTCTTGTATGGTTAAGTGTCATTAAGAAATCAAGCCCGGTCCTACTTAACCTACCCATTCGTGTCATATCGGTTAAGTGTCATTAGTCAAATTTACTTAACCTTATCATGTGGCATTAATTTAATTAATGCACTCTCAACCTCTCACATTAGACCTTGTTGTGGTTACTAGTTAAGCCGGGCGGGTCCGGGTAGTTTTACACCACAACCTAGTCTAACCTCGGGTCATAAGCGCGACATGACCAACTTCTCACATTGGATCCTATTGTTTGTAGCCACTAGTTAAGCCGGGCGGGTCCGGGTAGATTTATGCTACAAACTCAACCCAACCTCGAGTTGGCCACTTTCATGTTTGGTATAGTGTCTTGTTACACTTACAACCCATACGTGTCAAGTTCTCAAGTCCCATACTCATAGCCAAAGTTACATGTTGTCACGTTTATACCAATTTACCCAAATCATGTTTCATGTCATTAAAGTTTCCCCATAACATAACCCCAACGCTTTTAAACTCGCATATACATTCACAACAACGCATAATGGATTAAAGAAGGAACTTGGCAAAGGCATGACCAAAAAGGGTATAAGGCCACAAGTTAATCATGGTGGCATATGAGGCGTAAATGTGTTCATTGACTTGCATGTTACATTATTAAGCCTCAAAAACATGCATAACCCCAAACTTAGCACATACGTGAATCATGATGATAGGTGACATAGAAAGATGCCTAGAAGTTCGCATATAGCATTACATGCAAGTTATCATAAGGGATATGATAGCTCTCATGTTGCATAATGCAACATTCAACATAAAGCTTATAGCTTTTAGCCCATAAGATCAAGATGGTGTCTTTACAAACATGATGGAATACATAACATGATAGCATGTATGATACTTAATGTTCAAACCCAACTTGCAACATTCATTTAACTTCATAGTTAATATCTAATAGTAGGAGGGGGCTTACAATGCTATGAAGGCTCAAATCATTATATAAAAAGATTGAGACGAAGCCACACTAGCAAAAACCCCAAACCGATAAGCTCCAATAAAGCCCTTGAGAAAATACTAAGAAAGATCCTTGCTTTGATGTATAAAGGTTGCAACTGTAGCCTTGAATCGAGCTTAGCAACTCTCATGTAACTTAGAAACACTCAAATGATCATCTAATCTCTCAAGAGAATGAAGATAGAATTTATGACAAGAGGATGGAGGCTAGGGTTTTGAGTGGAGGCCATGATCATTAGAAAATTTGGCATAGTTTAGTTGTAGGATCAATTAATGAGGGTTTAGGCTAGGTTAGGGGTCTTTTTATAGAGATTAGGAGTAGTTTAGGCCGTTAGATTAACCCTAGGTTAGATCCAAGCCCTCAAAAATCGTCACAAGCCTCCAAAACCGAGCCAAACAGCAAAACAGGTGCACCAGGTTGCCTGGGCCGACCAGGCAGGTCGACTCCCAGGTCGACCCTGGGGTCGACTCCCCAGTCGACCTGGGGGGGGGGGGAGGTCGACTCCCCAGTCGACCTCCAGGTCGACCCCCCTTGGTCAAGCGGGAATTTTCCCGCCACTTCTGATTTTCTGAAATTTGAATCTGTTTTGAATTTGAATTTTTCGTGAAACTTCGCGAGGCCAAGATTTCGAAAACTCGGACTCTATTTCGCGTATTTTTCCGAGACGAACGCAATGGCATAGCCCGTTTCCCCTGACTCAGAATTAACAGTTTAATTCTGCCTTGATTTGTGTTATAACATGTTATTCAAAAATACGGGTTGTTACAGCTATGGTAATTAGTGTTGTAATTAATTAAATTTAAATCATCTTTCCATTTCGTTCAAACCCTCCCAGTCACGTTTGAACCCTCCTTCTGATCTAGGGTTCAACTTTTTGCGCAAACGGAAGCACTGGATGATGATCAGACCCTGCCATCTCGTGTGTCGCCATGACCACTTCCTCCTCCTGCCACGACGGTGAACTCGACGGCTTTCTGATGCCGGAAATCGCCTTGAAACAGCGACGCTTCTAGCACAAATTCCGAGAAAAATACACAACTACAAACGATCACATCCGTATGGATCTGAAGAGCTTGAGATTCTCTACAGTTGTAATAACCCGAAATTTCTGAACCAACTTAAAATTTTAATTTTAGCTATTTTAATGGATTTTGAATATTTAAAAAGGTTTATTTTAAATAATAATGATTTAAAATTTATTTTAAATCGAAGTTAGAACGTGTAAATTTATTTTAATTATAAATAGAGTTTGAAATGGCGTGATAGTTTGAAAATTCAATTTTAAATTTCAATTGAATGTATAGGATTCAGAATAATCGGATTTCAGTAAAACTAGAAACATTGGAATCTTTTTAACTATATCTTTCTAGCAAATGCAAGAAACTAAGATTTCACTTTATAAATTGTAAGTTATGTCCAGTTTAAAATTCAAAATAGTCGCTATGGAATATATATATATATATATATATATATATATATATATATATATATATAAAATATAGCCCTTAAAAATAGCCATTTTGCAAATGACATCCGTTTTCGACAAAACCACTTTTGCTTGATCTGGAATGTCAAATTATAGCTAGATTCCAATTTTCGTAATTGTTGGAATTAATATGTGTGCACAGTAAATTTAAACGTGTTTTTAATTTCAGTTTAAATTTAATCGACCAGTTAAAAAGGCCATTTTTCAAATAGTCTCCAAATTCGACGAAATTAGTTTTGTTGAAATCGCATTTGAAAAACATAGCGAGAATTCCAATTTTCGTAATTTTTGGAGCTAGTATGTGGATGTGCACAATAAATTGTGAATCGATCAGCCATTTAAGCCAGAAACAGTGCTTTCAGAGCAAAAAGACTCGAAATTCATTGAAACCAGTTTTGTTGGGACCGTATCGTCAAGACATAGTGGCATGTCAATTTTCGTCGCCAATGGAGTTTGTATGTGACTGTGGCATCGATAAGTGTCAGTTAGAAATAGCACTAACATGGAAAATATTAAAAATAATAAACTCCCACTATATAATGTCATTTCTCACCCCCCAAACCTTCAATTCTCTTCCTCCCTAAAAATAATTCAGCAGCAACTCCTCTCTCTCCCTCTTCAATTTTGTAGAAAAGCCCCCGATCACAAAACAATTTATATCTCTCAGTCCGTAAGCCATTATCCCAAACGGCTTCTAAGTATTGTAGAGCATGTTCTCTACCTACTACAAAAAGTTGGGGACCTATCGTTGCATGGATTGGGAGATATCAAAGGGCAACGCCAGAAAATGGGTTTCGGTTTTTGTGGAATTGTGATCAATCCAGCAAGTATTTAATAGTGGCACCAAAAGGAAAGTGGTAGAGGAGAGAAAGCTCGACAAGTTTGTCTTTGGGTACTTCGTCTGAAAGTGGCCGTGGTTGCCAGAAAATCAAGATGAACGGGGATGGACGTTATGAAGAAGCAGAAACACTTTCACCATTTTCCAGCGAACTGGAGGAGTATCAGGCGGAGGTGGCTGATGGAAAGTGGTAGGGCATAAGGAGGTGCGTCGGTCTCTGGTGGTCCGCGATCACCAGGTGCAGCGGTGGTGGAGAATTCTGGTGCAAAGCAGAATTGGGGCAAACCATGATTTCTCATCGCCGGCGAGGTTAGGGACGACGCCACCACTGGCGCAGGCTACATAGGGGAAGACGACAATGGGCCCAGCTCCGACTCTGGTGGCCTGTGGCGGCGGCAGCAGCGACTAGGATGGTGGTAGAAACGTTAAACTCGAATTTGAAGGTAACTGGTAATTTAGTTAATTAAGTAATTAAAGTTCGTAACATCATATCTTTTACATACGAGGTCGAAATCTGACGATTTCAGATTCGTTGCGATCGTGGAGTCGAGAGCTTCGAAACAAAATTAACTCGGTCTAATTTGGAGTTTATTTCAATTTGGGGCTAATACATATCCGAACAGTTCCAAAACCGTCAATTAAAACTGATGTAGTGGAAACCAAAGGTGAGAACTCTCTCACACAAATCATTTTTGTTATGTCATTATATCCTAGGTTGCATATGGGGCTTAGTAGCTCCTGACACTACATTTTGTCCAAACCTTTGATTATTTGTGTGATATGATTGTGTTGTGGAAAAATTGATTGTATTATGGAACTATTGGATTGATTGATTGTGATGTATGGCGCGAGCCAGTATCAGGATAGGGATAATGCTAGACATTATTCCGGTTCTAATATCGCGCTGTTATAATGCCGAATATTTC
Organism: Allium sativum; assembly: GCA_030737875.1. NCBI lineage: Eukaryota > Viridiplantae > Streptophyta > Magnoliopsida > Asparagales > Amaryllidaceae > Allium > Allium sativum. Next base: position 230,915,968 of record CM060924.1, on the reverse strand, counting down.
TGAAACTAAAATATATAAATTATTTATATAAAATGTATATAAAATTTTCATAAAAATAAATTGAAATAAATATTCATTTACAAGTCGGATGCCTTTTTTATGTACACCTATTTACCTGATGTTGATTGGGATGATAAATTTTACACATTGCCAAACTGCAAAAATTATAATCAGTATTTGTTGTTTGAAAACCACACATGGGTATTGGGGTGATATTTGACATACACTAATCCCAAAATATAGTTGTATGTCAATCGATTGGTTGACAGGTTATGATAATCATTATTTATTTATTTATTTTAATGCTTATAAAGTTGTAAATTGTACTTTGGATGATGTTTGAATGATTAATGATTATTTATCATTATTGTTGAATATATGTGATGTATGAAATCCATATAACTGGAATTATATGGTAATTGATTGCGCTGCATTCCGATTCAGAATTAAAGAATATTTTAAAGGAATAATTAAAAATAATATTTAGTGAAGAAAAAATGTGTTTTTGATGTCTAATTTTGGATGGACACGAAAATATTAAAATGTAAAGTCGAGCTAAGTAGTAAATGCCATTTTAACTCAAACAGGCTTATTAATCGATTTTATTCATTTTATAATGAATACAAAAAGGAAATGGTTATCAAAATCAAATATTTTGAAAATATTGTCATTTTAATATGATAAAGATATAGAATATTTAATTTCGATTTAAAATTGAAAATGAAGTTGAAATCGTTTTAAAATGAATTTATAAATGATTTATACAATACGTTTAAATGGAAATTAATGATATATAAATTGTATATATATTTAGTGGCCTGAATAGAACGCGCTGCGCAACGACCATTCGCAAATTTTGGTGATTAACTTCAAATGGACGTAACGGGAGATCCGACCATCGTATTCTCCTAAACCGGAACTGTTGGGTTCGTATCGAAAAGAGCTTTCTAATGAATATAAGGGATTTGAAATCTAACGGTTGGATTTTAAAACATATCCAAATCAATTTTAGAAAATGTCGCTATGGATGCAATTAGGTGGCCGTTATTGGAAACCGACCGCACGGGCCTTAATAAAATTATTAAAAATATGGAAAAATTATGTAAAACCATAATAAATGATTTGGAAAGATTTTGGGTGAAAAATCCCAGATTTGCAAGGATAAAAATTTATTTTTATCAAAATGAACTAGTTATTAACTAGAATAAAAATCCAATATTTTTAAATAAATAAAGTGGATTTGAAAAATGGGTTTGAACATAACCAGAATTTTCCAGTGAATGAATTTGAGTGGAAATATTCTTCGGAATATTTCGTTATTGGATTCCATGATTATATGGATATTGTTGAGGAATTTGGAAGACACAAATAACGGTATTCCTAATACGATATCCTTTAGTTTCATAATTTGATATTGAATATAAGCCGATATAATTTCTGTTTAGAGCATTTTATTTAATATCAAATTGGATTTTGGGTTTGTCGTGAATGCTGTCTTTAATAACGCTCTTCTTAAACCCAGTTGAGAAAAGAATAAATCTTTTAAATAATATTTAGAGAAGTTTACCAATTAATTAATATTTAGTTGGAATTGAAATGAAATTGGATTATTGGGTTTATCGTGAACGGTATTATAAATAACAATTGTCCTTTAACCTAATTAATAGTGAAGAGATGATTTAGAATTTATAAATCTTTTTATTAAGATAAAATGATAATTTTCCAAAGTGAAATTTCCAATTTAATATATTAAATTGGAATTAAATGGAATTCAATTTGGTAATAATTGAGATGAGCATCTATGAAGGAAGACCATTACTATACATGGGACTTAAAAGACTTTTCCATTATTCCATTTATAGTATTGATTGGATACAGAAATTTATATCGATTATATAATGATTTGTTTTCCGTGAAGATTCCATAGTTGATGGAAGATGATTTGGGTTTATTGTGAACTGTGTTTTAAATGACATTAGTTATTTAACCCAGTTAACAATAATATTAATTTCTTAAATTTGAATAATCATTAAGTAATGATTTTTTAGATTAAAACTGAATTAGAGTTTTAATGAATCTTTAGTTAGATTGGAATGAGAATGGGATAATTAAATTTATCAAATTCATGAAACGATCAAGAATGGAGTACCACCAGTTTTACTTCAAGCGATAGTTAAATCTTTGATTAGATTTAAACGTGAAATAGTAACTAAATTTACCGATAACACTGTGGTGTTAGAATATGGAGTACTGCCATTTTTGCTTTATGGGATGAATAGGTTGGGATTGGGATTAATAAATAAATGATTACTTCGACATTGCTCGATAATCCCGACTAGTTTTATAAACTTAATTTCGTTTAGAACTGTGGAAAGATAAAATAAAATCTTTTGAAATTGAAATCCAAAGTAAGATTAAAGAATAAATTTAAAAGAGTTTATCTTTGATAAAAATTAATGGAAACCTTTCCCAAAATATGTGAATATTGGAATAAAAGAATATTTTGGATTGGAATGAAGCGTAAGATGTGTTTTTAGAGCACTTGATTATAAAATACGCGAGTTATTCAGAAAGACTGGGTTTAACCCATTCTGAATAATTGATACGACAATTAAAGGTTGATGATGAAGATGGTGGTTAAAGACTAGAGATCTTCTCATCGTTAGGATGATTATTGATGTCTTGATTGGGATGTACACCCAAGACAAGGTAATGATTGGTGATCATCCAGATATAATTTGAAATCGACCAGATATGCGAGGGTCTCTCTCCTGTATTGGATATATAGGACGAGGAATAAAGTGCCACAGGTTTCGTTTAGACCCATAACGGAGTTGCAAATGAATATTGTGTCTGACGTTGTATTCCTTTATATTGTATTCGTTGATCTTTGCTAAATATATATCTATATGGTGGCGAGAATTTATTCTCTTGCTTAGTTCCCTTCTCTGAGACGTATGAGCTTAGAGGTTACATATTAGTGGAAATCAGTGGTACAGTATGGATTGACTGTGTGGCTTGCTGAGTTGCATGGATCAAAGCTTTTGTTGAAAAGCAAGGCTTTGTGGTTAATGATCGAAGCATAGCTTTAATTAGCATAGTTTTTTGTGGCGTTAATTCACGATCCTCACACCCCGGTATGAACCAGAAACGAGATGAGGACTTTAGGGAGATCGACATATGTTAGTTTCTAGCTACGAGTAACGTCATGGTATGGATCCCAGACTGCTTACTTATGTGGATGTTGGAAAACTTTATTGATGGAAAACGAGGTACCTCGGATTTGAGTCCCTAGTGGCTCCTTATATACTAGAAACGATTGAGAGGTTCTAGATAGGGTCGACATACTGACCGGTTTTGGATGTTCGATAGAACCGGCCAACATATAGTTTATGGTATTGCCAATCATTGACGGATGACCGGCCCTATTGCTTACCTAGGGTTACCGGTTGTTGTGATCCTGAGACATTGCTAGTGTGTCTCGAATCGGTAAGGACAATCGCTGGCCTTGGTTCATAAATGGAAACCCAATTTCCAATATGTGATTTTACGGTTTTAGTTGTAAACTTATATGGCGACGTAATATAATGGAACCAACGCCGCTTATGATTGATACATTTATATTTGAAGTTAATTTCTTCACTTATAGTAATAATAAAAGATGGAATTTTGCGTATCAAGCATATTTGGCTATTATAAGGGAAAACTCTATCCTCGACTGCGTTCATTATGTAATTGGACCTGAGTCTTATAATAGCTTCAATTTTCTCTTTAGCATTGCGCTGTTATTTTTATGCACTGATATTCATAGGGGATAAACCCATTCCTTGTTATACAGCGTGGTCCCGTGATTTAGCTAACTTTAAAATAAAAGGAAATAACTATTTTAGGTCTTACACCAGTCCCATGAATGACTCAGAGTTTATTTTTTAACCTAAACCCTGGGTGCCTATATTTTCCATGCGGGCAGCTAGTAGTTTTGGTTTTCGCATATATTTCTTTTCCCAGGATCCTGGATTACAGCTGGAGCTATATTCGAAAAGCTTTGTATCCGTGTATTTCATTCAGTTGTGTTAATTGATGTATATTCCGTTGTTTTTTAGTTTGTAAATCTCTTATATTTATTTCCTGCTGTGTAATATTACTTATTCAGACTCTTATATATTCTTGTACTCTGACGTAATTGTCGTAATAGCAATGAAATGTTCTTATATTTGTGTTCTGATGCATCATGTTCTCAAAGCAATCCGGGCTTTTCCGTAAGGGGGATTTCAGGTCGTTTCAATTTGGTATCAGAGCTTTGGTTTACAAAGCTCGAGAACAAGGCATGTTAGAATCAAACGAAAGAATTCATCAGAGATAAAATTAGGAATATCCTATAAGAATGACTCGTTAGAGATAGGATCAGTAGTATCCTAGAATGAGTTCGAAGAGTATTATTTATAAAAAACAATTTTAGTTTTGAAAATTATACCTTATTATACGTATTTGAGTATTTTATTTTAAATTGATTTAGGACTATTGGGTATGACGAGATTTTTAATATACGTCTGATCCACGTGTATATGAAGTCTCAAGTATACTGGATAGATACAGAATCACACTCTAGTCGGCCAGAGATGATTCTGACGATGGGGCCCCATCATCAGTATTTATGTTCGATTTTCGAAGGTGGATATCTATATATTTCCAATTGATTGGTGTGAGAACTAAAACTTAGCTGAAATTTATTGTTTGTGATTTTGCATTGAAATAGGATTTTTGAGTATATCAAAATTATATGTTTGAAAATTTAATCAACTAATTGATTGCTGGTTGTGTTGTGTGATTATTAGTTTAACTAATAAATAAAAAAATATTGGGATGATAACTAATTTAACAAATATGAAAATGAAGGGTAAAATTTAGCCAAATCGAAGCAAATATTGAACTGAATTGAAAATTGGTTTAAATTGCATACATAGACAAGCATATATATTGAACAAGTCATAGCAAGGAAGCTAAGAAGAGGAATAAAATTGTATGCCCGATAAGTAGGTACATGTTTACTATATTCATTGGGTTTGATGATTTTATGAGTCGATTGGCTTTTTCTTTTTTATTGATGAGGGCCCTGTGAGGCAAGTTGCGGTTTTATCGTTCAGCCCGTAAATAGTAGGTTATGGTGAAATTTTCGAAAATTTAGGGTGTTAGCCAAATTTTTGAGAAATTTGAAAATTCTTCGAAACTAAAAAGTTGAAGAATGAAAGCCAGAATGAAAGTTGAGTTGGTTGGCTAAATAACTTTCAACTCCGTTCCTTTTCGAAGACGAAAAGATTTTAAGTGGGGGAGACTGTAACAACCCAAAATTTCTGAACTAATTTAAAAATTTTATTTTAGCTATTTTAATGGATTTTGAATATTTAAAATGATAACGATTTAAACTTTATTTAAATCGAAGTTAGAACGTATAGATTTATTTTAATTATAAATAGAGTTTGAAGTAGCATGGTAGTTTGAAAATTCAATTTTAAATTTCAGCTGAATGTATAGGATTCAAAATAAATTGGATTTCAGTAAAAGCAGAAATGTTTGAATCTGTATAATTATATCTTTCTAACGAATGTAAGAAACTTAGATTTCACTTTATAAATTGTAAGTTACATCCAGTTTAAAATTAAAAATAGTCGCTATGGAATTTATTTATATATATTTTAATATAATATATAGCCTTAAAAAATAGCCATTTTGCAAAAAAACCTTCGTTTTCGACGAAACAACTTTTGTTGGATCCGGAATGTCAAATTATAGCTAGATTCCAATTTTTGGAATTAATACGTATGCACATTAAATTTAAATGTGTTTTTATTTTCAGGTTAAATTTAATCTTCCTGTTTAAAAGGCCATTTTTCAAACGGTATTCAAATTCAACGAAATTAGTTTTGTTAAAATCGTATTTGAAAAACATAGCGAGAATTCCAAATTTCGTAATTTTTGGAGCTAGTATGAGGCCATGCACAATAAATTGTGAATCGATTAGCCATTTAAGCTAGGAACAGAGCTTTCGAAGCAAACAGACTCGGAATTCGACGAAACCAGTGTATTGGGACCATATCATCAAGACATAGCAGCATGTCAATTTTCGTCGCCAACGGAGTTTGTATGTGACCATGGCATCGACAAATGTCGATTGGAAACATCGCTAACCGGGAAAATATTAAAAATAATAAACCCCCACTATATAATGTCATTTCTCTCCATAAACCTTCACTTCTCTTCCTCCCCCAAAATAATTCAGCGGTTGCCCCTCTCTCCCTCGTCAATTTTGCAGAAACCCCCGATCACAAAATAATTTATATCTTTCAATCCATAAGCAATTATCCCAAATGGCTTTAGGGTATTATAAATCATGATGATCTCTGCCTAGCACAAAAAGTTGGGGACCTATCATTGCGCGGATTGGGAGAAGTCAAGGGGCAACACCAGAAAATGGGTTTCGATTTTTGTGGAATTGTGATCAATCCTGCATGTATTTGATAGTTGCATCAAAGGGAAAGTGGTAGAGGAGGGAAAGCTCGATAAGTTTGTCCTTGGGTACTTCGTCTAAAAGCGACCGTGGTTGCCAGAAAATCAAGATGAATGGGGATGGATGTTTTGAAGAAGCAGAACCCCTATTTCACCAATTTCCAGTGAAATGGAGTAGTATCAGGCAGAGGTGGCTGAGGAAAAGTTGTAGGGCATAGGGACGAGCGTTGCTCTGTGGTGGTCCGCGATCACCAGGTGTGGAAGTGGTGGAGAATTCCGGCATGAATCAGAATTGGGGGAAAACATTATTTCTCGTCACCGGCAAGGTTAGGGGCAGTGCCTCCTCTGGCGCAGGCACGCCTGACATAGGGGAAGGCGACGGCGGGCCCAGGCCCGGCTCTAGTGGCCTGGGACGGCAGCGAGTTGGATGGTGGCAGCAATATTGAACTCGAATTTGAAGGTAATTGGTAATTTAATCAATTAATTAAGTAATTAAAGTTTGTAACATCATATCTTCTACATACGAGGTCGAAATATAATGATTTCGGATCCCCTGCGATCGTGGAGTCGAGAGCTTCACAACAAAACTAACTGGGTCCAATTTGGAGCTTGTTTGAATTTGGGGCAAATACGTATCCGAACAGGTCCAAACCATCAATTAAAGATGGACGGGTTGGAAATTAAAGGTGAGAACTCTCTCACTTAAATCATTTTTCTTACGTCATTATATCCTAGGTTGCAGATGGGGCTTAGTAGCTCATGATATTACTTTTTGTACAAACCTTGGATGATTTGTGTGATATGATTGTGTTGTGGAAAAATTGATTGTATTGTGGAATTATTGGATTGATTATGGTGTATGGCGCGAGCCAGTATCAGGAGAGAGATAATGCAAGACGTTATTACGGTTTTAATATCGCGCCGTTATAATGCTGAATTTTATTGAAACTGAAATATATAAAATATTCATAAAAATAAATTGAAATAAATATTCATTTACAAGTCGGGCAGCTTGTTTATGTACACCTATTTATCTGATATTGATTGGGACGATAAATTTTACACATCGCCCAACTGCACAAATAATAATCAATATTTGTGATTTGAAAATCCCACACGGGTATTGGGACGATATTTGACATACACTAATCCTAATATTTAGTTGTATCTCAATCGATTGGTTGAAAAGTTGTGGTAAGCGTTATTTATTTATTTTAATGCTTATACAGTTGTAAATTGCACTCTGGATGATGTTTGAATGGTTAATTTATTTATCAATATTATTGAATACATGCGATGTATGAAATCCATATAACTGAAATTATATGGTAATTAATTGAGTCTCTTTTCGATTCAGAAATAAATAATATTTTAAAATAATATTCAGTGAAGAAAAATGTGATTTTGATGTCCGATTTTGGATGGACACAAAAATATTGAAATGTGAAGCCGAGTTATGTAGTAAACGCCATTTTAACTCGAACGAGTTTATTAATCGATTGTATTCATTTTATAATGAATATGAAAAGGAAATGGATTTCAAAACCAGATATTTTTAAAATATTATCACTTTAATATGATAAAGATATAGAATATTCAATTTTGATTTCAAATAGAAAATGAAGTTGAAGTCATTTTAAAATGAATTTATAAACGATTTATAAAATATGTTTTCAATGGAAATCGACGATATATACACTATATATATATATATATATATTTAATGGCCTGAATAGAACGCGTCGCGCAGTGGCCGTTTGCGATTTTCGTCCATTTACTTCAAATGGACGTAATGGGAGATCCGACCGTTGTATTCTCCTAAAACCAAAACAGTTGGGTTTGTATCGAAAAGATCTTTCCAATGAATGTAAGGGATTTGAAATCTAATGGTCGGATTTTAAAACATGTCCAAATCAATTTCAGAAAAGGTCATTATGGATGTAGTAAGGTGGCCATTATTGGAAAACGACTGTACGGGCCTTAATAAAATTATTAAAAATAAGGAAAAATTATGTAAAATCATAATAAATGATTTGGAAAGATTTTGGGTGAAACATCCCAGATTTGAAAGGATAAAAATATATTTTTATCGAAATGAACTAGTTTTTAACTAAAATAAAAATCCAATGTTTTTAAATAAATAAATTGGATTTGAAAAATGGGTTTGAATATAACTAGAATTTTCCAGGGAACAAACTAAAATGGATTTGAGTGGAAATAATCTTTGGAAGATTTCGTTATTGGGTTCCATGATTATACGGATATTATTGAGGAATTTGGATGATACAGATATCGTTATTCCCAATACGATATCCATTAGTTTCAGAATTTGATATTGAATATAAGCCGATATAATTTATGTTTAGAGCCTTGTATTTAATATCAAATTGGATTTTGGGTTTGTCATGAATGGTGTCTTTAATAACACTCTTCTTAAACCCAGTTGAGAAAAGAATAAATCTTTTAAATAAGGTTTAGAGAAGTTTACCAATTAATTAATATTTAATTGGAATTGAAACGAAATTGGATTTTTGGGTTTATCGTGAATGGTGTTATAAATAACATTTGTTCTTTAACCCAATAAATAGTGAAGAGATGATTTGGAATTTATAAATCTTTTTATTAATATTTAATGGAAATTTTCCAAAGTAAAGTCTTCCAATTTAATATATTAAGTCGGAATTGAATGGAATTCGATTTGGTAATAATTGAGATGAGCTTCTATGAAGGAAGACCATTACTATATATGGAACTTAAAAGGCTTTGCTGTTATTCCATTTATAGTATTGATTGGATACAGAAATTTATATCAATTATATGTTGATCTGTTTTCCGTGAAGATTCCATAGTTGATGGAAGGTGATTTGGGTTTATTATGAACTGTGTTTTAAATGACATTAGTTCTTTAACCCAGTTGAAGATAAGATTAATTTCATAAATTTGAATAATCATTAAGTAATGATTTTTGCGATTAAAACTGAATTAGAGTTTTATTGTATCTTTAATTAGATTGGAATGAGAATGGGATAATTAAATTTATCGAATTCATGAAATGATCGAGAATGGAGTACCACCAGTTCTACTCCAGGCGATAGTTAAATCTTTAGTTAGATTTGAACGTAAATGGTAACTAAATTTACCGATAACACCATGGGCGTTAGATATGGGGTATTACCAGTTTTTCTCCATGGGATGAATAGGTTGGGATTGGGATTAATAAATAAATGATTACTTCGGTATGGATCGATAATCCCGACTAGTTTTGTAAACCTTAATTTGGTTTAGAATAGTGGAAAGGTAAAATAAAATCTTTTGAAATTGATATCCAAAGGAAGATTAAAGAATAAATTTGAAAGAGTTTATCATTGATAAAAATTGATGGGAACCTTTCCCTAAAGATGCGAATATTTGAATAAAAGAATATTTTGGATTGGAATAAGGCGTATAATATGTTTTTGTAGCACTTGATTATAAAGTACGCGAGTTATTCGGAAAGACCGGGTTTAACCCATTCTGAATAATTGATATGACAATTAAAAGTCGACGATGAAGACGATGGTTGAAGACCGGAGATCTTCACATCGTTTGGATGATTACTGATGTCTTGATTGGGATGTACACCCAAGACAAGGTAACAAGTGGTGATCGTCCAGACGTACTTGGAGATCGACCGGATAAGCAAGGGCCTCTCTCCTGTATTGGACATATGGGACGAGGAATAAGGTGTCTTCGGTTTCGTTCAGACCCAGAACGGACTTGGAAATGGATAGCGTGTCTGACATTATATTCTTTTATATTGTATTCATTGATCTCTGCTAAATATATATCTGTTTGTGGCAGATAATTTATTCTCTTGCTTAACACCCTTCTCTGAGACATACAAGCTTAGAGGTTATATATTGCTGGAAATCAGTGGTACGGTATGGAGTGACAGTGTGTCATGCTAAGTTGCATGGATCAAAGCTTTTGTTGAAAATCAAGGCTTTGTGGTTGATGATTAAAGCACAGCTTTAATTATCATAGCTTTATGCAGCATTAATTCACGAGCTTCACACCCCGGTATGAACTAGAAACGGGATGAGGACTTCAGGGAAATGGACATATGTTAGTTTCTAGCTACGAGTAACGTCATGGTATGAGGCCCAGACTACTTACTTGTATGGATGTTGGAAAAATTTATTTACCGAAAGCGAGGTACATCGGATTTGAGTCCCTAGTGGCTCTTTATAAACTAGAACCAATTGAAAGGTTCCAGCCATGGTCAACGTACTGACCTGTTTTGGAGGTTCGATAGAACCGGCTAACATATAGTTTATGGTATTGCCAATAATCGATGGATGACCGACCCTGTCGCTAACCTATGATTGCCCGTAGATGTGATACTGAGACATTGCTATTATGTCGCGAATCGGTAAGGGCGATATCTGGACTTGTTCATAGATGGAAACCCAATTTCCAATACATGATTTTACAGTTTTAGTTGCAAACCTATATGGCGACGTAATATTATGGTACCTACGCCACCATTGATCGACACTTTTATAGTTGAAGTTGATTTCTTCAATTGTAGTAATAATAAAAGATGAAATTTCGCGTATCAAGCATATTTGGCTATTATAAGGGAAAACTATATCCTCGACTGTGTTCATTGTGTGATGGAACCTGAGTCTTATAATAGCATCATTTTTCTCTTTAAAATTGCGTTGTTATTTTTATGCCCTGGTATTCATGGGGGATAAACCCGTTCTATGTTATATAGCGTGTTCCCGTGATTTACCTAAATTTAAAATAAAAGTTAATAAATGTTTTAGTTCTCACACCAGTCCCATGACTGACAAAGAGTTTATTTTATTAACCTAAACTCTAGAAGCCCATATTTTCCACATAGGCAACTAGTAGTTTTGGTTTTCGTAGATATTTCTTTTCCCAGGATCCTGGATTATAGCTGGAGCTATATTCGGAAAGATTTGTATCCATGTATTTCATTCAGTTGTGTTAGTTGATGTATTTTCCACTGTTTTATAACTTGTAAATCTCTGGTATTTATTTCCCGTTGTGTAATATTATTTATTCAGACTCTGATATACTCTTGTGCTCTGATGTAATTGTCGTAATAGCAATGAAACGTTCTTATGTTTGTGTTTTGATGTGTCGTGTTCTCAAAGCAATCCGGGATTTCCAATAGGGGAGATTTCGGGTCGTTTCAACCATATAGCTTCAGAAATTTCCTTGAATCATTGCGTGGATTTGATGATTTTAAGGGGATTTGGTTGAAGTTGTTTTCCGCATTTGATAGTTTAGATAGCGGCGGGTTTTCTGAGAAAATGAATTAGGGTTGCGTTTTTTCTATTAGCCCATATTTATATTTATTTATTTTTAATTCCAAAAATTTAGATTTTACATCCGAACTCCAAACGAATCCCAACGACTTTCTTCCCTAGCTAATTACCCCAATTCCGGGAATAATGGAATATGTTTCGTAAGCCATTCCGACTGTTTCAGTTAGTTTTTCCCAAAATTAAAATATAAATTAATGTAATGTTCAATATCGAATTTGAATGTACATTTTAATTTACTGGGACCACATACTGACTCCAAAAATTATGCAAATTGGATTCCTGCTATGTTTTGACGATACAGTCTTAAAAAAAAAAATTGTCCAATTTGGAGACCGTTTGAAAAATAGCCTTTTAACTGGTTATTTAAATCCAACTTAAATTACCAAACGCGTTTAAATTTACTACGCACACATATTAATTCCAAAAATTATGAAATTTTAAACCTGACAATAATTTGACATTCCGGATCCAACAAAAGTGGTTTCGTCGAAAACAGAGGTCGTTTGCAAATTGTCTATTTTTTTAAGGCTATATAATGATTTAAAAATTGAACTTTTAAATTATGATGTAATTTCTAATAAAATTATATTAAAATTAATTTTTAAATTGGTTCTGAATTCCTAGGTTGTTAGGATCTCCCCCACTTAAAAACTTTTCGTCCCCCAAAAAGGGAACAACGGTAAAGTAGGAAACAAAACCAAAATACAACATATTATAAATGTACCTCTCACACGAGCTAATAAGAGATGTTCACTCTACAATTGGGATAAGCTGCTTAATGCTATCTTATGTTTCCCATGTACAGTCTCTAGGATCTCCGCTCCATTGCACTTTGACTAAATGCACCTTCTTGTTCCTTAGAACCTTAGTTTCTTTGCCAATAATCTTCATTGGCTCTCTTCTTACTGCTAAACTCGAAGTAATATTGAAATCTTGTTGCGGTGCTTACTCCATAATGAAGTCTGGATCATGTACATGCTTAGGAAGTTGAGAAATGTTAAACACATCATGCACTCTGGGTAACCAGTCTGGCAATTGAGTTATGTAAGTAAGAGTTCCTATCCTCTAGAGTATTGGAAACAGACCAATATATCAAGGTGCCAATTTCCCTGTCTTCCAAATCGAACTACTCCTCTCATCGGAGATAACTCTCAAATATATGTGATCAACAACAGAAAATGCCATATCTCTTCTTCTATAATCTGCATAACTCTTCTGTCTTCTTTGAGCTGCTTGTAGTCGCTTCTTAATTAAATCCACTTTATGTGAAGCCTCTCAGATCATGTCAGGATCCAATACCAGTAGATTTCCAGGCTCTACCCAACATGCAGGAGATCTATATGGTCTACCATACAATGCTTCAAATGGAGATAATTTCATGCCCGCTTAATGGTTGTTATTATATGAGAATTCTACCAAATGTAGGTGATCTTCGCAAGATCCTCTAGAATCAAGAATACAAGCCCGCAACAAATCTTCCAAAATACGATTCACCCTCTTAGTTTGGCCGTCTGTCTAAGGATGTTATGCGGTGCTAAGATTCAGTTTTGTTCCCAATTCTTCCTGAAATGCTTCCTAGAACTTACCAGCGAAAATCATATCTTTATCACTTACAATACTGCTAGACACTCCATGTAGTCTAACGATCTCTTTAAAATATATCTGTGCAAGACTTTGAGTTGTTTTATTCGACTTCATAGGAATAAAATTGGCGCTCTTGGAGAAACGATCAACAATTACCCATATGTTGTCATTGCCTTTTCTTGGTTCTAGGAAAACCATCAATGAAATCCATAGAAATTTGATCCCACTTCCAATATGGAATCTCTAATGGTTGCAATAGTCTTGCGATTTTCTGCTTGTCACTCTTGACCTGTTGGCAAGTTGAGCACCTGCTAACATATATAGAAATGTTCTTTTTCATAGATCTCCACCAGAACGTGTGTTTGAGATCATGATACATCTTACTTACTCCTGGATGAAAACTAGGCTTGGATTTGTGACATTCATCCATTACTTTCCTTCTGAGCTCAGGAATATTCAGAACACAAATCCAGCCAAATAACCACAGAACTCCCATGATATCAATCTGGAAACTCTAGGGTTTGTCTTCCTGAATTCTCTTGCTGATCCTCTGAATGAAACTATCGTCTTCCTGAAGAACATAGATCTTATCAATCAATGAAGGCGTAATAATAATAAGATTAACGATGATGTATTCTTTCTGCTAAGCGCATCTGCTACAACATTGGCTTTCCGCGGAGTATAAAATTATCTAGATCGTATGCTGCAAGAAATTCTAACCAACGCTGCTGTCTCAAATTCAAGTCTTTCTGGGTGAATAGATATTTCAAAGACTTATGATATGTATATAATTTGAACTTCTCACCCAAAAGACAGTGCCTTCATATCTTCAAATCAAACACTATGGCTAACAGCTTAAGATCGCGAGTAACATATCTCTTATCATGCGGCTTCAACTGACGGCTAGCATATGCAACTACTTGGCCTCTTTGCATTAGTACCGCACCAACTCCTTTATGAGAAGCATCAGTGCAGATTGTCAGATCCTGGTTGCATCTATAGTAGTCAATATTGGAGAAATAGTCAACCTTAATTTCAGCTCTTGGAAATTGGCCTCACATTCAATCGTCCAATTAAATCTTGCATGCTTCTTCGTAAGCTTCGTCAATGGACTAGATAGCTTCGAAAAATCCTTAATAAATTTTCAATTATAGTCTGCCAATCCCAGAAAACTTCTGACTTCTATGGGAGTGCAAGGTTGCTTCCAATCTCGAATGGCTGTGATCTTGCCTGGATCTACTAAAATTCCTTCCTTCGATACCAAATGACCAAGGAACTTCACTTCTTCTTGCTAGAATACGCATTTAGAAAATTTGGCTTTTAATACGTTCTTTCTTAGGATTTCCAAAATTTGTTCCAAATGCTTCGCATGCTCGCTAGTTGACTTAGAGAAGATTAAAATATCTTTAATGAAAACTAGCACAAATTTATTCAAGACATCTCTAGATACTCAGTTCATTAAATCCACAAAATAAGCAGGGGCGTTACATAAGCTGAATAACATTACTAACCACTCATAAAATAAGTCTGGACCTCTGAAAGTTGTCAAAGGAACACATTCTTCGGTAATCCGCAGTTGATGGAGACTTATAGCTTAGTCCATCCTCAAAAATGCTTGTGCTCCATTCAAGAGATCTAATAAATCATCAATACGCGGCAATGGATATTTATTCTTCAATGTTTGCTTATTTAAGTCTTGGTAGTCTACGCATAATCTAAGAGTACCATCTGACTTAGGAACAAATACCACGGCTGCTCCCAAACATGAAAAACTATGTCTGATTAGACCCTTCCATAGCAATTGTCAATTCTGATCGCCCAAATCTTCCTTCTCTTTCAGTGTCAATCTTTGAATTGCATGCACAACTGGCCTTGCATTCAGAACTAAATTGGTTCTGAAATCAATTTCTCTTCGCGGAGGTAAGCTATCAACTTCTTCAAACACAACCGCATAATCTCTAACTACTGGAATATTCTCAATGGAAGTATGGGAAACTTATAAAGCAGACCAAAATTCTTTACTATCTGACTCTAAGCCTTTGCATGGTATAAATATATCTCCAAGCTT
Source organism: Allium sativum (assembly GCA_030737875.1). Classification (NCBI taxonomy): domain Eukaryota; kingdom Viridiplantae; phylum Streptophyta; class Magnoliopsida; order Asparagales; family Amaryllidaceae; genus Allium; species Allium sativum. The sequence continues at coordinate 230,900,473 of CM060924.1, read as the reverse complement.
CATTTAATTTTAATGATTCTTTCGGCACATTTAACTTCGGCCTCATATTCCGTTAACCAATCCAGCCCAAGAATAATATCGAATTCAGAAAGATTCATGACAATCAAATTATCAGGAAACCGGAAATAGGAATAAGAAACAGAAACTCTACGATATAAACCGAGAACAAGAAAGCCTCCTATCGGATTATGAACACTAATTGATTCTTCATGATTTCATAGTTTTAACTTTAACTTTTTAACCATGTTACTTGAAGTAAAACTACGCGATGCACCTGTATAAAACAATACTATAACAGGAATAATTTTAACAGTAAGTGTATCTCCCAAAACATCTGGTCTGCTTGCCCTTGCAGAAGAAGCTGGCGCATTCGCCCTATCATAAACATGAGACACTTCAGACTTTTTCAGCAATGGACAGTTCCTGATAAAATGCCCCGTCTTGTGGCAATTGAAGCACTCCTTAGTATCACGAGGGTTCTGACTGGAGCCTGGTTCATTTCTCTTTGGCTTCTTTGGAGCATTTCATTCACTAGTCCAATGTCCATATTGGTCACAATTGAAGCATTTACCACTACAAGAGAAATGGTTATTGATGGCTACTTAGCATGATGTCTAAAGGCATCTCGTCATCTTTGTTCATTTTAAAGTCAAATAGGATTGAAAACAGTGCATTTCGTGTGTCATCACACCTCCTCAAAATTAGGTGGTAAATATTTTCAGATCCCGCTTCCAATTGTCATTTCTCTGGTTACTTTTCCTCATATCCAAATCCCTAAATTCCTAATTTACCCTATTGCTATTTCTCTAGTCTTTTCAACATGCTTTTATATTTTATTCTAGATCTAATCTTCATTCGCCCTAAAGCTTAAACATCGTCGTTGCTTCGGGACCATTCTCGATCCCTTACACGAACTTTCTGTTGCATGCGAATCTGCACCATCACCATCCGTAGTTTTGCCTGTAAATGTTTTGCTCTAATGATTTTTATTCCTTTAACCTTCTGATTTGATTTTAATTTTTGCATATGTTCTTCATATTTTCCTTTTGAGTCAATGCTTCCATATTTCTATGTATCACACTCTCCAATAATTATTCATTTACAGTCCAACAACAACAAACTACCCTGCTTTTTTTGTTGGGCCTTTCATAACCATAGCCAAAACATAATGGTAAAAGTGGATTATTGAAACACCCCACCTCCGTTAAGGTCACTCACAAAGGGAATGCCTTAACTTTGGTGGAGCATTTTAGGTAAAAGATGCAGATAAATTACAAGACAGACAAATAAAGCAGAGGAAAATAAAGTCATTTTATAAACAATATGGTTCAGTCAAGATTTTACAATAGTTTCTCAATCATACTTAAAAGTAATACATAGAACTTCTGTCTAGATCTAAAAACTTCCAAATATAAAAGAAGCATAAAAACAACAATAATATTCCGTAATAAAGCATGAACCAGCCATAGTAGTGGAAGAGAGAATCCAATACATTGACTATCTTCAAGCTTGAAAAGAAAACTGAGCTAAGTGGTAACATTTCCTCCCTGTGAACCTAGGGGGGAGGGACGGAAGAAAAGAGGCGAAACAAAACTAGGTCAGACATACGTCTGGTAAGTCCAGTGAAGTTCAACATATAAACAGGCAAAAGCATCATGACATGAGTAAACTAAATATAAGACAATACCGTGATAATAGGAATACCAAGATAACATAGGATAAGCATAAGGTATGATAAGGCAAAATAAACTGAATGCGCTTATACTCTTTGTCTGCTTCGCTACTTCTTTGCTATTCTGATTTCTATACCAATCTCTGCACCACCTAAGTACTGTCCCAACTAGTAATCTGTATAAAATGATAACGTGATCCCAATCCCCGCAATTGTTGTAGCCTTCAAGTGTAAATCAATCGTGAGGATTCCACCTCAATCAGCCTAATTGCCATGAACATGTTAGATGTACCCTTACTACCCTATCGATCGGCTCCCTTACTTGTATTCATGTTCCATGTCTCTATGTCAGTCGACCCTCTCTTGTGTGGAGATACCCTGTGCTAGTCCCACCATAAGGTGTATTAATCCTTATGATAGCGACCCGACACGATTCAAGATGCACAGTGTATAACTACTGGTACCCAGTGCCTGCTTTTTCCAACTTTGAAGTACGTGCACGCCTGTAAACTGTCGGAACCTACACTGACGTACCCCCTGCCGCTGCTTTGACCGCTTACAACCAGCCCAGTAATCGTGCCTCACCCTGCCTAGTTCAGGGTACTGTGATACACCTATGTGGGTTACTGCTGAAATGGGTCCCCGTTACTAGGGTTTCCTATTGGTTAAGTTTGTGGGCCTATATTTACTAATATTTCTCACCAACATGATATCTACTTAACCCTCCCACTGATTCAAGCATGTTTATTTAACGGTAAAGTTTGTGGGCCTATATGTACTAATATTACCCACCTACACGAGATGTACTTAACCCTCCCATCGATTCAAGCATGTTTATTAAAAGGTTAAGTTTTGTGGGCCTATATGTACTAATATTACCCACCAACATGAGATGTACTTAACCCTCCCACCGATTCAAGCATGTTTATTAAATGGTTAAGTTTCATGGGCCTATATGTACTAATATTACCCACCTACACTAGATGTACTTAACCCTTCCATCAACTCAAGCATGTTTATTAAACGATTAAGTTTTGTGGGCCTATATTTATGTAACACCCCACCTCCGCTAGGGTCACTCTTGCAAGTACACTGGCTTTGGAGGGGCGTTTAACCGGGTAAACATGCATGAAGATATTACAAGACAGAACATATATAGTAAAAACAGAGTAAGTAAAGCAGCGGTAGAATAAAAACTAGCTTCATTCATTTCAAAACCATAGTCAAGTTACATAAAGTACCAAGTCATCATTTTCCAAATACACAAGTCTAGAAGCATAAGTTGAAAATAACATAAGTGCAAAACATAAAGTACTAATCCCCAAAGATAAATGTAGTGTCGCCAAAAGCATAGCTCAAAACCATACATGAGCTGTCATATGAAGCAATCCAAAGATCCGAGCTAAGAGCTAATGTTCCCTCCCTGAGAACCTAAGGGGGGAACGGAAGAAAAGAAGCGAAAGAAAACGGGTCAGTCATAAAGACTGGTAAGTCCTACCTACTATTAGCATAAAAACTAACAAAGTTAACTGGACATGAGAAACTAAGATGAAACATAAGGATGGTAACTAAACTGGCATGGTGAATAGATAATAAGATAGATCAAGTATGTGGCATCGAATAAACAAGGTTAAGTGTTGCACCAATAGTACTAGTATTCTAATCCATGTCAAGTGTAAACAAGAATTGATCCCTTGGCCCAATAAGGTCCAATATCATGAGGTGACCCAAATCAAGGTCCAACTACTCGGTCTAGTCGATCGGCTCCCTATAAGCCTAACTCGTCAAGTGTCGGTGTCATACGGTCCAAACATGAAATGTAGTCGACTGTGCTAGGTCCACCCTAGGGTGTATCCGGCACTAGGGTGTCAACCACTGACACGAAACAAGCACGCACAGTCAAAACCTACTGGTGCCCAAGTCTGTCTTTCATCCCCGGACAATGTGCACGACCATGGTCCGTCAGAATCTACTATGGCGCACCTACTTTTGCCGTCATTTTGGTCGCTTACACTCCAGCCCAGTAATCGTGCCCCACCCTAGCCTAGTCCCTAGGGTATCCGATACTCCCTAGTGGGTTACTGCTGAGAAGGACCGCGTAACTAGGTTTTTCTAGTGGGTTAAGTGTGGTTAACCCCATCCAAACCATGTATCAAGTTGGTTAAGTGTTCCTAAAAAGGTTCACGACTTAACCCTATCCAACTAAGCATTGGGTTGGTTAAGTGTGTCCATGTTGACTTAACCCTATCAACCCATCATGTTCATGTGGTTAAGTATATTCAAGTGGTCCATGACTTAACCCTATCATGTGGCATTTATTAACTTAATGCACACAACCTCTCACATTAGACTGACAGCTTGCGGCCACTGGTTAGGCCGGTTGGTTCCGGGCAGGTTTCCGCCGCAAACTGAGTCTAACCTTGGGTTTTGGGTGCCACATGACCAACTACTCACATTGGGTCCTATTGTTTGCAACTACTAGTTAAGCCGGGCGGTTCCGGGTAGTTTTACGTTGCAAACTCAACACAACCTCGAGTTGGCCATTTCATGTTTTCTAAGTGTCATGTCCATAATTATGTTTTTCAAGCATAACCACAACCAAGTTATGTTTTATGTCTTTAAGTTGGCCTAACTACCCATAACGTATTCCCCATCGCACGTATATTCGCATCAACACAAATAGATCCAAAAAGAAGGGGATATATCAACACGACAAAGTGGGTGCAAAGTGGCATGTTTAGTCACAAGTTAAACATGGTGACATTTAGGTAAGGGTTTACTACATAACTTGCATATTGGCCCCAACATATTTAGTATATCAAACTTAACAAATTATGGTGACTTGGCCTTAACCATGACACTAGAATAAAGGTGATTTGGTCATAAACATGAGACTAGCATAAGGGGATTTGGCCACAAACATGAGACTAGTATAAGGGATTATAAGCGTCAAAACATGCATAACATTCAGACTTGGCAAATAGGTGATACATGGTCATAGATGTCATAGAATGATGACTAGTGATTCGCATATAACATAATATGCAAGTTAACATAAAGGTTATGCGAGTTTCTATGTTGCTTTTATGCAACATTCATAAACAAAGGTCATAGCTTTCAATCCACAAAGTCAAGGTGATAGCTTTACAAACATACATAGAATAAATCTATGCATAACATGATAGGTTCAAAGCACAAATCAAACTTAGGCCCAAACTCAAACTTGCAACATGTCATATTTAACTTCATAGTTAAAATCTAAGAGTAGAATAGGGCATACAATGCTATGAAGACTAGAATAAATATAAAATAAGATTGAGACGAAGCCACACTAGCAAATCCGCAACCAAAGACGATAAACTCCACTTCAAGACTTGAGAACAAGAAGGAATAACCCCAAAGACAAAGAAAGATGGCTCTTTTACTTAAGAAAGATGGCTCCTTTATGACATAGATTGATTTGAGACACTCATGCTCTCATGAAGAAGGTGGAGGCCATGATTAGTGAACATTTGGGCAGCATTTAGTTGTTGGAATGATTAATGAAGGTTTAGGCTAGGTCTAGGGGTCTTTTTATAGAGATTTGGGGTAGTTTAGACCATAGGATTAACCCTAAAACGAATCTGAACCATTAACTCCCATCAGAAACCAACAAAAGAGGACCCAACATGCCAAAATGGTGCACCAGAAAAATTGGTCCGACTGGGGGGGTCGACCCCTGGGTCGACATGGGTGTCGACCCATTGGGGGGGGGTCGACACTGGTGTCGACACTGGTGTCGACACCTATGTCGACCCTGCTTGGGCGGGAAAATTCCCGCCCAGTCTGTTTTGGTTGAAATTCGATTCTGAATTCGAATTTGAACTGTTTTCGGGCTTAGAATTTTCTGAAAACTTCATTGGGCCATAACTTGGTCATACGGACTCCGTTTTTCGAAAAATTGGACTCTATTTCGCGTTTTTTTCCGAGACGAATGCAATGGCATAGCCCGTTTCCCTTGATTCAGATTTTAGAATTTAATCCTGCCTTGATTTACATTATAACATGTTATTAAAAATACGGGTTGTTACATTCTCCCCCCCTTAAAGGATTTCGTCCCCGAAATCTCCAAGTTAGGAAGAACATATCCTACCATCCAGCATCCATCTACTCAAAACATCATCCACAAGTAACCATTGTCCTTAAAAAGATTCTAAATGATGTATGAACATATGCAAAAGGTGTGTGTATATGTACTTATCTAATGCAAAAATCAGGCGGTTACTGATTCAGTAAATCTCCTTAATGCAAAGTATGTTAGTGAAATGAGTCCATATGTATGCAAATTCCTAACATAATTTATAATCTTTACATGAGTGCACATAACATTCATTCATATGCAACATCCACGTGATAGCACAACAAGTTTCATCCATGAATATGCATAAACACTCATGCATATGCAACATGAAAGTGTGTGAGCCGATCTTAGTGCCTAATGTGTATCATGCATCCACGAGTATCCACATGCAAACACTTGCAACCACTTGCAACCATCAAGCATAACATGTTTCAAATACATGTTTCATCCAAAGGGTTTCTACCTAAGGTTCTCATGACACGATTACGAGATAACAAGATAAACAAGATAAACAAGGTAAACATGGATATCAAAAGAAAGATATGCTAATTAGGAAAAGAGATCGAGAAGATAGTATACAAGTAAGCTCCACGGAAAAACAGGAATCAAGGATGTACTCCTAAAAAGATATATGATGCGCGTATCTAGTCTTCAACCTTCTAAGCCGCATTTCCTTGAACTTAATTCCATTGTGCTTTGACCGTTTTTAACCTTTTAGTTCCGTAGCTTCTTAATTCCTACTTCAGAAATGTGAGTTGGAACTCATTTCACTGTCGCTTCTCATTTCACTTTCACTTATTTTTTTCTAGCATACTCGGTTCTTAACTTAACTGTATACTCATGACTTCATGCAAGCTTTCCCAAAATTCACTGTAAGGTATTCCACGTAGAAGAACTTTCCTTTGAAAATAAATACCAATCCATGTGGCCAAATGCACTTATTAACATGATTTCTATGAACCATCCGCGAACACTAATCGAATATATCATTAATTTCCAATAAATGGGTCAAAAGATTCTAGGTAACTAATCCTGACAGAACTCTAAAGGTTACTCGAGACTTCGAGGGTATTACCAAGGCAAGTCAAGAGTCTAACTACCCTTCTTTCAAAACCGAGGATGGTACCCTTACTGGATAACCACTTTATCCCTAGAATCAACCCAAAGCCCAAAAACATAATCCCTACTTCCAAACTCAACACTTAGCATAGACATCCTTTTGCGAGAAGAGATACTTGAGCGACTTGTGATCCGTATATAACTCGAATCTCTTGCCCAAAAGATAATGGTGCCATGATTTAAGCGCAAAGACAATCGCCGCCGACTCCAAATCATGCGTGGGGTAGTTCTTCCCATAAACTTTGAGTTGCCTAACCCCATAACATATTACTCTTTCTTCTTACAATAGGACCACGCCTAATCCCATGTCACGTGCATTGGTGTTCACGGCAAACATCTTCCCTCCATCGGGTAAAGCTAAAACTGGTGCTGTGGTAAGAGTCCTCTTAAGGCTTTGAAAAGCAGGCTCACACTCCAATTCCCATTCAATGGCTAAGTCCTTTTTCGTCAACTTAGTAAGAGGAGCTGAAATCTTAGCGAAGTCCTTGATGAACTTCCTGTAAAACCCTGCAAGACCGAGAAAGCTTCTTACTTCGGTTGCGTTCCTAGGAGCTTTCCGGTCTTGAACTACAACCACTTTCGTGGGATCCACAGCTATACTTTGCTTAGGAACTATGTGCCCAAGTAACCGAGCTTTCTTTCTCCAAAAATGACATTTTGAGTACTTGGCTTTCAACTGGTGAGCTCTAAGCATATCCCTAACTTCCTTGAGATGTGCAGCATGCTCTTCCTCGTCTTTTGAGAAGACCAGAATATCATCTACGAAAATGACCACAAACTTGTTAAGGAACTCCCGAAACACCCTACTCATCAAGTCCACGAAGTATGCGGATGCATTAGTCAAACCGAATGGCATAACAAGCCATTCAAAGAATCCATCTGGAGTCCTAAACGCAGTCTTATCAATACTATCCTCAGCCACTCTAAGCTGATGGAATCCGGTGGCTAGATCGAGTTGAGATAAAACAGAAGCACCTACAAGCTGGTCAAAGAGATCATCAATCCTCGGTAATGGGTGCCTATTCTTCTTTGTCAGCATGTTTAACTCACGATAATCAACACACAGACGAAGCGAATACCACTGGAGCACCCCATTCAGAAATGCTTCGCCTAATAAAATTTTCTCAAGCAACTCCTTGACTTGCTTACTAAGCTCTCTTCTTTCACGAGGGGCCATGTGCCTAACTGGAAATGAAACTGACTTGGCATGATCAACAAGATAAATACGGAAGTCTATCTCGTGTTTAGGGGGTAAACCCTTCACCTCATCGAAGACATCAGGATATTCTCGGACCACCATCACAGATTCAAGATTGTCAAAAGACGAGTCGAGGGATTCAAGAAAACATAACATGACGGGACCCATTAGGGTTACAAGAAATCTCTAGGGTATTATCAAGGCGAGTCATAAGCCTCACTACCCTATGCCCACAATCGAGAATGGCTCCATAACTGGACAACCAATCTATGCCTAAAATCAACCCGTATCCCATGAACCCTAGAACATAAGCATTACCCATGAATTCTACGCTAAAGATAGAAATCCTCAAATCCACACAAATCATAGATAAATGGGCGAAACCCCCAATTGGATTTGAAACACAAACGGGATCCTCAACTAAACTAGTACTAAGGTGCAAACTTTCAACAAGATCAGAAGAAATAAAACTATGCGATGCACTAGAATCAAATAAAGTGCGAACAGGAAAATCAGAAATGTAAACAAGGCTTTCTACAGAAACACTACCTCGATCAAGAGATGGAAGAGCGAGGAGAGCCTGCAACTGCCCTCCAGAGGGTCCTGCTTGTTGAGTTTGTCCTTGCCCCTGTCCTTGCTTCTTCGGGCAATCCTTGCTAAAATGTCCAGACTCTCCGCAATGAAAACACTCGCCTAACTTCCTCTTCTTCTTCCTGCAATCCTTGGCCAGATGCCCCTTGATCCCACAAAAGTTGCATTTCCTCTTCTTACTTGACGTGTTGTCGTTCTTTCCTCCTTTCCCGAAGTCTATCTTCTTGCCTTGAGACTTATTTGCCTTGACCTTCTTCTTGTCACTCTTAACTTCCTCTTGAAGTAGGGCCGTATTCACCAAATTTTCGAAGGTCACCCCCATGGGTATATGAGTCATGGCCAAACTGCGCAATGGCTCGTTCAATCCTAGAGCAAAGTGTAGGGCCTTCTTCTGAGCTGTGTTAACCAAGTCTAAACCGAACCGAGCAAGTTGATTAAACTTATCCACCTATTCTCTAACGGTCATGTCCCATTGCTTTAGTGATAGGAACTTCTCCAGCTGAAGGTTCTCTTCTGCTGATGATAAAAATCTTAGTCCAAACCTTCTCCTAAACTCATCCCAAGTCTCAATTGGTCTAGTAGTGGTGGTGACTACCCACCAATAAGCAGCTTCCCCTTTCAATAGCCATACCGCCAACAGAACTTTCCTACGATCTTCCACATCAAAGATAGCAAAGAGGTCTTCAGTTTCCTTTAACCAGTTTCTTGCCTCCACAGAAGTCTCCGTTCCGACAAAATTCTTGCAACCCATCGCCTTAAAGTCTTTGCAAAGCTCCACGAAATCCGCTTGTGTATGCTGAGGAGGAGGAGGAATATCCGCGGGGCCGACTTCATTCGCCCTTGCCTCCATGTACCTTCTAAACCAAATAGGTACTGGTACACCCTCCGGGATGGCAAAATTATCGGCCATACTGAAACGAAGGAAAAAGATGGATAGATTCAGAACGAAGAAAGGAAGGATAGTGCTAATGGCTTTTGGGGAATAGCCTTTTAAAATAAACTAGACTTTTTATTGGAAAAATACTTCTTTAAAATCGGTTTTGAAAATAGTTTTTCAAAAGGTTTTAAAACTTTTCTTGAAAACTTTTTCCCAATCTTGTAAACCTTATGCTCTGATACCAAATGTAACACAACACCTCCGCCAGGGTCACTCTTGCAAGTACACTGGCTTTGGAGGGGCGTTTAACCGGGTAAACATGCATGAATATATTACAAGACAGAACATATATAGTAAAAACAGAGTAAGTAAAGCAGCGGTAGAATAAAAACCAGCTTCATTCATTTCAAAACCATAGTCAAGTTACATAAAGTACCAAGTCATCATTTTCCAAATACACAAGTCTAGAAGCATAAGTTGAAAATAACATAAGTGCAAAACATAAAGTACTAATCCCCAAAGATAAATGTAGTGTCGCCAAAAGCATAGCTCAAAACCATACATGAGCTGTCAGATAAAGCAATCCAAAGTTCCGAGCTAAGAGCTAATGTTCCTTCCCTGAGAACCTAGGGGGGGTGAAACGGAAGAAAAGAAGCAAAAGAAAACGGGACAGTCATAAAGACTGGTAAGTCCTACCTACTATTAGCATAAAAACTAACAAAGTTAACTGGACATGAGAAACTGAGATGAAACATAAGGATAGTAACTAAACTGGCATGGTGAATAGATAATAAGATAGATCAAGTATGTGGCATTGAATAAACAAGGTTAAGTGTTGCACCAATAGTACTAGTATTCTAATCCATGTCAAGTGTAAACAAGAATTAATACCTTGACCCAATAAGGTCCAATATCATGAGGCGACCTAAATCAAGGTCCAACTACTCGGTCTAGTCGATCGGCTCCCTATAAGCCTAACTCGTCAAGTGTCGGTGTCATACGGTCCAAACATAAAATGTAGTCGAATGTTGTAGGTCCACCCTAGGGTGTATCCGACCCTAGGGTGTCAACCACTGACACGAAACAAGCACGCACAGTCAAAACCTACTGGTGCCCAAGTCTGTCTTTCATCCCCGGACAATGTGCACGACCATGGTCCGTCGGAATCTACTATGGCGCACCTACTTTTGCCGTCTTTTTGGTCGCTTACACTCCAGCCCAGTAATCGTGTCCCACCCTAGCCTAGTCCCTATGGTATCCGATACTCCCTAGTGGGTTACTACTGAGAAGGACCACGTAACTAGGGTATTCTAGTGGGTTAAGTGTGGTTAACCCATCCAAACCATGTATCAAGTTGGTTAAGTGTTCCTAAAAAGGTTCACGACTTAACCCTATCCAACTAAGCATTGGGTTGGTTAAGTGTGTCCATGTTGACTTAACCCTATCAACCCATCATGTTCATGTGGTTAAGTATATTCAAGTGGTCCATGACTTAACCCTATCATGTGGCATTTATTAATTTAATGCACCCAACCTCTCCCATTAGACTGACAGTTTGCGGCCACTGGTTAGGCCGGTTGGTTCCGGGCAGGTTTCCGCCGCAAACTCAGTCTAACCTCGGGTTTTGGGTGCTACATGACCAACTACTCACATTGGGTCCTATTGTTTGCAACTACTAGTTAAGCCGGGCGGTTCCGGGTAGTTTTACGTTGCAAACTCAACCCAACCTCGAGTTGGCCATTTCATGTTTTCTAAGTGTCATGTCCATAATTATGTTTTTCAAGCATAACCACAACCAAGTTATGTTTTATGTCTTTTAAGTTGGCCTAACTACCCATAACGTATTCCCCATCGCACGTATATTCACATCAACACAAATAGATCCAAAAAGAAGGGGATATATCAACACGACAAAGTGGGTGCAAAGTGGCATGTTTAGTCACAAGTTAAACATGGTGACATTTAGGTAAGGGTTTACTATATAACTTGCATATTGGCCCCAAAATATTTAGTATATCAAACTTAAAAAATTAGGGTGACTTGGCCTCAACCATGACACTAGAATAAAGGTGATTTGGTCATAAACATGAGACTAGTATAAGGTGATTTGGCCACAAACATGAGACTAGTATAAGGGATTATAAGCTTCAAAACATGCATAACATTCAAACTTGGCAAATAGGTGATACATGGTCATAGATGTCATAGAATGATGACTAGTGATTCGCATATAACATAATATGCAAGTTAACATAAAGGTTATGCGAGTTTCTATGTTGCTTTTATGCAACATTCATAAACAAAGGTCATAGCTTTCAATCCACAAAGTCAAGGTGATAGCTTTACAAACATACATAGAATAAATCTATGCATAACATGATAGGTTCAAAGCACAAATCAAACTTAGGCCCAAACTCAAACTTGCAACATGTCATATTTATCTTCATAGTTAAAATCTAAGAGTAGAATAGGGCTTACAATGCTATGAAGACTAGAATAAATATAAAATAAGATTGAGACGAAGCCACACTAGCAAATCCGCAACCAAAGACGATAAACTCCACTTCAAGACTTGAGAACAAGAAGGAATAACCCCAAAGACAAAGAAAGATGGCTCTTTTACTTAAGAAAGATGGCTCCTTTATGACATAGATTGATTTGATACACTCATGCTCTCATGAAGAAGGTGGAGGCCATGATTAGTGAACATTTGGGCAGCATTTAGTTGTAGGAATGATTAATGAAGGTTTAGGCTAGGTCTAGGGGTCTTTTTATAGAGATTAGGGGTAGTTTAGACCATAGGATTAACCCTAAAACGAATCTGAACCATTAACTCCCGTCAGAAACCAACAAAAGAGGACCCAACATGCCAAAATGGTGCACCAGAAAAATTGGTCCGACCAGGGGGGTCGACCTCTGGGTCGACATGGGTGTCGACCCATTAGGGGGGGGGTCGACACTGGTGTCGACACCTATGTCGACCCTGCCTGGGCGGGAAAAATCCCGCCCGGTCTGTTTTGGCTGAAATTCGATTCTGAATTCGAATTTGAACTGTTTTTGGGCTTAGAATTTTCTGAAAACTTCATTGGGCTATAACTTGGTCATACGGACTCCGTTTTTCGAAAACTCGGACTCTATTTCGTGTATTTTTCCAAGACGAACGCAATGGCACAGCCCGTTTCCCTTGATTCAGATTTTAGAATTTAATTCTGCCTTGATTTACATTATAGCATGTTATTAAAAATACAGGTTGTTACAATTTACTAATATTACCCACCAACCCGATATGTACTTAACCCTCCTACACATTATATTGGTTAAATGTTGTCCATCCATGTTAACTTAACCCACCCATTCATCTTGTCATGTCGGTTAAGTGTTCCTTATTTACTTACCCCGTCCGTTCAAAAAGTTATATTGGTTAAGTGTTTCCTTGTTACTTAACCCCACGTGTTCGTCTTGTTGTATTGGTCAAGTGTTATCAGTTAATTCAAGTTAACTTAACCCATCTACTCATCATGTCATATTACTTTGGTTAGGTGTCGCCTTCTTGTGTTAACTTAACCCTACCACAAATCAAATTATATTGGTTAATTGTTAACTTAACCCTTTCCATTTATCATGCTATACCGGTTAAGTGTTTCCTATTAACTTAACCCTGGTCATCCATCTTGTCATATTGGTTAAGTGTTTCTCATTACTTAACCCTAGTCATCCATGTTATATTGGTTAAGTGTTCCTATGAACTTAACCCTACTCATTTATCTTGTTCATTAGCATTAATTGATTTATTAATGCACCAACCTCTCACATTAGATATGTGTTGTTGCGGTTACTGGATGTGCCGGGCGGTTCCGGGCAGTTTTATACCACAACTCAATCTAACCTCGGGTTTTTCTTGGGCATGATGCACTAAGCTCTCACATTAGATAGGTTTTGTTGTGGTTACTGGATGTGTCGGGCAGTTCCGAGCAGTTTTACACCACAACTCAATCTAACCTCAGGTTAGGCATGTTCATCTTTAATCTACACATTTACCCTATATACCCAAATCAAGATTTTACATGCTAATTACCAAATTCACCAAAACTGGTCATGTTACATTTTACACCCAATCTAGATTTAATGCTCAAGTTACCCCAAATTCGCGACAATAACAATTTTTCCCGAAACTTGATTTATATGCCAACTTCATACTTTGTCGTTCATGCAAATTCTAGTTTCAATATGTCAAGTTGCATATTCCATAATTCATGTCAAATTGCATCTTAACAGTTATGCCATGTTACATGTTACATTTTCCAAATTATGCCAAATATTGTCAATTTCGTGTTATATCCAATTTCCCCCGCATTCATAACGTACGTATTTCGAAATTCAACTCAAAATTCATAACATAAGGGGAGAAACAAGATGGAACATCGTTAGAATAGGCATAGTCATATGATGATAAGAACTACTGGTCCAATAAACTTAATGTACTAAAAAGACAAGTTTTGCAAGGAATATATCGCAGACATATAGATATGATAAGAATTATATCATGAACTTAAAAAGGATTACAATTCCGATATACAACAAGGATAGATATGATTGGACCAGTTTCATAGTCAAAAATGATTCCCAAAGATATATATACTCAAGCACATATTTCAATGAAAGGATAACTTACATCAAGCATATTTTCATATCCAATTTATTACATGTCACAATTAGATTTAGGTGTTCAAATCTAAAAAGTAACTGACTTACAAAATAAAGGCAAATCTTGTTTTCATGCCTAAGCCATACATCACTATACACCCTAATCTTCTTCTTCCAAAATCATAAACTATCATATATATATATATATATGTTTATATATATATATATATATATATATATATATATATATATGTACCAATTTTATATCTTAGACCACAACATGTACTATGCCTAATACTTACAGTTCAATTTACGCCCTAAATCCCAAGTCATATGTCCAATACTTTTTGCTTCAAATCTCAAGTCATATGTCCAATACTTTATGCCTCAAAACTCAAGTCATATGTCCAATACTTTATGTTTTGAATGTGTTATGTCTTCAAATCAATTACAACTCAATTATGCCCAATTTTTATTTGCAACGTACGTTTATCTCTTATGATATCTAGCTCAGGCTCGCAGTAGCATGGCTATAAAACAAAAAGGGAGGAAGGATAGAAGAGACAAAGAATGGACGTAATATTATCAATGAGATAGATCCAAAGGATATAGAAAGACAGGCATAATCTCAGATCCAGATTTATTACAACGTCAGAATCACAATTGACTTCTATTTCTGAAAGTAATGTGAACTTACAAATTACAGAACAGTCTTGAATTCTGGGATCTGTATTCTGAAACTGAATAGCTCTCCCTTGAAGTAGACTATTTTTTCTTCTAATTTAAATTTGATTTGATTCTTAGAAATAGTTGTTGAAGTCATTGAATTAGCCTTTGAATCTCTACTAGAATTCTAAATTTGATTTCTACGAAGGACTTGAGCATCACAACCCCGCCTTTGATTTATTTTGATATGAATAAGGGTAGAGTATAGGCGTAATGAAGTCATGTGGAGAGAAAGTTAGGTTTGGATGTGTTTAAATAGCTTAGGAGCAACGACTCTGATCAGAACGGGCGTCCAAATAAAGAAAAACGAATTTGTCCACGGATCTGGAAAAAGGGGGAGGTCGACCCCATAATCGACCTGTTCTACCCAGATCGACCCCCAAGTCGACCCCCTGGTCGACCTGGGTCCTAGGAGGCAAATTTCCCGCCCAGCCCGGGTGTGTGATTTGAATTTCGAAACTTTAAATTTGAATTCGGGCTAGTTTTTATTTTAAATCTCTGAAACTTCTGAAGGTCATAACTTCTTCATACGGAGTACGATTTATGCAAACTCGGACTCTATCTCAAGCAAACTTTCGAGACAAACGCAATGGCATAACCCGTTTCACTTAATTCTCCTCTTAAAAATTAATTATACCTTAAGTTGTTACTTTAATGTTCACAGAAAATACGGGGTGTTACATTCTCCTCTCCTTAAAGGATTTCGTCCCCGAAATCTTCAAGTTAGGAAGAATGTATATCCTAACATCCATATATTCAACCATTAAATCACATGCATCCATTGTCCTTAAAAGGTTTCTAATGTCGTATGAACATATGCAGAGTGTGTGTATATGTCTCTTATCTAATGCAAAATTAGGCGGTCTACTAATCTAGTTGACCTCCATAATGCGAATCATGAGAGTGTCATGCGTCCAACATGTATGCAAATATCCCTAATCATGTAAATACTATATGTGTGCATATTCACTCATCTATATGCAACATCCATATGATAACACATCAAGTTTCAATCCATATACAAATACATTCATATGCATATGCGATATGAAAGTGACCAAGCCGATCTAGTGCCTAATGTGTGTGTATATGCATCCACGGGCATCCACTAGCAGCCGCTTGCAACTGCTTGCAGCCGACAATCATAACATGTTTCAAATACATGTTTACATCCATTGGTTTCTACCTAAGGTTTAAGGATAGGACCTAGAGGATATACCTAAAAGATAAAGACTAGCATGCAAATAAATATTATAGAAAAAGTGGAATCAAGGATATACCCTCAAAAAGGGTATGATGCGCGTATCTAATCTTCAGTTTTCTAAGTCGCATCTTCTGGAGCTTCACTCCACTGTACCTTAACTAATTTAACTTCACGATTGCGAAGCTTCTTGACCTCCATTTTCAAAGCCCACTAGTACAGATAGGACCTCGATCACTTACTATGCTAGAGGGTATCCAATGTTGTCGAACTATCTTTCCAAGGTAAACAGATGTTAACCATGATACCAAGTGTATATACTAAGTTGATTAGAGGCCTCTCTTCTACTTAGCTTATCCATGATGGCACAAATCTGAGGTTCAATATCTCTCACGCAAACCATCCTAGTTGAACTTGACATCCCTCAAGTACAATCCCCAAAGGCCTAAACCAATATCAGATAAGCACCCAAGGAATACCTCCTCCGAATTTGGATGATTTATGTGAGATGATACTACCAAAACAACCAAACAATTGAGCACTTGACCGACTCTGTCTATCCTCGCCAATCCTGCTCCAAAACTATCGTTGATCGCATAACTGGCTTTGCATTTTCATCTAGATATATGTGGGAGTCTACCTTACGTTTTAAGGGACAAACCCCTAACCTTAATCAAAAACATCTGCGTACTCATGGACTACTCCAACGGATCGAAAATCATCGATAAACGCATAAAGTGATTCTAGGTAGCTAAGACAAACTGATCCCTTAGGATCGCACGAAATTTCAAGGCTATTCCATAGGCAACTCGAAAGTCTAACTACGCTCCTTTCACAATTACTAGCTAACCAATCCATGCCTAGATCAACACATAGCCCATGAAACTGAAAACATAAGTATCTCAAATACTTACAAAACAAAGATAAATGAGCCGAACCACAAATTGGATTTGAGACAATAATGGGATCTTCTACTATAAAAGTACTAGGGTGCAGAGACTCAACTATGGAAGTAGATATAAACGAATGTGAAGCGCTAAAATCAAAAAGAGTACTAACAGGATGATCAAAGAGGAAAAACTAAACTCCTTCAACAGAAACCTTACTACCTCTCTCTCAGGTATACTAGCGGTGAGAGCATGTATTTGCCCTTATGAAAATCCTGTCATTTGTTCTTGCCTTATCCTTAATTATACGACCCGTTATACCATAATAAAGATACTTCCTCTTGTCTTAGGTTTTACTATTCTTTCCTCCCCTCCTTTGTGAACTAAGTCTATATGCATAAGTTCTTCATCCTTGGGTTGTGCTTCTTAGCCAAACTCCCTCATTCTCATCTTTGCATCCTTGTGTAACTTGTTGACAAGTCTCTTGAAAGCTGCCTCCATCGAACAGAAAATCCTGCAAAGCTTTAAACAAAATTAGCCGTAGGTGAAACTACTACGGCTATAGATGGAAGTTGGGAACTTATTTTGCACTTTGACAAGTGTCGTATTCTCGTCGACCCTACGGAAACATGCTGCGATGAGGTTACCTCCCAAAAAGCCCGGAGCCCCGGAGACTAGGAAAGAAGGAAACAAGGATTCAAACAGAGGATCAAAAGATAGTGCATATGGCTTTGGGAATTATGCCTTTAAAACAAAATTTTCTTTTGAAAATGCTTCTTTTAAAACCATTTTGAAAATAATTGTTCAAATCTTTTATCTGATCCGGTAACCTTCAGCTCTGATACCAAGTAAACACCCCACCTCCGTTAAGGTTACTAACAAAGGGAATGCCTTAAATTTGGTGGAGCATTTTCGGTAAAAGATGCCGATAAATTACAAGACAGACAAATAAAGCAGCGGAAAATAATGTCATTTTATAAACAATATGGTTCAGTCAAGCTTTTACAACGGTTGTCTCAATCATACTTAAAAGTAATACATAGAACATCTGTCTTGATCTAAAAACTTCCAAATATAAAAGAAGCATAAAAACAACAATGATATTCCCTAATAAAGCATGAACCAACCATAGCAGTGGAAGAAAGAGTCTAATACATTGACTATCTTCGAGCTTGAAAAGAAAACTGAGCTAAGTGGTAACATTTTCTCCCTGCGAACCTTGGGGGGGATGGAAGAAAAGAGGCGAAACAAAACTAGGTCAGACATATGTCTGGTAAGCCCAGTGACTTTCAGCATATAAACATGCAAAAGCATCATGACATGAATAAAATGAATATAGGACAATACCATGATAACAGGGATAACAAGATAACATAGGACAAGCGTAAGGTATGATAAGGCCAGATAAACTGAATGCGCTTCTACTCTTTCTCTACTTCGCTACTTCTTTGTTATTCTGATTTCTATACCTATCTATGCACCACCTAAGTAGTGTCCTAACTAGTAATCTATATAAAATGATAACGTGATCCCAATTCCCGCAATTGTGGTAGCCTTTAGGTGTACATCTATAGTGAGGATTCTACCTCAATTAGCCTAATTGCCATGAACATGTTAGATGTACCCTTGCTACCCTATCGATCGGCTCCCTTACTCGTATTCATGTTCCATGTGTCTATGTCAATCGGCCCTCTCTTGTGTGTAGATACCCTGTGCTGGTCCCACCATAAGGTGTATCAATTCTTATGATAGCGACCCGACACGATTCAAGATGCACAGTGTATAACAACCGGTACCCATAGCCTGCTTTTTCCCACTCCTGAGTACGTGCACGCACGTAAATCATCGGAACCTACACTGACGTACCCCCTGCCGCTGCTTTGACCGCTTACAATCAGCGCAGTAATCGTGCCCCACCCTATCTAGTTTAGGGTAACGTGATACACCTATGTGGGTTACTACTGAAATGGGTCCCCGTTACTAGGGTTTCCTATTGGTTAAGTTTGTGGGCCTATATTTACTAATATTGCCCACTAACCCGATATGTACTTAACCCTCCCATTGATTCAAGCATGTTTATTTAACAGTTAAGTTTGTGGGCCTATATGTACTAATATTACCCACCTACACGAGATGTGCTTAACCCTCCCATCGATTCAAGCATGTTTATTAAACGGTTAAGTTTTGTCGGCCTATATGTACTAATATTACCTGCCTACACGAGATGTACTTAACCCTCCCACCGATTCAAATTTATTTAATAAATGGTTAAGTTTTGTGGGCCTATATGTAATAAAATTACCCACCTACACGAGATGTACTTAACCCTCCCATCGATTCAAGCACGTATATTAAATGTTAAGTTTTGTGGGCCTATATTTACTAATATTACCCACCAACCCGATATGTACTTAACCCTCCCACACATTATGTCATATTGGTTAAGTGTTGTCCATTCATGTTAACGTAACCCACACATTCATCGTGTCATGTTGGTTAAGTGTTCCTTATTTACTTAACCCCATATGTTCATCAAGTTATATTGGTTAAGTGTTTCCTTGTTACTTAACCCCACGTGTTCGTCTTGTTGTATTGGTCAAGTGTCATCAGTCAATTCATGTTAACTTAACACACCTACTCATCATGTCATGTTACTTTGGTTAAGTGTCGCCGTCTTGTGTTAACTTAACCCTACCAAAAATCAAATTTTATTGGTTAAGTGTTAACTTAACCGTTTCCATTTTTCATGCTATACCGGTTAAGTGTTTCCTATTAACTTAGCCCTAGTCATCTATCTTGTCATATTGGTTAAGTGTTTCTCATTACTTAACCCTAGTCATCCATGTTATATTGGTTACGTGTTCCGATGAACTTAACCCTACTCATTCATCTTGTTCATTAGCACTAACTGATTTATTAATGCACCAACCTCTCACATTAGATATGTGTTGTTGCGGTTACTGGATGTGCCGGGCGGTTCCGGGCAGTTTTACACCAAAACTCAATCTAAACTCGGGTTTTTCTTGGGCATGATGCCTTAACCTCTCACATTAGATAGGTGTTGTTGTGGTTACTAGATGTGCAGGGCGGTTCCATGCAGTTTTACACCACAACTCAATCTAACCTTGGGTTATGCGTTTTCATCTTTAATCTACACATTTACCCTATATACTCAAATCTAGATTTTACATGCTAATTACCAAATTCACCAAAACTAGTCATGTTACATTTTACACCCAGTCTAGATTTAATGCTCATGTTACCCCCAAATTCGAAACAATAACAATTTTGCCCAAAACTTGATTTATATGCCAACATCATACTTTGTCGTTCATGCAAATTTTAGGTTCAATTTGTCAAATTACATATTCCATAATTCATGTCAAATTGCATCTTGACAGTTTTGCCATGTTACATGTTCCAATTTATGCCAAATAATGTTAATTTCATATTATACCCAATTTCCCCTGCATTCATAACGTACGTATTTCGAGATTCAACTCATTATTCATAATATAAGGGGAGAAGCAAGATGGAACATCGTAAGAATAAGCATAGTCATATGATGACAAGAACTACTGGTCCAATAAACTTGATGTACTAAAAAGACAAGTTTTGCAAGGAATATATCGCAGACATATAGATATGATAAGAATTATATCATGAACTTAAAAAGGATTACAATTCCGATATCAACAAGGATAGGTATCATTGGACCAGTTCATAGTCAAAAATGATTCCCATAGATATATATACTCAAGCACAGATTTCAATGAAATAATGCTTACATCAGGCATATTTTCATATTCATTTTATTAAATGTCACAATTAGATTTAGGTGTTCAAATCTAAAAAGTAACTGACTTACAAAACAAAGGCAAATCTTATTTTCTTGCCTAAGCCATACATCACTATACACCCTAATCTTCTTCTTCCAAATCATAAACTATCATATATATATATATATATATATATATATATATATATGTCCCAATTTTAGATCTTAGATCACAACATGTACTATGGCTTATATTTACAGTTCAATTTACGCCCCAAATCCCAAGTCATATGTCCAATACTTTAATGCTTCAAATCTCAAGTCATATGTCCAATACTTTATGCCTCAAATCTCAAGTCATATGTCCAATACTTTATGTTTTGAATGTGTTATGTCCTCAAACCAGTTACAACTCAATTATGACCAATTTTTATTTCCAACGTACGTTCATCTCTTTTGAGATCTGGCTCAGGATCGCAGTAGCATGGCTATAAAACAAAAAGGGAAGAAGGAAAGAAGAGACAAAGAATGGACATAATATTATCAATGAGATAGATCCAAAGGATATAGAAAGACAGACATAATCTCAGATCCAGACTTATTACAATGTCAGAATCACAATTAACTTTTATTTCTGAAAGTAACCTGAACTTACAAATTACAGAACAGTCTTGAATTCTGGGATCTATATTCTGAATATGAATAGCTCTCCCTTGAAGTAGACTGTTTGTTCTTCTAATTTAGATTTGATTTGATTCATAGAAATAGTTGTTGAAGTCATTGAATTAGCCTTTGAATCTCTACTAGAATTCTAAACTTGATTTCTACGAAGGACTTGAGCCGCATAACCGCGTCTTTGATTTATTTTAATACGAATTAGGGTAGAGTAAAGGCGTAATGAAGTTGTGTGGAGAGAAAGTGAGTTTTGGGAGTGTTTAGATAGCTTAGGAGCAACGAATCTGGTCAGAATGGGCGTCCAAATACAAAAAACGAATCTGGGAAAAGGGTGGAGGTCGACCCTATGGTCGACCTGTTCTACCCAGGTCGACCTAGGTCCCGGGTGGGAAATTTCCCGCCCAGCCCGGGCGTGTGATTTGAATTTCGAACGTTTAAATTTGAATTCGGGCCGGTTTTTATTTTAAATCTCTAAAACTTCTGAAGGTTATAACTTCTTCATACAGAGTCCGATTTACGCAAATTCGGACTCTATCTCAAGCAAAATTTCGAGACGAACGCAATGGCATAACCCATATCCCTTAATTTTCCTCTTAAAAATTAAGTATACTTTAATTTGTTACTTTAATGTTCATAGAAAATACGTGGTGTTACAATTATTATCTAATATTAAATAATAATTTGTTACCCTTCATGTGCTGACACTTTTATGCATGTGCATACCATTTAAAGGTTAGATGAAGCGCCTGTACTATTCAGAACAGTGATTGATGGAATGGATACTGTTTATGCAATAGGAGGAGCTGGTAGCTAGAATGGAAAAAAACAGTCGGGTATCTCCAACCTTGTTCATAATTTTCATCACTAGAATTATCTACCTTTATTTTTCATGGAAAATTGTGTTTAATGTTGAGAAGAATAAGGAAGTTTATGTTGATGAGGTAGCCAGCATCGTCAGGTGGTGAGGTCGATTCAGATGCCAATTTGTTAGATAATGAACATGTAGTCTAATTAGGACACTCGGTTGAATATAGTAATGCTTTGCGTAATGTTACTTAAATTTTTTAAGCACAAGTTTTGATTCTTCTTTTGATCATTCTCACCTTACACTTGATTCGGTAAAATTCTGTTGGTCCTTGGTGATTATAGTTTTTTTTTTGTAAATAACAATTCCGCATAAGCACTAAAACAAGCATCAATTAAGCTGTAAATAACTGTTTTGTACGGTCCTCTTATGTTTAATCAGAAATATTTTAATACTATCCTTTGAGATTTCAGTTTAGAAATATCGTTTCATGATATTAAACTATAATTTCTTCTTGAAATACGAACATGAATTAAAAACTAAGAACTGCCATATTGCATGGCTGCACTTCACTTATATTACCATGTTTCAATTTTAACATTTGATTTGCTGTTTGTTGGCATAGTGTGATATGCTTATCTCTTAAAATAGTTTTGTTCTGTGCTGCGTACCAGTTAATTTTCAACTACCTGTTACAGGTATGTAGTAGTATATGGATGGGATGAGAAAACAGAATAAGTATACGAAGTTTCTCAAGAAAGTTACTCGTTCAATTATTGGGAGTTTAAACTGTACATAGCTCTTAACAGTGCTTTATTTATATCGGTTGATGATCTCTCTGTATTAAGTAATTATATTAACCCACTTTTCTTTTTAAACAACTGGATTGAGATGGCAGGAAGTATGTTTATATAAACGAAATCCTATAGGGCAAGAAGTGTGTTTACATAATATAACTTTGCTTAATAGAGAGTCAATTATTAGTATAAATATGGAAAATAAAAATAAAAAATTCAGATATATAATCTACTTGATAATCATTTGGTTATCATGCATAAATGTTGGGTATTAATCATGTTTACGTTTGAATAATATGCACACTTGTACGGCTGATGTGTTTTTCTCTTTATTTGTCATAATTTCGGTGATCTTTAATCTTTTATTTTCTGATTTGACAGACATAGATAGTTTAGTAGATACAAGGCTTTACTTTAAGATATTGGTTATAAATAGCAAGGGAAGAATGGATAAGGGAGACAAGGCATATTTTATACCATAATTTTATTATCTTTTACCGCTATGCTAAATTTGCATGGTTATGTATGTTTGTAATATGTTCCACTTCCAGATCTGAGAATGAGATGCAAATAAATCAATGTAGCACACCGGTGCATATCGTCTTTCCTAAATCATTATAACTTAAGGTATATTTTAGTTTTAGCTTTTCACGTGTATGACATAATACTAAAGATACCAACGATTACAAGTACCATATGCATGAAAATAACTGCAACACATATTTGACAGTTAATTTGCATACGAGATTATATACACGTATAACTGATAAATTGTTAGATGTTTTCACACAAACTTCTACTTAAAACTTAGTTTTCTTAAATAATCATGTCATTGCTATTGCTACTCCACACATCAAAAGTTAAGTCAGACATTTTTATGACAATCGTGTATGACCAAAAAAATTTATTCAAACCATGTCTTCCATACCTAGGTGAAAGTTCATGTACCCAATGGTTTTGATAGAACGTGATGTCTGCAAATATGAGAAGAACAACATATAGATATGGTGCATTTTTCCTTTGTTGCTTTGAAATTCTAATTTGTTAGTATGCATGAATAAATTCTTTTTACCTGAACTTGGATCTAATGCGACAATTGTTATGTTGCACATTTTAACTGATTTGGAAGTTCGTGTTGCAAAAGTTTTTGATGATACTTACCACCGATTTGACAGGAAAAACCAAGAGATATGGTGTAATTTTTTCTTACTAAATTCTAGGTTGCTTTTCAACTCAATTTTGATTTTTTCCTCAATTTCCATCGTTGATCTTTCTTTTGTGGCGAGCATCCTATTTTGTATTTGAACTGTATTGCGTTATTTTTTATATATGGAATACCTGCTTTGAGAATAAACAAATTTGCAATAATTTTAATCTTTTCATTCACCAGTGTAACATGAGCAGTTGATAAGCAGTATTGAATCGAATTTTCCCCCTTTTTTACCCCCAAACATTGTTACAATATAAAAGTATGCCACTTGTATAAGAATTATAGAAAAAGCAAAATATTACATGATATGGCATAAAAACAAATTATTCATTATTCTTACTTGGTTAGGTTTTAGAACAATTTTACATGCCTATAAAGTTTGTTGAAAGCATCCATAACATCATAAAAAAAGTTAAAGGTAACTATGTTAATATTAGACCATCATGCATTACAAGTTCACTCACTCTTATATAGACCAATTGTAGTGCATTACCACATCACTTGGCTATTTCTTCTCATGCAAATTGGGCTGAAATGGTTGACAAGGAAAATCCATTTGCATTTGACAGGAAAACTCTCTTTCTTGATGAGGGTAGTTGATGTCCAATTCCATGAAATTTCCTTCCATTGCTAATTGTTGTTGATGCTGTAGTTTTACCTTATAGATTGTGATTTGTTCATATAGGAAAATTCAATAGTATAGATAAACGTAATACAATTCACTTAAGTTACATATAAATGAATTACGATGGCTTCGCATATAACCAATATTTATTTTCTTGTATTGGGCTTTAAGTCCAGCCCATTTTTCTCTTTCACGTTACCCTTAGCATTATAAAAGGGGTAAAACGTTTTAGTGTGAACAACGTTCTGTTTTACAGTTTATATTCAATAATACAATTTCTTTTCTGAATATTCTAACTTGGTATCAGAGCACAGGTGCTCTCTTTAGCAGTTGATCGTCAGAAGTGTTGATCAATTAGTGATCCATCAGAGTGATATCATCATCTGGATCACCCTTCATCGAAGTTCTAGCTTCTCATTTGAAGGTTGTTGCCCTGTCTTGAAATCAAGAAGCCTCGCCTACAAATCTGTGGCTGCTGTCTTGTTCAGAAACAAGGTTGATTAGAGGAAAAAACTCTTGAAACTGATCAAAACAGATCAAGAAGTCATCAATATTGTATAAAGTGCCGTCATAGATTGTCAATTAGATTTCTATATCTGTTCTATCAAATTCGTGAAGGTATTTCTCTCCATCTTGACAATCTACGTTGCAACATTCAACAATATTGTGTATCCTGAAATCTGTTCTAATTCAAGCCTCATAGAGTAAAAACTTACCTTTGATTTCTTCTGAATTATCGAATTCTTGCATCTGTGTGTATTTCTTTTCATTTCTTTCATCATGGCAAATTCTGGAAATCAATCTAGCCCACAGTCTCTAGCAATAGCCCTTTAAACCCACCACCACCGCCAGATCCCATCCAAGATTTAATGAAAACCATCATTAAGCCTCAGAGTCAACTGATTTCAACACATCTTGATGAATCAAGCTACCTGTTATGGAAATTACAGGTTGAAGCAGCCGTTAGAGCATATGGACTTGATGACTATATTCATGGAACAAAAATTGTTCTTCCAAAGTTTATTAGGGACAGTGAGGATAAACTCATAAGTAATCCTGAATACATAATGCATCAGAGACAAGATGGCTTAGTATGTGCCTGGTTGATGTCATCTATTGGTCCAACTATACTACCACAATTGATTGGAATTAAAACAGCTCAAGGAGTTTGCGAAACTGTTGCAAGAAATTTCTCAAATCAGTCATCAGCCAGAGTAATGCATTATAGAAGACAGTTGCATAGTATAAAGAAAGGAGAGTCATCAATGAATGAATATTTGTTAAGAGTTAAGAACATTTGTGATCAGTTGAATTCAGCAGGTCAAAGAATACCTGAATCAGAACAGGTTATTGCTATTGTTAGTTGTTTAGAGGATGAATATGAAGCTATCACTGCAATAATACTATCCACGGGTCCAACTCCTTCATTACAATATGTATATTCTACTTTACTATCACATAAAGGCAGAATAGAACACAAGAAAACTGTTAATGTTGATTTATCTGTCAATTATACAACATATGGCAGAGGAAAAAATCAGGATAAATGAATTAATTCAAGAAATCAATTCAATAATCAAAGAGAGTGTTGGTCTGGAAGAGGTAAAAGAGGTGGTAGAAGCAACAACAACAATAATAATAGAATCAGATGTCAAATTTGTGACAAAGTGGGGCATAGCGCTAGCAAGTGTTATTTCAGATTCAATACTAACTACACTTCCTCACAACAAAGCCACAATGCCTCAGCAAATCTTGTTAATTCATCAAATGAAGGCAGTAAAGCACAGGCAGAAATTCATAATGCTGATACTACCAATAGTGATGAAGTTTCAGATGATTGCTGGTTTCCAGATTCAGGTGCAACAAACCATGTGACCAACAATCTAAACAACTTAAATTTCGGAAACAAGGAGTATAAAGGTACTCAAAATCTTACTGTTGGTAATGGTAAAACTGCACTTATTACACACACTGGAAATGCAAGTTTAGATGGAACAAAAAAATTATTTCTAAAAAATTTATTAAGAGTTCCATAAATTAAGAAAAATCTGATGAGTGTTTCCCAATTTGCTAAAGATAATAAGGTTTATTTTGAATTTTACCCTAATTCTTGTATTGCCAAAGACATACTGACACATAAAATTCTATTGCTGGGTAAAGAGAGTACTGGATTACACAGATTTGATATCAGTTCAAATAATTCTGATCATAAAAATGATAACTGTATAATGTCTATTACTAATGTTTCTAACTGCATTAAGGACATTGATTTGTGGCACTATAAACTGGGTCATCCTAGTATAAAAATTACTAAGCATGTAATGATGAAAAATAAATTTTCTGCTTATCAATTTCCTAAATCATATATGTTTTCTGCTTGTCAATTGGGAAAGAGTCGTAAACTTGCTTTTCCAGACTCACACACTGTTTATTCTAGGCCACTTGAACTTATTGCTACAGATTTGTGGGGTCCTGCAAACACTAATTCTTGCTATGGTCACAAGTATTATATATCATTCATTGATGCATACTCTAGATTTGTATGGATTTACATGCTAAAATCTAAGTCTGAAACCAGTAATGTGGTGATACAGTTTACTAAAAAAGTTGAAAACATGACTGGAAATAGAGTTCACACCTTTCAGACAGATGGTGGAAGAGAATTTTTACCCTTAAAATCTTTTTTTGATAAAAAGGGTATTAATCACAAAACTACTTGTCCCTACACTTCAGAACAGAATGGGTTAATTGAAAGAAAACATAGGCATATTGTTGAAACTGGTTTGACCTTATTAGCACAAGCTTCTATGCCTTTTAAGTATTGGGCAGATGCATTTTGTACTGCAGTACATTTGATTAATTTAATGCCTACTAAGGTATTAATTCAAATGTCCCCAAGAATTTTTAACTAAAATTGAACCAGATTACAAACATTTAAAGGTGTTTGGATGTCAATGTTTTCCTTATATAAGGCCTTATAATAATCATAAGTTAGATTATAGGTCAAGGTCAACGCCTTGTACTTTTCTGGGATATTGCAATAAACAAAAAGGGTATAAATGTCTAGATAATAAGTGAAAGGTTTATATTTCAAGACATGTAAGGTTTAATGAACATGAATACCCTTTAGCAAAGATTGTGAAAGCATTTCAGAAAAAAGTGCAAGTACTAGGCATGTAATGTATGACATACCTGATGAAACTGAAGTGTTAGTGCCAGTTCATACTGGTAAACATGGTACAAATTCAAACTCTCAACTCACTGTGCCATCAAGAAGGCCAGGTCAAGAGCAAAGCAGTTATGAAAGCCCTCAACACACCATGCCTTCAGATAGGCTAGGTCAAGAGCAGCCATCCTCCAGACATCAAATTGAAGACAATGCTCAACAAAGAAGACAAAGTATTAGTACTTCTCATAATGACCATACAACAGATAATAGAGATGCAAATGATAATCAAGCGGTTGCTGGTAATGAAACTACAAATCAGCATCCAATGCTTACTAGAGCCAAATGTGGAATTATTAAACCCAAGATTTTATAATACTACATCTACTTCTGAAGAGCCATCATCATATTATGAAGAAGTTCAAAATGAAATTGGAAGTCTGCTACGAATAATGAATACAGTGCCTTAATTAAGAAGGGAACTTGGAAACTGGTTGAAAGACCAGAACACAAAAAAATTATTGGCTGTAGATAGGTATTTAAATTAAAAAGAAATGCTAATGGCTCAATTTCAAAATACAAAGCAAGACTGGTGGCTAAAGGGTATTCACAACAATATGGTTTTGATTTTTCAGAAACTTTTTAACCTGTTGTGAAACCCACATCCATTAGAATAATTCTAACAATTGCTTTGTATAGAAATTGGGACATCAAACAATTAGATGTTAATAATGCTTTTCTTAATGGTGATTTACAGGAAGAAGTTTACATGGAGCAGCCTCCAGATTTCACTCAACAGTCAACAAAAACTTAGTGTGCAGACTCAACAAGGCTATCTATGGGTTGAAGCAAGCTCCTAGGGTTTGGTTTGACAAACTAAAAACAACACTGATCAATCATGGATACAAATCTTCCAAATCAGATAACTCAATCTTTATTAAAATTACTAATTCTGTTACAACATACATACTGATTTATGTTGACGATTTTATTATTACAGGAAACAATGCTGATGAAATCATAGCTGTTACAAACATGTTGAATTCAGAATTTTCTATCAAAGATTTGGGAAATCTGAATTATTTTTTGGGTATAGAAGTGAAAAGAACATCTAATTCTGAAATACATCTTAGTCAAAAGAAGTATATATCAGAAATTCTTCACAGAGCTCAAATGCATAAAGCAAAGTCATTGCCTACTCCTATGGTCACTAATTTACAACTATCAAAATATAAAGGAGAATCTTTTCAAGATGGAAATTTTTTCAGAAGTATAGTTGGTGCACTCCAATATGCTACTATAACTAGGCCATACATAGAATTTAGTGTCAATAAGGTTAGCCAATATATGCAAAATCCTTTGGATAACCACTGGAAGGTTGTTAAGAGAATTTTAAGGTATCTAATAGGGACAATCGATCATGGCTTAATTCTGAAGACAAGAAATACATTAAATATCAATGCCTATGTTGACGCTGATTGGGGAACAGATTGTGATGACATAAAATCTACTTCAGGTTATTGTATTTTTATGGGAAACAATCCTGTATCTTGGTGCGCTAAAAAATAAAGTACAGTGTCCAGATCAAGTACAGAAGCAGAATTTAGGAGTGTGGCTAGTTGTACAGCTGAAGTTATGTGGATAGAATCTCTGTTACGTGAATTACAGGTCACGTCAACTAAAAACATCTACTGTATGGTGTGATAATATTAGTCCAATATCTCTAACTTCAAATCCAGTGCTACACTCTAAGACCAAACATATTGAATTAGATCTATATTTCATCAGAGAGAAAGTTATGAAAGAAAAGTTGAAAATTGGATATATACCTTCCTCAGATCAGAAAGCAGACATTCTTACAAAACCGTTGTCAAGACCAAACTTCGCCAAACTCAAAGAAGAATTAAATATTGATGCTGCCAGCACAGGTGAAAGGTCCAACAGAATCATCTATGTTCCAGACTCCAGAACTACTTCAAGCTACTCATGGCATCTCGTCTGATTGTTGTCAGATCCACTCTCCTCAGCTAGGACTTCATAAGAACACAATCGCTCCTCTTCCAATTTAACCTCTCTCAGCAAATCGAGCTCTCTCAAGTAATTAACTCAAGTATAGATCGATTTACCTGTCGTGGAGGCCTGTGGAGAAAGATCTCTCATCAATCAGTCCATTGAAGCCAAAGGAGTCGCATTTTTCTATTTTTCGAGAGCAAACCCTAACCCTAGGGTTGGTTTGAGGGGGGCAAATGAATTATGATGGCTCCGCATATAACACAGTATTTATTTTCTTGTATTGGGCTTTAAGTCCAGCCGATTTTTCTCTTTCACGTTACCCTTAACATTATAAAAGGGGTTAAAACGTTTCAGTGTAAACAATATTCTGTTTTACAGTTTATATTAAATAATACAATTTCTTTTCTGAATATTCTAACTCATATGCTTCATGAATAAATAAAAAAATACTACAATGTAAGGCAGTTTCTTAGAACCTCTCAACAACATAACTATTGGGTGAATTAAGATTTTGTATTCTCACATTCATTCTATGGTTATCCAAAAAGTCCATCTGCAGCAAATGAAAATTCAGTAAACAAGAAATTTTGATCTTAAACTTGCAAGAAATGTATGATCTTGCCCGCTTTGAGTGAACGCTATCAACTCCATTCTGTAGAGCTTCTTCAGTTGTGATAAGTTCTTTTGGATTCAGAGAGTTCAAATCCTCTCCTCTTAAATGCATGTTATATCGGTTAGTATTTAGTAATTTAGAGATACTTAGCTGAGATATTAAAATACAGAAATATTCTACATACTTGAGTCCAATTTGCTTCTTATCATTTTCTATCTTGATTCGATCTATTTGAGAGCTATGATTCTGTAATGGCCAGCTTTATAACTTAATTAAAGAAAACTAAGCATCACTCAGTTTCAAAAAACTGGGCATCGCTCGGTCTTGTTTCAAATTGAGCGAATGCTCAGCTACAAAAACTGGGAAATCTAAGCATCACCCAGTTTGTAACTGAGCGTCCCTCGGTTTTCCTAAAACTGAGCATCGCTCAGTTTCAAGAACAACTGAGCAATGCTATTGCTCAGTTTTCTTGAAACTCGGCATATCAATTAGTTTGTGCTCGACCCTCTATATGCATAATATTTGTGCCTGAACCTATACATAAGGGGATATTCTAGTATATATAGGTATTTATTGCACTTTAGCCTTGTGTATATCTTGCTGCACCCTGTTTGGCTTTTCATGATCACCTGAATTGATTGTTTTGACATACTAATGCTCCATTGCATTACTACTCCTTTATATATATACACACACTCTTTCACTCTTTGACTGTTAATCATTTGTATATTTTTTATTATAGAATTAAACACAATATTATATTTTATACGCATTTAAGGTGAAGAACTGTTTCCAGAACGCTCAGGCTAGCATTTCAGGTATTCTTCTGTCCTTATTAAAATGCTACCAATTTCTCGTAATTATAATACTTGTATTGCTTTCTAATATATGTCTTGGTTTTTCTTCGATTTGAAGTGTCCTAGAGCTTGGGTAATGAATTCTGGGAGTGTTTCTTTCTATTTCGAAACAAAAAAATGATTCACTTGCTGATTAAATCTCCTGTGTATCTTGGGAAATATACTTGTTTGGCTGCAAAATCAGCTTAATATTAACTAATTAGCCATACGGTGTCCGTAACATTGCTTGTATTGCATGTACCCGATATATTTTAAACCATTTTACCTAATTACATTCAGTATTTCCCTGTGCCACTCCTATTTTGCCGGAATACAACCCACTCTATGCAACTTAAATACAACTGACGGGTCAACTTTTAAACTGTTCTGAAATTAACACACACACACACACACACACATACATACATACATATATATATATATATATATATATATATATATATATAAAGACACATACGCACACAAGTCAACTTACCTACCCATAAATTGGATAGGACTGTTATTCTTTTTTATGTGAAAGCGTTTTGCAGAATTTGGTTGAAAATACGAGAAGAACAAGAAATGGCTGTTGACTATTAACCAACATCTTAACACCTTATATCAAACTATCCTATTTTCTTCACTTATCATCATTTGTGGTTTATAATTTCTGCTTGAAAGTCTATTTTTTCTTCACTGTTTCATCAGTCTAATTGTTTATCTGCACTACAATTTTTTTGTGTGTATCCTCCAATTTATTTATTGGTTCCAAACTGACGTAAAATGACAAGTACGTCCACTGACCGTTACAATTTTTTTTCTTCCTCTTCCACTGGATACATATGTGCTTGCTCTTCTGCACAGCTAAGAGTATGAACACATCCATTTTTTATGACAGATGAGTAAAAATCTAATGCCACACATTTGATTATATAATCACAAATATTACTATATATAGATGCACTTACATAACCATATATCTTTAATTTTCATCTCTAACTTGCTCCTATACTACGCATTTGGCCAGGGTATGCACTATACGTGGTCAGCACTGCCATTACCAATATCTGGTGCTCAAAAAGTTGGGACTACCTTTCATGCTTGATCTGCAAAAAGGCGGTACAACTGGATGGTTAAACCTACAAATATCTATGGGGCGATGAAACTGTCGAAATTCCAATATATAGGTTTGAATTCCTTCCTTATCCGTCTAACGACTGTTTTGTGTAACCACTCTTTTTAAACACAAGTATCGTGTTAACATTGATATCCTTGATGCAGCTATGTCAACAACGATGACTGCATATGATAGAGAGGTGGAGCGGTAGATTTGTCTAGATATTGAACAAATGATTATCATATCGAATTTGGTATGTGCATTCACTGTTTTACTAAATCATTCTGATTTTGTTTTATTGCTGAAAAGAGAAGCTATTATGTTAATTTAAGGGACCTATTTCCTTTGTTCCACTGTTCATACTGGACAACCCACTATTTTACATAGAATATATTCATGGCCATGTTCTCTGCATCCTGCCATTTATCCCTTTAATTGTATCAATTGTTCCGTTGTAGGAAAATGGACATAGTAAGATTAGAGCAATGACATACTTCAGAAGCTGATGGGCAATGATGTTGTTAGACCAAAAAGTGGTTCTAATACCCAAATTGACTAAAAGTAGAATGAAATAAGATCAAAAGTAAAATAGAGACACAGAATTTATAGTGGTTCGGCTTTGAAAAGCCTACGTCCACTTGTCAATCACTATTCTCGATGATATAGTTGCAATCACAATGAGATATTCACTCAATTTCACTCACCACTCACATACATTCACTCAATTGTCTCAAAACAAATATTGAAAGATGATTTGGATTATCCGGGAGTGCTGGAATTCGGTTTATGAAAGTGGTTAAACTCTCAAAGTGCCAAAAAAAGGTCCTTTTTATTGTCTCCAGACAGGGTATTTATAGGTGAAAATTTGCTCAGAACCCGATCCGGATCGGAGCCACGTGTCTTCCATCCCATCATCCTCGGGTTCGGATGGATTTCAATATTGACAACGCATCAGAGCAGTGGACGTTGTGGGCAGGAACTGGTCGTACCCGCTCCGCGTCTTCAGGCGATCGTGGGGGAATGTGACATGAATTACAGGTTCAGTTCGGAGGAGCCTGCAGTGGGGGTTCGGATCGGAGTATCCGATCCGATCCGGATTAACCCAAAACTAAGTATTTATCCACTTTGCTCCGTTCCGATCCGTCCCTGTAGCAGGTAGCCCTCCGCTCCGACTGACAATAGGTAGCTCTCCGATCCAAACAGCAGTGCCTCTTTGATTCAAACAATAGCAGCTCTCCGATCCGAACAGCAAAATCTCTCTGATCCGATCCGCTATATCTCTCCGATCCGATCCGCTATGATACTTTCCAAGTTCTTCAACGTTTCACATCTCGACTTTGTGTTGCCCAGTTCACAAAGTGGGCTAACATTTTGCCCCCTCAAAGGACGCTTCTGTTGGAGACGGAGCATGCTTTGATTATCATTGCACAGTGTCTTCTAGGTAATTTTTCCTTTGATTTTCCTTGTGCTCTCATCTTCTTCTCCGAACTTTAATTTGATTCAATACTGAGTTACAACATTCTGTTCGGTTCGGATCCCGATCCGAACAGATCCCCCTCTTCTTTCTATTTCTCATTAGACTGGTGGGCCAAGCTTTGCCACTGGACTGTTGATCCGGTCCGAACGGGGATACGAATAGTCACCTCGTTTATATAAATTCAGTCTTCATCTTCCTCCCATTTTCTTTTTATCGTTTTATCATTTCTGTCTCGGAACTCCAAAATTCAGAGAAAAAGAAACTCTTTACCATTCTCGTGCGAATCTTCAGCTCATCCACTTTGGTAGGTCTAAATCCCTGATCGACCTCATGATAATAGGTTTTATTCGAAATTCGCGGTCAATTCGACCGATCTGAATGCAATTCCCACGCTACAGCATCTTCTTCCCTCGTTGTTGTCGTTGGTGGCTTCGTTGCTGCTTTAAGTCGTTGGAAGAGGAAGTCGTAGTTCATTCGGTCATGACTAGGGCGCTGGAATTGATATTGGGTTTAAGACTAAAGAAGAGGAAGAAGAAGATCATAGGGAATCAGTTCGGGCGATGGAGTATGAAAGTGGAGAAAAAAGAAAAGAAGTCCAGAAGGTCGGATCGGGTCGGGGCAAGTAGAGAAAGGGAAAAAGAAATGAAGTCCAGAAAGTCGGATCGGGTCGGAGCAAGTAGTTAAAGAAGGGGAGAAATGGAACTCACCTAACCGGATCGGGTCGGTCTGTAAGATAAAGGTGGAGAGGCATGACTACGTGGTCCGACCCGAACCGAACCTGAACCGCTCGGGGAACCTACTTTCGAGCCGATCCGATTTTGATTTCTGAGTTTCAATGAGATATCCGAGCTCAAGGCTACGCCCCCGATCCGATCCCAATGAATGCGCCCGAACCGAACCGAAGTGCATTCTATCTTAATGCATAAAAACTCGTTTAACTGGCCCAATCAACTTTTGGCATAATCTTCAATTTAAGGGACAGTTAGGGTAGTGCCTTGCGAACGTAACTGGACATCAAGAACTACTTCAATCCTTTATACTTTGCCAAAATTTTGCGTCGTACTTTTAAACATTTACTTTACACTTCCCGCATACACTGCTTACACTTTAGTTTGCACACATGCACGGGGGGGGGGGGGTACGGGCTAATTTACTCTAACTTGTGCTATTGCTTATTCAATAGTTTTATGACCATGAGACCCAGACGCTCTTCTAGACTAGCTGAGAAGAAAGAGGCCCCGGAGACATCCAACAAAGTTACTCTCGAGGACATATCTTCTCCTTCGGATCCAGAATGGAATGATGAGGGTTCAGACTACGAGGTTGGAAATCGCGAAGGTGACAATGTGTCTTCGGAGGGTGAAGTTTCTCTAGGTTTTGAAGAGGAAGGAGGGATTGGTGACGACCGGGCTCCTGATGAGTTTGAATCGGCTGTCATATTGGAATCACCCCAAGATTCTGTTGAATCAACAATCGACAACGACAGACTTATCCGAATTTGTTTAAAATACGGGATACTAAAAAGGGACACCCTGGTGCCTTCGAGAACCGACCGTCCCCACAACCCTCCAGAAGGGTATATGGCAATTACTCGGTTGATGTGCATGGTCGGTGCTATCCCTCCATTTTCTCCTTTCATCGTCGATTTTCTAAGACAAATGCGGATTGCCCCCCTGCAGCTGCACCCTAATTTTTATGCTTACTTATACACCTTATATGTAGCATACCGTGAGATCTTAGACATAGAACTCACTTTCGATGATGTTCATTTCTTTTACAACTTCAAGCATCGGACTCGAGAGACTCCTTCTTTCTGCTATTTTGAGTCTGTCACTAAGAGGAAGATAATTTCAGCGCCATTCAGTAGTAAAGCTGGAGATTCCAGGTTGGAATGGTTTTATGTGAAGCGACAACCAGGGTATGCTAGGAGGTGGACGAAATCAAGTAAGGCACTGTTTTCTAAATCTCGACTCTATACATTCTTGTCATCGCCTTAATTCGTTTTTCTTTTTGTTTGAAGTCGATAACCCAAAACAAATATCAGACCCAGTATTCTTTGACCGAATGCACCAGCTCCTTAATGGCGATCAGAAGTTCTTGACTATTGATGAAGTCCTTAAGGACGAATATCTTCATTTTCATGGGTTGCTATCTGTTACTCGTAGCATTGGTCACGGGACAGCTCCATATGTTTATATTCCCCCCGTGGACGTAATCCCTGAAACGGGCGAAAGTTCGAGAGCTCCTACAGTGCATCTTCAAGCTTCACCCTCTCCTTCTTCTACCCAAGATGATGAATTGGCTAACATGGCGGAAAAGCATCGCGAAGGTTATACTGTTCCCGAGGATGCCATTTCCCCAGAAAAGTCAACGTCTTCCAAAGAGTCACCGATCGATGCTTCTGAGGGAGATGTCCCTAGTACTGATGACCCACTGTTTCAGGGTTTGGGGGACCTCCCCTTACCTGAAACCATTTACACATCAGAGGATTTTAGGAAGAATCCTTTAGTTTTCACTTCTTCTGAAGAGACTACTCCTGCCAAGGCCAAAGAGCCCGCCCGTACTAGTCTAGCTTCGGACTCGGGTTGGTTGAGGGGAAAAACACCACTTAGGACACACTTTACACAATAACATTACAGCTCACTGCATCTTTCTCTTTGTGAAAATATTGATCCTGAATTTCATTTGTCTTATTGTGCAGGCACGATGTCCCGATCTTACTCTGATATCAGGAAACTCCGCCGCAGCATGTCTAATCCACCTTATGATACCGAGTATGATCGCCGCGACGATCACAGTAGGGAGGAGAGAAGGCCTTATGAACCCTATCGCTCTCGAACCTCGCGTTCTCGCTCTCCTGTTCGGACGGACCCAGAGAGATATAAAGGTTACCAAGGTCGTCGGGAAGAGGACAGGCCGCAACCGAAAGACTCCACCTCTTCCCAGGAAAAGCGCAGCAGGGAGAGAAGTCCGCCAAAGGATACTGAGTCGCGAAGTAAACGCAAGGTCTCTGCTAAACGGCCTAGAACAGATAAAGAGACAATTGAATCCTCCACGCACAGGGATACTGAGTTGACGATCCCCGCCCCTCCACCACTAGATGCTGAAACTGCAATCAAGCGGGCGTATTTGGAGGAGCAATTTCCCGAACATTACTTCGAGAACTTGACTTTTTTACCTGCTCTCGAGCCTATTTCTTCCAGGTGGGCAGATAAGGCCAAAGCAAAGATAGATGCGGTCGAAAAACAGTATTCTTAAATGTTCAAATATTCACGCAACCTTTCCAGAATCATCCGTACTCTAATCACGAATGCTGATTCGATGCAAAAATCCACGGAAGACGATGCAACGGCCTTAAAGAATCTAGGAAAAGATTTGGAGGACACACAGGCCCAGCTTGTTGTTGCTCAAAGGGAC
This sequence comes from Allium sativum, assembly GCA_030737875.1. Classification (NCBI taxonomy): domain Eukaryota; kingdom Viridiplantae; phylum Streptophyta; class Magnoliopsida; order Asparagales; family Amaryllidaceae; genus Allium; species Allium sativum. Next base: position 230,862,909 of record CM060924.1, on the reverse strand, counting down.
GCTACTAGCTTCAAACAACAATTTGAAGATATGCAAAAACGTTACCATGATTTGCTTGAATCTCACACTCAAGAGCGTTCTGAGTTAAAAAAGCAAGCTGAAGATGCTAAGTCAGATGCCGCTAAAACGCGCCTTGCTTACGCTGACCTTGAACGGAAAAATGCCGAGTTAGCAAGGAAGAATGCTGAGCTAGAAAAGAAAAATGCTGACTTGGCTTCTAAGCTAATGGAGGCGGAGAACAGAGCTGCCCTGACGGAGGGTAACGTCGAATGTGCTATCAAATCCGCTGAGGAGGCCCGCAAACAATTGTCAGAGGCCGAGGCAGAGATTCAGGGTTTCGGCGAATTAATGATTGAATTCTTTGCACATATCATCCGTCGCCGGAACATTTCTTGGATTAAGGATTATCCATCTACTCTAGTCCAAGTATGGAGTCAGATCGTTGAGTGGGAGAAAGAGGATCTCAAGGTTGATTCCATTGATGAGGACAAGCTGATGGAGAAATATTTAAGGGATGATGAGCCAGAACGCCTAGCTGAAGGGCGCCGCCTCATTGCTGATGCTATGGAAGAAGAGAGGCGGAGGACTAAGCAAAAGAACATTCCCGAGACTGGTTCCTCTTCTACTGCTCCCGCAACTTCTGAAGTAGAGGGGTATGATCCTGAAAACCCGGGAATCCCTCGAACAACTCTGCTATCCCCTATTCCCGAAATGGCATCGGAGACAGCAGTTACCCTGCCGAGAAGTCTTCGGAAGGTATCTCTACATTTTCACCTCAATTCGTCAGGGCTATCTCTATCTTTTGCCACGTGATTGAGCAATCAATGAAAAACCCATTATTTTCTCCTAAGTTGATAACTGTTGCTTCTCACTCTGTAGGTATTGAGACATCCGGAAAGACAGAAGTGACCCAGGGAACCGCCTCTGGGGTGGAGCCTACGGAGAAGGCAAAAGGGGGAAAGGACAAGGCTGCTCCTATAGATTTGGGAGAAGGAAGCGAACCGTCTAAGGATGACACTCCTCGTGATGACGAAATGACAGCCGCCTTAAAGGATGATTGCGGCGACGGAGGACATGAGGAAGATCTAGAGGTGGCAATAGTCGGGGAGTCGAAAAGTGCAGATGATGTTACTTTGGCTGCAATGAAAGCTGACCAAGATAAACGCTTGCAGTTAAAAGCTGAAGACCTAGACCCTGAAAGTCTCAAGCCTCTCGCAGTTGTGGATGCGGGATCAAGGTTAGTTGTTAAGCTTTCAACTCGATCTATTACAAAGGAACTCGCTCAAAAGTCTTCTCTTGATTCTAGCGCTCCGCCCTCCGGGAAGAAGTTAGCCGATTCTAGCACCGCCGCTTCAGGAAAGAAAAATTCAAAGCGCATCTTGACGGAGGCCGAAAAAGAGGCGAAGGATGCAGAGAAAGCCGCCAAGAAGTCCAAGCCTCCTTCAAAGTCTAAATAGTGGGTTGTCTTGCGTTACTTTAGCATTTGGTTGACCAACAATTGTTGCTATAAAGGTGGCTCTTGCACCTTCTTCTTGACTGTTTTCCTATACAAATTTATTCATTTGTAAATAAAAAATAATTCATTTTCTGCAATGTCTGTTAGTCATTAGTTTTTCACTTATGTAAGAATGCATGTCTTACTATAATTGTGTAATGAAGTTATGGTGGGGGGAAATATGTGTATACATATATGCCCCCAGTCAATCTCAACAAACTATTCAAGACTTAATCAAGTATTCTGAATGTCCCCGATTTTCTGACGGGATTGCATTTTCTGTGTCGTCAATGCCTGTCATTTTTTCTGGCATTTTTTTTTATACTCTCCTGTCTTATACTCAGATTAGAGTTCTTACTGAGGCGGTCTCTTGTCTGGGTGCACTTCACGCCTCAGAGGACGTCGTCTTCCCGTCCTTTATACTCTCTCTCAATTCTCGAGAGTTAGAGTTAAGAATGTCGTCTTCCCATTCTTTTATGTCTTGTCGCACAAGTAGTCATTGTGCTTTTTCTTATGTTTAAACTGTTTTCAACCTTGCAGGTTTTGAATCATCTTATATTCCATAATCACAACAGAATAGTCGATGAATGTATATATAATGCATGAAAGTAAATAACACACGATATTTTTATAGTGGTTCTGCTAAGTCGTCGCCTACATCCTCTTTATCATCCTTTATTCATATCATCAGATTTTCCTAAGGCAAGTCGTGCCTTTTTATAGAGTTCATAAGAAAAATAACAAAGAATACAACATTTCTAATCCAAATATCGCTTCAAGTGTTGGGCATTCCATGCCCTAGGTACTTCTTCGCCATCTACGGTCGTTAACTTGAAGGTTCCTTTTTCAAGTTTCCGTTGGATGACAAAGGGTCCTTCCCACTTTGGACCGAGGTGAGGAAGGGAAGGAAAGATTCTCTTTAGCACCAAATCTCCTGGTTCAAAAGTCCTAAGGCGAACTTTTTTGTCGTAATAGCGTGCCATCTGACGTCGATGTCTTGCCGCGCGCAAATCTGCTTCGTCCCTTTTTTCTTCGATTTCATCAAGAGACTCGAGTAAGAGCACCCGATTCGTCATCGGGTCATAATACGTCACCCGGTGGGAAGGAACTTCAAGCTCTACTGGAATTACTGCTTCTGAACCAAAAGAGAGAGAGAAAGGGGTATGACTAGTAGCTGTCTTAAATGTTGTTCGATATGCCCATAAAGCTAAGGGCAATTCGTCAACCCATTTTGCCTTCGCGCGCTCTGACCGTTTCTTGAGGATGGATTTTATAACTTTGTTTATTGCTTCTACTTGCCCGTTCGACTGCGGATAAGCAACCGCAGTATACCGTTTGTCGATCTTATATTTCTGGCAGAAATTTCTGAATTCAGCACCATCGAACTGGGTTATGTTATCAGTTATAATGGTTCTTGGGATCCCGAATCGGCATATAATATTTCTAAACACAAAACTTATCACCTTCCTTGCCGTAATCTTGGTTAGGGGCTCAGCTTCCACCCACTTCGTAAAATAGTCCACAACGACTATTGCATATTTCGCTCCTCCCTTAGCAATTGGTAGAACTCCGATGATATCAATTCCCCACGTGGCAAAAGGCCAAGGACTCACCATCGATTTGAGTTGGGTCGACGGTGCTCTGGGGATTTTGGCGAACCTTTGGCACTTATCGCAGCGTCGTGAATAATCAGCTGCATCTTTATTAATTGTGGGCCAGAAGTATCCATACCGCAATATCTTTTTCGCTAATGTCTGACCTCGTGTACGATCTCCACACTCACCTTCATATACTTCTCTTAGTACGCGTTTGATGTCGTCGTGTGCTATACATCGTAACAGGGGCATAGAAAATCCTTGCCTATAAAGAGTATCATCTTGTAGGACATATCTGGTAGCCTTGCGAACTATAGCCCTTCTCTCACTCTTCTTTGATGGGAGTGTCCCATTCTTAAGGAAGTTCTTAATTGGGGTCATCGACGACTCCTTCTCTGGTTCCACTTCGAAAGCGAACTCAATTTCCATCGACTCAAAGCTTGGCGATTCCAACGTTTCAATTGGAATTATTTCAGTTTCTTCCGGGTTGTCGGAACTAGCTAGCTTGCCAGCCTGTCTGCCTTCTGGTTTTAGGCTCTTGGGATATGCGTTATACTGTACCGCTCCAGGTTGCTCAACAGCTTTTCCACTTTCCCGAGGTAGGCGATGAGTCGAGGTTCCCGAGCCACAAATTCCTTTCACACTTGGCAAACAACGATTTTGGAGTCACAGAATATGTCCAACATTTTTATTCTGAGGTCTTTAGCAAGCTTCAGCCCGGCAATCAGGGCTTCGTATTCAGAGTCATTGTTAGTCGCCGAAAATTCTAATCGTAGAGCGTAATATAACGACCGTCCTTCAGGAGTAACTAAGACGATTCCAGCTCCGGACCTTCGGTCGTTCTTGGCTCCATCTGTGTATAGCTTCCATGGATCTATCTTTAACTCATCTTCGGACTTGACCACTCTGTCATCGATTACTTCCTCCTCTGGGATGGTGAACTCTGCTATAAAGTATGCCAGAGCTTGCCCCCTGATCGACCTTCGTGGCTGAAAATTTAAATCAAACTGACTTAATTCAATATTCCATCTGATCAACCGTCCCGATGCTTCGGGTCTCTGCAACACCTGCCTCAGAGGCTGGTCAGTGTATATGGTTATTGGATGAGCTTGGAAATAGTGACGAAGTTTTCGGGAGGCGATTAAGAGGCTGTAAGCGAGCTTCTCAATCTTTGGGTAGTTGCGTTCTGCCGCTGCCAATTTCTTACTTACATAATATACTGGCCTTTGCACTTTGTCTTCTTCTCGAACCAAGGCTGTGCTAACAGCGCGAGCCGAAACTACCAAGTAAACAAATAACTCTTCGTGATCCACTAGTTTTGACAAAATCGGTGGTTTTTCTAGCAATTCCAATAAATTTCGAAAGGCCTCAACACAGTCCGGAGTCCACTCGAAGTTCTTCTTTCCCCTTTTAATCAAATCAAAAAACAGGACGCATTTGTCCGTGGCTTTGGAGATAAACCTACTCAATGCAGCTACTTTACCCGCAAGACTTTGGACGTCTTTAATTCTCCTCGGCTTTTCAATGTTTCTAATCGCTGCTATTTGGCTGGGATTGATTTCAATTCCTCGGGAGCTCACAATGAAGCCTAGAAATTTTCCCGATGCCACTCCAAATGAACATTTCAAAGGATTCAACTTCATCCGATACTTTCGCATGATACCAAACATTTCTGCCAAGTCTTGCGTAAGGCGGGAGGACTGTTTCGATTTGACAAGCATATCATCCACATAAACTTCCATAGTCTTCCCTATTTGATTATAAAACATCCTGTTCACCAGGCGTTGATAAGTGGCTCCAGCCTTTTTCAATCCGAACGACATGACCACGTAACAGTATAACCCCAAGTTTGTAATGAAGCTCGTGTGTTCTTGATCTGGCACGTGCATAGGAATTTGGTTGTACCCGGAATATGCGTCCATGAAAGAAAGAAGTTCGTGTCCCGCTGTTGAATCTACAAGCTGGTCAATCCTGGGAAGTGGGAACTATCTTTCGGGCATGCTTTGTTCAAATTTGAAAAATCAATGCAAGTCCACCACTTTCCATTCGGCTTCTTTACTAAGAAGGGATTCGATATCCAGTCGGGATATGTCGAATCTCTAATAAATCCGTTCTGTTTCATTTTCTCCACTTCTTCTTTCAGAGCAGCCGACCTCTCTGGGCCTAGCATACATCTCTTTTGCTTTACAGGCGGGTGTTTCGGGTTTACATTTAGTGAGTGACTTATGATGGATGGCGATATCCCACACATGTCAGCGTGGGTCCAGGCAAACACGTCCAAGTTTGCCTTCAAGAAGTTAGCTAGTTCTTTGGCCCGACGTGGATCCAACTGGGATCCAATCTTCAAAACTCTTGTTGGATCAGCTTCATCAATGGGAATGTCCACTGGCGCTTCACTAGGAGTTGCATTTCTAGTCTCTGGTTCCTCGTCTTTTCTGGGATCCAGGTCTTTAGGCGTTCCTTTGGGCAACTCCTTCGGGGCCGATCCCTCTAATTGCTACGTCGAGCCCTCCTTTGGAGTAGGCGAGGCATCTTTACTCTCGATGTTAAGTCCTTTCATCAACATCTTTAATTCGACAACATAGCAGGCCCGTCCGGAGACTTGATCCCCTCTCATTCTCCAGTTCCGGCTTCAGTTGGGAACTTAAGCAATAAACACCAATGGGCGATGCAAGCCCTGAACTCAGCAAGGGCAGGCCTTCCCAAAAATGAATTATAAGGCGAATCTACGTCCAACACTACGAACTGAAGCATCCGTACTCTTCGGCGTTCTCCTTGCCCCAAGGTAACGGGCAATTCTATGTACCCCATTGGAGCTGTTGACGCCCCGTTGAAGCCTCGGATCCAACCTTCGCACGGCTTCAAATCTTCAGATTCAAGCTTCATCTGATCGAACGACTTTTTAAATAAAATATTAACAGAGCTTCCGTTGTCTACTAACACCTTATGAACCAAGGCCGGCCCAATGGTGGTAGTAATGACCAACGGATCATCAGTGGGTGACTGGATCCCAGTATTATCTCTGTTACGGAATACCACGTCGTCAAACATTGTCTTCTGTTGCTTTATGGGGGCGGTATTTTCCAAATCATCACATTCATCCACATCTACGTGCTTGGCAGCATTTACATATTGATCCATTGCTCTAAAACTGCGGATTGCTGGCTGGGGTCCACCACTATGGAGTTGATAACAATTCCCTTGCCTTTCTGCTGCGCTGTAGGCTTGGGAGCAGACTGAATCTGTTTTGGAGCCTGCTCTCCTTGCCCCCTGTCCCTTGGGGCAACCTTATATTCATCCAGTTTCCCTTCGCGCAACAGCTTCTCAATCACGTCTCTCAAATGTCAACATTCATTGGTTGAATGCCCATGAGTTCCATGAAACAAACAAAACTTTCCAGTTGCCAATTCTTTCTCCGTTGAGTCGTGAGGTGGCGGTCTTTTATATTGCAAAACATGGTATGTATCCAAGTAAATGTTCTCCAGAGTGTTGTTCAACGGCGTATAATTCTCATAAGTCTGGAATTGGTGTCTTTTGTTAGGATCACTTCCCCTATTTCTATTTCTTCTGTTACCATTCGCGTTACGGTTATTGTTGTTGCCCCTGTTTCCAGAATTGTCGTTTCCACTCTTGTTTCCCACATTCACTTCAACTTTTCCGGAACTTTATCCAGACTGCTTCACGGCGACATTACTCTGAACATTTTCTTTTGAAGCCGCTCCAGACTTTCTCTTTCGGTTTGCCCTGGCCTCCTCTCGTCTTAAGTGAATATCGGCCTTTTCATAGGATAACTCTCTCGTGGAGGGTGTCTTCCCAGAAAGGTAATCTCCAAACTTGGAGTCAGGATCGACTCCTTCCATCAAAGCCATCAAGATGGTGGGCTCATGCGGGTCACTAACTTCAGTCACAGCTAAGTTGAAACGGTCGAGATATGACCTCAAAGACTCTCCTGGCGCCTGCTTAATTCTTGATAATTCAATAACACTTTTAGACTTTTGGGTATGGAGTCGGAACTGATTCATAAAACATTCACTCAATTCCCTATAATTCGATATCGAACGAGGGGGAAGTCGGGTAAACCATAGCAGCGCCACATCTTCTAAATAGATCGGGAATGCTTTACACTTCACTACGTCAGGAGCAGCAGCAGCATTCATGAGCCACGAGTATCGCATCAAATGCTGTCCCGGATCGGTTCTCCCATTGTACTTGTCCATCTGCGGCAGGTTAAAACATCGGGGAAACTGAAAATTGAGGATGTCGTCAGTGAAAGGAGTATGGCTTCACTCAATGCCATAATCTTCATTGGTATAGTTCCGGCTTTCGGACATAATCTGGCATACCATTGCCTGTACGTCAGCATTAGTTAGGGGCCGTTCAGGCTCCCTGGCCCTGGTATCCGGGTTACTTCTGGGCTCTTGTTCAGAAGATGCCCTTCTTCTTTGAGCTGCTTCTGCTCTGCTTCGTTTCCTACGCTCCCGGTCGATCTCGGGAGGAGGGGGCTGGAGCATTTGCCCCCTGAGTGGGATTAGTATGGTTAGGGTCTCTCAAGCTTGGATCATTGGTTCCTAGTGCTCGTGCAATATCCTCGCGGGACCCCAAAGATCCGAACGTCAGTTGCTCCAAATTCTAAGGTCGTTCGAGCGGCCTTCTTTCACGGAGCCGTTCTTCCTCGGAAGAAGAAGACTGGTCCATTGGTGTGTAGCGAACCGGGGATGGGGTTCTCTATCTACGTAGTTCGCTAATTTCCCTGCTCATGAGTCTCATGTTTTATTTCATCATGAGATTGGTGCGCTCGTGGATTTTCATAGCCTCCCTAGTACTCTCAAGCATGTCAAGTAGGCGCGAGAAATCTCCTTGAGTGATAGGTGCGGATGGATTGACCTGATCATTGACCCTGGTGGCTGGAGCCGGAGCATTTGTGGGGGTTCGAGTAGAGGTTCCAACATCACCAAGTGTCGGGTCGGTTCGGAGATTTGCGAACGGTTCGGGTCGGAGCTGGGAGACTGGTTCGGGTCGAAGCTGGGAAAGCTGTTCGGGTCGGAGTTGGGAAAGCTGTTCGGGTTGGTTCAAGTTGGGGGAGTGCACTGCTTCAGACTCTCCTACCCGGATCGGATCGAAGCTCTCCCCTTGAGTGCGGTTCGTATTTCCTACATCAGTTCGTTCCACTGCTGAGCTCTGTCCATGAGACCTTGTCACGACCGCATTTTGCTGATCTTCACCAACTCCGTTTCCTCGACTAGTTTGAATTTCCTTGCCTTTTCCTTTGGCCATAGTTCTTCAACAATCAATTCAACAAATATTCAAGAGCATCGAAACTTGAGGATTAACTTCTTTGAACTCAACGGTCCAAAAAGTAGAACGATAATCCCGAAAAACAGAGAATTCAAATGATTCTCAGTGAAAGCACCAAAATGTTAGACCAAAAAGTGGTTCTAACACCCAAATTGACTAAAAGCTGAATGAAATAAGATCAAAAGTAAAATAGAGACACAGAATTTATAGTGGTTCGGCTTTGAAAAGCCTACGTCCACTTGTCAATCACTATTCTCGATGATATAGTTGCAATCACAATGAGATATTCACTCAATTTCACTCACCACTCACATACATTCACTCAATTGTCTTAAAACAAATATTGAAAGACGATTTGGATTATCCGGGAGTGCTGGAATTCGGTTTATGAAAGTGGTTGAACTCTCAAAGTGCCAAAAAAAAGGTCCTTTTTATTGTCTCTAGACAGGGTATTTATAGGTGAAAATTTGCTCAGAACCCGATCCGGTTCGGAGCCACGTGTCTTCCATCCCATCATCCTCGGGTTCGGATGGATTTCAATGTTGACAACGCATCAGAGCAGTGGACAGTGTGGGCAGGAACTGGTCATACCCGCTCCGCGTCTTCAGGCGATCGTGGGGGAATGTGACATGAATTACAGGTTCGGTTCGGAGGAGCCTGCAGTGGGGGTTAGGATCGGAGTATCCGATCCGATCCGGATTAACCCAAAACTAAGTCTTTATCCACTTTGCTCTGTTCCGATCCGTCCCTATAGCAGGTAGCCCTCCACTCCGACTGACAATAGGTAGCTCTCCGATCCAAACAGCAGTGCCTCTTTGATTCAAACAATAGCAGCTCTCCGATCCGAACAGCAAAATCTCTCTGATCCGATCCGCTATATCTCTCCGATCCGATCCGCTATGATACTTTCCAAGTTCTTCAGCGTTTCACATCTCGACTTTGTGTTGCCCAGTTCACAAAGTGGGCTAACAGATGTCATCCTTGAATTCATGCCAGCCAACTTCAAAAATAAATAAGACATGTTTTTCTCGCTACTAGAAAATTCACAAAAAAAGGTGCAACTCCAGGATATCTTCCTCACTCTCTGAGGTAGACCAACATTTTCACCTAAACATTACAGTGTCCATTATATAAAAATTAAGCTACATTGATCAACCTTTATTTAATCTGTACATAACATATAAATCTCTTTTTATCATTGCAGGTTACACCAACAAAGTAAGAAAGTACCTCAACCGATCACCCCTCTACTCAACTAAGTACCCAGTCTCACAAAAACATGAGGCTAAGGGGCTTTAAGATGGTTGCTAAATCTACTTCAGATAAGATATGAGAGGAGATTTGCAACTCAACAGCAAATAATAGGTAAGCTTTCCTTCTTTTTTTCGTTTTTGTTTTTTGAAAAAAGGGGTAAGCTTCATTTCAACATTTACACTCTTATGGACCCCATTTGTTACCATCTTGTATAGGCCAAAATTAAAACTCTGGATGTGGATGTTGTAGTGGTGAAGTTTTTTGGAGTTTTGGGTGAAGTGTGTTGGAGAAGTATTGCGTGGTGGGCTGAAGGTGTCTTTTTCTCGACAGTAGGTGTGCTTGAACAGTAACTTGCGGGGTGGGTTGAAGGTGTCTCTTTCTCGATAGTAGGTATGCTTGAACAGTAAGTAGTATGTTGTTGGTAGTAGTTGTAACACCCCGTAATTTTAAATAGTAAAATTAACACATTAAAGGATACTTAATTTTTAGAAGAAGAAATAAGGGAAATGGGCTACACCATTGTGTTTGTCTCGGAATTCTACTTGCGGTAGGGTCCGGGTTTGCGTAAATCGAATATCGTATGGAGAAGTTATAAGCCTTAAAAATTTGTATACGCATAAGGAAGAATATATATAAATAAAATAATTCCAGAACCTTTAAAATAGTTCAAAAATCAAAATCTGACCCAAGCGGGCTGAGCGGGAAAATCCCCGCTCGTGGGTGTCTACACCCCATAGTGGGTGTCTACATGGGAGTCGACCACCCTATTGGGGTGTCGACCCCATCGGCCCAGATCTAGGCATTTATGCTGATGACGTGTTTTTCTGGTTTGGATGGTTTAGATGGTTCCTAATCTAATCTAATGGTCCAAATACACCTAAACACCTAAACCTAACCCTAATATCATTGTTTTCATCCATGGCGCCTCCGTGCTGCTATAATCTAAATTAAAACAAGACTTTCTTCTCCATCAAGTCAAATTAGAAGACCAGATCTACAAATAATCTAAGTAGGGATTATTCATGATCAGAATTGCTACAAAAACACCTAATTCTCTTTTCTAAGAATCTATCGCTGTGAGCCTATGTTAGTTTCACATATAATTAAATTAAAAAGTAATTGTGATAGGATTGTAAATTGGATCTAATGTATATGCCTGTGAATAAGTGAATCATATCAAGTTTTGTAATTTGTTGTCCTTCAGATTCATACATAATTGCTATTATCATATGCATATCTGATCTATTTTGCAGTTATTCATTTCAGATGCCTATTTATATGTTTACGCCAATTTTGATGTTCTAATTCTCTCCCCTTCTTCTTTTCCTTTTTCCTTTTGAGAATAGGCTAACTTCGAGCCTAAGCATATTGTGTTGATGTTTACATACGATTAACGTCGGAATGATTGGGAAAGGTTGGGAAATGTGTAATAAAATGAGATTATTGGCATAAATTGTTGATGAATATGGAAATTGGTTTAGGCATAATTGAGTATAACTTGTATACATGAGATTTGGCATAAATTGGTTTGGGCATAATTGAGTGTAACTTGTATACATGAGATTTGGCATAAATTGTTAATAACTATGAAAATTGGTTTGGGCATAATTTGGCGTAACTTGTACACATGAGACTATAGGCATAATTCGGACTTAAAATTATAAACATAATTTAGATGGGAAATTATGGGTAATTGGAATATATTATAATCCAAGATTTAAAATTGGGACTTGAATCAAGAAAGTGATAATGAATGCCTAAGACACGAGGTTAGATTCGGATAGCGGTATAAGACTACCTGAAACCGCTCGGCATATCCAGCAACCATAATTTGGTAATCTAATGTGAGAGGTCAAAGGTGGAAACTAGATGCGTAATAATGCAAAGACACGAGGTTAGATTCAGATTGCGGTATAAGCCTGCCCGGAACCGTCCGGCTTATCCAGCAACTGCAAACGGTAATCTAATATGGGAGGCCTTACAAGATTACGGTTATAACGAATTAATGAACAGTTAATCAAGATAAGACATGTGGTAAGACATGGGAATAATAAAGGGTTAATTGGGTAACATTGGTAGCATATGAAACATAATAAAAGCACTTAACCAGAATGAGACATGTGATACATGGGGATAAAAAGGGGTTAAGTGGGAATTCCTAGTGGGGACCAGGTTTAGGCGGGAAGCTTGTGTCAGGTGTGGACCTTTTTCAACCAGTAACCCATTTTAGTATCTAAATGAGCTCGAACTAGGTCGACGACAGGGACATGCTTACTGGGGTTGATTGTAAGAGGTCAATAAAGAGTTAGTGATGACAGTGCAAGTCCGACGGAGTCATGTGCGTGTGTGGGTCCAGGCTGGTTGGTAAGATGTTGTTTGCATCGTGTAGGTATAAGTGTGCATTTCAGTAGTATCGGGGTGGCCACCTTAGGGAGTGATACACCATATTGTGGTACTAGCACATGTATCTACGAGTTAGGGAGCCGATCGAATGGGGAGGGTAGTGGGTACAACTAGTGGTGGTACGAGCAAGTGGGCACCTACGAGAGCAGCTAGGAGTACACGAAGCTACCATTATTATGATTAGAAGGGAGGGATCATCTTTTAGTATGTAACTAGTATGTTCGAAAGGTGCATAGCATATCTTATAGTGGTTAGGAGCGTAGTCGATGTTCTATCTTGCTTACCTTGTTTAACTTGTCATATCTACTTATGTTACAGTCATCTCTTATATCCAGTTTATGTTCTTATCCTGTTACTTTACTAATTATATTGTTAAAGTCACTAGACTCGCCAGACTTTATGTCTGACCCTTTCTATTTTGCCTCTTTTCTTTCTTTCCCCCCTAGGTCCTCAGGGTGGGATTAGTGAAACTTAACTTAGATCTCTTTCTTCTTGAAGTGCTTGGAACTGTTGAAAGTAATGCTCAACATTATCTCTTTTTCATTATGGCTATTTGGAGTGCGATTACGGTTTTGCTTTTATGTACTCTAATAATAATTTTTCTCCAGATGGTTATTTGTGTATTTGGCTTTAGTATATGGTTTTGATATTGTAACCAAACATGTTTTTCTTTTCTGCTGCAATGAATAAATTTTGAATTTCTAAGTACCGTTTTATATATCTGTCTTGTGATGTTCTGTTCTATACTCTTATAACGCTTCATGAAAGTTAATGCATTTCCTTAATGAGTGACATTAATGGACGTGGGGTGTTACATGTAGTATATGAGCTTAAGGTTACCAGAACAGATAAAATATTTTGAAAACCGTTTTCAAAAGTATTATTTAAAAAAAAACATGTTTTAAAGAAGGTATTTTTCAAGAGAAAGGTTTATTATGAAAAACACAATCCCCAAAAGCCATATATCTATCTTTCGATTCTCTGTTTTGAATCTCTTCATTTTTCCTTTTAGAATGTCTGGGGAACCCGATATACCCAAGGGCATACAGATACCAGGCTGGTTCAGAAGGTATCTGGAGGGTAAGGCTACTGCCGCAGGCCCAACAAACGTTCCTCCTTCCCCAACAGCAGCTGCTCCTCCTCTTACTCCCCGTATAGACGTATTTTCTAGGATGTGCAAGGACTTCCGCGCGATGGGTGGAAAACCGTTTTATGGAACTGAGACGTTTTTTGAGGCTCGTAATTGGCTCAAGGAAGTGGGGGAATTATTTGGTATCTTTGAGATAGATGATGGAAGGAAGGTTCAGCTAGCTGCTTGGTTGATGAAGGATGAAGCTTCATTTTGGTGAGAAGTAATTAATGGAGGACGTGCCATGGAGATATGGATGGATTTTAGACAAAGGTTCGAGTTGAAATTTCTTTCGTGAGCAGAGGAGAGTTTATACATGGGGAGGTTCTTGGCTTTGAAACAAGGGAGTTTGTCTATGAAGGAATACCTTAAAAAGTTTAAGCAGTTAGCAAGATTTGGTATGGAATTAGTTAATCCACCACATAAGAAGTCCTTGAGATTTTCCAAGGGTATGAATGAACCATTACACGGGTTGGCTATGTCCCATATTCCTATTGAGGCTACTTTCGAGAATCTTGCTGACATGGTGTTGATACATGAAGAGGAGAAAGGTGCTAATAAGGCACAAGATAAGAAAGGGGATCCAAAGAAGGCACAACAACAAAAAAGAAGGGCGGTAAGGATAACAAAGGTTCAGAGAAAAGAAAGTGTCACAATTGTGGAGTACCCGGCCGTTTGAAGAAGGACCGTGGGAAGAAGAAGAGGAGGGATTACTTCCAATGTGGTGAGATAGGACATATGATTAAAGACTGCCCAAGGAGGTACGGAAAAGTGCAAGGACAGAGGACAGGATCTACGATTGGAGGGCAGGTTCATGCTCTCATGGCAGATACGCAAGAAAGAGATAGAAACTTTTCTATTGAAAGTTTGATTTTCCTTTTCGATCATCCTGTACGTACTTTGTTTGATTCTGGTGCTTCACATTCGTTTATATCCGCTTCTGTTGTTGAGTCTCTGCGCCTATATACTAGTATAGTAGTGGATCCCATTATTGTCTAAAATCCTATTGGGGGTACGACTCATCTGTTTATGTTATGTCGGGATTTGAGAATATCTGTGTATGGCGTTGAGTTCGAATACAACGCTTATGTGCTTGGTTTCATGAGCTATGGGTTGATTCTAGAAATGGATTGGCTAGCCAAGTATGGTGCCATTTTCGACTGTGAAAAGAGGGTAGTTAGATAGTTGACTACTTTTGGTAATACGCTCAATATCTCATGCGACCCTAAGGGTTCTGTTATGCTTAGCTACATAGAATCTCTTGACACATCTATTGATGATTTGCATTCTGTTCGAGTAGTTCATGAGTATGCAGATGTCTTTGGGGAGGTTAGGGGCTTACCTCCAAAACAGGAGTTAGATTTCCGTATATACTTGGTGGACAGTGCAAAGCCAGTTGCATTACCTGTGCGCCACATGGCTTCAAAAGAAAGGAGGGAGCTTAGTAAACAAGTGAAAGAGTTGCTCGAGAAAGGTTTCATGAGAAGAAGTATCTCGGAGTGGGGTGCTCCAGTTATTTTTTCTACTAAGGCTGATGGTTCTCTTAGATTGTGCGTGGACTATAAGGAGCTGAATAAGCTCACGAATAAGAACAGACACCCACTACTGAGGATAGATGACTTATTTGATCAGTTGGTGGTGCTTCGGTTTTCTCGCTGTTGGATTTAGCTATAGGATTTGATCAGCTAAGAGTGGCTAAGGACAACATAGATAAAACTGCATTTAGAACTCCAGATGGTTTCTTTGAATGGCTCGTCATGCCTTTTGGTTTGATGAATGCACCTGCATATTTCGTGGACTTGATGGGTAGGGTGTTTAGGGAGTTTCTAAACAAATTTGTAGTAGTCATTGTGGATGATATCTTGATATTATCTAAAAGCGAGGAAGAACATGCCCTACATCTTAGGTAAGTCTTAGAGACCCCTCGAGCACATCAACTCAAAGCTAAATTCTCCAAATGTCTTTTTGGAGGAAGGAAGTTAGGTTCTTAAGGCACGTGGTCTCTAAGGAAGGGATAGCAGTGGATTCCGCGAAGGTGGTAGCAATACAAGATTGGAAGGTTCCTAGAAACGCAACGGAAGTAAGAAGTTTTATAGGATTGGCGGGCTATTATAGAAAGTTCATCAAGGACGTTGCTAAGATATCAGCCCCACTTACACGGTTGACGAAAAAGAATTTGACCTTTTCTTGGGATATTGACTGTAACGATGCTTTCAACGTTTGAAGAGGGCATTGACGACAGCTCCAGATTTAATCTTGCTAGATGGGAGTAAACCATTCACCGTGTACACCGATGCTTGCGGGATAGGGCTTGGCGCAGTTTTGATGCAAGAGGGAAGGGTGATATGCTATGGTGGAAGGCAGTTAAAGGTCCATGAGAAGAATTACCCAACCCACGACTTAGAGTTAGCTGCCATAGTTTTTGCGCTTA
The DNA here is from genome assembly GCA_030737875.1 of Allium sativum. Classification (NCBI taxonomy): domain Eukaryota; kingdom Viridiplantae; phylum Streptophyta; class Magnoliopsida; order Asparagales; family Amaryllidaceae; genus Allium; species Allium sativum. The sequence continues at coordinate 230,847,307 of CM060924.1, read as the reverse complement.
AGTCTTGGCGTCACTATTCGCTTGGAGATAGGTTTGAGTTTTATGCAGACCATAAGCCACTTAAATACTTGTCTCAAAAAGATCAAACTTAAGGCAACAGAGGTGGATGGAGTTCTTAGCATCCTACGATTTTGAGATTGCATATACCCCTGGCGAGGGTAACGTCATGGCTGACGCCTTGAGTAAAAAGAGGTTGACTTTGAGTCCTTTGTTTGTCGAGCGGCAGAGTTTAGATTACATATCTACCTTTGATTTAAGATCCTATATCGATTATGTACCCAGTTTGTTGGCATCGTTAGAGGTGCGACCTACGCTGTTGGAATAGATAGGAGCGGCACATCGAACAACTGATAGGGATAGTAGACAAGCTCATAAGAGGGGAGTCTTCGAGCCATCTTATTAGGTATACTCTAGATGAAAATGGTTGGTTGCGTAGGGATGGAAGACTTTGCGTATCATGAGATGAGAGTTTGAGAAGGACAATCTTTGATGAAGCACATCATTCTAAGATGACCATACATCCTGGTGGTGACAAGACGTATAGGAACATGAAGCATGTTTTCTTTTAGGCCGGATTGAAGAAGGATGTGGCTGAGTTTGTTTCTAGATGCTTAGTGTGCCAGCAAGTCAAGGCTGAGCAAAAGAAGCCTAGCGGCTTGCTTCACCTTTTAAAGGTTCCACAGTGGAAATGGGAAAGTGTTTCCATGGATTTCGTTGACGGGTTGCCGAGGTCAAGGAAGGGTAATACGGGGATTTGGGTAGTAGTATATAGACTTACCAAGAGCGCCCATTTCATTCCTGTTAAGAGTAAAAGAACTGTGGCTTGGTTAGCATCTGTTTATCTCCGAGAGATAGCTCGTCTACATGGCATACCTTCTAGTATCGTAAGCGATCGAGATCCCATTTTCACTAGTGAGTTTTGGAAGAGCTTGCAAGAGGCAGTACGAAAGCAATTGTGTTTACGCACATCTTATCACCCTAATACGGATGGCCAAACAGAAAGAGTTAATCGGATTCTAGAAGATCTTTTGAGGTTATGCATCTTGGATTTTGGAGGGACATGGGAAGAACACCTTCCATTAGTAGAGTTCACCTACAACAGCAGCTATCAAACTATTATTGGCATGACACCTTTTGAAGCTCTATATGGACGACCTTGCTGATCACCGACTTGTTGGTGGGAGTCTACAGATAAAATTTTGCTTGGGCCCAAGATGGTTAGGGAAACCTCCGAGAAGATAACTTGATTCAAAGACGCATGAAGATGGCACAAGACCGGAAAAATTCATACGCTGATAAGAGATGAACCGATCTTGTGTTCGATGTTGGAGACACGGTTTTTATTAAAGTGTCACCATTGAGGAACGTAGTTCACTTTGGATCTGTAGGGAAATTGGCACCATGGTTCGTAAGGTCATTCCCCATTACAGAAAGAATTGGAAAGATGACCTACGGAGTGAAGTTGCCTGAGAAGCTTAGTGGTGTTCATGACGTTTTTCACCTATCTCATTTGAGAAAGTGTTTGCATGATACCGCAGAAGTAGTAGAGCCGAGCATACTTAGAGAAGTGGAAGTAGAGAAAGATGCCATGGTTAGACGAGTTCCTACGTGCATCCTTGGATCAGAGGTCAAGAAATTACGCAACCGAGAGGTCAAGTTGGTTAAAGTCCAATGGGCAGATGATCAAGGAGACGCGACTTAGGAGACGGAAGACAAGATACGCGCGTCGTACCCTTTCCTTTTTGAGGGTATGTTCTTAGCTTCTCCTTTTTCTATCGCTTTGTTTATACTTGTTCTATCGTTTAGTGTATCCTCTTGATAATATCTTCGATCTTTAGGTAGAAAATCCTATGGTTGAAAACATGTGTTTGAGACATGTTATTTTTGGTGGATGCAAGTGTTTGTTAGTGATTGCTCGTGGATGCATTTACGCACACTTTAGGCACTAAGATCGGCTCAGTCACTTTCATATTGCATATTGCATAAGAATACATATAATTGTATATTGATTGAAATTTGATGTGTTATCATGTGGATATTGCATTTGAGTGAATGGTTGTGCAGTCATATAGATGATAAAAAGTGAATTAGGAATAGTTGCATACATGTTGGACCCATGGCACTAACTTAATTAGCATTAAGGAAGTCAACTGAATCAGTAGACCGCCTGATCTTTGCATTAGATAAGGGATATATACACACACTTTTGTATATGTTCATATAGCATTAGAAATCTTTTAAGGACAACGGATGCTTGTGGATGATGGATGAGTAGATGGATGATGGATGGTAGGATACATTCTTCTTAACTTGAAGATATCGAGGACGAAATCCTTTAAGGAGGGGAAAATTTAACACCCCATAATTTTAAACATTAAAATTAACAAATTAAAGGATACTTAATTTTTAGAGGAAGAATTAAGGGAAATGGGCTACGCCATTGCGTTCGTCTCGGAATTCTGCTTGGGACAGGGTCCGGGTTTGCGTAAATCATATATCGTATGGAGAAGTTATAGCCTTAGAAGTTTGTATATGCATAAGGAAGAATATATATAAATAAAATAATTCCCAAGCCTTCAAAACAGTTCAAAAATCAAAATCTGACTAAAGCGGGTTGAGCGGGAAAATTCCCGCTTGTGGGTATCGACCCCCCCATGGGGTGTCGACATGGGTGTCGACCCCCCATAGGGAGTACCGATAGGGAGTCGACCCCCCTATAGGGGTGTCGACCCCCCTATAGGGGTGTTGACCCCATCGGCCCAGATCTGGGCATTTGTGTTGATGACGTGTTTTTTTGGTTTGGATGGTTCAGATGGTTCCTAATGTAATCTAATGGTCCTAATACACCTATAAATAAGCACCTAAACCTAACCCTAATCTCATTGTTTTCATCCATGGCACTTCCATGCTGATCTAATTTAAATTAAAACAAGCCTTCCTTCTCCATCTAGTCAAATTAGAAGATCAGATCTACAAATAATCAAAGTAAAGGTTATTCAAGATCAGAATTGCTACAACAATACCTAATTCTCTTTTCTAAGAATCCTATCGCTGTGAGTTTATGTTACTTTCAAATACAATTAAATTAAAAAGTAATTGTGATAGGATTGTATATTGGATCTAATGTATATGCCCGTAAATAAGGTGAATCATATTATGTTTTGTAATTTGTTATCCTTCGGTTTCATAACCAATTGCTATTATCAAACGCCTATCTAATCTATTTTGTCGTTATTCATTTCACATGCCTATTTATATGTTTATGCCAATTTTGATGTTCTGATTCTCTCCCCTTTTTCTTTTCCTTTTTCCTTTTGATATTAGGCTAACTTCGAGCCTAAGCATATTGCGTTGAGATTTACGTACGACTAACATCGAAATGATTAGGAGAGGTTGGGAAATATGTAATAAAATGAGATTATTGGCATAAATTGTTGATGAATATGGAAATTGGTTTGGGGATAATTGAGTAAAACTTGTATACATGAGATTTGGCATAAATTGGTTTGAGCATAATTAAGTATAACTTGTATAAATGAGATTTGGCATAAATTGTTAATAACTATGAAAATTGGTTTGGGCATAATTTGGCATAACTTGTACACATGAGACTATAGGCATAATTTGGATTTAAAATTATAAAACATAATTTAGATTGGAAATTATGGGTAGTTGCAATATATTATAATCCAAGATTTGAAATTGGGACTTGAATCAAGAAAGTGATAATGAACGCCTAGGACATGAGGTTAGATTCGGATTGCGGTATAAGCCTGCCCAGAACCGCCCGGTATATCCAGCAACCTTAATTTGGTAATCTAATGTGAGAGGTGAAAGTTAGAAACTAGATGCGTAATAAGGCAAGGACACGAGGTTAGATTAAGATTGCAGTATAAGCCTGCCCGGAACCGCCCGGCATATCCAGCAACCGCAAACGGTAATCTAATGTGGGAGGTCTTACAAGATTACGGTTATAATGAATTAATGAACATTTAACCAAGATAAGACATGTGGTAAGACATGGGAACAATAAAGGGTTAAGAGGGTAACATGGGTAGCATGTGAAACATAATAAAAGCACTTATCCAAAATGAGACATGTGATAAGACATAGGGATAAAAAGGGGTTAAGTGGGAATTCCTAGTAGGGACCAAGCTTAGGAGGGAAGCTTGTGTCAAGTGTGTGGACCCTTTTCAACCAGTAACCCATTTTAGTATCTATATTAGCTCGAACTAGGTCGAGGACAGGGACACACTTACTGGGTTTGATTGTAAGAGGTCAATAAAGAGTTAGCGATGGCAGTGCAAGTCCAACGGAGTCATGTGCGTGGGTCCGGGCTGGTAGTTAAGACGCTGTTGCATCGTGTAGGTATAAGCTGTGCATTTCAGTAGTATCGGGGTTGCCACCTTAGGGAGTGATACACCCTATTGGGGGACCAACATAGGTGTCTACGAGTTAGGGAGCTGATCGAATGGGGACGGTAGTGGCTACAACTAGTGATGGTAGGAGCAAGTAGGCACCTATGAGAGAAGCTACGAGTCCACAAAGCTACCATTATTATGATTAGTAGGGAGAGATCATCTTTTAGTATGTAACTAGTATGTTGGTACGGTGCAGAGCATATCTTATAGTGGTTAGGAGTGTAGTCGATGTTCTATCTTGCTTACCTTGTCATATCCGCTTATGTTACAGTCATCTCCTATATCCATAGTATGTTCTTATCCTGTTGCTTTACTGATTATTTTGTTAAGGTCACTAGACTCGCCAGAATTTATGTCTGACCCTTTTTGTTTTCCCTCTTTTCTTTCTGCCCCCCCCCCAAGTCCTCAGGTTGGGATTAGTGAAGCTTGACTCGAATCTCTTTCTTCTTGAAGTGTTTGGAAGCGTTGAAAGTAATGCTCATCTTTATCTCTTTTTCATTATGGGTATTTGGAGTGGGATTACGGTTTTGTTTTCATGTACTCTGATAATAATTTTGTTCAAGATTGATATTTGTTTACTTGGCTTTAGTATACGGTTTTGATATTGTAACCGGACATGTTTTGCTTTTCCGCTGCAATGAATAAATTTTTAATATTTTTAGTACCATTTTATATATTTGCCTTGTGATGTCTGTTCTATACTCTTATAACGCATCATGAAAGTTAATGCATTCCCTTAGTGAGTGACATTAATGGACGTGGGGTGTTACAGTAGTTGAGGTAGCTGCTTTGGTTTGCCGAGATGATGAGTTTGGTAGCCCCGGTTGTGCATAATGAAGATGTTCAGGATGTCATGAATATTGAGTTTGTGGTTTGATGTGCATGTTGTGCACGTTTTTTTATGTAGGGAAGATAATGTGGTTCTAGTGATTTGAAGGTGTAGATGTATGGAATAGGATGTGGTGTAAGTTTGCAGGTGCTTCTTGAGCTATTCAAGTGGAGGTGATTTAAGTCGGGAGTTTGTTTTAGTTGCAATAAAGTAGTCTAGGTATTCATGTGGAGAATAGCGGATGGGGGTTGAAGTTGTATGTATTGTTAATTTTTATCACAAATATTTCTATTTAATTCTCCATGTATAAAATATTATGGATATATATATATAAGTAAATATAGTTTTTTGAATTGTTACAACAAATTAGTAGAATTGGAATTTACAAGGTTTGAATGTTATGGCATCAAAAACATGCAATAGATGGTAATTAATTATCTATAGCCTATCATTGCATCATAAAAGCTTCATGCGATGATTTCATAGCATGTTCATTTGCCATAATAATATGGCATGCTAACATATTATAGCAACCAAATGACATCATTAAAAGTTCTATACCATGCTTCACAAGCTATAGAAAAGCAATTGCACTAATATTGTCTGTTTGAGATTGCAACAAAAGTACGTTTTTTATTGCAAGAATTACACGTCATAATATCTACCAGACTTTTAGTAACATGTTGATATATGCCATTTATAGAATCGTCATAGAAAGTTTTTATGGCGGTTTTTAAACGTCATAAAAAGACATTTTTGTTGTAGTGTACCCTTTGGTTTTCTATTCTCCTAGGGCTTAGCTATTTTAGTGTTGCTCGCTTCTGGCTTCTTACCAGAATACTTCCTTTTATTACCAGCCTGACTTCTCTTGTGGTCTTCTTGAGAATTCTTCTTATCGATACCCTTATACTTGCAAGCCATTTCAACTATCTTGGCAAATGGAAGCTCGATGTGTGCCGTCACTCGACTATGGTACCTTTGACGAAGACCATCTATGAATTGCTTGTTCTTGCGAATTGGTTCCTGACTCAGTTCGGGTCTATGGCGAGAGAGTTCATTAAACTTAACGACATATTCATGAATAGTTCGATCACCTTGCTGGAGATTAGCAAACTCATCGTGCAATCGCTCGACTTCCTGTCGAGGGACAAACCTTTCTTCAAAGATTTATTTGAACCTGGTCCGTGTCATGTCAACTTCAAGATTCTGTATAGTCACTGCATCCCACTATATCAAGGCCTCGTGTAACACCCCACATCCGTTAAGGTCACTCACAAAGGGAATGCATTAACTTCTATGGAGCGCTTTAAGTGTATAGAACAGAAACTTAACAACAAGAAAAATATAAACAATACTTAAAACTTTAAAATTTTATTCATTGCAGCGGTAAACACATAGGTTTGATTACATCATCAAAAACCAGAGTCAAAGTACATGATATCCATCTTGACTAAATCAGAGTACATAAATTGAAAGACATAACCCCAATGCAAAATAGCCATAAATAAGATAGGCTGAACTTTTACTTTAGTGATCCAAGCAACTTCTAAAAGCAAGAGATACAGCTGTCCAAAATCAAGATCCACTGGTGCTACTTCCACCCTGAGCACCTGTGGGGAAGGAAGAAAAGAGGTGGAAACAAAGGGGGTCAGACATAAAGTCTGGCGAGTGCGATAACGTTAACAATATAATTATCAAAATAACTAGGCTAAGGATTAATTTGGAAAATAAGGAAATGACTATGAACAATTGAGTATGGCAGAGCAAACTAATGGAAATAAGATGAACAAAGATAACTTTAAAGGCGCACCTAGTCACTATAAGATAATTACTACACTACACCACACCAAACACCCTAAAAGTTTATCCCGCCTACTAGACTTTAATAATGATAATGGTAGTTTCGTGTACCCCTAGTTGCCTTCATAGGTGCCACCTGCCCCTATATCCACTAGGTGTACCCACTACCCCCATGAGAATGGCACCCTAACTCGTAGATACCCGTGATGGCCCCACAGTGGGGTGTATCACTCCCCATAGTGGCAACCCGATACCACCAACAATGCACGGCTTATACTTACACGATACAACAACGTCTTACCTACCAGCCCGGGCCCACACACGCACATGAACCCGTTGGACTTGCGTTGACACCGCTAACCCGTTTTGGCCTCTTACAGTCAAGCCCAGTACGCGTGTCCCGTCCTCGACTTGGGTCGAGCCCACAAAGATACTTATGGGTTACTGGTTGAAACGGGCTCCCATTACTTGACACAAGCTATCCACCTAAGCTTGGTCCCCTCTAGTACGTCCCACTTAACCCTTTTCTTATTCATGTTCGCTTACATGTTTCCAATTTTTGGTTAAGTGTTTCTAATCGTATTTCAAATGCCACCCAAGGCACCCACTAAATTCTACATGTCACCCAAGGCACCCACTTAACCCCCTCATGTCCCACTACATGTTTATCCGGTTAAGTGTTTCTTAATTCATTAACATCGTAACCTTGTAAAGACCTCCCACATTAGACTGACATTTGTGGCAGCTGGACTGGCCGGGCGGGTCCGGGCAGTCTTACACCACAAACGAGCCTAACCTCGTGTCTTTACAATTGTCACTCATTTAATTTATGCCTAAGACCTCCCACATTAGACTGGCATTTGTGGTAGTTGGATTTGCCAGGAGGGTCCGGGAAGTCTTACACAACAAAAGAGCCTAACCTCGTGTCTTAGACGATTAATTACACAAAATTAATTATTCCCCAATTTGAATTAATTTCCATATTCAAATTATCAATCAATTCCAAATTTAACTATATCCATAATTGACTCAATTATGTCCATCTATTTATGGTATGCAAAATTATACCAATTATCATCATAAATTTATTTTATGCCATTTAAGGCATTTATGCCAATTCTCAATATTAAATTTTTTAATATTACCCCATTGCCCCACGTTGTACGTTCGTTCGTTTAACGTAAAGTATACGTTAGACTCGAATAGTCTAACTTATGGAATATAGAGAAAACATCACAACACACATAGAAATAAAACAAGATCGAAACATATGGAGTGAACTTGCATGTGTGAATAAGGTTCTTAATCTAAAACTTGCATAGGCCAAAGTCACAATCTTGCATAAAACTACATATGTCATAGATCTAAATCTAAAGGTGTAAACTTGTTTAGATAATAGTCACAAACTTGCATAAACCATGTATGTCATATATCTAATCATAAGGTGTGAACTTGCATAGGTAGTAACCACAAACTTACATTACATGATTTATACTCCAAACATACATACATACATACATATATATATATATATATATATATATATATACTTGTGTATGTGATTTATGCAACATAATAATGGTGTAAACTTACATCTAAACATGTAAACTAGCATATAAAGCTTTGTATACTAGCATATAACTCACACATGTCATAGCCTAAATTTAGCTCCAATTTACACATAAAATATATGTCATGAAACATGTAAGGTTGTACATAATTTCATTAACTTGCATATGATCCAGATCTAAACTAACATCTAGACTTGCATACATACATAATATATGATTTAACATATGAATTAGTTCCAACAACATAACCAAACTAGCATATGAAACATCATTATGAATCATAGATTTACAACATAGATGATAGCACCACAGCTTTACAACATAGATGATAACATCATAGAATTTGCAACATAGATGATAATATCATAGAATTTACAACATAGATAATAACATACAGTCAATGATTCACAACATAATCATATAATCCAAATTATAGCTCAATCCAGTTAACTCGTTAATTATGTTATTAAAGAAATCGAAATCACAACTCAAAGATGGTCTGGAGTTCTGAAATCTGAGTTCTGAAATTGAATTAGTTTTCATTTGAAGAAGACAATTTGTTGCAGTTTAGATTAGAATTGAATTGATTAGCTTTTCTTCCTCTTTAATTGGTGGTAGCTATTCTAGGTTGCAAGGTGACGACATGGAGGCCATGATTCTAATTTCTATTTGATTTTAGGGTTTGAGTCTACATGTGTTTTTATAGAGTTTAGGATTAATTTAAGCCATCCGATCAACCCAGAACTAACACTAGCCATTCAGATCAGAAACCTTAATGACTTAGCACACAGTCATAAAAAGGCCATCAAACAAATCTGCCCGGAGGGGGGGGGGGCAGGTCGACTCCTTGGTCGACCTGGTGAGGGTAGGTCGACCCCCAGGTTGACCCCCTGGTCGACCTAGCCCTGGCGGGAAATTTCCCGCCTAGCCCATTCTGACTCTGAAATTCGAATTTTTAAAATATGTTTAAATTTTTCTGAAACTTCCGATGACTATAACTTCTTCATACGAAGTCCAATTCACACAAACTCGAACTCTATCTCAACCAGAATTCCGAGACGAACACAATGGCGCAACCCGTTTCCCTTAATTCTCACATCTGAGATTAGTTATTTTTTAATTTGTTAATTTGGTGTTAACAGAATTACGGGGTGTTACATTCTCCCCTCCTTAAAGGATTTCGCCCTCCAAATCTCCAAGTTAAGGAGAATGCATATCCTAACATCCAAACAACCATAGACTCAACCATCAAACACAGGCATCCATTGTCCTTATAAAATTCCTAATGTTGTATGAACGTATGCAAGAATTATGTGTATATGTTTTTTATCTAATGCAAAATCAGGCGGTCTACTGATTCGGTTGACCTCCTTAATGCAAACCATGATAGTGCCATGTGTCAATTATGTATGCGAAAGAATCCTATCGATACATATTATTTCTACATGTATGCACAACCATTCACCAAAATGCAGCATCCATATGATAGTACAACCATTATACATCCATTAACTTAAATATGCACACACATTTATATGCAATATGCAATATGAAGTGACTGAGCCGATCTAGTGTCTAAAGTGTGTGTATATGTATCCATGAGCAACCACTAGCAAACACTTGCATCCACATGCATCCATCATACATAACATGTCTCAAAAACATGTTTCAACCATAGGACTACCCTATGTAAAGGTCAAAGATACTAGCGAGAGGACGTACTAAAGATAAAGCAAGTACAAGGCAAGCTATAAAGGAGAAACTAAAAGACATACCCTCGAAAATAAAAGGGTACAATAAACGCATCTTCTCTTCCGTCTCCCAAGTAGCGTTTCTTTCATCATCTCCCCATTGCACTTTGACTAGCTTGACCTCTCGATTCCTCAACTTCTTAATATCAGACCCAAGAATGCACGTAGGAGCTCGTCGAATCGTCGCATCACGCTCTATCTCCACTCTCTAAGCAAGCTCGGCTCTACCACTTCCGCGGTCTCATTTAAGCACTTTCTCAAGTGTGATACATGGAATACATCATGTACACCACTAAGTCTCTCGCGCAACTCCACTTTATACGCCATCTGTCCAATTCTCTCCTTAATAGGAAACGGCCCTACGAACCTTGGTGCTAACTTCCCAGCGGACCCAAAGCGAACAACATTCTGTAATGGAGACACCTTGACAAAGACCATGTTTGCAATATCAAACTCAAGATCTGTCCTCCTCTTGTTCGCATAAGATTTCTGCCTATCTTGCACCGTCTTCATCCTCCTTCGAATCAAATCGATTTTTTCCAAAGTCTCTCTAATCATATCGGGCCCAAGCAAGATCTTATTTGTAGATTCCCACCAACATGTAGGCGAACGACACGGCCGTCCATAAAGAGCCTCGAACGGTTCCATGCTAATGCTAGACTGATAGTTATTATTATATGCGAACTCCACCAATGGAAGATGTTCCTCCCATGTACCTCCGAAGTCTAAGACACACAACCTCAATAGGTCCTCTAGAATACAATTTACCCTCTCGGTCTGGCCGTCCGTCTGAGGATGATATGTAGTGCTGAAACATAACTGAGTCCCTACCGCCTCTTGTAAGCTCTTCCAAAACTCGCTAGTAAAGATAGGATCGCGGTTGCTCACTATGCTAGAAGGAACACCATGCAAACGAACTATCCCTCGAATGTATACGGAGGCTAACCATGGAGCAGTCCGCTTACTCTTCATGGGACTAAAATGGGCACTCTTAGTAAGTCTGTCTACCACGACCCAAATCCCCGTATTACCCTTCCTTGATCTCGGTAACCCATCAACAAAGTCCATAGAGACACTCTCCCACTTCCATTGTGGGACCTCCAATGGGTGAAGCAACCCACCGGGCTTCTTTTGCTCTGCTTTTACTTGTTGGCATACCAATCATCTAACGACAAAATCGGCCACATCCCTCTTCATACCGGCCCAAAAGTAAACTCATATCATGTCCATGTACATCTTGTCCCCGCCGGGATGGATGGTCGTCTTCAAACAATGTGCATCATCAAGAATGGTCTTCCTCTGATTCTCGTCCCGTGGTACACAAAGTCTACCGTCCCTACATAACCAACCCTTATCCTCTAGGGTATACCTACCGAGATGGCTCGATGACTCCCCCCTTTTGAGCTTCTCTACTAACTTAACCAAATGTGGGTCATCTCGCTGTGCCTCACCAATTCGTCCCAAAAGCGTAGGTCTGACCTTTAAGGATGCAAGCAAACCGGGTACAAAGTCAATGAAAGGTCTAAAGTCAAACGTAGAGATGAACTCCAAGCTTCACCGCTCAACAAACAACGGACTCAAGGATAACCTTTTCCTACTTAAGGTGTCCGCCACCACGTTACCCTTGCCAGGGGTATATGCTATCTCGAAATCGTAGGACGCTAAAAATTCCATCCACCTTTGCTGCCTTAAGTTCAAGTCCTTCTGAGAGAACAAGTATTTTAGCGATTTGTGGTCAGTGAACATTTCGAATTTCTCGCCAAGAAGATAATGGCGCCAAGACTTAAGCACGAAAACAATAGCGGCCAACTCTAGGTCATGTGTAGGGTAATTTCTCTCATGCACTTTCAACTGCCTTCCTCCATAGGCTATTACCCTTCGCTCTTGCATTAAGACTGCGCCTAGTCCTGTCCCACAAGCATCGGTATAAATGGTAAATAGCTTACTCCCATCTGGCAACACTAAGACTGGGGCTGTGGTCAAAGCTCTCATTAAACGTTGGAACGCATCATCACAATCTATGTCCACGTGATAACTAAGTTCTTCTTCGTCAAGCGTGTTAATGGGGCTGATATTTTTGCAAAGTCTTTGATAAAACTTCCAATAGTAGCCAGCCAACCCTAAGAAACTCCTCACCTCGGTAGCATTTTTAGGGACCTTCCAGTCTTAGATGGCCACTACCTTCGCGGTATCCACAGCTATCCCTTCTTTGGAAACCACGTGCCCTAAGAATCACACTTCCTTCCTCCAAAAGTGACATTTAGAAAATTTATCTTTAGGGCTATGCACTAGAAGGGTCTCCAACACTTCCCTAAGATGTAGGGCATGCTCTTCCTCGCTCTTAGAAAAGATCAAGATGTCGTCCACAAAGACTACCACGAATTTATTAAGGTACTCCCTAAACACCCTACCCATCAAGTCAACAAAGTATGCGAGGGCGTTTATCAAACCGTAGGGCATCACAAGCCACTCGAAGAAGCCGTCTGAAGTCCTAAAGGCAGTCTTGTCTATGCTATCCTCAGCCACTCTCAACTCGCCAACTAACTGATCGAAGAGATCGTCAATCCTCGGCAGTGGGTGCCTATTCTTCTTAGTAAGCTTATTAAGTTCTTTATAGTCCACACAAAGTCTAAGGGACCCATCTGCCTTCGTGGCAAATACTACTGGAGCACCCCACTTCAATATGCTACGTCTTATGAACCCCTTCTCAAGCAATTCTTTCACTTGCTTACTGACTTCTCTTCTCTCTCTTAGAGCCATGTGGCGCACTGGCAATGCAACTGGCTTTGCATTATCTACTAGATATATTTGAAAGTCTATCTCATGTTTTGCGGGTAAACCCCTCACCTTATCGAAGACATCAACATATTCATGGACTATACGAACAGAATGTAAATCATCATTGGATGCATCAAGGGATTCTAGGTAGCTAAGCATTACTGGACCTCTAGGGTCATAAGAAATATCAAGGGTCTTTCCACAACGAGTCAACAATCTAACTACCCTTCTTTCACAATCTAGAATGGCCCCGTATCTAGTTAGCCAATCCATGCCTAGAATCAACCCGTAGCCCATGAAGCCAACAAAGGAGTTGCATTCGAACCCAACGCCCAAGATAGACACTCTCAAATCCCGAAAGATCATAGAAAGACGAGTCGAACCACCAATAGGATTTGAGACTACTAAGGGATCTGTAACAAAACTAGTATTTAGGTGCAGTGTTTCAACTAATGATGTAGAGATAAACGAATGTGATGCGCCAGAATCGAGTAAAGTACGGACAAGATGATCAAACAGAAAAACTAAACTTTCAACGGAAATCGTTCTACCTCGTTCTTGCAGCGGTGGGACCACGAGAGCCTGAACTTGCCCCCTTGCCTGCCCTGGTGCCATAAGAGCCTGCACCTGTCCTCCCGAGGTACCCTCTACCCTTTCCTTGGGAAGTCCTTAATCAGATGTCCCGCTTCGCCACAGTGGAAACAACCAGTCTTCTTTTTCTTCCTACAATCTTTGCTTAGATGGCCTGGTATCCCACAGTTAAAGCATCTTTTCATTCCCTTACCATTGTTGCCTTTACCACCTTTCTTGTTCTGTTGTTGCTGTTGCGGTTTCTTTTGATCCTATTTCTTCTCGGGTGCCTTATTAGCATTGGCTCCCTTCTCTTCTTCATGCATAAGTGTCATGTCAACTAGTCTCTCAAAGATAGCCCCCATAGGGATGTGGGTCACAGCTAACCCATGAAGCGGCTCGTTCAAACCCCTAACAAATCTCAGGGCCTTCTTTTCTGGTGTATTCACTAAGTCCAAGCCAAATCTCACCAACTGATTGAACTTGTTGACGTATTCTTTCATTGATAGATTCCCTTGCTTCAACACCAAAAATCTTTCCATGTATAGGTTCTCTTCAACTCGTAAGAGAAACTTTGCCTCAAACCCCCGCCTGAAATCTGGCCATGTATCAACTGGACGCTCTCCATTAGTGACCTCCCACCAAAACGAGGCCTCATCCTTATTAGCCAGACAGCTAACTAGACCTTTCTTCCATCTTCCACTTCAAATATCCCAAACAATTCTTCCACCTCCTTTAGCCAATTTCGAGCTTCAACAAATGTCACTGTCCCGTGAAAAGATTTTCCACCCATTGCCCGAAAGTCCTTACATATCTTTGCAAAAGTATCGACACGAGGAGGAGGAGCATTTGTTGGACCTGCAGTGGTGGCCCTAGTCTCCAAATACCTCCTAAACCATCCTGGTATCGTTATTCCCTCGGGTATCTCGGGAATTCCAGATATTATGAGATGAAAAAGGAAAGATCCAATACAAAAGAACCGAAGAAATGATATATGGCTCTTGGGGTTATGCTTTCTAAAATAAGCTTTTATCTTGAAATTACTTTCCTTAAAACATACTTTTGAAGGTACTTCTAAGAAGTGTTTTTGAAAAATAGTTTTTCAAAATTCATATATGTTCTGGTAACCTTCAGCTTTGATACCACGTGTAACACCCCACATCCGTTAAGGTCACTCACAAAGAGAATGCATTAACTTTTATGGAGCGTTTTAAGTATGTATAGAATTGAAATTTAACAACAAGACAGATATAAACAGTACTTAAAACTTTAAAATTTTATTCACTGCAGCAGTAAATACATAGGTTTGGTTACATCATCAAAAACCAGAGTCAAAGTACATGATATCCATCTTGACTAAATCAAAGTACATAAATTGAAAGACATAACCCCAATACAAAATAGCCACAACTAAGAGAGGCTGAACTTCTACTTCAACGATCCAAGCAACTTCTAAAAGCAAGAGATACAGCTGTCCAAAATCAAGCTCCACTGGTGCTAGTTCCACCCTGAGCACCTGGAGGGGGGGAAGGAAGAAAAGAGGTGGAAACAAAGGGGGTCAGACATAAAGTCTGGCGAGTGCGATAAATTTAACGATATAATTATCAAAATAACTAGGCTAAGGCATAAGTTGTAAAATAAGGAAATGACTGTGAACAATTGAGTATGGCAGAGCAAACTAAAGGAAATAAGATGAACAAAGATAACGTTAAAGGCGCACCTAGTCACTATAAGATAATTACTACGCTGCACCACACCAAACACCCTAAAAGTTGATCCCGCCTACTAGACTTTAATAATGATAGTGGTAGTTTCGTGTACCCCTAGTTGCCTTCTTAGGTGCCGCCAGCCCCTATCTCCACTAGGTGTACCCATTATCCCATGCAATCGACTCCCTAACTCGTAGATACCCGTGCTGGACCCACAGTGGGGAGTATCACTCCCCAAAGTGGCAGCCCGATACCACCAACAATGCACGTCTTATACCTACACGATGCAACAACGTCTTACCTACCAGCGCGGGCCCACACACGCCCATGAACCCGTTGGACATGCGTTGCCACCGCAAACCCGTTTTGGCCTCTTACAGTCAAGCCCAGTACGCGTGTCCCGTCCTCGACTTGGGTCGAGCCCACAAAGATACTTATGGGTTACTGGTTGAAATGGGCCCCCATTACTTGACACAAGCTATCTACCTAAGCTAGGTCCCGTTTAGTACATCCCACTTAACCCTTTTCTTATTCATTTCACTTACATGTTTCCAATTTTTGGTTAAGTGTTTCTAATCGTATTTCAAATGAAACCCAAGGCACCCACTAAATTCCACATGCAACCCAAGGCACCCACTTAACCCCCTCATGTCCCACTACATGTTTATCTAGTTAAGTGTTTCTTAATTCATTAACACCGTAACCTTATAAAGACCTCACACATTAGACTGGCATTTATGGCAACTGGATTTGCCGGGCGGGTCCGGGCAGTCTTACACCACAAACGAGCCTAACCTCGTGTCTTTACAATTGTCACACATTTAATTTATGCTTAAGACCTCCCACATTAGATGGCATTTGTGGCAGCTGGATTTGCCGGGCGAGTCCGAGCAGTCTTACACCACAAAAAGCCTAACCTCGTGTCTTAGACGATTAATTACACAAAATTAATTATTCCCCAATTTGAATTAATTTCCGTATTCAAATTATCAATCAATTCCAAATTTAACTATGTCTATAATTGACTCAATTATGTCCATCTATTTATGGCATGCAAAATTATACCAATTATCATCATAAATTTATTTTATGCCATTTAAAGCATTTATGCCAATTCTCAATATTAATTTTTTTAATATTACTCCATTGCCCCACGTTGTACGTTCGTTCGTTTATCGTAAAATATACGTTAGACTCGAATGGTCTAACCTATGGAATAAAGAGAAAACATCACAACACACATAGAAATAAAACTAGATCTAAACATATGGGGTGAACTTGCATGTGTGAATAAGGTTCTTCATCTAAAACTTGCGTAGGCCAAAGTCACAATCTTGAATAAAACTGCATATGTCGTAGATCTAAATCTAAAGGTGTAAACTTGTTTAGGTAATAGTCACAAACTTGCATAAACCATGTATGTCATAGATCTAATCATAAGGTGTAAACTTGCATAGGCAATAACCACAAACTTACATTACATGATTTATACTCCAAACATATATATATATATATATATATATATATATATATATATATTGTTGCATATGTGATTTATGCAACGTAACGATGGTGTAAACTTACATCTAAACATGTAAACTAGCATATAGAGCTTTGTATACTATCATATATCTCACACATGTCATAGCCTAACTTTAGATCCAATTTACCCATAAAATAGATGTCATGAAACATGTAAGGTTGTACATAATTTCATTAACTTGCATATGATCCAGATCTAAACTAACATCTAGACTTGCATACATACATAATATATGATTTAACATATGAATTAGTTCAAACAACATAACCAAACTAGCATATGAAACATCATTATGAATCATATATTTACAACATAGATGATAGCAACACAGCTTTACAACATAGATAATAACATCATAGAATTTGCAATATAGATGATAACATCATAGAATTTACAACATAGATGATAACATCATAGAATTTACAACATAGATAATGACATACGGTCAATGATTCAAAACATAATCATATAATCCAAATTATAGCTCAATCCAATTAAATCATTAATTATGTTATTAAAGAAATCAAACACACAACTTAAAGAAGGTCTTGAGTTCTGAAATTGAATTTGCTTTCCTTTGAAGAAGGCAATTTGTTGTGGTTTAGGTTAGAATTGAATTGATTAGCTTTTCTTCCTCTCTAATTGGTGGCGGCTATTCTAGGTTGCAAGGTGACGGCATGGAGGCCATGATTCTAGTTTCTATTTGATTTTAGGGTTTGAGTCTACAAGTGTTTTTATAGTGTTTAGGATTAATTTAAGCCGTCCGATCAACCCAGAATTAACCCCAGCCATTCAGATCAGATCAGAAACCCTAATGACTCAGCACACAGTCATAAAAAGGTCATCAAACAAATCTGCCCGAAGGGGGGGGGGGAAGGTCGACCCCTGGTCAACCTGGTGAGGGTAGGTCGACCCCCTGGTCGACCTGGCCCTGGCGGGAAATTTCCCGCCTAGCCCATTCTGACTCTGAAATTCGAATTTTTGAAATCTATTTAAATTTTTCTGAAACTTCTGATGTCCATAACTTCTTCATACGAAGTCCAATTCACATAAACTCGGATTCTATCTCAACCAGAATTCCGAGACGAACACAATGGCGCAACCCGTTTCCCTTAATTCTCACATCTAAGATTAGTTATTCTTTAATTTGTTACTTTAGTGTTAACAGAAATACGGGGTGTTACGCCACGTCCTTAAGTAGCCAAGATGCCATAAACCTCTTCCTGTACTCTGCCAAATCTAGGCCCGCAAAGATCTAGTCGCAAGACCATATCTAGGGTTAAGAATCTGTTACTGTTCCACTGCCAGTGAATGGCATGCCACCCAAATTATTTTACTTCTTAGCAACAACATCAAGATCAAACAGTTGCAGTGGCAGCTGCTGTGGCAATGCAGTTTCAATGTTAGCCGCTGATTCAACTTCTTCGAGATTGGGCTGATTTTGAGCAGCGGGGATATCACCCCTTCCTCGAGGTCTGCCTCTCCTGCCTTTTCCTCTTCCACTAATTTTATTTCAGTTATGCGAATATTATGAAAAGAGTTAGGCCAATAGAAAAGATATCTTAAGGAATGGTAAAAGCATAAAGACATATGCATAAATAATGATGTATGATCAAGTTATATGCTATTCTGCTACACTCATTCTTGGATATTATTGATCCTGTCACTAATGAGGTGCTCATCCTAGAATACTGCTGATTCTATTTCTGATGAGTCATTTAAATATATTATACTCCAGAGCTAAGGTTAACCAAGGCTCTAATACCAAATTGAGATGACCCAAACCCTTATGCCACGAAAGCAAGGATAATCATTGGAATATAACACATTAATCACATCAGCATATTACATATAATAGCATAACACATGAATTCATATAATAATTTACATCATTATAACAACGGAATCAAAAACGTTATCATCATCAGAGTTGCATAGATACATGATACTACTTAGTACATAAAAAGGGAGAATAAGTCTGCATCTTAATCCAAAAGATCTCCCCATGCTATGGTGCATATCCAAAAGAAAGCCAGCTACCTGTTTACTTGGCTGCCTATGTAAAAATAGGGGTACCCGAGTTTGCAAGGGAAAAACAAACTACGAGTCAGTCATGGGACTGGTATGAGAAATCTTATAGTTACTTAACTTATTTAATAATAAGCAAAATCACAGGACCACGCCGCTAATGCGGAATGGGTTTACTGCATTGGATTGCTAGTGAATAAAATAAAGTAAATCATTTAAACAACGCAATGCTTTTTAGAAAAATGAAGCCGTTATAAGACTCAAGTCCTATCACACAATGCAACGCAAGCCGGAGGATAGAGTTTTACCTTATAATGGACAAATATACTTGATACGCAAATCATTTGATATTATTATTAGTGTCTAGATGTTTCAAAAACAATTTCAATATAAATTTATCAATCATAGACGACATAGGTACCATATGCTATGTCGCCATATAGGTTTACAATTAAAACCGCATGATGCATACTGGAAATTGGGTTTCCATCACGAGTCAAGGCAAGGGATGGTTCCTTCCGATTCGAGACACTCTAGCAAATGCCTCAGGATTACACACTCCGGGCTACCCTAGGTTCCTGCAGGGCTGGTCTACACTTACTTTAGTGGATTAGTTATTCCTAAACACACATTTCCCGGTCCTATCGTACCTATCACTTGGCCAGTAGCGATCAATATATCCGAGGCGTTTCGCAGTCCATCATCCACATAAGTAAAAATGTCTGGGCTCCATACCATGACACCACTTCTAGCTAGAAAGAAGCGTCATGCACTCCTTATGTCCTTGATCCCGTTTTTGACTCATACCGAGGTGTGAGGTTCGTGCGTTAAAGCTATACACAAAGCTATGCTAATTAAAGTTGTGCTTTGATCACCATATACAAGA
Organism: Allium sativum; assembly: GCA_030737875.1. Classification (NCBI taxonomy): domain Eukaryota; kingdom Viridiplantae; phylum Streptophyta; class Magnoliopsida; order Asparagales; family Amaryllidaceae; genus Allium; species Allium sativum. The sequence continues at coordinate 230,827,421 of CM060924.1, read as the reverse complement.
CTCTGCTTTTCAACAATAAGCCTTGATCATTTGCATCTTAGCATGCCACATTGACAATCCATGTTATACGACTGATGTCTATCAAGATATAACCTCTAAGCTCGTACATCTCAGAGAAGAGTGTTAGGCAAAATCATAAATTCTCCGCCACCAAACAGATATATATTTAATAGAAATCAATCAACACAGAATGAAATCCAATGTCAGGCAAACATCCATTTACAAGTCCGTTCCGGGTTTGAATGAAACCGGAGGCACCTTATTCCTCGTCCCATATATCCAATACGGGAGAGAGTTCCTCGCATATACGGACAATCAACAAATACGTCCGGACCACTACCATTGTAACCTCTTCAAGGGAGCTACCCTTATCGAAGGCATCAGCAGTAATCCATTCGATGTGAAGATTGTCGGTCTTGCATCGTCTTCTTTATCTTTGACTTTTAGTCATCGTTTAATTATTTGAAATGAGATTTAACTCGGCCTTTTCAAATAATTCTCGCATATATATATAATTCAAATCAATTCTTTACTTGGTTAATTAGTTGACATTCACGATTCAATTCATTTCTATAGCTTCATGTCAAATAAATCTTAACTATCATTATTATTTTATAAACCAAGTGAACTTGGTTTATTTCCATTCTAAATCGCTTATAATATTTTAAGATGGTTTATCGCTATTTTTCTTTATATAAAAATAGCGAATTTTAATCGAAAGACGTTTCAGGTCATTCAGCGGCACTGGCACTGTTTTTATTTAGATTTGAATTAAGCATTTCTCAAAATCTAGCCATTGGACCTGTAATGACCCGGGTTTTTGAACGATCTTGGTTATCCGATATACAACACATATCGAACATCCAAGGATCGAAAAATACACTGGGTTCAACAAGAACATCTAGCCATTGGGTAATGGATTTCCAACTATGACAAGGTATGGAACCACCTTTCGCTAGTGTACCTCTAGAAAGGAATACACTGGGTTCAACAAGAACATCTTGCAACCCGGCCACACATAACCGACCACTGATTTCAATTGAGTGTATCGAATGTATATCACCAACGGTTGGGATCAACAACCCTTTCCCGAATGGGATATCATCAACAATAGATTTTTAGAAGTAAATGAAACTCTAGATCAGGTGATTATACACCCTACTTCGGAGCGACCGACTTAGCCATGCTGCCTGCCCGATTTCTGTCATTTACCGGTTGATGTGGCTAGAAGCTACGCTTTATCATCACACCAGATTCACTTCGAATGCCACATCGTCAGATCCATCGAAAATCACTAATTGACGTCTACAACAGTACATTACGTGTTAGCTAAAGAAGTTTCCTTCTCCGCTTCCACTCTTGGTACGGTTGAAGAAATCAATGTACGTGACCTTTCTGGAAATATTCTATTAGACATCCATCCATACAAGTCACCTAGGAATAGGATGAACCGAAGGTACTATTCAGTATATCCATCTTAGGCACTGTTATCTAAGACTTATACAATAGCCCTTGCACTTTACTCCGTCTTCAATTTTCTTTGGCATATATGATTCGCAACGCTTATGCCAATATAGAGTGGTTCTTTGGATAATAATCCAACCGGTCTCTCCATATTAACAATGTTAAAATGGTCAAAACTTTGATAGTCTGTGATTTAACCATCAAAGAAAACACGTGTGCAAACAACGATATTATTTCCAAATGGAAATTCTATCAATCAATCATTAATCATATAAATATCTATATCTATATCTATATCTATATATATATATTCATGTTCCCTTATTTCAATATTTGATTACGTTTCTAATTCTATTTGGAAAACATTTCCAAATCTTCTTTACTTGGATTTAAAAAGATGTTTAAATCAATATCGCGACGACCACTCAAACCACTATACTTATTTACTAAATTCACTTAACCACTTTCACTCTCGAACCTTAACCATTTCTAAATTAAAAACGAAGCCAATCAAGTTGGGGTATAACTACCCCTCAGACCTTAACTGAACAACATTTCAAATCTCGAATTAGTGTAAGTTCATCTTTTAACTCTTACTGGATTAACTCTTATTCGAATAACTTATCCGAATAACTTATATTCGATTTGCTTACTTTCGAATACTTCTAATCCAATTATCTCACTTCGAATATCTACTATTCGATTTTTCTCATTTCAACTCTATTCGAATAAACTAAATTCGATTAACTCCATTTGAATAACTCTAGTTCGATTTAACTCTATTCAATAAATTCTAGTTCGGTATAACTCTATTTATTTACTTTAACTGATTAACACTAACTGCTTAACTCTAACAGGTTTACCCTAATGGTTTTACTCTAACTGGTTTAACTCTAACTGATTTACTCTAATGGTTTTACTCTAACTGGTTAACTCTTATTCGAATAACGAATATTCGATTAACTCTATTAAACTAACTCGACTCGACTCGACTAACCCCTTTCGAATAACTAATTCGATTTACTAACTTTCGAATACCATATTCGATTTAACTCCTTTATTCGCTTTATAAAGATTTCCTTTTTAGCAACGTTTATTCATTTTTAAAGATTTACTTTTAGTAACGGTTCTCCACTTTAAAACGATTTCCTTCTTATAAAAGTTTCCTTTTTATAACGTTTTCCCTTTTTCTAAATATCTCCTGTTTATAAATATTCCAATTTATAAATATTTCTTATTTATAAATATTCCATTTATAAATATTTTATTTTCAAATATCACTTTGAAAATATTCTCTTACCAACATTTCGGTATGTTATGGTATTCAACATATCAAATCACGTTGATCAGTATCGTCCAAACACATATAATCGACAACAGATTATATATTACATCATATATCACAATATATGAAAAACAGTAAAATAAATGTTGAGGAACCCAGTTGGGTTCCTCCAACTTGTTTCCCTGCATCCACAGATGTTACACAATAAAATCAACATTACTTTCAATTACATATGATATATTCTGTTAAATAGAATCAATATAGAAATTCAACTAATTGACTAGCAGTTCAATCAAACAGTCAACACACAGTCAATCAGCCAAAATTTAACAGTTCTAAGAATAAAACAAGAAATATAAACTGTTCAGAGTTAGTGAGATTTACTCACTTTGGACGATCATCATTAATAACGATAACCATCGCTTGATTCAGACGAACAATTTATTTCGCTATAAATTGTGACGGACTCCAACTGACTCGCGGTCAGTTCCATTGTGAAGTGTTCGTCCATACGATCCCAACGGATCCGACGGTTTGAAATTCTGATATCGTATGTGGAAGTTATCACATTTGCAAGATTGTATACATTATAAAAATTTAAATAAAACTAAATTTCATTTCAATTTGGGCCCAACCTTTATATCACAGCCCAATACCCATTGGAAAACCCACGCCAGAGTATCTCTTCTTCCCGAATCACTTAACCCGCACAGAACTCCATTTCCATGATTTCGATCAGCCCTTTCTCCATGGTTTTTCCACTAAACCCAAAACGCAACCCACCAACACGCATCTCTTCACCCCTTCTTCCTCTCCATACCATTTGCAGACAACTCGAACTCATCTACCAGAATCCGTCGCGTGGATCTCCTCCCAAACACCAGCAAAGCATCGATGCTTTTTTTTTTTCAAATTCCTCAAAAATATAGCACGCTAGTTCTAATTCTCAAGCTAATCTCAAAACAACATTGAATTCGACAATCCATGCTCCAATTTTGCCAGAACGTTAAACCCTAGAACGCTGTTGAACTCAGCAATCTCCCACGGTGGATCGCAGCCTACATAACAGATAGAGAAATGAAGCTAATCCCAAAACAAATCCAAAGACACTTGCTTTGTATTTTTTTGTAATTTATTTTAATTGTTTTCTATTTTTCTTCCACTCGAGTTGTGTTTTGAGAAAGAATATGACGGCGGGATACATTTTGACCATGGAAAAATGAATTAGGTTTAAGGTGTTAAGGTAGTGGTATTTATAAGGGTAATAAATATCTAGATATTTTGGTTAGATATTTTTATATTATTCGTATTCATCTTCTAAAAGTTCCAATGATTACATAAGATATCTAAAAATCACAAAAATGGACATGCAGCTAGAGTTCGACATTACAAACCCAACGAAACTGGTTTCGTCGAATTCCGACTCCGTTTGCTCACACAACATGTTTTAGCTATCGAAATACTGACTGTTTTTCACTCTAAAAATCTGTACGGCCACACAGTGACTCTAAAAATCACTAAACTTGGAATCCAACAATAATTTGACATTGCGGATCCAACAAAATTAGTTTCGTCGAATTCTGAGGTCGTTTTGCAAAACTGGCTATTTTTAAAGCTTTGAATGACCCATTTAAATATATAAATATATTTAAATATAATTAAAATAAATATTTATAAATAAATATTATCGTATATATTCACAGTGGAATACCATACAGCTCTAGAATATTCCTATATGAATTTCTAGCTTGATATTTCAAATCCCGATTAAATCGGTATTCGATTTATAATGAAATTCCTTTTTAAAATATAAATAATTCCTTCATAAATTATAAAGGAATTCCACAGCGACTTTTTAAAATTTGATTTGGACGTAAATCAAAATATGCATGACGAAATCCCGATTTTTCTCTTCCATTAGAAAGATATACTCCACCAGCTCCACACGTTTCTTGTTTCACAGAAATCCGGCTTAAAACGAATCATGTACATTCAGTTGAAGTTCGAATCGCCAATTTACGAACTACAGCGTCATTTCAAGCTCGATTTTAATCATATTATAATTCTATGTTCAAACTGTCGTTTATATAATGTATTCGTTATTCAAATTCAATTCCAAGCTGAATTAAATATCACAGATGATCGGGTTCACACCATATCGTCATTTCATCCAATTCTGATTATTTCAGAATTAAATATATTATTTAATTTATTATTTTAATTAAATATTCATCATTATTTAATTCCACGACCATTTAATTCACTATATCACTATTTATATAATTAAATAAATTAATTATAATACCTCTGTAAATGCGGGTCATTACAGGACCTTAACATATTTACCATCATTGGAAAAATCATTTCGAAACAAATCCTACGGCTCTAATTGTGAGAAAATACGATGGTCAGATCTCCCGGTATACTCATTTAAAAAGTACAAGTCCAAAACGCGAACTGCCACGACGCGATTCGTTTTATTTTTATTTATATTTTATATAAATTATATAATTCGTTCGACGACTTCCAGACCATTTAATTCTTCAAATATTTGGCTAACACCTTTCAAATTTGGAGAATTTTGCCATAACCTCCTTTGTACGGGGAGGGTTTGAAAATTTATTGGGTCGTATTAGGCACCTAATAAATCAATAAAAAGCATACACAATTTTTATGACCTATCTATGCCCAAGGGAGACGTGTAAAAAGTAGTAATCTCAGACCTTGCCCCAGTGTTGGAAATAATAAAATAATCCATGTGTCATAACTAAAAACAGAAGAGACGTGAATTTTTTTCATCTCCAGACCCATGTAGGGTTTTTATTAAATTATGCCCCGAGCACCTTTATATGTTTATTAAGTCCATAATCAGTCTTTAGTGCAATCTGTAATTCAGTCATCTCCATACAAGCATCTCACTTGTATGGTAATCCAAATCTTGTCATATAAGCACTAAATGCTTATATGGAATATGATATGCTATGTCGTCTTCATGATGCATGTTATGCTGTGTAGTTCATAATTTATTTGTTGCTATCCTATAGCATATACATAATGGTTACGCCTTGGTCCCCTAGGAAGCATCCATACCCATAGGAAATCTCTCCCCTATGAATTTCGTCATGAACAATCAATGGGATGAATCAATGGAAATAGAATAGAATAACTTGAGATCATCATGGAACGCATCCCCTAAGGTCGCTTTATCTCTAGGTCGAGAGGACAGAGTGTTGCGACAATAGATGGCCAAGAAATCACTGCATTATGCATTTTTCCATAACACCTAAAAACAGTCGCATGGATAGCAGCCTACATCCAGTAACACTGGCAGTTACATCTCTATCACCCATAGAACTTAGGCAATCGCTGCCCTACAAGTTACGTCATGTGGATCGCAAATACACAATGGTTGCACCTGGATCCCCCATGAAACATCCGTACCCATAGGTCATTGCAGCCCTGCGGATTTCACCGTCATAAAACGACCATAAATCGCAGCAAGCACGATGGTTACGCCTGGTTCCCCCAGGAAACATCTGTTGCCGTAGGCCATCGCGGCCCTGAGAATTTAGCTATACAGTCAAGTTTAAAGGAAGACTCATGAGTATTACGTCCAGACAACATAAATCAAAGAAATATCAATATGAGTTCCTACCTAGTAGGACCTCAATTTTCAATGGAAGTTACCTCCTATATCTTCAGTTTGATATCATACGATACTATATATAATATTCATTTCACTTCCCATATATCGTACTTATATAAAATTTCATTTACATAAGATTTCTCAAATAATATTTCAACATGTCATTCTTGCACAAATTTCATTATACATAATGTTTTATTTCATATCAATTACCTTTCCAATCAATAGTTTCGAATTTACCGCATTCTTATATAAATCTTTCATAAATATAAGTTTGCAAAAGAATCATATCAAATATCCAAAATCAAATATTCTCAAAATTCCATTTCAATATCAGATTCATTTTGGTTTCTTAATCGATTCAAATATTTTATATCATTTCAAATTCAGATTTTCAAATCTATTCATCATCAAATCTTCAAATTCAATTTCGATTACATGTCACGAATATCATTATTCAACTGAATCTTTACATTCGATCATTTCATAGTTAAATTGCTCGGATAAAAAATATACATCCTTGTCTCTAGAATAGTTAAGTTAAATTTAACCTAGTTTAAGTAAAATAATAAGCTTGTTATAAAATATGGTTGAATTAAAAAAATAAGTTTTGGTATAAATAGTTTAAATATAATATATATATTTGCTATAGAATAAATGAATAAGATAGCTAAATTTATATTCAAAGCAGTTTGGATAAAGTAATTTTTTTTTTTTATAGTTTTGGAAAATAATAGTGTACATTCATATATTAGTTGTAATGAAAAATATTAACTTCAAGAGATAATCCAATCTGAATCAATTTATCCAAAATTCCAATGCGAATTCAGCTTTGATTTCATAATATGAATCAATAATCATTTCTCAAAACGAAAATTACTCACTAAAGATAAACTCTTTTAAAAGCTTCCAATATAAGCTTATAATTACATAGTTTAATTTGTACAAAATAACCTTCTCAAAATATTTCTTGATAAAATATTTCTAATACATTTCATATAAGTTGGATTCAATATATTTCAAAATAATCAAGAAATCTATTTCAATCCATTTCAATTATCTTTTACATCTCATTTTCAATAATTCCATTAACATAGTATAAAATCAATGCTTTGAAAATTCAATTGTCAATTGTTGTCTCAATTCGAAGTACAAGTATTAGTTACAAATGCAAAACTATGACATTAATCCAACTTTATTTTAAAATTTTCGATGCATGGTGAACAAAAGGGTACAAGGATATAAATTAGGCAGTAACGAGCTCAAGCCTCAATAAAACAAAGGTGAGCAATGTGCTTTTGACTTTCATATATTGTAGTATCAGCGTGCTTGATCAACATCAGGTTGTGTTAGTGGGGATGTTGTGTTAACGGTGGTGTTCGGAATATTTTCATGGTGCTGGGCAGTCTTTCTTTTCTATAACACATACTACAATGTCAATGCTCCTTTGGATTTTCATTGGTCATGTTCAATTGCCTTCTCTTGCGCTTGGTGATGCCTCGGCACGCAACTGCTAGAGTATGGTGGTTTTTTCAGGACTGTTGTACCTTTCTTATGGTATGCTCTTGTCATTCTCAGTGGTAACTTGGTGTTGTCTTTGTGCAACACATCTCAGAATGTGTTGTCACTTGCCTTGTTTGAATGGCATTTAGGTTTTGCAACCCTTGGTGTTGTTTGAGCATGGAATTTCTTTTGTCTACTGTACGCTTCACTGTGCTTTATGGATTCTTGTTCCGAGGGTTTAAAGGAAAACCCTCCCAATCACATTTAGCAATACCCCTTAACACAATCTATTTTATCGCGTTTCAATTTTATACAATGCACATATACACACACACACACATTATTACTCCATTTCATGTAAATTTAGAAATCTCACATTGGATTCCACTCCTCCTAAATTTGTAGCTAGCTCCAAACTTCTTCCAGTTAGCTCTAGAATTTAGTACACATTGTCACGATTCCAATGGTTCTTGTTTCACTGGATTCCGACATCGTATAAGAAAGTTGTTAGCTTTTACATGTTAATTACACACTACGGTAATTAGTGTTGTAATTAATTAAATTTAAATCATCTTTCCCCTTCGTTCAATCCCTCCTAATCAAGTTCGAACCCTCCTTCTGATCTAGGGTTCAACTTTGCGCGCAAACTGAAGCATTGGACGATGATCAGGCCCTGCCACCTCGTGCGCCGCCACGATCGCTTCCTCCTTCTGCCACGACGATGAAATCGATGACATCCTAATGCTTGAAATCGCCTTGATATGGAAGCGCATATAGCACAAATTCGAAGTAAAATGCACAACTACAAACGATTACACTCGTATGGATTTGAAGAGCTTGAGATTCTCTATAATATTGCTTTAGGAATTTCCTTGAATCATTGCGTGGATTTGAAGATTTTGAGTGAAATTGGTTGGAGCTGTTTCCCGTGTTCGATCATGTAGAGAGCGTCGGGTTTTCTGATAAAATGAATTTGGGTTGGGATTTTTCTATTGGCCCATATTTATATTTTCTTTTATTTAATTCCAAAAATTTGGATTTTACATCCGAACTCCAAATGAATCCTAACGACTGTCTCCCCTAGCAAATTACTCCCATTCCTGGCATAATGGAATATGTCTCCTAAGCTAATTCGACTGTTGTTTTTTCCCAAAATTAAAATATAAATTAATATGACGTTCAATATTGAATTTGAACGTACATTTTAATTTACTAGGGCCACATATTGAGTCCAAAAATTATGCAAATTGGAATATAGCTATATTTTGACGATGCGGTCTTAACAAAACTAATTTTATCCAATTTGGAGACCGTTTGAAAAATGGCCTTTTAGCCGGTTATTTAAATCCAACTAAAATTACCATACGCATTTAAATTTACTACGCTCACATATTAATTCAAGAAATTATGAAATTTTAAACCTGACAATAATTTGACATTCTGGATCCAACAAAAGTGGTTTCATTGAAAACGCAGGTCATTTGCAAAATATTTATTTTTAAGGCTATATGATGATTTAAAAATCGAATTTTTAAATTCTAACGAAATATCTGATAAAATTATATTAAAAATAATTTTTAAATTGGTTCTCAATTAATGGGTTGTTACACTAGAAATCTTGAAGTACTAAGTAAGCTCATTTCAACATCAAGTGAAAATATTTGAAAACAATAAAATAGATAAAAGAAGTAGTGTCCAATAAACCAACCAACAAAACTGTTCATGAACAGAATATACATAATGGTTACGCCTTGGTCCCCTAGGAAGCATCTGTACCCGTAGGAAATCTCTTCCCTGCAAATTTCGTCATGAACAATCAATAGGATGAATCAGTGGAAATAGAATAACCTGAGATCATCACGGAACGCATCCCCTAAGGTCGCTTTATCTCCAGGTCGAGAGGACAAAGTGTTGCGACCATAGATGGCTAAGTGATCACTGCCTTATGCATTTCGCCATAACACCTCAAAATAGTCGCATGGACAGTAGTATACATCTAGTAACACTGGCGGTTACATCTCTATCACCCATAGAACTTAGGCAATCGCTGCCTTACAAGTTACGCCATGTGGATCGCAGATGCACAATGGTTGCGCCTGGATCCCCCTTGAAACATCCGTATCCATAAGCCTTTGCAGCCGTGCAAATTTCGCCATCATAAAACGACCATAAACAGCAGCAGACACAATGGTTACGCCTGGTTTCCCCAGGAAACATCTGTTACCGTAGGCCTTCGTGGCCCTGCGAATTTAGCTATACAGTCAAGTTTAAAGGAAAACTCATGTGTATTACGTCCGGACAACATAAATCAAAGAAATATCAATATGAGTTCCTACCTAGTAGGACCTCGATTTTCAATGGAAGGTACCTCCCATATCTTCAGTTTGAAATCATATGATAATATATATAATATTCATTTCACTTCGCATATATCGTTCTTATATAAAATTTCATTTACATAAGATTTCTCAAATCATATTTTAACATGTCATTCTTGCACAAATTTCATTATACATAAGGTTTTATTTCATATCAATTACCTTTCCAATCAATAGTTTCAAATTTACTGCATTCTTAAATAAATATTTCACATATAAGTTTGAAAAAGAATCATATCAAATATCCAAAATCGAATATTCTCAAAATTCCATTTCAATATCAGATTCACTTTGGTTTCTTAATCGATTCAAATATTTTATATCATTTCGAATTCTAATTTTCAAATATATTCATCATCAAATCTTCAAATTCAATTTCGATTACATGTCACGAATATCATTATTCAGCTGAATCTTTACATTCGATCATTTCAGAGTTAAATTGCTCGGATCAAAAATATACACCCTTGTCCCTAAAATTGTTAATTTAAATTTAACCTAGTTTAAGTAAAATAATAAGCTTGATATAAAATAGGGTTGAATTAAAAATAATAAATTTTGGTATAAATAGTTTAAATATAATATATATATTTGCTACAGAATAATTGAATAAGATAGCTAAATTTATATTCAAAGTAGTTTAGATAAAGTAAATAATTTTTTTATAGTTTTGGAAAATAATAGTGTAAATTCATATTTTAGTTGTAATGAAGAAACATTATCTTCTAGAGATAATCCAGTCCGAATCAATTTATCTGAAATTCCAATGCTAATTCAGTTTTGATTTCATAATATGATCCAATAATCATTTCTCAAAACGAACATTACTCACAAAAGATAAACTCTTTTAAAAACTTCCAAAATAAGCTTATAATTTACATAGTTTAATTTATACAAGATAACCTTCTCAAAATATTTCTTGATAAAATATTTCTAACACATTTCATATAAGTTGGATTCAATATATTTCAAAATAATCAAGAAATCTATTTCAATCCATTTCAATTATCTTTTACATCTCATTTTCAATAATTCCATTAACATAGTATAAAATCAATGCTTTGAAAATTCAATTGTCAATTGTTGTCACAATTCAAAGTACAAGTATTTGTTACGAATACAAAAATATGACATTAATCAACCTTTATTTTAAAAAATTTGATGCATGGTAAACAAAAGGGTACAAGGGTATGAATTAGGCAGTAACGAAAGCTCAAGCCTCAATAAAACAAAGGTGAGCAATGTGCTTTTGACTTGCATATATTGTAGTATCAGTGTGCTTGATCGACATCAGGTTGTGTTGGTGGGGATGTTTTGTTAACGGTGGTGTTCGAAAGTTTTTCATAGTGTTGGACAGTCTTTCTTTTCTATAAGTCATACTATAATGTCAATGCTCTTTTGGATTTTCATTGGTCCTGTTCAATTGCCTTCTCTTGCGCTTGGTGATGCCTTGGTGTGTAACTGCTGGAGTATGGTGGTTTTTTCAGGACTGATGTACCTTTCTTATGGTATGCTCTTGTCATTCTCAGTGGTAACTTTGTGTCGTCTTTGTGCAACACATGTCATAATGTGTTGTTACTTGCCTTGCTCGAATGGCATTTAGGTTTTGCAATCCTTGGTGTTGTTTGAGCATGGACTTTCTTTTGTCAACTGTACCCTTCACTGTGCATTATGGATTCTTGTTTCGAGAGTTTCTTTTTTGGAGGGTGATGCAACTATTTGAACCGAGGCTATGCTTGCTGGATAGTGGTGACGGAAAGGGTCTCCTGTCCTTGATATTGATGTTCATCAATTTATGTGGCTCGAAATTTGTCATAGCGTACTATTGTAAGCTACACAGGATACTTTTGTCCTTTGTGCAACAGTGACTTGTCATAAATCTTTTGGAATACATTATCTCTTTCATAACAGTTTGTTCTATTTACTCTTATATTTTCAAATGTAATCTTTTCTCTTTGAAGTTTGTTATTTATCTTCTCCGTACGTGGAGTGATATTTTTATTGTAGTCAGTGTATTAGCTAACTCCAGCGCCTTAAGCTTGTCTACGAAGAATGGACAGATCACTATAAACTCCGTAAGTGGTGGACGGTCCACATTGAAAACCGAACTAGCTGTCTGCTAACTACAATTCCATATACTATATTGTAATTTTATTATTATCCAAAATAAAAGAGTTTTATGGGACACTATAAAAACCGGTCGGCTTTGCCCAAAAAAAGGTGAGCAGGAAAAAAAAAACAACAAGTAAAGCTAAGTAAACAATCAAAATGAACAAAGGAACTATGTATTCTCTAGGCCAAGGGATAAACGATGCTGGTCTGAATTTTGTTCTTTTCCTATTTTAAATTGGATTTGCCTTATTTCATATTTCCAAAATATTCACTTGTCATATTTTTTTTCTATGTCATTTTAGTCACTCACCAATAACTGTTTAAATTACAATCGAATTTGAACATTCTTTTGTAAATTCTACTTATATTTCACAATAATGTAATTTATTTAAATTTTGGTCATTTATCCAAGTTCAAATTAATTTTACAAAAGCATTTTCATTAAAATTTATCTAAATCAATTTTGAGTATTTATCAAAATAATAAAGCTAAGCATTTCTTGATGTTTCAATCGGAATCATATAATCATCCCACTTTCGAAACTCGAAAATAAATACTGGTGATGTCGCGACAATCACTATAATCAACTCCAAGTGGCTAGAGTGTGATTCCATATCTATCTAATACAGACAAGACTTTGTATATACGTTAGCTAGGCGTATATTCAAAGTCTTACATACTCAATAGTCCAACCTTGACGTTGAATAAAATAGTCAAAATTCATTTTTTCATAAAATACATCATCTTCAAATATATAAGACAAAATGGTATATTCAAAATAATTTACCAGTTTCAAAATAATTTTTTTTTTCAAAATAATTTTTTTCAAATCACTTCCGTTGTGCTACTCGTTCCAAATATTAGTTTCAACCATTTATATTTCAAATTACGCTCTCTCTTGTTTAATTTCTAGTCAATGATTCTTATTAAACTCCATAAGCTAAGCTTTGTGTAAACCAAAGCTCTGATACTAACTGTAACAACCTGTCTTTTCGACCACTTCAAATCGGTAATTAAACTAACTTAAACCGCTCGAAACGACAGATTGTTATTTAGCTTACGGGCAATCAGAATCGGACATAGAAATCACAGAAATAAAAACTATAATATCTCACAGCGGAAGCATTTTACACAAAATATCATTGTTGTACAATAAATTTTACACAGTGGAATTACATAGATTTTAAATCAAATAAAATTTGTAGAAATTGTCGAACCATCACGCACGTCTTCCCCACTCACTAACTTTAATAGCGGAAGAAAGAAATTATAACAAATATCAGAGTTCAATATTTTTATACTTGAATTAAATAGTAGCAGCGGAACGTCTTCACGAATCTTCATGAATCCTTATCGACATCACCTTCAAATTTAAGTAGTAATACTCGGGTCTGACCCAAGCATTTCATGCAAAATACAAAACATTTGGATCAGGATTTATTTTATTCAAGTAAATTAACTATAATTAAATCTAAATGCAATATTTAAAATTTTATGCTTATACACAAATCTTGACTATCAAATATATGTCGTATAAAAAAATATGTAGTTCAAAAATATCTGTTCATATCAATGTTTAACAATTTTGTTTCAAGGATAGATGGTAATAGGAGCACGCATGTACACGTATGCACTGCCTTAGCATCCCACAAGTCAATGAAAGTCGTGAATAAATAAATTCATGCTCATACATGGATGTCACACCATACACATACACATATACATACATATCAAATGCATGTATATCTATATGTATATATTTTTATTTAAGTGCATTACAAAAAAAAAAAAAACCAACATATACAAAGAGTCGAATCAATAATATAATGGACAAAACAAATAGGAAGCGTACATAAGTAGGTATCAATGTGTAGTGGCAGACCCAGGTAAACATAAGCGCAACAACAAATAAACACTCAAGGTGAGCTCAGGTTAAGTGTACTGATGTTGAACATAATAGTGGCTGTGCAAAAGCACACATAGCAAAAGATAGTGAAACATTCCATTGTAATAACCCACATAACAAAAATTTCCAGTGAACATGTATATGTGCAGTTTTAAGGAATTATTTAAGTACAATAGTTTTATATAGCCAAAAATACATACGTATTATAAAAGCTCATAAAACCATAGTTCAAATACAGTTTAAAAGTATATGAATCTTATACATGAACCTGCAAAAATCAACATGATTTCATTATTCTTTCCCAAATCCACCGGGATTTAATTTAGTTAAATCTATATACTAAAGTTATACATTCTTAATAGACCCAAAACTATAGCTCCCAAGTTTATAATTTTTACAACCTGCTTTAAATATCACAACTATAAACTACACGGTTGGGACTTATATAGTATAACAACCCGTATTTTCAATAAACTGTTATAACATAAATCGAGGCAGAATTTAATTCAAAAATCAGAATCAGGGGAAACGGGCTATGCCATTGCGATCGTCTCAGAAAAATACGCGAAATAGAGTCCGAGTTTTCGAAAATCGGAGTCCGTATGACCCAGTTAAGGCCCATTGAAGTTTTCAGAAATTTCTATGCTAAAGACAGATTTAAATTTCAAATTAAACAAAACGGATTAGGACTAATCAGGGTTAGGCGGGAAAATTCCCGCCAGGGGGCCCATGTCGACAGGCATGTCGACAGGGCACCCAGGGTGTCGACTGCCCTGTCGACAGCCCTGTCGACAGGGGGTGCCCAGGCAGTTCAGCCTGGTGCACCATTTCTGATTTGGGTTGGGTCATGTGGCTTGGTTCTGGAGAATTCTGAGATCTGACGGGCCAAACCTAATCTAGGGTTAATCCTAGGGCCTAAAACACTCTAATTCTCTATAAATATACCCCTAATCCTACCCTAAAGCCTCATTAATCAATCTTGCAACTAAACTATGTCAATTTGAATCCTCAAATGGCCTCCACCTAAAACCTAGCCTCCACCTTCCTCAAAGTTAAATCCTATGAAGATATGATGATCATACAACCTTTTCTATGTTGTATGAGTGCTTAATAACTTGCATACTTCATTAAGTAGCAAGTTTGATTTGCTAAGTTTGTGTTTTTGGGATCTTGCAAGAGGATTTTCTTATTTGAGGCTTTGTTTTGAGTTTTAAAAGGGCTTCTTCATCTTATTTGGTGGATTTGTGGCTTGTTTATATTGGTAAGCCCTCTTACCTTCACTTTACAAACTCTAAAGTTAATGTTTGGTGAAAATTGAGATTTGTGTGAGTTTAGTTGATCATGCATGCTTATGCGAACTCACTATGTCATGTTTTATATGATTCATAAGTTATGCATGCATATGCGAGATTTCTATGCCATGTTTTACATGTTTCACAAGTTATGCATGCTCATGTGAGCTTATTATGTCATGTTCTACATGTTTAATAGATTATGCATGTTTATGCAAGTTCATCTTACCATGTTATGCAAGTTTAATGGATTATGCATGTTTATGCAAGCTCATCTTACCATGTTATGCAAGTTTAATGGATTATGCAAGTTTAATGGATTATGCATGTTCACCTTACCATGTTATGCATATTTAATAAGCTATGCATGTTTATGCGAATTCACCATGACATGATTTGCAAGTTTAACATGTATGCATGTTTATTATGACATGTGAAGTTCACCATGTATGTTGTGCCAAGTTACCTTTTATACCCTTATACGTTATGACGAATATGTAAGCGAGATAATGGCGTTGGGAGGGTTTGGGTAAACTTAAAAATACATGAAACTAAAAGATTGGGAATTTACCTATTAAGTTAGGTCTACCCCTTGGGAATTTACCTATTAAGTTAGGTCTACCCAAGTATATGTTAACTTGTAAATATGTTCTAAAGTGGACATGACATTAGATAACATGATATGGCCAACTCGAGGTTAGACCAAGTTGTGGTGTAAATCTTCCCAGGTAACCACAACGTGGGGTCTAATGTGGGTAGTTGGTCATGTTGCACCATAAGACCCGAGGTTAGACCTAGACGTGGTGTAAATCTTCCCAGGTAACCACGGATGTCTAATGTGAGAGGTTGGGTGCATTAAGTAATTAATGCCTCATGATTAGGGTTAAGTCATGGCCCACTAATACTTAACCAATAATGGGGATGCGAGGATTAGATGGGGTTAAGTGGTTACACTTAGCTAATTTAATCCAGGTTTAGTGAGGGGTTAAAACCACACTTAACCCTCTTAGAAACCCTAGCAACGTGGTCTGTTCCAGCAGTAATCCCAGTTTGGTATCATTCACAACCCTAGAGGCTAGGCTAGGGCGGGGCACGATTACTGGACTGATGTAAGCGACCAAAGCGACGGCTGAGTGGTACAGCGGTGCGGGTCCGGCGGGCTACGGACGTGCACGTAGTCCGATGTTGGACAAACTCGAGGCACGGGTACCAGTAGGCTTAGACTGTGCATTATTGCTTAGGTGTCTGGGGTTGACACCTTAGGGCTTGATACACCCGAAGGTGGACCCAGCACAGTCTGACTACATCCATGTGGGCCGTATGGACACCAACACTCGACGTGTTAGGTTTATAGGGAGCCGATCGACTAGACCGTTGGGCTGGGCCTTATACTAAGGTCACTTCATGTTATTGGGCCAAAGTTTGGGCTAAGGGATCAAGATCTGTTTTGTGGGTTTGCTAGTACACTGTGGTGCAAAGTTTAAGCTCGTCTATGTGATGTCACCTTTATCTATTGCCAGTATGTTCATCTCAGTTTCCATCATACTGTTAACTTTATTAGTTTATAGATTGATCGTAGTAGGGCTTACCAGTCTTTTTGACTGACCTGTTTTCTTTCGCTTCTTTTCTTCCGTTTCCCCCCCCCCCCACAGGTTCTCAGGGAGGGACTACATCTGCTTAGTGGATCTTTGACTTGCTTGTTGGATAGCTCACGTATGGATCTGAGCTAGCTGTGGCTTATCTTTTATTTCTGGGGATTAGTACTGATGTTTTACCATGTATTTCGATATCACGTATCTAGACTTATGTTGTATTTTGGATTATGACATTTGGTAGTATGTACTTGACTATGTTGGTTTTCTGAGATGATGATGATGGGTTTTTATCTGCTACCGCTGCTTTATTTATATTTATTTTTATATATTCTGTCTTGTGATATCTCTGTGCAAGTTTACCTTCACAATAACGCCCCTCCAAAGCTAGTACATTCTATGGAGTGATCCTAGTGGAGGTGGGGTGTTACATTTGGTATCAGAGCACAAGGTTAACAAGATTGAACAAAACTTTTGAAAAAAAAAACCCTTTTCGAAAAACTATTTTTCAAAAACCTACTAAGTATTTTCCAAAATGAAGTCTAGATTATTTTAAGGCTAATCCCCAAAAGCCATCAGCGTTATCCTTCGCTCCCTTGACCTAATCTTATCTTATCTTTTGTTTCAGTATGGCTGAGAATCTTGACATCCCAGATGGAGTGAACGTACCACTCTGGTATAGGAGACTCTTAGAAGCTAGGGCGGCTGGTCCCGCCAACCCTACTCCCACTCCTCCTCCTATAGTTGAGAATCCTATCCCTAATACCCCTCCTCCGGTGGTCCCTGCTCCCCCTCCTCCAGCAGCTAATATTCCCCCTCCCGTTGCTAATGTTCCTCCTCCTCCCGTTGCTGAGGCTCCTCTTCCCCCTCCTCCCCCTCAGCATCCTCAGATTGAGTTTACAAAGGTGTGTAAACACTTCAAGGCAATGGGAGGCAAGAATTTCCTAGGCACAGAATCTTTCGTTGAAGCTAGGAATTGGCTGAAGGACACGGAGGACTTGTTTGCCATCTTTGGGATAGATGACGAGAGGAAGATCTTATTGACCGTATGGCTTTTGAAGGATGAGGCGGCCTATTGGTGGGAGGTCACCAATGGGACGAGGCCCGTTGAGACTTGGGCCGATTTGAGGGCTAGATTTGTGACCAAGTTTCTATCTTCAGCTGAGGCGAATTTACAAATGGAGAAGTTCATTTCATTAAAGCAAGGGGATATGTCTGTCAAGGAGTATGTGAACAAGTTTAATCAGCTGGCACGCTTTGGTTTGGATATAGTAAACACCCCGGAGAAGAAGGCTCTTCGATTTGCCAGAGGATTGAATGAGCCGCTACAGGGCTTGGCGATGTCACATATTCCGCATGGAGCCACTTTCGAGAGTTTGGTCAATATGGCTCTGCTCCAGGGAGAGGGAAGGAAGGAAGTCAAGTCAGGCGATACTCAAGCAAAGAAAGCTGATTCTCAAGGCAAAGGCAACCAAGGTCAAAGCAGTCAAGGAAATCAGAATAAGAACAAGAAGGGCAACAACAAAGGCAAGGGGAAGTGCAATTACTGTGGCATAGCTGGGCATTTTGCTAAGGATTGCAGGAAGAAGAAAAGGAAGCTTAGTGGTGGATGCTTTTCGTGTGGAGAGACTGGGCACTTCAGCAAAGACTGCCCAAAGAAGAAAGGACAGGCTGGATCTTCAGGAGGGCAAGTTCATGCTCTCAATGCCGCTTCAGTTCCCGAGAGAGGTAGTGTTTCTGTTGAGAACCTTGTTTATATCTCTGATCTTCCAGTACGTACCTTGTTTGATTCCGGTGCATCACATAGCTTTATTTCATCTGATCTTGTTGATAGCTTGCACCTCAGTACTAGCTTAGTGGATGATCCCGTTTGTGTTTCGAATCCCATTGGGGGTTCTGCTCATCTATCCATGATATGTGAGGATCTAAGGATCTCTATACTCAGCGTTGAGTTCTTGTGTAGTGCGTATGTTCTAGGTTTCAGGGGATACGGATTGATCTTGGGCATGGATTGGCTGTCTAGATATGGAGCCATTCTGGATTGTGAGCATAGGGTTGTAAGGCTTGTGACTCGCCTGGGCAACACCTTAGAGATTTCATGCAATCCGAAGAATCCCGTCATGTTATGCTATCTAGAATCTCTCGACTCATCAGAGGAGACCCTTCAGTCTGTAAGGGTGGTCCGAGATTATCCAGATGTGTTTGAAGAAGTTAAGGGGTTGCCCCCTAAACGAGAGATTGACTTTCGCATCTATCTGGTAGATAATGCTAAACCTGTTTCTTTGCCCGTTCGGCATATGGCTCCACGTGAGAGACGGGAGCTGAGCAAGCAAGTGAAAGAATTGCTTGAGAAGGGCTTCATCAGAAGGAGTATATCCGAATGGGGAGCGCCTGTGGTGTTTGCAACTAAGGCAGATGGCTCTCTTCGACTCTGTGTGGATTATAGAGAATTGAATAAGCTGACTAAGAAGAACCGACACCCGTTACCAAGGATCGATGATCTCTTTGATCAACTTGTTGGTGCTTCTGTTTTCTCTCAGCTTGACCTTGCTATGGGTTTTCATCAGCTCAGAGTGGCTGAAGACAGTATAGACAAGACTGCATTCAGAACTCCAGACGGATTCTTTGAATGGCTTGTTATGCCGTTCGGTTTGACGAATGCACCCGCGTATTTTGTGGATTTGATGAGTAGGGTGTTTCGGGAGTTCTTGAATAAGTTTGTCGTGGTCTTTGTTGATGATATTCTAGTCTTCTCCAAGGATGAGGAAGAGCATGCGAGGCACCTAGTAGAGGTGATGGATACACTCAGAGCACACCAGTTAAAAGCCAAGTTCTCCAAGTGCCACTTTTGGAGAAGGGAAGTCAGATTTCTTGGGCATATCGTATCCAAGCAAGGCTTAGCGGTAGATCCCGCTAAGGTGGTTGCAGTTCAGGATTGGAAGACGCCAAGGAATGCAACCGAGGTGAGAAGCTTTCTGGGTCTTGCGGGTTTCTATCGGAAGTTCATTAAAGACTTCGCAAAGATATCCGCTCCTCTTACTAAGTTGACGAAGAAGAACTTAGTCTTTGCTTGGGATATGGATTGTGAGCTTGCTTTTCAGAGACTCAAAAGAGCCCTTACCTCCGCACCAGTTCTAGCCTTACCCGATGGTGGTAAGATATTTACCGTGTACACTGATGCTTGTGGCACGGGATTGGGTGCCGTTCTGATGCAAGAGGGCAGAGTTATATGCTTTGGTGGGAGGCAACTTAAGGTGCATGAGAGGAATTATCCCACTCATGATCTAGAGCTGGCAGCGATCGTATATGCGCTCAAAGCATGGCGTCATTACCTTCTGGGAGAGAGATTCGAGCTATATACCGATCATAAGTCTTTGAAGTATCTCTTTTCGCAGAAAGATCTGAACTTAAGACAGCAGAGATGGATGGAATTTTTGGCTTCCTATGATTTTGAGATATTCTATACCCCTGGCAAGGGGAATGTTGTAGCGGATGCGTTGAGTAGGAAAAGGTTGACACTAAGTCCTCTGTTTGTTGAGATGAAGAATTTAGAGTTCTTAGCGACCTTTGATTTCTCTTTGGCAATGGAGTCGGTGACCGGTTCCTTGGCATCTTTAGAGCTCAGGCCTACCCTCCTAGATCAAGTTGGGGCTTCGCAAAAGGAAGACCCTCAGATAATTGAGATCTTGGATAAGCTGGCTCGAGGGGAGACATCTAGTCACCTTGCTCGATATTCTATAGACGATAGGGGTTGGCTGAGGAGAGATGGAAGGCTTTGTGTCCCGATGGTAGAAGGCTTGGTGAGGAAAGTTCTCGAGGAAGCACATCGCTCCAAGATGACCATACATCCAGGGGGTGATAAGATGTATAAGGACATGAAGCGCGTTTTCTTCTGGCCCGGAATGAAAAAGGATGTGGCGGAGTTTGTCTCGAGATGTGTTATTTGTCAAAGAGTAAAAGCTGAGTCGAAGAAGCCCGGTGGGCTATTACATCCGCTAGAGGTCCCGCTATGGAAGTGGGAGAGCATTTCTATGGACTTTATTGATGGGCTTCCAAGGTCCAGGAAGGGGAATACGAGCATATGGGTCATTGTGGATAGGCTCACGAAGAGTGCTCACTTTATCCCAGTGAAGAGCAAAAGGACAGCATCTGGACTAGCATCAGTGTATCTTCGTGAGATAGTGCGACTACATGGAGTCCCTTCCAGCATAGTCAGTGACCGGGACCCCATCTTTACTAGTCAGTTCTGGAACAGCTTGCAGGAGGCTATGGGCACGAAATTGAACCTGAGTACGGCCTATCACCCACAAACAGACGGCCAGACAGAAAGGGTGAATAGGGTACTTGAGGACTTGTTGAGGCTTTGCATTCTGGATTTTGGTGGTGCTTGGGAAGACCATCTTCCTCTTGTCGAGTTTGCATACAACAACAGTTATCAGGCGAGCATAGGGATGGCACCCTTTGAGGCTTTATATGGGAGGCCGTGCAAGTCACCTACATGTTGGTGGGAATCCACGGATAAGCTTATACTTGGACCCGACATGATTAGGGATACATCCGAGAAGGTTGAGTTGATTAGAAGACGGATGAAAGCGGCCCAAGACCGGCAGAAATCCTATGCTGACAGGCGAAGGTCCGAATTGGAGTTTGAGGTTGGGGACAAGGTTTTCGTGAAGGTTTCTCCTTTGCGGAATGTGGTCCGATTTGGAGCTGTTGGGAAGCTAGCACCGAGATTTGTTGGACCCTTCCCCATCATTGAGAGAATTGGGAAGATGGCTTATAGAGTGCAATTGCCCGAGAAGTTGTCCGGAGTGCATAATGTCTTTCATGTCTCGCATCTCTGAAAGTGCCTGCATGAGTCCGCTGAGGTGGTTGAGCCTAGCATGCTTGAAGACGTGGAGGTAGAGAAAGAAGCAACTTTAAGGAAAGCTCCGATTCGTATCTTGGGGACAGAGACCAAGAAGCTAAGGAATCGTGAGGTCAAATTGGTGAAAGTTCAATGGGGTGAAGCCGAAGAGGATGCAACTTGGGAAACCGAGGAGAAGATGCGTGGGCTTTATCCATTCCTGTTTGAGGGTACACTCTCAATCTCTTCCCTTTGTTAGAATATCTTTCTCTTTGCTAATCCATATTTATCTAGTTATCGTGCTAAGCTGATCATGAGAACCTTAGGTAGAAACCCTTTGGATGAAACATGTGTTTGAAACATGTTATGGTTGATGGTTGCAAGTGGTTGCAAGTGTTTGCAAGTGGTCACTCGTGGATGCATGATACACATTAGGCACTAGATCGGCTCACACACTCCTCATATTGCATGTGCATGAGTGTTTATGCTTATTCTTGGATGAAATTTGTATGCAATCACATGGATGTTGCATATGGATATATGATTGAGCACGCATATAGATATTATACATTATGATAGGGATTTGCATACATATGGATACATTTCACTAACATATTTTGCATTGATCATTGCATTAGATAGGTACATATACACACACTTTTGCATATGTTCATACAGCATTTAGAATCCTTTAAGGACAATGGTTGCTCGTGGATGATGTTTTGAGTAGATGGATGTTGGATGGTAGGATATGTTCTTCCTAACTTGAAGATTTCGGGGACGAAATCCTTTAAGGAGGGGAGAATATAACAACCCGTATTTTCAATAAACTGTTATAACATAAATCGAGGCAGAATTTAATTCAAAAATCAGAATCAGGGGAAACGGGCTATGCCATTGCGATCGTCTCGGAAAAATACGCGAAATAGAGTCTGAGTTTTCGAAAATCGGAGTCCGTATGACCCAGTTAAGGCCCATTGAAGTTTTCAGAAATTTCTATGCTAAAGACAGATTTAAATTTCAAATTAAACAAAACGGATTAGGACTAATCAGGGTTAGGCGGGAAAATTCCCGCCAGGGGGCCCATGTCGACAGGCATGTCGACAGGGCACCCAGGGTGTCGACTGCCCTGTCGACAGCCCTGTCGACAGGGGGTGCCCAGGCAGTTCAGCCTGGTGCACCATTTCTGATTTGGGTTAGGTCATGTGGCTTGGTTCTGGAGAATTCTGAGATCTGACGGGCCAAACCTAATCTAGGGTTAATCCTAGGGCCTAAAACACTCTAATTCTCTATAAATATACCCCTAATCCTACCCTAAAGCCTCATTAATCAATCTTGCAAATAAACTATGTCAATTTGAATCCTCAAATGGCCTCCACCTAAAACCTAGCCTCCACCTTCCTCAAAGTTAAATCCTATGAAGATATGATGATCATACAACCTTTTCTATGTTGTATGAGTGCTTAATAACTTGCATACTTCATTAAGTAGCAAGTTTGATTTGCTAAGTTTGTGTTTTTGGGATCTTGCAAGAGGATTTTCTTATTTGAGGCTTTGTTTTGAGTTTTTAAAGGGCTTCTTCATCTTATTTGGTGGATTTGTGGCTTGTTTATATTGGTAAGCCCTCTTACCTTCACTTTACAAACTCTAAAGTTAATGTTTGGTGAAAATTGAGATTTGTGTGAGTTTAATTGATCATGCATGCTTATGCGAACTCACTATGTCATGTTTTATATGATTCATAAGTTATGCATGCATATGCGAGATTTCTATGCCATGTTTTACATGTTTCACAAGTTATGCATGCTCATGTGAGCTTATTATGTCATGTTCTACATGTTTAATAGATTATGCATGTTTATGCAAGTTCATCTTACCATGTTATGCAAGTTTAATGGATTATGCATGTTTATGCAAGCTCATCTTACCATGTTATGCAAGTTTAATGGATTATGCAAGTTTAATGGATTATGCATGTTCACCTTACCATGTTATGCATATTTAATAAGCTATGCATGTTTATGCGAATTCACCATGACATGATTTGCAAGTTTAACATGTATGCATGTTTATTATGACATGTGAAGTTCACCATGTATGTTGTGCTAAGTTACCTTTTATACCCTTATACGTTATGACGAATATGTAAGCGAGATAATGGCGTTGGGAGGGTTTGGGTAAACTTAAAAATACATGAAACTAAAAGATTGGGAATTTACCTATTAAGTTAGGTCTACCCCTTGGGAATTTACCTATTAAGTTAGGTCTACCCAAGTATATGTTAACTTGTAAATATGTTCTAAAGTGGACATGACATTAGATAACATGATATGGCCAACTCGAGGTTAGACCTAGTTGTGGTGTAAATCTTCCCAGGTAACCACAACGTGGGGTCTAATGTGGGTAGTTGGTCATGTTGCACCATAAGACCCGAGGTTAGACCTAGACGTGGTGTAAATCTTCCCAGGTAACCACGGATGTCTAATGTGAGAGGTTGGGTGCATTAAGTAATTAATGCCTCATGATTAGGGTTAAGTCATGGCCCACTAATACTTAACCAATAATGGGGATGCGAGGATTAGATGGGGTTAAGTGGTTACACTTAGCTAATTTAATCCAGGTTTAGTGAGGGGTTAAAACCACACTTAACCCTCTTAGAAACCCTAGCAACGTGGTCTGTTCCAGCAGTAATCCCAGTTTGGTATCATTCACAACCCTAGAGGCTAGGCTAGGGCGGGGCACGATTACTGGACTGATGTAAGCGACCAAAGCGACGGCTGAGTGGTACAGCGGTGCGGGTCCGGCGGGCTACGGACGTGCACGTAGTCCGATGTTGGACAAACTCGAGGCACGGGTACCAGTAGGCTTAGACTGTGCATTATTGCTTAGGTGTCTGGGGTTGACACCTTAGGGCTTGATACACCCGAAGGTGGACCCAGCACAGTCTGACTACATCCATGTGGGCCGTATGGACACCAACACTCGACGTGTTAGGTTTATAGGGAGCCGATCGACTAGACCGTTGGGCTGGGCCTTATACTAAGGTCACTTCATGTTATTGGGCCAAAGTTTGGGCTAAGGGATCAAGATCTGTTTTGTGGGTTTGCTAGTACACTGTGGTGCAAAGTTTAAGCTCGTCTATGTGATGTCACCTTTATCTATTGCCAGTATGTTCATCTCAGTTTCCATCATACTTGTAACACCCCACGTCCGCTAAGGTCACTCATACCAGGGGAATGCCTTAGTTTCGGTGAAGTATTTTGAGTGAATATAGAACAGTAAAATTACAGCAAGACAGATATAAGTAATACTTGAAAATTTAAATCATCATTTCATTGCAACGGAAAGTAATACATGTTTGGTTACATCACAAAACCATAAACCAGAGTCAAGTACATAATATCCATCTTGATAAAATAGAAGTACATAATCCCACTACATAACTAATAGCCATAAAAGGAAAGATAAGCTCGGCTTCACTTCAGAGGTCCAAGCTCCATAGGATGTATACAGCAATCAGATCAAAGCCCACTAGCACCAGGCCCACTCTAATAACCTGGGGTTGGGGGAAAAAGATAAAAACAACGGGGTCAGACATAAGTCTGAGTGAGTCCTATAACCCTAACAATACAATCATTAAAATAACCAGAGAAGACATAAGTTGATATACGGTAACGACTGGGGATGAATGGCTACACTAAGCAGTTTGGTAAACTTAGGATAAACTAAGATCACCGTAAAGACGCATTTACCCACCCAAGGATAATTACTAAATTACACCGCCCCAGACCTACTCAAAGATAATTCCTACACTGCACCACACCAGTTTTACCTACCTAAGATTAATTCCTACTTAAAGGTTGATCCCACCCAAGGACTTATAAAATTTACTAATTAGTACCTGCGTACCCCTAGGTGACCAAGTATGCGCCACGGGGCCCTACAATCCACTAGGTGTACACACTACTTCCCATTCGATCGGCTCCCTAACGTAGATACCCGTGCTGGCCCCACCGTGGGATGTATCATTCCCCAATGTGGCAACCTGATGGAACTAAAGGTGCACGGCTTATATCTACTCGATGCAACAACGGCTTACCTACCAGCCCGGGCCCACTCACGCATATGAAGCCCGTTGGACTTGCGTTGCCACCGCTAACCCGTTTGCCTCTTACAGTCAAGCCCAGTATGCGTGTCCCGTCCTCGACATGGGTCGAGCCCACAAAGATACGTATGGGTTACTGGTTGAAATGGGCCTCCACAAGCTACCCACCTAAGCTTGTCCCTTTTTCTAGTATATCCCACTTAACCCTTTAATCATGTTTTAATTACATGTTCCATTTTGGTTAAGTATTCTAATCGTATTTTCTATTGCCACCCAAGGCAACCACTAGATTTTCTCATGCCACCTGAGGCACCCACTTAACCCCTCATGTCCCTCTACATGCTAATGTGGTTAAGTGTTTCTTAATTAATTAATTAAGAACGTAACCTTTGTAAAGACCTCTCACATTAGACTGTCTTTTATGACCGCTGGTTAAGCCGGTTGGGTCCGGGCAGCCTTATGTCATAACAGAGTCTAACCTCGTGTCTTTACATTAATTACGTATTTAGTTTGTGCCTAAGACCTCTCACATTGGGCTAACATTTGTAGCAACTGGTTAAGCCGGTTGGGTCCGGGCAGTTTTACGCTACAACTGAGTCCAACCTCGTGTCTTAGTCAATTAATTACACCTAATTAATCACCCTCATAATTTTATATTAATTATCCCTAATTAATCAAGTTTTCTTAACATGGGTAGACCTAACTTAATAGGTAAATTCCCATGGGGTAGACCTAACTCAATAGGTAAATTCCCAACACATAGTATGGGTACACCTAACCAAATAGGCAAATTCCCATACTATGTTTATTTATTTTGTGTTATGCATAATTATATTAATTTCACACAATCTTATTAACTTATGCATTTAATTACCCCATCGTTCCCACGTAATTTCGTTCATGATATAACACATATAAAAGGTGTCAACTTGCATATGAATGAACATGTTTCAAAGGTGCCATCTTGCATATTAACAAACACATAACTTGCATATGAACTTGCATAATATGTCACATAACTTGCATATAATCTTGTATAACATGTCACATAACTTGCATATAATATGTCACATAACTTACATATTCACTTGCATAATATACTTGCATATTAACCCATAGACTTGCATAATGTGTCATCATGAACTTGCATATTAACAAACATGTAACTTGCATATTGACAAACATGTAACTTGCATATTAACAAACATGTAACTTGCATATTAACAAACATGTAACTTGCATATTAACAAACATGTAACTTGCATAGCATATCTTGCATATTAACATACATGTAACTTGCATATTAACAAACATGTAACTTGCATAGCATATCTTGCATATTAACATACATGTAACTTGCATATTAACAAACATGTAACTTGCATAGCATATCTTGCATATTAACATACATGTAACTTGCATATTAACAAACATGTAACTTGCATAGCATATCTTGCATATTAACATACATGTAACTTGCATATTGACAAACATGTAACTTGCATATTAACAAACATGTAACTTGCATATTAACAAACATGTAACTTGCATATTAACAAACATGTAACTTGCATAGCATATCTTGCATATTAACATACATGTAACTTGCATATTAACAAACATGTAACTTGCATAGCATATCTTGCATATTAACATACATGTAACTTGCATATTAACAAACATGTAACTTGCATAGCATATCTTGCATATTAACATACATGTAACTTGCATATTAACAAACATGTAACTTGCATAGCATATCTTGCATATTAACATACATGTAACTTGCATATTAACAAACATGTAACTTGCATAGCATATCTTGCATATTAACATACATGTAACTTGCATAGCATATCACCATGAACTTGCATAACATGCATATAGCCCACAACTTGCATATTTAGCATCATGCAAATATAACATACATCATATTAAACTTGCATAAACTTACATACTCAACATGCATAAACATAAGATTAATGCTAACATCATATCATATGATTCAAGACTCATTAATCCACATACAAAACCATAAATCTCATCATATCTCATCTACTTAGTTTAACAAAAGATCATCAAAGTGATAGAAACTCACAACTAGCAACTTTGAACACCAAATGAAGAAGATTAAGATGCTAAGAAGGGATTAGAAGTTGATTAGAGAGTGATTAGTATGCAACCCTCTTCATAAAATTAGTGGAGGCCATGAGAGCTAGCATTTTGCCATAGTTTAGTCACTAGGTTTAATTATGAATGAATTAGGGTAGGTTAGGGTCTTATTTATAGATTAGGCAAGTGTTTTAGGCCATAGGATTAACCCTAGATTCAATCCAAGCCATCAAAGCATGTCTTGGGGAAGAAGTCAAGTGTAGGAACCATCTAGGGCCTTTAGATTAAAGATGGACCATGAGAGCCATTCAAATGCAAAATCTGCACTTGAGCGAATCGGCCCACGGGTTGACAGCCAAACACCCTGGATTAACCCCTAGTCGACCCAGCGGGCTCGGGTCGACTTCAAAAATCGGCCGGTTCGGTTATTCCCCTCTCCCAATTCGCTGTTTTGAGCATTTTTGCATATTTATTTATTAAATTTTCAATTATATATATATATATATATATATATCAATATATATATATATATATATATCTACACAACCCATTTCACTTAATTAAGTATACTTTAATTTGGGAATTTTCGTGAAACTTCGCGAGGCCATATCTTGGTCATACGGACTCCGATTTTCGAAAACTCGGACTCTATTTCGCGTATTTTTCCGAGACGAACGCAATGGCATAGCCCGTTTCCCTTGATTCCCATTTTAGAATTAAATTCTGTCTCGATTTATGTTATTACAGGTTATTGAAAATACGGGTTGTTACATTCTCCCCTCCTTAAAGGATTTCGTCCCCGAAATCTTCAAGTTAGGAAGAACGTATCCTACCATCCAATCATCCATCTACTCAAAGCATCATCCACGAGCAATCATTGTCCTTACAAGATTCTAAATGCTGGATGGATATATGCAAAAGTGTGTGTATATGTACTTACCTAATGCGAAAATCAGGCGGTTACTGATACAGTAAACCTCCTTAATGCAAACCATGATAGTGCCATGCATCCAATATGTATGCGAAACCCTATTGACACATACAAATTTCTACATGCGTGCACAACCATACACAAAAATGCATCATCCATATGATAACACAGCCATGATACATCCATCAATCTAACTACCACATCCATTTATGCGATATGCAACATGAAGTGACTGAGCCGATCTAGTGCCTAATGTGTGTATATATGCATCCACGAGCAACCACTAGCAAACACTTGCATCCACTTGCATCCATCAACCATAACATGTCTCAAACACATGTTTCAACCATAGGTTTTCCCTATCTAAAGGTCAAACAGGACTAACGAGAGGACCTACTAAAGATAAGATAAGTACTAGGCAAGCGATAAAGGAGAAGTTAAAAGACATACTCTCCAAAAGAAATGGATACAAAGAACGCATCTTCGCTTCCGTCTCCCAAGTAGCATTCTAACTAGCTGAACTTCTCTGTTCCTCAACTTCCTAGTCTCTGGCCCAATGATGCGAGTAGGAGATCGTCGAATCGTCTCATCGTGCTCTAACTCTACTTCTTTAAGCAAACTCGGCTCTACCACCTCAGCGGTCTCATGTAAGCACTTCCTCAAATGGGACACATGAAATACATCCGGTACACCACTAAGTCTGTCAGGCAACTCCACTCTATATGCCATCCCTCCAATTCTTTCCTTAATGGGAAATGGCCCTACAAACCTTGGTACTTACTTCCTAACAGATCCAAAGTGAACCACATTCCGTAACGGAGACACCTTGATAAAAAGCATGTCCTAATATCAAACTCAAGCTCTGTTCTCCTCTTGTCCGCATAAGATTCCGCCGCTTTCATCCTTCTTCGAATCCAACCCATCTTCTCTGAAGTCTCTCTAACCATATCTGGCCCAAGCAAGATCTTATCCGTAGATTCCCACCAACATGTAGGAGATCGACAAGGCCTTCCATAAAGAGCTTTGAAATGAGCCATACCAATACTGGACTGAAAGCTGCTATTATATGCGAACTCCACCAACGGAAGATGCTCTTCCCATGTACCTCCAAAATCCAAAATACATAACCTCAAAAGATGTTCTAGATACGGTTCACCCTCTTGGTCTGACCGTCCGTCTGAGGATGAGATGCGGTGCTCAAACACAACTGAGTCCCTACCGCCCTCTTGCAAAATCTTCCAAAACTCACTAGTGAAGATAGGATCTTGATCACTCACAATGCTGGAAGGTACACCATGAAATCTAATAATCCCTTGAAGGTAAACTGAAGCTAGACATGGAATAGTCCTCTTGCTCTTCACGGGTATGAAATGGGCACACTTAGTAAGTCTATCTACCATAAGCCCAATCCCCGTATTACCCTTCCTTGATTTCGGTTATCCAACGAGGCACTATCCTACTTCCTATTTCGGAACTTCCAACGGGTGAAGCAACCCTCCGGGTTTCTTCTGTTCCACTTTCACTTGTTAGCATACCAAGCATCTAGCGACATACTTGGCCGCATCTTTCTTCAGATTGGCAAAAAGGAAAACTCGCTTTATGTCTTGGTACATCTTGTCCCTACCGGGATGAATGGTCATCTTCGACCGATGTGTATCATCAAGTATAGCCTTCCTCAAACCCTCGTCTTGCGGTACACAAAGTCTACCGTCTCTACGCAACCACCCCTTACTATCTAGGGTGTACCTACTCAAATGGCTGGACGACTCCTCCCCCTTATGAGCTTCTCTCATAGCTCAACCTACTGTGGGTCGTCTTGCTGTGCCTCGCCACCCCGTCCCAAAAGAGTAGGCCTAACCTCCAAGGAGGCTAGCAAACCGGGTACAAAGTCAACGGAAGGTCTAAAGTCAAACATAGAAATAAACCCTAAGCTCCGTCGTTTAATCGATCAATGAACTCAAGGACAACCTTTTTCTTCTTAAGGCGTCTGCTACCATGCTTCCCTTGTTAGGGGTATACGCTATCTCAACTCATAAGATGCTAAGAATCCTATCCAAAATCGTCACAACTGTCCATCTCTCACGCAGACCACCCTAGTCGAATTCGACATCCCCCAAATGCAAGCCCCAAAGGCCGAAACCAATATCAGACAAACACCCAAGGGATATCTCCTTCGAGTTCAGGCAACCTACGTGAGATGATACTAAAAATAATAATAATAATGGCTAAACAATTAAGCCTTTGACCAACTTTGGATGTCCTTGCCAGTCTCGCTCCAAAACCACTGTTTTATCCCATAACTGGCTTTGCTCAACCTATTGAGCACATATGAAAACTTATTTCGCTCCTAGAAAAGACCAAGATGTCATCCACAAAGACCATCACAAACTTATTTAGGTACTCTCTGAACACCCTTCTCTTCCAATCAACAAAGTATGCGGGGGCGTTCGTCAAACCAAATAGCATCACCAGCCACTCATAAAACCATCCGGAGTCCTAAAGGCAATCTTCTCTATACTATCGTCAGCCACTCTCAACTGACGAAACCATGTGGCTTAGTCCAACTGCGAAAATACTGAGGCGCCAACCAACTGATCAAAGAGATCATCAATCTTTGGTAATGGGTGTCTATTCTTCTTTGTGAGTTTATTTAGTTCTCTTTAGCCTACACAAGGTCTGAGGGACCCATCCGCCTTCATGGAAAAAACTACTGGAGCGCCCCACTCCGATATACTTCTTCTTATGAACCCCTTCTCAAGCAATCGCCTACTTACTTATGGAGTTCCCTCCTCTCACGAGGAGCCTTGTGGCACACTGGCCAAGTCACTGGTTTGGCATTGTTTACCAGATATATTCGGAAGTCAATCTCCCGCTCCGGAGGTAAGCCCTTCACCTTCTCAAACACATCCGAGTATTCCCGGACCACTTCTAACAGATCGCAAACTCTCGACCGACGTGTCCAGCGATTCTAGATAACTTAGCATAACAGTCTCTATGGGATTACAAGAGATCTCGAGAGTGTTACCCAAGCGGGTCATAAGCCTAACAACTCTCTTTTCAAAATCAAGAATGGCATCCCTACTGGATAACCAGTCCATGCCCAAACTAACCCATAGCTCGTGAAGCCCAACAAGCATCACATCCAAACTCAATGCTAAGTATAGAAACTTTCAAACCCAAACACATCATGGAGCCCAATTGGGTTTGAAACAACTAAGGGATCATCTACTAAACTGGTGTCTAAGTGCAGTGACTCACTAACAATGATGAGATAAACGAACTTAATGCATCCAAATCAAATAAAGTTCGAATCGGATAATAAAGAAATCCAAATTCCAACCTAGACGGTCTTATCCCCATACGGCACCCTAGTCGTGAGGGAATACAACTACCCTCCAGAAGATTCCATACCTTGTCCTTGCTTCTTTGGTCAATCCTAATAAGGTGTCCTATTCCTCCCAAAAGGATAACTACTAGCCTTCTCCTTCCCATTCTCCACTCGTAACCTCCCATCAATGAGGCTTCGTCCTTTATTAACCAAACAACTATTAGAGCCTTCCTCCCATCGTCCATCCAATAAGTACTTACAAGTCCTCCTCCTTCTTGAACCAACTTCTAATCTGATTTACGTCTAATTCCCTTGAAGCGGTTTTCCATTCTTATCTATCTTAGAAAGATCATCTACACATGGAGGGGAAACTCAAAACGAGAGAGAAAGAGATTCAAACGGAGAATTCGAAAGATAAAGATATGGCTATCGGGGATTATGCTTTTCTCAAAAACTTTTCTCTTAAAAGACATGTTTTTGAAAACATTCCTTCAAAAATTTTCTTAGAAAAATAGTTTTTCTAAAAATTTTATCTGTTCTGGTAACCTTAAGCTCTGATACCACGTGTAACACCCCACGTCCGCTAAGGTCACTCATACCAGGGGAATGCCTTAGTTTCGGTGAAGTATTTTGAGTGAATATAGAACAGTAAAATTACAGCAAGACAGATATAAGTAATACTTGAAAATTTAAATCATCATTTCATTGCAACGGAAAGTAATACATGTTTGGTTACATCACAAAACCATAAACCAGAGTCAAGTACATAATATCCATCTTGATAAAATAGAAGTACATAATCCCACTACATAACTAATAGCCATAAAAGGAAAGATAAGCTCGGCTTCACTTCAGAGGTCCAAGCTCCATAGGATGTATACAGCAATCAGATCAAAGCCCACTAGCACCAGGCCCACTCTAATAACCTGGGGTTGGGGGAAAAAGATAAAAACAACGGGGTCAGACATAAGTCTGAGTGAGTCCTATAACCCTAACAATACAATCATTAAAATAACCAGAGAAGACATAAGTTGATATACGGTAACGACTGGGGATGAATGGCTACACTAAGCAGTTTGGTAAACTTAGGATAAACTAAGATCACCGTAAAGACGCATTTACCCACCCAAGGATAATTACTAAATTACACCGCCCCAGACCTACTCAAAGATAATTCCTACACTGCACCACACCAGTTTTACCTACCTAAGATTAATTCCTACTTAAAGGTTGATCCCACCCAAGGACTTATAAAATTTACTAATTAGTACCTGCGTACCCCTAGGTGACCAAGTATGCGCCACGGGGCCCTACAATCCACTAGGTGTACACACTACTTCCCATTCGATCGGCTCCCTAACGTAGATACCCGTGCTGGCCCCACCGTGGGATGTATCATTCCCCAATGTGGCAACCTGATGGAACTAAAGGTGCACGGCTTATATCTACTCGATGCAACAACGGCTTACCTACCAGCCCGGGCCCACTCACGCATATGAAGCCCGTTGGACTTGCGTTGCCACCGCTAACCCGTTTGCCTCTTACAGTCAAGCCCAGTATGCGTGTCCCGTCCTCGACATGGGTCGAGCCCACAAAGATACGTATGGGTTACTGGTTGAAATGGGCCTCCACAAGCTACCCACCTAAGCTTGTCCCTTTTTCTAGTATATCCCACTTAACCCTTTAATCATGTTTTAATTACATGTTCCATTTTGGTTAAGTATTCTAATCGTATTTTCTATTGCCACCCAAGGCAACCACTAGATTTTCTCATGCCACCTGAGGCACCCACTTAACCCCTCATGTCCCTCTACATGCTAATGTGGTTAAGTGTTTCTTAATTAATTAATTAAGAACGTAACCTTTGTAAAGACCTCTCACATTAGACTGTCTTTTATGACCGCTGGTTAAGCCGGTTGGGTCCGGGCAGCCTTATGTCATAACAGAGTCTAACCTCGTGTCTTTACATTAATTACGTATTTAGTTTGTGCCTAAGACCTCTCACATTGGGCTAACATTTGTAGCAACTGGTTAAGCCGGTTGGGTCCGGGCAGTTTTACGCTACAACTGAGTCCAACCTCGTGTCTTAGTCAATTAATTACACCTAATTAATCACCCTCATAATTTTATATTAATTATCCCTAATTAATCAAGTTTTCTTAACATGGGTAGACCTAACTTAATAGGTAAATTCCCATGGGGTAGACCTAACTCAATAGGTAAATTCCCAACACATAGTATGGGTACACCTAACCAAATAGGCAAATTCCCATACTATGTTTATTTATTTTGTGTTATGCATAATTATATTAATTTCACACAATCTTATTAACTTATGCATTTAATTACCCCATCGTTCCCACGTAATTTCGTTCATGATATAACACATATAAAAGGTGTCAACTTGCATATGAATGAACATGTTTCAAAGGTGCCATCTTGCATATTAACAAACACATAACTTGCATATGAACTTGCATAATATGTCACATAACTTGCATATAATCTTGTATAACATGTCACATAACTTGCATATAATATGTCACATAACTTACATATTCACTTGCATAATATACTTGCATATTAACCCATAGACTTGCATAATGTGTCATCATGAACTTGCATATTAACAAACATGTAACTTGCATATTGACAAACATGTAACTTGCATATTAACAAACATGTAACTTGCATATTAACAAACATGTAACTTGCATATTAACAAACATGTAACTTGCATAGCATATCTTGCATATTAACATACATGTAACTTGCATATTAACAAACATGTAACTTGCATAGCATATCTTGCATATTAACATACATGTAACTTGCATATTAACAAACATGTAACTTGCATAGCATATCTTGCATATTAACATACATGTAACTTGCATATTAACAAACATGTAACTTGCATAGCATATCTTGCATATTAACATACATGTAACTTGCATATTGACAAACATGTAACTCGCATATTAACAAACATGTAACTTGCATATTAACAAACATGTAACTTGCATATTAACAAACATGTAACTTGCATAGCATATCTTGCATATTAACATACATGTAACTTGCATATTAACAAACATGTAACTTGCATAGCATATCTTGCATATTAACATACATGTAACTTGCATATTAACAAACATGTAACTTGCATAGCATATCTTGCATATTAACATACATGTAACTTGCATATTAACAAACATGTAACTTGCATAGCATATCTTGCATATTAACATACATGTAACTTGCATATTAACAAACATGTAACTTGCATAGCATATCTTGCATATTAACATACATGTAACTTGCATAGCATATCACCATGAACTTGCATAACATGCATATAGCCCACAACTTGCATATTTAGCATCATGCAAATATAACATACATCATATTAAACTTGCATAAACTTACATACTCAACATGCATAAACATAAGATTAATGCTAACATCATATCATATGATTCAAGACTCATTAATCCACATACAAAACCATAAATCTCATCATATCTCATCTACTTAGTTTAACAAAAGATCATCAAAGTGATAGAAACTCACAACTAGCAACTTTGAACACCAAATGAAGAAGATTAAGATGCTAAGAAGGGATTAGAAGTTGATTAGAGAGTGATTAGTATGCAACCCTCTTCATAAAATTAGTGGAGGCCATGAGAGCTAGCATTTTGCCATAGTTTAGTCACTAGGTTTAATTATGAATGAATTAGGGTAGGTTAGGGTCTTATTTATAGATTAGGCAAGTGTTTTAGGCCATAGGATTAACCCTAGATTCAATCCAAGCCATCAAAGCATGTCTTGGGGAAGAAGTCAAGTGTAGGAACCATCTAGGGCCTTTAGATTAAAGATGGACCATGAGAGCCATTCAAATGCAAAATCTGCACTTGAGCGAATCGGCCCACGGGTTGACAGCCAAACACCCTGGATTAACCCCTAGTCGACCCAGCGGGCTCGGGTCGACTTCAAAAATCGGCCGGTTCGGTTATTCCCCTCTCCCAATTCGCTGTTTTGAGCATTTTTGCATATTTATTTATTAAATTTTCAATTATATATATATATATATATATCAATATATATATATATATATATATCTACACAACCCATTTCACTTAATTAAGTATACTTTAATTTGGGAATTTTCGTGAAACTTCGCGAGGCCATATCTTGGTCATACGGACTCCGATTTTCGAAAACTCGGACTCTATTTCGCGTATTTTTCCGAGACGAACGCAATGGCATAGCCCGTTTCCCTTGATTCCCATTTTAGAATTAAATTCTGTCTCGATTTATGTTATTACAGGTTATTGAAAATACGGGTTGTTACAATACTGTTAACTTTATTAGTTTATAGATTGATCGTAGTAGGGCTTACCAGTCTTTTTGACTTACCTGTTTTCTTTCGCTTCTTTTCTTCCGTTTCCCCCCCCCCCCCCCCCACAGGTTCTCAGGGAGGGACTACATCTGCTTAGTGGATCTTTGACTTGCTTGTTGGATAGCTCACGTATGGATCTGAGCTAGCTGTGGCTTATCTTTTATTTCTGGGGATTAGTACTGATGTTTTACCATGTATTTCGATATCACGTATCTAGACTTATGTTGTATTTTGGATTATGACATTTGGTAGTATGTACTTGACTATGTTGGTTTTCTGAGATGATGATGATGGGTTTTTATCTGCTACCGCTGCTTTATTTATATTTATTTTTATATATTCTGTCTTGTGATATCTCTGTGCAAGTTTACCTTCACAATAACGCCCCTCCAAAGCTAGTACATTCTATGGAGTGATCCTAGTGGAGGTGGGGTGTTACATTTAGTTCCCACTGCTATCTTGGCCTAACCAGATCAAATTTTGTGTTACAAGTATTTTGAAACAAACAAAAATTAAGCCCAAACAAAACAAACAATCTCGAACAAGATGAAAATTTTGAATAAAATTAAATCGTGAGCAGAAAACTCACTTTGAATGGATTTGGAGAAGTAAATTCGTTGATGGTCGATGCTGGAGGTAAACAATGGTTGCAGGGCTTCAGGCTGTGGTGTTGATTTGGGCTTGGGAAGGGGAACAAAGATCGATTTTTAATTTGCAGTGGAAGAAGGGAATCTTTTTTTCTACCATTTTTTTTGTTATAAAGGCTGGATCTGGAATGAAAAGAAAAAAAAATAGAGTAAAAAAGAAATGGGAAAGGAGAGAGACAGGCCTAAAAAGAATACGAGTATGCTAATATGTAAAGTAAGAATAGCACACATGAATGATATTTTGAAACTAAATGTTACACTTATTATCCTAATTCAACCAGTGCCATTATTAGGATTCCAGGTTTGTATTTATTATTGAAAAGTTTCTCTTTAGTTAATTACTCAGAAACATGGTAACAATTAGGAAATTTGTGCGTTGATTTAATAAACATTTATTTTTTTCAATATTAAAGGAAACAGTTCGCTGCTAAAGAGGGAAACAGATAAGGAAGAACACATGAAAATAAATTAAGAGTCCATTGAGTAATCAAAAAGGTAATTTAGTATTTATTTCTAATTCCAAAATCAAGAGGGAATAATTAATTCCTTCCAGACAATTTTCTTTTGTTATACTTAGCTGAACATTAGGATTGTACATTTACTTATTTAAACATTTTTAAATACCATATCTACCTAGTGTTTTATTCAATGATAGCATTATGGAAATTTATTATGGAATCTGTAGTTTAACAATTGATCCAGTTTATTTAAATTAGAGTAAACACATATAATCAAATTCAAATTTAAAATTATAGTTTTTAAGTTTAAAGTGAAAACAATTTCTACATCATTTACAGCTATTATTCAATGACCATACAATATTGTTTTCATGATTCTCGTTATAAAATTATTCTCAACTTTAAAAGTGAACAAATATAATTTATATTTCTTAAAATATTATTTTAATTTCAGTAAAGCGCTAAATCGATTTAATGTGGAACACAAGCTACTATTAACTTGCTTTCTTTTAGTTAACCGTCACAATCAGTTTAATTTCAACTCATTAAAATCTTTGTTTATCAATTACATTTAGAAATCAACTTTTTAAGAATTGAATATAAACTAATATTGAAATGGTCGAAATTTCTGGGATTTACACAAAAACATGTGCAGAAATCTATAGATAAACGTAAATTGCTATTTAACTTAATTAAGTTTTCTATTATACAGAGTATTGTAATTTAAAAAAAAATATATTAAAAAATCGACTAATAAACCTAACAAGTAATTTTTATAATGCACAGATGTCATTTAATAGTTCGTTTCTTTCATCAAAGAAGTAAGGGGAATAACGTAACATAGCGAGAATAACAGGAAATATCGGGAATAGCATAATATAGCGGTACTTAAACTAGAGAGGCTATATCATAAGCTATTTGGGGAAACCGTTGTTGTAGTAATCTGCTATGGGATATAGCAGGGTAATAGCTCGGCATTAACTACACAACTATTTATCAATGTTTGAAATTCATTGACATTTTTTTAATCGTCGAACATAGAAGCACGCTTGTGCTTATTTTATCTAAATCTTTCGATTATTGCCATGTGTTTATTCCGATGTCCTTCCTTTCCTAAGACATGAATAGCATTATATACAATTGCTTATAAAGGGCCTTCTTTTGTCTTTAATATTTTTGAACACAAATTTATAAACTAAAATGTTAATCATTAGCTTGTATTCTTTTGAGATCACTCATACTCATGAAATCATATATCATAGTTGATCGCAGAAATGAAATTACATTACATACGGATATGGTTCTAAGCTGTAACAACCCGGGTTTTCGCGATCCTCGTTATCGACATAAACTCGACATTGACTATCCAAGCATCGGAAATACCAGATAGTTAACGAAAGAAGTTAGAGAGTGAGGATAGATAAGATAGATAATTAGAATAAAAGAAGAAGAAGACAACTACAACATCAGAGTAACACGAATCTCAGAGTAGTACGAACAACATATAATAGATAACATATGTTTTTGAAATACAAAACTATTTGTATATACATACCATTATCAGGGTAAAACCCTTACATCACAGCGGAAATAAACAATAGTTATAAAATGATGCTGAAGCCTCCTGCTCCAAGTTCCTTCTAGTGTATCTGTAAATTCCGACTACTTGACTGCCCGTACAAATTTGGGCACCCAAGAGTTTAGGGAAAACAAAACAAAATAAACTCTAGATCAGTCATGGGACTGGTGTGAGTAAACAATTTAAAACAGTTTGAGGAAATAAACGATATCTCATTACACCACGTCGTATAACATGGAACAGGTTTTTCCCTTATGAGAATCCAAAACACTTGATCTAACATTCGAAATCCTTTTTGAAAGAAACGATAATCTTATATCAAAACTCCTTTGATATTATAATAGTGTCTATCAACCACAAGTAAATAATCATCTAGCAGAACGCTTTCATCTCATGTTCCACATACATAATATATAATCAAAAACCATGGGCGCTTATTGGGTAATGAATTCTAACTGGCAAGGTGTGGGACCACCTTCCGATAGTGTATCTCTAAAGAGAAATTCACCGGGTTCAACAAGAACATCTTATAACCCAGGCTAAACATGACCGGTCACTCATTTCGCTTGAGTGTACCGAATGTATTATCACCAACGTTTGGGATAAGTAACCGTTTCCCGAAAGGGACAACATCAAAATTGATTATAGAAGTAAATGGAATTTCTCTAGATCAAGTGACAATACACCCTAATTGGCAGCTAACCACTTAGCCAAGCGACCTAACCGATTTTATACGGTTGTGAGGCTCGAGGCCATAATGTATCCTTTAACAAACCATGTCTTTCTTCACTTCAAATGTCACATCGTCATACCTGCCAAATCACAAATCGATTTCTCCAAAAATATCATGGGTAAACTTCTAAGAGAAATGAATTCCTATGCCACCAAACGTAAATACGTTTGAAGGGATCAACTTACGCGATCTATTGAATATACTCTATCAGACATTCTTCAATACAAGTTGTCCTGGGACTGGACAACCCGAAGGCACTATTCCGTAAATCCATCTTAGGCAATTTCTACCTAGGATTGCCAGAACAGCCCTTGCATGACCCCGTCTTCAATTATCTTCATCATATTTGATTCACAACGCTAATGCCATACGGAGTGGTTTTCAGATAATATATCTGATCCCGGTCTCTCCGTATTGACAACGGAAATAGTCAAAATCTTTGATAGTCGTTATTTAACTATCAGAGAAAAACATGTGTACAACAACGATTGTATTTCCAAATGGAAATCTTACCGATCAATCATCAATCAACTTTTTCTCTTTTTAAATTAGTTCCTCATTAATTTATTCAGTTACCCATTTCCATATCTCCATAAATTCTTATTTTCTAAATTTAGAAAATATACCTTATTAACATTGGAAAACGTTTCCATTTCTTATTCACACTCAACTATCATTTCACTTCCATCAGTCTCTAACCGTAAACTAGTAAGAGAAAAACTTCCCTAGTATAAACCCCGAAGGCCGAAATCAACATCAGATCGATACCTAGAGAGCCATTCAACAAAACTAATTTCCTGTCAGTTTCTAATTTCAGTAATTCCATTTAAA
Organism: Allium sativum; assembly: GCA_030737875.1. Taxonomy (NCBI): domain Eukaryota; kingdom Viridiplantae; phylum Streptophyta; class Magnoliopsida; order Asparagales; family Amaryllidaceae; genus Allium; species Allium sativum. The sequence continues at coordinate 230,786,271 of CM060924.1, read as the reverse complement.
CTCCTAATTCAAACTGTAACGACCTGTCTTTTTGCCCGATTCTCACCGGTAATTAAACCGACTCAAGATGTTCACAAAGACGAATTGTTATGGGCATACACATACATTGAACAAAATAACAGAACTTTTCATTCCTCTAAACAATATTACATCAGAGTTACATGAATACCAGAGTTACAACATAACATACAGCGGAAGAAAATAAATACTCTTAGCGGAAGAAACATATGATATAGCTGAAGCTCCAAACTCTAGCGCGGACTCCAACTCTAAAAGCGCTCCTAATCCTGCTCCAACGATCTATAACTGTAAACTAAACTACTAGCTGCCCATGAATATTTATTGGCACCCAGAGTTTAGGAAGGAACAATAAACTCCAGGTCAGTCATGGGACTAGTGTGAGAACATAAAACAGTTGTTTACAAGATTTATTTAAATTGGGGAAATTCAATGGACCATGCCGCTAACGCTGAATGATTTACTCCATGTAAATACCTGTGCATATGAATCCGCAATGACTTTTGGAAAAATGAAGCTATCATAAGCTCGTCCCACATCACACAATGCAAGTGCACACCAAGTGGGCGAGTTTTGTCTTATGATAACCATACATGGTTTTATACGTAAAATCCTTTTTCCATACTTAATATATAGTGTGGAAAACCATTTCGCAATTAAATGTATTAATCCTAGACGGCATAATACCCATAATATTATGTCGCCATATATATATACACACAAACCAAAGTCGTAAGGCTCGTATTGGAGATTTGGGTTCCCAACTTGATGATTCCTGGCATGAAAGATGAATCGGAACACAAATGAGATGCTGACGTGGACACCAATAAAAATCGCGAGGTAGATCAACGGTTTTCGACCAGACACGGCCCCCTGAACATACCCTATTCCATAAGTCCTAAGTGGTTTCCCATGCCTGCAGTGGTCATCATTAATTCATATTTATAAACACAACCTAACCGACAGTTTCTCATCATCCAGGGTGTGAGGTTTGTCGATGTCAAGTCATACACAAAGCATGCTTAGGTAAGCAATGCCCTGATCATACAAGCTCATTTCATATCTTAAGTATGTCACATTGTCCATTCACAACATGACCACTGATTTCCATCATTACATAACCACTTTGGGCTTGTACGTCACAAACCAGTAACATATAAATGGAAATCAGTGTTATGCCGTCAATTACAATGTCAGGCACACAATCCATACAAGTCCATTTTGGGTCTGAACGGAACAAAATCCGAAAATCTCCAAATATACTCAGAACTCATGCCACTTATGACCTCTTATAGGGTGATCAGCCCAACAGAGACATCTGCGGCTATCAACCCAAGCAATTCGAAGATCGTCGGTCTTCACTCATCGTTGGCCAAGTCTCAAACAACGTCGTATTATTACTTGGAATGGTTTTCAAACATATATTCGATACCGTTTTTTCCCAAGTAATGAGCGTATTGTTAAAACAATAGTTATGGATTATGCGCGGTTCTGATTCAAACCTCCTTTCATATCATTATCAATTCTTTTATAATCGCGGTTACATCATATTTCATAAACTTTTTATCGTCTTATCATTCTTTGAACTAAAAATCCAATTGAAATCTTATGTTTCAAACATAATTCCTTTAATCGTTGTCATTCTTTTCATATGTTTCCAAAGTCACCCAATCTCAACTGGTTTAAATTCCATTCACTATAACTCAACACTCTATCTTTCAAATGGAATATGTTTCTCATATCAATTGCCACAATTATTCAAAGCCAATTTACAATCATATTATAATATATTTCATATAGAGATCTCATAATTGTTTGAAATCGATTTATATTCAACATAGAACATGTTTTCTTATCACATTACCATAGTCTTCTCAAAATCGAGATATATCCAAAAGAGAAAAATTTATTCATTTCAAATCTCAACTTAAATAAATAATTCAATCGAAATCAATTCCCAATTAGTAAGAAATTACAATTATTTTGAATAACCCGGAAAATGATAATTATAATAAAATATTTATATAATAAAATAATTAGATTATAGAAAAATGATTTAAAACTTATACACATACATATATGAAGTGCTTTACTAAGAAAAACTAGGAAAAATAAATCTTCAATTTTTTTTTAAATTTTTTACTATAGATATATATGCACCGTTGACTCTTTTAAAAACACTTATTGGATTATCTTTATCATTTTTTTAGAATTTCCAACCATATTCTAAAACTTCCCAAATAATATTCAATATTCTCATTTAATTCAAAACGATTAAATTTCAATTATTAATTTCTAAATTTCCAAATTTTCATCTCAAATTAAATCGAGTAAAATAACATCCTCCTAACGCCCATTACAAGAACAAGTGTTCATAAAAATCCATTATTCGCATATATAATTCGAATCCCATTTTCTAAATTTCAAACAATTTTTTTTTCAAACCCGATGTCTTTTGCAAACAATGTTTAAAACTTTCAACTTCAAATTAAATTAAAAAAAATTCAAAGCTGAATTCCGAAGCGTCTATTTTTAATCATCAAATCATTATTTATATGGCAGGGAGATTCAAGTCGATTATTCGTATAATCGCACAACTACGGTGTGTGACACAACCACACAACCGGATTTAACCATACTATTCGATCACAAAGTAATATAAACATTCATGGCAAACAACTAACAAAACAACCAATCCATTTTGCATAAGCGTTATGTTCAACGTCACTCAACATTTCGACACATGTCATCCATTTTAATGTACACAACAATATTTCATACTTATGCGTTAGAGCACCAACGCGCATTGATAGCAATATTATCTACGAATTTAAATGGCATTTCCACAACCCAAGATCAACCATGCATGCAACAAATTCATAATCTACCATATTTATAGATATATGAAGCATATGAAAATCATATAAACTTATAAATATGGTGTTTTCACCTTCATTGCGCTCCGTTTTGTTTTTGTAACTTCGTATCAGCTACTTACAACTCACGGACAATACTAGCTTTATGCGTGCGAATGTGAAACCCGTATCAACTGCGAACTACACCATGCATGCGTCAAAGTACCCTTCTACTAATGTTGTGAACACATACGACCCTTCTTCATTGACATGCACATATATATAAGTATATACTAAACATTCATATATATATATATATATATATTTAAACCCATTTATACCTATATATCTCAGTTATTTTTGTAAAACAAAAGAAGCCTTGGAGGATTTAGTAGCACAACTATGGTGTTTGATCTGGTGCGGATGCGGACTGGTTTTAGGAGCAACTACTTTTTTCTTCTTCTTTTATTTTAGTTGAGGCGAGGGTGCATGAACGGAGTAGTGGCTCGAGCTGATCTCAGATGGGGGAAGACGCAGATCGTGAAGGAGGAGGGGAGCGAGAGTGTACGGACTGGTGGCATAGTGGTTGGTGTAACACCCCACACCCGCTATAGTCACTCACTAAGGGAATGCCATAGCATCGGTGGAGTATTTTAGTGAATATAGAACAGAAAATTTACAACAAGACAGGTATAAATAGTACTTGAAATTTTAAAACATCATCTCATAACAGCGGAAATAAACATGTCTGGTTACATCATAAAACCACGATAAAAGTCAAGTACAATATTCATCAAAATAAAGAAGTACATAATCCCACTCTCTCATACAATAGCCATAAGAAAAGAAAAGATAACTGGATAACTGGAGCTTTACATCTACCCAAGCTCCTCAAGACTGGAAACAGAAATCCGATCAAGCTCTACTACCGCTAGGATCCACCGTAGGACCTGAGGGTTGGGAAAAAGATAAAAACAACGGGGTCAGACATAAGTCTGAGTGAGTCCTATAACCCTAACAATACAACCATTAAAGTAATTAGGGTATGACATAAATAAGGTACGGTACCTCTGGGGATAATGACCACACTAAGTAGCCAACAAAACATAGGGTGTACTAAGATAACCGAGAAGACGCTTTTATCCTCCCAAGGATAATTATTAGATTACACCACCCCAGACATATTCACCCAAGGGTAATTCCTACACTGCACCACACCAGTTCTACCCACCAAGAGTAATTCCTACTTAAAGGTTGATCCCACTAAGTGTACTTAGTAATTTTTACCCGGTAGTTTCTTGTACCCCTACGCAGGTGCCGTCTGCCCCTATTTTTACTAGGTGTACCCACTACCCCCAAGCGATCGGCTCCCTACCGTAGATACCCGTGCTGGTCCCACAAAAGGGGGTGTATCATTCCCCAAAGTGGCTACCATATAATATCACTGTGCACGGCTTTATATCTACACGATGCAACAACGACTTACCAACCAGCCCGGGTCCACACACGCATATGAAACCCGTTGATCCCGCGTTGCCACCGCTAACCCGTTTTGGCCTCTTACAGTCAAGCCCAATATGCGTGTCCCGTCACCCGACTAGAGTCGAGCCTACAAAGATACGTTTGGGATATTGGTTGAAATGGGCCCCCACAAGCTACTACTTAAGCTTGTCGTTTAATCTAGTGCATCCCACTTAACCCTTTAACCATGTCCCCTTACATGTTATAAATCTTGGTTAAGTCCTTTAATCATATTTTAATTGCCACTTAGGGCACCCACTAGATTCCCACATGCCACCCATGGCACTTACTTAACCCCTTAATCATGTTTAATTACATGTTCCACCTTGGTTAAGTATTCTAATCGTATTCTCACATGCCACCCATGGCACTTACTTAACCCTTTTATCATGTTTAATTACATGTTCCACCTTGGTTAAGTATTCTAATCGTATTTTTCTATTGCCACCCAAGGCAACCCACTAGTCTCATCATGCCACCCCAAGGCACCCACTTAACCCCTCATGTCCCACTACATGCTAATATGGTTAAGTGTTTCTTAATTCATTAATTAAGATCATGACCTCATAAAGACCTCCCACATTAGACCGTCTTTTATGACTGCTGGATATGCCGGTTGGTTCCGGGCAGACTTCTGTCATAAAAAGGGCCTAACCTCGTGTCTTTACTTTAATCATGTATTTAATTTATGACTAAGACCTCTCACATTGGGCCAATCATTTGTAGCTGCTGGATGGCCGGTCGGTTCCGGGCAGACTTCCGCTACAAAAGGGTCCAACCTCGTGTCTTAGTTGATTAATTAAACCTAATTAATCAACCCCCATATTAATTATCCCTAATTAATATCAAATTTTCCATAACATGGGTAGACCTAACTCAATAGGTAAATTCCCATGGGGTAGACCTAACTCAATAGGTAAATTCCCACTTATGGTAATTTATTTTTATGGTATGCTTAATCATACCCAATCATACTTTTATTAACATATTTATTACCCCATCGTTCCCCACGTAAATCGTTCTCATTTCACGACATAATAAAGGGAAAGATCCATCACAAATATCATGGGTTTAGCATATAACTTTGTCATGGGTTAAGAGGATGTCAACTTGCATATATGAACATATATTAACCCAACTACATATAACCCAAACTTGCATATTATCATACCCATGATTTGCATAACATATGACATATGAGTTTGCATATTATCATACACATATCTTGCATAACATGTTAAACTTGCATATAAGCATCCTCATAACTTGCATAACATGTTAAACATGAATTTAAGCATACACATAACTTGCATAAGCATTCACATACTTGCATGGGCATTCATATACTTGCATAAGCATTCACATACTTGCATATCACATTAAGCTCGCATTTAAGCATATACATAACTTGCATAAGCATTCACATACTTGCATGGGCATTCATATACTTGCATAAGCATTCACATACTTGCATATCACATTAAGCTCGCATTTAAGCATATACATAACTTGTATAACATCATGCTCATAACTTGCATAATCTCATAAACTTAACTTGCATAACACTATGCACACAACTTGCATACCCTCATACACATAACTTGCATATGCACATAACTTACATAACATGTTGAGCTTGCATGTAAGCATAACTTGCATAATATGTCGAACTTACATATATGACTTGCATCTTAAAGGAGGGTAAACATGCATAGCATATAAGAGTGTCATCTTGCATATGTATATACCATATTTAAAAGGGTAAACTTGCATATCATGATTTATGCATAATACCAAACACTTAGCATGCATAAAACCACTTACTTATCATGCATAGAATCAAATACTTATTATGCATAAAATCAAATACTTATTATGCATAAAACCAAATACTTATTATGCATAAAATCAAATACTTATTATGCATAAAATCAAATACTTATTATGCATAAACCTACCACTTAACTTGCATAAACCCAAACACTTAACATGCATAAAACCCCATACTTAGTATGCATACAATCAAATACTTATCATGCATAACGTCAAATACTTTAGCATGAATAACATCAAATACTTAACATGCATAACACCAACTACTTAGCATGCACAAAATCACATGCATAACTTGCATATCATGTTACATATAACTTGCATATATTCTCACATATAGTTTGCATAACATGTCACATATGCATAAATGTTTAACATGGTGTTTTGCATCATAAAACATGGCCTTAACTTGCATTTAACATAAAACTTGCAAATCACATATCATACAAACTTGCATAAATACATTCATCCACAAACATAGCCATGTCTTATCACATCCTAGCATAATCAATTTAACAATTGATTATTAAAGCCATAGAAACTCACCAAAACAAGATTAGCAAGTTAAATGAAGCAAATCCCAATGATTAAGTAGAAGAAGATGTAGATTAGCTTGCAAATCCTCTTAGGATTTTTAGTGGAGGCTCTCCAATTTTCTAAGTGGTGGCATAATGGCCTTAGATCTATTTTTTGGTAAGGATAAGGGGGTATTAGGGTGTATATATAGATTAGTTAGATGTTTTAGGACCATAGGATATACCCTAGAACCAATCCTAGCCTTTAAAGCATGTCTTGGGGAAGAAGTCAAGTGTAGGAACCATTTAGGGCCCAAAAAAAACAGCCCAAAACTCATCCCGGGCCTCAAAACATGAGCAGTTTTTGTTTTTGATTTTTCGTGAAACTTTGACGGGCCATAACTTGGTCATACGGACTCCGATTTACGAAAACTCGGACTCTATTTCGCGTATTTTTCCGAGACGAACGCAATGGCACAGCCCGTTTCCCCTGATTCAGAATATTAAATTTAATTCTGCTCTGATTTATGTTATAACAAGTTATTTAACATACGGGGTGTTACATTCTCCCCTACTTAAAGGATTTCGTCCCCGAAATCTCTAAGTCAAGAAGAACGTATCCTACCAACCAAACAACCATCTACTCAACCATCAAACACTGGCATCCATTGTCCTTAAAACAATTTCTAATGATGTATGAGCATATGCAAAAAGTGTGTGTATATGTTCCCTATCTAATGTATAAACATATGCAAACCATGATAGTGCCATGCATCCATTATGTATGCGAGGGAACCCTATCGACACATACAATATCTACATGAGTGCACAATCATTCACCAAAATGCATCATCCATATGATAACACAATCATTATACATCCATAAATATAGCTTCCTACACACAATTTTATGCAATATGCAATATGAAGTGATTGAGCCGATCTAGTGCCTAGAGTGTGTGTATATGCATCCACGAGCAACCACTAGCAAACACTTGCATCCACTTGCATCCATCATACATAACATGTCTCAAACACATGTTTCAACCATAGGTTTACCCTATCTAAAGGTCAAAAGTACTAACGAGAGGACATACTAAGGATAAGATAAGCACAAGATATGTGATGAAGGAGAAGCAAAAGGATATACCCTCCGAAAGAAAAAGGGTACCTCGAACGCATCTTCGCTTCCGTCTCCCAGGTAGCGTCACTCTCTTCATCTCCCCTTTGTACTTTGACTAGTTGAACCTCTCTGTTTCTCAGCTTCCAAATCTCTGACCCAAGGATGCAAGTAGGAGCTCGTCGAATCGTCGCATCACGCTCTGCTTCCACTTCTCTAAGCAAACTCGGCTCTACCACCTCTGCGGTCTCATGTAGGCACTTCCTCCCATAGAATACATCACTAAGTCTGTCGGGCAACTCCGCCAATGGAAGATGCTCCTCCCATGTACCTCCAAAATCCAAGATACATAGCCTCAAAAGGTCTTCTAAAATATGATTCACCCTCTCGGTCTGGCCGTCCGTCTGAGGATGATATGCGGTACTCAAACGCAACTGAGTCCCTACCGCCTTTTGCAAACTCTTCCAAAACTCTCTAGTGAAGATAGGATCTCGATCACTCACTATACTGGAGGGTACCCGATGCAATCGAACTATCTCTCAAAGATATACAAAAGCTAGCCATGGAGCAGTCCACTTACTCTTCACAGGTATGAAATGGGTGTTCTTAGTAAGTCTGTCTACCACCACCCAAATTCCTGTATTACTCTTTCTTGATCTGGGTAACCTGTCAATAAAATCCAACGAGGCGCTGTCCCACTTTCATTGCGGAACCTCCAATGGGTGAAGCAACCCACCCGGTTTCTTTCGCTCCGTCTTCACTCGTTGGCACACCAAGCATCGGGCGACATGCTCGGCCACATCTTTCTTCATACCGACCCAGAAGAAAGCCCTCTTCATGTCTTGGTACATCTTACCCCCACCGGGATGAATGGTCATCCTAAAACGGTGTGCGTCATCAAGAATAGCCTTCCTCAAACCCTCGTCCTGCGGTACACAAAGTCTACCGTCTCTACGCAAACACCCTCTATCTCTAAGGTGTACCTACTCAAATGGCTGGACGACTCCCCCCTTATGAGCTTCTCTACTAACTCAACCAACTGTGGGTCGCCCCTCTGTGCTTCTCCAATCCGCCCCAAAAGAGTAGGTCTAACTTCCAAAGAAGCTAGCAAACCGGGTACAAAGTCAACGGAAGGTCTAAAGTTAAACTTAGAAATAAACTCTAAGCTCCGTCGTTCAACGAACAATGAACTCAAGGACAACCTTTTTCTACTTAAGGTGTCTGCTACCATGTTACCCTTACTCATAGGATGCTAAAGATCCCATCCACTTTGGCTGTCCTAAGACTATGCGCTCGAAGAGTCTCCAACACTTCCCTAAGATGTAGGGCATGCTCTTCTCCACCAGAATATCATCCAAAATCATCATAACCGTCTCCCACGCAGACCACCCTAGTCGAATTCGACATCCCCCAAATGCAAGCCCCAAAGGCCTAAACCAATATCAGACAAACACCCAAGGGATACCTCCTTCGAATTCAGACGACCTACGTGAGACGATACTAGTAAAAATGGCTAAATAATTAAGCCCTTGACCAATTCTGGATGTTCTCGCCAGTCTCGCTCCAAAACCGTCGTTTATCCTATACTGGCCCTGCTCAGCCTATTGAGCACATACGAAAACTTATTTCGCTCCTAGAAAAGACCCAGATGTCATCTACAAAGACCATCACGAACTTATTTAGGTACTCCCTGAACACCCTTCTCAACAAAGTATGCGGGGGCGTTCGTCAAACCCAATGGCATCACCAGCCACTCATAAAAGAAAACATCCGGAGTCCTAAAGGTAGTCTTTTCTATGCTATCCTCAGCCACTCTCAACTGATGAACTTCCGTGGCTGAGTCCACTTAAAACACTGAGGCGCCAACCAACTGATCAAAGAGATCATCAATCCTTGGCAATGGGTGTCTATTCTTCTTTGTGAGTTTCTTTAGTTCTCTTTAGCCTACACAAAGTCTGAGGGACCCATCCGCCTTCATAACAAAAACTACTGGAGCGCCCCACTCCGATATACTTCGTCTTATGAACCCTTTCTCAAGCAAATCGCCTACTTACTTATGGAGTTCCCTCCTCTCACTAGGAGCCATGTGGCACACTGGCCAAGATACTGGTTTGGCCTTATCCACCAGATATATTCGGAAGTCAATCTCCCGCTTCGGAGGTAAGCCCTTCACCTCCTCAAACACATCCGAGTATTCCCGGACCGCTCTAACAGATCGCAGACTCTAGACCAACGTGTCAGGCGATTCTAGATACCTTAGCATAACAGATTCTATGGGATTACAAAGATCTCGAGAGTGTTACTTAGGCGGCCCATAAGCCTAACAACTCTCCCTTCAAAATGAAGAACAGCACTCCTACTGGATAACCAGTTCATGCCCAAAATTAACCCATAGCCCGTGAAGCCCAACAAGCATCACATCTAAACTCAACGCTAAGTATAGAAACTTTCAAACCCAAACATATCATGGAGCCCCAACTGGGTTTGAAACAACTAAGGGATCATCTACCAAACTGGTGTCTAAGTGCAGTGACTCAACTATCAATGGTGAGATAAACGAACTCGATATATCAGGATCAAATAAAGTTTGAATTGGATAATAAAGAAATCCAAATTCCAACCTAGACGGTCTTATCCCCACCTGGTACCCTAGTCGTGAGGGAATACAACTACCCTCCAGAAGATTCCATACCTTGCCCTTGCTTCTTTGAACAATCCTAATAAGGTGTCCTATTCCTCTTAAAAGGATAACCACTTGCCTTCTTCTTCCCTATTCTCCACTCGTAACCTCCCACCAATGAGGTTTCATCTTTCATTAACCAAACAACTATTTGAGCCTTCCTCCCATCGTTTATCCAATAGATACCTACCAGTCCTCCTCCTTCTTGAACCAACTTCTAATCCGACTAACGTCTAAGTCCCTTGAAGTGGTTTTCCATCCTTATCTATCTTAGAAAGATCATCTATACGCGGAGGGGAAACTCAAAATGAGAGAAAGGAAGAGATTCAAAATGGAGAATTCGAAAGATATAGATATGGCTATTGGGGATTATGCTTTCCTTTCAAAAACTTTTCTCTTAAAAGACATGTTTTTGAAAATACTCCTTTCCAAAAATGTTTTAGAAAAATAGTTTTCTAAAAATTTTATCTGTTCCGGTAACCTTTGCTCTGATACCACGTGTAACACCCCACACCCGCTATAGTCACTCACTAAGGGAATGCCATAGCATCGGTGGAGTATTTTAGTGAATATAGAACAGAAAATTTACAACAAGACAGGTATAAATAGTACTTGAAATTTTAAAACATCATCTCATAACAGCGGAAATAAACATGTCTGGTTACATCATAAAACCACGATAAAAGTCAAGTACAATATTCATCAAAATAAAGAAGTACATAATCCCACTCTCTCATACAATAGCCATAAGAAAAGAAAAGATAACTGGATAACTGGAGCTTTACATCTACCCAAGCTCCTCAAGACTGGAAACAGAAATCCGATCAAGCTCTACTACCGCTAGGATCCACCGTAGGACCTGAGGGTTGGGAAAAAGATAAAAACAACGGGGTCAGACATAAGTCTGAGTGAGTCCTATAACCCTAACAATACAACCATTAAAGTAATTAGGGTATGACATAAATAAGGTACGGTACCTCTGGGGATAATGACCACACTAAGTAGCCAACAAAACATAGGGTGTACTAAGATAACCGAGAAGACGCTTTTATCCTCCCAAGGATAATTATTAGATTACACCACCCCAGACATATTCACCCAAGGGTAATTCCTACACTGCACCACACCAGTTCTACCCACCAAGAGTAATTCCTACTTAAAGGTTGATCCCACTAAGTGTACTTAGTAATTTTTACCCGGTAGTTTCTTGTACCCCTACGCAGGTGCCGTCTGCCCCTATTTTTACTAGGTGTACCCACTACCCCCAAGCGATCGGCTCCCTACCGTAGATACCCGTGCTGGTCCCACAAAAGGGGGTGTATCATTCCCCAAAGTGGCTACCATATAATATCACTGTGCACGGCTTTATATCTACACGATGCAACAACGACTTACCAACCAGCCCGGGTCCACACACGCATATGAAACCCGTTGATCCCGCGTTGCCACCGCTAACCCGTTTTGGCCTCTTACAGTCAAGCCCAATATGCGTGTCCCGTCACCCGACTAGAGTCGAGCCTACAAAGATACGTTTGGGATATTGGTTGAAATGGGCCCCCACAAGCTACTACTTAAGCTTGTCGTTTAATCTAGTGCATCCCACTTAACCCTTTAACCATGTCCCCTTACATGTTATAAATCTTGGTTAAGTCCTTTAATCATATTTTAATTGCCACTTAGGGCACCCACTAGATTCCCACATGCCACCCATGGCACTTACTTAACCCCTTAATCATGTTTAATTACATGTTCCACCTTGGTTAAGTATTCTAATCGTATTCTCACATGCCACCCATGGCACTTACTTAACCCTTTTATCATGTTTAATTACATGTTCCACCTTGGTTAAGTATTCTAATCGTATTTTTCTATTGCCACCCAAGGCAACCCACTAGTCTCATCATGCCACCCCAAGGCACCCACTTAACCCCTCATGTCCCACTACATGCTAATATGGTTAAGTGTTTCTTAATTCATTAATTAAGATCATGACCTCATAAAGACCTCCCACATTAGACCGTCTTTTATGACTGCTGGATATGCCGGTTGGTTCCGGGCAGAATTCTGTCATAAAAAGGGCCTAACCTCGTGTCTTTACTTTAATCATGTATTTAATTTATGACTAAGACCTCTCACATTGGGCCAATCATTTGTAGTTGCTGGATGGCCGGTCGGTTCCGGGCAGACTTCCGCTACAAAAGGGTCCAACCTCGTGTCTTAGTTGATTAATTAAACCTAATTAATCAACCCCCATATTAATTATCCCTAATTAATATCAAATTTTCCATAACATGGGTAGACCTAACTCAATAGGTAAATTCCCATGGGGTAGATCTAACTCAATAGGTAAATTCCCACTTATGGTAATTTATTTTTATGGTATGCTTAATCATACCCAATCATACTTTTATTAACATATTTATTACCCCATCGTTCCCCACGTAAATCGTTCTCATTTCACGACATAATAAAGGGAAAGATCCATCACAAATATCATGGGTTTAGCATATAACTTTGTCATGGGTTAAGAGGATGTCAACTTGCATATATGAACATATATTAACCCAACTACATATAACCCAAACTTGCATATTATCATACCCATGATTTGCATAACATATGACATATGAGTTTGCATATTATCATACACATATCTTGCATAACATGTTAAACTTGCATATAAGCATCCTCATAACTTGCATAACATGTTAAACATGCATTTAAGCATACACATAACTTGCATAAGCATTCACATACTTGCATGGGCATTCATATACTTGCATAAGCATTCACATACTTGCATATCACATTAAGCTCGCATTTAAGCGTATACATAACTTGCATAAGCATTCACATACTTGCATGGGCATTCATATACTTGCATAAGCATTCACATACTTGCATATCACATTAAACTCGCATTTAAGCATATACATAACTTGTATAACATCATGCTCATAACTTGCATAATCTCATAAACTTAACTTGCATAACACTATGCACACAACTTGCATACCCTCATACACATAACTTGCATATGCACATAACTTACATAACATGTTGAGCTTGCATGTAAGCATAACTTGCATAATATGTCGAACTTACATATATGACTTGCATCTTAAAGGAGGGTAAACATGCATAGCATATAAGAGTGTCATCTTGCATATGTATATACCATATTTAAAAGGGTAAACTTGCATATCATGATTTATGCATAATACCAAACACTTAGCATGCATAAAACCACTTACTTATCATGCATAGAATCAAATACTTATTATGCATAAAATCAAATACTTATTATGCATAAAACCAAATACTTATTATGCATAAAATCAAATACTTATTATGCATAAAATCAAATACTTATTATGCATAAACCTACCACTTAACTTGCATAAACCCAAACACTTAACATGCATAAAACCCCATACTTAGTATGCATACAATCAAATACTTATCATGCATAACGTCAAATACTTTAGCATGAATAACATCAAATACTTAACATGCATAACACCAACTACTTAGCATGCACAAAATCACATGCATAACTTGCATATCATGTTACATATAACTTGCATATATTCTCACATATAGTTTGCATAACATGTCACATATGCATAAATGTTTAACATGGTGTTTTGCATCATAAAACATGGCCTTAACTTGCATTTAACATAAAACTTGCAAATCACATATCATACAAACTTGCATAAATACATTCATCCACAAACATAGCCATGTCTTATCACATCCTACCATAATCAATTTAACAATTGATTATTAAAGCCATAGAAACTCACCAAAACAAGATTAGCAAGTTAAATGAAGCAAATCCCAATGATTAAGTAGAAGAAGATGTAGATTAGCTTGCAAATCCTCTTAGGAGTTTTAGTGGAGGCTCTCCAATTTTCTAAGTGGTGGCATAATGGCCTTAGATCTATTTTTTGGTAAGGATAAGGGGGTATTAGGGTGTATATATAGATTAGTTAGATGTTTTAGGACCATAGGATATACCCTAGAACCAATCCTAGCCTTTAAAGCATGTCTTGGGGAAGAAGTCAAGTGTAGGAACCATTTAGGGCCCAAAAAAAAACAGCCCAAAACTCATCCCGGGCCTCAAAACATGAGCAGTTTTTGTTTTTGATTTTTCGTGAAACTTTGACGGGCCATAACTTGGTCATACGGACTCCGATTTACGAAAACTCGGACTCTATTTCGCGTATTTTTCCGAGACGAACGCAATGGCACAGCCCGTTTCCCCTGATTCAGAATATTAAATTTAATTCTGCTCTGATTTATGTTATAACAAGTTATTTAACATACGGGGTGTTACAGTTGGCGAATGGCAATGGGTGTAGGAGGAGATAACAGGCTTGGAGATTTGAAGGAAGGCATGAGCTGAAGCTGCGATTGGAGGCTGACGAGATGGACTGGGCGGAGTGGATGCAAGTGGTGAAATGAGGAGATGGGTCCGGTTATTTGCAGGCGTCAGAGGTGGCTTCTGGTTGAGTCAGGACGGATAGTGGATGATGAAGCTTGAGGATGGAGGCAGAGAACTGAGTGGCGAAGGTTGATGGAGTGGGCAGAGAAGGAGGAGGGCGGAAGTGGGAATGGTGGTGGGTGCGATAGATGGTGGAGTTGTCAGGCGGTGTGGTTTTCTGAGGAAGATGGAGCAAAACGGGTGTGGTTTTCTGAGGAAGATGGAGCAAAACGAAAGAAGGGAGAACACGTTTTGAGGAAAGCAATAAATGAGAAAGGTCGTGGAGATAAATAGGAGCAGGAATTCTCTGTGTACGCGTACAGACCAGTGTATATTTCCAAAGAGGATAATCATTACAACATTGCGTTTTTTCCCCCTTTTATTTGATTTTTTTTGACCATTTCAAAATTTTAAATCTCTAATTTTTACTCAGCCTAACTAAGCTACTTGGCATCGATCAAATACATGCATAAGGACACCTAGTTATTTATTAAAATTTAGGCCAATGCATGTATGACAAAATAAACTAATTTATTTATTTGTAAAATTTGGATTTTTGATGACATTTATGGGTGTAACAAATATGGGTGTAAGTAACCATCTACATGAATGTAACATTCTACAAAATGTATATATTTAACAAAATTCTAATTTATCGAAATATTACCAATGTTACTAATATATTTATATATATATATATAATTAACAAAAAATAAATTTAAATACTTAACCCAAAATTGATCAAAATAAATATTTATAAAATTCATATCTTCATTACAAATCTTAATATCCGAAACAACATCTTTATACCATACCTAATTTTGTGCTTTTTTATTAAAATCAATATCGGTTATCAAAATTAAAAAATATCCAAACCAACACACTTTTCAAAATCATACTTATAATACAAAATAAAAAATATTTTTATCATCCCGAATATAAGGTTATGACATTAATATTTATAAAACCGAACAAGATATTTATTAGACCTAAAATATAAACTTATTAAACTAATATTCTTATTTAATTCTCAGGCAAATCTTAGGTTGTTACATTCACCCCCCCTTTAGGCTTTTCGTCCTCGAAAAGGGAAGTGGTTAGTTTTTAAACCTATATGATTTTTAACCCAATCTCTTTATACAGTTCAAGGTATTAGAATAAAACAGACTCAGATATCACATAAAGCAAAGCATACATATCAAAGTCAACTGATCATACAACAAAAGTATCCCTACCCTAGTACGTACTACGTACTTATAGTAGTCCAAAATATACGATCACAAAAGGTATACCTATAGAGGTACTAGACCCTCAAAAACTATGCTAGCCCCAGAATATCCTAGTGCGTCTAAGCACTTAAGATACCATACATACCTTGTATACAAGGTCAATAACCATCATCTATCTAATCATCAGATGTATCCATTCCATCGTCCGATGGAACTGACAAACTAATCTCTTCGAGCTCATTAACTACGAAAGGCTCCTCCCAATCCTCGAATTCTTCCTCGTCATCAGCCATAAGATCATCATTCTCAAATTCTTCTTCATTATCTGCTATAAAGGCACCATCCTCAACCATAATATCTCCCTCAGCCTCATCCAAGGGTTGCTCTACTGCCTCTAAAACCTCATTAGCTATAAACTCGTCATCATCGACAACTATAACATCGTCTGCTACAGCATCCTCAGCTACAGTACCCTCCTCGTCGGCCACAACATCATCCTTATCTGCTAACATATCCTCTTCATCGGCTGCAACTTCATTCCCGGCTACCATATCATCCCCAGCTCCAATGTTTTCCTCACCGGCTACAACATCATGCGCGTGCAGAGGTTGCTTTTCCTCTTCCATAACCTCATCAAGTCCAACGGCTCCTGCCTTTAGTAGAGGATCGTCTCCGGCTATCCCTCCCGGTTGTTCTGCATAAAGCATCTCCTCGAACCTCGCAACTAACTCCGGTTCCCTTTCTATACCAATGTAGTTGGGTACTGGATCATGCTCTAACAAGTACTGGTCTCTCTCATCGAGGACCTGCTACCATACAGTCTCCACTGTAGCATTGTCAACCCCTAGAGGAACGTTAACCTCAAAATGATCTACTAACTCCGCACCTATCATCTGATCGATAATCACGGGACCTGGGGTTCTCATCAACCTCCTCAAAAACTTCTTCTGTTGCGGGTCTATCTCATAGTCACATGAGCTACTGGAACTGTCTATGGAAAGATCCTCTGAGTCGGACTCTGAGATGCTACTACTGCTGCCGTAACCACTAGACTTCCTTATACTAAGAGATCGGCCACCCTAGACAAAAGAAAGATCTAAGCTTAGAAAACATCCAAATTCATTGTTAAATAAGACTACACAAGTTTTCATATACCATTCCTATTTGGAACAATCCAAGCTAACTTATGAGACTGTACTAATAGGGGCAACTTCTTATCTAATGTATTCTTATATCCATGAAATAATTAGGGGACTTAAATTTAAATCATTCCTGTTTTTATTACAAATCCAGGGATCATTGCTCATACGAAAGGTTTTTTGGTTCAAATCTAAGTCCTACACCCAAATCTTCCAAGTATTCAAAATATGCTAGAGATTCCTGTTTATTATTTTCCAAAATCATTAACCTTTCCAATTAGTTAATATCCTTTACCTAAGTTCCAATGCAAATCCCACAATTCCAAGTTATCCTATTAAAGTTATTTAAATGTTCACTCACGTTTATTCACACATCACTAATTTAAAAAAATCATATTTAAAATTTCAATAGATTTTGAACTATCCAACTATCATGAGTTAAAACAAAATTTCCTTAAAAGCAAATCTAATCCATACGCTTGCACTAAATTCTATGCCATTCAAAACTTTTAAATTTTTTAAGGTTTCATAGAATCGCTTTTACTTCATAATCCTCTTAACACATTTAGATCGAATTTCGATTAAAGTTGTTTCAATATTTCAAAACTTTAAATTCACGTTTCGCATTACCCAAGAAATTATATCAACTACCCTTTAAATCTATTCGAAAATCAGACACATTAATTTTAGAGAGATAAACTAACAACCAAGATTCCAATTAATACAAGCATTCATACATTCGTTCCTTCCAAATTCTCGGTCTTAATACATTCACTTCTCAACCTTGTACTATCCGTAGAACTAACCTTATGGATTAAATAATTTACTTCCTTGCGCTACAGTCTGCGACGATGCTACTACTCCCTTCTTTACTGGATAATCCCGAACTACATGCCCTACCATCCTGCATCTATGGCACTTCTTTTCCGTTGCTGGTTCCTTGGTCTCTTTCTTTCTCTTAGGTCATTTATTCCTAAAATGTCCAATTATCTTACACTTGAAACAACGTATATTCTTCCGAACGACTTTCTCCTTCTTCTTAGACTTATTCGGGTAGTTGACTGCAAAATGGCCATCTCTAAAGCACTTATAACACTGGACATTCCTAAGCTTCCTCATTTTTCTATCTCTTCTTCTTCCCTTCAAGCCAGTGCCCTCTTTGCTTGCTTTTGCGTCATCCAGTATTCCACTATGCTTTCAGGAGTAGCCTAAGATTTCAAAAGGTTATACTATGTTCCTGTTTACTCAACTAGCTTATAATTGCATATTTATTCACTAGATATTTATAGCCATATACATTATTTATTATTTGTAAATATTTGTTGAAATAGTATTTTCCCGACGTCTCGACTGGAATCGTATAGTCATCCCACTTTCGCAACTCGGAATGAATACCGATGCTGCTGCAGACATCAACGGAATCATCCACGAGCACTAGAGCGTGTTTCTATATCTATCTAGTACATATAAGACTTCACATATACGTCGGCCATGCATTTATTTGAATTCTTCATATATACCAGTAGTCCAACCGCAACGTCGAATAACTACTAGAAAATTTACCTTTAAAAGTTGCATTTCAAGATAGTTGTTCTAAGTTATTTACTTAGTTTCAAACCAATCTATTTTTCCGATACACTCTCTCAACGAAATATTCCAAAATCTCATTCTAGGGCATTTATAACCCTATCTCTAATGAGATATTATAAATCTGATGAGTCCTATCCTTTGTCCAAATATGTACGTACCCCATAGCTTTGTATAAGCAAAGCTCTGATACCAACTGTAACGACCCGTCTTTTTGCCTGATTCTCGCCGGTAATTAAACTGAATCAAGATGTTCAAAAAGACGAATTGTTATGGGCACACACATACATTGAACAAAATAACAGAACTTTTCATTGCTCTAAGCAATATTACACCAGAGTTACATGAATACCAGAGCTACAACATAACATACGGCGGAAGAAAATAAATACTCTTAGCGGAAGAAACATATGATATAGCTGAAGCTCAAAACTCTAGCGCGGACTCTAACTCTAAAAGCGCTCCTAATCCTGCTCCAACAATCTATAACTACAAACTAAACTTCTAGCTACCCGTGAATATTTATGGGCACCCAGAGTTTATGAAGGAATAATAAACTCCAGGTCGGTCATGGGACTGGTGTGAGAATATAACGTAGTTGTCTACAGGATTTATTTAAAGTGGGGAAATTCACCGGACCATGCCGCTAACGCGGAATGGTTTACTCCATGTAAATACCCGTGCATATGAATCCGCAATGACTTTTGGAAAAATGAAGCTATCATAAGCTCGTCCCACATCACGCAATGCAAGCGCACACCAAATGGGCGAGTTTTGTCTTATGATAACCAAACATGCTTTCATACATAAAATCCTTTTTCAATACATAATATATAATGTTGAAAACCATTTCGCAATTAAATGAATTAATCCTAGACGGCATAATACCCATAATATTATGTCGCCATATATATATACAAACCAAAGTCGTATGGCTCATATTGGGAATTTGGGTTCCCAGCTTGATGATTCCTGGCAGGAAAGATCAGTCGGAACACAAACGAGATGTAATCACGGGTTTTTCATCTAGATACGGACACCAATACAAATGGCAAGGTAGATCAACGTTTTTCGACTAGACATGGCCCCCCGAACATACCCTATTCCACAAGTCCTAAGTGGTTTCCCACTGCTGCAGTGGTCATCATCAATTCATATTTGTAAACACAACCCAACCGCCAGTTTCTAATCATCCGGGGTGTGAGGTTTGTCGATGTCACGCCATACACATAGCATGCTTAGGTAAGCAATGCCCTAATCATACAAGCTCATTTCATATATTAAGTATGTCACATTATCCATTCACAACATGACCACTGATTTTAGGGGTGGGTATTAACCGAACCGCAGAGCGGAAACTGTCCAAACCGAACCTCAAAAACAGTGCGAAAAGCCGGTTTAGATTCTCTCTCTAAAGAAAATATCGAAACCAAATGACTCGCAACGATACGGCTCGGTTGCGGCTTAACCGTTAATCAAACTGTATTAAATTGGACTGAACCGCATACCTATATACCGAACTGTGCCCACCCCTAACTGATTTCCATCATTACATAACCACTTTTGGCTCGTACGTCACAAACCAGCAACATATCAACGGAAACCAGTGTTATGCCATCAATTACAATGTCAGGCACACAATCCATACAAGTCCATTTTGGGTCTGAACGGAACAAAATCCGAAAATCTCCAAATATACTCAGAACTCATGCCACTTATGACCTCGTATTGAGTGATCAGCCCAACCGAGACATCTGCGGCTATCAACCCAAGCAATTCGAAGATCGTCGTCTTCACTCGTCGTTGGCCAAGTCTCGAACAACGTCGTATTATTACTTGGAATGGTTTTCGAACATATATTCGATACCATTTTTTCCTAAGTAATAAGCATATTGTTAAAACAATAGTTATGGATTATGCGCGGTTCTGATTCAAACCTCCTTTCATATCATTATCAATTCTTTTATAATCGAGGTTACATCATATTTCATAAACTTTTTATCGTCTTATCATTCTTTGAACTAAAAATCCACTTGAAATCTTATGTTTCAAACATAATGCCTTTAATCGTTGTCATTCTTTTTATACGTTTCCAAAGTCACCCAATCTCAACTGGTTTAAATTCCATTCACTATAACTCAACACTCTATCTTTCAAATGGAATATGTTTCTCATATCAACTATCACAATTATTCAAAGCCAATTTACAATCATATTATAATATATTTCATATCGAGATCTCATAATTGTTTGAAATCGATTTATATTCAACATAGAACATGTTTTCTTATCACAATACCATAGTCTTCTCAAAATCGAGATATATCCAAAAGAGAAAAATTTATTCATTTCAAAACTCAACTTAAATAAATAATTCAATCGAAATCAACTCCCAATTAGGAAGAAATTACAATTATTTTGAATAACCTAGAAAATGATAATTAAAATAAAATATTTATACAATAAAATAATTAGATTATAGAAAAATGATTTAAACCTTATACATATACAGATATGAAGTGCTTTACTAAGAAAAACCAGGAAAAATAAATCTTTAAAAAATTTTATTTTATTTTTTACTATAGATATATATGTATCGTTGAATCTTTTAAAAACCCTATTTGGACTACCTTTATCATTTTTTTTAGAATTTCCAACCATATTCTAAAACTTCCCAAATAATATTCTATATTCTCATTTAATTCAAAACGATTAAATTCCAATCATTAATTTCCAAATTTTCATCTCAAATTAAATCCAGTAAAATAATATACTCCTAACGCCCGTTACAAAAACAAGTGTTCATAAAAATCCATTATTCGCATATATAATTCAAATCCCATTTTCTAAATTTCAAATAATTTTTTTTCAAACCCGATGTCTTTTGCAAACAATGTTTAAAACTTTAAACTTCAAATTAAATTAAACAAAATTCAAAGCTAAATTCCAAAGTGGTGATTTTTAATCATCAAATCATTATTTATATGGCAGGGAGATCCAAGTCGATTATTTGTATAGTGACACAACCACACAACTGGATTTAACCATACTATTCGATCATAAAGTAATAAAAACATTCATGGCAAACAACTAACAAAATAACCAATCAATTTTGCATAAGCGTTATGTTCAATGTCGCTCAACATTTCCACACATGTCATCCATTTTAATGTACACAACAATATTTCATACATATGCGTTAGAGCACCAACGCGCATTGATAGCAATATTATCTACAAATTTAAACGGCATTTCCACAACTCAAGATCAACCGTGCATGCAACAAATTTATAATATACCGTGTTTATAGATATATAAAGCATATGAAAATCATATAAACTTATAAATACAGTTTTCTCACCTTCATTGCACTCCGTTTTGTTTTCATAACTTCGTATCAGCTACTTAAAACTCACGGAAAATACTAGCTTTACGTGTGCAAATGTGAAACCCGTATCTACTGCGAACTACACCTTGCATGCATCAAAATACCCTTCTACTAATGTTGCGAACACACACGACCCTTCTTCGTTGACATGAACATATATATATAAGTATATATTAACATTCATTTATATATATTTAAACCCATTTATACCTATATATCTCAGTTCTTTTTGTAAAACAAAAGAAGCCTTGGAGGATTTAGCAGCACCAATACGGTGTTTGATCTGGTGCTGACGCGGACTGGTTTTAGGAGCAACTACTTACTTCTTCTTCTTATTTTTTAGTTGAGGCGAGGGTGCATGAACGGAGCAGTGGCTCGAGCTGATCTCAGATGGGGAAAGCCGCGGATCTTGAAGGAGGATGGGAGCGAGAGTGTATGGAGTGGTGGCGGAGTGGTTGGCGACTGGCGATGGGTGGAGGAGGACACAATGGGCTCGGAGATTTGAAGGAAGGCGTAAGCTGAAGCGGCGATTGGAGGCTGATGATTTGGACTGGGCGGAGTGGATGCAAGTGGTGAAATGAGGAGATGGGTCCGGCTATTTGTAGGTGTCGGAGTGGCTTCTGGTTGAGTCGGGATAGATAGTGGTTGATGAAGCTTGAGGATGGAGGAATAGAATAGAGTAGCGAAGGTTGATGGAGTGGGCTGAGAAGGAGGTGGGAGGAAGTGGGAAAGGTGGTGGGTGCGAGAGATGGTGGAGTTGTCAGGCAGTGTGGTTTTCTGAGGAAGATGGAGCAAAACGAAAGAAGGGAGAACACGTTTTGAGGAAAGCAATAATTGAGAAAAGTCGTGGAGATAAATAGGAGCTGGAATTCTCTGTGTACGCGTACAGACCAGTGTATATTTCCAAAGAGGATCATCATTACAACATTGTGTGTTTCCCCACTTTTATTTGATTTTTTTGACCATTTCAAAATTTTAAATCTCCAATTTTTACTCAGCCTAACTAAGCCACTTGGTATCCATCATATACATGCATAAGGACACCTAGTTATTTATTAAAGTTTAGGCCAATGCATGTATGACAAAATAAACTAATTTATTTATTTGTAAAATTTGGATTTTTAATGACACTTATGGGTGTAACAAATATGGGTGTAACTAACCATATACATGAATGTAACCTTCTACAAAATGTATATATTTAACAAAATTCTAATTTATCAAAATATTACCAATGTCACTAATATATATATAATTAACCAAAAATAAATTTAAATACTTAACCCAAAATTGATCAAAATAAATATTTATAAAATTCATATCTTCATTATAAATCTTAATATCTGCAACAACATCTTTATACCTTACCTAATTTTGTGCTTTTATATTAATATCAATATTGGTTATCAAAATTAAAAAATATCCGAACCAACACACTTTTCATAAATTTGTCACATCTTTAAAATAAGATTTACAAAATCATATTATAATACAAAAAAAAATTATCAACCCAAATATAAGGTTATGGCATCAACATTTATAAAACCAAACGAGATATTTATTAGACCTAAAATATAAACTTATTAAACTAATATTCTTATTTAATTCTCAAGAAAATCTTGGGTTGTTACACAAACCCCAAATTCCTTTATAAAATTTTATTTGCGAAATATTTACTTAAATCTATTTTTTCACATAGAATGTGAATAATATTTCTTTATATAATCAAAACAATTTGATTTCGTATTTAGAAAAAATATCTCAAACCCAAATTCGATTTTAATTTTTATTTTTATTTGCAAATTTTTTTATGCAAATCTCCTGTTTATTTCTAACACTTAAATCTTAATTATAACTCGTTGTATATAATTCTACTTATTCTATATAAATGCTTTTATATAATTCTATTTATTTTATATAAATCCCTTTATATAATCCTATTCATTTTATATAAATCCTTTTATATAATTCCATTCATTTTATATAAATCCTTTTATATAATTCTATTTATTCTATACAAATACTTCATTTTCAATATTCACTTTGAAATTTAACTTTTTACATTCCAGTATTTCATATGGTATTTAAAAACCAAATAACATGACCAGTAATCACAGATAATATATCACATTATATATCACAATATATGAAAACAAACAGTATTATAAATATTGAGGAATCCAGTTGCATCCTTCCAACCTGTTTCCCTGCATCCACATATGTTATACAACATAAATAACATTTATTTCATTTCAATATGAAATAGTCTGATAAACAAAATCAATATTTGATTAACGATTTATATATATATATATATATATATATATATATATATCGTCAGCTATAATTTAGCCTAATACATCAGCAATTCAACCAAATAATCAACACATAGCAATCAATCATCATTTATCAATACTAGATTATATTTATAAAAATATAAACTGTACAGAGTGAGTGAAATTTACTCACGTTGGACGATCATCGTTAAATAACGATAATTGTCTGTTGATTCAGACAGACAATTTATTTCGCTATAAATTGTAACAAGCTCCAATTCACTCCTAGTCATTTCCATTGTGTAGCCATCTCCCCTACGATCCCAACGGATCTTGTTTCGCTGAATTCGGTTAGCATATGAGAAAGTTATGAATTTTCCAATTCCGTATACATATAAAAGTGAGTAACCAAAAAGTATATATTAATTAACCTTACACGCACCATTTATCCATTCTAAACCACGTCAGCATCTACTCATCTTCTCATTTCTAGCACCGAACTTCAGGAACCCATCTCCTCACGGCCGCATTCATTCTTCTCAGCAGTTTCTACTTCTCCTCTCTCGTTAAAATCAAAAGGGAAAATTACCACCATTTAATTGACTAATTAGTTAATCTTAATGACCCTTTCTAAACCCTTCTTCTCCTAGTGTCCTAAAGGTTGTGGAAACAAGCCATTGACGCATTCTTGAACCCCTCTCTCTCTTCCAATATTTCACGAATCTACAAATCAAATACAACATTTTCTTCCTCCTTCTAATCTCCAACTACTCGTATCCAAATGTCCAACCTGAAGCCATTCTTTCAACTTGCGTTTAACTGGTTTTCACGCAGTATACAGTAAAGTATCCTATTTTCACCGATTCTTCCTTTCTCTCATGATTCAACGAACCCATAATACTGTTAAACTCGCCAATAAAATCTCCATCTACCTGGCACCTTCCCTTCGAACTCATCGTCCCATGAGCAGCTCGCGTCGAGCTCATGACAGCTACTGTAGCAAGTATTAAACGAACTTTATTTCTGCGGTATGCTCCAAAAATCTGCCTACAACCACCATTTCCAATCAAAAACCCAATATTACTCCCAAACCACAAATCGATGCTTCCAAATCCATGAAATTCGAAAACCCTAACCATGAACCCAACGATGTTTAATTCGCAGCGACACTAACTTTAATCGAACTGGATGAAACAGGTACGGAATTTAAGAGCAACCTTTACTGTTTTCAAATATATATACTTTTATTTATAAGAATTTATTCGAATTGTTTGATATTTTTTAATCTCACGATTTGTATGTTTGTGGAGAAAAGATGCGGCGGATTTTGTTTGACCAGAGGAAATAGATGACTTAGGATTAGAAATGTTATGGTCAATTTATAGCAATAATAAAATATTTAATTTAATTTTATATTCTATTCTATAGAATTGCTGCCTTTATTTTCAGTTTAAAAATGTGTATGATCACATACAATATCCAAAAATCCTGAAAATTGACATACAACTAGAGTTTGACATTACAGACCCAGTAAAACTGGTTTCGTCGAATTTCGACTTCCTTTGCTCGCACAGCGTATTTTTAAAGTCAAATTATTGACTATTTTTAGATAAAATCCCGTACGGCCACATACTGACTCCAAAAATCACGAAAATTGAAATCTATTAATAATCTAATATTCCAGATCCAAAAAAATAGTTTCATCGAAAACTGAGTTCGTTTGCAAAACAGGCTATTTTTAGAGCTCTAAATAAACCAATTTGATTATTAATATATTTAAAAATAATTAGATTAAATAAAAATAAATAAATATTATTATATATATTCACATAGAATATAGTCCGACTCCAAAATAAACATATCAGGATTTATTACTCGACATTTGAAAATCCTAGATTAAATTGATATTCAATTTATATTGAAAATCCATTTATAATATAAATAAATCGTTATAAATTATAAAGGAATTCCATATCGACTTTGCAAAAATTTGACTTGGACATAAATCAAAATCTACCCGATGAAATCCCGATTTTTCTCTTCCATTAGAAATATATACTTCACCAGCTCCGAACGTTTCTTGTTTCATAGAAATCCAACTTAAAACGGATTTTGTATATTTGTTTAACGTTCGAATCACCAAAATATGAACTGCAGTGCCATTTCGAGCTCGATTATAATTATAATATAATTATATGTTCAAACTTCGTCTAAATAATATATTCATTATTATTATTTAACTCTATACTGAATTATATATTATATATAAATGATCCAATTCACACAATATTGTGAATTCCACTATTTCTGACTATTTCAAAAATTAAATATATTTTTAATTATTATATTAATTAAATATTCAATATTATTTAATTCTGGTCACTTTAAATTACCAAACCATTATTTAAATAATTAAATAAATTATTTATTATCAGCAAAAATATGGGTCGTTACATTCTTCCGCCCTTAAAATAATTTCGTTCTCGAAATTCCTAAGTTAGAAAACATCTCTATTGACTAGTTAAAAATTATTTGTTTACTTCTTAACTTTCAGTTTCACTGAACCAATTAATTTCAATTAGAATATTAATTAATTCTTATCAACGAAAATTTTCAAAAATCCTGAAAATTTTCTTGCACCTGAAATTTTCGAATTTTTTTGCTAGCACCTCCTTTGTACGACTCAATCGGTACAACTACAACTCACCTCTCTAGGCCTTCTCCATCCCAAAAGAAAATCAAATAGCCAAGCAGCTTGCCAAATCGGCTCTTAAATCACCAAATCCATATAAAAATAAACTTGTACCATTTTGTTAGGCATATCATTTATATCATTTCCATCTGCTACCAATTCAGCATATACCAATATCATTCCAATCAAACTCCGATCAATTTATCCTTAAACCAAATCACCAGCTTATTACCAAGCCAAATTCCATTCTCAAATCCAACACTCAACTTATCAATTCAAAATAAGTCCGGATATCTCCCAATCCAATTTAATCCGATATTTTCTATTACAATTCAATTTCCACTTAACTGGTTTCAATTCCAGTTTGTCTCCACAAATTTCTATTCAGTTTGTTTTTGATTTTAATCATCTCTTCCTTTTAAGCAGCCTACTCTTTTCAAAAATAAAATATTCCCTTTTCTGAATCAAAACAACTCATTTCTTCAAAACAATTCAAAAAAAAATCTTTGGTAGTAATCTGTCACTTAGAACTTGAAAATGAACACTGATGATGTAGCCAGAATCATCAGAGTTATTTCCCAGCTATCAAAGTGAGTTCAATACTATATCACTTTTCAAAACACGTATATAAACATTTCCATTATGAAATTTATTTCAACATATCCTTCACAATACTTGTAAAATAATTTAAAACCTTCCACGATTTTAAAATTATCATATATTAATTCCAAATCCATTTACAAACATTTTTCCAAATCTCCAGGGTTTTAATTTCAATTCTGATTTAAATTCAGATTTAATTCATTTGGTAACACTTATACGAATTTTGATTGGTTATTTACATAATTGTTTCAATTATAGTCTTGTCTGATTATAATCTTAACCAACACATATAATATATGATAATACTTCAAATATTAATCATCCTTTTATATCAAAATATAGTTTGGATAAAATTATTTCATTTACCTTCTTTTCAAAAAAATTCAATGTCGGTTCATCGTATTCAAGTGTTTATAAACCCCCACCGATGCAGTCGATCAAATTGATCGACCAGAACCCATAAACAACTCAATCAATAGATCTCCAACATATAAAACAATTTTGATAAAATCTACAAATACGTTCACTCGTATATATACACTCAAACTCAATCTGGGATATTGCTAACCCCATCTCTACTAATTCATGCCACAGTGCCAAGGTAATTACTTAACCTTTAGCTTTGATACCACTGTAACGACGCGGGTTTTCGTGATCCTGGTTATCGACATAAACTCAATGTCGACCATCCAAGCATCGGATATATCAAATAATTAATGAAAGAAGTTAGATAGAGGGTGAAGATAGATAAGATAGAAAATTAGAATAGAAGAAGAAGAAGACAACTACAACATCAAAGTAACACGAATCTCATAGCGGAACAAACAACATATAATTCATAACATATCTTTTTGAAATACAAAACAGTTCGTATATACATAACATTATCAGGGTACAAACCCTTACATCATAATGGAAATAAAAAATAGTTACAAAATGATGCTGAAGCCTCCTGCTCCAAGCTCCTTCTAGTGTATCTGTAAATCCCGGCTACTTAACTGCCCGTACAAATTTGGGCACCCAAGAGTTTAGGGAAAACAAAACAAAATAAACTCCTAGTCAGTCATGGAACTGGTGTGAGTAAACAATTTGAAACAATTTGGGGACATAAATGATATCTCATAAGAACACACCGTATAACACGGAACAGGTTTTTCCCTTATGAGAATCCAACACTTGATCTAACATTCAAAATCCTTCTTGAAAGAAACGATAATCTTTATATCAAAACTCCTTTGATATTATAATAGTGTCTATCAACCACAACTAAATAATCGTCTAGCAGAACGCTTTCATCTCACGTTCCACATACATAATATATAATCAAAAACCGTGGGCGCTTAATGGGTAATGAATTCAAACTAGTAAGTATGGGACCACCTTCCGATAGTGTATCTCTAGAGAGAAATACTCCAGGTTCAACAAGAACATCTTGTAACCTAGGCTAAACATGACTGATCACTCATTTCGCTTGAGTGTACCGAATGTATTATCACCAGCGGTAGGGATCAAAAACCGTTTCCCGAAAGGGACAACATCGAAATAGATTATAGAAGTAAATGGAATTTCTCTAGATCAGGTGACAATACACCCTAACTGGCAGCTAACCACTTAGCCATGCGACCTACCCGATTTTATACCATTCCTAGGTTGTGAGGCTAGAGGCCATAACATATCCTTTTACAAACCACGCCTTTCTTTACTTTGAATGTCACATCGCCATACCCACCAAATCACAAATTGATTTCTCCTAAAATATCACGGGTAAACAGCTAAGAGAAACAAATTCCTCTACCACCAAACATAATACGTTTGAAGAGATCAACTTACGCGATCTATTAAATATACCCTATATGACATTCTTCCATACAGGTTGTCTTGGGACTGGACAAATTGAAGGCACTATTCTATAAATCCATCTTAGGCAATTTCTACCTAGGATCGGCAGAACAGCCCTTGCATAACTACGTCTTCAATTATCTTCATCATATTTGATTTGCAACGCTAATGCCATAAGGAGTTATTTTCAAATAATATATCAGATCCCGATCTCTCCGTATTGACAACGAAAATGGTCAAAATCTTTGATAGTCAGTGATTTAACAATCAAAGGAAAACATGTGTACAACAACGGTCGTATTTCCAAATTGAAATCTTACCGATCAATCATCAATCGACTTTTTCTCTTTTTAAATTAATTCCTCATTTATTTAGTCAGTAACCCATTTCCATATCTTCATAAATTCTTATTTTACAAATTTCGAAAATATACCTCATTGACATTGGAAAATGTTTCCATTTCTTATTCACGCTCAACTATCATTTCTCGTCCATCAGTCTTTAACCGTAAACTAGTAAGAAAACATCTTCCCCAGTATAAACCCCGAAGGCCAAAACCAACATCAGATCAATACCTAGAAAGCCATTCAACTCAACTAATTTCTAGTCAGTTTCTAATTTTTGTAATTCCATTTAAACTCCTAATTCAAACCCCATATTCCTTTTTAATATTTTATTTGCAAAATATTTACTTAAATCTAATTTTTCACATAAAATGTGAATAATATTTCTTTATATAATCAAAACAGTTTGATTTCGTATTTAGAAACAATATCTCAAACCCAACTTCTATCTATATTTTAATTTGCATAATTTTTTATACAAGTCTCCTGTTTATGTCTTACACTTAAACCTCATTTATAATTCCCTTTATATAATTCTATTTATTCCATATAAATCCTTTTATATAATTCTATTTATTTTATATAAATCATTTTATATAATCCTATTCATTTTATATAAATCCTTTTATAAAATTCTATTCATTTTATATAATTCCTTTTATATATATTCTATTTATTCCATATAAATACTTCATTTTCAATATTCACTTTGAAATTTCCTTTTAACATTCCAGTATTTAATATGATATTTAAAATACAAAATAACATGACCAGTGTTATCATAATCAATCATAGATTATATATCACATCATATATCACAATATGTGAAAACAAACAGTATTATAAATATTGAGGAATCTAGTTGGATCCCTCCAACCTGTTTCCCTACATCCACAGATGTTATACAATATAAATAACATCGATTTCATTTCAATATGAAATAGTCTGATAAACTGAATCAATATTTGATTAACGACTTATATATATACATATTTATAAATCGTTATCCATAATTTCAAACAATACATCAGCAATTCAACCAAACAATCAACACACATCAATCAATCATCATTTATCAATACTAGATTATATTTATAAAAATATAAACTGTATAGAGTTAGTGAGATTTACTCACATTTAACGATCATCCTTAAATAACGGTAATTGTCGATTGATTCAAACAGATAATTTATTTCACTATAAATTGTAACGAGCTCCAATTCACTCCCAGTCAGTTCCATTGTGTAGCCATCTCCCCTAAGATCCCAACGGATCTTGTTTCACTGAATTCGGTTAGCATATGAGAAAGTTATGAATTTTCCAATTCCATATACATATAAAAGTGATTAACCAAGTAATTATAAATTAATTAACCTTACATGTATCATTTATCCATTCTAAACCACGTCAGCATCTACTCGTCTTCTCATTTCTAGCACCGAACTTCAGGAACCCGTCTCCTCACGGCCGCATTCATTCTTCTCAACAATTCCCACTTCTCCTCTCTCGTTAAAATCAAAAGGGAAAATTACCACCATTTAATTAACTAATTAGTTAATCTTAAAGACCTTTCCTAAACCCTTCTTCTCCCAGTACCCTACAGGCCGTGGAAACAAGCCATTGACGCATTCTTGAACCCCTCTCTCTCTTCCAATATTTCACAAATCTACAAACCAAATACACCATTTTCTTCCTCCTCCTAATCTCCAACTACTCATATCTAAATGTCCAACCTGAAGCCATTCTTTCAACTCACGTTCAACTAGTTTTCATGCAGTATACAGTAAAGTCGCATGTCCTGTTTCCACCGATTCTTCCTTTCTCTCATGATTCAACGTACCCATAATACCGTTAAACTCACTACAAAAATCTCCATTTACTTGGAACCTTCCCTTCTAACTCGTCGTCCCATGAGCAGCTCGCGTCGAGCTCATGAAAGCTACTGTAGCAAGTATTGAGCGAACATTATTTCCGCGGTATGCTCCAAAAATCTGCCTACAACCACCATTTCCTACCACAAACCTAATACTACTCCCAAACCATAAATCGATGCTTTCCAAATCCATGAAATTCGAAAACCCTAACCATGAACCCAACGATGTTTAATTCGCAGCGACACTAACTTAAATTGAACCAGATGAAACTGGTACGGAATTTAAGAGCAACCTTTACTGTTTTCTAATATATATATATATTCACTTTTATTTATAAGAATTTATTCGAGTCGTTTGATATTTTTGATTCTCACAATTTGTATGTTTGGGGAGAAAAGATGCAGCGGATTTTATTTGACCAGAGGAAATAGATGACTTAGGTTAGAAATGTTATAGTCTATTTATAGGAGTAAGAAAATATTTAATTTAATTTTATTTTCTACTCTGTTGAATCGCTGCCTTTATTTTCGGTTTAAAAATCTCTATGATCACATATAATATCCAAAAATCATGAAAATTGACATACAACTTGAGTTTGACATTACGGACCTAATGAAACTGGTTTCGTCGAATTCTGACTTCGTTTGCTCATAAAGCTTATTTTTAAAGTCAAATTATTGACTATTTTTTAGATAAAAATCCCATACGGCCATATACTGACTCGAAAAATCACGATAATTGAAATCTAATAATAATTTAATATTCCGGATCCAAAAAAATTAGTTTCATCGAAAACGGAGTTTGTATGCAAAACTTTCTATGCTCTAAATAAACCAATTTAAATATTAATATATTTAAAAATAATTAAATTAAATATCAATAAATAAATATTATTGTATATGTATTCACATAGAATATAATCCGGCTCCAAAATAAACATATAGGGATTTATAACTCGACATTTAAAAATCCCAGATTAAATCAATATTCAATTTATATTGAAAATCCATTTATAGTATAAATAAATCGTTATAAATTATAAAGGAATTCCATAGCGACTTTTCGAAAATTTGATTTGTACATAAATCAAAATCTACCCAACAAAATCCCGATTTTTCTCTTCCATTAGAAAAATATACTGCGCCAGCTCCAAACGTTTCTTGTTTCACAGAAATCCGGCTTCAAACGGATTCTGTATATTCGTTTAATGTTCGAATCGCCAAATTAGGAATTGTCGTGCCATTTTGAGCTCGATTATAATTATTCATTCAAACTTCGTTTAAATAATATATTCGTTATTATAATTCAATTCTATGCTGAATTATATATTATAAATGATCCAATTCACACAATATTGTGAATTCCATTATTTTTGACTATTTCGGAAATTTAATATATTGTTTAATTATTATATTAATTAAATATTCAATATTATTTAATTCTTGTCCCTTTAAATTACCAAACCATTATTTAAATAATTAAATAAATTATTTATTATCCATAAAAATACGGGTTGTTACATAAGTTATGAAATGTTTTGGAACCTAGTGAATAAAGCTATCATCCTAACTGCATGACAAGGTGTTCTTATTTGAAAACAAAAAACCTACAATGATTTTGTTGTAGTTTTAAAATGAAAATGTTTTTCTATCAAGTAAATCTACTTTTGGTTCGCATTATATGTTGAAATACAAAATGGACTTTTTTTTTCATGAAGCATTTGAACTTCGTTATGGTTGGCTCAAGTTTCTAGGTTCATAATAAGCATGAATTTTGGTCTTTTCGCTAGCATTAGATCCATTTCTTGTATATTGTTTGAATTATTTAGTATATTAATATTGAAATCATGTAAGGTGCTTATTTTCATCAGTTTAATAGTTCGTTTAAATTCAAGCATTTAAGTAAAACTGAACATTACTAGCAGCTTCTATGGTACGAATTTAAGTTATTTAATATGTTCTATGATGGATAAACACCATAGGTTTGGCATAAAGAGGACCTTGTGAGACAATGATTTGACACATCATGGAAGAAACTCCCAGTACAATGGATTCCCCATGTGCATATGCTTACATAACTTGTCTTTCCCTAGTAATAACATAATGATCTATGAATGGATCAATACCCATCACTCAAATTAACACCAACAACTCTTAAAATGTTCATTTCTTTTCCTCATTGTACAAATATGCCAATATTTTGTCAATATCTTCAAGTCCTAATCCATCTCTAACTAGAACATCCACCACATGGTATGTAGAAATGTAAAAGTGAATTATAAAGATATGCGACAACAAGAGCATGAAATGGGGATGCAGCAAGTGCAAGCGGAACAATTACTACCTTCACTGCATCACAGAAATAATGTAGGCCGCAATGACTTAAACTTTCTACTTTATGAAACGGATGGGATTATGACCAGTTTTCATCTTGGACTCTTATGCATACTCTAGAGTTAAAAGAAGAGATTAGGTAGATTCATACTCAACTTGGTGATATTTTGCGACAAAATTACTTCCTTTATAACAGTTTATATAAAAGCTTGGCATACAAATATTTCTTGGATTTATGTATCTTTAGACTTTTGTTTTGCAGCTTATCAGGTTATGTTTCATTAGCATGTTTAATAGATCTATAGAGAAGTTCATAGTTAATGACATTATGTATCTTTCAAATATATTAGTTTACATATTTATTAAACTTTAAACATTACGTAAATGTCCATAAACTGCAAATGTTTTGTCCATCAATAAGGTGCAATCATGGAAAAGAGTGCAACGTAAATATCACGACCGAAGTGATCAG
The DNA here is from genome assembly GCA_030737875.1 of Allium sativum. Lineage (NCBI taxonomy): Eukaryota > Viridiplantae > Streptophyta > Magnoliopsida > Asparagales > Amaryllidaceae > Allium > Allium sativum. Next base: position 230,751,464 of record CM060924.1, on the reverse strand, counting down.
ACAATGTAGTTATTTGACTCCATTAATTAGGCTGACAATCATTGAAACCAATGTAATGTGAGTACAACACAATGTGGTTATATTATGATGTGCGACCATAGGCTACACCTTTTTGCCTCTACTAATAAGGATGACGAAGAAAGCAGTGCAAGGCTAGTAAAGTCAAAAGCCCGCATCTTAGGTATCAGGAGATCGTAAAATATTTTTATTTAATTTCCTGAGGGTTGTATCATTCTCATATTTTAATATGTTGGTTATGGGAATGTGAGACATAGCCATAATTTTTACCAATTTTATTTATGACCATTATACCCCTATCAATCTTGTATAGGGCATAACTTTCGACTGGAATCGAATCACGTGCTAAGGTCGGCTCCATTGGAAATGAAATAGTGTTGCCAATTCCGTAGAGTGGTTACATTAGAGATTTGGTTCAGCGGTTTGGGAGGAATCATTGTTTTTGTGTTTCATAAGTTATGTTCAGGTGTTTAGAGCCATTGATGGGCTTATTTGAGGAGGCCCATTTATGGGCTTGTGGGAGGCTATAAACAGGGGTTAGAGGCATGGAGAATAGTTTACTTTCTTCATTCTCTCTTTTGGTTGAGCTCGTGATCCTCCTTGCTCAGTCAAATACACCTTTCCACCATTAAAATTGTAGATCTATATAAGAGAATCGAAGATCTACAACGTTTAAAGCAAGATCTACGTCAAGTGAAGAGAGATTACATCAAATCAAGAGGTTTAAATCATATTCTTTGTTGTCCGAATTGAGAATTTAGCGATTTCAAGTTAATTCAAAGGATTGGTGAGTGATAAGCATCACTTACACGGATTCAGTCAAGTATATGGGTTGTTTGATTTTATTTTCATCATTTTAAGATGTTTTCACCATGATCTACGTCATGGTAAGTATTTTTATTTAATATGATTATTGATGAATAATTTTCATTTTAGTGTTGCTGATGATTTCATAAAGTGTTTATACTTGAATTGGATGAATTGGTCGCATGATGTTGTCATTTGGTGATGATTTGGTCAAGATTGGAGTTATTTTTGGTCAGATCTAGAGTCAGGTCGTTTTTGGATAGGTCACTGTCTCTGCTCCAAGATATGAAAGTTGGATCATTGGTGATCTAAGGAGTTGGGGAATTAGTGATCCATAGAGTCAGATCGTTGGTGATCCAGGGGGTTGGGTCGTTGGTGATCCATAGAGTCGGGTCGTCGGTAATCCAGGGAGTTGGGTCATTGATGATCCATAGAGTTAAATCATCAGTGTTCCAGGGAGTTGGGTCGTTGTTGATCTATAGAGTCGGATCGTCGGTGATCCAGGGAGTTGGGTTGTTAGTGATCCATAGAGTAGAGTCATTGGTGATCCAAAGGGTTGGGTTGTTAGTAATCCGTAGAGTCGGATCGTTGGTGATATAGGGAGTTGGGTCGTTGGTGATCCATAAAGTCAGAATCATCGGTGATCTAGGGAGTTAGGTCATTGGTGATCCATAGAGTCGAGTCATTGTTGATCTAGGGAGTTGGGTCATTAGTGATCCATAGAGCTGGATAGTCGGTGATCTAGGGAGTTGGGTCGTTGGTGATCCATAGAGTTAGACTATTGCTGATCCAGGGAGTTGGTCCTTGATGATCCAAGGAGTCAGGTCCGTTTTCACCAAAAATGGCTCAAACACCAATAGTACATGAACCGTACTTCACCAATTTGGTTAGAAGTTAAATGGAGCCGCGATCAACAAAGGTTAAAAGTAAAAAATGTGAGGAAAGTAAAATGGAGACAAGGTTTTAGTGTGGCTCGGCCCGAATCTAGGCATATGCCCACTATGAAGGTAGCTTGCATTATTATGACAATGATTACAAGGCATATAAGCTCTCTTTGTACAATATCCTCTCTCTTTTACAACATATTCTTTCTCTCATATAAATGTTTCATTTATGTTCATCGAATGCAATGGAAAAATGATAGGATCAGTGAAGGAGAAGGATAGGTCAGCGGAGGAGAAGGAGAATGTCCTTGTTTCAGAGGAGGATGAAGGAGAATCTTCAAACTCTTTGCCACTTAGGTGATCTCAATGGATGCCATGATTAAATGGATGAAAGATCTTTCAATGGAGAAGATGATGATGATTGAGATGCTTAAGGAATGGTGGATGGAAGAATTCGGCAGCACTTCGTGATCGCACGGAGTCGATCCCCTTTATGGTGGAAGCCATGGCCTATTTATAGGCGTGCTTCCCTGAAGAAATGAGCTGAAATTCATATATGCAGACTACGGGTCGCTCGTCCCATTAATTACTAAAAAGCCATCGCCTATCTATAGCCAACTGTCGAGAGATGTATCCAGTTGTCATGTTCGAACGACTTTACAGGAGCGAGCAATTGCATAAATCCGAGAAAATTGAACGAGCGGTCAGGCAATGAGTACACAGTCGACTGGTCAGAGCTTTTGGATTGGTGTATGGGCGACCGACTGAGCACCATGTTAAGCCTTTTAATGATTGATTGATAGATGGTATCTAGTTGATGCAGCTCTATCTGATTAAGGAATGAGCGAGTGACTGGGGTGGCAATTTGTTAGCGGACATAGGATGCGTGTGCGACCTCTAGTATCTTTGGGTTTCTTGCTACGTACGACCGATCAGGATAGTATGAACGAACGACGGTAGAATGGAATGTGTTACCGATGCCAATTCCCCACCTTGTCACGCACAACCGACCTCTTTTGATATAGGAACGTGTGACTAGGAATGGACAGAACGGGCGACCTCTTATTATATGGTTAACTTATACCTGACCACATTATGATGAAGGATCGACCCAGCTGGTATGATGAGCAGAGAAAGTTATGTACATGCACGAGAGGTCTCCCAAAGTGTATAAGTCGTGCTGCGCTTGAGTTCCCTGGTGTTTGAGCGACTTTGTTTGATATAGATGACCGACCCTTGCCCCTATGCTCGACCATGGCTTGTGCTTGACCTTGTTGTGTGTGTGTGTGTGTGTGCGCGAACGACCTTGGTATGTTTGGTTGGAACATGAGTGCGCGAGCCTTGTGAGTGCTTGTTTTATGGTTTTAATGCAGAATTAATCATTCAATGCATGTATGATTTTTAAGGGATAAATATTTTCCCTTTGAAGTTTGTAATTTGTAAAGATTACATGCTTCTAAATAATGAAATGTGATACCATCTAATGGATTAAGTCTAGTGTCCTATAAAACGATCAAGCTTGCCAATGATTTGTGCTTATACAAGATTAAATGAACTCATGGTCGCTCGTACATAGACATAATTGTTTGTTCACAACTTGATCGGTCAGATCTTATTGATTGATTGGGCCAACATGTCAATGGGCTCGTGCAGATTACTTGGGCGTGGGCAGCCTGGATCTAGTAAATAGAACTATTATTTAAGTGCAACTGAGTAGGTTATCCAAATCTGAATGAGCTGACATGTTATTTTAGTCTGAATGGGCCTTTCGGTCTTCTTTATATATTGTCTCTTCATTTTCTCTCTTTTCCTTAATTTCTTCTTTTCGAAAAATTTACATTAATGGCGACACTACTTTAGAGGATTTTATACTACTCCCAATTCTCCTCAGACTTCGACCGTATTATCTTCTTGAATCCTCGATCTGTCATTGTGCTCGACCCTTTTTAGCTAAGCACGACCAATTACGTAATCAATAGAAGCAATTCTCCCCTAAATCTGAGGCTGCTTCGTTCGTTGGTAAATTTCCTTGAATTTTTCCTTGGGTTGATTCGATTTAGCTTTGTGAAAGTTTCAAGATAATTTGGTTTCAAGAATCCGGGGTAAAGTCTGAATGGTTTGAAAATGTATTGAGGATTTTGGTGATTGCAATGACTAGAAATCTTTTGGTTTGAATCGGAATACTCTAGGCTTGTGTGAATAATCACTTAATGGACCTGAATCGCCAGAAACCCTTCGGATTTCTAATTTTAGTGGATGTCTGTGAGTTTTTTGTTAAAATGTTTTAATAAAACACTTTAATTCACCATACCTCTGTCAATATAGGTATTAATCTTGTAATCATATGTGTGCAGTTCGAACTGAGCTCTTTTGCTGACTAAACACAAATTTTTACTGTAGATACGATGCTCGATGAAATGCCCGTACCATAGAGCCTCAATACTGTTGCTACTATTTCATGCTCTATTTGATATTGGTGGCACCCATTTTCATATCCAGATCTACAATCCCTTGGTATCCTTGCTCATGCACTCTAGTCGCTCATGTTCGATTTTGCAAGGGTCATTCTTGCTTAACTCTTATGTGGAGTTAGTTATGAACGAGCCTGACCTAATCGAACATGAGCGACCAACTTCTTTGATTTGAATGTGCACGACCGTACAACCATGGTCAGGATTATCACGATCATTTTTCTCGAGTAAACTGTGCACGACCTATTTAGGTCGGTCATTTGCGACCACGAGTTAATTGAGTATGGCTGGTCGAGCTGGAATCCTTCATACATGACCAGGTAAGGGACATGTACGACCGTCCGAGTCTGGTTTGTATTGTTAGCTGAATTTTCCTTGTAGTGCTTGAAATGTGATTCGTTTCTTAAACATCCCCTTTTGTGTAGAAGTGTAAACTAGAAACTAATTCATCCAAAATCCTCCTAAGGAGGGTACCATATCTAGAGAAACCAAGACTTCTAGTTAGGTAACTGAAGCTGCTCCAACTGTTGATCCTGGAGTGAACATTAGCCAAATTTATCCCCAGCCTCGGGTTCTTGAAAGAGCGCCTTTCGAAAGTTGCAAATCAACACTCCCATTTGGCTTATACCACCAAATGTGTGCTCGGTTTGGATTTTTAGAAGATGAAACTAAATTTCCGAGGAAGGGTGATTTGCCTGATCGCCCACCCTTTGGGTATGTAACAGTCAATCACCATATGTTGAGAAGTGGAACAATTCCCCCTTTTAATTCATATTTAGAGTCCATTTTGTGGTGTTTGGCTATTGCCCCACATCTGTTGCATCCCAATGGATATCATATTTTAAGGGGACTGTATGTACTTTTCATGAGAGTCAAGCAACCAGCACCTACATTTCCGGATATCTGTTCCCTATATGCTTTCGAAAGAAGGAAGACGGATGGTCCCTCCTTTATTTGTATGGAAGGCAGACACTGCAGAATTATTACCTGCTTAACGGACAACGTTAAAGGGTTCCCAGATCAATACTTTTATGTTCGATGTCTTGGTAACTTCTATAGCCAATGGATGGAAGGAGGTAATTGCCCTTTATTTGGAATTTCCTATTTCCTTTTTAAACATTTTTTCTCAATTCCCTTCCCCCTTTTTTACAGTAATTCCTTCCGATGAAGGTATTGTTCTTGACCAAGCTCTCCTTAATTCTTTGATTACCATTAACAAGACTGAAAGAAGTAGACTGGTATTGCTTTCAAAAGAAACCCTACGTCAATATCAATTACTCCGCCCTTCATGGTCCATTAAGAAAATTTCGGCTTATAAGCAAAGTATTATTAACAAATCTCTTATTAAAAAGAAATGCGTAGATCTCAGAGATAAAATAATTTTTGAGAAAGTTTTCGAGAATTCCCCTGTAGATCGCCCTATCAAGGATGCTACTGAATCTCAAACCATTGAAGAACACATGGTTCAGGAGGATACATCCAAAAAATGCGCATGACATGGCAAAGAATATGACGACACTTCTTTTAATGTGAATGGTTATGAAATCAATCTTATAAACCCAACAACCCCCGGTAAAATTGATATCCATCAGCCTGCACCGGATTTGGATTATCTTACTTCTTCGCCTGGGTTTGCCGAATTTAGTACTTAATATTCATTTGTGCCAGGTTCGCCTTCGTTACCTCTTTTTCCTATTGGTGCTACCACTATTCAGGCTACTACTATGGAATCTGTTTTAGTATCAACTTTTATTAGTCCGTGTACAACTCCTTTACCGGGTGATCCATCATTACTTAACATGTCCGATCTAGAAGTTGATGATTATGATTATAGTAATGATGATGACAAAACTTGGGACATTAAGGTTGTGTCTACTCTGATACGCAGAAAGAGGCCTGTTGTGAATAATCCAGGAACCATTAACCTGTCCTCTCTTGGAAGTCCTTGTGTATACAAAGAAACAAAGGGTAGAAGTCAAGCAGTTGATTCATCTCCTCCTTTCTCCATTAAGAAGTAACATTTGTGACTCCCATACTTTGATTCCAGTCTACTTTCTTGTTCGTCATGCATTTAGATCAGTTGTATATTCGAGTGCCAGTCCTCGCCTAGTACTCTTTGTTTGTTATTTTACGTATGTTCATGTTTGATACCCTTTACATGACTTTGTGTTGCTGCAATGAAACTGTTTAAGCTTTTACTTTTGTTTTGTCATATGTTCTTGCTATGTGTTATTATGACATTGTTGTTTGCTTTTATGAACGAAGACATTTCTTTTGTAGTCACGGATCATTATAAATCGGATTCATTTGACTAATCTTACTGTACTGAATTCTTTTGATTTCGAGTTGAGTAATTTTCGAGAACTTCTTAATAGCCACTTCTCGTGTTTGTCACTTTACCGAAATTCTCGAGTTTGTCCTAGTTATTTCAAGGGAATTCAATTTCATTAGACACATAATCTCTACAGACGTTCAACCCTTGTTGTAAAGTTGTGATGAACTTATGATATGTATAAATGAGCATTATTGGATTTCTCAAATGCAGTGGTGATGCCCCAATACCAAAGCTCTTTACAACTTATTGGGCTAGACACAACATATATTTTCTAAATTCTCCTAGCTATAGCTAGAATTTAGTTTTAATTGATCAGTTCATGCGGTTTTTCTAGTGCACAATGACTTGTCATGTATTCAGTCGTGTTCTCACTGACTTGGTAGTCCAAGACCTTTGGAGATTTGACTCGAATACATGCCTTTTGCATAGGTATTTAACCATATTTAATTGTCTTTCCCACTAACCTGGCAGTCCAAGCCCTTCGGGGATCGGGTTTAAATACGTAAGCTTTTTAATGCATTCAGTCCTATTTCTCACTAACTTGGTGGCCCAAGTCCTTCGGAGACTAGGGTTTGAATGCATGGTTTTTTTTAATCTATTCAAACTCATTTCTTGCTAACCCGGTGGCCCAGTCCCTTCAAAGATTGGGTTTTTAATACGCGAGGTTGTTGTTGTTTTTTATTATAATGTATTCAACCCCATTTCTCGCTAACCTGGTGGCCCAAGTCCTTCGGATATTGGTTTTGAATACCTGCCCCCAGGGTAGGTCTTGGGTTTTAAGTTTTCCAATCCAATTTTGGTCCTATTTGTTTTGCTACTTCAGAATCAAAAAAGACCTTATTGGACACCCACTTTCGGCTAGGATTTCTGTTACCCCCATTCGGCTAGGATTTCTATTACCCCCTTTCGGCTAGGATTTCTATTACCCCCTTTCGACTAGAATTTCTATTTGCGCTGGTCCTTCCAGCATGTTGCCAGTCTTTCCGTCACTAGGACTGGTGCTTCCAGTCTAGGTTTGTAGATCCTTCCGACTGCTGGTCCTTCCAGCTTGTTGCCGGTCCTTCCAGCACTAGGACTGGTACTTCCAACCTAGGTTTGTCGGTCCTTCCGACTTGATGCTTCATCCCAGGAGGTGGACACTAGTTCCTCTTATCTAGTTTCATCTCGATTTAAATAACTCGTGTCCTTCACCAAAAAGGTGCCTCTTTAGTGGGACTGGCAATCATTTAACCGTGGGACAAATTGGGTTGTTTCCACCTTTGCATCATCATCAAAGTTTGGTACCAATCCTTTTGCTAGATGCTTGCTAAGGATTTGGTGTTTTTGCAATGAAAGGTGCAACTTTCCGACTTGGTGATTATTTACTGCGCTTTTCACCATTTGCCCCAAAATAGCTTATTCTTTAGAAGCGATGTGCTTAATCGTCTTGCTTATTTTGCATGATACTTTTGGCGCTTAACGCTTGAGTTGTTTCAACCGAGATATGCTTAGGAAGCTTTTAACTATGGTTGAGTTGTAAATGAGCGGTTACCTCTACTTTGCCACTGATCCTTAAAGTGATTTTCGGCCTTGGATTAGTTTGAGTGAACTATCCATTACTTGTTGCCCCTTGCTCGCAGGGAGTTGGAGCAGTGTTCGTGGACTTGCACATATTATTGCAGACGATTCTTCCTAATAAGTTCCTCAATTAGCGATTTTAGATGTCTACAATCATTGGTATCATGACCTGGCCAGTAATGGAATAGACGAAACCTTCCTGATCTTACATCAACATCTTTGACTTGCATTTGTTTTGGCGTTGGACATTTCTCGGTATCCTTAGTTACCATGAAGATACTTCCTATAGTGTCATTAAGGGGAGTTAGCTCAGAATTCTTAAAAAAGCAAAACTTCTTCTTAGCCCGCTTATCCTTTCCCTCGTTTCTCCTATTCTGACTACCAAGGTTGCTTTGCATATTACCTCTCCTTTTTAGTTGTACATTGCTTCCTAGAACATCCAAGGTACACGCTGAATTCTTTTCAATGCTCATATATTCTTCAGCTTTATCAAGTATTTGTTCGAGAGTACCTGGTTTCTTCTTCTTAATCCATCGTCCTAATTTGGTCTTTTTGCATATGGCCCCTTTCAAAGCCATCAGAACCAAGCGAGGCTCATAATTTTCAACTTCATCCACTGCCATATCAAAATGAGTGAGAAAATCTTTGATGGACTCTCCTGGTCTTTGTTCTAGCACATCTAGCTCCATAACATCCTGAACTTTAGTTACTTGGAACCTGAATTGATCCCTGAATAGTCTAGCCAAGGTAGCAAAGTCGTCCGCAGACTTTGGTTGTAGATTTATGACTAGAGATAGGGCATCCCTTCTGGATAAGTTGGGAAGCACAGGCATTTGTTTTCGTCTATGACACGTGCCCCATCCATATACTGATAATATTTGCACAGGAACAAGTTGGGATCACTTGTCCCATTTTAAGATTGCACCATTGGAGGCTTAAATATTTGTGGATATATAGCCATCTTGATTCTTTCGGTGAGTGGGGTCTTAGTAGGAGAAAATTTCATCTATTTATCGATGTCTTCCTATTTCAAGCTTTCTTCCATAATCTCACATGACATTCCTAATATATGTTCCTCCTCTATGTATTGGTCCATGGATAAGACGTCTTCTTCCTTACTAGACATTTGCCTAAGCGGATAATCATGATTTGGAGGTAGGGGTCCTGGACTTACCTTTTGGAGAAGTGTCCCTTTGGTGGAACCAAGCATCTGTTGAGAGGTTGTGTTATCAGAATAGTCGCGCGTCGGTGCTTTTACTTCTCTATGGTTGAGATTAGCAAGAAGATTAGTAAGATTTGCAACTTCCTAAATAGAGTTTCCTTGGCATGGACTTGAAGTGGAGGAACTTGCATCGTGCGTGCGAGTAGTTCAAGCGGGCTGAAGGCGGGTAGCACTTAGTGTGGATTTTGCAGTAGCGGCTTGAATAGCGAACACTGACTCAGGTTTCTTCATCATTGCATTGTTTGCGATATTTATTTAACTTTTTAGTCCCGCCACAACTTAATCCAACTCTCTCTTGGTTATAGCCTCAACTTTAGAAGACTCTTCTGCCTCAAAATATGGTTGGTGAGGTCGTTGATTTTACAATTAATTTCCTTTGATCTACTCATGATTTCAAGCAAGGTTTAGAAATCTTGTAGGATTTTAACGGCTTCGGATCACAAGGCAAGGCTCTTGAGTTTGAAAGTGTGAAAGAAAAAGATGCGAATACGGCCCCACGGTGTGCGCTAAATGTTTTCACAAAAAATGGCTCAAACACCAATGGTACGTGAACCATACTTCACCAATGTGGTTAGAAGATAAATGGAGCCGCAATCAACAAAGGTTGAAAGTAAAAAATGTAAGGAAGTAAAATGGAGACAAGTATTTAGAGTGGTTCGGCCCTAACCTATGTCCATTATGAAGGTAGCTTGCATTATCATGACAATGATTATAAGGCATATAAACTCTCTTTGTACATGAATCCTCTCTCTTTTACAACATATTATCTCTCTCACATAAATGTTTCATTTATGTTCATGGAATGCAATGGAAAAATGATAAGGTTAGCGGAGGAGAAGCATAGTTCAACAGAGAAGAAGGAGAATGTCCATGTTTGAGAGGAGGATGAAGGAGAATTTTCAAACTCTTTGCCACTTAGGTGATCTCAATGGATGCCATTGATCAAATGGATGAAAGATCTTCCGATGGAGATGACGATGATGATTGAGATGCTTAAGGAATGGTGGAAGGAAGTATTCGGCAGCACTTCGTGGTCACGATGAGTTAATCCCTTTTATGGTGGAAGCCAAGGCCTATTTATATGTGAGCTCCCCTGAAGAAATGAGCTAAAATTCATATATGCAGGCTATGGGTCGCTTATCCCAATAATTACTAAAATGCCATCGCCTAGCTGTAGCCAACTGTCGATAGCTATATTCAGCTATCCTGTGCGAACGACTTCATAGGAGCGAGTGAATGCATATATCCAAGTAGACTGAACGAGTGGTCAGGCGATGAGTACACGAGCGACTGGTTAGAGCTTTTGGATTGGTATATGGGCGATCGACTGAGCGCCATGTTAAGCCTTTTAACGATTGACCGGTCGATGGTATCTGGTTGATGCCGCTATATCTGATTGAGGAATGAGCGAGCGACTGGGTTGCAATTTATGAGCGGACACAGGATGCATGTGCAACCTCTGGTTTCTTTGGATTTCTTGCTAAGTACGACCGATCAGGATAGTATGAACAAATGAGTGTAGAATGGAATGCATGACCGATGGCAATTCTCCTCCTTGTCTTGCGCAACTTACCTCTTTTGATATAGGAACGTGTGACTAGGAAGGGAGAAAGAGGGCGACCTATTATTGTATGGTTAACTTATACCTGACCACGTTGTGATGAAGGAATGACCCAGTTGGTCTGATGAGCACATCAAGTTATGTCCATGCGCGAGCGGTATCCCAAAGTGTATAAGTCGCGCTGCTCCCAAGGTCCCTGGTGCTTTGAGCGACTTTGTTTAATATAGATGAGCAAATCTTTCCTCCATGCTCAACCCATGGCTTATTCATGACCTTTTTGTGTGTGTGTGCGAACGACCTTGGTATGATTGGTTGGAACATGAGTGCGCAAGCCTTGTGAGTGCTCGTGTTATGGCTTTAATGTAGACTTAATCATCTAGTGCATGTATGATTTTTAAGGGATAAACAAGGTGGTTGGTGATTTAGGGAGTTGGATTGTTGGTGATCCATAGAGTTAGGTCGTATGTGACCTGATGAGTCGGGCGGAAACACTATGAATCAAATATTGACCAAATGATGTATGTTTTTGGCATGGTGGTGGTTGTGACTTCGAAGTGAATTCAAGGGGGGATATCAATGTGATGTGATGTGTTCGTTAATCATCGTAATGAGACGAATGTGAAGATGACTCAGGGTGTTGATTTCGGAGATAATGGTTGCTCAAGAAGGGGATTGTACTTATAAACAGTCACCGGGTTTGATAGCTAGAGATATCGAAGGATGTGGGATTATTGTTGTCGTAGTTTATAATGGACTCAAAGCAGGGGTATACTATGGACACCTAAATGATCAGAAGTGATTGGTCAAGTACCATAGGCATCTTGATAGGCCTAGATATGTTTTGTCGTATGGTGTATGGAGTTTTGCTAGAAACAAGGTTTACCATTAGCCTTGACAGTCGATGGCAAGGTGTTCCGACGATTATACAATCAACGATGGTTTCGAATCAGGATTGGCAGTGATAGCCAGAGTCATGGAAGAATGATTGTTTGCTTGTATCGTCTTGTGTAGATTATTCGACGTTCGAAGGAAATATCTCTTGGGTGCTTGTCCGATGTTAGTTTAGGCCTTTGTGTCTTGTGCTTAGGAGATATCAATATCGATTAGGATGGTCTATGCTTGATAATTGATTGCCATTAATGTATTGTGGTTTCAAATTTTTTTTGCAAAGGCTATCATTGTCGGATGTGGGGAAGATCTGTTTGGGTTCTTCTCTGGTGAGCTGGTAGGCTTGTTGATTAATCTGCCTATTCTCATGTACTTTATTGATGAAGTTAGATAGTTGTTTTATCGCACACTAAGACTGTTGTCCGACTCAAGGTTTTATGTTTACCTCTTATTACCTTGGGATGTTCATCCATTATGTGGATGGAAAGACGGTGTAGCATGTTACAGGTAGTAGAACTTAGTGAGGTTAGGATGCAGACCGATGATGAGCACGACGCTTGCATATCAGTTTTTCTTCTATCTGGTACTTATTGTTTCCACTGTTATGATTGGTGTTTTCTCCGAGTGTTGTGATGAGGCAAATTTTTACAGACACTTATGTTGTAATCCAAGGGTGTATGGATATTCTTTTTAGTTTTAATGAAAGTTCAAGTTTCTGCTCAGAAATGCTTCATTATTATAACATGTTGTATATGTTCTATTATATTTTATCCTTGCGTTGTGAGTTATATGACAGGTGCTACAAGTATTTACACTACAACAAAATGTGACTTTCATAGCGTTTGAAAAACGCTATTGCAACCTAAGATAGCGTTTCAGAGAACGCCATGTAAAGACATGCTATCTTAGACCACTTACTTTAAATAGCAGCAAAAAAACGCTACGAAAGATGACTTTTATATAGCGTTTTTGTGTGCTATCAAACAGAAACGCTATAAAATGTACTAGCTGATATTGACTTCTTATAGCGTTTGTGCGTTTGTTTCTGTAGCGTTTATTGTGATAATTTAATAGCATTTCTTACGTGTTTCTATAGCATTTATTTTGTTATGCTATAGCATTTCAAATGGCTCTTTCTATAGCGTTTTTTATTCAATAGCATTTCTTAAACACTATTCTTTATATTATTAATTTACCAATTTTAGTCATTTCAGCTTTTTACATGTATACACACATATTTAAACATTTCTTATCCATGTATAAAAATAACTAATTTTCACAAAGAAACATATATATTACAACATAATATTCATACATATCATTCAAACAACTTAGTATTTCATACATACTGTTTTATCAACCTTTCCATGTCCATTCATAATGTCATACATTTTTACATTAACAAGTTACTTACAAAAAAGACAAACGATAGAATTAGTCTTGCTTTGCTTTTGATATTTTCTGCTTAATATGAACATAGTGGTCCTGTTAATGTCAAATAAATAGTCAATATATTAGTAATTGTTATATCGTATATAGACAAAGTTAGAAGAAACCAAAAGGAAAAAAATGCAAATAGAACACACACATATACATACATACATACATACATATATATATATATATAGGCAAGCGTTCAAGAGAACCCCAAAAATTGAGCACCCCAATAGCACCCGTGTTTTCCACCTCTCATTTATGTTAAAAAAGTGAGTGGGAAGTGAGAGAGTTAGTGGAAGGAGAGAGAAGGGGAGTTAGTGGGAAATGAGTGGTGGAAAAGTGGGAGGCTAAATGGGTGCTCACTATTTGGAGTGCCATTGAACCTGCCTCATATATATATATATATATATATATATATATATACATATAGGGAAAGTCTATAGAGACACAAAATTTTGACACAAAATTAAACATACAAAATCTGGATCACTAGATCTTCTCATGATTTGCACCTTTCATGTAAAGACAAAATAATCCAACGGTCAAGGTTCTGTGTTTAAAGTTGTGTGTTTTATTTTGTGTCCCAATATCCGCTCCCATATATATATATATATATATATATATAACGCATTTATGTAAGGGATTGCTGTTATTATGCTTTTGAACATGCAGTAACTTTCTAGCCGCCATCCTCTCTACAGAATGGTTACCGGCCAAAAATATCCCGACAAAGAGCTCTACCTATTCATCCTTAAGTGATGGGGCCCTTCACTCCGATGACACTTCTAAACACCTTTGTGATGCATAATTAGAATGCGATGTAGGCAGCAAAGAAGCAAAATCGAGTGCACTTTCAAATCTCCATTCACTAATAGTTCCCTAGCAGCTTCGAGAAGAACAAATCCCTGTAACATGCATATGACATTATCCTAAATTGTAAATTTAATTCACACGTATTGACATGAATGGTACAAATAGATTATTACACAAATAATAATATCTCGACAAATCCAAGAAAACATTTTATAGAAGAATAACTGCAGTTTTATCAGTTAGTGAACTATGATGCATATGATTCATATATCATTAAAAAAAATAGGCCTTGTAAGGTTTCTTTTTGTCATATTTGTATACAAATGCTAAGTGAAGGGAAAGACACCGTACCTCAAGTCCGTTTGTTTGATATTTGGTCAAATCAGTGATCAGGATAATGGAAAATGCCCAACATATTTTCAAATTAAAAAAGAATATATAATATAACCATATAGCATACATATATAACTAGCTAAAACAAGTATAAATCGGAGGAGATGATCTTAATGCGCACTGAATAAATGAGAGACTTTGACCAGAATGATAGATATTAGTATGGATGTTGATCTTAAAATATCTGTGAAATGTGAACCAGATTATGTTGTGCTGCTCTCGTTTGTTGAAGATATATACACTTATACAGCATAACTAACATCACACAAAACATAAATTTTCAAAGGATACAAGTTCTTTTTTTAATAAACAAATAATGCGAAGGAAAAATAGCATGATCATATACCAAAACAAAGTGATATGAATTATGTATAAATATCTGCATGTTCATAATAGTTTTACCTAAATTTAGTGTCATAGACTAGAAATGATACTGCATTGTTATTTGAAAAGCTAAAATATACAATGCAGATTTGGCATCCCAGACGAATAGGTGTTTAGAAGATAAAAGGCAACTTGAGAAAACCATTTTGAATGGATTAACACCCAAGGGTTATCATGCTAATCTGGGTAGTCGGACATAATTGAACAGCCTGTAGGATCAGACTGAAGGTGGACCTACAATCACAGCAAGATACAATATGCATCAATGTTACTGTTTCTAGAACAAATGCATACCATAAAGTACATACACATATAACTGTTAACCTGTTTAACTGGGGAAGAGGCAAAAGTGAAACAGAGCAGAACCCAACATAGAAGTACCATGACATAGATTTGCCATTTCCATTATCTTTGGTTGCAAAGACTCATCTAAGAGGTACAGTTCTCTGTTTGAAACTTTTTAGATTCTATTTCATATCACTAAGTTTTCATGAACAAATTTTGGCAATGCAGAACCTTTTAGTTTCTGACAGTTCCTACAAACTCATGTTGCTAGTTTTGAGAAAACTTAAATTGACAAGTTAACATTCAACGCTGCAGCAGAAATGTAGACAATCTAACACACTTAAATCAACCTTCCTCGTTGCAACCATAAATTGACATACTGACCTCCAAAAGTTTGATCAATAAACATTTAACTTGAACCTTATGGCTTCAAAAACCATGCATATGTCATCAACGGATTCTTAAATTCCTATGTGGCATTCAATTCATTCATAAACTTTCTACCCTCAACTAATCTTACTATCACCTACTACAATGCATAAATTCCTAAGACCAGTTCAATTAATGCACAGTATTAACGTGGAATATGTGTTCCAAGGTTCCCTATACAAAAGGTGATTACTCCCCCTTATTTTCATTCAAAAACTCAATATCAAAATCTTAGTGCATGCTCTATTGATTCTACAAGTCAAAAAATGATGTCCAAATTCATCATAATTTCCTCTTGTTTTTTGATCATTTTTCTTCTCATTAATGGAAAGGAAAACCGATATTGAAGCAGTTTTTTTGGCTAAATATTCTGATTTTTTTAATATTGAGGCTGCTTATCAAAACCGATACACTACACCAAAACAGTGGATTCCGAACAAGTATATGTGTTACAAATAATTTCGGTAACACTTTTAAGTGTCACCAACGGCCTGTGAGGAATTTCCTGTAACACTTATAAGTGTTACAAACAGAGTAACTGCTAACACTTATAAGTGTTACAAACATATTCATTGCTAACACTTATAAGTGTTACAAACATATTCATTGCTAACACTTATAAATGTTGAAACTATAAGATATGGTAACACTTATAAGTGTTACAGGAAATTCATTGCTAACACTTATAAATGTTGGAACTATAAGATATGGTAACACTTATAAGAGTTACAAACATATTCATTGCAAACACTTATAAATGTTGGAACCATAAGATATGGTAACACTTATAAATGTCAGTATCATAATCCTACTAACTCTTATAAATGTTGGCATACATAAATTGATAACACCTATATAACATGCTTTTATGATTTTCAATCACATATAATTCAACATATCAATTCAAATAAAAGTACTTGGTACACTTCCATATTTCAAATTTAATCATGTCACTTTTGCAAATGCTCCCAATTTCAAAATACCATAATATCAAGTTCAAATTACAA
The DNA here is from genome assembly GCA_030737875.1 of Allium sativum. NCBI lineage: Eukaryota > Viridiplantae > Streptophyta > Magnoliopsida > Asparagales > Amaryllidaceae > Allium > Allium sativum. The sequence continues at coordinate 230,734,973 of CM060924.1, read as the reverse complement.
AAAACAATACAAAGTTTTACAAAAGATACATAGAATTTTGGATATTATGAAGGCGAAACATGAACCATATCACAAAGCCTCCATCCGAAAATTCACAAAGCTTGTAATGTCCGTTTTGAGGACCATCGTAAATTGGTGCTTCCGGATCTAAAACTTTTGTCATCCTTTTTATTCTTGTCGGCAATTGCTTTTGATGCTTGCATCATCTTTACGTGCTTTACGGAAGAAGAGGAGCTAATTCCACGACAATAATTTTTCCTTTTATCAAAACTAAAAACTTCGGAGATAGGATCATTGTCAAGATCAAACATATATGTTTTCCCGTTGCTATTACATTCCAAACTCTGTTTTTTTCCTCCTCTTCCACAAGTGCCTACAAAATATAAACGCACTCATTTTTACAGAAATAACAAATTGCAAAACAGATAAATAACATCTTGTATTAACTAACTGAACATGGTTAATTAATGTTAATGAGAATAGATCACACCTTGTATGAAAATATCAGGCATATTAAAAAAATTAACAATTCCTTATTCACAACATTGCTATGCTCGATTTCACGAAACTGAGTGTTACTCAGTTTCAACAAAACTGAGCATATGCTCAGTTTGAAACAAAACTACTAACACTGTAAAACAAGTATATGTCAAGCATGAAGTGAAGTAGGCGGTGGAGCAAGTATGCCTGTTAATGCTGTAATGTTTAGTGTCCTTGAGTATAAACTACAGAATATAAATGATTTCATCTCAACTGTTTTTCAAATTTAAATGCGAGAAAAAAATCAGTCTTTTAATATTAGTATCATATCTCTATGTCAGCCAAATTACAAGAGCAAGCTCACTTGAAAACTGCCAACATTCAAGAAAAAATAACATGCCAATAGTTAACTCTTGTATGAAAATACAAGAAAACCAATATACAGTTTGAATAACTGGATGTCTTATGTCAAATCCACAAGTAGCATACCCACATATCCGAATTTCAGGTTGTTTCCATTTTAGTATTTTTACTAACCAGCTTGACTTTTTTTACAGCAATCATGATGATGAAAAAAGCAATATATAGTTTGAGTTACCCAGGACACTTGTTATTTCTTATTATTATTTTTATCACAAGGGACAATAAGCTTTTATATTAGCATAAAACCAGTTCTACAAATTAATTTAACCGATACATATGATCACATCTGCACCGGACCTTGTCTTATTATTCTTTCTTCCAAAGTTTGATCCTCATATCAAATCAGGTCCAACCACATACACTTACATGAACATGTATATGCACAACTATAGAATGATACAAAACCTTAGTAGATGAATAATGTGAACCTAATCATTTTAAATGACTAATTCATGCATCCAAATTCCAACCAATATAGAGCTACCAGAAGATAACCCCTATGTAATGTTCGGTAAAACGTATTTTCTTTGCAAATTGATTCATGTCTTGTGCCCAATCCACCTTTAGATGAAGCATCCTAAAATATTAATTGCTTTTTGTATACAGATTAACAAAAAAAATGATTACTGCCTTTTAGCATTTGACCAAAAGGAAAAAAAATGCAAGTATTGATGGTGTAGGCACATCTCAAACTTGAACTATTTTCTCAATGTTTGTTTGAAATAAAAGATATATCCAATTGTACAGTGTTCTGAAGATTCAAACAAAACCAAAGATCCAAAGTCATTCTAAGTGTAATTAGACGCACCGTGTTCAAAATATAAATTTGGAATATAAACGTCCACATGAAGCGTCAATGCGAAATTATGATTTTCAATGTCAGGGAATATACTTAGAAGCAAAACAAAATTATACTGTAATCAAGTTATAATTACTAAAATACTTAGTGAATCACAAACTTAACAGCAAAATAAATGGAATAACCTGCCGGTAAATTCTTCTTTTCTAGCCTGCCTTTTCCTCTATACAAAACCTGCTCATTCATCTCTTCCTTCTTTTCATTGAAACCAACTGCATTATTCAAAAATTCAGGCGTTCTTGCAACCTCAGCGAATGCATCGAGTGCTGAAGGAAGAGTTGACAAGTTCTAGGGTGGAATTTTCTAGAGTGCGAATGCATCGAGTCCTAGTCAATAAAACAACCATTAAATTTCGCAGTCACGTGACAGTGGAGATAAAAAATTATATAGATTCAGAGTCATAGGACTTCGATATCTAGATCTTTTAAGTTTGTGATTGGCTGAGCGTGAGTATCGGTTTCAAGTATATGTCAAGCATGAAGTGAAGTAGGCGGTGGAGCAACAAGCTCTTAAGAGGCAGGACTAGGGAAAACGTAGGCAGCTTGGAGTTATAACAGAGCAGCTTTGGTAGAGTTTGAGGACTTGCTTCTACAATGAGATATGATAGCTTTGTGCATGCACATCATTTATCTCAGCATCTACAGGTACATGAGTATTAAACTTGTAACAAAACATAAATGACCCAATGAAAGGATTATTAATCTTGTAATAAGTTGTGACTTCACTGTCCATTTATTATTCAATATTACAGCTTAAATAGAAACTATTTATACCAAGAAAACGACAGTGTTTTTGATTTGTGAAGGTGTGTATTATTGACAAAGCCATTGGAATGATATTAACATCATCAACTTTTGCATAAGGGTATGACATCCCAAATAAACTCTGAGCAAAGAAGTTAAATACTGACCGAAGTCATTTTCCATATGTAAACTGAAATTAGTAATAACTAATCGTCAACCTATTTTTTCTTGCAAGTACAAATTAGTTTAAGAAGGAAGCTAAAATTATAACCAAGATTATGTGTTCTTCTATAGGAAGCTTAACACAAAACCAACTCATATCCCGAAACAGGACATCCTTTGCTTTTAAAATAGTTTAGCTATGGGAATACAGAATATTAATACATCTTTTCCAGTGCTAGTATTTTTTTTATAAAATTCAGTTACTGTATGACCATGGTATGAGCATATGCCTCGACTTTATAAGCGAATACAGTAACAACATAATAATATAAGCATATACTACATAGGATGTATGCTGATGTAATTAACTTCAGTAGTTTACATGCCAAAGTTAAGTAGAGTATAGTTTTAGCTAACCGAGTTGTCTAAAATAAGCATAAGAATTATAGTGGACATATCCGCCATGCATCTCGTGATGAACGGTGGGGATTCCTCCTACGTGGCCCTCCTGCCCGGATGCATTAACGCATTGCCTTTTTTTTAAGTTAAAAATTAAATGGTAAAAAATAAGTCTTCAAAACCGAGAACATGGTTATTTTGTTACATTGATTTTTTTTCTTCCTTTGAAGTACAGGCTTAGAGTTGAGTCAAGAACGAACCAATCTTTATGTTCTTATGATTCTCTTAAGATAAGAGGTAATATATGTGTTTTGTAAAGCTGTTATGATGGTGGTGGTGGTTCGGGTATTGACTCTGTCTTCTCAGGTGTTTGATTGCGTAGCTTTTGTGTGTTGTAACCTGTCAGTTTGCAAAATTATGCAAGTGTATCTGAAGTGTGTTTTTTCTTCTGCTAAAAAAAAGCATAAGAATTATAGTATATGATACCTGAATTAAATAGGATGTGTTAAGCCTGTTGTAGCATCAGGTATTGGGGGCGGATCCATGCATCTACCAACGGGCTGAGATACATGGCGACATCGATTTGAGACCCTTGCATGGTTCCACCAAATACTCTCATAGAAAATCCCATTCATGACATTCTAAGTATTTAAGCCTATTACGTTCATAACAAAAATTCAGTAGAAGTAAAAACTAAAAAGATTCATTGACAGAAATTCAAATTTTGTTTATAAAAAATTGCAGTCCTTAATAATATAAATTTTATTATGCTGGTTTATCCTATTGGAAAATCCATTACCATTTTGCCTGAAAAGCTAACGCATTAGCCGATTGTTTACCATCTATGTCAGAGCATGGGGTAAAGTAGCAAATGTATTAACCATCAGTAGAGCACCTAGGTGGTAGGCTTACACCGAATCATTACAATGGACGTTTTCATATATCTTGTACAATGGTGTCCATGCATTGCCATTTCAGATTATATATTTCATGTTTGGGCTTCTTCTCTTCATTTGCCTCCTGTCTGACATATTAAAACATTTTCTTTCAAATGAGCGGATAAGGAAACTTAACACACAAAAATAGGCTTAATCTGGTTAAATATGGTTAAATGTGATTTTAAGCAAAGGAGTCAAAAGCATTTGAAATAAACAGCTTCACTACATAGTACAAATAGGAAAACTTTAAGCATACAAACTACTCTACAAAGATTTTACATTATACAAAGAGTATTTAATGTATACTAACTTGCATAGACATATCAAGTAAATGGCATTTGAAGCAGTTAAAAAATGTGGATTGTTGAATATGTATGTGCAGTTTACAACATATATTCCTGACTAATCGTCAACCTATGGTGCTTTTGAAACCTTTTGAACAATAGTAAACTGACATATAATACAAATAATATTATTTGTTTTATTATTTATATTGAATAATGTTATCAACTAACATTTCATCATCGAAACTCGAAATTAACTCACAATAGTACGAATCCAAATAATACACATAATGCTCAAATTCTGGAATATACATTTAGGAATCAGTCTTATTCATTTTGTAACTATGGATATTCGCAATTCCTACAGCCATAGTACTTAATGCAAGCCCCAAAACAAACTGTAATGTAATGTACTTCTTTTATTCAATGTATAAATTCATAGCCATAGTAACGCATCAGGTACTACTTTTATTCAATATATAATTCATTGTTATTCTTTTTCATAGAGGGCTCAAATATACTCAAACTCAAATTCATTGTTATTCTTTTCCATTGGTAGTTGGGAGTAACAATAAACTGCTCAGTTTTGCTCGAAACTGCAGTAACAATAAATGGTACTGCTCAGTAACAATAAACTGGGCAATTAGCAAATCCTTTGCAAAAATTGAAATTTTGACTAAGCTAATATGATTTTAAGCCTTTGTTTTACCTTCCGCCCTACCTGAAATTAATTCCGAGATCCGCTACTGATGGGTTGTAATGAATTGCAATGAATACATAACTTTGCATAATTGGTTTGATTTTTTAGGATAATAACATAGATTAATAGATGATTTCGAATGAATTAAGCATGCAGATTTTTATAGGATTGCTAGAAGTGAAATCCTAGAAGTGAAATCGATTTTTTTACCTCTTATCGCGATTCCTAGAAGCCGTCATGATTCCGAGAATCCCCAATTCCTAGAAGCCCCAATTCGAAGACCATTCTTTTAATCGCAGATTTCAATTCTTCGAGTTTGATCCTAGCCGCCGTGATTTCTGATGTCCATTAGCTAATCGTAGATTTCAATCTTCAAAGTCCATTCTGTTTATTTGCTTATGTCGCGGCCAGGAAGGAACAAGTGTTGAGGAGTAAGCGTTGAGCCTCCAATTAGGGTTATGTGTGGTAACTTACCCTTTTATCCTTAGAAAAGAAGAGTTGACCAAGCATAACAACACATATAAGTGTTGGCACATTTTTGGTGACACATTTTGCTACCGCAACACATATTAGTGTCACTAGTCTACAACACATATAAGTGTTGGCAGTTAAAAAAAATAAGAGTTACCAAATGACCATTATCGTGTAGTGGATATTTTGGATGGTTTCAGTCCAGTCTTGGCGGACCGTCTGGCTGAATCCTCATACCTTGCTGTATAAAAACATTTTATTTTCAACCTACATCGCAATAGGCATTATTTTATACTAGCACTGTTTCAAATAACGGTTTCGTTCTTCAGTAAAAGACTGTTTTTTGGGGCCCCATTGGCAGAAAATGTTTTTGTAAATAATTTTCAAATGCGGGACATGTTTCTGAAAGCAGCCTAAAAAAAGTAAAGAGTCCACATGTGCATGTTCTTTTGCTTAAGAGGAAAATAACCACAGTAATCTGTGTACCTCCTACGCTTTTTGGTAGTACAAAATGTGTGATCTTCTACTGAGTGGCAATTTAACTCTTTCCCAAAATGTGAACAGATCAGCAATTCGCTGAATAAACCTAAACAAATTAATTTTGAAAGGAACAATGGAATGGAGTTGTTATTCAAGTAAGATAATCACTTTCTTTCATTTGCCATAAGGAGTTTAGGATATATTGAGATTTAAAAATTACTTTCTGTTGACCATTGAAATCAAATTAGCTAACAAACGCCTTGCCTACAGTAAATAAGACACTGTAGTGTGCCTGCATGTTCTTATAGTTAAACAATCACCATAAATACACTCTCATTAGAACACAAAAGCTTTGATAAATATCATTAAATTTTAGTACCACGAAATTACATTCATATGTTTCAGTAAATGAAGCTTTTATTCCCCTAAAAACTACTAAAAATTTGCCAATAATTTTCCGTTTTCCTGTATTTTCAATTTTACGTCGAACCGGTAATCTATAACCGTAAAACTCCAAACTCTTAGAGCCTCAATTAAACTTATGTTGGTACACAAAAATATATTGTGGTGTTTGTTACAGTTACTTCATCACATATTAAAAGTTTCCAATATACAAGCATAATACCAAACTTTTGAACAAATCCAAGGTTACATAAGTTATGACTATGATAACAGGATTTTTATGAAACTTCTGTTCAATAACGCTTGAAGTTTTCACTCTTTTGTTTATATGATTAAAAACTAAGTTTGCTTTTATTTATGAATTTCTCAGTTATTTGTACCAAAAACTGAATACTTAGCCAACGCTCCAATGCAATTGTTATTTGGATTAAATACGTATGTGCAAATAAATAACACATTTGGTTGGATCATCAAATGGGTCGGGCCGGATCATAAATGATGATCTGATCTATTTAAGCATAAACAATCCCGACCCCTTGAACAAACTTATCAACCCGATCCAGCCAATTTAATAAAATGGTCAATCCGATTTGATCCGTTTAATTTTTTTGCATTGTGAACATCAAAACATGCACCAAAAAAAGAAACTCTACACTACTATATTATCAATACTGCTTTAAAAAAAACTGCACCACTAGAAAGTGAAAAATCGCATCCTATTGTTAGAAAACTGCACCACCAGAAAATGAAAGACTAAAGCACACCTAAAACTGCAACACAACTGAAAATGAGATCCAAGGGATAGCCTAAAAAAGCAACATGTTATAAACTGAACTAAAATAACCAAATACTGAAGTACATCTACATCATATATGTCATATATAAGCAGTTCCACATTATTTGTGGCATACAGAGAACAGCAATCTGGGAGCCATCAGCCTGAAACAGGCAGATTTTTCAAGTAAACAAATTTAAGTTGAAGTATGCTAGAAAAGAAAATACACAACTATAACATATGTTAGATGAAAAACTAACCTTAACCAGCTTAATATTCACAAGGCAGTGAAGCTGAGAAGTTCTCCATTACTTCAGGGAATATGCTGCATACCAATCAAACCATTAACATAAATGAAGAATCATTCACTCCTTCTAAGGTACTAACTAACTAGCCTCTGCTAATAATGTGTATGCAAGTTCCTCTGCTTATAATGTTTGTGCAAGTTTAATTACGTGTACAGTGCAGCTATATGATGTTTTTGTTCAAAGCATACTTGAATAATTCGTAAAATCATTTGTAGAGGGGCTAAAATCTCAGAAGAGTGCACTCAAAAACATCATCAATGGAGATTTATTTATTTTGGTATTTGAATAAAAGTTTGCTTTGGCAGTTTTTCACCTTACCTTTTTCCTACGGAATCAATCAAGGTGTATAACAACCACCATGGTAGCTATAACATGTATTAAAGTAAACAAGTTTAAGAGAATGTTCCAAATTTACATATTAAAATCTGCAGTGTAATTTTCCATAAAATAAACTAATTTCTCTATATTGATATTTGGACTCATTAGTTTTGATCAAATAATTGTATTCTTGCTGAATTTTTTTGAAAACTCACGTATAATTGACCTAATCAAACGTTATTTTTTCCACTGGAACAAGCACAAACGCTAGCAAATAACAAGTCCCCTTAGTAGCATCACTTTTATACTTATACTTCAATCGCTGATGCTTTTTCCTAGTTTAATAACCATCATTGTTTTTCTTTATCCTATGTATTTCCAGTAACTAATGTTTATTAACAGATATGTTCCTGAAGTTGTACGTCGATTTAGTGAGTTGTGATTCAAAGAATGGTAGTTTATTGAACTTATATGCTTAATTTATCATCATCAATTCATCATGAACTTGATCGGACACAAATAAATATCGGTTTTGTTTAAACATGGAAAGTCAATTCTATTCAGAATTTCACATTTATTTTAGTAGTCCGTTACCATGGTTTTACAAAAGCTATTCCATCTGAGGTTAGCTTTCTACCGAAACTTACAACTTTAAGCCTGTTTGAAATTAACATTATAGGTTACATACCCTATGAGCTCGGTATGCAAAAAAATTTGAACATTCTAGATTTATCTAATAATGAGCTTATTGGCAGTGTTGCTTCTAGTTTATGAAACATGAGTCAAATTAATGTTATAACACTTACCAATTGTAATCTTACTGGATATATTCCTACTAAGGTCGGAAGCATTGAGTTTTTCATTTAACTAGCTTTATGCTGAAATTATCTTAGTGATCCTTTTCCTGCATCGACAGCAAATCTTACGCATTTACGTTTCTTATATTTATATGGAAATCAATTATCTAACCATCTCCCTTATGAGTTTGGTGGTTTAACTAGCCTTTGGGTGTTCAACTTTTTAATAATTATCTTGCGGGGTCTATTCCTACTATAAGCAATTTGACCGAACTACAAAGGTTAGAAATTCATCGAAATTTTATAACTGGTTCACTTCCTACATCTGTCGTTAATTTAGCTAGCCATACACTTTTAATGTTATTTGAAAATCAATTTGTTGGGTCCTTGCCTCCAGGTATATCAAATATAACCAGCTTGATTTCCCATCAGTTGTGAGGAAGTAATTTTATGGGTCAGTAGCCCAATGAAGCATTCAATGGAGGAGCTCCTCAATTTTTTGTAGTGGCAGATAACAAATTTTCTGGTCCAATCCCATCGAGATTGTAATTTGTTATTAAAGATTACATGGTTGCCTCATGTAAGCTTTTTCCTTTACTTCACATAGTAAAGCCCAACCAGTTTGCTACTAAGTTATCTTATTATTTGCCTTTATTTAGGTGCATCAATTTTACAAAAGAGGTATTTTGGAAAATCATGTATATTAGCACAAAACATTCATAAAGATCCATCATTTGAGTGTGATGAATATACACAAACTTGTTTCCTACAACAATTTTATTTACCCAAAAAATTTAACCATCATGTTCATGTTTGCTAAAGTTTTATATTTATTCATTTTAGTGAATTAACAACCTAAAAACCAAGAACAAATCATCTTCACTGAATTTTGATTTATGATCTGGCTTGTACATGATAGGCACTGAATGACTAACATCTAAATATAGGTAATTGGTTCTTTTTCTTAATCAATTTAAACTAGCCAAACAACTCCTTTAAATTAAATTCAATTCAAACAGGTTGGAGCCAAAGCATCGGTTAAACAGTACTAATAAGAAAAAACAGGAACATAGGAATGAACAATAAAAAATATATAATAAAGCTTGTGAATACCTGTAGTTCCCTTCACGATTTTTGATTTCCAATTCGCAAATTTGGTGAAGAACGACAGTAGCGGTTCAAGGAGATGCGGGATCAACCAGAGCAACAAAAGTTTGAAGCTTGTTGGCACTTGGCGAATTTGGTTCTTATTATGGGGGAATGACAGCAGCGGTTTTGGGAATGGCAATTTAGGGAGATATGGAAATGATAGAAGCGATTTAGGAATGAACGATTTCGGAAGGAAATTTGGGAAAGGAGTATTTTTCTTCCTGCACAAAATTTATTTCCCTCCTATTGCGAATAGCGTTGAGCATGCGAAGATTCATTCGGAAATAGCGTTCAAACCCAAAACTTTTGAAAGGCGTAGATGTCCAACGCAGCAACGCTGTATAATATTGCTATCCAAAATCCATTTTGTTGTAGTGTTACTTACTTTAATGATTGTCCATAGATACCTAGCACACTTTTCTGCATTATATTCCTCTTGTTAAATGCGGGGGTTATAAGCAGTCATCACATTTGGTATAAGAGCTCTGCTTATCAATTTTAGCTTAATTTCGAGGACATAATTACGTATGAGAGACGTATTTGTAGATTTCTGATGGATTTATACTATATATTAGTGTATAGTAAAATAGCGCTTAAACTCCATTGTAGTTTTTCTTGAAAGTGGACTAATCATTCTATTTTTCAGATTTAGAATGAGTCGTCAATCGTTGAGACACACTGCTAGGAAGGAGAATGTTCATGGAGGGGGTGATGGTGGTATACCAGATTACCCAGTTTTGTTCGAAGCTATGATGGCAGCGAACATGAGGAGGGTACCCGCTCCAGGATCAGTTGTGGTAGATGTTGGTGTTCAAGTTCATGTACCAAGGGTGGTTGACTTCGCAAAGCTATGTAAGGACATCACTGCTCTTGGTGGGAAAGTCATTCAAAGGGACAAAGCCGACAACTGAGATTCAAGGGTGACTAGATACTTGCATTCGGACATTTGGAGACTTGGATATTGTGCATGCGACTAAAGGAAGCTTGCATCAAGAGAGCTACAGGGAAGAGCTATGGATTGTTGGAACTTTGTCATTCAAGAGACCCAGAAGATGAGATCACTTGGGATCAGTTCTGAGTTATGTTTGAGATGAAGTTTATCTCTACTGCCCAAAAGTTAATTCTGTTTAAGAAGTTTGTTGAGCTAAAATGGAATGGTCGACCAGTGTTGGATTCTGTTTCTGATTTTGAAGCTTTGTCCAAGTATGCTCGTTCGTATATTGAGACTCCTTACCAAAAGAATGAGAAGTTCTCATTAGCTTGTGCGTTTCTTGGGTTTGGAGCCTGAGATTTGTGATAGACCTTTTCTTGTGAGTAACCCAGTTGGGGGTTCGTCCAGTTTGTGTATGATTTGACGTGGTCTGGTGTTGTCCAAGTTATGGTTGTTGCTTTTTGTGTGATTACTTTGTTTTGAACTTCACTGGGTTTGGGATTATTTTGGTTATGGACTGGCTCAAGAGGTATGCGGCAAAAGTGGATTGCAAGAAGCTAGAGGTGACAGTCGGGAATGTTGAAGGGCGAATGGTTGTGATTCAATGTAAGCCTGAAGATGGTGTCTTCATGAGATTTTTATATTTTCTTTTGATTCCACAGCAAGACTTGTTATATGTGCTGATCGCTAATGAATTTGAAGATGTATTTGAGGAGGTCAAAGGTTGGTCGCCGCACCATGAGATTGAGTTTAGAATCGACTTGGTCAAAGGTGCTAGACCTATCGTTATACCTCATAGGAGGATGGCGCCTAAGGAACGACCAGAGTTAGAGGCGCAAGTTCGTAATCTTTTAGGAAAGGGATTGATTCAGAGAAGTGTATCAGAATGGGGTGCACCAGTTGTGTTTGCAACAAAGGCTGATGGAACTTTGAGATTGTGTGTGGACTATCATGAGCTGAATATGGTAACAAAGAAGAACAAGTATATGTTTCCATGAATCGATGACTTGTTCGATCGGCTTCACGAAGCCAAAGTGCTTTCCTAGATGGATTTGGCAACGGGATTCCACCCGTTGAGGGTGGCAAAGGGAATTGTGTCTAAGTCTGCTTTTAGGACACCATCCGGTTTCTTCGAATGTTTGATGATGCAATTTGGGTTGACTAACGCGCCAGCATATTTTTTGGATCTTTTGAATAGGGTTTTCAGAGATCAGTTGAACAAGTTCATGCTTGTGTTCGTGGATGATATTCTGGTTTACTCCCGGAACGAGGAAGAAAATAGGATGCACTTGAGAGTTGTTTTGGAAATCTTGCGAAAGCATCAACTGAGAGCTAAGTTTACGAAGCGTCATTTCTATAAGAGCGAACTGAGGTTCTTAGGCCATGTTGTTTCTGGAAATGGGATAGCGGTTGACCCCGCTAAAGTGGCAGTAATCTAGGACTGGGATAGACCTAAGAATGCGTCGTATGTTCGTAGTTTCCTTGGGGTGGTGGGATATTACCGCGCTTTGCAAAGGATTTCTCCAAGAGCTGCACCATTAACAGGATTGACGAAGAAGAAACAAGTTTTCACCTAGATTGCAAAGTGTGAGCAAGCTTTTGGAATCCTGAAAGAAAGACTGACGAGTGCTCTTGTTATGACGATTCCAAGTGGGAATGTAGAAATGGTGATATACACCGATGCTTCTGGTACTGGACTTGGAGTAGTGCTGATGCAGAAGGATAAGGTTGTGGCGTACACAAGTCGACAGCTGAAGCGAAACGAAAGGAGTTACCCAACTCATGATTTAGAGTTGGCAGCGATCGTGTTTGCTATGAAGATGTGGAGACATTGCCTATTTGGTGTTCAATTCGAGTTGTTCACGGATGACAAGTCGTTGAAGTATCTTTTCTTCCAAGAGGTTTTGAATCATCGACAGCGGCGGCGGTTAGAATTTCTAGCGTTATATGATTTTGGTATAGCTTATACTCTTGGTAAAGCTAACGCAGTGGTAGACGCGTTGAATTGAAGACACACAAGTTTGGGAGCGATGTTTTCGAAATGGAAGCACCTCGAGTACTTGGCAGGATTTGATTTCAGACCACAGTGTGAGTTGGAAACTGAAATGTTGGCAAGCTTATCGATAAGACCAATTCTCATCGAAAGGATCGGTGAGATCTATGCAAAGCTTGTCGAGTTTATCCAGAATTGGGAACCAGTGGATAAAGAGTTCGAGGTTGATCGAGAAGCATGGCTTCGAAAGCAAGGACGACCGTTTGTTCCTGATACCAACATATTGGGAGATGAGGATCTAAGGGCATGTCATCACTCGAAGTTGACGATTTATCCCAGTGGTAATAAATGTATAATGACATGAAGCGAGCGTACTACTGGGAAGGTATGAAAAGCAGGGTTGGAAAGTTAATTTCCAAGTGTATGAACTGTCAGTTGGTGAAAGCTGAACAGAAGAAGCCAAGTGGATTGCTTCAGCCATTGGACATTCCTACATGGAAGTGGCACTACACTAGAAATGCCAATAGGCAGTGCTTATGGTCGTATCTAAATAGATTTGGCAGTGCTCTAGGACGTATCTAAAGATGGCATCGATGTTACTTTGACATGGCCATTAGCTGTATCAAATTCTCAATTTGATACGGCTTTTGTCCGTATTAAATTTAAAAAAAGATACGGCCATTAGCCGTATCAAATTCTCAATTTGATACAGCTTATGGCCGTATCAAATTTAAAAAAGATATGGCTAATGGTCGTATCTTTATTTGAATTAGATACGGCCATGAGCCGTATCTAATTTTAAAAAAATACAATTAACTTTTACTAATGATACATGCTATTTCAAACTTCAGCTGTTCATACATTAAAAGTTGAGTTCACACACTATTATGTAATAACACAACTATTATTCATTATCATAAATTGAATACAATATCCACAAATGAAGTTTACAAAAATTCGTAGACAAAGATAATATTTACAAGCCAACTTCATAAGATAATAGACAATTTGCATTGGCCACCAATACAGCAAATGCAACAACGAACACTTGAGACTAACATATGGTAGAAGGTTAGTTCTTACATCAATTAAACTGATGTTTGCATCATGCATGAAACTAATGCTTGCATCAATTAAAATAAAAAAATTAACCATATTATATTACATATCACCTTCAGTAGAGCCCATGCAGCTTTATAGCTATCAGGTTACTGTAGAAGACCAAACATATAGTGTAGTTAGGATGTTACAAAAGCATGCAACAGTGCCCGCCAATATGTTTATTTTGAATGTTAGTTACTATATGCACTTCTCTAGATAGTAATAAATTAAATAACTAATGTTAGGCAAAGTGAATTCACCTTCATTACTGAAAGGTAAGAATAATACAGACCAGTATATTTTCCAACTATAGCAATTCTTACCTATGGAGCCAATAAGTGAAGGCCAAATACTGTATTAGAAAAGAGAGCGAATGATACACTGGTAGCGGCCGACAATGGGTGAGGAAGTGTGATAGGAGAACAAATACAAGATGGTGCAATAGGGAAAATATCGATCAATACGCCAAATCGGATTTTATAGGCATTAAGTTAAATTAAAATTCAGGTTAGGCAATAGACAGCGAGAAGAAAGGAATAAAATTTTATGTCATGATGGTTTAGAAACAATGAATATCGCTGTGATAGTAGAGATGACTTTAGAAACAGTGAATCTTTACTCAGTATTAGTAGTATATTGTATAGTATAGATGTGAAAGTTTCTTAATTGCAAAAGGTGGTATAAACTGTTACTTGCAAGTGCATTATTTAGGGTCAAGCAACATAATGGGTTTAAATTCTTTATCGTATACAATATCAAATTTATTGATAGTATGAAACATGAAAAGTCTACCCTTGCATACAAAAAGTCCTTCATGGTAAAATTATTAAAACTATGGGAAAGAATGTTACCATAAGGATGTAACACCCCACGTCCATTAATGTTACTTACAAAGGGAATGCATTAACTTCCATGGAGGTTTTAATTGAATATAGAATAGAAAAATTACAACAAGACAGATAATAAGTAGTACTTGGAAATCTAAAACTTTATTTCATTGCAATGGAAATTAAACATGTTTGTTACATCATAAAACCATAAATCTGAGTCAAGTACAATATCCATCTTGATAAAACAAAATACATAATCCCATTACATAAATAGCCATTAAAGAAGATAACAAGCTGGACTTAACTTCAACGTCCAAGCTTTCCAAAAGAGAGATAAAGCAATCCAATCAAGCTTCACTAGAGCTGGGCCCACCCTGAGGACCTGGAGGGGGAAAAGGATAGAAATAGAGGGGGTTAGACATAAAGTCTGGCGAGTATGATAATTCTAACAATACTATTATCAAAATAATTAGACTGAGGCGCAAGCTGGAAAATAAGGAAATGTCTATGAACTATTGGGTTTGGAAGAGAAGATGAAGATAACGTTAAAGGCACACCTAATTACTAACGAATAATTACTACACTGCACCACACCAGTCACCCTAAAGGTTGATCCCACTTGCTTCACTTAACAATTTTATAAATAACTTCGTGTACCCCTAGCTGACTACATAGGTGCCGCCTGCCCCTATCTCCACTAGGTGTACCCCACTACCCACTTGTGATCGACTCCCTACTCGTAGATACCCGTGCTGGCCCCACAGTGGGGTGTATCACTCCCCTAAAGTGGCAACCCGATACAGCTTGAGGATGCACGGCTTATACCTACACGATGCAACAACGTCTTACCTACCAGCCCGGGTCCACACACGCATATGAAACCCGTTGGACTTGTGTTGCCACCGCTAACCCGTTTGGCCTCTTATAGTCAAGCCCAGTATGCATGTCCCGTCCTCGACTTGGGTCGAGCCCACAAAGATACGTTTGGGTTACTAGTTGAAATGGGCCCCAATTACTTACCGCAAGCTATCCACCTAAGCTTATCCCCACTAGTATATCCCACTTAACCCTCTTCTTAGTCATGTTCATTTACATGTGTGTTTGGTTAAGTCTTACTATTCGTATTTCAAATGCCACTAATGGCACCCACTAGATTCCTCATGCCACCCAAGGAACCTACTTAACCCCCATGTCCCACTTCACATGTTTATCTGGTTAAGTATTTCTTAATTCATTCAGGCCATAACCTCATAAAGACCTCTCACATTAGACTGGCATTTATGGCAGTTGGATTCGCCGGGCGGGTCCGGGCAGTCTTACACCATAAAAGAGTCTAACCTCGTGTCTTTACAACTGTTATGCTTTAATTTGGGCCTAGGACCTCTCACATTGGGCTGACATTTGTGACTACTGGATTCGCCGGTCGGGTCCGGGCAGTTTTACGTCACAAACGAGTCCAACCTCGTGTCCTAAGCATTGATTAACACTTATAATCTTTTACCCCAGTTTTAAATATAACCCAATTCAAATCATTAATTAATTCCAATTTTAATGATGTCCATAATTGACCCAATTATGGCCATCCACTTACGGTATGCAAAATCATATCAATTGCAGCCCAATTTCTTAATATTAAATCCTTAATATTACCCCTACCCCACGTTATACGTTAGCTTATTCAACGCAAAATATACGTAATAGTCTAACTCATAGCACAAAGATAAATTATCACAACATATAGACAAATAAAATAGATCTAATCACAATAGGGGTGAAACTTGCATAAAACAACGCATGTCATGGATATAAAGGTGTCAACTTGTTTGGTTAAATGTCACAACTTACATAATATGATCATAACCCAAGTTCATGTATAAACTTGCATATGTGGTTTATGCAGCAAAATGATGGTGTGAACTAGCATCTAATACACATGTCATAGCATAATTCTTGATCTAAATAGATGTCATTATTCTAGATCTAAATAGATGTCATACAATATGTGAGATTATACATACTAATAAATCTAAACTTGCATAGGTACATGTGATTTATCATGTGAATCATCATAGCCCAAATATATATAATCAGCATCATGATTCATAAGCTAACTACAACATAATAACATCATGGCTTTGTAACATCGCAACTTAGCATAGAAACTTGCAACATATATAATATCATCATAGCATGATTTACAACATATAGGATATCATCATCACATAACATAGGATTTACAACATACATGATAGCATAAGGTTTACAACAACATATATGACAATTCACATCATTTTCTTATGATCCGTATCACATCTTAATCTAATTAGTTTGCTAAAAATCTTATTAAGATCATCATACCCACAATTAGAAAAGAAAGAGAGTCTTGATTTGCTTTAGAGTTGAATAGAATTAGAGTTTTGATTAGCTTTCTTCCTTTTTAGTTGGCGGCGGCTACACTGAGTTCCATGGCGATGATATGACGGCGGCTATTTTATTTTTCATGTGAATTTAGAGTGAGACTACCTAGGTATATATAGAGTTTAGGATTTATTTAGACCATCAGATCAACTCAGAGCTAACCTGAACCGTTAAATTAGCCAACTCAGCCCTAAAGACACATCAGCAGCTCAAGATTGGGCTCAGCCAAAACCTGGCCGACTGGACCAGGTCGACACCCAAGTCGATTGCGCAGTCGACCTGGTCCTGGGGGTGTCGACTGCCCAGTCGACTCCCTAGTCGACCTGGGGTGCTGAGCGGGAAATTCCCCGCCTGGCCTGTTTGACTTTGAATTTTGAATTTTCTAAAACTTCCGATGGCCATATCTCCTTCATACGAAGTCCAAATCACGCAAACTCGGACTCTATTTCAACCAGAATTCCGAGATGAACACAATGGCGCAACCCGTTTTCCCCAATTCTCACGTCTGAGATTAGTTATTCTTTAATTTTTGAATATTAATATTAACAGAATTACGGGGTGTTACATTCTCCCCTCCTTAAAGGATTTCGGCCCCGAAATCTTCAAGTCAAGAAGAATGTATATCCTAACATCCAATCGTCCATCTACTCAACCATCAAACACAGGCATCCATTGTACTTATAGACTTCTAATGCTTTTATGTTTAAATGCACAGTGTGTGTGTATATGTCCATATCTAATGCAAAATCAGGCGGTCCACTGATTCAGTTGACCTCCTTAATGTAAATCATGATAGTGCCATGCGTCCATTATGTATGCAAAAGTTCCTTAGTGCTACATATTATCTCTATATGCATGCACAATCATCATCTGAATGCAGCATTGATATGATAAAAAAATCCTCATACATCCATTTTACTAAATACATCCATATATATGCAATATGCAATATGAAGTGACCGAGCCGATCTAGTGCCTAATAGTGTGTGTATATGCGTCCACGAGCAACCACTAGCAAACACTTGCATCCACTTTGCATCCATCATACATAACATGTCTCAAACACATGTTTCAACCATAGGATTATCCTAACTAAAGGTCAAAGATACTAGTGAGAGGACATACTAAAGATAAGATAAGTACAAGCTAAGCGATAAAGGAGAAATTAAAAGACATACCCTCAAAAAGAAAAGGGTACAACGAACGCATCTTCGCTTCTGTCTCCCAAGTAGCGTTGCTTTCATCATCTCCCCATTTCACTTTGACTAATCTGACCTCTCGATTTCTCAGCTTCTTGATCTCTGACCCAAGAATGCATGTAGGAGCTCCTCGAATCGTCGCATCACGCTCTATCTCCACCTCTCTAAGCAAGCTCGGCTCTACCACTTCCGCGGTATCGTGCAAGCACTTCCTCAAATGTGACACATGGAATACGTCGTGTACACCACTAAGTCTCTCAAGCAACTCCACTCTATACGCCATCTGTCCAATCTTCTCCTTAATAGGAAACGACCCTACGAACCTTGGTGCTAATTTCCCAATGGACCCAAAGCGAACAACGCTCTGTAATGGAGACACTTTGATAAAGACTAAGTCCCCAACATCAAACTCAAGATCTGTCCTCCTCTTATCCGCATAAGATTTCTGCCTATCTTGTGCTGTCTTCATCCTCCTTCAAATCAAGTCGATCTTTTCCGAAGTCTCTCTAATCATATCGGGCCCAAGTAAGATCTTATCGGTAGATTTCCACCAACATGTTGGTGAACGACAAGGTCGTCCATAAAGAGCTTCGAAAGGTGCCATGCCAAAGATAGACTGAAAGCTGTTATTATATGCGAACTCTACCAACGGAAAATGCTCTTCCTATGTACCCCCAAAGTCTAGGATACATAGCCTCAAAAGATCCTCTAGAATGCGATTCACCCTCTTAGTCTGGCCGTCCGTCTGAGGATGATACGCGGTGCTCAAACATAACTGAGTCCCTACCGCTTCTTGTAAGATCCTCCAAAATTCGCTAGTGAAGATAGGATCGCGGTAGCTTACTATGATAGAAGGAACACCATGCAAATGAACTATCTCTCGGACGTATACAGAAGCTAACCATGGAGCAGTCATCTTACTCTTCACGGGAATAAAATGGGCGCTTTTAGTAAGTCTATCTACTATAACCCAAATCCCCGTATTACCCTTCCTTGATCTTGGTAATCCATCCACAAAGTCCATCGAGACACTTTCCCATTTCCACAGTGGAACCTCCAACGGTGAAGCAACCCACCGGGTTTCTTTTGCTCCACTTTTACTTGTTGGCACACCAAGCATTAGCGACATGCTCGGCCACATACCTCTTTATACCGGCCCAAAATAAAACTCGCTTCATGTCTTTGTACATCTTATCCCCGTCGGGATGAATGTTCATCTTCGAACGATGTGCATCATCAAGAATAGCCTTCCTCAAACTCTCATCTTGTGGTACACAAAGTCTACCGTCCCTACGTAACCAACCCTTATCATCTAGGTTATACCTACTGAGATGGCTAGACGACTCCCCCTTATGAGCTTTTCTACTAACTCAACCAACTGTGGGTCGTCTCGCTGTGCCTCACCAATCCGTCCCAAAAGCGTAGGTCTGACCTCCAAGGATGCTAGCAAACCGGGTATAAAGTCAACGGAAGGTCTAAAATCAAACATAGGGATGAATTCTAAGTTTCGTCGTTTAACAAACAACGGACTCAAGGACAGCCTTTTCCTACTTAAGGCGTCTGCCACCACGTTACCCTTGCCAGGGGTATATGCTATTTCGAAGTCGTAGGACGCTAAGAACTCCATCCACCTTTGCTGCCTTAAGTTCAAGTCCTTCTGAGAGAATAAGTATTTTAAAGATTTGTGATCAGTGAACAATTCGAATTTCTTGCCAAGAAGGTAATGACGCCAAGACCTAAGCGCGAAAACAATTGCGGCTAACTCTAGGTCATGTGTAGGTTAATTTTTCTCATGCACCCTTAACTGCCTTCCACCATAGGCTATTACCCTTCCCTCTTGCATTAAGACTACGCCTAGTCCTGTCCCACAAGCATCGGTATAAACAGTAAACGGCTTACTCCCGTCTGGCAGCACTAAGACTGGGGCTGAAGTCAAAGCTCTCTTCAAACGTTGGAACGCATCAACACAATCTACGTCCCATGTGAAAACTAGGTTCTTCTTCGTCAAACGTGTTAATGGAGCTGATATCTTTGCGAAGTCTTTGATAAACTTCCTATAGTAGCCAGCCAACCCCAAGAAACTCCTTACTTTGGTAGCATTTTTAGGGACCTTCCAATCTTGGATGGCCACCACCTTCGCGGGATCCACAGCTATCCCTTCTTTGGAAGTCGCGTGCCCTAAGAATCGCACTTCCTCTCTCCAGAAGTGACACTTAGTAAATTTAGCTTTAAGGTTATGCGCTCGTAGAGTCTCCAACACTTCCTTAAGATGTAGGGCATGCTCTTCTTCATTCTTAGAAAAGATCCAAAAGTCGTATACACAGACCACCACGAATTTATTAAGGTACTCCCTAAACACCCTTCTCATCAAATCAACAAAGTATGCGGGGGCGTTTGTCAAACCGAAGGGCATCACTAGCCATTCATAGAAACCGTCCGGAGTCCTAAAGGCAGTTTTGTCTATGCTATCCTCAGCCACTCTCAACTGATGGAATCCAGTGGCCAAGTCCAACTGCGAAAACATTGAGGCGCCAACTAACTGATCGAATAGATCGTCAATCCTCGGCAGTGGGTGTCTGTTCTTCTTAGTAAGATTATTAAGTTCTCTAAAGTCCACACAAAGTTTAAGGGACCCATCCGCCTTCGTGGCAAATACTACTGGAGCACCCCACTCCGATGTACTTCGTCTTATGAACCTCTTCTCAAGCAACTCTTCACTTGCTTATTGAGTTCCCTCCTTTCACGAGGAGCCATGTGGCGTACTGGCAAAGATACTGGTTTTGCATTATCCACAAGATATATTCGAAAATCTACCTCCCGCTTCGGAGGCAAGCCATTCACCTCCTCAAACACATCCGAGTATTCTTGGACCACTCTAATAGATCGTAGATTCTCCACAGACGCATCAAGCGATTCTAGATAACTTAGCATAACGGAATTTATGGGATTACAAAAGATTTCGAGAGTGTTGCCAAGGCGAGTCATGAGCCTAACTATTCTCCTTTCACAATAAAGAACGGCCCCATTTCTGGAGAACCAATCCATTCCTAAAATTAGCCCATAGCCCGTGAAGCCCAAAACATAATCATCACATCTAAACTCAACGCTAAGTATAGAAATTTTCAAATCCAAACATATCATGGACAAATAAGCTGAGCCCCCAATTGGATTCGAAACAACTAAGGGATCCTCTATTAAACTGGTGTTTAAGTGTAGTGATTCAACTAATGATGTAGAGATAAACGAATGCGATGCGCCCGAATCGAATAAGGTACGGAAAGGATGATCAAACAGAAAAACTAAGCTTTCAACAGAAATGGTTCTACCTCGTTCTTGCAGCGGTGGGACCACGAGAGCCTAAACTTGTCCCCTTGCCTGCCCTGGTGCCATAAGAGGCTGCACCCGTCCTCCCGAGGTAGACCCTACCCTCTGCCCCTTCTTTGGGCAGTCCTTCACTAGATGTCCCGCTTCACCACAATGAAAACATCCATTCTTCTTTTTCTTTCTGCAATCCTTGCTGATATGTCTTGGTGTCCCGCAATTAAAGCATCTTTTCTTTCCTTTTCCATTATTGTCTTTACCACCCTTCTTATTTTGCTGTTGTGATTTCTTCTGATCCACTTTCTTCTCGGGTGCCTTATTAGCATTAGCGCCTTTCTCCTCGTGCATGAGTGCCATGTCTACTAGCTTCTCAAAGGTAGCCCCAATAGGGATGTGGATCATAGCCAACCCCGGCAACGGCTCATTCAAGCCTTTAGCGAAGCTCAGAGCCTTCTTCTCCGGCGTGTTCACTAAGTCCAAGCCAAGCCTTGCTAACTGATTAAATCTGTTGACATATTCTTTCATTGATGAGCATCCTTGCTTTAATGTCAAGAACCTTTCCATATATAGATTCTCTTCTGCCCTCGAGAAAAACTTTTCCTCAAACCTACGTCTGAAATCCGCCCAAGAATCAATAGGATGCTCCCCATTAGTGACCTCCCACCAAAACGAGGCCTCTCCCTTCATTAACCAAGCTGCTAATTTGATTTTCCTCCCTTCTTCTACTTCAAAGATTTCTAGCAATTCTTCCACCTCCTTAAGCCAATCTCTAGCTTCCACAAACGTTTCTGACCCTTGAAAAGGTTTTCCACCCATAGCCTTAAATTCCTTGCATGTCCTTGCAAAAGAATCGTCGCGAGGAGGGGGAGGAGGAGGAGGAGCGGGTGCAACTGGTGGTGGAGGAACATTGGCTGGACATGCAGCGGCCCTAGCCTCTAATAACCTCATATACCATCCTGGTATCGTTACACCTTCTGGAAGGTTAAGATCTTCAGCCATGCTGAAACGAAAAGGAATGATTCAAAACGGAGAATTCGAAAGATAAAGATATGGCTATTATGGTTTATGTTTTTCATAAAAACTTTTCTCTTAAAATAACTCATTAAGACATGTTTTTGAAAACACTTCTTCCAAAAATACTTTAGAAAAATAGTTTTTCTAAAAAATTTATCTGTTTTGGTAACCTTAAGCTCTGATACCACGTGTAACAACCCACGTCCATTAATGTCACTCACAAAGGGAATGCATTAACTTCCATGGAGGTTTTAAGTGAATATAGAACAGAAAAATTACAACAAGACAGATAATAAGTAGTACTTGGAAATTTATAACTTTATTTCATTGCAGCGGAAATTAAACATGTTTGTTACATCATAAAACCATAAATCAGAGTCAAGTACAATATCCATCTTGATAAAACAAAATACGTAATCCCATTACATAAATAGCCATTAAAGAAGATAACAAGATGGACTTTACTTCAACGGTCCAAGCTTTCCAAAAGAGAGATAAAGCAATCCAATCAAGCTTCACTAGAGCTGGGCCCACCCTGAGGACCTGGAGGGGAAAAGGATAGAAATAGAGGGGGTCAGACATAAGTCTGGCAAGTATGATAATTCTAACAATACTATTATCAAAATAATTAGACTGAGGCGCAAGCTGGAAAATAAGGAAATGTCTATGAACTATTTGGTATGGAAGAGCAGATAAAGATAACTTTAAAGGCACACCTGGTTACTAACGAATAATTACTACACTGCACCACACCAGTCACCCTAAAGGTTGATCCCACTTGCTTCACTTAGAAAGTTTATAAATAACTTCGTGTACCCCTAGCTGACTACATAGGTGCCGTCTGCCCCTATCTCCGCTAGGTGTACCCCACTACCCACTTGCGATCGGCTTCCTACTCGTAGATACCCGTGCTGGCCCCACAGTGGGGTGTATCACTCCCCTAAAGTGGCAACCCGATACAACTTGAGGATGCATGGCTTATACCTACACGATGCAACAACGTCTTACCTACCAGCCCGGGTCCACACACGCATACGAAACCCATTGGACTTGCGTTGCCACCGCTAACCCGTTTGGCCTCTTATAGTCAAGCCTAGTATGCGTGTCCCGTCCTCGACATGGGTCGAGCCCACAAAGATACGTTTGGGTTAGTGGTTGAAATTGGCCCCCCAATTACTTACCACAAGCTATCCACCTAAGCTTGTCCCGACTAGTATATCCCACTTAACCCACTTCTTAGTTATGTTCATTTACATGTGTGTTTGGTTAAGTCTTACTAATCGTATTTCAAATGCCACTAAAGACACCCACTAGATTCCTCATGCCACCCAAGGCACCTACTTAACCCCCATGTCCCACTTCACATGTTTATCTGGTTAAGTATTTCTTAATTCATTCAGGCCATAACCTCATAAAGACCTCTCACATTAGACTGGCATTTATGGCAGTTGGATTCGCCGGGCGGGTCCAGGCAGTCTTGCACCATAAAAGAGTCTAACCTCGTGTCTTTACAACAGTTATGCTTTAATTTGAGCCTAGGACCTCCCACATTGGGCTGACATTTGTGATTACTGGATTCGCCGGTCGGGTCCGGGCAGTTTTACGTCACAAACGAGTCCAACCTCGTGGCCTAAGCGTTGATTAACACTTATAATCTTTTACCCCAGTTTTAAATATATCCCTATTCAAATCATTAATTAATTCCAATTTTAATGATGTCCATAATTGACTCAATTATGGCCATCCAATTACGGTATGCAAAATCATATCAATTGCACCCCAATTTCTTAATATTAAATCCTTAATATTACCCCTACCCCACGTTATACGTTCGCTTATTCAACGCAAAATATACGTTAGACTCGAATAGTCTAACTCATAGCACAAAGATAAATTATCACAACATATAGACAAATAAAATAGATTTAGTCACAATAGGGGTGAAACTTGCATAAAACTACACATGTCATGGATCTAAAGGTGTCAACTTGTTTGGTTAAGTGTCACAACTTACATAATATGATCATAACCCAAGTTCATGTATAAACTTGCATATGTGGTTTATGCAGCAAAATGATTGTGTGATCTAGCATCTAATACACATGTCATAGCATAATTCTAGATCTAAATAGATGTCATTATTCTAGATCTAAATAGATGTCATACAATATGTGAGATTATACATACTAATAAATCTAAACTTGCATAGGTACATGTGATTTATCATGTGAATCATCATAGCCCAAATATATAAAATCAACATCATGATTCATATGCTAACTACAACATAATAACATCATGGCTTTGTAACATCGCAACTTAGCATAGAAACTTGCAACATATATAATATCATCATAGCATGATTTACGACATATAGAGTATCATCATCACATAACATAGGATTTACAATATACATGATAGCATAAGGTTTACAACAACATATATGACAATTCACATCATTTTCTTATGATACGTATCACATCTTAATCTAATTAGTTTGCTAATAATCTTATTAAGATCATCATACTCACAATTAGAAAAGAAAGAGAGTCGTGATTTGGTTTAGAGTTGAGTAGAATTAGAGTTTTGATTAGCTTTCTTCCTTCTTAGTAGGCGGCGGCTACACTGAGTTCCATGGCGATGGCATGACGGCGGCTATTCTATTTTTCATGTGAATTTAGAGTGAGACTACCTAGGTATATATAGAGTTCAGGATTTATTTAGACCGTCAGAACAACTCAGAGCTAACCTGAACCGTTAAATTAGCCAACTCAGCCCTAAAGACACATCAGCAGCTCAAGATCGGGCTCAGCCAAAACCTGGCCGACTAGACCAGGTCGACACCCAAGTCGACTACGCAGTCGACCTGGTCCTGGGGGTGTCTACTGCCCTGTTGACTCCCCAATCGACCTGGGGTGCTGGGCAGGAAATTTCCCACCTGGCCTGTTTGACTTCGAATTTTGAATTTTGAATTTTGAATTTTCTGAAACTTCCGATGGCCATATCTCCTTCATACGAAATCCAAATCACACAAACTCGGACTCTATTTCAACCAGAGTTCCGAGACGAACACAATGGCGCAACCCGTTTCCCACAATTCTCACGTCTGAGATTAGTTATTCTTTAATTTGTGAATATTAATATTAACAGAATTACGGGGTGTTACAAAGGACCTGCTTTGGCACGTTGCTACATAACTGCAAATAAAGAACAGTGAATTGGAATGATTGTAATATAACATATATTGACTTGTAATATAACATATATTGACTATTGACCTATGCCCATCGTAATCTAATCATGTGACAAAAACAATAAAATGTCAAACTTAACGCAGGCCAATGCAAGCCTCATGCATAAACAAATATAACTGTTATAATTGTTGACTTTTGTAATTTGTACAAACCTTGTTGTAACGACTCAGATTTTTAGACATTAAATTCAGAACATTTTAATTGAATTAAATGTTGAAATTGAATAATATAATGGATTAAAATAACGAATTAAATTACTAAACGAATAGTGAACGTATTAAATTATATTTAAATTTAAATCAAACTCAAAATGTAACGGTAGTTCATAATTTAACATTTTCAATTTCAATTGAATATACAGAATCCAATATAAGTCTGATTTCTTCGGAACAAGAAACATTCGGATCTATTTGAATATATTTTTCTAATGGCAGTGAAAAATTGAGATTTCATATTATAGATTTTATTTTATGTCCAAATCAAAATTTCAGAAAGTCGCTATGGAATTGTTTATATATTAAAACAATTTATTATATAAATAAATCGATTATAAATAATCCAAATGTCATTTTAATTTAAAATATCGAGGTTAAAATCCAAATCAGATTACTTGGAAGTTATGTAACTTCCTGTCTGGATATATATATAATAAGAATTTATTATCAATATATATATATATATATATATTACTGATTTAATTGAACGTTTAAGTATAACTTATTTTAAATTAAATTGAATATCTGGAGTAAGATACGTGTTAAGATTGGATCAACATTTTTGCGAATTGTCATATTACATATAAAAGAAATATATATGTTAAAATATCCTATCAAATATTTTGCAATCTCAAGCAAAATCTCGACATGTTACCAAATCTCGGTACAGTAAAAAATTTCATGTATAATCTCTTGGGAAAATCCTATCGCATCTTCTAAATCTCAACAAAACAGTGTGTTTGTTGTTCAAACATTTTAGCAAATCCAATCAATTTTGATAAGGGTAAAATACCCTATGCGGCTACAGCTAGAAATATGTCAAAACAAATAAAAATATAGGGTTCCTTCCATCGGAAGCCTCTCTGAATCGTGAACAAGAAGCTGGACTTTTCTATTTATACTAGTGTGAACCCGTGCTTCGCACACGGTCGTAGTGAAAACAGTGTATTGATACAATGCAGTGTAGAATTTAATGGACTTGTGTATCAGCTTATATATTATCCTTGTTAAAGTCTTTTTTTTTCGATAAAAAAATGATGACGGAAATTGAAACTTGTGCTGATGAGGTGGTAATTTTCATTTTCTAGACAGTTTTGTTCAATTAAGTTATAAAATCTTGCAGTTTGGATTCTTTGTTGCAACTTATTTCTAGTTGGATTTCTTACCGGAATAAAAAAAAACATGGGCGAATTACAGCAGAAACAGAAGGCTAGGAATCAAGAGAATAAGAGGTTTTCATGTATTTATCATAAATATTAAGACTTTCATTATGATATTAATGGCAGGATAAATATTCCTTACCCTTGTGGGCATATACAACTGGCAGTCATAACATATCGTAACATGGCATGAGTAATGAGTACTATAACAGTTGCATAATTTACCAAAAATAAAATAAAAAAAGACATCGAACTATAGACTTCTTGTAAACAATAATCTGCAACATGACATATAAAAACCAATTATGATTATCACCACAGTTGCACCACAAAGAATAAGGACTGCATTAAAATATGGTCAAAAAATGCAGAGAACATGAAAAAACTCAACACATTCAAGAACAATGAAACATGAATAAAAGTACAACTTTACATGTATATAACATAATATAGCACTGTTTTTTAAATTTACAGATGTTATTCCACAATACTAAACATAGATGTACTAATTTCCCCATTTTTATAAATTCTTTTACTTACAACAGCAAAATAATTTCTTCTTGATGTAAAGAGGCTTCTTGCACCTAGGGGTGAGCATTATTTGGTTAAACCAAATAAACCAACCGAACCAATTTATTTTGGTCGGTTTGGTTTGGTTTTGAAATCAAATCGGTTTGAAATTGGTTCGGAAAAATATTTAGTTTGGTTATCGGTTTAACCAAATTAACCGAACTTTTATTATATTTTAAAAATTATAAATATTATAATAAATATTTTAAGTTAAATTAGTTCTCCAAGTAAATTTTAATCATCATGCATGTGTCAAAATTACTTTTAAAAAGCATAAAAGTCATAAATAATAATACTCTAATCATGTGCTTATGGTTTATTTCAAATTACAGTTAAAATTACAATCATAAGGTTTAAAATATTTTTAGTTTGGTTAAATCGGATAACCAACCGAACCAACCAAACTTAATTTGGTTGGTTTGGTTTGGTTTTCATTTTTATCGGTTTTAGTTTGGTTTGACAATTTTCATCATCGGATAAACCGAACCAACCAAACGCCCACCCCTACTTGCACCGATCCATGTCTGTATTTTAGTGGTTATGTCACTCTTTTAGGAAATAACTGCAGGTTGCAGACAATGATGACCCTTAATCAATTCCAGCTACATATAATAGTATGTTAGAAATTAACTACCACGTAAGCATCATGTGACTAATCACCAATGTTAATGACTAACGGTTAAATTTTAATATATGATAGACTACACAACATACGTAATTTTGTTATGTGTTCAATCTGCTTCCTATGAATGCTATGTGCAAATTTTGAAATGCATTGGAAATTTCTTCATGCACGCATGATGATATATGTATTTATAAAAAATATCAGATGGTGGGTAGCCAAGTTAAACATTGCAACCAAATGACACAAATCAATAAATAAGCAATCAAAAGTTCACCATAGTCCAGTGTAGGTCCCATTATACTGTACAAATGTCCACCGATTATATTTCAGCGCCCTTAAAAGCAGTTTGTATTAAGTTCATATTTCAAGTGTAAAAACATGTTCTATACATGCATTCTATCTACTTAAAACCCATAGAATTAAATTCAATAGTACGCTTGTGGACTGCAGAATTTCAGTCATACCTGTTTTGATTTATCTAAAAATAGATCGCAATATTTTAGCATAATCAAGCTTAAGACCACCTAAAATTACATTAACTTAACCATAGGACATCCATAACAGAGAGTTAGTTGCTAAATTTAGTTTTAAAAAAATCAAAGAAATAACAGTTATATTGCATTTAAACGTTCAATTTCCAGATAAATTTAAATATTTCTTGTGACAGAGAATTTTTTTACTGGATGCATAATTTCGAAGGAGGTTGTCGTTGTAACAATTATATAATATTGGATTATTTTGCTAACATTTGAAGATTTGGCGTACGCCGATGCCGATTAATGATATTTCAAATTAACCAATATGCATGGACTACAAAAGTTATATTTTAAAATACCAGCAAAAATAAAAGAATATTAAATAGATTACTCAACATGCTTGAAATGTATTACAACATCGTTCAATTTCAAATTGGATGGCCGACTTCAATTTGATAGAATAAAAACATAATATGGTTTTCACATGGATAGATAACTTGTTCTTCTATGGTAAATTAATCAATATGTATCCAATGGACATGGACGTGTGCATGAATAAATCTGACCAAGCTTCGGTTTGGGTCATTATCTGCCATAAATGGAATCATTTTGGTAGAGGCACATTAATTATGCTTATTAGGTAACTTGTTGTAATTATATAAAAGTTTGGACTAATTTGTATATATTATTGAAGTTTCTTATATAGTATTTTTTTTCTTTTTTAATTTCTCAATAGTAATTTGGATGTATATACGAATGACAAAATTAATTTAAATAAACTAACCAAAAAAGTCACTGAAAATAAGTAGTTTTAACAATATTATTAAAGTTTGGTCAACTCGATAAATTGTTTTATGGGAAGCTTTCTAAACTAATATTGGTTTCAATGAAAACTGAACCAATTGAAATACATAGGTCCAATCGGTTTATTTAATCCTAGTCAAAGCTTTCTCATAACTACTAAATAAGACTAAAACACGGGATATGCTATAAAATGTAGAAAGTACCCATAATTGCTCCTTTTAAGTTAGTAAACAAACAAAAGATATTTTAATGTATTCAAAGGCTTCAAATATAAGTGTTCCCATCATAGATCATTATTGTTAAAAGTACGCATGTACATTCCATGGACTTATGCATAAGAAACCGTGTTTAAAGTTAAAAATAAGAGTCATGTGTAGCTGCTGCAACTCTAATTGTTGTTGATGCTCCCTAGCATTGGATTGTTGTGTCTCTATGTAGGCAGCAGCAACTTTAGAACACTTCTCATTCGTTCTAGCAATGAATGTCCCAAAAAACAGACTTCCATTCAAATAAAAACCCGTAGAAGCATCGATGGCTACTGGATCAGCCGACAACCTTTCCCTAAGCCATAAATGCTTTCATGGTGGCTTGCAAGTTTCACACATGAAGCATTTTATAAGCTTCCCAATTACTTTGTGCGATGTTTAGAATCAAGTCAAATTTTCTCCTTCACTTCTTAATCCTTTAGATGTTGAAGATTTGAGATCAAACGCAGTTCTATATAAGAAATGAAATCAATTGATAATTTGAAAGGAGAGAAAAAAAAAGAAACTGTAAATAATTAAGGAAAGCCGAATTAGCTTCTTCCTGCAGTAATTACACTTTGTTGTTAAAATGAAGCTTCTTCTCTTTTTCTAACCATTCATATAACTCTCTCATCTACTTATCTTTGAAAAAAAAACATTTTGCATTTACTGGACTCTATGGAACATTTATATGAATATGTATTGTTGATTGTAATTAAATAAAATTCAAGTCCTATCGGCCTATCGGAGGACCACTCTTTTATAAACAAAAAAAAAACATTAAAATTGATAACTTTGATAAACCCAAGACTGTTTGGTTTACTTTTTTGTTAAGCGCATTTGCTGCATGACTCAATAAAAAAAGAAAATAAAATCATGGCTAAAAACATTATTCTGTACATAAGCAGGAGTACCTGTGGCTGTGTACATGTAAGTTCACAATAGACCTCTTATCTATTTTTTTGTAATAGATCAGGGGCTTCCTTCAGCAAACGGATGATGCCCAGGAAAGGTAAACCATAATGCATGCTTTTCACTTTAATCCAAGGGTCAGGTGCTTCATTCTTTCAGCTACATGAAGCAGCTCAGGCCAGCGTAGCTTGCCATCATAACTCATAGTCATCACAATAGCTTTTAAGGCTAGCATTAGTTCAGATCTCTGCCCAGCTCATCATTCCAGTGTGTTGCTGCCAAGATGCATCTCGACTGCTCTTTACTTTACTACATTGCTTTGCCACATTGCAACTTCCCCACCTACTGCCTGCTCCAATTCTTCATAATTGGTGCTACGCATCGCTTGAAGGGCTCCAGGCAGCATCCCACCTGCTAAAACAGTGAGGAAACATTGACTACCTCATTTTCTCAGCATTTGATAGCTTGTAGATTGTTGTCAATTAGGCTTGCATCACCAGCTCCTTCAATAACTCAAAGTCATCACAACATAAAACAGTTTCTTACATTTTTGCATGCGCTTGAACAGCAAATAAAATACAGTCTTGTTAGCACTTTTTAGAGCTCACTTTGACACTGCAATCGAAATAATCATTTGATGGATGATAATATTCACATCTCAAGAAATCATGTAATACATCGGATAAATCAATGGTTAGAATGAAAAGAAAAAACTCTACTTCAATGTAACCTGGTAGTGTGCACTATTAAGGAGATCTAGCAAATGAAATTGGATGAAATATTCCACATCTGCACAACTTCAACTGTTTATTATAGTCTAATAGAAATGGTATCTCCTATTTTATGATTGTAATCAACAGCTTCTAAACACTCAGCCCTACAATTAGTGCATCTAAATTATTTGGAGGGGACCTGGGAGAGAGAAGCTTCGGCCAATAGCATATTTGGTTTACGGACAGTTTGTACAAAAATAAAAATGATTGGAAATGAAAAAAGCGTGAATATCCAAATTCAGTTGAACATATATGAGTAGTTATCCTTTTTCAAATGACATGATTGGAGAAATTTTCATGTAAAATTAGTATAACCTCCAACAACCTTGCTTCTGGAGTGATAAATTGAAATGCTTAATGAAGTAAACATGGGACACATACATGCTTTGAAGAATATATGCAATGTTCAAATATCCCATGGAAGAAGCAGTACAGCTAAAAATGATATTAAATTTGAAGAATGGTCAACATTCTTACACACATGTTACACTAAATAATTAATTTATTGATCGAATCTAGCGAATATTTGCAAATTCTCACCAGAAGCGAACATATTTTAAGAATGGTGTCCAGCACACCATTATTCATCCGTTCCACCTTCTCGCTCCTTCCTCTTACTTAACATGGAAGCAATACCGCAAAGCTTTCGGAGTCGACACAGAAGTCAAGCACATCTTGCGCCATCCAACCAACCAACCAATTTAATCCGTCACCCTCACAACATGCGTAATTCGACCGTCAGATAGAATTAATAGTACATCATACTCCGTATCTACCATACTCCTGCTTTGTTTCCTATTTCTTTTAGACGATTGAATTTTGGGCCCTGATTTAGATGTAAATTTTGAGAAACAGGTATTCTATAACCTGATGGTACCCAAAAACATGAATTTAAAGACATGAGGATTAATTAACAACTACACGCTATGTTATAGTTTTAAAGTGCTTTAAACTAAGAATAACTCCATGTAAAGCATACAACTATAACCTTCCATGCATTTTGGTGTATTTGTTTTCATGCTTTTCAAATTTTAGTAAGCTTGTATGTTTAGCCCTTGTCCAGAAAATGCTATGATTTTCATTCAGTTAGCTTGTATTTTTGATTTATAATTCTGCTTTGTTATGATTTTTCCTTTGGCTATATAATGTTGGAGCTTTTCTGTGATCGGTTGTATGCTTCACACAGACATAACATGTAACAAAAATCACCTAAACCTATGAAAAATGGTTACGCTTGAAATGCACATTTTTTTCTTATGAAAATTCTACTATGATAGAATCTTGCGGCAAAAGCGCAAAACTAATACATGTGGATCTTAACTGTAAGGCTACCCTTGTTTTCCAGAGTTTAAGATATATTATACTTTATTCTGCATCCCATTAGTCACTTTTTCTTTATTACGAACATAGTGAATATATTACCTAATATAACTGGATGAATATATTATATATATTCTATAGTTACCGGTATTTCTAAATCATGGAGGGAGTTTCACTAAAGTAATATATAATACTTCATTCATTCATACAATCATTAGAGCATTCGCTACGACGCATCTGCTAGAAAGCAGTGATTTTTTTTATTTTATTTTTGTCAATAAAATAGTGTGCTAGCAATCTTAATATAACTTGCCCCTACTGCTTATGTTCTAAAATGACTTGCAAACTTACCAAGATTGACAGAAAAACTTCAACAACATTAAGCACCAAGTGACATTTTTTGGCATCTGCACTCTTGTTTGTTTAGAAATTTTGAACTCATGTTCACAATTCATAACCAACATATTTATAAATATGAAATCGCTATTTATCTAACTTACTTTAGTGATAGTATACTGATGAAAATACGTTACATTTCTAGTTAAAATTGACTGAATAAAATTAAAGAACTCCACCTCAAGCGTTGATCACTTAAATCGCATGTATTAAAGAAATATGGGGTAATAAGCAGGTGGTTGACAAACTTTCCAAAGATATAAAAATTTGTAAATAGAACAAACTTTTAGAATCACGTTCGAATCTTCTAATGTACGCAGATCCAAGTCCAAAATGCATGGGAAAAAACTGTCTGGAGATTTGAAAACAACATGCGTTTACATCTATTTGATAAATATAGGAAAATCTTACTTTTTTGCAGTAGTTGCAACATAATAAAAAATAAGCAAGATCTTCAGTTAAATTCATTAACATATATTTTGCTGCTTTAGAACTTATAACGACAAAAAATAAGTGGAAGCAGATAAAAGGATAGAAGAAACTATGAGCAACTAAACATTGGGAATCAGTGCGTTTTTTTAAACGGAAGAGTAGAAGAAATGCTTTTGGTATTTCTTTTTAGCATGAAATGCTTACCTCGAGAGCCAACAGCTCAAGTATAATACCATAAAACATCAAAAAAAAGAAAGTCTGTTGACATTAGGAATCACAGATTTGATCAACATGTGAAAGCTCATATCGGTATATGTAATGTAATCAGCTATATTTGAGATTAACAAATCCAAACATATCTCAAAATGGAAAAATGGCCAAAAAAAATCATGTAAAATAAATGAATAAAATAGAGCTATAACCTATTAATCCAAGAGGGGTCTTAGATTTAGGATTTACCTGCAGATGGAGTAGATTAACCTGAACTATCACCAGTGTCGGTTATAAATTGGATGTTGGCTTCAGATATGAGCTGACACAACCTTAGATTGAATATCGGAAGGGCGTCATCATGACTGTGGATAAAGGTTCGCATAGCAATAGGTGGTGGCTGAAATGCGTAAATGGTGTTGTGATTAATATTACCCAATTGGGTAAATATTACCTTAAAAAGAAAGAAAAAAGGATTGTGAACTACACTAAGTTCAAAAGGCATATAAGATCAAAAAAGAAACATGACCCTCCCAAACGGAACCAATGTTTTTAACGGAAGTAAGAAACTGTAATATGACTTTAACTCATCATGATTAAAAACCACTATAAATTTTCATATCTAAGCATGTTATTCAATATACCAGTAGACTTAATAACGCAAGTATGGTTGTAATTAATCTGAGATTATGCATAAATTGGATCCAAAAGAGGGAAAAAACACACAGAGAGTAATATCCCATTAAACAAAATATGTATGGATATTAAATCACAAAAATCAATATGCGGTAAATGTAGCATAAGGAAATAATGTAGATACACATATATTCGATTTGTATGAAATACATATTAAGTCATTGACACTTCCCAGATATACTAAAGGAGAATACATATTTAAATCAAACCAAGACTGCAATCATTTCTCAATCCCAAAATCACCTTTCTATATGCATTTGTTAGTCAGGCTCCCAGCCACTTGAGCAAGTACGGCTGCAATGAAAACACTTCAAATGAACCTGTCAGGTATAAATAAGAATATATGTAATTATACTCCATATCAAGCCGATTTTACCAAATTAGTTTTAGCCTGTACTATTTAGAAAATGCCATTCTTGCTTACATGAAAAACTATATAATGGTAAACATACCTAGTTTGATCAGATTACACCCAACTTAAATGATGAATTGCATGTTACTGTTGTTCAATACCATGTTCACATGATGTATACAATATTCGATATGGTAACGAAATCATAGTATTTTAGCTAATAGTATATAGAAGATACATTTTCAGAAGAGAAACAAAAAAATCTGACACCCTATATGTATATTATATGTTCTGGTTCATTTATTATATTAAGTTCTTCAGTTGTAGATAAAATTCCATTGCAGAATATATATTGTATACAGGAAACCAAATAGAATGATAAGATTTTTTTTTTTTTCAATTAAAACATGATCTAAAACAATAGTTGAAATACCCAAAATAAAAAGGCACCGGTCATATGAGAACACAATTTCTTTTATCAGATTTGTACTTACAGAGAAGATACTATGAAGTGCTTTAATAATAAATTAACATGGTGGAAAACTAATCATACAAATATTCCAAATTTCTACTCGCCCTATCGAGAAAATATACGCTTCCACTATTTTCATTCATGTTAAATTTTTTTAGTACAAAAGCATGAATATAAGTGAGCTTCTAATCAAATCACTTCATTCCAAAGTATTTGAAAAATGAAAAGGAAAGGTGGTTTATAACCACTAATATTTATATCCTAAAGGCTTTGATACACTGCTGCCTCATAAACTCAAGCAACATCAACCTAATATCTGAAGAAGAAGAAAGCAACAACAATTTCAACCACTCACATTCATCAACATTAGAATTTAATAAAGAGATGATATTTCATTAACCCAAAGAAAAAAAGGTTGACTACAATAGCCGTGTTATCTTCTATATAATGTTAAGATTGTGATAAAAAGGTAAAAAGTTTAGTCAGCTAAACCTGAAGTTGTTCCAGCAACTAAGGAACATGAAACTATATAGACCAAGGCAATAAATAAAAAAAGTATACAATAGATTAAATCAAATTAACATGTCACAACCCACAATTGTATTTTGATGCTTTTGGTAGGCATTTTGCAAAGCACAATATAAACCAACATATACATGTATATAATGGGCGATCACCAAGTTTTAAACGTTGAATACATAGCTCGCACATGCAAATTTGATGTGTGGTTCAAGCCACTGTGCAGGCAGATAATAGGTGTTTTATGCTACCATAGTTAGTGCCGCACATTAAATTCTAATGCATTTTGATACTGCAACACGGTAAATTGTAATGCATCTCATATGGAGATTATAAAACACAATTTAAACAAATTTAAGTGTATATAAAATTTGTCAGAAAACAAAGTTGTTTGCATGCAGTTAAGGGTATCCACAGAGCTTACTGAACAGAAGTTTAGCCTAGAAACAAAATATTTCCGAAGATCATGATGTTAAAAGCACTTTGATAAGGCCGGTAAGACATAAATATACAGTAATTATTAAATGTTACAAAAGAGTATGAATTACAGTTCAGGATAATTTGGATATTCAACAGCCACAAACCAATTAATAACCATTTAACATCTTCAATGAATGAAAATTGACTTGAACATTTTGTTGTTTATGGACCTTTTGGGATAACTTCAACCTTATGTATTTGTGAGTTTTCTATTATTTACATAATTTCATTTTTTTTTTTTAAGTTTTCTGTAGTGCTTCAAGATAATATCTATATTGTATATTTTCAAACTTTCATGTTTTTTAAGATTCATAAAGATTTCAAAATTTTAAAATATGAACTGAAATTTTCAGGCTTTTGCAAGTTTTCTTTTATTTTTTTACAATTTCCACTACACCAAAACAGGGGATTCCCAACAAGTATAAGTGTTACAAATAATTTCTGTAACACTTTTAAGTGTCACGAATGGCCTGTGAGGAATTTCCTGTAACACTTATAAGTGTTACAAACAGAGCAACTGCTAACACTTATAAGTGTTACAAACATATTCATTGCTAACACTTATAAATGTTGGAACCATAAGATATGGTAACACTTATAAGTGTTACAACCATATTCATTGCTAACACTTATAAATGTTGGAACCATAAGATATGGTAACACTTATAAGTGTTGTAAACATATTCATTGCTAACACTTATAAATGTTGGAACCATAAGATATAATAACACTTATAAGCGTCAGTATCATAATCCTACTAACACTTATAAATGTTGGCATACATAAATTGCTAACACTTATGAGTATATATAATGTCTTTATGATTTCCAATCACATATATAATTCAATATAAGATTTGGTACACTTCCATATTTCAAATTCAACAATGTCACATTCACATAATGCTCAAATATTCGTTACATGCTTCCAATTTCAAAATACCATAATATCAAATTCAAATTATAAAAAGCAATACAAAGTTTTACTAATTTTGTTGCCATTACAAAATACCATAATATCAAGAACAAAAATTTTTAGAGATAGGATTATTGTCAAGATCACACATATTTGCTTTCTCGTTGCCATTACATTCCAAATTCTTTTTTTTTCCTCCTCCACAAGTGCCTACAAAAAATAAATGCACTCATTTTTACAGAAATAACAAATTGCAAAACCGATAAATAACAAGTGTAATTGCAAAACTGATAAATTCAATATAAGCTTTGAGCCTCGGCTCAGCTTTTAGCACGGCTCAGTTTTTAGCATGGTTGAACCGCTCAGTTTGCGCAAAAATTGTCGCTCAGTTTGCGCAAAAATTATCGCTCAGTTTGCGCAAAAATTATCCCAAGAAAAAACCTTCATATGCAGTGTGAAAGTATGAAATAAAATATAGAACACAAACAAGCATACATGATACATACACTGGAATCTTTTACAGTTCTGGAACTTTACATTTACAATGCATATAAGTAATGATATTGATGACTTTTTGGAAATTAGTAATGGGATCTACAATGTTCATTTTTTTCTTTTGATCCACAAAATTTATGTCACTGGATTATATCTTTGCAATCTACTACAAATTCGGCTTTATTTGTTCCTCCTTAACTCTACTATGAACCAACAAATATACTGCATTTGGAACTACATTTAGATTTCACGCTTTGCTCAACAATGAGTTAACATGCAAATTTCATGCATATTTACACTTTATAAACAACCAACATTATCATGCACAGACAAATGAATTGCCGACATATATATAAAATCACGATTCTTGCAAGATTTAACTAAACAAGAAATATACTTACTAACCATATTTTGCTAAAATTAAGCATGATCGAAGCAAACTTTTAAGCCTTTTTAATGCTATGTTGTAAAGTAAACATCATGATCAATGCTGAAATCGAACATTTTGGAGAAATGCATATAGACCGTTAATTATGTTCTCTTCCCCAATGTTCTCAGTCTTTGTGCAAAACTGAGCCGAGGCTCAGTTTTCACGCAAACTGAGCAACTCAGTTTCTGCACGAAAAAGGCTCAGTTTGCGCGACTAAGCCTCAGCTCAATTTTTGTTGTCTACAAACTTCTCCTTTCATAAAAAAGGTTGAAGGCATTATTATATATTCAATACTGCCCCTTTTCCCTTCAATTCTTCAGTACCCGTTACATGGTATTGGAATGGAGGTCCGCAAAAATAATTATACGGGAATATAAGGAGTGATTTGGACTCACCTTTTATTTAAAGAGGACTGAAACTGGAACCCTTAGCCACAGTGAGGAAGCAACATCTTGTCGAGTTTGTTTCCATAAACCTGTCTCATTCTTAAACATAAAGATATAGGTGTAAACATTTTAATGTCTCATTAAATTGTTATAAATTGAATTTCATATGGTAGATATCAATTCATGAATACCATGTTAGAACATTTGGTAAAATATTTGTACAATACGATATAGGTAACCATCACAATATAATGATAGACAATGGACACACGCTGCATGTTACAATAGATATTTGATTTATTTTCCTGAGTTAAGAAAATAAATTTAAAGGTGAGTAAATAATAGATCAGTGGGTGGATCTTGAAATGTATTTCATTTAATAAAAAATTGATGGTAATGGGAAAAATAGTTTAAAGTATGCTTGCATCAAGTTAGTTCCAAATTACAAAGTACGAACATGATATTGGTCATATAAAATGCCTATATGAATAGCACTACATACATATATAATTCAGGTTCTACATGGAAGCTAGTTTGGTTATGTCTGTCATATACACAATGGTTATCTTGTTACAAAATATTGTTTATTTTGTATTCCATTATGGATTACAATTTGTATTCCATTATGACTTCATAAATATTACTGCTAATGTTATTACAACCATCTCCATCTTCTGATGCAAGAATACAAGCCATTCACGCACACCAGTTACAAAGTGAAGAGCATAATTTCAAAACTAGAAATATTTTTTGAGCTAATTAATTCCAGCATCTTCTTATTAAACAGTCACTAGCTAATTCACGCACACACACATGAAACATCTCTCAATAAAATCTCTTCAAATATGATAAATTCTCCTACGAACATTTTTAGTTCGTTTAAATTGGTTTCAAATAAATTATTTTGATTCAGTTTTATTTATTTCAATTCGGCTTTCTATAGTTCGTTTAAAGCCGAGGTGCAAATTCAGTTTGCGCAAAGCTGAGGTGCAAATTCAGTTTTCGCGCAACTGAGTTGCAAACTCAGTTTTGCACAAAACTGAGTTGCAATCTAAGTTTGTACTTAAAGGCAAAGTAAAACTATTTTACTTGTGGGCCGAGACTCGGTTTGCCCAAACGTGGTAATACTTTGCCAATTTTGTAGATACTTTGCTGATTTGCTTTGATAAAGTCAATATTTATGAATTATATTCAGAGTCTACAATATCTTATCATTTTTCTACAGTGATAGAAAAATGGATAAGTACATTGGAGTGGAAGAATACTATCTGTACGTGGTATTAACTAATCATTTTCATTGGAGTGGAAGAATACTATCTGTCAGTCCAAGATAGATTAAGGGTGAAAATATAACTGATGAAAATATGCAACATGATGTAGTGGAAGCAGTTGACCTTAATGCAACTAATTTTGATGTAGATCTTGAAGATGAAGAAAACTTAGCAACTTT
Organism: Allium sativum; assembly: GCA_030737875.1. Taxonomy (NCBI): domain Eukaryota; kingdom Viridiplantae; phylum Streptophyta; class Magnoliopsida; order Asparagales; family Amaryllidaceae; genus Allium; species Allium sativum. The sequence continues at coordinate 230,694,891 of CM060924.1, read as the reverse complement.
TTCTGCTGAAACAAACGAGATAAACATTATTAATGCACATGAACCATTCGGCCTTATGCACCAACCTAATCTCTTTCCATACTAAAACTAATCACCATACCCACTCTACCCATAAATTCCTTTCTTCACTCAATGAAAACTAATCCAAGCCAAAGGGAACATGACACAAACAATAGTTATTATCATTTATGGACAAAACAAGTTTCATTAGGGGTAAAATGATCACCCTCAATAGCGTCACCATCAACTCTCTTCTTCAATAGCAGGGTAAGCACACAACTTCAACTATGAAGTAATACAAAACAACACAAAAATGAAATCCATCGCAGATTAAAATCTCGAAAAACATAGACTGTTTTGACTACAGCAAAGATTTAGGCCAATATTGATGGCTGTGATGTAGCTGTGAATCGATAAAGCCGTTCCAGTTACGTTCAAGATGATAAACTCAAGTTTTACCAAGTTCAACATGACTTTGATTTTTTTCTAAATGTACTTCTCAAGATTTTTTGTTTAAAAGCCACTGACAGATAAAATTAAGGTAAGAAGAGATTAAATCAATTATTCGAAAATTTGCAGCTGCTTTAAGAGTTCCATAGTATAATATCTACACAAAAAACATCTAATATTCACCACTTCTACGTCAATATGATTTTATAGTCACTGCTTCTAAAGAGGGGAAAAAAGGATAATCACTGTCCTCAAAATGATATGATAACCACATAGACAAGGTTAATTAAAATAAGATTAAAAACAATGAATACAAATATTTTATAGCCCCCACTTTTTCAGTGTTATGATTTTTTTTTAAATATATAATATTACTCTTAAACAAAGATAAATTTAATAAAAATACAACTTCTACATCATCCCTCCATGAATATTAAGCTACCACTCAGCACTCATGCTGCTGATAATAATTACAGGAAAATGCAATACTGAAAATTTTCTTTAGTGGTCAAGAATCAAAGTTTCAAATTATCAAATGTATCCTGACCTCAAAGTAGAATATTTGGTATTTTTTGATAATCTCAGCTTAAGACGATATAGCATTTCCTCTATGAATTCGATTTTGGGCAATGAACAATCAATGAGATAATAAACGAGTCATATCTAAATACTTAGGGTTTCGATTTTAATTGAACAATACCTGAAAATTTACTTGACTGAGAATTTTAGAGGAGAAGCAAACGAGAAATCGAAGTACTTGGAGGAAAGCGGCGGCGAATTGTTTTAGGTTGAAAGTGTGGAAGATGATCTCATTTCATATTAATAATTGAATAGGCTGCTAATTGTTGATCTAATTGTATGAACTCATATGGCTAAGACAAATTACTAATGGATCATGAAGGCCAAAAAAATCAGATATAAATGGAAACTACTAGGCTAGACTACATATAAAGCAGGATAAATTATTATTTTCAACATTCAAATGGGTTGTTTACTGGAATTTTGAATGAAATTTGAATTCATCCCTACAACTGAAGTCACAAACTAAAAGAGCGGCTGATTTAAGTCACCCTTGTGAACAAGCATACTCACGTCACCTTTATGAACATGCATACACAAACAAAGATAAGATTTTAAACAAATTATGCACACAATACGAGGCCTCAATGATAGCCACAATATTTTCTTAATACTATTTCAGTCACTAACTCCTCTAAGGAAAGGGAATGGTGGGGGTTGGGGGGTTGGGGGGGAGTTATTGAGATCAACTTACCCCAGACCTACTATTGGTCACTCTTGTAAGTTATCCTGATGCATATGTGTACATTTTAAAAGGTTCTGATCCAACTTCAGCTGTATCATTACTCACAAGAACAGATATAGTGGATATATGTGATCTTCTAGCTGCTGCCAAAGAGTTTAAACAAATGGATTCATACACATGACAATTTTTTAGACACTAGAAGTAATTCGTTACTGCAATAAACAAAATAAACAAAAATATGCACCTTTTCCATCTGATTTAGATACGTAGTATGTATTCCATCCAAATGATGGTACCGTAACTTGAAAGACAAGCCAAAGTTTTGGAGCTTTATTCGATGAAATTCCAAGATAAGCCTTAACATATAGGTTTCGCAGTTGACTAGTTGTATTGTCCATCTCAATCAGTTGTGTTTCGATCACATTTTCAATAGAATCTCGAACAATAAGTTGTTCATCGTTTACCTGATAATTAGCCAGCAGTCAACTGAATAAGAATATAACCTGGATTTTTATGGAAGTCAAAGAAAATTGTATTTTACAAGAATGTAAACAATTCTTTTTATTTTTCCTGCATTCCAATTTTCTTTTAATCAACACCCCACCTACTCCTTCCCCACTTCACCTTTTCACTCTTATTTACTTTCAACCATATGATACATGAAATATCCATGTTAAGAAATGTTCAACCGTTAATTAAAGAATGAACAATTATCCAAAGTAGTAATCACTATGTATGCACAGTGCCAAGACATATTGAACTAAGAAGTTTTTATTAGTGGGACAACTTATTATTAGCATTAATGAACGATAATAATAATTATAAGGAGATCATACAATAAAGATAGATGTACATATAATTATGCAAAATCAAGCAATTTCAAGGTAAAATACATAGATTATAAAGTGGTGGCTAGCATGTCAAGATGGTATTGAATAGCATATATCATTATAAACACAATACTTACAGGTATCCTGATATAATCTGAACGGTTCCATCCAAGGGAGTTGCATACCACTACTACCTGTAAATTTTGAAGAACTATAAATAATGTTCCCAGCAACTATGAACCTTCCAAACTGCACAACTTTTACACAATTAAAAAATGTACCAAGCTTTTTCCTTCCTGAACTTGTGCCTCGGTTGCAGGACAATAGCTTATATTAAGTTAATTGCACTACAGATGACACAGGAAAAAGCATGAGGAACATCTTATATAGAAAACATGCAGATGTGGGAAATCAGATGATCATGCGGTATTCATGTGTCCAGGTAATTCAATTAACTGAATGCCGGAGAAGTCTAGAGAGGCCTAGGGAGAGATGGCCTTATATTGTTCTTTAATTGCATTGCAACTAAAACATACAGGTACTAAGCAATGTTTGATATATATGTTCCTTGATTGCATTGTAAGTAAAACATACAGGTATTAAGCAATATTTGATATAATGAAAAAATAAAACTGAAAAGTATACCACAAACACAAATATGCATAATTGATGTCTCCAATAAAAAAGTCAATCAATTATTATCTCGCTATCTATTTTTTTCTTTCTATTATTATTATTATTATTATTGTTATTATTTGTTTATTTATTTTAAATATAGCACACTGTTTTTCTTGATGCCATTCATGGTTTGATGCGTCAAACGAGTGACTAAGGCATAAGCATAGGAGCAGCAGCAAAAACGGGGACAATACCTAGCATGCAAAAGATATGGGGAAACCTGCAAGCGCTTGGAGACATTGCTTTTTCCTACTCTTACTCTATCATCCTAATAGAAACACAGGCATATGACTAAACCAAAAAATTACGACTATTACTCACGTGGAAGTACAAACCTGTAACTTACATATTTAATTCTTATATTTAGGACACATTGAATTCACCGCCAGCAGAGAGCAAAACCATGAAGAAGGCATCACCGCTGTGCTGAGCATAACTGTCACCACCGCAACATTTTACCTGCTTTGTCTAGGATCATAGTTTAACTAGGATCCTAGTTAACTCAGTTTGCACAAAGTATTTGGGTCATCTACTATCTACTGTGCTTGAAAACGAGATCTCAGAACACAATGAAAGTGAAATCAATTTTTTACCTAATATCGTGATTCCTAGAAGCTGTGATTGCTTGAAACCGTAATTCACACAAAACTGAAGTCGATTGCCCCAAATTTGCAAAGCCGAAGAGAGATGTGAACCAAATAGATGTAGCCCCAACTCGAAGTCGATGATCGAGAAACGGGTGGAGAGACGATTTAAGAGACTAATACCGATTTGAGAAAGCCAAAATCCTTAGTATCCCTGATATTGATATCGTTGCTGATATTGATTCGATTAGAGAGAGTTGATCGCTGATATCAACTGGAAGTCCATTTTTAATTTTATTTCCTTATCAAGTGGCCTTCAGGGGAATAAGCGTTGGGGGAGAGAGGATTGAGGCAGCGATTAGGTCATAGGTGAGAACTTACCATTTTGCCCTCACAATACAAGTGTTTACCAGCTATATCAACACAAATAAGTGTTGGCACATTTTTGATGACACATTATTACTATAGCAACACATATTAATGTCACTAATGTACAACACAAATAAGTGTTGGCAGTTAAAAAAAATAAGAGTTGCCAAATGGCCATTATGGTGTAGTGTTCTTTATACAAATTTACTACAACTATTATACTTGGCATGTCCCAAAACATTAAAAGAGGATCTTGATTAATTATCAAGAAAGCTCACAAACTATTTAAACTGCCATATATCTAATAGTTGATTAAGCTTGAACCTGGTAGGGAAGAACCTATGCTGGCAGTCTTAGTCATATTTTTATATTCGCCAGAACATTCAATAGAAAGAAACAAACGACAGAAATAAGATAACATATATCAATATGAACACTCCACAGCAGTAGAAGATGGTAAACTGTAAAAAGTATAAATATAAACGTGAACAACATAATGAAGTCATCGTTGCTGGTACAAACCAAAATAAAACGGTTCCATGATTACAGGACACAAATATGAATGATAAAAAAGGAAAAAATATCTCCCTATTTAGAACTAAATTTTAAGCCAGGTAAGATTATGAAACCTCAACATAATTTAGTGTACCAGGAAGAAGTAATTAAAAAAACTGTAAAAATATAGTGACGAAGTAATGCAAACTGTCGAGGCCTGTACGTAACTACGGACGAAAAAGAACCAAAGACTGGATGAGAGAAAAAAAAAAAAGAGGACAGTACCTTACAATGTTTCGATCGGCAGATCGGGCGTAGACGTTGATGGAACGCAAAGGCAGAGACAGCGACGATCAGAGGATGGTCGGCAGGAGAACGGGCGAGGGCACAGACCGAGGAAGACCAAATCAAGTTAGGGTTTCAAGAGTGGAGCTTGTGGGGGCGTCAGCGACGAAGGGAAGGGAGAAGGCTGATTGCAGGTTTTGGGAAAACGACGGGGAGGTAAATAGGCGGTAGGGTAAGAAAGGGGATTGTAAGGAGGAAGAAGCGTGAGGGGTCACATAGATGAGAAGGGAAAAGTGAACGACGCGGTGAAAAAGGCAGATGCGTGGATAATTGAGACGATTGGGTAAACATTCCACGTGTCGCGCTCATGTTCAATGGAAATAATAATTTGGTGGGGGGGGGAGGGCTTGTGAACCATCTAAAATCAACTCAGCTTTAATAGTATAGTATAGATAAAATGTGAACAACCATTTCATTTAGCATACTTTTAAATCTCTATTTCCCCAGTTCCCTTCGACGTCTTCCTTTTCTGTTTATTTCAGTAAATCACGAAAGGAATTATTCACTTCAAAATTTATTCAAAAATCAAATCTCCCATGGAAATTGGTGATTTTGAATTCATTAGAATCCCGTCAGCTTCCACTTCCACCTAGTACCAATTTTATACGACTCGATCAACTTTATTCGAGACGGAAGTTCAACGAGTCAGTTAACTTTATTTTAGACATAAGTTCAACAGCATATAGGAGTTGAGGCATTCAGTAATTTCATGCATGGAGTTGCAAATTTGAGGTTGTATTGGTGTTAGTAAGTAAGTTTATTGTGTTTTTTTGGATTTAATTGGAAACAAAAAGTGGCGGAGCCTTGTTGATATGCTGTGAGAAAGTAGGAATATAGGCATATCCTTATGTGCGAGAGGGAGGTAAATAAGTGCAGGTGATGGCCCTTGTGATGAGGAGTTCGGTGGTTTCGGGGTTGGAAACGGAGAGGTCTGGTATCGGGTTGATGATGGGTGGAAAGGCGGAGGTTGCGGGATTCAGTACATCGCGATGGACTATAAAAGAGGGGTCAGATTATTTATAGTGAAGGAAGTGTAATTAGAGAAGTTTTAGGCTGTTAATAAAGTTAATTAAGTGGATTACTGAGAGAAGGGAGTTTATATGGAAGCGTTGTTACTGACTTTGGTTCCAGTGGGAAATAGTGTTTTAGACGTGGTTGATTTTGGAACTTCCTGTGGTGATTTGTGCTCATGATGAAGGAGTCACGGAACTGTTTTACTAGAGTGGATTTATAGTGTGGAAGAAGTATTATTGTAACAAACGTACGACGAGGAAGATGTGTTATGATAGTTGTAGTGTGTTTCATGTTTAAGCTATAGAAGGAAGGCTAATTAAATTAATAAAAGAATGGTGTGCTTTGTAGTGGTGTTTTCTGGAAAGGAGGAGTGCTTTGTGGAGGGGGAGATTAAGTGAGTGCGTGTATGGGTGACACAATTTAAAAATTTGGGTGGAACAAGGCTGTAATGGCTAGGTTATGATGAAACTGTGGTTGCTCCTATCTGATAACTCAACCATATTTATCATGTTATGGAAACTACACAAGTGTGTCAAATTTGTGATCGAATTCAAAGAGCCTGGGTTAGAACAAGAACTGTAAAATTTCTTCATGGCTTGATGATATTAGTGAAGAGATGTTCAAGGGGTGGTTGTGATGTGAATAGGAGGACGGGTGGAAGGGTTCATCATTCAAAGTGAAGGTGTCGGATTCAGAAAATACTGGAGCTGGAGGAATGATAGTGAGTTCGTGAATAATAGGGAACCTTGGTAATTATGAGTTGGGTCATTAATTAATTAATTTAAAATTCATTATAATTTGTAAATATTATATATCATTCATCCGTGGACAGAATTAAACTCGATAGATCCATGGAAAATCGTAACGACAAGATCTTCATTGTGGAACCAACGTGTGTGGGAACGAAGCTACTAGAATTCCGTGGAAAAAAAATTAATCAAATGTCTATTGATTTTAAATGACATGAAAGAGGAATCGTCAACTGCGAACCTGTGTGGGTAAGCTCACTAACTCTAGATCGTTTATATTTTTATAAACTAGTTTTAAATTTATTTCTAGTTGTTTGAATGAATGGTTGATAAAATTGGTTAAAATGGTTGATATAGTTATATCATTGATTGATGATAAATTATTCTCACCATGATATTTCATATTGATGTGAAATTAATATTGTTTCTGTTGATTAACATCTGTGGATGCATGTAAAATAGGTGAAAGGGATCCAACTGGATTCCTCAACATTTTAATTACTTTTCTATTTATTTTTTATGATGTATGATGTGATATATGACCGGTGATTGATTATGTTGTAGTTGAATTATACTGGCCCCATAATTTTGGGTATTTAAATACCATAAAATATTTTAGAATATAGAAAATGGAAATTGATTTTTAAAAAAAAAAATTATTTCAAAAAATAGAAATGTAATTTCGAATAAAGTTGAAATTAAAAACATGTTGGTGGAGAAAAACAAGAAGTTGTTTATAAATGAAAGTAGAAATTAAGTGTATAATTTATCATTGGATAACTAGAAATATAAACTCAAATTTGAATTCATATGAAAAAGTGGAAATAGGTTTTGAAACCAATATTTGAAATGAGATTTGAACTTAGCAAATTATAAAGGAAATTATAAACGAGATTGTAAACGTTTGAAATTATTAATGAGATTTTCTATAAACAATTGTAAATAGAAGTTATAAATGGAATTTGGATTTGATGGATTTGATTATGTAAAAAGAAATATTATTCACGGTCAAAGTAATAATCGTTTAGAGTAGATATTTTGCAAATGAAAGCATTTATAAAATAACTCTGGGTTGGAAATGTGAATTCAAATAGAAATTTGAATGATAAGGGAAGTAGAAATCGTTTTCGAAAGGAAACATTGGATTTTATTCCAAAGTTCGGAATATAAAACAAATTGAAATAAATCCAAGGGATTTATTATTTTACTTTGATTACATCTAATTTTTTTTATAATGGTTTAGTTCAGGAAGGATATTTGAATTCTATTTAGTATAAAACTATAATTCAAATAAAATATTTTAAGAAGTGAATATTTCAATATTTATAGCTAAGGAAAAACAATCCCATGTTTTGAAATAGTTTAAGATTTATTTAAATTAGAATTATTAAACAAGTCAAGGTTCCTATTAAGGAAAGATACTGATATTTGACAATTAATAACGATTGAAAGAAAATGTTTTGCAAATGGAAATAATCATAAGGGAAACTGAGTTAATCTGAAATGATAGGATTTATTATGAAGTTCGGAATATTAATCGAATATAGAGTATTCGAATAAGAGTTATTTATTGGAATTCGATTATATCGAATTTAAGGAAGTAGTTATTTTTACTTTCCGTTTTGAATCAGATTTTAATCATTTATTTAATTATTAATTTAATTAATAAGTACAAGTTATATTTTATATACCAAATATTTGGAAACAACGATTATAATTCTACTGTTATAATAAATGTTTTGTAAATCTAAATAGCGATTTTAATGCTACCGTTAAAATAAATGTTTTATAGATCAAATATTTGGAAATAGCGATTATAACACTACTATTATAATCAATGTATTGCATAAAAGAAGTGGATTCTTAGATTGAATCTGAAAGTCACATAAGCGATGTTTTGTTAGAATTTGTGAGATTTGACTATTTCAAAGTTAAGGATGTTGTTCGATTAAGGTCTGAGAGGTAATTACAACCCAACTTGATTGACTTCATGATTGATGGAGGAATGATTAAGGTTCGATAGTGAATATTAGTTAGCAATATAGTTAGTTAATAAATGGTTAATAGTTTGAGTTGTAAACATGATGTTTTATAACATCACGTTAATTTAAAGGATTTTGAAATGTTTTCCCTAAATAAAATGAGAGATATTTTCTATGCATAGAAAATGAAATGAATTGGACAATTAGGAATTAAGAAATGGAATATGGTAATATTTTCTGATATTAATAAGGTATATTTTCTGATTAAAAAAAAAAAAGGATTCGTGAATATTTAGAAATGTTTCTAATCGGAATAAGAGATATTTTCTCGAATATAGTAATTAGGATATTAGAAATGATTTTACAAAAACCGAGAGAGAAAATAGAGCTTTGAAAGGATATGAATAATGGGAAATGGGAATTGGGAATGATAATATAATAAGGAATTGATTTGAAAAGGGACCGATGTTGTTTGATGGATGATTGATAAAATTTCCAATTGGAAATAGGATCGTTGGTTGTATGGATGTTCCTTTGATAGTTAAGTCACCGGGTATCAAAGTTTTTGTTTATTTTATACCTCCGTTGTCAATATGGAGAGACCGGGATCAAATTTATTATCTGAAAACCACTCTGTATTGGCATAAGCGTTATGATTCAACTTATGTTGAAAAAAATTGAAGACGGCGTAAAATGCAAGGGTTATTCTATTAATCCTAAGTAGAAATTACCCAAGATGGATTTATGGAATGGTGCCTTCGGTTTGTTCAGTCCCAGGACAACATATATGGACGGATCTGACAATGCGGCATTTAAAGTAAATGGTAGCCAGATGTTCTGAAAGATAATTGTGACTTCAAGCCTCATCACGCGGGAAATGACAGAAATTGGGCAGGCAGCATGGCCATGTAGGTCATTCCCCTTCGGGGTATTATCACCTGATCTTGAGAAATTTTATTTGTTTCTTATTCTATTCGCTGCTGTATGCTTTCTATAACGGTTGCTGATCACAACTGTTGGTGATAATATGCTCGGCGCACTAAAGTTCAATGAATGGCCAGCCATGTGTGGCCGGGTTGCAAGATGTTCTTGTTGAACCCCAGTGTATTCCCTCTCGAGTACACTGATCGGAAGGTGGTTCCATACCATGTCATAGTCAGAATCCAATCTCCAATAAGCGCACTGCGGTTTTTGATTTAATATTATATATAGAGCATGAGATGCAAGCGTTTTGCTAGATTTCTATTTATTTTATCTAGACACTATTGTAATATCACTGAATTTGGTACCAAAAATATTTTTGGTTATCGTAAGGTAAAAACCATACGTGTTTATGTGTGGATCGGTTTTACGATTATCATTTATTTCGAAAGGATTTTGAAAGTTAAACAAATGGTTGGAGTTTACTCACACCAGTCCCATGACTGACCCAGAGTTTATTTTGTTTGTTTTCCCTAAACTCTTGGTCGCCCAAATTTGTATGGACAGTCAAGTAGTCAGGAGTTTAAAGATTCACATGGAAGAGCTTAAAGAAGGAGGCTTCACCAGTTAGCTATAGACTATCATATTTTCCATTGTGTACTATGTTGTACCTGGAACCAGATGTTTATAACTGTTCCGAGAATAGTTGTTGTGCTCTGATGATGGTATGTATATATAGTTACTAGTTTGTATTTCAAAATTTATGTTATTTATTATATTTCATTCGTTCCGCTGCGAGTTTTGTGTTATTCGTTTTTCTTCCGTTCTAACTATTCTTTCTTTCTATTTCTCATCCTCTAACTTCATTTTATTAATGATTCGTGTTTTTGTGCAATTTGGGTTGGACGTGTAATTAGTCAACTCAAAGGGTACGGAAATTCGGGTCATTACATTGGTATCAGAGCTGAAGGTTGAGTGGTAACCTTGGCTCTATGGAGTAACTCAATAGAGGTAGGGCTAGTAATACCTTAGATTGAGTTTGAGTATATATACAAGAGAACGTACTTGTAGATTTGATAAAAAAAATTGTTTTATATTGTGTTGATTGGTTTGTTGAGTGGTTTATGAATTCTGGTCGATACAAGATGTACAACTGGATCGATAAGTGTTTCTAAACACTCGAACAAAGCAATTTGATCCAATATTGTTTTAAAATGGGTGAATGAAGTAATTTTGCCCAAAAATTATTTTGATATAAAGGAATAATCTTTGAAATATTATGATACAGGGATGTATATATTGCTATTGTAGGCAAATAGGATTATAATATTAAAATGGTTATATAAAACCAAATTGAAATTGCTTATGAATATATAAATAAGCTAAGTTAGAATTGGATTCAGACCAGAATTTGGAATTTAAATCCCGGATGTTTAGAAAATATTTCTAAAGTATTTTTTTAAAAGTAATATAACATTACTTTGAAGAATTTTTGAATAAAATGGTTTTAAATGGATTTTGAAAAGTGATTAAGTACTAAAATCACTTCAGTGGCGATAAAATAATTCTGATAATGGATCGCAACATTATCGGCATTCATTTTCCAATTTCTGAATGATAGATTGCTACCACGATAATTCGTTGATCGAAAATTTGTTTGAAAAGAACAAGTTATTTTAAATTCAAATGTTTTGAATTTGCTGATGATTATAAATATATATGTATAATTATAGGATTCCAAATCGATTTGGAAACAAAAGCTGGGAATTTGAATTCTGAATTTTTAATTTAACTTGTATAAGTTGAATAGATTGAAATGGTAAAAATGTATCAAATGAATCGCAGTCTAACTTAACTTAAGTTAAATAAAATTGGATTGAATTAGAAATAATTCCAAATGAAATTAAATAAAGAGAAATGTTGAGATTCGAATGACTAGTATGAATTCGACTTATGAATAAGCAAGTTGAATATATATTGTATGTTTTTATTTGAAACTGAATTGTGATAAGTTTCGATTCAAGCATAATAAGTGGATTGACTTAAATAGAAATCAGACTTAAATTGATAAAATGGAAGTTGGATTGATTTGAAACCAACTGTAAATGGATATATGTATACTAAGATGATATTGAATGGAAGCAAATGCAAGATATAGGTTTACGCATGACAAAAAGGTACATGCTTACAATATTACTTGGGTTTGATGATTTTATGAGCCCAAGGGCAAGCCGCTTGGCTTTTTTATTTTCTTTTGGTTTGGAGTAGGCCTAGAAAGGGGAGTTGTAGTAGTACCAATTGAGCCACGCGAAGGAGATTCTCGCGAAATTTTTCGAAAATTCAAGGAGCTAGAAAATTTTTCAACAAAATTTAGGATAATTTAAAATCGAGTTGTTAATTATAATTGAAATAAGAAAACCAGATTGGTTATAAAATTTCAAGTGGAATAATGAAATTGATAAATGGATTTAAAATTAGTTGGAATCAGTATGGATATGCAAAATAGCATATGGATTGAAGACGAGAAAGTGATGATGGATTATCCAAAAATGTTGGACAGATCATTTGGAAAGAATTATGAATGGTCGAGTATTGGTATGAGAATTCGAAGGTCGGGTAATAACTGGGTTATGAAGATATGAAATATAAGATTTCAACTAAGTAGGTTATGAGGAGTGAGAGTTATAGCATTGTTGCTTAGCAATTTCGAGGATAAAATTATTTTAAAGGGGAAGGAATATAATGATTTAGATTTTTGGACATTAAATTCATAACATTTAAATTGTATTAAATGTTGAAATGGAATAAAATAATGGATTATAATAACGAACTATTAAACGAATGGTGAACGTATTAAATTATATTTAAATTTAAATCAAGCTCGAAATGTCGTGGTAGTCTGTAGTTTAACATTTTCAACTTCAATAGAATATACAGAATCCAATATAAGTCAGATTTCTTTCAAACAAGAAACGTTCGGATCTATTTGAATATATTTTTCTAATGACAGTGAAAAATTGAGATTTCATATTATAGATTTTATTTTATGTCCAAATCAAAATTTCAGAAAGTCGTTATGGAATCATTCATATATTATGACGATTTATTATATAAATAAATCAATTATAAATAATCCAAATGTGGTTTTAATTTAAAATACCGAGTTTAAAATCCAAATCAGATTATTTGGAAGTAATGTGACTTCCTGTCTAGATATATATAATAAGAATTTATTACCAATATATATGTATATATATTACAGATTTAATTGAACGTTTAAGGATAACTTATTTTAAATTAAAGTGAATATCTGGTGTACGACACATGTTAAAATTGGATCAACATTTTTGCGGACTGTCATATTACATATAAAAGAAATATATATGTTAAAATATCCTATCAAATCTTTTGCAATCTCAAGCAAAATCTCGACGTGTTACCAAAACTCGGTACAATAAAAAACTTCATTTATAATCTCTTAAGAAAATCCTATCGTATCTTATAAATCTCAAAAAAAACAGTGTGTTTGTTAGTCAAACATTTCAACAAATCCGATCAATTTTAATCAGGGTAAAATACCCTGTGCGACTACAGCTGGCAGTATTTTAAACAAATAAATATATATGGTTCCTTCCATCGGAAGCCTCTCTGAATTGTGAACAAGAAGCTGGACTTTTCTATTTATATAAAACGTGACCCAACCATTTCATTTAGCATACTTTTATATTCCTATTTCCCCAATTCGCTTCAACGTCTTCCTCTTTAGTTCATTTCAATAAATCACGAAATGTTGTAATATATATATATATAAATATTGTGAATATGCTTTTATTAGTTCTCTGTTTAGTCCCACATCATGGGAAAAAGTTAAACATCAGCTCCAAAGTCTATATATAAAGGAGCCAATGTAATAGAAAGATATATACATCTGAATGAATAGAAATGTCTCTCTCCCTTATTTCTTCTATTTCGTGTTCGTTTTATAACACGTTATCAACACGATGTTTTGTTCATTAATTTCTTAGGAATTGCCACTCCTGCTCGCTCTGCAATCACTAATTCCTAATCCAGATCGGAGATTGAAAGATATGGGTGTTGAATTTTCAGGAGTCTCAGATCTAAAATAGGTGGCGCGTTTCTCGATATTCCAGATCAATGTTTCGCTTTGTCCTATCAAAAGTAGCCGCCATGCCTTCGCGGTTTTCTTTGACCAGATCTATGAAGGAAGCAATAATCCCATATCTAAAAGCAAATGGCATCATCTCTGAGATCCACGAAATTCGGGCGTCATCTCTGAGATCCACAAAATCCGGATGCAAACTAATTTATCAGATGTAAATGAGCCGGTAAGATCGAGTAAGTAAGCAATGGGTAAAGATTTCATACATCATTAAACATTTCCGGCTTAAAGGCCAGATTGCGAGAGCAGTATGTGGTTCAATCAGGTATTATTTTCCCTTTTTCCTCTTTTTGAATTAGAAGCTGCGGACCATCCTAGAAATTATTATTATTATTTTCATGCGGCTCTAGGTGTGTGCCATTCAGTAAATTTGTGAAAATGTCACCTAGACAGTTAGTAGTCTCATCACATTACATATGCGTGTTTCCTGTCACGAAAATTTTGTTAAATTTGCATGTTCATGACAGCTGCGCGCTTCAATGCTAATGTGTAACATGTTACCAGTTGATATAAGTCTCTATTTATATCTGAAATACTGTAAAATATGTGACAATTGAATTCCAAATGGTCATCTATCATTTTTTGTGTGCATTAACGTTTTTCAATTTCTAGCGCTATTATAATTGTTTCTTTAGCTTGTAGGTGCTGCATGTTGCACAATTTAATTTATCAAAGTAGATGGTACTGTAGATTCCATGTACTGTTTAGCATATATGATTATTTTATCAAGTATGGAATTTTCTTTTTGTTTCTATAGCAGCTACAGTAAGCACCAAATGCGAACTATCAATATATTTGTCAAGCTGAGTTTTTGATTCATAATCTTGCCGTGTTCAACATATTATTTGTTGAATTTTCTTTCTGATATATAATGCACTGTTCCATTTTTTTAATGGCCATTTGTTTAATTCCTTATTAAGTTCATCCAATATTCTAGAAAGCATTGATACGAGAGTAATTCATAAGCTTGGTCCCTAGTTCATATTGCTAATATGCAGCTTATTGTATTACAAAAAGACCAAGCTGCACTAAATTTCATGGCAGCGGTGCAATTTCGTGCTAATGTATGTCCCAGTAGGACAAAACAAAGGCACATCCACGAGTATGATATAATGCACTCTTTTTCCTTAACTAAGTTTTTCCGCATTGGGTTTTCTTAGTAAGGTTTTAATGAGGCATGGGTCATGATCCAGAAGTATCAACCCAAAAGTAACATACAAAAATAAGTTACAATGTACTCTTTTTCCTTATTTAAGATTTTTCCCACTGGGTTTTTCTTAATAAGGTTTTAACGAGGCATAACATTGATCCAGAAGTATCATACTACTTTTGACGTAGTAAATATAACATTGTATGTTGTACTATTTTTCCTTCACTAAGATTTTTCCCATCGGGTTTTTCTTAGTAAGGTTTTGACGAGGCAACGTTTTGATCCAGAAGTATCAAACATATTTTGATGTAGTAAACTATTATTTATGAAGAAGACAAGGCAGTTTGCATGGCTCAGATTCAAGTGAATTATATCAAGTATGAAAAGATGGAGCACGTTTCTTCTAAATTTCTCTTCACATATGCATGAAAGGATAACAAGAAAGAGGAGAAACAAATTCAGTTTCACGAAAAGAGGGTAGATCTGTTCTCAAAGGCAATTTCCAAATCAAAATTCCAAAAGATGATATACAAAATTGGCATGCGTCAACTACATCAATAGATTAATTGGCTAATGAGTTATAAATAAGGGGAGCATATAAAAATATGCTATAATGTACTCTTTTCCTTCACTAATATTTTTCCAACTGGATTTTTGTTAGTAAGGTTTTTAATGAGGCATTATCTTGATCCGAAAGTATCAACCCTTACGGTAACATTGTAAAACATGTTATCTAAAGATGAAATGAATTTGCACTCTTTTCCTTGTTTATGATTTTTCCCACAGAGTTTTTCATAAAAAGGATTTTAATGAGGCATTGTTTTGATCCTGAAGAATCAAACTCTTTTAAAGAATATCATTTTAATGTGATATTCATAATGTCAGACGCTATACTCTTTTTCTTGTTCAAGGTTCCCATTGGGTTTTCCTGATAGAGTTTTGAAGGCAATAGACAATGATTGTATCGACGGAACAGATATATGCAAGCAAGATAATAATAAGGGGGAGCAATCATCATATATGTTTTAAAAGGGACAACTTCAAGTTAGCAAAGCATTTCTGTTTTGAAGACGCATATTCAAGGGGGAGTGTTGTAATATATATATAAATATTGTGAATATGCTTTTATTAGTTCTCTGTTTAGTCCCACATCATGGGAAAAAGTTAAACATCAGCACCAAAGTCTATATATAAAGGAGCCAATGTAATAGAAAGATATATACATCTGAATGAATAGAAATGTCTCTCTCCCTTATTTTTTATGTTCTGTGTTCGTTTTATAACACGAAAGGAATTATTCGCTTATTATTCAAAAATCAAATCTCCTATGGAAATTGGTGATTTCAAATTCATTAGAATCCCGTCAGCTTCCACTTCCACCTAGTATTAGTTTTATACGACTCGATCAATTTTATTCGAGATGGAAGTTCAATGAGTCGGTCAGCTTTATTCGAGACATAAGTTCAACAGCACATGGAAGTTGAGGCATTCAGCAATTTCATGCATGGATTTGCATATTCGAAGATGTATTGATGTTAGTAAGTAAGTTTATCGTGTTTTTTGGATTTAATTGAAAATAAAAAGTGGCACGGCCTTGTTGAGCTGCTGCGAGATAGTGGGAATACGAACATACCCATGTGTGCGAGTGGGAGGTAAATAAATGGAGGTGATGGCCCTTGTAATGAGGAGTTCAGTGGTTTCGGGGTTGAAAAAGGAGAGGTCTGGTGACGGGTTTATGATGGATGAAAAGGCGGAGGTCGCGGGATTCAGTACATCGCAATGGACTATAAAAGAGGGGTCAAATTATTTACAGTGAAGGAAGTGTAATTAGAGAAGTTTTATGTGGTTAATAAAGTTAATTAAGTGGATTAATGGGAGAAAAGAGTTTAGAGGGAAGCGTTGTTACAGACTTTGGGTTCTAGTGGGAAATAATGTTTAAGATGTGGTTGATTTGGGAACTTCCTTCTGTGATCTATGCTCATGAAGAAGGGGTCACGGAACGGTTTACTGGTGTGGATTTATAGTGTGGAAGAAGTATTATTGTAACTATCGTACAACGAGGAAGACGTGTTATAATAGTTGTATTGCTTTGCATTTTTCATCTGTAGAAGGAAGGCTAATTAAATTAATAAAAGAATGGCGTGCTCTGTAGTGGTATGTTCTAGAAGTGAGGAGTGCTTTGTGGAATATGGGGGAGATGAAGTGAGTGCGTGTATGGGTGACACAATGTAAAGATTTGGATGGAAGAAGGCTGTAATGGCCAGGTTATGATGAAGTTGTTGTTCCTCCTATCTGATAATTCATCCATATTTATCATGCTGGTGGAAACTACACGAGTGTGTCAAATTTGTGATCGAATTTAAAGAGCCTGGGTTAGAACCAGAACTAATAAATTTCTTCATGGCTTGACGACATTAGTGAAGAGATGTTCAAGGTGTGGTTGCGATGTGAATAGGAGGCCAGGTGGAAGGGTTCATCATTCCAAGTGAAGGTGTCGAATTCAGAAAATACTGGAGGTGGAGGGATGATAGTGAGTTTGTGGATAACAAGGCACCTCGATAATTAAGAGTTGGGTCATTAATTAATTTAAAATTCATTATAATTTCTAAATATTATATATCGTTCGTTCGTGGAAATAATTGAATGTTATTGGATCCATGGGAAATCGTAGCGACAAGATCTTCATTGTGGAATTAACGTGACTGGGAACAAAGCTACTAGAATTTCATGGAAAAAAATCAATCAAAAGTCTGTTGATTTTAAACGACACGAAAGAGGAATTGTCAACTACGAACCAATGTGGGTAAACTCACTAACTCTGGCTCGTTTATATTTTTATAAACGAGTTTGAAATTTATTTCTACTAATTTTATACTGTGTGATGGTTGTTTGAATGAATGGTTGATAAAATTGATTGAAATGTTTGATATAGTTATATCATTGATCGATGATAAATTCTGCTCATCATGATATTTCGTTCTGATGTGAAATTAATATTGTTGATGTTGATTAACATATGTGGATGCAGGTAAAACAGGTTGGAGGGATCCAACTGGATTCTTCAACATTTCATTTACTGTTCTATTTATTTATTGTGATATATAATGTGATATATGACCGTTGATTGATTATGTTGTGGTTGAATTATACTGGCCCCATAATTTTTTGTATATAAATACCGTAAAATATTTTAGAATATAGAAAATGAAAACTAAGTTTTAAAAAGGAAATTTATTTCCAAATATTGAAATTTAATTTCAAATAAAGTTGAAATAAAAAACATGTTGATGGAGAAAAACAAGAAGTTGTTTATAAATGAGAGTATAAATTAAGTGAATAATTTATCAGTGGATAAATTGAAATATAAACTCCAATTTTAATTCCTATGAAAAAGTGGAAATTGGTTTTGAAACCAATATTTGAACTTAGCAAATTGTAAAGGAAATTATAAACGATATTATAAATGTTTGAAATTAATAATGAGACTTTCTATGAACAATTGTAAATAAAAGTTATAAATGGAATTTGGATTTGATTATGTAAAAGGAAATATTATTCACGATTAAAGAAATAATCGCTTAGAGTAGATATTTTGCAAATGAAAGCATCTATAAAAGAACTCTAGGTTGGAAATGTGAATTCAAATAGAAATTTGAATGATAAGGGAAATGGAAATCGTTTTCGAAAGGAAACATTGGATTTTATTCCAAAGTTCGGAATATAAAACAAATTGAAATAAATCCAAGGGATTTATTATTATACTTTGCTTAGGTCTAATTTTATTATAATGGTTTAGTTCAGGAAGGATATTTGAATTCTATTTAGTATAAAACTATAATTTAAATAAAATATGTTAAGAAGTGAATATTTCAATATTTATTGCTAAGGAAATACCATTCCATGTTTTGAAATAGTTTAAGCTTTATTTAAACTAGAATTATTAAACAAGTCTTGATTTCTATTAAGGGGAGATACTGATATTTGAAAATTAATAACGATTGAAAGCAAATGTTTTGCGAATGGAAATAATCATAAGGGAAATTGAGTTAACATGAAATGATAAGATTTGTTCCGAAGTTGGGAATATTAATCAAATATAGAGTATTCGAATGAGAGTTATTTATTAGAATTCGATCATATCGAATTTAGGGAAGTTGTAATTTTCACTTTACTTTTTGAATCAAATTTAAATTATTTATTTACTTATTAATTTAATTAATAAGTACAAGTTATATTTTTATATACCAAATATTTGGAAACAGTGGTTAAAATGGTACTGATATAATAAATGTTTTGTAAATCTAAACAACGATTTTAACGTTACCGTTAAAATAAATGTTTTATAAATTAAATATTTGGAAACAACGATTATAACGCTACCGTTATAATCAATGTTTTGCATAAAAGAAGTGGATTCTTAGATTGAATCTGAGAGTTACCTAAGCAATGTTTTGTTACAAGTTGTGAGCTTTAACTATTTCAAGGTTAAGAATGTTGTTCGATTAAGGTTTGAGAGGTAATTATACCCCAACTTGATTGACTTCATGATTGATGGAGGAATGGTTAAGGTTCAATAGTGAATGTAACACCCCACCTCCGCCAGGGTGTCTCTTGCAAGCACTCTGACTTTGGAGGGGCGTTTGAACCAGGTAAACATGCATAATGATATATCAACGCAGAACAAGAACATATGTATATATGTAAACAGAGTAAATAACATAGATAAAACAACGGAAGATTTCAAACCATTTCAAAACCAGTCTGGTACAACATAATGTCAACTTTCCAAATAAACAAGTCTAGATAAAACAACATCAACTGAAAAACTGAAATACATAAATACTAATCCCCAAAAGAAGTGATAGCCATAGCTAGCTTCATGTCAAACCGTACATGAGCTAAATCCCACAAGCAAGCGGTCAGAAATCCAGCTAAGCTCCAATATTCCCTCCCTGAGAACCTGGGGGGTGGGGGAGGGGGGGAAACGGAAGAAAAGAGGCGAAAGAAAACAGGTCAGTCAAAAAGACTGAGTAAGCCCTACTACAATCAATGTAAACTGATAAAGTTAACTGGCATGATGAAAGCTGAGATGAACATAAGGATAACTACATACTAGCATGATGATTAACTAACAAGGTAGATAAAGGTGTCATCGCATAATCAGGATTAAGGTTTTGCACCACAGGTGTACTAGCAAACTAACATGACTTGCATAAACAAGTATTGATCCCTTGGCCCAAGCTTTGGCCCAATAACATGAAATGACCCTAATACAAGGTCCAACCAAACGGTCTAGTCGGTCGGCTCCCTAAGCCTAACTCGTCACGTGTTGGTGTCAATGCGGCCCAAACATAATTGTAGTCAGACTGTGCCGGGTCTCCCGTCGGGTGTATCAAGCCCTAGGGTGGCAACCCCTGGACACCATAAACATGAGTGCACAGTCTCGATCTACTGGTACCCGTGCATGATTTCCCCGGCTTCGGACTATGTGCACGACCATGGTCTGCCCGGAACTACACCGGCGTACCGTCTGCCGTCGCTTTTGGTCACTTACCTCCAGTCCAGTAATCGTGCCCCCACCCTAGCCTAGTCCCTAGGGTCATGATGATACTAACTTGGGATTACTGCTGGAGTGGGCCCCCATTGCTAGGATTTTTCTAATGGGTTAAGTACGGTTTAACCCTCTTGCTAATCATGGATTAACTTGGTTAAGTGTAACGATGAGTTCACGACTTAACCCCGATTAATCTACCGAGCCGAAATTGGTTAAGTACTAAGTGGACCATGACTTAACCCTAATCACGAGGCATTAATTAATTTAATGCGCCTTAACCTCTCACATTAGACCTTGTTGTGGTTACTAGTTAAGCCGGGCGGGTCCGGGTAGCTTTACACCACAACTTGGTCTAACCTCGGGTTCAAGGTACAACATGACCAACTTCTCACATTGGGTCCTATTGTTTGTAGCAACTAGTTAAGCCGGTCGGTTCCGGGTAGGTTTACGCTACAAACTCAACCCAACCTCGAGTTGGCCACACTTATCTTTTCTAAGTGTCATGTCCATCATGTTTCCAAAACATGTTACAAGTTTTCAAGCAATTGGGTAGACCTAACTTAATAGGTAAATTCCCAATGGGTAGACCTAACTTAATAGGTAAATTCCCAAGCTTATGTTTTATGTCTTTTAAGTTTACCCAACCCCAAACGCAATCTCATTGCTTACATATCGCAATAGCACATAAAGGATAGAAAGAGGGAACTTGGCATAATCATGACATAAAGTTATTGAAGCCACAAGTTTAACATGGTGGCATATGAAATGTTCATATGTTCATACACTTGCATATTACATTTTTAGGCCTCAAAAGCATGCATAAAACCAAACTTAGCATATTGGTGATACATGGTGATAAATGACATGTAGAAATGGCCATAAGTTCGCATCTAGCCTCACATGCAAGTTATCATAAGAGATATGATAACTTACATGTTGCCAAAATGCAACCTCTGGCATAAAGCTTGAAGCTTTGTGTTCATAAACCCAAGATAAGCTTGCATAACATGATAGCATGAACAAAATGTTCAACCCAAACTTGCATAACATAACTTGGCATACTTGCATATAAACTTGCATATCACAACATGATAAACTTGCATATAAACTTGCATATCACAACATGATAAACTTGCATATAAACTTGCATATCATACATTTAACTTTAGAGTTTAAGTATGAAAGTAGAATAGGGCTTACAATGCTTAAGAAGTCACAAAAATATGACCAAGCCCTTATGAAATCAATCAAACCCAAAATGCAAGCTCTAACATAAAAACCCTTGAGCCAAAATGATCAAAACTCTTTCTTTATGATGCTAATATAAAAACTTGACTTGAATGCAAGCTAATGATGCTCATACAAGTTTGAAAACACTTGTATGCATGGAAAATCACTTAGAAATTTATTTAGGAATTGTATGAAGAGAGTGGAGGCCATGAGAGGATTGATTTTGCCATGGTTTAGTTGTAGGATAGATTAATGATGATTTAGGGCAAGGTTAGGGCCTTATTTATAGATTAGGCAAGTGTTTTAGGCCATAGGATTAAATCCTAGTTGCAATCTCAGCCCTTAAAACCGAATCTGGCCCCCAAGCTCAACACAATCTCAAAATGGTGCACCAGGCTAAACAGCCCGGCTGGACCAAGTCGACAGCCAAGTCGACAGGGCTGTCGACTTGGGTCCAACCAAGTCGACTCCCAAGTCGACAGGGCTGTCGACTTGGGTGCTCTGGCGGGAATTCTCCCGCCTGGCCCAAACTGGCCCAAATTTTCAAATTCAAACTTGAATTTGAAATCTGTTTTTACTTAGGAATTTTCTGAAAACTTCGTTGGGCCTTGATCGGGTCATACGGACTCCGATTTTCGAAAACTCGGACTCTATTTCGCGTATTTTTCCGAGACGAACGCAATGGCATAGCCCATTTCCCTTGATTCGGATTTTTGAATTAAATTCTGCCTCGATTTATGTTATAACAGGTTATTGAAAATACGGGTTGTTACAGTAAAGATTGGTTAACAATATAGTTAGTTAATAAATGGTTAATAATTTGAGTTGTAATAACGATGTTTTATAACATCACGTTAATTTAAAGGATTTCGAAATGTTTTCCCCAAATAAAATGAAAGATATTTTATATGCATAGAAAATG
The DNA here is from genome assembly GCA_030737875.1 of Allium sativum. Lineage (NCBI taxonomy): Eukaryota > Viridiplantae > Streptophyta > Magnoliopsida > Asparagales > Amaryllidaceae > Allium > Allium sativum. The sequence goes on along the minus strand of CM060924.1, from coordinate 230,672,174 downwards.
AAATGAACTGTTCGATTAGGAATTAAGAAATGGAATATGGAAATATTTTTTGACAAAAATAAGATATATTTTCTGAATATGAAAAAATAAGGATTCGTGAATATTTAGAAATGTTTCTAATTGGAATAAGAGATATTTTCTCAAATACAGAAATCAGGATGTTAGAAATGTTTTTCCAAAAATCGAGAGAGAAAGCAGAGCTTTGAAAGGATACGAAAGATTGGAAATGGGAATTGGCAATGATAATATAATAAGGAGTTAATTTAAAAAGGGGCCAATGTTGTTTGATGGATGATCGATAAAATTTCCATTAGAAAATAGGATCGTTGGTTGTATGGATGTTCCTTTGATAGTTAAATCACTGTCTATCAAAGTTTTAGTTTATTTTATACCTCCATTGTCAATACGGAGAGATCGGGATCAAATTTATTATCTGAAACCACTCCGTATTGGCATAAGCATTATGATTCAACTTATGTTGAAGAAAATTGAAAACGGAGTAAAATGCAAGGGTTATTCTGTTAATCCTAAGTAGAAATTACCCAAGATGGATTTATGGAATGGTGCCTTCGGTTTGTTCAGTCCCAGGACAACATATATGGACGGATCTGATAATGCGGCAAAAGTAAATGGTAGCCAGATGTTCTGAAAGATAATCGTGACTTCAAGCCTCATCACCCAGGAAATGACAGAAATCAGGCAAGCAGCATGGCCATGTGGGTCATTCCCCTTAGGGTTATTATCACCTGATCTAGAGAAATTTTATTTGTTTCTTATTCTATTCGCTGCTGTATGCTTTCTTTAACGGTTGCTGATCACAACCGTTGGTGATAATATGCTCGGCACACTCAAGTTAAATGAGTGGCCAATCAAGTGTGGTCGAGTTGCAAGATGTTCTTGTTGAACCCCAGTGTATCCCCTTTAGAGTACAGTGATCGGAAGGAGGTTCCATACCTTGTCATAGTCGGAATCCAATCTACAATAAGCGCCCTACGGTTTTTGATTTAATATTATATATGGAGCGTGAGATGCAAGCGTTCCACTAGATTTCTATTTATTTGATTTAGACACTATTGTAATGTCCCGGACTTGATATCAAAAATAATTTTGCTTATCGTAACGTAAAAACCATCCATGTTTATGCATGGATCGGTCTTACGATTATCATTTCTTTCGAAAGGATTTTGAAAGTTAAACAAATGGTTGTAGTTTACTCACACCAATCCCATACTGACCTAGAGTTTATTTTGTATGTTTTCCCTAAACTCTTAAATGCCCAAATTTGTACGGGCAGTCAAGTAGTCAGGAGTTTACAGGTTCACTTGGAGGAGTTTGAAGTAGGAGGCTTCACTAGTTAGCTATAGACTATCCGCTGTGTACTATGTTGTACCTGGAAATAGATGTTTTTACTTTTCCAGGAATAGCTGTTGTGCCTTGATGATGGTATGTATATATAGTTACTGATTTGTATTTCAAAAGTTATGTTATTTATTATATTTTATTCGCTCCGCTGTGAGTTTTGTGTTCTTTGTTTTTCTTTTATTCTAACTATTTTTTCTTTTTATTTCTCAACATCTAATTTCTTTCTATTAATGATTCGTATTTTTGTGCAATTTGGGTTGGACGTGTGGTGTAATTAGTCGACTCAAAGGGTATGGAAATTCAGGCCGTTACACTTGTGCCCTGATCATGAGATCTTAGATCTTAATTTAAAAAATCCTATAATGAATTTTATGATCCAAACTTGGAAACATTTGCATTCGTTAAAGCTTTCTTAATCCTGGATATATTTATTCACCTAAGTGAAATTAGCTATATCATCGATGCCCATATCCTAAACTGATATATTTTTTTTCATATAAGAAACAACATTTGTTTAAGGAGATTCGAATTGTGGGAAGCACAGAGTTGAAAATAGAGCAATATACATTGAACATTCACAGTTAATAGCCACACATCAACATCAGGTAAAAATATAATTTTATATTTTAATTATTAGTAAAGGAAACAGTCATAGATAGAACTTAAACAAAAAACATAACTTCAGATCTAGTTGTTCTGTATATTATCTAATTTTTCAATATTTCATCCATTTTAAGTAAATTGTGAAAGCCAGCCCAAAATTTTTGGTGTAGGCATAAACAGTTGAAAAATACCTTTGTTGCAAAAATATTATCATCAAATATATTAAATTCAAGATAAAATATCATGAATTAAAACATGAGAAGCCTCTCATGTCATTTCCACCAAATCATTTCAATTTTCCTAGTAGATCAATAAATATTACCTTCGCTACTATTAGAGGAAAAGGTGTATTAAATCACCACAAAAAGCATCAAAAGAAAATTATACTGTAATTACAAAAGAGTTGATTGTCTGGTGCCTTGACTTTTATGTTATATTGCTTCATTTACACTCTGAACGTGGAGTTAATGGCCCAAAAAAGAAAAATAAGTGAAAATAGATGGTTATTTCTATTGTATTAACAAAAGTATGAGGGGAACTTCTATAATTGAAATTCCTTCAAGCATTATAATTTTAATGTAGTTTTTATATAATGCATGTTTTTTGATATGTTTATTCTTGTCATATGCATTTTAGTTTTTTCTGTATCTATTATAATTTAAAGAACCAACAAATAATAGTTTGTGACATCAAGAGATAGTCATTTAAGGAAATGTGAAGTACCTTTAACCGGGATAGACACTAAAAGAATTAGTACAAATTAGTGGTTTTCCTTTAAGTATAGTAAAACTGAAAAATGCATGAATACATGCTTGTATGTAGTTCTTCAGCCTACTAAACCAATGTAGGAGTAGTTCAGAAAACTCAGTTTTTCATGCATAGTTCACTAAATGGCACATCCACGACATAAATATTAATAGGAACTATAGCATGAAGTATGCATGTAAATGGTGCAACAACAGTAGTAGTTAAACATGCTGAGAAAACGAAAGCTTTAGAAGCGCACTTTTCAAAATACTAACATACACAAGTGTGGACAAATGTAAATTAAGTGATTGTAAGCATGTCATTCATGCCTGCTGACATCAGATTTATAAGGAAACTCAAGCACTCGAATCTTATTATCAATATTTTGTGAACAAAAAATTCCTTCATATTCAAGGCTGTACTTTTATTCACAAAATTTTTAAATGCCTTAATTTGGTAGTATGGCTGTCACATTTATATACTAAAGTTGTGCCTTGGAAATATACACTGACATGTTAAAGCATTACCCTGGCATAAGCACTAATCTCAGGATTATTTCATATTTGGCTATATGAGATTTCTATTACAAAGTGAAAGATAGGTTTTGGAAAGCTTGGCATTCTAGAAATAAAAATAAAGGCTTATCTTATATCAATCTATTGTGCTCTCCTCTCACCTAAAGTAATAAGTCTTTTCTGCAAATTGGAAAGAAGCCACTGCAAGGAAAGTGAAGATGTAAATGGCCTAAAAGCATATGTTTGTGGTTATTATGATGAATATTGTATTTCGAATATTATACGATGCATATTGTGTAGTTAGACAGTTCTGGATATATAAGATTTTTGTGGTTATTTTCTTTTCTGCATCTTGATAAAGAAAATAGTAAAAATTATTGGGAAGCAAAATTAAGTTATACAAATCTTAAGGGATGTGAATTAACTATCGTAATAATTTTACCAAATGATTGTAGAAGAGTCAATTCCATAAATTGCATTCCCCAAAAGAAGCCATACATGGAAGAACTTGCACAAAATGGTAATCCGAAGAGCTACATGTAATTAGATATGCCAGTCTAAACATAAAATATAAACCAATACTCCTTTAAATATGCAACATAAGTTCTCATACAGTTTAAGCTTTATAACAAAATTAGATATACCACTCATTGAGTTTTTGCTTACACTACGTATATTTTGATAGATGTTATGCCTCTCATACTACTACTCGTAGTAAGTTTGAGTTTTCTTGTTGAAAAGCTAATAATGAGAGGTATGAATGAGATAAGATCAATTGAAGACCACATATATTTTGGATGAGATAAGAGTACCTTTGTCTCAAATATACTTTAATCACAATAGGTAAATTGACAACATTTCAACTATGCTTTTAACTTCAACTATTTTACATCCATTGCAACCTTGGTGTAAAGGTTTTCCTCGACAAATAAATAGAATACATGTAAGCAGTGTAGGGTTTCATGATTTAAAAAGAAAGAACCAATAATTTCGGCAAACACAATATTAGTTCTAAAGGACTAATAAAATACTCAACAATGTTAAATGCAATCAGTCCAAGTTCTAAAGTTTAAATGAAAAGAATATTGCTTTTGCATTTAAAACTTTGACTCAGATCAGGCTTATTTTGACAACAAAGATAATACTTCATTCTATATGCTTGTATATTTAACAATTAAAGACCAAAAATTAATCAGAAAGCACATAGGCATGTACATTGCAAATTATTAACAAAAAGGGGGTAACGTAATATACGCATTTATCAAGCTATTCCATTGCAAACCCAATGCTACCACCCGCATAAGCCAGATCAGTTTTTCTAGCTACTTGTAAGTTAATAGATAAATAAAGTAAAACAGAAAGGAAGAAAAGGGAAAAAGAAAATTACTTCTAGGCTTGAAAATAAAAGGTTGTATATGCATTAAAATTGTGGTGAATACTAGTTCTTTGCCAACTGCCTCACTCCATCAACAGATTTCATGAACCACGAACTTCTCTGACGTTAACGAATTAGGGATCGAACAACATACGACTCCAGTGGAAATCAAAAAACAGGTGAAATTCGAGGGACATTTGCAAATTGATTTGAGGGAGGTTGCGAATTTGGGGATGCGGTCATGATTTATAGAAGAAGGAGAGGCATGGTGATTTCGCCATTTTTTTTATTTGGGATTTCTTTTTATTTCGGCCGAATGTAAAAGTGAAGAGGGGGAAACGAAAAACAAAAATGAGAAGTAACAGGGAAAATTTCATGCTGATTTGATATGGCTTAAACCTATAACAAATGAACTTATCCAAAGCATTGAAGATGTATGGTTAGATTTTAGATGTTAGAGGTGATGCTTATCGCAAAAAGGAATTCTGATACGGCTATAAGCCCTACCAAATTTAATAAGGTTTAAAGCCGTATCAAAAATATGCATGTGGATGTGCCAAATTAGCCGTTTTGGTGTAGTGTGGGAGCAGATATAGATCGATTTTATCGATGGACTACCTAAAACCAGGACAAGAAACGAAGGAATTTGGATCATCGTGGACCAAAAGTGCAAGGTTTATTCCTATCAAATCGACTAGGACGGCATCTGTTACACCCCATTTTAACAACACTAAAGATGATAAATTAAAGAATAATTAAGTTAATATTCAAAATTAAGGGAAACGGACTGCGCCATTGCATTCATCTCGGAATTCTGGTCAAATTTAACACCTGGTTTGCGTAAAACGGACAACGTATGAAGAAGTTATTAAGGTTTGAAGTTTGTATGCGCCTAAGAAGAATATATACATATAATTAGTCCAGAAAATTCAAAACTGTTCAAAATCTCAAAAATCAAGGGAGCGGGAAAATTCCCGCCTAGGGGTGTCGACGCCATCAAGCGGGTATCGACTCCTGGGTCGACTACATAAGGGTCGACCCCCGTACGACAGATTTGGGCGGATTTTAGAGTTTCAGACAGCCATAAATATGGTCTCATTTCTATGGTTTTTCTACACCAAAAATAATGAGAACTAGATGTTGCCTCTGCCCTGATTAAATCAAATCTTTTCTTCTTCGGCAATTAAATAGAGTTTAGAGATCTATGATTCAACATTAGCCATTCTTCTTCTATTTTTCTAGATCCAATCACAGTGAGTCTATGTTAGTTTTAGATTTAAATATTTAAAAAGTAAATCTTGACATGACTATAACTTGGATCTTTGCCTGTGACTATTTGAATCATATCAGATCTGCTATAACCTGTGTATTTGAGTTATTCTGACATGACTATGAACTAGATCTGAACCTATACCTATTTATCATGTCATATCTGCCATTGTTAGTTGATCTAAGTTATTACCTTGATCTCATCATGCCTATTTATGATGTCCCTATTATGTTAGAATCAGTTCTATTGTCACATGTTCATCAAATATGTTCCTATATGCCTATCTTGTCATTATGCCACTATATGTTTATGCCTATTTCTTCCACTATATGTAAATCTTGTTAGTATGAACATTTTTATCCTCTTCCCTTCATCATTTCCCTTTTATTTTATAGCCAGGCTACCTTCGACCTTAGGCATGCCGTTGAAATATGCGAACACGTTAAATTGGGATCGAGGGGAAAATGTTAATTTGGGCCATAACTTGTAATTGGAGATTTGGGCATAACTTGAATATATGAATGTTAATTTAGGGCATAAATCAAATTGTGATTAAAGACCTTAATTTAGGGGCATATGGTTCGCTTTGAATATAACTTGGAAAAGTGGCATGAAAATCTATAACTACATAGGAATAATTGATTTAGAATTGAAATGCCTAGAATTACAGTAATCAGAAACTGTAACCGCGCTTCGACACAAGGTTAGATTACAGTTGTGGTGGAAGTATACCCATAACCGCTCGACATATCTAGCGACCATAAGTGGTGAATCTAATGTAAGGGGACTAAGTGCGCAAACACGAGACATGCTAAGACACGAGGTTAAGTCTGACTTGTGGAAGAAGTCTGCCCGTAACCGACCAGCATATCCAGCCTCCACAAGTGGTAAGCTTAATGTGGGTGGTCTAGCACAATATAACTATACATGAATATGTAATGAATTGGAATATTAAACCTAGTTGAATCCATAGGGATTGTATATGTTAACTTGAGTTGGGATTAAGTAAACTTGTATGAACATTAGGAGGGTTAAGTATATCTTGGATTAATGGGTAATATATATATATAATCCTACAAACTTAACCTATGAGGTTATGCACTCTTTTACTATGGTATGGAATAACCTATGGAAAACCTAGTGGGGATGGAAGCGTAGGGGGAAGCTTGTATCATCATGTGTGCGGGATCCGTTTCAGTCAGTAACCCATATATAGGTATCAAAAGAATACTCTGAACTAGGTCGAAGTTGGGCCACGCTTACTGGGCTGATTGTAAGAGATTCAAGCATGGGGGACGGTGTGGGCGGTGCATTCTGACGGGGTCATGTGCGTGCATAGGTCCGGCAGAGAAGGTTTAGACACCATGACACCTATAGATATTGTTGTGCACATCCTACAAATGAATGGTTGCCACTTTAGGAAGTGACACATCCTACTGTGGGGCCAACACAGGGTATCTACGAAGTAGGGAGTCGATCTATTGGGGTTTTAATTATGGTACATCTAAACTCTAGCATGTTGGGGAGTCTGTTAATACCCTTAGGGTTAACTCCGGTATGTTGGGCTATCTGTTGATTGTATGGGGTGAAAACCTCTCACTGGAAGTACACCTAAGTCTAACATCTTATACTTGTTGGGGATCATCTTGTTAATAAGTCACTAGTATTGGTGCAGAGAAATCATTGGAGAAGCATAGTATACTCTATCCTGTTTGTCCTGTTTACCTTGTCATACCTGCCTTTTATAATATTATCTCTCTTATCCACTTTATATGTCTGTCATGATACTTTTACTTATTTATATGCTAAAAGTAACTAGACTCGCCAGACCTTATGTCTGACCCATTTTGTTTCCTCTTCTTTCTCTTCCATCCCACTCAAGGTTCTCAGGGTGGGAATACTCATGCTTGGTCAGGATTCTGCTTGGTGATGCTTATATGTATTGCTCGAGCTCTTATCTTTTCTACTATTGTTATGTTTTATTTTGGGAATTATGCTTCTTTTATTACTGTACTCTATATGTTTTAAGTACAAGACAGAAAATTTAGGATGATGTACTCGGTTTATGTTTTTCAAACATATGATGTAGCCATGTTTTGAACTATGATTCTTTATGATTAATAAAGTTTTAAATTCCGCTGTTGTTTTATATCCGTCTTGTAATGTTTCTATTTCTATTTATCTATAACGCTTCACAAAACTTAATGAATTCTCTTAATGAGTGACATTAACAGATGTGGTGTATCACACTTGGTATCAGGGCTGAAGACTACCAGATTGGATAAAAGATTTAGAAAATTCTTTTCAAAAAGGATTTAAAAGAAAGCATTTTCAAAAATTAAGTCTATTTTGAGAAACATATTCGCCAAAGCCATATGTAATATCTTTCGATCGTTTGTTTGAATCCCTTTCTTTTTCTTTTCAGCATGCCTAGGAACCTAATATTCCTGAGGGCATTATGATACCAGGCTGGTTACGTTGGTATCTTAAGGTCACGACGCCTGTCGGTGGTGAAGCTGACGTTCCTCATCCAGCTGCACCTGTCGTTCCTCCTCCTCTGCATGTAGATAATTTCTCTAAGATCTGCAATGATTTATGTGCTATGGGAGGAAAGCCATTACATGGAACTGAGATGTTCGTAGAGAAAAGGAACTGGCTCAATGAGATGGAGGATCTGTTTGGAATTTTTGAAGAGGACGATCGTAGGAAGATTCAATTAGCCACCTGGCTACTGAAAGATGAAGCTTAGTTCGGGTGGGAAGTGACGCAAGCAGGGCATCCAGTGGAGACTTGGATGATTTTCGGCAAAGGTTTGAAATGAAGTTTCTTTCTCTAGATGAGAAAAGCATGCAAATAGAAAGGTTTCTAGCACTCAAGCAGGGAGGAATGACTGTCAAAGAGTATGTCAACAAATTCAATCAACTGGAGAGTGTAACAACCCGTATTTTAATAACATGCTAAAACCATAAATCAAGGCAGAATTAAATTTTAAAATAAGAATCAGGGAAAATGGGTTGCGCCATTGCGTTCGTCTCGAAATTCTGCTTGGAAACGAGTCGGAGTTTTCGAAAAACGGATTGCGTATGAGGGAGATATGACCCTCCGAAGTTTCTAGGATTTTCAGAACCGGAAAACATCTCGTATTCGAAATTCGAATTCAAACCCCAGCGCAGACTGGGCGGAAATTTTCCCTCCCAGGACCAGATCGACCTGGGGGTCGACACTATGGTGGACCTCCCAAGGGCCACGTCGACCCTACGGTCGACCTAGGGGTCGACCTGGTGCCGAAACCCAGTTTTGAGCCTAGGTTCATTCTGATGTTTTTGGTCTCGTTTTCAGTCCAGATTCGTTCGCCTAATCCTATATAAACCCACCTAATCCCCATTCCTTCTCACACCATTCTTCTCTAACCTTATGCTGCACAAATTCTTGATGAACATGGCTTCTTCTTCTTCTTCAAAATTAAAATAAAAATAAAACTAATCAAATTAAGGGAATTCTTATACCTTCTTCGTTAAGCAACATAAGGTTCGCGAATTATGGATTTACTTCTACAATCAAATGGAGATTCAAAGATTCAACAATTGGTCGACTAGTTTCTAGATTCAACTTTTGCATCTCAATTTTTATTCCCCGATCTGTAAGTTCTAGTTACTTTGAGATTTATACTTTTTAATTATAACTCGGACATGAGATAAAGTGGAATTTGAATTAAGTATGATAATCGATTCACATCTATTCTAGTTTCCATCTTGGATCTTGACATTTGGGAATATTGCTATGAAATCAGTTTGGACCTAATCATATTGTAAATCAAACTCCTTCATGTCCATAGTATTATCATGCCTATGATGTTGAATCAATCTACTTTTCACAAGTTTGGATTATCACCTTCATCATGACTATCACCTTATTATGCTAGATCTCTAATCCCAAAGTTTTGGGACTATTATTTTATAAGCCAGTGATGTTATAACCAATTATCTCAAGCTATATCATGCCCTTGTGCTCATACTTTTTCCTATCATAGTTTTGAGGTTATTCCCTTTTATTTTGGATTTGGATTTACTTGTAATCTAGATCAATTCACGTTTACGTGCGATGGGAATACGATTTGGGTAGATTAGGCAAAACATGAATTGGTTATGAATTTGAATCATGAAACTTGGCATGAAACTTGCCATGAAACTTGCCATGAAACTTGACACGAACTTGACATGAAATTTGAACATGGACATGACACTAGAATGAACTTGAAAATGGCCAACTCGAGGTTGGATTGAGTTTGCAGTGTAATTCTGCCCGGAACCGCCCGGCAAATCCAGTGACTGCAAACAGTAGGATTCAATGTGGGTAGTTAGTCATATCGCGCTTGAAACCCGAGGTCAGACTAAGTTGTGGTGTAAATCTTCCCGGAACCGCCCGGCATATCCAGTGACCACAACAACAGTTCTGATGTGAGAGGTTGGGGTGCATAAATGAATTAATGCCACATGATAGTGTTAAGTCATGAACATGAAAGACAACACTTAACCAACTTGACACATGATTAGTGGGGTTAAGTCATGAAATTGAATGACAACACTTAACCAACTTGACATGCTAGACTGATAAGGGTTAAGTAACGAATTTAAATGACAACACTTAACCTGTTTGACGGAAACCCTAGTTACGCGGTCCATTTTAGCAGTAACCCACTTAGATGTATCATGGTACCCTGGAACTAGGCAGGGTGGGGCACGATTATTGGGCTGATTGTAAGCAACCAAAACGACGGCTGAGTTAGTGCGCCAGTGTTGGTTCAGGTGGACTATGGTCGTGCACGTAGTCCGGAGTTGAAAAAGCAGGCATTGGGCATCAGTAGGTTTACACTGTGCGTGCTTGATTCATGTCGGTGGTTTGCACCCTAGGGCTTGATACACCCTATGGTGGACCTAGCACAGGTAACTACATTCGTGATAGGGCCGTATGACACAGACACACGACGAGCTAAAACTTGTAGGGAGCCGATCGATTAATGGATCGTTCCGTAGGACCCCGAAATGGGTCATTTCATGATATTGGGCCAAGGGATCATCTCATGGTTAATATATGACATGTGTTTGGGATACTAGTATAGTTGGTGCAACAAATCTTAAACATACGATGCTATACTTGATTTATAGTTGATTTATCATGTTATCTTAGTCTATCTTGCCCATCTTGACAACGTCCTTATGTTTACTTTCGGTTTATACATGTCATGTTATGTAACACCCCGTAATTCTGTAACACCAAGATTCGCAAATAAAGGCAGAATTAAAAGTTAAAATCAAAATCAAGGGAAACAGGCTACGCCATTGCGTTCGTCTCGGAAAAATACGCGAAATAGAGTCCGACTATTCGTAAATCGGAGTCCGTATGACCAAGATTGGCCCGTCAAAGTTTTCAGAAAATTCTAAGTTCAAAACAGTTTAAACTAGAGCCAAATTCGAATTCAAACACACAGGGGGCAGGGCGGGAAAATTCCCGCCCAGGTCAAGTCGATAGGGGTGTCGACTGCATAGTCGACACCCCCCCCCCCCCCAATGTCGACTGCCCAGTCGACATGGGTGTCGACCCCCTGCTTTTTCCAGCTTGCTGCACCTGGTTCGTTCTGATGTATTTGGTCACGTTTTCTGACCAGGTTCGTCCGCCTAACACTATATAAACAGCCCTGGTCTTCTTCTCTATTCACAATTCTTTTCTACCCTTATGCTGCAAAGATTCTTGTTAGACATGGCTTCTCCTCCTCCTCTAAAATATATAAATAAAATAATATATATAAAATAAACCAAGATGAGGAAATGCTGCTAAAAGATTTTCAAGAAGAGGTTCATGTCAAGCTAGGATTCAAGAGGAGGTTCAAACGACTTCAATGACTGTTTTTCTACGAATCTTAGCAACGCCATCTTTCTGTTCTAATCTAATCTCTGTAAGTCAGTTATTATTAGATTTGAACGTTTTCTCTATTCGTGACATGAATTAAAGGAATAAAGGAATATGCCAAATCTTTCTACTTGAATTTGTTCCTATATCTTTGGACCTAATTAAGAACTGTTATGATTCGATGACCAATTAGGCCTTGCCTATGACTATGGACATCGCCTATGACTATGAACATCGCTTATGACTATGAACATCACCTATGACTATGAACATCGCCTATGACTATGAACATTGCCTACGGCTGTGACTGAGACTATGAGAATTATTTACTTGACTATGAACACAAGCCTATACCTTTGATTAGGAAACATAAACTATTGCCCATGACATAACAAGAACAACTGTGATTCATGACTAGGAAAGTGTTGCTTAAGTTATGTGACTGTGAAATTGGGTCTAAACCCGAATATCTATTCTGTCTATTCTTGGTTTTCTTTGGTTTTAGACCTTGGGAATTTACCTATTAAGTTAGGTCTACCCATGTTCTGAACCTACTCTGTTTATTCTTGGTTTTAGACCTTGGGAATTTACCTATTAAGTTAGGTCTACCCACGCTCTTGAACCTACGCTGTAATCTATATGCCTGTGAACTACCATCTTATGCCAGTTGCTATGTCCGTTCTTTCATGGCATTTTGGTTCATTCCCTTTTATCGACGAATCCAGCTTTATTTATAATCTAGATTGAATCACGATTATACGAACGGTGGGAATACGATTTGGGCAAAATATGAAATTTACCAAAAACATAGCTATAAACTAGGAAATTGGTATAAATTGGGAACATGTATTATGGCATGTTCATAGGAATGCAAATTGGATAAATTTGGCATAAATTATAGGATATATAATTTGAATCTAGTATTGACTTGTAAACCTAACATTTACATAAATTGTGAACAAGAATAATAATTCTAGTTTGACAGGAACTATAATTAGAATGTTAAATCAGGATTTGATTAGCTAATTTGGCATAATAAATATATTGGTATAAATTTGAAATTGGCCATAATTGGGAGTAATTGGCAGGTTTAGCAAAATTATGGTTAGTGACACTTAATTCGGTATAGTTTACATGCCAAAAAGCATAAATATGATTTAGAGGGGAAAATGGGCCATAGAAATAAATGTAGACAAATTACATTAAAAGAATAATTGGGAAATAAGTAAATTAGGAATAATTTACTTATAGAATTTAGCCTAAATGAGAAAATGTAAATTTAGACAAATTAAAGGTTTCTTAACGACATCTCTTTTAATAACACACCAGAAAGTTCTAGGGTGACAGAGAGGATAGTGTCTAGGCTTGAGTTTGGAAAATATAAGTTTCCTGCTCTCCTTGGCTATCCCTAACTGATCCGACGGATGAAATGGTTACTTTCAAAACCTGATTTGAAAATTAATCAAAACCCTTTGAACTAGAAACAATGAATAGGCCTAACCTGAGGTTAGACTGAGTTGCGATGTAAATCTACCCGGAACCAACCGGCACATCCAGTAATCCCAACAATATCTGTCTAATGTGAGTGGTCGTGGCTTTAATCTATTTAATTAAAGCTAGAACAAGAATGGCAGGGTTAAGTCAAGTAAGGCACTTAACTGATTCAACATGATAACCAGACCGGTGGGTGGGGTTAGGTTCTTAACACAGTTAAGCTAGAATGGGAGGGTTAAGTCCATAGGAACACTTAACCAACTTAACACAGTTAAGCTAGGATGGGAGGGCTAAGTCCATAGGGACACTTAACCAACTTCACATGGTAACAAGACAAGAATTATAGGGGTTAAGTAACTAAGGAAACACTTAGCCAAATTAACATGTTAACTAGACTAGAAGGTGGGGTTAAGTAAAGTTAATGCACTTAGCCAAATTAATATGTTAACTAGACTAGAGGTTGGGGTTAAGTAAATACACTTAGCCAATTTGATATGTTAGCTGGGCTAGACCATAGGGTTAAGTTAACTTGAACACTTAGCCATCAGATTGTGATAAAGGAATAGGGTTAAGTCTAAAACATGAAGGGATAATACTCAACTGTTAATAACATATTAAAACAGACGGGCAAGGTTAAGTTAAAAAGGAACACTTAACCAATACAGGGTGAATGGGTAGGGTTAAGTAATAAGAAATACTTAACCAATATAACATGGTTTGTGGTAGAGTTAAGAAAGCAACTAAGTGGTAAATCTTCGTTAGTAAAACTAAGTAGTAATTCTTAGTATAATACGGGAAGGAGCGAATGTCCCTCTAAGTAAAAAGGAGGCTCCAACGAATTGGGTTACGAAGCCCGAGGCTTCGAGGGGACGTGAGGGTACTCTTGGTATCCCTCTGTGAGGCTGCAGATAATCCTCCTGGGCTCACAGAGGTTAAGGTCTGCGTAGAAGAACCAGGGAGTATGCCTTGGTTGCGATATATGACAACCTAAAGACTAGGATGGACCGACGTGACTAGGCGAGAAAACGGTAGCCCTGTGATAGCAACTCATCGTTTACCATCCATCTTGAGTCAATCGAGATACGTGAAGCGGTAAGGCAGAGAACTCCAAAAGACCATATACTTGCTATCTAGTTATGGTTGAGGATGGCCATAGAATAGAGGGGCACCGGGGGCCGGCGTATAGTTCTCATTTTACAAGGTGTGCCTTTCATTAGTTGAGGGAGGGGTCAAGTGGGACCATAGCCACTGGAATAAAAACAGACCTTAGCATCTGCATCGGCAGATATCTGAAAGCTCCCGACCGAGTTCTGTATTCCTTGATTTGCCCTGTCACAGGACTCGGACCGCACATTACAGGACATGTGCATCTAGACAAGCGATAACGATTCGTGATACATGCGCGGGAAAGTATAGGAACACATACCACTCTAGGTAGTGTGTCCTAGACTTGGGGGACATCGTTCGACAGGTAGCATAATCCCTAGTTGGACTAGGTGGCATAAATCCTGAATCCGAGAAGCGTTCAGCAGATAGCGTAAACTCTAGTTAAATCTAGAAACCACTTGATAGAAAACCGTAGATTTGATCTGGGTAATAAATAATGAATGTATGAAGGAAGGCAATGGAAAATACAGGGATTGGGATCACGTTATCATTACTAGTTGGGACACTAGATAGGCGGTAGAGATATAGAAACCAGTACAACAAGGAAATAGCGAAGCGGCGAAAGTATTAGAGCATATCCAGTTTATCTTATCTTAGCATCTCTTGTGATTATCTTGTCTAATCTTGTTGACCCTATCGTCATGGTGTAATCTTGTATTCAGTTAATTCATGTCGTTTTGTTTCTCCATGTTCACATGCTAGAAGTTACTGAACTTACTCAGGCATTATGTCTGACTTTGTTTTTCTTTCGTCTTCTTTTCTTCCATCCCCCCCCCCCCCCCCAGGTAGTAGAGGAGGGAATAGTATAGCTCAGGTTAAGTTGGAACGTCACCCTTTCCCAGCTTGAAGATTTGTCGAAGTTTGCTTGGATTCTCTTTTCAGATGCTATGGCTGGCTCTTGCTAAACTTGGGGAATATAAATGTATTTTCATGCTTCTTTATTTTGTAAGACAGATGATACTCTGATATTGTAAAGAAATCATTGTACAAACTATTTTATCAATAAAGCAAAGTTTTATTTTCCGCTGTTTAATTTCTGTGTCTTGTAATTTATCTGCATCTTTTACCTTAAAATGCTCCACAGAACTTAGTGAATTCCCTTTGTGAGTGACACTAACGGACGTGGGGGTGTTACACGTGGTATCAGAGCTGAAGGTTACCGGATCAGATAAAGGATTTAAAAAATTATTTTCTAAACGGTTTTTAAAGAAGCATTTTCAAGAGAAAAGATTTGTTTTAAAGACATATTCCCCAAAGCCATACGCATTGTCTTCTCTTCCTCTGTTTAAATTCTTGTCTCCTTCTTTCTTGAATCTCTGGGGCTCCTGGCTTTCTGGGAGGTAACCTCATCGAAGGGCAAAGTAGTGCCCGGCTTCCATCCATAGCCGTAGTTGTTTCATCTACGGGCAGTTTTCTTTCGAAGCTTATAGGGTTTTCCGGACGATGGAGGCAGTTTTCGAGAGATTTGTCAACATGACTACACACAGAAGGGGATGAGGAGTTTGGCTAAGGAGCATAACCCTAGGATGAGGAATTCATGGATGTATATTTAGCTCACAAAGAAGGAAGGAATTATAAAACCTAAGACAAGAGGAAGTATCTTTGCTAGGGAATGATAAGGCATATAATCGAGGACAAGGGCAAGAACAAGGAACAAGATTTTCATAAGGGGAAATACATACTTTCACCACCAAGCGTACCTAGGAGAAAGGTAGTAAAGTTCTGTTGGAAGAGTCTTGTAACACCCCGTAATTTTATAACATTAAAATTCACAAATTAAAGTATACTTAATTTTTAGAAAAGAATTAAGTGAAATGGGTTGCGTAGAGAAATATATATATAAAAGTTAAAAATTAAATAAATAAATATGCGAAAAAGTTCAAAACAACGAATGGGGGGGGGGAATAACCGAACCGACCCATTTTTGAGGTCGACCCAAGCTCCGCTGGGTCGACTAGGGGTTAATCCAGGGTATTTGGCTGTCAACCCGTGGGCCGATTCGCTCAAATGCATATTTTGCATTTGATTGGTTCTCATGGTTCAGGGTTAATATAATGGTCCTAAATAACTTCCTACACCTATAAACACATCCTAATGCTAACCCTAAACCTAATTAAAATAGAATAGTTACCGTCATACAATCGCCATGGAAATCAATGGAGCCGCCGCCAACTAAGAAAGAAGAAAAGCAAATTCAATTCTAATTCTCTCAACCCTAAAGCAAAGCAAAATTCTCTCTTTTCTTCTCTAAATTGTGAGTATGATGATCTTAACAAGATTATTATCATTTTAATTAGGTTGAGATATGAGTGGATTATGAGTAGATGATGTGAATTATCATATATCTTGTTGTAAACCCCTTTTGCTATCATGTATATTGTAAATCCAACGTTATGTGATGATGATATCTTATATGTTGTAAATCATGCTATGATGATGTTATGTATGTTGAAAGTTTCTATGCTAAGTTGTGATGAATCATACATGTTAAAAAGGCCATGATGTTACCATCTATGCTAGTTAGTTCATATTAATTAAATCATCATGTTTGGGTTATGTTGATCTATATGACAAGTCACATATGCAAGTTAGATTGATTAGAAAAGTTATGAACATATACCAAGACATCTATTATGACATCTAGAATTATGCTATGACATATGTGATATCCTATGCTAGCTCACACCATCATTATGTTGCCTAAAAACCCCATATGCAAGTTTATGTATAGATTTGGGCTATGATCATATCACGTAAATTGAGACATTTAACAAGTTGACACCTTTTGATCCTTAACATGTGTAGTTTATGCAAGTTTCACCCCTATTATGATTAGATTTATTTTAGTTGTCTATATGTTGTGATAATTTATCTTTGTGCTAGGTGTTAGACTATACAAGTCTAGACTATATTATACGTTGAATAAGCGAATGTATAAACATGGGGTAGGGGTAATATTAAGGATTTAATATTAAAAAGTTGGGATGCAATTGATATGATTTTGCATGCCATAAGTGGATGGCCATAATTGAGTCAATTATGGACATCATTAAAAGTTGACTTAATTAATAATTTGAATAGGGAATTATTAAAACTGGGGTAAAAGATTTTAAGTGTTAATCAATGCTTAGGACACGAGGTTGGACTCGTTTGTGACGTAAACCTGCCCGGACCCGCACGGCAAATCCAGTGGACACAAATGTCAGCCCAATGTGAGAGGTCCTAGGCCTAAACTAAAGCATAACAGTTGTAAAGACACGAGGTTAGACTCTTTTATGGTGTAAGACTGTCCGAACCCACCCAGCAAATCCAGCTGCCATAAATGCCAGTCTAATGTGAGAGGTCTTTATGAGGTTATGGCCTGAATGAATTAAGAAATACTTAACCAGATAAACATGTAAGGTGGGACATGGGGGTTAATTAGGTGCCTTGGGTGGCATGAGGATTCTAGGGGGTGCCCTTAGTGGCATGTGAAATACGATTAGTAAGACTTAACCAAACGCACATGTAAATGAACATGACTAAGAGGGTTAAGTGGGATATACTAGTGACAAGCTTAGGGGGTTAGCTTGTAGGGGCCCATTTCGACCAGTATCCCAAACGTATCTTTGTGGGGTCGACCCAAGTCGAGGACGGGACACGCATGCTGGGTTCGACTGTAAGAGGCCAAAACGGGGAGCGGTGGCAACGCAAGTCCAACGGGTTTCGTATGCGTGTGTGGACCCGGGCTGGTAGGTAAGACGTTGTTGCATCGTGTAGGTATAAGCTGTGCATTCTCAAGTTGTATCGGGTTGCTACTTTAGGGGAGTGATACACCCCACTGTGGGGCCAGCACAGGTATCTACGAGTAGGGAGCCGATCGAAAGTAGGTAGTGAGGTACACCTAGTGGAGATAGGGGCAGACGAGACCTATGTAGTCAGCTAGGGGTACGTATGGCTATTTATAAAGATTCTGTGTGAAGCAACTGGGATCAAACAATAGGGTGACTGGTGTGGTGCAGTGTAGTAATGTGCGGTGCAGTGTAGTAATCATTCGTTAGTAATTAGGTGTGCCTTTCCCGTTATCTTTAACGTTATCTTAAACGCTATCTTTATCTTCCTAAGAGTTCATAGACATTTACTTGTCTTCCAGCTTATGCCTTAGTCTAGTTATTTTGATAATAGTATTGTTAGAATTATCATACTCGCCAGACTTTATGTCTGACCCCCTCTATTTCTATCCTTTTTCCCCCTCCAGGTCCTCAGGTTGGACCCAGCTCTAGTGGAGTTTGATTGAATTGCTTCATCTCTCTTTGGAAATCTTGGACCGTTGAAGTAAAGTCCAGCTTGTTATCTTCTTTAATGGCTATTTGTGTAATGGGATTATGTATTTTGTTTTATGAGGATGGATAATGTATTTGACTCTGATTAATGGTTTTGTGATGTAATAAACATGTTTCCGCTGCAATAAAATGAAGTTTTATTTTTCAAGTACTTCTTATTATCTGTCTTGTTGTAATTTTTCTGTTCTATATTCACTTATAACCTGCATAGAAGTTAATGCATTCCCTTTGTGAGTGACATTAATGGATGTGGGGTGTTACACGTGGTATCAGAGCTTAAGGTTATTAGAACAGATAAAAATACTTTTGAAAAATAGTTATTTTTGGAAGAAGTGTTTTCAAAAACATGTTTTAATGAGAAATTTAAAGAGAAAAGTTTTTAAGAAAAACATAATCCCCAATAGCCACATATCTTTATCTTTCGAATTCTCCATTTTGAATCTTTCCTTTTTCGTTACAGCATGGCTGAAGATCTTAGTTTACCCGACGGTGTAACGATACCAGGATGGTATAGGAGGCTATTGGAGGCTAGGGTCGCTGCAGGTCTAGCCAATGTTCCTCCACCACCAGTTGCACCTGTTCCTCCTCCCCCTCGCGTAGATACTTTTGCAAAGACGTGCAAGAAATTCAAGGCTATGGGTGGAAAAACATTTCAAGGGTTAGAAACGTTTGTGGAAGCTAGAGATTGGCTTAAGGAGGTGGAAGAATTGCTAGAAATCTTTGAAGTAGAAGAAGGGAGGAGTGTTCGATTAGCAGCTTGGTTGATGAAGGGAGAGGCCTCGTTTTGGAGGGAGGTCACTAACTGGGGGCGTCCTGTTGATTCTTGGGCGGATTTCAGACGTAGGTTCGAGGCGAAATTTCTCTCAAGGGCGGAAGAAAATCTATATATGGAAAGGTTCTTGACATTGAAGCAAGGAAGCTCATCAGTGAAAGAATATGTCAATAAATTTAATCAGTTAGCAAGGTTTGGCTTGGACTTAGTGAACACGCCGGAGAAGAAGGCGCTGAGGTTCGTGAATGGCTTGAATGAACCATTGCAAGGGTTGGCTATGACCCACATCCCGATGGGGGCCACCTTTGAGTAGTTAGTAGAAATGGCGCTTATGCATGAGGAGAAAAGCGCTGAAGCAGATAAGGCACCCGAGAAGAAGGGGGATCAGAAGAAACCACAACAGTAAAACAAGAAGGGTGGAAAAGACAATAATGGCAAGGGAAAGAAGAAGTGTTTTAACTGTGGAACCCCAGGCCATCTCAGCAAGGATTGCCGAAAGAAAAAGAAGACAGGTTGTTTTCATTGTGGCGATGCGGGACATTTAGTGAAGGACTACCCAAAAAGGGGCAGAGGGCAGGAGCTACCTCGGGAGGACAGGTGCAGGCTCTTATGGCACCAGGGCAGGCTAGGGGACAAGTTCAGGCTCTCGCGGTCCCACCGCTGCAAGAACGAGGTAGAACCATTTCTGTTGAAAGCTTAGTTTTTCTGTTTGATCATCCTGTCCATACCTTATTCGATTCGGGCGCATCACATTCGTTTATCTCTACATCATTAGTTGAATCACAGCACTTAAACACCAGTTTAGTAGAGGATCCCTTACTTGTTTCGAATCCAATAGGGGGCTCAGCTTATTTGTCCATGATGTGTTTGGATTTGAAATTTTCCATACTTAGCGTTGAATTTAGATGTGATGCTTATGTGTTGGGCTTCACGGGCTATGGGCTAATTTTAGGAATGGATTGGTTATCCAGAAATGGGGCCGTTCTTGATTGTGAAAGGAGAGTAGTTAGGCTTGTGACTCGCCTTGGCAACACTCTCGAAATCTTTTGTAATCCCATAAATTCTGTTATGCTTAGTTATCTAGAATCGCTTGACGCGTCTGAGGAAAATCTATGAACTGCTAGAGTGGTCCGAGAATATTCGGATGTGTTTGAGGAGGTGAAGGGCTTACCTCCGAAGCAGGAGATAGATTTTCGAATATATCTTGTGGATAATGCGAAACCAGTATCTTTGCCAGTACGCCACATGGCTCCACGTGAAAGGAGCGAACTCGATAAGCAAGTGAAGGAGTTGCTTGAGAAGGGGTTCATAAGACGAAGTATATCAGAGTGGGGTGCTCCAGTAGTATTTGCCACGAAGGCGGATGGGTCCCTTAGACTGTGTGTGGACTATAGAGAACTTAATAAACTTACTAAGAAGAACAGACACCCACTGCCGAGGATTGATGATCTCTTCGATCAGTTAGTTGGCGCCTCAGTGTTTTCGCAGTTGGACTTAGCCACTGGTTTCCATCAGTTGAGAGTGGCTGAGGATAGCATTGACAAGACTGCCTTTAGGACTCCGGATGGTTTCTATGAATGGCTAGTGATGCCCTTCGGTTTGACAAACGCCCCCGCATACTTTTTTGATTTGATGAGTAGGGTGTTTAGGGAGTACCTTAACAAATTTGTGGTAGTCTTTGTAGATGACATCTTGATCGTTTCTAAGGATGAAGAAGAGCATGCCCTACATCTTAGGGAAGTGTTGGAGACTCTTCGAGCGTATAAGCTTAAAGCTAAATTTTCTATGTGTCACTTTTGGAGGAAGGAAGTACGGTTCTTAGGACACGTGGTTTCCAAAGAAGGGACAGCTGTAGATCCCGCAAAGGTGGTGGCCATCCAAGATTGGAAGGTTCCTAAAAATGCTGCCGAAGTGAGAAGTTTCTTGGGGTTGGCTGGCTACTATAGGAAGTTTATCAAAGACTTCGCAAAGATATCAGCTCCATTGACACGCTTGACGAAGAAGAACCTGGTTTTCACATGGGACGTAGATTGTGATGATGCGTTCCAACGTTTGAAAAGAGCTTTGACTTCAGCCTCATTCTTAGTATTGCCAGACGGGAGTAAGCCGTTTACCATTTATACTGACGCTTGTGGGTTAGGACTAGGCGCAGTCTTAATGCAAGAGGGTAGGGTAATAGCCTATGGTGGAAGGCAGTTGAGAGCGCATGAGAAAAATTATCCTACACATGACCTAGAATTGGCCGCTATTGTTTTCGCGCTTAAGTCTTGGCGTCATTATCTTCTTGGCGAGAAATTCGTATTATTCACTGACCATAAGTCTTTAAAATACTTATTCTCTCAAAAGGACTTGAACTTAAGGCAGCAAAGGTGGATGGAGTTCTTAGCGTCCTACAACTTCAAAATAGCCTATACCCCTGGCAAGGGTAACGTGGTGGCAGACGCCTTAAGTAGAAAAAGATTATCCTTAAGTCCTTTGTTTGTTGAGCGGCGAAGTTTAGAATTCATTTCGATGTTTGACTTTAGACCTTCCGTTGACTTCGTACCCGGTTTGCTAGCATCCTTGGAGGTCAGGCCTACGCTTTTGGGACGGATTGGCGAGGCACAGCGAGACGACCCGCAGTTGGTTGAGTTAGTAGAAAAACTCAAAGGAGGGGAGTCATCAAGCCATCTCCGTAGGTATACCCTAGACGATAAGGGTTGGTTACGTAGGGACGGTAGACTTTGTGTACCAAAAGACGATGACCTAAGGAAGACTATTCTTGACGAAGCACATCATTCGAAGATGACCATTCATCCCGGCGGGGACAAGATGTACAAAGACATGAAGAGGGTTTACTTTTGGGCCGGCATGAAGAAAGATGTGGTCGAGTATGTCTCTAGATCCTTGGTGTGCCAACAAGTAAAAGCGGAGCAAAAGAAACCCGGTGGGTCGCTTAACCCATTGGAGGTTCCACTATGGAAGTGGGAAAGTGTCTCGATGGATTTTGTGGATGGGTTACCGCGATCAAGGAAGGGTAATACAGGAATTTGGGTTATAGTAGATAAACTTACTAAAAGCGCCCATTTCATTCCCGTAAAGAGTAAGAGGACTGCTCCATGGTTAGCCTCCGTATACGTTCGAGAAATAGTTCGTTTGCACGGTGTTCCTTCTAGCATAGTGAGCGACCACGATCCTATTTTCGCTGGCGAATTTTGGAGAAGCTTACAAGAGGCGGTAGGGACTCAGTTATGTTTGGGCACCGCATATCATCCTCAGACGGACGGCCAGACCGAGAGGGTGAATCGCATTCTAGAGGATCTGTTGAGGCTATGTATCCTAGACTTTGGGGGTACGTGGGAAGAGCATCTTCCATTGGTGGAGTTCGCATATAATAACAGCTTTCAGCCCAGCATTGGTATGGCACCATTCGAAGCTCTTTATGGACGACCTTGTCGTTCACCTACATGTTGGTGGGAATCTACGGATAAGATCTTACTTGGGCCTGATATGACTAGGGAGACTTCGGAGAAGATCGACTTGATTCGAAGGAGGATGAAAGCAGCACATGATAGGCAGAAATCTTATGCGGATAAGAGGAGGACAGGTCTCGAGTTTGAAGTTGGGGACATGGTCTTTGTCAAAGTGTCTCCATTACGGAACGTTTTTCGCTTTGGGTCCGTTGGGAAATTATCACCAAGGTTTGTAGGGATGTTTTCTATTAAGGAGAAAATTGGACAGATGGCGTATAGAGTGGAGTTGCCCGAGAGACTTAGGTGTACATGACATATTCCATGTGTCACATATGAGGAAGTGCTTGCACGAGACCACGGAAGTGGTAGAGCCGAGCTTGCTTAGAGAGGTGGAGATAGAGCGTGATGCGACAATTCGACGAGCTCCTACGCGCATTCTTGGGTTGGAGATCAAGAGGTTGAGGAATCGAGAGGTCAGACTAGTCAAAGTGCAATGGGGAGATGATGAGAGCAACGCTACTTGGGAGATGGAAGAGAAGATGCGTTCATGATACCCTTTTCTTTTTGAGGGTATGTCCTTTGATTTATCGCTTAGCTTGTACTTATCTTATCTTTAGTATATCCTCTCGCTAGTATCTTTGACCTTTAGTTAGGATAATCCTATGGTTGAAACATGTGTTTGAGACATGTTATGTATGGTGGATGCAAAGTGGATGCAAGTGTTTGCTAGTGGTTGCTCGTGGATGCATATACACACACTATTAGGCACCAGATCGGCTCAGTCACTTCATATTGCATATTGCATATATATGGATGTATTTAGTAAAATGGATGTATAATGGTTGTATTATCAAATAGTTGTTGCATTCGGGTGGATGGTTGTGCACGCATATAGAATTAATATGTATCATTAGAATCTTTTGCATACATATTGAACGCATGGCTGTATCATGAATTGCACCAAGGAGGTCGACTGAATCAGTAGACCGCCTAATTTTGCATAAGATATGGACATATACACACACTGTGCATATAAACATTAAAGCATTATAAGTCTTTTAAGGACAATGGATGCTGGTGTTTGATGGTTGAGTAGATGGACAATTAGATGGTAGGATATACATTCTTCTTGACTTGGAGATTTCGGGGACGAAATCATTTAAGGAGGGGAGAATGTAACACCCCGTAATTTTATAACATTAAAATTCACAAATTAAAGTATACTTAATTTTTAGAAAAGAATTAAGTGAAATGGGTTGCTCAGAGAAATATATATATATATAATTTAAAAAATAAATAAATATGCGAAAAAGTTCAAAACAGCGAATTGGGGGGGAAATAACCGAACCGGCCCATTTCTGAGGTCGACCCGAGCCTCGCTGGGTCGACTAGGGGTTAATCCAGGGTGTTTGGCTATCAACCCGTGGGCCGATTCACTCAAATGCAGATTTTGCTTTTGAATTGTTCTCATGGTTCAGGGTTAATCTAATGGTCCTAAATAACTTCTTACACCTATAAATACATCCTAATGCTAACCCTAAACCTAATTAAAATAGAATAGTTACTGTCATACCATCGCCATGGAAATCAATGGAGTCGCCGCCAACTAAGAAAGAAGAAAAGCAAATTCAATTCTAATTCTCTCAAACCTAAAGTAAAGCAAAACTCTCTCTTTTCTTCTCTAAATTGTGAGTATGATGATCTTAACAAGATTATTATCATTTTAATTAGGTTGAGTTATGAATGGATTATGAGTAGATGATGTGAATTATCATATATGTTGTTGTAAACCCCTTTTGCTATCATGTATATTGTAAATCCAATGTTATGTGATGATGATATCTTATATGTTGTAAATCATGCTATGATGATGTTAGGTATGTTGAAAGTTTCTATGCTAAGTTGTGATGAATCATACATGTTAAAAAGGTCATGATGTTACCATCTATGCTAGTTAGTTCATATTAATTAAATCATCATGTTTGGGTTATGTTGATCTATATGACAAGTCACATATGCAAGTTAGATTGATTAGAAAAGTTATGAACATATACCAAGACATCTATTATGACATCTAGAATTATGCTATGACATATGTGATATCCTATGCTAGTTCACACCATCATTATGTTGCCTAAAAACCCCATATGCAAGTTTATGTATAGATTTGGGCTATGATCATATCATGTAAATTGAGACATTTAACAAGTTGACACCTTTTGATCCTTAACATGTATAGTTTATGCAAGTTTCACCCCTATTATGATTAGATTTATTTTAATTGTCTATATGTTGTGATAATTTATCTTTGTGCTAGGTGTTAGACTATACAAGTCTAGCCTATATTATGCGTTGAATAAGCGAACGTATAAACGTGGGGTAGGGGTAATATTAAGGATTTAATATTAAAAAGTTGGGATGCAATTGATATGATTTTGCATGCCATAAGTGGATGGCCATAATTGAGTCAATTATGGACATCATTAAAAGTTGACTTAATTAATAATTTGAATAGGGATTATAAAAACTGGGGTAAAAGATTTTAAGTGTTAATCAATGCTTAGGACACGAGGTTGGACTCGTTTGTGACGTAAACTTGCCCGGACCCGCCCGGCAAATCCAGTGGTCACAAATGTCTACCCAATGTGAGAGGTACTAGGCCTAAACTAAAGCATAACGGTTGTAAAGACACGAGGTTAGACTCTTTTATGGTGTAAGACTGCCTGCACCCGCCCGGCAAATCAAGCTGCCATAAATGCCTGTCTAATGTGAGAGGTCTTTATGAGGTTATGGCCTGAATGAATTAAGAAATACTTAACCAGATAAACACCTAAGGTGGGACATGGGGGTTAAGTAGGTGCCTTGGGTGGCATGATGAATCTAGGGGGTGCCCTTAGTGGCATGTGAAATACGATTAGTAAGACTTAACCAAACACACATGTAAATGAACATGACTAAGAGGGTTAAGTGGGATATACTAGTGACAAGCTTAGGTGGGTAGCTTGTGGGGGCCAATTTCGACTAGTATCCTAAACGGTATCTTTGTGGGCTCAACCCAAGTCGAGGACGGGGCACACATGCTGGGTTCGACTGTAAGAGGCCAAAACGGGAAGCGGTGGCAACGCAAGTCCAACGGGTTTCGTATGCGTGTGTGGACCCGGGATGGTAGGTAATACGTTGTTGCATCGTGTAGGTATAAGCCGTGCATTCTCAAGTTGTATCGGGTTGCCATTTTAGGGGAGTGATACACCCCACTGTGGGGCCAGCACAGGTATCTACGAGTAGGGAGCCGATCGAAAGTGGGTAATGGGGTACACCTAGTGGAGATATGGGCAGACGGCACCTATGTAATCATCTAGGGGTACGTAAGCCTATTTATAAAGTTTCTGTGTCAAGCAAGTGGGATCAAACAATAGGGTGACTGGTGTGGTGCAGTGTAGTAATGTGCGGTGCAGTGTAGTAATCATTCGTTAGTAATTAGATGTGCCTCTACCGTTATCTTTAACGTTATCTTAACGCTATCTTTATCTTCCTAAGAGTTCATAGACATTTACTTGTCTTCCATCTTATGCCTTAGTCTAGTTATTTTGATAATAGTATTGTTAGAATTATCATACTCGCCAGACTTTATGTCTAACCCCCTCTATTTCTATCCTTTTTCCCCCTCCAGGTCCTCAGGTTGGACCCAGCTCTAGTGGAGTTTGATTGAATTGCTTCGTCTCTCTTTGGAAAGCTTGGACGGTTGAAGTAAAGTCCAGCTTGTTATCTTCTTTAATGGCTATTTGTGTAATGGGATTATGTATTTTGTTTTATGAAGATGGATAATGTACTTGACTCTGATTAACGGTTTTGTGATGTAATAAACATATTTCCGCTGCAATAAAATGAAGTTTTAGTTTTCAAGTACTACTTATTATCTGTCTTGTTGTAATTTTTCTGTTCTATATTCACTTATAACCTCCATGGAAGTTAATGTATTCCCTTTGTGAGTGACATTAGTGGACGTAGGGTGTTACAAGTCTAGTTTTGCTGTTCGTACTATTTCCTTTGGTTTTAGCGCTTCGCATTTGTTCATATCCACTTCCACAGTTGAGTCTCTGCACCATAGTACTTGTATAGTAGAAAGATCCCACTAGAATCTCAAATCCCATTTGGTGGTCCGACCAGTTTATTTTTGGTTAGTAGGGATTTGAGGATAGCTATCGAGTTTGCTTATATCATCTCACGAGGATCGTCTAAATTCGGAGGAGATATTCCTTGGGTGTTTGTCTGATATTGGTTTAGGCCTTTGGGACTTGTACTTGAGGAATGTCGAGTTCGACTAGGATGGTTTGCGTGAGAGATGAATAGTTGTGGCAGGTACTCTAAAAAGCACGTAGTAACCTTTCGACCCCTATAGTTATGGCATGGCGGATAAGAGGGAGACCTCTAATCATCTTAGTACGTATACCTGGTACCGTGATTGAAATCTTCTTATTTTGGAAATGGAGATCCGGAACTTCACAATCGTGAAGTTAAATTAGTTAAGATACAGTGGAGTAAAGCTCAAGAAGGCTAGATCCTAGCATCATACCCTTTTCCTTGAGGGTGCATCCTTGATTTCTTTTTTTTTAGGAGCTTTACGCATAATTGTTTCTCTCTTTCCAAAGTATATCACCTAGGTCGTATCTTCGATCCTTAGGTAGAAGCCAATGGATGTAAACATGTGTTTGAAACATGTTATGGTTGGTGGTTGCAAGTGGTTGCTAATGGTTGCTCGTGGATGCATATGCATACGTATTAGGCACTAGCTCAGTTAGGACGCTTTCATATTGCATTTACAGATATGTATTTGTTTGTAAGTTGAGCCTGATATGTTATCCTATGGATGTTGCATATGGATGAATGGCTGTGCACGCATGTAGTATTTACATAACTAGGGATGCTTGCATACATGATTGGACGCATGGCACTGACATGATTCGCATTAAGGAGGTCAACTTAATCAGTAGACCGCCTGATTTTGCATTAGATAAAGACATATACACACACTATGCATATGAACATGAAGGCATTAGAAATCTTTTAAGGACAATGAATGCCTGCGATTGAATGGTTGAGTAGATGGGTGATTGGATGGTAGGACACGTTCTTCCTAAGTGGAGATTTCGAGGACGAAATCCTTTTAAGTGGGGGAGAATGTAACACCCCGTAATTCGGTAACACTAAGATTCGCAAATCAAGGCAGAATTAAAAGTTAAAATCAAAATCAAGGGAAACGGGCTGCGCCATTGCGTTCGTCTCGGAAAAATACGAGAAATAGAGTCCGAATTTTCGAAAATCGGAGTCCGTATGACCAAGATATGGCCCGTCAAAGTTTTCAGAAAATTCTAAGTTCAAAACAGTTTAAACTAGACCCAAATTCGAATTCAAACACACAGGGGGCAGGGCGGGAAAATTCCCGCCCAGGTCAACTAGACAGGGGTGTCGACTGCACAGTCGACACCCCCCCCCCAATGTCGACTGCCCAGTCGACATGGGTGTCGACCCCCCTGCTTTTTCCAGCTTGTTGCACCTGGTTCGTTCTGATGTATTTGGTCACATTTTCTGACCAGGTTCGTCCGCCTAACACTATATAAACAGCCCTGGTCTTCTTCTCTATTCACAATTCTTTTCTACCCTTATGCTGCAAAGATTCTTGTTAGACATGGCTTCTCCTCCTCCTCTAAAATATATAAATAAAATAATATATATAAAATAAACCAAGATGAGGAAATGCTGCTAAAAGATTTTCAAGAAGAGGTTCATGTCAAGCTAGGATTCAAGAGGAGGTTCAAACGACTGTTTTTCTACGAATATTAGCAACGCCATCTTTCTGTTCTAATCTAATCTCTGTAAGTCAGTTATTTTTAGATTTGAACGTTTTCTCTATTCGTGACATGAATTAAAGGAATAAAGGAATATGCCAAATCTTTCTATTTGAATCTGTGCCTATATCTTTGGAGCTAATTAAGAACTGTTATGATTCGATGACCAATTAGGCATTGCCTATGACTATGGACATCGCCTATGACTATGAACATCGCCTATGACTATGAACATTTCCTATGACTATGAACATCGCCAATGACTATGAACATTGCCTTCGGATGTGACTGAGACTATGAGAATTATTTACTTGACTATGAATACAAGCCTATACCTTTGATTAGGAAACATAAACTATTGCCCATGACATAACAAGAACAACTGTGATTCATGACTAGGAAAGTGTTGCTTAAGTTCTGTGACTGTGAAATTGGGTCTAAACCCGATTATCTATTCTGTCTATTCTTGGTTTTCTTTGGTTTTAGACCTTGGGAATTTACCTATTAAGTTAGGTCTACCCATGTTCTGAACCTACTCTATTTATTCTTGGTTTTAGACCTTGGGAATTTACCTATTAATTTAGGTCTACCCACGCTCTTGAACCTACGCCGTAATCTATATGCCTGTGAACTACCATCTTATGCCAGTTGCTATGTCCGTTCTTTCATGGCATTTTGGTTCATTCCCTTTTATCGACGAATCTAGCTTTATTTATAATCTAGATTGAATCACGATTATACGAACGGTGGGAATAAGATTTGGGCAAAATATGAAATTTACCAAAAACATAGTTATAAACTAGGAAATTGGTATAAATTGGGAACATGTATTATGGCATGTTCATAGGAATGCAAATTGGATAAATTTGGCATAAATTATAGGATATATAATTCGAATCTAGTATTGACTTGTAAAACTAGCATTTACATAAATTGTGAACTAGAATAATAAGTCTAGTTTGACATGAACTATAATTAGAATGTTAAATCAGGATTGGATTAGATAATTTGGCATAATAAGTATATTGGTATAAATTTGAAATTGGCCATAATTGGCAGGTTTAGCAAAATCATGGTTAGTGACACTTAATTCAGTATAGTTTACATGCCAAAAAGCATAAATATGATTTAGAGGGGAAAATGGGCCATAGAAATAAATGTAGACAAATTACATTAAAAGAATAATTGGGAAATAAGTAAATTAGGAATAATTTACTTATAGAATTTAGCTTAAATGAGGAAATGTAAATTTAGACAAATTAAAGGTTTCTTAACGACATCTCTTTTAATAACACACCAGAAAGTTCTAGGGTGACAGAGAGGATAGTGTCCAGGCTTGAGTTTGGAAAATACAAGTTTCCTGCTCTCCCTGGCTATCCTAACTGATCTGACGGACGAGATGGTTACTTTCAAAACCTGATTTGAAAATTAATCAAAACCCTTTGAACTAGAAACCACGAATAGGCCTAACTCGAGGTTAGACTGAGTTGCGATGTAAATCTGCCCGGAACCAACCGGCACATCCAGTAATCGCAACAATATCTGTCAAATGTGAGGGGTCATGGCTTTAATCTATTTAATTAAAGCTAGAACTAGAATGGCAGGGATAAGTCAACTAAGGCACTTAACTGATTCAACATGATAACCAAACCGGTGGGTGGGGTTAGGTTTTTAACATAGTTAAGCTAGAATGGGAGGGTTAAGTCCATAGGAACACTTAACCAACTTAACACAGTTAAGCTAGGATGGGAGGGCTAAGTCCATAGGGACACTTAACCAACTTCACATGGTAACAAGACAAGAATTATAGGGGTTAAGTAACTAAGGAAACACTTAGCCAAATTAACATGTTAACTAGACTAGAAGGTGGGGTTAAGTAAAATTAATGCACTTAGCCAAATTAATATGTTAACTAGACTAGAGGTTGGGGTTAAGTAAATACACTTAGCCAATTTGATATGTTAGCTGGGCTAGACCATAGGGTTAAGTTAACTTGAACACTTAACCATCAGATTGTGATAAAGGAATAGGGTTAAGCCTAAAACATAAAGGGATAATACTCAACTGTTAATAACATATTAAAACAGACGGGCAAGGTTAAGTTATAAAGGAACACTTAACCAATACAGGGTGAATGGGTAGGGTTAAGTAAAAAGAAATACTTAACCAATATAACATGGTTTGTGGTAGACTTAAGAAAACAACTAAGTGGTAAATCTTAGTTAGTAAAACTAAGTAGTAATTCTTAGTATAACACGGGAAGGAGCGAATGTCCATCTAAGTAAAAAGGAGGCTCTAACGAATTGGGTTATGAAGCCCGAGGCTTCGAGGGGACGTGAGGGTACTCTTGGTATCCCTCTGTGAGGCTGCAGATGATCCTCCTGGGCTCACAGAGGTTAAGGTCTGCGTAGAAGAACCAGGGTATGCCTTGGTTGCAATATATGGCAACCTAAAGACTAGGATGGACCGGCGTGACTCGGCGAGAAAACAGTAGCCTTGTGATAGCAACTCGTCGTTTACTATCCATCTTGAGTCAATCGAGATACGTGAAGCGGAAAGGCGGAGAACTCCCAAAGAACATATACTTGCTATCTAGTTATGGTTGAGGATGGCCATAGGATAGAGGGGCACCGGGGGCCGGCGTATAGTTCTCATTTTACAAGGTGTGCCTTTCATTAGTTGAGGGAGGGGTCAAGTGGGACCATAGCCACTGGAATAAAAACAGACCTTAGCATCTGCATCGGCAGATATCTGAAAGCTCCCGACCGAGTTCTGTATTCCTTGATTTGCCCTGTCATAGGACTCGGACCGCACATTACAGGACATGTGCATCTAGACAAGCGATAACGATTCGCAATACATGCGTGGGAAAGTATAGGAACACATACCACTCTAGGTATTGTGTCCTAGACTTGGGGGACATCATTCGACAGGTAGCATAATCCCTAGTTGGACTAGGTGGCATAAATCCTGAATCCGAGAAGCGTTCAGAAGATAGCATAAACTCTAGTTAAATTTAGAAAGCACTTGATAGAAAACCCTAGATTTGATCTGGGTAATAAATAATGAATGTATGCCGAAAGTCGATGGAAAATACAGGGATTGGGATCACGTTATCGTTACTAGTTGGGACACTAGATAGGCGGTGCAGAGATATAGAAACCAGTACAACAAGGAAATAGCGAAGCGACGAAAGTATTAGAGCATATCCAGTTTATCTTATCTTAGCATATCTTGTGATTATCTTGTCTAATCTTGTTGACCCTATCGTCATGGTGTAATCTTGTATTCAGTTAATTCATGTCGTTTTGTTTCTCCATGTTCACATGCTAGAAGTTACTGAACTTACTCAGGCATTATGTCTGACTCTGTTTTTCTTTCGTCTTCTTTTCTTCCGTTCCCCCCCTCCCAGATAGTAGAGGAGGGAATAGTAAAGCTCGGGTTAAGTTGGAACGTCACCCTTTCCCAGCTTGAAGATTTGTCGAAGTTTGCTTGGATTCTCTTTTCAGATGCTATGGCTGGCTCTTGCTAAACTTGGGGAATATAAATGTATTTTCATGCTTCTTTATTTTGTAAGACAGATGGTACTCTGATATTGTAAAGAAATCATTGTACAAACTATTTTATCAATAAAGCAAAGTTTTATTTTCCGCTGTTTAATTTCTGTGTGTCTTGTAATTTATCTGCATCTTTTACCTTAAAATGCTCCACAGAACTTAGTGCATTCCCTTTGTGAGTGACACTAACGGACGTGGGGTGTTACATGTTACCTTTACCTTTTTTTATGCTGTAAGTCACTAGGACTTACTAGTCTTTATGACTGACCTGTTTTCTTTCGCGTCCTTTTCTTCCGTTACCCCCTCCCTCCAGGTTCACAGGGAGGAAACTCTAGCACTTAGCTTGGATTTCTCTTGCTTTCAGTTCAGCTCATGTATGGTTTGATCTTGAGCTCTGCTATGGCTGCATTTCTGCTATCTTGGGGAATTATGCTATTTTTGCTGTTTAAGCTTTTATGCTTCTTTGTTTATGTAAGACAGAATTTGTTGTAATGGAAAATGATGACTTTGGCTATTTGGTACTTTGGATGAAAAAGGATTAGACTATTTTGAAAGTAATGAAATTTATCTTTTGATTCTTCCACTGTTTTATTTATGTCTGTCTTGTAATATTTCTGTGATTGTTTACCTCGATAACGCTCCTCCAAAACTAGTGCATTCCCTTTGTGAGTGACCCTAGCGGAGGTGGGGTGTCACACTTGGTATCAGAGCAGAAGGTTACCAGACTGGGCAAAAGTTTTTAAAACCTTCTAAAACTATTTTCAATACCGTTTACAAAGAAGCATTTTTTCGGAAAAGTCTTTTTTTATTTAAAGGCTGTTCCCCAAAAGCCATCAGCACTATCCTTTGTATCCTCGTTTTGAATCTCTTCTTTTTCATTTCATCATGTCTGGGAATCTTAACCTTCCATAGGTTGTGCTAATACCTGGCTAGTTCAGGAGGTACTTAGTGGCTAGGGACAACGACGCAGGCCCAGCAGATATTCCTCCTCTAGCTGCAGCGGTTCCTCCTCCTCCTCCTCCTCCTCGTGCAAATGCTTTCTCAAAGATCTGTAGAGATTTTAGGGCCATGGGTGGAAAGGATTTCAAGGGAACCAAATCATTCGTAGAAGCGAGGAACTAGCTCAAAGAAACCGAGGATCTGTTCATTATCTTTGAGGTGGACGATAGGCAGAAGGTACAGTTGGCTGTATGGTTGCTCAAAGACGAAGCTTCCTATTGGTGGGAAGTCACTAACGCTGAAAGACCTGTTGACATATGGATGGATTTCAGGATAAGGTTTGAGATGAAATTCCTCTCACAAGCTGAACGAAGTCTACAGCTGGAAAAGTTCTTATCTCTTAAGCAAGGAAGAATGACAGTCAAGGAGTATGTCGATCAATTCGATCAGCTGGCCCGGTTTGGACTGGACTTAGTGAATACTCCTCATGAGAAGGCTCTCCGTTTTGTCAAGGGATTGAATGAGCCACTTCACAGCTTGGCTATGACCCACATAACTATGGGGGTTACTTACGAAAAGTTAGTGGACATGGCACTCTTAAATGAAGAAGACAAGAATGGCAAGAAGGAGGTCAACGCGAATGAGTCTCAAAACAAGAAGGTAGACTTCGAGAAAGGAGGCAAGAATAATAACAACAATAATGACAACAAGTCACGTGAGAAAATAAAATGCAACTTCTGTGGTATTGATGGGCACATAGTCCAGGATTGTAGAAAGAAGAAGATTAAGATGGGAGCATGCTTTCAGTGTGGTGATACATGACATATCAGCAAGAACTGCCCTAAGAAGCAAGGGCAAGGCCCGCAAGCAGGACCTTCTGGGGGTACATCTTTAACTTCTTCTCCTAGATGCTTTGTTTTATCTTGCTTATCTTCTCAATCCTATCTTGAGAACCTTAGGTAGAATCCTATGGATGCAAACATGTATTTGAAACATGTTATGGTTGATGTTTGCAAATGGTTGGAAGTGGTTGCTCGTGGTTGCATAACACACATTAGGCACTAGATCGGCTCAGTCACATTTTCATATTGCATATGTATAAGTGTTTATACTTGTACATGGATGGAAACTTGATATGCTATCATTTGGACGTTGCATATGAGTGAATGTTTGGGCATTCATGTAGAAATTGTGAAAACCAATAGGAATTTTCATACATGTTGGACTCATCGCACTAGCATACTTTGCATTAAGGATGTCTACTTAATCAGTAACCGCCTGATCTTTTGCATTAGATAAGGACATATACACACACTCTTGCATAATTTCATACAACATTAGAAATCTTTTAAGGATAATGGTTACTTGTGGGTGATGGTTGAGTAGATGGGTGATTGGATGATAGGATGCATTCTTCTTAACAAGAAGATTTTGGGGACGAAATCCTTTAAGGAGGGGAGAATGTAACAACTCATATTTTAATAACATGTTAAAACCATAAATCAAGGCAGAATTAATTTTTAAAATAAGAATCAGGGAAAATGGGCTGCGCCATTGCGTTCGTCTCGAAATTCTTCTTGGAAACGAGTCCGAGTTTTCGAAAAACAGATTCCGCATGAGGGAGATATGACCCTCCAAAGTTTCAAGGATTTTCAGAACCGAAAAATAGCTCGAATTCGAATTCAAATCCCAGCGCAGACTGGGCGAGAATTTTCCCACCCAGGACCAGGTCGACCTGGGGATCGACACTATGGTCGACCTCCCAGGGGCCTGGTCGACCCTATGGTCGACCTGGGGGTCGACCTGGTGCCGAAACCCAGTTTTGAGCCTTGGTTCATTCTGATGTTTTTGGTCTCATTTTCAGTCTAGATTCGTTCGCCTAATCCTATATAAACCCACCTAATCCGCATTCCTTCTCACACCATTCTTCTCTAACCTTATGCTGCACAAATTCTTGATGGTCATGGCTTCTTCTTCTTCTTCAAAATTAAATTAAAAATAAAGTTAATCAAATTAAGGGAATTCTTCTACCTTCTTCTTCAAGCAACATAAGATTCGCAAATTGGGGATTTTCTTCTACAATCAAACCGAGATTCAACGATTCAACAAATTGATGACTAGTTTCTAGATTCAACTTCTGCATCTCAATTTCTTAGTCCACGGTCTGCAAGTTCTAGTTACTTTGAGATTTAAACTTGCTAATTGTAATTTGGACATGAGAAAAGTGGAATTGGACTTAAGTATGATAATCGATTCACATCTATTCTAGTTTACGTCTTGGATCTTGACATTTGGGAATATTGCTATGAAATCAGTTTGGTCCTAATCATGTTGTAAATCAAACTCCTTCATGTCCATAGTATTATCATGCTTGTGATGTTGAATCAATATACTTTTCACAAGTTTGGATTATCACCTTTATCATGACTATCACCTTTTTATGCTAGATCTGTAATCATAATGTTTTGGGGCTATTATTCTATATGCTAGTGATGTTATAACCAATTATCTCAAGCTATATCATGCTAGATTTATCACCTTGTGCTCATTCTTTTGCTTATCATAGTTTTGAGGTTATTCCCTTTTATTTTGGATTTGGATTTACTTGTAATCTAGATCGATTCACGTTAACGTGCGATGGGAATACGATTTGGGTAGATTAGGAAAAACATGAATTGGTTATGAATTTGAATCATGAAACTTGACCTGAAACTTGACATGAAACTTGCTATGAAACTTGACACGAACATGACATGAAATTTGAACATGGACATGAAACTAGAATGAACTTGAAAATGGCCAACTCGAGGTTGGGTTGAGTTTGTAGTGTAATTCTGCCTGAAACCGCGCGGAAAATCCGGTGACTGCAAACAATAGGATCAAATGTGGGTAGTTGGTCATATCGCACTTGAAACCCGAGGTCAGACTGAGTTTTGGTGTAAATATGCCCGTAACCGCCCGGCATATCCAGGGACCACAACAACAGGTCTGATGTGAGAGGTTGGGGTGCATTAATGAATTAATGCCACATGATAGGGTTAAGTCATGAACATGAAAGACAACACTTACCAACTTGACACATGATTAGTGGAGCTAAGTCATGAAATTGAAAGACAACACTTAACCAACTTGACATGCTAGACTGATAAGGGTTAAGTCACGAATTTAAATCACAACACTTAACTTGTTGGACGGAAACCCTAGTTACGCAGTCCATTTCAGCAGTAACCGACTTAGATGTATCATGGTACCCTGGAACTAGGCAGGGTGGGGCACGATTACTGCGCTGATTGTAAGTGACCAGAACGACGGCTGGGTTGGTGCGCCAGTGTAGGTTCAGGCAGACTACGGTCATGCACGTAGTCCGGAGTTGAAAAAGCAGGTATTGGGCATCAGTAGGTTTACACTGTGCGTGCTTGATTTGTGTCGGTGGTTGGCACCCTACGGCTTGATACACCCTATGGTGGACCTAGCACAGGTAACTACATTCGTGATAGGGCCATATGACACAGACACACGGCGAGCTTGAACTTGTAGGGAGCCGATCGATTAATGAATCGTTCCGTAGGACCCCGAGATGGGTCATTTCATGATATTAGGCCAAGGGATCATCTCATGGTTAATATATGACATGGGTTTGGGATACTAGTACAGTTAGTGCAGCGAATCTTGAACATGTGATGCTATACTTGATTTATCATGTTATCTTAGTCTATCTTGCCCATCTTGACAGCATCCTTATGTTTACTTTCAATTTATACATGTCATGTTACCTTTACCTGTTTTTATGCTGTAAGTCACTAGGACTTACCAGTCTTTATGACTGACCCATTTTATTTCGCCCCCCCCCCCGTTTCTCAGGGAGAAAACTCTAGCACTTAGCTTGGATTTCTCTTGCTTTCGGTTCAGCTCATGTACGGTTTGATCTTTAGCTCTGCTATGGCTGCAATTCTGCTATCTCGGGGAATTTTGCTATATTTGCTGTGTATGCTTTTATGCTTCTTTATTTATGCAAGACAGAATTTGTTGTAATGGAAAATGATGACTTTGGCTATTTGGTACTTTGGATGAAAAAGGCTTTGATTATTTTGAAAGTAATGAAATTTATCTTTTGATTCTTCTGCTGTTTTATTTATGTCTGTCTTGTAATATTTTCCTCGATAACGCTCCTACAAAACTATGCATTCCCTTTGTGAGTGACCCTAGCGGAGGTGGGGTGTTACAGAGAAGTTTGTGTTGGGGTTAGTGGATACTCCGTATAAGAAAGCATTGTGGTTTGTTAGAGGACTAAATGAGCCTCTCCATGGGTTAGCTGTGTCTCATATTCTGATCGAATCAAACTTTGAAAGGCTCGTTGATATTGTATTGATGCATGAGGAAGACAAAGATGAAAAGAAAGAAGTTAAGGTGGAGGAAACAAAAAATAAGAAAGTATTGCCCAAGAAGCAACGACAACAAAAACAACAACAAAAGAAAGGCGGAAAGAATGACAAGGCTAAGGATAAGAGGAAGTTCCATAATTATGGACCTGAGCGTCATTTGATCAAGGACTGCAAAAGAAGGAAGAATTCTTTCTTCAGTTGTGGAGAGGTCGGACACTTTTCCAAGGAGTGCCTGAAGAAGCAAGGACAAGATCAAAGGGCAAGAGCTTCTGGAGGGAAAGTGCATGCTCTCGCGATTAGTGCTCAAGATCAAGGTAGGAAAGTTTCCGTGGGAGGTTTGATTTCTCTTTCCAATCATCCTATTAGAACTCTTTTTTATTTTGGCGCTTCGGGTTCATTTGTATCTAATTCTATGGTTGAGTCTCTACGCCTTAATACTAGTAATGGTAGTGGATCCCATTGCTGTCTCAAACCCTATTGGTGATTCGGCTCATTTGTCCATGATTTGTCGGGGTTTGAGAATCTCTGTGTTAGGCATTCGAATTTTGAGTGCGACGCATATGTGATTGGTTTTATGGGCTATGGCTTGGTTCTTAGGATGGATTGGTTAGCCATGTATGGTGCCATTCTGGATTGTGAGAGGAGGGTCGTTAGATTTTTGACTTGCCATGGAAGGACCCCGAGATTTCTTGTGACCCAAAGGGGTCTGTCATGCTTAGTTTCCTAGAGTCACTTGATGCATCTATCGATGATCTGTGATCTGTACTAGTAGTGCATGAGTATTCTGATGTTTTCAAGGTGGTTCGGGGATTACCTCTGAGGTGCGAGATCGATTTTCGTATATACTTGGTGGACAATGCAAAGCGAGTTGCATTACCTGTGTGCCATATGGCTCCAAGAGAAAGGAAGAAGCTCAGCAAGCAAGTAGGGGAGCTACTTGAGAAAGAATTTATTAGGCAAAGCACATCTGAATGGGGTGCTCCGGTGGTATTCGCGACTAAGCAGATGGTTCGCTTCGCTTATGTATAGACTATATAGAGTTGAATAAACTCACAAAGTTGAACAGGAACCCGCTCCGAAGGATAGATGATTTGTTTAACCAGCTTGTTGGTACATCGGTATTATCTCATTTAGGCTTAGCCATGGGGTTTCATCAGTTGAGGGTGGCTGAGGACAGTATAGATAAGACCGCTTTTAGGACTCTAGATGGTTTTTTTGAGTGGCTCATTATGCCTTTAGGGTTGACAAATGCACCCGCCTATTTTGTTGATCGGATGAGTAGGGTGTTTAAGGAGTTTTTAAATAAGTTCGTCATGGTCTTTGTTGATGATATCTTGATCTTCTAAAAGAACGAGGAAGAGCACGCCCAACATTTAAGAGAAGCTTCAAAAACTCTGCGTATGCATCAGCTTAAGGTGAAATTCTCCTAATGTCAATTTTGGAGAAAAGGGGTGAAATTTCAAGAGCATGTGGTCTCCAAAGATGGGGTAGTAGTAGATCGCGCAAAGTTAGTTGCAGTTCAAGATTGATAATTCTCGGAGAATGCAACGGAAGTGAGAAGCTTTCTTGGATTGGCATGCTATTATAGGAAGTTCATTAAGGACTTCGCAATGATATCAGTCCCGCTCACCAGGCTAATAAAGAAGAATCTGATGTTTTCATAGGATATAGATAATGACGTCGCTTTCCAGTAATTGAAGAGGGCTTTGACAAAAGCCTCAGTCTTGACCTTGCCCAATGGTACACTGATGCATGTGGTACCGGACTTGGTGCGGTTCTGATGCAAATGGGAAAGGTAGTATGTTATGGTGGTAGACAACTAAGGGTTCATGAGAAGAACTACCCTACTCATGACTTAGAGCTAGCTGCCATGGTATTCGCGCTTAAGACGTGGCGTCATTATTTTCTTGGAGAGAAGTTCGAGTTGTTCACCGATCATAAATCTCTCAAGTCTTGTTCTCACAGAAAGTTCTTAATTTAAGGCAATAAAGGTGGATGAAGTTCCTAGCATCTTATGATTTCGAGATTGCTTAAACCCCTGACAAGGGTAACGTGGTGGCAGATGCACTAAATAGGCAGAGGATGGCCTCAACTCCCCTGCTTTTGGGAAGGAAAAACTTGGAGTTTATATCGACTTTTGACTTTAGACCCTCCATTGAGTTTTTGCCTAGTTAATTTGCATCAATGGAGATATGACCTACTCATATGGATTAGATAGGAGGTCCATAGCAAAAGGATCCACAGATTTCAAACACTTGGATAGGCTCAGTAAAGGGGATACTTCTAGTCACCTCAGTAGATATTCCATAAACGATAGAGGGTCGTTGCGACGAGATGGAAGGCTTTGTGTTCCGCAAACTGGGAGTTTGTTAAAGATAGTCCTAGAAGAAGCCCATCATTCTAAGATGAATATTCATTCAGGTGGTGATAAGATGTATAGTGGCATGAAAAGGGTTTCTTTTGGACTAGGATAAATAAAGATGTGGCAGAGTTTTTTTCTCAATGTTTGATCTGGCAGCAAGTCAAGGCTGAGCAAAAGAAGCCCAATGGTTTACTTCATCCTTTGGAGGTTCCACAGTGGAAGTAGGAGAGCATCTCTATGGATTTCATCGATGGTTTGCCCAGATC
Organism: Allium sativum; assembly: GCA_030737875.1. Classification (NCBI taxonomy): domain Eukaryota; kingdom Viridiplantae; phylum Streptophyta; class Magnoliopsida; order Asparagales; family Amaryllidaceae; genus Allium; species Allium sativum. Next base: position 230,631,836 of record CM060924.1, on the reverse strand, counting down.
AAGGAAGGGCAACACCAGCATTTGGGTTGTAGTAGACAGACTTACTAAAAGTGCTCATTTTATCCCAGTTAAGAGTCAGAGGACGACATCATGGTTGGCAGAAATTTACGTTCGTGAGATAGTCCATCTTTACAGGGTACCTTCCAGCATTGTATGTGATCGTGAACCAATTTTCACAAGTGAATTTGGAGGAGGTTGCTCGAAGCATTTGGTACACAGTTGTGTTTGAGCACTGCTTATCACCCACAGACCAATGGACAGACAGAAAGGGTGAATAGAGTTCTTGACGATCTTTTAAGACTATATATCCTAGACTTCAGATGGACTTGGAAAGATCATCTTCCATTATTAGAGTTCGCCTACAACAACAGTTATCAAGCTAGTATTGGCATGACATACTTTGAAACATTGTACGGACGATCTTGTAGATCACCAACTTGTTGGTGGCAATTTACAGAAAGACTACTACTTGGACCAGATATGGTTAGAGAAATGTCTGAAAAGATTGATCTCATTAGATGCCGAAAGAAGACAGCTTAGGATAGGTAGAAGTCATATGCAGACAAGAGAAGGAATGGCATTGAGTTTGATGTGGCAGACATGGTTTTCATTAACGTGTCACCTCTAAGGAATGTTGTTCGCTTTGGATCTGTAGGGAAATTGGCAATAAGGTTTGTAGGGCCATTTCCCATAACATAGAGGATTGGCCAAATGGCCTATAGAGTAAAGCTACAAGAGAGAATATCCAGTGTTCATGGTGTTTTCCACATTTCTCATTTACGGAAGTGCTTACATGATACTGCAAAAGTAGTTGAGCCGAGTATATTGGAAGAAGTAGAGGTAGAACTGGTGGCGACAGTCAGACGAGTTCCTATCCATATTCTTGGATCAGAAGTTAAGAAGCTACGAACCGAAAAGTCAAATTGATGAAAGTTCAGTGGGGAGATAACCCAAAGGATGCAACTTGGGAGACCGAAGACAAGATTCGCGCTTCGTAACCTTTTCTTTTCGAGGGTTAAGAAACTTTCTTTCTAAAGCTTTTGGTCATGCTTGTTTCTATAATTTAAGTATATCATATCGATCAAATCTTTAACCTTTAGGTAGGAAACCCATGGATGTAAACATGTGTTTGAGACATGTTATGTCTAATGGATGCAAGTAGATGCAATTGTTTGCTAGTGGTTGCTCGTGGATGCATATACACACATAGTAGGCACTAGAGCGGCTCAATCACTCTCATAATGCATATGGCTGTGTGTGCATTTTTCTTCTTTTATGGATGGAAATGGATGTATCGTCATATGGATGTTGCATTTGGAAGAATGATTGTACACACATATAGAACTTACATGTTATAATAGGATTGTTTACATACATGCTAGAATCATGACACTAACATACATTGCATTAAGGAGGTCAACTAAAGCAGTATACCGCCTGATCTTTTGCATTAGTATTGGGACATATACACACACCTTTGCATATGTTCATATAAGCTTTAGAAATTTTTAAGGACATTAGATGCCTGTGATTGGTGGATGAGTAGATGAATGTGGATGGTAGGATATACATTCTTCTTAACATAGAGATTTTGGGGCGAAATCCTTTGAGTAGGGGAGAATGTAATACCCCATAATTTTAAAAACACTAAAGATGATAAATTAAAGAATAATTAACTTAATATTCAGAATTAAGGGAAACGGACTGTGCGTTCATCTTGGAATTCTGGTGAAAAAAGACACCGGTTTGCGTAAAACGGAAACCATATGAACAAGTTATTAAGGTTTGAAGTTTGTATATGTATAAGAAGAATATATACATATACTTAGTCCTAAAAATTCAAAACAATTCAAAATATCATAGATCAGGCGTGTAGGAAAATTCCTGCCTAGGGGTGTCGACCCTTGGGTCGACCCCATAAGGGGCGGTCGACCCCCCTACGGGAGATCTGTGCAGATTTTAGGGTTTCATAATAAATATGGCCACATTTCTCTTGTTTTTCTGCACCAAAAATAATGGAGAACTAGATGCTGCCTCTACCCAGATTAAATCAAGTCTTTTCTTCTTCAACAATCAACTAGACTTTAGAGATCTGTGACTCAACATTAGCAATTCTTCTTCTATTTTTATAGATCCAATCACAGTGAGTCTATGTTAATTTTAGATTTAAATATTTAAAAAGTAGATCTTGACATGACTATAACTTGGATCTATGCCTGCGGCCATTTGAAACATATCAAATCTGCTATAACCTATGTATTTAAGTTATTCTGGCATGACGATGAACTAGATTTGAACCTATACCTATTTATCATGTCAGATCTGCCAATGTTATTTGATCTAATTTAATACCTAGATCTCATCATGCCTGTTAGTGATGTCTCTATTATGTTAGAATCAGTTCTATTGTTACATGTTCATCAGATCTTGGGCACTTTAGAAAGTGATACATCCTACTGTAGAGCCAGCACAGGGTATCTACAGAGTGGAGAGTCGATCTATTAGGGTTGTAATTACGGTACATCTAGACTCCGGTATGTTGGGGAGCCCGTTAATACACTCAGGGGTAACCACGGTATATTGGGCAGTCTGTTGATTGTATGGGGTGAAAACCTCTCATTGGAAGTACACCTAAGTCTACCATCTTATACTTGTTGCGAATCATCTTGTTAATAAGACAATAGTATTGGTGCAGAGAAATCATTGGTGAAGCATTGTATACTCTATCATGTTTGTCATGTTTACCTTGTCATACCTGCCTTTTATGATGTTATCTCTCTTATCCACTTTATATGTCTGTCATTGTACTTTTACTTATTTATATGCTAAAACTAACTGGACTCCCCAGACTTTATGTCTGACTCATTTTGTTTCCTCTTCTTTCTCTTACATTCTCCCCCAACGTTCTCAGGGTGGGAATACTCAAGCTTGGTCAGGATTCTGCTTGGAGCTGCTTAGATGTATTGCTCGAGCTCTTATCTTTTCTACTATGGTTATGTTTTATTTCGGGAATTATGCTTCTTTTATTACTGTACTCCATATGTTTTAAGTACAAGACAGAAATTTTAAGATGATGTACTAGGTTTATGTTTTTCTGACATATGATGTAACCATGTTTTGAAATATGATGCTTTATGATTAATAAAGTTTTAAATTCCGCTGCTGTTTTATATTCGTCTTGTAATGTTTCTATTTCTGTTTATCTATAACGCTACACAAAACTTAATGAATTCTCTTAATTAGTGACATTAACAGACGTGGGGTGTCACACTTGATATCAGAGCTAAAGATTACCAGATTGGATAAAAGATTTTGAAAATTCTTTTCAAAAAGTATTTAAAAGAAAGCATTTTCAAAAAGAAAGTCTATTTTGAAAAACATATTCCCCAAAGCCATATGCAATATCTTTCAATCCTTTGTCTGAATCCCTTTCCTTTTCTTTTCAGCATGTCTGAGAACTTAATATTCCTGAGGGCCTTATGATACCAGGCTAGTTCCATCGGTATCTTAAGTCCACGGTGCCGGCCGGGGGTCAAGCTGATGTTCCTCTAGCTGCATCGGTCATTCCTCCTCCTTCTCCTCTAGGTGCAGATAATTTCTCTAAGATCTGCAAAAATTTATGTGCTATGGGAGGTAAGCCATTCCATGAAACTGAGACGTTCTTAGAGAAAAGGAATTGGCTTAAAGAGACAGAGGATCTATTTGGAAATTTTGAAGTTGACGATCATAGGAAGATTCAGTTAGCCACCTGGCTACTGAAAGATGAAGCTTAGTTCTGGTCAGAAGTGACGCAAGCAGGGCATCCAGTGGAGACTTAGATGATTTTCGGCAAAGGTTTGAATGAAGTTTCTTTCTCAAGCTCAGAAAAGCATGCAAATGGAAAGGTTTCTAGTGCTCAAGAAAGGAGGAATGGCTGCCAAAGAGTATGTCAACAAATTCAATCAACTGGCGAGGTTTGGGTTGGAGCTAGTGGATACTCCGCATAAGAAAGCTTTGTGGTTTGCTAGAGGACTAAATGAACCCCTCCATGGGTTAGCTATTTCTCATATTCTGATCGAAGCAACTTTTGAAAGGCTCGTTGATATGGCATTGATTCATGAAGAAGACAAAGCTGAAAAGAAAGAAGTTAAGGTGGAGGAAACACAAAATAAGAAAGTATTGCACAAGAAGGGACAACAACAAAAGAAAGGCGGAAAGAATGACAAGGCTAAGGATAAGAGGAAGTGCCATAACTGTGGACGTGAGGGTCATTTGATCAAGGACTGCAAAAGAAGAAAGAATGCTTGCTTCAGTTGTGGAGAGGTCGACAAGGTCAAAGGGCAGGAGCTTCTGGAGGACAAGCGCATGCTCTTGCGATTAGTGCTCCAGATCAAGGTAGGAAAGTTTCCGTGGAATGTTTGATTTCTCTTTTCAATCATCCTATTATAACTCTTTTTTATTCTGGCTCTTCGCATTCATTTATATCTGATTCTATGGTTGAGTCTCTACGCCTTAATAGAAGTACGGTAGTGGATCCCATTGTTGTCTCAAACCCCATTGGTGGTTCGGCTCATTTGTCCATGATTTGTCGATGTTTGAGAATCTCTGTGTTAGGCGTTGAATTTGAGTGTGACGCATATGTGCTTGGTTTTATGGTAGGATGAATTGGCTAGCCATGTATGGTGCGATCCTGGATTGTGAGAGGAGGGTTGTTAGACTTTTGACTTGCCATGGAAGGACCCTCGAGATTTCTTATGACCCAAGGGGGTCTGTCATGCTCAGTTTCCAAGAGTCACTTGATGCATCTATCGATGATCTGCGATCTGTGCTATTAGTACATGAGTATTCTGATGTTTTCAAGGAGGTTCGGTGATTACCTCCGAGGTGCGAGATCGATTTTCGTATATACTTGGTGAACAATGCAAATCCAGTTGCATTGCATGTGCGCCATATGGATCCAAGAGAAAGGAGGGAGCTCAGCAAGCAAGTAGGGAAGCTACTTGATAAAGGATTTATTAGGCAAAGCATATTTGAATGGGGTGCTCCAGTGGTATTCGAGGCTAAGGCGGATGGTTCGCTTCGCTTGTGTATAGACTATAGAGAGTTGGATAAACTCACAAAGTAGAACAGGCACCCACTCCCAAGGATAAATGATTTGTTTAACCAGCTTGTTGGTACATCAATATTCTCTTAGTTATACTTAGCCACAGGGTTTCATCAGTTGAGGGTGGCTGAGGACAGTATAGATAAGACCGCTTTTAGGACTCCAGATGGTTTCTTGGAGTGGCTCGTTATACCTTTTGGCTTGACGAATGCACTCGCCTATTTTGTTGATTTGATGAGTAGGGTGTTTAGGAAGTTTTTAAATAAGTTCGTCGTGGTCTTTGTCAATGATATCTTGATCTTCTAAAAGAACAAGGAAGAGCATGCCTAACATATGAGAGTAGTTTTGAAAACTCTTTGTACGCATCATCTTAAGGTGAAATTCTCCTAATGTCATTTTTGGAGAAAAGAGGTGAAATTTCTAGGGCATGTGGTCTCCAAAGATGGGTTAGCAGTAAATCCCACAAAGGTAGTTGCAGCTCAAGATTGACAAATCCCAAAGAATGCAATGGAAGTGAGAAGCTTTCTTGGATTGGCAATCTATTATGGGAAGTTCATTAAGGACTTCACAAAGATAATAGCCCCACTCACCAGGTTGACAAAGAAGAATCTGGCATTTTCGTGGGATATAGATAATGATGTTTCTTTCCAGCGATTGAAGAGGGCTCTGACAACAGCACCAGTCTTGACCTTGCCGTATGGAAACAAAGTGTTTACAATATACACTGATGCATGTGGTACAGGGCTTGGTGCGATTTTGATGCAAAAGGGAAAGTTAGTATGTTATGGGGGTAGACAACTAAGGTTTCATGAGAAGAACTATCCTACTCTTGACTTAGAGCTAGCTGCCATAGTATTCACGCTTAAGACGCGGCGTCATTATTTGCTTGGAGAGAAGTTCGAGTTGTACACCGATCATAAATCTCTCAAGTCTTGTTCTCACAAAAAGATCTTAATTTAATGCAACAAAGGTGGATGAAGTTCCTAGCATCTTATGATTTCGAGATAGCTTATACCCCTAGAAATGGTAATGCAGTGGCAGATGCACTATGTAGGCAGAGGATGGCCTCAAGCCCTTTGGTTGTGGGAAGGAAAAGCTTGGAGTACATATCGACTTTTAACTTTAGACCCTCCACTGAGTTTTTGCCTAGTTTATTTGCATCAATGGAGATATGACCTTCTCTTATGGATTAGATAGGAGCTTCGCAGCAAAAGGATCCACAGATTTCACACATCTTGGATAGGCTCAGTGAAGGGGACACTTTTAGTAACCTCAATAGATATTCCATAGACGACAGAGGGTGGTTGCGACGAGATGGAAGGCTTTGTGTTCCCCAAACTGGGAGTTTGTTATTCCTAGAAGAAGCCCATCATTCTAAGATGTCTATTCATCCAGGATATGATAAAATGTATAGTGTCATGAAAAGGATTTTCTTTTGGACTGGGATGATGAAAGATGTGGCAGAGTGTGTTTCTCAATGTTTGATCTTCCAGCAAGTAAAGGCTGAGCAAAAGAAGCCCAGTGGTTTACTTTATTCTTTGGAGGTTCCATAGTGGAAGTGGGAGAGCGTCTCTATGGATTTCATTGGTGGTTTGACTAGATCAAGCTCGGGCAACACCAGCATTTGGGTTGTAGTAGATAGACTTACTGAAAGCGCTCATTTCATCCCAGGTAATAGTAAGAGGACGACATCATGGTTGGCAGTAATTTACATTCGTGAGATAGTCCATCTTCATAGAGTACCTTCCAACATCGTATGTGATCATGACCCAATTTTCACCAGTGAATTTGGAGGAGCTTGCAAGAAGCATTAGGTACACAGTTATGTTTGAGCACTGCTTATCACCCACAGACCGATGGACAGACAGAAAGGGTGAATAGAGTTCTTGAGGATCTTTTAAGACTATGTATCCAAGACTTCGGAGGGACTTAGGAAGAGCATCTTCCATTAGTAGACTTCGCTTACAACAACAATTATCAAGCAAGTATTGGCATGGAACGCTTCGAAGAATTGCACGGACAACCCTGTAAATCACCAACCGGTTGGTGGGAATATACAGAAAGACTACTACTTGGACCAGATATGTTTAGAGAAACGTCCAAAAAGAATGATCTCATTAGACAGCGAATGAAGACAGCTCAGGAAAGGCAGAAGTCATATGCAGACAAGAGAAGGAATGACATTGAGTTTGATGTGGGAGACATGGTTTTCATTAAGGTGTCAGCTTTAAGGAATGTTGTTCGCTTTGGATCTGTAGGGAAATTGGCACCAAGGTTTGTAGGGCCATTTCCCATAACAGAGAGGATTGGCCAAATGGCATATAGAGTAAAGCTACAAGAGAGAATATCCGGTGTTCATGGTGTTTTCCACATTTCTCATTTACGGAAATGCTTACATGATACTGCAGAAGTAGTTGAGTCGAGTATATTGGAACAAGTAGAGGTACAACAGGAGGCAACATTCAGACGATTTCCTACATGTATTCATGGATCAGAAGTTAAGAAGCTAAGCAACCGAGAAGTCAAATAAACCGAGAAGTCAAATTGATGAAAGTTCAGTGAGGAGATAACCTAGAGGATGCAACTTGGGAGACTGAAGACATGATTCGTGCTTCATACCCTTTTCTTTTCGAGGGTATGTTCTTAACTTCCTTTCCAAAGCATTTGTCTATGCTTGTTTCTATCATTTAAGTATATCCTATCGATCAAATCTTCGACCTTTTGGTAGGAAACCCATGGATGTAAACATGTGTTAGAGACATGTTATGTTTAATGGATGCAAGTAGATGCAAGTGTTTGCTAGCGGTTGCTTGTGGATGCATATACACACACAGTAGGCACTAGAGCGGCTCAATTACTCTCATTATGCATATGGATGTGTGTGCATTTTTCTTCTTTTATGGATGGAAATGGATGTATCATTATATGGATGTTGCGTTTGGATGAATGATTGTACACACATATAGAACTTACATGTTATAATAGGATTGTTTGCATACATGTTGGATTCATGACACTAACATACATTGTATTAAGGAGGTCAACTGAATCAGTAGACCGCTTGATCTTTCACATTAGTATTAGGACATATACACACACCTTTGCATATGTTCATATAAGCATTAGAATTTTTTATGGACATTGGATGCCTGTGATTGGTGGATGAGTAGATGAATGTGGATGGTAGGATATACATTCTTTTTAACTTAGAGATTTCGGGGGCGAAATCCTTTGCGTAGGGGAGAATGTAACACTCCATAATTTTAATAACACAAAAGATGATAAATTAGAGAATAATTAACATAATATTCAGAATTAAGGGAAACGGGCTATGCCATTGCGTTTGTCTCGGAATTCTGGTCAAAAGAGACACCTGGTTTGCATAAAATGGAAATTGTATGAAGAAGTTATTAAGGTTTGAAGTTTGTATATGCATTAGAAGAATATATACATATAATTAGTCCAGAAAATTCAAAATAGTTAAAAATATCAGAAATCAGGCGAGTGGGAAAATTCCCGCCTAGGGGTGTCGACCCCATCAAGGGGGTGTCGACACCTGGGTCGAACCTATAAGGGGGGTATCGACCCAAGGGTCGACCCTATAAGGGGCGTTCGATCCCCCTACGGCAGATCTAGGTAGATTTTAGGGTTTTAGATAGTATAAATATGGCCTCATTTCTCTTGTTTTTCTACGCCAAAAATAATGGAGAACTAGATGTTGCCTCTACCCAGATTAAATCAAGTCTTTTCTTCTTCAACAAACAACTAGAGTTTAGAGATCTATGATCAAACATTAGTAATTCTTCTTCTATTTTTCTAGATCCAATCATAGTGAGTCTATGTTAATTTTAGATTTAAATATTTAAAAGGAAAATCTTGACATGATTATAACTTCGATCTATGCCTGCGACTATTTGAATCAAATCAGATCTGCTATAACCTGTGTAATTGAGTTATTCTGACATGACTATGAACTAGATCTGAACCGATACCTATTTATCATGTAAGATCTGCCATTGTTAGTTGATCTAATTTGTTACCAAGATCTCCACTATAAGAAAACACTGATTTAGCATCAAAAATTTAGAAGTAGAAATTTTCGTCGCTAATTTGCGACAGATTTCCATGCGATCTGCAAGGGATCGTTTTTTGTATTTTCAACTTTTTTTTCTTTTATTTATCACCGTCGTCTTCTGTCTTCCCTCACTAAGTCGCTGCAAATTGCGTCAAATCACCGACGGAAAATTTCTACCGCTATTTTCCGCTGCAAATACAGGCAGAATACCTACGGATATTTATAGAAGCTATTTTGCAGCAGAATGCCGACAGATTTGCAAGAGAGATGCTTATATTATTATTTTAAGATCAGAGAGCAATCCACATCCTCACACCACTGTTAATTTGAGCAATTGAGATCGAAATATCTAACGGTTGTAATTGGTCATCCGCGTGCAAATCCAAATACTGTAAAACGTAAAATTTTAATTCTGCCTACAAATCAAGTCACGCCTTCTCCTTTTCTCCTTCTTCCTCAGTCTTAAACCTTGATCAAAATATTTTCTCCAAAATTTAAAAACCTACCAGCAAACGAAGCTTAAAGTCTGCTTTAGTTCATTTATCGGCAAATTGAGATGGAATCCGACTTCACGTAGATACCCCACCACCAAAACCTAACCTGCAACCGACCTCAACTCTTAGCCGCATACCGTCGGATTCATCGGATCTAGGGTTTTGTTATTTGGCGTCCTTCAATCCAGGTATAATTTCATATTTATTTAACTATTTGAAAACTGATTTTAAGGCCGATTGTGCTACTACTCTTGCGATTTTGATTCAATGTCCCCTCCAGCGATATGTCGTTATGGTTTCTTACGGTCTTTTTGATTCACCAACTATATAGACTAAGCCCAAATAAATTTATATAAATTTAAAGTAACACTGTCGAAATTGTCAAAACTTTACTCAAATGGAAAGGTAAAATTTGAATTGGATGCCAAGAACATGGTAAACATACCTTCGTTGTACATATGATATCTACCTTTCATTTGAGTTTTATGCTTAACATGATATAATGTGATTGTTTCAGTATGGTGAAACACCATTGCATATGGCTGTGAAAAATGGTTGCAGTGAGTCCACTCATTAGCCAATTATTCGTGGAGCTTCTTTGGTGGCAAGAACGAATGTGAGTACTTGACTCAAATTCTTTACCTGTAGGAAGCTATTTACATTTTCTGTTATTATCCATCCCAACCATGCTGATTGTAACCATCTTCACTATCTATTATTGCCAATCAAATATTTTCTTAACAATACCTCCATTTAATTTTGACTAATATTCTGTTAACTGATAATTTGAACTGTCTGCGAACAATTTAGTATAGCTACATAGTTGGTTTAAGTTTAAAAGCACATAGTCATTTGTAAAAAAAAAAAATCTCAGTTCTAACTATAATTTGTTGGTAATTTGACAGTTATTAATAAATTTTTTGTGGCAGCAAGCAATAAAATAAGGAAAATGTTAAAGCGTCGCTTTAAAAATATAATAGAGAAATCCGATCCAAAGTAGGATTTAGATCATAAGATATTAAAATTGTTGATAACAGTGCTCCTTTAAAATTGACTGTATAGGTTTATTGCTAGCAACGTTGTTTTTTATACTTTTATTTTTACATTCCATTACCTCTTTTTGCTCTATAAGTCCATATCATTGAGAAATAACTTCAACAACATACTGAAGTTCATTTCTAATATATATATATATATATATATATATATATATATATATATATATATATATATATATATAAAAGATAAGGCATACGAGTATACATTGACACTCTGCTCAAATTTGTTTGTCAAATATTCATATGAAGCTCATCGGATTGTTTGCAGAACTAACAATTAATTTGTCAAGGTATACCCGCTGTTAAAACTCATTACTGTGCATCTTTGCCTATGCATGAATATCTATGCGTTGGAACTACATAAATGTTGTATGATGTAAGACTATTTCATTTTTAGTGTGTAAAAATGAATCGCTGATTCTTTATATGGCATGCATGTGTTCGATTAAACAAGAAAAAATATAATACTGTATTTGCCTACATTAGAGATATGTTATCTAAATCATTTGTGCAAGCTTCCAAACTATATTATAAGCAGGGATATACAGCTAGGAATTTAATAGAAACATTTTCTTTCTTTAGGTAATTGAACTTCAGTATGTTCACTTTTCTGTTTTGACTTGTGGTTGTTGAACATTAATATTTGTACTTCTCTACTTATGACTTTAGGTAACTGGACTGAAGCATTTTGACAACACAAATATTTACTATCAACGAAAAAAAGAAAAAAAAACCTCTAAAAGTTGAAAATGTACTAGCTACAAAGAGCGATTTATAATGTGGGATAGAAAGAGCTAAAATAGGAGATTAAGTAGAGTAGCTCTTCATTATGGTGAAATTACCAAATATTACCTTGCTGTATCACATTATTTTGAGAATTCAGAACAGAAATCTGGTTTAAAAACTTAGTAGCCCTGTATAGTATATAAACAACACAATATTATGTAAATATGTGAATAGTTGCACTTGTCCATTCAACTTGAGTCGACTGTTGAAATATATAGGTGGATATTTGGTTTTGCTGCACCTTGGTACACATATACACCTAAGTATTGTAGCCTGCATATTGCATCTTGGTACACATACACACCTAAGTATTGTTAAACACATTTCTTATACCCATTGCATAATATGTCAAAAATGCTACAATACCTATATGTTTTATGCGCAGTTCATGTACTTCATTTGGGAATCTAACACAAAATTACATGGTTTTCATAAATATATCTAATGATACATACATTATTAATACTGATACATAAAATATATATATATCTTATTTCAGGTTGATGTTAGAATATCCAGGCTAACTAAAGAGAATTTCAAGTTTGTAGACGTTTTTGAGATGATGATGGATCCAAGTTGGCAGGAGGTATTTTCTCTTATGCTCCTATTTCCCTTGAAAATTTACTCATTCATATCTACTGTCCTTTGGAGTTGAGTCATTAAATTTTGTGGTTGACATATGCGCTTACTCAGATTTCTTTTTGACTTGATAAGAATAGCATGCTGTGTATCAAAATCAATTTAACCATTATATGATTTTTCTAATTAAAGATGCATCCTCAATTTGAGGAGAGCATTCAATATAATTTATTAATACAATAATGGTGAAACCTACCGGACTGGTAACTGATGATACATACGCAAAAATATGCTAGAAGTCAGGTTTTTTCAATATTGCAGCATATAACTATATCATCATACATGATCAACACAGAAGCGTGATAGCTAACAGTAAATAAAAATAAACCATAGTTACAACATAAATATGTTAACATAAACCAAGGAGAAAAATTGCTAAATATATAAATTAAAAAGCATTGGAAGTCCTGTTACTGAGCGTTTATTTAGATGAAATGATGTGGCGTGCCAGAGTTGCCCAACTGTTTTCTAAGAGAGATATTACCTTCCATTTTCTTTTAAAAAGGTTGATGTGTGAACTTGAAACAACGAAATGATTCAATTACTCAATTGCCAAAGAGAGCATCCCTTCCTTTTTTACATTGGAAATGGTAACAGCATCATGTACTACAAGCCTACAAATACAACGTAAAGAGGAAAAAACACATTTTAACTTACATGCCACAACACAAGAACAAGGGATTTAATTATTACACCACTAGCCTCCATTTTCAGGCTCCCATTTGGGCATTATTGACAAACTACGACACTTCCACGGTTAACATATTACAATGCTCCTACAATTTCCTTCACAATTTTCTGAGTGTGTCAACCCTATCGATTACATCCAAAGCTTTGATCTTATCGATTTCAAAATCAATGATAGGAAGCATAGATTGCCTTCGAATTAGTGCTTCGCTACTGTGACTCCCATCCTTAGGGGAATGACTAGCACTAATGCTATGTTTAATCAGTTTACATTTCACCGTGTTACACTCCTGGCTTTTACTTATACCCGGAGTATGTTTCCATGATCCAACTTCTCTAAGCATTTCTTGATCTTCTTTGGTTAATATCGATGATGAACCATTGGATTTGCTGTCACTACAAGAATGAGCTGAAATAGTGACGGACCATAGCGACGGCTAGCGACGGCTAAAAAAGCGGCCCTCGTTAGCCGTCGCCATCCGACTAGCGACGACTAAAAAAAGCGGCCCTCGCTAGCCGTCGCCAGCCGTCGCCCAGCGGAAGTATAACCGCGAGGCTACAGGAAACAGAAAATCATTTTCCGCCAAATCAAACCCAAATTAAAACCCTACCCCCGTCGATCTGCCGCCGCCGCCGCCTGCCGCCGTCGCCAGTCTCCTCCCCCCCTCCGGCCTTCTCAAACGTTCTCCATTCCTCCAAACTAATTTCCCTCTCTCTAAGGTATGAATTCTAACCTAATTTCTTGAATTAACTATTTAATAATGATAGAAACGTATGTGTTAGTTGATTATACAATGCTTGTTGAATTAATGTAGTTGGTTTAGTAATGATTGGAACCCTAAATTGTTGATTTAGTTGTTTATCGACATGATGTTTGATTTTGTGTTAGTGTATGTGTTAATGAACCGTTATTTTGTGCGTATGTAGTTATTGGGTATGAGATTGGTGAATAAATAGTTGTTGGATATAGGTAGTTAAAAGCGATGATTGTGAAGTTGTTGGGTTGTAAATGGGGTTTGAAAATGAATTTTATTGTGGAAATTATTGGAATGTAATGACTATGTACGTGTGCCGCAAGTAGGATTGTGGTTGATGGTTGATTTTGGTTGAAACCAAATAGAATTATTTTCATATGTTCAAGTATATTCATGTGTGATAATTTATTCATGATACAAATAAATTGCTTAGATAATAAAAATCACATTTTTATTATGTATGATAAAAATATTCATGTGTTTAATAAATTCTTTGAACGCATGAAAATCAGTTTTTTATTATATGTATGAACCACTAAAAATGTTAATGTATTGAATAAATTCTTTGAACAATAAAAATAATATTTTATTGTACGTATGAACCATTAAAAATATTCGTGCGTTGAACAAATATTTTGAACAATATATGTATGTGTTATCGAAATCACTGACATATATTTTTGAATCAGGAAAAATGTCCAATTATTACATTGACCGTAGTTGGATGTATGAAGTTAGAATTGGAATGAAAGGCTCAGTGAAAGAAGATTTCTATAATGGTGTAAATGAATTTGTTAGATTTGCAATATCTAATAATCGAAATTACGAGGAGCTTCGTTGCCCGTGTAGTAAGTGTAAACTGATGAGGTTTCATAAACCAGACATCGTTAAAGTACATTTGTACAAATCAGGTTTTGTGCCAAATTATTATTTATGGGATCGTCATGGAGAACTTGTTGCGCCTACAGTAAACCCTGTAGTGTCGGAGGTCGAATTAGTTATGCGAATCCAATAGAAGATATGGTGGAAGATGCAGCACGGTCAATGTTCCCTATCGGTCAGGTTGACGATGATGACGTCAGTATAGAAGAAGAACCGAACACGGAAGCCAGAAAAATATATGATTTATTGGCTTCAGCTAAGCGGCCATTGTGGAATGGTTGTGAAAGTGGAACTGGTTCAGCAATGTTCCTGGTACTGGAATCAACGTGCATAAAGATTACAAGCTTATAGAAATAAAGCACACATCGCATTACTATAAGTATGATCCTTTTGTATTGGCAAAGCAAGCATTACAAGTTTACTTTGCTCCGTATCCGTCCTTAAAAAGAGATAAAGCAGATTGGTCTGCTGTAATTAAAACAAAGGCAAGATTTACCTTTGAAGGAATTGCTATTCCAGACGATGCAGCGTATCAAACGGATGCAAATCAAAGCGATGAAATAATAATTGCTAATGATGTTAATTTAGAGTCTTTAAACGATGAATCAAATGAATTAATAGAAGCTTTTGAGAGTACAGAGGACAACGATATAGAGTATGAGACCGAGACTGAATCAGAAAATGAAGAAGAATAATGTTATTTGCATCGCTATGTTGTGAACTTGTATGATGTGCTATGTTGTGAACTTATATGATGTGCTATTTTGTGAACTTATGTGATGTACTATTTTGTGAACTTATATATGATGTGCTATGGTTTTTTATTATCCGGTTCTTCTTCTTTTATGTAAATGGGTCTTGTAGTTGCATTTGACAATATATGTTGTATGAGTTTATTTGATAATGGATGTGCATAATGATGTATGAGTTATTGTGATGTTCATAATTGTTTGTGTGATGTTCATAATTGTTCATACTTGCTATATCTGATGTGAATTAACTTGTTTATGACAGATATGCCTCCTAGACGCCGACCTACACACAGTTCAGAGGCGGGTGCGAGCGGTACAACACCAGATACACGTCCGGTCGTAGAGGTTGTACCCAAGTCCGCAGGGTAAGTTATTGATTTCGTAAATGCTTAGTATTCCAAAGTTATTAAATGCATGCTAATATCGTACTTTCTGCAGGGGGTTTGATATTATTCCAGGAGAGGTTGTTTTACGTGTGTCTAGACAAGCATATGTCGCTAGGTTGACAGAGGCGTGGCCTCACTGGGACGATATTCCTGTGCAGATTAGGAATGCCATCCTCGCGGAGGTTCTTGTAAGTATAAATTTATTTCTCATTTGCAAAATTATATGAAATATGTAATACAATTTGTTTGGTAATTTATAGTGTGCTGTACGGGTCTGGGACGAAGATATGGATGTTTTCCTCACCGCATGGAACCAGAAGATGAGGAAAAATTATTCAGGCAATATATACAAGGCAAAAAAAGCGACAAAGAGGCCTCCGTGGATGAGCGAGGAGGTTTACGGCGAGTTCCAGAAATTGTGGGCCACGGATGCTGCGAGAGTAATTATTTAAGCTTATTTTAAAATTTTATTTTGTATATCAATCAATTAATCATATAATTAAATATACAGCAACTTTCAGAGCGAAACCGAGAAAATAGGCTCAAAATTCCTGCTTTGCATCGGGCTGGGTCTAAGTCGTTCTCCCAGCATCGTCGCGAATTGGTACGAACGATAAATCACGTATACAAATAGTTCTAAACTTTTAAAATCGTGTTGACAAATATATATTGTATCATTTCAGATGTCGACTCTCCAGCGGGAGCCTACATTTGCTGAGGTGTTTACACAGACTCATGTCGTCGAGCGGACAGATGCGGAGGGTAACACCTCATATACTTGGTCGGACCCTAAGTCCTGCGAAACGATGGTTAGCATTTGTAATATTTTTATCTCACATTGTTATTTTGAATTGAGTATTTAATGTACTCAATAATTGTCCGCTATTGCAGGACAAGTACATGGCGTCCTTAGAAGCTCGAGCGACGCAGTTGGGTCACGAGCCAGACGTGGAGGAGTGCAACCGCATCTGGAACAGAATCATCGACCCGCCTACTAGGGGTAGACGCTATGGCTTCGGAAACATTGAGGTAAAGCGTTTATAGTATATAAAAAAACTTTTGACAATGGTTTCTAACTTTTTTAATATAATTACAGATAGTGGGGACTCAGGCCTCTTATACGAGGCGTCAGGATGAGGAGGAGATCCAAATGCTCCGACGACAGGTTGCAGCCCTGGAAGATTTTCAGAAGAATAGGCTGGAGACCGTGTTGGATGCGCGGATTGCTGCATATCTTCAGCAGCATGGTGTGATGCCTCCGAGTCAGCCCGTGGAGGAGGACGATGAGGACGAGGAGGACGGTGAGAGTGACGATGAGTAGGTTAGTACTTGTTTTGTTTTTTGGACATGTTTTGTAAATATAACTTGTTGTTGGTGATGGACATGGTTTGTTTGTGGTATTTTGTGGAGACATGGTTTGTTTGTTTGTTTGGTGATGGACATGGTTTGTTTGGTTGATGGTATTGTTGACATGGTTTGTTGTGTTGATGGTTTTTTGTTAGTTTATCGTTTATATGTTTGTTTTTTGGACGTTTTGATGGTATGAGGTGATTTATAGTGTTGATGAGGTGATTGAATGTGAATGTGAGTTGATGGAGTGTCAAATTGAGTGTATATGAGTTGCATTTGAACTCCATTTTGAGTTTGTGTGGTTTGTTGGCTTGATAGCTGCTGGAAAACAAAAAAAAGTTCCAGATTTGCGACGGCAAGCGACGGCTAGCGACGGCTTTTTGGTCACGTTGGGTGACGGTTGGCGACGGCTTGTGAGGGTTTTTCACCCAGTTTTGTCACGACTAGCGACGGCTTGTGACGGCTTATTTGCAGGGCATAGCGACAGTTAGCGACGGCTTGTTAGGGCTAAATGGTGACGGTTTGCGACGGCTTATAACCGTTTGTTTGAATTATAACCGTTTGTCCACGTGGCAAATTTGCCGTCGCTAACCGTCGCAAAATTGGGTGTCCACAGCCGTCGCCAAGGCCGACGCTATATATTTGGCGTCCGCATTATTTGTGACGGTTTATAGTGACGGTTGGCGACGGCTAGCGACGGCTTGTGACGGTTTTTTGCCGTCGCTATTTTAGCCTTTTCTTGTAGTGTGTTTTGTACAAAAACTTTCGTTCCTTTTTGCGTAGGCGATCGTATCGGCGATTTGATAGGAGATTTAATGCCTCCATTGTTTAATTTAGTGAGACTTATGAGATGGTGAAGCCACACAACTAAGTTGAGTATGTAAGTTTCGGTCTTCTTTTTTTCTGCATGATAAAGTGTCTCTAAAGGTGGATACCCAGTGCCAAAGGCTCCCGTACTCAAGCGCGAGAGGACTTCCCAGGTCAGTCTCCCGTCCTGGTACTATTCTCACGGCTTTCCGGGCTCTGGGGGTGGTCGATTAGTGCCAAGCCTTTCCCTCACATATGTGAAGAGGCCGGGACTCGAACCTGCGCGCTTCAGATTACCAGCCGGGTAACCTTACCGTTGCGCCAGACACCACCTGATAAAGTGTCTCTATACGGATCAAATTAATTTGCGCGGTTTGCTTCCTACTTAATTCAGTCCTGAATTGAGTAAATGAATGGATACTGCGTTAGTTTGCTGTGGAAGAAATTGATCATAGTTTTACTGCAGTTTATTGTTTAGGGAACACTTACCCTGTAGTTGCCCACTCTCCAACCCAGCCAAATCCATGATGTGCTTTGATATAATTTGAAAATGATGATGCAAAGAACAATAACCATTTACACTATCTTGTATACAAATAAAAGGTGATGAAGCTCTAGTTGAATTGCAATAAAGAAGGTTCATTTTCTTGCAAATATATTATTCTAGAACAATATGTTTGCAGAAGAATGTATTTTCTAAAACATCAAAAACAATAATTAATTTTATATAACGTACGGTTAATTAATTAAAATTTGAAACATATGCATATATGTGATAAACTCCGTATATGTATGGTTAGCTTGGAAGTAAGCCGTTTGCGACCGTTAGAAGCATAATTTAGTCTATGCATTTTCTAAAACGTCAAAAAAATAGCTAATTTTATATAACATCTTGTTAGTTAATTAAAATTTTAAACATCTACATATATGATAAATTATTTGTATACGTGATTTTATTTAATTAAACATGGAAAGCCAATTATTTTTAATAAGTATAAAATATGTATATTATATTCATAAAACCCTTAGGGTGTTTTTTAGTATTGCTAGCGTAACCTTTGAAATTTAACCAATTCCAATTCATTATACAAAGTAATGACAAAAGGTGAAACAGTCCATCCCATCAACTTAAAAAGAATGTAATTTTACCACTAAATATTCTATGTAACCGATCCCAATCTAACCTGAAACATATTGACATGTTGTTGAGATTTTGAGAGAGCATCTTCAGTACAATTTGATTTCAACTCAATCTCGGCTTCAGTTTAAGCTCCTTCTTTAGAACTTTCTTCTCTAGTTTTTACAAAATATAATTTTAAAGTGAGGTCTGAAATGGTATTTTTAACATATTTTGGTTATATCGACGGAAAGATCGGAGAGCGAACTAACCAGAATGTTGAACGTTGGCTCATTGAGTAAGACATTATATTACTTCAGACCGTTTCTCCATTGGAAATAAAACACTTGGCTTCGAATATCAATCTTTTGATGCGTACAGCCAATTGGATCACAGATTTTTATTATTAACTTGCAAAATACCATTTCGTAAAGCAAGGCCTCATTTTGTTTATTTTATTTTAACAAAAAGCAGATAAAACATATTTCTATTATTTGTATTAATCTCATTTTCTAAATTGATCCTTTTCAAAATAACATGTGTCATGTGAATTTTTGTATTGACAAAAAATAAAAGTAAAAAAAAATGAGATTTGAAATTGCATTTTCCATTTCGATTTTCGATAAAATTTGAAATTTTTGTCATCTTCTAGAAGTTTCAGAAATTCTGCTTTAATTTCCATTTTTTAATTATAGGATTTTCTTTTTATTTACCTTAATAAATAATTAATCCGTAATAACATAAATTTGTATTTAATATTTATTTTAGATTATAATATGGTGCTTTTCTTTCCACTCGTTTCTAATTGTCTGCATAACGCTTGGAGATCAAAAAATAAAAGAAAGCACAAATTCCACTTGTTAAACTTTACGTTGTACTATGACTGCTGACCAACTGTGAAACAAGGCATGCATTGAAACATGTAAGTAATGAACCAGGAGGTTGTATTCTTCATTTCCAATATTTTCTCACCATGATTAACTTCCTTTTATTACAAAATAAAGTTATTTTTATCCTTTTCTTTTTCGGCCTGAGATGTAGCTTGTTGTCTTTAGTGTGAAGGATCTCAATTTGCTGAATAGATTCATGCAAAATTTTTGATATTTAAGTTTTATTTTTACAGGGTTTTCATGATTCTGCTGTGGAAGCAGTTTAGTCCTTTGTAGTAGCATAGACTAAATTTGACATAGTGCCAAGTACCATTGCTTCTCAAATTCATTTTTGTACTCACTGAATCTGTACATTAAGAAGACGCATCAAAAATTGTTTTACAGGTAACCAATTGTACTTTATTCTTCTTTACATATACAGGGTTGAGAACATTGGATTACAATTATCAACACACCTAGAAGATTCATATTAGAACAAGTGATAAGATAAACACGTACCTTCACCAAATAAATGTGATGTCTATCTTTAATTGGCATTAACAAGATAGATATATCAACTTGATAATAATCCAACACCATTCTAAAATAACGTTTCACATTCATATCGCCCACCATATCCAAAATTAAATTTATAATAAACTACATGCATACAAGTTAACTGTCATATTAAAACTGTCATCACTGAATTTATGCCAGCTGTCTCAAAATTACCCGTAGCACGGGACTCCTGCATAACTTTCAGTATTTTGGTATCCTGTTTTGCTTTAACATTGAATATATTTTTAAACCCCGTTTTCGTTGCCTGTGCAATGACATATAAATATCTGTACGTATTTTGTTTTTTTGAATGTTTGTCTTTCATACAACCATAACTCTGTAAATCTTTTGTAGGCCTGCTCTAATCCAAATACAAAGAAGATTTCTTGGAGATATGGAGCTGGCTTATTTTTTTTATTGGGGTAGATGCTGTCATATGAGTTTCCTCTAGACTACCCAGGTATAGTTTCATTTATGTTATTTCAAAAAGGTATTCATATATATGTTTTGTATTGCAGGCCTGCAATTTGCATAATAAGCATTTGTGCAAGTGGCATACTAAGTTAGCTAGCCTAACTGTCATATGATTCAGGAATAAATATGATTCACTTTGCATCATTATCTTATGAAGTATCTTGTTCTGCTAAGAGTGAATTTGTGATACTTATTTTTTTGATGTTTATGCAATAATCATAACCTATTCTACTTTCCGCTGTGTAAACAAAGGTAGCTACATTAAACACTGAGATTGAAACTTTACAAAAGGAAAAGGAACACCTGAGAATCAACCTCCTTAAAGCTGAAGATGAGGTATTAATTTTCTCCCTTTGTTACGTCTTTTTTTTCCCTTTTTTTCAAGCTCTTCCCACTGTGATGTCATAACAATTTACCTTTCAAATTTTGAAGGTTAAGGCATTGTCTGAAGAAAACAGATTACTACATGAACAAAATAAAAAGCTATTAAAAAAGGTACAACGCGAGAAACATCACCATGGATCTGATAGCCGCCCCTCAGCCCGTATTTCCTCCAATGTAAGTGTATTTTCTCCAAATGAAACAGTATCTGTTCATTGATGATAGCACTATATCAATTAATGGTTTTGGATCATAAAAATGGCATAATTTGGATTTCAGTGTTATATGATTATTCAGCTATGTATTTTCGATAATGCTGGGGAAATATAAGTGTAGCCTAAAGGAAGGAAGTCCTAATGCAAGAGTTATCGACTTCGGTAATTTGGATTCTCCTAGAAGGCCTTCTCTCCACTACTGCAACTAAAATGCCTTCCAGTCCCAAGGTATTTGCCACTAATTCTATTCACTGCTTGCAAATTTTCAATACGTTGTTTTGCATTATAAAATAGGTAACATAATCACTACAGTACTAATTCGCCAGAGAAAATGCCACTAATTCACGTTCACTTATATTTTGTTTCATATTTTGTGTTCTCATTTTTACTCATCTGAAAATGTACTAAAAATACCTTGTATCAATTTGTATTACTTCATATTTCAGTGAAAAAGGGATAATCTAATGAATAGGGATGATTGTTATATTGTGCTTGCAGTGCAACAGTTTAGGTAACTTGCACTCTAGTTGTACATTTCTCACTTAGTAAATACCTTGGAAAGAGTTATGTAATATTAGCCATCTTTTAGTTCCCTGAGGGGATATTGTTATGTCAAACGCCCAATTGGCTGTGAGACAGGCAGTGTGTCTCTGCATGTAGAATTGCGGTGTAATAGAGTTTATTCTCAGTTTTATATGCTATTTCAATGTCAGTTGGTTTGTTTGAAATCATTTTAGTTAAATCTATATTTCTCATATGCAGTTATTTGAACGCTATCCAGACAAATGCCCCTCATCTTTGCGTTATGTTGCCACTGGTGTTGTTGTCAACAAGCAAGGAAGAAATATGCTTAAGGAGCTGATCAAAGTTATCCAACAGGAGCAACACTCATACAAGGATCCAGTAACAGAGTTTATAGAATGCCTCTATGTTAATTATGATTTTGAAGGTGCACAAAACAAGCTGAGAGCGTGTGAAGATGTAGGTTGTGCCACTACATCCTTTCTTATTATGAAAACATGTGAGATGTTTGGTTATAATTCAGTCTAGTGTATGTATGAATTGATGGATGATTGCGGATGGTATTATTTTTTGTATAGAATATTAGGTCTAATAAAAAAAATTTGTTGTGATAAAAAAACTAACAATTGCATTTCCTTTTTTTGTTAATTTCGCTCATTTTATGTGAAAGTTATATATATATATATATATATATATATATATATAACTATCGATTGGTAGCGATGGCTGGGAAAAAAACAATATATAATCAGAATAGAAAGGGAATACCGACGGAATTTTTATCAAAATCGACATTAAAAACGTCGCTAAGCAGAAACAGATATTTTAAAGATAGCGACGATTTACCGACGGGTAACTGGAATGCAAAATGTTTGCTATATATTTCCGTTGGTAATCCCTCGCTAAACAGCATGCATTTAGCGACGGAAAAATATTTAATGATTATATTATGTTATATATATCCGTCAGTAAAACGTCGGTGAATTAATTTAAAATGAAATGGTAATATATCAAAAAACGACGGTGAAGTGACGGAGAATCGACGTTAATTTCCGTCGCAAAATTGTGCCTAAAATACCGATGTGTTTTTTTAGCGACAGCCGTATTCTGCTGCAAATCTGTCGCTAACAGGTCTTTAGCGAGGGTTTAGCGACGAATTTTTCCGCTGCAAACTCAGTGTTTTCTTGTAGTGCTCATCATGCCTGTTTATGATGTCTCTATTATATTAGAATCAGTTCTATTGTCACATGTTCATCAGATCTGTTCCTATATGCCTATCTTGTCATTATGTCGCTATATATTTATGCCTATTTCTTCCATTATATATCAATCTTGTTAGTATGATCATTTCTGTCCTCATCCCTTCATCTTTTCCCTTTTATTTTATATCCATGCTACCTTCGAGCCTAGGCATGTCGCTGAAATATGTGAACGCATTAAATTAGGAACGAGGGGAAAACATTAATTTGGGGCATAACTTATAATTGGAAATTTGGGCATAACTTGAATGAAATATATGAATGTTAATTTGGGGATAAATCAAATTATGATTAAAGACCTTAATTTGGGACATATGGTTCACTGTGAACATAACTTGGGAAAGGTCAATGAGAACCTACAATGACATAGGAATAATTGATTAAGAATTGAAATGCCTAGAACTACAGTAATTAGAAACTGTAACCGCGCTTAGACACGAGGTTAGATTACACTTGTGGTGGAAGTCTGCCCGAAACCGCCCGGCATATTCAGCGACCACAAGTGGTGAATCTAATGTGAGGGGTTAAAGTGCATAAACACGAGATGTGCCAAGACACGAGGTTAAGTCCGACTTGAGGAAGAAGTCTGCCTGGAATCGACCGGCATATCCAACATCCACAAGTGGTAGACTTAATGTGAGAGGTCTAGCACATTATAACCATAAATGAATAAGGTAATGAATTTGAATACTTAACCTAGTTGAATCCATAGGGATTGTATATGTTAACTTGAGTCGGGGTTAAGTAAACTTGTATGAATAGTGGGAGGGTTAAGTATATCTTAGGTTGGTGGGTAATATATATAGGCCTACAAACTTAACCTATAAGGTTATGCAGTCTTTTACTCTGGTATGGCATAACCTGTGGAAAACCTAGTGGGGATGGAAGCGTAGGGGGAAGCTTGTATCATTTTGTGTGTGGGACCCGTTTCAGTCAATAACCCATATATAGGTATCAAACGAGTACTCCGAACTAGGTCCGAGCCGGGGCACGCTTACTTGGCTGATTGTAAGAGATCCAAATGTGGGGGATGGTGTGGGCGGCGCATTCCGACGGGGTCGTGTGCATGCATGGGTCCGGTAGAGGAGGTTTAGATGCCATGACATTTGTAGATATGGTTGTGCAAATCCTGAAATGAAGGGTTGCCACTTTAGGAAGTGATACATCCTGTTGTAGGGCCAGCACAGGGTATCTACGGATTAGGGAGCCGATCGATTGGGGTAGTAGTTAGGGTACATCTAGACTCCGGTATGTTGGCGAGCCCGTTAATACCCTTAAGGGTAACTCCGATATGTTAGGTTGTCTGTTGATTGTATGGGGTGAAAAACACTGGAAGTACGCCCAAGTCTACTATCTTATACTTTTTGGGGATCATCTTATTAATAAGACACTAGTATTGGTTAGAGAAATCATTAGAGAAGCGTAGTATACTCTATCAAGTTTGTCCTGTTAACCTTATCATACCTGCCTTTTATAATGTTATCTCTCTTACCCACTTTATATGCCTGTCATGATACTTTTACATATTTATATGCTAGAAGTAACTAGACTTGCCAAACTTTAAGTCTGACCCATTTTATTTCCTCTTCTTTCTCTTCCGTTTCCTCACCAGGTTCTCAGGTTGGGAGTACTCAAGCTTGATCAGGATTCTGCTTGCATTCTTCTTGGAGCTTCTTGGATGTATTGCTCGAGCTCTTATCTTTTCTACTATGGCTATGTTTTATTTGGGGAATTATGCTTCTTTTATTACTATACTCTGATGTTTTAAGTTCAAGACAAAAATTTAAGATGATGTATTGGGTTTATGTTTTTCGTACATATGATGTAACCATGCTTTGAACTACGATGGTTTATGATTAATAAAGTTTTGAATTCCGCTGCTATTTTGTATCTGTCTTGTAATGTTTCTGTTTCTGTTTACCTATAATGCTTCATGAAATTTAATGTACTCTCTTAATGAGTGACATTAACAGACGTGGGGCATCACAACATCGAAGTTGGCTGAACTTTATATAAAATGTACAGTTCGATTCCATGGTATCTCAGGAACATTATAAAGACTTAGAAGTCGAGACCGTAGTTACAAAACCTCGATAGCCGCTTTGCATTGCGAGGAATGACACAAGACAGCTTAGGAGGAAGAAGAGTAAGTTAGTCAAGGCGTATGGAGTGAGGATGATGACGATTGTACGTGGGAAACAGAAGAGAGTATGAAGAAGACCCATCCAGAACTCTTCGTGGGTATACCCATTAATGTCGTGCCACCTTACATCATTGTAACTTGTATTATCATTGTTAGAATTCCGCGAGCTAGGTTAAGACTATAGATGCATGGCTTGACAGATGCTAGTTTGGATGGTAAATTGGTTGCACATGGATGATAAGCATGCTGAATTGTTTTGGTTGCTTGTGTTTGCTTGAGATTTTGGGGGCAAAATTCCAAAAGGATAGGAGAATGTAACAACTTGCATCTTAGGCATCGGAGGATCGTAAAATATTTTTATTTGACTCCCTGAGGGTTGGACCATTCTCATATTTTAATATGTTGGTTACGGGGATGTAACACATGTCTATAATTTTTACCAATTTTATTTGTGACCATTTTACTCTTGTCAGTCTTGTACATGGCATAACTTTTGACTGGGATCGAAACAAGTGTTGAGGTCAGTTTCATTGGAAAGGAAATGGTGTTGCCAATTCCATAGAGTGGTCACATTAAAGATATGGTTCAGTGGTTTGGGAGGAATCGCTGTTTTGTGTTTCACAATTTCTGTTCAGATTTTCAGAGCCATTGATGGGATGACTTGAGGAGGCCCATTAGTGGGTTGGGGGAGGCTATAAATAGGAGATTAGAGGCGTGGAGAATAGTTAAACTTCTTCGTTCCCTCATTCGATTGAGCTCGTTGTCCTCCTTACTCAATCAAATACACCTTTCCACCATTAAAATTCTATATCTACATAAGAGAGTCGAAGATCTACACCAGTTGAAGATTGATCTATGTCAAGTGAAGAGAGATCGCATCAAATCAAGAGGTTTGAAGCATAGTCTTCATTGTCCCAATTGGGAATTTAGCGATTTCAAGTTAATTCGAAAAATTTGCGAGTGATAAGCATCTATCACAAGGATTTGATCAAGTATAAGGGTTGTTTAATCTTATTTTCATCATTTTAAGTTGTTTTCACCAAGATCTACGTCATGGTAATTATATTTTCATTTTATTCACCATAGGATCTAATCTAGCAACATAAAACTGGTAATTTCTTAAGTAAATTCATATGTTTATGCAAGTTAGATCCACTATTTTAGTTTCTGCATTGATTTATCATGATTTAGTGAATTTAATATGATTACTGATGAATAATTGTCATTTTAGCGTTGTTGATTAGTACATAAAGTGTTTATGCTTGAATTGGTCGCTGCAAGGATCCGCATTCTATGTATCGGAGGACCGTAGAATATTTATTTTATTTTCATATGAAGTTATATGGTCGAGTAACTTTAGGAAACGACTCTTGGGGTCATTCCCCATGTTCACAATTTTTGCCGAATTTTAAATGGTCGTTTTACCCTTGGAGAATTTTGTTTCGCCTATAACTTTTGAATAGTAAGGAATTTTGACCTGAAACCACTTCCATTGGATTCGGGTGATGGTATACCTTTGCATAGAATGGTCACAATGATCAGACATACATACCGTTTGGGAGATATGGTTGAAATGAGGATTGAAGATGGAAATATAGCTTAATTGGGCTTAACAGGGTGATTAGCAGCAAAGTCCATAACCCATTTCGGGGTTAGGGTTATGTGAGGGCTGAAAGGGTTTGGGAAAACAATTCATTTCAGTTTTCTAGCCGCCACTTACACTCCTTGAACCCTAGTAATAGCCTCCAATCTCTAAATCTATCCCAAATCACCTTTTTATCACTAATTAAGCAAAAATACGTCAAATCAAGGCGGATAAGCATCAAATTAGAGATAGGGCTGCTGCTACGGATAGGAATCCGTGCCATAACAGTAAAGTTTCAGATCTAAGATTCCATTTGTGGCTAAGATTAGTGATTTGCACTTTTATTCACTAATTACGGCTAATTAGGGGAGATTAGTGATAATTAGCGAAATTATGCATCATAAAAATCTCGAAAAATATGTAGAAATTCTTAAATATTATTTTATGCCTCTAGTAGAAATTTGGGTTAATTTGGATTAAGTTTGCTATTCCTATTCTTAGTTATATTCAAACATGATTAAGGGGAAAACATAGGTTTTGGGTATGTTTGATCCATATTAGCATGTTAAATTGTTGTTTTGGAGTTTATGGTTGGTCCTATATGTTATTATTTGTGTTTGGAATGCTTCCTGATTGTCCAGAAATGATAGAATTGTCGAAAACGTCGTCGTATGGCGTAAATAGCTTACTGGAAAAGTTGTTGGAAATTCGTCGAACCCCTCCCCCCTCCCCCCCAAATCGTGAATAGGGGTGAGCAGTATTCGGTTAAACCAAACAAATCAACCAAACCAATTTATTTTGGTCGGTTTGGTTCGATTTTGAAATTAAATCGGTTTGTAATCGACCCGAAAAAATATTAAGTTCGGTTATCGGTTTAACAAAATTAACCAAATTTTTACTATATTTCAAAATTACTGGTATTATAATAAATATTATAGGTTAGTTTAGTTATTTAAGTATATATTAAACATCGCCTATGTGTCAAAATTAATACTGAAAGAACAAAAATAAAATAAAAAATATTGTAAATATATATTTATAATTTATTTCAAATTATAGTGAATATTTCAAACACAAAGTGTAATACATTTTTAGTTCGGTTTAATCGGATAACCAACCGAACCAACCAAACTTAATTTGGTTGGTTTGGTTTGGTTATCATTTTTATTGACTTTAATTTGGTTTGACAAATTTATCATCGTATAAACCAAACCAACCAAATGCTCACCCCTAATCGTGAATCACCCCCATGAGCCGGCCGGCTCATGATCGTGGTACCATTACTCAAAGCACCCCTCGAACCGGATCAGACAGGACCCATGAACCATTGCATATACCACGAACCGGCTCGGCATATGGACCCACGAGTCGCCGCTAGAGCCGGGGGCCCGACCTCGAAACGATGCCATGAACCGGAGTGCCACTCGAGGTCCACGAATTGGTTGCCTTCCTCGAACTGAAGTGCACAGCCGACCCGACACGGATGAAGTACTCGAGCTGCTTGCGTCACGAATGGAGACCCACGATGTAACAACCCAAATTTTTATAACATGTTAAAACTAGAAATCAAGGCAGAATTAATTTTTAAACAAAAATCAAGGTAAATGGGTTGCGCCATTGCGTTCGTCTCAAAATTTTACATAAAATAGAGTCCGAGTTTTCAAAAATCGGAGTCCGTATGAGGGAGATATGACCCTCAGTAGTTTCAGGAATTTTCAGAATCGAAAACAGCTCGATATTCGAATTCTAACCCCAGAACGGGCTAGGCGGGAAAATTCCCGTCCATGGACTAGGTCGACCTGCTGGTCGACTATAGTGTCGACCTCCCAGGGGCCAGGTCGACCATAGTGTCAACCTGGGGGTAAACCTGCCTCTCGAACCACTTTTCTGAACCAGATGCATTCTGATGTATTTAGACTCGTTTTCTGTCCAGATTCGTCTGCCTAATCCTATTTAAACAGCCCCCCAGCCTCATTCTCTCCACACAATTTCTTTCTGTCCTTATGCTGCTTCTAAGATAATCAAATAAAAATGAAGATAAAGGACTGCTCCTTCTCCATCAAGACTACGCTTAGGGATTTGCAAGTTGGGGGATTTCAATTAGAACACGGTCGATCAAATAGAGATTCAATAGTCAAATTCTGCTTTCTAATTCTCGATCCACGCACTGTAAGTTCAAGTTACTTTTAGATAAAAGATGTAAATTTAATATCCATGTTGAAAATTGGAATTGGATCTAATGTATGGTAATTGATTTGTATCTATTCTTGTTCGTCTTGGATCTTGACTTTCGTGAATATTGCTTTGGACCAATTCATGTTGTAAATCAAACTCTCTCGTGTCTGTAATCTTAACATGCCAATGACGTTGAAACTATTGTTAATGGACAAGGACTATGACGGTGAACATAAGACTGCCTATGACTAATATGACCATGCCAATGACTATGACGGTGAACATAAGACTGCCTATGACTAATAAGACTAAGCCTATGCCTATGACGGTGAACGAAAGACTGTTGCCTATGACTATGACAGGGACAATTGTGGCTAATCAACTATGACTCTTGACTATGAGAATTATTCCCTATGATTATGAACATAAGGCCATTATCTAGGACCAAGACTTTGGAACTATTACTGTTAACTGCCTATGACTATTGCCTAGAACTACTTTTGATAATTAACCATGACTATTGTGATTAATCGCTTAGGATTCTTAGTTACGAATTTCTACCTATGACCATGACTATTGGGGTTAATTACCTGGGACTATTATAGTTGATTGAAACCTATGTTGTATACTGAATCTGCAGTTTGTTGGATCTCATACCAAGGGTGTGACTTGCTTAGTTTATTCGCTATTATGTACACCAAAACCATGGGATCCATTATTCTTGTATTTGGCTTACCTTTGCATGCCTATTCTTTTATGACAGTGTTTACCATGACTATCACCTTATCTTGCTAGATTTGAAATCCTATATTCCAGTGATGTTGTAACCAATTATCTCAAGTTATGTCATGCTAGTCTTATAACCCCTTGTATTGCCTTATGCCAGCCCCTTTTGCCTATCACAGTTTTGATGCTATTCCCTCTATTTCGAGTTTGGATTTATTTTTATTATAGGTCGATTCACGTTCACGTGCAATGGGAATACGATTTGGGTAGGATAGGAAAAAACATGAATTGGTTATGAACATGAATTATGAACTTGATAAAAGGCAAAACTTGAAACATGAACCGCTTGAATATACTTAACCAATTTGACACGATGATTTGATAGGGTTAAGTCATGAACCACTTGAATATACTTAACCAATTTGACACGATGATTTGATAAGGTTAAGTCATGAACCGCTTGAATATACTTAACCAATTTGACACGATGATTTGATAGGTTTAATTCATGAACTGCTTGAATATACTTAACCAATTTGACACGATGATTTGATAGGGTTAAGTCATGAACCGCTTGAATATACTTAACCAATTTGACACGATGATTTGATAGGGTTGAGTCATGAACCGCTTGAATATACTTAACCAATTTGACACGATGATTTGATATGATTAAGTCATGAACCGCTTGAATGTACTTAACCAATTTGACACGATGATTTGATAGGGTTAAGTCATGAACCGCTTGATTGTACTTAACCAACTTGACACATGATTCGTAGGGCTAAGTCATGAACTTGAACGACAACACTTAGCCAATTTGACATGACACGTAGATGGGTTAAGTCTCGAATTTAAATGACAACAATTAACCTGCTGGACGGAAACCTTAGTTACGCGGTCCTTTTCAGCAGTAACCCACTAGATGTATCATGGTACCCTGGAACTAGGCAGGGTGGGGCACGATTACTGGGCTGATTGTAAGCGACCAGAACGACGGTTGTGAGGGTGCGCCAGTGCAGGTTCTAACGGAGTGCGGGCGTGCACACACTTCGGAACAGAAAAAGCAGGCATTAGGCATCGGTAGGATTATCAGTGCGTGCTTGATTCGTGTCGATGATTGGCACCATAGGGCTTGATACACCCTATGGTGGACCTAGCACAGGTAACTACATTTCGTGATTGGGCTATATGACACAGACACATGAACGAGCTAGGACTTGTAGGGAGCCGATAGATTAATAGATCATTACGTGAAATTCGTTAGGTAGCGTAATCCCTAGTGGTCCTAGGTGGCATAAACCCTAATTGAATCTAGAAAACGTTCAATAGGTAGCTTAATCCCTAGTGGTCCTAGGTGGCATAAATCCTAGTTGAACACGTGATAGCTCATGATAAGTAAACCTAGCCAGAACGAGGGTGGCGGTCCAAACAATTTCAATAATGGTGGCACTACGTTGAAGTAGTATAGAAATATGTGATGAAACCTGTGCGATATACGGCAAGGGACTGTACATATACATGGAAATGATGATACGGGTTGGGATACTAGTACAGTTGGTGCAGAAAATTTAGGAAACAAGAGCAAATAGGTATCGTTTTAATGATGAAGCAGAGACATCTTGTGATGCTTGATAGAAATCGTGCGAAACTATGATTAGTTCATCTTGAACGGGGACCTTGCAATGTTATACATGATAGGAATCCTATGATGTTATTCTTAGTTATCGTGTCTGTAGCTTATCTTGTCACCATGCTTATGTTTACTTTCAGTTTATTCATGCCATGTTATCTTTACCTGTTTTAATGCTGAAAGTCACTATACTCAGTCTTTATGACTGACCCGGTTTGTTTCACCTCTTTTTCTTCCGTTTCCCCCCTCAGGTTCATAGGGTGGGAATACAGCTGAGTTCGGATCTTACCAAGCTCCAAGGTTATTTCATGAAGGCTTGGATTGCTCTTGACTATGGCTTGCTTTGCTGCTTTATTGGGGAATGATTTATAACTATGGTTTTATGCTTCTTTTCAATTGCAAGACAGATTTCGATGTAACAGATGTTTAATAGCATTTTGATGTAAAAGGCTTTAGACTTTTCTAGATTTTAAAGCAATGAAATTTGGTTCTTCTTCCGCTGTTTTATATGTTCTGTCTTGTAAGTGTATGTTTACCTAGATAATGCTCCACCAAAGCTAGTGCATTTCCTTTGTGAGTGACCCTAGCAAAGGTGGGGTGTTACATTTGGTATCAGAGCAGAAGGTTACCAGACTGGGCAAAATTTTCTTAAAACCTTCTGAAATTATTTTCAAAACCGTTTACAAAGAAGCATTTTTCAAGGAAAATCTTGTTTTATTTAAAGGCTATTCCCCTAATCCATATCCACTATCTTTTGATTCTCTCCTTGAGTCTCTTCTCCCTTTCTTTTTCACCATAGTTTGTAGGCGTACGACACATGTCGGAGGGCAAAGTAGTGTCCAACCTCCATCTGTAGCCGCAGTAGTTTTACTTGCGACTAATCTTATCTCAAGCTTTATAGGGTTGTCGTGCGATGGAAGTAGCTTTCGAGAAACTTGTCAACAAGTTATACAAGGATAGTAATAACGAGGATAAAGAACACAAGCCTAAGGATGAGAAACTTGTTGATAAGGCATAATCCACGAAGGAGGAAAAGGTGAAAGGAAAGAGGCCAAGTGAAAGAATAATGAAAACCCATGACAAGAGAGAATATCTTTAGTATGGTAAAAAGGGACATGTAATTAAGTATTATAGGACAAGGACAAGGGAAAAAAACAAGATCGTCGAGGGGGCAATTGTATGCTCTCACTCCTAGTGTACCTAAAAGAGATGGTAACATTTATGTTAAAGGTTTAGCTTTTCTTTTCTATCATCCCGTTAGAACTTTTTTTTTATACATCGCATCCTTTTAATTCTACTTCGATAGTTGAGTCTCTGCACCTTAGTACTAGCGTAGTAGAGGATCCCATTGTTTTTCTCTCAAATCCTATTGGGGAAATAACTCATTTATTCATGACTTGTTTGGATTTGAGAATGTCTATGCTAAGTGTTGAGTTTAGAAGTAAAGTTTATGTTTTTGGGCTATGGGTTGATTCTAGGGATGGAGTCGTTGTCCAGTAATGGTGCCATTCTCGAGTATGAAAAGAGGGTAGTTAGACGCTTGACTTGCCTTGGTAATGCCCTCGAAGTCTAGTGTAACCCTTAGGGTTCTGCCATGTTTAGTTACCTAGAATGTCTTGATACATTTATCAATCCGCTCGAGTAGTGTTCGCCACCAAGGCAGATGGTTCATTTCGCTTATGCATGAGTTATAGAAAATTACCTTAGTAAGTACACTTGGCAACATGGTTGGCATTTGTTTATTTTCAAGAGATAACTCATTTATGTGCAATACTTTCTAGTGAGTGAATGAGATCCAAGATTAAGTAGTGAATTTTGGAGAGCTTGCACGAAACCATGAGTACGCAGTTATGTTTGAATCGGGTATACTAGAAAGAGAATAAGCGAAAGTGGAACGAGAGGCGACAGTGGAATGAGTTCCAACTCATATTCTGGGAACAAGAATTGAGGAACTATGAAATTGTGAAGTTAAATACGGTCAAAGCACAATGGAGTTAAGCTCAAGGAAATACAACTTAGAAGATTAAAGGCTAGACGCGCGCATCATATCTCTTTTTAAGAGTATATCCTTGATCCCTCTTTTCCTGTAGAGCTTATTTGCATGCTATCTTTTATGTATATCCTCTCGGTCCTATTCTCAATCTTATTTCTGTTGCAAACCCCATAAGGTGTATGACTCATCTGGTTGTAATACATGTTGGGGCTTGAGGGTGTCCGTTGGGTTGACTAAACTTTTTGGGTCTTATAGGATATGGGCTGGTGCTTAGGGAGTTCTTCTCCTATTCAGTGACGTAGATTTCCAGCTTTGACATTGCCTAATGGGCACAAAGTTTTTACTTGCTTCTACCATTCAGCTATATCTTTAGGTAGGAACAATTGGGTGAAACATGTGTTTGAGACATGTTATGATTGATGGTTGCAAGTGGTCGCAAGTGGTTGCTCGTGGTTGCATAACACACATTAGGCACTAGATCGGCTCAGACACATTTTCATATTGCATATGCATGAGTGTTTACACTTGTTTATGGATGAAATTAGATGTGTTATCATATGGATGATGCATATGGATGGATGTTTGTGCACACCTATAGTGTTTATGTGATTAGGGCTATTTGCATACATGATGGACTCATGGCACTAAACATATTTTGCATTAAGAAGATCAATCAGGCCTGATCATTTGCATTAGATAAGGAACATATACACACACTTTCTGCATATGTTCATACCGCATTAGAAATCTCTTAAGGACAATGAATGCCTTTGATTGATGATTGAGTAGATGGATGATTGGATGGTAGGACACATACTTCTTAACTTGAAGACTTCGGGGACGATATCCTTTAAGGAGGGGAGAATGTAACAGCCCGAATTTTTATAACATGTTAAAACTAGAAATCAAGGAAGAATTAACTTTAAACAAGAATCAAGGGAAACGGGTTGCGCCATTGCGTTCGTCTCGAAATTTTACATGAAATAGAGTCCGAATTTTCGAAAATCGAAGTTTGTATGAGGGAGATATGATCCTCCGAAGTTTCATGAATTTTCAGAACCGAAAACAGCTCGAAATTCGAATTCAAACCACAGAACAGGCGGGGCGGGAAAATTCCCGCCCATGGACCAGGTCGTCCTGGGGGTCAACTATAGTGTCGACCTCCCAGGGGCCAGGTCGACCAGTGTCGACCTGGGGGTCAACCTGCCTCCCTAACCACTTTTTTGAACTAGATGGATTCTGATGTATTTAGACTTGTTTTCTGTCCAGATTCGTCTGCCTAATCCTATTTAAACAGACCCTAGCCTCATTCTCTCCACACCATTTCTTTCTGTCCTTATGCTGCTTCTAAGATAATCAAATAAAAAGGAAGATAAAGGACTGCTCCTTCTCAATCAAGACTACGCTTAGGGATTTGCAAGTTGGGAGATTTCAATTAGAACACGGTCGATCAAATAGAGATTCAACAGTCAAATTATGCTTTCTAATTCTCGATCCACGCACTGTAAGTTCAAGTTACTTTTAGATAAAAGCTGTAAATTTAATATCCATGTTGAAAATTGGAATTGGATCTAATGTATGGTAATTGATTCGTATCTATTCTTGTTCGTCTTGGATCTTGACTTTCGTGAATATTGCTTTGGACCTATTCATGTTGTAAATCAAACTCTCTCGTGTCTATAACCTTAACATGCCTATGACGTTGAAACTATTGTTAATGGACAATGACTATGATGGTGAACATAAGACTACCTATGACTAATATGACCACGCCAATGATTATGATGGTAAACATAAAACTCCCTATGACTAATAAGACTAAGCCTATGTCTATGACGGTGAACGAAAGACTGTTGCCTATGACTATGACAAGGACAATTGTGGCTAATCAACTATGACTCTTGACTATGAGAAATATTCCCTATGATTATGAACATAAGGCCATTATATAGGACTATGACTTTGGAACTATTACTGTTAATTGCCTATAATTGTTGCCTAGAACTACTTTGGATAATTAACCATGACTATTGTGATTAATCGCTTAGGATTCTTAGTTACGAATTTCTAACTATGACCATGACTATTGGGGTTAATTACCTGGGACTATTATAGTTGATTGAAACCTATGTTGTATACCGAATCTGTAGTTTGTTGGATCTCATACCAAGGGTGTGACTTGCTTAGTTTATACGCTATTATGTATACTAAAACCATGGGATCCATTATTCTTATATTTGGCTTGCCTTTGCATTCCTATTCTTTTATGACAGCGTTTACCATGGCTATCACCTTATCTTGCTAGATTTGAAATCCTATATGCCAGTGATGTTGTAACCAATTATCTCAAGTTATGTCATGCTAGTCTTGTAACCCCTTTTATTGCTTTATGCTATCCCCTTTTGCCTATCATAGTTTTGATGCTATTCCCTCTATTTCGAGATTTGGATTTATTTGTAGTATTGGTCGATTCACGTTCACGTGCGATGAGAATACGATTTGGGTAGAATAGGCAAAAACATGAATTGGTTATGAACATGAATTATGAACTTGATAAAAGGAAAAACTTGAAACATAAACCGCTTGAATATACTTAACCAATTTGACACGATGATTTGATAGGGTTAAGTCATGAACCACTTGAATATACTTAACCAATTTGACACGATGATTTGATAGGTTAAGTCATGAACCGCTTGAATATACTTAACCAATTTGACACGATGATTTGATAGGGTTAAGTCATGAACCGCTTGAATATACTTAACCAACTTGACACATGATTCGTAGGGCTAAGTCATGAACTTGAACGACAACACTTAGCCAATTTGACATGACACGTAGACGGGTTAAGTCTCGAATTTAAATGACAACACTTAACCTGCTGGACGGAAAACCTAGTTACGCGGTCCTTTTCAGCAGTAACCCACTAGATGTATCATGGTACCCTGGAACTAGGCAGGGTGGGGCACGATTACTGGGCTGATTGTAAGCGACCAGAATGACGGTTGTGTGGGTTCGCCAATGTAGGTTCTAACGGAGTGCGGGCGTGCACACACTCCGGAACAGAAAAAGCAGGCATTGGGCATCAGTAGGATTATCTGTGCGTGCTTGATTCGTGTCGATGGTTGGCACCATAGGGATTGATACACCCTGTGGTGGACCTAGCACAGGTAACTACATTTCATGATTGGGTCGTATGACACAGAGACACGAACGAGCTAGGACATGTAGGGAGCCGATCGATTAATAGATCGTTACGTGGAATTCGTTTGGTAGCGTAATCCCTAGTGGTCCTAGGTGGCATAAACCCTAATCGAATCTAGAAAACGTTCAATAGGTAGCATAATCCCTAGTGGTCTGAGGTGGCACAAATCCTAGTTGAACACGCGATAGCTCATGATAAGGAAACCTAGGCAGAACGAGGGTGGCGGTCCAAACGATTTCAAGAATGGTGGCACTACTTTGAAGTAGTATAGAAATACGTGATGAAACCCATGCGATATACGGCAAGGGACTGTACATATACATGGAAAGGATGATACGGGTTGTGATACTAGTACAGTTGGTGTAGAGAATTTAGGAAATCAGAGCAAATAGATATCGTTTTAATGATGAAGCAAAGACATCTTGCGATGCTTGATAGAAATCGTGTGAAACTATACTTAGTTCATCCTGAACGGGGACCTTGCAATGTTATACATGACAGGAATCCTATGATGTTATTCTTAGTTATCGTGCCTATAGCTTATCTTGTCACCATGTTTATGTTTACTTTCAGTTTATTCATGCCATGTTATCTTTACCTGTTTTTATGCTGAAAGTCACTAGGACTTACTCGGTCTTTATGACTGACCCAGTTTGCTTCGCCTCTTTTTCTTCTGTTCCCCCCCCCATCCTCCCTAGGTTCATAGGGTGGGAATACAGCTTAATTCAGATCTTACCAAGCTCCAAGGTTATTTCATGAAGGCTTGGATTGCTCTTGACTATGTCTTGCTTTGCTGCTTTATTGGGGAATGATTTATAACTATGGTTTTATGCTTCTTTTCAATTGCAAGACAGATTTCGATGTAATGGATGTTTAATAGCATTTTGATGAAAAAGGCTTTAGACCTTTCTAGATTTTAAAGCAATGAAATTTGGTTCTTCTTCCGCTGTTTTATATGTTTGTCTTGTAATATTTCTGTGTATGTTTACCTAGATAATGCTGCACCAAAGCTAGTGCATTCCCTTTGTGAGTGACCCTAGCAGAGGTGGCGTATTACACACGAACCGGACGAGGAGAAGAAGAATGAACAGAATAGAAGCTTGTTTACCGAACCGAACCGGGGGATACCAAAACCCAAGATGCAAAGGAAGTCCAAATGGGAGGTTATACTCAAGATCCAGATGGGAACCAACGAGATAACTTCATGAGTTGGGCTTTGCTGTGGGACGTGTGCAAAAAGGGTTATCAATATCTATAGACTTGGTTCACCACTGAGAGATGGATTGGTGGCTATGGATCAGCGCAATTAGACCATTAAGACTCCCAAGGGCAAAGTGATCGTAGCATGGCTATGAATCGGTGCAATTGGATCGTTAGGACTCCCATCGGCAAAGTGATTGTAGCAAAGGATTAGTGGCTATGGACCAGCGCAATGAGGTCATTAAGACTCCGAAGGGGAAGTGGTCGTAGCAAAGGATTTGGTGATCAAAGTGGTGGATATCGTATGCTTTACGCACTGAGTGAGATATGTGAGGATGCTTGCTATGTTTGATGTTTGCTATCACCTTTACATTTGCACTTCCACTTTACACTTTATGTCAGTGTTACCTTAGAGTACTGTACATCTTTTTGTGCTAACTCTTTGGTTACAGGTCCAAGTTTAGGTATGATTATTCATACCTGTTATTGTTTTGCTGCTATTGCTCATACCAGACTTTTGTCTGACTCAGAGTTTTATGCCTCTTCTTATTACTCTAGGTGCTCCTAAATGAGCAGACTAGAGACAACTTAGGTGGTTATGCACGAGTAGCTATCCGAAGATGAGCAAGAGGCTTCCATGTACTATTTACATATATTCTACCTGTTTTGTCGATGGTCATGTCTTTGGGCATTAGTAGTGTACCTTTTTTATTTTGCTTTAGAGACAGTATTTTGAAGTTATAATAATTATGATTTGGATCATAAGCTATATTTTGGATTCCGTTGCTATGATGATTCAGTTTTCAGCTTATATACTGTCTTGCCTATTTTATGTCATGTTATGTTATTATTATATTTTATTCCATGCGCTGTGAGATATAATATAGGTCCTTTGGTGATTCATAGTTTCAAAACCCTTTTCCTTTGACGACCATCCCATGCTAATCGGGCATTAACACAATGCATTTCAGGGAAATGTCGGCTGGTTCGGGAAGGGTTGTCACAGTCGCACTACAACAAAAGTGTATATTGACAGTGTTGAAAAAACGCTGTTATAGCCTTTAATAGCGTTTTGATGAACATTGTCTACCAACAAGTTGTTATAGGCCATGAAAATATCACAATGCATCCCAAAAGGCTATAGAAAATTGACATACTATAGTGTTTTGATGTACGTTGTCTATCAGCAAGTTGTTATAAGCCATGCAAATATCACAATACATACCAAAACGCCGTAGAAAATTGTCATACTACAGCGTTCAAATTGACATATCGCAGAGTTTTGCCATATATCACAATGTTTTCTTTTTACATCTATCTTAACATTTACATATTGTAGTATCAAAATATTTATGCACATACATGTCAGCAGCGTGTAAATATGCATCAACCAACTAATTATATAACAATACATTCATACATAAAGACATCTTCAATAAGCCAACTTTACATAATTCCCATAAAAAAATAACACCATAAACTAAATTTACACAATATCTGTCAAACAAAGTCATGATATCTACAAATAAAACAAAATATCCATAAAACAAGTTTGCGTCGAATACCAACAAAATGAACATCTAAAAGTTATTGCTTTCTCTGTAGTCAGTTGCCACAAGTGCTTAACGATATTTTGATTATAGCCGAATGCACTACGATTCCTATCTCCAATGCCTATACACATATGTTCATGTTAGCATTTGGTCATGCTTACACATTAACAAGAAAACAATGTTCGACAACAAGAAAAAAGAATAAAAGGAGGAGCAAGTTGAAGGTAACAACATAGCATACTTGTTAATATTTTACAATTATTAGTTAATTTTTATAACGCTTAGTTAATTTTTAGTTATTGCTATTATTATTATAGAATACTTAGTAATATTTCATGTTTTATATACTTAGTTAACTTTTATAAACTAAATTTTTTAGTTTTTATCAAATTAGTAAACTTTGTTAATTTTTTATAGTAGTTAGTTAATTTTTATAATAGATAGTTAATTTTTAATCATAGCTATTATTATTATAGAATACTTGGTAATATTTTATATTTTTATATACTTAGTTAACTGTTATAAACTAAACTTCTAAATTTTTATAAATTAGTAAAGTTAGTTAATTTTTTTATAGTAGTAAGATAATTTTTAAATATTGCTATTATTATTGTAGAATACTTGGTAATATTTAATATTTTTATATACTTAGTTAACGTTTAAAAACTAAACTTCTAAACTTTTATAAAATTAGCAAACTTAGTTAATTTTTTAAAATACTTAGTTAATTTTTATTTATTGCTATTACTATTGTAGAATACTTGGTAATATTTTACATTTTTATATACTTTATTAATTTTTACAAACTAAACTTCTTAATTTTTATATAATTTTTAAACTTAGTTAATTTTTGGTAATAGTCAGTTAATTTTTATAATACGTAGTTAATTTTTATAATACGTAGTTAATTTTTATTTATTGCTATTATTATTATAGAATACTTGGTAATGTTTTATATTTTTATATACTTAGTTAACTTTTACGAACTAAACTTCTTAGTTTTTACAAGATTAGTAAACTTAGTTAATTTTTATTAATAGATAGTTAATTTTTATAATACTAAGTTAATTTTTAATTATTGCTATTATTCTTATAGAATACTTGGTAATATTGTATATTTTTATATACTTAGTTAACTTTAATAAACTAAACTTCTAAATTTTATAAGATTAGTGAACTTAGTTAATTTTGTATAATAGTTAGTTAATTTTTATAATATAAGTTAATTTTTAATTATTGCTATTATTATAGAATACTTGGTAATATTTTATATTTTTATATACTTAGTTAACTTTTTTAAACTAAACTTCTTAATTTTTATAAGATTAGTAAACATAGTTAATTTTTTATAATAGTTAGTTAATTTTTATAATACTTAGTTAATTTTTAATTATTGGTATTATTATTATAGAATAATTGGTAATATTTTATTTTTTTATATACTTAGTTAACTTTTATAAACTAAACTTCTTATTTTTTTTTATAAGATTAGGAAGCTAAGTTAATTTTTTATAATAATTAGTTAATTTTTGTAATGTCTAGTTAATTTTTAATTATTGGTATTATTATTATAGAATACTGGGTAATTATATTTTTTAAATACTTAGTTTACTTTTATAAACAAAACTTCTTAATTTTAATAAGATTAGTAAACTTAGTTAATTTTTATAATAGTTAGTTAATTTTTATAAGTTTGTTTAATTTTTTATAAATCTTCATTAATTTACTACTATTATAAATCTTATTATTATTATTATAGAAGTTTAGTTATGTTTTGTATTTTTATGTACTTTTTTAATCCTACTATAGTGACACTCTATATATGAGACAGTATTATTATTACATCCTTTTATGGTGACATTCTTTATATGTTAATACACAGTACTATAAATAAGGAACTTAAAGAAGGGGGTTTGTTGGCAATAGGCATTCCACCTTTTCAGCTGTGTACTCCTTCATCGGAGAGTCTACTACCCAGGTTAACCTGAAAAAGAAGCAAAATGGTTAACCTAAAATATAATACGACAAATATACTAGTTTCTCCGAAGAAATGAAGTAATCTGGTTAACAAAAACCACCGGTTGATAGAAGGAGAAATAGAAATAGCAACAAATTTTAGATATCTGAACTTATTTTCAGACGTCTAACTTAGTTCAGACGTCTGACTTGGTTCAGATGCCTGAAATAGGTTTTAGACGTCTGACCTAGTTCAGACGTTTGAAAATATGTTTCAGACATATGACCTGCTTCTCCTCCGTCAATACTAAGGCCAAGCACATTATAAACTGAGGCCAAGCACATTCCTATACCACATAACATGAAATAATATTTATATTTTGTATTTAGCATGTAAATTTAATTGATGCCTCATAGAATTTCATTCTTTACAGCAATTTCCATTTTACAGTAGTTTCCATGAACTTTGCTTTTAGTAGTTGTTCTAAAATTGTTTTACCTGTCATTCTTTATTGGATAATAGATACTGAGAATTGAATCAATTATATACATTATTTATGCACCGCTTTGCTACTGAGAATTAAACATAGTTTGAACGCTGATTTGTATAGATATGTATAATTTATTGATGTAGGATAATGAGGTGCTATGGTGACAATTAAGAAGTTACTCACTTAAGGGTTCACTATGGTTACCGTATATATTGATTTAACTCTGGCTGATAAATATTATAACTATATGTTCTGGATTGACGACTGACTACTTACCGAGTTCCTATTGTGAAATTACTTATGCATATTCATCTCTCTTTTCCCTCTAATAATGAATTTGCTTCTCAATTAACTGTATTCTAGCATTCACTTAGATATCAACTGCTCTGTAGGTGAGAGCTTACATACCTATTTAGTCTTCACTGGGAAGAATTAACTCAAAATTTTAAGATCTCAATGTTCAATTTTCATCCATAAACAATAACAAACCTAAAATATATATTACGAAATCAAATGAAAGTTAATATACCTTGTTACAGCAATAGATCATTTTCTTCACTCTGAGAGTGAAAGACAACAGAGCATGCTCACAGGTCTGACCATCCTTGGGAATACCAAATTCAAAACCGCCAGTGGTAGAATCAATGATACTTACAGCACAATCGGCCTGAAAAGTTCTAGTAATCATGTTTTTGATGAAATCACGATGTCCAGGAGCATTGATGACAATGCAATAGTACTTGATGGTCTCAAATTTCCAAAAGCAATGTCAATGTTGATACCTCTTCCATGCTCAGCCTTAAGTTTTCCAAGCACCCAATCATACTTGAATGATCTTTTGTTCATGCTTCACGTAAGCCTCCGCGTCAGCAAAATCCAAATACTTGGATAAATAGCCTGACTGAGTTACTTTCCAAACTATCAAAATTGGTCTACGTTTGACCAATTCATCAAAAACATTGCCTAACTTTCACCTAAACAACTATCCAATAAAAAAAGACCTAACTACAGAACTGCTAAACAAAACTCATTAAATTATTGGAAAAAAATACTTGCATGTTGATGCAAGCTGATAATATTCACTGCTCATATAAATAATTTGTAAATCAATGAATATAATGACATTGATAAAAGGCTTAGTTGTTTTCAACATCGAGTTCCCGAGATTAGCAAAAACACTAGGATGATCTTTTCCAGGGGCTACAACTCCTCCACCACCTACAAGCATTTACAACAATAAATTTTGATATAAGAAATTTACAGCAATAAATTACACGTGAATATATTTTGATACAATTCGTTAAACTTGGACTTACCCTTAACTACTCATAAATCTCTTAGACTAAGGTATAAGAAATCCAGGAGATAAAGCTCATAAATATATTTTGTCTGAGTAGCATGGTGATAGGCTCTAAGTATTGCAACTAGCTCAGTTGCATCCTTGGCAGCATTTACAGCAAGGACCTAAAGAGAATGCCATTCAAGCTTACCAAAAATGTGTGACAAAATTAAGTATTCAACATAAGAAAATACCTTAGGAATAACAAAAAGAGCGTGACAAACTCAAAATTGCTAATTGCTCCCTTTAACCTAATGTTGTTGCAAGGTACTCCAGATACACAGACAATGCAGACTTCACAGCACCATCACCAGCAACTACCCATATCATGTATTCACAAAGTGATGTCAACAATGGACTGCCGTGGTAAGAAACTTGCTTTGTTTCGAAATCCAAACCAACTGAATCCACGTTAGCTTAAGATATTTTAATTACTATTGATTTAAAAGCAATTCGCATAAAGCAAGAAATTGTAGAATGGTAATAGAAATTGGAAGGGGGAAAAAGC
Organism: Allium sativum; assembly: GCA_030737875.1. Lineage (NCBI taxonomy): Eukaryota > Viridiplantae > Streptophyta > Magnoliopsida > Asparagales > Amaryllidaceae > Allium > Allium sativum. The sequence continues at coordinate 230,588,177 of CM060924.1, read as the reverse complement.
CTAAATATGTATGATAATGAATAATCATATAAACATCATTCCATCAGGCTTTCTTACAAATTAGACTCAAGGGTCTTCTTAACAATGCATATTACATCATGCAGCGATTGATCCATCTCATCAAGCATTTAATCATTGGCACCTCGCAAAATAATTGACACCTGAAGAGCAGTGTTTAGCATCAGATAAAAATTTAATAAGGATAAGGGACTTAGGGTGAAAATGTTAGGATATGTATTTCAAAGAGAGCACTAGTTGCGTTTGTATTTTTTGTGCTCTTAATCATGATAACTTCATTATCAGAAATGTGTTCCTCCACTACTTTATCAGTGTAACCGAGGGATGATGAATCAAACGTTTCATCCCCCTCCATGTCAGCAAAGGTAGAAACCTGCTTGTAGATATTAGATATAATAATTAGAACATCACACAATGTATGTTCACAACTTAAGATAATTAAATAAAGGGACTAATGACATAAAACCACAAAATTATAAGTTTGATTGATATACACAAGACATTATAATCATGAAACAAATGTGCTGTCATTATGCTAATACTGATTGTTTAATGAGGTAGAACAAGTTCGATCAGCATATTCAAATGCTGAGGACGACATATCATAGTTGCACAAGTAGCCTTTGCAATATGATGTATATCCTCTTTCCTAACTCGCTGCATAGCGATGGCCCCATGCACAATAAAATATTGTAACAAGAACCTATAACATATATTATCGCTGAAAAGGAAAAAAAATGAAAAAAATTAAAGTGCACAAGTGATATGAAAAACAACACAATATTGAGAGGTTGGCTTTTACTTTTGCAAAGGAAAGAACTCAATACAATCGATTCATATTAAACTACTATTTCTTCACATTATACAGAAAGTACATCTTAACCTTGGATCTCAAATGAAGATCCCAATTATCAAATTTGAAGCTGGCTTGGTTATATAGCCGGCTTTGTTATATCGACAAAAGAAATGATACTGAAATTACTAGTGCTTATATGAAACAAAACACAAAAAACAAAACAAAAGGAGGGACCAACGAATAGAGAAAAGAAACAAGATAGAATAATCAACACTAAACTAACAGTAGATATGTAAAATTATACGGTAGATTCTATTTCAAGTACATAAATAAAGATAAAGCATAAATATGTTAAGTTGCACAAATGTTAAAACATCATAGCAAATAAAATGAACTTAAGTCCAAGCTGTGAACAAATCAGGAAAAAAAAATACCTTCAGAGCGATACCAACAAATCCCTTGGTAGTTAATACAACATTGACTCCTGCATTTAGTATTTTCTCAACCTGCTCTTTTGTGATACCAGCTTCTCTGGAATAAATTGTACTAAACAAAGTTTTAGTTAATATAAAAGGACGAAAAGTTACAACATTAATGATTGTACTAACAATTTGATAAGAGCAACTAACCGACTATGAAACCCATTTGAACTACAAATGGCTGTAAAATCAATTTACAACACAAATAATATAGTGACCCGAACTTCCCGGCCGGCCTAAACCGAACAAGAAGGCGGACTGTTTGAGAACACGACTTACCAGAACACAAACAATAAAACATTCCATTGCTATTACAACAATTACATCAGAGTATAGGAATATTAGATTTCAAATAAATAATATAAAGCAGAAAAAATGAATATCAGATATTAAAAATTTACAGAATAGCCGAAATATATACGCATAAATATAATGCACAATAGAAAACATCCACTACCACAACTGAAAGAAATAAACGGATACAAAGCATTTCGAATATAGCTCCAGCCGTAATCCAGGATCCTGTGATATCTGCGAAAACCAAAACTACTAGCTGCCCATGCGGAAAATATAGAAACTCAGAATTTGGGTAGAAATAATGAACTCTGAGTCAGTCATGGGACTGGTGTGAGAACTTAACAAAGTTATTAAAATTTTCCTTTAAAATAAGGTAATTCAGGAGACCACGCCGTATGTCACGGAACTGGTTTACTCCGTGTGAATACCAAAGCTTGAACAAAACAATTTGTAATCAACGCAATGCTTTTTGGAAAAATGAAGCTGTTATAAGACTCAGGTCCTATAACACAATGGAACGCAAGCCGAAGGATAGAGTTTTACCTTATAATAGCCAAACATGCTTGATACGTTTAAAAAAATCATTTTGATATTACTATAGTATAGTGTCATAAAACAAATTCAAATATAAATGTATCAATCATAGACGGCATAAGTACCATATTTTATATTGCCATAAAGGTTTACAATTAAAAGCGTATGATGTCGTATTGGAAATTGGATTCCCATCATGCACCAAGGCAAGGGATCTTCCTTCCGATTCGAGACACTCTAGCTCGTGCCTCAGTATTCAGCTGCAACTGCACTTGGGATTAGGAGGGCCGGTCCACACTTACTCTAGCGGATTGGCAATTCCTGAACAATACGTTTCCTTACCTTATGGGGCATAAAATCTTGTAAGTATGCCAACCATATAAAGATCCACTAGGGACTCAAATCTAAGGTACCTCGCTTTCCAACATCCACATAAGTAAAATGTCTGGGCTCCACGCCATGACATCAATCCTAGCAAGAAAGAAACGCATGCCCTCCCTGCGGTCCCTCATCCCATTTCTAGTTCATACCGGGGGTGTGAAACTCGTGAATTAACGCTACACAAAGCTACGCTATTTAAAGCCGTTCTTTGATCATCATCGGTAAGACTCTGATTTTCAACAAAAGCCTTGATCATTGCATCTTAGCACGCCACATTTATAATTCATACCATACAACTGATGTCTATTAATATATAACATCTATGCTCATACGTCTCAGAGAAGGGTGTTAAGCAAGATAATTGATTCTCCGCCACCAAATAGATATATATTTAATAAAAATCAATCAACACAGAATGAAATACAATGTCAGACACACATCCATATACAAGTCCGTTCTAAGTCTGAACGAAACCGGAGGTACCTTACTCCTCATCCCATATGTCCAATACAGGAGAGAGGCCCTCAAAAAATCTGGTTGATCTCCAAGTACGTCTAAACAATAACCACTTATTATCTTGTCTTTGGATGCCTCCCAATCAAGACATCAATAATCATCCATCCAAGGTGAAGGTCTCTAGTCTTCAACCACCGTCTTCATCGTTGACTTTTAATCGTCGTAATAGTTATTCAAGATGGGTTAAACCCGGTTTTTCATAATAACTCGCTTATCTTACAATCAAGCGATATATAAACACATCATACGCCTCATCCTAATCTAGAATATTCTTTATTTCAAATATTCACATTTTTTGAAAAGGTTCCCATTAATTTTATCAAAGAGAAATTCTTTAAACTTATTCTTGAATCTTCCTTCAGATATCAATTTCAAAAGATTTGATTTTACCTTTTAACAATTCTAAACCAAATTAAGGTTTATAAAACTATCGGGATTATCGAGCCTTACCAAAGTAACCATTTATTTTATTTTATTTTTTCCAATCCCAACCTATTCATCCCATGGAGCAAAACTAGTAGTACTCGATATCTAAAACCCACGATGTTATCGGTAAATTTAATTACCATTTCACGTTCAAATCTAATTAAAGATTTAACTATCACTTGGAGTAAAACTGATGATACTCCATATCTCGATCATTTCATGAATTCGATAAATTTAGTTATCCGATTCTCATTTCAATCTAAATAAAGATTCATTAAAACTCTAATTAGTTTTAATCTTCAAAATCATTACATAATGTATATTCAACTTTAGGCAATTAATCCTTCCTTTAACTGGGTTAAAGAATCAATGTCATTTAAAACATAATTCACGATAAACCCAAAATAATCTTCCTTCAAAATGGAATCTTCACAGAGGTCCTAATAGTATATAATCGATATAAACTTTCGTATCAAACTAATATTATGAGTGGAATAGTGGCAAAGCCTTTTAAATTCTATATATAGTAACGGTCTTCATTCACAGAAGCTCAGTTCGGTTATTATTGAATCAAATTCCGTTTAATTACAATTTAATATATTAAGTGGGAAAACTTTACTTTGAAAATTTTCCATTAAATCTTAATAAAAGGATTTATAAATTCAAAATCATATCTTCATTGTTAAATGGTTTATAAGGACAAATGTTATTTAAATCATCGTTCACAATGAACTCAAAATCATCTTCCATTTAGTTCCAGTTTATAATTATAAATTGGAGAACTTCATTAATCTTAGTTAAAAGATATATTCTATCCTCAACTGGGTTTAATAATAGTGTTATTGAAGCCACCATTCATGACAACCCAAAATCGAATTTAATATTAGATACAAGGCTTTGAATAGAAATCAAATCGGCTTATATTCAATACCAAATTCTGAAACTAACGGATATCGTATTGGGAAGAACGATATCTACTTCTTCCAAATTCCTCAACAATATCCATACAACCACAGAATCCTATATCGAAATATTTCAAATATTATTTCCATTTAAATCCTTTCCAATTGATATGTTGGAAAATTCTCGTTAGATTAAAACCAATTACAAATCCAAATTATTTATTTTAAAAAATGGGATCATTATTCTAGTTAATAACTAGTTCATTCATACTAAAATATCTTTTATCTTTTCAAATACGGAATTCTTCATCCAAAATCTTTCCAAGTCATTCATTACGATTTTACATGAGTCTTCCATATTCTAAATGTTTTATTAAGGCCCTTATAATCGGTTTCCAATATCGGCCACCGAACTGCATTCATAGCGACCTTTTCTGAAATTGATTTGGACATAAATTAATATCCAACCATTATAATTCAAATCTCTTATATTTATTGGAAAGATCTTTTCGATACGAACCAATGATTCTGGTTTTAGGAGAATCCGACGGTCGGATCTCCCGTTACATCCATTTGAAGTTAATGGTTGAAATTTGTGAACGGTCGCTGCGCAGCGCGTTCTATTCAAACCATTAAATAAATATAATATATATCGTTGATTTTCAATTAAAACGTGTTTTATAAAATATTTATAAATTCGTTTTAAAACTATTTTAACTTCCATTTCAATTTTAAATCAAGATTGAATATTCCATATCATTATAATATTAAAATGATAATATTTTCAAAATATCAGATTTTAAAATCGTTCTTTTCAATATTCATTAAAAATGAATAAAATCAATATTAAAATCCGTTCAAGTTAAAATGAGTTGAACTACTTAACTCGGCTTCAGTGTCGATCCAAAATCGGACATCAAAATCATAATTTAATTCTTCATTGAATATTATTTTAAAATATTCATTCATATTCTAAATCGGAATACGACTCAACCAATTACCATATAATTTCAGTTATATGGATTTCATACATCGCACGTATTCAACAGTAATGATAAATAATCATTAACCATCATCCAGAGTGAGTTCTACAACTGTATAAGCATTAAAATAAATAAATAACGCTCACTACAGTCTGTCAACAAGAGGATTGACAAACAACTAAATATTGGGATTAGTGTATGTCAAATATCATACAAATACCCGTGTGGGGTTTTCAAAAAACAACCGTTGATCAAATTAATCACTGGTTAATAAATTTAACCAATTCTAATTCGATTCGAATTATTTTCCTATTTGACCAATTTTCACTGTTTAAATCATAAATAGATATTAATAATTTAATTTATACTACCGCATTAATGTTAACATTATTTTAATATGTTAATCATCACAATAACAACACAATACAGTATGTTAAATCATCCATGGTTTTCAAACAACAGTGAATGTGAGCTAACAGGCACCGTACAACATTTTTGTGATAATTAAACAAATAAAAATCAACACTGACAATCTATATTTTTCAGCTATAATATAAATGACTGTACAATATTTTAGTGAGAGAGTTCTCACTTTGGTTTCCACTTTGTCATTCTTTATTGAAGATTATTTTAATAAAATTTAACGAGCATTTAATTTTATCAAAAACTGCAACAGCTTCCGTTTCCGTTTTGGTTAGTTTTATGTTGTAGTCGATCCCTTGATCGCTACGTGACTGAGTTTGAAGTTTTCTGACATCGTACGAAAAAGTTATAGCATTACAAACATTAATTACATAATTAAAATAATTAATTAAAAACCTAAATTACATTTTAATCCTCCCGTTCATCTTCTGGAGTCGAATCCATCGTCGTCAATTTGAAAAAACACCACCTCAGCGCCCTAGAGGCCACCGACCTCCGATCAACTGCCACAACATCGTCGAGCTCACCGCCGCCATCCACCGTCGAGCACCGCTGCCGGTTCGAACCGCCTATCAGCTCTAGAATTCCATTCTAACAGAGCAGCTTCCAGGGAGGAATCTTCCCAATCCAGCCAACAAAATCAGATCTTAACCGTTGAAACCAAAGATCATACTTCACTCTTCGATTTTCGTGTTTTGGGTTTGGGAATTTATTGTGTAAATTGAGAGAGATTGGAGGAAGAAAATTTGACAATTTTGGCCATCCGTTTTATCCCTGGCGGCGGCTGAAGGGAATGCAGGGGATTAGGGTTAGTTAGGGTTATATTTAATATATTTAAATTAATATTTAATTCAAAAATTACTTGTTTAACCTCATGAACTCCAAATCAAGCCCAATGACTGATGATCCTAACTAAATACCTCCATTCCAGACACAATGGGATATGTTTCGTAAGCCAATTCGATCGTTTCGATCTATTTTTATCAAAATTAAAATGTAAATCAATATAACGGTCAATATTGAATTCCAATATACATTTTAATTTACCGGGGCCACACGCTGACTCCAAAAATTACGAATATTGAAATATAACTATGTTTTGATGATACGGTCCTAACAAAATTAATTTCATTGAATTTGGAGACCGTTTGAAAAATGGTCTTTTTAACTGGCTTATTAAATCTAAACTGAAATTCAAAACACTTTTAAATTTATTGTGGTCACATATTAGTTCCAAAAATTATGAAATTTTAAACCTGACTATAATTCGATATTCCAGATCCAACAAAAGTGGTTTCGTCGAAAACGGAGCTCGTTTGAAACTATATATAAAATCTATAGTGACTATTCTGAATTTTAAACTAGACATAACTTACAATTTATGAAGTAAAATCTCATTTTCATACTTTCGTTAGAAAGATATAGTTAAACAGATCCTAACATTTCTTGTTCATCCCATTCTGACTTATATTGAATTCTGTAAATTCAATTGAAGTTTAAAATCGATTTTTCAAACTACCGCGCCATTTCAAGTTCGTTTTAATTACATTTTAAGTATATACGTTCTAACTTCAATTTAAATAAGTTTTAAATCGTTAATTCTCAAAATAAATCATTTTAAATTCTTAAAATCCATTAAATCAATTAAAAATAAAATTTTTAATTTGTTCCAAAATTACGGTTTGTTACAATCTCCCCTACTTAAAATCTTTTCGTCCCCAAAATGGAACGAAGCCGAAAGTTGTTTAACTAACCAACTCAACTTTCATTCTGGCTTGAGTTCGTCAACTTTTCGGTTTATAAGAATTTTGTAATTTCTCAAAAATTTGGCTAACACCCTAAATTTTCGATTTTTTTTGCCATAATCTCCTTTGTACGGAGAGGGTTTGAAAATTTTATTGGGCCATATCAGGCACTCAATAAATCAATAAAAAGCATATACAATTTTTGTGACCTATATATGCCCAAGGGAGACGTGTAACAAGGTCGAAATCTCATACCTTGCCCTAGTGCTAGAAATTAAATATTCCATGTGCCAGAACTCAAAACAAGAGAAACATGAATTTTTGTAATCTCCAGACCTGTGTAGGATTTTTATTAAATCCTTCGCCAAGCACCTATATATGTTATTAAGTCCATTATCAGTCTTCTGTTTAACCTGTAATTCAGCCATAGCCGTACAAGCATCTTGTTCATATGGTAATCCAAACTTCGTCATATAAGCACTAAATACTTATATGGAATATGGTATGATATGTTGTCTTCATGATGTATGTTATGTAGTTCATAATTTATTTGTTGCCATCCTATGGCGTACGTTGTATTTCACACAGAGCAACCATAATAACGCATCCAAAAACACTCATAGTAGTTTATATAATAAATAAAATTGCGCAACCAAATCATTAAGGTGCACCTGTTTGTCGGGTACGCAATATATTTCTCTACTCAACGCGAAGCCATTAACCAGCCCAACACATATATATATATATATATACACACACACACACACACACACACACACATACACACAGATATCCAATTCTAACTAAATTTGTAATTCAGTTTAATTTAACTCAATTAAATTACAAGTGTTTTCGTATATTCAAAGTCCAAATTTGCCTAAGATAACGTCTAATTTATTTAAATAACACGTCATAAGTAATCAAACCAAAAAAAATCAATCAATCACAAAATAAACAATTAATTGGTTATTTATCTTTCTAAAAATATAACTTCTATATACTCAAAATATAATTTCTTAGATCGGATTATATAATAATCACAAATACATTACATATAAATATATCACTCTCAACTCATTTTAGGGCATTACTAACCCCATCTCTAATGAGTTTCTCATTCTAGGATGCTACTGATCCTATCTCTAATGGATATTCTTAAATAGAATGTTAATAATTCTATCTTTGATGAATTCTCTATTTCAGTTCTAATGTGTCTTGTTATCGAGCTTTGCGAACCAAGCTCTAATACAAACTGTAGTGACCCGAATTTTCCGGCCGGCCTAAACCAAACAAGAAGGCGGACAGCTTTGAGAACATGACTCATTGGAACACAAACAATAGAATATTTCATTGCTATTACAACGATTACATCAGAGTAAAGGAATATCAGAGTTCAAATAAATAATATACAACAGAAAAAATAAATATAAGAGATTAAAAATTTACAAAATAGCAGAAATATATATACATAAATGGTGCACAATGGAATACATCCACTACCACAACTGAAAGAAATACATGGATACAAAGCATTCTTAATATAGCTCCAGCCGTAATTTAGGGTCCTAGGAAATGAAATATCTACGAAAACCAAAACTACTAGCTGCCCTTGTGGAAAATATGTGCACCCAGAGTTTAGGTAGAAACAGTAAACTCCGAGTCTGTCATGGGACTGGTGTGAGAACTTAAAACAGTTATTAAAATTTTACTTTAAAATAAGGTAATTCACGAGACCACGCCGTATGTCACGAAACGAGTTTACTCCATGTGAATACAAAAGCTTGAACAAAACAATTTATAAACAACGCAATGCTTTCCGGAAAAATGAAGCTATTATAAGACTCAGGTCCCATCAAACAATGCAATGCAATGCAATGCAAGCTAGAGGATAGAGTTTTACGTTATAACAGCCAAACATGCTTGGTACGTTTAAAACAAATCATTTTGATATAACTATAAGTGCATAGTGTCATAAAACAACTTCAAATATAAATGTATCAATCATAGGCGACATAGGTACCATATTGTAACGACCTGCATTCTACATATTATATGATCGCATAATATTTATTTTATTTTCATACGAGGTCGTATGGTCATGTAACCACGGGGAACGATTACTGGGGTCATTTCCCATGCTCATGATTTTTCCCGAATTTTATATGACCATTTTGCCATTGTCGAATCTTGTTTCGCCTATAACTTTTGATTGGTAAGGAGTTTTGACCTGAAACCACTTCCTTTGAATTCGGATGATGGTTTAACTTTCTGTAGAATGGTCACATTAATCAAACGGATTTACTATTTGGGAGATATGACTAAAATAAGGTTTAGAAGATGAAAAACAACTTAATCGGGCTTAATTAGGTGATTGATGGTTAGTCCCATAACCCATTTTGGGATTAGGGTTATGGGAGAGCTGAAAGGATTTGAGAAAACATTTCATTTCAGTTTTCTAGCTACCACAAACGTTCCTCTAACCCTAATAATGGCCTCCACCTTCTAAATTCATCCCTAATCACTTTCTAATCACATATTAGCCAAATCAACATCAAATTAAGGCGGATTAACATACAAATCGAGATAGAGCTGTTGGAATACATGGGAAACATGACAAATCAGTTAGATTTTCAGATCTGAAATTTATTTGTGGCTAAGATGAGTGATTTGCACTTCTATTAACTAATTACGGCTAATTTGGGGTGATTAGTGATAATTAGCGAAATTATGCATCATAAAACCTGGAAAAATATGTAGAAATTCGAAAATATTATTTTATGTCACTGGTGAAAATTTGGATTAAGTTTGTTAATCTTATAGTTAAAACATGCTTAAGGAGATTAAGGGGAAAATCATGCTTTTTAGGTATGTTTGATCTAAAATATTTCATGTAATTGTTATTTTGGTGTTTTGGTTGATTCTACGTGTTACTACTGTTGTTTGGTATGATTTATGAGTCATAGTAAGATTAGAATAGTTGAAAACTCCATCATTTGTCGAAATTAGCTTGCGTAAAAACTGCAGAAAACCGGTTCCTGGTGGGGGAATGCCTCACGAACCGCCCAGGAGAACTTCGATTCCTGAAGGGGGTATGCCCCACGAACCGCCCATGAGAACTTCGATTCCTGAAGGGTGTATGTCTCCCGAACCGCTCCAAGATGATGGTCACGAACCACTCCAAGATGATGGTCACGAACCGCTCCAAGATGATGGACATGACTCACGAACCAGGGAAGGGTATCACCAACTGGGGGTGAGCTTTCTTATACTTTGTCACTTCATCCAAGCGAGAGCGGGAATCCGAGAGTGGGAATCCGAGAGCGGGATTCCAAGAGCTGGATTCCGAGAGCGGGATTCCAAGAGCGGGATTCTGAGAGTGGGAATCCGAGAGCGGGTTTCCGAGAGCGGGTTTCCGAGAGTGGGATTCCGAGAGAAGGATTCCGAGAGCAGGATTCCAAGAGCGGGAATCCGAGAGCGGGAAGCCGAGCACGGGATTCCAAGAGCGGGATTCCGAGAACGGGATTCCGAGAGCGGGAATTCGAGCTTTCCTATACTTTGTCACTTCATCCAAGATGATGACACCAAACTGAACCGGATTTGAACTTCTACCAAGTGACAACAATTGTGAACTCTTCTAAAGACCAAAACCAATTCAACCAAAACCTGAGATGCAAAGGAGGTCCAAGTGACAAGTTATTACTCAGGATCCAGCTGGGAACTAACGAGTTAACTTTTAGAGTTGGGCTTTGCTGCGGGACGTTTGCAAAGGGGTTAACGATATCCATAATTTTGGTTCACCACTGAGAGAAAAAATATGGGCTATGGATCAGTGCAATGGTGTCATTGTGACTCCTAAGGCAAGGTGATCGTAGCAAAGGATTGGGTGATTGAAGTGGTGGATATCGTATGCTTTACGCACTGAGTGAGATGTGTGAGGATGATTGCTATGTTTGATGTTTGTTATCACCATGACATGTGCACTTCCACTTTACACTTTATGTTAGAGTTACCTTAGATTACTGTACATCTTGTTGTGCTAACTCTTTGGTTGAAGGTCCATGTATGATTATTTATACCTGTTATTGTTTTGGTTTGCTGCTCTCGCTCATACCAGACCTTTGTCTGACCCTAAGTTTTATGTCTCTTCTAATTACTTTGATGCTCCTAAATGAGAAGACAAGAGACAGGTTAGGTGGTTATGCGCGAGTGGCTCTCCGGAGACGAGCAGGAGGCTTCCACGTACTATTTACATATATTCTCCTTGTTTTGTTGTTGGTCAATACTTTGGGCATTAGTAGTGTGCCTTTTCTATTTTTCTTTAGAGACAGTATTTTGAAATTGTAATAATGATGATTTGGATCATAAGCTGTATTTTGGATTCCGCTTCTATGATGGTTTAGTTTTCAGCTTATGCATTGTCTCGTGTGTTTTATGTCAAGTTATGTTATTTTTATATTTTATTCCATGCGTTGTGAGATATACTATAATTTCTTGGTGAACCATAGATTGAAATCCTTTTCCTTGGACGACCATCCTGTGCTAGTCGGGCATTAGTACAACGCATTTCGGGAAAATGTTGGCTGGTCCGGGATGAGCCATCACAATTGGTATCAGAGCCTAGGTTGCGTAGTTAACCTAAGGGTACATCAGGGAGAGATATTATACATAGATGAGAGTGCATATTTATGATATTTTGGTTTTCAAAAACTATGTATATAATATTACTATATCTAAGGAAGAAGTCACATTGCACCGGCACCACTGAGGAGCTGGTTAATCGTTTTCTCTTTACAGATTGGACGATGAGCCGAAATATGAGGAGTACGGGTTCATGGGCCAATAATAGGAATGCCCCTGACATAAGGACGATGTTTACTACCTTCATGAGAGAGATGCTTAGGGATGCTCAAGGAGCAGTTCCTAATGCTGCTAATGGTGGTGGTGAAGCGGTGCAGGCGCCTAGAGCCGAATTCGCGAAGCTATACAAGGATTATTTGGTGGGAAGCCGTTCCACGGAACGGAATCGGCCGCAGATGTTCAAGATTGGCTTGATAGTTGTGAATGCATCTTCGAGTATTTAGGAATCGATGATGCGATGAAGAGAAAGCTAACATCGCGTCAGCTTCAAGGACAGGCGATGAATTGGTCGATTGCTATTAAAGCAGCTACTCTTGAGGATCAAGTTACTTGGAATCAGTTTAAGGCCCGATTCAACGATAATTTTATCCCAGTTGCTCAGAAATCGGAATTGTTTAGGAAATTCTTGGAGCTTAAGCAGAATGGTAGGGCAGTCTCGGAGTATATTGCTGAATTTGATACCTTATCGAAGTATGAATTGTCCCTTATCGATACGGTCGAGAAGAAGAACGAGAAATTCATAACTGGTTTAGATGAGTACTTGGGGGAGAGACTCTTAAACCATATCGATGTGACTTTCGAATCTATTGTGGGAATGGCATTTGAGATCTGAGAGCCTTTACCTTAAGTCAAAGACTGAGGTTGCTATTACATCTACAAAGGAGCCAAAGCCGCAAGCAAGCGGCGGAGGCAAGAATAATTCCCAGAATAAGAGGAAACAAGACCAAACCAATGATGGTCAGAAAAAGAAGAATAAGATAGCTGGAGAGTGCTTTAGTTGTGGCAAGAACGACCACTATGCTAGAGATTGTCAGGAAAAGCCTGGGGAAATGAAGTGCTTCAATTGCGGCCAAGTGGGACATCACATGGATAAATGTCCGCAACCCCTAAAGAGAACCAGATCATTAAAGTATATGCCATCAACGTTGTTCCTTCTTCGTCGAATTCCCATACTGCGGCTCAAAAGGGAGTGGGTGTCATTATTTAAGGTATGCTTTCTATTTACGATGTTCCTGTTCGAGTATTGTTTGATATCGGGGCATCTCATTCCTTCGTATCTAGTGACCTGGTAGATAAGTTGGGATTGGAATCCGAGATAGTCTATAGACCTTCAGTTGTGATGAGCTTGATTGGTAGTTCGACTAGCCTTTGCATGATTTGTCGTGATTTGGTCTTATTGAGTCATGGATGTATGTTGCTTGTGATTGCTTTGATTTGTGCTTTACTGGGTTTGGCATTATTTTGGAAGTCGATTGGCTCCAAAGGTATAGGGTGGTATTGGGTGCCTACCTATGAATGGCGATGATAACTGGAGTTGGGGAGGCTGAGAGATTATCGTTATCAGAAGTTCTTGTTGTCTCTGCGAGGCAAATGTACGTTGGACGTGCAGTGGTCTGGTTAGAAATGGGGTTGTCATTTACCCTTGACATATGGAATGGGCTGTCATGCGATCAATGATAGTTTTGCAGCATTATTGGCGAAGATTGTCAGAGCCACTTATGGGTGCTTGAGTGTTTGGTTGTTTTGTTCATATCATCTCACGTAGATTGTCTGCATTCAGAGGAGATGTTCCTTAAGTGCTTGTTTGATATTGGTTTAGGCCTTTGGGGCTTGTGCTTGGGGAATGTCAAGTTCTACTAGGATGGTTTGCATGAGATATAAGTAGTTTTTGTGATTACCAATGAATGATGTCTTGGTTTACTCGAGGAGTGATGGGCAATCGTGACATGATAAGACTGTTCGATGACGTGGATTGCCCCGAGTTGGTCTCGATAGGGCTATGAGATGGCTCGAGTGGGACTCAAGAAGGCTGCAAGATAATGGATTGACTTGGGTTGGACTCGACTTGAAGATGGAGTTGTGGATAGCTCTTCTGATGAGGTGCCAAGGAATCATCGATAGTTTAGAGTGTTCTGGGCGGATTGGAAGCAGGGGTATTTGGGGACGCCCATTTACCTTGGATACGTTGGATGTGACCTAGTTGTCCTTGGAAGATAAACGTACGTTGGACGTGCGGTAGTCCGTTTGGAACCTGGGCTTCCATGGGCCCTTGATATTGGTTGGACCGGTCATTTGAGTATCGATGTATTAATGGCTTTAGCAGGTGATACATAGGACATGTTTGATGATTGATATGGTTGTTCCTATTTTTCTTCTCTTGAGTAGACTATCACCTGTAGGATTCTGGCGATGGGAAATGAAGAGATGACGGTATACACGGATAACTATGCTACCAGACTAGGTGTGATAGTTGATGCATTGAGTAGGAGACAAGCTAGTTTAGATGCTATGTTTCTTGAATGGAAGCAACTGGAATATATCACGGGATATGATTTCATACCTAAGAATGGATTGGATCTAGATATGTTAGCAAGTTTGACGATTAGACCGACTTTGATTGAGTGAATTGGTTCCAGTCAGAGGCACGATCCTAACCTAATAGAAATCCTCTCCAAGGAAGAGATGAATATCGATGGTGAGAAAATGAACAAGTATGAAATTCATAGAGAAGGATGGCTTCGAAAGGATGGGAGACTAGTTGTACCCAACGTTGATGGATTGAGAGATGAAGTGCTTAGAGAATGTCATCACTCAAAATTGACTATACATCCCGATGGTAACAAAATGTATCGAGACATGAAGCAAACCTACCACTGGAAATGGATAAAGAGGGACGTTGGGAATTTTATCCCCAAGGGCATGAATTGGCAGTTAGTTAAAGCTGAGAAAAAGAAGCCTAGTAGTTTGTTACAACTGTTGGAAATTCCCAAATGGGAATGGGAACAAGTCTCAATGGACTTCATCGATGGTTTACCAAGGACTAGATCCGGCCATGATAGTATTTGAGTGATTATGGATCGATTGACCAAAAGTGCAAGGTTTATACCCATCAAGTCAATTAGAGCGGCAGCTAAGTTAGCGGAATTGTATATGAAGTGGTGTGAAAATGAGAATGTGTGCACTTGGGAAACAGAGGAGAACATAAGGAAGTCATACCCAGAACTCTTTGCCTGGTAAGGTTTTAATAGCTA
Organism: Allium sativum; assembly: GCA_030737875.1. Lineage (NCBI taxonomy): Eukaryota > Viridiplantae > Streptophyta > Magnoliopsida > Asparagales > Amaryllidaceae > Allium > Allium sativum. The sequence continues at coordinate 230,572,788 of CM060924.1, read as the reverse complement.
TATACTTATTCGACATGCTAAATGTTAGACCAAAATCTGGTACTAACACCCAAATTCAGTGTGAAATCCTTACAGTCACAAATCACAGAGAAAAAGCAGTAAATTATAGGAGATACACGAGGTTTTTATAGTGGTTCGGCTCAAACCAAGCCTACGTCCACTTTATATCTTCTTAAGTCCTAAGAAAATTACAAGTACAATGTTGTCTTATAGTCCATAAGACTCATTCACATACAACATCCTTGTATTTTATGAAGAAGTAGATAAAGGAGAATGAATTTATACACGAAATCTCGTGTTGATCTTGTTTGAGAAGCACAATGTTCTAATCTTGCAGCAATGGTGGATGCCGTGAAGAACAAGTGCCAAAAGTCCCCTGTAAATCCTTCAAATGGTGTATTTATAGCTGTAGGCGGGTTCCGATTCGAATGCCTTGTGGCGGGCATCCCTTTAATATCGAAATGTATTGGAAAAGGTGGAGAAATTCTCTCCAGTTTGTGCTTTGCCAAGTGGAGTTAAATCCGGGTTAATAGGAGGAAATTGCTTCTTAAGAATCGGTCACAGCCGTAGTGCAACAGCAGGTCCAGGAGGTTCGGTTCGACTCCTTTCCTTTCGAACCGATCCAGAGTGTACCAACCGAGGACGAGACGAATTGATGTACTTCTAGAGCAAGGCGGGTCGAGTGGGCTTCCTCTCTCCGATCCGAACCGAGGTGCCTATGTGTGAGCCAGAAACTAAGGTCACGCGAGGTGGTTTTCCATGATGGGATCGGGTTTGTCTCCTCCAATCTGAACCGTACCTTCTGATCCGACCTGGTCAGTTGCAAAATCCAAGTTTCCGGTTTCGCACACATTCACGGAAATGGGCGTAACTTCCAAACTGTAAGTTCGTTTTAGCCAAATGAAAGCTCTACTTCGATAAGGCTCCATAATTGATGTTTTCAGACCCAAAAAAAGTCATCTGCTATGAGTTTCGGGCCATTCTTTGTTTGCAGTGCGACTTCAACCAAATTGCTTCTTGTCTTCTAACAATGTTCTCAACGCTTGAGTGCATCGTTAGCCAGAAATTCCATGTGTGGCTGCTTTGACTAAAAAACATGTCAACACTAAGATAGTTTTGTTGTGTTTGTCATGTATGTTTGATTGATTGTAAATGATTGATAGGCATGCGGGAACCTTTATTGTTTCCTTAGTTAAGGAATTCCGAGGGCGAAATTTCTTAAGGGGGGAGAGTGTAACGACCCGCATTCTACGTATCGGAGGATTGTAGAATATTTATTTTATTTTCATATGAGGTCGCATGGTCGTGTAACTTTGGGAAACGATTATTGGTGTCATTTCCCATCTTCATGATTTTTGCCGAATTTTATATGACTGTTTTGTCCTTAGCGAATATTGTTTCGCCTATAACTTTTTATTTGGTAAAGAGTTTTGACCTGAAACCACTTCCGGGGGATTCAAACGATGGTTTCCCTTTTCCGTTGAGTGGTCACATTTATCAAACGGACATACCGTTTGGGAGATATGGCTGAAATAAGGTTTAGAAGATGAAAAACAGTTTAACCGGGCTTAATTAGGTGATTAGTGGTTAGGCCCATAACCCAATTCGGGATTAGGTTTATGGGAGGGCTGAAAGGGTTTTAGGAAACATTTCATTTCAGTTTCCTAGCCGCCATAAACATTCTTCTAGCCCTAGTAATGGCCTTCACCTTCTAAATTCATCCCTAATCACTTTCTAATCACATATTAGCCAAATCAGCATCAAATTAAGGCGGATTAGCATAGAAATTGAGATAGGGCTGCTGGAAAAAATTTAAAACCGTGTTAAATCAGTTAGAGTTTCAGATTTGAAATTTATTTATGGCTAAGGTGAGTGATTTGCACTTTTATTCACTAATTACGGCAAATAAGGGGTGATTAGTGATAATTAGCGGAATTATGCATCATAAAAATCTAGAAAATATGTAGAAATTCAAAAATATTATTTTATGTCACTGTTGAAAATTTGGGTTAATTTGGATTAAGTTTGCTAATCTATAATTAAAACATGCTTAAGGGGATTAAGGGGAAAATCATGCTTTCTGGGTATATTTGATCTAAAATATTTCATGTAATTGATATTTTGGTGTTTTTGGTTGATTCTACATGTTACTACTGTTGTTTGGTATGTTTTGTGACTTCATAGGAAGATCAAAATGGTTGAAAATGCCATCGTTTGGCGAAATTAGCTTGTTGGAAAAATTCCAGATATGCCTCACGAACCGCCCAGGAGAACTTCGATTCCTGAAGGGGGTATGCCTCATGAACCTCCTAGGAGAACTTCAATTCCTGAAGAGGGTATGTCTAACGAACCGCTCCAAGATATTGGTCATGAACCGCTCCAAGATGATGGTCACGAACAGCTCCAAGATGATGGTCATGAACAACTCCAATATAAGGACTCACGGACCGCGGGAGGGGGAGTCACGAACCGGGGAGGGGGTGAGCTTTCCTATACTTTGTCACTTCACCCAAGCGAGACCAGGAATCTGAGAGAGGAAATCTGAGAGTGGGAATCCGAGAGCGAGATTCCAAGAGCAGGATTCCGAGAGCGGGATTCGATGAGTGGGATTCCGAGAGAGGGAATCCGAGAGCGGGATTGCGAGAGCGGGATTCCGAAAGCAGGATTGCGAGAGCGGAATTCCGAGAGCGGAAATCCGAGAGTGGGATCCAAGAGAAGGATTTCGAGAGCGGGAATCCAATAGTGGGATTACGAGAGCGGGATTTTGAGAGCGGGAATCCGAGCTTTCATATACTTTGTCACTTCATCTAAGATGATGACTCCAAACTGAACCGGATTCGAACTTCTACAACGCGACGACAATTGTGAACTCTTCTGAAGATCAAAACCAATTCAACCAAAAGCCCTAGATTTAAAGGAGGTCTAAGTGATAAGTTATTACTCAGGATCCAGCTGCGAACCAATGAGTAAACTTTTATAGTTGGGCTTTGCTGCGGGATGTGTGCAAAGGGGTTATGTATATCCATAATTTTTGTTCACCACTGAGAGACGGATTATGCTCAATGGATCAGTACAATGGGGTCATTGTTACTCCCAATGGAAAACTGATCGTAGCAAAGGATTGGGTGATCGAAGTGGTGGATGTTGTATGCCTTACGCACTGAGTGAGAGATGTGAGGATGATTGCTATGTATGATGTTTGCTATCAACATGACATGTGCACTTTCACTTTACACTTTATGTTAGTGTTACCTTAGAGTACTATACATCTTGTTGTGCTAACTCTTTGGTTGCCGGTCCTGGTTCAGGTATGATTATTTATACCTATTATTGTTGTGTTTTGCTGCTATCGCTCATACCAGACTTTTTTTGACCTAGAGTTTTATGTCTCTTCTTATAACTCTGGGTGCTCCTAAACGAGCAGACCAGAGACAAGTTAGTTGGTTATGCGCGAATAGCTGTCCGGAGACGAGCAAGAGGCTTCCACGTACTATTTACATATATTCTCCCTGTGTTGTTGCTGGTCACTACTTCGGGCATTAATAGTGTACCTTTTCTATTTTTCTTTAGAGACAGTATTTTGAAGTTGTAGTAATGATGGTTTGGATCATAAGCTGTATTTTGGATTCCGCTGCTATGATGGTTTAGTTCTCAGCTTATGAATTGTCTCGCTTGTTTTATGTCAAGTTATGGTATTATTATATTTTATTCCATGCAATGTGAGATATACTACAGGTTCTTGGTGATTCGTAGTTTCAAATCCTTTTCCTTTGACGACCATCCCATGCTAGTCGGGCATTAGTATAGGCATTTCAGGGAAATGTCAGCTGGTTCGGGGCGGGCCGTCACACATATATTATGTCGCCATATAGGTTTACAAATAAAAGCGCATGATGTCATTTTGGAAATTGGATTTCCATCATCAACCAAGGCAAGGGATCTTCCTTCCGATTCGAGACACTCTATCCCATGCCTCAGGATATAGACGGATCTACACCTAGGATCGGCAGGGCCGGTGCACACTTACTTTAGTGGATTGGAAATTCCTGAACAACACGCTTCCCTGCCCTATATAGAATAAAATCTTATCAGTATGTCGACCATATCAAGAGTCACTAGGGACTCAAATCCAAGGTACCTCGCTTTCCAACATCCACCTAAGTAAAATGTCTGGGTTCCATACCATGACATCACTCCTAGATGGAAAGAAACTCATACACTCCTTGCGGTCCCTCATCTTGTTTCTAGTTTGTACCGGTAGGGCTGTATATTGAACAGGACAGTCCGTTGTCTGGCTCGGTCCGAAGCTACTAGGTGTTCGGTCCATGTCCATCCAATTATCTTATAGGACAGAGCTTGGAAAAACTAGTGTTCTGTTTGATCTAAAATGTTCGATGTTTTCCTATTATCTAAGGCTATATCGGTCTGGATAGTCCGTTGTCCGGCTCGGTCCGAGGCTATATGATATCTAGTCCACGTCCGTCCGAATTCTTATAGGATAGAGCATGGAAACACCTCCGTCCTGTCCGGTCCGACCCGTTTACCCCCTTATATACCAGGGTGTGAAGGTCGTGAATTAACGCTACACAAAGTTGCACTATTTAAAGCCGTGCTTTGATCATTATCCATAAGACTCTACTTTTCAACAAAAGCCTTGATCATTGCATCTTGGCATGCCACATTAACAAATCATACTACATAATATCAGCGAATTTGGCATAGAAGGATGCGGATATACAGTTCAGATAAAAATCCTATCAAATTTGATAATGCTCAGATCTGTATCAAACACCAGTTTGCGATCCGCACCACCCCAAACACCCCAAATCTGACCGTCCATCGCGAATGCTTCGGATCGGTAAATTTGATACGACTTAAGACCAAATCGAATGTGTATCATATTGTGCATCCTCTCAGGCACTTGGAATTATAATTTTGGCCACTCCTCATTCCATTAGTTTTACTTCAATGGTGACCGAAAAAATACTAATTAGGGTTTTCGATCACCAAAACGTGCCTCCACCTTTCTTTGAAATCACCTCCTCTTGCATCCTAAACACGGGATTCCTACCATCTTGCTTCCTCTGTCAATCGTCAATCATCACTCAGCAGAAGTTTTAATTCAAGGTGTTGTTTTCCTCGATTTATATTTGCAGTGAATTTTGTTTGTAGCTAAGTTAATTTGTATGAATTTGCCGATGCGAATTGTATTTGTGTGAATTCTGTTTATAGTTAGGGTTTTGTTTGTAGGTAGAAATTGCCTGTTTGGCTGTTTTGATTTTTTTGTTTTATGTTGAATCGTATCAAAGACGTTATTCTCATCTCCTAGTGTTCCTCTTAATTTAGGGCCAAATTGCTCAGTTCTCTTAGTGTATGTCATGTAATATGGGTTCAAGCTCAAGAGCTGAATGGTTTTATGATATTTACCAAATTTTCCTTTGGCTTATGCGCTATATTCACATATTTACAAACATGCTGGCAAGTGATAGCATCTATTACATCCCTATGGAGTCCATTGGTTTAAAACTTAGTTGGGTTGAGCTTTTGAACATGATAAGGTCTGAAATTTAGGCATTCATCTTGATTTCTAAATGAATTTATAAAGACAAGTAGACACAAATTAGTTGCCCTTAATTAATGATTGAGATGCTATACTAGTAGTTGGTTGCATTAATATAACATAGTAATGTCCTAAATATTACTGTATTAAATTGGGTTGTCTTAGTGTAGTATTGTACAATATTATGCAGGGTTTTAATTGGTATGTATTACTATTACAAATCATACCGGTTTATTTGGTATGTCTTAGTGTAATTGTGTATTAGTATAGTAATGACTGCTACTCTGTTTTGAGAGATAACAAGTTTACTGAAAATATATTAACAAGTTTGCTGAAAATTTTGGTAGATGAATGATTACTTGAGTTACTGGTTAATATTTTAATGGGAGATCCCCCAGGTGGAAGCATTTTAGCTCACACGTAGGGTCGGGTATCCATGCTTATTAGCTTTATCCAAATGTCGGATGCCGCTGCACTTGAAAGACACGATATGCCCTTCACAAAGACACTTTTGCACACATGAACACAAAGACATGATATGCCCTTCACTGTTATTAGTACGAACCCAAAGACACAATATTTTGTTTGCAATCAGGCATAAAATTTCTTCTTTTTCCCTATAGATTTTGGTGCTTTTGTGCTAGCTGCTGGAACTTAGGCTGGCTATCATGATTCAGTTTTACTGCCAATCATCAGGTTGGCCTTTTAAGCTTTTGTTTTAAACTGTGTATATATATAAATATTTATGTTGTTATAAAACTTTACCAGCATCAGCTAGCTTATTCTCATACTGGTTTGATTTACAGTAAACACATGGATTTCATTGGCATGATCAGCATGTACGCTCAATCTTCCCAGCCTCAACTGGAGTTATATCAGGATGATCATATGTTTTTACCTTTTTTTGTTAGTTCGTACTGTTATGAAAATCTTTGATAGTTTCCTTTGTATATGTTTGTATTTTATACATTGTGTTTATGTTATGAAAAATCTTGTAATGCTTTGAGTGTATATATATGTAACTGTGTTATTCTTGTGTATAAATTGTGGTATATATGTTGTGTTATGAAAAATATGTGCTACGGTTTCTATTTATATATATATTTGTGTGTGTGTGTGTGTGTTTGTGTGTGTGTGTGCACACACAGATATAATTAAATACGATCAAAGGCCGTGTCTGAATACAATTTAGATATGGCTATAAGCCATATGTTATCACTGGTAAGATATGGTTTACAACAGTATCTAAAAATTTAACATGCCATTTTTTGATACGGCTTTTTTCCCTGTCTAAGTGCTTTAGATATGGCTAGAAACACAGGTTAATTAGCATATATGGTGAAGTGTCATGCCATACAACTGATGTCTATCAATAAATAACCTCTAAGCTCGTATGTCCAAGAGAATAAATTCCATGCCATCAAACCAATATATATATTTAATAGAAATCAATCAACACACAATGAAATCCAATGTCTGACACACATCCATTTACAAGTCTGTTCTGGGTCGGAACAAAACCAAAGGCACCTTATTCCTCATCCCATATGTCCAATACAAGATAGAACCCCTCGCAAATCCGGTCGACCTCCAAGTACGTTTGGACAATCACCACTTATTACCTTGTCTTGGGATGCCTCCCAATAAAAACATTAGTAATCATCCATTCGATGTGAAGATCTCCGGTCTTCCACCACCATCTTCATCGTTGACTTTTAATCGTTGTAACTGTTATTCAAAATGGGTTAAACCCGGTCTTTCAGAATATCTAGCGTATCTTATAATCAAGTGATATATAAACACAGCATACGCCTCATCCCAATCTAGAATATTCTTTATTTCAAATACCTACATTCAGGGGAAAGGTTCCCATTAATTTTATCAAAGATAAGTTCTTTTAAACTTTTTCTTAAATCTTCCTTCGGATATCAATTTCAAAAGATTTGATTTTACCTTTTAACAATTCTAAACCAAATTAAGGTTTATAAAACTAGCTAGGATTATCGAGCCTTATCGAAGTAACCATTTATTTTATTTTTCCCAATCTCAACCTATTCATCCCATGGAGCAAAACTGGTAGTACTCAATATCTAACACCCATGGTGTTATCAGTAAATTTAATTACCATTTCACATTCAAATCTAATTAAAGATTTAACTATCTCCTAGAGAAAAACTGGTGATACTCAATATCTCGATCATTTCATGAATTGGATAAATTTAACTATCCCATTTTCATTTCAATCTAATTAAAGATTCATTAAAACTCTACTTAGTTTTAATCTTCAAAAATCATTACTTAGTGATTATTCAACTTTAGGAAGTTAATCCTGCCTTTAACTGGGTTAAAAATCAGTGTCATTTAAAACAAAGTTCACGATAAACCCAAAATCATCTTCCATTAAAATGGAATCTTCACGGAGATCCTAACAGTATATAATCGATATAAATTTCCATATCAAACTAATACTATAAGTGGAATAGCGGCAAATCCTTTTAAATTCCGTATATAGTAACGTTCTTCATCCACGGAAGCTCATCTCGATTATTATTGAATCAAATTCCATTCAATTCCAATTTAATGTATTAAGTTGGAAAATTTTATTTTGGAAAATTTCCATTAAATTTTAATAAAAAGATTTATAAATTCCAAATCATATCTTCACTATTAATTATGTTTTAAGGACAAATGTTACTTAAAACATCATTACAATGAACCCAAAATCGGCTTCCATTTAGTTCCAATTTATAATTATAAATTGGAGAACTTCATAAATCTTAGTTAAAAGATTTATCCTATCCTCAACTGGGTTTAAGAATAGTGTTATCGAAGACACCATTCACGACTAACCCCAAATCCAATTTGATATTAAACACAAGGCTCTGAATAGAAATAATATCAACTTATATTCAATATCAAATTCTTAAACTAACAGATATTGTATTGGGAATAACGATATCTACATCTTCCAAATTCCTCAGCAATATCCGTACAATCGTGGAATCCTATATTGAAATATTCCGAATATTATTTCCATTTAAATCCTTTCCAATTGATATGTTGGAAAATTTTGGTTAGATTAAAACCATTTACAAATCCAATTATTTATTTAAAAACATGGGATTATTATTCAAGTTAATAACTAGTTCATTTAGATATTATCTTTTCATGTATGGAGTTCTTCATCCAAAATCTTTTCAAATCATTCATTATGATTTTACATGATTTTTCCGTATTTTAAATAATTTTATTAAGGCCTTTACAGTCGGTTTCCAATGTCGGCCACTGAACTGCATTCATAGCGACCTTTCCTGAAATTGATTTGGATATAAATTAATATCCAACCATTTCCTTTCAATACGAACCCAACGGTTCCGGTTTTAGGAGAATCTTACAGTCGTATCTCCCGTTAAGTCCATTTGAAGTTTGTGGTTGAAATTCACGAACGGTCGCTGCGAGGCGCGTTCTATTCAAGCCATTAAATATATGTATATATATATATATCATTGATTTCCATTTAAAATGGGTTTTATAAAAAAATTACAAATTCGTTTTAAAATGGTTTTAACTTCCTTATCAATTTTAAATCAAGACTGAATATTCCATATCATTATAATATTACAATGATAATATTTTCAAAATATCAGATTTTAAAATCAATCTTTTCAATATTCAATAAAAATGAATAAAATCAATATACAAATCCATTTGAGTTAAAATGGTATTTAACTACTTAACATGGCTTCACAATTCAACTTTTTTGTGTCCATCCAAAATCGGTCATCAAAATCCTAATTTAACTCTTCACTGAATAATATTTTAAAATATTCGTTCATATTTTGAATCATAATGCGACTAACCCAATTACCATATGATTTCGGTTACATGGATTTCATACATCGCATATATTCAACAAAAATAATAGATAATCATTAAACATTCAAACATCATCCAAATCACGTTCTACAACTGTATAAGCATTAGAATAAATAAATAACGCTCAGCATAGTCTATCGACCAAACGATTGACATACAACTAAATATTGGAATTAGTGTATGTCAAATATCATCCCAATACCCGCATGGGGTTTTCAAACAACAACCGTTGATTCAAATTAATCACTGGTTTATAAATTTAACCAATTCTAATTCAATTCGAATTATTTTCCTACTTAACCAATTTTCATTGTTTAAATTATAAACAGATATTTATAATTTAATTTCAACTATCACATTAATGTTAACATTATTTTAATATGTTAATCATCACAATCACAACAGAATAAAGTGAATTAAATCATCCATGGTTTTCAAACAACAGTGAATGTGAGCTAATAGGCACAATACAAGATTTTTGTGATAATTAAACAAATAAAAGTAAATACTAACAAATTATATGTTTTCAGTTATAAAATAAATGACTGTACAAATATTTTAGTGAGAGTGCTCTCACTTTTGTTTCTACTCCGTCATTCTTTATTGATGATTGTTTTAATAAAATTAAACGAGCGTTTAATTTTATCAAAAACTGCAACATCTTTCATTTTTGTTCTGGTCAGCTCCATGTTGTAGTGTTCGATCCCACGATCGCAACGTGACCGAGTTTACAATTTTCTGACATCGCACGAAAAAGTTATGGCATTACAAACATTAATTACAAAATTAAAATAATTAATTAAAAACCTTAATTACATTTTACTCTTCCCGTTCATATTCTGGAATCAAACCCATCGTCGTCAATTTGGAAGAAAAAAAACACCACCGCACCACCCTAAAGGCCACCGGCCTTTGATCAACTGCCACCACATCGGAGCTCACCGCCGCCGGTTCGAACCCCCCATCAGCTCTAGAATTCCGTTCGAATGGAGCAACTTCCAGGGAGGAATCCCCCCAATTCAGTCAGCAAAATACGATCTTAACCATTGAAATTAAAGGTCATACTTCACTCTTCGATTTTCATGTTTTTGTTTTGGGAGTTTATTATGTGGATTAAGAGAGATTGGTGGAAGAAAATTCGATGATTTTGGCCATCTGTTTTATCCCCGGTAGCGACTGAATGGAATGAAGGGGATTAGGGTTAGTTAGGGTTTTGTATAATATATTTTAATTAATATTTAATTAAAAAATTACTTGTTTAACCTCACGTACTCCAAATCAAGCCCAACGACTGCTGTTCCTAACTAAGTACCCCCCATTTTGGACACAATGGGATATGTTTCGTAAGTCAATTCAATCATTCCGACCAGTTTTTATCAAAATTAAAATATAAATTAATATAACAGTCAATATTGAATTCCAACGTATATTTTAATTTAACGGGGTCACGTACTAGCCCCAAAAATTACGAATATTGAAATCTAGCTATGTTTTGATGATACAGTTCTAACAAAATTAATTTCATCAAATTTGGCGACCGTTTGAAAAATGGCCTTTTTAACTTGCTTATTAAATCTAAACTGAAATTGAAAAAACATTTAAATTTACTGTGCTCACATATTAGTTCCAACAATCATGAAATTTCAAAACCTGACTGTAATTTGACATTCCGGATCCAACAAAAGTGGTTTCGTCGAAAACGTAGGTCATTTGAAAAATAGTTATTTTTAAGGGCTATATTTATGTGTATATATATTAAAATTATATATAATTCTATAGCGACTATTCTGAATTTTAAACCAGACATAACTTACAATTTATAAAGTGAAATCTCAGTTTCTTACTTTTGTTAGAAAGATATAGTTAAATAGACCCTAACATTTCTTGTTTCATCAAATTCTGACTTATATTGAACTTTGTATATTCAATTGAAATTTACAGCCGATTTTTCAAACTAGCGCACCATGTCGAGTTCGTTTTAATTAAAATTTGAATTTATATGTTATAAATTCGATTTAAATAAATTTTAAATCTTTAATTCTTAAATAAATCATTTAAATTCTTAAATCCATTAAATATATTAAAATTTTAAATTTAAATTGGTTCCAAAATTAGAGGTTGTTACAAATAGGCTACGAAACAACTTGAAATATGCAGTTACAGGACCTGTTCAGCAACCAACTTTGAAAGTAGGCTCTGAAATCAATTTAAATTATGAAATCGAAGAATTGAAAATATAAATAGGAGAAACAAAATACTGAAATATTTAAACAAGAAAATCAAGTTCGATCGATGATGTTGAAATAGATTGAAAATCAGACGTGTGTTTCAAACCTAAATAAAATCGAAAAACCAATTTTCAACCAAAAAAAATCAATGAATTGAAAATACATGCCCGCCAACGGAGATGCCTGCACAATGGAAGGATGCGTCTGAACAATGGTGTGACAGTGATAAAATGAATTTTGCTGATTGAAAGAAAGTAGTACAATGTAACTACATCATCTTATATTGCCTAATAATTAATGTGCTTCTTCCATTAAAAATCTACCAACCATGGTGTACAATCAAGTTGGATACAATGAAATATTTAAAAGTCAAATGGCATCAATAATTTGGGTAGAGTGTTTAAGTATAGTGTGTGTTGTCTACATCTGTAAGATGGGTACAGTTCATGAATAAGTGCAGGATTCAACGACTTATAAATACAGTTAAAGACTTAGAATCACATACAATAGTAAATTTACTAAATTCTTCATCCTCAATCCTCCACCAAAGAATATGAGTAACTTTAAAATATTATGGACCTTCTCATCATCTTCATCGTTTTTATACTATTTTATTGACACCCATATGAATCAACAAAGAGTGATAACTAATGAAATGATGGATTTAACAACGCATTGAAATGTTGAAAGCAACCATTCAACCCTAGGAGATAGTGTCTTTGGAAGAAGAGACTTGCAGTGCGGAAGAAATTACCCTTTATATCAAAAAGGTCTTTAATATGGTTGTTGACAAATTAGCCGGCACAAAGATTTTTCATATACAGAGCTAATGGAATCAACAACCTCGGAATTTCTTCCCTTCAAAAAGCTATGTCTACACTTCACATTCTATCTTTTGAAGCATCTTAATATTCGATAGATGAGAACATATGGATTGATGATTAGGCAGGAATCCTAAGTATGAAAGAATTTTGCAAAACAGTTGTTATATAGTTTAGTAATGAATATCTTCAATCCCCAATCCTTCTTGACATTGATCAATTATTTGCAATAAGAGCTCAACAAAGGTTTTCAAGGATATTAGGAAGCTTGGACTTCATGCGTTAGAGGTGCTTTCTGATTGAACTACAAGGCCAATACTTAAGATATAACAAAAAGGGACCTCTTGAATTATAAGGTATGATATTGTTTTGATATGCGCATATGGCATGCTTTCTTTTGGAGCACTAGGTTCAATAAATGATATTAGTTTTCTATGACAGTCTTATTTGTTTTGTGAATTATGCAATGGTATAGTACCTACATGCGACCACATAATAGGTGACAAAGATTATTCTATGAGTTATCACTTGATAGACATAGTTTATCCAAAGTTGAAAACTCTCGTGCAAGCATACAAAAGACCTAATCATGCAAAAAAGCAAATTTCACAAAATAAAAAGGGAATTCGAGGAAAATGACAGACGAGCATTTAGAGTGCTTCAAGATGGTTTCATGTATTAAGAAATGATTGTCTTACCACAATCCTAATGTATTTTCTAATATAATATACTTTTATGTAATATGATTGTCGGAAAAGAACATTGTGTATATGAGCTTCAACTTAAAAACTATTCAGACATTGTTGTGGCATTTCAAAAAACCTTTCAAATAACCTAATACCTTTGCCTAGTACATGCAGAGAATCAAAGATATATCGGATCCATAAGCTCATCTCGACTTCAGAGAGGATCTAGTCGAACACCAATAGGATCATTTAGGAAACGAATCTAAAATAGATGATTAAATAAATTCTCTAGTATTAATTTGTATTATCTTTCACCTATCTATTATACTTAGTTATTGGTGATGTATGGTATGTGTTCTTTATTTAATTTTTGAATATCATTGAACTAAATGGTTGTTGACATATCCGTTACTTCGTACATATCAATAACGACAATGACAGTGACAATCATAAAATTTTCATTTCACCAATTACATGATAAAAGTAAAACAACCAAACAGAAGCATTAATATCGAGATACATAATAAGGACATATATCTTACAAATCTCTGTTATGCCTATTGAAATCCTCAATTCATTTCTCTACATGACTCTTTTGCTCTGGATTGAGGTCATTCAAATTGCAAGCTAAGAAGAGCAAATCAATAACTTCATGTTGCCAGGTTTTCTTTTTTTCTTCTCTTTGTACTTCCCGGGAGGCTTACAAGCAATACTAATTGGGAAAGGGGTATGCAACAACCCGTATTTTTCATATTAGAGGATTGTAAAATAATTCTATTTTATTCACGTGAGATCTTATCATTCTCATATTTTGACATATGGTTAGCTAGGATGTCTTACACATCTATGATTTTTGTTAAACTATTTTGTGACCATTTTACCTTTGAGTATCTTGTTTTGGCTGTATCTTTTAGTTGGTCCAAAATTAGATGTTTAAAAATTTTGCAACTGAGAAGAAATTAAGAGGATCAAGATACCAGCCTTTGGAAACTAGGAATGTTGTTATGACGAAGTCCCAATTATTCAATATTTTGTCTCTAATGTTCAACCTACTTTCTTTCGATCATCACGTTGCTTTCCTAATCAAGATGTTGATCTTTCCAAAGTTCCTATTTCTCCCCTCAAAACTCAATACATTTACACTAAAACCAAGATGAAAAAAGGAGAAGAAAGAAAATGAATGGTGAAGTGAGAAGGCAAGGAGAATTTTATGACTTAGATTGCACATGTAAATATAACTAGTGAAGAATACAAACACTTAAAGCTATAGATGAGGATCTGTACAAAATCTCACCCGAATTACTATACAAAAGGTCAAAGGAGAAGAGGTTGTGGTAGGGAATCTGGTGTGGCTAAGCTGCAAGTGAATGTATTGCTTGTACTTGACAGTTTAAAGAAAGTAGTATATAATTTTATAGCTTGTTTCTTTAACTACTTGTGTCATATATTCCATATGTGTTGCATTTTTTTTAATCTTAGCTAGTATAAAATCTCTTTATGTAAAAAAATTGTTTTGCTTTGTAAAAACATTCTACAAAAAGGCAGAAATCAGTTATGTGCATTATTAATTATTCAGTTGATTCTATATTCTAAAATTTAGTAGTAGTATTCATTTAAATGATTGTAGTTATTAATATAGTGGCTTATTAATATGATATACATACAAATATATATATATATATATATGTATATGTGTGTGTGTGTGTATGTGTGTGTAATTGTCCTTATGATTTTCCTTTATTTTTTCTCAAAATCAACAGTATTACTTGCTAAATGGACAGTAGCCATTTTACTCAGACCACCCAAAAAAGCACCAGCTTTTTGGACAGCGGCCACTGTGTAAAAACATCAATTATCAGGCCAAAAAAAGTACAGTGTATTCAATCAAGCTCATTGCTATGTATATTCCTTTGAGTCATTTCAGAGTTTGCTAAGGTACATTTAACCCATTTGGCATGTCAGTTAACTGTGGTAGGTGTCTATGCATTTGATTTAATCAAATTAGCATTGCTAGCTCATGAAATATCTTCTACCTTGATATATGCCTATGTATAAATTCTCCATGTCCGCCATGAAATTTTTTACAAACAATTTGGCACCTATTGCAAGAATGTACTAACACCTCAAGGTTTGTTCCAACACTTCACAAATGATCAAAACAAGGCTAAGAGCAAAAAAAGTGCGGGAAAAAAAATAAAGGAGGGAGTGTTTACGTAACACCCCGCATTTTTAACTCAAGATACTAAAATAAGGATATCTTAACTAAATATTCCGAACTAGGTGAAACAGACTGCGCAATTGCATTCATCTCAGAATTCTGGTAAAAATAGACACCCGGGTTGCATGAACAGACACCATATGAAGTAGTTATTAAGGTTTGAAGTTTGTATACGCATAAGAAGAGTATATATAAATAAAATAAGTCCATAAATTCAAAACAGTTCAAATTCACGTTGAAAAGGGGAGTGGGAAAATTCCCGTCCAAGGGTGTCGACCCCTGGGTCGACCCATAAGGGGAGTGTCGACCCAAGGGTCGACCCCTTAAAGGGGGGATCGACCCCCTTACGGCAGATCTGGCAGATTATTTCTGTGCGAACGTGGACTATTTCTTTTACCAATTACGTTGCTAAACACCTATAAATAAGCCTCTAGAGCCTACCCAAAGTCTCGTATTTCTGAGACAACGCAGAAGCTCTGCCATTCCTCTCCTTCCTCAAATCTATTTAGAAAATTAAAATTATTAGTTTAGGAAAAATTCTGAATCCATATTTGAAGGAAAGGAATGTATGTTTGTAAATGGGTGTTCAGATCCCTTATCGTAGTGAGGTAATTCCTAGATCTGGTCTATTTTCCATTCTCTTCTCTTTCTTCTTTTTCTTTCTTTCTTTTAGTAAAAATTATGAATCCATGTTTGTTAGGTTCTGAATCCAATTAAGGGTAAAAACCATGGAATTATAGATTTGGACCATATCCAGGATTTGGAAAGCATCTGAGGTGAGTGGATTTAAGTTATATCATTTTTGATAATGATATATTATCGTTTAACATTCCCCATTATTGTACAATGCGAATTGGCTAGAATAATTAGAAGTATTGAAATGCTATTATGACATGTTTAAATATGATATCTTGAAATGTTTAAACATATGTTAAAAGGACTAAAGTGATGAACATGACATGTTGGAATATTAATATGCTAAGATATTAATATATTGTAAAATTTGCCAAAATATGCATCGTAATTACTGTTATTTCAATTCCTTGTTAACTTGTGATGTTTGTGTGCCTAGACCATTAACGATAGAAATTTAGAGAAATTACATGATTTGGCAATCACATGTTATTGTTAAATTTGAACAATTATCTGATTAATTGATTACATAATGGAATAGAATTGATTATATGTTAGAAAGAACATATGACATAAAATAGGCATAATATGATGACATGTAAAATATAAATTACAGTGGAATTTTAAAAGAATAGACATGCCTAGATTATATAAAATATTTACAGTAAATAAGAAACTGTAGTTGTGCTTATACACGAGGTTAGATTACAATTTTGGTACAAGTCTACCTGGAACCGCTCGACATGTCCAGCATCCACAAGTGGTAAATATAATGTGAGGGGTCTAAGTGCTTAAATAAAACATGTAATGGGGCTAAGCCACGAGGTTAAGTCAACTTGCGGAAGAAGTCTATCTGGAACCGCCCGGCAGATCCAGCATCCACAAGTGTAGGCTTAATGTGAGAGGTCTAGTACACAAACATATATATAAATATATGTAAATGGAAGGACTAATAAACATCATTAATTGTAATTATTGGAAAGAAATGGAATAGAATGAAAGATAATTACTACAATAAAGAAAAGGGAATAAACGGGGAATGAAATAACCTATTATAAATAAATTACATTAATGAGAATGTTGTGTAATAGATGACTTGTCCTAGGGACAAGTGAAGATTATAACTTAGGATATAATAAACTAGTGAGGAAATGAGATAACCGGTGAAATGAGTTAAGTGGCACTTAATTGTAAATTATGTAATCAGTAAATAGGGAAAACCTAAAACCAGTTAATTGTAATAAGTAAAGAAAAAGGGGGGAAGTTTATGAAATATAAGAAGTTGTACTTAATTATAAATTAAGTATTACGCAAACTTGGAATTCTGGAATTTTCTAGTAAGAATAACATGTTTAGGCTTGTCCTAGGGACAAGCGGAAATTATAACTTAGGTTATAATAAATGATAAAGGTGATGGAATAACTTATGTAAGGAGATAAGATATACTTAATTGTAAATTAAGTTATAAGAACAAGAATTTAAATTCTATGGATGAGGATAACATAAGTTATATTTAGGGGAAGTGAAACTTATTAATGGACCTTAATTAAGAGAACTAAGTTAATAAGAAAGCAACGATAAGTTGTAGCGACAATGTAAGATGGAATTATGATTAAATAGGAAAGAGTGAGACAAACTTATATGAAATAAGTTATATTTTATCATAAATAATGACTGACATGTTAAACTGAAAACATGTGGGTTGAGATCTTTTTAATTACATATTAGGTAGAACATGTTATTATGACTATGAAATCAAATAAATATATAAGGAGATTGTGGATTACAGACCTTGAATCACAATCTAGAGAATAACATGTTGTGGGCTTATTAATAAACTTAAACGGGTTGAGTTATATGACTGAAATCAATAAGCAAGAGAAATTTGGTAACTTGAACAAGAAGCCAATGTGAATGGGGATAACCAAGTAAAATGGAAACCTGTTGTGGTAAAGCAAACCCGTAAAAGAGTGCTTAGACATAGGGTCTAATGACATATTAAAATGAGGCACTTGGACCAGTCCGCACATTTGAGGGTGAATAACCCAACGGGTTAAATCATCATGGTGTGAAAAGGCACGAGGAGAACACACGTTCATCTAATTATTCTATCAGCTCCAAAGGACTGGAAGGGATAGCATGCGGCTTCCTGAGAAACGTAAGGTGCTCCCGGTAGTCCTCTGTGCGGTGGTAGATGTTTAGGCTGTGCTCGTAGAGTTTGGGTCTGCGCGTCACTACTAGGTGGGTGGGCCTGGAATGCAAAAGTAGATCTGCAGTCATAATGTTGTGATGTGGCGACATTAGGGTGATTCGGTGATCACCTCAACGGGGACACACAGGTCAGGACCAACAGAGAGAGTAGATCATCGGGAACCCGTCAGCGGCAGCCAGTGGGATGCGGAAATACTAGAGCTAAAACAAATAGACCATTCGCCTTTCACTATCGAGGTACGGTGGTTGAGGGAAGATGCCAATTTTATGTTTAGATTGTTTGTTAGGGGCAAGTCGTTTAGCTCTTGTAGTCTTTATTAGTTGAGAGAGGGGCCGAAGTGGGGCCATAGCCACCATGAAAAACAGATCTTAGGAATATCTGTATTTTGATGCTCTTAACGACGGGCTTGTACAGATATGGAAAATCTCCCAACCAAGTTCTGTGTTTCTTGTATATCCCTACCACGGAACTCGGTGCACATTGTGTGCGATTAAGGCATCGAATACGATTGACGATACGTACATGGGACAGTCTAGATACATGCATGTTGGCTCTGGGTGGTGTATCATAGACTTGAGGGCATTACTCCGGTACGAAATCTGATTCGACTGACGGTGGCAGTCCGTACACTTATGTAGCATAGTAATGACAGATATATGCGTAATGTAACATTGTTGTATAGAGATCCGTACGTCTCTCCGACGTAGGAGGTGGGACTGCGTACAATTCTGTGGACGATGAAGACAATGTGAGTGGGGTACCATGGTTTGTACCTTAATATTAGGGGTAGCTATATATACTTTATTAGGTTAATCCATTGGGAAGTAAATGTGCACGAGATATGTGTATGCCTTGAGTGTTGTCAACCCAAGTAACCTAATAAATAAGAAAATGTGATTGAATGGTATATGTAGGATTATCTAAAGTGTATAGTTTGAATCTAGTCACCAGAAATTGTGTTCTGACCCCCTCCTTATAAAATACTCGCAGGTTAGATTCGTGGCAAAGACATGATAGCTTTGGATACTGGTTAGGCAGTATTATCAATACGGTAAAGCCATATTTTAATTATATTATATTTTATCCATTCCGCTATGAGATATTTTCTGAGCACTGACATATTTTATGTCTCTGTCTTTTCTACAGGATACCAGAGCAAACCAGCACGAGTTTTGATAGATTGGAATTTTAGAAGAAAAAAAATGGTCTGTTGAAATTCGGGTTGTTACAATTTATCGTGGTTCGGCTTTAGATCTGGCCTACTTCCACTTTAATCAAAGATTCATTATGAATTCGATATTACAAGGTACATATTCACTTTAATTTCATAAATCTTTTCTATTTTCTTTTACAAAGAATTTCTCTTCTCTACGATTCTATCTTCTTCGATCTTCTTCTATCTCCAAGGTAAAAACGTTCAATTCTCACAAGTATAAGTGATAATTAAAGTAAATCTTCGTTAATTGTGATGGGTGATGAACTTTTACGTTTTCCAAAATGGATAGATGTTGAAAAAGCTTTGATCTTTCTTGAGAGAGCTTTAATGGAGTTTGAGTTGCTTTAGGATGTTGGAGAATGAAAATGGCAGCACTTCGTGGTTCGAGAATTCAGTCCCCCAAAATGTAGGAAGTGGTGGGTATTTAAAGGCGAAATCTGAAGGAAGTGTCAAAGCTGTAATTTTGGAGTGTGTAGTAATATGGATCGGATCTGATCCATTTTGTTCCGGTCAAACTATTCTGGTCCATATTTTTACTATGTAAAACACACACCATTTCATTCACCATATCATTTCCGCTCCATCTTCTATTTAAAGCTTCCAATCCATGTTGTAAGTCCTTCCGATCGATGAAGATGTTTCCGTTCAAATAATCATTTCCGGTCAAACTACTATTTCCGATCAATGAAACAACTCTAATTCCGACCCATGTTGTAAAATTCCACATTTTGGGTATGTAACCCATACGATTTTCATGATATTTCGGGTACACGGCTGACGTCACGTGAAAATGATTAAATAAGCATGCCCTATGCTTCAACACATTTTTTTTCCTGTCCATCACTTAGCATAACTTCCGATCCATGGCAGTGATGAGTTTCCGGCCCGTGAGATGAAGTGTTCTGGGCCATGGCTCCTGCAGTTCTTCCGATCCATCGTGTTAAACTGTTTCTGATCCATGATTATAAAGAGCATTCCGATCCATACTTATTGAACATTCTTTCCATAGCTATAAAGAATTCCGACCCATAGTTATATACAACATAATAGTGTTGGTCCATCAATTGTGTTATTTACACATTATTATATAAAATATGTTTTCACAACGGGATTAACATTTACCCCTCGAAACTTATATTTTTTGGCTTGTGAAAAATGTTAGCTTTGAAATGAACATTTCTAACATAACTTGTGCAACTGCACATTGATGGATTGTTATGAACAACCATTTATGGATCAAAAATGTATATATATTGTTATTATATGTACATTATATATATATATATATATATATATATATATATATATGTGTGTGTGTGTGGATCATGAACGTAATGCTATGATGAATCGGAATAGCTCAAATGACAACAGACCGAAAATACACGATTTTTGTTGGGCTTAATACGGCTCAATGATAGACTGGCTATCCTTTATATTTTATTGCACCACCCACTTGTTCACTTTATTTTCCTTCAGCAAAAAAGAATTTTAATGGTGGCCTCCTGCTCTTAAGAAAAGTCGATTCAACCTGGAACATTTGCCTAGATTTCACTTGATCCCATCTCCTCCAATCAGATCTACTAGGGTTTCCTTGTCATCGTTCATCAGTAAGCCTTAGATCATCTTCGAATTCCATTGCTTTAGCTGATTTCAAATCAAGTTGAGATCCGTCTTCTCTAGATCTTGTGAACTTTGGCATCGTCGAACTCATTCAACTCCTCATCGCCAATGTTTGATCACTCGTATACATCGTATGTCCCATTCCCCTTTTCAAGCTCTCAGATTGATTTAATTTCACAAATTCTAGGGTTTTGTTGATCGAATCGAATTTTTGCTGTTTGACATTCGATGCTAGTTGATTCACTTAACTGTGTGTGAAATTAGATCATGTCAAATTGTAGCCTACACTTTGATTTAGCTTTGAATGATAATTTGACGTTTGTAATTGATGAACTTGTGCCCTGAAACCAATTGTATTGATTTTCGGTTTTAATGATTGGATCCTATTGCGCCGATTTAACGATTTTTTCATGAATTTGGATCCAGTTAACTTGTAATTAGTACTTGGGGTTGAGTATTTGACCCCAATTGGATTCGATGATCTTGTAAATAGCTTATGCTATGAATTGTTCGCATTTTCATGTTGTTTGATTTATTGGTAGCTCGCGTTTTGATGATGCTAAGCTCTTGTGACTCACGTTTCAAAGTGATCAATGTCATGAACCTGCATTTATAACAGAAACACACTTTTTAACTGCTACTTATCCTGTAACAACAAAAGCACTTGCACTTATTCAGACTAATATTTTGTTGTTGACTACCCACATCAACAATAGATTAGGTTAAACATTAAGAATGAACTATAGCGAATTTTTCTAACTTGAAGTGAATGAAATGTATGCACAAGATTACTTTGTGCTTAATCATTTAGAGTTTATAAAACACTGGTTACACAGACATATCATTACAATTCAAATTTACTACGACCTTGAAATCAACTAATCAACACACGTCGACCGTTGATTTCAAGCCTTGTCTTCATTTTATGACTTATATAATTCTGCACTGCACCTTCCACTTAGGAAACGCACGCGTCTAAGTTGTTTAAATTAAGATTACTTGTGTAGAGTGACTACCAGACAGAAAGCTCGTCTCCAATTCCAGGAGACATCTACTTCTGCTCAAGTGCTAACTTCCACTCAACCTTCTAAAGCTACAACTACCGTAGCTCCTAAGTCGATGCCTGATCATCCTATTCCTGGTCCCCACCCACTTAGAAATCAACCAATATAAAGATGCAGTTCAACAATTACTCTGCGTGTCTTTACGCAATTATGTTCTCAGTTTGGCATTCCTGAGGCGGATGCAAGGCTGCCGGATCAAGGGATTTTGTTGATCGCCCACCTGTTGGTTTCATAGCAATCAACCGTCATATGCTAGATATTGGGTCCATTCCTCCTTTTAACCAATTTCTACATATGGTCCTTCGATGTCAAGTCGCTGCCCTATTTCAGCTACACCCTAATGGCTATACCATTTTATTAAGGCTTTGTGTGCTTTTTCTGAGGTCAAGGCGTGCTATGTCTACTTTCCAGGACGTTTGATATTTGTGTGTTTTCAAGTGAACAAAAGAGAACCCTTCAATTATCTTCGTTGAAGGTGCTTGCCATCATAAGCCTATTTTCAGCTTATCAGATTGTATCCGTGGATTTTTAAATTAATATTTTAACGTTCGATGCGCAGATGCTTTTCAAGGGATCTGGATGGAAGGAGGTGAACATTCTTTGCTTAGAATTCTATAACTGATTTTCTCTAAGTCTCGATTGTTAACCCTTCCATTTACCTTGTAGAAATACCTTTACTTATCAATGATTCTACTATTTGCAAATCCACTCAAGATGCTTTAAAAGTGGTTGATGACAAAGAAAAGACTTTCTAATTTTTAATCACCAGTGAATTCCTTTACCAGTATAGGTTATTTGATCCATCCAGATCTTTAGCATATGGATAAATTCCTTCTTCTCCTTCCATGGTCGAAGTATCGGGTGGCGCAACCTCTTGTTATAGGGAAGATACCACATTGAAAATTTCTACTGATGATGATGCACTAAAGAAATGTTCAGATATTTCCACTGCTATTGGGTCGTCTAGTCAGTCTAGATTCCCCCCGGTTGACAAGAAAGTAGTAGTGCATCACGAGGGAAAAGGTCTTGTTGAAGTCAGTGGACAGCTTGAAGAGGGGGAAATCACCACCGAAGGTGATATTAATGCCGAGACTACCAATACTAATCCTGGATTTCCCATCACTACTGAGGTTGACACTTTTGACACATTTGCAAACTTGAGTGACCTCAACGTGACTTTGAGCAAGGTTTTTATGAGAGATGTACATTCATCCCAGCCTGCTAGACTACCTCCTAAGATATCTTCTCTAGTAACTTCAAAGATGTCTTTACAACCAGCTCGAATTCCATGAACTCCACCCCTTAGACATATTTATGAAATTGGAAAAACTTTAACGCCAACAACGCCAAGTGGTTCGTTGCGATAGATCATACACCACACACACTTATAACCTTCCTATTCTACATGTGCTTACTATTTTGCCCTAATACTTCCTATCTTAAACACTGAACTCTTTCTTTCTTCTTTTTCAAGTCCAGTTATGCATTGCTCTTATGGAGGCGATCTCAATCTCTACTCAGTCTCCTATGATTAACAACGCATTTTTTCTCTCTATCACAAAGAATTTGAAGGAGATAAACGAGCGAGACAAGAACAGGAAACCCGGGACTATCAGGATTGGGAAGAACGTTACATGCAGCCTCACGATGATCGCTATCACCAGGATAAGCATGTACGGGACAAGCATGACTGGGACAAGCATGTATCGGACAAGGATGAAGCAGATGATTGGAAAGGAAAAAGATCCAGTGATGACAGAAATGACGACGGAGACAAAGATCATAAGAGAGAGGATAAGCATCCTAAAACTAATAAGGGTCCTACTACTTCTACAACAACTTCTACGAGCACTTTGTACCTTGTGTCTTCATCTCGTGCACCTACCCCTGCTCACATATAGAAGATTATCAAGAGGCCCCATTATGCCCTTGATCGAGCACCGAAGACTCTTGCTGGGTGATTTGATAAATGGTGCTTAAAGGGAGTCCTCTTTAACTTTGACATCCACCCAACAGACAAGTATAGTATTCTCAAGGAACTTGATATAGTGAAAGGCAACATTGATAAGCAACTAGATGCAGCAAAAGGCAATCTTGAGACGCAACAAGATATGGTCAGAGGTCATATTGAGAAGATATCCATGTGGAAAAAGTTGGCCAACGAACTTCAACGAACCAACCGACTTAATCTCTAGGCCATGCTTACTATGGAGAACAACAAAGCTGAGTGGGATAGAACCCTTAAGTCTTGTAATGCCAGTACCGAGTTTCTCACACAGCAAAACAAGGAACTAGAGACTGGGAATCTAAAGCTTAAAGAAGAGCTTACGGTCGCCGCAATAAAGGAAACTTTACTTACTTCTCAGATTAGGGATGCACACTCTTCCCAAAAGAATGCCAAGCTTAAACTGGCTACATAGCAACAAACTATTATATCTTATCGGGAAATCAATGCCAGTTTGCAAGAAAAAGGACAAATCCCAAGCATTGAAAATTTATTCATTGGAGGTCTAAGTTGCAAGGCTTGAGAAGGTGAGAGATGACGCTCTTCTAGCCAAAGCTACCGTTGAAGAGGCACATGCTAAGGACATGACCGACTTCAATGCCACCCTATTCAAAATTTACACCCTTAACATTATGAAAAAGGTAGTTTATGCTTTTTGCAACAGGCATTCCTAATTACTCTAGCCGAGGTTTGGGAGAATGTTCTTAGGTAGTTTGAGGGCACAGGTTATACTAAACAGGAGATCTTGGAAAACTTTTAGATGATGAATCTTGCAAAGCCCTTGCTAAAGGTCAGGAAGAACTTAAAAGAGAGTGTGCCTTATTCTCTAGTGCTGGACCTTCTGGGGATCCTACCCAAGAAAACAATGCTACCGCTGTCAACACCTCTTTTATTGATATTGCCGCTCCCGACCCAAAGGATGATATTGTGCCTTTCACTAATCTTGCTATTACTCTTTCCACCAATCTCGAAGAGGAGAATAATGCCACTGAGGATGGTGATGACATAAATGACGACTCGAGCAAGTATGAGGTGAAATCCACAAGTTCTCCCTTACCCCAGGCAAAACCGGGATCGATTCACTTATTCAGGATTTTGGTCCTTTATTCACTCTGCAAGGGTACAATGATTTCCTTTATTACTATTCATATGCAATATTCCCTGTTACTCCAAAGCCTTCTCTTGCTACACCTGAAGTAACAGGGACTAAAGCTATCTTCACCACTTCCACGCTGATAACAACAACCATTATAGTTGTTGCCTCTTCACCAGGTGATTCTGCTTTAACTTATGCTTCCACTCCCCCCACTCTTTCCCAACTTGGGTTACAAGAAGAAAAGATTGACGTAATTGCTTGCTTGGACGACCCAGACTATTCCCCTGAAGTGGGTTTGAAAGATATTGAAGAGAGAGATGAAAAACCAGGGAAGAGCGCTAAAGGATGTAAAAGTAAAGATGCCAAGTCTTCTTTCAAGAAGCGCAAAGGAAAGCGTCCAGTTTGCAAGATATATTCTATCTATCCTTCCCTTGACATCTAGAAAGACGAAGATAAAGATGAGGATACAAACCTACTGGCCACTTTTCCTTCTTCGACTAGGTCTGGAAAACTTTCACTTAGGACAAGCGATTCTTCCAAAGGTGGAAGCAGGAAGAAGAGGAACTAAGGGTTCTCTGACTACTTTTTACATTTTGCAAGCTTTATGTAGCTTTTCTGTCTATTATTTCATTTGACCGGATGTTTATGCAAGTGTTGGCCTTGCTTTTGGATTTGTTAAGACTTGCCTTGCTTTTGGTGTAATGAAATTACTGTTGCTTGTTGTACTTTTATCTTCTACTTTGGCTTTTTTGTACTTTATGCATTTACTTTTTTACAGAATGTAAGTCTTTTTTATGCTGCGAAATTGTGATGAGCTATGGTATGTTTTCCGATCATTTTTTCATTCCAATGTGGTTGTATTGCCCCTATACCATAGGTCATCATGAGTTGCATACGTTAGATGCTATCAACTTTTTCGAGTTTCTTTAATTTACTAGGGCACTCGGAGCTTCTAATTTGTTGGTGAAGTTTTTCTGCTTCTGCCATTTTGTTGAAAACTTCGGAGTCTGCCATTACATGTAGGAAACCGACTTATTTGGTTGATCCAGTGCTTCTTTTTGGAGAAGTCTTATGTACATGTGCCCCCACATGAAAGGTCTTACGTTTTGGGCCCAATATTCATCTACTTTCCAACACAGTCAATTCAAGCATCGAAGACTTTCGTCTACTATCAACTGATCAACTTCAGCGTCAGTGACTTAGGTTTGGTGCCCCCGAAGAGGTTTTGGGTTAAAGTCCATCATTCGTTTCAACCGAATAAATCTAGCGCTAACTGAATTGTGCTCCCGGAGAGATCTTTGGATTAAAGCCCAACATTCATCGTACTCAAATAAATCCAGCGCAAACCAAATTAATTGGGTGCCCCCGGAGAGGTCTTTGGATTAAAGCTCAACATTTGTCGCACCCGAATAAATCCAGCGCTAACCAAATTAATTGTGTACCCCCAGAGAGGTCTTTGGATAAAACCCAATGTTTTTCATAATCGGGTCACATACTTCCTGATGCTAATGATCTTATTGGGCGCCCTTTTTGGTTAGATCTTTTTCTAAATTCAACCTTCATCTCCTCTCCCACTGATTGAATCTAACATCGGGAAAATTTATGTTTGACACCACTTTTCAGCTGGGATTTATGTTAAGCTTCGCTAGGAGAGGCTCTTGTTGTTGCATCGTTCCATGGGTGGGATGCCAGTTCCTTCACCATACGCTTGACAAGCTATCCTAGCTAAAGAACCAGGGACTTGGACCTTCCGCTGTGGGAGGTGCCCCTTCGGTGGAGCTTGCACATTTTTGGTTGTTTCATCGTTCCACGGGATCAAAACCGATCCTTTCAACGGATGCGTGATCAACAATTTATCCTAATTAGCGAACCTGGGCCCTTTGCCTCTCATTAGGAGAGGTGCCCCTTCGTTGGAACTTACAACCTTTTGTTTTATTCTTATGCTCGCTTTCCGTGTCTTGTACAATTTGACTCCTAGTAACTCCTTCCTCTTGCTCCTCAAGGTGATGTTATCCATCCTTGCACTTATCACATAATGATGTTTATAGAACTTGATCCTTGTGCTAGCATTACCAGGATGAGTTGTTGTTGAGGTCGTAGGTCTCCTCGGAATTTGAAGAAGCAAGCATTCTTTATGTAACCTGCAGTAATAAATCAAATTTTAGAAAATTTTGAATTGTTTAACAAGAATTTGCACAAATATTATCGACGTAAGTAGGCTAGCTTTTTCATTCATGATGATGTTCAATTACAAGATTTGCAAAAATATTTACAATCTTTATTTTTACAAGAAACTGAACAAAGAAACCATGAAAAATAATGACAGAGATGGTCAGAGTTCCAAGCTCGCGGAATCGGGATTCCATCAATGGTGGAGAGTTTGAAAGTGCCATCCAGAAGCTTTTGACTGATTACATATGACACTTCCCAGTTTGGCCGAATATACCTATGGTAGTCATCACCCTTTTCAGCACAAGATCACCAACTTCGAAAGTCCTTGGGCGAACTTTGATGTTGAAGTGTCAAGCAACTATTCTTTGGTGTGCTACGATTTCTAGTTCTGTTACATACCTTCTCTCCTTAAATTGATCAAGTGCCTCCAGCTGCAGCTGATCATTCTCTGATTGGTTGAAATATATTTTGTGGCGAGTAGGAACCTCTAGCTCTACCGGAATCATTGCTTCAGACCGAATGCTAAGGAGAAAGGAGTGTGCCCAGTAGAAGATTTATGAGTCATTATATATGCCGATAGTACAAGAGGAAATTCGTCCACCCAACCACCTTTTGCTTTTTCAAGACGCTTCTTGATGGTGGACTTTACGATCTTGTTGATTGATTCCACCTTCCCGTTTGCCTGCGGATGAGCTACAGCTACAAAACTCTTCTAGGTTTTATACTTGGCACAGAAACCTTTAAATTCTTCACTTTCAAACTCAGTCCCATTGTCGGTGATTATCTTTTGTGGTACACCAAACCCGCAAATGATATTCTTCAAGACGAAATTGTTGACTTTCTTCGAGGTAATGGTGGCCAATGACTCTGTTTCAGCCCTCTTTGTGAAGTAATCGACCACAACAAATGCATACTTCATGCTAGATTTGGCGGTAGGCAATGCCCCAACAGATCGATGCCCCAGATAGCAAACGACTATGGACTAATCATTTGAGTCAATTCCATGGATGGTGCTCTGAGAATTGTGGAAAGTCTCTGACACCTATCACATTTCCTGGCATCCACTACAGAGTCTCGATTCAAGTCGGGCCAGAAATAACCATATTGCATAATTTCTTTGGCTAATCTTTGTCCACTTCAATGTCCTCTACACTCTCCGCCATGTAATTCTACCAGAATTGCCTTGGATTCCTCTTAGGTAACAAATTTAAGTAGACACGTTGAGAAACTCATTCTATATAACCAACCATCCTGCATAAGAAACATGGGAGTTTTTCCGAGAAACTTCTTTCATTTCTTTGGGTCACTTGGTAGCACTCCATTGAGGAGATATTCTTTGATTGGAGTCATCCATGAATCTGGCCCTTCAGATGCTTCCATGATCCAATCTATATCATTGTCTTCCGTGTTGGGATTTGAGAGAAATTCGACTGCACATACCCAACAACTAAGCATCTCCCGAACTAGCATACCTTGCAAGTGAATCCGCCTTCATTTTTTTTTCTTGGGGAATATGCGTTATAGTGTAGTAGTCCAAGTTGTTGAGAAGTTCCCAAGCCTTCGACAAATAAGCTATCAAATTTCTCCCTTCGCTTGAAATCTCACTTAACTTGACAAACCACCAATTGTGAATCGCTGAATATTTGCAAGGCTTTCAAATGAAACTCCTTTGCTATCTTCAATCCAACGATTAACGCTTCATACTCAGCTTCGTTGTCGTCGATGGAAACTTCAGTCTCAAAGCATAACAAACTGAGTGTCCTTCAGGAGTTTCTAGAGTAACTCCTGTCCCTGAGAAATACTCATTCAAAGCACCATCAATGAACTACTTCCATCGAGTGATCACTTCAACATGCTCTTCCTTCTCGTCTCCTCTATTTGAAAACTCAGCAATGAAGTCTGCCAAAGCTTGTCAGTTGATCGCCCTTCGTGGATGGTAAGTGATATCATATTGACTGAGCCCAATATTCCACTTCATTAACCATCCTGATGTTTCTGGATGAAGTAGGACTTGCTTCAGTGGTTGATCCGTGATCACTTTGATAGGATGAGCTTGGAAATATGGCCTGAGCTCCTTTGAGGCAATGAACAAACAATATGCAAGATTTTCCACTTTCGGATGATTCAGCTCGGCCCCGGCAAGCCTTTTATTGATGTAATATATCAGCCTCTGTATCTTTGAATCCTCTCTAACCAAAGTTGCGCTTAAAGCATGGAATGAGATAGCCAAATACAAGAACAAGTCTTCTCCATCTTTAGGCTTTGACAACATCGGAGGTGCATCCATATGCTTGACTAGCTCCTTAAAAGCCGTCTGACATTCTGGAGTCCATTGGAAGTCCTTCTTCCCTTTTCTTACAGCATCAAAGAGTGAAATACACCTATATGTTTCCCTTGAAATGAAGCGACTTAATGCAACCAGCTTCCCATTCAAAATCTGAAGCTCTTTATTTGTCTTAGGAGCCCTCATCTCCCTTAGCTTTGAAATCTGAGTAGTGTTGGCCTTGATGCCCCTGGCATTGACCATGACCCTAAGGAATTTTCCATATGCGACTCCAAAGGAGCATTTAAGAGGATTAAACTTCATGTCGTAATTTCTTAAGATATGAAATATCTCAACCAAATTATCCAACTGATCATCTGCTCTTTTTGACTTTATCAACATGTCATCCACATAGAGTTCCATAGTCCTTCCAATCTAAGATTTGCACATAGCATTCATGAGACGCTGATAAGTTGCTCCATATTCTTTAATCAAAATGGCATCAACTTGTAACAGTACAAGCCAACGTCTGTAATGAAGCTTATATTTTCTTGGTCCAGCTCATGCATCATTATCCGGTTGTAACATAAATAAGAATCCACGAATGCTCATGCCCCACTGTCGCATCTACAAGCTGATCGATTCTGGGCAACAGGAAACTATCCTTCGAACATGCTTTATTAAGGTCTGAATAATCGATGCATACCCACCATCTGTCATTGGGTTTCATCGCCAGCATAGGATTTGACACCCAATCCTGATACGTTGACTCTCGTATAAAGCAATTTTCCATCAGCTTATCCACCTCTTCCTTGAGAGTCATCGACCTTCCGGGGCCTTGAATCCTTCTCTTCTATTTTATGGGTGATGCGCTTGGATCAATGTTTAGAGCATTGACTGCCACTTTGGGTGAAATCCCGAACATATTAGAATGAGACCAAGCGAAAACGTCTAGGTTAGTTTTTAAGAAAACAACTAGGTAATTCTGCAACTTCGGGCCCAACTGAGATCGTATCATCAACACCCGGTCAGGATCCTTTGGATGAACTGATATAGAAATAGTAATCTCAGGTGACGCCAGTCGATTATCTCCTGCATTGGTTTCCCGAGGATCCATTTCTTTCTAAGCTCCGTTGTGCTCTCTAGTGCAGGGGCCATGCCTTAGTTGCTATAATATGGGGTCTTGAATGCTGAGAGGAGCCTACAAATTCTTACCTTTATTCTTATTCTTTGCTTCACGCAGCTACGTGAGGTAGCATTCTCTAGCAGTTTCCTAGTCTCCCTTGATCACACCAACACGCTTATCAGTTGGAAACTTAATAGTCAAACACCAAGGTGCTAGGGAAATCATGAAATCTGTAATGCAGGTCTACCCAAGAACGCATTATATGCAGAAAGTTCGTCAATAAGCACCCAAGTTTGCATCATAGCAACTCTTCTTTATCCTTTTCCCAATTCAACATGTAAGTCAATAACCCCGATCGGTTGTTTTGGTTCCCCAATAAACCCCTTAATCTTAGTTTGACAAGCTCGCACATCATCCATGGACAGCTTCATCTGGTTAAAAGTGTTTATGAACATAATAATAACCGAGGCGTCGCAGTCAACAAGCACCCTCCTAACCGTTGTTGGGCCTATCCCAACTGTCACAACCAATGGATCGAGAGTAGGAGTTTTCACACCTTCAACATCTTTTTCTTTGAACATAATGTCTTCATAAGAGATCTTCTGCTGCTTCACAGGAATTGTGTTGCTGAAGATCAAACACCTCTCCTCCTTATGGACATACTTCAAAGCATGTGCATATCTTTCAATATCTCCTCACTTGCTACCTGCTGGATGAAGACCACCAGAGATGGTATTAATCAACGACCTTTTGTAATCTTGTACTAGAACCAGGGCTTGAACTAGGTTGATTAGCGAGTGCACTTTTCCCCTAAGAATCTACAGTCTGAGATCACTTCACGTACGGTTGCAATTTCTTTATCTATTCTTCAATCAAGCTCTGGAGACGTCTGCATTCGTTTGTGTTGTGTCCAGGCTGATTATGGAAATAAAAAAAAAACCTTCCAGACATCATCTGTTGAGCCTCAACCTTCTATGGTTTTGGTTTTGGATAATCTTCCATATCTTTGCTGGAAGTAAAGATATTTTCTGAGGTGTCAGTTAGAGGAGTTAATTCTGAGATATTGAAGAATCTGGACTTCTTACCATTCTTGTTATCCTTCCCATTGTTTCCTCCCTTATGTCCCCCATTATTCTATTGACTACCCTAAGTAGCATTATCTTTCTTCTCTGGCACAACATTACTCTCAGCGACATTCTAAACAGGAAGAGAGTCATCATCTTCAACCTTGTTGAACTCTTCCACTTTTTTTATAGATCATCACCATTGTGTTAGGTTTCTTCACTTTAATCCATCTTGAAACACCCCACCTCCGTTAGGGTCACTCTCAAAGGGAATGCCCTAATTTTGGTGGAGGTTTATAAGTATAAATCACAGATATACAAGACAGATATAATAACACATATTTTTGAACAGCGGAAAACAACAACTTTTATTTCATTAAAATACGTGTTACACCAACCATACCATAATTGTCTTACAATACTTCCAAAAACCTAACATCTTCATAACTGTCTTGATTACATTATTTAAAGAAGCATAAAGAAAACATAGATAAACTGCAAAAGTCCCATAATTGCTGTCCAAAGCCATAGTCCAAAACGAAAAGATCCAAGCAATACATTCTTTCTCTTCAAGCTGGATATGAAGGTTGGTCAAGCTGCGGTATTCCCTCCCTGTGGACCTGGGGGGGGGGGGGGAATGGAAGAAAAGAAGACGAAAGAAAAGTAGAGTCAGACATAAAGCCTGAGTAAGTCTAGGACTATTCAGTCTATGAATAAAGAACTGGGTATGATAAGTATAAACTGGAAATGGGAAAGCACCATAAACTTAGTTAAGTTGTCTAGGGTCGAATATACTATCGCACCCCATATTAATCTCTGTACCCATATAAACTAGTTCCCAACAGGCACCCCAAAATCAGGGTGAAGTGATCCTTTTTCTGATGATCAGCTCCTACTCGCATAGTTACATGTGTCTTACGGCCCCCGATGTTGTAGTTACCTATGCTGGTCCCACCATGGGGTG
Source organism: Allium sativum (assembly GCA_030737875.1). Lineage (NCBI taxonomy): Eukaryota > Viridiplantae > Streptophyta > Magnoliopsida > Asparagales > Amaryllidaceae > Allium > Allium sativum. Next base: position 230,539,964 of record CM060924.1, on the reverse strand, counting down.
TATCAAGTCCCATGGTGGCGGCCCGACACAATCCTAGAATGCACAGGTACGCTACTGGTGCCTAGTGCCTTATTTTTCTGCGCCGGAGTGTGTGCACGCCCGCACCCCATTAGAACCTACACTGCTGCACCACCGCCGTCGATTTGACCTCTTACAGTCAGCCCAGTAATCGTGCCCCACCCTGCCTAGTTTCAGGGTATCATGATACCTTGTAGGGTTACTGCTGAAAAGGGTCCCCCACTACTAGGTTTTCTGTTTCTAGCCAACATGCTAAGTTGGTTAAGTGTTTTATAAACCTAACCCCCAATCAGTCTGTTTAGTTTAGCATGTTCCATTTTGATTAAGTATTAATATAATTTACTTAATCCTATCCATCCTGACTCAGCCTTAATTGTCTTATTAAAGCCTCGACCTCTCACATTAGACAGGTATTGTTGTGGCTGCCAGTTGCTGGTTGGGTCCGGGCAGTCTTACGCCACAAGTTAGTCTAACCTCGGGTCTTTATTGGGCTCCGTGTTTAACCACCCACATTGGATAGGTATTGTTTTGACTACTGGACAGCCGGGCGGTTCCGGGCAGGTTTACATCATAACTCAATCCAACCTCGGGTTAAACACATCGTATTTTCTACATTTACATATTTTGTCTCCTTTCTTTTTATATGTAAATATTTGTGTCCCATTTTTCAAATTCATCTTTATTGGTTAAGATTTATTTATGCCACTTAATTGTTTTTCAAGGTTGTTGGCGTGCGTCAAACATGCCAACACATATGTTCTATATTTTAGCCCAAACGTCATTACCCCCGTTTTATACGTTCGCTCCAATGTAAGGTGTGTTGGGTTTAATACTTAAACCCAATTTAGCCATATGAAAAGGGGAGGCTATAACATGGTGTTTATAAGGTAACATGAAAAGGGGAGTGTGAACGCATGAACTTGCAACATAACGATTCAATTAACATAAGGTAGGCATATGTGAACTTGTAATTGTAACAACATATAATATAAGCAATACTTAAACATTAATCATTCTATTCACATAATCAGGGTATAAACAAAACATGAATCATTCTATTCGTGTAGTCATGGCATAAATGATACTTAAACATGAATCATTCTAATCATATAATTATGGCATAATCATAATTGAACATGAGTCCTTTTATTCATATAGTCATGGCATAAACATAATTGAACATGAATCCTACTATTCATATAATCATGGTTTTTATCCTATCTATGTAACTTGTAAGTGGGATGTAATTCTAGTGTAATTTCTAATGTAACTTATGTGCCAAATATACTATCATATGATTATGATAACAACATAAGCCTAGAAACATGTTTTCAACTAGGCATAATAACAAACATAGTTTAGTCATGTTCATAAAATTAATACAAGCTTACAAAGACGCTTGCTTTTATCACAAAATCATGATTTTTATACTTGAACTATGATGCCAATTCCAACATAACTTTCATATGAATCATAATACTTAAGTGGATCAAATTACACTAAAGATGACCATAGAATTATACATCATGTTGGCATAACAATAAATCATAAACTTGCATGAATTTCAAATAAACTATTACAACATATAGTTGTTATTTTTAACATGAATCATATACTTACAATTATCAAATGGGTGTTATAAATAACTACCACAAACATGTAGTTTCCAATATGAATCATGTGCTTGCATGAATCCCAATTAAAATTCCACAAAATGTGGTTGTCAACATAAACCATATACTTGTATGAATCCAATCGTACACCATAGCATTGCGAAATCGTTTAGAATCAAAATAACATACAAATATAAGTTATTATCGCCACAATTCCATTTCGTTGTTAACTTCTAACGCAAATCGCGTACTTGTAAATATCCAATCGTATACCATAATATTCCCAAATCGTTTAGCATCAAAGCAACATACAAATATAGATTATTATCGCCACAATTCCATTTCTTACGTTACACAAATCAACACAATTATTTAATTCACATCGGAATAGCACTCTACTTACAACGTATGACGAATCTTCAATTCAGGAATCTGAATTTTGAATTTGGAGATGCTATCCTTTGTTGTAGGCGTTGTTTTGATTTGATTAACGTTGCTTTAAGCTTTGAATTATCTCCTAATTGTCCCTCTATTTCTGACGGCAATCCTCAGTCTCTCCTCAGCAGCATGACGGTCTCATCTCCATTTTAGTTTGTGTAAATTTGGTTTAGTCTTAGGTCCTTTTTATAGAGTTTTTGAGTTGATTTAGACCGTCGATGGAGCTTGGTTTAATAATAGCCGTTCGTTTGAAGGAGAGGCCAATCAGGAGCTGACTCCTAGCCCTAGTGACAAGGCAAGGCTCAGAAAATCGACCAAACATAGACCAGGCCAGCCAGTGTGGGCTGGGTTCGACCTGGCTCAGGGGCCAGGTCGACTCCCCAGTCGACCCCCAGGTCGACTCTAGAGTCGAACTGCCTGGGGCAGGTCGAAACCTAGGTCGACTCCCAGGTCGACTTGGCCTGGCAGGTCGACCCTAGGGTCGACCCCCAGGTTGACCTGGTGGGTTTGGGCGGGAATTTTCCCGCCTACTCTGATTGGGCTGAAATTCAAATCTGTTTTCGAAATTTGAATTTTCTGGAATTTCATCAGGCCATAATTTAGTCATACGTGCTCCGTTTTTCGAAAACTCGGACTCTATTTCGCGTATTTTTCCGAGACGAACGCAATGGCGTATCCCGTTTCCCTTAATACTTTGTTTTGAAATTAGTTATACTTTAATTTGTGAATTTCATAGTTATAGAATACACGGGGTGTTACATTCTCCCCACTTAAAAGGATTTCGTCCCGAAATCTTCAAGTTCAGGAAGAATGTACATCCTAACATCCAAACATCCATCTACTCATCCATCAAACACGAGCATCCATTGTCCTTAAAAGACTTCTAATGCTTCATGATAATATGCGAAGTGTGTGTGTATACATGTACTTATCTAATGCAAAATCAGGCGGTCTACTGATTCAGTTGTCCTCCTTAATGCGAATTATGTAAGTGCTATGAATCCATTATGTATGCAAATCCTCCTATTCATGATTCTACATGAGTGCACAATCATTCAAACAAATGCAACATCCATATGACAACACATTTAAGTTCAACCATATATGAATGCAAACATATATGCATATGCAATATGAAGTGATTGAGCCGATCTAAAACCTAGATTGTGTGTGTATATGCAACCACGAGCAACCACTAGCAATCACTTGCAACCACTTGCAACCATCATCCATAACATGTTTCAATTACATGTTTCCATCCAAAGGGTTTCTTCCTGAAAGATAAGGTCGAGGAGATATACCTAAAAAGATTGATAAAAGCGCAACTTAAGGAAAAAGGAAAGATCAAAGATGTACCCTCGAAAAGAAAAGGGTAGGCTGCGCATATTTTAGCTTCAGTTTCCCAAGTTGCATCTCCTTCGGCGTCGCTCCACTGAACTTTGACGAGCTTGACTTCGCGGTTGCGTAGCTTCTTTGCTTCCGTTCCTAATATGCAGGTTGGAACTTTCCTTACGGTTGCTTCGCGTTCCACTTCGGCTTCTTCTAGGATATTTGGCTCTACCACTTCAGCAGACTCATGTAGACATTTTCGGAGATGTGAAACGTGAAAGACGTTGTGAACTCCGGCCAATTTTTCGGGTAGCTCTAATCTATAGGCCATTTTCCCAATTTTCTCAATGATAGGGAATGGCCCTACGAACCTTGGTGCTAGCTTTCCTGTGGTTCCAAAACGAACAATGTTCCTTAGCGGAGATACCTTAAGAAAAACTCTGTCTCCAACCTCAAATTCCCTCCTCTTGTCGGCATAGGACTTTTGTCTGTCTTGGGCCGTCTTCATCCTTCTTTGTATTAAGTCTACTTTCTCTGAAGTCTCTCGGATCATATCTGGTCCAAGTATGGGCTTATCAGTAGACTCCCACCAACAAGTGGGCGATCGGCACGTTCTTCCATATAAAGCTTCGAAGGGCGCCATTCCGATGGTTGCTTGATAGCTGTTGTTGTAGGCAAATTCTACAAAGGAAGATGGTCTTCCCACGTCCCTCCGAAGTAAAGGATGCACAGTCTTAAAAGTCCTCCAAAACTCTGTTCACTCTTTCTGTTTGGCCGTCGGTTTGGGGATGATAGGCTGTGCTCAAGCATAACTGTGTGCCTACCGCTTCTTGCAGACTCCGCCAAAACTCACTTGTGAAGATAGGGTCTCGGTCACTAACAATGCTGGATGGTATTCCATGGAGTCGAACGATTTCCTTGAGGTAAAGAGATGCAAGGGATGAGGCAGTTCTTTTACTTTTGACAGGTAAAAAGTGGGCGCTTTTAGTAAGCCTATCCACTATTACCCAAATGCTAGTGTTGCCTCTCCTAGACCTAGGCAGCCCATCGATGAAGTCCATTGAGATGCTATCCCATTTCCACTGCAGGACCTCTAGAGGATGTAGTAGACCGCCAGGCTTTTTCTGTTCTGCCTTAACCTGTTGGCACACCATACACTTAGAAACGAATTCTGCCACGTCCTTCTTCATGCCGTTCCAAAAGAAAGTTCTTTTTATGTCCTTGTACATTTTATCTCCGCCTGGGTGTATCGTCATCTTGGAGTGATGTGCTTCCTCGAGAACCTTCTTTACTGAATCCCTTGTCTGTGGGACGCATAGTCTTCTGTCTCGCCTTAGCCAACCCTTATCGTCGATGGAATATCTGTTGAGGTGACTTGAAGTCTCACCCCTAATTAGCCTATCAATCGTTTCCACAAGCTGAGGGTCCTCGCGTTGTGTTGTCCCTATCGAGTCCACTAAAGTCGGGCGTACTTCGAGCGATGCTAGCAAGCCTGGTACAAAATCGGAGGAAGGCCTAAAGTCGAAGCTAGCTATAAACTCTAGGCTTTGTCTTTCAACAAACAGTGGGCTTAAGGTCAGTTTCTTTCGGCTCAACGCGTCTGCCACTACGTTGCCTTTGCCCGGAGTATAGGAGATCTCGAAATCATACGAGGCAAGAAACTCCATCCATCTCTGTTGCCTCAAGTTAAGATCTTTCTGCGAGAAAAGATATTTCAACGATTTATGGTCAGTGTAAAGTTCAAACTTCTCACCTAGGAGATAGTGTCGCCAAGACTTGAGTGCAAAGACGATGGCGGCTAATTCAATATCGTGGGTCGGGTAGTTCTTTCCGTGCACTTTCAATTGTCTCCCGCCATAATCTACTACCCTTCCTTCTTGCATTAAGACGGCGCCTAGCCCTGTCCCACATGCATCTGTATAAACGGTGAACATCTTGCTTCCATCTGGCAACGTCAAAACTGGGGCTGTTGTAAGAGCCCTTTTCAGTCGCTGGAAAGCAAACTCGCAATCCAAGTCCCAATTGAACACTAGATTCTTCTTGGTCAACTTCATGAGCGGAGCTGAGATTTTCGCAAAATCCCTTATGAACTTTCGATAGAAACCTGCTAGTCCTAGAAAACTTCGGACCTCAGTTGCATTCCTTGGTGTCTTCCAATCCTGTACCGTCACTACCTTAGCAGGGTCCACTACTAACCCTTGTTTGGATATTATGTGCCCAAGGAACCTCACTTCTTCTCTCCAAAAGTGGCATTTGGAGAATTTGGCTTTTAGCTGATGGACTCGCAGAGTTTCCATGATTACCCTTAAGTGCTGAGCATGTTCCTCTTCACTCTTTGAGAAGATAAGGATATCGTCTACGAAGACCACTACGAACTTATTGAGGAAATCTCTGAATACACTACTCATCAGGTCCACGAAGTAAGCAGGTGCATTTGTCAAGCCGAAAGGCATGACAAGCCATTCAAAGAAGCCGTCTGGGGTTCTGAATGCCGTTTTATCGATACTATCTTCAGCCACCCTTAGCTGATGAAAACCGGTCGCTAAATCGAGTTGGGAGAAAACAGACGCTCCTACAAGCTGATCAAACAAATCGTCAATTCTGGGGAGAGGGTGCCTATTCTTTTTCGTTAGCTTGTTGAGCTCCCTATAGTCAACACACAGACGGAGTGAACCATCCGCCTTTGTAGCGAACACCACTGGAGTGCCCCATTCTGAAATGCTTCTCCTAATGAACCTCTTTTCTAGAAGCTCTTTAATCTGTTTACTGAGCTCTTTCCTTTCCCGTGGAGCCATGTGTCTGACCGGCAATGCAACGGGATTTGCATTATCTACAAGATATATACGGAAGTCTATCTCCCGCTTCGGAGGCAAGCCCTTCACCTCTTCGAAGACATCCGGATATTCCCGGACCACTCTAACAGATTGCAAATTTTCAACGGAGGCATCTAGCGATTCAAGGTAACTAAGCATAACCGCATACGAGGGATTACAAGAAATTTCCAAAGTATTACCGAGCTGGGTTAGGAGCCTAACAACCCTTTTTTCACAATCAAGGATAGCCCCATTACTGGATAGCCAATCCATGCCCAAAATCAAACCATATCCCGAAAAGCCCAAAACAAAGGCACTACATTTAAATTCTACGCTTAGAATAGAAATTTTCAATCCCAAACAGATCATAGACAAATGAGCTGGGCCCCCAAATGGGTTTGAAACAATTAAGGGGTCCTCTACCATACTAGTTTTTAGGTGCAGAGATTCTACTAAAGCAGACGAGATAAAGGAGTGTGATGCGCCAGAATCAAATAAAGTGCGAACGGGGTGATCATAAAGATAAACTACACTTTCTACAGAAGTATTTATACCTCGCTGTTGCAGAGGTGGCGCCTCTAGCACATGAACTTGTGCCCCTGAGGTGGATCCAGCCCTCTGCCCCTGTCCTCGTTTCTTTGGTCAGTCCTTAGCCATGTGGCCTGTCTCACCGCAAGAAAAGCACCCACCATTCATCTTGGCCTTCTTTTTCCGGCAATCTTTCACTAAGTGCCCCACTTTGCCACATAAATTACACTTCCTCTTCTCTTTGTTGCCTTTCCCGCCCTTCTTAAAGTCGGTCTTCTTAGGCTGCAAACCTTCTTTCTTCCCTTGAGAGTTTTCTGCCTTTGCCTCCTTCTTGCCCTTATCCTCTTCGTTCAGCAACGCCATCTGTACCAACCTTTCATACGTATCTCCCATGGGTATATGGGTCATGGCCAAACTGTGTAATGGCTCATTCAACCCTTTGACAAAACGGAGAGCCTTCTTGTGCGGGGTGTTGACTAGGTCCAGTCCGAACCTAGCCAGCTCATCGAACTGATTAACATACTCTTTGACTGTCCTGTTCCCTTGCTTAAGAAATAAGAATTTTTCCAACTGCAAACTCCTTTCCACGTCTGAGAGAAATTTAGCCTCAAACCTTGCCCTAAAGTCCTCCCATGTTTCCACTGGTCTTTCTGCATTAGTGACTTCCCACCAGTAGGAAGCCTCGCCCTTTAGTAGCCATACTGCCAGTTGTACTTTCTGTCTATCCTCTACCTCAAAGATGATGAATAAGTCCTCGGTTCCTTTCAGCCAATTTCTAGCTGCCACGAAGGACTCAGTTCCATGAAAATCCTTTCCTCCCATAGCTTTAAAATCTTTACATATCTTAGCAAAGGTGTTTCCCCGCGGAGGAGGTGGAGGAAGAGGTGCTGCTGCAGCTGGATGATTTCCTGCAGCTGGGGGAGGAGGAAAGGTAGGACCTGGCTGAGTGGCCCTTGCTTCTAAGAACCGTCTAAACCAACCAGGTATTGGTACACCCTCTGGCAAGTTAAGTTCTTCGGACATGCTCAAACAAAAAGGATAGATTCAAAACGAAGGATAAGAGATAGTTCCTATGGCTTTGGGGGGACTTTGCCTTTTAAAATTAAATAATATTTTATCTTAAAAATGCTTCTTTAAATTTCCTTTTTGAAAATAAATTTTCAAAACTTTTATCTTATCTGGTAAACCTATGCTCTGATACCAAGTGAAACACCCCACCTCCGTTAGGGTCACTCTCAAAGGGAATGCCCTAATTTTGGTGGAGGTTTATAAGTATAAATCACAGATATACAAGACAGATATAATAACACATATTTTTGAACAGCGGAAAACAACAACTTTTATTTCATTAAAATACGTGTTACACCAACCATACCATAATTGTCTTACAATACTTCCAAAAACATAACATCTTCATAACTGTCTTGATTACATTATTTAAAGAAGCATAAAGAAAATATAGATAAACTACAAAAGTCCCATAATTGTTGTCCAAAGCCATAGTCCGAAACGAAAAGATCCAAGCAATACATTCTTTCTCTTCAAGCTGGATATGAAGGCTGGTCAAGTTGCGGTATTCCCTCCCTGTGGACCTGGGGGGGGGGGGGAACGGAAGAAAAGAAGACGAAAGAAAAGTAGAGTTAGACATAAAGCCTGAGTAAGTCTAGGACTATTCAGTCTATGAATAAAGAACTGGGTATGATAAGTATAAACTGGAAATGGGAAAGCACCATAAACTTAGTTAAGTTGTCTAGGGTCGAATATGCTATCGCACCCCATATTAATCTCTGTACCCATATAAACTAGTTCCCAACAGGCACCCCATAATCAGGGTGAAGTGATCCTTTTTTTGATGATCGGCTCCTACTCGCATAGTTACATGTGTCTTACGGCCCCCGATGTTGTAGTTACCTATGCTGGTCCCACCATGGGGTGTATTTAGTCCCATGTTGGCGGCCCGACACAATCCTAGAATGCACAGGTACGCTACTGGTGCCCAGTGCCTTATTTTTCTGCGTCGGAGTGTATGCACGCACGCACCCCATTAGAACCTACACTGCTGCACCACAGCCGTCGATTTGACCTCTTACAGTCAGCCCAGTAATCGTGCCCCACCCTGCCTAGTTTCAGGGTATCATGATACCTTGTAGGGTTACTGCTGAAAAGGGTCCCCCACTACTAGGTTTTCTATTTCTAGCCAACATGCTAAGTTGGTTAAGTGTTTTATAAACCTAACCCCCAATCAGTCTGTTTAGTTTAGCATGTTACATTTTGATTAAATATTAATATAATTTACTTAATCCTATCCATCCTGACTCAACCTTAATTGTCTTATTAAAGCCTCGATCTCTCACATTAGACAGGTATTGTTGTGGCTGCCTGTTGCCGGTTGGGTCCGGGCAGTCTTACGCCACAACTTAGTCTAACCTCGGGTCCTTATTGGGCTCCGTGTTTAACCACCCACATTGGATAGGTATTGTTGTGACTACTAGACAGCCGGGCGGTTCCGGGCAGGTTTACATCACAACTCAATCCAACCTCGGGTTAAACACATCGTATTTTCTACATTTACATATTTTGTCTCCTTTCTTTTTATATGTAAATATTTGCGGCCCATTATTCAAATTCATCTTTATTGGTTAAGATTTATTTATGCCACTTAATTGTTTTTCAAGGTTGTTGGCGTGCATCAAACATGCCAACACATATGTTCTATATTTTAGCCCAAACGTCATTACCCCCGTTTTATACGTTCGCTCCAATGTAAGGTGTGTTGGGTTTAATACTTAAACCCAATTTAGCCATATGAAAAGGGGAGGCTATAACATGGTGTTTATAAGGTAACATGAAAAGGGGAGTGTGAACGCATGAACTTGCAACATAACGATTCAATTAACATAAGGTAGGCATATGTGAACTTCTAATTGTAACAACATATAATATAAGCAATACTTAAACATGAATCATTCTATTCACATAATCAGGGTATAAACAAAACATGAATCATTCTATTCGTGTATTCATGGCATAAATGATACTTAAACATGAATCATTCTAATCATATAATTATGGCATAATCATAATTGAACATGAGTCCTTTTATTCATATAGTCATGGCATAAACATAATTGAACATGAATCCTACTATTCATATAATCATGGTTTTTATCCTATCTATGTAACTTGTAAGTGGGATGTAATTCTAGTGTAATTTCTAATGTAACTTATGTGCCAAACATATTATCATATGATTATGATAACAACATAAGCCTAGAAACATGTTTTCAACTAGGCATAATAACAAACATAGTTTAGTCATGTTCATAAAATTAATACAAGCTTACAAAGACGCTTGCTTTTATCACAAAATCATGATTTTTATACTTGAACTATGATGCCAATTCCAACATAACTTTCATATGAATCATAATACTTAAGTGGATCAAATTACACTAAAGATGACCATAGAATTATACATCATGTTGGCATAACAATAAATCATAAACTTGCATGAATTTCAAATAAACTATTACAACATATAGTTGTTATTTTCAACATGAATCATATACTTACAATTATCAAATGGGTGTTGTAAATAACTACCACAAACATGTAGTTTCCAATATGAATCATGTGCTTGCATGAATCCCAATTAAAATTCCACAACATGTGGTTGTCAACATAAACCATATACTTGTATGAATCCAATCGTACACCATAGCATTGCCAAATCGTTTAGAATCAAAATAACATACAAATATAAGTTATTATCGCCACAATTCCATTTCGTTGTTAACTTCTAACGCAAATCGCGTACTTGCAAATATCCAATCGTATACCATAATATTCCCAAATCGTTTAGCATCAAAGCAACATACAAATATAGATTATTATCGCCACAATTCCATTTCTTACGTTACACAAATCAACACAATTATTTAATTCACATCGGAATAGCACTCTACTTACAACGTATGACGAATCTTCAATTCAGGAATCTGAATTCTGAATTTGGAGATGCTATCCTTTGTTGTAGGCGTTGTTTTGATTTGATTAACGTTGCTTTAAGCTTTGAATTATCTCCTAATTGTCCCTCTATTTCTGATGGCTATCCTCAGTCTCTCCTCAGCAGCATGACGGTCTCATCTCCATTTTAGTTTGTGTAAATTTGGGTTAGTCTTAGGTCCTTTTTATAGAGTTTTTGAGTTGATTTAGACCGTCGATGGAGCTTGGTTTAATAATAGCCATTCGTTTGAAGGAGAGGCCAATCAGGAGCTGACACCTAGCCCTAGTGACACGGCAAGGCTCAGAAAATTGACCAAACATAGACCAGGCCAGCCAGGGTGGGCTGGGTTCGACCTGGCTCAGGGGCCAGGTCGACTCCTCAGTCGACCCCCAGGTCGCCTCTAGAGTCGACCTGCCTGGGGCAGGTCGACACCTAGGTCGACTCCCAGGTCGACCTGGCCTGGCAGGTCGACCCTAGGGTCGACCCCTAGGTCGACCTGGTGGGTTTGGGCGGGAATTTTCCCGCCTACTCTGATTGGGCTGAAATTCAAATCTGTTTTCGAAATTTGAATTTTCTGGAATTTCATCGGGCCATAATTTGGTCATACGGGCTCTGTTTTTCAAAAACTCGGACTCTATTTCGCGTATTTTTCCGAGACGAACGCAATGGAGTATCCCGTTTCCCTTAATACTTTGTTTTGAAATTAGTTATACTTTAATTTGTGAATTTCACAGTTATAGAATACACGGGGTGTTACACATCTCCTAAGCTTAGACTTTTTTATCAACAACGTTGTGTAATGCCATCAACACTGTACGGGGTCCAGGATTACTTACTTCAGTCACAGTGGCATTGAAGCGTGTAAGAAAGGCTCTAACTGGCTCACCCGGTCTTTGCTCCACATTGTTAATTGACATTACATCTCAACCTTTGTAGTATACAGCCAAAACTACTCCCTGATTTTGTTTGCCAAAACAGAGAAATTATCCATAAACTTTGGCGACAGTTTAGTTAACCATAGTGATGCCATTCCTTCTAAGTAAATGGGAAAATACAAGCACTTTTGTCCTTCCGTAGCCCGCGTGATGTTCATATGCTGATCATACTTGTAGAGGAACAAGTTGGGATCACCTATCCCACTATAAGCTGTCATGGTTGGAGGAGTAAATTTCTTTGGAAATTCGGCCTTCTGAATCTTTTCAGTAAGCAAGGTTTTGCTCAGAGCGAAGTCCATTCTTTTTTGTCGTCATTTCTTTCCATCATCTCTTTCATAATCTACACCACCATCTCTGAAAGATGTTCTTCTTCATTGTGCCAACTCATGGGGCGGACACCATCACCCTTGTCGGATGTTCGCTTAAGAGGACAATTATGGTTAGGGATCCAGGGACCCTGGGGCTCCCTCTTAAGAAGGTGCCCTTTTGGTGAGACTAAACACGATTCGAGAAGTTCCTTTCACGGAGTGGTTCTTAGCAATAAGTTTGGATCCTTCAATATTAGCATCTTCTTTCTCACTCGAAGAATCATCAACTTCTTGTACAAAATTCCCATGGTTACAACTTGAAGCGGAGGAATTATCATTATCTTCCAATTCAACATGGACCTTCTGATTCATTGGATTTTCCTGAGCAGTCGAAATATCCTCTATCCTATCCATGATGGCTTTATTTGCAGCTTTCATCTACTGAGTCAAATTAGCAACAACAGTATCTAACTCTCCTCTAGTTACACCAGCTCCCGCTCCAGAAGTTTGGCTAACTTCAGGCTAATTAGTTTGCGAAGTTATAAGAGCATTAGCATTATCCCTCGATCCTGAAGCTCTCGCGGACTTACTAGTCTTTTTCAGTGGAGCCATATCTTGGATAAACTTCCAAACTTCGTAGGAACTTTCTCAACTGACCTGATTCTTAGACTTCGTGCATCTATCATAAAAAGAAGGCTTCAATCCTCAATATCTCCTATCATGGCTCTTAACCTTGTGGTTGTGGGTTCGAGCCCCACGGTGGGCTCCTAAAATGTTAATACAAAAAATTTACAAACACCCCAAGGTGTGTTCAACACTTCACAAATGATCAAAACATGGCTAAGAGCAAAATAAGTGCAGGAAAAAAAATGTAGGAGAGAGTGTTTATAGTGGTTCGGCCTCAGATCTAGCCTACATCCACTTTAATCAGAGATTCCATTATGATCTTAAATATTACAAGGTACATATTCAGTTTCATTTCATACATCTTTTTTGTTTTATTTTACAATGAATATCTATTCTTTATGCTTATGACGTTTTTCTATCTCCAAAGTAAAAATGATCAATTCTCACAAGTATCGGTGATTATGGAAGTAAATCTTCGTTAATTGTGATCGGTGATGAACTTTGACGTTTTCCAGAATGGAATGATGTTGAAGAAGCTTTGGTCTTGCTTGAGAAAGCTTTAATGGATTTTGAATTGCTTTAGGATGTTGGAGAATGAAAATGGCAGCACTTCGTGGTTCGAGAATTCAGTCTCCCAAAATGTAGGAAGTGGGGGTATTTACAAGCGAAATCTGAAGAGAGTGGCAAAGTTATAATTTTGGATTAAGTTTTAATTTTGGAGTGAGCAGTAGTATGGATCGGATCCGATCCATTTTGTTCAGGTCAAGCTATTCATTCCGGTCAAACTACTATGGCCTACGTTTATACTATGTAAAACACACACCACTTTTTTACCATATCGTTTCCGCTCAATCTTCTATTTAAAGCTTTCGATCCATGCAGCAAGTCCTTTCGATCCATGAAGATGTTTCCGGTCAAACAATCATTTTCAGTGAAACTACTGTTTCCAATCAACGAAACAATACTGCTTCTGATCCATGTTTCAAAATATTCTTATCGGTATTTTGGGTATATAACCCATACGTGTTTCATGATATTTTGGGTAGCCGACTGGAATCACGTGAAAATGATTAAATAAGCATGTTCTATGATTTGACACATTTATTTCTGTCCATCACTTAGCATAGCTTCCGGTCCATGGCACTAATGAGCTTCTGGTCCATGAGATGAAGAGTTCTGGTCCATGGCTCCTATAGTTCATCTGATCCATCGAGTTAAACGGTTTTTGATCCATTGTTATGAAGTGCATTCCGATCCATACTTATTGAACATTCCAATCCATAGCTATAAAGAATTCCAATCCATAGTTATAAACAACACAACAATGTTGGTCCATCAACAATGCTATTTACACAATGTTATATAAACCCTGTTTTATCAATAGGATTAACAACAGCTATTTTCTCGATGGGATTAACAACACCTATTAACGACTCATATAATGTGTTTTTTTTATACATGATGAAGATGTGTATACCATTAACCTGGGTGGCTTTTCATGCATGTTCTTATAGAATTTGGCTTTATTTGTCGAGCACATTTCTATGCACTATTGATTGATTAACAAGAAACGTGAAAGATTTCTCTGACATGCCATTTGGAAGTTTTCCCAATTGGAATGCATCTTCCAATTCATGTACACTTTTAACCTACTCTTAGTAATGTTATAACGTATTTGAGGTTAAAAACTATATTGTTCATTTTCTTATAAAATAAGTTTGCAAGTTTTCAATTTTTTTCCTATTTTATTTCTTGTTTGTTTGCATAATATTTTCCTTTAATAGATTCACCATTATTCACCTACTCATACAAATGCTTACAAATTTTGCTTTTCCTTACAACCACGATATATGAAAATATGAAACTATATGAGCTCTATCATGTAGTTTTAAGTTCTCTCCTCACTTGAGAAAACAAAAGGATTGGATATATTTTTGATTAAGTTTATACATCTAATAACTTTATATATTTACTTTCATGCTCTTTGATTTTTAATCATCTACATTTTCTTTTATTATAGAATGAAGCACAATATCATATGTTGGACTTCCAAATAAGTCAAAAAAATATAGAAATGCCTGTTTTTCTGATTAAAGAGACTTTTCTCTTTTGAAAAAATATATGTTTTATAACGGTACTTCAAGCTATTTCCATCATTAATGTAGTGAAGTTGATTAGTTTTGGCTGAGAATTCAAAGGAAAAAATACACATAGCTAAATCTGACCCAGGGACGTATTAGACAACTGTTTTTATGCAACACTCGTTTAGAGTAGATACGTGTTTTCTCTTTTTATACACATTTAAGGAGACGAATTATTTGCAAAACAATCGGGCTAGAATTTCAGCTACTCTTCTATACTTATTAAACTGCTACTAGTTTCTCATAATAGTAAGACCATTACCAACAATCTATTCTGTTCACTTATTTTGTCTCTTGTTTTGCAACTAATCGAACGAGCCAAGCAACCAGAAGGGAGGAAGCAGCCACGGGGCTGGCGACACGGGGTATTATAACAGCAAAGAGTCTGCTGCTATAAAACTACAACGACAAACTCTTTGTTGTTGTAACTTATAACGGCAAACTCTTTGCGGTTATAAACTTATAACGACAAAGAGTTTGCCGTTATAAGTTACAACCCAGTAAACACTCCCCGCTGCCACTCTATCTTCACTCTTCTCCCAATTTCTCCAACCCGAAAAGCCCAAGCCCTCCCCCATTTTTCACCTAAATACTTTCCCCAATTCACCAATCCGTCAGCTTCTAACCAAATTAACTATCGTTTTTGAGATATTCATTTGAAAATATGATTAGATTCCAAAAAAATTCACAAAAAAATTCATGCACGGTGAAGATGGTAGCACCGGCGGAAGTGGCGCAGGCGGGAATGGTGCAGGTGGTAGTGGCGAACAACCAGTCGCACCATACGTGCCCGGAATAGAAGATTTGTTTGCAGCCGCCGAAAACGTGGAGAACCAAGAAGTAGGCACTGAGGAATGCGGTCGTCGTGGACGCGGCAGCCGTAGGGGCGGACGAGCGGGCAGGTCGCGTAGGGGTGTGGGATCGGTTTCCGCTAGACAGGTCGATCTTAATGATTACATGGATCTGAACCTCAACGCCGCGAATCTTCCTATGTTATCCAACTTTCGCACACTTCCAAAAGGCCAAGTACATGTTAGCACGTAGTCTAGTTTGGTTGTAAGTATTTTTAGTATTATTTAAATAATATTCTTTGATTATTAGACATTGGGTATATAGTATAACTTTTATTGAACTGTTGACAGTCGTGGAATATACATTCACGCGGTTTGTTAGCGAACACACTTAGATTTTATCATGCACACTTGGAGGGAAAGGAGAGGGTCGTAGCACTGTTACATGCTCTTGGATTTCAGTATTTTCTAGGTAATATTAATGAGCTTTTAATAAAACTACTGAATAATTTATTCGTCCTAGTTTATCTTATTGTGCACTTTACAATTTTAGGAATCAACCATGTTATAAATGTTGATGTTCAATTGCGCACGGTCATTGCTTTACAGTGGTACAAAACCATCTACACATTTCACTTTCCTTGCGGTGAGTTAGGACTTACACCACTTGATTTCTCCATGCTTACAGGTATTAGTATTGGAGTAGCTACTTATCCTCCACTGCCTTTTGATGATGCTCGATGGCGTGATCGTGCACTTCTTCATGATCTCTGCCTCATTTTGACGTTTCTGATGCGTCTTATCAGGCCGGAGGCACTATTAGAGTGAGCACGATTCGTGCGGCCATGGATAACATACTCGCTCAGTATTCTGGTGATGACGACTTGGAGCTTGCTCGATTATTTGTGTTATACCATAAGGGTAACCTAATCTTTAGCTCAACAAGCAGTAGTTGACCCATCGGATTTGTTGAGGTGGTGGCTGAGTTAAATCCCGATGGGGTGATTTTATATGATTGGGGCATACCAATCCTTGCATACCTGTACAGATGTCTCGACATACAGTGCACCATCTCTGATTCTCAGGTTTCTTTATATGTTTTCTGGAAGTTGTTATAGTATTGGTATTTTAAATACTCTAAGAACTTTCATTTCCTCACCCGTAATTCAAACCCTTCGACCTTTTTCACCCGTATAGAGTTTTGGACTACGGACAACCGGGGGCCCAAGGATAATGAGTCACGCCATGTGTATTCAGTTGCCCACAACCAGATCGGCCTGAGGATGTATAGGGACCAGATTATATGGCATCCATTTGAGTAGAGTATATCATTTAGTCTTGATATCATAGAGATTGCTAGGATGCTTGCCGGATGGAGATTTCTACTCATATCTTATCCCTCGACGTTAGGTGCTTATGGTTTCTTGGTGAGAGGTGCTAGAGATAGTTGTTTGACTTCGACGCTATTCCCGATGATCCACACCCACATACTTACCAGTGTATGATTTACCCCTCCGATCAGCTAAATTTTTCCAGGGCAGTAGGCTGGTGGACAGCCGAGGGCTTTATTATCACCGGAGAGTCATACATTGTATTATGGTGCACATTTTTCTTTGGGTCCTCAGACACGATTGCACATGCAGCTTCGATTGATTTAGTAGGGACATTTGCTATACGACACGGCATACGTCTACCTGTTATCGAGGATATTATCCAACCTAGCCAGGGTTATTGTGCACCTGATCATGTGGCGGCCGTTGGTCATTTTGGTTGGACCATGGCAGTGCCCACTATTGGACCAGATCGTTAGTTGACGTGTTTCATCCTCCGGCCCATCATTGTTAACCGGATCCTACGTAGATATCATATGCTAGTCTGTATGATATGCAGATGGGGCTTAGGCATACGGGCTACGTAGAGCATAGGCGTAGCCTAGATTACTATGCAAAGATATTTGTCCCACTCACCAGGCTGACAAAGAAGAATCTGACATTTTCATGGGATATAGATAATGATGTTTCTTTCCAGCGATTGAAGACGGCTATGACAACAGCTCCAGTCTTGACCTTGCCCTATGGAAACAAAGTGTTTACAATATACACTGATGCATGTGGTACAGGGCTTGGTGCGATTTTGATGCAAAAGGGAAAGGTAGTATGTTATGGGGGCAGACAACTAAGGTTTCATGAGAAGAACTACCTACTCTTGACATAGAGCTAGCTGCCATAGTGTTCACGCTTAAGACGTGGCGTCATTATTTGCTTGGAGAGAAGTTCGATTTGTACACCGAACATAAATCTCTCAAGTTTTGTTCTCATAGAAAGATCTTAATTTAATGCAACAAAGGTGGATGAAGTTCCTAGCATCTTATGATTTCGAGATTGCTTATACCCCTGGCAACGGTAATGCAGTGGCAGATGCACTGAGTAGGCAGAGGATGGCCTCAAACCCTTTGGTTGTGGGAAGGAAAAGCTTGGAGTTCATATCGACTTTTAACTTTAGACCCTAGACTGAGTTTTTGCCTAGTTTATTTGCATCAATGGAGATATGATCTACTCTTATGGATTAGATAGGAGCTTCGCAGCAAAAGCATCCACAGATTTCAGACATCTTGGATAGGCTCAGTGAAGGGGAGACTTTTAGTCACCTCAGCAGATATTCCATAGACGACAGAGGGTGGTTGCGACGAGATGGAAGGCTTTGTGTTCCCCAAACTGGGAGTTTGTTAAAGATATTCCTAGAAGAAGCCCATCATTCTAAGATGACTATTCATCCAGGCGGTGATAAGATGTATAGTGGCATGAAAAGGGTTTTCTTTTGGACTGGGATGATGAAAGATGTGGCAGAGTTTGTTTCTCAATGTTTGATCTGCCAGCAAGTCAAGGCTGAGCAAAAGAAGCCCAGTGGTTTACTTTATTCTTTGGAGGTTCCACAGTAGAAGTGGGAGAGCGTCTCTATGGATTTCATTGGTGGTTTGCCTAGATCAAGGTCGGGAAACACCAGCATTTGGTTTATAGTAGATAGACTTACTAAAAGCGCTCATTTCATCCCAAGTAACAGTAAGAGGACGACATCATGGTTGGCAGTAATTTACGTTCGTGAGATAGTCCATCTTCATAGAGTACCTTCCAGCATCGTATGTGATCATGACCCAATTTTCACCGGTGAATTTGGAGGAGCTTGCAAGAAGCATTAGGTACACAGTTGTGTTTGAGCACTGCTTATCACCCACAGACCGATGGACAGACAGAAAGGGTGAATAGAGTACTTGAGGATCTTTTAAGACTATGTATCCTAGACTTCGGAGGGACTTGGGAAGAGCATCTTCCATTAGTAGAGTTCGCTTACAACAACAGTTATCAAGCAAGTATTGGCATGGCACACTTCAAAGTATTGCACGAACAACCCTGTAAGTCACCAACTGGTTGGTGGGAATATACAGAAAGACTACTACTTGGACCAGATATGTTTAGAGAAACGTCCAAAAAGATTGAACTCATTAGACAGCGAATGAAGACAGCTCAGGAAAGGCAGAAGTCATATGCAGACAAGAGAAGGACTGACATTGAGTTTGATGTGGGAGACATGGTTTTCATTAAGGCGTCAGCTTTAAGAAATGTTGTTCGCTTTGGATCTGTAGGGAAATTGGCACCAAGGTTTGTAGGGCCATTTCCCATAACAGAGAGGATTGACCAAGTGGCATATAGAGTAAAGCTACAAGAGAGAATATCTGGTGTTCATGGTGTTTTCCACATTTCTTATTTACGGAAGTGCTTACAAGATACTGCAGAAGTAGTTGAGTTGAGTATATTGGAACAAGTAGAGGTACAACAGGAGGCAACATTCAGACGAGTTCCTACATGTATTCCTAGATTAGAAGTTAAGAAGCTAAGCAACCGAGAAGTCAAATAAACCGAGAATGATGAAAGTTCAGTGAGGAGATAACCCAGAGGATGCAACTTGGGAGACCGAAGACAAGATTCGCGCTTCATACCCTTTTCTTTTCGAGGGTATGTTCTTAACTTCCTTTCCAAAGCTTTTGTTTATGCTTGTTTCTATCATTTAAGTATATCCTATTGATCAAATATTCGACCTTTTGGTAGGAAACCCATGGATGTAAACATGTGTTAGAGATATGTTATGTTTAATGGATGCAAGTAGATGCAAGTGTTTGCTAGCGGTTGCTCGTGGACGCATATACACACACAGTAGGCACTAGAGTGGCTCAATTACTCTCATAATGCATATGGATGTGTGTGCATTTTTCTTCTTTAATGGATGGAAATGGATGTATCATTATATGGATGTTGCGTTTGGATGAATGATTGTACACACATATAGAACTTACATGTTATAATAGGATTGTTTGCATACATGTTAGATTCATGACACTAACATACATTGCATTAAGGAGGTCAACTGAATCAGTAGACTGCTTGATCTTTTGCATTAGTATTGGGACATATGCACACACCTTGCATATGTTCATATAAGCATTAGAATTTTTTTATGGACATTGGATGCCTGTGATTGGTGGATGAGTAGATGAATGTGGATGGTAGGATATACATTCTTCTTAACTTAGAGATTTCGGGGGCGAAATCCTTTGCGTAGGGGAGAATGTAACACTCCATAATTTTAATAACACTAAAGATGATAAATTAGAGAACAATTAACATAATATTCAGAATTAAGGAAAACGGGCTGTGCCATTGCGTTCGTCTCGGAATTCTAGTCAGAAGAGACACCTGGTTTGCGTAAAATGGAAATTATATGAAGAAGTTATTAAGGTTTGAAGTTTTAATACGCATTAGAAGAATATGTACATATAATTAGTCCATAAAATTCAAAATAGTTCAAAATATCAGAAATCAGGCGAGTGGGAAAATTCCCGCCTAGGGGTGTCCACCCCATCAAGGGGGTGTCGACCCCTGGGTCGAACCCATAAGAGGGGTATCGACCCAAGGGTCGACCCTATAAGGGGCGTTCGATCCCCCTACGACAGATCTGGGCAGATTTTAGGGTTTTAGATAGTATAGATATGGCCTCATTTCTCTTGTTTTTCTACACCAAAAATAATGGAGAACTAGATGTTGCCTCTACCCAGATTAAATCAAGTCTTTTCTTCTTCAACAATCAACTAGAGT
The DNA here is from genome assembly GCA_030737875.1 of Allium sativum. Classification (NCBI taxonomy): domain Eukaryota; kingdom Viridiplantae; phylum Streptophyta; class Magnoliopsida; order Asparagales; family Amaryllidaceae; genus Allium; species Allium sativum. Next base: position 230,519,270 of record CM060924.1, on the reverse strand, counting down.
TTAGAGATATGTGATCAAACATTAGTAATTCTTCTTCTATTTTTCTAGATCCAATCACAGTGAGTCTATGTTAATTTTAGATTTAAATATTTAAAATGAAAATCTTGACATGACTATAACTTCGATCTATGCCTGCGACTATTTGAATCATATCAGATCTGCTATAACCTGTGTAATTGAGTTATTCTGACATGACTGTGAACTAGATCAGAACCGATACCTATTTATCATGTAAGATCTGCCATTGTTAGTTGATCTAATTTGTTATCTAGATCTCATCATGCCTGTTTATGATGTCTCTATTATATTAGAATTGGTTCTATTGTCACATGTTCATCAGATTTGTTCCTGTATGCCTATCTTGTCATTATGCCGCTATATGTTTATGCCTATTTCTTCCATTATATGTCAATCTTCTTAGTATGATCATTTCTGTCCCATCCCTTCATCTTTTCCCTTTTATTTTATATCCAGGCTACCTTCGAGCCTAGGCATGTCGCTGAAATATGTGAACACATTAACTTAGGAACGAGGGGAAAACTTTAATTTGGGGCATAACTTGAAACTGGAAATTTGAGCATAACTTGAATGAAATATATGAATGTTAATTTGGGGATAAATCAAATTATGATTAAAGACCTTAATTTGGGACATATGGTTCACTGTGAACATAACTTGGGAAAGGTGAATGAGAACCTACAATGACATAGGAATAATTGATTAAGGATTGAAATGCCTAGAATTACAGTAATTAAAAATTGTAACCGCGCTTAGACACGAGGTTAGATTACACCTGTGGTGGAAGTCTGCCCGAAACCGCACGACATATTCGGCGACCACAAGTGGTGAATCTAATATGAGGGGTTTAAGTGCATAAACACGAGATGTGCTAAGACACGAGGTTAAGTCTGACTTGTGGAAGAAGTCTGCCGAGAATCGACCGGCATATCCAACATCCACAAGTGGTAGGCTTAATGTGAGAGGTCTAGCACATTATAACCATAAATGAATAGGGTAATGAATTTGAATACTTAACCTAGTTGAATCCATAGGGATTGTATATGTTAACTTGAGTCGGGGTTAAGTAAACTTGTATGAATAGTGGGAGGGTTAAGTATATCTTAGGTTGGTGGGTAATATATATAGGCCCACAAACTTAACCTATAAGGTTATGCAGTCTTTTACTCTGGTATGGCATAACCTATGGAAAACCTAGTGGGGATGGAAGCGTAGGGGTAAGCTTGTATCATTTTGTGTGTGGGACCCGTTTCAGTCAATAACCCATATATAGGTATCAAACGAGTACTCCGAACTAGGTCTGAGCCGGGGCACGCTTACTTGACTGATCGTAAGAGATCCAAATGTGGGGGATGGTGTGGGCGGCGCATTCCGACGGGGTCATGTGCGTGCATGGGTCCGGTAGATGAGGTTTAGATGCCATGACACCTGTAGATATGGTTGTGCAGATCCTGAAATGAAGGGTTGCCACTTTAGGAAGTGATACATCCTGTTGTGGGGCCAGCACAGGGTATCTACGGATTAGGGAGCCGATCGATTGGGGTAGTAGTTAGGGTACATCTAGACTCCGGTATGTTGGCGAGCTCGTTAATACCCTTAAGTGTAACTCCAGTATGTTAGGTTGTCTGTTGATTGTATGGGGGTGGAAAACACTAGAAGTACGCCCAAGTCTACCATCTTATACTTTTTGGGGATCATCTTTTTAATAAGACACTAGTATTGGTTTGAGAAATCATTAGAGAAGCGTAGTATACTTTATCATGTTTGTCCTTTTTACCTTGTCATACCTGCCTTTTATAATGTTATCTCTCTTACCCACTTTGTATGCCTATCATGATATTTTTACATATTTATATGCTAGAAGTAACTAGACTTGCCAAACTTTAAGTCTGACCCATTTTATTTCCTCTTCTTTCTCTTCCGTTTCCTCACCAGGTTCTCAGGGTGGGAGTACTCAAGCTTGATCAGGATTCTGCTTGCATTCTTCTTGGAGCTGCTTAGATGTATTGCTCGAGCTCTTGTCTTTTCTACTATGGCTATGTTTTATTTGGGGAATTATGTTTCTTTTGTTACTGTACTCTGACGTTTTAAGTTCAAGACAAAAATTTAAGATGATTTATTGGGTTTATGTTTTTCATACATATGGTGTAACCACGTTTTGAACTACGATGCTTTATGATTAATAAAGTTTTGAATTCCGCTGCTATTTTGTATCTATCTTGTAATGTTTCTGTTTCTGTTTCTATTTACCTATAATGCTTCATGAAACTTAATGTGTTCTCTTAATGAGTGACATTAACAGACGTGGGGCATCACAACATCAAAGTTGGCTGAACTTTATATAAAATTTATAGTTCGATTCCATGGTATCTCAGGAATATTATAAAGACTTAGAAGTCAAGACCGTAGTTACAAAACCTCGTAAGCCGCTTCGCATTGCGAGGAATGACACAAGACAGCTTAGGAGGAAGAAGATTAAGTTAGTCAAGGCGTATGGAGTGAGGATGATGACGATTGTACGTGGGAAACAGAAGAGAGTATGAAGACGACCCATCCAGAACTCTTCGTGGTTATGACCCATTAATGTCGTGTCACCTTACATCATTGTAACCTGTATTATCATTGTTAGAATTCCGCGTGCTAGGTTAAGGCTATGGATTCATGGCTTGACAGATGCTAGTTTGGACGGTAAATTGGCTGCACATGGATGATACGCATGCGGAATTGTTTTGGTTGCTTGTGTTTTCTTGGGATTTAGGGGGCAGAATTCCAAAAGGATAAGAGAATGTAACAATTGCATCTTAGGCATCAGAGGATCGTAAAATATTTTTATTTGACTCCCTGAGGGTTGGACCATTCTTATATTTTAATATGTTGGTAACGGGGATGTAACACATGTCCATAATTTTTACCAATTTTATTTGTGACCATTTTTCTCTTGTCAGTCTTGTATATGGCATTACTTTTGACTGGGATCGAATCAAGTGTTGAGGTCAGTTTCACTGGAAAGGAAATGGTGTTGCCAATTCCGTAGAGTGGTCACATTAAAGATTTGGTTCGGTGGTTTGGGAGGAATCGCTGTTTTGAGTTTCACAATTTCTGTTCATATTTTCAGAGCCATTGATGGGATGATTTGAGGAGGCCCATTAGTGGGTTGGTGGGAGGCTATAAATAGGAGATTAGAGGCGTGGAGAATAGTTAAATTTCTTCGTTCCCTCATTTGATAGAGCTCGTTGTCCTCCTTACTCAATCAAATACACCTTTCCACCATTAAAATTCTATATCTACATAAGAGAGTCGAAGATCTACATCAGTTGAAGATAGATCTATGTCAAGTGAAGAGAGATCGCATCAAATCAAGAGGTTTGAAGCATAATCTTCATTGTCCCAATTGGGAATTTAACGATTTCAAGTTAATTCGAAAATTTTGCGAGTGATAAGCATCTATCACAAGGATTTGATCAAGTATAAGGGTTGTTTAATCTTATTTTCACCATTTTAAGTTGTTTTCACCAAGATCTACGTCATGGTAAGTATATTTTCATTTTATTCACCATAAGATCTAATCTAGCAACATAAAACTGGTAATTTCTTAAGTAAATTCATATGTTTATGCAAGTTAGATCCACTATTTTAGTTTCTGCATTGATTTATCATGATTTGGTGAATTTAATATGATTACTGATGAATAATTGTCATTTTAGTGTTGTTGATGAGTACATAAAGTGTTTATGTGAGGGATGAAAGGGTTTGGGGAAACAATTCATTTCAGTTTTCTAGCCGCCACTTACACTCCTTGAACCCTAGTAATAGCCTCCAATCTCTAAATCTATCCCAAATCACCTTTTTATCACTAACTAAGCAAAAATACGTCAAATCAAGACGGATTTGCATCAAATTAGAGACAGGGCTGCTGCTACGCATAGGAATCTGTGCCATAACAGTAAAGTTTTAGATCTAAGATTCCATTTGTGGCTAAGATTAGTGATTTGCACTTTTATTCACTAATTACGGCTAATTAGGGGAGATTAGTGATAATTATCGAAATTATGCATCATAAAAATCTCGAAAAATATGTAGAAATTCTTAAATATTATTTAATGACTCTAGTAGAAATTTGGGTTAATTTGGATTAAGTTTGCTAATCCTATTGTTAGTTATATTCGAACATGATTAAGGGGAAAACATAGGTTTTGGGTATGTTTGATCCATATTAGCATGTTGAATTGCTGTTTTGGAGTCTATGGTTGGTCCTATATGTTACTACTTGTGTTTGGAATGCTTCCTGATTGTCCAGAAATGTTATAATTGTCAAAAACGTTGTAATATGGTGTAAATAGCTTACTGGAAAAGTTGTTGGAAATTCGTCGAACCCCTCCCCCCCCCCCCCCCAAATCATGAATAGGGGTGAGCAATATTCGGTTAAACCAAATAAATCAACCAAACCATTTTATTTTGGTCGGTTTGGTTCGGAATTGAAATTAAATCGGTTTGTAATCGACCCCAAAAAATATTAAGTTCGGTTATCGGTTTAACAAAATTAACCAAATTTTTACTATATTTCAAAATTACCGGTATTATAATAAATACTATAGGTTAGTTTAGTTATTTAAGTATATATTAAACATCGCCTATGTGTCAAAATTAATTCTGAAAGCACAAAAATAAAATAAAAAATATTGTAAATATATATTTATAATTTATTTCCAATTATAGTGAATATTTCAAACACAAAGTGTAATACATTTTTAGTTCGGTTTAATCGGATAACCAACCGAACCAACCAAATTTCTTCCTTACATTTTTAGTTCGGTCTAATCCATTTTGCCAACTACTTTCTTCCTTAAGAGCACGTCTTATACATTTTTGTCTCCCTGTTTTCTTTATGTAACATTTATTTTGTTATGATTTTGAAATTTGCTTCTAGGTAAAATTTTCATTTCAGCTAGAGTTCTAGCATACCTAGATCTCATAAAACTATGATGTATTTAAATTATTTTAAAAAATCAACATATATCAGATAATAAAGGTATTACGCTAGCTACTCGACATGTCGTAAACAGACAAACGAAAATAGATGGACCAACAAACTTTTTGAAGTCAAAGTTCTCAGCAAAATATATATTTTATCTATTTTGAAAGTGCTAGGCATACAATTTTCTTATATCACTAGCTAGTTGAAAAGAAGAAAAATAAAAGTAAGAGGTGCCTGCCATGAAATGCATTAGAAGATCCAACAAATGTGTAGATGAAGCATGCTGACATGCGTTTTTAGCTTTACTCGGTCAGTACTTCATTGTGGAAGTTTGGTATGCTGCCACCCTTGTAGCTTTTCACCGAATACATCACAAGAGAGTCGAAAATCTATATATTAGTCGACAATGTAGAAGAGCCACTACTGTTGCTTTTCACCTCATACATCACAAGAGACTCGAAAATCTATATAATAGTGGATATATGTTGCTACCATTTATCCATTACTCACAGTCGCTTCCCACTATTGCTTTTTAATATACTTACTTCAAGTTTATTTTTCTGCTTTGTTTTATAAAAACTCTGATGTATAAAAATATAACCCATTTAATCAGTTCACTGATAAAAAAAATTCCTTTATATTTAAAGGTTTGAGAGTCGTAACATTAAGCCTTTGTTTGTCATCTTAACAGGTACTTTACTCCATTGTCAAGATCACAACCAGTAAGTTTATTTTATTAATAGTTTCCTGTGTCATTAATATTCTTTTCATTAATATGTTTGTGTTGTTAAATAAATAGTTGTTGATGCATTAAGTCATTGAAAGTGTTTGCAGCTTGATGGCAGTGTTTTTGCTTCTCTGTTGTGTGGGTTGTAGTTTGTTCCTCCCAGTAGGTGACTTCAATACCTCGTTTGCTGAGAATAAGCTGACTGTTTAACGTCAGTTCTTTTTCTGAACATGGTATGTCTTTTTTTTGAATCATTTTTTTTGGATAGGTACGTCCCTTTTCTTGGATCCTTCCTAAAGCAACCCAATGTCTACAGCCGGCACTGGACGCAACTATTACATCTGATAGAATGCAACATATAATGATTAAGTGGATGAAAAAACTAGGTGTTGGAATTATATACACATTTTCCTATATAGCTAATTTGACCTATTCTGTGGGAAACAACGTTAAAATTTTTGACAATTTACAATGTTGTAGTGTTTTAGTAGACTTTGACTATGTTAGGTTAAACAATTTTTTTAGTGGAACAGGTCGAGTGGGTGCTGCGCCAAAGAATTTAATGATTAGATGCCTAAAAGTGCACATGGCTAGGGGAATAATTGTTAGTGTTACTAAACAAGAGTGTCATAGTATGATACTTGGTTAGCAAAACTTTGCTTATGTTGAGTTACTAGTGCTACACTAAACATAGCTTGTAATTAATAGTTGTTGAGGCCTTTACATATGCTTCAACGTTTGTGAGGTTGGAACGATTGCATAGAAATATTTGCTCTTAAGCAAACTGTGTTTGCCATTGTTTACTTGGATTGACCATGAGTCAGTAATATTTCTTTTCCTATCAATTTTATCTTTTGTATTTAGTTTAGGTAACAAAGCACACACATGTCTTTCGTATTTAATTTTAATTAAAAATTTGTGTTTTTTGTCTGCAGTCACATCAGAGTAACAAGCGGTTGGAACTACTATTGCTTGGCATAATGAGTTTATCTCTTTTGATTAGTAGATATGTAATTTTATCAATATATATTGTGGATTTATGTTTTGTAATGGAGATTAATTCACAAATGATGTAAACATGAATTATTTTTTATTATTATGAATGCGAATAGCTCATGTTGTTTCAAGTAACTTAAATTGTTGTGGTTATTATTAATGAAATATTGATTTTAATTATAATATCATGATATTTATGTTTAATAGCAGTTGTAAAGAGTTAAATTATAATAGTAGCAGCTATTGAAAATATGTGTTGTGATAAACTTAGCTACAACTCTAAATAGTAGTTGTAAAAATGTTTTTAACAAGAGCTAAAAGCAGTTGTAAAAAAGGTCTTTTACAGCTGCCAAAGGTTGTTGTGAAAAAGTCTTTTACAACAACTGTAAGTAGTTGTAAATGGAATCCTTTACAACGGCCCAAAGCAGTTGTAAAATGATTCTGCTCTATTATAACTCTGGATATAAAGACTGAAGGGTGCCCATTGTAATAGACCTATTACAACTGTTTTTGGCAGTTGCAAAAGGGTATTTTTGTTGTATTGTTAGTTAATCGAATATGGTATTCAAAGTTAGTTAATCGAATATGGTATTCGAAGTTAGTTAATCGAATATGTTATTCGAAAGGGGTTAGTCGAGTCGAGTTAGTCAAATAGAGTTAATCAGTTAGAATTAATCGATTTGAGTTAACCAGTTAGAGTTAATCAGTTAGAGTTAACCAATTAGAGTAATCAGTTAGAGTTAACCAATTAGAGTAATCAGTTAGAGTTAAACCAATAGAGTTAATCAGTTAGAGTTAATCCAAATAATATGCCAATTAGCACGACTGCTAGCGTAATTCGCAGGGCTGCAAATAGCCTAAGGCGATCGGATGTTTCCTGAGGGAATCAGGCGTAACCATTGTGATCGCTGCGATCTAGAGTCAAGCGAATGGAGTTAAATAGAGTTGTTGAATAGTAGTTGTTCGAATGGAGTTAAATAGAGTTAGTCGAATATAGTTTATTCGAATAGAGTTGAATAGAGTTAATCGAATAGTAGTTATTCGAATAAAGTTAAATGGAGTTAAATCGAATATTAGTTATTCGATAGGAGTAAATCAAGTTGAGTTAAATAAACCAGTTAGTCGAGCCTAGTTAATTGAATCGAATTGGTCGAACCAAGTAAGTTAAGTTAGTCGAGTTAAGTTCGTCGAGTTAAATATCGATGTTAGTTTCATCGAAAGGAGTTATCGATGTTAGTTTCATCGAAAGGAGTTATCGATGTTAGTTTCATCGAAAGGAGTTATCGATGTTAGTTTCATCGAAGGGAGTTATCGATTTTAGTTTAATCGAAGTGAGATTTTCAAATATGAGATATTTGAAAAGGAAGAGTTATCGAATATTAGTTATTCGAAGAGAGATTATCGAATATCGTTTATTCAAGAAGAAGTTAATCGAATATAGGTTATTCGAAGAAGAGTTAATCAAATAGAGATTTCTCGAAGAGAGTTAATCGGCAAATTCGATTATATCGAATTCGGGAAAGTACTTATACTTTCCAGTGTTTAAATAGAGATTTATTTATATAAATAAATAAGTGTTAGGTTAATTATTCACTAATAAGAATAGAAGTTATAATTAAAGTTAGATAATTCGAAAGTAGGGATTATAACGTTATCGTTATGACCAATGTTTTAAATATAGAAGTGGACTAGTAAAATTGGATCCGAGAAAGGCGTAAAGAAGTTGTTAAAGATTAAAAGATAAGCTTTGACCATTTCGAAGTTATAACGTTGTTCAGTTAAGGTCTGAGAGGTAATTATACCCCAACTTGAGTGACTTCCTTCTTAACTAAGAAATGGTAAGGTTTGATCGTAAAGGAGTTTTGGAAATGTTTTCCCAAACGAGAATCAGAAATGTTTTCTAATAAAAGAAAATAAGAATTTAGAATATAGGGAAACAGGAGATAAGTAAATAAAGGAACTAAAGAGATTAATGTTAAATGAGGTTTGTTTGATATAATTTCCATCTGGAAATAATATCGTTGTTTGCACACTTGTTTTTCTTTGATGGTTAAATCACAGACTATCGAAGTTTTGACCATTTTAACGTTGTTAATATGGAGAGACCGGTTGGATTATTATCCAAAGAACCACTCTGTATTGGCTTAAGCGTCGCGAATCATATATGCCAAAGATAATTGAAGACGGAGTACAATGCAAGGGCTATCCTGTTTACAGAATAGTGCCTTCGGTTTGTCCAGTCCCAGGACAACTTGTATGGACGAAGGTCTGACAGAGTATATCCAATGGATCGCGTAAGTTGATCTGTTCAAACCTATTCACGTTTGGTGGCGGAGGAATTCGTTTCTCTTAGCTATATACCCGTGTTATTTTTTTGGATAAGTAAATTTGTGATTTGGCGAGTATGACGATGTGACATTTTAAGTAAATGAAGATGGATCTCTGACATAGTATTTCCAGACGGTCACGTACATTGATTTCTTCAACTGTACCAAGAGTGGAAGCGGAGAAGGAAACTTCTTTAGCTAACACGTAATGTATGGTTGTAGACGTCAATTAGTGATTCTGATGGATTTGACAATGTAGCATTCGAAGTGAATCTGATGTAATGATAAAGCGTAGCTTCTAGCCTCATCAACCGGTAAATGACAGAAATCGGGCAGGCAGCATGGCTAAGTCGGTCGCACCGAAGTAGGGTGTATAATCACCTATCTAGAGAATATTCATTTGTTTATTAAATCTATTAATGCTGTCCCATATATATACGGGAACGGTTGCTGATCCCAACCGTTGGTGATGTACATTCGATACACTCAAGCGAAATGAGTGGTCGGTCATGTGTGGCCGAGTTGCAAGATGTTCTTGTTGAACTCCAGTGTATCGTTCCTAGAGTACACTGATCGGAAGGTGGTTCCATACCTTGTCATAGTTGAAAATCCAATAATCCAATACGTGCTTGCGATTTTGATTTGTATACTATATATGTAGTAACGTGAGATGCAAGCGTTTCTGCTAGATTGATATTTATTTGTACTTAGACATTATTATAATATCAGAATGATATTGCTTTGAAAAGTTATTTGGATTCTCATAAGGGAAAAACCCGTTCCGTTATGCGGCGTGGTCTTGTGAGATATCCTTTATTAAATCAAGTATTCAATTGTTTTACTCATACCAGTCCCATGACTGACCCGGAGTTTATTTTGTTGTTTTCCCTAAACTCTTGGGTGCCTAAATTTGTATAGGCAGTCAAGTAGTCGGGATTTTACAGATACACTTGGAGAGTTTGGAGCAGGAGGCTTCAGGATTCTATAGCTATTATTATTTCCGCTGTTGTTGTAAGTGTTGTACTCTGATAAGTGTTATTGTATACATATACTGATGTTATTTCAAAGATATGTTATGTTATATTTTATTCGTTCCGCTGTGAGATTCGTGTTTACTCTGATGATGATGTTCTTCTTCTTCTTCTATTCTATAAGTTCTATCTTATCTATTCTCACCTTCTAATTGCTTTCATTAACAACCAGGATTTTTCGATGGTTTGGTTATCGACGTCGTGCTTACGTCGATAACCAAAGTCGCTCAAAATCCGGGTTACTACAATAGTCGTCTTCACATTCGTTGCATTTCGAAAATCAGCGAATACTTCACAACACTTCGAACATTCTGTCTTCAATTCACTTTGAAGCCTCGACCATCATCGAACCAAAAACACACTTCATTTGTCGATATTCGTTTCGCAGCGTTTCATAGTTTATTGTGAACAACAATCCATAGCGTTTCACACAGCGTTTCTAAAATGCTATGGTTTCCCTTTCACTAATCCATCATGGATCGGTCATCCAGCAGATCTCTTGATCAACTGATGCACCCCTTGCCCGATCACTCTATCTCACGTGCGCACTCCATCTGATCACTTGGCCGATCTTTGCCTGATCCATCAATTCATAATGTTTTCAAAACGATGTCCAGAGTTCCTCATCCAATTCCTCCGATCCATACCAGATCCTTGCCGATTCATCAGAAAAATACCATGCCCGATCCATCCCCAAAACATGACCGATCCATCAATAACATGTGACTGATTCATGAATCCACAGTACTTCTGAAATGCTACCAATCCATGTTTTCTTGCATTGCCCGATCCATCACGAGATTCCCAGCGATCCATCCTGAAGTTCGACCGATCCATGCCACTTGGAACTAGCCGATCCATCAAGTAAAGCGTGTCTGATCCATGTAAATCTCCTTGCCTATCCAAAGCATGTCTTGTGCTCTAAGAAACGATCCAACCTGAGATCAATCCTAACTCCAAACTCTTTCAGTCGAATCTGAAGTTCACATAACCAAAATTGGAAAAATCAACTAAACAATCGATTGCACCATCAAGTCATAATCGAACAATCATAAACACATCAATCACCATTATATGATCATACAAAATTCACCAAACAATAAACAAACCAACGAATGGATCTAACTTGTATATCATAGAATTTACATATGAAATTTACCGCTATAAGTTGTTAAGTAGATTAGATCTTACGGTGATTCAAATGAAAATATACTCACGATGATGTTGATCTAGGTGAAAACAACTTAAAATGATGAAAGCAAGATCAAACAACTCATATACTCGATTGAATCCATGTGAGAGATGCTAATCACTCACCAAATCCACAAACTAGCTTTAAACCAATGATCTACAAATCTGGACAGTGAAGAATGATCTTCGAATAAATCACTTTGAAGTGATCTACCTTTCTTCGATGTTGATCTTCAACCTACTAATCTAGATCTATGAATTTAATGGAGTGGAGAGGTATTTGATTGGAGTAGGGAGAATCTCAAACCCTAACCAAATAGAGAAATGAAGAAACCAAATAATTCTCCTTGCTTGTACTCCTCTATTTATAGCCATCTAACCAGCCCACTAATGGGGCACAACAATTCTGCCCACTAATGACTAATTGAACAATTCAGAAAATGTGTAGCACTAAAACAATGAATTCTCCCAAATCGCTGAACCAAATTTTAATTTGACCACTCTTCGGAATTGGCAACACCATTTCCTTTCCAATGAAATCGATCTCAACACCTGATTCGATCCAAGTCAAAAGTCATACCCTAAACAAAACAACATAGGCAAAATGGTCATAAATAAAACTGGTAAAAATCATGGACATGTCCCACATCCCTATGAACAACATACTAGGATATGAGAATGGTCTGACCCTCGAGGAATTAAAAAGAAATATTTTACGATCCTCCGATATGTAAAATGCGGGTCGTTATAGAAACAGTCATAGTAAATGAACAACGATCCAATACTAAAGTAAACAACAACCGCCATATGGAACCTTTGCACAACAGTCAAACAATAATGACTTAGTACTACTAGGTAAATCAATATATTCATGAATAGATCAATGGAAAGAACTTAGCACTATTGCCACAAATGAAAACATTGCTTTACTAAGAAATATGTACACAACATAAGTAAAATATAGAGAGTAATATGCCACTATCAACATTTTTGATAACAAATTAAAACAATATTGAAGATAAGCAGTGAACATAAAAATAAAACGACGGTCTGAAATTTGTTGACATATACACTAAACGACTGCATCTACAAGGTAATATGGGCTTTGGCATATCTGATACACAGTCATGGATCATGGATGCTGTGTAAACTGTGCATTAAATCTAATAGGGCATATCTGCAGCACGTTGAACTAAAGCTTCCATAGCGTGCCAAAATGAATTCAATCATGAACTAACTTATAAGCTCAATCATACAATTTAAAGTGACCAAAATGAATTCTGGTTGAAGCTTTCACAGCTTGGTAAAATGATTCAATCATAAAATTTTGGCAAGTTGTGTGGACTTTGGATCTCATGAACTATTGGGGACAACATGAATTGCAATTTTTGAACAGTTTACTGCACATATTCTTTAGAAACACAAGTATTCATGATCAGTTTCAGCAAAGTGAAATATGAGCTCTATCATATATTTATGTTATTCTTGATTCAATATAATATTGGTGAACTCGTGTCATCATTTTGGTTATGTGTTTCCATCAGATGATTCAACCATACATATTTCGTTGAATATCAAAGTTGATGACTAATCAATAATAATTTATAATTACATTTATTTCTTTATCTAGCAGAAATGGTAAATTATTCATGAACAATGCAGGATTTTTGGAGCTTAGTTTCTTTTGCTTTTTCAATATATGGTATAACAATTACTAACGCATTAACTGTTTATTTGACATTAAGAGGACTACCAATATTGATGTTAAGGAGAAAATATTAGAAGCAAAGCAAGATTAAATCTTTCATTTTTCAATTTTGTAAGTAATTTATTGATGCAAAAATGTATGATGTATTGTGTGTGACATGGAAAGGGTGATCAAACAATATGTATGAAATACTAAGTTGTTTATATGATATATATGAAATATTATATAGTGATTTATATATTTGTTGTTTGTGAAAATTTGTTATATTTATATGCAGTTAACAAATATTTAAATGTGTTTGTGTGTGTGCGTGTGTGTGTGTGTGTGTATATATGTATGTATGTATGCATGAAATAAGCTGAAACGACAACAACTTGTCTATAAATAATTAATATAAACAATAGTGTTTCATAAACCATATTGAACAACAAACTCTATACAAATAGACATTGAAATTAGATGTCATACTATAACTAAATAAATGCTATAGAAATACAAATGAAACGCTAACAATTATGTGAACAAATGCCATGGAAATATACAAATAAACACTATAAAACAAGCAAATAAAACAATGTAGAAACATGCACACAAACTCTACTGAAAGTAAGTATCAGATGATATATTCTATAGCATTTTGTTGATAACAAACCAAAATGCTATATAAAATTATTTTTTCATAGCGTTTTTGTTTCTTCTATTTAAAGTAAAAAGTCTAACATAGCATTTCGTTACATGGCATTCTCTAAAATGTTATGTTAGGATATAATAGCGTGTTTCAAAATCTATGAAAGCCAGATTTTGTTCTAGTGGTGATCAACACAGTTTGATCTCATTAAAGTGAAGGATCGGATCTTAAAATTGTTTGCTCGATCACTCGAAAAACCAGGGATACTCCTATTCAGATTGGCATAAATCAAACGTGATCGATAACATTGAAAACCAAGTCATATCACTCGAAAACGCGCAATCAACACGACTTGATCATGGAAAATCAAGAGGTCAGAAAAGAAGCTCGGATCTGAATATTTGCTATGAGCTTGTGTAACAATCCATCCACTCCGGGGCTAGTTGTTACAGCTTGTAACACTCAAAAATTTGGCATTAATTTGATTAGTTTTTTAGTTATATTCCAAAAATGGAATTTTAGCAATCGATATAATTTGACCAAGAAACTTTCACCCTTGCATTCTTAATAAAATTTTGATCAACTTTCAAATTTGGAACTTCATGAATTAAGCCCGTATGAAAAAGCTACGGACAAAAAATGAAAATTGACAATAAATGATTAACTAAAAGGTATATATTAATGGCAATTAAAACTTACCTTTTATGTCCCAATCTCCCACTGGAAGCAGGTCGACCTGGGGGGTCGATAAGGGGTCAGTTTAGTAGTTGACTGCTCTACAACTTGCAGGTCGAATTGCTCCTATTTCGGCTGGGGTTTTCTATATTAAAATTTATATACAAATAGATATATTTTTATAAAACTAAATATAATGGTTAAGGGTCATTTTAGTGCCTATAAATGGAGGCTTAAGCCCCTGCTCTTTTGCTTATATTTTCTCCAATCTGTTCTGCATTTCAAAAATATAAATATATTCAAATTAAATAAATAAGGATTGGAGATAATGAATCTTGATTTGTAAATAAGGATTGGCTCTCCACGTAGATAATTTATATTATTAGTTATCCTTCTTTTTTCCAAATGTTACTTAGACCTACGAATTTTGTTTATACATATCTCCTTTTTACACATATTATAGTTCTGTAAGATTTGGAATTATAGGCCTAAAAGATGTGTTCAGATTTGGATTTGGGACAATTTTCATGTTAGTGATAAATATAATCATCGTTAAATATCAAATTTATTTTGTTTGTGTTAAATCTAAACTTGTATGCCTAAATTATCATATTTATCTTGTTTGTGTCAAATCAGAAATTATATATCTAACATCTGATATGCATTTGTTGGCCTTTCAGTTATATTGTATCTTGCCTACAATTCTTAGATATATCTTGTTGTTATGATAGACACCATAAATTCGCAAATAATCCTTAATACTTTATATTTGTGTGGTCATTGTTAATAACCTAGCTATTAGTTTTGGTGACAACAACTATATAAACATTACTACTGACATATCCCTAAGTTGTGTAGTTACATCAGATTTATTATGAACACATTATAGAGATAAACTAGAACACAAAAGAAGAATTGTAAAAGAAGGGTAATCAAAGAAAAATCAGAACAATTAAAGACTAAAGCCTATTAGAAAAGAATGTTGTTGTTTGAAGTGATGAGGAGTTGATTGAATAGTAGAATATCCTGTTAAAGATTCCACGTCAATTATACTTGAAGCTCATTAATCATTGAGCTCAATCGAATCAACAAAATCCATAAATATATAGGAAAATTGATACTGGAGGTATGTTAACATATGGAAAAAAGTATGTTGACACATGAAAAAAAGTATGTTGACATATATAGAGATATGTCAACATACGATTTTATGTAAGTCGACATACATACCGTTTTCCCAAATTTTGAATTTTAAATTTGCCTCCATCCCTTCACCAAAAGACACATCGCTTCAACAACTATTTAAAGGCTCCTGGAAACGAATTTTAACATCAACTTTTCTTATTTTCTCCTACTCCTTCTCCATACATTTGTACTTCAAATCCATTGAATACTATTCAATTATCCTTGCAAATCCACTCTCTTTCACTCATTGAGTTGCAAGCCATACAATATCATAGAGTTGTACTTAAATTCACATCATTCTTTCTCTGATTTCGTCATATTTCCTTAAAGAATCCAAAGATATATTGTCGTAGGAGGTCCATAGGATTATTGTACCAAATATGCAAGAATATGTATTGAAGATACAACTACTTGCACTTATTTGTTGCTGTTGATAAGGAGAAGGTGTATCTTATAGTCCATGAAATCAAGAGTACAAAGGTATTCTTTCCATCTTTGAAAGAAAACGATTATAGTGAAATTTTGCACGATGAAGTGTAGGACTGGATGTAGGATTAGTTAATTTGAAGCAATATAAAATCCTGGTATTATTTACTCTACTCATTTTATTTTATTAAAAATTTCATTCTATTTTCAATTTGAATAGATATAGTGTTAAATTCATGAATATACTTCACTCTTTTAGTGTTTGAATAGCCTTAATATCCATTAACTTTGTTGTAGACACCCAGTTCCCCAACATTTGGTATTAGAGCGTGGTTTTAAAAAATTAATCAACTGTTCTTTGAAAAGTATAAATGGATAAAAATACCAGTAACACCTTTATTAATAATTTTGTAGAATGGCAATCTACCACTAAACCCCCTCTATTTGATGGTGGTAATTATGTGTATTGGGCGTGAAGGATGAAATTTTATTTGTAGTCTAATGGTTTAGATATTTGGAAAATTACCCAAGTAGAATACATAAAGCCTCAAAATAAATATTCAAAATAGAAACAAGACCAAAAGACATAAGCATTTAATAATTATAAACCCATAAAATTTTATTTTTCTCTTTAGAAAGAAATGAATTTAATCATGTGTCTATTTGTAATTTTGTATGTGAAATTTAGAGAATACTGCAAGTCACACATGAAGGTACTAGTAAAGTAAAACAGACAAAGATATTTATTCTAACTCACCAATTTTAACTCTTTCAAATGAAACCAAATGAGTTTACTTTTTATGTGTATTATATATTTTAAGATATAGTACATTCTTTAATATCATTAGGAAAGAAAATTACTAAAGAAGATCAAGTCAGAAAGATCTTGAATTCACTTCCTAGTGAATGGGATCAGAAGACTCTGGCAATCAAAGAAGCCAATGATATTAGTACTATGGAAATAGAATAATCAAACATTAATGTAATGTCCTCTGAAGTAAAAATGCAGGTAAGAAAAGAGAATCAGGGAAATAAGAAGAAATCACTGGCATTTAATGCTATAATCAACAATGATGAACCAGATGATGGTATAGTTGATGATGATATCGAGTTTGTTACAAAGAAGATCAAGAAATTCTTGAAGTATTGGATAACGAAGAAATTTCGAAAAACTAACAAAAATAATTCCATAAATTGAAATACTTTTAAATGTTTTGAATGTGATAAATCCAGTCATTTGAAAATAGACTACCCCAACTTGAAGAAACCAAAGCACAATTCAAATACTTTCAATAAGGAATGGAAATAGGCATTCAATGCAACGTGGGATGATTCAGATACATTATTAAGTGATAGTGAATCAAAAACAGAAAATGCTAACACGTGCTTTATGGCAATAGATAACTAGGTATGAAATTTTAATAAAGAGATTACTAACGTTTTAAATGATATGTATAAAGGATATAGAATTCTTAGGAAAGAGTACGAGGATAGTTTAGCACATATAGATAAGTTAAAAATGCTTAATGAAACGTTAAGTAAATGAAAACAATGTCTATAAGATGAAATCGAGAGATTTAATAGTCATAAAGATGGAAAGGATTTAACAATTGGAAGTTTTGAAAAACTAATAACTGAAAATGAGCCCTTAAAATAAAGAAATCTTTCAATAAAGTCACATATCACTGACCTGAATGACAAAATAACATCATTAAATAATGTTATTCTTAACCATAGTAAGATTGTGATAAAATGAAAAATGATACTGATAAATTTAAGAAAAAGAAGGATAAAATTATTATCTGCATTAAAGACACTAAGAATAAACATGGACTTGGATACATTCCTAAGTCTAAATCAAAAAGAAAATGGTACTCAAAGTACTTGTTAAGGGTACTAAGTTCATACCAAAATCTAGGAAATTAAAATTAAATCCTTTAAATAGGTTCATTAATTTATGAGTTCCTAGAAATTTTAGTCTAAATCTGAAAATAGTAGTATGGCAGTAGATTAGGTCTTGCGATTTCCCCATTTCATTTCCTAATTTTTCTGTTGTTCGACCTTCCTTACATTGTGCCTTTGCCTGCTTTCGATCACTCATGCACACATCTCTGGCCATGGCTAATAATGGGAAAGACAAGTCGGGACTTTTCGGTGAGGCCAGCGTGACGAGGTCTAGCAAGACCTTCTTTGCCCCATCAAGAGAAATTTGGCTTCCCTTGTGGGCTTGAAGAATATTAGCGCTGGAACTCCGATTCTGATTTCTGGTATTGAGAAAACTGTTAAGTCTTATCTGACTTGGCTTTTGGGTGGTGATTTGAGCACCAGTCGCTATAGGTCGATTTGAATGTTATGATACCAAACATAGTTAGCAAGGGTATAGAACTGATTGTAGTTATACCTCCCATTGCCTCAATATCAGATCCGATTCAGAATGTTGCTACATGCCCACCAATTGTTTGGTTTAACTCCCCTGTTAATCCTGTAATGAAAAAATTCTCGTTGCTTTTCCAATCACTATCGCATGCAGCTGGGGACTGTACTTCTCGTGAATTTGAAAACCCTTCCTCTGACACGCCTCCGGATGATGTAATATGTGAGGGTAAATCTAAATGGAAAGTCTTCATGTTGGATTTTTTCTTAACTCCGAACCAAGTTACAATGATGTCCGTTACCATTGACGTAAAAGATGGAATCTTATGGGTGGTCTGCGAATGTTTTATATTTTTTTGATGCAAAAAGGTAGTGAATCGCTAGATTCACGCCTTCATTCATTAAACGTAAATCAAGTACAACGTGTTTAGTTCAGCATACAGAAGATTAGCTACTACCTACTACTATTTACATGAATATATACAACCCAAAAAAGAAATACATGCACACAGGCATGATAACATAGCGCCCATAATATACATAAAACAACTACAAAGTAGCTAATAAACCCAACAATCTGAAGCAAGGCTGCATCAAGCTCGGCTGCCACGAGCCCTATCCATGACTCGAGCGCCAATTGTGTCAACAAATTTGATCTCCTCCTTGCCTGACCAATGAGAAACAAATTTAAGAATACGAAAAATAACTGAGTTGGGTTGTTTCATTTTACATTTAAACTTCCGCGAGTTACGTTCATGCCAAAGGATACAAACATAAGCAAAGTTCAAGAGACCAAACATATGTCGCATGTGTGTATCAAGCAGTGAAGTAATAGTGCTGTGCCAAAAAAGAAATTGATCGGTGATGAAATGAGACAAATCTAAGCAGATATTAAGGCTAACTAAACATTTCGTCCACACATAGAAGACGAAATCGCAATCAACAAATAGATGCTGGTAGTTCTCGTCGTCATCAGCGCAAAAAACACAGCCCCCAGTGACTTGAACTCCTTTTTGACGTAATTTGCTCACCGTATTAAGCTTGTTATGTATGATCATCCACATATGAATCTTGATCTTAGTGGGTACATCCTTAAAACTTCACATTCTCATGAATCCATCATATTTCCTTCCTGCAAAGTTCATCATCTTATAAAGTTCGCTAACACGAAAGTTATTTCCACCAATCTTCCATACAAATTCATCATCCCCATCGTCATGAAGTTGTACATCTTCTAACAAACGAACCAGGCCACATAGCTGAATCAAAGCATTACCAGCCAATAGACGACAAAAAGTCAGGTTCCATTTAAAATTGGCAGAATTCGCATTATACATTGCACCGACTGAAGCTCTTTTGTTGCATGCAATTTCAAAAAGATCAACAAATTCAACACGAAAAGGGATAGGGAGCAACCAGCAGTTGGACCAGAAGGAAACATTGCGACCATTTTTACTACAACATTAACCCCAATCATTATCCAATGAGCGTTTTCCATAACACCACGCCAAAATACCGAGCAATGAGAAACATCCGCGTTCCAATCAAAACTTCGGCCATAGCAAGTGTTTAAGATCCACTCCTTCCAGAGATCTTTGGACTTGCACACCTGGTCCCACGACACTAGACAGCTAACTTTACGCGTGTCCTTCATACCAGTCCAGAAAAAATTCCGACAAACAGCATCAACCTTCTGAATTACCCATCCAGGACATGAATAAAAAGAAAGCCAATACAAAGGGATAGCAGACAGAATAGAATTCACCAACACCAGCCATCCAGCCTTTGATAAACAATTGCCCTTCCATCTCGCCAAACGCCTATCAACTTTATCAATCACATACTGCCAATCACTCTTCAACAACCTTTTTGGACGGATGCAAGCCCCAAGATAACTAAGAGGGAAAGAATCCGCCTTGCAGTTAAGCATTTCAGCACATTTCCTATTCACATCAACACTACAGCCCAAAGTGTAAACACTACTCGTATGAAAATTAATATTTAAGCCAAATAAACTTTCAAAAGAATAAAGAATTTTTTTTAAAGAGGCAATGTACTTGCAATCCGGGTTGCAAAAGATAATAGTGTCGTCAGCATATTGCAGTGAATTAATACCTCCAATGATGTGATCTCTCCCGAAGCTTTGGATTATATCATTAGCACTTGCAACCTGAAGGATCCGACAAAAGACATCTGCAGCCAAGTCGAAAAGAAGTGGGGAAAGTGGGTCACCTTGACGCAACCCACACTTGGAGACAATGGTCTTGCCAGCCACTCCATTCACACAAATGTTGGATCTGCTTGATGTTAAAATGCAATGAATCTAGTTTAGTCATCTACCCGGAAAACCTCTCGTGCTAAGTAAATCCATGTTGAACCTCCAATCAATGGTATCAAAGGCCTTAGCGAAATCCAGCTTCAAAATTTCGCAAGGAACATTATGTTTATCACTATGGGAGATAACTTCCTGGACAAGTGTCGCTCCATCAAGAATAAACCTGCCCTTAATAAATGCTATCTGCGAAACATTGACCATATCATCCATCTTCGCTTTCATCCTGTTTGCGAGTGTCTTATATTAATGACATGTTCTATTTTAAATTCAAGAAGGTGGAAGAAAGAAGACGTGTGCTAGAGTTAGATCCCTCCATTGTAGATGGCAAATCGTTTATTATTACCTCTTGGCGCCTGGCAGTTGGACGTGCTAGAGAATAGGCCTTGTCTATTCCTGTATGGGCTAATCACACTCACATTCCTACGGTCCTAAAGACCTTGCTTGAAATCAATTTGCTAGTATGTTGCATTGGTAAGCTAAGATGTTTTGATGCCAACATGGTTGATAGAGAATGTTATGTTTATGTGTAAGCATTAATTGAAATCTCTCCGGACAAGCCTCTTCCTGATCAAATCAAATTATGTCTAGACGGACAAGTCTGCTACGTTGATGTTACATACAATTGGAAGCCTGGTATCTGCCTAATTTTTCAATCTTATGGTTTCACCTCTGATGCATGTGAACTTGATAGTGATGCTTCCATTCCGACTAAGTACCTTTAATTAGACCACCTCTTCGAAAGTGGGTTGCTAAGGAGCTTATTGTTCCTTCCACAATGCCTTCCTCAGTGCCTTCTAACCTTTTTATGTGAATCCAAAGCAAGTTGCAACTTTTATTGATGTTTATTTAGTTACACCCACCATTGTGCCTACTGGATTACTAATTGAGACCCGACCTTTTGTCTGGGACCACACTGATGAAGCTTGGCTTCACATGCATTTTGGGATGAAATATTCTAAGAAGTTCCAAGTGCACTTTAAATATACCTAAGAAGAGAAATTCGATAGACTTATGTACCATGTAGTAGATGGTGAAATTGTTCTTCATTCATTTGTTAATTATAGGAAGAGTAACGCTGAGCTTTTCGCTGAACCACTGTGGGATAGGAGATATGTATATGGCCCGGATTCCACTGGATATGTCATGAATCTCGACTTATTGTTTACTGACTTCTTCCTTGCTGCTTCGGAGGAAGTAGATGGTACTTCCACTGCTATGGAAGACCTGACCTATAGTAGTCTTGGCACCTTCGACAAAATCCTTCTCTTTTTATTATACAGTGCTAGCACTTAAACCCAAACTTATGGTGGAAGGTCCACTTTAAAAACTAATGTAGTTGATTGTCACTAACAATCACCTGTACTTGTTTGTATTTTATTATTAGTTATAATAAAGGTGTTTATGATGACCTAAAAAATCGGTCGGCTTTGCCAAAATAAAACCACACACATATATATATATATATTGATAATTTTATTAATAAGGTTCATTCATCTAGTGCTTAGATTTTGAAGGGCATTCAAACTCTTTATGGGTTTGACATCCCAAAACTTAACCCCATGAACCCAAAAATATAAAGGGTACAAGTGTGTATATTTTATAAATTTTCAGATACAAATAATAGATGCTCAAAGAATATGACGAGAAATCTATTAAAGCTTGGATAAATATGAAAACTATTTTAATTGGCATCGACAAAGTCGGTAATTCTAAAACTCATCTAATTATTTGATAAAGTTTATTTCATATCTTGAATTTGTTTGATTTCCCCTCTTGTGTTTTATTTATATACATATGTAAACTTTACATATTGTCTAGCAGTTAAATAAATAATTATTTTTACCCTTTTTGTTCATGACGAAAGGGAATAAAATGTATAAATATACTAGATAAATGATAAAGGGATTGCACAAAGCAAGGGGAGGTAAATATAAAAGTAATTTATTTTATTTATCAAATATTTATATGATTGTCATTATCAAAAAAGGGGAGATTGTTAATACCCTAGGTATTGATTTTGATGACAACAACCATATAAACATGACTACTAGCATATCCTCAAGTTGTGCAATTACATCAGATATATAATGAAAATAATTATAGAGAAAAAGTAGAATAAAAAAGAAGAATGATAGAAGAATGTTTATCAGAGCAATAGAGAAAAGATAATCAGAACAATTGAGGACCAAAGCCTACTAGAGAAGAATGTCGAAGAACAGATGTGTTTGAAGTGATGCGGAGTAGGTTGAGCCTTATAATATCTTGTTAAAGATCCCATGAAAATTATACTTGAAGCTCATCAATCATTGACCTCAATCGAATCATCCAAATTCACATATATAGGAAAGTTGATGCCAGTGGTATGCTGGCATATGAAAAAAAGTATGTTGATATAAATAGAGATATGTTGACATATGAAAAAAAGTATGTTGACAATATAGAGATATGTCAACATATGATTTTATATACGTCAACATATATATTGCTTTCCAAAATTTTGAATTCTAAATTTGCATCCATCCCCTCGCATCCCTTCATCAAAAGACACTTCTCTTCAACTACTATTAAAAGCTTCTGGAAACGAATTTTAACATCAACTTTTCTCTTTTCCTCCTACTCCTTCTTCATACTATTTAAAGACATATAGAAACGAATTTTATATATCTTGCTAAGATGTTGCTATTATTTATCTCTTGTCTCATGGGAACTATAATAGTGTCATCATCCTTGTATATATTTTATATGATATTTGTAGGATGTGTGACTATATGCAAATTACAAGTCATTTAATACATAGAACAGTCATTCATTTCCAACAGTTGCATTGCTCTTTATACTCGAAGTAGTATTTACTAAAACAACTAAATGAATAAATTTAACTTTAAATTTTTTTATTGTGACTACTGTATGTTGTTCATGATATAAAATTTCATTTATGTGTGTCATCCAACGGATCTTGGATGTGGATGTGTTTATGTTTACGGTTAAAAAATTTTTGCGTTATAAATTTACACAGTGGCTTAGTTGTTGCAAGCTTCAAACTATCTCATTGTTCCAATCGTGTGTACTGACTTTTTATTATGTTTCTCTAAAATTTAGGATTTAGGTCTGAAGTGTTGTGCTTAACACTCTAAAATTTCTCCATTGGTTGCAACAAATGTATACTCTTTTCATTTGAAAACTTCCACAAACTTCTATCATCATTTGTTTGGTTTGAACAACTCGTATCTTATTTTATTAGGAGATTATAATGTTTCGTAAGTATTATTCATGTATTACATGTCCTAGATGTGCTGTTAGAAGTTTTAGAAGAAGAAGAAGACATTTGAGAGATAATATTGTACGAGGAGAAAATAAACTTATTTATTGATTTTCTTCAAGCTCTATTACTAACATCAATAAAAGAGATACAATAGCCTTTTATAATGCAATACATTCTCTAGAATGTTCTAGGCAATGCATTTTCTATAATTCTCTAAATGACATTGTTAGCCTACTTTGTGGTTAGGATACACAAAATAAAGAATCAAGTGACAAGTTGTATTCAGAAGGAAAAGAGGCGGAAGACATCAATTCGGATCGGATCTTTGGACCCGAACCCCCTTGCATTCACAAGCAAACCAGAAAATGCCATTCCAAAGGCACAACTAGATCAGATTGGAGTTCGTCGACCCGGACCTCCTATGTAGCAATTCGAATCGATATCCAGAAGTAGCAATGGTTATGTCTCACGATCCTACAAAACGCGGAGCGGTTATACACCCATTATCCACGATCAGGATGTGCTATCATGATCTCCAAGCTTCCAACTCCGAACCGAACAGATTGACCGCCAGGTGGCACCAAATCGGATTAAACTCCTACATATAAATACCCCCAAAGCACCATTTAAAGGGATCTTTTGGAAAAACCTTGACAAAAACTCTCCCTACAACCGAATATTATTGCTTTATTAAGATCATCATCAATTTTTGGAGCATATTCCATAAAATATTGAGTGAATTTATTCACTGTATTAGAGAGGTTGAGTGATAATCATCAATGTATCTGTATTTCAATCATCCACCAACAAGGTATAAAGTGGACGTAGGCTCTTTAACGCCGAACCACTATAAATCGTGTGTTCTCTTTGTTTTTTCGCTTTTTAATTGCTTTACATTATTATTAAATTGGGTGTTAGGACCACTTTTTGGTCTAACATTTTGGTGCTTTCACTAAAAAATCTTTCATATTTTGGGCTACCATTCTACTATTTGGGTTTGTATATCCAAAGAACATAGTTCATATAGTTAATATCTTTGAAGTTTTCTCCCAAAAAGTCTCGAAAAATTGGATATTATGACCAAAGGAAAAGAAAAATAAGTGCAAAATGCGTGAGAAAGTGAAATGGGTAAGGATCTGCAAGCTATGGTTGTTACTAGATCGAGAGGACAAAGTATAGAAGCTAACCAATCCGGCAGGGCGTCTCCGACTCTATCTGACCATGAAGCCCTGAACCGAACCAATGATACCAACTTGACCCGATCCGGTTCCCTAAATGCTGCTGGTAGCTCTCCTCAGATCTGAACCACAGAAATAGCCTTGGGTCGATACGAACCGAATGCAGTTGAGGCTGGAAACCCTACTCCAGCCCTTGCAAATGCTCCGATACCGACCACAGCAACTAGTGATCATCATACCCCCTCTGAACTCGTCACAGTCGGAGATTTTTCGCGCTTGATTGATATGATTGACAGCACCTGGCAGGCTTTAGAGGCCCATAAAAAAGACAACGCTCTCATGCGAGAGAACATAAAGGTTATGAGAAGGGAAATAAGTGAAATTTGTAGACAAAGAGTGTCCTCTCCGACTCATTATCCTACCATGGATCATTCATCATCTTCGGATGAAGAGCGCCCACATCTAAGGAGGTCGTATGAATGGCTCGAGAATTTTGACCAATTAACATTTGGATCGCTGGGGTCTCGTGAGGATGTAGCCCAGACCCTTGGAGCTGGCTATCCAGGTTTGAGGGAATCTCATGTTTTACCTAGAAACCCTAATATCGTCAATTCTACTCAACGCCAAACTCTCCAGCCAAATCGTCTTGTGAACGACCGGGAACGTAGAAGGCGAGGAAGTTCAGCCACAAATTGAAGCAAGAGGGCATCGCCTGACGTGGGCGTTGAACATATTAGAAAGGACAGAAGTGTAGATCCTGGACCTACTCTACCAACGCGGAAGTAGAAGCGATGATGCGCCAAATCATGGCTGATAATCGCCGCTATACCAACTGGGATTGAGGTATTGAGCGTAGTCACACTCCATTCACCGACAACATTTTGGACTTTCAATTTTCCCGACGATTCAACCTGTCACAGATGGACCGATATGCCGGGAGAACAAATCCGGGACAA
The DNA here is from genome assembly GCA_030737875.1 of Allium sativum. Lineage (NCBI taxonomy): Eukaryota > Viridiplantae > Streptophyta > Magnoliopsida > Asparagales > Amaryllidaceae > Allium > Allium sativum. Next base: position 230,493,279 of record CM060924.1, on the reverse strand, counting down.
CACCTGATGAGGTATGAATGGTATATGAATGCCGCAGCCGCGCCTGACGCTGTGAAATGTAAAGCCTTCCCGATATATGTAGAAGATGTTGCATTAATGTGGTTCACTTGAATTACCCCACGATCGGTATCGAGCTTTAAAGAACTAAGAGAGTGTTTTATGAATCAGTTCTGGCTTCATGCCCGGAAAGACAATAGCGTTATTGAATTGTCCAAAATCAAACAGGCCCCTGGAGAATCTCTGAAGTCATACCTGGACCGCTTCAATTTAGTAGTTACCGAAATAAGAGATCCCCATGAACCAACCATTTTGATGGCCTTAATAGATGGGGTCGATCAAAATACTGAATTCATAGGATATCTAATTAGAAAACCGCCATTGAGATAGGAGGCATTCTTTGAAAAGGCAAATATTCGCCTGTGGCGGGAGGAAATATACGCTAGTCGAAAAAGAAAATTTGATGGAGCTTCAAAAGAAGATATCCAAAGTAATGTTTCTGTGAAACAGTCCAGTGACAGTTTGGGGAAGGTCGAGGTAAACATTGGCAACAAAAACGGAGGAGATGGCAACATGAATGGAAACGACAATAAACGAAATAGGAACCGAGGAAACAACTCCGGAAAAGGATCTCGATTCCAAACTTTTAAAAACTACACACTGTTGAACGAAACGTTGGAAAACATCTACATGGGTACTTACAATATCTTGCAATATAAGAAGCCTCCTCCTAGAGACTCCACTGAGAAGGAGCTTATGACTGGAAAATTTTGTCTGTTTCATGAAACCTATTGCCACTCTACTAATGAGTGTCGGTATTTAAGAGACGGTGTTGAAAAACTGCTGCGGGAAGGAATGTTAGATGAATACAAGGTTGCCCCAAGATATAAGGGGCAAGGAGGGCAAGCCTTGAATCAAAATCAGCCTGCTTCTAAACCCACAGCTCAACAAAAAAGTAAAGGAATTGTCATCCACACTATAGTAGGGGGCCCCATCCAGCTGGCCATAGCTACATGGCAATGGACCAATATGTTAATGCAGCCAAGCACCTCGAAGTGGGGGTGTGCAGCAAGTTCGAAGATGCCGGCCCAATGAAGCAACAGAAAACGATGTCAGATGATGTCATATTTCATGATAGAGATGATACTAGAGTTCAATCACCTATCGAGGACCCATTGGTGATCACTACCACAATCGGTCCAACTCTAGTTCACAAGGTATTAGTGGATAATGGGAGTTCAGTTAATATTCTCTTTAAGAAAGCATTCGATCAGATGAAACTCAATGCAAAAGATTTGAAGCCTTACGAGAGATGGATATGAGGCTTTAATTGGGCCTCGACGGCTCCAATGGGATATGTAGAATTGTCAATGACATTAGGACAAGGAGACCGCTGGAGAGTGAGAATCCTCCCATTCATAGTTTTGGACATTGACTCACCTTATAACGCCTTTTTCGGTTGTCCGACCCTCGTAGAATTCAAGGCCTGCATCATGCCCCGGTGCCTATTGTTGAAATTCTCAGCTGAAGTGGGAGTAGGAGTAATGAGAGGTAATTAAGCCACCAGTCGATCCTACAATATGGCGGAATTGACGATGTTGCTAAAGGGGTCAAACATAGAAACTAAAGGTGTTTCCTCCCCTACGAAAGAAGACTCAGCATAGCAATTAAGGGGGCCAACTCCGAGGGAGTCGCTCAGAGAATTGCCTGAGGACATAGATCCCAGAGAGGATGAGGAGTCGGGGGCAGGATGGCAACTCCCAACAAAATATATAACTGTGGATATCTCCATTTATGAAGTTGATTCGACAAAGGTTTTAAAGATGGGATCCAAAATAGATCCTCTTCGAGCAAAGGAATTGACTGACTTTTTGAAGGTAAATTTGGACATGTTTTCCTGGACCCATGCTGATATGTGTGGGATATCACCCTCCATTATGAGCCACTCATTGAACATCAACCTAAAGCATCCACCCGTTAAGCAGAAGAGACATATGTTGGGCCCGGAAAGGTCAGCAGCCCTAAAGGAGGAAGTGGAGAAGTTAAAGAGTAACGTGTTAACTAGAGACTCAACGTATCCCGACTAGATATTGAATCCTGTCTTAGCCTAGAAATCAAATGGGAAATGGCGAACGTGCATTTACTTTTCCGATTTGAACAAGGCTTGTCCAAAAGAAAGCTTTCCACTCCCCAGGATTGATCAGATGGTGGACTCGACAACCGGACACGAACTTCTCTCCTTCATGGATGTTTATTCGGGATACAACAAGATCCCCATGCATGTACCGGATCAAGAGCACACAAGTTTTATTACAAACTTGGGATTATACTGTTATGTGGTGATGCCATTCGAACTAAACCATGCTGGAGCTACGTATCAGCATTTGGTGAACTGAATGCTCAATAATCCCTCGGTAAAACTATGGAAGTTTACGTGGATGACATGCTCGTGAAATCCAGATATTCTCCTGATCATACCAAAGATTTGGCAGAGATGTTTGATATTCTACGGAGGTACGGGATGAAGTTGAACCCCTTAAAATGATCATTTGGGGTTGCATTAGGAAAATTTCTTGGTTTTATTGTAAGTTCTCAAGGAATCGAAATTAATCCTGATCAATTAGCAGCAATCAGGAACATAGAAGAGTCACGGAAGATTAGAGGCGTTCAAAGCTTAGCTGGGAAAGTTGCAACATTGAGCAGATTCATTTCCAAAGCTACGGAAAAGTGCGTTCCGTTCCTTGATTTAATCAAACATGGGAAACGTAATTTAGAATGGACCCCGACTGTGTAGAGGCCTTCCAAAATCTGTTGAAATTGTTAGAGAAACTTCCGATATTGTCGAAGCCGGTGGATCACGAAGATATGTTCGCATATTTAGCGGTATCATCACATGCTGTCAGCACAGCTTTAGTGCGTGAAGAAGACAAGATCCATAGGCCGATGTACTAGGTAAGTAAGTAGTTGGCAGCGGCAGAACGCAATTATCCAAAAATAGAAAAACTTTCTTATTGACTCTTGATTGCGTCCCGAAAGCTCCGTCATTATTTCCAAGCTCATCCGATAATCATATACACCGATTAACCACAGAGACAAGTGTTGCAACGACCCGAAGCATCGGGGCGATTACTTAAGTGGAATATCGAGTTGAGCCAATTCGATTTAAATTTTCAACCAAGGGGATCGATAAGGGGCCAAGCCCTAGCTGACTTCATAGAAGAATTCACATTTCCCAAGGAAGAAGCATTGGACAACAAGACTGTCACTTCGGAGCATAAATTAGAACTTAGTCCATGGAAATTATGTACGAACGGGGCTAAGAATGATCAAAGGTCCAGCGTTGGAGTTGTTTTAATTACTCCTGAAGGGCGGTCCATTTACAATGCCTTGTGATTGGAATTTCTGCCACCAACAATGATTCTGAGTACGAGACCATGACTGCCGAGCTAAAACTCGCTAAGAAACTAGGGGTAACGACATTGGACATATTTTATGACTCCAAGATAGTTGTCTATCAAGTTCGAAAAGAATTCGAAACCAGGAGACCTCGACTTGTTACTTACCTTGAAAAAGTAGAGGAGTTACTAGGTAATCTGGAACATCATAGCATAACTCATATCCCGAGAATAGAAAACCAGAAGGTAGACCAATTGGCTAAATTAGCAAGTTCGGACAACCCAGATGCGATTGAGATGGTCCCAACAGAAGTATTGGAATCACCAAGATTTAACCAAATGGAAATTGACTTAACCCTGGAAGCTGAACCAGAAAGGGAATCATGGATGACCCCGATTAAAAACCTCCTTAGGAGCGGAACTCTTCCATCAAAAAAGCGAGAGACAAGCTGTAATATGTAAAGTCGCAAGATACATTTTACAAGACGACGTCCATTATCGCCAAGGATTTTCTATGCCTCTCCTCCGGTGTATATCCCATGACGACATCAAGCGTGTACTGAGAGAAATACATGAAGATGAGTGTGGAGACCACACCGGAGGCCAAACTTTGGTGAAGAAAGTATTGCGATATAGCTATTTTTGGCCTACCGTTAATAAAGATGCAGCTGATCAGTCACGATGCTGCGATAAATGCCAAAGATTCGCTAAGGTTCCAAGGGCACCTCCGAGATAGCTTAAGTCAATGGTTAGCCCATTGCCGTTCGCTATATGGGGAATAGACATCATCGGGACCTTGCCAATCGCCAAAGGTGGAGCTAAATATGCAATGGTGGTCGTGGATTATTTCACAAAATGGGTGGAAGCCGATCTTAACCACGATCACAACAAAACGAGTGATAAGCTTTGTGGTCAGGAATATCATTTGTCGATTAAGGATACCAAAAACCATTATAACTGACAATGGAACCCAATTCGATAGCACAGAATTCAGAAGTTCTGATAGAAGTATAAAATTGACAAGAGATATATTGTCGTAGCTCACCCACGGTCAAACAGATAAGTTGAAGAGATAAATATATTCATTAAGTCCATTCTTTAGAAGCGATTGGAACGAGAAAAAGCCATGTGGGTTGACGAGTTACCACTGGCTTTGTGGGCCTATCGAACAACCTTGAGGACGGCTACAGGTCATACCCCTTTTCACTCTCCTTTGGATCAGAAGCGGTAATTCCGGTGAAGGTTAAAGTCCTCTCTTATACGTTGACATATTATGACTCGATGACCAACGAAGCGCTCCTCCTTGAGTCCCTGGACACAATTGAAGAGCAGGGGGACGAAGTAGACTTGTGTGCCTCGAGGCATCGATGCCAAGTGGCACGCTATTACGACAGAAAGGTTCACGCTCGGACCTTTGAACCTAGAGACTTTGTACTTAAGTGAGTCTTCCTACCTCCAGTTCATTTAGGTCCAAAGTGGGAAGGACCTTATAACATCCAACGGAAACTTGACACAGTAGCTTCCAAGTTAACGACCGTAGATGGTGAAGAAATTCATAGAGCTTGGAACTCCCAACATATGCAATGATACTTGACTTAAATTTGTACTGTTTTCTTTTTTTATAAGCCATATAAAAAGGCACGACTTGCCTAGAAAATTCTGGTTAATATAAACAAAAGATTATAAAGTGGACGTAGGTCACGACTTGGCCGAGCCACTATAAAAATATCGTGTGTGATTTACTTTTCCTGAGAAAACTTCATATATATACTATGTGATTGCTGTAATCTAAGAGCAAAACACTAGAAATTCGGATCAACGTGTAAACAAACAAAATGACTGTTTGTGTGATGGCATAGAAAGGACGGGAAGACGACGTCCCAAACTCTAACTTCCACTACCTGAGAAAGAATATAAAGGATGGGAATCCCAAACTCTAACTTTCACGACTCGAGAAAGAGTATAAAGGACAGGATGATGACGTCCCAACGGCATGAAGGTGCATCATAACAAAAAATCTCCTTAAATGCACTCTAACCTGACCATACGATAGGAGAGTATAAAGGTACTGGGAATATGTACCAATGATAAAGAATCTTAACCCCACTAAAGGGTCTAGTGGAAATTTAATGTCGAATCTAATCAATCCCGAAAGAGCCCTGGCCAGGCACTTTGTATTGAATTGATTGGGGGCATACACATCACACCCCCGTCATTAATCATCTAATAAAGTAGCAATTTGTGCACATTATATTTTGTTATTTATGCACGTATAAAGAAACTCAATCGTGGCGTAGACCGTTGTGTACCATTTATGCTTATTAGCATCTTAACCATTGCTGAATTAATATAGATAAATAATAAACTTGCAGATATTTGACATAGTGAGAAACAAACTATTTTATTCACAAGACTGCAGGTTCATACAAAAGAACTAATAAAGAGATGCGAGTGCCGCACTCGCTACAACAATGATGGGCTAAAGAAAAACCAAATAAAATATAAAGTCGCAATTCATTTGGACTTCTGAGTGGACTTCTCCTTTTTAGCAGCCTTGAGCTTTTCCGTCTCCTCTTTCTTAGCTTCGGTGAAAATAGGCTTTGTCTTTTTCTTCCCTGGGACTGGAGCGTTAGGATCAACGGAAGATTTTTTATCAAGCTCTTTAGTGATTGACCTAACTTGAAAGTTTGACAACTAACCTTGACCTAGGAGGAATTGTTGCGAGTGGTTTGACAACCTCGAGATCTTCCTCCTCAACTTTGGCTATTAAAAGTGTATCCTGCTTGGCTTTCATGTTAGCCAAAGTCATATCATTGGCATTCCCCGAACTCCTGATCATGACGAAGTCATCCTACTCCTCATGCTCATCATTGCCTCCATCACCTTTAAGGGCTTCTATCATATCTACGTCTTTGGGAGTCTCAGTGCTAGATGGCATGGGAGCTTTCTCAGTAACCTTTTCCTTATCCTCACTGTCTCTGCAAGTTTCAAGCTAATGGGTTCATCGTGTTTCTCCTTGTTCTCTTCAATTAACTTCAAGACGGTCACTCCTCGTCGCTCATCGACTTTTTCAATCGGTTTTGCACCTACAGAACGAGAAGCAACAATTATTAACTATGGGATAAAACCCATGTCCTTCAATTGTTTTTCCAATAATATGACGAAAATTAGATATGGCTCTAACAAACTGAGGGCAAAAGGTGGATATACCTTCAGATGATTTCTCAATATGAGAAATAGGAGTCTCTGAATTTGTTTCGGCAATAAGATATAATAAAGTTGCCTTAGGAATTCCCGGATTCTACAGATCATATCCTTCCGTTTCGGTAGCTCCGAGGGCAGAAGAGGAGGAACCATTTTCGGTAGTCTCTTTCCCCTTGGCCTGACGTCTCTCATCCTCCATAGCAGCAATGATAAGTTTGCATCCTTCGGCCAAGCGTGTTGTTTTCGCCCCTCAGATATTTCTCTATTAGCTCGTTCTCGTCAACAGAATTCACTTTGAGTGCTTTCTTTTCCCATTCGACCAACTGATGCCATGCATACACTAAAGGGATAAGATAATCCTTCAGCCATGCAAGGTTTCGGTGACGGATCACTTAGGAAAAAAATCCAATCATAGTTTCAGCACTTTCATCTAGCTCTTTTTGAGCATCTGCAAGCTAATCATTGACTTTCCCGACCCATTGTAAAGCTATACTCACATTCCCCTCGGCAAGTGTTGCCCTTTTTTCAACCCCCAGCAATTTGGCCTCAAGCTCTGCATACATTTTAGATAATTCTGCTTTCTCCTACTCGAGACGAGTGCAAACCAGCTTCGCGGTAGCGCTTTCAGATTTAGAACCCTCAGCTTGTTTCTTTATATCTATGCGCTCCTGACTATGGGACTCGATCTCGGAATGATAGCGCTTTTATAGTTCCTCAAGTTGCTGCTAATATTTATCTGCATCACATTGAGCAAGGGAAAGTTGGGCTTGAGCATCCTCAAGGTCTTTCACTGAGGTTTCAATAGCCCTTGAATCATACTCAGCAACGTCGGTCATGATTTTCACATCTACTATCAAATCGCTGATGATTTTGGAAAGATTCTTTGCATACCTCTTCATCTCCTTATACTGGTCATCCACGAAGTCTATAGAATCTTTAACTTCAGTGGCCCAGTCAGGATTTACTGGTTTGAACTTTAGAACGAAGTGCATGTTCCCGAAGTGGTTCTCAGGAAATTATTCCCTTAAAATTTTCAATCTAGCCTGGTTCTCATCGTCAAGTATAACTGGCCTAGTAGTAGTAAGGTCGATAGTGTGATGCTTTATTTTCAGTTGGGCCTACTCTTCTCCTCTTCTTTCCCTAATTCCTTTTTTTTCTTTTGTATCTGATCCTTTCTTCGAAGAGCCGTCTTGAGGAGTTTTATCTTTAGATGAAGCGGGAGGCTTGGCACTCTGCTTATCCCCCTCACGATGTGAAGGTTGGCTCTTATGCTTGTCTGAATCTTTGCGATGCGAAGATAGATAACAGGAGGACCGATGAGGTTGAGAAGGTCGAATCCTCTTGTCATCTCTGACCTGACTTTCATGTTGACCATGCCCTATCCCAGAGCATTGGGGGCATACTCAAACAAACATCTCTCGTATAGTAACGGGGATGTCCCATTTGTCCAATAAAACGAGACAATAAAGTGTTAGAATCAACATAATGTAAGGCACAAGTGTTGTGACGTGCAGTGCTAGAGTATGGTGTATATCCTAAGTTATATCCCCCCAACAGGCTAGAGCCCGGGGTGAGGCTGGTACGTCCAGTTCCCCCAGCCTTTACAGGAGTAACTTCTTCTTCGAAAGTGAAGGTAAGGGGATTCATTGCTAAATATTCTGAAGTGCAAAGGGTCTTAGGTAAGGAAAGGTTTCCCAAACCCCGATATATAGAATCATCTACAATGGTATTATCTCCTTGAGGAATAACTAACGACAAATCTTCTGGTGAAACTGTTTTTTAGGAGTGGTTGCATCCTCAAGAGTGATGTATTTATCTCTATCATTTTCTACTACATTTTCTAATTCGTCACCCTGAGTCGAAGAGTGAGAAGGACTTTTTTGAGGTATAGTCGAATCCTTCGAACTCTCTCCATGCTTGGGTAAAATTTCAATTGGCCCCTCGACTGGAGGTATATAAACATAAGGGCCCTCTGTATGACCTATGCTACGAGTTATAGCGACTAAGCGATAGCGATGAAGATATTCATCCACTAAGCATTCCCTGATAGTCAAAAAAAATTTATCACCATTAAGTAATCGGTTCAAGCGATCAAATTGCACCTGATTCTTCTCTTGCGGCGAGTTAGGAACTGCAAGTGAAAATAAGCAATGGTTAATATATTTATGATGGAGATCAGAACTAGAACTCAAAGGCTGATGTCTTTACTTGATTTAAACCATCTCCTGGCACAACCCGATTACTGCTTAATATAGAACAATTCAAGCCTTGGATCACCAACCTCACTAATAAATGGAATGGTTATGATTTTTCTTTTAGGCACCGACTCAAAGTATACAAAGGAAGGGGTATCCTGAGTTCTATGCTTGAAATTATAGAAGAAATGAATGTCCTCGAAAGTAAGCTCTACACAAAGAATTTCTCTATATGCTACATACAAAGATACAGATAAGCATAGGAGTTGGGCTGAAGTTGCATTGGGGAAATCCGCATTTGTCTCAGAAAGTCGATGATGAATGGCTGAAATGGAGGAATCGCCCCGAATAAGGCATATTAATCTGCTGATGGCCATGGACCCTTTAGGAGGATTGTGAGGCCGATCTGTTTCTAAGGGCAACTCGGTATCTCTTCGATGTATCCCATGTTTCAAACATATACATGCGAGTTTGTCATTGTCAACTATTGAGGCGACCGAATCACTGGGTTTCTCAAAGATAATAACATTCATGAACTCGTCGGGAGAACGATCATCTCCAACTCCTCCTTCATCCTCTTCATCCATGGAGACATCACCCCCGGAAGATACTTCACTATCGTGAGTCCCTATTTCGTAATCTGGACCATCACTGTCCCATTCTGGATCTGAGGTGGAGGGTATATCTTCAATAGTAAGATTTTCAGATATCCCTATAAATTCTTTTCTTTCGGCTAATGTGGATGAATGTCTTTCAGTTGTTGCTGCTATACTACTGAGGAAATAACAGAGTTAGAGTATAATTACCCATACCCCCCATTTGTGTATGCTAAGCTGTGCAAGTGTATACGATGCCGAAGTCAAGACCAACAAAGGTAAAAAGCAGTATGAAAGAGTGCAATGCAAAAATTAGCAAAACAATTTTGTGTTCATAAATTGTCCCAGAGGATCACTTTAGTTAAGGAGGCTCTATCCTAACTGTGCATAAAGTCACAAGCCACAATTAATGTTGTTTAAGTTGGTTGAATCATTCATGTGTTGCATATTGGATGACTGCGAACCGGTTAGGATACTGGTATTACAATAGGACCGGTTCGGTTGTCTCTTATAAGAAAGGAACTGGTTCGAGTGCCTATGTTATGAGTGGAACATTACGTGTGCCTTTCCTGAACAGATCGGGTCGAAGATGTGAGAGTGGAGGGGATCGGGTCAGATGAAGCTACAGGAAGGTTGTTCCATTCGGATCGACAAACACCGAACCGAACCGCACCAACACCCGAAACCCGAAACCTATCCACTCAACTAAATTTAATACTCCACCCATTATCACCACCTCTGACCCGAACCGATACCACATGCCTAAACCCGAGTACTCCTAGATCTTCCGCTCTGCCTCAAACCGATCCTATTCCTCTTTTATTCTTCTTCTTCTTCCTTTCCACTTCTCCAACATCATTTATCCCGTTCCTTTCAAAAGCCCACTCATAGCTGAGCATCTATGAATCAACGTGTCCAACGTTGTCTTTGACTTCCACTACAACCGCCTCGAGATGGCGACGAGGCCGACAATGACGATGACGAGGGAATGGGAGACACAGCGTCAAGCTTGATGTGACAACGAATAAAATTACTCAAATTGCTTCTAAATTTGGGTTAGAATTGATTTAAACTGAGTTAATCAAAGATTGAAGCCCTACTTGTGAGTTTGTTTCGAGAATTGGGAGAGTTTCTCCGCGATTTAAGGATTAGGGTTTTGGTAATAAGAAGAGCGACAGTAGGAAATAAGGAACTAAAGAGGAATGTGCAAATATATATATGCGAAGGAAATGGGTGTCCCTTCATTTTCTGGTGGATTAGATGCTCCAAGCTGGCCTGATCAACAAATGGTCCAGGCCAACATAAGGCACTTAAGCCCATTGATTCGATGGTGATTGAAACATGGACTGGATTAGATAGACTTAATCTGAGCTGGAGTATAATCACAAGAGTTAATTCAGCACATAAAGAAAACCCAAAGGAGGATGTAACAAATTATAAGTTTAAAATTTAACTGGAAGAACTATTTGGAAGATAAGTGAAACCCTCAAAGTTACTGAAAAGAATGGGAGTAATTCTTACATCCCATAACGTACTTATATACACCAAGAGACGCGACTTGATGAAGTGTCACAACTTTACGAACGAATGGAAGCAACTATTCAATGAATTTAATTCAGAAACCAATAGACGGACCATTTCGATGCATACTCCATCTCCGATAAGAGCGTACTCTGAGGGGCAAAATGTTAGCCTACTTTGTGGTTAGGCTACACAAAGTAAATAATCAAATGACAAGTTGTATTCAGAAGGAAAAGAGGCGGAAGACATCAATTCAGATGATCAGACCTTCTGACCCAAACCCCCCTGCATTCAAAAGCAGACCAAAAATGCCATTGCAAAGACAAAACTGGATCGGGTCAGAGTTTGCCGACCAGGACATCCTATGTAACCATCCGATCTGAACCGATATCCAGAAGTAGCAACGGTTATGTCTCACGATCCCACCAAACTCGGAGTGGTTATACACCCACTATCCCACATTCACCTACGATCAGGATTTGCTGTCATGATCTCTAGGTTTCCAACTCCGAACAGGATGACCGCCATGTGGCACTGAACCGGATTAAATTGCTGCACATAAATACCCCCCCCCCCAAGCCCCATTTAAAGGGATCTTTTGGATAAATCTTGACAAAAACTCTACCGATAACTGACTATCATTCCTTTATTTAGATCATCATCAATTTTTGGAGCAAATTCCATAAAATATTGAGTGAATTTATTCATTGTGTTAGATAGATTGAGTGATAATCATCATTGTATTTGTCTTTCAATCGTCGATTAATAATGTAAACTAGATGTAGGCACTTTAACATCGAACCAATATAAATCGTGTGTTCTCTTTGTTTTTTCTCTTTTAATTTCTTTACATTATTGTTAAATTGGGTGTTAGGATCACTTTTTGGTCTAACATTTTGGTGCTTTCACAGAGAAATCTTCGAATTCTCCACATTTTGGGCTACCATTCTATGATTTGGATTTGTATATCCAAATGAGATAGTCCATACAGTCAATATTTTTGAAGTTTTCTCCAAAAAAGTTTCAGAAAATTGGATATCATGAGCAAAGGAAAAGGAAAAGAAGTGCAAAATGCACGGGAAAGTGAATGGGTGAGGATCAATAAGCTATGGTTAATACTAGATCGAGAGGACAAAGTTCAGGAGCTAACCGATCTGGCAAGGCACCTCCTATCCGATCTGACAACGAAGCCCCGAACCGAACCGGTGATACCAACCCGACTCGACCCGGTTCCCTGAATGCTGCTGGTAGCTCCCCTCTGATATGATCCACAGAAATAGCCTTGGATCGATCCGAACCGAATGTAGTTGAGGCTGGAAACTCTACTCGAGCCCCTGTTGGGTACAACAATGTGTTGTATGATTTTTGTTTGATGATAACAAACATATAATATTATTTAAATGTGTTTTTAATTGTGACACCCCATCTCCATTAAGGTCACTCACAAAGGGAATGCCTTAATTTTGGTGGAGGGTTTATTGTGTATAGAACAGAAAAGTAAACAAGACAGATAAATATATTGGTACTAGGAAAATAAAACCACTTTTATTGCAGCGGAGAAATAGTTTGGTTACATCACATCAAAAACCAACTACAAAACCAAATACACTTATTATCCATCTTGACAAATAAGTTCTGAGTACATAAAATAAAAGACATAACCCCAACACAAAATAGACATAAATAAGATAGGCTGAACTTTACTTTAGCAATCCAAGCAACTTCCAAAAGAGAGAGAGATAAAGCTGTCCAAATCAAGCTCAACGAGAACTAGTCCCACCCTGAGCAGTTGGGGGGGAAGGAAGAAAAGAAGTGGAAACAAAGGGGGTCAAACATAAAGTCCGGCGAGTGCAATAACTTTAACAATATAATCATTAGAGTAACTAGGATAAGGCATAAGCTGGTAAATAAAGAAATGACTGTGAACCAATGGGCATGACAGAGCAAATAAAGGAAATGAGATGAATAAAGATAACGTTAAAGGTGCCCCTAATCACTATAAGATAATTACTACATTGCACCACACCAAACACCCTAAAAGTTGATCCCGCCTATAGAACTTAATAATGAAAATGGTAGTTTCACGTCCCCCTAGCTGCTTTCATAGGTGCCGCCTGCCCCTATCTCCACTAGGTGTACCCACTAGCCCCATTCGATCGGTTCCCTTACTCGTAGATACCCGTGCTAGCCCCACAGTGGGGTATATCACTCCCTAAAGTGGCAACCCGATACTACCAAAAATGCACGGCTTATATCTACACGATGCAACAACATCTTACCTACTAGCCCGGGGCCACACGCGCACATGATCCCGTTGGACTTGCGTTGCCACCTCTAACCCGTTTTGACCTCTTGCAATCAAACCCAGTACGCGTGTCCCATCCTCGACTTGGGTCGAGCCTACAAAGATACTTAATGGGTTACTAGTTTGAAAAGGGCCCCCGTGTATGACACAAGCTTTCCACACACAAGCTTTCCAACTTTGCTTGGTCCCCTCTAAGGTTTTCCCCACTTAACCCCATTCTTATTCATGTCCTCTTACATATTTCAATCTTGGTTAAGTACATCTAATCGTATTTCACATGCCACCCAAGGCACCCTCTTAATTTCTCATGTCATCCAAGGTGCCCTCTTAACCCCCCATGTCCCACCACATGTTTATCTGGTTAACGTTTCTTAATTCATTAACACCGTAACCTTGTAAAGACCTCCCACATTAGATGGCATTTGTGGTAGCTGGATTTGCCGGGTTGGTCTGGGCAGTCTTACACCACAAACGAGCCTAACCTCGTGTCTTTACAATGGTTATGCATTTAATTCATGCCTTTGACCTCTCACATTAGACTGGCATTTGTGGCTGCTGGATTTACCGGGCAGGTCCGGGAAGACTTACACCACAAAAGAGTCTAACCTCTTGTCTTAGGCGGTTTATCATTACACATCTTTATTTAACCCCAAAGTGGATTAATATCCCTATTCAAATTTGTAAATAAATTCCAAATATACTTATGTCCATAATTGTCACCTAAATTATGTCCATAAATACCAAATTTTCCAATTTATGTCTTAAATTAATTATATGCCTTTTTAAGGCCATTTATGCCAATTCTCAATATGTGTATATCCAATATTACTCCCATCGTCCCCACGTTGTTCATTCGCTTATCATGACATATATATATATATTAGACTAGCAATTAGTCTAACACATAAAAGAGAAGAAACACCGCAAAATTTGCATAACACACAAATTGGATCTAACTTACAATTAAGGATTACAACATATCTAGCATAAACTTGGTATTGTCATGAATCTAATCATAGGCCAAAAGATGTGAACTTGCATATATGAATATAGTTTTCACCCAAAACTTGCATATATGAATATAGTTTTCACCTAAAACTTGCATAGACCAAAGTCACAAACTTGCATGAAACTATGTATGTCATAGATCTAAATCTAAAGGTGTAAACTTGTATATTTGTGAATCCAATTTCTACCTAAACTTGCATATAGTCATTTTACTTGGTTCACATGTAAACTTGTGTACAATTCACATAGAAACCAACATATAATCTACACCCAAACTTGCATATAAAATGATTTCAAACATGAACCAAATTGAACATAGGTGATTGGGCATATACAAAGGAATTCACAACAAAAACTGTCATTATGAACAACTAGCATATATTCACAAAATATCACATTTTTCCAATGTTTCACAAACATGGCCATATAACCTAAGTTATAACTCAACCCAATTAACTTGTTAATTATCTTATTAAAGAAATTAAACTCACAACTCAAAGAAGGTCTTGAGTTCTGGGATCTGTGTTCTGAAATAGATTTAGCTTGCCTTTGGAGGAGACAAATACGTTGTTGTTGTTGTTATAGACTTGAGTTGAATTGAGTTGATTAGCTTTACTTTTCCTCTAGTTGGTGGCGGCTATTCTAGGTTGCAAGGTGATAGCATGACGGCCATGGTTCTCATTTTGATTAGGTTTTAGGGTTTGAGTCCACATGTGTTTATAGGGGGAGGTCGACACTAGGGTCGATCCCCTGGTCGACCTGGGTCCTGGGCGGGAATTTTCCCGCCCAGCCCGCTTTTGACTTCTGTTCTGAATTTTGAAATCCGGTTTCGAGCTGTTTGAATTTATTTGAATTCTCTAGAAACTTTCGATAGCCATAACTTCTTCATACGAAGTTCAATTTACGCAAACTCGGACTCTATCTCAACCAAAATTCCGAGACAAACATAATGGCGTAACCCGTTTTCCTTAATTCTCATACTTAGAATTAATTATTCCTCAATTCGTTAGTTTATGTTAACAGAAGACACGGGGTGTACTATTCAATATTTTGTTTCATATAAATAAATATTTATTGAATAATATACTATTATACACAGTTCATAGTATATTTATTCAGTTAAATATTTTATTTTAAAATCTGAAAAAGTACAACATTATAACTCCACTATTGTATATTCACAGTTATAATATTTTACAAGGAATTGTACTAACTGAATTAATTTGAATATGATGGACAAATTGATTTGAACACAATAAAATAATATTTTATTTCGGTTAAATTTGTTTATTACAAATATTAGTACAATCTTCTCACACCGTACATTTCTTCCTAACTACATCACTCATCACTCAGTACATATTCGCTCGTTCATTCATTTACATATTCACAGACATTGACATTGATACACTAAAGCTTCACGTGCTCCAACCTAGTCCAGTCTCTTCATACCTGTCACATATAAGAAAACACACACAGTAAAATACAATAGAAATAAAACTGAATATGTACAAATATAAATTTATTTTAAATTTTATTTGCCTCAGAATTTTGGTGTTTTTCTCATCATTTTTCTGATTCAGATTGATATACAAGGACAAGAAAATTTTCTGAATGGCTGCATATGCACACGTGTATATGCATACACGTGTGCACTGCCTCGCCAATCCAGCGTGCAACTAAGAAGTAGCCACGTGGACCATCTCGACTCAACGCAATAATAATCCATGTGGTCGAGCACAAGTAAACATGGCATTGTCGAGCCATATCAAACCAGGCCCAAAGAAAAACAAATATAAATGAAGCAATGAGCACAATATACATGGTCGAGACAAGTTCATGGCAGAGTGGTCGAGTATTAGCAAGCTAGAATGGTCGAGAACATCTCAGTTTTAAAGTGGTGCAGCAATATAAGTAGCATGATTGAGGTAGGACAAAGCAACAGGGTTCATGTTTTTAGCCAACATATAAATGGTGCAACACATTCAAACTCAAGTCAACATAATCAAAGTGGAATGGTGCATAGGTGAAATCAGATCAAGTGCAACATTAATAATAAGGGGTTCAAACAGATGGGCAAAAGGAAAAACAGTGAAGAAAATGACATTTCAGAATTACAAGATCAAGCAACACACATGATTTAGCAGCATTGAGCAACAAACAGCAAAACAAAACTGGACAAGTTCATGATGGCACATGTTAAATGGCAAACTAGTTTCATAAACATGCAAAATAGGACTAAATGGAGCAGTGAATGCATAAAGCTTGGCAAATGGAGAAATGTATGCAAGGACTAAATGAAGAAGTCAACACAAGTATGGAGCAGTTACATGGTACAACATCACAGTCAAACACTAGTCAAGGACATTTAAAATGGTGTAGGGAACAAGTCAGTTTACATGCAAGTTCACATGAATCTAAATAACTCATATCTCAAGTTTAACAAGTTCAAGCAAGAGTACATGTATATACATTGTAACAAGATGCAGCTGGACAAAACCAATAGCAATACACCATGCAGACAAATTGTACAAACTATGATGAAGCAAGGAAAAAAAATCCAAGTGAAATATCTTGGCAAGTTCAAGTGAAGGATTTGTGAGAATCTGTTTAATAGAGCAACTGTTCTTATCAGTTCAAAAATATCAGGCAAGTTCAAGTGTTGTTATGTTCACAGGAAGATCAAGGCAGTGATTGTTTATATCAGTTTTAATATGTACAAATTCAAGATTATCGAAGTTCCAGAAAATCCATTCAAGAGTTTGTCTCTAGAAAATATATATGACATTTATTTTATGATAGGGACCATTTCAAAATTGAAGAATTCAAGATGCAAGATATTTCCAGAAAGTTAGATGATTTCAAAGTTCACAAATTTAAAATTAAGGACCAAAATTTAAGCAATATACATTCAGGTTTAAAATTGAAGAAATCTCCAGAATTTCAGAAGATTTCAACACCAAAATATACGCAACAATTGAAGACCAAATCACTAGTCGAAATCAAAGATATTTACGTATTTTATACCTATAAATAACACCATTCATCACTGGCATCAATCAACCAAGTTCAAACAAATCAAAGAAAAATTCGATTTGAAATAACATACCAGAGATCGATAGTAGCTTGGATCGAACCATCCCAAATCGATAAAACAACAAGGGAAATGCGAGAATACAGAGAACCACAAATTCCAAAAGTCATCGAAGAAGAGAATTGGGACAAAGAATCAAAACCCTAGGAGCTGCCATTTTTATTTCCATAGAGACAAAGAAGATCGGGCTAAATAAAATGAAATTGGGTGAAGCACAAATAAAAAACGGTCAACCAAAATAATTAATGAAGAAAGGATTTATAAACTAGGTTTTAGTTTGTTAAGGGTTTTTGTTTTAATTGTCTTTGTTTGTTTTTTAAAAAAATTGTAATCGGGTTATAGTTTTCAAGTTTATCTCTAAAACTAGGGAGACGAATTACGGGGTTGTAATTTGGGGAATTATGATTTCGGGGATAGAAACTATGCAGGCTTTTGAGCGTAGGATTAGTGCAACTAAAGCGAGACTATGAGGCCTTTTTGTGTAGCTCCTAGTAGAAACTGAGGACAAGTTTTGAGCGTAGGGTTAGGACAAAGAGGCTAGCAATTTTCGCGAGTTTACGAGTGTTGTAAGCATTGTAATTGTTGACTAATACCTAGTAGAAACCTTGGGGAATGCAGTAGTAGGCAGGGTTTTGCTGAAGCTGGGTATATCTATGTGTTTTTTATTTTCCGCATTTACTTGATTATTATCTGTGATTGACATTATTTAATTACTTAGAAAAAACTGCAATAAACCCTATTCAACCCCCTCCTCTCCAGGGTCAATTTAGATTCTACAAGTGGTATCAGAGAAGGTATTTTTTATTTTAAATAACTCTAGAGTCACAGATTTCCCTAATGGTGAGTTTTCTAGTTGTCAATCTAGCGAGAATTTTTCCAATATAACCCCAACTATTTTTGATGGGACATATTTTTTAAGTTGGAAATTAAAAATGGAATTTTATTTAAAATCTGTAAATACTAGATGTTGAGATATTATTGAAAATGGATATGATATGGTAGATAAGAATGACATTATGATTAATTCTCGTGCTACACACATTTTATATTCTTATATTAATGATGACCAATATAACCATATATCCCATTAATTAACTGCACAGGAAATTTGGAATAATCTCGACACGTTATATGGAAGAAAAGACAACAATAGATCAAAACCCCCGATTGCCAACTCGGTTTCAGAACTATGCTTGACACAATTTACAGAAGATGGATCAGATGATGACAATGATGAAGACTCAACAGATGACGAGCACAGTGAATTTCCTTCTGAAAAGTTAATTTTTTTTTTGTGATAAGTGAACAAAAACTGTTAAGAGTCTTATACTGACAAATAAAAATTTAAAATCTGAAAATGTTGAGTTGAGCAATAAAAATCGTGATTCAGAATTAAAACTTGAAAACGTTAAAAAGGTTGAAAACTTGAATTGCAAAAAATGTTTAGATTTGGAAAATGATTTAGTTCATCTTAATGAAAATTTTCAAGAGCTTGAAAAGGGAATGGTATTTCTCAAAATAAACGAGATTGAACTAAAAACAAAAAATGACTTTTTGCAAAAAGAGTTAGATAGGTTTAAAAAGGTTAAAAATTCCAAACATGAAATCGTAGAGAAAAGGAGTTTATTGAAAACCGAATCGGTTTTGAACGAGCTTGAAACTGAAACTGAGAAAATGAAAATCTTAAAGGCGATAAATGCACGACTTTTCAAAAAGAATTGCTTGAAATAAAAAAAATTCAAAACCTTTGAAAATGAAAATGTGATTTCAAAAAATAACGAATCTGAAATTACTAGTATAAATCACGATTTGGAAAAAGAAATTGAAAAATTAAAGGTTTTTGAAAAATTTGAAATTGAAAACATAAACGATTTAAAAGTGAGATTTTTGAGTACAATGCGAAAATTAAAATGCTTGAAAATGAAAATATAATTTCGAAACAAAATGATTCTGAAAAGAGAAAGATCACTATAAATCATTGTTCGGTTTTAATGAAAGAAAATAATGATCTTAAATCTAAAATTCAACGACTTGAATCAATATTGACAAAATTTTATAAAGGAGAAAAATCGTTGAATATGTTGTTAAAAAACCAATTTTTTGTTAAGAATAAGAAAGGACTTGGTTTTAATAACTTTGATCAAATCGAAAGGTGTTATTTCAATGATTATAAAAATCCATCAAACCGCTTTGGAAAAATTGATCCTTTTGAAAAGCTATATTTTAGTGATTTTAAAAATCCTACGAATATCTTTGAACATGTTAAAATTGGAAATTGGATTCTAATAAATTCAAAGGATTTTCAAATCATAAAAGAAATGAAAATTCGTTTAAAAACAATTCAGTTAATCGAATTTGGATCCCAAAAGATAATAAGATGAATTCAAATAAGATTAAATGAACTTGGGTTCCTAAAGGCACTTTAGTGGATGGTAATGGATTGTTATATAAATGGGTTTGGGTACCAAAACGTGTAAGCGAAAATAAGAGTGGTAAAACAATTTTTGTTAGACCACTCGATCCTATAAACATTTAGGTACCGAGGGAGGCTAAAGAACAACTGTGCTTAAGAGAGATAAAAGTTCAAATTGATTCATATTATAGAATTATTTGGAGTTCCTTAGCCATAGATTTCTGAGTTGGAGATTCATTGGTTCACATCGATTATGGTAAGTCAGGTATGATCTCTTAACTCATATTTTTGTTTTATTTTATTTTCATTTTTTTATGCTGATTTATATTGATTGGGCAGTAATATTTTGAGCATTTTTTTTAACATTGTTAATCAGAATTTTAAAATTTGTGATGCTCTCAAATGACTAATGAAATTTCATACGTTTCTGCTGTTTTGAGTTTCTTCATATTCACTTTGAAAAATATTGAAAAATCGAACTCAATACAGCAGACTACTTGAAAGCCATGATTGACTAGTTGTGAAAATTTCATTTTTTTTTACTTGGATTGATTATATTGAAATCATTCATGATTGATTGCTGAATTTATTTGATTGTAAAATTTGATTTTTCAAGTGATTTCAAATAATTACCTTCAGATTTGATCGTTAACTGTTTCTTGTGCTTATTTAAAAATTCTCTGAAAATTTCACCTCTGATTCTTGCTTTGAAATTGTTCTTGTGCTGCTCTGATAAGGAAATTGGTTTGATTCACTTGAATATCTTGGTGACTGGACGATGAGTTGAAAAATCAGTGATTATATATCTTTAAATTCCATTGACAATTTGCATTAAATATATAAGTGGTTTTAAAATTGTCTAGGAGCAATCAGCATTAGAAATATTAGATAATTTCATATTCTACTGATTGATTTTTGAAACTGATTTTCAACTTGCATTGATGTTTTCAAAAAATCCTCTTGAAATTGATATTTTCAGTTTTAAAACTATTTTTGACTTTTTTATTCAAAAATTGAAATTATTGACCAACTTGAACCGTTTTTTTTTTTGAAACTCATTAAAATTATTAATAGATTTATGTAATTGTGATGAGTTGTGACTATGGTATATTTCATAACTAGAGGAGATATTATTTTAAAATCTCATGATGATTGGACAGATTTCATAATATCTTTGAGTTAGAGCTTATTTCACAATTATCTTCTATGTCTAACATATTTCTGTCATTCATCTTGGTTTTATTTAATTTGGAGAGTTCAAATTATCATTGGAAAGAAAAATATCTTGGAAATAAATATAAAGAAAAAGAAAAAATATAATTTATCCTTGGTATTCACTCCCATTTAAAAGTCCTCGCGGTTATGCGTGGGTGAATTACCTTAATCTCTATGTGCTTCCATTCTCGCTTAAAAGACTTTAGGCGGTGCATAGGTGGAACTCATTAGAGAGGATAAAGTTAAGTTACTACTAACCCCATTTAAAAAACCTTTGGGCTATGCGTGGTTAGCAAGTGCACATTTTGAGCATATTTAAAATCTTCAAAATTCATATTCAAATATTGAATTTTTATTGAACTCTCCTCATTCTATAAAATCCATCGTTAATCCATTCATTCTGAAAGTGAAATTTGCTTCTGATTTAAAGATTATTATGATTTTTGTTCGATTGGGATTTACGATATATATTCTCTCTCTCTTTGCTTGATTTATATTTCTAGTCTATATTCATCACCGTTTCGATTTATATTATCCTTTTGAAAGGGGGATAATGGTCAAGATATTGATTGATGAGTATTTAATTTAAAAATATTTTAAGATTGAAAATTAAATATCTAAGGGCGGAATGATCAATTGAATTTCATTATTTATATTTTCCACATATATAGGAGGAGTTCAGTTGTAGGGGGAGCAAACAAATAGAGGGCGTAATATATTGCACGTTCAAACACATTTAAAACATTCAAAATCTTGTATATGTTTGTCATCATCAAAAGGGGGAGATTGTTTGGTACAACAATGTATTGTATGATTTTTGTTTGATGATAAGAAACATATATTATTATTTAAAATGTGTTTGTAACTGTACTATTTTATAATTCATTTCATAGAAATAAATATTTATTGAATAATATACTATTATACACAGTTCACAGTATATTTATTTAGTTAAATATTTTATTTCAAAATCTGAAATAGTACAACATTATAACTCCAGTATTGTATATTCACAGTTATAATATTTTACATGGAATTGTACTAATTGAATTAATTTGAATATGATAGACAAATTGATTTGAACACAATAAAATAATATTTTATTTTAATCAAATTTGTTTATTACAAATATTAGTACAATCTTCTCATACAGTGCATTTGTTCCTCACTACATCACTCATCACTCAGTACATATTCGCTCGTTCATTCATTTACATATTCACAGACATTTATACTGATACATTGAAGCTTCACGTGCTCTAAACCAGTCTAGTCTCTTCATACCTGTCACATATAACAAAACACATAGTAGATTGCAATAGAAATAAAACTGAATACATAAAAATATAAATTTATTTTAAATTTTATTTGCCTCAGAATTTTGGTGTGTTTCTCATCATTTTTCTGATTCTGTCTGATATACAAGGACAAGAATATTTTTTGAATGGCTGCATATACACACGTGTACATGCATACACGTGTGCACTGCCTCGCCAATCCAGTGTGCAACAAAGGAGTAGCCACGTGGGCCATCTCGACTCAGCGCAATAATAATCAAAGTGGTCGAGCACAAGTAAACATGGCATGGTCGAGCCATATCAAACCAGCCCCAAAGAAAAACAAATATAAATGAAGCAATGAACACAATATACATGGTCGAGACATGTACATGGCAGAGTGGTCGAGTATTAGCAAGCCAGAGTGGTCGAGTACATCTCATTTTTAAAGTGGTGCAGCACTACAAGTAGCATGGTCGAGGCAGGAAAAAGCAACAGGGTTCATGCTTTTAGCCAACATATAAATGGTGCAACACATTTAAACTCAAGTCAACATAATCAAAGTGGAATGGTGCATGGGTGAAATCAAATCAACTGCATCATATACTATAAGGTGTTCAAACAGATAGGCAAAAGGAAAAACAGTGAAGAAAGTGACATTTTAGAATTACAAGATCAAGCAACATACATGAAAACAGCAGCATTGAGCAACAAACAACAAAAAAAACTGGACAAGTTCATGATGGAACATGCTAAATGGCAAACCAGTTTCATAAAAATGTAAAATAGGACTAAATGGAGCAGTGAACACATAAAGCTTGGCAAATGGAGAAAAGTATATATGGACTAAATGAAGAAGTCAACACAAGTATGGAGCAGTTACATGGTACAACATCATAGTCAAACACTGGTCAGGGACATTTCAAATGATATATGGAACAAGTCAGTTTACATGCAAGTGCACATGAATGTAAATAACTCATATCTCAAGTTTAACAAGTTCAAGCAAGAGAACAGGTATATACATTGTAACAAGATGCAGCAGGACAGACCCAAAAGCAATATACCATGCAGACAAATCGTACAAACTATAATGAAGCAATGCAAAAAAAAATTCAAGTAAAATATCATGGCAAGTTCAAGTGAAGTATTTGTGCAAATTTGTTTCATAAAGCAACCGTTCTTATCGGTTCAAAAATATTTGGAAAGTTCAAGTGTTGTTTCCGTTCAAAGGAAGATCAAGGCAGTGATTGTTTGTATCAGTTTTAATATGTACAAATTCAAGATTATTGAAGCTCCAAAAAATCCATTCAAGAGTTTGTCTCTAGAAAATATACACGGCATTTATTTTTTGATAGAGACCATTTCAAAATTGAAGAATTCAACACACAAGATATTTCCAAAAAGTTGGATGATTTCAAAGTTCACAAATTCAAAGTCAAGGACCAAAATTTAAGCAATATACATTCAGGTTTGAAATCGATGAATTCTCCAGAATTTCAGAAGATTTCAACACCAAAATATACGCAACAATTGAAGACCAAATCACTAGTCGAAATCAGAGATATTTACGGATTTTAATCCTATAAATAACATCATTCATCACTGGCATCAATCATCCAAGTTCAAACAAATCAAGGAAAAATTCAATTTGAAATAATATACCAGAGATCAACAGTAGCTTGGATCAAACCATCCCAAATTGATAAAACAACAAGGGCAACGCGAGAATACAAAGAACCACAAATTTCAGAAGTCATCGAAGACGATATTTGGACAAAGAATCAAAACCCTAGTAGCCGCCATTTTTGTTTCCAAAGAGACAAAGAAGATCGGGCTAAATAAAATGAAAATGGGTGAAGCACAAATAAAAAAGTGCCGGCCAAAATAATTAAGGAAGAAAGGATTTATAATTTAGGGTTTAGTTTGTTAAGGGTTTTTGTTTTAATTGTCTTTGTTTGTTTTAAAAAAAATTGTAATCGAGTTATAGTTTTCTAGATTATCTCTAAAACTAAGGAGACGAATTACAGGGTTGTAATTCGTGGAAATTTGGTTTCGGGGATAGAAATTAATGTAGGGTTTTGAGCGTAGGATAGTGCAACTAAAGCGAGATTGTGAGGTCTTTATGTGTAGCTCCTAGTAGAAACTGAGGATAAGTTTTGAGCGTAGGTTTAGGACAAAGAGGCTAAGAATTGTCACGAGTTTACGGGTGTTGTAAGCATTGTAATGGTTGACTAATGCCTAGTAGAAACTTTGGGGAATGCAGCAGTATGCACAGTTTTGCCGAAGCTGTGTATATCTGTGTGTTATTTATTTTCCGCATTTACTCTGATTATTATCTGTGATTGATATTATTTAATTACTCAGCAAAAACTTCAATAAACCCTATTCACCTCGCTCTAAGGTTAATTTAGATCCTATAGCCTACAAATAATTTTCTAAAAAATAATTATCAATTCTTTTATTCTGTTCTCTTGGGGCTTGTTTCAAACCGTACATCGCCTTCTCCATTCTTAAAATTTTGTCTTCTTGTCCTTTAACTTTATAACCGGGTGGTTGCTCCAAATAAATTTCCTCCTCAATTTACCATTTAGCAAAGAAGATTTCACATCCATTTGATGTATTTTCTATATATTTTTTTAGCAGCTAAGGCTATTAACAACCTTATAATCTCCAAGAGGGCGACGGGAGCAAACACTTCATCATAATCTATACCTTCACTTTGTTTGTATCCTTTAGCCCCCAACCTTTCTTTGTATCTTTCAACTTCTCCTTTAGCATTCTTCTTCACTTTGTACACCCATTTCACACCAATAGCTTTGTGCCCTTTATGTAAAGTAGCCAACTCCCATGTATTGTTTTTTACAATAGCTTTGATTTCTTCATCCATAGTTTCCCTCTACCTTTTGTCTTACTTTGCTTCTTCGTAACCTATTGGTTCACAATTTCCAAAAAGACAATATAATGTAGTATTATGAAAAATTGGTATTAACTCATATAATTATTGCAAGGATCGTATGCATCTGGGTCTTTCATTTGTGCTTTCTTCAAAAGAATATTCTTGATGGATGGTTGAAGGAGATGACGATGTTGGACCAATGGACTCTTCTTCCACATCATCATTGCACTCCTCTTCATAAAGCCGAAAAAAATCAATAATCATCTTCTTATTTGTTCCAATTTCAAGCAGTTTCTTCATCAAACTCCACATCACGACTAACAACCACCTTTTCATTAATAGGATTATACAACTTATATCCTTTTGACCATGAATCGTAGAAAATGAAAATGTATTTTTCACTTTTGTCATCTGATTTTGAGTGTCTTTGATCTGGCACATGGGCATATGCAATGCTTCCGAATACTCTCAAATGAGATATACAAGGCTTTCTACCACTCCATGCTTCTTCAGGTGTTTCGTTCCGCACACTTCGAGTTAGAGAACGATTTGCTAAATATATCGCGCATTCGACAATTCCAGCCGAAAACTCTTTTGTAACATTATTGCTCTTTAACATGCTTCTTGCCATGCTGAGAAGAGTTTTATTTTTTCTTTCTACAACTCCATTTTGTTGTGGAGTGTATAACACTATCAAAAGACGATGAATCCCATTTTCTTCACAAAATGTCTCAAATACTTTTGATGTAAATTATCCACGTCGATCAGATCTCATGTCTTTGATCTTATGACCACTTTCACTTTCTATTAAAGCATTAAATTTCTTAAAAGCATCAAATACATTTGATTTTTTTGAGATAATAGAACCTTATTTTTCTACTAAAATCGTCAATAAAAAGTGCAAAATAATTACTTTTTATAAGTGAGCATGGTTTTGTGGGGCTACAAATATCTGTGTGAGTGAATTCTAATGTTTCTTTGGCTCTTATAGTTGATTGTTTTGGAAAAGATTTTCTTGATTGTTTTCCAAATAAGCAACCTTCACACAATTTGTTTTCATGATTTATTGATGGTAAACCTTTTACCATGTTTTTATTTTTTTAACAAATTTATACTCTCAAAGTTAAGGTGTCCAAACCTTAAGCGGCAAGGCCATAATGGATCTTCATAGCATGATTTTAGGCATTTTGCAACATTATTGGAGATATTTAATGGGAGCATTCTATTTTTTGACATCTCCACTTTAGTAATTTCATATACACGTAAATTTGTACATTTTATTCGCTTATTTATCATGTTTTCTCTTTAAAATAATTGATACTGTGTATTTATAGTCGTGTTTTCAGATTATTCAAGATAAAAGGATTAATGCACTTAATTATTGAAAAGCTTGAAGAATTGATGCAAGAAGATTGTTGATTTTTAGAACCGAATTAAAGCATGAGGACCTGAAGAAATTTTGTTGTTCAACCACCTTCTTCCACATATTTTGAAGTCAAGATTCAATGCCTTTTCATAAAGATCGCTTGTCTCAGATGTTATGGAAGTCTTATTCATGCTCAAAACGATTGAAGTTGTGTCGTTTAATGACCGCGAGCTATTTTTCCATGACATTTGCATGTCCGTTCACATGCGTTCACATTGGTTTATTTGTTATTTGGGCAAAAACTTTTGTCCCATATCTTGTAGTTGGCCACTTAGTCTTGGTCATGGCAGGTATAAATACACTGTATCTCATTCATTTAGAATTGTCTTGGGTTTTATTCTGTAACTCTTCTCTTGGAATAAAACTATTCTTCTCACTCTCTTTAGTTTTTGTTATATTTTATTATGTTCGTTCTTCTCTTTTTTCTTTTTCTCATTTAGCTATGTCTAGCTAATTCCCTTTAATTAGGGGGTGATGACGCTTATAGACTATATTTAATATGAATCATATAGCCAAATGGATTAAGACTTTATGCATATAGATATGGATCTGAATCAAGAGTTAGATCTAAACCTTCATATTCTGGGTCATTTAAGAGCTATTCTCCTTCACAGATTATATTTGAGTTCGATCTAATGCTTTTCAGATTTAAATCTGATTTTTATGGTTTTAGAAATAAAGTAATGAATATATCCTAATAGCCTATGGTTGTTTAAGAGCTTAGTTCCTGCATAGGCTTTGGTTGTCGTTATTCACATATTTTTTTCTAAAAACCTTATTATCGTTGATTCATATTTGTAATAGAAACATGAGTTAGATCTGTATTAATCTGTTTGGCTATTGATGATTATTCATCCTATTTATTTCATTACTCCCTAATTGCTTTCATTTATTATGAAAAACTCTCTTTTTATTTATTTTTTGTGGCAATCAAACTTTTGGAATACTCTGAATGGATTTTTTACTTAAAATAATTTTTGTCTCAGAGTTTGACACCTTTTACAAAAACCCTTATTGTTTAAAAAAGCAGAATGAATTTAATAATTGTTTACAATTGTTAAATTGTTCGCAAACAAATTTTGGTTCCATTGTTGTGGACCAAAATAATTTTTACTTGTAAATCCTTTAGGTTATATTTTTAGTTTCTTATTTTTCCATTAAAAAATAATAATAAACACAAATTTTTATTTTATTCCTTACATTTTCCTTTATATGTAGAAGAAAATTTTTGCTTGGTTGATTTGATATTATTCATTGATACCTTAATCTTCCAAACAAGAGAAAAAAAATGCTTGCCAAAATTTCCCATTTCTTTCCAATTCTTTTTCTCAATTTCTTTCCTTTTTTTTAATTTCTTTCCAATTTCTCATATTTCTTCTTTCATAACAACAAAAAAAATCTTGCCTTTTGTTTCAATTCCTTTCTTTATTGCCTTTCTATTTTCAATACATTTCTCTCCCTTTTCTTCTTTTACAAGTTTTTGAAATAAAATAATAAAAAAAATCCTTTTCAAAATTTTTCTTCTCTTCCTTCTTCTCAATACAATTTCAGCACCCCTTTTCATTAATTCAACATCCTTTTTCACCAAAGCCTCTTCAATCAGTCACCAATACAGGCCCACCATCTTCACAACCATCACTTACAAATACATCACGCAAACTAACAATTCCCGGATCTCCAAGTGTCCGAACCCAGGCAACGCAAGCTTCGTTGGAACTTAGTTCATACCCCGTTCACAAACCATATTCACAACATCACGCAATCCTGACACCACTTCTGATAATTACGTAAATTCACAATCCATCACTGAATGCCTACAATCACACCAACCTAATTTTAAATCACAACCAGCCCTTCAATCCATACATCATCTCCCACCTCGACATGCTCGTAAAAGCTCAACAAGTTTCACCTTTTCTGCCACCTTCATAACATCAGAGATCTCCACCATTCCACTTTCACAACCGCCCAAATTCGACAAAGCCCCCTCTTCGACCTCCCAGTAACCCCAAATCGCGATTCAAATACCCAGGTCTGAGTACCCAAGCAAACCCTTGCCTCAAATTGATTTTATCACAATTCGAATCCACAAACCTAAATTCGAAACAACTCAATCTTCCTTCGATCCGAACCCAAAGAAATATCTAATTGCAAGATATTGAGTACATAGTAGGTTTGGTTCGGAATTGATCCGATTTCGAAGAATAAAATACTGGGAAAAGGAGCAATTTTTGATTGTATTGACCCGGGGGTGATTTGCTTCCGAAATTAGAAGGGCGTGATTCCCTTCTGGCTACTTCTTTGTGGGTAGCGATATAAACCGGGTCGGTGATTTATAATTGAGCTGTGTTAAGGTACGATTTATTTTAGTGCGTGGTAGCTTAGCCTTGCTTTTATATTTTTTATTTGTTTCATAGAAAAAAGGGATTCATTTTTATTTAAGTCTATGGAGCTCAGTTATTTTGATTTATCTTTAAGGCTTGGTTTAGTTTGTTTTTAAAAGTTTAGTTAAGTTTCCTTATATATATATATATTATAGGCATTTGTTAGTCTAGTTTTTTTCCTTCCAACTTAGTTTTTATTTTGTCTTTGTTTGTTTTAATTTCTTAAAAAATTACAATAAAGGAATCATAATCCAAGGCCCAAGCAAGGAATGTAATTCAATTAAAAGCAAGAAAAGAATTCTAGTAATCGAAAAAGGAACCGGAGGTCAAGCAATTTGCAATAAGCAGAATTTGAATTGTTGGAGCGGTTGCACACCAAATGGGGTGTGAACGCGCTAGCGCTACTCAGTTACACTAGACGGACTGCCGATTTAAGTGTGTGTTTTCTAAACTCAATAGGGTCTACTACTACTTGAAAAATACATAAAAAATTGCTTGTAAAGATTTTGTGCAGGTGTCGTGGCTCGCTTGTAAAATTTTATTCTGCAATTTATTATTCTGTGATTGAATATTTTGCCCGTTGACGTGTGGTTGGAAATTTTAAATGAACGTGGGATAAATTAAAAATCTTGTTTTTGAAATAAAATATTTTTGAAATCGAATCTGGGATTCCCAAAGCTCATAGGACAAAATATTCGTTAAATTGACAGTTAGGATTGATCTCTTAGGTGTCGAAGGAACGGTAGAGTCTAGAACTCAAACAGGTTCTTAAACCTTCAGTCGTGTTTCTACAGTGATTTGTGGCATACGGATAACCCTGTCTGAACCTGGCCTAGACTTGTGTTTATATAATCTGAAGTTGTTAATTTTAGCATATTTTTTAAGAGCTTCTTTAGAATCGAAAGATTTACAACTGATTTTTTGATGGAAAAACTCTCTTCTTCTAGTACATGCGCGCTTGCCCCATGTACATCCAAAATTGCAATTCTTTTCAAAATTTAAATGATTTTGGTTACAATTCAAATCAGAATGAATTTCAAGCTGAAAACTTTTGGAATAATTTCAACGATCAACCCTCATCTTTGGAAATAAATATTGAATCTTTACTTGAAATGAGCACACAACAAAATCAAAAAATAAATGAATGGTGTAATTCATACTTGTGCAACAATTCAAGTCAAAGTTTACAAAATAATCAAAATTTGAATTCACTTCCAAATTCAAGCGATTTTGATTATGACCCTTGCCAAATCAATTTCGAACTCCAAAATGAATTTCAAATTCAAAATGGAAATGTGAATAACTTTTCAAATGATTTTGGTAATGGATATAATTTCAATAATGGTGCGATTAACGTTTTTTGTTCTCAACAATTTCAAATTGAAAATTCTCATGCAAATAATTATAAATTTGATTTTGTTGGGTAAATGAATGAAATTTTCGATAACCACACGGATTTGGTATTTGAAACATACTTGAAACGACGTGACCAACAAAATCAAATTTCAACATGTGATGAGTCAAATGATAATCCACCTTTTACCATAGTCGACGATCTTCAACTAACAACTTCTGAAATTGATTAATATCTTAATGAAGTTGTTAAAATCTCTATAACTGATTTGAATTTAAATTCTCTTGAAAATGAAGATGTCAATCTTCAGTTTGATCTTCCTCTCTCAGATTCTAAAAATTGTGAAAATTTAGCAACTTTAGATTGTCAAACTGAAATAAATGATGAAGTTGGTAACAACTATTTAAGCGAGGACAACTTTGATAAGCAAAAACTTCTAAAACTGATTGACGATAAAGTTGTTGGGTCTGAAACAGAAAATGAAACATTTGAAAACTTTGAAATTCTTGAGGTTGAAAACAACAAAACTACAGAATTTGATCTTAAACACAATGACGATTTTTCTAAAACTGTTGAAACTACTTGCGACTTGGTCGTTTCAACTGAACCTCACTGTGACCACTTTTTTTTCAATGATAAATTTCTGTAGTATATGAACTTTTTTTTGGAATAACACGGCTTTGATAAAACACAATTTCGGAATTTACTAAAAATTCATTTGTTTGGTTTGAATTGTAGGTTTACGAATGAGCCTTTTGTCAATAAAATTTCAAATATTAAAGCAAAACTGAACAATATTTGTCAAAACAAGTGTAGGGGTGAGAATGATGCACATGTCTCTTAATTTTGTACATCACCTGAACAAATCAAGCTTTGTATTTGAAACTTCTACTGAACCTTGACTCAATGAACTCTCTTTCGTTGCTACAGAAATTCAATTCGATTTTAGGATCAATTGTAAGCTCAAAATTTTAACTTTAGCAACTCAAACTTAAAAAAAAAACAAAATTTTGTTTTTCCAAATCTGAAACGTAATATGAATCCCTTTTTAATTTGGTTTTTTGTGCTTAAGCTGTGTCTCATAATCTTAATGAGGCTGATCCATTGTGGACAGGTTCATCTATTCGATGACTGTGTATTTTCTGCATGTGTATCCAGTAATCCGCACTTACCCTCTTATTTTATTTCCCTTTCACTAAGATATGTCTGATAAACGACTGTGAGGACACAGTCACACTTAAGTGGTGGTATTTACATTACATCAACAATCAAATTTTATGAACTAGGTCATTCGTTAAACAAGGATTAACTTAAAATTCATAAATAACACCTTGGTTCCTTATTGATAAGTTGAATTGTTGGGTAATGGGAATGAACAATATTTATTCTTTGAGTCATAATGTGTCTTTTTAAGATTCTAGCTTGAGACTATGTAGACGTCAGTCAGGTTCTGGAGTTCATGCAAGTAAAATGTGCAAGTAAAAAAAACCATAAAAAAACCATAATACAAATGATTTTACACCTACAATTTTTGGATTTTCTGAGTTTGTTTTCATGCATAATATTTCTTCCACTCAAAATTTTAAACTGGTAAGTTCTAAATTCCACTTGGCCTAATTTAGGAGAAATGACTCATTGTAGCGTTCTTCTTCGATACCACACATTATTCAAACCCAAGTTTTAGTCGATTTACATCCATGTATCAACAAGTTTTTCTTATATTGGTATATTTAAGAACCATTTTACTGATTTATTCTTAAAGGTTCGAAAAACGCCACTTTTTATACCAATATTACACTACCCACTCCGTTCTTGTTTTAAGGTAGGATAACCATATACCACTTCTTATTTTATATGGGTTATCGACCTTATGAAACATTACTTATCTTTCCTTTCAACTTTTTATATAACATCAGTCTAGACTTGTGTGTTGAATTAGGGTTATAGAAGTAAAGTAACTAGGGCACAAAACTTTCCTTTCATGAAGTGTTGGTTATGATTCGCTTAGTAGAGGAGGAATCAAATGAAATAGTATATAGTGTAAGTACGATGGATGTGGATTGATGCACTTAACTACTGAAAAGCTTGAAGAATTGGTGTAAGAAGATTGTTGATTTTTAGAGCTGGACTAAAGCAGGAAGGCCTGAAGAAATTTTGCTGTTCAACCACCTTTTGCCGCATATTTTAAAGTCAAGATTCAATGCCTTCTTATAAAGATCGCTTGTCTCAGATGTCATGGAGTTCTTATTCATGCTCGAAATGATTGCAGTTGATGTCGTTTGATGCCCGCAAGCTATTTTTCCATGACATGTGCATGTCCATTCACATGCGTTCGCATTGGTTTATTCGTTATTTGGGCAAAGACTTTTGTCCTACATCTTGTAATTGGCCACTTAGTCTTAGTCATGGCAGCTATAAATACACTGTATCTCTTTTATTTAGATTTCTCTTGGGTTTTATTTGTAACTCTTCTCTTGGAATAAAACTATTCTTCTCATTCTCTTTAGTTTTTGCTTTATTTTATTTTATTTATATTTGTTCTTCTCTATTTTCTTTTTCTCATTTATCTATGTCTAGTTAATTCCCTTTAATTAGGGGGTGATGACGCTTATATACTAGATTCAGTATGAATCATATAGCCAAGTAGATTAGGACTTTATGCATATAGATCTGGATCTGAATCAAGAGTTAGATCTAAACCTTCATATTCTGTGTTGTTTAAGAGTTATGCTCCTTCACAGATTATATTCGAGTTTGATCTAATGCTTTTCAGATTTAGATCTAAATTTTAGAGTTTTAGAAATAAATTAGTGAATTTGTCTTGATAGCCTATGGTAGTTTAAGAGCTTAGCTCCTACATAGGCTATGTTTGTCGTTATTCACATATTTGTTTCTAAAAACCTTATTATCGTTGATTCATATTTGTGATGGAAACAAGTGTTAGATCAATATCAATATGTTTGGCTATTGATGATTATTAATTCAGTTTATGTCAGTACTCCCTAATTGCTTTCATTTATTATAAAAAAACTCACTTTTTATTTATTTTATGTTGTTTTCAAACAATCAAACATTCTGAATAATCAGATTAGATTTATTACTTAAAATAATTTTGATCTCAGAGTTTGACACCCTTTACAAACCCTTGTTGTTTAGGAAAGCCGAACGAATTTAATAATTATTTACAATTTTTAATTTGTTCGCAAACACAATTAAATCACCTTTACCATCTCTTATGAAAAGGTTTCTATTTTTCATTTATATATTATAATCTTTCTCCAAAAGTTGCTCCACACTCAAAATATTTGTTTTCATTTTAGACACATAATAAACATTAAAAATAAAATCATTCTTTCCATTCTTTAAATTAATTTGTATATTTTCTTTTCCTTCAACTGGAATTTTAGAGTTATCTCCAAAAAGAATGTTTCCATTTATCGATTCATCAAGTTCTGTGAACATGCTTCTCCTTCCAGATACATATATCATTGCTTGCGCCTAAGTCCAAACACCATGTGTAATTGTCGATTCTTTCGTCTAGCTTATGTTCCAATAAAAGTGTTGAATCCTCTTCATCTTTCTTAGCTTAATTTGTTCTCTCTTTAACTTTGTAAAAAGTGATCTACAATCTGAAGCAAAATGCCTAAATTCATTACAATTACAACATTTTATGTAACACCTCGTATTTTTTGTGAACGTATACGTAACAAATTAAAGTATACTTAATTTTAGGAGAAGAATTAAGGGAAACGGGTTGCGCCATTGCGTTCGTCTCGAAATTCTGCTTGAGATAGGGTCCAAGTTTGCGGAAAATAAATACCGTATAAAAAAGATATGGACGAACGAAATTAGGCCGAAAAACCGGAAACAAGCCAGAATACACTGGCGCACTTGTAAAGTGCGCCTGTACAAAAATACACTGGCACACCTGCCAAGTGCGCCCATATCGATCCAGCACAGAATTCTGGTGTGTTCTATGATGACGTGTCTTCTTCTGAGTGGCTGGATGACCTGTCTTCGAGCTGGGTGGTTCTGATGACTTCTGGACTGATCTGAAGGCTCTAAATCACCCTATTCGCCTATAAAAACACCCCCCAAACCTCACTTCCTCTCCACACAATTTTATTCTGCCTATATTCTGACTCTATTCTAATTAAAATAAAATAATGGCATCGCTATTCTGCTGAAATCTAAGCTAGAACTAGTGCATCTTCTTCCAATCTGAATAGAATTAAAAGAGAACAACTATTTTCTAATCTAATCGATAGTCGACGCCAAAGGAGAGCAGTGTCAGAATACAAATTCCAGAATACAAGAATCATTCCCTTTTTGTGAGTACAGTTATTTTCAGGTATGAACTTTAATTATGATCTTGACATGGCTATAAATCTGAATCTGAGGTTATGCATATTCTTGTCTGTCAAATCTGTTTTTCTGTGACTATTCTCTTTCTTTTTCAGTTCTATAGCCAGGCTACTACGAGCATGCGCCAAATCTCATAAGAGATTAACACACAAACGCTAAATTTTGGAGTAAATAATAAATAATGCATAATTGGACATGACTGATCTGTGACTGATTTGAGAAAAGGACATATGTTGTAAATTAGATCTAGATCTGTGCATACTCTGTGATTTGGAAGAAGAGGAATCATTGGATGATAACATATGACTTGAAACTTGGGACATAATGCATAAAAAATTAAGATCTGATTTTGAAAGGATATAATTTAAAGATATAGATTTTTGGGTATATTTTATATAACGATTGTAACACCCCGTACTTTCTATTAACGTTATAATAACGAATTCTAGAATAATTAATTTAAAAGGTGAGAATTAAGGGAAATAGGTTATGCCATTGTGTTCGTCTCGGAATTCTGGTTGAGATAGAGTCCGAGTTTGCGTAAATTGGACTTCGTATGAAGAAGTTATGACTGTCAGAAGTTCCCAGAAAATTCAAATAAATTCAAACAGCTCGAAAAACAAGTTCAAATACGAAAACAGAAGTCAGAAGCGGGCTGGGCGGGAAAATTCCCGTCCGGGCAGGTCAACCAGGGGGTCGACCCTAGTGTCGACCTCCCCCATAGAGGTCAACCTGGGGGTCGACCTGGCCCCCGGCCAGATCTGAATTTTGAACGACTGATGACTTGCTACTGAGTCACTAGGGTTTCTGGATGGTCCTGATCTGGTCTGAGTGGCTGTGATTAACCCTAGGTTCATCCGACGGCTCTAATTAAACTGAAATTCTATATAAACAACTCAATGCTCAAAATAAAAACACACAGAAAAATAATCCTAGAACTGAAATGCCGTCAGTAGAGAACTTGGAGTAGCTGTCACCGTTTTCAATTCAAAGACGAGTTAAAAGCTTACATCTAAAATCAAATTAAAACTAGTCTAATTCAACAGTCTTCATCAAAGGCGCGCATCTCCAATTTCAAATTTCAAATTTCAGAACGCAAGAATTCCTTTTAGTTTGTAAGTTGGTTATTACGTAGATTTAAACATTCTTTCGATTGAATCATGACATGTTGTAATTGGGATATAGAATGATGCTTATGTATAAGATTTGATTCTCGTTTATCTTAAAGTATCATTGTAATTAATCACGTATGTGTGCTTATGGCGATGAACATGTTGTATATTTCATGTCTATATGCTTATGGCGATGAACATGTTGTATATTAATCATGTCTATATGCTTGTGGTGATGAACATATTGTATGTTATTAAAATCTATTATGATTTGGGTAATGGATTTATTTTGCCAATTAAATGGTAAAATATGTCATGCTATAAATTGGTGGTTATTTGCAAGTTTGTGATCTAAAACACATGCTTATATTTTAGATAAACACTCATGTACATTCATGTTAGGTTGAATCTAATTATGTTGTAAAAGTGGAATTGTAGTCCTCTTATGTTTTTAACATCATGCTAAATTGTGATTAAAAATAATTATAATAGCTTTCTTATGTTTTGACATACATAAGATCATATGCCAATTTGTGGGTTGAAATTGTGATTATATGTTAAATTTCCATGCTAGACCTTTGTCAAGTTTACATGACCATTAGACCCAACTTAGTCACAAGTTCACCTTTACCCATTTAATTAAAGTTAATGATACCTCTATGCCAAGTTACACATGACAAGTTGAAATGTATGTTATTTTATGTTTATTTCATGTCTCTTGTTTATTACCCTTTTCTTGTTTATGGGTTGGGCTAACTTACTAGTCCAACATTTTGTGTGATTCATGCGTACGTTCCACGGGGGTAGCGATGGAAAATATGAAAAGTCATGGCATAGTTTTGTTCATTAAATGGTATATTTGATATACCATTCATGTTGAGCATAATCAAAGGATAATTATGGCGTGATTAAATTAAATTTAATCCACATAAATAAATTTGACATATATAGAAAAATATGAGTTTTAGAAAAGACGAATATGCCTAACCCGAGGTTAGACTGAGTTGTGGTGTAAATCTGCCCGGAACCGACCGGCATATCCAGTGACCACCACAAGACCTGTCTAATGTGGGTGGTTAGTGCATCAAGCCCAAAAAGAACCCGAGGTTAGACTGAGTTGTGGTGTAAATCTTCCCGGAACCGACCGGCACATCCAGTGACCACAACAAGACCTGTCTAATGTGAATGGTTGGTGCTTTAATAAATTAAAGCTAAGTCAGGATTGGTAGGGTTGAGTAAATTAGGAAAACACTTAACTGATTCAACATGTTAACTAAGCGAATGGGTGGTGTTAGGTAAACTTGGACACTTAACCAAATAAACATGATTATTAGAAAACCCAAGTAACCGGGACCCATTTCAGCAACAACCTACATAGATGTATCATGGTACCCTGAAACTAGGCAGCGTGGGGTACGGTTACTGGGCTGAATTATAAGCGGTCAAAACGTCAGCAGTTGGTGGGTCAGTGTAGGTTCCGACGGAGTATGGGCGTGCACGTACTCCGGAGTGGAAAAATCTGGCACTGGGCATCAGCAGTGTACATTGTGCATCTTGAATCGTGTCGGGTTGCCACCAGAGTGACTGATACAGCCCATGGTGGGACCAGCACACATAGCTACAGTCAAGCGGGGCCGAATGACACAGGACATGAATGCATGCGAGTTGGAGCCGATCATTAAGGGGATTGTTCATTATAAACACGTGGGGCTGGTTGAACAAATGTTTAAGTAGGTGCATAGACTATAGAAATGGGTGCGATCACATGTTCCTCTTATCTTATATTAGGGTATTGTCCTATGTTCTGTTATCACTGTCATGATCCCTTTCCTTGTTTAAATACTGTAATCACTGAACTTACCAGGCTTATTGTCTGACCCATTTTCTCTCGTCCTCTTTTCTTCCGTTCCCTGCCCATGTCCACTGGGAGGGAATACTGCAGCTTAGTCAGACTCTTTGCAAGCTTCAAGAAAGTAGATGTATGATTTGGACTCTCTCTCTCTCTCTCACCATGTCTATGGCCCTTGGACATTATCCTTGGGGATTTATGCACTTTTACTTTTGGTTTATGCTTCTTTATTTAAAAATCAAGACAGAGATTATGTTGTAATGTTTTGGAAGTTATTTTGAGACAATTTGATGTAATGCTTTTGTATTGAACTACATATGCAATAATGTTTGAATTCCGCTTCTTAAATTTATCTGTCTTGTAAATTTTCTGTGACTTGTACCTATAACCCTCTACCAAAGTTAAGGCATTCCCTTTGTGAGTGACCTTAATGGAGGTGGGGTGTTTCACATGGTATCAGAGAAAAAGGTTTACCAGATCAGATAAGAATTTTTGAAAAACTATTTTCAAAAAGATATATAAAGAAGCATTTTACAAGGAAAAGTGTTGTTTTAAATTTAAAAAGGCATAATCCCCAAAGCCATATGTGCTATCTTTCTATCCTTCGTATTGAATCGTTTCTTTTTCGTTTCAGCATGTCTGGAATCTTAACCTTCCGGAGGGTGTATCGATACCTGGCTGGTTCGGGAGGTAATTAGAGGCTAGGGCCAATGACGCAGGCCCAACAAATATTCCTCCTCCAGCTACAGCGGTTCTTCCTTCTCCTCCTCCTCGTGCAAATGCTTTCTTAAAGATTTGTAGAGACTTTAGGGCCATGGGTGGAAAGGATTTCAAGGGAACTGAATCATTTGTAGAAGCAAACAATTAGCTCGAAGAAACTGAAGATCTATTCGATATCTTTGAGGTAGATGATAGACAAAAGATACAGTTGGCAGTGTGGTTGCTCAAAGACGAAGCTTCCTATTGGTGGGAAGTCACTAAGGCTGAAAGACCCGTTGAAACATGGGTGGATTTTAGAATAAGGTTTGAGATGAAATTTCTCTCACAAGCTGAACGAAGTTTACAGCTGGAAAAGTTCTTGTCTCTTAAGCAAGAAAGCATGAAGATCAAGGAGTACGTCAACCAATTCAATTAACTGGCCCGATTTGGACTGGACTTAGTGAATACTCTTCATAAGAAGGATCTCCGTTTTGTCAAAGGATTGAATGAGCCACTTCACAGCTTGAGTATGACCCATATACCTATGGGGGCTACTTACGAAAGGTTAGTGGACATGGCACTCTTACGTGAGGAATACAAGGGCAAGAATGTGGTAAAAGCGGAAGTGCCTCAAGATAAGAAGGGGAAGGGGTCGTAAAACAAGAAGGCTGATTCAAAGAAAGGCGGGAAGAACAACAAACCCCGTGAAAAGAGAAAGTGTAATTTCTGTGGCATTCCTGGACATCTGATCAAAGACCGCAAGAAGAAGAAAAAGAAGATGGGTGGCTGTTTCCACTGTGGTGAGACAGGACACATGGCAAGGGCTTGCCCAAAGAAGCAAGGGCAGGAAGTTGGACCTTCTTCTGGAGGACAAGTTCAAGCTGTCACGGCACCTCCGCAAGAACGAGGTAGATAGATTTCTATCGAAAGTTTAGTCTATCTTTTTGATCATCCTGTTCGTACACTATTTGATTATGGCGCATAGCACTCTTTTATATCCACTGCTTTAGTGGAATCTCTGCACCTAGACACCAGTATAGCAGAGGAGCCCTTGGTTGTTTCAAATCCAATTGGGGGCTCAGCTTATTTGTCAATGGTTTTTTTGGATTTTAAAATATCTATTCTAAGCGTTGAGTTTAGATGCAATGCCTATGTTTTGGGCTTCACAGGCTATGGGTTGATTCTAGGCATGGATTGGCTATCCAGTAATGGTGTCATTCTCGATTGTGAAAAAAGAGTGGTTAGACTCCTGACTCGCCTTGGTAACACTCTCGAAATTTCTTGAAATCCCATGAACTCTGTCATGCTTAGTTATCTAGAATCTCTTGATGCGTCTGTTGAGAACTTGCAGTCTATAAGGGTAGTTCGTGAATACTCGGATGTGTTTGAAGAGGTAAAGGGCTTACCTCCGAAGAGGGAGATAGACTTCCATATATACCTCGTTGATAATGCAAAGCCCGTTGCTTTACCCATTGGGCACATGGCCCCAAGGGAGAGAAAGGGGCTCAACAAACAAATCAAAGAGCTGCTTGAAAAGGGGTTCATATGACGGAGTATTTCTGAATGGGGTGCTCCGGTAGTGTTCGCAACCAAAGTCGATGGTTCGCTTCGCCTGTGCGTTGATTATAGGGAGCTAAACAAGCTAACCAAGAAGAATAGACACCCACTCCCAAGAATAGATGATTTGTTTGATCAGCTTGTAGGTGCATCGGTTTTATCCCAATTAGATTTAGCTACCGGGTTTCATCAGCTAAGAGTGGCTGAAGACAGCATTGATAAGACCACGTTCAGAACTCCCGATGGTTTCTTCGAGTGGCTTGTCATGCCCTTCGGCTTGACAAACGCACCCGCTTACTTCGTAGATTTAATGAGTAGGGTGTTCCGAGAGTTCCTCAATAAGTTTGTGGTGGTCTTCGTAGATGATATCTTGATCTTCTCAAAGAATGAGGAAGAGCATCCTCAGCATCTAAAAGAAGTCATGAATACTCTCCGCGCACATCAGTTGAAGGCGAAATTCTCCAAATGCCATTTCTGGAGAGAAGAAGTTAGGTTCCTTGGACATGTAGTGTCAAAAAGAGGGGATAGCTGTGTACCCCGCAAAAGTGGTTGCTGTGCAAGATTGGAAGGTTCCTCGAAACGCAACCGGAGTCTGAAGCTTTCTCAGGCTAGCAGGCTTTTATCGAAAGTTTATCAAAGATTTTGCAAAAATCTCAGCTCCACTAACAATATTAACAAAGAAGAACCTAGCTTTCAATTGGGACTTGGATTGCGATATTGCTTTCCAACATTTGAAAAGGGCTCTAACAACAGCCCTAATTCTGACATTGCCTGATGGAAGCAAGATGTTTACAGTATACACAGATGCATGCGGAACGTGACTAGGCGTTGTTCTGATGCAAAAAGGGAAGGTAGTGGCTTATGGTGGAAGGCAGTTGAAAGTACATGAGAAAAACTACCCAACCCACGACCTAGAATTGGCAGCCATCGTTTTTGCGCTTAAGTCTTGGCGCCATTATCTCCTCAGTGAGAAATTTGAACTGTATACTGACCATAAATCGTTGAAATACCTATTCTCGCAGAAAGATCTCAACTTGAGGCAGCAGAGATGGATGGAGTTTCTTGGCTCGTACGATTTTGAGATTTCCTACACTCCTGGCAAGGGCAATGCAGTAGCAGACGCCTTGAGTAGAAAGAAGCTTGCCTTAAGCCCTCTCTTTGTGGAAAGGCAAAGCTTGGAGTTCATAGCAAGCTTTAACTTCAGACTCTCCACTGACTTTGTACCTGACTTGCTAGCAACGTTAGAAGTGCGGCCAACTCTATTAGACTCAATCGGAGCCGCGCAAAGAGAAGACCCTCAGCTAGCCGAAGTGATGGACAAGTTAATTAGGGGTGAGACTTCTAGTCACCTCAATAGATACTCCATTGATGCCAAGGGTTGGTTGAGATGAGATGGAAGACTATGTGTCCCACAAGCAAGGGGCTTGGTAAAGGCGGTTCTAGGTTCTAGAAGAGGCACACCATTCCAAACTGGCCATACACCCAGGCGGAGGGAAAATGTATAAATACATCAAAAGGGTTTTCTTTTGGAATGGCATGAAACGAGACATAGCTGAATTTGTTTCTAAGTGTTTAATATGCCAACAAGTCAAGGCGGAGCAGAAGAAGCCTGGTGGTCTGCTCCATCCTCTAGAGGCCCCACAGTGGAAATGGGATAGCACCTCGATGGACTTTATAGATGGGTTGCCTAGGTCAAGAAGGGGCAATACCAGCATTTGGGTAATAGTGGACAGGCTCATAAAAAGCGCCTACTTTATACCCGTCAAGAGTAGAAGGACTGCCTTATCTCTAGCATCCATATATCTCAAAGAGGTAGCTCGACTCCATGGGACACCCTCCAGCATAGTGAGTGATCGGGATCCTATCTTCACGAGCGAGTTTTGGAAGAGTTTACAAGAGGCTGTAGGCACACGGTTATGCTTAAGCATGCCTATCACCCTCAAACCGATGGCCAGACGGAAAGAGTCAACAGAGTATTAGAAGACCTCTTGAGACTATGCATTTTTGACTTCGGAGGTACATGGGAGGATCATCTACCTTTGGTGCAATTTTCTTACAACAATAGCTACCAAGCTACCATAGGCATGGCACCTTTCGAAGTTTTATATGGAAGACCGTGCAGGTCACCAGCTTTCTGGTGGGAGTCCACAGACAAGCTCATACTTTAGCCAGACATAATCAGAGAAACTTCAGAGAAAGTAGACTTAATATGAAGAAGAATGAATACTTCCCAAGATAGACAGAAGTCCTACGCAGACAGAAGAAGAACTGACCTTGAGTTCGAAGTTGGAGACAAGGTGTTCCTTAAAGTATCTCCTTTGAGGAACGTCGTTCGCTTTGGATCCGCAGGGAAGTTAACACCAAGATTTGTAGGGTTGTTCCCTATCATCGAGAAGATTGGGAAGATGGCTTACAGGGTACAGCTCCCCGAGAGGTTGGCCAGGGTTCATAATGACTTTCGTGTCTCTCACCTGCGGAAGTGCTTACACGAGTCTGCGGAAGTGGTAGAATCGTATGCTAGAGGAAGTTAAAGCTGAACGAGAAGCAACTGTAAGGAGAATTCCAACCCGTATCTTGGGAACAGAGGTCAAAAAGCTACGCAACTGTGAAGTTAAGCTCGTCAAAGTTCAATGGAGCGGCACCGAGAAAGACGCAACTTGGGAAACTGAGGATAGAATACGCGCAACCTACCCTTTTCTTTTTGAGGGTACGTCTTTAATCTCTTTTTCCTTAAGTTTATGCTCGTATCTATCTTTTTAGGTATATCTCCTCGATCCTATCCTTTATCCTTAGGTAGGAACCCATTTGGATGTAAACATGTAATTGAAACATGTTATGATTGATGGTTGCAAGTGGTTGCAAGTGGTTGCTAGTGGATGCATATACACACACGATCGGTATTAGATCGGGTCAGTCACTTCCATATTGCATATGCATATATGTATTGTAGGGCTGTAAATTTTGTTCGAATGTCCGACGTCCGTTCGTGTCCGTGACCGAAATACGTCCGTCCGAGTCCGTTCGATTTTCATTTAGGACACGAGTTAGGACAACAAGATTTGTACGAGAAAAAATCATGTCCGGTCCGGGCTCGTCCGAATTATTTGAAATTCGTCGTATAGTAGAGAGAAAATCTAGTAAAATGTACAAAATGTGATATAAATAGCCATGTCCGACCGAGTCCGATCGTGTCCGTGTCCGACCGATTTTATTTAGGACACGAATTAGGACAACGAAATTTGTCCGAGAAAAAATTTGGTCCGATCCGTGTTCGGTCCGATTTTTTTTAGGACAGAAACTGAACATACCTCCGTCCGGTCCGGTCCGACCGATTTACACCCCTATGTATTGGTGTATGGATGAAAACTTGATGTGTTATCATATGGATGTTGCATTTGTATGATTGATTGTGCACTCATGTAGAAAATTTTGAGTAAGAAAAAAATTGCATTCATAATGGACTCATGGCACCGACATAATTTGCATTAAGGAGGTCAACTGATTCAGTAGACCACCTAATTTTACATTAAATAAGGACATGTACACACACAATGCATGTGATCATAAAGCATTAGAAATCTTTTAAGGACAATGGACGCCTATGTTTGATGGTTGAGTAGATGAGTGATTGGATGGTAGGATATAAGTTCTTCTCGACTTGAAGATTTTGGGGACGAAATCCTAAAAGGAGGGGAGAATGTAACACTCCGTACTTTCTATTAACTTTATAATAACGAATCCCAGAATACTTAAT
Source organism: Allium sativum (assembly GCA_030737875.1). Classification (NCBI taxonomy): domain Eukaryota; kingdom Viridiplantae; phylum Streptophyta; class Magnoliopsida; order Asparagales; family Amaryllidaceae; genus Allium; species Allium sativum. Next base: position 230,449,660 of record CM060924.1, on the reverse strand, counting down.
TTAAAAGGTGAGAATTAAGGGAAACGGGTTAGGCCAATGTGTTCGTCTCGGAATTCTGGTTGAGATAGAGTCCGAGTTTGCGTAAATTGGACTTCGTATGAAGAAGTTATGGCTGTCAGAAGTTTCCAGAAAATTCAAATAAATTCAAACAGCTCGAAAAACAAGTTCAAATTCGAAAACAGAAGTCAGAAGCGGGTTGGGCGGGAAAATTCCCACCCAGGCCGGTCGACCAAGGGGTCGACCCTAGTGTCGACCTCCCCCCTAGAGGTCGACCTTAGGGTCGACATGGCCCCCGGCCAGATCTGAATTTTGAACGACTGATGACTTGCTGCTGATTTACTAGGGTTTCTGGATGGTCCTGATCTGGTCTGAGTGGCTGTGATTAAACCTAGGTTCATCTGAAGGCTATAATTAAACTGAAATTCTATATAAACAACTCAATGGTCAACCTAAAAACACATAGAAAAATAATCCTAGAACTGAAATGCCATCGGTAGAGAACTTGGAGCAGCCATCACCGTTTTCAATTCAAAGACGAGTTAAAAACTTATGTCTAAAATCAAATTAAAAATAGTCTAATTCAACGATCTTCATCAAAGGCGCGCATCTCTAATTTCGGAATTCAGATTTCAGAACGCAAGAATTCCTTTTAGTTTGTAAGTTGGTTATTATGTAGATTTAAACATTCTTTCGATTGAATCATGACATGTTGTAATTGGGATATAGAATGATGCTTATGTATAAGATTTGATTCTCGTTTATCTTAAAGTATCGTTGTAATTAATCATGTCTGTATGCTTATGGCGATGAACATGTTGTACATTTCATGTCTATATGCTTATGGCGATGAACATGTTGTATATTAATCATGTTTATATGCTTGTGGTGATGAACATATTGTATGTTATTAAAATCTATTATGATTTGGGTAATGGATTTATTTTTCCAATTAAATGGTAAAACATGTCATGCTATAAATTGGTGGTTATTTGCAAGTTTGTGATTTAAAACACATGCTTATATGTTAGATCAACACTCATGTATATTCATGTTAGGTTGAATCTAATTATGTTGTAAAAGTGGAATTGTAGTCCTCTTGTGTTTTTAACATCATGCTAAATTGTGATTAAAAATGATTATAATAGCTTTCTTATGTTTTGACTTACATAAGATCATATGCCAAGTTATGGGTTGAAACTGTGATTATATGTTAAATTTCCATGCTAGACCTTTGTCAAGTTTACATAAACATTAGACCCAACTTAGTCACAAGTTCACCTTTACCCATTTAATTAAAGTTAATGATACCTCTATGCCAAGTTACACATGACAAGTTGAAATGTATTTTTTATGTTTATTTCATGTCTCTTGTTTATTACCCCTTTTCTTGTTTATGGGTTGGGCTAACTTACTAGCCCAACATTTTATCAAATTCATGCGTACGTTCCACGGGGGTAGCGATGGAAAATATGAAAATTCATGGCATAGATTTTTTCATTAAATGGTATATTTGATATAACATTTATGTTGAGCATAATCGAAGGTTAATTATGGCGTGATTAAATTAAATTTAATCCACATAAAGAAATTTGACATATATAGAAAAATATGAATTTTAGAAAAGACGAATATGCCTAACCCGAGGTTAGACTGAGTTGTGGTGTAAATCTGCCTGGAATCGACCGGCATATCCAGTGACCACAACAAGACCTATCTAATGTGGGTGGTTAGTGCATCAAGCCCAAAAAGAACCCGAGGTTAGACTGAGTTATGGTGTAAACCTTCCCGGAACCGACCAGCACATCCAGTGACCACAAGAAGACCTGTCTAATGTGAGTGGTCGGTGCTTTAATAAATTAAAGCTTTGTCAGGATTGGTAGGGTTAAGTAAATTAGGAAAACATTTAACCGATTCAACATGTTAACTAAGTGAATGGGTGGGGTTAGGTAAACTTGGACACTTAACCAAATAAACATGTTGATTAGAAAACCCTAGTAACGGGGACGCATTTCAGCAGTAACCCACATAGATGTATCATGGTACCCTGAAACTAGGCAGGGTGGGGCATGATTACTGGGATGAATTATAAGCGGTCAAAACGTCGGCGGTTGGTGGGCAAGATTAGATTCCGACGAAGTATGGGCGTGCACGTACTCCGGAGTGGAAAAATCAGGCATTGGGCATCACTAGTGTACAATGTGCATCTTGAATCGTGTCGAGTTGCCACCAGAGGGACTGATACACCCCATGGTGGGACCAGCACAGGTAGCTACAGTCAAGCGAGGCCAAATGACACAGGACATGAATGCATGCGAGTAGGAGCCGATCATTAAGGGGATCGTTTGTTATAAACACGTGGGGCTGGTTGAACCAATGGTTAAGTAGGTGTAGAGACTATAGAAATGGGTGCGATCACATGTTCCTCTTATCTTATATTAGGGTATTGTCCTATGTTCTGTTATCACTGTCATAATCCCTTTCCTTGTTTAAATACAAGTAATCACTGAACTTACCAGACTTATTGTCTGACCCATTTTCTCTCGTTCTCTTTTCTTCCGCTCCCCCCCCTCCCATGTCCACAGGAAGGGAATACTGCAGCTTAGTCAGACTCTTTGCAAGTTTCAAGAAAGTAGATGTATGATTTGGACTCTCTCTCTCACCTTGGCTATGGCTCTTGGACATTATCCTTGGGGATTTATGCAATTTTACTTTTGGTTTATGCTTCTTTATTTAAAAATCAAGACAGAGATTATGTTGTAATGTTTTGAAAGTTATTTTGAGACAATTTGATGTAATGCTTTTGTATTGAACTATGTATGCAATAAATGTTTGAATTCCGCTGCTTAAATTTATCTGTCTTGTAAATTTTTCTTTGACTTGTACCTATAACCCTCCACCAAAGTTAAGGCATTCCCTTTGTGAGTGACCTTAACGGAGGTGGGGTGTTTCAACGATTCATGACATGTAAAAGGAATATGAAACTTAGGCGTAAGAACCTATATTAAAGTAGGATAACTATTAATGTGAATGCACCTAAATATGGATTTTTGGATATTGGCATTAAAGGCTATAATTTGGCATAATTCATATCATGATTTGGGGATTTTAGAGAGTGTTCTGTACTGTTCAAAGTTTAACGAAAATTTGGGGGCATGTATTGTATTATGAACTAAGACCATGATTTAAGCATGTAAGTTTAGGCTTAATTTATGATTAGGCAAGATATGTAAATAGAATTTTTAAGAAATGTTAAATCTGCTAATCTGTTGAATTGCCTAATCTATTAAATCTGTTGAATTGCCTGTTCTGCTAATCTGCTAAATTTTCTAATCTGCTAGATATGTTACCTACTAAATCTATTGAATTGCTTAATCTGTTGAAAGCTGAATAATTGTAATTTGGAGGCTCAATCTAAAATTGAGAAAAACATGTTAATAGAACTTTGGATAATCTGCCGTAACTTGTAAAGAAGTTAAATCTGCTAAATGGACATAATTAGTCTGATATTTCCTGTAATGGAATAAAGTGGCTATGACACAAGATTAGACTCCGTTTACGGTAGAAGCCTGCCCGGAACCAACCGGCTTAACCAACGATCGCAAACTGTCAGTCTAATGTGAGATGTCGTAGGCATAACTAAAATATGCTTAGACACGAGGTTAGATCTGTCTTGTGGCAGAAGTCTACCCGGAACCGCCCGGCATATCCAATGGCCATAAGCTACCGACCTAATGTGAGAGGTCTGTGCATTAATATTTAATTAATGCAAATCTGAGATAAATATGATGTCTAAAACTTGTTAGGTGGATAGGGTTAAACCAACCGGACTGATGAATTTAACAAACCCGTTTCGTGAATCTGTAGGCCCAATACAAAGTTGAACAATCTGTAAGTCTGTTAAAATTGTACATCTGATCCGTTAGTCTGAAAACTTGTTAACTTGATTGTCTGATCTGTGAACCAGTAAATCTGAACTCAGTATGTCTGAAACTTATAAATAAGTTAATCTAAAATCTGTTAGTCTGGGGACACAAGGTTACGAGGGGAAATACTTGTGTCATCTATTGTTTGGAACCCATATTAGTCAGTAACCCTTTCTGATATCAAAAACTTTGACTCCACACTATGTAGGGGTCCGGGCACGCTTACTGAACTAATTATAAGCGGTTCATTCTGATAATGGCGAGGGGTGTTAATGGTGCGTTCCAACCGGTTCATGTGCATGCATGGATCCGATCTGCTCTGAGGATGTAAGACACCATGACATCTGTAAATAGGTATGTGCCAATAGGTTGCCGCTTTAGGGAGTGATACACCCTACTATGGGTGCGACACAGGGTATTTATGTATTAGGGAGCCGATCGCTTGGGTAGGACTTAGGGTACACTTAGTTCTGTCTGTTTCTATTGGATGGTAATGCCTGTCTGTTTCTATGTGGTACCGTCTGTTGTGGTGGTAAAGGCCCATTACTAGTGTACACCTAATTCTAACATTCTGTTTCAGTAGGGATTATTCTGTTTCCGTCTCTGATTCCGTTTCCGATTCTGTGTCCGTACCTTCTGTCTGTTGGGATGGTAAAGGCCCATTAGTTGAGTTGTAAAGGCCCATTATTAGTATTCTGTTTCCATACCTTCTGTCTGTTGGGGTGGTAAAGGCCCATTATTAGTATTCTGCTTCTGTACCTTCTGTCCGTTGGGGTGGTGAAGGCCGATTACTAACATTCTGTTTCTGCATAGATTATTTTGTTTCGATTCTGTTCGTTTTAGACATTAGGGTAACTCCTAACCCTATTATACTAGTATTAGTGCTGAGAATTAAGATGTAAGTAAGGAACATAACTTGGTTTACATCATTCTGTTTCTTCTGTTAACTTAAAGTATATCTGTTATTCCTGTTGATGTAATCTCTCATCCAGCTTTATTTACATGTCATGATAATATTATCTGTTTATATGCTGGAAGTCACTGGACTCGCCAGACTTTATGTCTGACCTCGTTTGTTTTCGCCCTTTTTCTTTCCATTCCTCCCCCAGGTGCTAAGGGTGGACACATAGGAGCTTGATTCTGATTCTCTATGCTTGAAGTGCTTGGAGTATTGCTTGGCTTTGACTCAATCTTTTCATGGCAGTTTATGTTGGGGATTATGGCTTTGAAACTTTACATTCTGAAGGATTTTGTATAAGACTGATAATTGTGTACTTGAGTTTTGGTATTGTGATTTAGAAAGATGTAACCAAACTTATTTATGCTTCTACTGTAATAAAGTTATAATTTTTCAAGTACTACTAATCTGTCTTTTAATTTTCTGTTCTATCTACTAAAACGCTCAATCAATGTTAAGGCATTCCCTTTGTGAGTGACCTTAACGGAGGTGGGGTGTAACACTTGGTATCAGAGTTGAAGGTTACCAGATTTGATAAAAAGATTTTGAAAACTATTTTCAAAAAGGTTTTAAAAAGGAAGTATTTTCAATAGTAGAGTTTATTTTGAAAAACATAGTCCCTAAAGCCATATATCTATCTTTTGATTTTCTATTTAATCCTTGTTTCCTTCTTTTCTGAGTCTCTGGGGCTCCTGGCTTTCTGGGAGGTAACCTCATCGCGACATGTTTCCGTAGGAATGATGAGACTTCGGCGTCTGTCGAAGGGCAAAAAAGTGCCTAACTTCCATTTGTAGCCGCAGTAATTTCACCTACAACTAATCCTCTTTCGGGCTTCGTAGGGTTTTCCGCACGATGGGGGCAACTTTAGAGAATGACTTGTTAACATGTAAGAAGACTATTTGTTTTCAGTGTGGTGAGACAGGGCATATGATCAAGGATTTCCCCAGAAGGCAAGGGCAGAGGGCAGAATCTACTTCTGGAGGGCAGGCGAATACCCTCGAGGCTGGTGGATAGGATAGAAATAGAAAAAAAATATGTAGATGGTTTAATTTCCTTATCTGATTGTTGAGTTAAAACTCTTTCTGATTACAGCATTTTGATTCTGTAATTGATACACTGCACTTTAATACTAGTCTTGTTTCTGATCCCGCTGTAGACTCAAACCCATAAGGGTTATGACTCATTTGTTTGTGATAAGTTAGGGTTTGAGGATATCTATGTTAGGCGTTAAGTTGTGTATGACGCATACATTTTGGTTTTTGTGGGATATGGTAGGGTTTTATCATGCTTAGTTTCCTAAGAATCATTTGATAATCTGATCTATACCAGTAGTCTGTAAGTATCTGAATATTTCTGAAGAGGATAGGGGTTTTTACTCAAAGCGTGAAGTAGATTTCCAGTTTTGACATTGTTTAATGGGAGTAATTCTCTGAGTGTCAATCTGATGTTGATTTCGGTCTTTGGGGTTGTTACTTAGGGATTTATTTTCTTAACCGATGTCTAATGGGAACAGAACTTTTACTTTAATTGTACTTACTTCTATCACTCAGCTGTATCCTATCGGTCGAGTCTTCGATCTTTAGGTAGAAACTAATGGGTGTAAACATGTGTTTGAGACATGTTATGTTTGATGGTTGCAAGTGGATGCAAGTGGTTGCTCGTGGATGCATATACACACACTAGGCACTAGATCGGCTCAAAAACACTCTCATACTGCATTTGAATGTGTGCGCATTTTTCAATTTTTATGGATGAAAATGATTGATTCATCACATGGATGTTGCATTTGGATGAATGGTTATGCATACATATAGAAATGATGTGTATCAAATAGGATTTCTTGCATACATAATTGGACTCATGGCACCAACATGGTTCACATTGAGGAGGTCAACTGGATCAGTAGACCGCCTGATATTCGCATTAGATAAGAGACATATACACACACTTTTGCATATGTTCATACAACATTAGAAGTTTTCAAAGGACAATGGATGCTTGTGGATGATGGTTGAGTAGATGGATGATTGGATGGTAGGACACATTATTCTTAAATTGAAGATTTCGGGGACGAAATCCTTTAAGGAGGGGAGAATGTAACACCCCCCATTTTCTGTGAACGTATAAGTAACAAATTAAAGTATACTTAATTTTAGGAGAAGAATTAAGGGAAACGGGTTGCGCCATTGCGTTCGCCTCGAAATTCTTCTTGAGATAGGGTCCAAGTTTGCGTAAAACAAATACCGTATAAAGAAGATATAGACGAACGAAATTAGGCCGAAAAACCGGAAACAAGCCAGAATACACTGGCGCACTTGTGAAGTGCGCCAGTACAAAAATACACTGGCACACCTGCCAAGTGCGCCCATACCGATCTAGCACAGAATTCTGGAGTGTTCTATGATGACGTGTCTTCTTCTGAGTAGCTGGATGACCTGTCTTCGAGCGGGGTGATTCTGATTATTTCTGAACTGATCTGAAGGCTCTAAATCACCCTATTCTCCTACAAAAACACCCCCCAAACCTCACTTCCTCTCCACACAATTTCATTATGCCTATACTCTGCCTCTATTCCAATTAAAATAAAATAATGGTGTCGCTACTCTGTTGAAATCTAAGCTAGAACTAGTGCATCTTCTTCCAATCTGAATAAAATTAAAAGAGAACAACTATTTTTTAATCTAATCGATAGTCTACGCCAAAGGAGAGCTATTCGGTGTCAAAATACGGATTCCAGAATACAAGAATCATTCCCTTTTTGTGAGTACAGTTATTTTCAGATATGAACTTTAATTATGATCTTGACATGGCTATAAATCTAAATCTGAAGTTATGCATATTCTTGTTTGTCCAATCTGTTTTTCTGTGACTATACTCTTTCTTTTTCTGTTCTATAGCCAGGCTACTACGAGCCTGTGCCAAATCTCATAAGGGATTAACGCACGAATGCTAAATTTTGGAGCAAATAATGAATAATGCATAATTGGACATGACTGATCTGTGACTGATTTGAGAAAAGGACATATGTTTTAAATTAGATCTTGATCTGTGCATACTCTGTGATATGGAAGAAGAGGAATCATTGAATGATAATATATGACTTGAAACTTGGGGACATAATGCATATAAAAATTAAGATATGATTTTGAGAGGATATATTTAAAGATCTAGATTTTTGGGTATATTTTATATAACGATTCATGACTTGTAAAAGGAATATGAAACTTAGGCGTAAGGACCTATATTAAAATAGGATAACTATTAATGTGAATGCGCCTAAATATGGATTTTTGGACATTGGCATTAAAGGCTATAATTTGGCATAATTCATATCATGATTTGGGGCTTTTAGAGAGTGTTCTATACTGTGCAAAGTTTGACGAAAATTTGGGGGCATATATTGTATTGTGAATTATGACCATGATTTGAGCATATAAGTTTAGGCTTAACTTATGATTCGCAAGATATATAAATAGAATTTTTAAGAAATTTTATATCTACTAATCTGCTGAATTGCCTAATCTGCTAAATCTGTTGAATTGCCTGTTCTGCTAATCTGCTGAATTTCCTAATCTGCTAGATCTGTTATCTGTTAAATCCATTGAATTGCTTAATCTGTTGAAAGCTGAATAATTGTAATTTGGAGGCTCGATATAAAATTGAGCAAAACATGTTAATATAACTTTGGATAATCTACTGTAACTTGTAAAGAGGTTAAATCTGCTAAATGAACATAATTAGTTTGATATTTTTTGTAATGGAATAAAGTGGCTATGACACGAGGTTAGACTCCGTTTACGGTAGAAGCCTGCCCGGAACCAACCATCTTAACCAGCGACTGCAAACTGTCAGTCTAATGTGAGAGGTCGTAGGCATAACTAAAATATACTTAGACACGAGGTTAGGTCTGGCTTGTGGCAGAAGTCTGCCCGTAACCGCCCGACATATCCAGCGGCCACAAGCTACCGACCTAATGTGAGAGGTCTGTGCATTAATATATAATTAATGCAAATTTGAGATAAATATGATGTCTAAAACGTGTTGGGTGGATAGCGTTAAACCAACGGGACTGATGAATTTAACAAACCCGTTTCGTGAATCTGTAGGCCCAATACAAAGTTAGACAATCTGTAAGTCTGTTAAAACTGTATATCAGACTCGTTAGTCTGAAAACTTGTTAACTTGATTGTCTGATCTGTGAACTAGTAAATCAGAACTCTGTATGTTTGAAACTTGTAAACAAGTTAATCTGAAATCTGTTAGTCTGGGGACACAAGTTTAGGAGGGGAAATACTTGTGTCATCTGTTGTTTGGGACCCATATTAGTCAGTAACCCTTTCTGATATCAAAAACTTTGAACCCACGCTATGTAGGGGTCCGGGCACGCTTACTGAACTAATTATAAGTGGTTCATTCTTATAATGGTGAGGGGTGTTAATGGTGCGTTCCAACCGGATCATGTGCGTGCATGGATTCGGTCTGCTCTGAGGATGTAAGACACCATGACATCTGTAAATAGGTCTGTGCCAATAGGTTGCCACTTTAGGGAGTGATACACCCTACTGTGGGGCCGACACAGGGTATTTATGTATTAGGGAGCTGATCGCTTGGGGTAGGACTTAGGGTACACTTAGTTCTGTCTGTTTCTGTTGGTACCGTCTGTTTCTGTTGGATGGTATCACCTGTCTGTTTCTGCGTGGTACCGTCTGTTAGGGTGGTAAAAGCCCATTACTAGTGTACACCTAATTCTAACATTCTGTTTCCGCAGGGATTATTCTGATTCCGTCTCTAATTCCGTTTCCGATTCTGTTTCCGTACCATCTGTCTGTTGGAGTGGTATTAGTATTATGTTTTCGTACGTTATGTCTGTTGGGGTGGTAAAGGCCCACTATGAGTATTCTACTTCTGTACCTTCCGTCTGTTGGGGTGGTGAAGGCCCATTTAGCATTATGTTTCTGTATAGATTATTCTGTTTCAGTTTAGACATTAGGGTAACACCTAACCCTGTTATATAAGTATTAGTGCTGAGAAGTAAGATGTAAGTAAGGAACATAACTTGGTTTACATCATTCTATTTCTTCTATTAACTTAAAGTATATCTGTTATTCCTATTGATGTAATCTCTCATCCAGCTTTACATGTCATGATAATATTATTAGTTTATATGCTGGAAGTCACTGAACTCGCTAGACTTTATGTCTGACCTCATTTGATTTCGCCCCTTTTCTTTCCGTCCCTTCCCTCCCCCCCCCCCTCCCCCAGGTGCTCAGGGTGGAAACATAGGAGCTTGATTCTGATTCTCTCTGCTTGAAGTGCTTGGAGTATTGCTTGTCTTTGACTCTATCTTTTCATGGCGGTTTATTTTGGGGATTATGGCTTTGAAACTTTACATTCTGAAGGATTTTGTATAAGAGTGATAATTATGTACTTGAGTTTTGTTACTGTGATTTAGAAAGATGTAACCAAACTTATTTCTGCTTCTACTGTGAGTGACCTTAACGAAGGTGGGGTGTTACACTTTATTTGTGATTTTCCATACCTTGGACTTCCATTTTGTTTCATGTTTCCTTCTCTTCCTCGACCACTTGTAGCATATGCATTTTAGCTTCTCTCCTCTTTATTGAAAAATTTGTAACCACCTGTAACATAGCTTTTTCCTCGACCTCTTCCTCTTTGGCTATGACTTCTTCCATGTTTAAATATTTCATTTTCTCCTAAGGTGAGCTTTATTTGAAGAGCTTGCTTCAATGGCTCTTCTTTTACTTTTTTACTTTAATTTCTCTTCATGGGCTTGAAGTGAACCCAAAATTTAATCAACAATCTTGGATTCTAATCTTTAGATTTTTCAATGGCCACAACTATTAATCGAATTTTGAATCTAAAGATTGTAAAATTTTCTCGATAATTGTAGAATCGTCCATTTTTTATCCATATCTTTTCATTGGATTTACAGCAGATAGAACTCAAGAAAAATATACATCAATTTATTCTGATGATTTCATATGTAAAGCATCAAACTCATCTCGCAAAGTTTGTAATCCAAATTTCTTCACCTTACCGATTGTAGACGGCAAAAAAATGTCGTAAACACCAAAGATTCCTATTACTAGGAATAGTTAATTTGGTCGCAAGACTAGTGTAACAACCAGTATTTCAATAACATGTTAAAACGAGACTCAAGGCAGAATTTAATTTTAAATTCTGAATCAAGTAAAACGGGCTATGCCATTGCGTTCGTCTCGGAAAAATACGCGAAATAGAGTCCGAGTTTTCGAGAATCGGAGTCCGTATGACCCGTTAAAGGCCCAAAGAAGATTTCTGGGAATTTGAATTTCGGAAACAGATTTGGAAATCAGATCTGGGGCTAGGCGTGGAGTTTCCCGCCTAGGCCATGTCGACAGGGCTGTCGACAGGCCTGTCGACTTGGGCCCAGACCAAGTCGACAGCCCTGTCGACTTGCCTGTCGACAGGGGGTGGCCGGGGCAAGCTGCCTGGCGCACCTGCTTGTCTCACCTGGTCTTGTTCTTGGCCTGGTTCTGGAAGCTTCCGAGATCTGATGGTCCTAATCTATCCTAGGGTTAATCTAAGGGCCTAAAACTATCCTAATCTCTATAAAAAGACCCTAAACCTAACCTAAATCCCTAAAAATCAAACCTAGCAACTAAGTGCTGCCAAAATCAATATTGATCATGGCCTCCATCTCAAATCCCTAGAGCCTATGCACTCAAATCAAGTTCAAATCAAAAGGTGCAAGCTTCCTACACCAAATCAAGGCCAAATCGACGTTGCTATGCGAGTTTCATGGCGAATCTTCATCAAAGGAGCCACCTTTCTTCGCCAAAACGATTCATGCTCCTAGTCCTCTTGCCATGCTATGTAAGTTCTAGCTACTTTTGGATCAAAACGGTATTTTTAATGTTGACATGGGATAAAATGAGGCTAAACATGATTATGCGAATCTATATGAACCTTACCATGCCTCTTGTGTTCGTATTTATGATCTTAGGCCATGTGAGTGACTTAATCATGCCTCTCATGCTATGCATAACCTAGTTTAACTTGCAAGTTTGGATCTTTATGCATGAAATGCTAGCATGAACCTTTAGGAACAACTTTACTTGTGAAACATTGGCTAAGACAAGATTTTGGGGCTTATGCATGTTTATGAACCCAAACCCCTTATGCTAACATGCAAGTTTGTGGCCGAGTCCTTTATGAGATTATGCATGCTCATGGCCAATCCCCTCTTTTAAGTTGTGCATGTTTATGGCCAAACCCCTCTTGATAATATGCATGTTTGTGGCCAAATTACCTTATGACACTACGCATGTTTATGGCCAATCCCTTTATGATGTTATGCATGTGGAAGCCAAGCCCTTTTTGGCATCATGCATGGTTTGAGACCAATATGTGACATAGCATCCTTACTATGTTGACTCGATTTGCTTGCGTTGGGAAAACACGATTTTGGGTAGTTAGATAAACATGAACATGTCGCAAAATCTTAACTTGAATATGACATGTGTTTATACTTGAAAATATGACTTGAAAGATAACATGGAAGATGACATGTAAGTATGTATAAAACATGAGCTTGGGAATTTACCTATTAAGTTAGGTCTACCCTTTGGGAATTTACCTATTAAGTTAGGTCTACCCAAATGCTTGAAAACTTGTAACATGTTTTGGAAACATGATGAACTTAGATAATATGAGTGTGGCCAACTCGAGGTTGGGTTGAGTTTGCAACGTAAAACTACCCGGAACCGACCGGCCTAACTAGTAGTTGCAAACAATAGGACCCAATGTGAGAAGTTGGTCATGTCGCGCTTAAGACCCGAGGTTAGACTAGGTTGTGGTGTAAATCTACCCGGACCCGCCCGGCTTAACTAGTAACCACAACAAGGTCTAATGTGAGAGGTTGAGGGTGCATTAATTAAATTAATGCCACATAATAGGGTTAAGTTAATTTGATTAATGAGGCTTAACCAAATATGATATGGACAAGTGAGTTAAGTAATTTGATTAGGCTAATGATACTTAACAAAACATGATAAGCTTGGGTAGGTTAAGTAACTTGATTTGCCTAATGACACTTGACCATTTGTATGCGACTAGTGGACGGGATTAAGTTAACCAACACTTAATCAATCCAACACGATAACGTGATAAGGTTAAGTAAATTTTCCTAATGACACTTAACCGTATAATACAGTTAATGGATGGGGTTAAGATTAGGCTTAACTAATCTAAACATGGTAATCGGATGGGGTTAAGATTAGGCTTAACTAATCTAAACATGGTAATCGGATGGGGTTAAGTTAGCCTAGACTTAATTAATCCCACTCGGTAATTTAATGGGGTTAAGTTAAACACTTAACTAATTTAACACGATGATTTGATGAGGTTAAGTGACCTATACTTAACCAATCTAACGCGTTATTTTGATGAGGTTAAGTTAATCTATACTTAACCAATCTAACGTGAAAACATGATAAGGCTAAGTCACGAATCACTTGAATACGCTTGACCGATTTGACTCGGTAATTTGACAAGGTCAAGTTAATTTATATAATTAACCAATCTAAAAGGATAATTAGACGAGGTTATGGATTGCTTGATATACTTAGCCAACTTGACACATGGTTTGTAGGATTAAGTCTTGGACTTGGATACTTAGCCAATTTTGACATGGTTTGTAGACGGGCTAAGTTATGAACTTAAGTGACACTTAACCCATTAGATAAACCCTAATTCGGAGGAGTAGGTAAATAACCATAGTTAACAAGGGTAATGGAAATAAGGCTAAGTGGTAAACCTTAGTTAAGGGAAACTAAGTAATAATTCTTAGTCAAGGAAATCTGGACCACTTCTTAGATAGATGAGTAACCCGATACGGTAGGTCATCGTTTAAGTATACGCGTAGGAGCAGGCTATCTGATTTAGATAAAGGCTCCGACGAACTGGGTAACGAAGCAGCGGCTTCGGGGAACGTGAGGATATTCTTGGTATCCCTCTGTGAGGTCGCAGATGATCATCCTGGGCTCACAAGAGGTTGAGGTCTGCGGTAGAAGAACCAAGAATATGCCTTGGTTGCTATGCGAGCGACCTAAAGACTGGGGTGGATAGCAGTGAGTCGACAGATACATAAGGTGCCCGAGATAGCAAGTTCGCCGATCATCTACCATCTTGAGTCAAGCGTGTACGTACGGAAAGGCAGGGAACACCCAACAGACCATAATTTGCTATCTAATTATGGGTGAGGTAGGCCGTAGGATGTGGGCTGGCCGGAGTGTAGTTCTCATACAAGATTTTCTCTTGTGTTGCCTTTCACTAGTTGAGGGAGGGGTCTCGTGGGACCATAGCCACGTGTAGAAAAGCAGACCTTAGTATCTGCATCGGCAGATAAATCTAAAGCTCCCGACCGAGTCCTGTATTTCTTGTTTTGCCCTGGGACAGGACTCGGATGGCACGATGTGATACATGTGCATACAGTTATAGAAAAACGATTCACGATGAATGCTTGGGAAAAAGGGCGCGGTTGAGGGTTAGCGTAATCCCTAGTGGCCTAGGTGGTTTAACCCAAACCAAAATACGAAAGCGTGCAATAGGTAAGCGTAATCCCTAGTGGTGCGAGGTGGTGTAAGTCCTAGTAGTTCAAACGATGATTCATATGCAGGAGTCTAGCCAGAACAAGGGTGACAGTCCAATCGATTTCAAGGATAATACGTCATGAGGAAGCCCGTACGAGGTACGGCAAAGGACTGAACCTATATACATGGAAAGAAACATATGAGTTGAGTAACCTATATATGCGATATATTAGGTCGACATGGACCATTACACGACCTTGAGTAAGGGACATTCCTGGTTAACACATAACAAGGCTGGGATACTAGTACGGAGGGTGCAGAGCAAATATACATGTTAGAACTAGGAAGAATATACATAATAGATACCGTGGGATGTTAGACGGGGAAGATACCTTGGGATAATGTACTCGATAGAAATCTGACGATGTGATACCTTGACTTATCATAACACCGCAGTTTATCATGATACCTTAGTTTACCTTGCCACAGTAGTTCAATCGGCTATCCTGGTTTATCTATCTTGTAGTTATCCTTATGTTTACTTTCAGTTTATGCATGTCATGTTACCTTTACCTGTTTTTATACTGGAAGTAGATAGGACTTACTCAGTCTTTTTGACTGACTCGTTTTGTTTCGCCTCTTTTCTTCCGTTTCCCCCCCCCCCCCCAGGTTTTAGGGAGGAAACAATGCTGTTTAGTTCGGACTTCTTCTGCTTGAAGGTCATCACGGATGGCTTGGACTTCTCTTGGCTGTGGCTACGTTACTGTTTTACTTGGGGAATAATTTATTAAAAAGTCTTTATGCTTCTTTACTATTGCAAGACAGGTTTTGATGTACTCTGATGTAAAAGGCTTTAGACCTTATTTATTCATGCTGTGAAAGTTTGATTTTACTTCCGCTATTTATATATGTTCTGTCTTGTGATATTTCTGTGCATGTTTACCAATAATGCCCCTCTAAAGCTAGTGCATTCCTTTGCGAGTGACCCTAGCGGAGGCGGGGTGTTACATTTGGTATCAGAGCAGAAGGTTACCAGACTGGGCAAAAGTTTTTTTAAAGACCTTCTGAAAACTATTTGAAAAACGTTTATAAAGAAGCATTTTTCAAGAAAATTTTCTTTTAAAAGAAAAAGGATATTCCCCAAAGGCCATTAGCACTATCCTTGTTTCCTTAATTGAATCTCTTTTCCTTTCTTTCCTCCATCTGTAGTCACAGTGGTTTTAACTGCGACTAGTCTTTTCTATCTACGAAAGTGTTTTCCTTATGATGGAGGTGGTTCTCAAGAGACCAGTGGCCGCGTTATAAGAAAAGATAGTGAGGAAGAGGATAAAGGATACGAGCTTAAGGAAGAACAACTTGTTGGTATGGCTTAGTCCTCAAAGGAGGGAGAAAGAGGAACAATGAAACCCATGACGAGAGAGTACCTTTGGCATGGTAAAACGGGGTGGATAGTTAAGTATTATGGGACAAGGACAAGATCATCGGGAGGGTAATAGTGTGCTCTCATTTCTAGGGTACCTCGGAAGGAGGGTAACGATCTTGTTAAAAGTTTAGCTCTTCTTTTCTATCATCCCGCCAAGACTTTGTTTTGATCCCCGCATCATTTAAGTTTGCTTCGATAGTTGAGTCTCTGCACCTTAAGTACTAGCGTAATAGAGAATCCCATTCTTGTCTCAAAGTCCTATTGGAGAATCAGTCCATTTATACGTGACTTGTTTGGATTTGGGAATGTCTATGCCAAGTGTTGAATTTGGAAATAATGCTTATGTTTATAAGCTATGGATGGATTCTAGGGATGAAGTGGTTATCCAGTAGAGGGTGCCACTCTCGGTTTTGATAGGAGGGTAGTTAGACCTTTTGACTAGCCTTGGTAATACCCTCGAAATCTCGTGTAACCTTTTGGGTTCTGTCATGGCTAGTTACCTAGAATCCCAGGATACAGTTGTTGGTAATCCGTTTGAATAGAATTCGCCGCTAAGGCGGATGGTTCGTTTCGATTATGTATGAGTTATGGGAATCACCCTAGTAAGGACTCTTGGCAATTTGGATTGGCATCGGAAAACGAGATCCAGAATTCATTAGTGAATTTTGGAGAGCTGGCTTGAGTACGTAGATATGGTTGAGCCAAGTATACTAGGGAAAGAATAAGTGCAAGTGGAACGAGAGGCGACGAGGAAATGAGTTCCAACTCATGTTATGGAAACAGGAAGAAGAAGCTACGAAATCGCAAAGATGGTCAAGGCACAAGGAAATTGAGCTCAAGGAAAGACGACTTTGATGGTCAAAGACCAGATACGCGCATGATATCTCTTTTGGGAGTATATCCTTGATCCCTGTTTTCTGTAGAGCTTACTTGTAGGCTATCTTTTGTGGACATCCTCTCGGTCCTATTTTCTGTTACAAACCCCGTAAGGAGTTTGTCCTGTTTATCTTCTCGACCCTGTTTCAGGGAATCTCAGGTAGAACCCTATGGATGTAAACATGTATTTGAAACATGTTATGGTTGATATGGTTGCAAATGGTTGCTCGTGGATGCGCGAATTTACATTAGATATTAGCTCGACTCGGTCACATTTCATGTTGCATATGCACGAGTATTTATACTTGTTTATGGATGAAATTGAATGTGTTATCATGCGGATGTTGCATATGGTTGAATGTTTGTGCACGCATATAGTGTATATGATTAGGACTATTTGCATACATGATGGATTCATAGCACTAAACATATTTTTTCATTCAAAAGATTTTTCAGGCCTGATCATTAGCATTAGCTAAGGAACATGTACACACACGTTTTGCATACATTCATAAAGCATTAGAAATCATCTAAGGACAATGGTTGCTTGGGGATGATGTTTTGAGTAGATGGATGATGGATGGTAGGATATGTTCTTCCTAACTTGGAGATTTCGAGGACGAAATCCTAAAAGGTGGGGAGAATGTAACAACCCGTATTTCAATAACATGTTAAAACGAGACTCAAGGCAGAATTTAATTTTAAATTCTGAATCAAGTAAAACGGGCTATGCCATTGCGTTCGTCTCGGAAAAATACGCGAAATAGAGTCCGAGTTTTCGAGAATCGGAGTCCGTATGACCCGTTAAAGGCCTAAAGAAGATTTCTGGGAATTTGAATTTCGGAAACAGTTTTGGAAATCAGATCTGGGGCTAGGCGGGGAGTTTCCCGCCTAGGCCATGTCGACAGGGCTGTCGACAGGCCTGTCGACTTGGGCCCAGACCAAGTCGACAGCCCTGTCGACTTGCCTGTCGACAGGGGGTGGCCGGGGCAAGCTGCCTGGCGCACCTGCTTGTCTCACCTGGTCTTGTTCTTGGCCTGGTTCTGGAAGCTTCCGAGATCTGATGGTCCTAATCTATCCTAGGGTTAATCTAAGGGCCTAAAACTATCATAATCTCTATAAAAAGACCCTAAACCTAACCTAAATCCCTAAAAATCAAACCTAGCAACTAAGTGCTGCCAAAATCAATATTGATCATGGCCTCCATCTCAAATCCCTAGAGCCTATGCACTCAAATCAAGTTCAAATCAAAAGGTGCAAGCTTCCTACACCAGATCAAGGCCAAATCGACGTTGCTATGCGAGTTTCATGGCGAATCTTCATCAAAGGAGCCACCTTTCTTCGCCAAAACGATTCATGCTCCTAGTCCTCTTGCCATGCTATGTAAGTTCTAGCTACTTTTGGATCAAAACGGTATTTTTAATGTTGACATGGGATAAAATGAGGCTAAACATGATTATGCGAATCTATATGAACCTTACCATGCCTCTTGTGTTCGTATTTATGATCTTAGGCCATGTGAGTGACTTAATCATGCCTCTCATGCTATGCATAACCTAGTTTAACTTGCAAGTTTGGATCTTTATGCATGAAATGCTAGCATGAACCTTTAGGAACCACTTTACTTGTGAAACATTGGCTAAGACAAGATTTTGGGGCTTATGCATGTTTATGAACCCAAACCCCTTATGCTAACATGCAAGTTTGTGGCCGAATCCTTTATGAGATTATGCATGCTCATGGCCAATCACCTCTTTTAAGTTGTGCATGTTTATGGCCAAACCCCTCTTGATAATATGCATGTTTGTGGCCAAATTACCTTATGACACTACGCATGTTTATGGCCAATCCCTTTATGATGTTATGCATGTGGAAGCCAAGCCCTTTTTGGCATCATGCATGGTTTGAGACCAATATGTGACATAGCATCCTTACTATGTTGACTCGATTTGCTTGCGTTGGGAAAACACGATTTTGGGTAGTTAGATAAACATGAACATGTCGCAAAATCTTAACTTGAATATGACATGTGTTTATACTTGAAAATATGACTTGAAAGATAACATGGAAGATGACATGTAAGTATGTATAAAACATGAGCTTGGGAATTTACCTATTAAGTTAGGTCTACCCTTTGGGAATTTACCTATTAAGTTAGGTCTACCCAAATGCTTGAAAACTTGTAACATGTTTTGGAAACATGATGAACTTAGATAATATGAGTGTGGCCAACTCGAGGTTGGGTTGAGTTTGCAACGTAAAACTACCCGGAACCGACCGGCCTAACTAGTAGTTGCAAACAATAGGACCCAATGTGAGAAGTTGGTCATGTCGCGCTTAAGACCCGAGGTTAGACTAGGTTGTGGTGTAAATCTACCCGGACCCGCCCGGCTTAACTAGTAACCACAACAAGGTCTAATGTGAGAGGTTGAGGGTGCATTAATTAAATTAATGCCACATAATAGGGTTAAGTTAATTTGATTAATGAGGCTTAACCAAATAGGATATGGACAAGTGAGTTAAGTAATTTGATTAGGCTAATGATACTTAACAAAACATGATAAGCTTGGGTAGGTTAAGTAACTTGATTTGCCTAATGACACTTGACCATTTGTATACGACTAGTGGACGGGATTAAGTTAACCAACACTTAATCAATCCAACACGATAACGTGATAAGGTTAAGTAAATTTTCCTAATGAAACTTAACCGTATAATACAGTTAATGGATGGGGTTAAGATTAGGCTTAACTAATCTAAACATGGTAATCGGATGGGGTTAAGATTAGGCTTAACTAATCTAAACATGGTAATCGGATGGGGTTAAGTTAGCCTAGACTTAATTAATCCCACTCGGTAATTTAATGGGGTTAAGTTAAACACTTAACTAATTTAACACGATGATTTGATGAGGTTAAGTGACCTATACTTAACCAATCTAACGCGTTATTTTGATGAGGTTAAGTTAATCTATACTTAACCAATCTAACGTGAAAACATGATAAGGCTAAGTCACGAATCACTTGAATACGCTTGACCGATTTGACTCGGTAATTTGACAAGGTCAAGTTAATTTATATAATTAACCAATCTAAAAGGATAATTAGACGAGGTTATGGATTGCTTGATATACTTAGCCAACTTGACACATGGTTTGTAGGATTAAGTCTTGGATTTGGATACTTAGCCAATTTTGACATGGTTTGTAGACGGGCTAAGTTATGAACTTAAGTGACACTTAACCCATTAGATAAACCCTAATTCGGAGGAGTAGGTAAATAACCATAGTTAACAAGGG
Organism: Allium sativum; assembly: GCA_030737875.1. Taxonomy (NCBI): domain Eukaryota; kingdom Viridiplantae; phylum Streptophyta; class Magnoliopsida; order Asparagales; family Amaryllidaceae; genus Allium; species Allium sativum. The sequence continues at coordinate 230,429,589 of CM060924.1, read as the reverse complement.
TAATGGAAATAAGGCTAAGTGGTAAACCTTAGTTAAGGGAAACTAAGTATTAATTCTTAGTCAAGGAAATCTGGACCACTTCTTAGATAGATGAGTAACCCGATACGGTAGGTCATCGTTTAAGTATACACGTAGGAGCAGGCTATCTGATTTAGATAAAGGCTCCGGCGAACTGGGTAACGAAGCAGCGGCTTCGGGGAACGTGAGGATATTCTTGGTATCCCTCTGTGAGGTCGCAGATGATCATCCTGTGCTCACAAGAGGTTGAGGTCTGCGGTAGAAGAACCAAGAATATGCCTTGGTTGCTATGCGAGCGACCTAAAGACTGGGGTGGATAGCAGTGAGTCGACGGATACATAAGGTGCCCGAGATAGCAAGTTCGCCGATCATCTACCATCTTGAGTCAAGCGTGTACATACGGAAAGGCAGGGAACACCCAACAGACCATAATTTGCTATCTAATTATGGGTGAGGTAGGCCGTAGGATGTGGGCTGGCCGGAGTGTAGTTCTCATACAAGATTTTCTCTTGTGTTGCCTTTCACTAGTTGAGGGAGGGGTCTCGTGGGACCATAGCCACGTGTAGAAAAGCAGACCTTAGTATCTGCATCGGCAGATAAATCTAAAGCTCCCGACCGAGTCCTGTATTTCTTGTTTTGCCCTGGGACAGGACTCGGATGGCACGATGTGATACATGTGCATACAGTTATAGAAAAACGATTCACGATGAATGCGTGGGAAAAAGGGCGCGGTTGAGGGTTAGCGTAATCCCTAGTGGCCTAGGTGGTTTAACCCAAACCAAAATACGAAAGCGTGCAATAGGTAAGCGTAATCCCTAGTGGTGCTAGGTGGCGTAAGTCCTAGTAGTTCAAACGATGATTCATATGCAGGAGTCTAGCCAGAACAAGGGTGACAGTCCAATCGATTTCAAGGATAATACGTCATGAGGAAGCCCGTACGAGGTACGGCAAAGGACTGAACCTATATACATGGAAAGAAACATATGAGTTGAGTAACCTATATATGCGATATATTAGGTCGACATGGACCATTACACGACCTTGAGTAAGGGACATTCCTGGTTAACACATAACAAGGCTGGGATACTAGTACGGAGGGTGCAGAGCAAATATACATGTTAGAACTAGGAAGAATATACATAATAGATACCGTGGGATGTTAGACGGGGAAGATACCTTGGGATAATGTACTCGATAGAAATCTGACGATGTGATACCTTGACTTATCATAACACCGCAGTTTATCATGATACCTTAGTTTACCTTGCCACAGTAGTTCAATCGGCTATCCTGGTTTATCTATCTTGTAGTTATCCTTATGTTTACTTTCAGTTTATGCATGTCATGTTACCTTTACCTGTTTTTATACTGGAAGTAGATAGGACTTACTCAGTCTTTTTGACTGACTCGTTTTGTTTCGCCTCTTTTCTTCCGTTCCCCCCCCCCCCCCAGGTTTCAGGGAGGAAACAATGCTGTTTAGTTCGGACTTCTTCTGCTTGAAGGTCATCCCGGATGGCTTGGACTTCTCTTGGCTATGGCTACTTTACTGTTTTACTTGGGGAATAATTTATTAAAAAGTCTTTATGCTTCTTTACTATTGCAAGACAGGTTTTGATGTACTCTGATGTAAAAGGCTTTAGACCTTATTTATTCATGCTGTGAAAGTTTGATTTTACTTCCGCTATTTATATATGTTCTGTCTTGTGATATTTCTGTGCATGTTTACCAATAATGCCCCTCTAAAGCTAGTGCATTCCTTTGCGAGTGACCCTAGCGGAGGCGGGGTGTTACAACTAGGTAAGAGAAAGAGTTAAATGACATAAGTATTTATAGTGGTTCGGCCGTGGATTAGGCCTACGTCCACTTTGGAAGGATGTTGAACTTTTATTATTAACTCAAGAATTACAAGGTAGAGCCATGCTTATTACATTCACTTTCATAATTGAAATATGCTAGGTATTTGGGAAAAAGAATATTTAATTCTCCTTCTTCCTCAATAGGAGATGCCATTAGTGGAGTTCATGAAGCTCTTGGGAGGTCTCAGGTGAAGAAAATCCAACCCTTTTGAATTGTGAGGCCACGGGCTATTTATAGGAGTGAGAGTAGGTTGGAATAGGTAGGAGTAGGTAGAAATAGTGATCACACGCAGGAAATTCGAGCCCGCCACTCGCGCGCCTCGAAATTTCGAACCCAGGCACGGGTTCGAAATTTCGAGTACCAGGGTTTGAAATTTCGAACCCAGGAGCGGGCGCGAAATCTCGCATTGCTAGGTTTGGAATCTCGAACCCAGCTGCGGGCGCGAGATTCCGCGCCCGTTGGGCTCGGGATCTCGAACCCGGCTATGGGTGCGAGATTTCGCACCCACTGGACTTAAGACCTCGCACCCACTGGGTTCGAAATTTCAAACCCAGGCATGGGTGCGAGATTTTGCAACCGACTGGGTGCGAATTCCGTGTCATACCTGGGTGAGGTCCTTCTAAGGGGTGCGAGGGTCTCGTGTCCTGGTGGTCGAGGCTTATAACTCCTTCAGTGTCCGAGGCCTTGGTTCGACCATGTTTGGAGGAGTGGTGAGGTACATGAAAGTTGTTGGATGAATCCCTGACTTTCCGTCGATCTGGTAATTCTGGGAAACACACTTGTGGCAGAAATCAGATGAATTGAGAGTTGCCCACAGTTTCGACCTGACCGGCTAGGTCGATCGCCGCCGGGACTATGGGGCCCCGGACCCCCACCGGCGCTGCGCCCGGACCTACTGGACGGCTCGCCTACGACTCGGAGTACTGGTCACCTTCGGCTCGGCTGCGAACGAATACTGATGGAGGTCGCGTTCGAGGGATGCGACATTCTGTTGGTGGCCAGACTCAGGTCTTTGGGTATTTTCAACGCCTCTAGGCTGAAAAATCACGCGATATGTTGAGTCGAGCGTGTCTTGCGTACTTTTGTGAACCAGACCAAAACGCCGGTTAACATTTTCCCCTTCAAAGTATGTTCTATGTTAACGGGGCATGCTTTGAAGAGAGATGAGCCTAGTATGGGCGCAAACATCACCTTGCGATGCTTAGCGATTGGTTATGGCCTTCCTCTTGAGTAGTATACCAAGAGCGCATTGCTTCGAAGTGGTTGGGATGCCTTGTCAGAATATGCTTGTATGAGCTTAGGATTCCAACATTGATAAGAGTTTTAACTTGCTTGAGTTCAAACCTAACCAAGGCATTCAGTTCCTGTAGATTAAAGACAATAAACGTTAGTTGTCGACTCTTGATTGCGTCGAAGTGCAAACGGCTCGTCATCGAGTCGTAATCACGTATGCGATCACGAGTTTGCACGTGGTTTATTGTGACGCAATATGAGCTGGAATAGGTAGCATGGAGGTGAATTGTACGTTCTGGGCTTGTGATTGTGCAATTTTAGCCTTCAAAATGTCTGAGGATAGGCTAAATCACTTGGATTTATGAACCCAAGGTCGTTCAATGTTCCGAGCTATTTCAATCGATCAAAGTTTTGACAACTCATATACGCGAATGCCATTGTTAGGAAAATAATTGTCATATGTCGTGGCATTTATTCATATAGGTTTTCCTTTGAGGCGAGGTAGGACCCAAATGTTGGGCGTGTGCACTTTGATGATTGAGCACTTGGTGAGTACACAAGTGGTCGCCGAGTGGTGATTGACTTGGTAGTTAAAGCTTCGAAATACGATTGTAGCTTGGTGTAAGTTCCCGAATTCCGATCCCTAAACATTCGTTTGGGGTATGCAGATCCTCTGATGGTACTTGCTTCCTTTCTTCTCTTCTCCAGAGAGAAAATCATCGTAAGGCATGGAGGATGCCAAAATACTTCTTTTGTACTTTGGATGTTCGAGGTGTCATTAGGTTTTCGGGAGAAGGGAAGAGAGATATGGAAAGTAAGAGGGCTTTCGGATTTGGCACTCAAGAACGTGGAGCGGCAGATCTTGGGAAACGGAATTAGGAATTCAGATAAAGGTCACCAAGTACGTGTGAATACGGGAGTGGGGTTCGTATCCCGTACACTTAATAAACCCTCCTGGTTTTTCAATAGGTCGAAGTCGGTTTGGGGGATGTGATAATCTAGCAGGTGCATGGGAGCACGACGCATAACTTAGCACTCTGATGACTTAGTCTTGGCTCCGAGCTTGGGCTCGTAAAATTAAACATTTGCATGGCGCCCGATGAGTAGACAGTGATCAGTGAGCTTCGTCTCGTAACGCGGTCCTTGAGAAGTGGACACGCTTGGACTGTCGGCTCGAATGCTTAACTAAGATGTCGACGTATAGTTGAGCTGTTAGTCACGGGATCCGATCGATTGCCTAACCATGATGCAGTTGCATCTTGACTCAGGAGTTGCGCTGATAGTTGGTGATGGCCATGGCACTAGTTTTTGAGGCTAAAATTTGCCATCACGTTCTAGAGCGCCTGCTTTTCGTGGAGTCTGGGCACTGATGGGAAGCCGGAAAGCCTCCAGGGCATGGAATCCGGCTCTATATTGCTTTTGCTGTGAGGTGAAGGTGCTCGTAAGATGGTGTTGCTAAGGGATGCTGTGAAGATGACGCCAGTGCAAGGAATAAAGTGGATCTGATCGGGTCCTATGATTGCCAGGCCGGTGCGACAACCCGCAGAGGGTTGCCCCCAATACTGGGTATCCGCTAGATTCTGCTCGAAGTCAAGGATAACCTAGAAAGTTCGGATTGTTGCACAATGTTTCATGTTTGGTTTGTACTTGAAGTTGAACGTAAAACGACTGGTTGGCGAATGATTATGGAGATGGACTTATTCGGGCTGACTACTCAGATATGCACAAAAGATGTAACCATAGGATTGAGTTGTTATCTCCGGCTCAATTATGTTGTAACCCTTTTCCAACCTGAGAATGGTGTTGATGGTCACTGGTAATCACTGCCATAGTTATTAAAACTAGGTGCCGTCACCACGTTTTGATGCGCTTGTAGGTAGGAAGCCATTGCATCGAGGGGTATGAGTCAACTTCACGTTGCGTTTAAGTATGAGCTTGCTGGCAAGGCGTAGAGACTTTGGAAACCTAATGAACCGTCCATGAAAACTCTAGGACTTGCGTCGAGATATGAATTTTTTATTTTGCATACTGAGAACTTGTATATATTGCCATGTTCCTCGGGGAACTGTTGATTGTGTAGCTCCCCTGTCTTTCGGTTCGGGCCTCTATGCCCGGCCTGCCTAGTATCTGCATGAGGTTAGAGGTTTCCGAGATCCGATCTTTTGGGTCTGGATCATCCTCATGGCAAGGTGTATATTCCTCTTTAGAATGGTTACTCCGAATGTTGTAGCAATGGAAATACCAACGTGGGAGCAGGTGGGGATCTTCCTCAGGTCCTGCGATGCGAAAGGATAGGTGAGGGACTGCCCCCGAGCTCAAGTACTTGCCAAGTGAAGAAGATGCTAGCGATGACCCTTCAGGAGTCTAATAGTTGCTTCTTTTGCTGGACTGCCCCCTTGGAGCGAAGGCGATACCAGAATTTGCCCCCGTGCTTCCTCAAGCATCCGAATCTCGGTTGGAGTTACAGCAGGAACCCGTGGACTTGGGGATCCCCTATTCATATGAGCCTCCTTAGAGGAGGAGAAGTTGTGGTTAGGTCGAGGTGCTCATGTGATGGTCATAGCTGATGTAAGTATGCCAACAATGCAAGCTATGGTGGAAGATCGGGAAGCCCGGCTGGTGGCAAAATTTTAGGAGCCAGAGGGGAAGAAGGACATGATGGGGCTTCCATACAAGATGAGTGGGCAAAGGCTAGGAAGGATGCCGAGGACAAATCTGCCGCTGTGGTGGCGAGAAAGTAGGTCGATACTGGGGCGAAGAAGGAGAGGGCCTCTGAGTAGGATAGGAAAAAGGGAAGTCGTCGATGATGCCCATCGAAAAAGGGTGAAGGGACCCTTTGCAAACTTGAAGCAGATGCAACTATGTAACTCCATGTCGAGGAGCTAGCTGATCAGGAGACTGCAAAAGATGCTGAGAAGAGAGTGGAGTTGTGTGCCAAGAAGGCTCGGGGAGAAACCCAGACTTCATTGGCCCTCTCTTTTGACATCGTCCCTAAGTCGTTACCATGTATCGCCCTAGGGGAAGTTACAATAATTACAAGCGGCGAGGATGATTGTGGGATGCACACGTCAATGTCTCGTGAATCCGTTACTCTTGTGAAGATTAGAGGAGTGGGAGGTGCTTCTGCAAGGAGAGGTCCCCTCGCTGGTGGTGACCTGTCGAGTGTCGAACCTGTACAGAAAAAAGAAAAGACAAGAGAAAGATGAGTAGCATCAATAATTGTTAAAGGAATTAAAGATACTTTGGGTTAGGTAAACCAATAGTATATGCGAGTGTGACCCTCGCTTTTGGTCCCTAAAGGTATGGTGTGGTTTTCATGTACACCCTGTCACCATAAAGAAGAAATGTTAGACATGTAGTCCATTCGGGGTGTGTGTGTGAAATGGATTATGAATTAGTAAAGATCGCAATTTGTGTTAAGTGTTTGGATGTTCTTCTTATGTTTTCTGGTGTTCCGTACTCACACAAGCTTACTTATCGTTACACCTAACAAAAATGGGATTGTTTACCATGCAATAGGTTAAATATTCCAGAGGGGTGTGATTGTGAACCGTTCTCCATGTGAATTATTCTGGAGGGGTGATATAGAGCGCTGGTTTCAGTAAGTTTCTGTCAGCTTAGGAAACCCGTAGTTTGCGAAACCAGGCTGTGGGCCTACTGCTTTGGGTGGCCTGGGGTTAAACCCAAGTATAGCGAAGGCTTATGACGTCGCATTGTGTGGTCCGTCTGGTGTATGGCTCTCCAATCGTTCATCGGGTTGGGGCAAGCCGCCAAGCGTCATTTATTCGCCAGTGTAGGAAAGCTTCGATCATCAGCTCGTAGGGTCCGATCATGGCCATGAGCTGCACCTAAGCCTTTAGGGCTTCGGGGAGAAACTATTCAAGGTCGGTCTTGGTGCTGCACCAAGATTCGACTGGCACCCACAACTGGCGAGGAGATATTTACATCAATCTTAGTCGGTCGCGGAGTGGCGCCAAGTCGCCTGGACTAGGACGCAGAACGATTTATCCTCGGCCTAGGCACTGGGCCGAGGTTCGAGTTAGTGGTTGTTTATATTCGGTCACGCCGCGGGCCTGTGATTCGGTACCGTTGTCGGCTCCCATGCTCAGGGTGCCGGACATAGCCAGTGTTGTTTAGGATCGATGTTGGATCGAGGTTCGGATGGCGGCACTGGCTCCTGTGATCTGGGCGCCGATGCGGCGATTGAATGTTTGTACGCAAGCTGTTTGTCAGGATTAATCAAACACGTGATGAACGTCATGCATAGAGTAAACATGGAAGGGAGGTAGGAAACTGAACATCATTTCTTTGGATAACTATGGTATTAGTGGCCTTTACAATGCGTCGAATTGCAGGAAAGGAAAACACCGTCAGAAGGCGTGAATCAATTGCACACTAAGTTATGTAAAGTAGATGTGAAGAAGTTCGTTGTCACATGCCCTTGGGAGTTCGGCTCCGTCCATGGTTGAGAGTGTGACAGTTCCATCACTGAGCTTCTGTTGTATGAGTATGGGCCTTCCTACCTGGGAGCGAGGCCTGCAGGTGGAGGAAAGGCCCGTTTGAAGACAAGGCCGCCGATGTGCGTTTGCACGGGCTCTCAGCTGAGCTTCCAAACATGCCCTAAGTAGCCATAGTTTTAGTTGGAGAAGGATGGTTACGATACAGCAAATAGGAGATGTGTCTTAGAGAGGTGGCCTTGCTTTGCATTTTCATTTCATCACTTTTTTTTTGGCAGGACTATATATATATATATATATATATATATATATATATATATATATGCCGGAATGAGGCATCTATCCGTGAATGGACGACTCTATTTGAATTGCAACAGTAACGACTACTGAAAAGGTTGCGACCCTTTAACCAACAGACATTACCGTAGGCAATTGCAGTCGAGGTCCTATTTTTTGATCTATTAATGTGTATGCCTTCTTTGTGAAATTGAATCATCTCTCTTACCTCTGTCTTTTTTTATGGGCGAGCTGATGGTGTTAATGAGTCGATGGTTGATATCTCCAATGATAACCTCAGGGATTGTTGTATCATAGAGGACGATCGTGGGGCAAACAAAGGACTGGAACTCTCGGGCTTGCTTTCGATTGTTCTCCGGTAATGTTTCTCAGCGTACCCCCTGCTGATTGAAGGGGGTCGGGAGTGCTGTACGGAGGACAAAAAAGGACACAACACAGTGAAAAGGAGGTGTCTTCTATAGGAGAAAGTTCGCCTTTAGTTTTTTTTCTGCTTCCAATGAGGGAGGCATAGGCAGGGCAAAATTGCAAATGGTATCCCTGATGACAACATAGAGTCAACTGCACCATGGAACCTTTAGTCCCGACGAGATGGGTGGATGATCTTGAGGGATTAGTTGTCGGTCGAGGTCACGTTTAGTGGGAATATTTGATGAGCGTTGAGTAGCTCAGAGATCCCATGTAATGGGGATCCTTGATGAGCCTCGAGTAGCTTGGAGATCCCGTGTAGTGGGAGTCTTTGATGATCGTTGAGTGGCTCGGAGTTCCTATGCGAATGAGTTCCTCGCTGTCGTTCAACAAATGACGGAGCATGTTTACGTTGTGTCTACTAATGTTGCGGAACCGACAATATCATGTGGAGTCCCTTGGTGCGCTCATCATACTTTCCGGTCTTGGCCTTCTGCATGGTTGGGAATTGCAGGTCACGAGATAGATTTTCTCGAGGGTGTCACTAAGGGCCGTATAGTAGTGGAAAGATGGGAGTCTAAGACGATTCCATCAATTGCTACGACTACCTCTCACGTTGCCGGCGCGAGCAAGATTGTGTAGAGCGGTAGAATTAGAGTTGTTGGAGCTCTGAATGTCGCCCCGAGGCAGGATGTTAAAGGTAGCAGCATGATTCCTTTAGGCTAAATTTCAGTGTAGGAAGTAGCCAGCAATAATGCGGAATATCTCCCGAATCTTTGATTGCTTCTGATCGGTCCATGCTCTAAGTTCAGAACCAGGTTGTATGCCATTTGTAAGATGGATGAGTGTGATCCGAGGACTAGGTTTCACGACTTCAGCCAAGGCGGTGTGGGATCTTGCGAGATAGCCTTTGAGAGTTTTCACGGGTGTCTTGGTAAATGTTCAAGACTGAGAGGATATCTCTAGTCATTACGATGTGCATCCTAGACTGCACGACCCATTTCCTAGCTAGTTAGTCGAGAGTTGGGATAGATCAAGGCGGAAGTCGAGAGAACCCGAATAGAGCCGTCTTGGATAAGGATAGGGAAGCTGTAATGACCCGTATTCTACGCATCGGGGGATCGTAGAATATTTATTTCTTTCCCATGTGAAGTCGTATGGTCATGTAACTTTGGGAAACATCTATTAGAGTCATTTCCCATGTTCATGATTTTTGTCGATTTTTAAATGACCATTTTGCCCTTAGTTGGTACTGTTTTGGCCATAACTTTTGATTGGAAAGGAATTTTGACCTGAAACCACTTCTATTGGATTCATTTGATGGTTTAACTTTCCGTAGAGTGATCATAATAGCCAAACGGACTTAACGTTTGGGAGATATGGCTGAAATAAGGTTTGGAGGGCGAAAAACAGCTTAACCGGGCCAAACCGGGTGATTAGTGGATAGGCCCATAACCCATTTCGGGATTAGGGTTATGGGAAGGCTAAAATGAGATAGAGGATCATTCCATTTCAGTTTTCTAGCGTCCGCTTATCACTAAGGAACCCTAAAAATGGCCTCCAACCTCTAAATCACCTCCAAATCACCATTTGGTCAAGGATTTGGCTTAGCAACCTCTAATCAAGGAAGATCTACACCAAAGCAACATTGGAGCTGGTGTTTAGCATTGGAATTCACATCAAATCAGAGATTTATTCCAGATCTTAGTTTATTTGTGGCTAAGGTGAGTGATTTGCATAGTTTTGCACTAATTATGGCTAATTAGGGGTGATAAGTGTTAATTAGCGAATTTAAGCATGATAAAATTCGGGGAAAATATTCATAAATTCCTAAATGATGTTTTAGACCTCTGATATGAATTTGGGTTAATTTGGTTAAGTTTTGCTAATCCTATCATTAGTTTCACCTAAACATGCTTAAGGGGAAATATGGGGTTTTGGGTATGTTTGATCCATTTTAACCTATCATACTGATGTTTTGATGTTTGTGGTTGATTATGCTTGTTGCTATGACTGTATGATATGCTTTGTGATTGATTTCAATAGTTAGAATGGTCGAAAACGTCGTCAAATGGCGTAAACACTTGCTGGAATAGTTTTAGAAAACAGTGCAGGTTTCAGATCGGATCGGATATGGGGCTCGGATCGGATATGTTGAACTAGGCAAGGGATTCGATTGGATCGGAACCTGACACTTGAGAAAATTGGCAAAAAGGAAGGCCACGCTAACTGAACAGGGATCGGATCGGATTAAGGAGGACGGATCAGAGTGGAAGCACTAAGATGGATCGGATCGGAGCACGTGAAGGATGAGGAGATGGATCAGAGCGGAGGCACGAGCTGGTGGGGAAATGGCATCCGACCCGACCCGAAGTGAAGCACCCAACCGACCCAAGGAGAAACACCCGACCCGAACCGTACCCGAAGAAGACCCGACCCGAACCAATGGAGGACACCCGACCAGAACCGATGGCTTGAAGAGGAACCCAACCCGACCCAGTATTGACCAATAACCCGAGATGCAAAGGTAGTCCAATATGAGAAGTTAGAGCTTAGGATCCAGTTGGGAACCAATGAATTCACTTCATTATTGGGCTTTGCTGCGGGACGTGTGCTAAGGAGTTGTCGATGTTCATAACTTCGATTCACCACTAAAAATGAATGATGGCTACTTATCAGTGCAGTAGGGTCATTATGACCTGAGGGGCAAGGTGATGGTAGCAAGACTACGTTATCAGTGCAGTAGGGTCATTACGACCTGAGGGGCAAGGTGATGCGTAGTAAGACTATGAGCCAGCGCAGATGGGGTGAACAACTCCATGGGGCAAGTGGACATAGTAAGGATTGGTAAGGCTATGAGCCAGCGCAGATGGGGTGAATAACTCCATGGGGCAAAGTGGACATAGCGAAGGATTTGTTGCTACGTTATCAGTGCAGTAAAGCCATTTATGACTTCATGGGGCAAAGTGATCGTAGCAAGGTATGTTGGGTGATCGAAGTGGTGAATACCATATGCTTTACGCACTGAGTGAGAGATGTGAGGATGGATGCCATGTTTGATTGTTTGCCATCACTATGGCGTGCACACCTCCCCCACCTCCGTATCTTTACACCGTTTGATATGATACCTTAGAGTGTTGTACAGTATGTATTGCTAACTCTTTGGTTGCAGGTCCAGGTTCAGGTATGTTTTAGTCTACCTGTTATTGTTTACTTTAGATGCTTATCGCTTATACCATGCTTTATGTCTGACCCAGAGTTTTATGTCTCCTCTTATTACTCTGGGTGCTCACACGAGCAGACTAGAGACAGGTTAGCTAGTGATGCGCGAGTAGCTGATTTGGAGGCGGGCAGGAGGCTTCCACGTATGATATATATACACACATTCTCACTGTGTCGTCGGTGGTCGCTACTTGGGAATTAGTAGTGTGCCTCCTTTATCTTGCTTTGGCTTTGAGACAGTTTGAAAAGTTGTAATAAGCTGTATTTTGGATTTTCGCTGCTATGATGCTTAGTTCTGGCTTTCAACTTATACACTATCTCTCCTGTTTTATGTCAAGTATGTTATTATTATATTTTATTCTATGCGCTGTGAGACATTCTACAGGTTCTTTATATGTTCATTTCCTTCTTCCTTTTTCTTCTGACGACCCGTTCCGTGCTAACTGGACATGTGTACAGCGCACTTTTGGAGTAAATGTCGGTTGGTGCGAGGCGGGCCGTCACACTTGGTATCAGAGCTCTAGGTTGCGTAGTTAACCTAGGGAAAGACACCAGGGAGAGATAGTACGTATATGAGAGCACGTATTTGTGATTACTTTGGTTTTCAAAAGCTATGTATATATATACTATTAGTAGTATAAGAATGAAGTCGCGTTGCACTAGCACCACTATGCGGTCGTTAATCGTTTCCCTTTTTGAAATTAACGATGAGCCGAGACACGAGGGGTGCTGGTAGAGGGACCAACCAGGGGAATGCCGCTGACATGAGGGCGATGTTTACTAACCTCATGAGAGATATGCTTAGAGAAATGCAAGGGGAAGTTCCCAATCCTGGGGTTGGTATTGGCCCAATAGTGCAGGCGCCTAGGGTCGATTTCGCCAAGTTGTGCAAGGATTACACTATTCTTGGTGGGAAGCCGTTCCACGGGATGGAGTCGGCCACGGATGTTCAAGATTAGATGTATAGCTGTGATCGTATCTTTGATGACTTGGGTCTTAAGGATGCGATGAAGAGAAGGCTAGCGTCTCGTCAGTTGCAAGGGCGAGCGATGAATTGGTGGAATGCCATTAGAACAGCTACTCCGGAAGATCAGGTTACTTGGGATCAGTTCAAGGCTCGCTTTAGCGAGAAATTTATTCCAACTGCCCAGAAGTCAGTATTGTTCAAGAGGTTCTTGGAACTCAAGCAGAACGGAAGTGCAGTTTCTGATTATATTGCGGAGTTCGACACTTTGTCGAAGTATGGACTGTCTCTCATTGACACTCCTGAGAAGAAGAATGAGAAGTTCATTACTGGCTTGGATGGGTACTTGGGGGAAAGGCTTATCAACCACATTGATGAGACTTTTGAATCGATTGTGGGGAAGGCTTTGAGATCAGAGAGTGTTTACCCTAAGTCAAAGACTGAGGCTGCATCGGCAGAAGGGCCAGAGCCGCAAGCAGGCGGTGGAGGCAAGAATAGCTCTCAGAATAAGAGGAAGCAGGACCAATCAAAAGGTGGCCAGAAAAAGAGCAAGATGGATGTTGAGTGCTTCAGCTGTGGTAAGAAGGGCCATTATGCTAAAGAATGTCGGGCCAAGCCAACGGAAAGGAAGTGCTACAACTATGGTCAAGTGGGACATCATAAGGATAAGTGTCCGCAACCTCTTAAGGAGAAGCAGATTGTGAAAGCATATGCTATTGATGTTGTTCCTTCTTCGTCGAATGCCCCAACTGCGGCAGAGAAAGGAAAGAATGTTGTTATTCAAGGTATGATTTCTATTTATGATGTACTAGTTCGAGTTTTGTTTGATACTGGGGCTTCCCGTTCCTTCATATCTAGTGACCTGGTAGATAGGTTGGGACTGGAACCCGAGATAGTCGATAGACCATTGGTTGTGACGAACCCGATTGGTGGTTCGACTAGCCTTAGTATGATTTGCAGGAATTTGGTTTTATCGAGTCATGGATGTATGTTTGTATGTGATTGCTTTGTTTTGGGCTTTACTGGGTATGGCATTATATTGGGAGTCGATTGGCTCCAAAGATAGTGGGGTGGTGGTAGACTGTGAGGGCTTTTTGGTGATAGTGAGGGCGGATGATGGGCGGAGGGTAGTGTTTGGTAGCCTCCCTAGTGATGGAGTTATGGCTAGTTTTGTAAATTCCCTCGACATCCTGCAAGATGAGTTGTCAGATGTGCCCGTGTTTGGCCAGTATCCAGACGTCTTCGAGGAGGTGACCGGGCTTCCACCACACCGAGAGATCGAGTTCCGTATTGATTTAGTGAAAGATGCCAGACCTATAGTGATGCCACTTCGTCGTATGGCACCAAGGGAGCAGCGAGAGCTCGGGGTGCAAGTCAGCAATCTTTTGAAGAAGGGATTTATTAGAACGAGTGTCTCCGAGTGGGGAGCACCCATTGTGTTTGCCACTAAGGCAGATGGTTCCCTTCGTTTGTGTATGGACTATCGCGAGTTGAATAAGGTGACGAGGAAGAATAAGTATCCTCTACCACGGATAGATGATTTGTTTGATCAGCTGGAAGGAGCAAGAGTGTTCTCCCAGTTGGACCTCGCGACAGGATTTCATCAGCTTAGAGTAGCAGATGAGATTGTTCCGAAAACGGCATTTAGGACGCCGTCTGGATTTTATGAGTGGTTGGTCATGCCATTTGGGTTGACCAATGCACCAGCCTATTTTGTGGATCTTATGAATCGAGTATTCAGCGATCAGTTGAATAAGTTTGTTCTTTTGTTTGTGGATGATATCCTTGTTTACTCAAGGACAGAGGAGGAACACAAGGGACAGTTGAGGATAGTGATGGAGGTGTTGAGGAAACACCAATTGAAAGCGAAATTCTCTAAGTGTCATTTTTGGAGAAGGGAAGTGAGATTCTTGGTTCATGTTGTTTCCGAGAATGGTATTGCCGTGGACCCTACGAAGGTGGCTACGGTACAGGATTGGCCTACGCCCAAGAATGTAACAGATGTAAGAAGTTTCTTGGGATTAGCTGGATATTATCGTAAGTTTATCCAGGACTTCTCCTAGATAGCAGCACCGTTGACTCAGTTGACTAAGAAGAATCAGTCCTTCGTCTAGGACGGAGTGTGTGAGGATGCCTTTAAGAGTCTAAAAGAGAAGTTGACGCGTGCGCCAGTGTTAGTCGTTCCTAAAGGGAATGAAGAGATGACAGTATACACGGATGCTTGTGGTACCGGACTAGGTGCTGTATTGATGCAAGGAGGTAGGGTTGTAGCTTATGCTAGTCGATAGCTAAAGCCGCATGAGAAGAAGTATCCTACCCATGATTTGGAATTAGCAGCGATCGTGTTTGCGCTGAAGATGTGGAGACACTATCTCTTGGGAGAAAGATTTGAGTTGTTTACCGATCATAAATCGTTAAAGTATCTCTTCTCCCAGAAGGATCTGAATCTCCGTCAACAGAGATGGTTAGAGTTATTGGCTTCGTATGATTTTGATATCGCTACACACCTGGGAAGGGTAATGCGGTAGCCGATGCCTTGAGTAGGAGACATGCCAGTTTAGGGGCAATGTTTCTTGAGTGGAAGCAACTGGAGTATATCACGGGGTTTGATTTCAGACCAATGTGCGAATTGGATCCAGTTATGCTAGCTAGTTTGACGATCAGACCCACTTTGATTGAGCGGATCGGCTCTAGTCAGAGGGACGATCCTAACCTATTGGAAATCATCTCCAAGTTAGAGATGGATATCGATGAGGAGATGAATGTGTATGGGCTTGATTGAGATGGATGGCTTCGAAAGAATGGAAGACTAGTTGTGCCCAACGTGAATGGGTTGAGAGATGAAGTGCTTAGAGAATGTCATCACTCAAAACTGACTATACATCCCGGTGGTAATAAGATGTGTTGAGACATGAGACGGACTTACTACTGGGAAGGGATGAAAAGAGACGTTGGGAAGTTTATATCCAAATGCATGAATTGCCTGCTGGTTAAAGCCGAGCAAAAGAAGCCTAGTGGGTTGTTGCAACCATTAGAGATTCCCGAGTGGAAATGGGAGCAAGTCTCGATGGATTTCATCGATGGTTTACCAAGGGCTAGATCGGGATATGATAGCGTTTGGGTAATTGTGGATTGATTGACTAAAAGTGCAAGATTTATACCAGTCAAATCGACCAGAACGGCAGCCAAGTTGGCAGAATTGTATATAAAGTGGGTAGTGAGATTTCATGGAGTACCCAAAAGCATTGTGAGTGACCGAGACCCGTTGTTCACTAGTGGGTTTTGGAAGAGCTTACAAGAGGCTCTAGGGTCAGGATTACATCTCAGTACCGCATATCATCCTCAGACCGACAGTCAAACGGAGAGGGTGAATCGTATATTGGAAGATCTCTTGGGAGCTTGTATATTGGATTTTGGTGGATCATGGGATGACCATTTACATCTAGTAGAGTTTGCATATAATAATAGCTACCAATCCAGTATCGGTATGGCTCCATATGAAGCTTTGTACGGAAGACCGTGCAACTCACCATCATGTTGGATAGAGACTGGAAAAAGTTTGTGCTTGGACTAGATGTGGTGAGAGAAACTTCGGATAAGATTAAGATCATTCAGCAACGAATGAAAGCTGCCCAAGATAGGCAGAAGAGTTATGCTGATAAGAGGAGAAGAGACTTGAAATTCTCCGTTGGTGACTTGGTGTTTGTCAAGATTTCTCCGTTGAAGAGCATGATACGATTTGGCAGGAGAGGCAAGTTGGCACCAAGATTCGTTGGCCCATTCCCTATTCTTGAACTAGTCGGGAATTTGGCATATAGAGTTGGCTTACCGGAGAAAATGGCGGGAGTTCACAATGTATTTCATGTTTCCCAACTGATGAAGTTCGTTCACGACTTAGATATGACTATTTCACCTAATTAGTTAGAGGACTTCGAAGTAGAACCCGAGGCGGTTGGGAACAGCAAGCCGATTCGTATTGTGGGGCACGATACGAAGCAACTTCGAAGGAAGGCGGTGAAGCTAGTCAAGGTTCAGTGGGGCGAGGACGAGAATGATTGTACTTGGGAGACAGAGGAGAGCATTAGGAAGGCATATCCAGAACTCTTTGCCTGGTAAGATTTACTTCGTAGTTTACTTATTCCGCATGCTAGGATAGACTTGTTTTGCTTGGTTGCATGTTTGATTGTTGTTTTATGATTGATAGGCATGCGGGACCTTTGTGTGTGTTTTGATTAGGGAATTTCGGGGGCGAAATTTCTTAAGGGGGGGAGAGTGTAACGACCCGTATTCTACGCATCGGGGGATCGTAGAATATTTATTTCTTTCCCATGTGAAGTCGTATGGTCATGTAACTTTGGGAAACATCTATTAGAGTCATTTCCCATGTTCATGATTTTTGTCGATTTTTAAATGACCATTTTTCCTTAGTTGGTACTGTTTTGGCCATAACTTTTGATTGGAAAGGAATTTTGACCTTAAACCACTTCCATTGGATTCGTTTGATGGTTTACCTTTCCGTAGAGTGATCATAATAGTCAAACGGACTTACCGTTTGGGAGATATGGCTGAAATAAGGTTTGGAGGGTGAAAAACTGCTTAACCGGGCCAAATCGGGTGATTAGTGGATAGGCCCATAACCCATTTCGGGATTAGGATTATGGGAAGGCTGAAATGAGATAGAGGATCATTCCATTTCAGTTTTCTAGCCTCCACTTATCACCAAGGAACCCTAAAAATGGCCTCCAACCTCTAAATCACCTCCAAATCACATTTTGGTCAAGGATTTGGCTTAGCAACCTCTAATCAAGGAAGATCTACGCCAAAGCAACATTGGAGCTGCTGTTTAGCATTGGAATTCACATCAAATCAGAGATTTATTTCAGATCTTATTTTATTTGTGGCTAAGGAGAGTGATTTGCATAGTTTTGCACTAATTATGGCTGATTAGGGGTGATTAGTGTTAATTAGCGAATTTAAGCATGATAAAATTCGGGAAAAATGTTCATAAATTCCTAAATGATGTTTTAGACCTCTGATATGAATTTGGGTTAATTTGGTTAAGTTTTGCTAATCCTATCATTAGTTTCACCTAAACATGCTTAAGGGAAAATATGGGGTTTTGGGTATGTTTGATCCATTTTAACATATCATACTGATGTTTTGATGTTTGTGGTTGATTATGCATGTTGCTATGACTGTATGATATGCTTTGTGATTGATTTCAATAGTTAGAATGGTCGAAAACGTCGTCGAATGGCGTAAACACTTGTTGGAACAGTTTCAAAAAACAGTGCAGGTTTCGGATCAAATCGGATATGGGGCTCGGATCGGATATGTTGAACTGGGCAAGGGATTCGATCGGATCGGAGCCTGACACTTGAGAAAATTGGCAAAAAGGAAGGCCACGCTAACTGAACTGGGATCGGATCGGATTAAGGAGGACGGATCGGAGCGGACGCACGAAGATGGATCGGATCAGAGCACGTGAAGGATGAGAAGACGGATCGGAGCGGAGGCACGAGCTGGTGGGGAAATGGCATCCGACCCGACCCGAAGTGAAGCACCCAACGGACCCAAGGAGAAACACCCGACCCGAACCGTACTAGAAGAAGACCCGACCCGAACCGATGGAGGACACCCGACCAGAACCGATGGCTTGAAGAGGAACCCGACCCGACCAAGCATTGACCAATAACCCGAGATGCAAAGGTAGTCCAATATGAGAAGTTAGAGCTTAGTATCCAGTTGGGAACCAATGATTTCACTTCATGGTTGGGCTTTGCTGCGGGACGTGTGCTAAGGAGTTGTCGATGTTCATAACTTCGATTCACCACTAAAAATGAATGATGGCTACTTATCAGTGCAGTAGGGTCATTATGACCTGAGGGGCAAGGTGATGGTAGCAAGACTACGTTATCAGTGCAGTAGGGTCATTACGACCTGAGGGGAAAGGTGATGCGCAGCAAGACTATGAGCCAGCGCAGATGGGGTGAACAACTCCATGGGGCAAGTGGACATAGTAAGAATTGGTAAGGCTATGAGCCAGCGCAGATGGGGTGAATAACTCCATGGGGCAAAGTGGACATAGCGAAGGATTTGTGGCTACATTATCAGTGCAGTGAAGCCATTTATGACTTCATGGGGCAGAGTGATCGTAGCAAGGTATGTTGGGTGATCGAAGTGGTGAATATCGTATGCTTTACGCACTGAGTGAGAGATGTGAGGATGGATGCCATGTTTGATTGTGTTCCATCACTATGACATGCACACCTCCCCCACCTCCGTATCTTTACACCGTTTGATATGATACCTTAGAGTGTTGTACAGTATGTAGTGCTAACTCTTTGGTTGCTGGTCCAGGTATGTTTTAGTCTACCTGTTATTGTTCACTTTAGATGCTTATCTCTCATACTAGGCTTTATGTCTGACCCATAGTTTTATGTCTCCTCTTATTACTCTGGGTGCTCACACGAGCAGACTAGAGACAGGTTAGCTGGTGATGCGCGAGTAGCTGATTCGGAGGCGGGCAGGAGGCTTCCACATATGATATATATATACACATTCTCTCTGTGTCGTCGATGGTCGCTACTTGGGCATTAGTAGTGTACCTCCTTTATCTTGCTTTGGCTTTGAGACAGTTTGAAAAGTTGTAATAAGCTGTATTTTGGATTTCCGCTGCTATGATGCTTAGTTCTGGTTTTTAGCTTATACACTGTCTCTCCTATTTTATGTCAAGTATGTTATTATTATATTTTATTCTATGCGTGTGAGACATTCTATAGGTTCTTTGTATGTTCATTTCCTTCTTCCTTTTTCTTCTGACGACCCGTTCCGTGCTAACTGGACATGTATACAGCGCACTTTCGGAGGAAATGCCGGCTGGTGCAGGGCGGGCCGTCACAGAAGCACTTGCACTTTATGGCGCGGGCGACGTGTAATGAACCCACATGCCATTTGTGGAGGCTAACGAAAATTCGGAAATCATGGCTTCCTTAAGTATGTGGCGAGTGTCGATGTGTCGGAGCGCTTGCACCATTCGGTTTTAAGGGTGGCCGGTGCGAACGGGTTATGCCTTATACTGGTTTTGCTGACATCATGGGCATGCCAACGTGGTTCCCTCACGATTCCACGAGTTGTGTCGGCTATAATCAGCGGTTGGGATCCTGTGGCTTTATAGAGGTCATGATCTAGCCCAGGATTCTGGAGTCTAGCACGCCTTCTTGACAGAAAGTATTCAGCAATCTATGAGTCTCCAACTTCAATTTTATGATTTAGCGGAAGTTGGTTGAAGTGAGCTTAGGCCCGGTAGGATGCTAGAAGCGTAGGTGACAAGTTTGGACTCATAGCAGTTTGAGTCCGCTTAGTGGAGACTCTAGCGTCAAAGCCGGGGATGGCCGGGATGACACGTTCCATTTCTGTTGGTGACTCTGACATTATCGAGATTAGAGCTCAATCGTGCCTTCATAGAATGCCACATGTGGTGTTGAAACGTCGGGGCCACTCAGCTTTGTGTACGATCCTAGTGGAAGAATTACGCCTCAAGTGGGTTTCTCTTGAGTGGTCTGCGTTTCTTCGCATACCTTTCACGATTATTCGGACCACGTCTGGGGTATATGCCAAAGGGGGATTTTCCAATGGAACCCATTAGTTTTGACGATTTTCGGGAGTTCCATTCTATCGATGTCTTCTGTTGTACACATCTGGCTCGCTCTCTCTCATGTCACGAATGCTTTATTTTTGGTATGCTTGTCGAGGTGGGGCGAGCTGGTGTGCATCCTGGTCCGGAAGTACTCTGGCTCGATGAGCTACTGGAAGAGTGGGACTCTGATTATGAGTGGCGTCAGTTGGGATCTTCCGAGTAGAAGGTTGGTTACTTGAACCTGATTTGGTACTGTGTTTCTTGGCCGTAAGCGATGATGGTTCGATCATCCTCTCATCTCTGTTGTTGTTACTGTCGCTGCACGAGTGTTGGAGCGGACGACGATGTTTTTAATAAGGCTTATCCTTCTTCCTTGGCATGAGCCCCTAACTTCGAAAGAAGAAATTTCCAATGCGTCGAGCCGCGAGCAGGCGCGATTCTGAGCCAGCTGAAGTAGAATGACGATGTGTTGACTTTCTTGAAGTTGGCGCATAAGGTTGATGTTAATCCTCAATACCTAGCGCAAGAGCTACATTCTCATATTTCTTATTAAGCGTGTGAATCTGTGCTTAAGTCGCATGAGCTTCGAAGTCCACAAGTGGAAGGAGATCTGTTTCTAGCGAGTCCTTTGCCGCTCGGGACTGGTGAGAGGTACCAGCGTCAATTGCGGCCAACGGGTTGAGCGTTAGGTTTTGTCGAAATTCTGTTTAATACCGGTGAGATTCATGATGCTTTTTGGACGTACTGCTCAAAGTACCACTCGCGGATAAGCCTTTCGATTACATATTTGAATTGACGGCAATTATTGGTATCATGCCCGTACATGTCGTGGTATCGACAGTACTTGCCGGTATTCCTCTCATGATTAGTGGATTCCCTGTTGTACGGCTTCTTGTATTGAAGCGCGTTGCACATTTCCCGGTAGATTGTTTCCAAGTCTTCATTCAGCGGGGTGTAGTTCTCGTATGTCCGGTGAGATCTGGGCTTCTGGGGTTCCGTACGAACCCGGCTATTGTTGCGGCCGTCATGCTACCGCTATTCGACCTTTTTTTGTAGGGTCTTGCCCCCTTGTCCTTATCGAAGAGCTTCGCTATCTGTTTCCCTTTGACGCTGCCATTTATGGTATTCGCATGTGGATTGTTGGGAAGACCGGCCCTGGAGAGTCAGTTACGTCTCACTTCTTCTTGACATAATTATTGCCTAGCCTTCTCATGGAAAATGTTGAGGCTTTTTAGTTGCTTCCAATCAATCCAGGCCCCAAATTCGGAAGTGGGAAGTATGCCTTTTACTAGCTGGAAGAGTACAATGCGAGGATCTGGATCCTCGACCTCGGCGAGGGTGACATTGAACCGGGAGAGATAGCTTTTGAGGGACTCGGCGAGTCCTTGGTATAAGTTGGACAAGGTGAGGACACTCTTTGGAGTTGGAGTATGCCTCATGAATTGTTTGACCAACTGTGTCGCTAACTGACCGAAATTGTCAATGGAATCAAGTGGGAGGCAAGAGAACCAAAGTAGAGCGGTTTCCGATAAGAAGACTGGAAAGCACTTGCATTTGACCGGCTTGTTGCCCCATTTTGAGTCCATTTACCATTCATATCGATTTTGGAAGGCATAAGGATCCATGGTGCCATCGTAGAGCGGCATCTGTGGCATGTTGAAGTGTTGCGGCCATTCAGCTTCTTTCACCCTTCTTGTGAAGGGGTTGCGCCTCGTGTGCACTTCCATGAATTTGCACGTTCCCTTTCCTTTCCCTCATTATTCTTCGGACCATGTCGGGAAGGTAAGTTGGATAGGGATCCGCCATTGGAAGCCATGGGTTTTGGAGAGGTTCCGGAGTCCTATTGCGAAGTCGCCTTCTATGATGGATGTCCGGATCGTCTTCCTCCATGTCCTCGACATCTATGATTGGGTCTTGGTGTGGACGATGAGGTGGAACGGGTGATGCAGATGTTTGGGTCGTTGGAACAACGGGCCCATCACCCTGATTAGCAACCATCGAGTTGTGCTGAGTAAGAGGATTGGTTTGTAGGATCTGTTCCGTCGTTGATGATTAAGCGAGGGTGGTCTCGATGTTGCGCCCCCTCACTATATGTGACTGTAATTCGACCGTCGTTGTCTTTTCCGTTGTCGTGGCCTGACCGTTACTTTTATCGAGGGCATTGGTACGAACGGTGACGTTGTTGATAAGGATGAACCTCCTCCTTTGGTGTGGGCCCCTTGACTCGGAAGACGAAGTTTCCGAGGCAGTTGGTCGGGGTCGAGCATTGTTCCGAGTTAGTTGAAGTCGGGCGACGACGCGTTGACTTTCTTAAAGTTGCCACATAAGGTCGATGTTATTCCTCAATGCTTGGTTGAGCTCGACCGTGGTGTTCTCATATCTTTCATTAAGCGCGTGAATTTGAGCTTGCGTGACGGGAGCTTCGGGTCCACAATAGGAGGGACGGTTTCATTAGTGGCCGGGATGAGGTAGTTAGGAGGTACCGGCCTCGGCTGCGGCTGAAGAGCCGACCATTTGCGTTCTTCGACTTTTTACAATCGTAAGCGGATTCAACAGCAGGTTGAGCAAGGAACCTTAAGCCCGTCGAAGTATAGATGTTAGTGTGGAAGAAAGATGCAAATCTTGAGTTCAATTCTCAGTGAAAGCACAAAATTTTGACGACAAAAAATGTCATAAACACCAAAGATTCCTATGACTAGGAATAGTTAATTTGGTCGCAAGATTAGGTAAGAGAATGCAGTAAATGACACAAGTATTTATAGTGGTTCGGCCGCGGATTAGGCTTACGTCCACTTTGGAAGGATGTTGAACTTTTATTAATCACTCAAGAATTACAAGTTTGAGTCATGCTCATTACATTAACTTTCATAATTGAAATATGCTAGGTATTTGAGAAAAAGAATATTTAATTCTACTTCTTCCTCAAATAGGAGATGCCATTAACGGAGTTCATAAAGCTCTAGGGAGGTCTCAAGTGAAGAAAATCCAACCCTTTTGAAGTGTGAGGCCATGGGCAATTTATAGGTGTGGGAGCAGGTAGGATTAGGCAGAAATAGGGATCACATGCAGGAAATTCGAGCCTGTCACCCGCATGCCTCGAAATTTCGAACCCGGGCATGGGTTCGAAATTTCGAGGACGTAGGTTCGAAATTTCGAACCCGGTGAGTTTTAAATTTTGAACCCAGGCGCGAGCGCGAAGTCTCGCTCTGCTGGGTTCAGAATCTCGAACCTAGCTGCGGGCGTGAGATTTCGCGCCCGCTGGGCTCCGGATCTCGAGCCCGGCTATGGGTGCGAGATTTCACACCTGCTGGGCTCGAGACCTCGCACCCACTGGGTTTGAAATTTCGAACCCAGGCATGGGTGCGAGATTTCTCACCCGACTAGGTACGAATTCCGCGTTATACCTGCGTGAGGTCCTTCTGAGGGGTGCGATGATCCCGGGAACAGGTGGTCAAGGCTCGTAACTCCTTCGGTGTTTGAGGCCTTGGTTCGATAATCTTTGGAGGAGCAGCAAGTTTCATGGAAGCTGTTGGATGAATCCCCGACTTTGAGTCGATCTGGTAATTCTGGGCAACACACTTGTTGGGGAAATTGGATGAATCGAGAGTTTCCCACGGTTTCGACCTAACCAACTAGGTCGATCGTCGCCGGGACTATCGGGCCCCGGACCCCCACCGGCGCTGTGCCTGGACCCGCTGGACGGCTCGCCTTCGGCTCGACTGCGAATGGATACTGATGGAGGTCGCGTTCGAGGGATGCGACATTCTGCTGGTGGCCAGACTCAGGTCTTCGGGTACTGGCAACGCCTCTGGGCTGTAAAATCACGCGATATGCTGAGTCGAGCGTGTCTTGCGTATTTTGGGAACCGGACCAAAAGGCCGGTTAACACCGATTCCTTTAAAGGCATTCTCCAAAATCTCCTATGCTTCCTTAATATTTTTTGCATTAGTTATCTTTTCGAGCATAGCATCATCCAAACTTTGATAAATGAGCGTAAGATTTTTTTGATCCTTCTTCTTCAATTTTTTAAAATTATCCCTTCCAATATGGGATAAGATGGAAATATCAGCGGGGTCTTTATACCCATTCTCTACGATATCCCATGCATTTTGCGATCCAAGCAGCGCCTTTATGCGGATGCTTCAATAGTTATTATTATCTTTCTGCAATGAAGGAACTTGAAAGAATGACGTTCCATTTGCCGTCTTCTCTAATTATCCAACCTTGTTCTGGTACCACTGTTAGAAGTTTTAGAAGAAGAAGATATTTGAGAGATAATATTGTATGAGGAGGAAATAAACTTATTTTATTAATTTTTTTCAAACTCTATTACTTACATCAATAGAGGAGATACAACAGCCTTTTATAATGCAATACATTCTCTGGAATGGTCTAGGCAATGCATTATCTAGAATTCTCTAAAATAACATATATTGGAATTCTAGATTTTTCTTTATTCTTAATTTATTCCTTCCATTAACACAAATACAGATTTGTCAATACAAATAATTCTTTCCTAAAAACCAATATTATTTCCAACAGTGAGCATCGGTTAGTGAACTATTTCTTCTTGAGTCAAGAACATGTTAATGAGAAACCAAAAACAATGATCAATTAGAATAGAAAAATGATGTCTCCTCAAGTTTAATCTTGGTATGCAAATATGTTTTCAAATACACAAACAAAAGTTTGGAGCTTTAGTAAGAAATATTTACTACTTAACTTAAACGTTTGATGTTAAATTTGATGGTTCCATGCAGTTTACCGTGTTTTTCTGATTAGACATGAAATAATAAAATTCTGCGCAGTGTTAACCTATTTTTACCTATTTATCTTATTTACTATGTATATATATGTATTTATGTATGTGTGTGTCTATATATATATATATATACATATATATATATATATATACATATATATATATGTGTGTGTGTGTGTATGTATGCATGTATGTGTGTGTGTGTGTATATATGTGCGTGTGTGCGTGTAAATATATAGGATTAGTTGTCAACAATAATCTCAAGTTTAACGTGTCTTCCATATTAATCCCATGTTTGGATTATTTTTAATTAATCCCAAGTTTGAACGGTCTCTTTCCTTATTTATCCGGTCTACCGGTTAAACAGGTCATCGGGTAGACGGGATCAATATGGGAAGGGACCCCCCAAACTTGGGATTAATTAAAAATAATCCAAACTTAGGATTATTCTTGTAAATTAATCTCTCTCTCTTTATATATATATATATATATATATATATACACACACACACACACACATACATGAGGGTCCAGAACACACCTATTTTGTGGCACCCCAATTGTCCCTCACTAAGGACCATACATTCATAATTAAATATGTTAGTGGAAGAAGATATAGTTAGTGGGAAGAGAGAAAATGATGAATATATATATCAGGAAGGTTATATGGCACCCCATTTATTGGCACCCATTTTGCACCTCTTTAATTGCCTTTCATTTATTATTAATTAAGTTAGTGGGGGAGGGAGAGTTAGCGGAAGGAGAGAGAAAGAAGATTGTGTGGTGGAAATCAGGGGGCTAAAGGGGTGCTGCACTATTTGGGGTGCTCTTGATCGCTCCTATATATACATATATGTATATATATATATACGTATATATATATATATATATATGTATAGTGTTTCTGGTTCTCTAGGTTTATAGTTTGTAGGAATGGTTGTAGTATTATTTATATCAAACTAAGAGTTTAGATTTAGAGATTTTACTGACGCTACTCTCACAAGTTACCTAGCTCAACTATCATTTAATATATGCGATGCGCTTGTGCTTGAATTTCAGATGTATTCATTAAGCGTTAGTTTTTAAGTGAGGATATTCACTGAAATATTTGATTTAGTAATATTTGATTGTTGCGTTACTTTTTGTAAAATTTGTACAAATGTTCATTTATCACAATTTAACTGTTGCTGATGTTATTTAGATATTTATCTCATAAGGGTCATTAAATGAAGATTACTTATATCACAGGAATACATTTGTGTGTGCAGCTACGCGTTATATTTCTATTTCAACATGCCATGGACAATTATTCCTGCTCCGGCATGCTAGTTTAATAAATATATTTAGTAATAGGAGCATTTTATAAGTTTTCTAGTTTATCAATTTTACCTGGCACCAATGAGTAGTCGGGGAAAATAAAAAATGATAGTGTAGTGAAAAGAATTTTTGTCACATTATATATCAAAGACATAATCATAGAAGGGACAATATGTTGAATTATCATATTATCACCTTCAATTCCTTCACCCCTTCTGTTTTTGTCATGCTAGCAAAACCTGGAGCAAATTATGTGTTGGATTTGCCTCTAATTATTAATACAGACTCCATTTTGGATGGTTACTAATCAGCCTAAAATTAATATAATTTTGTGTTTGTAGCTCTGATTGATCGAGGCAGATATGTTCGCCTTTATTATTTTTGAACTTCAACCTCAAATATTACAAATAATCAATGAACATACTAAACAAGCATTTTTGTTTCAGCCGGTTAACACGTTTAGACATGATGCAAGATGCCATGAGTTCGATTCGATAGGGCTTCTTTGTCATTGTAAAATATTGTACATACTGCCTCAATTGGTAAATACTAGTATTTGATTAAAAATGAGTTTTGAGTTTTTAGTTTTCAAAATTTATTACAAAACTTTAAAGGTGTAGAAGGAGGAATGGTAGAATGAAAGCAAGATGGAGAGGACCGCAGAGGGAATGTAACAATCATGAAATGATGATTTAGTCTCCATATTTCTCTCATTTCTCAAAACATGAAAAATGGATAAAAGTTGTTTCTTATTTTGTGTGTTAACTTTGCTTTCTAAAATTGTTGTTTTCTATGATTTACAGGCGTTGTGAACATTTTCGTATGGACGAAAACCCAAAACTTAAAATGGTAAACCAAACACTACCTTAGTTTCTGAAAAAAATTAATGAACATACTTCAATCCCCGTATCATCTTAGAACATACCCAGCACTGTCACCAGTTCAGTTTAATGAAATTAATATTACATTATAATTATATTTATCAAATGGAAAATCAATTATACCGCATGCATAGAATTACAGAATAATGAAGATAATCCAAAGGAGAAGATGGTTAGTTACTATTTCATTTTATACTGAAGCATTACAAATATTTCACAATTATAATCCACAGATTGAGAAACGATACAATATCACTACATGATTTCTATCACGTAGAATTATACAAGGAAAGAAAATGATTTGAAAGATAAAGACAAATGATTTGAAAGATAAAGATAAACATAGGGACCTGCAGGACAATAACAATGAATGAACCACGGAAAATTCAACAAACAATTCTAACGGTCATGATTTCATACCAAAATGGCTATTGGTCTTTTTTTCCTAAAGATAAAATCAACTTATAGAACAATCATATTTTCCTTCTAAATTCTTTCAACTTCCAACATTTTAACCCAAAAAAAAAATTGCCATAATAGCAAAACTCATTTCTTACTCTATTCCCTGTCCTTGGTTTTGTGCTAAATCGTAAGGTTCATGAAACTTACAATGGTTCAAGCCCGTGTTCAAGGTTGATCAAAAAGTTCATAACAAATGGTACGCAAAACGGTTTCATGATTTTATTTTTCTTGCTTCACAGACGCAGTTCAAGCACTCAAATAAGTTGGTCATATTTCAACAGCCAAAAACCCAGTGCATGGTTGCATACATGTAATCATGGAGAATATTTTCTGCAATAAATTTGAATAATAAACCTTCTCAATATAAAACACACCTTGTAAGGCAACATAATCTCCATTCTTCAACTTATTATTATCCTTGGAAATAGGACTTTTTACAATCTTAAGTCTGTTTTAATAGTTTATTATATGATTAGCCATGTTTCAGAAATAATTACAAATATATACCTGTTTTTTCAGGGGCGAGATATAGGCGCCTTTTGAAAACTCGCCTTCGTGCGTATTTTCAAAACTCGCCTGTGTATTTGGGGTAATCTCAAAACTTTATATATACTCAACATTCTTCTCATAATTCTGATTCATACTCAACGACAGCTTCACAGCTCCGAATATTTTCAAAATGTCTTCTCAAACAATGGTTGAGCAAGAGATTAATTCGTATCCAGTTTGCTGCCACTGTGGATATATGGCTGAAGTTGTCGTCTGTGATAATGGCGAAAACATTGGTCATCGAAGTCTTCTTTGTTCCAATTATCCTCATGGATGCAATTTTTCAGAATGGATTGACGAACCGTTTTGTCCTAGGGGCATAGCATATGCGAACGAGCTGGAGCAAGAAATTAGACATCTCAAAAAACTCCTAGAGGACTTGCAATTTAAATTTAACCACTAGTTTTTCCATTATTCGTCGTCGTTGTAGGTTTCTGAAGATTAGTTTGAATTATTGTATTATCCGTTGTCGTTGTATGTTTCTGATGTTTAGTTTGAATTATTGTATTATCCGTTGTCGTTGTATATTTCTGGAGTTTAGTTTGAATTATTGTATTATCCGTTGTCGTTGTATGTTTCTAAGTTTAGTTTGAATTATTATTTGTGTGTTTATAGGAGTTGGAAGATCATTACGAAGTATTGGATGTTTCTGTTTTTCTAATGAATTATTTTATGCTTATGAAGTTTGAATTAAAGCTTTGTATGTTTGTTGGTTTGTACAGTGTACATTATGACATAAATAAGAATTGACAACTCGCTGCCAGAAATTAAAGCTGGGTCAGTCTATTTCTGTATAGTACGTTCTGCCGCAAATCAGGTGATTTGACTAGACACGGGCATAGGACAATTTATTCTGTAAAGCTGGGTCAGTCTGTTTCTATACAGTACGATCTTTCAATTCTGACGCATAGCTTGTTTTTTGTGATCAGGACGAGCATAGGACAATTGATTCTGATTCTGCTTTATTTTGAAATGGGTGACATGATTAAAGACCTGTCGATTCTGACTTGACAACGACCGCACACTGAGTTGAATAAAGTTGATTTGATGGTGACCTTGCTTAGTTGGTTTCCCTATTTCATAGCTCTTCAACACATTATTTCTCATACACTTCAATCTTGTCTTCAAATAACTTCAAGAAAAATAAACATAGTCAACAATGCGCCTCCTTTTATTACTGCACTTATCTACTACGACGGTGAGTTGGTTGTGGATGGACACCAAAATGGAAGATATGTGGGAGAATTATGCAGACCAGGGAGAGTTCGAAAGGGTTGCACACTTGGTGCTTTGAAAGACACAGTTTTCCAAGCAACTAGAATTAACCCTCTCGAATATGATTTCGAGTTGTCGGTCAACTGGCCTACTAAATCAGGGTCGAGAGCCGTAGCACTTTCAGACGATGAAGATGTACAAGTAATGTTTTCCACTGTGAAGAAATCGTTTGAGTTGTTTGTTGGAAAACAGCAAAATAAATCGTGGAAGATGTCGTGGAAGAAATAATCACACTTCCTATAGTGAGTAGCGGTTTCGGTTATTTCACAGAAATGTTGCAAACTCATGATCCATCAGTCAACTTTAGTTCTCCTTTATACACCAATCCGTATTGTCGACCAAATGTGGCTGAGCAGCAGCAACAGCAACAACAACAACAACAACAACAAGAACAACAGATTAATCAATCATAATTGATAGATATAAGCCAAAGGTAGTTAATCCACATCAAGTTAGTTTTATAACTACCCATTGAAATGTAAGATCTAACTGAAATGCATTTATTAACAGATTGACTGTAGAAGCCAAAGCAGAATGGGGTGCAGGTCCTTCACAACTGGCCGAACATATTGACAGCATGGCGGTTTCCACGACAACAGTTGATGATACATGCTGGACCGGAGTCAACAATGAACCACTGAACTGTGACTATGATACAAACACACTAGATCCCGAAGAAGATGGTGATGAGGTTCAAATGGAAGTACCCATGGACGATGATCTCTGTACGGCGCAAATGATGGCCAGATCCGTAGTGGCTAATCTTGAGTTTTCTGGTGAAAAATTCTCGGATGCCTGTGTACAAAATGGTTTTGATGTTGGGATGGTATTCCAAAGCAAGGAACAGTTTCTCCATCAACTTACTGAATGGTCTATTCTGCACGGTGTTTCATACAAGGCAGTCAAGTTGAATAAAACAATATATACCGTTGTATGTTGTGTTGACGATACTTGTCCATGGCGAATACATGCTATAGTGTCGAAGAAATCATAAAACGGATTGTGGGAAATCAGAAAGTTGCCTCACGAACATAGCTATGTCAACCCTACGATTAATTAAAACCACAAGCAAGCCACTTCTGCGTTTCTTGTATCCAAAATCATGGCTTTTGTGAAGGCCAATTTGGATATCTCAGCTGGGACGGTGCAAGTGCTTGTCGATGAGCAACTCTTCATCAAAATCAGTTACATGAAAGCTTGGCGAACGTTGAACAAAGCTTTGGAAAAAATATACGGTGGCTAGGCCGAATCGTATTCGTATTTGCCTCAGTATTTTGAGGAAATAAAAAGACGCAATCCAGGTTCAGTAGGTCATGTAGTACACGATGAGTATGGGGTATTTCAGTGTGCTTTTTGGGCATTTGGTCCTTTTATTGTAGGTTATGTACACTGCCGTCCAGTGCTCTCTATTGACGGGACACATTTGTACGGTAAGTACAAAGGAATACTGCTTGTTGCTACCGCTGTAGATGCGGACGACTACCTTTACCCATTAGCTTATGGGGTGGTCGAGTCCGAATCGTATGATAGTTAGGCATGGTTCTTTTCATGCATGCGTGAGTTCATTTATAGCATACAAAATCGATACATTACATTTATATCTGACAGAATGAAAGGGATTCCAAGCGCTTTGCAGGATAAATGGCGACAACCGCACAAACATAGGTTTTGTGCAAGGCATCTTAAAGCAAATTTTCAAGCTGCAGGTCATCGAGACAAGCGACTTGTAGGCTTGTTTTACGCTGCTGCATGTGCTTTAGAAGTGGTTGAATACAATAAAGTTAGAGAAGAGATCAAGACAACTAAGCCGGGGGCGCATGACTGGATTGAGCGAAGCCTAGGGAATTGCGAAGAAATCTGGGCTCTTTGCAAAGACGATGGCGACCGCTTCCATATTATGACGACCAACGCATCTAAAAGTTTTAATGGCGTACTAAAAGGCGCCAGATCCTTGCCTATAAAGGCGTTGTTTTCAAGAACGTTCTTTCGATCAATTGAGTATTTCTATAAGAAACGAGAAAAAGGGGCGGGTCTGAATTCGAAACTTACTCCAAATGGGAAGCTAAAATTGAAGGTCGTGCTATTGACGCACGGCGTTATAGGCTGGTTCGATTTGGTCGATATAAATGGCAAGTGATTAACAGTTACGGCACTGAATATGATGTTGTGATCGACGGTTCTGATGTCACATGTACATGCAGAATCCCACTTCTGCAGAAGACACCATGTGCTCAAGTGATGGCGGCTTGTTCAGCATAGGATTTTGGTGGTAATCTGGCACATCACGATTTCGCTTCTGAATGGTACTCCGTCCAAAGTTATAGAGCTACATACGACCTAGAGTTTAATCCTATACGCGATAAGAAATACTAGGACTCGTACAACGGTCCACTAATACACGCTCCGCGTGTCCGAAGACTAGCTAGACGACCCAAATCAATGAGGTTCAAAAATGTTATGGATGAGCATCAAACACCCAAAACAAACAGGTGCAGCAAATGTGGATCGTTGGGCCATAACGGAAAGCGGTGTACTTCAGTAGCTTAAAATGGAGATGTATGTTTGTTGATGCGATGTTAGTGTGTTTCATTTCGTGTATCTGTATTTCTTATGTTTCGAACTTATCTGTCCTTAACCGGACTATATATCTCTCTTGTATTAGAATATTAGAATTTGGTATTTGTTTTACGTTGTTTGGTTAGGCTATATATACTATTTAAATGTCGTGGTAGTTCGAAGTTTAACGTTTATACCTTCATTCGAATATATAGGAATCGTTATACGTCGGTTTTCATTGAGACACAAAACGTTCGAATCTATAGAACTATATTTCAGTAATGAAACAGAAAAATAGGAATTTTATATTACAAATATCGAGTTATGTCCGAATCATATCTCAAGGAAGTCGCCATGTCCAAATGCGATAGTGCCTAAGTATATATAATTCTATAGTATATAATTGTTAGAATACACGGGCGAGTTTTCAGAACGCGCCTTTGTGCGTGTTTTCAAAACTCGCCTTCGTTAGTTCAAAACAGGTCTATATTTGTAATCTATACTACTATATTAAAGCAGGGTTTTACTTCAAGGGCGCATAAGCCTCCTTGGAATTTGGCAACCGAAGCGTCCCGTATGTCCCTCTGTACGCAGCTCTTCCTTTCCTTCCCACGATCCATCCATGCTTTTATTCAAAACCTAAATTTCATTGTGGGGCTACCAAACTTCTTCTTCTTCGCATCTCATTACCTTTTTGCACTTGTCCATCGTAGACCTAAATCAGATTTCCTCTAACCTAAAACTTGCTCCCCAATTTTACAACTACAGCTACTCCATCGTGTTCCCAAGCTTTTCGTCTTCGACAACTACTCTTGGCGTCTGCTTCGGTTGCTTCTTCTAGGGCCTTCCACCTTCCTCAAATCGCTTCATCTATCGTCGGTGATTGTTATGAAATTACGTGCTTTTTTATAATTTCCTCCTGAATTGAAAGGCTATGGCTTCCGATGAATCTTATGTAAGTCTGAATTATGTAAGTTGATTTGTACGTACTGAGTTAAAGTTCTAGCAACCACAAGCAATCTTGCAATACAGAAGTGAACCGTCCTTTTTCTTTTTAACTCTCTTTTATTCCCACCAGCATCTATTGTTTCTCTTCCGTGAAACTCTCTCACAAAATAATGGCTATCTAATTGCTGCAATCCTCTTCGTGTTATTTCCATCATTCAGAATACGAAAGTTGCACTTCCCTTCCTCTATTTTCATCACCCTCGATGTGAGACGCCAACCCAATTTATTAGAAAGTTTTTTTTATCGGACTTCAGTTTACATGTCAATTTTTTTGGTTTACTTCAGAGTTGGATCTCAGGTACTAATTACTAACTTGAATTTCTCTATTTTTGATTTTGAAACTTTTGGGTTTCATACTAACATTGTTTTTTATTGCCTTTAATCAATTTCTATTCAAACGTGGTTTTGAGTTTGTTGCATTCTTTATTAAAATTTTGGATTATAAGGTACTAATTTTGTTTGTTCAGGACATTGATTGTAGAGGAGTCGATTCAGAAGTTATTTTTAGGTTCTACCCAGTTGGCTCAATTCAGACTTCAATTTTTAGGTTGGATTCAAAGTTCGATCTCAGGTACACAATACTAGCCTAAATTTCTTTGATTTGGATTTTTTGGGTTTTATATGTATATTGTTTTTTCTTCGCACAGATCAACTTCTATTCAGATGCGGTTTTGAGTTTATTACTGTTGTAGATGATGTTTTGAAATAAAGAAAATTTGGTGGCATATTGGTTGTTAATCAAGACATTAGTCGGATTTTGGAACCACGTCCTAGGTTTATGTTCAAAAAACTTTGTGGATATAAAATATCCATTTGTTATTCACGCGTTTTACAAGTTATATTGGGTTTCATTTTTGGAATTGCATCACAGGCTTCAGCTCAAGATGTGCACATAATTATGTGATATATTTGAAGTCGGCAATTCATATGCAATTATTATGGGTACAATTTTATAGTTACAATCATTTATATATTTTTGCCCCGTTCTCTAAAAGATTCAGATATTTTAGATATCTTACCCATATATTTTGCATCAAAAGTTAAACCTATGATGTAATTATCCTCCTTTTTCCTCCTTTACTGGCTAATGCTCGGCGTGTCAGTTGTGAGAAATGTGATGCAGACCTATAAGCAACTGATCTTCTGTACGTGTTAGAGGAAAACAAATCAAATGGTATTTGGTTTTTTAATTGCAAGTTTGAGTTTTAAAAAAAACCATCAGTTAGTGCATGTATTTGCTCAATCCGGTCTAAGAGCTTACATTTTCAATGAAAGCGCTAGGAGTTGACTTCTTTTTATACTTAAGTTGGATTTACTTTTTTTTATAGACTTCTCTGATTGAAGTGTGAAATTGAATTATGATTTTCTTAAAGATTGATAAGGTTCTAAAGCTGTAAATTGTTATTTTTGGTTTGCAGATTACCAATAGCTGGCACGCTTTATTTTCTAGAATATTGGCTAGGGTTGTTTGTGTGTCGCTAGGACTGTTAGTTGTAGTTTGGTTATGTTATTCTTTGATATGGTTGATCATTTTGAATTAATTTAGAGAGGTTGACATGGCATTTGCTCCTTCGGCTTATGTCATCTATTATGTTATATAATAAACTGAATATATATTCAACATTTATCGTTTTGAACTAATTTAGAGAGTTTCACATAGCATTTTGAATTAATCTAGAGAGCCACACTTGAAATATTGATTAATGTAACTTCTGCTTGCTTTTTGCACCACAGTCTATGTCTCTCTACAAATAATAAACAACTGTTCATACATTTTGGTTTAACAACATATGTCTTTAACTTTTAACTTGAATATCACTTTAATGGGAAAAA
This sequence comes from Allium sativum, assembly GCA_030737875.1. NCBI lineage: Eukaryota > Viridiplantae > Streptophyta > Magnoliopsida > Asparagales > Amaryllidaceae > Allium > Allium sativum. The sequence goes on along the minus strand of CM060924.1, from coordinate 230,394,854 downwards.
ATGTTTAGCCTTCCGTTTTCAGTTTCCTCATTCGACCTCACATCCTACAAACTAGCGTTGATAGAAATTCATGATTGTTTCCAGTGCTTTCTACAACTTTGCCTTTAGGTTCAAGTAATCTCCATGTCTTTTGAATTGCACTGCCAGGCTTTATTACTCAGTTTCAGTGTATTTTATTCTGCATTTTAGCACTTTAAATGTTCCAAATTCTAATTTTGGTCATTTTCAAACATGCAAATTGTATAATGCTGAAATTTGTTTGATTCCAATCTGTCTTTTGCATATTTTACCATTTGCATCCCTTCTATTTGACAACGTTGGGCTTGCAGCTAATGATCGATCATTCTTGCCTTTTCAAATTATATATTTGTTTCTTAGTAATATTGGTAATAATTAAAATTCAAACATAAAACACAGGTTAAAATTGCAATAAGGATGTTAATCCTAATAATTTTAGCAATGTGTAAAATTTCACTACATTATTTTGATTAGAAACATGAACCAGTATTATGTACATATTAATTTTTATAAGCAGTATGACTCTTCAAATTAGTTTCTATCCAAAATTACTGTACACGGGCTGCACGAATAAATACATTTGTGGACGAAGATCGTTCTTTATGTTCAAATGATTCCCTATTCAATTGGACGACCGTCAAAAAATTTGAATCGGATTAATTACAAAGGTGGAATATTCAACAAACATTTTTTCAATAAAATATACATTTGTTTGGTTTCAGCATATGTTTTTTTTTGAAGAGTATCATTTAAAACCTATAATCCATTCATTTAATAGAAGGGACCTAAACAAAGTGTTATTAGAGCAGAAAACTACAAAATTAAAATTAACACTTGAATCAATGCATTTTTTTCTTACCCTTTGATAAATTATCAATTCCAAATTAGCTGGTTTGGCTAAAAAAGTTCAATCAAAAAATGTAGTTATTAAACTTTCCATTTGTTTTATCATTTTGATATAATTGTTCCTACTATGTCTATGAACTAATTATTTTAGCTGTAGATTGCCAGGAAATATTATTTTGGTTATTTATTAGGTTTGCACCTACTTTTCAATAACCTACTTTTCCATCATCCACCTTTAAGAGATTAAATCTTTTGTAAGTGTAAAAGTAACCAAATCTTTACAGATGCTTGACGTAAGGTAGCTCTGAATTAAATTCAAACAAATTGTTATGCTATACATAACCTTTGATAAGTCATCGATTCCAGAATATATTTGATACTTTGAATAATAAAAATTATTTATCTACGTAGCCACATATAATTGTACCTAATGTGATTATGAACTGATTAGTTTAGGTGTAGATTGCCAGAAAAAATCATCTTGACTTTATTATTACGTCTGCACCTGTATTTTAGAAATATATTTTTTCTATCATTAAACTTGAAGAGTGTAATGTTTTCTACGTGTGAAGAATCTGTAAACCTTTGCAGATGCATGGCATATGATGTAGCTCTAAATTAAATTCAAACAAATTGTTATGTATGGAGATGTCTTTTGTAACGAAACAACATTGAATTAAGGGTAGTGACTCACAGATATGCACATGCTTATGAACCAAATGGATGGTCATTCCATATACATTAGAGTGTTTCCATTGATGCTAGCTTGATTAAAAAAACTCACCTGTAACAAGTGGAAGATCTTTAACATTACTAAAACAAATCCTACTCACACATACATTTTTTTAACTAGGTTATAAAATTATCATATGACTTGATGTTGTATTTGTACAGTACCCTATGATGCAATTGTAGATTCACTACCATTGTTTTTTAATCAGGAGTAAAGGTTTTTAAACTAGCATAACATGAAATTCAAACTATCCCTTTTACACTTTTATCATATTAGATAAATTTCACAGTTTGATGAATATTTGGCACATTCGAAATATGATTATCTCCCAAATCCAGTTAGCCATTATTCCTTTTTTTTAACTATTTCACCAACTATAATGCAAAATTTAGAAGATATGCTGTCTACTGCCATATATATTGAGATAGGATATGATTCAACTGGCTATATACATACACACATGTTTCCTTACTAATGAATTTACAAGTGTTGAGTATTCTTATTGATTATATTGTGAACTATTAAAACACAGTCGAGCCTGACAAATAAGATTTGTTTTCTTATGCTTTGCTTGGTTTTCCTGTCATATTTTATTGATTTCTAGGACAGTTAATGCTATGTAACTACTGTCATTAGCTTATATCGTCATATCCTATGATATTTTGACTGTTGTTAGTGATGTGCTATTTTATCTTACATTAATCTTACTAACTTTATTTTAAATTTGTTGTTCAGGTTCTCAACAACGTAATGATGGGATTCAAACAAGTTGTTTCAAACTGTAAACAACAAGGTAGTGTTTTTTTCCCCTGTACATGAAATGTTTAGCTTTGATATTTCATAATTTACCAAATGAATGATTTCTCAAGCCATGCATATGAATTTTTATTACTCTATTTATCCCTGAACTTTCTAGGTTAACAAAATTTTATTCTCAAGCCGAAATTAACTCATTTTCCATCAAACAGTTGCTAAATAACCCTTCATATTATTTCCAGCCAAGATATCATGGTGGTTGGTACAATTAAATCGCAATAAAAAATTACTGAAAAAAGCATCTTTTACTCATTCTTATTTGATGCATAAAATGCTAATTATTTTATCATTTATTTTACAATAATACTTGATATATTACTGTTTTCAGCAAACATTTATCGTTACATGTTGATGTTTACCCTAACTATACATTACGGTTGCTTGACGATTCTATCCGCATATCAAAATAATCGAAATTACTTACGATTTCAACTATTTGTGCGAAGCACGGGTAAAGTAAAACACCACGTCTATTTTAGCACTGAATCGTCACAACATTTGACTCTGCCTTTTACTTCCTCCACACGCCTCTAATTACTAACCCTAACTTTAATTTTCGGTGCTCATGCAGGTTATATGAAGAGGCAAAGGGTGTATAAGTTGATCTTCACAGTTAGCTCTCTCCATTGGCTGCTCTTCGCACCAACGTCGGTGATTCTCAATCTTCCCCAACCTCTCCTCTCTGGCAGCTATCCTGCCTTAGCTCAGGCCAAGTCCTTTTAGGAACCCTGTGCCATCAATTTGATGCCACGCTTCCCTCATTAGCCTAATTATCCATTTTATTAGAGGTAAAAATCATCATTTCTTTTTGGTCTACAAGATCCCATTTTTTAATGCATAATTGAACTTGGCGCTTGCTAGATTTTTCTGTGTCGGTTTCGTATGTATGTGGTAGTTGATCCACTATGGCTATGCAGTCGGGTTCATCCACAGAGTACTTTATTATTGTGCTTTATAGCAGAAAAAAAACTCTCTGTGCAGTATACTTTATTACGTTACATGCATTGATACATAATTCTTAAATTTCTATAAATATCATTCTTAAATTTCTACAACATGATATATTTACCTCCATGTTTGATTGAAAATGTAACATTTATTAGAATATGAAATATGAGCCATGGAAATCAAACATTTAGAGCTAAACAAGGCGAGGAATAACTATTGCCTGTGTACAAAACAATTATGTAATGGAATAGATTTTTACGTTAGATTAAATAAGAATCAAATTACAATTAGTCTACGAATTAAACAAATTCAGATATAATTTTAGTATGTCAAAATTATTTTATGTTTAACATGACCGAATCTGAATTATTGAGAATGATTTAGCTGCTTTTAGTATTATTAGTTTTAAGGCTGGTACTTTATTCTAACCATAACTTTAATTTATTTATTTGATTGGTAATCTCTGTGAATGCAATTTGCGAAATCAAATTGTTTCCTGTTTTAAATAACGAATTACATCAACTTGCATGCTCAAGAGCTCAAACGATTTCTCTACTTTGCAATATATAAAAAATATGCATATCAAAAGTTATTTGGTATATTGATATGCTTTAATGTTTACCTGAGTAGTAAGATTGATTCCTATATGTGCTAATACAAGGGATTCTTTGTAGCCTTTCAAGTTAGTAGAGAAAAAAAATCCCTGAACCTTTAAAGGGCCTAGCTGATTTATACTCCATAACTTTATGGTATATGGCGACCCACACATCTTATTTCAAACTAGCTGGAATGTTCGATTTAATAACTCATGTTTCCTTCTTTTGGGTTCAATGCTCTATTGATTAACTGTCGTTGGTTTATTTAATTACTGAAAGTAGTTTTTTCTTCCTTTTTTATTCTCTTGCAATTGTGTTGTTCTTGGTGGATAATTCTTTTTTCTTTTTTCATGTCTACTATATATGTTATGCTTGGATTCTTAAGAAATATGATAACCAGGTGATTTTTCTGAGATAAAGAGTCTGAATGATCACGCCTTCCTTTTTTTTTCAATGGTCACAATGGAGGCCAAATGTACAAAGTTTGATGGTTGATTGAGTTGCAAAGTGCAAAAGTCAATGGAGAAGTAGTCTCATACGAGGTTTTTTTTCACTTCTTCGTTATTTTCTTAGTGTATTAGCTTAGGATTTGTGAATTTCTTATATATAATGATTATGACTCATGAAAATCCACCTTTGCTTATTAGAACCATATAGGAATATGATACAACAAATGCCACGGAACTCAAAGCTTAATTTCACCATAGTAGAGAAAATAGTTAACGAGAAACCAAACTAGCATGATGCAGCATGCTTATATAATACATGGAAGCAAAGTGTTTAGGAGTGTTCTACTACGAAGATAATATTTAAAACATACGTTGAAAACTGACAAATAATGTGCATCTGCTTGGCTGTCTGATTGTATACAACATTGAATTTTCATAATTATTTTTTATAAATCATACAGTTTCTCATGTCTAATTATTTTTTGATTTAGAAACATATGTGACTTTGTAATGTTATTCCATTTCAATTTAGCTTTTCAGAGTTCACTTTTAAAATAAATCTCTTCTTTCTAACTTCCGTTCCTTAAAAGTCAAGGAAATAGCTCTAATGAACATTGTAATGTGAATGGAATTATGTATATAAACAGGGAACTAATATGAAATTGTTGAATTCCTATTCATTATTTTATTAATCTCCATAGTCAATATTTCTCTCAATGCACCAAATTTTAATGAGATCCCGAACGTCTTTATTAAGCATTTAGGGGACTTCGTCTGTCCGTAGTAGTTTCTTTGAGATGCCTAATATTATGTGTTTCACTGTAAAATAGATATAATCAATATGAATAATCATGGTATTGCATTCATGTCTTTATTGAAAAAGATTTTCTTTTTGAGTCGGCGGTTAGTTCTTGCTTCATCTTCTAATTCTTCCACCTCTTTGATGGATTGCTATTTTGCATTTCTGTTACATGACTTTGTCTAAGGTTTTACCAGCATTTCAAAAATATAGTTGAAAGAAAATTTTATTATGGGGGAGATTCTTTTTAAGTGGAAGGTGAGCAATCTTTTGTATGTGTCTTCTTGCAAATTGAATCGCGATCTTTTGTGCTTAGCCTTATGTTTAATGTTTTTATGGACGTTTCAGTTTTATGCTTATTTGGTTTGATCTTTACCATATCCAATGAGACGTCTCCCATTTAGTGTCATGGTACATCTTATTTGTTGTTTTGATGCTTAAAATGATTCTAATATTTTTGCAATGGTTGTTATATGTTTGCTAAATTTTCATACCATTCCTAATGATTTTTACTTTGATGATGAAGCAATCAGTTCAGTTGCACATTCAGAAATCTTGGCATCCATTCATATTTGTGCGCATTAATATTTTCCTCTGGTGTATCATCTGTCATTCATTGTTTGATCAATTTGAGTAATGCATGTTAGTTGATGGTTTAATGCAAATAAGAAACTTATTACAACCATGGTTATAACCCTAGAAATATACAGTTAGTATTAAATTGTACAAACCATCCCCTTAATTTTTTATTCATACAATAATTATTACAAGATGTGTAGACAGGCTGAACAAATAAATGGCGTATTTCAGTGTGCCCATCTTGATACTTGATAGTATTCATTTAGTGGTATTTAAATATGCATTGGTATTACAAACCTCTCTTACCACATCTTTTTGCAAACTTTGTTGCAGTTTTAATATTTAATTAAATACAAAGATGTCTCTGGTTTATATTTGCAGATGCTAAATACATCATAAACAAAGATGCATTTTCAAGTGCAGACATAATTTCTAGGATTGGTGCTTTTTGGTTCTCACGGTTGCAAAAAAGCTAAAGTGCTTGGATTGAAGAATTTCGGCTCAAGTTCATAATTTGAAAGTACTATTTGTGCATTTGAAACTGGACAGTGCACTGAATGTTTTCTGCTTTAATTTGGAAAGATAAAATAATAAATTGTGTAGTTGCTCTTTCGTGTGGAATGATGTAATGATCCATTAGTTCAGAAAAGTATTTAAATGTGTAATAAGTGTTTATGGTGACCAATGTGACATGTATTCCTCATGAGTCACTGTTCATTTCTGTGGAGACTGACCGTAATAAGTATTGGTGTTGACCACCACAAATGTAAAAACATTCCATTAGTATAAATGTTGCCTTCTATGGAGTTCAAGATTTACATTTTATGTTTTGACGTTACACTCCAGTGCATATATATGGTAAACGAACATCTTTTAGTAAAAGCAACTTATGCTCCATTAATTAATGATCCATCTTTTTCCAAAATTATGTGCATAATAACAACATTTCCATTCATGTTATTACAGAATTTAAACACATAAGTTCGCGTATGACTCCAATGGAAGGGAGAATGGTTTTTATCAATACTCTATACGGATACCCGTGTGCGTAGCACGGGTTCGCTCTAAATATTTTATATGTTTGGCGAAATTTAAACCCTTTTTCAATTATTTTTCTTTTAAAAGTTAAAATTATATTAAGTTTATGTAAGCATGCACATGTGTATGTATATGTAGGTTTCGGTTTTCTGCTTTGAAAATTTTTGACATTAGGCTGTCAAAAAGAATGATGGAGAGAAGTGGAGAGCAATTGCATGCAAGAAGAGATGGAAACTTACCGGCAAACACCATGGTTTATTGAAAAATTGGTTATATTCCTGAATAATTGTTGTTCACTTTATATTAGAGAGCTCTATACCAAAATACTGAAGATCGTTGTTTTCAAAAAAATTAAAATCCTACGATTTGAATCCCATTTTAAATCGAATCTCTCCCTTTACAATCCGATTTATGTTTCGATTCAAACCAAGCCAATACCACACTTTAGAAATATCATTGAATTCAAAATAATATATTTAATATATTTATTTGGATCTACAATTCCAATTTTAATCATTTAAAAACAAACTAAAATTGGAAAAAGAGAGGAAATGATGTTTTAGATTTAGATGTAGAAGTTTAAACATCAAAATTAATTTTAAAGTGTGTGCAAGCTTTAAAATATATGTTTATTGAATCCACGATTTATGATTTAAATCCCGTTTCGATTCATAGTTTGAGTTTTATGATTTGAATCTTATTTTGAAATCCTTGCTGAAGATAATTAATATTCAAGTGAGGTAGGACCTTCTTTACAGTTTACGATAACTGTAGAAGATATCATTAAAATAGAAAGTTGTTTCCACCTATTGTATATATTAACATCTATAAATGCGTACGAGCCTTGCTGTAATAGGCAAAAATTTACATTTCTTTTTAGGAAAATTTTAATAAAATTTACTATCTACTAATTTTGGCAAAATATGTATTTATAGTTCCAATTTGGAATTTCTAATAAAATTTCCATTTTAGAATTTCTAATATAAAACCTGCCTTCCACATTTTCATTGTTAACAAATGGTCTTTCCCCTGCGGTTTTAATAATAATCCAATTATCTTCTAAAAATAATGCACTATGGGAATTGACAGGTAAATTTCTTTAAAATGGACTTTAATATATTCACCTTAATCTAATTTGCAAAACTTTATTACTATAGTGAACTGCAATTTATTGGTCAGCCATGCCTTCTTTTGTTACATAAATGGCAGGAAATATTCCAAATTTGTAATTAATTTATAGTTTACCTTCCTTATATGCTTTAGGGAATCTATATATTATATTCATATATGGACATTTGTCCTTCCATAATGCCACAATTGTATGATATATTTTCTATTAGAAATTGGTAAATACTTTGTTTTATGTCAGTTTTTACGTTTTATATTCATCATAGAGAGATATAATTTAAACTGAACAGGCAATCTTTTGTTAAAGGAATGCGTAGTTATTAATGAAATATATTAAAGTACCTTTTTCTTATTTTCATGCTCAGTTCAGCGTTATGGTCATGAAGGACTATTTGATGGAGAATTAGTAATTTCATTGACTGTAGTGTTGTTAATAGGTAGTTGTTATAATAGTTATGAGACATACTATTGATAAGATTACTTTTAAGTTAGTTTCAGCTTTTCTCTAACTTGAACTGTACTGATGGCTGCATGGCTTGAATAAGATAGTCATGTGGCGGTTCGTTGTATGTGGAGGTTGCTTGAAATTTGAGGTGCAACTGGTATGAGCTGACATGTACGTGAAGTGGACCGAATCACTGAACTTGCCTGAAGAATAACAATGCAGGTAGTATAAGACAACTAAAGTGCAGTTCAAGAGAACTTCCAAGACTGTGTGACAATTGGTGCGATGTACATGAGTGCATGAAATCTGAATTGCATTTGAAGTTGACTATGGTAAGTTAGAACACCTACATAGGAATGTTACTTCAAGTAAAAAAAAATCATCTGTTTCGATCTGACACACTTCATACTAATAGCAATTCTATTTAGTTGTTACTCAACATCTGAAAGTCATAAATAATATAGTGTTCAAAATTGTTATTTTTTTCTCTGTTGCCATCACACAATTTTAGGCACATTCAAACGGGAAAGTAGAAATGCATGTTTTGTGTTTGTTTGAAACGAACATATTTAGGGAATTGATCTTATGTCCAACTGAACTTTTTCGTATGTTGTTCCAACTGTTTGTGTCCAAATAATAGAGCAACAGTCTTTATACAAGGTGAACATGCAGTGTGCAAATCGATATATAATTCCAGCCCTCTTTAACATTCGTTATTTATATATTGTACCATTTCTCCCTTTGCTTATATTTATTGTAGCTTTGGCTTCACATAGTCTGTTACATGCATGATTTTTATATTGTACCATTTAAATCATTCAACTATGCATTATGCTTTAAACTAACTACATGTTATATTTACTTACTTTTAATTTGGATTGGCATAGTTTATTCTATCTACAGGATCTATCTCTACTGGAAAATACCCTGAAGGATAAAACGAACAAAAAATTGTTCAATAAGGACAAGAGGACAAAATTTTGTCTATAAGGACAATTGTTAGTGTAAAAGGAGGAATTATAGTGGGACCCTGAATTCCTCATTTTACACTAAATTTTGTCCTTGAGGATAATTTTTTTACCCTTTGTCCTTATGCAACAATTTTTTGTTCCTTTTGTCCTTCAGGATAAAATCCCCTATTACCTTTATACATATCCATAGTCTTACTGGCGTTATATGTTAATCTTCCTGTTATTGGTGTCAAATTACTTTTAATTTATCACACTACACAAAAAAAAAACCATATAACCGGCCAGTCATTATGAACCAAATTGTTTGAATGGCCCTCTGCATGATGTAAACCATGTATTATGTGTTAACGGTTCTATTGAATGGAATATTTGATAAGCGAAAAATTTTCGTTGCTCTCTAACAAAATCTTTCAGTGTAACAAGTTATCACTGTAAAATAATTCGTGTTCTCTTAAAATATAAGTAATGGTAATGTATGTAAAAAATGGGTCAGTTTCAAGAATGATTTTTGATCCCCCACCGTATAAATTATGCAAGCTGCTCTTAAGCCTATAATATTCATTTAAGTTATTGCTTACTGAATTTATTCCACTTATAACATCCGTTCTTTTGCTAGATTCGCAAGGAGATTTAACATCCTAGGTGGAGGAATTAACGCATGCATGTCTGAGAAAGGAGATTTTGAAATATCGGTTGTATTTGTTATGGTTTAATTCAATGATCATTTTATATTTTGAATCTTCTATATGGTTCTTTGGCAGTGTTTATGCATAGATGTTTGAATATAGAGACCAAGTTATTATTTAGTTCTTACTGAGACATTTTTATATTAGTATTCCATGTGATTGGTTGTGTGGCTGGTATGCATGATTTATATGTCATACATTTTAATTGTTCCAACTTGCATTATACGCTTTAAGCTGAGTGTGTGGTATATTTTACTACTCTTTCGTTTATAATATTTTCGATTATTCTATCACTGAAAATGATTGAAAATGGAAATGTTTTGCATGTTTAACTGTCATTTTTTCGAATAAAGTTATTAATATCAATCGAACATCATACAATAATGTTATCTTCATCCATGTACATAATCCTATGCACGTTATATACTATTCATTCCTATTTCTATTAAATATTATTTTTTACTGTGCTACACCCAAAAAAAAAAAAAAAAAAAAAAAAAAAAAACACATTGAGACTACGAATGATTTACAACACCCGTGTGCGAAGCACGGGTGCGCACTTGTTACTTTTAAAACATGGCTAATCAAGTTATAAATTTTTTAAAACAGGTCTAACATGGTAAAAACTCCTTGGAAATATAGTTATTCTTTGAATCTAAATATTTCATTTTTACAAAGCAAAATTTAGTGCTATACTTCTTCCTTTTATGCTAATGAGTTATTACGTATCAGAAAAAAAGGAAGTTGAATTCAAGTAGAAAGCAACGGAAATGAGCATTGACATATACGTCAGGCTGATGGTGAAATCAATACAAACAAATAAGAATTATATATGCTCCTTAAATGGGTAATTATTGAAGTACATAGATCGATCTATGGTTTTCTGACACGATAAATTACATAAATTGTGTGTGTACTATGGGTATGTGGGTAGGGCAATCCAAGATACACATGGTCATGTTGACGCAGAGGTGCAGGAGTAGGCCGCACGATCAAACTAGAAAAGTAGACATTTGTGTACGCATATAATAAGATGACATGCAGAATCAATCAAAGGGGTTGTAAGGCGGTTGAAGAGTTGTATATGGCAGTATGGGTATATATATTGATGGAGACATACTGACGTAGATGTTGAAGGTGGAAATATTGATAATGGAGAAGAATTCCAGTTAAGCAAAGAGAAGTGTTCAGTTCCGCGGTGTTGGCGAATGAACTCCCAGTAGTACAGAAGGTGCAAGTGCCGGTGCAAGTGCAGGTCCAATTGGAGTGTCACGTAGAGGAGACAAAAGGGGATAGCTTATTCTACCATGAACAAACAGTAATAATAGTGCAAAGATGGTGGAGATCAGGTAAATGGCGGATGATAATTGTGTCATGGCTCAAAAGGATTGCTTGAATAATTATATATTGGCGTGCAATAGAGTTGTTGCAAATGAGTGGATGCAGTGCGCCCTTATTTATCGGAGGAAGCAGGGAGGACACGTACACGACTCCAAGAATGCATCACCATGTGGATAATAGTCAACAAACAATTCCAATGGACACGGACGCTCAATAGCAGTATTGCACCCGCCATTCTTCCTTTTACTCTCTATTTTAGCTCTATTATCATACCGACAACTTTCTTACTGTCATTAGGCCAAAATAAACAATTCTAAAGTTTTTTTTTTTTTTTTTTTTATAAAAAAAGCATAAAGTGTTGTTCCATCGTAGTTTCAGAACGCAAGTTTTCCTCCTTATTTTTCGGTAGCAGATATAAAATATTTATTTAGAATTAACATTTGAGTTTGTCCAAACATTCGTAACTTTTTCAAAATCATAACTCAATTATTTACCGTTTCAACATTTATTCTATGTATTATTTTACATATGTCAGGACGAGCTCAAATTTTGAATAAATGGTAAAATATGTAGATTGAACATCTACAGATTTTTATTGGATTTGATTGATGTAATTCAACTCCTAAAGTCTCCATGTATCCACTTTTTAACAACCATTAATTTTTTTCATCAAAATTAATGAAATATCACTTCAATCGAACCTATAGAGTAATGATATATCGCTCCAATCAATTATTAAATTTTACGCCATGCCAAAAAATAAAATGATAAAATCTACTTGGATAGAGAGAAATTTCGTCTCTAATACCAATAAAATATCACAGAAGTATACCCAAAATAAATGAAAAGTCTAATATATTGCATGTACAGAACTAAAGAAACAAGATGATTCAAATCCTCTAGTCCCAAATCCCTTGTTTCTCTGGATCCAACCAACGATCCCATATGATTTCAACACTCTTGCGATTAAACCCGCTAAAATAATATGGTTTAATTGCAAAATGATTGAAATTAGAGGGTCTCGTTGATTGAATTCAGGAGGATTTGAGATAAGGTGATTTGCTCTTGAAAGAAGACAAATTAAAGGAGTAGACAGTTAGCTATTCCTTTTCATTGACTAATTACAAATATGCAAACATTATTATCCATGGACGGCGAACCGATACATGATCACCACTCGATTTTCTATCATGCAGAAATATGCCGAGAAGGAAAATTATTTTGAAAGATAAAGAGCGGGACGTGCAGGACAACGGCAATATTGAATGAATTGCTGAAAATTCAACAGACAATTCTAACGGACACAATTTCTTACACTATTCTTGCTGTTGGTGCTATGCTATATGGGAAGCTTCATGAAATTTCAATTCTCCGTTGATCAACACTGGTCAAAAAATCAATCCAAACTAGCCAATTGCATGGCTATGAATGCAGTTATGGGGAATATTTTTCCAATGAATTTGTGTCACAGGACTTCCCAACATAAATCGTATATTGACTAATGCATGATAATCTTTACATATTATTTTTCTTAAGGTTATATTTTTCTGTGCATCCATCCGAATGTTTTCTTTTGATACAGCAAAATTAATTGTACATCTTCCTCTTACGTTGCTGCGTGCATTATTTTATATCAGAGAAAAACAAAGAAGTTGAAAATTGAAATCATAAAATGCTACACATATCAGTAATGGAAGTGAGCATTGAGATGCATATACATCACTGACGGTGAAATCAATATAAATAAACACGAGAATTATATTATGGGCCTCGGATGGGTAGTTAAATAGTAAGGTAGCGTTTGATTTTTAAGCTGTCCAGTTAATGCCCGCGTCCGCGTCGGATGTGTCAGATGCTTCCGACGCATCGATGTAGAGCCCACACCATTTGCTCCTTCCAACTGAACAATTCAAAAGTTTGCTTTCGCGTCCTACGCGTCCGACGCTGTAACACCCCACCTCCGCTAGGGCCACTCACAAAGGGAATGCACTAGGTTTGGTGAAGCATTATCGAGGTAAACATGCACATAAATATTACAAGACATAACATATATATAAAACAGCGGAAGTAAAACAAATTTCATTACCTTATAAAATAAGGTCTAAAGCCTTTTACATCAGAATACATCAAAACCTGTCTTGCAATAGTAAAGAAGCATAAAACCTTTTCATAAATTATTCTCCAAGTAAAACAGTAAGGTAGCCATAGCCAAGAAAAGTCCAAGCCATGCATGATGACCTTCAAGAAGAGGAAGTCCGAACTAAATAACAGTGTTTCCTCCCTGAAAACCTGGGGGGGGGGGGGGGGGACGGAAGACAAAGAGGCGAAACAAAACGGGGTCAGTCATAAAGACTGGTAAGTCCTATCTACTTCCAGTATAAAAACAGGTAAATGTAACATGACATGCATAAACTGAAAGTAAACATAAGGATGACGACAAGATAGATAAGCTAAACCAAGATAACTGGATGAACTACTGTAGCAAGATAAACTAAGGTATCATGATAAACCACGGTGTCAAGATAAATCAAGGTATCACATCGTCAGGTTTCTATCAAGTATACTATCCCAAGGTATCTATCATGTATAACATCCCACGGTATTTATCATGTATATTTGCTCTGCACCTCTCGTACTAGTATCCCAACCCGTGTCATGTGTTAACTATGAATGTCCCTTGCCCAATGTCATGTAATGGTCCATGTCAACCTAATATATAGCATATGTAGGTTTTCCCCACTCGTATGTTTCTTTCCATGTATAAGTTCAGTCCTTTGCCGTAGGCCGTACGGGCTTTCCCATGTAAATCTATACCGCCTTAACGTAGTACCATTTTATCCTTGAGGTTGTTTTGGACTGCTACCCTTGATCTGGTTATGTTTTCTTACCATGAACTATCGTGTGTTCACTTAGGTTTATGCCACCTAGGACCACTAGGGATTATGCTACCTAATGAACGTTTTCGTGTCTCGGTTTGGGTTCAAGCCACCTAGGACCATTAGGGATTATGCCACCCGTCAACCACGCCCTTTGTCCCACGTATAAATCGTGAATCGTTTCCATGTCTAGACGCACATGTATCTCAATGTGCCATCCGAGTTCCGTGCCAGGGCAAATCGAGAAATACGGAACTCGGTCGGGAGCTTTAAGTCGTCTGCTGATGCAGATATCAAGGTCTGTTTTTGTATCTGTGGCTATGGTCCCACATGACCCCTCCCTCAACTACTGAAAGGCAATCCAAGAAAAATCATGTATGAGAACTACATCCCGGCCCTACTATGCCCCACTTTCCTATTGGCCAACCTCACCCATGACTCGATAGCAAGAACATGGTCTGTTGGGAGTTCTCTGCCTTTCCGTACGTACACGATTGACTAAAGATGGTAGGTAGTCGACGACGCGCTATCCAGGGCAAAAATCAAGTATCGTCGACTCCACGCTAATCCATCCCCGTCTTTAGGTTGCTCGCACAGCAACCATGGCATACCCTTGACACTTCTACCGCAGACCTTAACCTCTGTGAGGCCAGGTTTCATGGACCATCTGCCACCTCACAGAGGGATACCAAGAGTACCCTCACGTCCCCCGAAGCTACCGCTTCGTCACTCGGCTCGCTGGAGCTTTTTATCCAAGTCAGATAAGTTGCTCCTCTTCGTATACTAAGCGATGACCTACCGTATCAGGTTACTCATCTATTTATGAACTAGTCCCATGTCCTTGGCTAAGAATTATTACTTAGTTATCCTTAACTAAGGTTTACCACTTAGCTTCTCTTCCCGTTATCCTTGTTAATCCCGGCTTTCCACCTAGTCCCCTGAACTAGGGTTTTATCTAATGGGTTAAGTATTGTCGTTTAAGTTCATGACTTAACCTGCCTACGAGTCATGTCAAGATTTGGCTAAGTATACAAGTCCAAGACCTAGCCCTACAAGTCGGTTAAGTATACCAAGAAGCTCATGACTTAACCCTATTCAATCATCAAGTCAAATTGGTTAAGTACTTGTTTATCTCGACCCTATCAGATTATCGTGTTAGACTGATTAAGCATAGATTATCTTAATCCCATCAGATTATCGAGTCGGATTCGTTAAGTATGGGTTAGCTTAACCCCATCCACTAATCGTATTACAATGGTTAAGTTTATTTAAAAGGTCTTGTGACTTAACCCTAACGGGTCCGCATATTAGATTGGTTAAGTATAGGTTACTTAACCTCATCAATTCATCATGTATAATTGGTTAAGTATGAGTTACCTAACCCCATTAAATTATCATGTTAAGTTGGTTAAGTATTGGTCACTTAACCTCATTGAATTACCAAGTTTAGATTGGTTAAGTACTTAACTTAACCCCATCGAATTACCGTGTTTAGATTAGTTAAGTGTAGGTTACTTAACCCCATCTAATTACCGTGTTTAGATTAGTTAAGTGTAGGTTACTTAACCCCATCTAATTACCGTGTTTAGATTAGTTAAGTCTAAGTTACTTAACCCCATCTAATTACCGTGTTTAGATTAGTTAAGTCTAAGTTACTTAACCCCATCTAATTACCAAGTCGGATTAGTTAAGTGTAAATTACTTAACCCCATCCCCTAATTTTCTTATATGGTTAAGTGTCATTAAGAGATCAAGTCCGGTTTAACTTAAGCTACCCATTCATGTCATATCGGTTAAGTGTCATTAATCAAATTTACTTAATCTTATCATGTGGCATTAATTAAATTAATGCACTTTTAACCTCTCACATTAGACCTTGTTGTGGTTACTAGTTAAGCCGGGCGGGTCCGGGTAGATTTACACCACAACCTAGTCTAACCTCGGTTTTTAAGTGCTATATGACCAACTACTCACATTGGGTCCTATTGTTTGTAGCCACTAGATAAGCCGGGCGGGTCCGGGTAGATTTATGCTACAAACTCAACCCAACCTCAAGTTGGCCACTTTCATGTTTGGTCTAGTGTCATATTACACTTACAACCCATACGTGTCTAGTTTCAAGTTCCATGTTTACCCCACATGTCATGTCCCCATTTAGGTGTATCATGAGTGTCATATTTTTATGAAATCCCATGTCAAATTATCATGTCATAATCCCGCTTGTCTAACCTACCCCAAATCGTGTTTCCAACCCAAGTAAAAGCGAGTCAACATAGTAAGGATACCATGCTACATATTGGCCTCAAAACATGCACGATGCCAAAAAGGGATTGGCCACAAACATGCATAGTATCATAAGGGAATTTGGCCACAAACATGCATAGTATCATAAGGGAATTTGACCACAAACATGCATGATATCATAAAGAAATTTGGCCACAAACATGCATGATAACATAAGGGGTTTGGGTTCATTTACATGCATAAGCCCCAAAGTCAAGTCTTTGCCAATGTTTCACAAGTCAAATGGTTCCCAAAGGTTCATGCCAGCATTCCATAGATAAAGATTCAAACTTGCAAGATAAACTAGGTTAAACATAACATGAGTGGCATGATTAAGTCGCTAAAACTTAGCCCAAGGTCATAGATCATTGAAAAGGGGCAAAAATTAGGTTCACATAGGCTAGCATACTTATGTTTCATCGCATTTTATTCCATGTCACATTAGAACCACCGTTAGAATCTACAAGTAGCTAGAACTTACATAGCGTGGCAAGAGGGCTAGGAGTATGAATCGTCTTGACGAAGAAAGGTGGCTCCTTTGTTGAAGAATCGTCATGAAATTTGCATAGCAACGTTGATCTACCCTCGATTTGACATAGGAAGCTTACACCTTTTGATTTGAACCCGATTTGAATGCATAGTCTCTAGGAGTTGGAGATGGAGGCCATGATCACTTGGCATTTGGGCGGCACTTCGTGGCATGAGTGATTTGTGAGGGTTTAGGGTTAGGGGTGAGCATACTTTGGTTTAAACCGAATTAACCGACCGAACCAAATTAATTTGGTCGGTTTGGTTTGGTTGTCTTTGCAGATCGGTCGGGTTTGGTTTTAATTTTTGATTAAATTCGGTTTTCTGGTTGGGTTTGGTTTTAAACAAAGCGGGTCTGGCCCAACCGAACCAACCGAAGTAGCAACAAAGATTTTTTGCGTGCGTTTCCAATCTATCCCATTATTCTCTGACCGCTTTTAATTTTTTTCACATCTTCCCATTTTCATTATTATTGAAGAATTCGAAGCGTACACCCATGGATTCAAACAAAAGCTATGAAGCATCTATGGCCAGATTTCTCAATCGCTTATTTGCTTCTTCTTATATGCTTCTTCGTTCTTCTCCAATTCTCCTCCTCCCTATACACAGATCAAATCACATCGATATCTTTCCACAAAATCGAATTAAAAGTTCTCAAAATCCTAATTTAGCCAGCACCTACGCCTTCGCCTCCGCATGCGATTTGCTGCAAGGTGGGTCTGTTCCTTCTAATTCATAACTAGGGTTTCGAATCTCACAATTTTTGGCTTCGATCTACTCCAATTCAAGGCTGCGGTCACCGATTCACCTAGGTAAAAACTTTAATTTTTGTCACAAAACAGTGCATGCATAATAACATTTCTATTGTTATTATTTTTTTCATAAAAGATTGGGTAAGCACACATACATGAATGACAACAAAAGCATCAAGTTATACATGTGCCTACTTCTAAGATTAACTTGTATTTTTGTACCAACAGCCAAAATAATTTGTATTTTCATAGTTCATTGAGTTTGGCCTTGCTGAAAAAGAATTTTTTAATGTTATTTGTATTTTCTTATGCAATACTATTCTATATTTCAGTTTCAAAGAGGGGAAAACTATTATCATGTCGGCACAACAAATCTCATCTTCAGCATCTGATCCAACGACAAGCGTTTATGTAACTCCAACTTCAACTCCAAAAGATGTAGAAGTAAGTCTCCTTTAGCCTTTTTATTCATGATGTTTAGCAGCTAATATATATTCAACAAAAAAGATTACTCATTTATATTTTTTCTTTATAAAATTTATACAAATGTTGCATATGTTATTTTGACAGATCAATCATGAAGCTACTTTGCCAAACAATTCAGCCACTGGTTCTCATAAAAAACCTGAAACAAGGAGGAAACCTCTTAGGAAAAGATCAAAAGTATGGGTTCACTTCACTTCATTCATTGACGACGAAGGTAAACCTAAAGCTCGTTGCAATTACTGTAAAAAAGAGTATTGTTCTGATACAAACAGAAATGGCACGTCAAGTTTAAAAACTCATATTTCTGTTTGTAAGGATTTTGCTAGTAACAAAGATTCAACACAAGCTCAAATAAATTTTAATATGGGAGAAAACGGTAATGGTGGATCTTTGAAAACATGGAAATTTGATGTGAATGAGATTAGAAAAGCTATATCATATTATTTTATTATAGATGAGCTTCCATTTAAGTCAATTGAAGGCGTTGGTTTTAAAAATTTGTTATCGGTTGCATTTGGGCCTCAGTTTCGTCGACCATCAAGATTTACTATTCAAAGAGATTGCTATGAGATTTTTCTTGAAGAAAAAGCTAAATTGAAATCAATATTACATGACTCGTGTCAATATGTATGTCTCACTACTGATACATGGACTTCAATACAACGAGTCAATTATATGTGTTTGACTGCTCATTGGATTGACGATAAATGGAAACTAAAAAAAAGAATTTTAAATTTTTGCCCGGTATCTAGTCATAGAGGTGAAGATTTGGGTAAAGCTGTGGAAAGTTGTTTAGTGGATTGGGGTATTGATAAAATATTTACTATTACCGTTGATAATGCGAGCTCAAATGATGCCATGATTGCTTACTTGAAACGTAGATTCAATAATTTGAAAGGAACTGTTTTAGAGGGAAAGTATTTGCACATGCGTTGTATTGCTCATATTATAAATTTAATTGTGAATGATGGTCTTAAAGAGGTTGGAGAATCTATATCACGTATAAGAGCAGCAATTAGATATGTTAGGCAATCTCCATCTAGGTTTGAAAAATTCAAAAATTGTGTGTTACTTGAAAAACTAGAATATAAAAGTGGGTTGTGTTTAGATGTACCGACTAGATGGAATTCTACATATTTGATGCTTAATGCGGCACAACAATACGAACAAGCTTTTGAAAGATTTGACATGGAAGACCGATTTTATAGGAGTGAGTTAGAAAAAGGAGGAGGGGTGCCTACGGAGTTGGATTGGGAAAATGCTCGAAAATTATGTGGAATTCTTTGTAGGTTTTATGAACTCACACTACATGTATCCGGCTCTTCATATATTACTAGTAACCTTCATTTGCATGAGATTAGTAAAGTACTTGAAAGTTTGGATAAAATGAGATTGAGCAATGACATTCAATTACAAAACATGGCTGCAAAAATGAAGGAGAAATACGACAAATATTGGGGCTGTTGGGAGAAAATGAATATATTGACCTATATAGTTGTTGTGCTTGATCCTCGCTGGAAATTTGATTTTATAGAGTTTTGCTTAGAGACACTTTATCCTTCAACTTATAGTGAGAAAATACAACTGGTTAAAGATGCCACTTTTCAACTGTTCGGTGAGTATAAATCAAAATATGGAAGTCTCAATCAAACAAATGAGGTAGAAAATGCTGAGAATGATGAAGATGTGTTAGATTTGAGAGCACGTTTTAAAAGGTTAAAAGCATTAGACAACTTTGGAGTAAATAGATCTGAATTAGAGAAATATCTGAATGAAGATAATGAAAGCGATTGTAAGGAGTTTGACATACTAGAATATTGGAAGGTTAATAGTTTAAGGTTTCCAATCCTTTCAAGAATGGCTCGTGATCTTTTAGCTGTTCCTATATCAACGGTAGCTTCCGAATCTGCTTTCAGCACCGGTGGACGTGTTCTTGATCCATTTAGAAGTTCTCTTACACCTAGAATAGTTCAGTCTCTTATTTGTACGGAAGATTGGCTGCGTACCTCTTTTTCTGCGAGTAAAATTGATCTAGAAGAAGATTTAAGTAACATGGAACAACTAGAAGCAGGTAAAAGAATTACAATAATTTTATATAATTTTATGTACTCATGCACTTTTACAATTTTTAACTTTGTTTACATCGTATGCAGATGTGAGCAAGCTAGCTTTGGATCCCATTAACGACATGTGAAAAGGTTTATGTGCTCGCGCTGTTTTGCTGGAATATAATGGTATGTTTACTATATTTCTAAAGTAGTTCTTACTGTTGTTGTTTGAATGGTTTTTTTTTTTTTTTTTTTTGCTTTGCTGCTTGTAGTTTACATGAGTTTTATATGTATTTGACAGTTCTGAATTGCACTTAAACTACGCATTTGAATTGTTTTGGACATTTCAGTATACATATTACCAAAATTCCCATATTGACTTGTTGAATATATGTTTAACGACAGAGATGTACTCTTAAACAGTTAAACCAATTCACAGGTATTCATAAAGATGTAGAATTTGTCTTTCTGCAGATAAATATATTCTACATTGATGAGATGGACTAATATCATGTGTCTATTCACATAAACCAACATAGAATTTTAGTTTGCAAGTGAATTTATTTACTTTAGAAAAGAAAGTTTCCAACTAATTTAACTGGTTGAAACTTAAATTTCAACAAAATTTCAAAAATGCTATACAAGATTCATTCACACATTCATAATTTTTGAAGTGTTAGAAGATTGGTGAAAATCCAAACATTTGTGTGCATGATATTGGCAGCACATGTCCTTTGTAACCAAATTTGTTTTGTCAAACAAGTTTGGTTTGGTTGCGTTTTTTATTTGTTTCTATTAATCAAATGAATTTTAATGAAAAAAGAGTCGTCGGTTTTGCATGCAGAAATCAGAATGTCTGTAAGTTGAAATTTTCTTGGATAACCTGGAATTCTAATTTTTTTCTACTGAATTATTTAATTGGTTGTCAAATACAGAGGGTCGTGCATATCTGTACATGTAACTGCTAATTACTCTGTAACCGAAAGCAGGTATTTGGTCTTTGTATCTATAATCTTCACATGAGTTTATGATCTCGCCAATATATTTTGCGCCGCAGTTTATTATAAAAGACCAACTGACATGATATTTCAATTAGTTATAATTTAGAAGCAAAAAATTCCTGCTTACTAGCATTTCAAAAATGCTAGTTGATTTTATTATGCATGTTTCCAGAGATTGATAAGTGTATGCTACATTTTGCAGTCTATGTATGCTTTGGCTTTGCAGCAGTTCGCCCTTTCTCCAAAAATACATATAGAAAGATCAATAGAGTTATTGCTGAGTTGCTGTGGATTCAAATTGGCTTGTTGATTAATGATTGGTGGGCAGATCTTAAGGTATTTATGTTTATATTTCTCTACATAACACTTTATAGCTGAAGCTAACATACAATGATTTTTTGCCTGAACTTCCGATGGCGGAGAACCTTGTTAGTAAAATCTCCCCGGTCTATTCTTTCTCAAAAAAACCTCACATTCTTTATGTTATTGTACTGTTTATTTTTGGAAATATCAAGAGTTTTTACTTTGATAGCATTAAGAAACTTAAGTGGAAGGCTATTGAGAAAATAACTGTTTCCCCCACTTATTCCGCAGGTTCGTATATCATTTTGGTAGGCTGGTAGCATTGAGAATCTTCAGCATGACAAAGCTTCTACAAGACAGCAAATGATTTTTTTGCAGTTTATTTTGGTGTATCATTCTGGTTCCTATTGTAGCAAGGCTGCAAATGAAATGTCGGTGTATTTTGTTGTATTTTGCAGTTTGGAGACTGTTTAACTTAGAAATGAAGTTTGTTTGGGTCAGCGTTTTTAATTAATTTGTTTTGTGGCCTACTGGATGTTGTATTATGTCCAGATTTATTTATCAGTGATTAATTTTAGTTAGAATGCATTGACATTGTGTTAAATTGTAAACTGTTGTGTAAAGCGTACAAGGCAGGTTATGTTCAATTTTATCAAAATATAATAACCGAATAACCGACCGAACCGAACCGATCTAATTCGGTTTGGTTTAAGTTCGGTTTCACTTTAAATCGGTTCGGTTCGGTTTGGTTGAAAAGTTATTTGGTTTCAAATTGGTTATATTTTTTTTAATGCAAAACCGAACCGAACCGACCGTTGCTCACCCCTATTTAGGGTAGGCTTAGGGTTTTTTTTATAGAGATTAGGAGTAGTTTAGGCCCTATGATAAACCCTAGGATAGATCTGAGCCCTCAAAATCCGTCACAAGCCTCCAAACATGTCTTGAGGAACAAGTCATGTGCACCCAGGCCAAACTGGCCGACCACCCAAGTCGACAGGGGTGTCGACTGGGCAGTCGACACCACCTGGGGTGTGTCGACTCCCAAGTCGACTCCCCAGTCGACTTGGGGGTGGCGGGAATTTTTCCCGTCTGTTCTGCTTGGCTGAATTTGAATTCTGAATTCAAATTTGAACTGTTTTTGAACTTGAAATTTTCTGAAAACTTTGACGGGCCATAACTTGGTCATACGGACTCCGATTTTCGAAAACTCGGACTCTATTTCGCGTATTTTTCCGAGATGAACGCAATGGCACAGCCCGTTTCTCCTGATTCAGATTTTATAATTAAATTCTGCCTTGATTCTTGTCTTAGCATGTTGTAAAAATCCGGGTTGTCACAGACGCAAGCCAACAGCTAATTTTTTACCCCTTTTATACATACCCATACAAATAAAATACATACAAATAATTAATAAAATAATAACTTTACCCCTTTCAGTTTACCCCAATCGTAAAAAAGAACACATTCCTCTTTCCTAACAATTCCGATTCAAATAACCCTTCAAAATAACCTTTTCATTTTCTTCTTTCCGTTCAAAATCAAACGGACCCTAAATACACAGATCTGCGACTTTATGTCAAACTGAATTATAGAACTATATATATGATTTTCTGTCAAACTGAATTATAGCATTGAAATAATATGGTGAAAATCATTGGGCTTTTCAGAGTGTTGTATTGTTTGAAGATCGATAGCATTCCAACAGTGCAGTACTCCAATTAAAGCTTCCTATTTTACATTCCATATTCTCGTTTCTTTCTTTTTTCACTAACAATTTTTCCATCTACTATTTTAAATATAAATGGATAGTTTAGAATTTAGATCACGTATAAAGTAGATAGATTGGCCATGCTCAAAAGATTTAGTCAATTAATTGGGAGCATGCAAATTGAATTGTTGAAGAAATGATTGTAAGTGGCTGGATGCAGGGTGTCTGGTTTACAGGAGGAAATAGGGAGGATGCACACAGCACCAAGAATGCATTACCATCTGAATAATCAACCAAATAATAATAATAATAATGGTGGCCAAAAATATTTTAACCCGTTTATTTATTTAAGCTTGATGGTTAGGAATTAGGAGAACCAAAACATGCGAACCAAAAAATTTATTGCAGGTACCTCCCGTTACTAAACATTTTTACAAAACCATCACCAGCGATCAAATAAATTTGTTAGGCAAACAGTTGTCAATCAACACATTTTGTAACGGTCATAACTCGTGACCAAAATCAATTTGTTCAACAGACAATTAATCTTTGATTAACACAATCACGGTTTGATAATCACGAAAAATAATGTTGCTGAACTTTATCTTTTATAATGTTAAATAAGTCAAAATTAATGACGTTGTTAGTCTTTTAAAATATCAGTATTGATTAGACTAATATTACCGCACAAAGATGGAAAAACCGACCGTTAAATTATAAAGTGTAAAAAACAAGACTTTTGCTAATTTTATTATGTTAATTAATTAAGAATTTGATGAAAATTAACTGGATTGTATGAAAAAATGAAAATATTTAGAAAAGTTTAAATTAAATTACATTAAGGTTTTGACATGTATGTAAGCTTGTTTGACAATTAGGAATCATTATATTGATATAAATCACGCACGTTCAAGTACATACATATTATATTACGAAAAACTAATACACTATTTAAAAAAAAAATCTAGAAGTTCTAAATCATCATTAAATTCTAAAAATAAAAGGATAAACCAAACAAAAATTAGCTCAAAACATATCATGATATTTGTGAGTACTTAATGAAAAAAAGATAAAAAATATAAGAATAAATATAATAAATAAATCAAATATTATTGAGTTACATTATTTAAATAAATAATATTGAAGTACAATTGTCATTATCAATGACAAATGTTGAGATATTTAGAATGAGTTAATTAGGAATGATATTAATAATTGAGTTAATGTTGGAAATAAAGACAAATAAATACTTTACCTTATATTCGGTATTGTATTAAGTGTGATTTATATTGGGTATTATTCAATTAGGCCAAATATTCCCTAGAATATGCTGTACTAGATTATTCCTCTCTTATATATAAGTAGAAGGATCTCTCTTGTAATAGATATACAAATTAATAAAATGTAGTCTGCAATTGTTCATTGCTCTTCTCTCTCTTCTCTCTTATCTCAATTCTTTCAACAAACAACTGAATTGAAAAAAAAAAGTTAAACTTTGGACTTTGGTGTTATTGATATTTGTTTCAACTATATTCAACTGAGTAATCAATAATGATTGAAACATACCATCTCTTTTTTCATATTCATATAATCAATCTAAACAAAAATGTTACAAATGATCTCGGTACTTGATGCAAGTACACTACCATCCACGTTCACAAATTCATGAATCTAGAGGTACATAAAAAGGAATCACACTAATCATAAAAGATTTTTATCGGCATATTATATTATCTACAACGATATAACTCACTTCCATTTGAGCTCATGGCAGACATACTGTCAGTTAAAACCTTGCAACATAAAGATGCGTGCGTACACAGTGGAAAACACCGCTGAACTACAACAAATATTTCATATTGGAGCATCACTACAAAGCTCTTCATGACCAGCCCATGCTTATTTCCTGCACATCGTCAGACAACAAAATGATACCACTCTTCAATTTTGCAAAAGACGATGAAATAAACGACTGTTTCGTGAAACAAATTGCTCCCCTGCGCCGCTGCAAAGTATCCAACCCTGTACACGGACTTGTATGCCTCTTCGAAAAATACTATATAAAAACAGGGGATCAGTATTTATTTAATCCCATCACTCGGGAAATAGCAAGACTACCAGACAATTTACTACTACTCCTTAAAGGAGAGTTTTCACATCCGGGAAATATCTCACTTGTAACTAATTGGATAGTGCAACCAAGAGTGACTATCAGAAATTTTTCTCTTCAAGAACTATTGAATGTTAGCATACGTTAACTATACCCAATCTTGGGACGAGCCCAACATAAAATCCCTTTTGTTAAATGACAACCATAATACGATGTCCTTCTTGATACATAAAATTTTATTTTTATTCATTAACAAAAAAATATTACTTCATTTATGCGTTTGTAAAAATATACTTTTAGTTTGTGACTACAAATGATTTGTCTCATTCTTATATAGACTTTAGTTCTAAGAAAATCTGCTGATGAGCGACGGTCTTTTCTATAGTATGTTCTCATCTGCTGATGAGCGACTGCGTGTCTTGGAATCAGCTCCTTCAATCATAGCTGGAAAACCGTTCATAGTGACTCCATGGAACTCTACTGTTGATAAAGTCAAGGAGCAAGTTCGATCGATTCCCGTCTGGGCTCAGTTTAATCATGTTCCATCTGTCCTGCAACCTCTTCTAGGTCTTAATTGGCTGACATGCCATATTGGAAAGCTAAAATGCTTTGATGCTAACACTGTTGCAAGGAGAAATCTTTCATATGCTAGAGCTTTGATAGAAGTCACCCCTGACAAACCACTTCCTTCTCAACTTAAGGTACGAATTCATGATTGTCAATATTTGGTTGAAGTGAGTTACAAATGGCAGCCTGATATTTGCACGTTGTGCAAGGCCTTTGGTCATTCCTCAGATTCTTGTAGTGCAGCGCCTGATGCCCCACCCCCTATTAGAGTTCCTCTTCCTAGACCTACTCGTCGGGTTTGGGCCCCAAAACTGAAACAACCCAACCCAACCATTGTCACTCCTGCTGCTATGCCTGTCGTTGTGCCTGAGGTGATAGTGCCTGTCATTGTTTCTGCTGATGATGAGGATATAGTTGATGCAGTGCCTTTCGTGGACATGGTTGATGAGCCGGAGGATTCTATTGGTCAGTCTCATCATGATATTGATCCTGATCCTGAATTCTATTGGGCTCCTGAGGACAGAGCGTGGGTTCATGAACCTACTGGTATGCGTCATGACTTTGAGTACTATTTCTATACGCTGGTTGGGCCTAGTTATTTGCACCGCATTTTTTATCAGCCTGTTGACGGCGACCTACAAATATGGGATGAAGGTGAACTTAGTATGGATAACGCAATTTTGATACAGGACACTTCATGGGATCGAAGCACCATTTATTCTAGGAACTCCCCAAACTACGTGAAGGATTTGGTAAGACGATTTGCTCATCACGTCGCGACTATGACTCCTTTTGCGAGTACTTTCTATGATGAGGATACATCTTGAGCTGAAATTTGATGCTGTTGTAATATTTTGTTTCTTATTTTGGTACTAGACAGTGACTGGTCACTTCAAACCAGATAGTTGTTTCTGCGCTTGTGCAGAGCACCTGTTTCTTTCTTTTAATAATAAACAGTGGAACGGCCACTATAATCCGGCTTGCCTTGCAAAAAAAAAAAAAAAAAAATCTGTGTTCTAAGACTCCGCTTAAAACTCGATGTTTTCATTGCTCAAAGATATTGTCATCACGCAATGCTTCACCCTAAGAAAATACTAATGAACTGTTAACTAGGTAATTTGTGCAACAAAAATTATTTATTAGTTGTTTTCTCAGTATTTGAAGTCATCCTTTCTGCTTTCTAATCTTCATGCAAAAACACATTAACATATCTCCCATCAAATGCACAATATAGACAAAGTAACATTAACAAATATACAATTGATTTTAATGCAAGGTCATTAGGTAGATTAACGAACCTGGCATGTAGTGAAGTGCATAGATACAGTTTCATGTCCATTAATAAGAAGAAGATGACGGAATGAACCAATTCATGAAGTAACTATGTTATGCTATTTAATGCATTGGACTTGAGTGTCATGTCCTCCCTTTCATCATCTATTGGAATAATAATGTGGTTTTTTTTCTTTAAGACAAATCGGTGGCTCTACCCTATTATAATTAAAATCAATAATAATAAGAAAATTAAACCTTAAATAATTTGGCATCATAAATAATATGCATAAAGAAATTCCTTAGCTACCTAACGCCTGCTAATATCAATTCAACGAGTTAGGCCGTGTGAAACTACATAGAAGTGAATATCATATCATATGGCATCATTTGAACATAGAAGAACATCATATCTTCCTATCAACATATACGTCTTTGGCTGAATACTATTTAACAACACAAACGCTAAGACTCCTATTCGACAAGTATTATCAGGCTCCACTGCATGGTCCAAGTCATGGGAAAGTATGGTCAAGGAATTTGCAGTTACAAAGGAGGAAGGTGTGACTGATTTAGCATTCTACGCAGCATCTAAAAGGGATCACCGCCAATAGGACAACTGCCAAAATCAATTATGCAGGAATCTGAAGAGAGGTGGAAGACTACATTGGTTGCATATGTTCTAGGAAGGATGCCACTTTACAGCAACTTTTAAAACATTTGTGGATAAAATTTGGCGACCTATGGGGGAGTATGACATGTATTACAAGAGAAACGACTTCATTATTATTAAATTTTTCAATGCGGGTGACTGTGAAAATATAATTGTTTGATTTGTACTTCTACACACAACCAAAACAATGCAAGTCATAGCAACAAGAGACAAAAATATTATTCCATTAACATTTGAACTTGCGTGCAAAATATAAAATAAGGAAATATCAACGCTAAGTCTTAAGTTTTATGCTACTGGAATGACTCCTTTACATATAGTGAAAATATTATGATAAAAAAATAAATGTATGACATGCACGCTCTAATTTTATTGTTGGACAAATCTGATGGGAAAGATTTGCTTGTCCGACATACGTCATCCTATGATCTCCACGTGATACACGAAATGTTACACGTGTGTGGGGGGGGGGGCATGTTGGATAAGTCCCATATCGGGAGATTTATCAACCAAGATTCTGGATATAAACTATGATGTTCACCATTCACATTGCCAATTGGTTTTGTGATAGTATGGAATTAATGAACTCTTTACATGGTATTAGAGCCACGGTTCGGGTTTGATTTGCTTGTCTCATGCTATAGTCTCCACGTGATAGCAATGTGCTACACGTATGGGGGGGGCATGTTGGATAAGTCCAATGGGAATGATTTTCTTGCTGACATACGTCATCCTATGATCTCCACGTGCTAGGCGAAATGTTACACGTGTGGAGGGCGTGTTGGATAAGTCCCATATCCGGAGATTTGTCAATCAAGATCCTAGATATAAACTAAGATGTTCACCCATCACATTACCAATTGGTTTTGTGATAATATGGGATTAATGAACTCTTTACAATTATCTTACCACAAATTCCTGAAACATCACTTTCTTAACATCATTGGGAATACTTTTTAAATTGGGATAAAAATCATTAATTGGTGCTAGCAACCCACTCGGATAGCACGAGATGTGGCCCTAGCAATAAACTCATATCTAAAACATACATATTTAAAGCATGAATATAAACATGTAAATATTACTCAGTGTAAATATTATTTCTACTTCTATTCTTTTAATGGCCAAAAGATAGAAAGCACATTCAGTAAAATATGGTGCATTAGTTGATTTCAGAACGGAATATTTAGATAAGCTAAAAGAAAGTAAACTATTTTCTTGGAGTATCAATAATCCACTGTTCCTATCAATTACCAGAGCATTGAACCAAATATATAGATGTCATGCTATTCATTGATAATAGAAGACAAGCATGGATATAATGTGTTATCATGCTCAGCATCTATAATGTCATTGGCTCAGAGATTATACCTTTTCAAATTGTAGTCTCAAATTTATCAAGTTAGACTCAACTTATAACACAAAGGCAACTATACAATGGACATATTTTGAGGTGCAGGAAAAAAAACACAAAGATAACAAATTCTAAAGTAACCAAATGTAGTATTGGCTGCGAGTTTTGACAATAATACACCAACATTCAAACTCAATAAGGAATCGCAGCGAAGTTAATTAACTCCATTCAGGCATTTGAATGGTCATTGTTCACGTGTTCAGTTTGAATGGTTATTATTCATGTGTTTTACCAAAAACTTTTGATTGGATTTAATTTCCAATACATAATTTTGAGATGCACTTGCTTTTGGGAAGATGAGTGTGCGCTCTTAGATTTTGCTACACTTAACTGAATTTCTATCGCACTGCACTTTCGTTTGTCGGACAATGAACAGTACCAAAAGACTTTTGCTTAAGTACGTATTTCTAAAACAAATATATATATGTATGTATGTATGTATGTATGTGTGTGTGTGTGTGCTGATTTTTTTGGGCACACCAAGCAATTGAATCTTGGTTTAGAGGATTCGTTTCTCAACAGGCATATCTTCAATGTCTGACTAGCACGTACAAGCTGATCATTGTTTTGTAAAATAGGTACAAGCCACAAACTATGATGAAGTCAAAATATAGGAACATGCACGCAAATAAGTTGGTTTGACCTAATGGATGATGATATATATGCTGTGTTCAGTTTGATATCTGTTTAGCTTATGTCAGTCGATTCTACATACTCTTTAAAGCAAACTTCTGTAATAATAAATACATTAAGATTATAATGTTCCAAGTTAGTCAATTGTGCCGAGGAAAATTAATGAACAATCTTTTAAGAAAACAGAAGAACAAGGATCTCCTTCAAACCAAAGAATGAGCGATTTTCATGACTAAAATATTTTTGATTCAACTAAGGAGTAAAAACGTGATGCTTGTTTCGTTTCATATGAAACTTTCATTGAAAATATGAATCTCTTTCAATTGTATAACAAATTTATAGTCGCATTATAACAAATAATCATATTGTTTTAAGATTTTCAATTTTTATGCATTTTTATTTGTTTTGATTATGTACTTTTAATTGTGCTCTCTTCCTTTTTGGATAATGAAACCAAGTTTAAAAGAAAACAGAAGAAAGAACATTGTGGCTCAAAAGAAATATGGTTTCTTTCAGTTGAATTGATATAATAGGTTTGTTTTGCTCTTTCTTCTTAAATCCAAGGGTTCTTATCATTGATTTTACTTGAATGACTAAGGTTGAAAAATTCTGTAAAAAAAAGATAGTAATTCAATATACCTGGATGAGCAGATTCTGTTGCCTGCCCAAGCGGTGGTTCTTTCTGCATTAAGGGAAAGAAAAATGAATGTTATGACTACGAATCTATATAAAACTGAAAGCAAAGACCTAACTAAAGTTGAACATGATAAAAATATATATAACTTCTAGTACTTGTATCTAGTACTTGTGAATACGAGACTCGAGACAAAAGCGAACTAACATTGACGAAGAGCAACGATATATTTGGAACAGTGCAACCATGTTTAAAGAGGCGACTGGGGGAGGGTTTGGAATTTGAGAATTAAAATAGTACAGAATCAGATAAATGGCGATTGAGAAGAGAACGAAAGAAAATAAAGTTCACGGAAGGATTTGGATTTTGGATGTTGTGCTGAGTGATTTGAATCCAAAAGTCAGATCCAATGTTGTGCTGAGTGATTTGAATCCAAAAGTCAGATCCAGAAATTTAGATTGAGAAACAAAAGAATAGGAAATTCGAACCTGAAAATTTTGAGAAAGGCTTGCGAGAGAGACAGAAGAGAACGTGAAGCGGAGACGAAGAGAGTGAGATTTTCATCAGACAAATTGATTTTGTTTCCTTACAGTAGAGAAACCTCCCTAACGTCCGGTTTCATAATAGATTAGAATTGTCTGGTATCATTTACCACTTATATTAGTAAGAAATTTTGATATCGCAATTAGCAAAGTCGCTTATTTTCCGTTGTGCAAAACCGTGCTTTGATTTATACTTCTTGAATGGGCAAGATGACACATCGCAGCTTGTAGCCTAGAAAATATTTTTTATGTTCAACAGTTATGTACATTTGGTTGTTGTACCAAAACAAACGATAACATGTTAGCGTTGTCTGACACATCAAATGCATCAACGGTCCATTTCCTCCACCAGCCTCATTTGAGCCGTTGGAGGAATTTATGTCATTGGCATCTGATGAGTTAAACATGTTTTGGCTTTCCTTTGTCAACAAGCTTTTCTTCCTCATTCCTCCTCTTCAATCAATATATTTCCCCCACCTCTCCATCTTTTATATTTCATTCTAACAAAAACGTTTAATTTACGTCACTCCACAATAACTTTGAAGTATATTTTTTACACCGCAATCTTTACTTTTTTATCTCTACATCATTTTTTAGATATATATTTTAGAATTAGAATGGAAAACTGTAGGGCTCTACGTCACTAGTCGTCCAGTGAGACTCAGATTATGTTGAAATATGCTGTAAAATCATATTTTGTCTGCGGTAAAAACAAAAAGGAAATGCACAAAGGTATAACAGAAAAGTTTTGTAGTGATCGTGCAAACATATTTTTAATTTACGCATTTTTTGTTTATAATCTTTCTTTTGTTAATATTTTTTCTTTACTTTAAAATTTTCGAACAAATACTTCAAAGTATAGTAAAGCCCCTACTTAAAAATTTTAATGCAACAATTATTCTGAGGAAAGAATGCAACCGGACAAACATCGTATACTCAAGCTTTTATACATCTAATACAACAAAACATCCATCCTTCTATATAGACTAAGTTTGATAGAATGTGGACTTAATTAGCTAGATGAAACGCAAGAAATATACCTTTCAAATTTGAATTAACCAACCAATCCTCCATTATATAAAGCTTTAGTGCAACAAGGTCCATTTGTTGGCTTGTTTTCTTTTGCGCATATCAATATGAGAAAACTCCATGCAGACACTAATGATACTGCTAACAATAAAAAATGTAAACACCCTATAGTATGGAATCCACATTAGTAAGGCCTTTCGAGTCAGTTGAAAGTCTTTAAATCTTTATGTGGAGACTATAGGAGTTGAGTCAAAGCAGTATTACTTTTGACAGTCCCTTTTGAGCATGTCAAAGACTGATAGGCATTCTTGAATGTGTTCCTCAATCAATTACTTTAAGCCCCTTTTCATTAATGATTTGGAAGAGTGTATATATAGGCTTACAGTAGAAAAATAAATCCTTAATTTGATTTGGGATCTAAGGTTTGCACTTATGACTCTAAATGCAAGGTTTAGAATAAGAAACTTAAATCCCAATTTTGGACCCCTAAGCCTTATTTATAGGCACGGATCCACCTCCTTTTGCCTCGATGCCTTCGCTTCTGTGTCCGATGAATCCAAGTCAAAGGGCTGGTAGCAACAACTCCTCTTTTCTTTGTCTCGGAGTTATCAACATAGTCGATAGGAGAGAATTGCGGCAGTTGATCCAATGGATGGCCCGTGATAAATGTTTTGAGACTATCCTTTAACTCCTTTGAAAGGCCATCTTTGGTCTCTGCAGAAGTTTGATATGTTCGAAAGGTGGAGGTTGAGTTCCTGTAGAAGGAGGATGTCTTCGAAAGCCCTTGTTCTGATGATCTTGAAGGAGTTGATATAGGACAAAAAGATGTTGCTAGATGGTTTGACGCCTTCAAAGGGGTTGATTACTATAGGATCAATAACTTCGAAGGGTTGATTTAGGGTGCGTTCGCAGTGAAAATTTGGCATGCTCATTTTTTTTTTTCCGCGTTTGACGCTTCCGACGCGTCGGACGCAAGCACCTTTTACCCCTTCCAGATTCCACGATTCTCGAACGTTGGAAAACTAACCGTTGACGTCTGACGCGTCGGACGCCAACGGTTAATTTTCCAACGTACCCTTTCAGGCTCTATTAAACCGAGCCCCCCCCCCCAAATTTTCTCACATCTAAACCCGATTACACTCCTCCTAACCTCCGATTTTCGATTTTTTGGAGCAATTTCAAGCGGCAAAAACGGTAATTTTTAATATCGTTGTCTTTGTTTTTCAATTTTCTACTACATATATTTTTTTCGGATTTTTATGGATTTTTTTTTGGTTACGCGGATGGCTTCCTCTTCCACCACTGCTACCTCGCAGCCATTTGCGAATTGGACAGACGACCGGGAGTCCGCTTTCATAGATATTTGCGTTGAGTTCATAGCCGCTCGCGACACAAGCGTAAGTGGGTTCTACGCAACAGTCGCAGCAACAATGAACGACCGTTTTGGACTGGAGTTCACAGAAAACCAGATTAAAAATAAATGGGACAACATGAAGCGCACTTTTCGTGAATGTGACACTCTGCTACGAACACCTGGCGGTGTATGGAATGCAGATTTCGATTATCTGGACGGTCCTGATGATTTTTGGAGTACCGGCGGTGGCAGACCATTCAGGAAGCACTCGCCGGTGAAGTTCCGAGACCAAGACATTATGTTCGAGGGTTGTTTGCGCAAAGATACTTGTGCGTATCCGATTCCTCAGGTTGCGCCTCCTACTGCACCAGCACCTCCACCAGTGCCTGCAGCAGCTGGTTCTTTCTCCCTCGGGGACGCGAGTTTCTATACTGGTTGGATGGCTTCGGGCGATCCACCGTCTGGTCAGCCCTCTAGGCGCAGACAGGCAGAGTGTGCCAGGTCGTGGGTGACCGACCATACGAGACAGCTTGCTGCTCGTTGTTTGGAGCTTGTTCGGAGATCGGGGACGCGTGTGGATCTTTGGGAGATTCTGACGGTTTTTCGCAACGATGAGCGGAATGTTGATATTGCTCAGGAGCTTAGCGATGAGGGCTTATGTGCCTTTATTTCATCGAAGTTGAACTTATTACCTCATCGTCGTTTATTGTAGATTTTCATGTATTTGTTTTAATTCCAGTACCGTTGTGTTCTTTATGTTTTATGAAAAACGTGGTCGTGTTATGAAATATGTTGTCGTTATAGTTTGATGCAATTAGAATTTAATTAAATCAAAACCATTAATTTAACAATTAAATACCACGCTCAAATACCCCGTTCGTCGCTAAAAACACAATTCCCCTTAGCTACAGTACCACGCTCAAATGGCACGCTCAAATGCCACGCTCAAATGCCATGCTCACATTCGTTATGAACGCACCCTTACCCTGTAGTGTCCTTCCAATGCCGTGATGGCTTACTCTTAGTGGTCATGCAATCGAAACACCCTGTAACGCCATACCCTGGGATCCACTCTAATAAGGAGCATTAATGAGTAAAGTCACTTATTAAGACAGAGAATAGGGCTGGTTAGGAGGATCCAACATTAATCATGTATTCGAAGAGTATTGATTAAGTCATTTAGGTGTATAAAATTTCTTTCCTTACCTCGAGTCTATCGACGTACTCAGTTCATCTAGTATAAAACTACAAGGGCTAAGAATCTTATTCAGAACAAACTACAACACATCACAGATAGTAGATTACAGAATAGAATATATATAGATACAACAACATATTACAACATATAAATGTGCTACAAAGCCGAATGGTTTCATAGAAACATATGCATGTACAACTTTCTTCAAAGAATAAATACATGAACGCATGAATACACCACTAGACATCTAAGATGATAACTCCAAGAAAGACAACCCAAGATGGATCAGCAAATCACGAATCAACTGCAACTATATCCTGAAATAACTCGGATTGACTCGAGTTTAAATACATAGGTCAGTATAGCTTAAAAATATCAGTTACACATGATGATTAGATAGTAATATCACATAAAGGAGGAATACGACAATTTCCCAAACATCGTAAATTGCATGAGATAGGTTCACTAACTCATATCCAAGGGTCTCAACACCAAACACCATTTCCATCGTCTAAATAACCAAAGCCTCAAGCTATAATGGACTAAAGAAAACTCGATCACTAGAAAACATGATGGAACTCATATAAGTATAAGAAGTCGAACTCATCTAAGATTTTGCCACCTAGTAGTATAATCACTATGTAATCAACAATCAAACAACATGCAGTGAGGTACATAACCGGATATAATTATGTTGGTGAATCATTGCAAAACAATATAAAATTATAAAAATCAGAAC
Source organism: Allium sativum (assembly GCA_030737875.1). Lineage (NCBI taxonomy): Eukaryota > Viridiplantae > Streptophyta > Magnoliopsida > Asparagales > Amaryllidaceae > Allium > Allium sativum. Next base: position 230,359,311 of record CM060924.1, on the reverse strand, counting down.
ACTGGAAATCTAGAAAATTCATCATGTCACACAGTCAACATGCCACACAATTTCTAGGGGAGATAGAGAAAAACAAACCACACAGTTTTGGATCCAAGATAAAGGCAAGACTTAGCAATGCCTGCACGTGCACTGCACAGTGGACGAAGCTAGCTAGTACAAACCAGTATGGTTTGGTGCCCCACACAAATTTTCGTATAAATATATATAGCTAGTAAGCCCAGTACAGACAGCCTCACTGGTCTACATAATTGGCATATAACGGGCTAGTACTTGCAACACCAACAACAAGAGGTGACCCGAGTGTCCCAGAATGTTCCCTGAGCGTATGTCATAGACTTCCCAACATTAACCTGAACAGTGGTAACAATACGTCACATACCGTACATTCTCACTTATCGGTTTACTCTAAGTCGGTAATTTCAGAAAAGAGCTTCAATCAATGAGTCTGGAATTAACATATATAATATACCTTTATGTAATACCCTGTATGTTGAATAACTAGCTATAATATAAAACAGGGCAGAATTAAATTTAAAAATCTGAATCAGGGGAAACGGGCTATGCCATTGCGTTCGTCTCGGAAAAATACGCGAAATAGAGTCCGAGTTTTCAAAAATCGGAGTCCGTATGACCCCGATAAGGCCCAAAGAAGTTTTAAGAAATTTAAAAGCAGATTTTCAGAAGTGGCGGGAAAAATCCCGCCAGACCCAAGGGGTCGACCTGGGGGTCGACTGGGGAGTCGACCTCCCCCCCCCCAGGTCGACTGGGGAGTCGACCCTAGGGTCGACCTGGGAGTCGACCTCCCTGGTCGAGCCCAGGTGACCTGGGTGCATCAGTTTGGCTTTTGGGCTGGGTCTGGTGGCTTGTGACGAGATCTGACGGCTCTAATCTAATTTAGGGTTAATCTAAGGGCCTAAAACACCTAACTAATCTATAAATACACCCTAAGACTACCCTAATTCATACTAAAAATAGTTACAACACCGTTATGCCGTCAAAATGCAACTTGAAAGAGCCTCCATCAACTAAAAGAGGAAGATAGCTTCTCAAATCGATCTCTAATCAACTCTAGCATCTTAATCTTCTTCTTAGGAGTGCTAATCAACAAGTTGTGAGTTTTCTATAGCCTTAATGACCAATTATTGAAATGATTATGATAGGATATAATGAGGTTATGGCTATGAATGTGGATCAATGCAAGTTATGCAAGTTATATGCTATGTGTTAATGATGTTATGCATGTTATGCAAGTTATATGCTATGTGTTTGTGATGTTATGCAAGTTATGCAAGTCATATGTTACATGTTCATAATGTTATGCAAGTTATGCAAGCTATATGCTATATGATCATGATGTTATGCAAGTTATGCAAATGTTCATGATGCTAGTTGCTATGATAAACATTGATCCATTATGACACCATGATTATGCAAGTTTGGTATATGATTATATGCAAGTTCATATATGATATGTTATGCAAGTTTGGTGTATGATTATATGCAAGTTCATATATGATATGTTATGCAAGTTTGGTGTATGATTATATGCAAGTCCATATATGACATGTTATGCAAGTTTGGTGTTTGATGATATGCAAGTAACATGTGCAAGTTTACACCTTAGTATGATATGCATACATATGCAAGTTAACCCCTTTGTATGTCATACATACATATGCAAGTTTACCCCTTTGTATGACAAAAATAACTTATGCAAGTTAACCTCTTTATGACATATGTGATTCATTCAAGTTTGGGTTGATTATATTATGCTAGTTGGGTTAATGCTATATGCATGTTGACACCTTTAAAACCCATGTTAATGTTATGCAAGTTGAACCCATTGTATTTGTGATGAATCTTCCCTTTTATGTCATGTTGGCGAATTACGTGGGGAACGATGGGGTTAATATACATGTTAATGAAATGGTGTGAAATTGGTATGATTATGCATACCATAAAGTGGATGGACATAATTGAGTCAATTATGTACATCGTTAAAAATTGGAATTAATTAGGGAAAATTAATTCGAAATATGGGGGTGATTAATTAGGTGTAATTAATCGACTAAGACACGAGGTTGGACCATTTTGTAGCATAAGACTGCCCGGAATCGACCGGCAAATCCCGCGGCTACAAATGATTGGCCCAATGTGAGAGGTCTTTGGCACAAACTATATACGTGACAAGTGTAAAGACACGAGGTTAGACTCGGTTATGGCGTAAGGCTGCCCGGACCCGACCGGCAAATCCAGCTGCCATAAGAGATAGTCTAATGTGAGAGGTCTCTACAACGGTTACGTTCTTAATCAATTAAGAAACACTTAACCATATTAGCATGTAGAGGACATGAGGGGTTAAGTGGGTGCCTTGGGTGGCATGTGGAAAATCTAGTGGGTTGCCTTGGGTGGAAATAGAGAATACGACTAGAATACTTAACCGAAGTGGAACATGTAATTAAACATGATTAAAGGGTTAAGTAAGTGCCTTGGGTGGCATGGGAAAATCTAGTGGTTGCCTTGGGTGGCAAAAGAAGATAAGATTAGAATACTTAACCAAAGTGGGACATGTAATTAAACATGATTAAAGGGTTAAGTGGGTGCCTTGGGTGGCATATGGAAAAATCTAGTGGGTTGCCTTGGGTGGCAATAGAGAATATGACTAGAATACTTAACCAAAGTGGAACATGTAACTAAACATGATTAAAGGGTTAAGTGGGTGCCTTGGGTGGCATGTGGAAATCAAGTGGGTGCCTTGGGTGGCATGTAGAAATCTAGTGGGTGCCTTGAGTGGCAATTGAAATATGATTAGATGACTTAACCAAACCTTAACATGTAAGTGGGCATGATTATGAAAAAGGGGTTAAGTGGGATGCACTAGATTAAATGGCAAGCTTAAGTAGTAGCTTGTGGGGGCCTTGAGTGGCAATTGAAATATGATTAGATGACTTAACCAAACCTTAACATGTAAGTGGGCATGATTATGAAAAGGGGTTAAGTGGGATGCGCTAGATAAAATGACAAGCTTAAGTAGTAGCTTGTGGGGGCCCATTTCAACCAGTAACCCATATGTATCTTATTGGGCTCGACCCATGTCGAGGACGGGACACGCGTACTGGGCTTGACTATAAGAGGCCAAAACGGGGTAGCGGTGGCAACGCAAGTCCAACGGGTTTCATATGCGTGTGTGGACCCGGGCTAGTAGGTAAGACGTTGTTGCATCGTGTAGATATAAGTCGTGCACCATTTTCGGGTTGCCACTTTGGGGAGTGATACACCCCACTGTGGGGCCAGCACGGGTATCTACGTTAGGGAGCCGATCGCTTGGGGAGTAGCAGGTACACCTAGTGGAGATAGGGGCAGACGGCACCTATGTAGTCAGCTAGGGGTACAAGAGACTACTATTAAAATTACTAAGTTGTGGGTACACCTAGTGGAGATAGGGGCAGACGACACCTATGTAGTCAGCTAGGGGTACACAAAACTATTATTAAAAATTACTAAGTACACTTAGTGGGATCAACCTTTAAGTAGGAATTACCCTTGGGTATGTAGATCTGGTGTGGTGCAGTGTAGGAATTACCCTTGGGTGGGTAGATCTGGTGTGGTGCAGTGTAGGAATTATCCTTGGGTGGGTAGATCTGGTGTGGTGCAGCGTAGTATTTATCCTTGGGTGGATGGGCGCGTCTTTACCGTTATCTTAGTTTATCCTAAGTCTAGTTGGCTACTTAGTGTAGTCATTTATCCCCAGTCGTACCGTACCAGGTTTATATCATACCCTAATTACTTTAATAATTGCATTGTTAAGGTTAGAGGGCTCAATCAGACTTATGTCTGACCCCGTTGTTTTTATCTTTTTCCCCAACCCTCAGGTTCTCAGAGTGGGCCTAGCACTAGTGGGCTTTGATCAGATTGCTTTATCTATCTTTTGGAGCTTGGACTCTTGAAGAAAAGCTCGGTTATCTTTTCTATTATGGCTATTAGTATATAGTGGGATTATGTACTTATGTTTTAACGAGATGGATATTTTGTACTTGACTCTTGTTGGTTTTTGAGATGTAACCAAACATGTTTACCTTCTGCTGCAATGAAATGATGTTTTAAAATTTCAAGTATTACTTATATCTGTCTTGTTGTAATTTTTCAGTTCTATATTCACTTAAAATACTCCACCGAAGCTAAGGCATTCCCTTTATGAGTGACCTTAGCGGGTGTGGGGTGTTACACGTGGTATCAGAGCTCAAGGTTACCAGAACAGATAAAACTTTTAGAAAAAATATTTTTCTAAAAACATTTTTGGAAGAAGTATTTTCAAAAACATGTCTTTTAAGAGAAAAGTTTTTGAAAGAAAAGAACATAATCCCCAAGAGCCATATATCCTTCCTTCGATTCTCCGTTTTGAATCTCTTCCTCTTTCTCTTTTTGAATTTCCCCTCCGCGTAGAGATGTCTTTTTATGATAAATAAGGACTTCCGCATGAAGGATGGAAGAACCACTTCAAGAGACTAAGACGTTTGCCAGGCTAAGAAGTTAGTCCAAGGAGGTGGAGGGCTTATAGGTACCTTTAAGATGGACGAGAGAGGAAGGTTCAAATAGTTGTTAGGTAAATAAAGGACGAAACCTTATCGTAGTAAGAAGGCCACGAAAGGAGAATGAGAAGGGGAAGGCTAGTTGTTTTAGAGAAATAGGACACCTTGGGGTTGTCCAAAGAGGTAAGGACGAAGTACAGGATCTTCTGGAGAGTAGATGTATTCCCTCACGACGGGTATAGCTGATGGGGGTAGGACCGTCTAAGTTGAAATTTGGTTCTCTCGATCATCCTGTTCGAACTTTATTCGACTCTAGTGCACCACATTTCGTTTATCTTATCATCATTAGTTGAGTCACTGCACCTAGACACCAGTTTGGTAGATGATCCCGTGGTTGTTTCAAACCCAATTGGGGGGCTCCACTTATTTTTCCATGATATGTTTGGGTTTGAGGATTTCCATACTTAGCGTTGAGTTTAGAGGTGATGCTATTGTTTGGGCTTCACGGGCTATGGGTTGATTTTTGGGCCTGGACTGGTTGTCCAGTAATGGTGCCGTTCTTGGTTGTGAAAGGAGAGTTGTTAGGCTCATGACCCGCTTGGGTAACACTCTCGAGATCTCTTGTAATCCCATAGATTCTGTTTTGCTAAGTTATCTTGAGTCGATTGACGCTTCGGTCGAGAGTTTGCGATCTGTTAGAGTAGTCCGGGAATACTCGGATGAGTTCGAGGAGGTGAAGGGCTTACCTCCGAAGCGGGAGATAGACCTCCGAATATATCTGGTAGACGATGCTAAACCAGTATCTTTGTCAGTGCGCCGCATGGCTCCTCTTGAGAGGAGGGAACTCCATAAGCAAGTAGGGGAGTTGTTTGAGAAGGGTTTCATAAGACTAAGTATATCGGAGTGGGGTGCTCCAGTAGTTTTTGCCACGAAGGCGGATGGGTCCCTCGGACTTTGTGTAGACTATAGAGAACTCAACAAGCACAAAGAAGAACAGACACCCATTGCCGAGGATTGAAGATCTTTTTGATCAGTTGGTTGGCGCCTCAGTGTTTTCGCAGTGGGACTTGGCCACGGAGTTTCATCAGTTGGAGTGACTGAGGATAGTATAGAGAAGGCCGCCTTTAGGACTCCGGATGGTTTCTATGAGTGGCTGGTGATGCCATTTGGTTTGACGAACGCCCCCGCATACTTTGTTGATTTGATGAGTAGGGTGTTCGGGGAGTACCTAAATAACTTTGTAGTGGTCTTCGTGGATGACATCTTGGTCTTTTCTAAAAGCGAAATAAGTTTTCGTGTGTGCTTAATAGGTTAAGCAAAGCCAGTTATTTGATCAACGGTGGTTTTGGAGCGAGACTGGCAAGGACATCCAGAGTTGGACAAGGGCTTAATCATTTAGCTGTTTTACTAGTATCATCTCACGTAGGTCGTCTGAATTCGAAGGAGGTGTCCCGTGGGTGTTTGTCTGATATTGGTTTAGGCCTTTGGGGCTTGCACTTGGGGGATGTCGAGTTCGACTAGGATGGTCTGCGTGAGAGATGGATAGTTGTGACGATTTTGTATGGGAGAATATCCTGGTTTTCTCCAGAAGTGGATAAAAGCATACCCTACATCTTAGGGAAGTGTTGGAGACTCTTCGAGCGCATAGTCTTGAGACAGCAAAGGTGGATGGAGTTCTTAGCATCCTATGATTTAGAGATGGCGTACACCCCAGTAAGGGTAACGTGGTGGCGGACACCTTGAGCAGAAAAAGGTTGTCCTTGAGTCCATTGTTCGTGGAACAACGAAGCTTGGAATTTATCTCGATGTTTGATTTCAGATCTTCCATTGACTTTATACCCGGTTTGCTAGCATCCTTGGAGGTCAGACCTACTCTTTTGAGACGGATTGGCTAGGCACAGAGGGACGACCCACAGTTGGTTGAGTTAGTAGAGAGGCTCATAAGGGGGGAGTCGTCCAGCCATTTGAGTAGGTACACCCTAGACTATAGGGGGTGCTTGAGTAGAGACGGTAGACTTTGTGTACCGCAAGACGAGGGTTTGAGGAAGGCTATTCTTGATGATGCACACCGTTCTAGGATGACCATTCATCCCGGTGGGGATAAGATGTACCAAGGCATGAAGCGAGTTTTCTTTTGGGCCGGTATGAAGAAAGATGTGGCCGAGTATGTCGCTAGATGCTTGGTGTGCCAACAAGTGAAAGCGGAGCAAAAGAAACCAGGTGGGTTGCTTCACCCATTGGAAGTTCCGCAATGGAAGTGGGATAGCGTCTCGATGGATCTTATTGATAGGTTACCTAGATCGAGGAAGGGTAATATGGGAATTTGGGTTGTGATAGACAGATTTATTAAGAGTGCCCATTTCACACCCGTGAAGAGCAAGAGAACGGCTCCATGGCTAGCTTCAGTTTACCTTCGAGAGATAGCCCGGTTATATGGTTTACCTTCTAGCATAGTGAGCGATTGAGATCCTATCTTCACTAGCGAGTTTTGGAAGAGTTTGCAAGAAGAAGTGGGGTACAGGACGTATTCCATGTGTCACATTTGAGGAAGTGCCTACATGAGACCGCAGAGGTGGTAGAGCCGAGCCTGCTTAGGGAAGTAGAGGTAGAGCGTGATGCGACTATTCGACGAGCTCCTACCCGCATCCTTGGGTCAGAGATTAGGAAGTTGAGAAACAGAGAGGTTCGACTAGTCAAAGTGCCAAGGGGAGAAGATGAGAGTAATGCTACTTGGGAGACAGAAGCGAAGATGCATTCATTGTACCCATTTCTTTTTGAGGGTATGTCTTTTAACTTCTCCTTTATCGTTTGTCTAGTACTTATCTTATCTTTAGTATGTCCTCTCATTAGTACCTTTGACCTTTAGATAGGGAAAACCTATGGTTGAAACATGTGTTTGAGACATGTTATGATTGATGGATGCGTGTGGATGCAAGTGGTTGCTAGTGGTTGCTCGTGGATGCATATACACACACTTTAGGCACTAGATCGGCTCAATCACTTCATATTGCATATTGCATATAATTGTGTGTAGGTAGCTATATTAATGGATGTATAATGGTTGTGTTATCACATGGATGATGCATTTTGGTGAATGATTGTGCACTCATGTAGAGATAGTGTGTCGATAGGGATCTTTCGCATACATATTGGATGCATGGCACTATCATGGTTTGCATTAAGGAGGTCAACTAAATAAGTGGACCGCCTAATTTTGCATTAGACAGGGAACATATACACACACTCTTGGCATATGTTCATACAGCATTAGAAACTTTAAGGACAATGGATGCCAGTGTTTGATGGTTTGAGTTGATGGTTGTTTGGTTGGTAGGATACGTTCTTCTTGACTTAGAGATTTCGGGGACGAAATCCTTTAAGTAGGGGAGAATGTAATACCCCGTATGTTGAATAACTAGCTATAATATAAAACAGGGCAGAATTAAATTTAAAAATCTGAATCAGGGGAAACGGGCTATGCCATTGCGTTCGTCTCAGAAAAATACGCGAAATAGAGTCCGAGTTTTCGAAAATCGGAGTCCGTATGACCCCGATAAGGCCCAAAGAAGTTTTCAGAAATTTAAAAGCAGATTTTCAGAAGTGGCGGGAAAAATCCCGCCAGACCCAGGGGGTCGGCTGGGGAGTCGACCTCCCCCCCAAGGTCGACTGGGGAGTCGACCCTAGGGTCGACCTGGGAGTCGACCTCCCTGGTCGAGCCCAGGTGACCTGGGTGCATCAGTTTGGCTTTTGGGCTGGGTCTGGTGGCTTGTGACGAGATCTGACGGCTCTAATCTAATTTAGGGTTAATCTAAGGGCCTAAAACACCTAACTAATCTATAAATACACCCTAAGACTACCCTAATTCATACTAAAAATAGTTACAACACCGTTATGCCGTCAAAATGCAACTTGAAGGAGCCTCCATCAACTTAAAGAGGAAGATAGCTTCTCAAATCGATCTCTAATCAACTCTAGCAACTTAATCGTCTTCTTAGGAGTGCTAATCAACAAGTTGTGAGTTTTCTATAGCCTTAATGACCAATTATTGAAATGATTATGATAGGATATAATGAGGTTATGGCTATGAATGTGGATCGATGCAAGTTATGCAAGTTATATGCTATGTGTTAATGATGTTATGCATGTTATGCAAGTTATATGCTATGTGTTTGTGATGTTATGCAAGTTATGCAAGTCATATGTTACATGTTCATGATGTTATGCAAGTTATGCAAGCTATATGCTATATGATCATGATGTTATGAAAGTTATGCAAATGTTCATGATGCTAGTTGCTATGATAAACATTGATCCATTATGACACCATGATTATGCAAGTTTGGTATATGATTATATGCAAGTTCATATATGATATGTTATGCAAGTTTGGTATATGATTATATGCAAGTTCATATATGATATGTTATGCAAGTTTGGTGTATGATTATATGCAAGTTCATATATGATATGTTATGCAAGTTTGGTGTATGATTATATGCAAGTGCATATATGATATGTTATGCAAGTTTGGTGTATGATTATATGCAAGTCCATATATGACATGTTATGCAAGTTTGGTGTTTGATGATATGCAAGTAACATGTGCAAGTTTACACCTTAGTATGATATGCATACATATGCAAGTTAACCCCTTTGTATGTCATACATACAAATGCAAGTTTACCCCTTTGTATGACATAAATAACTTATGCAAGTTAACCTCTTTATGACATATGTGATTCATGCAAGTTTGGGTTGATTATATTATGCTAGTTGGGTTGATGCTATATGCATGTTGACACCTTTAAAACCCATGTTAATGTTATGCAAGTTGAACCCATTGTATTTGTGATGAATCTTCCCTTTTATGTCATGTTGGCGAATTACGTGGGGAACGATGGGGTTAATATACATGTTAATGAAATGGTGTGAAATTGGTATGATTATGCATACCATCAAGTGGATGGACATAATTGAGTCAATTATGTACATCGTTAAAAATTGGAATTAATTAGGGAAAATTAATTCGAAATATGGGGGTGATTAATTAGGTGTAATTAATCGACTAAGACACGAGGTTGGACCCTTTTGTAGCATAAGACTGCCCGGAACCGACCGGCAACTCCAGCGGCTACAAATGATTGGGCCAATGTGAGAGGTCTTAGGCACAAACTATATACGTGACAAGTGTAAAGACACGAGGTTAGACTCGGTTATGGCGTAAGGCTGCCCGGACCCGACCGGCAAATCCAGCTGCCATAAGAGATAGTCTAATGTGAGAGGTCTCTACAACGGTTACGTTCTTAATCAACTAAGAAACACTTAACCATATTAGCATGTAGAGGACATGAGGGGTTAAGTGGGTGCCTTGGGTGGCATGTGGAAAATCTAGTGGGTTGCCTTGGGTGGAAATAGAGAATACGACTAGAATACTTAACCGAAGTGGAACATGTAATTAAACATGATTAAAGGGTTAAGTAAGTGCCTTGGGTGGCATGGGAAAATCTAGTGGTTGCCTTGGGTGGCAATAGAAGATAAGATTAGAATACTTAACCAAAGTGGGACATGTAATTAAACATGATTAAAGGGTTAAGTGGGTGCCTTGGGTGGCATGTGGAAAAATCTAGTGGGTTGCCTTGGGTGGCAATAGAGAATACGACTAGAATACTTAACCAAAGTGGAACATGTAACTAAACATGATTAAAGGGTTAAGTCGGTGCCTTGGGTGGCATGTGGAAATCAAGTGGGTGCCTTGGGTGGCATGTAGAAATCTAGTGGGTGCCTTGAGTGGCAATTGAAATATGATTAGATGACTTAACCAAACCTTAACATGTAAGTGGGCATGATTATGAAAAAGGGGTTAAGTGGGATGCACTAGATTAAATGGCAAGCTTAAGTAGTAGCTTGTGGGGGCCTTGAGTGGAAATTGAAATATGATTAGATGACTTAACCAAACCTTAACATGTAAGTGGGCATGATTATGAAAAGGGGTTAAGTGGGATGCGCTAGATAAAATGACAAGCTTAAGTAGTAGCTTGTGGGGGCCCATTTCAACCAGTAACCCATATGTATCTTATTGGGCTCGACCCATGTCGAGGACGGGACACGCGTACTGGGCTTGACTATAAGAGGCCAAAACGGGGTAGCGGTGGCAACGCAAGTCCAACGGGTTTCATATGCGTGTGTGGACCCGGGCTGGTAGGTAAGACGTTGTTGCATCGTGTAGATATAAGTCGTGCACCATTTTCGGGTTGCCACTTTGGGGAGTGATACACCCCACTGTGGGGCCAGCACGGGTATCTACGTTAGGGAGCCGATCGCTTGGGGAGTAGCAGGTACACCTAGTGGAGATAGGGGCAGACGGCACCTATGTAGTCAGCTAGGGGTACAAGAGACTACTATTAAAATTACTAAGTTGTGGGTACACCTAGTGGAGATAGGGGCAGACGACACCTATGTAGTCAGCTAGGGGTACACAAAACTATTATTAAAAATTACTAAGTACATTTAGTGGGATCAACCTTTAAGTAGGAATTACCCTTGGGTGGGTAGATCTGGTGTGGTGCAGTGTAGGAATTACCCTTGGGTGGGTAGATCTGGTGTGGTGCAGTGTAGGAATTATCCTTGGGTGGGTAGATCTGGTGTGGTGCAGCGTAGTATTTATCCTTGGGTGGATGGGCGCGTCTTTACCGTTATCTTAGTTTATCCTAAGTCTAGTTGGCTACTTAGTGTAGTCATTTATCCCCAGTCGTACCGTACCAGGTTTATATCATACCCTAATTACTTTAATGATTGCATTGTTAAGGTTATAGGGCTCACTCAGACTTATGTCTGACCCCGTTGTTTTTATCTTTTTCCCCAACCCTCAGGTTCTCAGAGTGGGCCTAGCACTAGTGGGCTTTGATCTGATTGCTTTATCTATCTTTTGGAGCTTGGACTCTTGAAGAAAAGCTCGGTTATCTTTTCTATTATGGCTATTAGTATATAGTGGGATTATGTACTTATGTTTTAACGAGATGGATATTTTGTACTTGACTCTTGTTGGTTTTTGAGATGTAACCAAACAAGTTTACCTTCTGCTGCAATGAAACGATGTTTTAAAATTTCAAGTATTACTTATATCTGTCTTGTTGTAATTTTTCAGTTCTATATTCACTTAAAATACTCCACCGAAGCTAAGGCATTCCCTTTGTGACTGACCTTAGCGGGTGTGGGGTGTTACACGTGGTATCAGAGCTCAAGGTTACCAGAACAGATAAAACTTTTAGAAAAATTATTTTTCTAAAAACATTTTTGGAAGAAGTATTTTCAAAAACATGTCTTTTAAGAGAAAAGTTTTTGAAAGAAAAGAACATAATCCCCAAGAGCCATATATCCTTCCTTCGATTCTCCGTTATGAATCTCTTACTCTTTCTCTTTTAGAATTTCCCCTCCGCGTAGAGATGTCTTTTTATGATAAATAAGGACTTCCGCATGAAGGACGGAAGAACCACTTCAAGGGACTAAGACGTTTGCCAGGCTAAGAAGTTAGTCCAAGGAGGTGGAGGGCTTATAGGTACCTTTAAGATGGACGAGAGAGGAAAGTTCAAATAGTTGTTAGGTAAATAAAGGACGAAACCTTATCGTAGTAAGAAGGCCACGAAAGGAGAATGAGAAGGGGAAGGCTAGTTGTTTTGGAGAAATAGGACACCTTGGGGTTGTCCAAAGAGGTAAGGACGAAGTACAGGATCTTCTGGAGAGTAGATGTATTCCCTCACGACGGGTATACCTGATGGGGGTAGGACCGTCTAAGTTGAAATTTGGTTCTCTCGATCATCCTGTTTGAACTTTATTCGACTCTAGTGCACCATATTTCGTTTATCTTATCATCATTAGTTGAGTCACTGCACCTAGACACCAGTTTGGTAGATGATCCCGTGGTTGTTTCAAACCCAATTGGGGGGCTCCACTTATTTTTCCATGATATGTTTGGGTTTGAGGATTTCCATACTTAGCGTTGAGTTTAGAGGTGATGCTTTTGTTTGGGCTTCACGGGTTATGGGTTGATTTTTGGGCCTGGACTGGTTATCCAGTAATGGTGCCGTTCTTGGTTGTGAAAGGAGAGTTGTTAGGCTCATGACCCGCTTGGGTAACACTCTCGAGATCTCTTGTAATCCCATAGATTCTGTTTTGCTAAGTTATCTTGAGTCGATTGACGCTTCGGTCGAGAGTTTGCGATCTGTTAGAGTAGTCCGGGAATACTCGGATGAGTTCGAGGAGGTGAAGGGCTTACCTCCGAAGCGGGAGATAGACCTCCGAATATATCTGGTAGACGATGCTAAACCAGTATCTTTGTCAGTGCGCCGCATGGCTCCTCGTGAGAGGAGGGAACTCCATAAGCAAGTAGGGGAGTTGTTTGAGAAGGGTTTCATAAGACTAAGTATATCGGAGTGGGGTGCTCCAGTAGTTTTTGCCACGAAGGCGGATGGGTCCCTCGGACTTTGTGTAGACTATAGAGAACTCAACAAGCACAAAGAAGAACAGACACCCATTGCCGAGGATTGAAGATCTTTTTGATCAGTTGGTTGGCGCCTCAGTGTTTTCGCAGTGGGACTTGGCCACGGAGTTTCATCAGTTGGAGTGACTGAGGATAGTATAGAGAAGGCCGCCTTTAGGACTCCGGATGGTTTCTATGAGTGGCTGGTGATGCCATTTGGTTTGACGAACGCCCCCGCATACTTTGTTGATTTGATGAGTAGGGTGTTCGGGGAGAACCTAAATAACTTCGTAGTGGTCTTCGTGGATGACATCTTGGTCTTTTCTAAAAGAGAAATAAGTTTTCGTGCGTGCTTAATAGGTTAAGCAAAGCCAGTTATTTGATCAACGGTGGTTTTGGAGCGAGACTGGCAAGGACATCCAGAGTTGGACAAGGGCTTAATCATTTAGCTGTTTTACTAGTATCATCTCATGTAGGTCGTCTGAATTCGAAGGAGGTGTCCCGTGGGTGTTTGTCTGATATTGGTTTAGGCCTTTGGGGCTTGCACTTGGGGGATGTCGAGTTCGACTAGGATGGTCTGCGTGAGAGATGGATAGTTGTGACGATTTTGTATGGGAGAATATCCTGGTTTTCTCCAGAAGTGGATAAAAGCATACCCTACATCTTAGGGAAGTGTTGGAGACTCTTCGAGCGCATAGTCTTGAGACAACAAAGGTGGATGGAGTTCTTAGCATCCTATGATTTCGAGATGGCGTACACCCCAGTAAGGGTAACGTGGTGGCGGACACCTTAAGCAGAAAAAGGTTGTCCTTGAGTCCATTGTTCGTGGAACAACGAAGCTTGGAATTTATCTCGATGTTTGATTTCAGATCTTCCATTGACTTTATACCCGGTTTGCTAGCATCCTTGGAGGTCAGACCTACTCTTTTGAGACGGATTGGCTAGGCACAGAGGGACGACCCACAGTTGGTTGAGTTAGTAGAGAGGCTCATAAGGGGGGAGTCGTCCAGCCATTTGAGTAGGTACACCCTAGACTATAGGGGGTGCTTGAGTAGAGACGGTAGACTTTGTGTACCGCAAGACGAGGGTTTGAGGAAGGCTATTCTTGATGATGCACACCGTTCTAGGATGACCATTCATCCCGGTGGGGATAAGATGTACCAAGACATGAAGCGAGTTTTCTTTTGGGCCGGTATGAAGAAAGATGTGGCCGAGTATGTCGCTAGATGCTTGGTGTGCCAACAAGTGAAAGCGGAGCAAAAGAAACCAGGTGGGTTGCTTCACCCATTGGAAGTTCCGCAATGGAAGTGGGATAGCGTCTCGATGGATCTTATTGATAGGTTACCTAGATCGAGGAAGGGTAATATGGGAATTTGGGTTGTGATAGACAGATTTATTAAGAGTGCCCATTTCACACCCGTGAAGAGCAAGAGAACGGCTCCATGGCTAGCTTCAGTTTACCTTCGAGAGATAGCCCGGTTATATGGTTTACCTTCTAGCATAGTGAGCGATTGAGATCCTATCTTCACTAGCGAGTTTTGGAAGAGTTTGCAAGAAGAAGTGGGGTACAGGACGTATTCCATGTGTCACATTTGAGGAAGTGCCTACATGAGACCGCAGAGGTGGTAGAGCCGAGCCTGCTTAGGGAAGTAGAGGTAGAGCGTGATGCGACTATTCGACGAGCTCCTACCCGCATCCTTGGGTCAGAGATTAGGAAGTTGAGAAACAGAGAGGTTCGACTAGTCAAAGTGCCAAGGGGAGAAGATGAGAGTAATGCTACTTGGGAGACAGAAGCGAAGATGCGTTCATTGTACCCATTTCTTTTTGAGGGTATGTCTTTTAACTTCTCCTTTATCGTTTGTCTAGTACTTATCTTATCTTTAGTATGTCCTCTCATTAGTACCTTTGACCTTTAGATAGGGAAAACCTATGGTTGAAACATGTGTTTGAGACATGTTATGATTGATGGATGCGTGTGGATGCAAGTGGTTGCTAGTGGTTGCTCGTGGATGCATATACACACACTTTAGGCACTAGATCGGCTCAATCACTTCATATTGCATATTGCATATAATTGTGTGTAGGTAGCTATATTAATGGATGTATAATGGTTGTGTTATCACAAGGATGATGCATTTTGGTGAATGATTGTGCACTCATGTAGAGATAGTGTGTCGATAGGGATCTTTCGCATACTTATTGGATGCATGGCACTATCATGGTTTGCATTAAGGAGGTCAACTAAATAAGTGGACCGCCTAATTTTGCATTAGACAGGGAACATATACACACACTCTTTGCATATGTTCATACAGCATTAGAAACTTTAAGGACAATGGATGCCAGTGTTTAATGGTTTGAGTTGATGGTTGTTTGGTTGGTAGGATACGTTCTTCTTGACTTAGAGATTTCGGGGACGAAATCCTTTAAGTAGGGGAGAATGTAATACCCCGTATGTTGAATAACTAGCTATAATATAAAACAGGGCAGAATTAAATTTAAATCTGAATCAGGGGAAACGGGCTGTGCCATTGCGTTCGTCTCGGAAAAATACGCGAAATAGAGTCCGAGTTTTCGAAAATCGGAGTCCGTATGACCCCGATAAGGCCCAAAGAAGTTTTCAGAAATTTAAAAGCAGATTTTCAGAAGTGGCGGGAAAAATCCCGCCAGACCCAGGGGGTTGGCTGGGGAGTCGACCTCCCCCCCCCCCCCAAGGTCGACTAGGGAGTCGACCCTAGGGTCGACCTGGGAGTCGACCTCCCTGGTCGAGCCCAGGTGACCTGGGTGCATCAGTTTGGCTTTTGGGCTGGGTCTGGTGGCTTGTGACGAGATCTGACGGCTCTAATCTAATTTAGGGTTAATCTAAGGGCCTAAAACACCTAACTAATCTATAAATACACCCTAAGACTACCCTAATTCATACTAAAAATAGTTACAACACCGTTATGCCGTCAAAATGCAACTTGAAGGAGCCTCCATCAACTTAAAGAGGAAGATAGCTTCTCAAATCGATCTCTAATCAACTCTAGCAACTTAATCTTCTTCTTAGGAGTGCTAATCAACAAGTTTTGAGTTTTCTATAGCCTTAATGACCAATTATTGAAATGATTATGATAGGATATAATGAGGTTATGGCTATGAATGTGGATCAATGCAAGTTATGCAAGTTATATGCTATGTGTTAATGATGTTATGCATGTTATGCAAGTTATATGCTAAGTGTTTGTGATGTTATGCAAGTTATGCAAGTCATATGTTACATGTTCATGATGTTATGCAAGTTATGCAAGTTATGCAAGCTATATGCTATATGATCATGATGTTATGCAAGTTATGCAAATGTTCATGATGCTAGTTGCTATGATAAACATTGATCCATTATGACACCATGATTATGCAAGTTTGGTATATGATTATATGCAAGTTCATATATGATATGTTATGCAAGTTTGGTGTATGATTATATGCAAGTTCATATATGATATGTTATGCAAGTTTGGTGTATGATTATATGCAAGTTCATATATGATATGTTATGCAAGTTTGGTGTATGATTATATGCAAGTCCATATATGACATGTTATGCAAGTTTGGTGTTTGATGATATGCAAGTAACATGTGCAAGTTTACACCTTAGTATGATATGCATACATATGCAAGTTAACCCCTTTGTATGTCATACATACAAATGCAAGTTTACCCCTTTGTATGACATAAATAACTTATGCAAGTTAACCTCTTTATGACATATGTGATTCATGCAAGTTTGGGTTGATTATATTATGCTAGTTGGGTTGATGCTATATGCATGTTGACACCTTTAAAACCCATGTTAATGTTATGCAAGTTGAACCCATTGTATTTGTGATGAATCTTCCCTTTTATGTCATGTTGGCGAATTACGTGGGGAACGATGGGGTTAATATACATGTTAATGAAATGGTGTGAAATTGGTATGATTATGCATACCATCAAGTGGATGGACATAATTGAGTCAATTATGTACATCGTTAAAAATTGGAATTAATTAGGGAAAATTAATTCGAAATATGGGGGTGATTAATTAGGTGTAATTAATCGACTAAGACACGAGGTTGGACCCTTTTGTAGCATAAGACTGCCCGGAACCGACCGGCAACTCCAGCGGCTACAAATGATTGGCCCAATGTGAGAGGTCTTAGGCACAAACTATATACGTGACAAGTGTAAAGACACGAGGTTAGACTCGGTTATGGCGTAAGGCTGCCCGGACCCGACCGGCAAATCCAGCTGCCATAAGAGATAGTCTAATGTGAGAGGTCTCTACAACGGTTACGTTCTTAATCAATTAAGAAACACTTAACCATATTAGCAGGTAGAGGACATAAGGGGTTAAGTGGGTGCCTTGGGTGGCATGTGGAAAATCTAGTGGGTTGCCTTGGGTGGAAATAGAGAATACGACTAGAATACTTAACCGAAGTGGAACATGTAATTAAACATGATTAAAGGGTTAAGTAAGTGCCTTGGGTGGCATGGGAAAATCTAGTGGTTGCCTTGGGTGGCAATAGAAGATAAGATTAGAATACTTAACCAAAGTGGGACATGTAATTAAACATGATTAAAGGGTTAAGTGGGTGCCTTGGGTGGCATGTGGAAAAATCTAGTGGGTTGCCTTGGGTGGCAATAGAGAATACGACTAGAATACTTAACCAAAGTGGAACATGTAACTAAACATGATTAAAGGGTTAAGTCGGTGCCTTGGGTGGCATGTGGAAATCAAGTGGGTGCCTTGGGTGGCATGTAGAAATCTAGTGGGTGCCTTGAGTGGCAATTGAAATATGATTAGATGACTTAACCAAACCTTAACATGTAAGTGGGCATGATTATGAAAAATGGGTTAAGTGGGATGCACTAGATTAAATGGCAAGCTTAAGTAGTAGCTTGTGGGGGCCTTGAGTGGAAATTGAAATATGATTAGATGACTTAACCAAACCTTAACATGTAAGTGGGCATGATTATGAAAAGGGGTTAAGTGGGATGCGCTAGATAAAATGACAAGCTTAAGTAGTAGCTTGTGGGGGCCCATTTCAACCAGTAACCCATATGTATCTTATTGGGCTCGACCCATGTCGAGGACGGGACACGCGTACTGGGCTTGACTATAAGAGGCCAAAACGGGGTAGCGGTGGCAACGCAAGTCCAACGGGTTTCATATGCGTGTGTGGACCCGGGCTGGTAGGTAAGACGTTGTTGCATCGTGTAGATATAAGTCGTGCACCATTTTCGGGTTGCCACTGTGGGGCCAGCACGGGTATCTACGTTAGGGAGCCGATCGCTTGGGGAGTAGCAGGTACACCTAGTGGAGATAGGGGCAGACGACACCTATGTAGTCAGCTAGGGGTACAAGAGACTACTATTAAAATTACTAAGTTGTGGGTACACCTAGTGGGGATAGGGGCAGACGACACCTATGTAGTCAGCTAGGGGTACACGAAACTATTATTAAAAATTACTAAGTACACTTAGTGGGATCAACCTTTAAGTAGGAATTACCCTTGGGTGGGTAGATCTGGTGTGGTGCAGTGTAGGAATTACCCTTGGGTGGGTAGATCTGGTGTGGTGTAGTGTAGGAATTATACTTGGGTGGGTAGATCTGGTGTGGTGCAGCGTAGTATTTATCCTTGGGTGGATGGGCGCGTCTTTACCGTTATCTTAGTTTATCCTAAGTCTAGTTGGCTACTTAGTGTAGTCATTTATCCCCAGTCGTACCGTACCAGGTTTATATCATACCCTAATTACTTTAATGATTGCATTGTTAAGGTTATAGGGCTCACTCAGACTTATGTCTGACCCCGTTGTTTTTATCTTTTTCCCCAACCCTCAGGTTCTCAGAGTGGGCCTAGCACTAGTGGGCTTTGATCAGATTGCTTTATCTATCTTTTGGAGCTTGGACTCTTGAAGAAAAGCTCGGTTATCTTTTCTATTATGGCTATTAGTATATAGTGGGATTATGTACTTATGTTTTAACGAGATGGATATTTTGTACTTGACTCTTGTTGGTTTTTGAGATGTAACCAAACATGTTTACCTTCTGCTGCAATGAAATGATGTTTTAAAATTTCAAGTATTACTTATATCTGTCTTGTTGTAATTTTTCAGTTCTATATTCACTTAAAATACTCCACCGAAGCTAAGGCATTCCCTTTGTGAGTGACCTTAGCGGGTGTGGGGTGTTACACTTTATGTCCCATAGCACGAGGTATACTCCATCGTTTAGATTGCTTTCTCGCTTTCTCGAAGGTGCAAAAATGTTTAGTTTATATATATATATATATATATATATATATATATATATATATATATATATATATATATATATATATTGAAAATACTTGATTTGAGAAAACGGGTTTATAAAATGACTTCGGAACACTACTGCAAATAGACCATACTACAACTGTAATTTTACAACTGCCACAAAATGGCAGTTCTAGTAGAGGTTTTTTACAACTATTTTATGCACAAAGTTGTAATAAGCTAGTTTTCAACAACTCTTTAATTTTTTCAGTTGTAATAAATGTCTATTACAACAGTTCCTTTTTGTCAGTTGTGATAGATATTATTTTTGACAATTTCCTCTATTTTATCAGTTGTATTACAACTATTTTTGTCAGTTGTAAAAGACAAAACACCTCTTTTTTTTTGGTCAGTTATAATAGACGTCTCTTAGAACTCTTTTTGTTAGTTATAAAAGATTTTGTTTTTAATAATTAATAATCAATGTTTAATGGTAACCTTACAAATCAGTAATTACTATTTATTATTAATAATTAATATTCAAGAATTAGTAACTAGTAAATATTAATTAATTTGTAAATATTCATAAATTTTGTTTAAATAAATTTTGAAATATACATAAAATTTATAAACAAAATTTTGAGACTTTCATGAAACCAAAAAATTTAAACTTTAGATAAATTTAAACTAAATAAATTCTTCAAACTTAAGAAAACTCATAAGTGTTAGAAACTTCAAAGTCTAAAAAATACGTTGCGAATTATTATCTCTATATTCATTTGGTCTTTTCTTTAGTAACATATTTTATTTTGTATATGCTAGTTTTCTTTCAGTTTTGGTGGTATAAATTTGACTTTTACCTATCGTTTTCCCCATAAATTGAAAATCAGGCTCCAATTCCGAAATTCCCTCCAAACAAAAATTTTTGGCGCTCCTTTCTGGAAATTTTAGCTCCAGTTCTTCGTATCTCCCTCTGTAAACCGTCATTATTTATTAGCCTAATCGGCTGCTTGTATCAATTCCCCACCTACTCCATTAAATAATAAAACGTGGATCTCCTGTTCACCCACTCATTTCAATTCCCCAGATCCAAAAAAACACATCGCCTCCTCCTTATTCCCAAACAGTAAATTCTACCTTGAAACCAATCATCAAAGTTGGCAACAAAAAAAAAGCCAATCGTCATTGTCAAAATAATCACACCGCCTGAAGCGATCTTGGTTCGATCTACAATTTTTACATGAGTGGACGAGGCGATTCATGGTTTCGGTGGACAGGGTACGAGCAGGAGCCGATTTGCAGGGACGGTAGGGTTTCGGGTTCGGTCTCTTTGGTGTGAGGTGTGGGCAGAGGCTAATGGCTAGAGGAGCAAGGAGGGGCGCGGAGTGTTAGAGCATGGTGGTGGGCGGAGGAAGGCTACGGTGGTGGGAGAAAGGTATGGAGTTGAACTTTACGGTGGTAGTTTCCTTGTTTCTTGAACTTTACCGTGGTAGTCTTTAACAATGGTAATCACTGATCAGGCCATTCCACCAGAGGTGGAATGCTGTCCAAAACTTGTTTAATGAAATTTCTCTTTGAGTATTTCAAGTACTATAGTGATGATTATATCCATAGCAACTCAATATATGTTATAAATATGTCCAAGTTGGGGAATAATCTGTCATGAATTTATTTTTGAGTGTCTACAGCCGTTGTCCAATCACTATAGTATATTGTTTAGAGATTTAGTACACTTTAGCATAAATTATTACTCTCATAATTCTTTAGGCATCCACATAGCTGTTGCACTGCAACTAACTGCTAGCAATGTATTTCTGCATTAGTTTTTTTAACCAAGATTATTTTCTTTTTTCTTCTGTACAGGTGGTTGAGGAAATGAAGCACACACGCATGGTACTGGGTTTGCAACTTTTCTACAGGTTTATGCATTTTGTGGCATATTTTTGCTTTTTTATTTTATTTTTATAAACGAGCTGATGAAGAGGAGAAGATAGAGAGGGGTTTGCATGAAAAGAAGAGGAGGGAATGAGATGTCGGCAGAGGTCATGGATTGGTTTGCAGATGGAAGCGTTAGTGAATTTGAACTGCTGTGAGGAATTTCAGTAAAGAGTGATGGAGATTGTAGATTGTTTAGCGATGTGGTTAGTCAGGGTGGTTTGTATAGTGTTCAGTTTTGAATGGTGGTGAGGTGATGCGCACTATGTGATGGTGGGTTGTAAGATGAGATAGCATGTAGCCTAAACTGGAAGTTATATAAATTTGGAAGAAACAAAAGATGTTTGTAGTTGTAGTGGTCTGTAGTGATGTGGGTGTTGCTACTATATGAACAGTGAAGCATATGGATATTGGTTTTGAAGTTTGTGTTTTAGGCAACAGCAGATGGTTTTTAGTTGCCTTATTTTAATGAGATGGTTGTTTGGACATAGTAGCATAGTAGCAGTTCGCTTAACATGGAGGTACTAGTTGTTAGCAGTAGGCAGAACAGTGTGTTCAGTGATTATATAGAAGGTGAAATATATCGCAGGAGGTTAAAGCTTCAATTGTGAGTAGGCTATTGATTTATTGAAGGTGTTTTGGATGTTTCTTGTGAATTAATGGTTGTTGATGAAGGTGTTGATTATGCTTTGAAATGAAGAGGTGAAGGGGAGCAATGCTACGAATAATGGTGTAGACTTAAATTGATTTGCAATTTATGTCTTTGAGTTGTAATTTTGTAGTAAAAAATGTTGTTCAAATTGAATTTTTGTGGTTTTGTTTTGGCTGGAAGAAGTAATTCACTGATTGCAATGGTTTGTCATATAATTTGCTTATAATGTATTGTTAGTGGTATCATATTGTTTATGCTTATCTATTTTGCAAAATGTATTTAGTTTTTTTTATATGGTTTTGCATTTATTTGACAACAAACAAAAATAGTTGTAGTAAAATTTAGTACAATAACCAAAACAGTTGTACAAAAGTCTTTTTATAACTGCCAAAAACAGTTATTAAAAGGATTTCTACAACTGTCAAAAAAGAGTTGTATAGAAGTTTGGACCTATTACAACTCAGGATATAAGGACTGCTAAGTGTCAGTTGTAATAGAGATATTACGACTCTTTTTGACAGTTGCGAAATGGTGTTTTTGTTGTAGTGGAACCACTTGGATTATTCCATTAAAATCTTTATAATTGGGAAAATATATTTATAGTATAGCCTTGAGACGTTTTTCATTTTCAAAACTAAAATATGTAAACTAATTTGTGTCAAACTGATAACATATATATATATATGGTCCAAGGGGACTGCGTTAACCTGTACAAGGTTGTGGTGCAGACTGGGTTGACCTACGCCCCCCAGAATGAATGGTCCGCTGTTGTCTTCGGTTGGTCGTTCATATATATATATATATATATATATATATATATATATATATATATATAGTTGCTTATAAAACTGTTTTACAAAACGTGGATGTGTCACGAATCCATCATAATTTCAACTTGGAAATATAACTCAAAATCAACACAAATTCATGAATCTGAAGCACGGACATGTGCTCGTATCAACACATTTAGAGCCATTAATAAATCATATTAGAATTCATTACTTAATTCATCAGAAACACATACTGGAACTCAACAACCAAGCCATAAAATTTCACAGGGAAAGGCACGACCTACCACAGAGACAGGTCGACCACTTTGGGTACTCAGGTCGACCATAAGGTCGACACTTGTGTTGGAGGCAGTCAACCCTGGGTTACGCAACTCACCTAGATTGCGAAGCTCCTTCGTCTCCATCTTTGCATGCATGTTTACCTAAGCTACCAAACATGGTTTGATATAGAAAGTGGTATGCAAGAAGTTCATCACTCAAGCTAAGGATTGAAATAAAGATAAAACAAATCCAACATGAATTGAGGGGGATGTGAGATCTCAAATATCGAACCAGCCAAGGTTCGAGAACTGTGAATTTATTCAAACTTATACTAGTTACAGTAAATCATTTTTAATTGCAACACTAAATTAAAACTGACAAATAACCGTAGAAAAAGGGTTCAAGCTTGAGAGAGTGAGTGTAACAACTTACTACGCTTGGGTTTGATGATTTCTAGCTTGATGTGTCCTACAATATTGAAACTTGGACATCCTCACGGCCTGTAAATGAAGGAGGGACATATAAGGCTTCAAATAACTACTGTAGCTTTCTTCATGAATTCCATAGAGTAATAGGTTGAAACATGTACTAGAATTGCCTTCTTGATGAGAATCTTTATTTGTTTTAATTTGAACAAAAAATGGTTTTAGGATTTGAGGAGGCCATTTTCACTCATTTTCTTCTTGCTGTAGCTTTCTCAGAATGAGGAAGAAAGCGTTAAGGGAGGAAAGAACGTACTGGATTGGATAGATTTCCAGAATTCTCCCCTCCATATTAATACATAATGGGCTCAATTAAGCCTTAGGAAAGTGGTTAAGAGCTTCCTAAAGCTTGTATTAATAAGCCATTTTTTCCATTATTTACATGCACAACTATGTCGTGTTTAATTTACATAACAAAACACATATATTTAAAATATCTTTATAAACTTTACATCGTTATTGACACAACTTCTGTTTTTGTGGCAAGACCAACGGGTTTTTTAAGTCATTTGTACACTTTATTATATCAAAATTATAATACGTGAAGACCGGAGATATACATCATGTATATCTCTTTACTAACTAACTAACAAAAAACACTTCCACACAGGGAAGAATGGACCAGAACAAAATCCAGAATAACATGGAAAACATAACATACCCAAAGCAGGGAATCATAATATATGTTACAAAATAGTCTCCCTTGAGCCAAAAGAAAGCTCAGCTTTGCACCAACCTAACTATTAGTCATTGGAGAAGCTGAGCCCTTTCAGCAACTCGTTTCTTCTACTCCTAGTGATAAAGATCTATAATCTCATTATATCCTAGCACAGTAGCAAACAATGGGGAGTTAACGACACTATCATCATTTGAGATAGGGGGTGGTGACTTATACGCAGCTAATGGAACGAGATGAGCGTATGGGTACATTTGCTTTAACTTACTCTTTTTCATCACCGAGGAGGAAGAGACTCTATGTTCATAGATAAATTTTGCCATAGGTTGACTTTTGACTGATGGATAAGCAACCAACACTGAAATCGGGGACTTGGCAGTGGGGCTATGTTTGTTAAGAAAACCAGGCTTAAGTTGTAGTGAACCGGTTAACAGCTTATTGATTGGAGCAACATCCTTGGCTTGTACACTTGTATTCTTACCAAAATTTAAGACATCGAAAAGAGCATTTGTATGGTACCAGTCTATCTATTTTCATTTGTGTCGAGTTCGTAAAATGATCGGTAGATCTTTTACATTCACTAAACAAATTTTCTTGGTTATTCACATTGTTTTTTCCATTATCCAGTTAAACATCCACTTGTTCTTCGGCACTAGTCACATCAGACAAGGTTTTTTCATTATTACTGGTCTTACTTTTGACACTCACAAGACCGTCATGCATAACTTGATTTGCGATTTCAGTATCTTCAATTTCAATTTCCTCGCTATTAATATCACACTACTCATTTACTTATTCAAGTATATCGAAACTATTGGAAACTCCAATGCTAAACTCATTTGCAGTTTACCCTACTTGAACATTTTTACTTCCATATCCAATTTCGCTTACTTTAGAGATGTTACATACATTCGATAAACCATCAAAAAAACAGCTAACATTTTGTACCTTAAGCACCACAGATCCCCTAATCCACAAAACTTTCCCCTGATCCACAAAACTTTTCTTATGTCGACTTTTATATTGTAGTTTAGCTAAAATTTTCTTTTTACTTTAATATTTTCTTCAAATAATTTTTTTCTTGGGGAATTGTTTTAAACTAACTGCTTCAATGTTGGAACTAGGCTTAGCATTTTCGGTGTTTCCTAAGTTACTACCATCATTTACCTTCTACTGACGGTCACTTGTAATAATTACACTCGGAGTAACATTACTGTTGACTCTGGTAACTTTATTCATCACATGAAATAGAATAGAAAGTAAAAGATAAGAAGAAGAAAACAATGGAGATTGCTTTATTGATTGATTGAAGAATAAAATGCTAAACCCTATATTTATAGGGTTATTAGTGCTCTAGAATATTCCTTATTCTCAAGATTTTTCTTTATTCTATAGCATATTCTCTAGCATATTTCTTAGTGTATTCCCTAACATTCCCCCTCAAACTCATTGCTATGAGCATCGAGAGTTTGCTAACAAGAAAATGAAAACGAAAAACAGAATGTGACGTGGTAAAGAAATCTGCAATCTGCAAAGAAGATAGTACAAAAGGTAAGGCGATGGTGTGTTTCTCAAGATGATGCCAAGTAAGGTGACAATCAATCTCAATATGTTTGGTTCGTTCATGAAATACTGAATTGCGAGCTATTTGAATTGCACTTTTATTATCACAATACAAGGAGTTGGCTGAGAAAAAGATACTCCCATATCCTCAAGTAATCAACGTAACCAAACAATCTCTTTAGTAGTAGATGCCATAGCACGATATTCTGCTTCAGTTGAAGAATGAGGAACAATAGATTGTTTCTTACTCTTCCAAGATATAAGAAGAATCTCTGAAAAATATAGAATAACCATTAACTGATTTATGATCAGTTGGATTACTATTATAATCAACACCAGAATATGCACGCAACTCCAAGGAGAAAGTAGAAGAAAGTATCAACTATAGGAATGGTACCTCTAAGATATATCAATATGCGAAGAATAGCAACCCAATGAACTATAGTGGGACAAGCTACAAATTGACTACACTACAACAAAAAACACTTTTCGCAACAGGCAATATCTGTTGCAGTAGACCTATTGCAACAGGCCGGCACCTGTTGGTATAGCCGAAGTTGCAATAGCTACGCAACAGTTTTTGCATGTTGCAATAACAAGTTGCTGTAGACTTTTTTGCAGCTCGCCTTTAGTTGTTGCAACAGATCCTTTTGCAACAACAATTGACAGTTGCAACCCTGGAATAGACATTTAAAAATTGAGACACTACAACCATTTCTAACTGTTACAAATGACTCAACTACAACTTTTTAAAACAGTTGTTATTCAATTATTTGCAGCACTATATATATACATTTATATATATATATATATATATATATATATATATATAATTCACCACTTTCAACATATAATAATTCATTGCTAAAAACAAATATTATAATTAAATAATAAAAAAACTCCTTAAAGCAAATAAAAACACAACTACATACACAAATTCTTAATGTACATTTCAAAATATTTGATAAGTTACATTCAACCATCAAGTTCTAACATATTAAAAACACGTAACACATTGAAATGATTATATCCATGTTGATGCCACACTTCTCACCAGTAGACTTTTTGCCTTGAGCTAGAGCTGGGCACGCCAGTTCCAATAATTACATTCAATTCATGTCTTTATGTTGAAAATAAAGGAGATCGAGTTCGCAGCCTGCATGTATTTATAGAGGAAAATGATGTGAGTCATAACATACCTGAAGACAACACTTAAAACAACAATAATAATAACCATACAGACAATGTTTTAGGAGTTTGTTAGACTTCCAAGTTGAGAATAAAAGCACGTCTAGTGTACAAAATATTAATAGATAATGAGTACCATTGGAATTTCTCTGATTTTATGTCAAAACTCAAGAAAGAAAGATATATCAAGAAGTAAATTTTATAAAGTTGATGTAATGCTCAGTTAGCAAAATATACATTTGAATTTTTGTTGAAGTCTGATAGAATGATCTTATTTCTGATATTGTAAAAACAAACCTTGTTTAACTATTCATACACATCATTTTGTAAGATACCTGAGTAGATACCTCAGTGAGTCTATCAAAGCATGAAAGCTACTTTTGTTCATGCCACCAAATGGTTATGAATAACTTTCTAATGAGAACCTGTACAAAAAAGAAGAATGAACAATTGAAACTTGAACAAATAGTATCCTTCTCCCATCACCTAACTTAGGAACAAGGAAAGAAAAATAAAATAAACTGAAACATACATAAACATCCAGATTTTAAAAAAAAAAATTGAAAGATCTAAACAATATTTCATAATAACGCCACAAAAATCTATGAGAAGTAAAAGAATGCAAATTGTTTAGCATCCGTAATCAAAAGCATAAAAGAAATACTAAATACTACTTCATCGAGAAAGCCAGTAGGCTTCTCATTATGATTGTGCTACAACCACAGCTACACTATTATTATTATTAAAGAACCTGGCACTTTCTTGCTTAGAACCAGTCTGTGAATAGTTTCATTCAATCATTCAAGTGAAGAAGAACAAAGGTTAGCAATGTGAAGACCGAAGTGTAAAGGGTGAGTGTAGACGTAATGACAGTTACAAAGACTGGAAATTGTTCATAATATACTACGGTTGGAGTCCAGGGAGGGAGGGATACAACATTAATCTGTACTAAATGACATATGGTCACTATTATTGTTACCTTTTTCTCATCCTTTATATCATGTTTCTAACTTTCTATAGAAAGAAGAAAACATGATTAGTCTTTACTCTTTTTTCATTTTATCACATTTGGTGAAAGCTTAGCTCATGCCTCCTGTTAAGTAGCATAAATAAATTTCATTAGAATATTAACTTTAATGATTTTCAAATTGTGATCTTGATTTGATTTATATCTCTGACTTTCCGTGTATCTCTTTTCAGTCAAGCAAGACTAACTAGGGATCCTTCCTAAAGTTCATGATTCAGTGCTGCTAACTATGTACATGTTTGTTTTGTTCATCAATTTGGAAAAGAAGATGTTAATTAATTAGATATGGTTATACACAAGACATAAGTACATTTGAAGATCAGTTTTTGTCCCCCTTCTATATTCTAGCTTCACATGGTTATAATATGATGCCTTTATGTTTGGGCTAGATGATACATATTTCTTCACTATTGAGATGGCTGTGAATCTGCTGAAATATCTAAGTTACTAAAATGCATATTCAGACGAAGCTCAAAAAAAGTATTCTTTAAACAAGTAGTTGCAATTTTATCACTTTTCTTAACACTGTGGATAACAACACTTTTTATGCTTTTTATCACCATATAAGCAAATAATGAGACTGAAGTTAACACTAGTGATTGATTCAACCACTATTGACCTACCTTTAACATCTACTTCATACTATAAGTAGCATTGTAGTCACTGGATTCCACATACAGAGCAAGAACAAAATACAAGGTTTAGAAGGAATATTAAAAACAATTGCCAGGTTATCGGAATACCTGTCACTAGTACAACTATGAAACGTCTTCACGCCTCTTCATTTGAGTGTTCTCTGCACAAGCACATTAAATTTCCCTCCTTCCATATCATGTCATACAATAGCTATATGACTCAGTTTTATAGCATAATATTACATGTATTGTATCTGCAGATTACAAGGATTCGATTGTCAACTGGATC
This sequence comes from Allium sativum, assembly GCA_030737875.1. NCBI lineage: Eukaryota > Viridiplantae > Streptophyta > Magnoliopsida > Asparagales > Amaryllidaceae > Allium > Allium sativum. Next base: position 230,330,528 of record CM060924.1, on the reverse strand, counting down.
ATGAACAGGCTTAGCAAGAAAGAAGATAGTTGTGCCCAAAGAACCCGAGATCATGGTAAGTGTATAAAATATAATAATTTGCAGATATTCATGTAAAAGCTTAACACTGTATTCAACTATTGCAGTTACATTAGCCTCAAGAATGTCTGAAACAGTACAAGCGAAACTGAGCTTAGGAGCGAAAATATTACAAGCAGGTAGACTAGAGATAATATTCAGAAGATACTTCTGTCTGAACGAAGGGGAAAAACTACTGAATGCTTTCCAATGCTATTTGTCAACTACGTCAGGTCCAATAGCTGGACTTCTGTTTATATCAAATGAAAATATAGCCCTCACAAGTGATCATCCATTAACGTATGCTTCTCTTAAATGAGATATAGCAAGAGTTCCTTAAAAAGTTTTGATTCCACTGAGTAAGATTAAAAGGGTTAATCCAAACGGGAACGTGAATAAGCCAAAGCAGAAGTATATTCAAATTTTCACAGCGGATGAAATCGATTTTTGGTTTATGGGATTTGTCAATTATCAGAAATCTTTGAAGTCTTTAAAAGAATTCTGAATTAGATTGAGGAGCAACACAACATTTTTGTTTCTTATCAGGAAACTTGGGAGTGTTGGGACTTGTTCGCATGAGTTTCTTAGTATTTAAGACTGATAATGGAACTATTTCAAGTAATTCCTAAGCAAGAAGAGCGCCATATCTCCGAAATGCATCAACGGAGGACCTCATCGTGTAAATTTCCGTAACCGATGTCCCTTCTTTAGTTTAATGCGACCCCTGAAAGTCTGAAGTCAGGTTTCACTACCACTTCCGCGGATACACCATCGATCTCGATACCCAGACCATAGTATTAGCTTATTCCAGTGAACTCAGCTACGTGAACCTTTCTGCCCTAGGTCCGCTGATATTTATCAGTCTTCCCCCGACCCTGAGCAATCACACGTATACCGAAACCGGTGCCTTAGTCCTGCCTTCGTGAAGTCCATTCTTTTCTATTGCACTATTGGCTCCTATAGGTCAAAGAGGTTACCTAAGCCGATGGGAAGGTAAGAAGTAAAATAGGCAGCAACTGATGAACGAGACAAAAGATTACCATTATTCTCAGCCATTTGCTTCAACATTCACAGCAAAACACTGATAAAAAATTAAAATGTATTCAAAGATAAATCGACTTATCTTCTTTGCAGGAACGGAAATAAAAGCGGCAAATTTTCGACTGTTGGGAAGAAGAGTTAGTGATGGAAGATTAAGGACCCGCATTCGATACTCTTCTTTACTGGCCGCTCCATGGATGCCAAAGGACAAATAGGTTGAACGAATATATAAGAGCTTTCGTTTTGTGCTCAGTGTAAGAGAGAAGTGATTCGTTTTTAGGTTCTGGGATGTTTCAAAAATTAGGGATTTTGGAGAAATTGGGGATCTGGAGAGAAAGAAGAGTATATTTAGAGCATTTGGTTTTCAACTATGAAGTGGGAAACGAAAAGTGGAAGCGGGATTGTAATTTCTTTTAGATGGATCGTGCTATAACGCCGGTTGTGAAGTCTCATGTAAGTTGCACATGAAAAAACGACACAGGAGAAATATTTAGGGAGTTTTTAACTAACACATGCGATTGATTGTTCAATATTAATTATTAATCATATTTAATTATCAAATTTTATTGATAAATATTAGTTATGATATACTAATTCATAATAATTAACTAATGAAAGTTCTTAAATATCAATTATAAATATAATTTTTTTGTTAATTATCAATTATAAATATTAAATACTAAGTAATAGAAATGCATATTAACATTCAGTATCAATTAAAATTATTAAAGTATTAATTCGTACATTTATTAAATATTAATTACGACAAATACTAAGAAATTATAAAAGTAATACTTCATATTGATTAATTATCTTTACCTAATACTTATTATATTATAACTAAATACTATTTCATACTTTTGTATTCAATATTAATTATGTTACCAGAGGCAAGGGAAAAAATAATTTTTAAAAGCATATTTTTCGCAATTAGCTTTACCAGTTGTAAAATAATACAGTTATTGCAAGTGACGAAAACAACTGTTGGAAATATATATTTTTGCAACAAGTTTGGAAGCATTGTTGCAAACAATATGGTTGTTGCAACTGTTTTGAGACTATTAATTAATTCACAAAAACACCTCTATCAAACATAATTTATAAATTAATTCATGCTACAATTAACAATTAATTATTCCTTAACAGTAACATTAATCAATTACTGTTTATTTATTATGAATATATTAATTAATTATTAATTATTTAGTACTTAAACATATTCATATTTCAAATTAATTATTAATTATTATCCATTATTTTTTGTTATTAATTTATTATTATTTAATAATTATTTATCTATTTTATTATTTTCTAAATGCTAGTTATTTTTTTAAAATATTATTATTTAATTATCAGTTATAAATATCACTTTTTAATACTTACATTTTATCATTAATTAACAATTATTAAATATTAATCTTAATTATTATATAATAACAAGTAGTTAATCATTTAATAGTAACTATTTAAAATAGATTATCAAAGGTTAATCTTCAAAAGCTTATACTTATTTTTAGTATGTTTTTCGCCACTAATTTTAATGGTTGTAAAAAATACAGTTACTGCAAGAGGCGAAAACAGTTGCTAAAAAAATTTATTTGCAACTGGCTAGAAAGCGCAGTTGCAAATAATATGTTTGTTGCAACTATTATGGATAAACAGTTGCTAAAAATAGGTTTTTGCAATAGGAAGAGAAGCGCAGTTGCTAAAAATATGCTTTTCGCAACATGAAGAAAAGGCCTATTGCTAAATCTTATTTATTGCAACTCCTATAATAGGTCTGTTGCTAAATATCATTTACTGCAACTGTCATTTATTGCCTGTTGCAAATAGCTAGTTGCAATAGGGTATTTTTCTTGTAGTGCTAACAATATGAACAACATATGAAATATCTGGACGCGTGATAGTAAGATACACCAAGCTTCCAACAATAGTAGGATACAAAGTAGGATCTGATAAAAGACTTCCATCAGAAGGAGAAAACTTCGCGTTAATCTTAATGGGGGTATCAACAGTCTTATCATCTACGAGTCTAGCTCGATCAAGAATATCTGTGATCTATTTGACTAAGAAAGAAGATATCATTTGGGTGAATGTACTACCTCAATACCTAAGAAATGTCTTAATGAACCCATATCTTTCATTTCAAATCATCTAGCTAACTCTGTCTTTAATACAGAAATTCCTTGTACATCATCACAAATATTAATCATAACATCAACATATAATGATAAGACTATACGTTCAACATTAGTGTATTTAACAAAGAGAGAAGGATCATGACGATGAGAGATAAAACCAAGAAAAATATAACAACTGAAAATTTCTCAAACCAAGCTCGAGGAGCTTGTTTTAGACCATACAATGCTTACTTTAGTCTACAAACATATCCAGAATCATGTGGAACAGCAGGTGGAGGTTCCATAAAAACGTCTTCTTGGAGATCTCTATTCAAGAAAGCATTCCTCACATCAAGTTGAGAGATAGACCATTGACGAACTAAAGCTACAACAATTAAAGTGTGAACAGTTGTCATCTTAGTAACAGGAGCAAATGTTTTCTCATAATCCATGCCATACTTTTGAGAATACCCTTTTGCAGCCAATCGGTCTTTGTATCTCTCAATAGATCCATCGAAATTAGTTTTAAACTTATATATCCAACGACAACCAACATCCCTCTTATCAGAAGGTAGAGGAACCAAATCCCAAGTATTTGTCTTATGCAAAGAGGAAAGTTCCTCATCCGTCGCCACTTGCCAATGAGGATCAAGAATTGCCTCCTTATATGAAAAAGGTTCAAAAAAACTATGGATCAAAGACAAAAGAGAGGTAAAAGATGAAGAATAACAAGAATATGCCAAATCTGGTAATTTTTTGGACTTATGACTGCGTATGGATTAACGTAAAGGTGGTGGAGGTGGTGGTGATGGAAGATGTACAGTCTCAGAAGTTGCTTGAGGAGGCATAGGAGAAGAGGGAGCTTCATCGTTATCATTTTCTGAAAGCATGCCATTATCTGCAATACTACAAGCATCAATATCGTCTGAAAAACGATTGATATGAAGAAGATCAGATCTAGTAATGTCATGAGTCTTAGTTGGAACAGAGAAGAAAGGGATTTGTTCAAGAAACACAACATGACGAGAGACATATAGTTTAATAATCAGATCAAAACATCTATATCCTTTTTATCCAGCACCATATCCTAAAAAGACACACATAGTTGAATGAGATGACAATTTTTTTGCATTCAATATGAGGATGAAGAACAAAGCAAGTACATCCAAAAACTTTGAGGAATGAATAATCAAGAGAAAAAACATACAGTTTTTTAAAAGGAGAAACACCCGAAATATGAGAAGATGGAATCATATTAATTACAGTCGTGGCTGTAAGAACAGCCTCCCGCTAAAAGTCATTAGGAACAGAAGAGTATAATAACATAGATCTAACAGTTTCAAGAACGTGTCTATATTTTCTTTCTGCAACACCATTTTGTTGAGGAGTGTCTACGCATGAAATTTGGTAAATAGTTCCATCTAAGGTAAGTAATTCTAGAAATTTCTTAGATGTGTATTCCCCACCTAAATCACATATAAAACATTTAATGACAGTTGAGTGTTGAGTTTTAATGAGAGATCGAAAGGCAACATAAATTTCAAAAAATTCTAAACGATGTTTCATTAAATATATCTAACAATAACGTGTAGGATCATCAATAAAAGAAACATAATAACGAGACCCTCCTTTTGTGGAAATTAGGGATGGACCCCATACATCAGAATGAACTAAATCAAAAGGAGCATAAGAAACAGAAGTACTTTTATTAAAAAGTAATGCGAAAAACTTAGCAAGTTTGCAACCACTACAATCGGAAATATCATGAATTTTAAATTTCCTAATGCCCCTGTGGACGCTAAAAATATCAAACGAGACGAAGATACATGACTAAGACATGAATGCCATAAATAAAAAATACAAGAAGAAGGACCTAACCAAAAAGAAGATAAATCAACACTAGTAGCAGTAGTAGCAGCAGATACTTTCAACCCATTCAAAACATTAAGCCCGCCTTTTCTATGGCCTATCCCAATCAGTTTTTGTGACTGCAAATTCTGCACAAAACATGAAGAAGACGTGAAAGTGACTATATTACTAATATCACATAAATAAAAACAAATTCAAGATTTAATGTGAGATTTGGAACATGGTAAACGTTTGGAAGTGATAATTTATAATTTATTACAGATCCAACATCTTCTGTAGGCATAGGAGTGTCGTCAACGGTCATAACATTAATAGAAGATGAAGGAGTCAAAGAAACAAAAATGAAGAATCTGGTATCATATGATGTGAAGCACCAGAATCTAAGATCCATAAAGTAGATGGCATACCTGAAGATTTTTGAGGCAGTTGACTTATAGAGGAAGGGGCGTACATGGCTTGAGGCTGTAAGGCGAGAAACTTCTAAAATTGCTCAGCCAAATTATTGAGATCTGATGTTGATATTGATGCAGTATTAGGTTGCACTTGATTAAAAGATGGAAATTTAGGGGGAAACTGTCTTGGTCGATTTCTTTTCAAAAAAGGACACTAATTTGCCTAGTGGCCTTTCTCCTTACAAAACCTGCATGTATCAGGGGGAGTATAATCTATAGAAGGTTTCCTGAATAGTGGACTTTGCTATACAGGAGCAGCCGCTAGCACATAAGGGACAATTTTTTTCGAACACGTCATAAGACGTATTTCGTTAGCCAATAGTTCACTAACAACAAAATCAATTGATGGAAGCAGATAACAATGTACTATTGAACCTCGAAGTCCTTCTAAATCAGTGCGTAGAGCCATCAAGAACTGGACAAAGCGTTGTTCCTCTCTAAAAGTAACATATGCTTTGGATGCTTTCAATTCATCAAGTTTTGTAAGTGCAATTCATCCCATATTTTCGTCATAGTAGAGTAGAAATACTATAGGCTCATACTATTCTATTGAAGAGCTTTAATGTCATTTTCCAATTGATATCATTTTGCAAAATTTGATTGGGTGAATAACTTTTCTAAATGTTCCCAAACCAATTTTGTTGTCTCATACTTTGCTAATTGCAGACCTATTGAATGTTCAACATAATTATTGATCCATGTGATAATCTTTGCGTTGTTTGCTTCCTAAACATCCATAGAAATTATGTATTCCTCATCCTTTCTTCAGGCATATTACAAATCCCTTCAACATATCCCCACAACTTTTTTCCTTTCAATTTTTTTTCATGACATAACTCCAATACGAATAATTTCTTCCATCCAATCGCACACCTATAGTTTGAAGCGAATCTTCTCTTTCACTTGCCATAACTAGATTCAAGAATTATCAAAATAGCAGATCTCAAAATCACCAACAGCTTTTTTTTTACTAATATTGTCAATGATAACTTTATGTGAATGCAAATAACAGATCTGCGACAGCAACCCGCTCTGGTACCATGATAACTTTATTCATCACATGAAATAGAATAGAAAATAAAAAATAAGAAGAAGAAAATAATGGAGATTGCTTTATTGATTGAAGAATACAATGCTAAACCCTATATTTATTGGGTTATTTATTCTCCAGAATATTCTTTATTCTCTAGCATATTCTTTATTCTATAGCATATTCTCTAGCATATTTCTTAGCAAATTCTCTAACAGATACAACCTTTGTTAACACTTCACATTGATACAAATCACACATTATACACTTTAATTGATCTACACCTATAATTCATAAGTTTAAAAATTTACATTAATTCCATTTCCTTGACACAATAACTAGGGCTGCACACAACCCATATCTAGTCTGACCCAACTTACCAACCAGACCCAACCCACATAAATCCAACCCAACTCATCCTAGTTCGGGTCAGATATGGGTTACAATTTGTAACTCATACTATATATGGTCGTGTTTGATATTTTGTTCAACCCAACCTTATTTTAACCTAACCCAACCTTATACTAAAAAAAACTAATTTAATATCGGCCCATTTAAAACTAGAATAGTATAATCCTAGAATAATGTTTATGTATTCTATAGTAAATATACAAAAAAGCATATTTCATGTCAATCCAAAGTAGATAGAATTTGGCAAATATATTTTAAAGGGCATTTTAATGTATTTTAAAATGAAACATTTGTTCTACTATGTTGTAAATTAATTCATTATGATGTGTTTTACAATGATTTTTTTATAAAATATGTCTTATAATGAATCAGTTATTTTAAATGCATTATGCTTGCTAAAACTTGATATATTATGCTAAATATTTTAATATTATTTTAAAAAAATTCTCTCGTATTCTCATTCTTTAATATATTCAAGCAACCCAACCCAACCTTACTAAACCCGACCCAACCCATACTTCAACCCAACCCATACATAATCTCATATAGGGTCGGATACGGGTTGAACTACCTTAAACCAATATCTATACGGGTCGGATGAAGTATTTGGTCTAATCCGACCCAACCCATACTTTGTGCAACCCTAACAATAACACATAGCCTTATAAATTATTTCAACATATTTAAAATGATTTATTTCAACACATAGCCTTATAAATATGGCTGATACATCTAATGGTTGGTGGTTTGATTGTGGTGTGACTATTCAGGTTTGTAAGGACAAGTTGTCATTCAAACCTTATGAAATCATTGACGATGGTTAAGAAGTCCAAATGGGAGATCACAACCGAGCCAAGGTTGCTGGAAAAGGAAGCGTTATACAAACATTTACTTCTGGAAAATTTATTACACTATTCAATGTTCTTCATACGCCAAATACAAGAATTTTTTGGTTTCTTTTGATTTTGTATGCAAAAAATGAATTAGTGTTGTGTTTGAGCCTAACAAAGTCATTTGTGACTAAAAGTGGAATGTTTCTAGAGAAGAGATGTGGTTGTGATGGGATGTACAAATTAAGTAGTGATTATATTATTCCTTCTACTTATACTGTTGAGTCTTATAATTTATGGCACGATAGATTAGCACATCAAAATTCCAAAACCATGACAAACAAGAGTCTACTTCGTCTTGTTGAAGCTTAAGGATCTGATTGTGATAAATATGAGATTTTCTTACTATCCAAGATTACAGATAAATCTTATCCTACTATTAAATGAAATTCTGAAATTTTAGATACAATATATTCAGCCATATGTGAATCGAATGGTGCTTTGACCCATGGTGGAAGAAGATATTTTATCATTTTTATTGATGATTATTCAAAATATACTTATGTGTATCTTATGAGAAATAAGAATGAAGGATTTAGTAAATTTCCAATTTTAAATTTTAAAAATGAGCTTGAAAACTGGATAAGTAAAAGAATTAAGGTTATCCAAAGTGATAGAGGATTGGAATATTTTTCCAATGAGTTTGACGGTTTATATGAATCAAACAGGGATCGTACATGATCAAATTGCATAATATATTCCTCAACAAAATGATTTGGCCTAAAAGAAAAATCATATTCTATTGCAAATGGTGAACTGCATGCTTGTAGATTCAATACTGCCTCTAAACTTAAGGGGAGAAGAACTAAGTACAATATATTATTTACATAATAGGATTATCTCACTAAAGACGAATATGCGTCCATGTGAACTTTGGAGAAATAGAAAACCAAATATCTATTTAAAAGTGTGGAGATGCTTGACGTACTAAAGGGTTAGTGATCCTAAAAGAAACAAACTCGGCCGAAGAGCTTTAAGGAGCGTGTTTGTTGGATATCCTGAACATAGGAAAGCATATGGACTCTTTGATCTTTAATGCCATTGTCGAATCAGTGGTGTAGAGTTCATTGAAAATAATTTTTTCAGTGATTCTAAAGTTCTGGATGCATCTCCTTAAAACATTCTTGTCCCTTGTATTGAAACATGTTCTCCTCCAGAGAATGACTCACAAAGTAACCCAAACAACAAAAGACAAAGAAAGTCCAAACGATTAAGAAAGGAAAAAGGGATACATCCTGATTTTATATTAACAAAAGCCGTACTTTTCTTAGTCGATGGTGACAGAGGAAAGATGGTAAAAAACTCCAATTGTCCTAAATATTGAGGAAGATCCTAAAACTTATAATGAGGCCATCAACTCATGAGATGTTGGCTTTTGGAAGGAAGAAATCAAGATGAGATGGCTTCTATCATTTTTATAAAACTTTGATTTCAGTTGATCTTCCACTGGCTCCAAAAAAAATTTGGTCTAAATAGATTTTCAAAAGGAAATACGGATCTGAAAATATAGTACAAAGTTTTAAGGTTAGACTAGTTGCTTAATGATGCAGACAAAATTAGTGTGTCGATTGTGTTGACACTTATGTATCAGTTGCATGAATAAGTGTTGTTCAAATTCTAATAGCATTATCTTCGATATACAACTTACATATTCATCAAATGGATGTAAAAACAACATTCTTCAATGAGGATATGAACGAAAAGTTACATACAAAAACCAAAAGGGCTTGTAATCCCCGAAATTAAAAGAAAGTATGTAAATTGAATAAATCACTAAATGGTTTAAAACAAGCTCCAAAACAGTGGCACAAGAAATTTGACTCGTCAATAATATCCTTAGGGTTTGTTCATAATAATGCAGATAAATGTATTTATTTATAATGCACAAAGGAGTATGATGTAATTATTTGTTTATATGTTGATGAAATGAGTATTATTGGAACAATATGTTTGGCAAGTTAGATACCAAGAATTATTTAACATCGATCTTTAAAATGAAAGATCTAGGTGAAATAAATACCATATTAGGTATCAAAATCACAAAACATGATCATGGTTACTCGCTATGTCAAGGACACTATATTGGAAAATATTATCAAAGTTTAAACATTTAAACTTTAAATAATATAGCATTCCTTTTGATTCCAGTGTAAAACTAACAAAGAACAGTGGAAGAGCAATTGAACAACTCGAATATGCAAGTGCAATTGGCAGCTTAATGTATCTTATGCACCGTACTAGAGTAGATATCACATTTTCAGTATGTAAAGTAAGTAGTTTCACTAGCAATCCAAGTGGAGAACATTGAAAGGAAATAAATAGAGTATTAAAAAAACAATAGAACTGATCACTCTTTTTTACAACGATTTTCGAACCATGCTTGAAGGATATATGGTTAGAAGTTGGTTAACCAATACGATAGACAATATGTTTACATTAGGCGGGTGTTCCTACTTAGAGGAGGTTTTATATCATGGGTATCAAAGAAACATACATGCATATCATACTCTACTTTGAAATCCGAATTTATTGCATTAACAACTGCTAGTAAGAAGGCTAGATGGATTAAGGACCTATTACTGGATATTAAGATATAGCCAAAACCTCTCCTACCAGTTTTCGTACATTTTAATAGTTAAATCACTCTCCCTAGAGCTTATAGTAGAAATACTTACAATGGAAAATTTAGGCATATAAGCTTATAACAGGACTTTATTAGAACTCGGCTAAGCCTTTCACAAAAGGCCTGCCTAGAGACGTAGTGAAAAAGACTTTATTAGAAATGGGGTTGAAACCTATAATGAAATAAATCACAAATAATGGAAACCAAACCATAAACTAAAATTAGTTATAAAAAAAGGTTTAAAAGGTAAAAACAAAATGTTTAAAAGTAACAGAGAATTGCTAATTCACATGTGATGTCCTAATTGTGCCAATTGAAAAGGAATTAGTATTGAATGAACTAGGATAAAAAGGTTGAAGATTACTCCAAAATGAAGTTGTAAAGTGTTTAAATAGTGGGGGCATACAAGATAGCTTCACCTATATGAATGTGGGTGTAACGACCCGAACTTCCCCGAACTCTAAAGAGAAGAGAAAGAATGAATTGCTATGAGGACAAGACAAATCAGAACACAGACAGAAGAACATTTCATTGCTTATTACAACAATTACATCAGAGTTCAAGAATATAACAGAGTATGAATAAATAATATACATATGATGAATATCAGAGATTTACAAATTACAATGCAGCGGAAAATAATACAAAACACAACTGAAAGAGATATACGGATACAAAGCTTTCCGAATATCATTCCAGCTAAACCAGGATCCTATGAATATAAATCTGCAAAACCAAAACTACTAGCTGCCCGTGTGGAAAATAGGGGCACCCAGAGTTTAGGTTAAAACAATAAACTCCAGGTCAGTCATGCGAGTGGTGTGAGAACTAAAACGGTTATTAAATCTTTACTTTAAAAATAAAGTAAATCAAGGGACCACGCCGTATAACACGGAACGGGTTTCCTCCCAAGAATACCAGTGCATATAACAAAACAGCGCAATGCTTTTTGGAAAAAAAATGAAGCTATTATAAGACTCAGATCCCATCACACAATGCAACGCAAGCCGGAGGACAGAGATTTACCTTATAATAGCCAAACATGCTTGGTACGTTTAAAACAAATCATTTTGATAGTATTATAGTGTAAAGTGTATGAAAACAACTTCAAATATAAATGTATAAATCATAGACGACATTAGCGTCCCATGCCACTATGTCGCCAATAGTATACAACTAAAACCGTAAAATGTTGTATTGGAAGTTGGATTTCCATCTATGAACCAAGGCAAGGGATCGTCCTTACCGCTTTGAGACTCTCTAGCCCAAGACTCAGGCAAGTACTCAGCCAAGCCTTTAGATCGTCAGGGCCGGTCCATATGAGGTGGATTAAAATGCCTGAACAATACGTTTCCCCGCCTTATGGGGCGTAAACTGGTCATATATCGACCAAACCATCCATCGGCACTGCAGTGACCGATATAACTGAGGCGCCTCACTATCCATCATCCACATAAGTAAAACGTCCGGGCTTGCAAAACCCAGACACCACTCCTAGCTAGAAGGAAATGCATGCCCTCCCTGAAGTCCTCTCCCATTTCTGGTTCACATCGAGGTGTGAGGCTCGCGAATTAATGCTATACACAAAGCTATGCTATATTAAAGTCGTGCTTTGATCATCAACCACAAGACTCTGCTTTTTAACAGAAGCCTTGATCATTTGCACCTCAACGTGCCACACAGGCAATTCACGCTATGCAACCGATGTATTTCAATCACACGGAATGAAATCCAATGTCAGACACACATCCATTTACAAGTTCGTTCTGGGTCTGAACGAAACCGGAGGCACCTTATACCTTGTCCCATATGTCCAATACAGGAGAGAGGTCCTCGCATATCCGGTCGATCTCCAAGTACGTCAGGATGATCATCACTTATTACCTTGTCTTGGATGTACAGCCCAATCAAGACAGCAGTAATCATCCAAACGATGTGAAGACCTCCGATCTTCAACCACCGTCTTCATCGTTGACTCATCGCCGATTCAGTTATTCAGAATGGGATAAACCTGGTCTTTCCGAATAACTCGCTTATATTATAAACAAGTGCTACAAAAACACAACATACGCCTCATTCCAATTCTGAATATTCATTTATTTAAATATTCATATCCTTTGGGAAAGGTTCCCATTAATTTTATCAAAGGTAAATTCATTAAATTTATTCTTTAATCTTCCTTTGGATATCAGTTCAAACCAAATTATAGTTTATCCAAACTAGTCGGGATTAACGCACCTTACCTAAGTAATCATTTGTTATATTTCTGAATCCCAACCTATTCATCCCATGAAGCAAAGCTGGTAATACTTCATATCTAACACCACGGTGTTTTCGGTAAATTTAATTACCATTTCACGTTCAAATCTAATATCGCTTGGAGTAAAACTGGTGCTACTCCATTCTCGATCATTTCCCGAATTTGATAATTTAAATTATCACATTCTCTTTTTCAATCTAATTAAATATTCATTAAAATTCCAATTTAGTTTTAATCTCAAAACTCATTACCTAATGATTATTCAAAGTTAAGAAATTAGTCTTATCTTTAACTGGGTTAAAGAACTAATGTCATTTAAAACACAGTTTACGATAAAGCCAAAATCCCATTCCATTAATTATGAAATCTTCACGGAAAACAGATCAATATATATAATCGATATAAACTTCCATATCCCACCGATAATATAAATGGAATAACGGCAAAGCCTTTTAAATTCCATATACATTAACCGTCTTCCTCCATAGAAGCTCACTTCTATTATTATCCAATCAAATTCCATTCCATTTTATTCCAGTTACTAAAGATAACTGAAAACTCCAATAATCTTATTTAAAAGATTTATTCTTGTCATATGAGGTTTAAGAACAGTGTTAATAAAGACACCATTCATGACAAACCCAAAATCCCATTTGATATTAAATACAAGGCTCTAAATAGAAATTATATCGGCTTATATTCAATATTAAATTCTACAGCCAACAAATATCATATTGGAAATAACGATATAAATATATCTTTCAAGTTTCCATAACAATATCTGTATAATCATGAAATCCAACATCGAAATATTCCGAAGATGATTTCGGTTCAAATCCATTCCAATTCATATATTGGAAATTCTGGTTATTTTTAAAACCATTTCAAATCCAATTTATTTATTTAAAAATATTGGATTATAATTCTAGTTCATAACTAGTTCATTTTGATAAAAATATATTTTTATCTTTACAAACGTGGAATTTTTCATTCAAATTCTTTCCAAATCATTTATTATGATTTTACAAAAATTATTAGTATTTTTAATAATTTTATCAAGGCCCGTACAGTCGATTTCCAAAAACGGTCGTCGAACTGCACTTACAGCGACCTTTTCCAAATTTGATTTGGGCATAATTCCAAATCTAACCGTTAGATTTCAAATCAATTATGTTCATTGGAAAGCTTTTTTTGATACGAACCCAACGGTTCCAGGTTTAGGAGAATCCGACGGTCGGATCTCCTGTAATGTCCATTTGAAGTCAATGGTCGAAATTCGCGAACTGCCGCGGCGCGTTCTATTCAGGCCATTAAATATAATATATATATTTCGTCGATTTCCTTTTAAAAAGTATTTTATAAATTCGTTTTAAAATGATTCATACTTCATTTTCAAGTTTTAAATCAAAATTGAATTTTCCTTATCATTATAATATATAAATGATAATATTTTAAAAATATCAGATTTTGAAATCATTTCCTTTCGATATTCATTAAAAAATGAATAAAATCGATATAAATATCGTTCACGTCAGAATGACGTTAATCTAATCAACACAACTTCATATGTTTAAATATTTTCGTGTCCATCCCAAATCGGACATCAAAATCATATTTTGATCCGTTACTGAATAATATTTTAAAATATTAGTTATTTTAAAATATTCATTATTTGCCCTTTTAAAATATTCGTTATTTTTAAATATTCGTTCTTTCCGAATTAGACTCAGACACAGTCAATTACCATATAATTTTATTTATATGGATTTCATACACATATGTACACAACAATAATCAAACACAGTCAACCATCATCCAGAGTGCATTACACAACCGCATAAGCGTTAAATATAAATAATTAATGCTTACAACATCCTGTCAACCAATCGATTGACATACAACTAAATATTGGGATTAATGTATGTCCAATATCATCCCAATACCCGTATGGGGTTTTCAAACAACAAACACTGATTATTATTTGTGCAGTTGGGCGATGCGTAAAATTTATCGTCCTAATTCATATCAGTCAAATGAGTGTACATAAACAAATCGTCCGATTTGTAAATGAATATTTGTTTCAACGCATCACTATTTTATATAGTTCATATATTCAATAAAAATGATATTTTTATTGTTCAAATATTTTATTCAACACATGATTATTTTTTATAGTTCATATATACGATAAAAATGATATTTTTATTGTTTAAATATTTTATTCAACACATGAATATTTTCTACGGTTCATATACACAATAAAAATGATATTTTTATTATTCAAATAGTTTATTCAACACATGAATATTTTCTATAGTTCATATATACAATAAACATGATATTTTTATTATTCAAATATTTTATTCAACACATGAATATTTTCTACAGTTCATATATACAATAAAAATGATATTTTTATTATTCAAATATTTTATTCAACACATGAATATTTTCTACAGTTCATATATACAATAAAAATGATATTTTTATCATTCAAATATTTTATTCAACACATGAATATTTTATTTTCCATTTCACATCTCAATCATGGTCAATTTCCACAACACAATATAATCAAATAAGTCGTCCACGGTCTGTGGACGACGGGGAGCATTTCATATATGCAGTTATAAAATAAATAACTGTAGAGAAATAATTTTAGTGAGAAGTTCTCACATTGGGATCCACTCCGTCAGTTTTTATCTGAATTTCTGAACAATTTGAATTTGACTAAATTTCTAACGTGCTCCAAACTGGGCCCGGTTAGTCTTGTTGTGAAGCTCTCGTCCCCACGATCGCAACAGATCCAGTTTCGCGTGATTTGGACCTCTTACGGAAAAGATACATATTTTTAAACATTTATTACATAATTTAATTAATTAATTGAATTTCCCCCTTTTACCATCTTCTTCCAGGCGATATCCCATACCCGTCGTCCAACCCTTGAACCACTGCCACCAGCTCCTCAGGCCGCCGGAAGTTCATCAGCGGCCACTCCAAGGAGCGCCGTTCCTCCCACTACCCGCGCCACCCTCATGGCGCAGCTTGGTGGGCCATATTCTCCTTGATCCACGTGTGAATGCTGGATGTTTGGTGTAACACCCCGCCTCCGCTAGGGTCACTCGCAAAGGAATGCACTAGATTTAGAGGGGCATTATTGGTAAACATGCACAGAAATATCACAAGACAGAACATATAACATAGCGGAAGTAAAATCAAACTTTCATAAACATTAATAATTAAGGTCTAAAGCCTTTTACATCAGAGTACATCAAAACCTGTCTTGCAATAATAAAGAAGCATAAAGACTTTTTCATAAATTATTCCCCAAGTAAAAACAGTAAAGTAGCCATAGCCAAGGAAAGTCCAAGCCATCCATGATGACCTTCAAGCAGAAGAAGTCCGAACTAAACAGCAGTATTTCCTCCCTGTAACCTGGGGGGGAAACGGAAGAAAAGAGGTGAAACAAAACGGGTCAGTCAAAAAGACTGAGTAAGCCCTATCTACTATTAGCATAAAAACTAGTAAAGTTAACTGACATGAGAAACTGAGATGAACATAAGCATGATAACAAGATAGATAAGCTAAATCAAAATAACAGGATGAACTACTGAACTCAGATAAACTAAGGTGTCATGATAAATTACGATGTCAAGATAAAACAAGGTATCACATCGTCAGGTTTCTATCAAGTATAGTATCCCCAAGATATCTATCACGTATAACGTCCCATGGTATCTATCCTGTACATCTGCTCTGCACCTACCGTACTAGTATCCCAACTGTATCATGTGTTATCCGTGAATGACCCTTACTCAAAAGTCGTATAATGGTCCATGTCAACCTAATATATCGCATATATAGGTTACTCAACTCGTATGTTTTATTCCATGAAAGTGTTCAGTCCCTTGCCGTAGACCATACGGGCTTTCCCATGAGGTTCTATACTACTTTAACATAGTTCCAGGATCCTTAAGATCGGTTTGGACTGTTACCCTAAACCTAGCTAGGGTCTTCCAGCATGAATTATCGTTTGTACAACTAGGACTTATGCTACCTAGGGCTACTAGGGATTACGCTTACCTATTGCACGTTTTCGTATCTCGGTTCTGGTTCAACCACCCAGGGCCACTAGGATTTACGCTAACCGTCAACCGCGCCCTTTTTCCCACGCATTCATCGTGAATCGTTTTTCCATGACTGTATGCACATGTATCACATCGTGCCATCCGAGTCCTGTCACATGGCAGACCAGGAAATACAGGACTCGGTCGGGAGCTTTCGATTTATCTGCCGATGTAGATGCTAAGGTCTGTTTTTTCTATACGTGGCTATGGTCCCACGAGACCACTCCCTCAACTAGTGAAAGACAAGACAGGATAAATCCTGTATGAGAACACAACACTGGCCAACCCACATCCAAGCCTTACCGCAACCATAATTAGATAGCAATTATGGTCTTTTGGGTGTTCTCTGCCTTTCCGTACGTACACGCTTGACCAAAGATGGTAGGTAGCCTGACGAAATGCTATCTAGGGTACGACCGTGTATCGTCGACTATCCCCTATCCATCCCCGTCTTTAGGTCGCTCGTACAGCAACCAAGGCATACTCTTGGTTCTTCTAACGCAGACCTTAACCTCTCATGAGCCTAGTATGATCACCTGGCAGCTCACAGAGGGATACCAAGAATATCCTCACGTTCCCCGAAGCCGCTGCTTCGTTACCCAGTTCGCTGGAGCCTTTATCTAAATCAGATACTTGCTCCTACTTGTATACTTAAACGATGACCTACCGTATCAGGTTACTCATCTATCTATGAACTGGTCTAAATTTCCTTGACTAAGAATCATTACTTAGTTATTCTTCAACTAAGGTTTACCACTTATTCTTATTCCCGTTATCCTTGTTAACTACGGTTATCCACCTAATCCTCAGAACTAGGGTTTACATAATGGATTAAGTGTCACTTAAGTTCATGACTTAACCCGTCTACGAATCATGTCAAAATTGGCCAAGTATCCAAGTTCAAGGCTTAACCCTACAAACAATGCTCAAGTTGGTTAAGTATATTAAGCAATTCACGGCTTAACCTCGTCCAATTATCATTCTAGATTGGTTAAGTATATATTAACTTGACCCTATCAATTTACTTAGTCAAATCGGTCAAGTGTATTCAAGCGATTCGTGACTTAGCCTTATCATGTTTTCACGTTATATTGGTTAAGTATTGGTTAACTTAACCACAATAAATTAACGAGTTAGATTGGATAAGTATAGGTCACTTAACCACATCAATTCATCATGTTTAGATTAGTTAAGTGTTTAACTTAACCCCATTAAACTACAAAGTGGGATTAATTAAGTCTAGGCTAACTTAACCCCATCCGATTTCCATGTTTAGACTAGTTGAGTCTAATCTTAACCCCATTCGTTAACCGTATTTTTCGGTTAAGCGTCATTAAGAAAACTTACTTAACCTTACCAAGTTATCGCGTTGGATTGATTAAGTGTTGGTTAACTTAACCCCATCCACTAGTCATATAAAAATGGTTAAGTGTCATTAGGCAAATCAAGTTACTTAACCTACCCAACCTTGTCATGTTTTGTTAAGTATCATTAGCCTAATCAAATTACTTAACCCATTTGTCCATGTCATATTTGGTTAAGAGTCATTAATCAAATTAACTTAACCCTATCATGTGGCATTAATTACTTAATGCACCTTCACCTCTCACATTAGACTTTGTTGTGGTTACTAGTTAAGCCGGTCGGTTCCGGGTAGCTTTACACCACAACTTGGTCTAACCTCGGGTTCAAGCACAACATGACCAACTTCTCACATTGGGTCCTATTGTTTGCAACTACTAGTTAGGTCGGTCGGTTCCGGGTAGTTTTACGTTGCAAACTCAACCCAACCTCGAGTTGGCCACACTTATATTATCTAAGTGTCATGTCCATCATGTTTCCCAAAACATGTTACAAGTTTTCAAGCATTTGGGTAGACCTAACTTAATAGGTAAATTCCCAAAGGGTAGACCTAACTTAATAGGTAAATTCCCAAGCTTATGTTTTTTATGCATACTTACATGTCAACTTCCATGTTATATTTCAAGTCATGTTTTCAAGTTGTATTTTCATGTCATTAGAAATTACCCATAACATAACCCAACGCTTTTAAACTCGCATATACGTTCGCGACAACGTAATGGATTAAAAGAAGAGACTTGGCAAAGGCATGACAAAAATGGATATTAAGCCACAAGTTAATCATGGTGGCAAATGAGGCACAAATGTGTTCATTAACTTGCATGTTACATTCTTAAGCCTCAAAACATGCATAAACCCAAACTTGGCACATAAGCGAATCATGGTGACAAAAGATATGGAATGATGACTAGTAACTCGCATATATCATCATATAAGGGTTATGACTTCATATGCAAGTTGACATAAAGGTTATGAGGGTTCTCATGTTGCCTAATGCAACATTTCAACATAAAGGTTGTAGCTTTTAGCTCACAAGATCAAGATAATGACTTCATAAACTTGCATGACATGATAGCATGTATCATACTCAATGATCAAACCCAAACTTGTAACATGAACATTTAACTTCATAGTTAATATCTAAGAGTAGGGAAAGGGCTTACATTGCTATGAAGGCACAAATCGATTAGATGAAAGATTGAGACAAAGCCTATGCATGTCATCATCCTAAAACCCAAAAATGAAAGCTCCAAATCAATCAAAACCCCATCTTTATGAACAAAGATCAAAGCTTTAGCCTTGAAATCAACTTGAGAGGCTCTCATACTAACATAGAAACTCTCTAACACTCTCATGATCATGAAACCTCTCATAGAAATGAAGCGGAGGCTAGGATTTTGAGTGGAGGCCATGAGAGGAGCAATTTTGCCATAGTTTAGTTGCATGAATGAATAATGAGGATTTAGGATAGGTTAGGGTCTTATTTATAGATTAGGCAAGTGTTTTAGGCCATAGGATTAAACCTAGATTCAATCCAAGCCATCAAAGCATGTCTTGGGGAAGAAGTCAAGTGTAGGAACCATCTAGGGCCTTTAGATTAAAGATGAACCATGAGAACCATCCAAATGCAAAATCTGCATTTGAGCGAATCGGCCCACGGGTTGACAGCCAAACACCCTGGATTAACCCCTAGTCGACCCAGCGGGCTCGGGTCGACCTCAAAAATCGGCCGGTTCGGTTATTCCCCTCTCCCAATTCGCTGTTTTGAACATTTTTGCATATTTATTTATTTAATTTTCAATTATATATATATATATATATATCAATATATATATATTTCTCTGCGCAACCCATTTCACTTAATTAAGTATACTTTAATTTGGGAATTTTTCGTGAAACTTCGCGAGGCCATATCTTGGTCATACGGACTCCGATTTTCGAAAACTCGGACTCTATTTCGCGTATTTTTCCGAGACGAACGCAATGGCATAGCCCGTTTCCCTTGATTCAGATTTTACAGTTTAATTCTGCCTCCATTTATGTTATAACAGGTTATTGAAAATACGGGTTGTTACATTCTCCCCACCTTTTAGGATTTCGTCCCCGAAATCTCCAAGTTAGGAAGAACATATCCTACCATCCATCATCCATCTACTCAAATCATCATCCACAAGCAACCATTGTCCTTAGATGATTTCTAATGCTGTATGAATATATGCAAAACGTGTGTGTACATGTTCCTTAGCTAATGCTAATGATCAGGCCTGAATAATCTTTCTAATGCAAAATATGTATAGTGCCACGAATCCAACATGTATGCAAATTGTCCTAGCCATATAGATGCTATATGCGTGCACAATCATTCATTCATATGCGACAACCGCATGATAATACATTCGATTTCATCCATAAACAAGTATAAATACTCGTGCATATGCAATATGAAATGTGACCGAGTCGAGCTAGTATCTAATGTGTATTCGCGCATCCACGAGCAACCACTTGCAACCATATCAATCATAACATGTTTCAAATACATGTTTACATCCATAGGGTTCTACCTAGGATTCCCTGAAACAGGGTCGAGAAGATAAACAGGACAAACTCCTTACGGGGTTTGTAACAGAAAATAGGACCGAGAGGATGTCCACAAAAGATAGCTTACAAGTAAGCTCTACAGAAAACAGGGATCAAGGATATACTCCCAAAAAGAGATATCATGCGCGTATCTAGTCTTTGACCATCAAAGTCGTCTTTTAACTTCGCGATTTTGTAGCTTCTTATTCCTGTTTCCATAACATGAGCTGGAACTCATTTCTTCGTCGCCCCTCGTTCCACTTGCACTTATCCTTTTCCTAGAATACTTGACGCAAATAAGACTGCGTACTCATGATCTCATGCAAGCTTTCCAAAATTCACTAGTGAATCTCGGACCTCGTACCACAGGGTATTTCTCGTAGAAGAACTTCCTCTTGAAAGTAAACAGATGCCAACCAGGTTATCAAGCGCACTTACTAGGGTGATCTCTATAACCCATGCATAAATGAAGTAAACCATCCGTCTTATCGGCGAACACCACTCGATCGGGCTTCAAATTTCCAATAAAGGCATCAAGGGATTCTAAGTAACTAGTCATGACAGAACCTCAAAAAGGTTACACGATACTTCGAGGGTATTACCAAGGCTAGTCAAATGGTCTAACTACCCTCCTATCAAAAACCGAGAGTGGCACCCCCTACTGGATAACCACTTCATCCCTAGAATCCATCCATAGCTTATAAACATAAGCATTATTTCCAAACTCAACACTTGGCATAGACATTCCCAAATCCAAACGAGTCATGTATAAATGGACTGATTCTCCAATAGGACTTTGAGACAAAAATGGGATTCCCTATTACGCTAGTACTTAAGGTGCAGAGACTCAACTATCGAAGCAGACTTAAATGATACAAACAACGAAGTCCTAACGGGATGATAGAGAAAAAAAGCTAAACCTTTAACAAGATCGTTACCCTCCTTCCGAGGTACTCTAGAAATGAGAGCATACTACTGCCCTCCCGATGATCTTGTCCTTGTCCCATAATACTTAACTATCCGCCCCGTTTTACCATGCCAAAGGTACTCTCTCGTCATGGGTTTCATTGTTCATCTTTCTCCCTCCTTTGAGGACTAAGCCATACCAACAAGTTGCTCATCCTTAAGCTCGTATCCTTTATCCTTCTTTCTCACGATCCTTTCTTATAACGCGGCCACTGGTCTCTCGAGAACCACCTCCATCGTATGGAAAGCACTTTCGTAGGTAGAAAAGACTAGTCGCAGTTAAAACTACTGTGACTACAGATGGAGGAAAGAAAGGAAAAGAGACTCAATTAAGGAAACAAGGATAGTGCTAATGGCCTTTGGGGAATAGCCTTTTTCTTTTAAAAGAAAATTTTCTTGAAAAATGCTTCTTTGTAAACGGGTTTTTTTTTTTCAAATAGTTTTCAGAAGGTCTTTAAAAACTTTTGCCCAGTCTGGTAACCTTCTGCTCTGATACCAAATGTAACACCCCGCCTCCGCTTGGGTCACTCGCAAAGGAATGCACTAGCTTTAGAGGGGCATTATTGGTAAACATGCACAGAAATATCACAAGACAGAACATATAACATAGCGGAAGTAAAATCAAACTTTCATAAACATTAATAATTAAGGTCTAAAGCCTTTTACATCAGAGTACATCAAAACCTGTCTTGCAATAATAAAGAAGCATAAAGACTTTTTCATAAATTATTCCCCAAGTAAAAACAGTAAAGTAGCCATAGCCAAGGAAAGTCCAAGCCATCCATGATGACCTTCAAGCAGAAGAAGTCCGAACTAAACAGCAGTATTTCCTCCCTGTAACCTGGGGGGGAACGGAAGAAAAGAGGCGAAACAAAACGGGTCAGTCAAAAAGACTGAGTAAGCCCTATCTACTATTAGCATAAAAACTAGTAAAGTTAACTGACATGAGAAACTGAGATGAACATAAGCATGATAACAAGATAGATAAGCTAAATCAAAATAACAGGATGAACTACTGAACTCAGATAAACTAAGGTGTCATGATAAATTACGATGTCAAGATAAAACAAGGTATCACATCGTCAGGTTTCTATCAAGTATAGTATCCCCAAGATATCTATCACGTATAACGTCCCATGGTATCTATCCTGTACATCTGCTCTGCACCTACCGTACTAGTATCCCAACTGTATCATGTGTTATCCGTGAATGACCCTTACTCAAAAGTCGTATAATGGTCCATGTCAACCTAATATATCGCATATATAGGTTACTCAACTCGTATGTTTTATTCCATGAAAGTGTTCAGTCCCTTGCCGTAGACCATACGGGCTTTCCCATGAGGTTCTATACTACTTTAACATAGTTCCAGGATCCTTAAGATCGGTTTGGACTGTTACCCTAAACCTAGCTAGGGTCTTCCAGCATGAATTATCGTTTGTACAACTAGGACTTATGCTACCTAGGGCTACTAGGGATTACGCTTACCTATTGCACGTTTTCGTATCTCGGTTCTGGTTCAACCACCCAGGGCCACTAGGATTTACGCTAACCGTCAACCGCGCCCTTTTTCCCACGCATTCATCGTGAATCGTTTTTCCATGACTGTATGCACATGTATCACATCGTGCCATCCGAGTCCTGTCACATGGCAGACCAGGAAATACAGGACTCGGTCGGGAGCTTTCGATTTATCTGCCGATGCAGATGCTAAGGTCTGTTTTTTCTATACGTGGCTATGGTCCCACGAGACCACTCCCTCAACTAGTGAAAGACAAGACAGGATAAATCCTGTATGAGAACACAACACTGGCCAACCCACATCCAAGCCTTACCGCAACCATAATTAGATAGCAATTATGGTCTTTTGGGTGTTCTCTGCCTTTCCATACGTACACGCTTGACCAAAGATGGTAGGTAGCCTGACGAAATGCTATCTAGGGTACGACCGTGTATCGTCGACTATCCCCTATCCATCCCCGTCTTTAGGTCGCTCATACAGCAACCAAGGCATACTCTTGGTTCTTCTAACGCAGACCTTAACCTCTCATGAGCCTAGTATGATCACCTGGCAGCTCACAGAGGGATACCAAGAATATCCTCGCGTTCCCCGAAGCCGCTGCTTCGTTACCCAGTTCGCTGGAGCCTTTATCTAAATCAGATACTTGCTCCTACTCGTATACTTAAACGATGACCTACCGTATCAGGTTACTCATCTATCTATGAACTGGTCTAAATTTCCTTGACTAAGAATCATTACTTAGTTATTCTTCAACTAAGGTTTACCACTTATTCTTATTCCCGTTATCCTTGTTAACTACGGTTATCCACCTAATCCTCAGAACTAGGGTTTACATAATGGATTAAGTGTCACTTAAGTTCATGACTTAACCCGTCTACAAATCATGTCAAAATTGGCTAAGTATCCAAGTTCAAGGCTTAACCCTACAAAAAATGCTCAAGTTGGTTAAGTATATTAAGCAATTCACGGCTTAACCTCGTCCAATTATCATTCTAGATTGGTTAAGTATATATTAACTTGACCCTATCAATTTACTTAGTCAAATCGGTCAAGTGTATTCAAGCGATTCGTGACTTAGCCTTATCATGTTTTCACGTTATATTGGTCAACTTAACCACAATAAATTAACGAGTTAGATTGGATAAGTATAGGTCACTTAACCACATCAATTCATCATGTTTAGATTAGTTAAGTGTTTAACTTAACCCCATTAAACTACCAAGTGGGATTAATTAAGTCTAGGCTAACTTAACCCCATCCGATTTCCATGTTTAGACTAGTTGAGTCTAATCTTAACCCCATTCGTTAACCGTATTTTTCGGTTAAGCGTCATTAAGAAAACTTACTTAACCTTACCAAGTTATCGCGTTGGATTGATTAAGTGTTGGTTAACTTAACCCCATCCACTAGTCATATAAAAATGGTTAAGTGTCATTAGGCAAATCAAGTTACTTAACCTACCCAACCTTGTCATGTTTTGTTAAGTATCATTAGCCTAATCAAATTACTTAACCCATTTGTCCATGTCATATTTGGTTAAGAGTCATTAATCAAATTAACTTAACCCTATCATGTGGCATTAATTACTTAATGCACCTTCACCTCTCACATTAGACTTTGTTGTGGTTACTAGTTAAGTCGGTCGGTTCCGGGTAGCTTTACACCACAACTTGGTCTAACCTCGGGTTCAAGCACAACATGACCAACTTCTCACATTGGGTCCTATTGTTTGCAACTACTAGTTAGGCCGGTCGGTTCCGGGTAGTTTTACGTTGCAAACTCAACCCAACCTCGAGTTGGCCACACTTATATTATCTAAGTGTCATGTCCATCATGTTTCCCAAAACATGTTACAAGTTTTCAAGCATTTGGGTAGACCTAACTTAATAGGTAAATTCCCAAAGGGTAGACCTAACTTAATAGGTAAATTCTCAAGCTTATGTTTTTTATGCATACTTACATGTCAACTTCCATGTTATATTTCAAGTCATGTTTTCAAGTTGTATTTTCATGTCATTAGAAATTACCCATAACATAACCCAACGCTTTTAAACAAGCATATACGTTCACGACAACGTAATGGATTAAAAGAAGAGACTTGGCAAAGGCATGACAAAAATGGATATTAAGCCACAAGTTAATCATGGTGGCAAATGAGGCACAAATGTGTTCATTAACTTGCATGTTACATTCTTAAGCCTCAAAACATGCATAAACCCAAACTTGGCACATAAGCGAATCATGGTGACAAAAGATATGGAATGATGACTAGTAACTCGCATATATCATCATATAAGGGTTATGACTTCATATGCAAGTTGACATAAAGGTTATGAGGGTTCTCATGTTGCCTAATGCAACATTTCAACATAAAGGTTGTAGCTTTTAGCTCACAAGATCAAGATAATGACTTCATAAACTTGCATGACATGATAGCATGTATCATACTCAATGATCAAACCCAAACTTGCAACATGAACATTTAACTTCATAGTTAATATCTAAGAGTAGGGAAAGGGCTTACATTGCTATGAAGGCACAAATCGATTAGATGAAAGATTGAGACAAAGCCTATGCATTTCATCATCCTAAAACCCAAAAATGAAAGCTCCAAATCAATCAAAACCCCATCTTTATGAACAAAGATCAAAGCTTTAGCCTTGAAATCAACTTGAGAGGCTCTCATACTAACATAGAAACTCTCTAACACTCTCATGATCATGAAACCTCTCATAGAAATGAAGCGGAGGCTAGGATTTTGAGTGGAGGCCATGAGAGGAGCAATTTTGCCATAGTTTAGTTGCATGAATGAATAATGAGGATTTAGGATAGGTTAGGGTCTTATTTATAGATTAGGCAAGTGTTTTAGGCCATAGGATTAAACCTAGATTCAATCCAAGCCATCAAAGCATGTCTTGGGGAAGAAGTCAAGTGTAGGAACCATCTAGGGCCTTTAGATTAAAGATGAACCATGAGAACCATCCAAATGCAAAATCTGCATTTGAGCTAATCGGCCCACGGGTTGACAGCTAAACACCCTGGATTAACCCCTAGTCGACCCAGCGGGCTCGGGTCGACCTCAAAAATCGGCCGGTTC
Organism: Allium sativum; assembly: GCA_030737875.1. Taxonomy (NCBI): domain Eukaryota; kingdom Viridiplantae; phylum Streptophyta; class Magnoliopsida; order Asparagales; family Amaryllidaceae; genus Allium; species Allium sativum. The sequence goes on along the minus strand of CM060924.1, from coordinate 230,304,124 downwards.
GGTTATTCCCCTCTCCCAATTCGCTGTTTTGAACATTTTTGCATATTTATTTATTTAATTTTCAATTATATATATATATATATCAATATATATATATTTCTCTGCGCAACCAATTTCACTTAATTAAGTATACTTTAATTTGGGAATTTTTCGTGAAATTTCGCGAGGCCATATCTTGGTCATACGGACTCCGATTTTCGAAAACTCGGACTCTATTTCGCGTATTTTTCCGAGACGAACGCAATGGCATAGCCCGTTTCCCTTGATTCAGATTTTACAGTTTAATTCTGCCTCCATTTATGTTATAACAGGTTATTGAAAATACGGGTTGTTACATTTGGAGTGGAAAATCTCACTAATTTGCAAACCGTATTCAATCAAATTCATATAGAATTAAAGCTCGTTGAAGTCTCTACAAACTTTTCTAAAGAACCATGATCTGATTTGGAGTGATTCGGCCATGATTGGAGATTTATTTTTGAACGATTTTGGACGTTGAATTGATCGCGGCGGTTGAATGATTGCAAAGAGGATTAGGGTTTGTTTGACCTTTGACCGAGTATTTATAGTTTTGAATCATAATATTTAATTCCAATATTTCATGTTTACCGCTACGAACTCCAAATCGAACCAACGACTGTCGTCCCCAGCTAAATAGCCCATTCCGGACACAATGGGATATGTTTCGTAAGCCAGTTCAGCTGTTTAAATCAGTTTTTCTTTAAATAAAAATATAAATCACTATATATTGAATTCAAACGTACATTTTATTTTACCTAGGCCACATACTGACTCCAAAAATTCCTGAAAAATAAATCTATCTATGTTTTGACGATACGATCCTAATAAAACTAATTTCGTCGAATTTGGAGACCGTTTGAAAAACAGACATTTTCCAGTCGATTAAATTCAAACTGAAATGACTAAACACGTTTAAATTCACCACACTCACATATTGATTCCCAAAATTATGAAAATTGGAATCTAGTAATAACTTGACATCCCAGATTCAATAAAAGTGGTCTCGTCAAAAATGGAGGTTGTTTGCAAAATCACTATTTTTAAGGGCTATATTTTATATAAAATTCCATAGCGACTATTCTGAATTTTCAACTGGACATAACTTTTTATTCCCGCTATGAAATTTGGATTTTTTTCACATTCGTTGGAAAGATATTTTCAAATAGATTCAAATATTTCTTGTTTCACTAAAATCCGGCTTATTTTGAATCCTGTTCATTCATTTGAAATTTAAAATCGAATTTTCAAACTACCGCGCCATTTCTAATTCTTTTTATAATTAAAATAAATATTTATGTTCTAATTTCGTTTTAAATAAATATATACGTTCTAATTCTATTCAAAAAAATTCTAGTCATTATTATTTAAAATAAATCATTTTAAATATTCGAAATTCATTAAAATAGCCAAAATATAACCAGTAAAAGTAGCACATGGCCATAATAGATTGTGCGATTTAAGAAATTATTTGAAGAAGATACAACTTGTGTCTATAATATGTCCAAAATTATTGTAAAAAAGTAACATGTTTAGATGCTTAAATTAAAAATTGCTTTGATAACATCTTGTCATATTTATGCTAACTGAAAGTTTAAGAAACTAAACACCTTCATGTATGCTTTTATTATCAAGTTTTGAGGCTCGATGATAAGAAAAGAAAAAAAATTAAATCCATTTGTACAATTAAAGCGGGGGATTGGTTGGTATTTAACTGTACAAAAGAATTTTCTTATAACCTAAATCGCCAAAGTGACATACATACATACATACATACATATATATATATATGTATATATATATATATATATATATATGAGCGATCGGGGGCACCCCTGTTTTGCAGCACTCCTGTTGCACCCATTATTCGTTCGTGAGCTATGACGATCCAAATCCAACGAGAATTTGTAAATGTTCAATCCACACATATATAATGATCTATCCAAAATTTGAGCTTGTTCCGACATTCAAAACTCTTTATGCTACTCAATATGATCTCTGCAGTTAAGGCGCATAACGAATCAACAGTAGTGAATGTGTAAAAGTTTACGGTGAGGATAAAACCATACTATAGTTATACTTGTCACACATATATATGTCTACTAGCGTAGATTCCTAATAGTGCAAAAGTGGGAATAAGTCTCCATGTTCGCGTTAATTAATTGGCATGCACCAGTTCTGGGTTCAACATGTGCTTCATGAAATAATTCAAGGTTTGATTGTTTGTTTCGTAGGCATTCAAATCTCTAACTCCCTTTTTCGGACATTTGATTTATATTTCAAACATCTGATAAAGTTCAAAACGTTCAAATGGTGTCGAATCCAAATGTAGAATTTCCTAAAATCTTGGTGTCCAAATTCAATTCTCAGACATATGGTTGAGTTTTCCAACAACGGGTCATCTGCTTGGCTGTGGATTTCTCTCTTTAGATTTTAAGTTTATTTACTTTGGTTATTTTCATTCATCATCTTAAGACAGGGACATACTGGACATCCACAATGAATGAACTGCTGAAAGTTCTAATGGACACAACTTCTTACACTATTCCATGCCATGGATCAAGAAGTTGATCCGGACTAGGAATTAGTCATATTATAATCATGTAGAAAGCCAATTGCATGGCTGTGAAATATGCAGGCATGGGTTAATATTTTTATTAGGAATTTTTAAGAAGAAGAAGGAATTTTTGGGAGAGTTTATTTTAATGAGGAGGAAATTTTTATTGCTTACATCCATTACCTTGCTTTTATAATGCAATGCACTCTCTAAAGTATTCTAGGAAAGCATTATCTAGAATCTCTAAAATAGGAAATCTAGATTTTCCCTTAGTTTATTCAATTCATTAATACAATTGCTAATTTAACAATACAATTAATTGTTTCTTGAAAAGCCAAAATTATTTCGAATATTCCCTCTTAAGCTTGGTTTTTGAACTTCAAGAATGGCTCGCAATCTTTTAAAATCATCATGCTTCAATGCTTTTGTGAAAATATCAGCAACTTGATTATTTTTTTTGCAAAAACTCAGCTGCACCTCTTTATTTTCAATTGCTTCTCGAATATAATGATGTTTATGGCTATATGCTTTATTCTTCCATGATGGATTGGATTCTTAGCTATAGCAATGGCTGATTTGTTGTCACAATGGATAGTCACAGTTTCTTGTTTCTCACCAAAATCATTTAGCATTTTCTTCAACCATATTGCTTGTTGGGTAGCTAGGCCAGCTGAAATATATTTAGCTTCTGCAGAAGATTGAGCAACTGTTTGTTGCTTCTTCGAACACCAAGAAAATGCTCTTGATCCAAGTGAAAACACATATCCATAAGTGCTTTTCATATCATTTATACTTCTTGCCCAGTCACTATTGCAAAACCCAAATAAAATAGTTTCAACATTATTTTCATATTTGATCCCATAGTCCAAAGTGCCTTGAATATATCTCAGTACCTTTTTGCTGCACCTAGATGGATATGACTTGGATCATTCATGAACCGAGAAAGTAAGATAGCTGCAAACATGATATCATGTCTTATATTAGTAAGGTAAAATAAATTACCAACTAGGCTTCTGTAGTAACTAGCATCAACCTTCCTTCCTCCATCTTCTTTTTTTAACTTTTCATTCACAACTAGCGGTGTATCGACTGGATTACATCCAAGCATCCCAAACTTTCTCAATATTTTCTCAACATATTTCTTTTGACAAGTAAAAAATCCATCATCACCTTGAGAGATTTCTATTCCAAGAAAAAATGCAGCAAGCCCAAATTGTTCATTTCATATTTCTTCATCATTTCTTTTCCGAAATCTTCAATCAACTTTAAATTGTTTCAGGTATAAATTAAATCATCTACATAAAGTGAAATAATTAGAATACCATCCATACCTTGCCATTTGACATACAAAGTAGGCTCATTCTTGCTCTTCTCAAAGCCTTTCTTTATAAAGTAATTGTCAATATTGCTATACCATGCTCGTGGTGCTTGTTTTAGCCCATAAAGTGCTTTCTTTAGTTTGTAAACTTTTCCATCTTGCCCTTCAATCTCAAATCCTTGAGGCTGCTCCACGTAAACCTCTTCTTCCAATTCTCCATTCAAGAATGTCGTTTTTACATCTAGCTGATGTAACTTCCATCCTTTTTGGGCTGCAAGTGACATTAAAGCTCTAATGGTGTCAAGACGTGCCACATGAGCGAATGTCTTTTCATAGTCAACACTGGGCTATTGAGAATTAACCCTTTGCAACGAGTCTTGCTTTGTTCTTTTGAACTAAACCATCTGGATTATGCTTTAGTTTGTAGATCTGCTTTACTCCAATGGTTTCTTTGTCTTTTGGCTTATCAACCAACATCCATGTTTTGTTCCTTTCAAGTGCATCCATCTCTTCTTCATTGCCTTCCTCCAAGCATCTTCCTTAACCGCTTCTTCAAAATTTTCTGGTTCCATAACGCGATAGTTGCACCTAGCAAAAATATCATCCAAACTCCTCATTTTTATTAGGGTTGAGCATGAAGACGATGAATTATGGCTTGCTGAGGATGAAGTGTTAGATGGAGAACTTGGTGTAGATGAATCACATTGGTTATTTGCAGGTGTAATTCGATTTTGTTCTAAAATTACTGCTGGAACGGTTTTATCCGCCACTTTCTCCTTTTTCCAATTCCAAGATGTCTTTTCATCAAATACAACATCTCTACTGATGATTACTTTCTTTATCTTCAAGTTGTAAAGTCTGTAGCCCTTTGACACAGAACTATAGCCAATAAAAATGCATCTTTCATTTACTTCTTAAAGCTTTGTCCTTTTTTCTTTAGGAATTTGGGCATAGCAAATACTCCCAAAAACTCTAAGATGATTCACTGAAGGATTTCTTCCACTCCACGCTTCAAACGGCGTCATATTCCATACATATTTTGTTGGACATCTATTCAGCAAATACACAGCTGAATTTACAGCCTCGGGCCAAAATTCTTTAGGCATGCCTTTCTCAAACAACATTGATTTATTCATCTCCATCACTCTTTGATTCTTTTATTCGGATACACCGTTTTGCTGAGGTGTATACCTAATGGTTAGTCGCCTCTCCACACCTTCTTCTTCACAAAATTTATCAAAATTATTGGAGTTGTACTCCTTTCCCCTGTCACTTCTCAAAACTTTTATGGACCTGCCACTTTGTTTCTCAACAAAAGCTTTAAACTACTTAAATATAACAAACACTTCAGATTTTTGTCTCATAAAACAAACCCAATCAATGAATAAATAAAGTACTTGTTTTGAGCATGAGATAATGTGCTCATAGGACCGTATACATCCATGTGTAATAATTCCAACACTTCTTTGGCTATTCTTGATCCTTCCTTTGGAAACAGTTGCCGATGATGTTTGCCAAGTACACACCCTTCACATACTCCATGTTCTTTTTTTTTATTGTTGGCCACCCGTACACCATCCTTTTTTATGAAAGCAATGTGAGACTATTATAGTTTAAGTGCCCAAGTCTCTTATGCCATAAACAAGTATCGTCTTCCTTTTTTGCCATGAAGCTACGATTTTTCTCAAAATTGAGATAGAGGGGAAAGCTTTTGTTTTTTGTCATTTTTATTACAGCAGCAGCTTTTCATTTTGAATCAAAGATTTTACATTCTCGATTCTCAAATTGAAGAGAATAACCGTGCTCTAAAAGTTGTCCAATGCTCAACAAATTCTCATCTAATTTAGGAACATAAAAGGTATCATGAATAACTTTACCTCCCTGCTTTGTTGCAACTCCAATGTTGCCTTTGCCTTCAACTTCAACATACTCTCCATTGCTAAGTTTAGCTTTCGAACCAGATGAAGGATCTATTTCAATGAATGCATTTTTGTCTCCTATCATATGATTGCTACATCCGTTGTCCAGGTACCATATATTCTTATATTCTTCAGTTGCCTTTTGACAAGTAAAGAACAAGCTCCCTTTCATATTTTCTGCTCCGGCAAATGCTGTGTTTTGTGGCTTACCAAAGTAACAGTCCTTTTGAACGTGCCCGAACCTTTTGCAATTATGACATTGTGGCTTACCTTTGTTCCAACAATCCTTTTCTTCATAAGATCTTTTCTTGCAAATTCCACACCATTTATTTGTTCCTTCGTCACTTCCTCTTCCGCCATTGGTGCATCGACCTATGCCACGTGAATTTCTTCCTCTTCTTTTGCCAATTCTGCCACCTCTAAAAGACTCGTCATTATTTTGCTTTATTGTTGTCATTATTGTATTGAGTGGTGAGTTTGGACTGAAACGCGTTTTCAACTGTCTTTTCTATACGGCGTAGCAAACTTTGCTCGTAGGATCTAAGTGAACCCATCAACCCTTAAATGGTCATGTTTGACAAATCTTTGGTTTCTTCTATAACAGCCACCATAGGATCAAAATTTTTAGTTAAGCTTAATAAAATTTTATCAACAATTCTACGATCGTCAATTATATCTCCATGAGACTTCATTTGATTCACTAATTCGGACAGCCTATTAAAATACTCATTCAAACTTTCATTTTTTCATTTTCAAAATCTCTCTTTAGAGATTGAAGTTTGACAGTTCTCACCTTTGAATCCCCTTCAAACTCTTGTTGCAAGGTTTCCCATGCTTCCTTGGCTGTTTTTGTTCTCATAATTCTTGGGAATATGGTGTTTGATGCTCCTCTTTGAATCATTCCAAGAACTACAGCATCTGTGATATTTTTCTTTTTTAATACTTTAGTTTGGGTTGCTGTACATTCTGCCGCAGCTGTTGAGTCTTCATTTCCTTGTTTGATGAACTCCAAGACCTCCAACGAGGTGAACAAAGTCTCCATTTTTACTGCCCAAAAATCAAAATTTTCTCCTTCAAATAAAGAAACTTGGACATTGCTATAGGTGGAGTTGATGCTTGCTGAAGTATTGCTTGGAGAAGCCATTACTTTGCACTTTTTTTTTAATTGCAAGGATCTAGAGCTCTGATACCAATGTTAGGAATTTTTAAGAAGAAGGAATTTTTGGGAGAGTTTATTTTAATGAGGAGGAAATTTTTGTTGCTTGCCTTTTGATTACAAACTTTGATTGCTTACATCCATTACCTTGCTTTTATAATGCAGTGTACTTTCTAGAGTATTCTAGGAAAGGATTATCTAGAATCTCTAAAATAGGAATTCTAAATTTTCCCTTAATTTATTCAATTCATTAATACAATTGCTAATTTAAAAATACAATTAATTGTTTCTTGAAAAACCGAGATTATTTCCAATAATTTTCCCAGTAAATTTGAGTCACAAACTTCTCGACATAAACTATTTTGACTAATGCATGGTAATCTTCACTTATTATTGTCGCTAACAGCACACTTTCTTCCTTTTACATTTTATGAGAAAAATCAAAGAGGTTGAAATCGTAAAATGCTAGAAGTACCAGCAATGGAAGTGAGCAATGACAGATATATCACCAAATGGTGAAATCAATACAATTGTACAAATAAACAAGAGAATTATATTATGTGCCTCGAATCGAATCGACAGTTGAATACATAGATATATGATTTTCTATCACACTGAACTATAGAATTACATAAAGAGCGTGAACACACACATGTGTGCATATACAAGTATAAATATACATACATACACACATATATATTAGCACAAAATCAATCAGGTTGGTTGTACGGTGATAGAAGAGTTGTACGTAGTAGTAGGAATATATATTGAGGAAGGATGGAGATACAAAGGTTGAAGTAGGAGACATTAATAACAGAGAAGAACAAAAGATGAGTGTTCAATTAGCAGCGTCCAGGTCGCGCTTGGAGGCAATTACAGGAGAAGGAGGATAAGGAAGGGGTCTGCCATGGTTATGATGAACTAATATTAATAGTAGTGCCACGATGGCTTAGATCATGTATAAAGAAGATAATTTGGCCATGCTCAAAGGATTTATTCGAATTGAATTGTTGAAGAGAGGAATGCAAATGGCTGGATGCAGCATGCCCTGATTTATAGGAGGAAATTGGTGGAGAAAAGTAGACAAGATTGCACTGTTCCAGCCAGCTAATAAGCTGCTGCTCCTTCTTCTGCGAAAGAAAGCAGTGACCATGGTTTTCCATAATCCTCATGTTTAAAACAATTTACTTTCTATCCACGTTGAATTGCTTATCGGTTGTGGGAAAATGAATTTCCGCTATTAGATGTTCACATTGAGATCGAGCATAGAAGCTATTTCCAATTCCAAACTAACAAAAAAACCAAGGTAGACATTTATTACGGTTAACCGACCGAACAAATTCAACCGAGCTTAACCGAACCGCTTTAGCCGAGAAATTCATTTAATCGAACATTCGGTAAATCGGTCGATGTTAGCTGATCAAATTACGGTTAATCATATAACATAATTTGTTAACCGTTAACCGAAAATACACACATATTTACCTAGACACGTACATAAACACACACGCACATGGTTTTTTGTTTTTTTATTTTGTTCAGGTAGAAAACCGATCATAGTCGTAAAACTCTTCCTATTGCACCTGTTATGAATGACACGGACAAACCCAGCAAAATGCACAACAATCACCAATGATCAATGCAAATAATCAACATAACAAGTGACAATAATAAAGTAAGAACACACATGAATTTTTAACATGGAAAACCTCTTCGATGTGAAGAGTAAAAACCACGGGACCAATGACGGGGGTCCTCCCAAACTTCTCTTACTATGATAATGGAGACAGACACAAATTCAAATCCAAGTCAAAAGGTGGATACACAAATTATCCAACAATAGCTAGCAATAACAGCATCAAAACAAAAGCCAGAAACGTGAAAAAAATCACCGGGAAATAGAGCTTAGAAAAGCTGAGAGATCTCGCAAAAAACACTCCAGCAAAGGGCAATCTCAAAGTAGTAGAAGCAACCCACAATGTTTTGGAGAAACTGACAAAGTTTTGATGTTGTTGTTGTGTATTTCTGCTACCCAAAGTGGATGTATATATAGCTACCAAAAAGCCACCTTGAAATCTCCATTCAACCACCAAATTTAATAAGATTATAATTCCCATAAAGGTGCAATTACCAAAGCACACCAAAAGTCAAATAGTCACCTTTTCAAATAAAAGCACGAAATACCGTAGCAACATTTATTGCTCCAATTAATTAAATATGACCTTTTCCACATAGGAAGGGACCCATTCCCAAGAAACCTCCCCCTCCCGACTATGTGGAGGTGGTTCCCATTCCGGCAATTGACGACAAGTTTCAAATTTGTCTTTTGCCAAAGCTTTGGTCATCATGTCAGAACCATTGTCATCGATATGAATTTTCTCAAGCTCAACTAACTTATCATCAAGAACATCACGTATCTAATGATATCTCACATCAATATGCTTCGACTTTGCATGAAAAGTGGAATTCTTAGCAAGATGGATTGCACTTTGACTATCACAATACAACACATACCTCTTTTGTGTAAATCCAAGCTGACAAACAAACTGCTTCATCCACAAGAACTCCTTACACGCCTCTGTCGCCGCAATAAACTCCGACTCAGTAGTAGACAAAGCCACACGTTTTTGTATCCTAGATTGCCAACACACTGCTCCCTCGCAAAAGTGACCAAATAACCCGAAGTAGATTTTCTCTAGTCAATATCACCCGCCATATCAGAATTTGAATAACCAACAAGACAAAGCTTGTCATTCCCAAAACAAAGCTTCATATCAGCAGTACCCTGTAAGTATATCATAATCCACTTCACGGCATTTTAATGCTCTTTACCTGGATTAGAAAGAAATCTACTAGCCAAACCTACAGCGTGAGAAATATCAAGCCGAGTGCAAACCATTGCATACATCAAACTAGCCACGACAGAAGCATAAGGAACATGCTTCATCTTCTACTTCTCTTCTGTTGTGGAAGGATACTGTTGAGAACTCAACATAAAATGCATAGCAAGTGGAGTACTCACAGGCGTTGCTTTCTCCATATTGAACCTTTTAAGCACTCTCTGAATATATGCTTCCTGTGACAGCCATAATCTTCGAGCCTTGCGATCACGAATAGTTTTCATTCCTAAAATGTTCTTCGCCGGACCAAGTTCCTTCATGGAGAAAGTCTTGCTCAATTACTGCTTCAAACTAGCAATATGATCTACATTTTGCCCTATAATAAGCATGTCATCAACATAAAGTAGCAAAATGATAAAATCATCGTTAGCAAATTTCTTCAAGAAAACACAATGATCATTATATGTCTTTTCATATCCTTGGTCCCCCATAAAAGAGTCAAATTTGCAATACCATTGTCTTGGAGCTTGTTTTAGACCATACAAACTCTTCTTCAATTTGCACACATATTCTTCCTTCCCTTTGACTTTGAAGCCCTTTGGTTGTTCCATATAAATGTCTTCTTCAAGATCACCATGAAGAAAAAGCGGTCTTCACATCCAAATGCTCAACTTCTAAATTCAAACTAGCAGCAAGACCCAAAACAATTCTGATGGAAGACATCTTGACAACCGGTGCATATACATTTCCCTTTCTTTGGTTGCATCCTCTTACTACAAGTCTTGCTTTGTACCGAAGCGTCTTTGCATTTTCATCTTGCTTCAACTTGTAAATCCAACGATTTTCAAAGCCTTCTTTTCCTTTGGTAGTTTCACTAGATCAGAAGTTTTCTTATCATGCAACGACTTCATCTCTTCTTTCATTGCATCCAACCAAAGTTGCTTATCATCACTATCTATAGCTTCTTTAAAGGTCTTAGGTTCTCCTCCGTCGGTTAAGAGAACATACTCGGAAGAAGGATAATTAGTGGAAGGACGTCGTTCCCTGGTAGAACGCCTTACAAAGGTTGTTTGAGTTTTAGGAGAAGCATGATGATCAATTTCAGCATCTTTATTAAGAGGGATTAGCTCCCTCAGATACATGACCTTCATTGTCATTTTCTTGAACATGCTCGGTTGTTGTTGGTGCAGGAGTTGCAGGAGTCAAAGGAGGGAGATCTAAATTTACCAGATCATAGCCACTATAAGATGCAGTTTCTTGTGGTTTCTGAATATCTTCAATTGTTTGGTCTTCAACAAAGTGTGCATCCTTGCTATGAATCAATTTCTTCTCTATAGGATCATAAAACCTATAGCCGAACTTTCCAAGACCATAGCTCACAAAGATGCATTGGCGAGTCTTAGAATCCAACTTCGATCTTTCATCATTAGGCACATGCACAAATGCCTTACACCCAAAGACAAGCAAATGACTGTAAAAAAACCTCCTTGCCAAGCCAAACCTTATTTGGAACATCACCATTCAAAGAAAAACAAGGAGAGAAATTAATCACAAGTGTAGCTATAAACAAAATTTCACCCCAAAAGTGTTTTGGTAACTTAGTCTCTACAAGCATACACCTCATTCTGTCTAACAAAGTCCTATTCATTCTCTCTGCTACACCATTCAGCTGTGAAGTCTTCTTTGGTGTAAACTGATGCCGAATACCTTGAGCCTTACAATTTTCATCAAGTGGACCGATGTACTCACCACCATTGTTAGAACATAAACACTTTAGCTTTTTACCAGATTGTCTTTCAACCAATGCTTGAAACTGCTTAAAAACATCAAGTACCTGATCTTTTGTTTTTAAAGCATATGTCCACAATTTCTTTGAACAATCATCAATAAAAGTAACAAAGTAAAGTGCACCACTAAAGGTCTCAACTTTTAACGGACCACAAACATCAGAATGAACAAGATCAAGCAAACCTGATTTTCTTGAAGGAGGATGTCTCTTAAAGGAGACCCGATTCTTCTTTCCTACAAAACAATGAGGACATTTATCCAATTTTACACACTTCAAATCAGGTAGTGCATTTTTCTTCATTAAACAACTTAGCCCCTTTTCATTTATATGACCAATTCTTCTATGCCATAATTTTGCATGATCATCATTTGCCACATTTACAGAATCAGTGGAAATTGAGGCTATCAGCAAGTACAGGCTTGTGTGCTTCTTCCCACAAGCTAGCACCATGTTTCCTTTAGTAAGCTTCCATTTACCAACATGAAATGTGTTAAAGTAGCCATCATCATCGAGTTTTCTAGTAGAGATCAAGTTTAATCGGATTTCTGGAACATGTCTAACATTTTTAAGCATTAAGTTTGCTCCAATGTTTGCCACCAAACATACATCTCCAATGTCCACAACCTGGGCCACACCATTATTACCCATTTTCAATACCCCAAAGTCACCAGATGTATAAGATGTGAAGAATTCCTTCCGTGTTGTCACATGTAGTGATGCTCCACTATCAATGACCCAACTTGACTCATATTTAGCAAGGTTCACGTAACTGTCATCATGTACAATGATAAGATCACCATTCATTGCAGTAGAAGCTCTAACATCATTACTGCAATCTTTTTCATCTTGCTTCTTACCTTCCATGCCTTTACTATCCCTGTTGTCTCTTTTCCACTTGTAGCAATATTTCTTTATGTGACCTGATTTATCACAATAATGACACTTCATATTTGCGTATCTTCCACGAGATTTGCTTCTGCTTTTGTCTCTGGAAACTGGAGCTTTACTCTTGCTTCTTCCTCTGTTTTTAGCAACATATGCTTCCTCGGATGAAGAAGACACACCATGAGATTTCTTCCTCATCTCCTCATTCAAAATACTAACTTTGGAAATATTCAATGTAACTTTGCGATGTGGTGCTGAGTTGCAAAGTGTCATTCTGAAAGTGTCCCATGAATCAGGAAGAGTGCCAAGTAACAAAAGTCCATGAATTTCATCATCAAAATTTATATCCGTAGCTGATAATTGTGGAATAAAGCCATGAAAATCATTCAGGTGATCAGAAAGTGACTTGCTTGAATTGTACTTCAAGCCCATCAATTACTTGATTATGTACAATTTATTATTTCCAAACTTATTAGTATAAAGGGATTCAAGTTTTTTCCATAGCGATCTAGCATGAACATCATCATTTATATGATTCAAAACATTATCATCAACCCACTGACGAATAAATCCACACACTTGTTCATGTTCAAATTGCCACTGATCATCGGTTTTACCTTCTGGTTTTTCATCACTAAACACAGGTAAATGCTGACTTTTGACATACAACAAGTCTCTCATTTTTCTCTTCCAAATATGATAGTTAGCTCCATTCAAACTAATCATTCTACTAGTGTTGATATTACTAGGATCCATAACGGGATAACTACAAATTAACCAACCTTGCTCTGATACCAGTTTGTTATGAATGACACGGACAAACCCAGCAAAATGCACCACAATCACCAATGATCAATGCAAATAATCAACAGAACAAGAGACAATAATAAAGTAAGAACACATACGAATTTTTAACGTGGAAAACCTCTTCGATGTGAAGAGTAAAAACCATGGTACCAATGACGGGAGTCCTCCCAAACTTCTCTTACTATGAATGGAGGGACACAAAAATCCAAATCCAAGTCACAAAGTGGATACACAAATCATCCAACAATAGCTAGTAATAACAGCATCAAAACAAAAGCCAGAAAAGCGAAAAATATCACCGGGAAACAGAGCTCAGAAAACCTGAGAGATCTCGCAAAAAACACTCTAGCAAAGGGCAATCTCAAAGTAGTAGAAGCAGCCCACAAAGTTTTGGAGAAACTGACAAATTTTTGATGTTGTTGTTGTGTATTTTTTCTACCTAAAAGTGGATGTATATATAGCCACCAAAGAGACATCTTGAAGTCTCCATTCAACCACCATATTTAATAAGATTACAATTCCCATAAAGGTGCAATTACCAAATCACACTAAAAGTCAAATAGTCACCTTTTCAAATGAAAGCACGAAATACCGTAGCAACACTTATTGCTCCAATTAATTAAATATGACTGTTTCCACATAGGAAGGGACACATTCTCAACAGCACCTAGCTTGTTCCACGAGCGCCACATAAGTGACTGATCTTAGCATATGCACATAATAAACTCTTAACATTTCATTCTGGGTTTGGAACTCTCGCCACTGTTACCACGGAGCAAAGTCCTTAACCGCTAGACTACTGATGTGCACCACACATACATACATACCTATGTGTGCGTATATATATAAGACCGATAACACACTGTTAAGGAATATTGAAGCAATAATGGGATATTATTTAGCTTCCTTATCTTTAGGCTTGATTGATAGTATAAAATCTCTGATTGTAATTTCCTTATCTTTAGGCTTGATTGATAGTATAAAATCTTTGATTGTAATATAGAACATTCCTTTTTAACTTATATATATCAATCAATGAATGAATGGAAGAGCAATTCGATTCTCTCATTCATTCATTCATTGATTGATATATATAAGTTACAAAGGAATGTTCTAGATTACAATCAAAGATTTTATACTATCAATCAAGCCTAAAGATAAGGAAATTACAATCAGAGATTTTATACTATCAATCAAGCCTAAAGATAAGGAAGCTAAATAATATCCCATTATTGCTTCAATATTCCTTAACACACACACACACACACACACACACACACACACACATATATATATATATATATGTGTGTGTGTGTGTGTGTGTGTGTGTATGTGCGTGTGTGTGTGCATGTATATATATATATATATATATATATATATATATATATATATATATATATATATATATGTATATATGTATATGAGCGTTCAATGTCACCTCAAATAGTGAGCACCTCATTTGCCTCTTTCTCACTCTCTCTCCATCTCTCATTTATTATAAATTAAGCTAGTAGAAGGAGAGAGAAGTAGTGGAGGGAGAAAGAAACAGAATGTGGAGAGAGAAGTAGTGTAAGTTTTCATCATTGCTATGGTTTGAATCATTTCTTAGTTTCTTGGTTTATAAAACATTTTATTGATACATTACAACAATTTAAATCTTCCTCACCATTTAGCAAATTGACTTACATATGTATCATTGTTAAATGACGACATTAGTGATTTTTTTTATAACAAATTGAATTACAAACAATGAAACACCAAAGCACATTGAGGATTTTCTATTATAAGAAACTCATAGGAGATTTGAATGAAAGTATGTGTAATGGTGTTTGACAATTTCTAGAATGAACTAAACGAGGGTCTTGTTCTATTATGATGGGAAACACCATACATTTATATCATCTCATCCCTTTTTACACTATTTTGCAACATTGCAATTCCAACCTGAGCATCACAATGGCAATGATAGAGCGCCACTAATGTTTACTCGACATTTCCCCTCATGGTTTAAGGCTTTTGTTATTGTTTTTGTAAAAGGATCATTGGAAATCTTTCCATATTTTGGATTTTATTTTCTGTTTTTTTTTTTCACTAACTTAATTAGGTGATAATGATGTCCCAAAACTTCAGTGGAAGATGCTGATAGAACTGCTATTGTGACCATGAATGTAGAAGCACAAGCTGATTACCTCTCGGGTTTGAAAGGGCTTATTCACATTGAGAGTGGCAAGCACTATTAGCAGTTGCAAGTTGCTATATATATACCTTAACACTTCATTTAGTTAGCGGTTACTATATCTAAGATAGCATTTGTAATTCATATGAATTCTACAAAATTTGAATTATTATGTCTAACGTATTTTTATGATGCATCATTATAACAATTCATAGTAAAATGGGATTTGCACTTTGCTATAATTTTCTCATTAAAATCCGATTTAAAATTAATTTTAACAAATAATATTATATTTTACACCGTACATCGTGCGGTTATACTAATTAAAATAAAATTTAACAAATAATATTATATTTTCCACCGTACACTAAAACAGACTTAAAATAAATTTTAACCTTGAAAAAGTGGGAACCAGTTTCCCTATTCGCGTTAATTGGCGTGCACCAGATCTGGGTTCAACATGTACTTGATGAAATAAGGTTTGATTAACCATTTCCTAGGCATTCAAATCTCCAACTCCCTTTTTCAAACATTTGATTTCTATTTCAAACACCTGAGAAAGTTTGAAACGTCCAAATGGAGTCGAATCCAATCGTAGAATTTTCTAAAATCTAGGTGTCTATATTCAATTCTTAGACATATGGTTGAGTTTTCGAACAACTGGTCATCCGCTTGGCTAGGTTCTCTCTCTTTAGATCTTAAGTTTATTTACTTTGGTTATTTCCAATCATCATCTTCATTCTTCAGACAGGGACATACTGGACAACGACGATGAGTGAATTGTTGAAAGTTCAACAAACAATTCTAATGGACACTACTTCTTACAAACAATTTGATCTGTGTTGTAAAAATCGGAAACTACATGAAATTTAAATTATGTCAACACTGATCAAATGAGAATATATATTGCATGGTTGTGTGATATCACTGATATGCAGTCATGGGGAAAATTTTCCCAGTAAGTGCATTTGAGTTACAAACTTCTTAATAAAGATCATTTTGACGAATGCATGATAATCTTCACTTACCATTATAGCTAACTATACACTTTCTTCCTTTGACATTGTATCAGAAATAATAATGAAGTTGAAATCATAAAATTCTACACCTAAGTATTAGCAATGAAACTGAGAATTGACAGATACGGTGAAATCAATACAAATAAACAAGAGAATTATATATATTATGCGCCTCGAATCGAATCGGCAGTTGAATACATAGATATATGATTTTCTATCACACTGAACTATAGAATTACATAAAGAGCGAGAACACACACACGTGTGCATATACATGTATAAATATGCATACATATACACAAGTATATATTAATTAGCACAAAATCAATCAAGTTGGTTGTATGGTGATAGAAAATTTGTACGTAGCAGTAGGAATATATATATTGAGGAAGGATGGAGATGCAGAGGTTGAAGTGGGAGACATTGATAACAGAGAAGAACTAAAGAGGAGTGTTCAATTAGCGGTGTCCAGGTCCGCGCTCGGAGGCGCGTACCGGAGAAGGAGGATAAGTAAGGCCTCTACCCCCTTTTTGATGAACTAATATTAATAGTAGTGCCACCGCGATTGTTGATAAGATCACGTATAAAGTAGATAATTTGGCCATGCTCAAAAGATAAAGTCGAATTGACTGTTGAATACAGGATAGCAAATGGGTGGATGCAGTGTGTCCTGATTTATAGGAGGAAACCGGGAGAACAGTATAGAGCATTGCACTGCTCCAGCCAGCTAATAAGCTGTTGCTTCTTCTTTTGCTAAAGAAAGCAGTGACCATGGTTTTCCATAATCTTCATGTGCAAAACATGTTACTTGCTATCCGCGTTGAACTGCTTATCGGATTGGGAAAATGAATTTCAGCTATTAGATGTTCACATTGAGATCAAGCATAGCAGCTATTTTCAATTCCGAACTCACAAAAAACCAAAGTAGACATTTATTACCGCATTAGCTAAGAAATTTGTTTAACAGAACATTCGGTAAATCGGTCGATGTTAACCGATCAAATTACAGTTAATCATATAACATAATTTGTTAACCGTTAACCGAAAATACACACACATTTACCTAGACACGTACATAAACACAAACGCACATGTTTTTTTTTTTTGAATTTGTTCAGGAAGAAAACCGATCGTAGTCGTAAAACTCTCCCTATTGCATCTAGCTCGGTCCACGAGCGCTACATAAGTGACCAACCTTAGTGTATGCAAATAATAAGCTCTTAACATTTCATTTCGGGTTTGGAACTCTCGCTACTGTTACCATGATGCAAAGTCCTTAACCGCTAGACTACTGCTGTGCACCACACATACATACATATGTGTGTGTTTATTTATATATATATATAGGGAAAATCTATAGGGACACAAAATATTGACACAAAATTAAACACACAAGATACGAACCACTAGATCTTCCCATGATTTGCACCTCTCATGTAAAGACAAAAGAATCCAACGGTCAAGATTTTGTGTTTAAAGTTGTGTGTTTTATTTTCCAATAGCCACTCCTATATATATATATATATATATATATATATATATATATATATATATATATATATATATATATACATGTAAGAGCGTTCAATGTCACCTCAAATAGTGAGCACCTCATTTGCCTCCCTCCTTCCGTTTCTCATTTATTATAAATTAAGCTAGTGGAAGGAGAGAGCGGTAGTGGAAGGAGAAAGAAACGGAATATGGAGAGAGAAGTAGTGTAATTTTTCATCATTGCTATGGTTTGAATCATTTCTTGGTTTCTTGGTTTATAAAATATTTTATTATTACATTACAACAGTTTTAATCTTCCTCACCATTTAGCAAATTCCCTAATGTGGGACTTGTCTCAACACGCCCCCGCACGTGTGGCATATCATGAGCCTAACACGTGGACCTTTATATTGGGTGACGTGGATAAGTGTGGCATTGTGCGCACGAATTAAGCATGCTCTGATACCATGTTAGAGAACCCCGAATTATCACAAAACCAATTGGTTATGTGAAGGGTGAACTCATTATAGTTATACAGGATTCATTTTACAAATTCCCCAATGTGGGACTTGTCTCAACACAAACGTAAAATTTTCTAAAATCTAGGTGTCTAAATTCCATTCTTAGACATATGGTTGAGTTTACGAACAACTAGTCATTCGCTTGTCTGGGTTTTCTCTTTTTAGATTTTAAGTTTATTTACTTTGGTTATTTCTGTGGCGGATTAATCTCAGCATATATGACCAAGTTTTTCACAAGCGGAGAAAGTGAGATATATGCTCCTATATTATGAAGAAGAATATATATACCTATTTTTATTGAGAGAGCTTTTAAAGTTGCTATTATTTAGGAAAAGATATATTTCCACATATATATAGATATATTCCTAGAATATTGCAAATCTAGAATGGTCCGTTGTATGCTATAAATAGAAGAGCCCTCTCCTTATTTGTATCAAGCAAAATGTGAACAAAAAAAGAAAGTAATAAAAAAAATAGAGTTTTTATTTTCCTGTAGTGTTTGTTTTCATCTTCTGTGTTTGCTATAATTTTAAGAGATTATCCAGTAGTTTATATAGTTAACAAATTGGTATCAGAGCTAGACAAATTTTCAACAAATTGGTATTTGAGCGCCAGGTTGAAACTATGACAATTTTATTTCTTTCGTCGTTTGTTCTCACAAAAGAAAACTTCGAAGAGTGGAGTAACAAAAAGAAAGAAGAATTGACATCCAAAGGATTATGGAAGATTGTTGAGTGTGGCTACGAATGGCCAAAAGATGTTAAAAATATGACGGAGAAAGAGAGTGAGGCATTTATAAGGTCGAGATGGAAAGACCATCAAGCCCATGTTGCTATGTGTGAGAATGTTGATGAAGAAGCCGTCAACCATATTATTGGAGAAAAATCTGCAAGAGATTCATGGAAATTACTGAAAGAAGTGTACGCAAACAAGGAGGCCTTAATGGCAAATAAAGAAGACGAGGCTGATTGTACGGCTCTGAAAAGAATCGAGCAGGAGGAAGATGTTGACAATCAAGAATTCGCTAAGGAAGTCATTGGGAAAATGGATAATGATTAGATTGCTAATGACGATGATACAAAAATTGAAGATATAATGAACGTAGAAGAGGCAAGACAAAGGGCAGCCGCTGAAGCAATTGCAATACAAGAACGGGCAGCTGTTGATAAAGCAAATGCTGAAGCACGATTGCGTGCAGAAAGAGCCGTGGTTCAGAGGGCTGCCTCAGAAGCAAGAGAAAGAGATACAGACCAAGTTGAGGAGGTACTAGCAGTGACAAAGAAGAATATAACGCATTTGATAGCAATTTTGATGAGGACGAACCTGATGATGTAGAAGAGATTCAAGATGTTGATGTAGAAGGCGAGGATAGAAATAACACTAATGATGATGCTGTTGAGAAAGAAGTAGATTTGAAGGATACTAAAGTTGGGCTTGATGCAAATAATGCCATGAATGTTTATAAGGCGGTTGAATCAAATGAAGTAGGAAAAGAAAATACAGCTAAAGTTGAAGAAAGATGTGACCAGCTAAGGTCTGCTATTGATTTAAATTCATCGGACTATGACAAACAGAAGCTGCAAGAGCGGTTGGCAAAGTTATCTGGTCGCGTTGCAGTTCTAAAAATTGGAGGAGCGAGCGTAGCTGAAGTTAGTGCGAAGAAGGATATAGTTACCGATGCCTTGAATGCAACTAAAGCTGCTGTGGAAGAGAGAATTGTGGCTGGAGGTGATGTTGCCTTGCTGTATGCATTCAAAGAACTAGCGAACTTGCAGACAGCTAATTTTGACCAGATAATTGGTGTTCAAATCATTCAAAATGCTTTGAAGATGTCAACATATATTCTTACTGTGAATGTTGAAGTAAAAGGTGTGGTTGTTGTTGGCAAGCTTTTGGAGCAGGATCAAGTTGACGCTGCTAAAGGTGAATATGTTGATATGGTAAAGGCTGGTATTATCGATTCATTGAAAGTGATCAGAATTGCATTAGTGGATGCTACAAGTATTTCTTCACTAATGACAACTACATAAGCCGTGGAAGTAGAGCAATCCAAAGATAAGAAAGTGAGAAAAGAAGAGGAGATGATGAGAAAGAAAGTTTGGACGATTACTATACTTCTACCAAAACATGTGAGATATAAAGGAATAAAAAGTCTGCGATATCTTGTATGTACAAGACCGGACATAGCATACGTGTTGGCATTGTAAGTCAATTTATGGAAGATCTGTGTTACACGCATTGGAAAGCTATCAAGAGGATTCTTCGGTACATTCAAGGAACAAAGTCACTCGGATTATTCTACTCGAAAACTGATGAGTATAAACTAGTTGGTAATTCAGATAGTGATTGGTGTGGAGATGTTGACGATCAAAAAAGCACATCTGGATATGTGTTTTACATGGGTAACACAGCTTTCACATGGCTCTCAATGTAGCAATCGATAGTGGTATTGTCAACATGTGAGGCAGAGTACATTGCGGCTTCTTTATGTGTGTGCCATGCAATATGGCTAAGGAAATTGTTGTCTGAGTTACAGCTCCCACAACACGAGCCCACTGAGATACAGCTCGATAACAAGTCTGCAATCGAAATAGCAAAGAATCCAGTTCACCACGAAAGGAGCAAGCATATAGATGTTCGTTTTTACTTCATCCAGGAGCATGTCAAGGAAAAAGATGTGCAACTAAATCATGTTACGAGTCATGATCAGGTAGCTGATATCTTCACTAAGCCATTGCAAAAGATCTTGTTTGAAAATTGCAAGAAGATGATTGAAATAAAGGATGGTAAATGCTTGATCTTACGGGAGGGATTTGTGGCGGATTAATCTCAGATTATTTGACCAAGTTTTTCAGAAGCGGAGAAAGTGAGATATATGCTCCTATATTATGAAGAAGAATATATACCTATTTTTATTGAGAGAGCTTTTAAATTTGCTATTATTTAGGAAAAGATATATTTCCACATAAATTTAGATATATTCCTAGAATATTGCAAATCTAGAATGGTCCATTGTATTCTATAAATAGAAGATCTCTCTCCTCATTTGTATCAAGCAAAATGTGAAAAAAAAAGTAATAAAAAATAGAGTATTTATTTTCCTGCAGTGTTTGTTTTCTCCTTCTGTGTTTGCTATAATTCTCAGAGACTATCTAGTAGTTCATATAGTTAACAAATTTGTATCAGAGCTTGATAAATTTTCAACAATTTCCATTCATCATCTTCATTCTTCACACAGGGACATACTGGACAACGACGATGAGTGAATTGCATAATGTTCAACAAACAATTCTAATGGACACTACTTCTTACAAACAATTTGATCATTGCTGCCAAAATTCGAAGCTGCATGAAATTTCAATTATGTATTCAACATTGATCAAAAGATAATATATATTGCATGGTTGTGTGATATGCAGCCATGGGGAAAATTTTCCCAGTGAGCACATTTAAGTTACAAACTTCCCAATAAAGATCATTTTAATGAATGCATGATAATCTTCACTTACCATTATAGCTAACTGTACACTTTCTTCCTTTAACGTTATATCAGAAATAGTAATGAAGTTGAAGTCATAAAATTCTACACTTAAGTGTTAGCAATGAAAGTGAGCATTAACAGATACGGTGAAATCAATACAAATAAACAAGAGAATTGTATATATTATGCGCCTCGAATCGAACCATCAGTCGAATACATAGATATATGATTTTATATCACACTGAACTATAGAATTACATAAAGAGCGAAAGCACACATGTATGCATATACATGTATAAATATGCATACATATACACACATATATATTAATTAGCCCAAAATCAATCAAGTTGGTTGTGCCGAAGTATGCGATATTATATGTTAGATTGAAGAGGATGAAGATAGCTTCGAGTCGGAGGTGACCGTTCGCAAATCGGAATTCGCACGTGAAAGTTAGAGACGAATTGGTATTTGGTGTCAACAGGCTGGTGCGACAGACGTCTGTCGTGGGGAACGACAGACGTCAGAGTTGTCAGGGTGGATTTTCCCAAGAGTTCCCACAGACGTCTGTCATCCCCATGACATACGTTTGAGAAGGACAGACGTCTGTCAAAGCCTACAACAGACGTCTGAACTGAGTGCTGAAGCCCAATTAATTCTCTTGGAGGGACAAACGTCTGTCGTCTCCCTTGACAGACGTGTGACGAGTGTTTTAGGTTGTTTCGGGCTGGAAAATTGGCAAACTGTTTTGCGAATGCTTGGGGGCAATTTTGGTAATTAGCCCATCTCTATATAAGCTATTTTGAGAGGTTCAAAAGGGAGTGCTTGGATACTTGATTGAAATCAAGGGTTTATTCTCAAGGGTGAATTAGGGTTTATAACCTAATTCCAATTCTTTAATTCTATTCTCCTCAAACTCATTTCTATATTGAAATATAGTGATCATTGGATCAATCTCTTGTATTCCTTTCATTGTGGTAATAATATACTCTCTCCCAAGTGGATGTACACTAACAAGATGTTAGTGGAGCCACTATAAATACTTTTGTGATTTATTTTTGCTACTTTTGTCATTAGTATCTTGCTTGTGATTGAGATTTGGATTGTTCGTGATTGGCTGATCATTTTTTATGACTAGAGTTATTTTTTTGGTTGTTTTTGCAAGTCTAACAACAGTCTAGTCTTCTGTTAGCGCTTTGTGGTTTAGATATTTGATTCGAATGGTCTTGGATTGGATTAATCACAATGGTTCCAACAGTTGGTATCAGAGAAATTGGTGCTTATTAAGTGTTTGTGAAAATGCCGGAAATGGATAATAGCTCGGTAAGTCCTTCAACCGGAAGTCCGAATAGTGTGGCGCCTTATATATGGGGTTCGTATGCGGTGTCGGGTTCACAGTTGGTAATTAACAGGTGGAATGGTGATAATGACTTTGAGAAGTGGCAATGGAAAATGAAAGCGGTTCTTAGGCGGAATTGGGTACACCGAGTGGTATTTGATACTCACTTATTGCCAAGTGATATCTCAGATGTTGAGAGAGAGGAGATGGAGGAATGGGCTTACACTACTGCTCAACTTGCTATGGGGGAGAATGTGATCTCCGAAATTAGTGGTGAGACTACCGCTAAAGGTATTTGGGACAAGTTGGAGGAATTGTATATGAAGAAGTCACTCACTAACCGTTTGATCTTGTTTGGAACATTTTTCACCTTCAAGATGAAGGAGGGTAATTCGCTTAAGGCACATTTGAATGCCTTTGATGACTTACTTATGAAGATGAAGACCGTTGATTTGAATATTGAGGAAGATCAAAAGGCAATGATATTATTGTGTTCGTTGCCGGACTGCTATATAGGTTTCTCAAATAGTTTGATCTATGGCCGACATACTTTGACTCTTGATGACGTCAAGACGGGTCTTCTTAATGAGGAGTTGAGAGATCAAATGAAGGAGATGAGTGAGGGTAGTAGTGGAGCTAGTAGTGGTCATGGGTTGTTTGTGGAGAAAGAAAAGAATGTGAAGAAAGGAACCCGGGGAATTCTAAATCAAGAAAGCCCGGTAAAAGAGGTAAATCGAAAGAGAGAAATGACAAGTGCTTTATTTACAAGAAACTAGGACATTGGAAGAATGAATGTCTGGACAAAGATAAGAAGGAAGTAGCATCTTCATCCATAGCGGTGGAGAGTGGGGATGGTGAGATAGATGAGAATGTGTTAACGGCGGTACCAATGGGTGTTTCGGGTAACGAATGGGTACTCGATTCGGGTGCGTCGTATCATATGACGCTAAATAGAAATTGTTTTTCATCCTTTGAAGTCAAAAAGGGAAATGCAATTGCTATGGGAAATGGTGCTATTTGCAAGTCGATGGGTAGCGGCTCTATGCAAATAAGGATGTTTGATGGAGTTGTTCGCACGCTCACAAATGTTCGCTATGCTCCGGGACTTAGGAAGTCACTTATATCCTTGGGGCAACTGGATTCTCTAGGATGCAAGATCACTATCGAGAAGGATTGCTTGAGGGTTTCGAAGGGGGCGCTTGTGGTTATGAAGGTTGCTAGGACTCATGGTATATATTTGCTTCAAGGTGTGAACGTAGGAGTAATATTTGTGTGGGTATTGATAGTTCTCGTGACTTAGATGCGACACGGTTATGGCATTTGAGATTCGGTCATGTCTCGGAGAGGAGTTTGGATATTCTTCGAAAGCGGGAGATGATCGAGGGTGAGAGTTTCATCAAACTAGAGTTTTGCGAGGAATGTGTCATGGGGAAGCAAACAAGGGTATTATTCGTTGAAGGCAAGCATGACTCAAAGAAGGTTCTTGAGTATGTTCATTCAAATGTTTGGGGACCGGCACCATTTGCTTCTTTGGATGGAGCTCGTTATTATATTTCTTTCATTGATGATTTGTCTCGAAAGGTTCAGGTGTATGTAATAAAGGCCGAGTTGGAGGCATTTGCTAAGTTCAAAGTGTGGAACGCTCTTGTTGAGAATAAGAGTGGTAAGACTTTGAAGGTGTTAAGGACTGACAATGGCGGAGAATATGTTTCCTGCGAGTTCTTGGAGTATTGTAAGCATCACGGAATCCGGATACATTTTACTACACCGGGAGATCCACAATCTAATGGAGTAACGAAGAGAATGAACCGAACTCTACTTGAGAAAGCTCGATGCTTGAGATTGACATCGGGTTTGTCTAAGGGATTTTGGGCCGAAGATTTGACAACCGTGGTGCATATTGTGAATCGAATTTCGTGCTTGGCCATTGATAACAAAATTCCATAGGAAGTATGGAAAGGAAAGAGTGTTGACTTAAGATATCTTCATGTGTTTGGCAGTCCGGTTTATGTGCATGATCCGGGGAATGATAAGCTTGGAGCTAGAGCATTCAAGGGGGTCTTGCTTAGTTTCACGGACGGCGTGAAAGGCTATCAGATTTCGAATCCGGAAACGAATAAGTTTGTTAATTCTCGTCATGTCACTTTTGATGAGTCAACTTTATTCAAGGAGAATGAGAACTCATCGGATGTTCCGGATTTGGTTCATGGTGAATCAAAGGAGAAGGAAGTCATTTCCACATTCCGTCCGAGGGGTAGTAGAGTTCAAGAAGAAGCTTATGGGGTTGAAGCGATTGATGAAACATCACATAGTCCACATGGTTCCTCTAGTGATGTAGGTGATGTACATGATACTAGAGAAGTTTCGACTCAAGGTGGAGCCGAAAGGGGTTTGGGTGATAGTATTGCTATTCAGGTTAGTCGACATGCTATAAGGCCTCCCGAAAGATATGGTGATTGGAACTACCTTAGATTTTGTGATAATTTGGACTGTGCTCCCAATGTAGTCCAAGATGAGCCGATGGACCTTGATGACGTCATGGAGTCGAGAGAGAGAGCTCGAAGTGTATTTGCGCCATGGAGGAAGACATACAATCGTTAATAAAGAACCGAACTTGGGAGTTGGTTCCACTTCCTCAAGGAAACCGTGCTATAGGGTGCAAATGGATTTACAAGGTTAAGGATAATGGAAGGTACAAAGCAAGGTTAGTGGCAAAGGGGTTTGCACAGAGAAAGGGAAAGGAGTATGATGAAATTTTTGCACTGATGGTACGTCATACTTCTATCTGGGTTTTACTAGCGATAGTTGCTATTCATGACTTGGAGTTGGAGCAACTCGATGTGAAAACCGCCTTCTTGGATGGAGACTTGGATGAAGACATCTACATGGAGCAACCAGAAGGGTTTGTTGTAGATGGTAAGTCTAAAATGGTTTGCAAGTTGAAGAAATCACAAAATGGGTTGAAGCAATCCCCTAGACAATGGTTCAAGAGATTCGATCATTTCAAGCTTGAAAGTGGCTTCCATCGAAGCATCAAGGATGCTTGCATATATTTCAAGAGGTTGGGAAATGATTGTTGGGTGTATTTACTCTTGTATGTGGATGATATGCTCATTGCTTCCAAGGATAAAAACGAAATCAACAAGTTGAAGATGCTTTTGAAATCGGAATTCGAAATGAAAGATCTTGGAGAACAAAGAAAATCTTGGGCATGGAAATTGGAAGGAACCGAAAGCGTTTTGAGTTAAGATTGTCTCAAAAGGAGTACACTAATAAAGTGCTTTGGTGGTTTAGCATGGGGAATGCAAAGGCGTTAAATACACCTTTACCTTTGCATATGAAGCTTTCGGATAAGGGATCACCTATCAGGGATAAAGACAAGGCTTATATGACAAAGGTGCCATATGAAAGTGCGGTTGGTAGTTTGATGTATGCCATGGTGTGTACAAGGCCCGATATTGCAAATGTTGTCGGGTGTTAGTCGGTATATGGCTAATCCAGGGAAATCGCATTGGGAACCCGTGAAGGCTATAATGAGAAACTTGAAAGGCACAACATCTTATGGTCTTTTTTTTGCGGTAGTGATGAGAGGAGTTGCAAGTTGGTTAGTTATTGTGACTCGGACTATGCTGGTGATAGAGATCGGAGGAAATCAACTTCCGGGCATGTCTTCACACTTGGCGGGACAGCCATTAGTTGGAGATCGAGATTGCAAACCTTAGTTGCTTTATCCCCTACGGAGGAGGAGTTGATTGTCGCGGTGGAAGCGGCCAAGGAGACACTCTACTTGAAGCGATTGTTGTGTGACTTGGGTTTCGAACACGAGAGTATTGACGTTCGATGTGATAGCCAAAGTGCTATACATTTGGCGGAGAATTTGGCGTTTAGCTCACGGACTAAGCATATTGAGGTGAGGAAGTCATTTCTTGTAGCCATGGATGAGGGTAAGCTAGTATACCTTCGGAAAGTGCACACAAAGTATAATTCGGCGAATATGTTTACTAAATCATTGCCGTATGGGAAGTTTGAGCATTTCTTGAACTTAATTCGCTTGTTGAGTTGCTAGGTGCCACGGGGTGGCACTGGTAGAGAGAGTGATTTTGTTTATGTTGATGTTAAGGAATAGCGGTGAGATATTGAAATCTATCTTCATGGTTAGTACTCGTTCACACTCCCGAGTATATATATTGTCTTTTAGTGAGACGGTTTTTGGTTTGAATACTTTTTACACTTCGTTGGCGGGCTGCCGGAGCTCGATAATGGAGTGCAGTGGGTGGTGGCTTTGCCGGAGCTCATTGGGAAAGTATCCATGGTGCTTGGTCGATGGTAGAAGGAAATGCTGGGGTGCATTGGAGTTTAGAGTTGAGATGGATATAGTATCAAGGTAGAGTGCTGAAGTATGCGATACTATATGTTAGATTGAAGAGGATGAAGATAGCTTCGAGTTGGAGGTGACCGTTCTCATTTCGAAGTTCGCATGTGAAAGTTAGAGGCGAATTGGTGTTTGATGTCAACAGGATGGTGCGACAGACGTTTATCGTGGGGTACGACAGACATCCGAGTTGTCAGGGTGGATTTTCCCGAGAGTTCCCATAGACGTCTTCATCTCCACGGCAGACGTCTGAGAGGGACAAACGTATGTCAGGGCCTACGACAGACATCTGAGCTGAGTGCTGAAGCCCAATTAATTCCCTAGGAGGGACAAACGTCTGACGTCTTCTTTGACTGACGTCTTCTTTGACTGACGTCTGACGAGTGTTTTAGGCTGTTTCGGGCTGGAAAATTGGAAAACTGATTTGTGAAGGCTTGGGGGCAATTTCGGTAATTAGCCCATCTCTATCTAAGCTATTTTCAGAGGTTCAAAAGGGAGAGCTTGGATACTTGATTGAAATCAAGGGTTTATTCTCAAGGGTGAATTAGGGTTTATAACATAATTCCAATTCTTCAATTCTATTCTCCTCAAACTCATTTCTATATTGAAATATAATGATCATTGGATCAATCTCTTGTATTCCTTTCATCATGGTGTTAAAATACTCTCTCCAAAGTGGATGTACACTAACAAGATGTTAGTGGAACCACTATAAATCCTTGTGTGATTTATTTTTGCTACTTTTGTCATTAGTTTCTTGCTTGTGATTGAGATTTGGATTGTTCGTGATTGGTTGATCATTGTTTGTGACTGGAGTTAATGTTTTTGGTTGTTTTTGCAATTCTAACAACAGTCTAGTCTTCCGCTAGCGCTTTGTAGTTTAGATATTTGATTCGAGTGGTCTTGGATTGGATTAATCACAACGGTTCCAACAGGTTGTATGGTGATAGAAGATTTGTACGTAGCAGCAGGAATGTATATATTGAGGAAGGATGGAGATACAGAGGTTGAAGTGGGAGACATTGATAACAGAGAAGAACTAAAGAGGAGTGTTCAATTAGCGGTGTTCAGGTCCGCGCTCGAAGGCGCGTACCGGAGAAGGAGGATAAGGATGGCCTCTGCCACCTTTATAATGAACTAATATTAATAGTAGTGCCACAATGGTTGAGAAGATCACGTATAACGCAGATAATTTGGCCATGCTCAAAAGATATAGTCGAATTGACTGTTGAATACAGGATAGCAAATGGGTGTATGCAGTGTGCCCTAATTTATAGGAGGAAATCGGGAGAACAGTAAAGAGGATTGCACTGCTCCAGCCAGCTAATAATATGCTTCTTCTTCTTCTACGAAAGAAAGCAGTGACCATGTTTTTCCATAATCTTCTCGTGTAAAACATGTTACTTGCTCTTTCTTTCCGCGTTGAACTGCTTATCAGTTATGGGAAAAATATGAATTTCAGATATTAGATGTTCACATTGAGATCGAACAATAGCATCTATTTTCAATTCCAAACTAACAAAAAACCAAGGTAGACATTTAGTACGATTAACCGACCACACAAATTCAACTGAGCTTAACCGAACCGCTTTGCCGAGAAATTCGTTTAATCGAACATTTGGTAAATCGGTCGATGTTAGCAGATCAAATTACAGTAAATCATATAACATAATTTGTTAACCATTAAACGAAAACACACACACATTTGCATAGACACGTACATAAACACACACGTACATGGTTTTTTTTCTTTTGAATTTGTTCAGGAGGGAAACCGATCATAGTCGTAAAACCCTCCCTAGTGCACCTAGCTTGATCCACAAGCGCCACATAGTGACTGATCTTAGCATATGCACATAATAAGCCCTTAACATTTCATTCCGGGTTTGGAACTAGCGCCACTGTTAATCTAGCACAAAGTCCTTAACCGCTAGACTACTGTTGCGCATCACACATACGTGTGTGTGTATATATATGTGTGTGTGTGTACGTATATATATAAATATATATTATAAGACCAACAACACACACACACACATATATATATAGGAGCGTTCAACGTCAACTCAAATAGTGAGCACCCCATTGTCTCCCTCTCTCCATCTCTCATTTATTATAAATTAAGCTAGTGGACGGAGAGAGATGTAGTGGAGGGAGAAAGAAATGGAATGTGTGGTGGAAATCAGGGGGCATTTTGGGGTGTTGCACTATTTCGGGTGCCATTGAATGCTAATCACAGACACATATATACACACACACATGCTTAAACATAAAACAAACAACTAAACTAAAAATAGAACATAAAATACATAAATCGAAACAAAAGAAATAAAATAAATATACATATTCCAGTCCTATTTTTGCATGCATGATACTTACACTGCTCCAACCAGCTAATAAGCCACTCCTTTTCTTTTGCTAAAGCATTGACCATGGTTTTTATTATCTTATGATGCAAAACAGGATAGTTGAAATAGCACTGGAGTGGTGTCCCACTTTCTGCATGTCTTTTGCTCAAACTGCCAGGATAAATGCTAAGAGCATCTCCAATCCATACATGACGTATTGTCATCTAAAACTTATGTGTCTAATGTTGATACACAATATCAAGTGGATGTGAAAATACTTTTTTTTTCTTAAATTTTTTTTTATATATATAAAGGAACAAAATGTCCACGAAAACTGCCAACAAGCCTGGCAGGTAACCAAAATATTTGATCTACTCAGAGTTAGACTATATGTATGTATAGAAAGATGAGCTCCGGATAAACCACCACCCATCTTACTTCAAAATCGAGTTCCGGCAAGGCCACCACCCGATAGTGAAGTATATCTACTTCTACACAGTACAATAGTCTTTCCAAAAATATACAATAGAACAAGACCAAAACATCGCAAAGGAAGAAAGGACTAATGTGAAAATACTTGATATTCATGAGTTATGTTTTTTGTCCAATGCAAAAATGTAGATATACAAAAAATTGTTTGGTATAATTTTCTCATAATTAAGAGAAATAATATGTTAGTTAAAACCGACTAGTGAAAAGAGAAAAAATGATGTGTCATCTGGAATTGAATGTCTACAAGACATTGAAAAAGACAATGTCAAGTAAATTTTCAATTGCATCAACAAAATATATCAGAATTGGAGATAAAATTTTAATAGAAAATGTTAAATAATGATGTGACATACAAATTACAATGAATTAACAATAGGGTTGAAGATGCTCTAACCATCCCTTCTCCGCATGTGCCATAACTGCTAAAAAAGTGTGATGGTTTGTAACCAATATCCCACATTCTATGCATTTAATTTCTCTATGGTTTTAGCATAGATACAACAACATCAAGATTGAACGCATAATTGCAGATCCCTTAAAGTGGTAATGAAATATCACTTGAATGTAATCTTTAAATGGACCAAGATATATTTTAAGTGGTGCTAAGGGAACCCCAATTTTCTCTTCCTACTACCAAAACTAAAAAATTAAAACACATGTATTGACCGACTTTTTAGTCTGGTTCCCAAATGTACACAAGACCCACCCGACTCTACGCATCGCGTGGCACCAGTGCCCGAAGTGTTACCAAGACACCAAAGACTCAAGTCGAGAAGAGGACAAGCGAGCAATGGCCACACAACTCCTCCCAATAACTTGCATCATATCACACCGACTCGCGCCACATCGAGACAGCTTGCATCGCAAGACAAGAACTCGCACCGTCTCCACTAAGGAGTGGCGACAATCACATCTCACGAAGTCAACGGATTCACATCTGATAGGATGTGATGCCATTGCATTCCCCGGATGAGATCCTATCGCATCCAACGAGTTGTGATGACATCGGATCCAACTAGATATGTTGGGGTCGCATCCCTCTGTAATAGCCCACATTTCACATATCAGAGGATCGTAAAATATTTCTATTTAATTCCTTAAGGGTTGGATCATTCTCATATTTTGATATGTAGTTTATGGAGATGTGAGACATGTCCATAATTTTTACCAATTTTATTTGTGACCATTTTTCCTCTATCACAAAGCATAACTTTTGACTGGGATCGAATCAAGTGCTGAGATCGATGTCTTTGGAAAGGAAATAGTGTTGTCAATTCCGTAGAGTGGTCACATTAAAGATTTGGTGTAACAACCCGCACCTCCGTTCACGCAAGATATTGTCCCCAACTTAGCCACTGTATAGGTGTAGGGTTTTGTTCCTCAAAAGGCCTCGGCGTTAGTAAGAGATGGGCTCTACTATATAAGTACCCACTTCACACAGGCTTCCACGATGTAGGACTTAGGGGTGTTACATTCTCCCCTCCTACAGAGTCCAACATCCCCGTTGCTCACAAACACCTCACCCAGGCGCTGTGGTCCACACAGGAGCTACAATTCCGGCTGGGTATTGGCTCTGATACCACTGTAACAACCCGCACCTCCGTTCATGCAAGATATTGTCCCCAACTTAGCCACCATATAAATGTGGGGTTTTGTTCCTCAAAAGGCCTCAGCGTTAGTAAGAGATGGGCTCTACTGTATAAGTACCCACTTCACACAGGCTTCCACGATGTGGGACTTAGGGGTGTTACATTTGGTTCAGCGGTTTGGGAGGAATTGTTGTTTTAGTCCTATACAATTTCTGTTCAGGTTTTATAAGCCACTAGTGGGATGATTTGGTGTGGCCCATTAGTGGGCTGGTTGGAGACTATAAATAGGGGGTAGAGGCATGTAGAATAGTTTAGTTTCTTCATTCACTCATTTAGTTGAGCTCTTGATTCTCCTCGTTCAATCAAATACACCTTTCCTCCATTAAAATTCTACATCAACTCGAGAAGATTGAAGATCTGCATCAAGCAAAAGCTAGATTTACATCAAGTGAAATGAGATTGCATCAAATTGAGAGGTTTGAAGATCATTCTTCGCTGTCCGAATTGGTAATTTAGTGATTTCAAGTTATTTCGAAGAATTAGTGAGTGATAAGCATATCTCGCATGGATTCAATGAAATATATGGGTTTCTGATCTTATTTTCATCATTTACAAGTTGTTTCACCTAGATCTACATCATGGTAAGTATGTTTTCATTTGAATTATCATGGGATCTAATCTAGCAACTTAAATAAGTAAATTTCTATGTTAGTTCATGTATGTATGCAAGTTTAGATCCATTATTTTGTTTATTCATTGATTTATCATGATTTGTTGAATTCTATATGGTTATTGATGAATAATTGTCATTTGGTGTTGATGATGATTCCATAAAGTGTTATGGTTGAATTGGATGAGTTGGTTGCATCGATGTTGTCATTTGGTGATGGATTGGTTGAGATTTGAGTTAGATGGGTAAATCCTAGAGTCGGGTCGTTCTTCTTGCATGGGTCGTGTGGCTTGGAGGACAAGAAATGGATGGTTTGCATACACTCAGGTCATTCGAATTGATGACTTTAAGTCATTGGCCTTGGGTCGTGGAAGGCTGGGAGCTTGAAGGACTTCGGGTCACTGGAACACGTTGACTTCAAGTCGCCATGGCTTGGGTCGTTGGAGCTCCGAAGTGTCGGATCGTGGTGCTTGGCTCACATGAAGATAGGTCAGTCTGCTTATTGTAAGGCAAGTCGTTCATATGTGCTAGGATGGGTCAGCCAAGTTAGGTCATTGGCTTGGAGATGGGTCGCCCGAGGGGAGTCGGGTCTGTGTAGATGGATCAGGTCATTAGGTCGTGGAACGACTGGGTAAATTAGGTCATGGGGCACCAATGGGGTCGGGTCGATTGCCTGATGTGTTGCGATACTTATTGAAGGAATCGCAACATTTGGGAAATACTGTGAAAAGAGGTCGAAACGTTGTAGTATGTTTTTCATGGTAGAAAGATCGAAATGCTATAAAATGGAACATCAAACAAATAAAGTATATTTTTGGTTCGAGAACAGATGTGGCTTCGACGTGATTTCAAGATGGATTGTTCTAAGTGCTATGATGTGTTCGCTGATTGATATAATGCTACAAATATGAATATGACTTGAAGATGTTGAGTTGGTGGATAATGGTTATTCGAGAATACACTTGAGTTATTGACAGTCACTGTTGATGACGACTAGAGATATCGAAGGCCGAGGAATTATCGTTAGTTAGAGGTTCTAGCGGGCTCAAAGCAGGGGTACATTGGGGATGCCTAAAAGACCAAATCGGTCGAGTACCCTAGGTAAAACTTGATGGGCCTAGTTGTCTTCATCGAGTAAGACAAATATACAATGCAGATGGCGCATGGAGTTTTGCTAGAACAGGGGTTACCATTACCCCTTGACGAATGGCCAGATGGGTCTGTCATACGATTAATGGTGGTTTCGAATCAAGATTGGTGGTGATAGCCAGAGTCATGGATGATGATTGTTTTTCTTGTATTGTCTTGTGTAGATTGTCCGACGTCGAAGGAGATATCTTTTGGGTGCTTGTCTGATGTTGGTTTAGGATTTTGGCGCTTGTGCTTGGTTGATGTCGATATGGATTAGGGTGGTCTATGCTTGATAATTGATCGCCATGAATGTACTGTTTGTTTCTATCTGATTGTTGTAAAGGCTATTACTATCAAATGTGGAGGAGACGGGTTGGGTTCTTCTCTGATGATACGATTAGATGTTTAATATGACTTTTCTCCTATACTTTATTGATGATGTCATTTAGCTATTTTATCGCCTATTAAGACTGTAGTCTCACACAAAATTTTATGTTTTCCTTTTATTACCTTGGGATGTTCATCCATGTGTTGGATGGGTCGATGGAGTAACAGGTGACTGGTGATATCTTCATGAGGACGATGCTGCTGAGCGACGACGAGAAGGAGGCTTCCGTATTAGCTTTTACTACCTACTATTTGATGTTTTCCACTGTTATGTCGACGTATGCTCTGAGTGACTCCTAGTTGGGCAACTTTGTACAGACTTTTATAGTGCTAACCATTGTTGTATGGATTCTTCATAATGATATGAAAATTTAAGATTTTGCTCAATTCTTCTTCACTATTATTGCCTGTTGTATATGTTATTTTATACTTTATCCTTGCATTGTGAGTTATATGACAGGTTCCACTTGTGTTATCCTATTTTGATGATCGTTCATAGCTATTTGGCATGATTTTCAGCGCATTGTTTCTCATGTTAAGTGCAGGGGTTGTGGGCGCTCGTCACATTTGGTATTAGAGCTCTGGTTATCGATTTTTGCCAATGTTCGAAGACGTAATTGCGTATGAGAGACATATTTGTAGATTTATGATGGATGTATACTATATATTAGTGTATAGTATAATTGCGTTTGAACCCTGTTTGCAGTTTTGCTTGCACATAGACTAAACATTCTATTTTTCAAATTTAGAATGAGTCATCGACATCGAGACACGCTTCTAGGGAGGAGACTATTCTTGTAGGGGGTAATGGTGGTAAACCAAACTACCCAGCTATGTTCGAGCCCATGATGGTAGCGATCATGAGGAGGGTACCTGCTCAGGAGACAACCGTGGTAGATGTACGAGTTCAAGTGCAAGTGCCTAGGGCCGTGGACATCGCAATGCTGTGCAAAGACTTCACTACTCTAGGAGGGAAGCCATTTAAAGGGACAAAGCCGATTGTAGAAATTCAAGGGTGGCTTGATACTTACATTCAAATCTTTGGAGACTTGGGCATTGACGATGCAACGAAGAGGAATCTTGCATCGAGACAGCTACATGGCAGAGCTATGGACTGGTGGAACTCTGTCACTCTAGAGACTCCAGAAGATGAGATCTCATGGGAGCAATTCCAAGTCAAGTTTGAGACAAATTTTATTTCCACCATTCATAAGTCTATCCTGTTTAAGAGGTTTGTCGAGCTTAAGCAGAATGGTCGACCAGTGCTGGAGTATGTTTCTGACTTTGAAGCTTTTTCAAAGTATGCCCGTTCATATGTCGAGACTCCTTATCAGAAGAACGAGAAGGTTGTCATGGGCTTGGACAAGTATCTTGGAAATTAGCTAGTCAATCATCTAGATGACACTTATGAGAAGATCTTGTAAAAATCTATAAAGCGTGAGGGTTTGTTTCCCAAGGAAGAGAATGTTGTTGCAGCTAAAGAGGAGCTGAAACCACGACAAGGTGGTGATAATAAAAAGTGGAAGTAGCAACAACAGAAAGGAAAGGATGCCCAGAAGAAGTAGAAAAGTGGGGTGACATGTTTCAACTTCCAGTTGAAAGGCCATTTTTCCATGGATAGTAAGAATCCAAAGGCTGAGTGGAAGTGCTACAACTATGGCAAGCCTAGGCATGACAAGAAGGAGTGTCCAGAACCGCTGAAGGGATAACATATTGTGAAGGTGTATGGTTTGGAAGTTGTGCCATCGTATTCAAGGGCTCATACGGTAGAGGAGAAGGGGAAGAATGTCGTTGTTCAAGGTATTCTTTCTGTTGGAGATGTTTCAGTATGTGTGTTGTTTGATACTGGAGCATAGCATTTGTAATGAGCTTATGTGCCGCATGGGTTTGGAACCCAAGATTTGTGATAGACCTTTCGTTGTGACTAATGCAGTTGGTGGTTCATCCAGTTTGTGTATGATTTGTCGTGGTCTAGTATTGTCGAGTCATTGTTTCTCCTTTATGTGAGATTGCTTTGTTTTGCACTTTGTTGGGTTTGGGATTATTTTAAATATGCACTGGCTCAAGAAGTATGCATCAAAAGTGGATTGCGAGATGCTGTAAGTGACGGTCGGGAATATGGATGGGCGAATGGTTGTGATTCGATGTAAGCCCAAAGTCGGTGTCTTTGTTAGCTATTTATATTCGATTGTGATTCCACGATAAGACTTATCATCGGTGTCGATCGCAAGTGAGTTTGATGATGTCTTTAAAAAGGTCAAAAGGTTCCCGCCGCATCGCGATATTGAGTTTAGAATTGATTTGGTTGAAGGTGCTTGTCCTATAGTCATGCCTCTTAGGCGGATGGCACCTAAGGAACAACAAGAGTTAGATGCGCAAGTACATGACCTTTTGGGAAAAGGATTCATTTGGAGAAGTGCGTCTGAATGGGGTGCACCTGTTGTGTTTGCAACCATGGTTGATGGATCTTTGAGATTGTGTGTGGATTATCGTGAGCTGAATAAGGTGACCAAGAAGAACAAGTATCCATTGCCGAGGATAGACGACTTATTCGATCAACTTCACGAGGCTAAGGTGTTTTCTTAGATGGATTTGGCAACGAGATTCCACCAATTGAGGGTGGTGAGTGATAGAGTGTCGATGACTGCTTTTAGGACACCATCTGGTTTCTTTGAATGGTTGGTGATTCCATTTGGGTTAACTAACGCGCCAGCGTATTTCGTGGAACTTATGAATTGGGTTTTTAGGGATCAGTTGAACAATTTCGTGCTTGTGTTCAT
This sequence comes from Allium sativum, assembly GCA_030737875.1. Taxonomy (NCBI): domain Eukaryota; kingdom Viridiplantae; phylum Streptophyta; class Magnoliopsida; order Asparagales; family Amaryllidaceae; genus Allium; species Allium sativum. The sequence continues at coordinate 230,267,039 of CM060924.1, read as the reverse complement.
GGATGATATTTTGGTTTACTCTCAAAATGAGGAAGAACATAAGACGCACTTGCGAGTTTTTTTGGAAATCTTGCGAAAGCATCAGCTAAGAGCTAAGTTTTCAAAGTGTCACTTCTGGGAGAGTGAAGTGAGGTTCTTAGGCTATGTTGTTTCTGGAAATGGAATAGTGGTTGACCCTACTAAGGTGGCAACAATGCAGGATTGGGATAGACCTAAGAATGCAACAGACATAAGAAGTTTCCTTGGATTAGCCGGATATTATCGTCGATTTATCAAGGATTTCTCCGAGATTGCTACACCACTGATAGGATTGTTGAAGAAGAACCAAGTGTTCACATGGGATGCAAAGTGTGAGAAAACTTTTGGAATCCTAAAGGAGAGACTGACGAGTGCCCCCGTTTTGACCATTCCGAGTTGTAATGAAAATATGGTGGTACATACTGATGCATGCGGTATTGGACTTGGAGTGATGCTGACGTATAATGATAAGGTTGTGGCCTGTATGAGTCGATAATTGAAGCCGCATGAAAGGAATTACCCGACTCATAATTTAGAGTTAGCGGAGATCGTGTTTTCTTTGAAGATCTGGATACATTATCTATTTGGATTTCAATTCGAGTTGTTTACGGATCACAAGTCGTTGAAGTATCTTTTTTCCCAAAAGGATTTGAATCTTCGGCAGCAACGGTGGTTAGAGTTTTTGGCATCTTACGATTTTGGTATTGCCTATACTCCTGGTAAAGGTAACGCAGTTGCAGATGCGTTGAGTCAAAGACATGTAGGATTGGGAGCTATGATTCCAGAATGGAAGCACCTCGAGTACTTAGTAGGATTTGATTTCAGGCCTTGGTGTGAGTTAGAACCTGAAATGTTGGCAAGCTTATCGATAAGACCTACTCTCATCAAAAGGATTGGCGAGAAACAAAAGCTTGATGTAAAGCTTATCGTGATTATCCAGAAGTTGTAACCATATGATAAGGAATTCGAGGTCGATCGAGAGGGTTGGCTTCGAAAGCAAGGACAACTGGTCCTTCTGGATATTAATGGATAGAGAGATGATGTTCTGAGGGAATGTCAACACTTGAAGTTGACGATTCATCCCGGTGGTAACAAGATGTCTCAGGACATTAAGTGAGCTTACTACTGGGAAGAGCATAGTCGAGCATTGGGATGGCACCATATGAGGCGTTGTATGGTAGGACGTGTAATTCTACGACATATTGGTTAGAAACTAGGGATAAGTTGATACTTGGGCCTGAGATGATTAGAGAGACGTCGAATAGTATCGAGATAGTTCAACAGCGAATGAAGGCAGCCCAAGATCGCTAGAAGAGTTAATCCGATATGCATCGAAAAGATTTGGAGTTCGACGTAGGCGACATGGTTTTCGTGAAAATTTCGCCGTTAAAGCATGTGATTTGATTCAGAGGTAAAGTTGGCCCCAAGATTTGTTGGGCCGTTTCCGATGGTCGAGCGGGTTTGGAAGCTTGCATATAGATTGGAGTTACCCGAGAATATGTCGAGTGTGCATGATGTTTTCCATGTGTCATTTCTACGGAAGTGTGTGTAAGATTCTAATATAGTGGTATCTCGGAATTGTACAAAGACCTAAAAGTCGAGACCGTAATTAAAAAACCTCATAAGCAGCTTTGTGTTATGAGAAATAACACGAAACAACTTAGGTGGAAGACGTTTAAGCTATTCAATGTGCAATGGAGTGAGGATGATAACGATTGTACATGAGAGATGGAAGAGAGCATGAAGACGACCCATCCAGAAGACTTCTTCGGTATGACCATTAATGTTTTATCACCTTACATCATTGTAACTTGTACCATCGTTGCTAGAATTATGCATGCTAGGGTAAGGCTATGGGTGCATGGCTTAATGGATAATAATTTGAATGGTAAATTGGCTGCTTGTGGATGATAGGCATGCAGAGTTGTTTTGGTTGCTTCTGTTTGCTTGGAATTTCAGGGGTGAAATTCCTTAGGAGGAGGGGGGAGGAGAAATGTAATAGCCCGCATTTTACGTATCAGAGGATCGTAAAATTGTTTTATTTAATTCCCTGAGGGTTGTATTATTCTCATATTTTGATATGTAGTTTATGGTGATGTGAGACATATCCATAATTTTTACCAATTTTATTTGTGACCATTTTGCCCCTGTCAGTTTTGTACAGGGCATAACTTTTGACTAGGATCGAATCAGGTGCTGAGATCGATTTCATTGAAAAGGAAATAGTGTTTACAATTCCATAGATGGTCACAATAAAGATTTGGTTCAGCAGCTTGGGAGGAATTGTTGTTTTAATGCTACACAATTTCTGTTTAGGTTTTATAAGCCATTGATGAGCTAATTTGGTGTGGCTCATCAGTAAGCTGGTTGGAGGCTATAAATTGGGGGTAGAAACATGGAGAATAGTTTACTTTTTTCATTCTCTCATTTGGTTGAGCTCGTGATTCTCCTTGCTCAATCAAATACACCTTTCTGCCATTAAAATTCTAATTCTACGCGAGAAGATTGAAGATCTACATCAGGCACAGCTAGATCTATGTAACGGTCCAGGAGATTTTCGACCCCGAAAATTGACACCAAGCATCATGTCGACTATTAAGCATCGAGAACATTGATCATTAATAGGAAAAGATTTAGAGCGTGAGATAAGAATGAAAGAAATGTTAGTATAGAAGAAGAAGAACCAACCCAACACAGAGTCTCACATCGTAGTGGAACAAAATATAATATAGAAATAAATCTTAATTGAGAGCTTTGAAAATTTACTTACAATCATCAGAGTACATCTGGACAATTGTATTAATCTGACAGCAGAATAAACACTAAATATCATACATCTGAACACCTCTAGCTTGTCTTTGGACTTCGTAGCATCCGATAACCCGAACCTGTTAAAACCCTGTCTAGCCCGAGCATTACAAACATCTGTTCAGTCCGGTGAACTAAAGTGAGGAAAAACACTAAGTTTAAAGATATCATCCAACTTGATTTTTCTTCAAAGGTCAAAATCCTTTTGAAAGAAGAGGATAATCATAAGACCAAATCCATACATAAATACGGACGGTTTTCACCTTACGATAACCCAAAACATTTTTGAAATTAATATCTTTTCTGATATTATAATAGTGTCTAAATACAAATAAATATCATTCTAGTAAAACGCTTGCATCTCACGCTCTATATACATAGTATACAATCAAAATCGCGAGCACTTATTGGAGAATGAATTTTCATGGAAAGGTATGGGCAACCATATTTTCGACAATGTACCTTCGGAGATGAATACATTGGCATTCAACAAGAACATCTTGGAACCCAGGCTAAACATGACTGGCCCCTCACTTCGCTTGAGAGTGTCGAATATATCATCACCACAGTTAGGGGCCAGCCAACCGAACCGATAGCATATAAATAAATGAAGGGACAACCAAAGGCATTTGATTTCTCCAGATCAGTTAATGGTATACCCTTTTGATGGGTGCGACCCACATATTCATGCGATCTACCCGATTTTAACCATTTCCCAATTGATAAGGCTTGAGGTCATACTTACTGTTTTGGAACATCTGGCCACCATCCACTTTGAATGCCACATTGTCAAATTCGCCAAATCACTAATTGACATCCACAAATATACTCTGGGTATAAAATAAGTGCGCCTCATTGCCACCGACTCGGTATATTTGTAAAAATCAACGTACGTGGTTTTTAGGAAATACTCCGTCAGACATTCATCCATACAAAGTCATCCAGGAACAGGATGAACCGAAGGTACTCTCCTATTGCGTCCAATATAGGAATCACCCAATGGATCAGTAGAGAGAAGTCATTGCATTCTGTAGATTCCAACCACGACAGAATCACGGTTTATCTCCGGGAGCAAACTAGAGATTTTGACTAATCCTTCTGCTTATGAAGATCCACGGTCTTCAGTACTCCATCTTTAGTCGACATCTTTATGTATTTGCTGATTCGAAATGGTTTTCGAATATAAATTTGATCCCTGTCTTTCCGTACCAACAATCGTATGGGTCAGATTTGATAGTCGGTTATTTAACTATCAAATAAAAATCATGGAAATAAAATGATTTCGCTGATTCAGTACTCAGTATTACTTGGCCTTTATTTAAAATAATTAACGAATGGTTGATTTAAATCTCTAACTCTTTCAATAATTTTAACACATTATTTACTCCTTATTTTATTTCAAAGAGTATTTGCAAAACTATTTCAAATAGATTAGAATTAAATCGTATGTATATATATATTCCCAACTTTGATTTTATTGTTTCATGTAAAACATCGTTACTTGAAAACAATATCCAACTCCTATTCTTCCAGGATAAACTCATTCCAAAAACTCAACGTTTATTTCCTTTTTCTTGCCGAAATATCAATACATACACACACACACACACACACACATATATATATATATGTATGTATGTTCAACTCTTCCCATTTCCATTACTTTGGAAATCTCATTATTTATTCTTAAATCTTGCAATTAACGTTGTGTTATTATCTCTCATAGGGAAATAATAAATTGTTCTTAACCTCTTTCCCATTACAAACTAATATCATCCTCAGATAATCCTTAAATCATTCAAGTTAGGGTATTTATTTACCTCTCAGACGTTGATCAACAACAATATTCTTATCTTAAGATATATATGATTGTAATTCAAAAACTGATATTTATTCTAATATCAAACAAATCCCACTAAACTTTTTTTATTTAAAATATGGTTTATAAAACCTTTTTACTTTTGGAATATCTCCTTTAAAATATAACTTACTTCATATGTTAATTAATTAATTTCTTAATAACTTCACTTCTTAATTTTAACCACTTTCAAAGAATTCATTTTATAACTCGAATTATTATTACCAAATCCCATTACTAAATCTTTTGCCAAATTCAATTACAAATCCCTTTTTAATCTTTTCCTTTTGAAATTCTCATTTCAATTCCATTCATTTCTCTCAATTCCCTTATTTAATAACATTAATTTAAAATCAACGCTTTAACTTCACATCTCTTTATATAAACTTCGTTTATATAATACTAGTTTAAGATAAACCCTTTTTATACTCCAGTTCCTTTTACTTAATTCAAACGTTAAGTAAACATTAATCTAAGCTATTGTATTCACTTAAAATTTCTTTTTATAACTTCGTCATAAAAACGCGGGTTTATATTAAAACTCGTTCATAAATTCCTTTCATAATTCACTTCGAATTCAATTCCACTTCGATTACTTTATAAATGTATTTCAATTAAAAGGAAATCTCTTAAATTATTATTAATTAAAATAATAATTTATTTCGACCATTAACTACCGTGGTAGTAGTTAATTTCCTTATTAATTAAAATAAATAGTAAATTCCTTTTTAAAATCTAACTAAAATTAAAACAAATATTCGTTAAACTATTACATTAGATTAATTCAAAATGAACTAATTAAATAATCAATTCCAGTTAAAATGGTTGACTTAATCAATTCAAAACACGGTTAATTCGTTAACCAATTCCAATTAGTTCTCCTTTTAAATAAATTAATAATATAACTAATATAAAATAAATTACATTCAATGAATGGAGGTAACTGAGTGAGTTTAATAAATTCCAATCACTTCTTCGTTTTCGATGAAATTAGTGTCATTGGAACCATAACGTCAAATTATTGTACTCTATTAAATTGCGCGCAAAATCGATGCCAAATGTGACCACGGCAGCCGTAAACGCCCGTTCATTTTCTATAGCGCGTAATTATATTAATTTAATTTAATAGAGAGATATTTGAGTGTAACTTGAGTGGATGATCGAATTAAGTCACGAAACCAATTCCGTTGAGTTCGTATCATCGATTATAGTCAGGATAGGTTTATAGTTTGTTATTTTTGAAGACCGGATAATTTGGTGTCCAAAATAGCATTGTGGTGCGTGTAAAAATAGCGTACCGGGAAACTGTCTCAGAACACGACGAAACTGGTGCCGTTGGATTCGTATTAAATAATAATTGTAGAATTTTCAATTTTCGTGTCAATCGGACTTACCATTAGAGTGTGGCAACTATAAAAGCCTTAATCAATTATATTATTTTGGTCAATTCAGACAGGGGTAACTTTAAATGAATAAACGACTGGCCAACTGAACTGCGATTTGAACGAATTAAATTTCATTGGATCCGTAAGGAAGAGGTCTAGTAAAATGTCAAGGTCCCAAATTTATTGGATTTTTTCTGTAATTTTAGGAATTTTAAACCATTTTTCATTAATAATTATAAAGGACTTTTCACAATTGACCTCGGAATTTGACGAAACCTGTCCCATCGGGTCGGAATATTATTCTATGCTAGAATTAACATTTTTATTGAAAAATAAAAGTCATTTGTGGTTGGTTTATGACATTGCTTCACATCCAAGTTTGTTAAATAATATTCTATTATCCCAGCCCTTTATAAATACCACTCAACGGTCAACAACCCTAACATTTCTCGTTCCTGGTCAAATAATTCCTTCTACCGCCTCCATCATTAACGAGTGGCCAAATTCGCTCAATCCTTCTACTTACTTAATCTTAGAATGCACTCATGAAAATCAAAATATCCTAACTGCAAAAATGTTAAGTCCTATAAGATGTCGAGTCTGGTCGATGATGATCACCGCTGGTGGTTCGTATTGACGACGATCAAAGCTGAAAGGAGGCGCTATTCGTAGTAGATAGCGGGCGCTGGGCACATCCGAGTCTCGAACTAGTTCAAGAGTGGATAGGCGGTGCTTGTCCACATCAAGCAGTGGCTTCTGATCGCTGGGAAAACTGGCGGTGGTGGAGCTGCAAGCGTTGATGAGCCGACAACTTATTTGGAGCCTGGAACATGAGGTTACGCAGGAGGAGGAAGCAAAATACGATGGAACGATGCTCAGGAACAAAGAAAGGATCGGCTTCTGTTTTTTAAAAACTTAACTAACGCAAGGAACGGTGGACCGGAGCGATACAACGAATTGAGGAAACGTAGTTCTCATTATTATCAAATCCGAAGGATACCAGATACTTTGCTTCTAGTGGGGTTGGTTATTGCTGAACAAATGAAAATTGGAAAAATGAACAAAAAAGAAAGTTGGGTCCGAAATTTAGGAAATCAAAGGAGGAGCGTTGGTTTATTTTCATTGTAAGATGGAAAATGTTTTGAAAGGAGAAGTAATAGTACGTGAAACATATCGTGATGGGTTGAGTTGATTTTGAGAGAAGTAGTGGGAAATAGGCGAAGATGGTGAACAATACATAACTGTAACACCCCGCCTCCGCTAGGGTCACTCGCAAAGGAATGCACTAGCTTTAGAGGGGCATTATTGGTAAACATGTACAGAAATATCACAAGACAGAACATATAAAATAGCGGAAGTAAAATCAAACTTTCATAACATGAATAAATAAGGTCTAAAGCCTTTTACATCAGAGTACATCAAAACCTGTCTTGCAATAGTAAAGAAGCATAAAGACATTTTCGAAAATTATTCCCCAAGTAAAACAGTAAAGTAGCCATAGCCAAGAAAAGTCCAAGCCATCCATGATGACCTTCAAGCAGAAGAAGTCCGAATTAAACAACAGTATTTCCTCCCTGTAACCTGGGGGGGAAACGGAAGACAAGAAGCGAAACAAAACGGGTCAGTCAAAAAGACTGAGTAAGCCCTATCTACTATCAGCATAAAAACTAGTAAAATTAACTGACATGAGAAACTGAGATGAACATAAGCATGATGACAAGATAGATAAGCTAAATCAAAATAACAGGATGAACTACTGAACTCAGATAAACTAAGGTGTCATGATAAATTACGATGTCAAGATAAAACAAGGTATCCCATCGTCAGGTTCCTATCAAGTATAATATCCCCAAGATATCTATCAAGTATAACGTCCCATGGTATCTATCCTGTATTTTAGCTCTGCACCTACCATACTAGTATCCCCACCGTATCATGTGTTAACCATGAATGACCCTTACTCAAAAGTCGTGTAATGGTTCATGTCAACCTAATATATCGCATTTATAGGTTACTCAACTCGTATGTTTCTTTACATGTAAATGTTCAGTTCCTTACCGTAGACCGTACGGGCTTTCCCATGAGGTTCTATACTACTCCAACGTAATTCCATGATCCTTAAGCTCGTTTGGACTGTTACCCTAGACCTAGCTAGGCTTTCCCAACATGAATCATCGTTTGTGCAACTAGGACTTATGCCACCTAGGACTACTAGTGATTATGCTTACCTATTGCACGTTTTCGTATTTCGGTTTGGGTTCAACCACCCAGGGCCACTAGGAATTACGCTAACCGTCAACCGCGCCCTTTTTCCCACGCATTCATCGTGAATCGTTTTTCCATGACTGTATGCACATGTATCACATCGTGCCATCCGAGTCCTGTCACAGGGCAGATCAAGAAATACAGGACTCGGCCGGGAGCTTTCGATTTATCTGCCGATGCAGATGCTAAGGTCTGTTTTTCCTATATGTGGCTATGGTCCCACGAGACCACTCCCTAAACTAGTGAAAGACAAGACAGGATAAATCCTGTATGAGAACACACTACTGGCCAACCCACAATCCTAGCCTTACCGCAACCATAATTAGATAGCAATTATGGTCTTTCGGGTGTTCTCTGCCTTTCCGTACGTACACGCTTGACCAAAGATGGTAGGTAGCCTGACGAAATGCTATCTAGGGCACTACCGTGTATCGTCGACTATCCCCTATCCATCCCCGTCTTTAGGTCGCTCGTATAGCAACCAAGGCATACTCTTGATTCTTCTAACGCAGACCTTAACCTCTCATGAGCCTAGTATGATCACCTGGCAGCTCACAGAGGGATACCAAGAATATCCTCACGTTCCCCGAAGCCGCTGCTTCGTTACCCAGTTCGCTGGAGCCTTTATCTAAATCAGATAACTTGCTCCTACTCGTGTGCTTAAACGATGACCTACCGTATCGGGTTACTCATCCAATCTATGAACTGGTCCAAAATTCCTTGACTAAGAATTATTACTTAGCTATTCTCCAACTAAAGTTTACCACTTAGCTTATTCCCGTTATTCTTGTTAATTACGGTTATCCACCTAATTATCTGAACTAGGGTTTATATAATGGATTAAGTGTCACTTAAGTTCATGACTTAATCCGTCTACAAATCATGTCAAAATTGGCTAAGTATCCAAGTTCAAGACTTAACCCTACAAACCATGTGTCAAGTTGGTTAAGTATATTAAGCAATTCACGACTTAACCTCGTCCAATTATCATTCTAGATTGGTTAAGTATATATTAACTTGACCCTATCAAATTACTTAGTCAAATCGGTCAAGTGTATTCAAGCGATTCGTGACTTAGCCTTATCATGTTTTCATGTTATATTGGTTAAGTATTGGTTAACTTAACCACATCAAATTAACGAGTTAGATTGGTTAAGTATAGGTCACTTAACCACATCAAATCATCGTGTTAGATTAGTTAAGTGTTTAACTTAACCCCCTTAAACTACCAAGTTGGATTAATTAAGTCTAGGCTAACTTAACCCCATCCGATTTCCATGTTTAGATTAGTTAAGTCTAAGTTAACTTAACCCCATCCATTAACTGTATTATACGGTTAAGTGTCATTAAGGAAACTTACTTAACCTTATCATGTGGCATTAATTACTTAATGCACCTCAACCTCTCACATTAGACTTTGTTGTGGTTACTAGTTAAGCCGGTCGGTTCCGGGTAGCTTTACACCACAACTTGGTCTAACCTCGGGTTCAAGCACAACATGACCAACTTCTCACATTGGGTCCTATTGTTTGCAACTACTAGTTAGGCCGGTCGGTTCCGGGTAGCTTTATGTTGCAAACTCAACCCAACCTCGAGTTGGTCACTTTCATGTTTAGTCTAGTGTCATGTTCATATTCAAGTTTTCTTAAGAATATGGGTAGACCTAACTCAATAGGTAAATTCCCAATTCCATAGTATGGGTAGACCTAACTTAATAGGTAAATTCCCAATTTCATATTTTCAAGCATACTTACATGTCAACTTCCATGTTATATTTCAAGTCATGTTTTTAAGTTATATTTTCATGTCATTAGAAATTACCCATAACATAACCCAACGCTTTTAAACTCGCATATACGTTCGCAACAACGTAATGGATTAAAAGAAGAGACTTGGCAAAGGCATGACAAAAATGGATATTAAGCCACAAGTTAATCATGGTGGCAAATGAGGCACAAATGTGTTCATTAACTTGCATATTCCATTCTTAAGCCTCAAAAACATGCATAAACCCAAACTTGGCACATAAGCGAATCATGGTGACAAAAGACATGGAATGATGACTAGTAACTCGCATATATCATCATATAAGGTTTATGACTTCATATGCAAGTTGACATAAAGGTTATGAGGGTTCTCATGTTGCATAATGCAACATTTCAACATAAAGGTTGTAGCTTTTAGCCCACAAGATCAAGATGAAGACTTAATAAACTTGCATGACATGATAGCATGTATTATACTCAATGATCAAACCCAAACTTGCAACATGAACATTTAACTTCATAGTTAATATCTAAGAGTAGGAAAAGGGCTTACATTGCTATGAAGGCACAAATCGAAATGCAAAACAAAGATTGAGACGAAGTTCTTATGCAATCAAATAAACCCAATATGAAAGCTCCAAATCAATAAAAACCCTAGCTTTGAAATAGAAATGTTGCAACTTGACTTGAATGCAAGCTAACAACATCCATTCATGCTTGAAAACACTTGAATGAACATGAATCTCTCATAAGAATTTACTTAGGAATTTTAGAATGAGAGTGGAGGCCATGAGAGTAATAATTTTGCCATAGTTTAGTTGCATGAATGAATAATGAGGATTTTAGGAGAGGGTTAGGGGCTTATTTATAGAGATTAGGATTAGTTAGGACCCTTAGATTAACCCTAGGATCAACCTGAACCATCAGATTTCGAACCAGGCCCAAAAACCTAGCCAAAACAGAAAACAGGTACACCAGGCAAAACTGCCCGGCCACCATAAGTCGACACCCAAGTCGACAGGGCTGTCGACTTGGGTCATGCCATGTCGACTCCCAAGTCAACAGCCCTGTCGACTTGGGGTGGCTGGCGGGAATTTTCCCGCCTAGCCTTCTAGGCCAAATTTTCGAAATTAGAACTCGTTTTTGAACTTGAATTTTCTGAAAACTTCGTCGGACCATAACTTGGTCATACGGACTCCGATTCTCGAAAACTCAGACTCTATTTCGCGTATTTTTCTGAGACGAACGCAATGGCATAGCCCGTTTTACTTGATTCAGAATTTAAAATTAAATTCTGCCTTGATTCTCGTCTTAACACGTTATCGAAATACGGGTTGTTACATTCTCCCCACCTTTTAGGATTTCGTCCCCGAAATCTCCAAGTTAGGAAGAACATATCCTACCATCCATCATTCATCTACTCAAAACATCATCCACAAGCAACCATTGTCCTTAGATGATTTCTAATGCTGTATGAATATATGCAAAACGTTTGTGTACATGTTCCTTAGCTAATGCTAATGATCAGGCCTGAATAATCTTTCTAATGCAAAATATGTATAGTGCGATGAATCTAACATGTATGCAAATAGTCCTAGTCATATAGATACTACATGCGTGCACAATCATTCATTCATATGCAACAACCGCATGATAATACATTCGATTTCATCCATAAACAAGTATAAATACTTGTGCATATGCAATATGAAATGTGACCGAGTCGAGCTAGTATCTAATGTGTATTCGCGCATCCACGAGCAACCACTTGCAACCATATCAATCTTAACATGTTTCAAATACATGTTTACATCCATAGGGTTCTACCTAGGATTCCCTGAAACAGGGTCGAGAAGATAAACAAGACAAACTCCTTACGGGGTTTGTAACAGAAAATAGGACCGAGAGGATGTCCACAAAAGATAGCCTACAAGTAAGCTCTACAGAAAACAGGGATCAAGGATATACTCCCAAAAAGAGATATCATGCGCGTATCTAGTCTTTGACCATCAAAGTCGTATTTCCTTGAGCTTAATTCCATTGTGCCTTGACCGTCTTTTAACTTCGCGATTTCGTACCTTTTTATTTCCTGTTTCCATAACATGAGCTGGAACTCATTTCTTCGTCGCCTCTCATTCCACTTGCACTTATCCTTTTTCTAGAATACTTGGCGCAAACATGACTGCGTACTCATGATCTCATGCAAGCTTTCCAAAATTCACTAGTGAATCTTGGATCTCGTTTATATACTATAAGGTATTCCATGTAGAAGAACTTTCTCTTGAAAGTAAACAGATGTCAACCAGGTTATCAAGCGCACTTACTAGGGTGATCTCTATAACCCATGCATAAATGAAGTAAACCATCCGTCTTATTGGCGAACACCACTCGATCGGGCTTCAAATTTCCAATAAAGGCATCAAGGGATTCTAAGTAACTAGTCATGACAGAACCTCAAAAAGGTTACACGGTACTTCGAGGGTATTACCAAGGCTAGTCAAAAGGTCTAACTACCCTCCTATCAAAACCGAGAGTGGCACCCCCAACTGGATAACCACTTCATCCCTAGAATCCATCCATAGCTTATAAACATAAGCATTATTTCCAAACTCAACACTTGGCATAGACATTCTCAAATCCAAACAAGTCATGTATAAATGGACTGATTCTCCAGTAGGACTTTGAGACAAAAATGGGATTCTCTATTACGCTAGTACTTAAGGTGCAGAGACTCAACTATCGAAGCAGACTTAAATGATACGAAAAACGAAGTCCTAACGGGATGATAGAGAAGAAAAGCTAAACCTTTAACAAGATCGTTACCCTCCTTCCGAGGTACCCTAGAAATGAGAGCATACTATTGCCCTCCCGATGATCTTGTCCTTGTCCCATAATACTTAACTATCCGCCCCGTTTTACCATGCCAAAGGTACTCTCTCGTCATGGGTTTCATTGTTCATCTTTCTCCCTCCTTTGAGGACTAAGCCATACCAACAAGTTGCTCATCCTTAAGCTCGTATCCTTTATCCTCTTTCTCACTACCCTTTCTTATAACGCGGCCACTGGTCTCTCGAGAACCACCTCCATCGTATGGAAAGCACTTTCGTAGATAGAAAAGACTAGTCGCAGTTAAAACCACTGTGACTACAGATGGAGGAAAGAAAGGAAAAGAGATTCAATTAAGGAAACAAGGATAGTGCTAATGGCCTTTGGGGAATCGCCTTTTTCTTTTAAAAGAAAATTTTCTTGAAAAATGCTTCTTTGTAAACGATTTTCAAATAGTTTTCAGAAGGTCTTTAAAAACTTTTGCCCAGTCTGGTAACCTTCTGCTCTGATACCACGTGTAACACCCCGCCTCCGCTAGGGTCACTCGCAAAGGAATGCACTAGCTTTAGAGGGGAATTATTGGTAAACATGCACAGAAATATCACAAGACAGAACATATAAAATAGCGGAAGTAAAATCAAACTTTCATAACATGAATAAATAAGGTCTAAAGCCTTTTACATCAGAGTACATCAAAACCTGTCTTGCAATAGTAAAGAAGCATAAAGACATTTTCGAAAATTATTCCCCAAGTAAAACAGTAAAGTAGCCATAGCCAAGAAAAGTCCAAGCCATCCATGATGACCTTCAAGCAGAAGAAGTCCGAATTAAACAACAGTATTTCCTCCCTGTAACCTGGGGGGGCAACGGAAGACAAGAAGCGAAACAAAACGGGTCAGTCAAAAAGACTGAGTAAGCCCTATCTACTATCAGCATAAAAACTAGTAAAGTTAACTGACATGAGAAACTGAGATGAACATAAGCATGATGACAAGATAGATAAGCTAAATCAAAATAACAGGATGAACTACTGAACTCAGATAAACTAAGGTGTCATGATAAATTACGATGTCAAGATAAAACAAGGTATCCCATCGTCAGGTTCCTATCAAGTATAATATCCCCAAGATATCTATCACGTATAACGTCCCATGGTATCTATCCTGTATTTTAGCTCTGCACCTACCATACAAGTATCCCCACCGTATCATGTGTTAACCATGAATGACCCTTACTCAAAAGTCGTGTAATGGTTCATGTCAACCTAATATATCGCATTTATAGGTTACTCAACTCGTATGTTTCTTTCCATGTAAATGTTCAGTTCCTTGCCGTAGACCGTACGGGCTTTCCCATGAGGTTCTATACTACTCCAACGTAATTCCATGATCCTTAAGCTCGTTTGGACTGTTACCCTAGACCTAGCTAGGCTTTCCCAACATGAATCATCGTTTGTGCAACTAGGACTTATGCCACCTAGGACTACTAGTGATTATGCTTACCTATTGCACGTTTTCGTATTTCGGTTTGGGTTCAACCACCCAGGGCCACTAGGAATTATGCTAACCGTCAACCGCGCCCTTTTTCCCACGCATTCATCGTGAATCGTTTTTCCATGACTGTATGCACATGTATCACATCGTGCCATCCGAGTCCTGTCACAGGGCAGATCAAGAAATACAGGACTCGGTCGGGAGCTTTCGATTTATCTGCCGATGCAGATGCTAAGGTCTGTTTTTCCTATACGTGGCTATGGTCCCACGAGACCACTCCCTCAACTAGTGAAAGACAAGACAGGATAAATCCTGTATGAGAACACACTACTGGCCAACCCACAATCCTAGCATTACCGCAACCATAATTAGATAGCAATTATGGTCTTTTGGGTGTTCTCTGCCTTTCCGTACGTACACGCTTGACCAAAGATGGTAGGTAGCCTGACGAAATGCTATCTAGGGCACTACCGTGTATCGTCGACTATCCCCTATCCATCCCCGTCTTTAGGTCGCTCGTATAGCAACCAAGGCATACTCTTGGTTCTTCTAACGCAAACCTTAACCTCTCATGAGCCTAGTATGATCACCTGGCAGCTCACAGAGGGATACCAAGAATATCCTCACGTTCCCCGAAGCCGCTGCTTCGTTACCCAGTTCGCTGGAGCCTTTATCTAAATCAGATAACTTGCTCCTACTCGTGTGCTTAAACGATGACCTACCGTATCGGGTTACTCATCCAATCCATGAACTGGTCCAAAATTCCTTGACTAAGAATTATTACTTAGCTATTCCCCAACTAAGGTTTACCACTTAGCTTATTCCCGTTATTCTTGTTAATTACGGTTATCCACCTAATTCTCTGAACTAGGGTTTATATAATGGATTAAGTGTCACTTAAGTTCATGACTTAATCCGTCTACAAATCATGTCAAAATTGGCTAAGTATCCAAGTTCAAGACTTAACCCTACAAACCATGTGTCAAGTTGGTTAAGTATATTAAGCAATTCACGACTTAACCTCGTCCAATTATCATTCTAGATTGGTTAAGTATATATTAACTTGACCCTATCAATTTACTTAGTCAAATCGGTCAAGTGTATTCAAGCGATTCGTGACTTAGCCTTATCATGTTTTCACGTTATATTGGTTAAGTATTGGTTAACTTAACCACATCAAATTAACGAGTTAGATTGGTTAAGTATAGGTCACTTAACCACATCAAATCATCGTGTTAGATTAGTTAAGTGTTTAACTTAACCCTCTTAAACTACCAAGTTGGATTAATTAAGTCTAGGCTAACTTAACCCCATCCGATTTCCATGTTTAGATTAGTTAAGTCTAAGTTAACTTAACCCCATCCATTAACTGTATTATACGGTTAAGTGTCATTAAGGAAACTTACTTAACCTTATCATGTGGCATTAATTACTTAATGCACCTCAACCTCTCACATTAGACTTTGTTGTGGTTACTAGTTAAGCCGGTCGGTTCCGGGTAGCTTTACACCACAACTTGGTCTAACCTCGGGTTCAAGCACAACATGACCAACTTCTCACATTGGGTCCTATTGTTTGCAACTACTAGTTAGGCCGGTCGGTTCCGGGTAGCTTTATGTTGCAAACTCAACCCAACCTCGAGTTGGTCACTTTCATGTTTAGTCTAGTGTCATGTTCATATTCAAGTTTTCTTAAGAATATGGGTAGACCTAACTCAATAGGTAAATTCCCAATTCCATAGTATGGGTAGACCTAACTTAATAGGTAAATTCCCAATTTCATATTTTCAAGCATACTTACATGTCAACTTCCATGTTATATTTCAAGTCATGTTTTTAAGTTATATTTTCATGTCATTAGAAATTACCCATAACATAACCCAACGCTTTTAAACTCGCATATACGTTCGCAACAACGTAATGGATTAAAAGAAGAGACTTGGCAAAGGCATGACAAAAATGGATATTAAGCCACAAGTTAATCATGGTGGCAAATGAGGCACAAATGTGTTCATTAACTTGCATATTACATTCTTAAGCCTCAAAAACATGCATAAACCCAAACTTGGCACATAAGCAAATCATGGTGACAAAAGACATGGAATGATGACTAGTAACTCGCATATATCATCATATAAGGGTTATGACTTCATATGCAAGTTGACATAAAGGTTATGAGGGTTCTCATGTTGCATAATGCAACATTTCAACATAAAGGTTGTAGCTTTTAGCCCACAAGATCAAGATGAAGACTTCATAAACTTGCATGACATGATAGCATGTATTATACTCAATGATCAAACCCAAACTTGCAACATGAACATTTAACTTCATAGTTAATATCTAAGAGTAGGAAAAGGGCTTACATTGCTATGAAGGCACAAATCGAAATGCAAAACAAAGATTGAGACGAAGCTCTTATGCAATCAAATAAACCCAATATGAAAGCTCCAAATCAATAAAAATCCTAGCTTTGAAATAGAAATGTTGCAACTTGACTTGAATGCAAGCTAACAACATCCATTCATGCTTGAAAACACTTGAATGAACATGAATCTCTCATAAGAATTTACTTAGGAATTTTAGAATGAGAGTGGAGGCCATGAGAGTAATAATTTTTCCATAGTTTAGTTGCATGAATGAATAATGAGGATTTTAGGAGAGGGTTAGGGGCTTATTTATAGAGATTAGGATTAGTTAGGACCCTTAGATTAACCCTAGGATCAACCTGAACCATCAGATTTCGAACCAGGCCCAAAAACCTAGCCAAAACAGAAAACAGGTACACCAGGCAAAACTGCCCGGCCACCATAAGTCGACACCCAAGTCGACAGGGCTGTCGACTTGGGTCATGCCATGTCGACTCCCAAGTCGACAACCCTGTCGACTTGGGGTGGCTGGCGGGAATTTTCCCGCCTAGCCTTCTAGGCCAAATTTTCGAAATTAGAACTCTTTTTTGAACTTGAATTTTCTGAAAACTTCGTCGGACCATAACTTGGTCATACAGACTCCGATTCTCGAAAACTCAGACTCTATTTCGCGTATTTTTCCGAGACGAACACAATGACATAGCCCGTTTTACTTGATTCAGAATTTAAAATTAAATTCTGCCTTGATTCTCGTCTTAACATGTTATCGAAATACGGGTTGTTACAATAACTGTGCCTGATCGATAAACAGACATCCCAAATCACGTTTAAAATAGAGACTAACCAGGTATAACATAATTAAAGATTTAAAGTTAATGGTCATAACATAACTGAGGGTATTTTTTTATAGCCAAAGTATTTAAATATTATATGGTGGCGCGATGAGAGATTGTTGTCGGTGCGTGAGTTCTGGAAGGTCAGACAATGTGAACGAGAAGAGGTGGACCAGTTTTCTTCGAATTAGTATGGAGCCGAAGGCGTCGAAAGGGAACCGTATATCTTTTACTATAACCGTAATTCCTTTGTAACTAATTACAATCAAAAAATCTTTAGTTTAATTAATCATGTATGCTCACATTCATTATCACTTGTTGCCAGGACGGGTTGAATGCAGGCACGTGGAAGCAGCGAAAGTAATATCAGTGGTTAAAGGCCTTAATGAAGTACTTAACTTTAATACATGAATTAGAAAATTAATTTTATTATTTAACCATTTTTATTGTTAACCAGGTTGGGAAAAATTTGCAACATGACTTCGGTGTTTAGAACAAACGTATAAGAAGACGAACAACACACGGGGGAGGAAAATGAAGAATAATGACCGAACATGAGTTAAATTTTTTAAAATGTAATTTGTTTAATTAATTATTTCAGTTAAAATATAGGAAAGCAATTAATGTTATAATCACATATAATAAAGACTAATTTATTTAATTTATTTAATTTAAGAAATGAACTTATAATGTGCATATCCCATGCATCTGTTGACAGAATCAAACGAAACAAATGGCGTTGGGACAAGATGACTGCACTCTACATTCGGAACCACTCTAGGCTGAATGGGAACTACTAGAAAATTTTAATTAAATTAAATGCTTATTTAATTTATTTAAACTGAACTGCCTTAGCGACACTGGAAAATCAAATCAAGGTGAGTTAAACTCACTCAGTTTCCCCCACTTATATCTTATATAAGTCGGGTTTTTATTTTGTGTACTCTGGTTGCTAATGGTTGATTGTTTACTAGTAATATATTTATTTGTTGATTTAACCAATGAAATTAAACCGTCGTTTAATTTCAGTGAAATAGCAATTCGTTCTTTTAACAATTGGATCCAATAAAGGTAACTTACCGTGTTGGTCATGTTTATGAAATAAAGGTGTTTAAATTATTTGAATTGTTTGAACTAATTGAATTCTTTCGTTAATTGGTTGATGTTAAGTAGTCGTTATTTACTGTCATAGAATTTATCAGTTAAATTTGATTGAATGATCTGATTCAGATAACCGTTTTGACTATAGGGAAGAATAGGTTGGAGGGATCCAACGGGATTCCTCAAATATATTAGACATTATTTATTCTCATATTATCAATATATGAACTGTCCTGATTGGGTGATTGATTTGATTATTGATAGTTGACTGGAAATGAAATCTTTGTTTGGTTTTAACCAATGGGCAATATTGGTTCAACAATCGGTAGTAAATGGCCTAAAAATAAATTATTTTGTTTATACTGATTTACCGTCAGGTGAATCAATAAAACTGAAGTTATAAAATTTATTTTATAACTGGAGATAAGATTTTGAAATATATTATTTTGAATAAAAGTTTATCATAAAGAAATAAATATTTATTTTTATTTATATAAGTTTATAATTAATTAATTATTAATTGATTTTATAAAGTAAATTTTGATGTTAATCAGATTTATAAAAAAGGTGAATAGAAATTAATCTAACGATTAAAGTTGGATAATTGTTTTAAGAAACAATCAATTGGAATTTATTTAAATTAATTATATTATTAATTAATTTAAAGGAAAAAACGAGTTGGAATCGGTTAATGATATGACCGTGTTTTGAGTTGACTAAATTGACCGCTTAATTGGGATTGAATATTAAACTAGTGTGGTTTTGAACAGAATAGATTAACGAATATTTGTCTTAATTTTTAATATGGTTTTAAAAAGGGATTTACCGTTAATTAAATGCTTAAGAGTTAACGATCAAAGTAAATTATTATCATGATTAATAACGATTTAAAAAATTACTTTTCAATTAAAATTCATTTAAAAAGTAATCAAAGTTGGAATAAAATCTAATTGATTGGTTAAAGGAGTTTATGAACAAGTTTATTTAAACTTGAGTTTTATAACAAAGTTATAAAAGGAATTTTAAGCGTGTACGATAGCTTAAAATAAATGTTGCTTGAATATTGGAATTAATTGAAAGAGAATTAAGATAAAGAGGGTTTATGGTAAAACAGGGTTATACAAATGAGGTTTAAGATGTTAGAGCATGAAATTGACAATTAACGTTACTTAATAATGGGATTAAGTAAAAATAGGGAATTGAAATGAGAAGTTTAAGCAGTAAATAGTGAATAGATTTGAAAAGGATTGGTAAAAGTGAATTTGGCAAAGGAAGTGAGTCATGGGATTTTGAATCCGAATTAAAATGAATTTGTTTTAAAGAGGTAGAGGTTAAAAGGTGTTGTTTATAAGAAATCACTTAATTGGTGAATTAAGGAAAATGGTTATATCCGAAAAAGAGATTCTAAAAAAGTAAGAAGGTTTTCTGAAACCGTATTTTGAATAGTTCAGTTAAATGGAATTTGAATTGTTATTAGAATGAAGTATCGGTTTTTAGATTACAACTCGTATTTGCCTTAAGATATGAACGTTGTTGATCAAGGTCTGAGAGGTAATTAAAATACCCCAACTTAAACGACATCAGGATTATCTAAGGATGTTATTAGTTGTAATGGTAAAAGAGGTTAGTAAACTTTGTTATTTCATTAGAGAAATAATAACGCAACATATTTTATGAAGATTTGGAAAGTAAATAAATATATATAATGATTATTCCAAAGTAAAAAGGAAATAGAAAGGGGTTGCCGAAAATATAACGATATTTTCGAGTTAGAAAGGAAACATAGAGTTGAGTTCTATTCTATAAGAATAAGCATGGATTATTGTTTCAAGTAATGAAATAAAGGATATTTCGGAATGTTGTTTTACGAGTAATAAGTTGAATTAATTTCCCAATATTATATAATAATGTGGTTAATGTTTTGAAAGTGAAAATAGAAAACTGGATATGATATAGGATTTTCCTAAGTAATAAAATGAATTTGTTTAAAGAAAAATCTTATGTTAAACAAGAAGCGAAAATATATTTATAATATCGAAATATTTAAGATTTTTAAATTTATATTTGTTTTAATTAAAAGGCCAAGTGATGCTAAATAGTGAACCAGTGAACTCATTGGATTTCATGATTGAATCACTCTTTATTTTGATAGTTAAATAACCGACTATCAAATATGTCCAATACGATTGTTGGTACGGAAAAACCGAAATCGAATTTATATTCGAAAACCATTCCGACCAACAAATACGTGAAGATATTAGAAGATGATCGAGATGCAGCGTTAAAGACCGTTGATTTTCATAAACGGAAGGACTGCTAATAATCTTCGGTTTGCAGCCAAAGATGTATTGTGGTTCTGTCGTGGTTGGAATCTACGGATTTGCAAGTACTGCTCACTACTAATCTATAGGGTGATCCCTTCGGTTCGTCCTGTTCCCGGATAACTTGTATGGACAGATGTCTGACAGAGTATTTCCAAAGGGATCGCGTACGTTTATTTCTTCAAACGTGTCATAGTTGGGTAGCCCCAACTAGAGTATTTTTGTGGATGTCAATTAATGATATCTGGCGGATCTGACAATGTGACATTTAAAATGAATAGTGACCAGATGTTTCAAAAGATAATTTAAACCTCAAGCCTCATAAACCGGGAAATGACAAAAATCGAGAAGGCAACATGGCTATGTGGGTCGCTCCAATTAAGGTGTATAATCACCTATCTAGAGAAAATCCATTTCCTTCTTTAATCTATTTTCGATGTTGTCCCTTTCGGGAAACGGTGGATTGAGCCCAACTGTTGGTGATATACATTCGATACACTCAAGCAAAATGAGTGGCCGGTTATATGTGGGTCGGGTTGTAAGACGTTCTTGTTGAACCCAGTGGATTCCCATCTAGAAATACACTATCGGCATGTGGTTCCATACCTTGTCACCGTCGGATTCTAAGATCCAATAAGCGCCCGTGGTTTTGATTGTATACTATTTATGTGGAGCGTGAGATGCAAGCGTTTAGCTAGATTGTTATTTACTTGTATTTAGACACTATTAAAATATCAGAAAAAATATTGATTTCAAAATTGTTTTGGATTATCGTAAGGTAAAAATCGTCTGTATTTATGTGTGGATTTAGTACTACGATTATCCTTTTCTTTCCAAAAGATTTTGACTTTAAAATCAAGTTGTGTGATACCCTTAAACTTAGTGTGTTTATCTTACTCTGGTTCACCAGATTGACCCGGTGTTTTGTAAATGCTTGGGTTGTACAAGTCCAGATTTGCGGATACTGCGATGTCCAAGGACGAGCTGGAGGTGTTCAAACGTATTGTATCTAGTATTTATTTCGCTGTGTGTTGTATATAAGGACAAGTTATTATAACTGTCCATATGTGTTGATGTACTCTGATATTGTAAGTATTTTTAAAAGCTCCCAATAAAGATTTATTTCTGTATCATATTTTGTTCTGCTACGATATGAGACTCTGATTATGTTGTGTTGGTTCTTCTTCTTCTTCTATTCTAATATTTCTTTCTTATCTCACCCTCTAATATCTTTCTAATAACGTTTCGGTGTTTGGAAGGTCGGCATGAGATACAGTAAATGTATTTATGTTGATTTTCAGGGCCGAAAATCCTTGGGTCGTTACAGTGGTATCAGAGCTATTGGTCTAGTAATATCCTTGGCTCTGTGGTATAACTGGATAGAGATTGGGTTAGTAATACCCTAGATCGAGATTGAGTGTGTGTATATATATGAGGGCGTATTTGTAAATTTTATACACAAATGTTTTGTATTTTGTTATTTAATCGGTTCAAGTGTTGAGAAGCGTTGAACTGGTAATGGATATAATATTGTTTTGTAAAGAGGGTAAACGAAATAATTTTTCCCAAATTATATTTTAGTACAGAAAAGAAATAAGTTTATCAAATTATTGAGATATTAGTGTGCTTGATTGATTTTAATGGAATTCAAAATGGATTGAAAATTTGAATTGAAAACTTAACCCGGTTAAGTGAAAATTAAATTGAATTAAATAAATTGGAATTTGAATAAATATTACTCAAATAGAAATCAATCGGGTATTAATCGATTGATGTTTAAATCTGTGAAACTAAAATAAAATATTAATATTGAATGTAAATTCAGTTGATTTAGTTGTGTATTGGTTGTGACTGTGAATTGTTTGTTATTGGATGATAGTTTGTTTGAATGGAATAATCAACAATTTAATGGAGCTAAATGAATTATAAACTAAAGAATATATTTCCGGTATAATTAAACTGGAATGAAACTGCATATGAATTGGAATTTGTAATTTAACCCAATATTTGAAAATGAATGGATGCTATCGGTTTGATCTTGAAATTGGTATAGTTATATTGTTGATTAATAACATATTATTTAAGAATTTCATGTATCAATTACTTATATGTGAATTGAGTTAAGTATAGGTGCTAGATGGCTAGGAAGATAGATATTGGTTGAGTCAATCGCATATACATTGAGCAATTATGCTCAATAACGCTCGAAAAAGGTACGCCTACGTGAAAATATAATATTTTGGGTTTTGATTTTTGTTTTTTGACCATGTGGGTCGATGTATATATATTATTTGTTCTTGCGATATTGCAGATGTCACTCCATGCAGGGGAGACTCTACCGATTTTTTTCAGGAATTTAAAGTGTTAGAAAATTTTCGATATTTTTGAAAAATATTTGTTTACGATTGTGAATTGGTTTTTGATTTAAAATAAATTGGTTTTGGAAATTAATGGGATTTAGAGCATTTTCCCACCTTAGCAATTTCGGGGACGAAATTCTTTTAAGGGGGAAGAATGTAACGACCCGTATTTTTGGCAGTCAATTATTTTATTTAATTAATTAATTTAAATATTATATTTGAAATATTAATGGATTTTAATATTGAATTCGTTATTAAAACGAAGCTTGAACGTTATATATTTATTTAATTATAAATCAAGCTCGAAATGGCGCGATAGTTCGTAATATAGAATTTTGAACTTCAATTGAATATACAGGATCCGATATAAGTCGGAATTCTGTGAAACAAGAAATGTTGGAATCGTGTTGATTATAATTTTCATATGGAAGAGAAATTTCCAGAACTCGTGTTATAGTTTGTTAGTTATGGCCAAATCAAATTTTAAAATGGTCGCTATGGAAATCGTTATTAAAATATAGGCCTTTAAAATAGCCATTTTGCAAACGATCTCCGTTTTCGATAAAATTAGTGTCATTGGAACCGTAACGTTAAATTATTATTTGCTATTAAATTGTGTGGCAAACCGATGTCATATGTGAGCACGGCAGCTGTAAACACCCGTTCATTTTCTATAGCGCGTAATTATATTACTTTAATTTAATAGAGAGATATTTGAGTGTAACTTGAGAAGACGATCGAATTAAGCCACAAAACCAATTCTGTTGAGTTCGTATCGTTGATTATAGTCAGGATAGGTATATAGTTTGTTATTTTTGAAGACCGGGTAATTTGGTATCCAAAATAGCATTGTGGTGCGTGAAAAATAGCGTACTGGGAAACAGTCTCAGAATGCGACGAAACTGGTGCCAATGGATTCGTATTAATTAATTATAGTAGAATTTCCAAATTTTGTGTCAATCGGACTTACCATTAGAGCGTGGCAACAATAAACGCCTTAATCAATTATATTATTTTGGTCAATTCAGACGGTGTAACTTTAAACAAATAAACGACTGGCCAAATGAACTCCGATTTGAACGAAATAAATTTCATTGAATCCGTAAGGAAGAGGTCTAGTAAAATGTCAAGATTCCAAATTTATTGGATTTTTTCTGTAATTTGAGGAATTTTAAACACTTGATTTTTCATCGATAATTATAAAGGGTTTTCACAAACGACTTCGGAATTCGATGAAATCTGTCTCATCGGGTCCAGAATATTTTTCTATGCTAGACTTAGCATTTTTATCGGAAAACAGAAGTCGTTTATGGTTGGTTTATGGTGTTACTTCACAGCTAAGTTTATTAAATAATATTCTGTTATCCCAGCCCTTTATAAATACCACTCAGCGGTAAACAACCCTAACATTTCTCCTTCGTGGTCAACTAATTCCTGCTGCCGCCTCCATCATTAACGAGTGGCCAAATTCGCTCAATCCTTCTTCTTACTTAATCTTAAAATCAACTCATGAAAATCGAAATATCCTAACTGCAAAAATATCGAGTCCTATGAGATGTTGAGTCTGGTCGGTGATGATCACCTCTGGTGGTTCGTATTGACGACGATCAAAGCTGAAAGGAGGTGCTGTTCGTGGTGGACAGCGGACACTGGGCACAACCGAGTCTCAAACTAGTTCAGGAGGGGATAGGCAGTGCAGGGCCACATCAAGCGATCGCTTCTAATCGCTGGGAAAGCTAGCGGTGGTGGCGCGACAAGCGTTGATGAGCCGGCAGCTTATTTGGAGCCTGGAACTGGAGGTTAAGCAGGAGGAGGAAGCAAAATACGATGGAACAGTTCTCAGGAACAAAGAAAGGATCGGATCCTGTTTTCTAAAACTGAACTAACGCAAGGAAGGGTGGACTGGAGCGATACAGCGAATTGAGGAAACGTTATTCTCATTATTATCAAACCAGAAGGATACCAGATTATTTGTTTCCAGTGGAGCGGGTTTTTGCTAAACAAAGTAAAATTGGAATGAGGAACAAAAAAAGAAAGTTGGGTCCAAAATTTAGGAAATCAAAGGAGGAGCGTTGGCTTGTTTTCATTGAAAGCTGGAAAATGTTTTGAAAGGAGAAGTGATATTATGTGAAACATGTCGTGATGGGTTGAGTTGATTTTGAGAGGAGCAGTGGGAAATTGGCGAAGATGGTGAACAATACATTACTATGCCTGATCGAAATAAGACAACCCAAATCACCTTTGAAAAAAAGACTAACCAGGTATAACGTCATTAAAGATTTAAAGTTAGTGGTCATAACATAACTGAGGGTATTTGTTTTTATAGCCAAAGTATTTAAATATTATAGGGTGGCGCGAAGAGAGATTGTTGTTGGAGCATGAGTTCTGAAAGGTCAGACATTGTGAATGAGAAGAGGTAGACCAGTTTTCTATGAATTAGTATGGAACCGAAGGCGTGGAAAGGGAACCGTATATCTTTTATGATAACCGTAATTCCTTTGTAACTAATTACAATCAAGAAATCTTTAGTTTAATTAATCACGTATGCTCACATTCATTATCACTTGTTGCCAGGACGGGTTGAATGAAGGAACGGGGAAGCAACGAAAGTAATATCAGCGGTTAAAGGCCTTAATGAAGTAATTAACTTTAATACATGAATTAAATAATTAATTTTATTATTTAACCATTGTTATTGTTAACCAGGTCGGGAAAAATTTGCAGCATGACTTCGGTGTTTAGAACAAACGTACGAGAAGACGAACAACGTATGAGGGAGGAAAATGAAGAATAATGACCGAACATGATTTACAAATTTTAAAATGTAATCTGTTTAGCTAATTATTTAAATTAAACTATAGGAAAGCAATTAATGTTATAATTATATATAATAAGGACTAATTTATTTAACTTAAGTAATGAACTTATAATGTGCATATCCCGTGCATCTGTTGACAGAATCAAACGAAACAAAGAGCGCTGGGACAAGATGTCTGCACTCTACATTCCGGAACCACTCTGGGCTGAACGGGAACTGCTGGAATTTTTTTATTAAATTAAATGCTTGTTTAATTTAATTAAACTGAACCGCCTTAGCGACAATGGAAAATCAAATCAAGGTGAGTTAAACTCACCCAGTTTCCCCCACTTATATCTTATACAAGTTGGGTTTTTATTTTGTGTACTCTAGTTGATAATGGTTGACTGTTTACTAGTTATATATTTATTTAACCAATGAAATTAAATTGTTGTTTAATTTCAGTAAAATACCAAATCGTTATTTTAACAATTGGGTCCAATAAAGTTAACTTACCTTGTTGGTCACGTTTATAAAATAAACGCGTTTAAATTGTTTGAATTGTTTGAACTAATTGAATTGTTTCGTTAATTGGTTGTTGTTAAGTAGTCGTTATTTTCTGTTATAGAAATTATCAGTTAAATGGGATTGAATGATCTGATTTCAGATAACCTTTTTGACTACAGGGAAGAACAGGTTGGAGGGATCCAACGGGATTCCTCAAATATACTAGACATTATTTATTCTCATATTATCAATATATGAACTGTCCTGATTGGGTGATTGATTTGATTATTGATAGTTGACTGGAAATAAAATCTTTGTTTGGTTTTAACCAATGGGCAATATGGTTGAGCAATCGGTAGTAAATGGCCTAAAAATAAATTATTTTGTTTATATTGATTTACCGTCAGGTGAATCAATAGAATTGAAGTTATAAAATTTATTTTATAACTGGAGATAAGATTTTGAAATATATTATTTTGAATAAAAGTTTATCATAAAGAAATAAATATTTATTTTTATTTATTTAAGTTTATAATTAATTATTAATTGATTTTATAAAGTAAATTCTGATGTTAATCAAATTTATAAAAAAGGTGAATAGAAAATAATCTAACGATTAAAGTTGGATAATTGTTTTAAGAAACAATCAAATGGAATTTATTTAAATTAATTATATTATTAATTAATTTAAAGGAAAAAACGAGTTGGAATCGGTTAATGAGATGACCGTGTTTTGAGTTGACTAAATCGACCATTTAATTGGGACTGAGTATTAAACTAGTGTGGTTTTAAACATAATAGCTTAACGAATATTTGTATTAATTTTTAATAAGGTTTTAAAAAGGGATTTACCATTAATTAAATGCTTAAGAGTTAACGATCAAAGTAAATTATTATCATGATTAATAACGATTTCAAAAATTACTTTTTAATTAAAATTCATTTAAAAAGTAATCAAAGTTGAAATAAAATCTAATTGATTGGTTAAAGGAGTTTATGAACAAGTTTATTTTAAATCTGCGTTTTATAACAATGTTATAAAAAGAATTTTAAGCGTATACGATAGCTTAAAATAAATGTTACTTAAATATTGGAATTAATTGAAAGTGAATTAAGATAAAGGGGGTTTACGGTAAACCAGGGTTATACAAATGAGGTTTAAGATGTTAAAGCATGAAATTGACAATTAACGTTACTTAATAATGAAATTAAGTAAAAGTAGGGAATTGAAATGAGAAGTTTAAGCGGGAAATAGTGAATAGATTTGAAAAGGGATTGTTAAAGTGAATTTAGCAAAGGAAGTGAGTCATAGGCCGAATTAAAATGAATTTGTTTTAAAAAGGTAGAGGTTAAAAGGTGTTGTTTATAGGAAATCACTTAATTAGTGAATTAAGGAAAATGGTTATATTTGAAAAAGAGATTTTCAAAAAGTAAGAAGGTTTTCTGAAACCGTATTTTGAATAGTTCAGTTAAATGGAATTTGAATTGTTATTAGAATGAAGTAACGGTTTTTGGATTACAACTTGTATCTGCCTTAAGATATGAACGTTGTTGATCAAGGTCTGAGAGGTAATTAAAATACCCCAACTTGAACGACATCAGGATTATCTGAGGATGATATTAGTTGTAATGGTAAAAGAGGTTAGTAAAATTTATTATTTCATTAGAGAAATAATAACGCAACATTTTTGATGAAGATTTGGAAAGTGTGTATATATATATATATATAATGATGATTCCAAAGTAAAAAGGAAATAAAAAGGGGCTGCCGAAAATATAACAATATTTTTGGGTTAGAAAGAAAATGTAAAATTGAGTTTTGTTCTATATGAATAAGCATGGATTATTGTTTCAAGTAATGAAATAAAAGATATTTCGGAATGTTGTTTTACGAGTAATAAGTTGAATTGATTTCCGAATATTAGATAATAATGCGGCTAATGTTTTGAAAGTGAAAATAGAAAACTGGATATGATATAGGATTTTCCTAAGTAATAAAATGAATTTGTTTAAAAAAAAAATTGTGTTAAATAAGAAGCAAATATATATATTCGTAATATCGAAATATTTAAGAGTTTTAAATTTACACTTATTTTAATTAAAAGGCCAAGTGATGTTGAATACTGAACCAGTGAACTCGTTGGATTTTCATGATTGAATCACTGTTTATTTTGATAGTTAAATAACCGACTATCAAATCTGTCCAATACGGTTGCTGGTACGGAAAGATCGGGATCGAATTTATATTCAAAAACCATTTCAGCTAAAAAAATATGTGAAGATATTAGAAGATGATCGAGATGGAGCGTTGAAGATCGTAGATTTTCATAAACGGAAGGAATGCTAATAATCTTCGATCTGCAGCCAAAGATGTAATGTGTTTCTGTCGTGGTTGGAATCTATGGATTTGCAAGGACTACTCACTACTAATCTATAGGGTGATTCCTTGGATGTGGTAGGAGGGTGCTTTCGATTCGCCCTGTTCCTAGATGACTTGTATGGACGGATGTCTGACAGAGTATTTCCAAAGAGATCGCTTACGTTGATATCTTCAAACGTGTCATAATTGTGAAGCTCCCAACTAGAGTATTTTTGTGGACGTCAATTAGTGATATCTGGCAGATCTGACGATGTGACATTCAAAGTGAATGGTGACCAGATGTTTCAAAAGATAATTTAAACCTCAAGCCTCATCAATTGGGAAACGACAAAAATCGGGCAGCAGCATGGCTATGTGGGTCGCTCCCATTAGGGTGTATAATCACCTATCTAGAGAAAATCCATTTCCTTCTTTAATCTATTTTCGATGTTGTCCTATTCTAATATTTCTTTCTTTCTTATCTCACCCTCTAATTTCTTTCTAATAACGTTCCGGCGTTTGGAAGGTCGGTATGAGATACGGTAAATGTATTTATATCGATTTTCGGGGCCGAAAATCCTTGGATCGTTACACAATTAAATTAAACATGTGTTTAATTTAACAATAATTTTCGGCGTTCTTCAGTTCTATCCAAGTCAGTCCCGGAATATAGTATTTATCTCTAGGGTCACATTGTCTCTTATCTGATCAAATTCCAGTAAGACAGGTATGAATTATACAAATTATAAACGTACAAATTTTATTTAATAAAATAAATTCTTAATTTAATTATAACATTAATTACATTAGTTCACAGTGAATTAGGCCGACGAAACCTTCTTTGATATCCTTCGTTCATTCCGAAACAATTCTCACTTTTGTCTCTTTATTTCCAAAACCTGGTCCCAGACAGAAAGAAGTTATTTAAAATTTTAGTATAAATGATTAAGGATATTATTATAAATTTCCCTTAACTTCTCACTTCAACATAAGTACTTGATTTAATTATTAACATCTGCATGAATCCAATGCTTTACTTCTTATATTCGAACCCATGCCCACGATAAATCCTTCTTCCTACAACTTTTGGGGAAAACAATTTAATTAATTTTAAATCACTTAATTATAACTTTATTAACCATTAATTAATGGTTTTTAAACAATATAGCACTGATTGATAGTGTAATTCTTGACCGTAATTTCCAGTATGAGTACTACGTCGAACATAAAACCTGCGATTAGTAGTAAAACATTTTGCTGTTGGGACAAAGTTCTATCTTCAAAGATTCGAATACCCTCTTAGTTCACGTTCATTCAAATTTCTTGATCCCTCCTCCACGCATCGTTTTTGTTTCCATCTATTTCTGAACACCACGCTTCTACTGCTCGACATAAGAATCATCCCCGCGCAGCCCTTTCAAGCCATCAGAGCTTCGTCGGGAGTTTCCAGTACGAGGGCGTCAGTCTCTCCATACTTCATCCCACACTTGTTCATGATTCGGTGCCACCAATCAATGGTAAAGAACCCTAAGCCAATGCGTGTTCAAATAGGGTTTGCCGGAGCCACGTTTAACTCCAGGCGATCATAGCCATTAAAAGTGTCGATCTCATCGAGCTGGGAAATGTTTATGTTGGAAGATTTCGCGATTGATCTGTGAATTTTGAGATAAGGTGGAGAATTGTTTTGAACATTCCTGTTCGTTAAAAATAAAGGAGGCGACGGTAACCATGTTTGACCAGACGTGATAACAGTTTAGGGTTTGATAAAATTGTACATGGTATTTATAATGTTCCCATATATTAAAATATTATTAAATTAACTTCATCGTAAAGTATCGCCTTAAAACTACCATATACGATCTCCAATCGGAACGAAACTCCTAATTCTAGCATAAAGAAATATACTGGACCCGATGGGACAGGTTTCACTGAATTCCGAGGTCATTTGTAAGAAGTCATAAATTACAGGCGAAAAATCACGCGTTTAAATTTCTCACGATCACAAAATAAATTGAATCAACTTAAAACTTTGAAATTCTACTTGTCCTCTTCCTTGTGGATTCAATGAAATTTGTTTCGTTAAAATCGGAGTTCATTTGACTAGTCGTTTATTCCTCTAAAGTTACCCGTGTCCAAATTGGCTAAAATAATATAAATGATTAAGGCATTTATCGTTGCCATGATCAAATGGTAAGTCCGATTGACATGAAAACCGAAATCTTATAATAATTAATTAATACAAATCCAATGGAACAAATTTCATCGCATCCTGAGACTGTTTCCCGATACACTATTTTTATGCGTCAAACAACACTATTTCAAACACCAAAATATCCGATGTCCAAAAATAACAAACTACCTTTATATCCTACTCTAATTGTCGATACGAACTCAATGGAATTGGTTTCATGTCTTAATTCGATCGTCTGCTCAAGTTATAAACAAATACCTCTTTATTAAGGTAAATTAATTTAATTACGTGCTATAGAAAATGACTAGGCGTTTACGGCTGTCGTTGTCACATACGACATTGGTTTGCCACGAAATTCAATATCCTACAATAATTTAATGTTACGGTTCCAATGAAACTAATTTCATCAATAACTGAGCTCGTTTGGAAAATCGCTATTTTTAACGCTTCTAAAATATCGATTAAAATATTATTTAAATTCCAAAATAATTCAAATAAAAATAATAATAAATTATTATCATCATATTATCTAAATAAAATTATCATATAGTTATACAACTCGATATCAACATTCCGGGTTAAACAATGTCCAATTTATGTAAAAATCCTTATTAAATTATTTAAATAAACGTTATCGTTTATTAACGAATTCCCTAACGACTATTTTAAAATTTGATTTGGACATAAGTAACAATCTATAACATGAAATCTAGATTTTTCCCTTTCATTAGAAAATTATAGTAAACTAGATTCAAACGTTTCTTGTTTCACAGAAATCCGACTTATATAGGATCATGTATATTCAATTGAAGTTTAAAACATAATATTACAAACTACCGCGCCATTTCGAGCTCGTTTTAAATTATAATAGAATTTAATGTTTAACTTCATTCTAATAAACGAATTAAATATTAAAAACTAATAATATTCCAAATATAATATTTAAAATAATAAAATAATTTAAATATTTGGTGACAAAAATACGGGATATTACATTCTTCCCCCTTATTAGAATTTCGTCTCCGAAATTATGAAGTTAAGATAAATGTTACAAACCCGTTCACTTTCGAATTCCAATTTTATTTTAAATCGAAAGCCAATCCATTATTATTAAAAAAATTCAAAAATATCGAAAAAAATTGCACTTAAAATCCCCTGAAAATTCGGTAGAGTTTCCCCCGTACGGAGTGATATCTGTGATATTGCAGGAACAAATAATATATACATTTACCTATACGGTCGGAAAACAAAAACAAACTCAAAATTTATATTTTCGCATAGGCATTCCTTTTACGAGCACTATTGAGTATACTAACTCAATGTATATGCGATTTACTCAACCAAAATATAATCCTCAAAGCCATTCGGCACCTAAAGTAACAGATATATGAAATTCTTAAATAATATTTCACTAATCAACAACTACAACAACACTAATCCAAAATCAACAACAAGCATCAATTCATTTGTAGCCACAAGGTTAAATTTTCAATTCATATGATTCCACTCCAATTGGTTATACTGGAATCTATTTTCTTTGTTTTCAATTCATTCGACTCTATATTCAACCATTGATGAATTATTCAACCAATCTAATACATAATCAACAACCAATCAATCATCAATACATAACCAACTTAATAAAGTCAACTAAATTTATATTCAATGTTAATACTTACTTTAGTTTCACATATTTGAACATCAATCGGTTAATATCCGATCGATTTCTATTTAATTATTATTAATATTCAATTTCCAAATCAATTTAATCTAATTTCAACATCATTTCTTAATTTGATTCCACTTAACCAATTTAAGTTCCAATTCCAAATTCAATAAACTAATTGAATTTTCCTAACCAAATTCTGATTTTTTTCTGCTTTATCTTATCTTAAGTTAAATTTTTGATTCATTCGATTCCATATTCTTAATCACAAAATTTATGTGAAATCTTCTTCTGTTTATACAAGACCATTTCAACTCATAATCCAATTTGGATTTTATTCAAATCAATCAGCCTACATATATCCCAATAATTTAATAAAATTATTTCTTTTCTATACAAAATATATTTCTGGTAAATTTATTTCATTTACCCTCTTTACAAAATAATATTGTGTCCATTAACAGTTCAATGCTTCTCAACACTTGAACCGATCAAATAACACAATATAAAACATTCGTATATAAAATCTACAAGTACGCTATATATATATACACACACACACACCCAACTCAATCTAGGGTATTACTAACTCAGAATACTTGATAGAGATGGGGTTACTCAACAAAGCCAAGGTTATCGCAAAACCTTATGCT
The DNA here is from genome assembly GCA_030737875.1 of Allium sativum. NCBI lineage: Eukaryota > Viridiplantae > Streptophyta > Magnoliopsida > Asparagales > Amaryllidaceae > Allium > Allium sativum. Next base: position 230,233,464 of record CM060924.1, on the reverse strand, counting down.
CTGGTACCACTGTAAGGGACCACGAGATTTTCGACCTCGAAAATCGACACCAAACACCATGTCGACTAATCAAGCATCGAAAACACCGGATCATTAATAGAAAGAGATTTAGAGTGTGGGATAAAAAAGAAAGAAATATTAGAATAGAAGAAGAAGAAAAACCAACACAACACAGAGTCTCACATCGCAGCGGAACAAAATATAATATAGAAATAAATCTTCATTGAGAGATTTGAAAATATACATACAATCATCATAGTACATCAACACATCTGGACAATTATATTGATTTTTCGTCATATACAACACACAGCGGAATAAACACTAGATATCATACATCTGAACGCCTTCAGCTCGTCTCTGCACTTTGCAGCATCCGATAACCCGAACCCGTTAAAACTTGGTCTAACCCGAGAATTACGAACGTTGGATCAGTCTAGTGAACCAGAGCAATTAATTGTATCATCCAACTTGATTTTTTTAAATCAAAATCCTTTTGAAAGAAGAGGATAATAGTAAAACCAAATCCCCACAGAAATACGGCCGATTTTTACCTTACGATAACCCAAAACATTTTTGAAATCAATATCTTTTCTGATATTATAATAGTGTCGAAATACAAATAATTATCAATCTAACAGAACGCTTGCTTCACATGCCGTACATACATACTATACAATCAAAACCGCGGGATCTTATTGGAGAATGGATTTCCATGGCAAGGTATGGGCAACCATCTTTCCAACAATGTACTCCGGAGATGAATACATTGGGGTTCAATAAGAATATCTTGCAACCTAGGATAGACATTACCGACCCCTCACTTCGTTTGAGAGTACCGAATATATCGTCACCACGGTTGGGGCCAGCTAACCGAACTGATAGCATATAAATAAAATAAATCGACAACCGAAGGCAATTGATTTCTCTAGATCAGGTAATGATATACCCTTTTGACGGGTGCGACCCTCGTAGCCATGCAACCAACCCGATTTTAACCATTTCCCGGTTGTTGAGGCCTGAGGTCATACTTGCTCTTTTGGAACATCTGGCCACCATCCACTTTGAATGCCATATTGTCAAATCCGTCAAATCACTAATTGACGTCCATAAATGTACTCTGGGTATAAAATAAGTGCCCCTCTTTGCCACCGACTTAGTATATTTGTAAAAATCAACATACATGGTTTTTGGGAAATACTCTGTCAGACATTCATCCATACAATTCATCCAAGACAGGAAGCACTCTCCTACTGCATCTAAGATAGGAATCACCCTATGGATTAATAGCAAGAATTCCTTTCAATCCGTAGATTCCATACACAATAGAATCACAGTTTATCTCCGGGAGGTAACAAGAGATTTTGAGTAATCCTTCCGCTTATGAAGATCCATGGCCTTCAATGCTCCGTCTTCAATCAGCATCTTCACGTATTTGTTGATTCGGAATGGTTTTCGAATATAAATTCGATCTCAGTCTTTCCGTATAAACAATCATATGAGTCAGATTTGATAGTCGGTTATTTAACTATTAAATAAAAATCATGGAAATAAAATGATTTCACTGATTCAGTATTCAGCATTACTCGGCCTTTAATTAAAATAATTAACGAATGGTTAATTTAAATCTCTAACTCTTTCAATAATTTTAACACAGTACTTACTTCTTATTTTCTTTCAAAGAGTATTCGCAAAACTATTTCAAATACATTAGAATTAAATCATATATATATTCCTGACTTTGATTCTATCGAATTTCACATAAAACATAGTTACTTGAAAACAATATCCAACTCCTATTCTTTTGGGATTAACTCATTCCAAAAAATCAACTTGTATTTCCTTTTTCTTATGGAAATATCATTATATATATAAATATATATTTTTTCAACTCTTCCCATTTCTATTACATTGGAAATCTGATTATTTATTCTCAAATCTTGCAATTAACATTGCGTTATTATTTCAAATAAAGGAAATAATAAATTATTCTTAACCTCTTTCCCATTCTAAACTAATATCATCCTCCGATAATCCTGAAGTCATTCAAGTTGGGTATATATTTATCTCTCAGACCTTGATCAACAATGTTCTTATCTTAAGATAGATATGAGTTGTAATTCAAAAACCGATATTTATTCTAATATCAAACAAATTTCATTAAACTACTTTATTTAAAATATGGTTTATAAAACCTTCTTACATTTGGAATAACTTTTTTTAAATATAACTTATTATTACCTTATATGTTAAATAAGTTATTTCATAATAGTATCACTTCTTAACCTTAACTTCTTTCAAAGAATTCATTTTATAACTCAAATTATTGTTACCAAATCCCATTACTAAATTTTTTATCAAACTCAATTACAAATCCCTTTTTAATCTTTTCCTTTTGAAAATCTCATTTCGATTCCATTCACTCAATTCTATTATTTAATGACGTTAATTTAAAATTAACGCTTTAACTTCACATCTCTTTATATAGACTTCGTTTATATAGCTCTGGTTTAAGATAAACCCTTTTTATTCTCCATTTCCTCTTACTTAATTCAAACATTAAATAAACATTGCTGTCAAACATTAAGTAAACATTAATTTAAGCTATTTATTCACTTAAAATTCCTTTTTTTAAATTCGTCATAAAAACTCGAGTTTATATTCAACCTGTTCATAAGTTCCTTTCACAATTCACTAAGATTTCATATCCACTTCGATTACTTTTTAAATGTATTTTAATTAAAAAAAATTCTCCTAAATTATTATTAATTAAAATAGTAATTTACTTCAACCATTAACTACCGTAGAAGTAGTTAATTTCCTTATTAACTAAAATAAATAGTAAATTCCTTTTTAAAATATTATTAAAATTAAAATAATTATTCGTTAAAATATTACATTAGATTAATTCAAAACGATCTAATTAAATAATCAATCCCACTTAAAATGATTGACTTAGTCAACTCAAAGCACGGTTAATTCTTTAACCAATTCCAATTAGTTCTTCCTTTAAATTAATTAATAATATAATTAATTTAAATAAATTCCATTTAATTATTTCTTGAAAACAAGTTTCCAACTCTTAATCGTTTGGTAAATTTCTGCTCTCTTACTTATAAATCTGATTAACATCAGAAATTTACTTTATAAAATCATTTACTAATTACTTATAAACTTAGATAATAAATAATTATTTCCTTTTACTAAACTTTTAATCAAAATAATATATTTCAAAATTTATCTCCCATTATAAAATAAATTTATAACTTCAATTCTATCGATTCACCTGATGGAAATCAATATAAACAAAACGATTGATTTTTAGGCCATTTACTGCTGGTTACTCAGCCAGTACTACCCATTGGTTCAAACAAACCAAACGTTGAATTTTAGGTCAATGGTCAACAATCAAATCAATCATTTAATCAGAACAGTTCATATGGTGATAATATGAAAATAAATAATATTTAAGGTAGTTGAGGAATCCAGTTGGATCCCTCCAACCTGTTCTGCCCTACATCAAAATAAATTATCTCACAAAAATTCATTCAATTCAATTTAACTAATTATTTCTATAACAATAAATAACAGCTGTTTAACATCAACCAATTAATTTAACATTAACAAACAATTTATACAATTCATCAAATTAAACACGTTTATAATACAAACGTGACCAACAAGGTAAGTTGCCTATATTGATTCCAATCGTTACAATAACGATTTGGTGTTTCACTGAAATTAAACAACATAAATTTCATTGGATCAATCAATATATCAACAAACAGTCAATAATTAGCAACCATAGCACACACAATAAAAACACGACTTATATAAAATATAAGTGGGGAGAACTGGGTGAGTTTAACTCACCTTGATTTCTTTTTTATCGCTGAGCAATTAGGTTTCCAATTAAATTAAACATGTTTTTAATTTAACAATAATTTCTAGCGTTCTTCAGTCCTATCCAAGTAAGTCCCAGAATGAAGTATTTATCGTTAAGATCCCAACGTCTCTTATCTGGTCAAATTTAGGTAACACAGGTATGAATTATACGAATTATAAACAGACGAATTTTATTTAATAAAATAAATTCTTAATTTAATTATATCGTTAATTACATTAGTTCACAGTGAATTAGGCTAATGTAACCTTATTCGATATTCTTCGTTCGTTCTGAAACGATACTCACTTCTATCTCTTTGTTTTCAAAATCTAATACCACGTAGAAAGAAGTTATTTTAAATTTTAGTATAAATGATTAAGGATATAATTATAAATTCCCCTTAACTACTTACTTCAACTTAAGTACTTGATTTAATTATTAACATCTGCATGAATCCACTGCTTTACTTCTGATATTCGAACCCAGGCATAGGATTGATCCTTCTTCCTACAACTTTTGAGGAAAACAATTTAATTAATTTTAAATCCCTTAATTATAACTTAATTAACCATTAATTACTGGTTTTTAAACAATACAGGACCGAATACCCCCTTAGTTCACATTCGTTCGAATTGCCTGATCCCTCCAGCATGTATCGTTTTTGTTTCCATCTATTTCTGAACACCACTCTTCTACTGCTCGATGTAAGAATCATCCTCTTGTCGCCTTCTCAAGCCATTAGAGCTTCATCGAGAGTTTCCACTCTGAGCGCCTCAGTCTCGCTATACTTCAGCCCACACTTGTTCATGATTCGGTGCCCTCAATCAATGGTAAAGAACCGTAAGCCAATGCATGTTCGAATAGGGTTTGTTGGCGCCACGTCCAACTCCAGACGATCATAGCATTAGAAGTGTCTATCTCATCGAGCTGAGAAATGTTGACATTGGAAGATTTCGCGATTGATTTGTGAATTTAGAGATAAGATGGAGAATTTTTTCGAACATTCCTGTTCGTTAAAAATAAAGGAAGCGGCGGTAACCATGTTTGACCAGACGTGGTAATAATTAGGGTTTGATAAAATTGTAAAGGGTATTTATAATGTGCCCATATATTAAAATATTATCAAATTAATTTCATCGTGAAGTATCGCCTTAAAACTGCCACATATGACCTACAATCAAAACGAAACTGCTAATTCTAGCATAAAAAAATATTCCGAACCCGATATGACAGGTTTCGCTGAATTCCGAGGTCATTTGTAAAAAGTCCTTTGTAAATCACAAGCGAACAATCACGCATTTAAATTTCCCACGATCACAAAATAAATCCAATCAACTTGAAACTTTGAAGTTCTACTTGTCCTCTTCCTTATGGATCCAATGAAATTTGTTTCGTTAAAAACAGAGTTCATTTGGTCAGTCGTTGATTCCTCTAAAGTTGCCCCTGTCTAAATTGGCCAAAATAATATAAATGATTTATGGTGTTTATTGTTGCCATGATCGAACAGTTAGTTCGATTGATATGAAAATCAAAATCTTATAGTAATTAATTAATACGAATCTAACGACACAAATTTCATCGCATTCCGAGACTATTTCCTGACATGCTATCTTTACGCGCCAAACAACACTACATACTTACCATGATGTAGATCTAGGTGAAAACAACTTGTAAATGAATAAAATAAGATCCAACCCGTATACTTGATTGAATCCGTGTGAGAGATACTTATCACTCACTAATTCTTTGAAATAACTTGAAATCACAAAATTCCCAATCCGGACAGCGAAGATTGTTCATCAAACCTCTCAATTTGATGCGATCTCCCTTCACTTGATGTAGATTGTAATGTCCCGTATTTTGCTGTCGTAGAATATTTAAATTATTTTATTATTTTATATATTATATTTGGAATATTATTGGTTTTTAATATTTAATTTGTTTACTAGAACGAAGTTAAAATGTTAAATTTTATTATAATTTAAAATGATCTCAAAATGGTGCGGTAGTTCGTAATATTGAGTTTTGAACTTCAATTGAATATACAGGACCAGATATAAGTCGATTTTCTATGAAACAAGAAACGTTTGAACCTAGTTGATTATATTTTTTTAATGAAAGAGAAAAATCAGGATTTCGTGTTATAGATTGCTAGTTATGTCCAAATCAAATTTTTAAATAGTTGCTAGGGAATTCGTTAATAAACGAAAACGTTTATTTAAAAAATTTAATAAGGAATTTATATAAATTGGATAGTGTTTAACCCGGATGTTGTTATCAAGTTGTATAACTATATAATAATTTTATTTAGATAAATATGATGATAATAATTTATTATTATTATTTTCATTTGAATTATTTTGGAATTTAAATAATATTTTAATCGATATTTTATAAGCATTAAAAATAGCGATTTTGCAAACGGGCTCAGTTTTCGATGAAATTAGTTTTATTGGAACCGTAACATTAAATTATTGTACGATATTAAATTTCATGGCAAACTGATGTCGTATGTAACAACAACAACTGTAAATGCCTAGTCATTTTCTATAGCTCGTAATTAATTTAATTTAATAAAGACGTATTTGTGTATAACTTGAGCAGACGATCAAATTAAGCTACGAAACTAATTCCATTGAGTTCGTATCGACGATTAGAGTCAGGATAGGTAGGTAATTTGTTATTTTTGGACATCGGGTATTTCGGTGTGTGAAATTTCATTTGAGTTATCATAAGATCTAATCTAGCAACTTAAACCGGTAAATTCCTATGTTAGTTCATGTATGTATGCAAGTTTACATCCACTATTTTGTTTATTCATTGATTTATCATGATTTTGTGAATTCTGTATGGTTGTTGATGAATAATTGTCGTTCTAATGTTGATTCCATAAAGTGTTTATGGTTGAATTGGATGATCAGACAAGTTGGTTGCATCGATTTGTCATTTGGTGATGGGTTGGTCGAGATTTGAGTTAGACTGGTAAATCCTGGAGTCAGGTCGTTTTTCTTGCATGGGTCGTGTGCTTGGAGGACAAGAAATGGATAGTTCGCATACACTCAGGTCATTCTAATTGATGACTTCAGGTCATTGGATTTGGGTCGTCGAAGGTTGGGAGCTTTGAAGGACTTCAGATCGTTGGAAGACGTTAGCTTCAGGTCGTTATGGCTTGGGTTGTTGGCGCTCCGAAATGTCGGATCGTGGTGCTTGGTTCACATGAAGATGGGTCTGTCTGCTTCTTGCAAGGGGGTCGTTCGTGTGTGCTAGGATGGGTCAGCCAAGTTAGGTCGTTCGCTTGGAGATGGGTCGCCCAAGGGGAGTCGAGTTGGTGTAGATGGATTAGGTCGTTAGGTCGTGGAACGACTTGGCAAGTTAGGTCATGGGGAATCAATGGGGTTGAGTTGGTTGCCTGATGGGTCGTGAAACTTACTGAAGGAATCGCAACATTTGGGAAACACTATAAAAGGAGGCTGAAACGTTGTAGTATGTTTTTCATGGTAAAAAAATTGAAATGCTATGAAATGGAATATCGACCAAATAAAGTATGTTTTTGGTTCGAGAATAGATGTGCTTTCAACATGAGTTCAAGATGGAATGTTCGTAGTGTTGTGATGTGTTCATTAATCAATGAAATGCAACGAATGTGAATATGACTCAAAGATGGGAGTTGGTAGATAACGGTTCCTTGAGAAGACACTTGAGTTACTGATAGTTGCAGTCGATGACGACTAGAGATATCGAAGGCCGAGGAATTATCGTTAGTTGGAGGTTCTAGCGGGTGCAAATCAGGGGTACATTTGGGTTTCCTAAAAGAACAAATGGGTCGAGTACCCTGGGCAAAAACTTGATGGGCCTAGTTGTCTTAGTCGAGTAAGATAAACATACAATGTAGATGGCGTATGGAGTTTTGCTAGAACCAGGGTTACCATTAGCCCTTGACGAACGGTCAGATGTGTCGGTCATACGATTAACGATGATTCGAAGAAAGATTGGTGGTGATAGCCAGAGTCATGGATGATGATTGTTTTGCTTGTATCGTCTTTTGTAGGTTGTCCGACGTCAAAGGAGATATCTCTTAGGTGCTTGTCTAATGTTGGTTTAGGCCTTTGGGCTTGTGCTTGGTAGATGTCGATATAGACTAGGGTGGTCTACGCTTGATAACTGATCGCCATGAATGTACTGTTTGTTTCTATCTGATTGTTGTAAAGGCTATCACTGTTGGATGTGGAGGAGACGTGTTGGGTTCTTCTCTGATGATATGTGGTAGATTAGATGACTAGTATGCCTATTCTCATATGCTTTATTGATGATGTTAGTTAGCTGTTTTATGTCTCATTAAGACTGTTGTGTGACTTAAGGTTTTATGTTTCCCTCTTATAACCTTTGATTGTTCATCCATGTGTTGGAGGGGAAGACCGAGTAGCAGGTGACATGTGATATCTTGATGAGGACGATGCTGCTGAGCGACGACGAGCAGGAGGCTTTCGTATTAGCTTTTACAATCTACTATTTGATGTTTTCCTCTGTTATGTCTATGTATGCTCTGAGTGACTTGTAGTGAGAAGACTTTTTACAGACTCTTATAGTACTATCCAATGTTGTATGGATTCTTCACGATGATATTTAAATTTTAAGATTTTGCTCAATTCTGTTTCACTATTATTGCATGTTGTATATGTTCTGTTATACTTTATCCTTGCGCTGTGAGTTATATGACAAGTTCCTCTTGTGTTATCCTATCTTGATGATCGTTCATAGCTGCCGGGCACGTATTTCAGTGCATTGTTTCCCTTGTTAAGTGCAGAAGTTATGGGCGTCATCACACCCTCAGGATGCGATTCCATCGCATCCTATGGATGCTAGGCCATCGCATCCTGTAGATGCGAGGCCATCGCATCCAATGGATGTGGTGCCATGATGTACACATCGCATCCCTCTGGAATGCAATTCTTGTATCCTTTAGGATGCGAAAATCGCATCCCAGAGGGATGCGATTTTCTTCCTACCAAATATACGTGATGTGATTTTTTCGTTGTAGGCGATCCCATGATGCAATTTTCTACTATGTGGTCCCCAAGTCCTACCTACTCGTACCTAACCCTTCACCATAAATACCCTCGAGCTCATTTATTACAAGGGTTGGAAATTGGCTTGTTTTTTGACGCCTCTTGAGAGCTCCAAGTGACCTCTTTAATGGCATGCTTGCTTTTAGGAAGAAGGGCAAAAGTGACTTTTTCCTAATATTCATATATGATAATTATGACATCAACATACTTAGAAATGTTTGTTAAAGGATGTCATGAGATAGTCTTAAACTTGTAACTCATTCTTGTAAGCAATAAAATATCAGCGACTCTTCCAAAATGGACGTAGGCCTTACACAGGACCGCAGCACTATAAATCTACTATGTTATTTTTCAGCTTTATGCACTTATATTTCCATGTGAAACGTAATTCTCTAAGTAACGGAGAATCTTTGGGTGTTACGACATTTTCTTCCATCAACATTCCGATGCTTTCATATACAGAACTTAGATTTTTTTTCTTTGCCGCAAATTCCCATCTCGACTTCGATGCGCTTTAGTTTCCTTCTATAACCTGCCGCCAAGTCCGCTTACGATGGCTAAGCGACCAAAGAATCAAACGCTGATCCAGTCTGCCGCTGGTACTTCTCAACAACCTCAAGCGGCAGAGAACCCGAACAAAATGGATCTTCTTCCACCCATGGACCCCAAAGCTCCGGCGACTCAAGCGCAGATTCATGTGCTTAATAACATGTATGAGAACCAGCTCTCAAACTCAACCAGGTGTTGAAGAATTACATCGACCTAATGCACCAACTTCAAGGAAGTCAACGTATCGTCGCTCGACTCCAACTTTCTTAGAGAAACACCCGACCGCGACATACTAGATTGGAAACCTTTTCTTATGAATAAAGGGGCCTACTTCAAAGAAGGAGATTCAGCCTCATTAATAACGTCGCCATCCGCTACAACGCTCATACAAACGAAAATGGTAACAACAAGAAAACTAGAAATTGTGATCAAACCACCGTAACTTACAGCAGGGGAACACAGTACTGTGACAAATCCTAGTTGATTATCAATGACGAACCAGGTATGAATAACCGACCCCCTCTTCAATAGAACCCAACTGTCCCCGCTCAGAACCTGGGGCCTACGCTTCCGGCAACCCAGCAGGCTCAGGTCCCCCTGGATCAAGATGCACACCAGCCCGCTCAACCTCACCATCCATACCAAAAATAGGCAATCGATGTCGATGACATAGAAGAGAACGAACCCGATGTGCATCGCAGAAGGCGCCCACAGAATAGAACTCCCGAAGTTCGCCAAAACTAGTGGATTCCACTAGAAGATCCTCATCCCGCATACCTCCCTGACACGGTCCAAAGGATCATGAGAGATATATGAGGGAACGCCAATGACTCGTGGGAAACCCACCTGAGGTGTAATCTCTTCACTAGAATTGTTCACGAAGCCAAGTGGCCATGATGCTTCAGTATGCCATAGATGGAATTCTATGACGGCACGAACGATCCTTGTGCCTTCCTAAACCTCTGTGTATGGCAAATGGTTTCCATTCGGGCCACCAACATGGTCAAATGCAAATGTTTCCTAGTCTTCTTATCAAATACAACTCTACTTTGGTTCTCTCGCCTTCCACTTCATTTTGTCAACAACTTCGTTCAGTTGGCCAGGGAGTTGGTTAAGTAGCTCATAATGCACGTTCCAACTCCAAAGAATGCCCTTACCCTATCAAATCTCTACAAAGGGCCTGCAGACTCCCTCAAGAGCTACCTCTCGCGATTCATTACTGCCCTTGCCGAGGTCAACGACCTAGAGCCTCATACTATACTCTTCCAGCTTGTAAAGGTGTCCTTCCTACTTCCGAATTTGGAGCCTGAATTGACAGAAAACAGCATAAGTCCCTAGAGGCTTTCTACAAAAAGGCTGGGCAAATTACTTTGCCAAGAAGAAGCAAGGTATAATCGAGCTTCTCGGGGCAACCGCTCCAACAATCCGCACACTAACACCATTGATGACAACATCAAAGGAAAACAGGTTGGAGAATCCTCCGAAAATGGTAAATTAGGGGCCCCTTAAAGGCCAAAGCCGAACAATGGCAAGCAAGGTAGTCACAATAATAATCAGGTTCCAGTAGATCCGAAGAATCTCTACTATGGACGAGTCTGTCCCCTCTAAGCTTCAGAAAATAATGTGGGACGATATTATCTTCTGCGAGAGAGTCTACGAGAATTGAGATCCCAACCATAGACCCTCTCTTGATCATAGCTCAAATTGGTCCTGCCTCCGTCCGAAGGATCCTAATCGACTCAGGAATCCCGATCAACATCATTTGCAAAGCGGCCTACGATCATACGAAGTTGAAACCAAAGACTTGAAACCATGTCATGACATGATCCACGGCTTTAACGGATTTTCCAATCACCCAGTAGGCATGGTCGACTTGCTTGTAGAACTCAGAGAGGAGGATAGGGGTCGGGTCAGAATGCTCACCTTCGTGGTTATTGACGTTATCTCTCCGTAAAACGTCTTCTTTGGACTTCCCTTCCTTGCTGAGTTCCGACTCTGCATGTTACCATAGTATCTCCTAATGAAGTTCTCGACAGAAAATAGGATCAGCACTGTTAAGGGTGACCAAGCAATAACCCGAGATTGCTACGCAATAGAATGGAAGAATGCGCGCAATAAGGACAAAAGCAACACCGTTCCTCCACCTTCTTGCGCCAAGACAATATCCTCATATCAATCAGAGGTGTTTGAGCCCTGGCTCAAGCTCTACTGTCAACTTTCTGACGATCTCGATCTAAGGAAGAACAAAGAGCCTGATTCTGAAAAGGCTACCCTAGTCAAACATATGGTGGATTTTCCGGTCAGCCCCAAGGACCCGACAAAGGTCTTGAAAGTTGGATCGCAACTACACCCCACAGTAAAAGTAGGCCTTGTGAAATCCTTAAGGTCCAACCTATACATATTCGTTTGGATCCACTCTTATATGTGTGGCATTGACCCCGCGGTCGCCTGTCACAGGTTGACGATCAATCCCTTGCAACCTCCGGTCAAACAGAAACGTCGATTCTTATGAATCGAAAGATTGACTGTGCTTAAAGAAGAGGTAGATAGGCTAATCAATAACAATTTCTACCGTGAAACCTACTACCCAGAATGGATCTCACACCCAGTCTTGGTCAAGAAAGCGAACGGCAAGTGGCGAACGTGTGTCGATTTCTCCGACTTAAATAAGGCATGTCCCAAAGACAGCTTCCCACTTTTGAAGATCGACCAGCTCTTTGATTCAACCGCTAGATACCATCTTTTATCTTTCATGGATGCCTACTCAGGCTATAACTAGATCTCGATGTATCTCCTGAATCAGAATCATACTTCTTTCATAACCGACCTTGATCTCTACTGTTATTGCGTCATGTTTTTTGGTCTTAAGAACGCGGGAGCCACTTACCAACGACTGGTTAACTTCATTTTCAAGGACCAGATTGGAAGATCCATAGAGGTATACATAAAAGATATGGCTATAAAATCAAAGATGTCAAACGACCGTGTTCGTGACCTCTTTGAAATATTCGATGTCCTCCATCGTTATGACATGAAACTCAATCCCTTGAAATGCTCTTTTGGCGTTACATCGGAAAAATTCTTGGGTTTCATCATCAATTCGTGAGGCATCGAAACCAATCCAGACAAGACCAAAGCTATCTAGGATATTCAAGTCCCCCAAAGCATCAACGATATTCAAAGTTTAAATAGGAAGATCGCCACTTTAAGTCAATTCATCTCTAAAGCCACTTGCAAATGTGTCCCTTTTTCAACTTACTTCGGAAGGGGAAGCGCAACTTTGCATGGACCCCGGAATGCATCACCGCATTCAAGGACCTTCTGAATCACTTAGGGAAACCATCTATCTTGTTCAAACCCATGGACCATGAGGACTTATATGTTTATTTGGATGTTTCCATGCAATCAATCTGCTCAGCACTCATACGCATTAAAGACCGTGTCCAACGACTTGTTTACTACATCAGTAAGAGATTAACGGGTGTCAAAAAGAACTACCCAAAGCTTGAGATGCTAGCCTACTGCTTGTTGATCTCATCTGGAAGCTACGACCGTACTTTCAGTCTCACCCTACCAAGGTCTACATCGACTAATCGCTATGACAGGTCCTGCAGCGACCTGAGGCATCTGGACGACTACTAAGGTGAAATATAAAACCGAGTCAGTTCAAGATCACATTCACATCTCGTCGAGCCATCCTCGGACAAGCCTTCGCCGGTTTCATAGTAGAGTTCACCATCTCGGAAGATCCTCCTCCGGAAAGCATCAAAACTCCATACATTCAATGGAAACTGTTCGTGGATGGATCTTCCAACAATAAGTACTTCGGCACCGGAGTCGTGCTCATTACTCCTAAGGATCTGAAACTGTCATTCCCATTGAGCTAAAGCTTCAATCACATCGAGTCACCTATTATGATCCTAAGACCAACCAAAGACCTAGTTCTGGAACCACCCGACTTGCTCGAAGAGAAAAGGAACAAAGCTGAGCTCAGATTTTCCGCTCAATGCCAATGAGTAGCTCGATACTTCAACTCTAAAGTCCGCCATAAGGACCTTAATATCGAGGACCTCGTCCTGAAACAGATCTTTCCCACACCGACTGGTTTCAGTCCTCGCTGAGAAGGTCTGCATGTCATACAACAAAGGCTCGGAGATGGGACACTACGCCATAAATGGCCTAATGCAACAGATTTTTTTTTTTGGCACAAGCCCAAAAAAATATTGGCATAGGTCTTTGGCAACATTTTTTGGATGATGCAATTTTCACCGTTGGTGCAGACCTTAAAGGCAACATTTTGACTATCTACAGCAACATAACAAATATTGTTACAATAGACCCCTATTAGGTCTATAGCAACATCCTTAGGTGTCTGTAGCAACATTTACGTCGGTATAGATTTTTTTTTAAATATATAATATAACAAAAAGGAGAATTAAATATTCAAAAAATATTTTTATTCAAATAAATATTTTATTTCAACATTTGAAATAGTACATATTTCTAACTGTGACACCCCACGTCCGTTAATGTCACTCACTAAGAGAATGCATTAAGTTTTGTGAAGCGTTATAGGTAAACAGACACAGAATATTACAAGACAGATATAATAAGATAGCAGCGGAAAATCAAATTTTTATTTCAAACATAAACCGTAACATTGTGGTCCAAAATACCATAAGTCACAAAAACCATTATAATAATATAACTTCTGTCTTGTAGCATCAGAGTACATAAGTATATAAAAAAACATAATTCCCCAAACAAAAGAGCTAAGCCATAGTAGAGAAAAGAACTTGAGTTATACTTCAAAAGCAGCTCCTACAAAATGATAACCGAGTCTTGACTAAGCCTGAGAATTGCCTTCATGCGAACCTGGGGGGGATGGAAGAAAGAAGAGGAAACAAAAAGGGTCAGACATAAAGTCTGGCGAGTCCAGTTAATTTTAGCAAGTAAATAAATAAAAGTAGCATGACAGGCATATAAAGTGGATAAGGAAGAGATAACTACATAAAGGCAGGTATGACAAGGTAAACAGGATAGAGTGTGTACGCTTCTAATGATTACTCTACACTACTACTAGTATATCCAGAATGAGATGATCCCTTCCACTATAAGGTGGTAGACTTAGGCAACGTCCAAATGTACCTAACTTACTACCCTAATCGATCGGCTCCCTAATCCGCGTAGATACACTGTGACGGCCCCACCGTAGGACGTATCACGTCCTAAAGTGGCAACCCCTCGCTGATATGCATAGCCCTGTATCTACAGGTGTCACGGTCGTCTTATCCCCTTCTGCCCGGCTCATGAACGCACATGGCCCGGTCGGTTTGCGCCGCCCACACCGTCCTTCATGTTTGGATCTATTACAATCAGACCAGTAAGCGTGCCCCTTCTCCGGCCTAGTTCAGAGTATATGTTTGATACCTACTCTAGGTTACTGGCTGAAACGGGTCCCACACAATATGATACAAGCTCTCCGCTTTGTCTTGTATCACCCACTAGGTTTTCATTGGCTATGTATACTTCTAGGTGTCTTTAATTACATAGCCTATTATTTCTATAAGTTATGCTTACCCTAAAAGGTGTCTTTAATTACATAACTTTATTAATTTCTCCAGTTATGTATACCACTAGGTGTCTTTAATTACATAACCTTATCGGGCTAAGTTTGTGGGCCTATATTGTAAATATTACCCACCCCCTCAGATTTACTTAACCCACCCACTGTTTAACCAATTTTACTTAACCCTAACTTTAGTTCATATCCGTACAATCCCTATGGATTTAACTAGGTTAAGTATTCTAATTTGTTACCATGTCCATTTATGGTTGTAATGGGCAATACTTCCCACATTAGGCCTACAACTTGTGGATGTTGGATATGCCAGTTGGGTTCGGGCAGACTTCCTCCACAAGTTGGGCTTAACCTTGTGTCTTAGACCATCTCGTGTTTGTGCACTTAGACCCCTAACATTAGGTTCAACATTAGTGGTTGCTAGATGTGCCGATTGGATCCAGGCAGACTTCTACCACTAATGCAACCTAACCTCGTATCATAAGTGCAATTACAGTTTCTAATTACTGTAATCCTAGGCATCTTAATTATTAACCAACTAATAAAGCCCATGTATTTATAGTTGTTTATGCCCATTTACCCAATTTTGTTCATAGTGAATAATGTATCCAAATTCATATGCCAATTCTAATTTTTTTCCCCGTCTCCTAACTAATGTGTTCACATAAATTTGGCATCTTGCCTAGGCTAAAAAGTAGCCTAGCCATAAACAATAAAAGGGGAAGCTGATGGGAATATGACAAAAATGATTGCCCTAACATAACTGGCATAAACATATACTAACATGGTGACAAGGTTAACATATAAGCATAGATCCAAGGAAATAGTGACAGTTAACTAGTTTTAACATAGCAAGGATGTTAGGATAAGCATGACAAGATCTAAATATTAATTTAGATGTCCAACAGGTTCAGACCTAATATGATAAGTACAAGGAGATCTAAATAATAAGCTAGATCTGGTTAATAATTTAGATGTCCACATAATAAAGATCCAATAGTTAAGAGTAGATCTGACATAATTAAGGTTTAAGATCCACGTCATAGAATGTCACAGAAGTTACTATAGATCTGACTAGATAGAGGTTTAGATCCAAGTTATAACCAATTCATAATGTCTTATGTTCACAATTAACAATGGATCCGGTATAATTTAGTCATAGGAATAAATCCAAACTATAGTTATATCAGGTTTACTTTTAAATATTTAAATCTAAAAGCAACTAAGAACTCATAGTGTTTGGATTAGAAAAATAAAATTAGAAAAGAAGCTTGTTGAGATGCGGATATACACTTGAATGATTAGCCTTATTTGATTGTTGTAGAAGATAAATGATTCCGTTCAGTTCAGTCACCGGCAGAGTCTGGCCTCCATGGATTCTCAATGGAGAAAACAAGAGAAATGGACCTCTATATATAGCTGCCAGCCTCCAGAAACCGACTGGCACCTCAGCCCTAGGGGGGTCGACCCCCTTAGGGGGTCGACCTATGGGTTGACACATCCCTTGAGGGGTCGACACCCCTCCTATGAGGTCGACTCTCCTAGGCGGGATTTTTCCCGCTTCCTCCACTTTCTGTGATTTCGAATTTTTGAACTAAATGTCAATCTTAATCAGAATTTCGAGACAGACGCAATGGCTTAGTCCGTTTCCCTTAATTCTGAATATTAAATTTATTATTATTTTTCCTTCTTTAATGTTGTTACAATTTTGGGGTGTTACACTAACCCTACCATTTACAATTCACTGTTAATACCATAGTCAATCACATATACAGATATTCCACACTACATTACTTGGTTCACTCATTACATATGCAATTTCAATTTTTACATACACTAACACTGACAAATATATGTCGAGCCGAAGGCAACCCGAGTGCCAAGCAGAAGGTGAGACGAGTGTCGAGCCGGAGGCGAACCGAGAAGCGGGTCCGGGCGCAGCGCAGGTGGGGTTCCGGGGCCCCACAGTTCCGATTCATCCGATTTCAAAAGACCAATCCTTCTTTGAAACAATGCGCACCAAGTCCATCATCACCCAAAGCCTTAAGCAACAACAACAAACATTAAACTTATAGATAAACCTTGGACATCCGCCTTTTAAATGAACTCATGTTTTTCATCATTACTTTGAAGATGAGGTGATGCATCATATATAGCACGCATACACTACTTTAGCACCTCAATACTCTGACCAAGTCTCTAAAACTATCCTACTACTGCCTCTTCAATCTTGCAGTATCGAATTGGTTGCATGAAAGACATTGCATGACCTACTCATTTCATAAAATCATCCATTGAACTCCTTATAAGTATTTACACTTCAACCAACTACTATATGTATACACATGAAAAGCATGTTTCTTCAATTTTTAACATTACATCTACTTACACCATATCAATGTCATAATATATGTGTCAACTGTCAATGTACACTGCATAGTCATAAAAATGTAAAAGAAGGAACAAGTACTCACAGTCATAATACCGATTCACCAATTTCGCATGCCCAATTGCCTATGTGGCATCACATGCCTACCACGTGGGTGAGGTCGTTACCTAAAACCCCAAAGTCCAAAAAATAATTATTTGGCAAAATGCCAAAACTTATCATTGCTTTCTCTCTTTCTCTTTGTGTCTTATTTGCCTTTCTAGTCATTGACCAATTTTGAAGCATAGAACAAGTGCTAGAGGTTTCGAAGCAGCATTAATGCAAACATTTAGAGGGCGTGTTTCACAATCAAAATTTATCGATCCTAAAACACAAATAATTGCATGAAAACTAAAAAAATAAAAATACCAAAGAATGTAAAGATGCATTTGGCATATACATTTTCCAAACTTTATCACATCAGCCCCATCCAGCGCCTTGCTGACATAGACCTTGTCTAAGAACCCATGGCAGGACCACTGAGCCTTCTTTTGCCTCTGGTATTTACTAAAACCCAACCACGCAACTCTATTTCTGAACCCATCCACCAACGTCTGAAGCAACCAATCCTGTTCAAACACTGTAGAGACGATGACATGGCATAGACTAGGCAAATTTTAGCCTAGAGATCCAAGCTTTTGTATTTTTGTAGATCTGGTTCTTATTTAAGAGCGGCTTTAAGATGAGCAGATTTGAGAAGTTGAGGACGATGAGAAGTTGGGAATGAACAGATCTGTGAAGTTGAGAAAAGAGGAATAGAATGGCTCAAGGAAATTGATTTTCTATTGGTGTGGGATTTTAACGGACTAGTGAGGTGTCAACTTTAGATGTGGTTTTTAAAAGGTAAATTAACAAATAGATTAACATGTTTTTATAGGTGTAGATTGATGATGTGGCAAATGCTTATGGCTAAGGTGACACTGTATCAAAATATTACATCGTGTTACACTTGTTTAGCTAGAGCAACACATTTTTATGGTTAAGGTAACATCAAAAATAGAACGTTGCAGCATGACCAAAATATTATAGCTATCAGGACATTTTGGTTGGCAAAACCTTGTAAATTCGTTACATTAGGTTGTTTATGGCGTAGTGGAACCTTCAAGCTAGCGACTGTCGATGGAGCCGAACTCCCTAGGGCATGGAACAGTGAATGTATTCATCGCTACTACGCATAACTAAGTGTACAAATTTCCCGCTTTCCAACAATGTTGTGTTTTCTTTAAATTCAAGGCATTGTAATGGTTGTTACTGCCAAATTATAGTAAAGATGATGTTCAATCCTCTATGTCCTTGATATGTTTACTTTCGGCATGATATGTTTGATTGACTATCATAACATGTGCAGTTAAAGCGCTCAGTGGATCCAATGTGGTGGAGGTACAAAAAGTTGTGGCGAAGATAAAGAGAGGAAATAGCGGGATACAGCGGATGACTCTAAAATAGCATATAAAACGCGTATTTATTGCTTTTACAAATATATAAATGACAAATAAAGTGAAAATTAACATTCAACCTAATTATAATAAGTAAAATTCTTAATTTTAAATAAAAGCATTTGAAAATATATGTAAATTAATATAAAATTTTATTTAGCTTGGTTAAATTTAATAGAATATTATAGTATTTTATATTTTAAAAATATATGTTATAAAGTTATATGGAAAAACTAATTTTACAAATTTTAAAATGTATAAATGTCATATTTAAATCCATTTCCTTTATAGAAGGTATAGCTGAAATAGCGGAATATAGCTGAAATAATGGGATATATCGGAATATAACGGGGATTATAGCGGAAAGGCTATTTCAGAGGCTATTTAGAAATAACCCAGCTGCAGAAATCCACTACTTGGTATAGTGGGGATACGACGGTGTAATATCGAGGCATTAGCTGCATAGATCACAACTAGCTTGCACATACAAACACATGAACACCGAATCGACACCCTGAGCATGGGAGCCGGTACAGTCACTCGAGCCTCGAATCAATGACGAGACCGAGTATAAATGACATTGGATCGGCACCCCTAGCGCGGGAGCCGATACCGATACTCGAGTCTCGAAACAACGACGAGACAGAGTATAAATAACATCACTCGAGTCTCGATCTCGCGACGATACCAAGTCTAAATAACAATAGACTAATATCGAACCAACAGCTAGACTGAGTATAAATGGTTCTTCTCCCAAGTCCTCAGACTTGGGAGCAGCCCACCATCCAAGCTAGTGTGATACTGACCTCTCCCATGGCTTCAACCGACCCATCGGGTCAGGATCCGGATACATCTCGAACCTCGAACCAACGACGATACAGAGGATAAATCGTTTCGTTCCCAAGTCCCCGGACTTGGTGGTAACCCACCAGCCAAGCTGATGTGATACCGACTATTCCGCGCTCCATCCGACCCATCGGGTCCGGATTCGGGTACCATTTGGCGAATAAATGACGCCTTTGAGCTCTAAACCTGAATGAACGACGGGATAATCGAAAAGGACGAATCCACAACATCTTGGTCGTCTCACAACTTAGGGCTAACGAACTCTGGGAGGTCCAAGAGAGAGAGCACCTGACTTGGATTCCACACGGCCTGGGACTCCTGAACAAAGGAAAACCCAATAGTGAACCAGCGTACGACCTCCGTACGACTGGGGGCACCCCAAGGGAAGAGTCTCCAATCACGTTTCTGTAAGTGTAACAACAAGTACGCTTGTGAAAGTATAGGACGTTGGAAAGCATAAGACGAACATTCGAACACTTAACTTGAAATGCAATTTAAATAAAGATAACTAATACTTTCATTTACATACCAAAAGAAAACTACATATCTAATATCTTTCTTTCTAAATGATAGGGTGTACATGAGAACAACATCGTGCCTCCAAAGACCAAAATTGAGGATCGTACTCGCGTATACTATCGGCCTACAACACCAAAAGACAATCATGAAAGTCACTTAGGCAACTCTTCCGCCTCCTCGAACTCCTTCTATGTCTCTCTTTTTCCTTTTCTTACCCGAGTCTCCACTCGAGGGATCGTCGCCTTTCCTCCTCCGCCTCCTGGAGCCACTTTCTCCCTTGTCCTTCTTTCCTTTTAAGCGGGGTAGAGGACATGAGGGACCCCAACGAGATCTCCTCCTCGTCATCACCACTGGTAATCTCCGTGATCTCATCATCAGGCGAGATTTCTCTTACAGGATGAGGAACAACCTCTCTTGAAAGCGCAAGAATGATTAGGGAAAACCCTCTTTCCGCTTTGGTCCAGTCTTCACGGCCACCTTTTTCCGTCTCGCCTTGAGTTTTCTGGCTTGTTCCTCCTGCAGCTGCCTGTACGTCTTGTCAGCTTTTTTCTTAGAAGCCTCGGCTCGGTCTTTTTCTTACGATTCACCTGTTCCTTGGCAGGGGTTTCTCTGTCTCTCTGTACCTTAGCCACATCATCTTGCTCGACCTTCCTCTTAGCCTCCACCAATGTGTCTATCGGACTAACACATCGGCCACCTTCTTCTACTCTTGCTCCTCGTCCTTAACGCATAAACCAGCCTGCTGTTATTCGAACATCCCGTGCATAGTTTGTTCACTCACTTCGATAGTCTCTGTCACTTGTCCCTTATGCCCGTCTCTTCCTATAAAGGACCTAAAGAATGTCACCTACTCCTCAGAAAACGTATTCTCAGCCCCTACTCCTTCGCTAAGCTGACCCACAAAGCCTCCATTCCAATCGCGAGCTGCCCAAACTGGGCCGGGCCCAAGCTCATTGTTACTCCTTCCCCGAAGGGACCTGCACAACCAAAAGGAGGCTCGTCAGTCGACTTAACTCCCGTGTACCCATACCTCTAAGTACTTAAGAGGATGTGACCTTACCTACTGACACCTGAGGCGCAGCTACGACAGACGCCAAGCTTCCGCCCACTAACAGGTCGAGCTCTCAAGTCCTATCCCCATTTGATTGGGTTGTATTCAGGTATGATGTGGTTTGAAACTTGAGATCTAGTTTTTGGAGAAGACGAGGAAACTGGCTGGTGAGAAAATCTACTTCCACCGAACTCATGGACTACCAGCAAATTGTCATTGTCCACATTCTTTCCCTTCATGATATCCCATTCTGCCTCCTTTGCCGCATCAGCATCGCCTTTCAGCAACTGCCTACCGTCCTGCAATGTCGAGCGCTCTTTCTCGTTCAAGTGAGAGAACATGAAATCGGTTTCAACTATGGCATCCACCTCCTACAGGTTGGCCTCAAACTCCAACAACCTATCCTACACTTTAGCCAGTACCCTGGGGTAATCGTCAACCCACGAGAGATCGTAGTACCTAGGAACTTTCACATACATAGTCCGAACATAAAGCTGCAGATCTAGTTTTGCCTGGGTCGCGGCATCCTCAGCCGCAAATTTGAGCTTCTCTACTTCTCTCTCATGCTCAGCCCTTTCCCTATTCAGTTGTCCTAGCGCATCTCGAGCTGTGTTCTCGGTCCATTACTTATCTTTCTTGGCCTCCTCAAGCTATTTCTTAAGTTCGACATTCTCCTGCATTAGCCTATGTGTTTCTGTATTATCAGCCCTCAACCTCTCGTTCTCCTTCCTTAAGGCATCATTATCCATTTGAAGCTGGGATACCCTTTCATTGTATTTCTCCAATTGGGCATTCACACGTACCAGCTCACCCTTATCCCTCTTAAGGGTCGTATTCTCAATGGTTAGCGAGGCAGATGTATCCTTGAAGGTCGAAGTTGCATTCCCCGCCTCCCTCTTCAGCCTCTCGTGTGCTTCCTTCAGCTCCGCCGTGTCAACAACAAAAAATTAGCTTTTGAGTGGGTTACTACAAGCATAAGTAGCGCCTATGGAGTCAAAGACAATCCTCACCTGTCTCGTTCTCCGAATTTCGGACGGTCGTCCACTCAACATCAATGGTCAACCATCGGTTCTGGGTCCCCACATTCTTGGCTCAAATCAGGTCAGAGAGATGCCCAAAGTACCTGTTGAATTCTGAAGTTTGGTGATAAGCCTGGTAAACTTTCTTCCATATGGGAGCGGTTTCATCACAAGGAATCTAGTTAAGATCCAGTACCCGCATCAACTCCTCAAAGTAATGCTTTGGGAACTACTCTTTCAAGAGTTCCTTTTCTCGTCGTTGGTTAGCTGCACAACTTTCGGCCCTCCCTTCAACGTTCCCATCCTCGGTGTCCTACGATCCGCTGACTATACATCATGACTGGTAGATCTATGAACGGACTCCGCCGGGGGGTGGGAATGGGTAGCATCGAAACTTGCGGTCTCTTGCCCCCAGTCTCAAGCCTTGAATTTTCCCTTAATGATTGAAGTAGTGGTGGGTACTCTAAGTGTCTTGGATATTGGTAATCCCCACTGCGATTACATGGGTGGGAGGACTAGGGCAATTTGGCCCATTTCTTGAAGCCACTCAAAACTGAGCTCTTTTGCGGTCGCCGACCCTCTGATCCATTACCTCGATACCTACCATCGCCACTTTCGTGAACCATTTAACCTACACAAATAAAAGTCAAGGATTAGACCAAAGCACCTCGCGCACATAAGAAAATGCTGTGTTATGTAGTGTTTATAAGTGTGTTCCCTAAGTGCGCTCTCTGTAGACCAGATTGAGATTTGGTTAGAGGAGATATCTCCCCAACAGATAAAGTTAAGCTTTTGGAACTTGTGTCACTAGGCCAAGACGGGGGAATATCGATTGGAACATCATCCAACCCTTTGAACAGATTTGCTTTCTCCAATGAAGTGGCGGTCTCGAAAGTGGCTATCGGAGGAACCAGCCTCGCGAACTCTCCTGCTTCAGCCTCAACGTTCGTAGGAAGGACTGGACTAGAGAGTGGACCCTCTCCTCCACCAATCGTTTCCACGACACCAGCACCGCTTGTGCTAGCACCTTTCTGGATCTTTTCGGCCTTGGGTCGTTTAGTCACGACAGGAGAAGTCTTCCATTTGCGGCCCGGAGAGCTCCTTTTTTCCTCTGGTTCCTCCTCCCTTTTCCGAAGTAGCCGTCCTGAACATTGTCCTATTTCGCAGGAGCAAGCTTATCTGGCAGGGGTCCCTCCTCATCCAAGATCTTGTCCTAGAATGAACTTCCTTCGAGATAGCTTTCAAACGCCCTTCGACACCAGTAGGATCTCTATTATATATAGTCAAAGTTAGCATGAATCCCATAACTCAACCAACATCAAGTTGTAGACAACAACAGTACTTACTTACCTCCAACCAGCGGCTCGCAAAATCCGGGGGACAATGGATGAAGAACCATTCAGATTTAAACAAATCAAATCGATTCCAAGACCCTTCAATAAGTCAGGCTCTCTGTATCACCTCTAGAAAGTAAAGGGATGGCGCAGTCTTAGGTCTCCTCTTAATCTGGAACAAGGACCAGATGTCCTCTCCAATAGGCTCCTCATGCAGGTACTCTCTAAAAAAATGGTTGGTCCAAAGGAGAAAGGCGTATCTGTTTGGATGAAGTTGTATAGGCGCTAAGAGGAAATGACTCAGCATGTCATGGACAAAATCACAGGATAGGTTCACGCACCGTAGAGATGAACATGTGCCTATTTCATGCAGTGTATCCATCTGCCTGAGCATGCGCCCGATCTCCCTTTTGGGGAACTAGAACTTCGGTCCGCGAGATGTTGACTCTTGCACAAATGCGCCTTAATGCATTTTTATCCACACTCGATGGTCCCGAGTCCAATGGGTTGTCAACTTCAATGGCACCTGCCATTACGTCCGAAGCCTCGGGGGCATCGTTTGTCACAATATCTACGTTCTACTCCTTGGGCCTCTCCTCAACCACAGCAGCACCTCCCGGTACTAGTGGTGCAGTCGTGTGTCCGACCGTCTATTGTAAATCAGAATCTTTCGGCAGATCTATTGTCTGGGAAGGGGTTGACTCTGAAGAAGTCTCAAGCTTGCTGTCCCCAGGGCTAGTGTTGTTAGTTGACCGGACTGGGATAGTGAATGCTGATAAGCTTCAGCTTCCAAGTGTTGCTGTGTTTTGGATTATGTCTCAATTGCTAGCTATACTTCAATATACTTGCGTTAGACATTGGATGAAAAATCGGTACCCCTTGTGTTGGTGCAAACTAACATGCAAAAGTGCAAGTGCAGTGCGGTGATAATGCAGTTATAGAAAAATAAACTAGGGACAAGGTGAAGATCGCTGTTTCTTGGAAGCAGTAACCATCGCCATCATCGACCGATGCCATCAAACTCACGTTGAGTAGCGATCACATCATGATTGGGATCAGGAAACAAGTTAAACCGCCCAAAGTTCTTGTCCATGGTCCCAGTTGTATGCTCTAAACCCTAAGTGCAAAGTTATAATCCCATCCAGTCATGAAACATCGCAACAACAATGCAAGGTGAGGCCCATCACCTCAGACAGATGCGAGAGAACCGCATCACAAAAGTGATGCGATGTCGCATCACGTGAGCGATGCGAAATCGCATCACTTGGGTGCAAACCCACAACCATAGTGATGCGGACTTTTGCATCATGCAAGTGATGCGAAATCACATCACATAGGCAATGCGAAATCGCATTCCGCCAGTGACGCGAAATCGCTTCACACAAGCAATGCGAAATCACATCATGCCAGTGCCCATGATGTAAAATCACATCACATAGGTGATGCAAAATCGCGTCACACGGGTGATGCGAGAACGCTTCACACAAGCGACGCGAAATCACATCACGCCAGTGATGCAAAATCGCATCGCTTAAGATGCAAGATCACACAACCACAGTGATGAATAACCGCTTCATACCTAGAAGTGAGGCACCGCTTTCTTCCCCATTACACTACATCGCTTCCTCTCCAAATCAATCTAACTTCCTCCTCCGCCGTTAAAATCAAATTCGGGCTCCTCTGGCAATTGAATTTCAAGCTCAATCACTCAAATACCATACCCTTGAGCTCCAATTAGATGCGCAAGGACTCCCACGTCTGAATCTACCTTCAAATCCTTGAAACCCACCTTTTAGTTCAGATTTGAACTCGTCTTTCTTAGATAAGAACGCAATGGGTTCGGAGGCAATAATAAGAGGAAGGAGAAAAAGAGTAGAAAGGGGAGGTTGTTTGGTTTTCATAGGGAAGGAGAGGTTTAGTGGGCTTCGGCCCAATGAATCGTATCACATCCCCTCCAGGATGTGAGGTGATCGCATCCCTCTGTGGATGCAAGAGAATCGCATTTGCTCGAAGATGCGATTTCTTGCATCCCACTGGGACGAGACGCCTCGCCTCCCACTCTGGGATGCGAGAGACTAAAAAAAAGGATATATATATATAAAGATAATATGTGTATATATACGTGCATGTGTGTGTGCATATGTCCATATGCACGCAGTTCAACATCACATTTTCTACTTTTATTTTATTTCTAACTTAGATCGCATCGTGCAAAACCACGTGCAAACGTGTGAGTGCATACCCGATTCTGGCCCAATGACAAACTGTTTTCACTTTGGTACAATCAGGAGTTGGCGACTAATGTTTAGAATTCGTGAATAGACAGGGATTAGATATTCAAACAAGCTACCGGTGAATCAGAATTTTCGACGTTCTCAATAGAGAGACCACAACCAAATACTCAACAAATAGGAGGTCTTCCCACTTTCCAATAACTTCTTCTCAACACAAAGAACATCCTACCATAACAAGATGTGTTTTGTATGGAAAACATTAACCGACTTTTAGTTCGATTCCCAGAAGTACACAAGACCCACCCGACTCTACGCATCGCGTGGCACTAATGCCTGAAGTGTTGCCAAGACACGAAAGACAACTCGAGAAGAGGACAAGTGAGCAATGGCCTCACAACAACTCGCATCGTATCACCGACTTGGATCACATTGAGACAGCTCGCATCACAACAAAGCAACTCGCATCGCAAAAAACAACTCGCATCATCTCTATTAAGGTGTAGCAAAAATCGCATCTCACGAAGGCAACTGATTTGCATCCTCCAGGATGCGATGGCATTGCATCCCATCGCATCCAACGAGTTGCGATAGCATCACATCCAACTAGATACGATGGCGCTGCATCCCTCAGGATGCGATTCCATTGCATCACTTAGGATGCAATTCCATCACATCAAAGGGATGCGATGCGAGGCCATCACATCCCGCGGATGCGAGGCCATCGCATCCCGCGGATGCGAGGCCATCGCATCCAATGGATGTGGTGCCATGATGTACACATCGCATCCCTGTGGGATGTGATTCTCATATCCTTTAGGATGCGAAAATCGCATCCCACACGAGGGATGCGATTTTCCTCCTACCAAACACACGTGATGCGATTTTCTCGATGTAGGAGTTCCCGTGATGCGATTTTCTGCTATGTGGTCCCCAAATCCTACTTACTCCCACCTAATCCTTCCCCTATAAATGCCCCCAAACTCATTATTAAAAAGGTTGGAAATTGGTTGATTTGACATCTCTTGAGAGCTCCAAGTGACCGCTTTAATGGTATCCTTTCTTTTGAGGAAGAAGAAGGGCGACATCAACATACTTAGAATGTTTGTGAAAGGATGTCATGAGATAGTTTTAAGCTTGTAACTCATTATTATAAGCAATAAAATATCAGCGACTATTCCAAAGTGGACATAGGCCCCACACGGAACCAAACCACTTTAAATCTACTGTGTTATTTACTACATTCTGCACTTAATATTTCCACGCGAAACGCAATTCTCTAAGTAACGGAAAATCTTTGAGTGTTACGACATTTTTTTTCATCAACAACATTAAAATTTCTATGCTTCCTAATTCCACATTGATCTCTTTTTAATCTCTCACTCAACCATTGATTGCCGAAATAATCACTTATTTAACCCTAATCTAAAACCTTAATTCATTCATACCTTTACCACTGTTGCTTTTCACGGATTCAAAATTCATCTACACTTCTTCTATTTTGCTAAATTCTATCTTTATTCACAACTTTTTTATTTGCACCCACTTATTTTTGTAGTAGCGTAGAATTTGGTGAAAAAAGATGGATGAACACGTGGGAAACAAAAATCATGGCAGTCTAGGGTCTTCGAAAGAGAAACAACGGACGAATGAAAGATGAGAGGGAAAATAAGTATAAACGGTGGTAGCCCTATTTTTTTAATGTGAGGCATTAGAAAGAGTGGAAGGGTAATTTTGTGGTATTTTTTAGTTGTGGTGACAGGAAGAGGAAATTAGGGTGCCTTTTAGCACCATACTAATTTAAAATTGAATGGAAACTCATAAGGAAAAAGCACACTAATTGATACAAACTCTTCAGCATTGAACTTGATCTCTCAATTTATATTCATCAATTGCCAAAAACTAAGATTCAAACAACCAGTATACCCAATCAACCTTCTAACAGTGATTTCCAAATGCCAACTAAATCGTTTGTGCAATCAAATCTTCCAATTAAAACTCGATGTTGGAGGCAGATACTGTCTAACAATAGAAACACCCAAATTTAATCATATGAAACCACTTACAAGATTCTTACCTTAGAAAACCCCTTGCCGCACTGAATTGCTTATCCGAGTTTAAGGAAGAATTGGTTGTGAGAAAATGAATTTCAGTTATTAGATGTTTACATTCGGTGCAATAACGTCAAAATCATGATTTTCCCTCATTTCTTGATTCTTCGTAGATTGAGCATATCAGCCATCTTCCAAATCTGAATAAAATCAGATTTTGCAAAAGGAGAATGTGAAATGAAATAGTGAGAAATCATATATATGGCAGAGCTTATGGTTATAAATATTTAATACAAATCAGGAAACCCAAAATCTTAACCATTGAATCAATTTGTCTTTATATGAGGGGTGGAAATCGGGGGCAATCCAATAGTTCAGATTTTGTATCCTCCAATTTGTGTAAAATTTTTGTGTTTAAATAGACTTTCCTGTATAGAGTGCGGTTATACTGACAAATTCAATTGACTGAACATTAAGTTAATCGAAAATCTTAACCAATTGATTCGGTTAACCAACTGCACCCACCTCTACAAAGATCATTTAATTTCGTCAAACCGCAGCAATATCAATTTTTTTTAAACACCACCATATTTTCCCTTTCCTCTCTATTAGACAAAAAAATGGTTCTAACACCCAATAGACCGTGGTTACTCGAATTTTGGATGGCCTTGTTATAAGGAAGGCTAACATTTTGCCAGCCAAAGTATGTATTATCGCAGATGATATGTGCTTTGAACTTGTCAAGCTATCCATTCTTGAGTAAACAACTGTTAACAGTCATGTCTTTCTATGATGTCGTGACTCTTATGCTATGTATAAATAATTGATTACACCCGTGATTGTGTTTGTTGTAATTGGCAATTCAAGATCTTCAATTGGAGTACAGATAGATATACAAGTAAATCATTCAAACTGATCCCAAGCCGATCCCACATGTTTCCATACATTGTGATAGTCGGATTACTACTCCTATAGCTTATAGTAATGATTATAATGGAAAATCTAAACGTATAAGCTTACCGTTGGATCTTGATTAACCCTAGAAGAGGGGTAAATATGGTTTATTTATTTTTTATGAGATATTAAAAATAATCACGACACAGATTTCAGTAGAGAAAATAAATGCAGAAACAAAATAACATAGATTTTACCCAGCTTCAACAAATTCTGCCTACTACTGCATTCCCAAGATTTCTACTAGGCATGAAAATAGATCCCGCTTAAAAAACCATGTAAACTTGCAAACCCTACTCCTATTCTAATCCTACGCTCAAAACCCAGACTGATCTTTATCCCCATGATTTGATTTTCTCCATATTACAAACCCGTAACCCGTAAACCCTAACTATAAATCATATGCTAGTAGACCCTAGTTTTACAAACAAACTAGAAAACCCATAGTATTACAGACAAACTATAAAATCTCTAGTTTTACAGACAAACTAGAAAAACGTGAATCAGTTACAAAAGAAATATAAAACAATAAACCCAAAAAACCCCATTTTAAACTAAAAATAGTCGGCCCCTTTGTAATATTTCTCTGCAATGTCCTTGCTTCAAAAATGTTGGTCGAACATAATTAGGGTTTTCCCCTTTCCCTCAAATCGCGACTAGGTATTTTCATGAAATTTGATTCACTGATGAACTTCAAGCATCATTGTCCTTGGTCGGTTGATTTGGCTTGCGATCGAAAACAATCTGTGAGTATTTCTAATTTTAAATTGTTTGCTCTTTGAATTATTGCATTAGTTTTTCGATAATAAGCCTATGATGAACTGTGTGGTTTATAGGGTAGATCGAAACCTCTATGCACCCTCTGATTTCACAAATTGACTTGGCTGGTTTGCGTGATTTACTACCATGCGTCATTTATTGATTTTCGCCTAAAATTGATTACATGATAAATCTGGAAACACATAAAATTGTTTTCTCCGATTTTGTGATTTGTTACCGTGAATTTGATATTGCCAAAAATACACATGAGATTTTCTTTGCATTCCTGGAATTATTTGTAGCCTTGAAATATCGCATGATATTCCAATTGATTTGCTCGACTCTGAGATGGAATTTTAAAATTGGAATATATTTGTTGTCGAGAACCTCTTGTTTAATTTCAGGAATGTTTGAAATGATTCCCTCCAAAAATTATTTCTGAATTCCTTAAACCAAACTGTGATTTTCAGGAAACCAATAAAACTTTGACTTGCCCAAAATTGAATTTCTGGAAACAAATGCTTTGTGGAAACCAATAAATTGTGATGTACACTTGTATGAATTTCTTGAATGATTTTTGGAAATAGTTTTCAACGTGAATTATCAAACCACCTTCTGGAAATAATCCGAAGTCTTTACCATTTCTGGAAACATTGATTCTTTCCCCAAAAAATATTCCTGGAAATGATTTCGAATTTTTTTTCCCTGCCAAAAAAATATTGTTTTACTACTTGATCTTTTGCATGCTATCTTACTTTACCATGCATGCTTCATGCACTTGTGTTGTTCCAATTGCATATGTGAAAAGCTTCATGTGTGTAGCAAATATTACACATTTGTGCATGTTGACAGTATCACATTGTCTTGATTTATTTGCTTACTTATGTATACTGCTCCATGTTGATTTCCTATTTGTGTTCATGTGCATGCTTTAGGGACTACCATGTATGTGTGTGTGTGTATGCCTGGCTTGTGTTGTTGCTTTGCATGTCATTCATATATACTCGGCCTTGTTTGAAACTGCTTTGTGGTTGTGTACATTGTTGCATAATTGCTATGGCATCCTTTCTTGTGTACACCATTATCTTTGATGTTGTATCATTTTGCTTCACTAACCTGCTCACATTTGCATTGACTTGTGGCACTTGAACTTATCTTCTTCATGACTGCAAACACAAGTATATATATATATATATATACACACACATGTGTGTATATAAATGTATGTCAAGTTTGCATGTTGTGCCTGTATATTTGCTCGAGCCTATGTGCACCATGTATTCTTGTGCACCTGAATTGTAACATGGCTTTGTTTTAGCTGCTATATGTACCTGAATTTGGTCCTGGCTTTCATTTGAGTTGTTGAGCCATTTTGAAATGCTTGAGCCTATTTTGTTGCCACTTGGCTTTTCTGGTATTCTTGTTTACATTAACAAGATTGTTTTTGATACATCCATTTGGTACATAACAAATATGTATATATACACAAAGTGTGTATGTGTATATGTAGCTTGCCTTCATGCCGACTTGACCACTTTGAGATGCACTTGAATTTTAAACTGTCTCGACCATGTATGCCTTGGCTGTTGCATTTGGCTCTTGATCACTTGCTCACTTGCATGCTAATCCATTTCTCTTTGATCCATTTATGTATATCCATGCATAACTGGATACATTGCTCAACCATGTGCTTTTGTACCCAACATTGATCAATACATCATATATATATATATATATATATATATATATATATATATATATATATCGTATACATACATACATATATATATATACACACAAATGTGTGTATATATACATATTTATATTTCTTGCTATTATACCCATGTACATATCTGTCTGGCTTTATTTGTTTGAACTGATGAATTTGCACTTGAGCTGCATACACTTGCTTATCCATGCAGAATTTGAATTTTTGACCAAATCGCCCCTATATGCCTGAAAAAAGAAATATGTGTATATACATACATGGATTGTGCACAAGCAGTTTATATACGTAAGCACTAAAGGATTTGTCTATCTTGTGGTATTTACAGTGAATCACTGTGAATATCACAAGCAGTCTAGACATAGATGGAAATAAATACAAATCAGACCAAGTCATGAAATATGATGAGAAATACACCAAAATTCTGAGGAAAATAAATTTTAAAATAAAATTATATCTGCTCAAAATTATATTTGTTTTGCACCAGTTTACTTTGCGTGTGTTTCTGTGGCAGGTAAATAGATGACTGGACTGACTGAAGCAGACAAAAGACATGTGTGTGAAAGAGTGTTAACTGAGTATGTCATTATATGTATATGAGTGAGTACAATATGGGTGAATATAGTTGAATGTTGTAGTGAGGAACAATGTAACAAATGAAATTGAAAATGAATGAACTGTATTTCAGTGAAATGTGCAGATAGTGGAGTTATTAATTTGAACCAAATCATTATCTGCCGTTTTGAAAAAAAACCTCGACCAAAATTTTATCAACTGTCAACTAGTTGAAGGTCGGGGAAAACCCTAGTCATGGCGGCTTCTATATCCTTTCTTTCTTCTTCTTCCACCTCCTTCGATTCTATTTTCCCCCTTCTTCCATCGCATTCATCTCCTCCTAAACCTCCTGATCCTCCACCTCCCTGTGTAAACCCCTCTCCTCAGCAACAAAATCCATATGACATTAATCTGGAGCATCCATCGAAAGCCTCTTTCCCTTCTTTTGTAAAATCGGACTATGCATCTTTGTTCAATTCGCTTCCTCACAATGCTGGAGTTTATCAGCCTCGCC
This sequence comes from Allium sativum, assembly GCA_030737875.1. NCBI lineage: Eukaryota > Viridiplantae > Streptophyta > Magnoliopsida > Asparagales > Amaryllidaceae > Allium > Allium sativum. The sequence continues at coordinate 230,200,959 of CM060924.1, read as the reverse complement.
AATTCGAAATTCCTAGGGATGGTTCGAAGTGTCTGATTCCAGATCTGGTTAAGGAAGAAGGTCTCAAATATTGGAGCAACTATCTGATCGGTTTCTTTCTCGATGGTACACTTTCTTATCATGTTGTTTCTAATTCTTTAAAGAATCGTTGGAGATTAACAGGAGATGTGGATATCATATCCGATGGTTATATGTTTTACTTTAAATTCGCTAATGAGGTTGATCGTGAGAAAGTCCTACATGCCGATCCTATTTTTATTCGTGGTAGGATGTTCATAATCTCGATTTGGGACCCTACTTTAGGAAATTCATTTAATCATATAAAGAAAGTCCTTGTGTGGATTCATTTATATAGAATTCATATGCTTCTATGGACTCTGATTGGTATCAATTGGTTGGTAAATCATGTTGGTCGATTAATTTGTTATGATATGAGTACAGAAAGATTAAACAGGTTTCGATATGCCAAAGCTCTAGTAGAGATTTCTCCTGATTATGAACTTCCTGATTCAATAGTAATTGATGATTTAGGTGATAAATACCCCTCGATGAACATAGGTTACGTCTGGAAGCCTAGAATTTTTATTGTAAGGCTTTTGGACATGACACTATTTTTTGTGAAGAAAATCTTAATAATAAGCAGCAAAATGATAATCAGGTTTATGAGGATGTAGAGGATTATCAACCAAATGAATTTGTAAATACTGGTAGATTTAATAAGGAAATTCATACTGCTATGAACAACAACAAATGGACTTATGTTCATCCAAAGAGAAAGAAGGTATGGAGGATGAAAAATGGTTGTCCTATGAATGTGAATACTGCTGCGGATTTGGGTGATCAAAATGCAAATCATTTTGACGTCTTGAATTTTGAGGGCTTAGTCGATGATGCTAATATAATAAGAGGTTTAGATGATTCAAATGTGGATACTTCTGATCGTAATGAGATAAATGGTCTGCATAATGAAGCATCTAATACTAAAGGAAAATCAGAACAGGAAAAAGCTTTGGTAGAGTTTGAGGAAGATTCTTTAATTGGAAACTTGTTTGAAGGAAATGTGTTTGGGGATGCGTCAGTTGTTACTAACAGTTCGGGTTCATCTGCTATTTCGAATTCATCTGCAGCTGTCTCTAAGTCTTGTTCTTCCTCTTATAGCCATAGTTCGACTGCTCTAGCCAATAGTTCAGCTATAACAGGAGCAACTCATTCCAGTGGGAAGCAAAGCTTGACTTCACATACTGTTAGCAATACTATCAGTAGTAATACTGCTAGTAATGTTGCAGTTTCTTCGCATTCAGTTCCTGTTGTGCTTTCAGCATCTCCTTATTCTCTATTAAGACCTCCTGATCATATTATTCTGGCTCCTCCTCCGTCTTGCTTTTCAACTCATAGTGGTTTGGCATCTACATCTAAGCCTGCTGGTAAATTTTGGGATGATACTGATGATAATGAGCCTCCAGTTAAATCTTCTTTAAAGAATAAGGGTAATAAAAAGAAGGTTAAGAAGGTTAAGAAGGCTAATGTGAATGCTGAAGATTTAGATGAAGGAATAGAATATGATATTGAGGATGTAATTCCCTCTAGTAGTCAATCAAAATCAAATAAGAGATGCACCAAGAAAATCTGCAGTATTAATGATATATGAAAGTTGTTATTTTCTGGTGCTTTCTGCATGAAGGTTGACAGTTTCATGTTTGTTCATGGTGTTTGATGAAGCTTGGTAGTGGTAGCTGTCGCTGAATGTTCATGGGTTTTGATTCATCTTAGTTGGAGGTCATTTGCAGTTTTGTGAGGTTGACTACTACAGTGTTAAGTTTTTTTTTATGCTGTTTGTTTTTGTTTCTTATAGATTTTTTCTTAATACTGTGCAGTATAGAGAGATTGTATAGTGAGATGTGTAGCCATTTTCATGTAAATTGGTTGATGTAAGTTTGTTTTTACTTGGTGCTAATAAAGAATAATTGCCTTTCAAAAAAAATTATATTTCAATAAATACTATTTGAATTCTTATGTAGTAGTATTTTATTTAAATATAACTGTCTCTGATTTAGTAATATAGTACAATGACAAATACATTTATATTAATATGTATATATGTTTGTTATCATCAAACAAAAATCATAGAATTGTTATATACAAAACTTACAACATGATTATTTAAGATAGACAACAAAAGAAGGAATTACCACTATTATGCATAAGAACGATTGAGAACTCGGCTAAGCCTTTCACAAAATGGCATGCCTAGAGTGGTGTGAAAGATACTTCATTAGAAATGGGGTTAAAACCTATAATGAAATAAATCGCAAGCAAAGGAAATTCAACCATAAACTAAAATTAGACTTAAAAAAAGAAGTTTAAAGGTAACAACAAATTGTTTACAATTAATGGAGAACTTCTAATTCATATGAGATGTTCTAATTGTGCTAATTGGAAAGGAATTAGCATTGAACATACTATGATAAGGAGGTTGAAAATTACTCCAAAATAAAATTGTAAAGCGTCTAAGTAGTTGGGGAATACAAGATAGCTGCACTTATATGAAAGTGGGAGCGGTGTTGCTCCTCACGAGAGTTATTAGGTTTACTCTTTGGATTATTCATGAAAAAATCAGTAAAAGTAGCAAATGGACATAATGGTGTGTGAGATTTAAGAAACTAATTGAAGAAGATACAACTTGTGTATATGATACATCCGATACTATTTTAAAAAGTAACATGTTTAAATGCTAATATTACAAAATAAAATAAATTATCTTGTCATATATATACCAATTGAAAAGTTTAAGAAACTAAACAACTTTATATAGGACTGTTATGGTAATGGTAAATTTATCCTTATCATACTAGTACCTAACCATTGGTAACCAATATCGAGGTGCATCGGTACACCAATGATATCGGTAAGATTCACTGTTGTTAACGACAAAATAGCAGTAAAGAAATGTCAATATCAGTGGTAAATGGTAAATTTACCAGTTATAATATTTTTTCCCACTATTTTGATGAATTGCAACCTTTGTTTTTTTGTTTTATTATATTTTATGCAGATGCTTAAAGATTTATTTAGGATGGTAATTCTTTTTTCCTTTATTAACTTCAAAGTTTAAGATTAACAAGATTATTATTTTATATTGTTGAAAATATCTTGTGATAAGCTAATTAAATTTTCTATGCCAACTTAATTAAATTTAAATATTTGTATAAACATTAATGGTATTAGAATCAGTAAAAAAATATTTACTTTTTATCATTATCGAAATTTTAATGTTTTAATAGTTTTATTTATCGGCAATTTTACTATTACTAATCAACGGTTTACCAGTTTATCGGTATCCTAATGAATATTTTACCAACGATAACGGTAAATTATCAGTATTCAATATTGGTTTATCAATAGTATCGGTATGGTAACGGTTTTCTCATTTCAGTGACGGTTACCATTATCATAATAACCCCAGTTTTATGTAAGTTAAATTCTAGAAAGAATTGACGAAATGAAAATTATCTTTTTATTACTGAAGAGAAATTACAAAAAATGTAAATGAATGTTTTTCATATGCTCTCGGCATGTACAAATGTCAATATATACAACGAAATGTAAATAAAACAGGAAATGGGCCAAGCCCATGAAAACGATGAATAACAGGCTTTGGGCCAAACGGGAGAGTATGAAATAAACGAACAGGTATTCTTTCATTTCTAACTCCCCCCTGAAACCAAACCCTAGTTAGGTTTCCAAAGATAAAAAAATGGCTGCTCGATATTCTTGTTGATGGCGGAATCGACTTGTTAGGCCTACAAAAACAGATGATTCTGGAAAATTGCTTAAGTTTACTCGAACTTAAGCTTGCTTCAGTCTCGTTGAGAGAGGTTAAATTGGAGTTTGAAAAGATTTGATCTGAATCTGCTCAAACCCTAGCTGAACAAGCCTGTTCTAGTCATCAATTGGAAGGTCAACGTCTTCAATCAGGTATATAGATTATTCTGTTAGATCTGTTGATGGGATTCGCTGACTCGACGTTGAGCTCTTCCTTCAATCTGGTGAAATTCTGTCTTGAGAGGGGTTTAGTAAGAATGTCTGCTTTCTGGTGCTGAGATGGTATATACCCTACTCTCAATTTTCCTTATATAACTTGTTCACGAATGAAATATTGATCAAGTTCTATGTGCTTTGTTTTTGAATGCAAAACAGGATTAGAAATTAACGATATAGCACTAACATTGTCACACCAAATTACTGCTTTCTTTTCTGTTTTAATTCTAAGTTCACTTAGCAATGATTCAATTCATAGAATTTCTGTAGCAGTACTAGCTACACATCTGAATTCTGCTTCAGTACTAGACCTTGAAACAGTACTCTGTTTCTTTGCACTCCATGAAATTGGGTTTTTTCCTAGGTAGATACAATATCCAGATGTTGATTTCCTGTCATCAACATCTGTTGCCCAATCAGCATCTGCATTGATGGTTAATGATTTACTTGCTTTAAACACAAAACCATGTTCCAGAGTACCTTTAAGATACCTAAGAATTCTTTTAACTGCAACCCAATGTGTATCCAAAGGTTTTTGCATATACTGACTTGCCTTGTTAACACAATAGGATATATCTGGCCTTGTTATTGTAGCATATTGAAGAGCCCCAATAATACTTCTATAAAAGGTTGCATCCTGGAATTCTTCACCCTTTTGTTTAGAGAGTTGACTATTTATAATCATTGGTGTTGGCAAAGGATTGGCTTTGTCCATTTTGGCTTTTTGAAGAATCTCTGGTATGTATTTTCTCTGATTAAGATGGATCTCTGATTCTGATGTTTTGACAACTTCAATTCCCAAAAAGTAGCTTATTTCTCCTAAGTCTTTAATTGAAAATTCTGAATTCAATCTTTTTATAATGTTTTCAATCTTTGACATGTTACTTCCTGTAATTATAAAATCACCAACATAAATTAGTATATAAGTTATTTCAGTACCAGAGAATTTTCTAAATACAGAGTTATCAGATTCTGTAGATTTGTAGCTACAATTGACAAGTGTTGATTTCAACTTGTCAAACCAAACTCTATGAGCCTGCTTTAACCCATAGATTGCTTTGTTGAGCTTGCACACCCATTCAGACTTATTGCCTTGATAAAAACCTTCAGGTTGCTGCATAAACACCACTTCCTGCAATTCACCATTAAGAAAAGCATTATTAACATCTAGTTGTTTGATGATCCAATTTCTACTTAAGGCTATTGTTAAAATTATTCTAATGGATGAAGGCTTCAAAACAGGTGAAAAGGTTTCAGAGAAATCAAAACCCAACTGTTGTGAGTAACCTTTAGCAACCAATCTAGCCTTATACTTAGAAATTGAACCATCAGAATTTTTCTTTAATTTGTACACCCATCTACATCCAATAATATTTTTGTTTTCTGGTTTCTTTACCAGAGACCAAGTTCCTTTCTTAATTAAAGCATCATACTCTTCTTTCATAGCATGTTTCCAGTTCTCACATTGTGATGCTTCATAGAAAGAACTTGGTTTACCATGTACAACAACAACATTGATATGCTTTGGTTTAAAAATACCACATTTTGCACGAGTTAGCATAGGACTTGTTAATATTGTCTCTGACATTATTGTCTTGACTGTTGTTCCCAGGTGGTTCACTGACAGGTGATTGATGACTGGTTGGTGATTGACTACCTCTCTCATCAGATGCTTGAAATGATTCATTCTGATTGTCATAATTTTCTTCAAAAACATTCTCTTGGCCTTGGCTTCTTGAAGGCATTGTGTGCTGAGAGTCTGTGGTAGTATCTCTCATATTTCTTTGAGGTGGTACTATTACTTGAATTTCTTCAGGCAATTCAGGTATAATTATTCTAGGCTCAACAACTTTTTCAGTTGCCTTTATTTTTTCAACACAAAAGGGATATATATGCTCATTGAATTTCACATGTCTAGAGATATATATTCTACCAGATTTATCTAGACATTTATAACCTTTCTGTTTGGTACAATATCCTAGAAAAGTACATGGAGTAGATCTAAAATCCAATTTATGTGTATTGTAAGATCTTAAACAAAGATAACACTCACATCCAAACACTTTCAGATGATTATAATTTGGTCTAATTTTGTAAAGAATTTCTTGTGGATATTTAAATCTTAAAACCTTTGTGGGTAGTAAATTTATTAAATGCACTGTAGTATCAAAAGCTTCAGGCCAGTATTTCAGAGGCATTAAAGCTTGAGCAAGCAAAGTCGGACAAGTTTCAACAATATGCCTGTGTTTTCTCTCTATTAACCCATTCTGTTCTGAAGTGTATGGACATGTGGTTCTATGATTGATACCTTTTTTCTCAAAAAATGATTTTAATGGTAAAAATTCTCTACCACCATCTGTTTGAAAAGTTTTTACTTTAAGCCCAATCATATTTTCAACCTTGTTTATATACTGAATAACTACACTACATACATCAGACTTAGATTTTAACATGTATATCCATGTAAATCTACAATATGCATCAATGAAGGAAATATAATATTTGTATCCAAACACAGAACATGTAGATGCTGGACCCCATAAATCAGCAGCAACTAATTCAAGAGGATTAGAATATTCTGTTTGTGAGTCTGGAAGTGCAAGTTTATGAGATTTTCCTAATTGACACGAGGAACAAAAATATGAATCAGAAATGGTATTTGTATTCAAATTTATATCATTCATGATTTGTTTAAAAATTACAATACTAGGATGTCCTAGCTTACAATGCCATAGTTCAAACTTTCTATTATACTCAGAATCATTAACAATAGTCATCATGCATTCTTTGTTATTAGACTTAGGGTTTTTGTGATTTGTAACATCAAATCTGTACAACCCTTTATATTCTTTACCCTGCAAGATGATTTCTTGAGTTAGTATATCTTTGACAATGCAATAATTTGGATAGAATTCAAAATAAACTTTGTTGTCCTTTGCAAATTAGGAAACACACATTAAGTTCTTTTTAATAGAGGGAATCCTCAACAAATTTTTTAAGATAAGTTGTTTGGGTCCATTTAGGCTTTCATTTCCAGTATGTGTAATATATGCAGTCTTACCATTACCAACTAAAAGATTTTGCATACCTTTGTATTCTTTATTCCCCAAATTAAGATTGCTTAAGTTGTTGGTAACATGGTTAGTAGCTCCTGAATCTGGATACCAGCAGTCATCATTTGCATCATTTGTAGAAGTAGTGTCTGCACTGCTATTTTCTGGCTGACTTTTATTACCATCTTTTTGCACATTAACCATGTTAATGTTTGAACTATTGCTGGATTGGCAAGGATTAACACTTGAATTATATCTGAAATAACACTTATTTGCAGTATGACCAAATTTTTCACAAATTTGACATCTAGTTCTTGAGTTATTATTTCTGCCTCTACCTCTGCCTCGATTAGATTGACCACCTCTTTGAACATTAGGTTGGTTTCTTTGAATATTTGCTTGAGTCTTACCTCTATCATAGGCAGTGTAATTGATAGACAAATCTAAATTAACATTCTTTTTATGATCAATTCTGCCTTCATGAGCCAACAATGTTGAATATACATACTGTAAGGTAGGTGTAGGATCCATAGATAGAATTATTGCTGACACAGCCTCATAATCATCATCTAACCCACTTATTATTGATAACACCTGTTCTGATTTAGGAATTTTCTGCCCTGCAGAATTCAATTGATCACAAATGTTCTTTACTTTTAACAAATACTCATTCATACTTGCATCACCCTTTCTTATACTGTGAAGTTGTCTTTTGTAATGCATGATTCGAGCTGAGGATTGAGCAGAAAAATTTCTCTCAATTGTGGACCAGACTTCATTTGCAGTCTTGACACCAATTAACTGGAGTAAAATAGTTGCTCCAATGGATGACATCATCCATGCACAGATAAGACTATCTTGCCTTTGATATGACAAGAATTCTGCATTTTGGATAAGTTTATCATCATTGTCTCGAGTATATTTTGGTGGAACCATTTTTGTTCCATATATGTAATCCTCAAGACCATATCCTCTAACAGCAGTTTCTACCTGTAATTTCCGTAATAGGTAATCTGATTCATCAAGCTGTATCGAGATCAGCTGACTTTGCGGTTTGATGATTGATTTCATCAAATCTTGGATGGGATCAGGTGGTTGATTCTGACCAGTTGAAACTCTACCACTGGAGACATTTGCACTGGCTGAATCATCAGCACCAGCCATGACAGGAAAACAGAAGGAGGTTGACCCAAGAATAGGTAAAGATCTCTGAATTTAGAAAAGGTTTGAATTATGAAAATAAAGAAACTCTTTATTTGATAATTGAAGCAACCTTTTGGGCTTGAATGATGAGAATTTTTAAGAAAGAACTTGATAAAAGTTTCTGACAGGCCTTTCTGGATGGCTTCCTTATCAACTAATCTTATTTCTTTACTTTCTTGATCAGCTTTCTTGCAAGATTCAGAATTTTCTTACCACAAAAGCTCCAATGAACGAACGTTGCAGCCTGTAATAACACAGATGAGGCACTGTTCCTTTGTTGTGGCCAACAACTCTCAAATGACAAGGTAAAACCCTTCAATGAGAGGGTCCAAATGATGATATCTAACTGATGGACAATAACCTCTGTTAAACAGAGATTATATTTGCACATGATCAAGCAGAAAATGCCGTTAAGCACAAATTCTTGCTCTGATACCAAGTTAAATTCTAGAAAGAATTGACGAAATGAAAATTATCTTTTTATTAATGAGGAGAAATTACAAAAAATGTAAATGAATGTTTTTCATATGCTCTCGGCATGTACAAATGTCAATATATACAGCGAAATGTAAATAAAACAGAAAATGGGCCAAGCCTATGAAAATGATGAATAACAGGCTTTGGGCCAAACGGGAAAGTATGAAATAAACGAACATGTATTCTTTCATTTCTAATTATGTATGCATGTAGAATCATGTTTTGAGGCTTGGTGATAAGAAAAGAAACTAACTATGATAAGGAGGTTACTCCGAAATAAAGTTGTTAAATCGTCCAAGTAGTTGGGGCATACTGCACACTTATATGAATGTGGGAGCGGTGTTGCTCCTAACGTTGGATCATTCATGAAAAAACCAATAAAGTAGCAAATGGACATAATAATAGTGTGTGAGATTTAAAAAATTATTTGAAGAAGATACAACTTGTGTATATAATACATCCTATACTATTTGAAAAAACAACATGTTTAATGCTAATATTTCCCCACAAAAAAAAAGTCATATTTATACCAATTGAAAGTTTAAGAAACTAAACAGGTTCATGTATGCATGTAGTAAAGTATCATGTTTCGAGGCTTGGTGATAAGAAAAGAAACTTACTAGGTCTATTCGTACAGTTAAAGTTGGGATTATTAGGTATTTAATTGTATAACAGAATTTTCTTATGTTCCGCATTGTCAAAATGATTGAAAAATCATAGTATATAACCCCAAATATTGAATTGTACGTTAGTTGAATATATACAAGGATTGAGCAAACATGGCTTGGACTGAAGGCGGTGAGCTCGCGTGATTCAGAAACGTACTTATGACCCTCTACGCACGCATTTGCTATCTATCAATTTTCTTTTCAAAATAGACAATTTCTCTTTAAAAGGCAAGTGTGCGTTTGATTTATAGTTTTTTATTTTCGTACATACAAAATTACCAACGACACACACGTATCGTGAAAAGCGATCGTTTTACAAAACAACACACAAAACAAAAAACAACTTTTGATTATTTTCTATATTTTAGGAAACGACGGAAGAACGGTAACATTCATTCACCCATAGTCGCTCGGTTCCCACTGTCATCTCCTTTGTCTTTGGTACATCAACTCCACTATCCTTTGAATCTTCACACATTTTGAAATTAACATTGAAAACTCAAAACATAAAATAAACCAAACACTAGAATTGCTGCCTCCATTTCTTAACTTTGTCATATTCTAAAAAGTATTTGCTTGATCTCAACAACATATTTTACTCGAGGTCAAAATTACTTTTAAAAGTTAGTGTGTTCTATTTGGTACATCCTAAAGCCATATTTAAAACTCTTATGCTACTCAACATGATCTCTGCAGATAAGGCGCATATAAAACCATACTATAGTTATACTTGTCATATATATATGTATATATATATATGTATATATATATATATATATATATATATATATATATATATATATATATATATATATATATATATATATGTATATATAGTTATACCAGAGGTTTGATTGACTATTTCTAGGCATTCAAATCTCCAACTCCCTTCAAACATTTGATTTCCATTTCAAACATCTAAGAAAGTATTTGCTGCCTGCATTTCTTGACTTTGTCTATTGTGGAAAGTATTTGCTTGATCTCGACAACGTACTTTACTCGAGGGCAAATAACTTTTAAAAGTTAGTGTTCTATTTAATACGCCCACTTAAAACTTTTTATGCTACTCAACATGCTCTCTGCAGTTAAGGCGAATAACGATTCAATAGTAGTGAATGTGTAAAAGCTTATAGTGTGGATAAAACCATACTATAGCATAGGATTCCTAACAGTGAAAAAGTGGGAACAAGTCTCCCTGTATATTCGCATTAATTGGCATGCACCAGATCTGGGTTCAACATGTACTTGATGAAATAATTCAGAGGTTTGATTGACTATTTATTTCCTAGGCATTCAAATCTCCAACTCCCTTTTTCAAACATTTGTTGATTTCTATTTCAAACACCTGAGAAAGTTCAAAACGTCCATATTGGAGTCGAATCCAAACGTAGAATTTCCTAAAATGTAGGTGTCTAAATTCAATTCTTAGACATATGGATAAGTTTTCGAAAAAAACTGGCCATCCGCTTGGCTGGGTTTTCTCTCTTCAGGTTTTAAGTTTATTTACTTTGGTTATATTTCATTCATTATCTTCAGACAGGGACATACTGGGCAACGACAACTTTTGTTCAACAGACTGTGCTGTCAAAATGGGAATATACAGGAAGCTTCAATTATGTGTTCAACATTGATCAAAAAGCCGATCCAAACTAGGCTTTAGTCATATTGTATACCAGCAGAAACCCAATTTGAATGGCTGTGTGATGATATGCAGTCATGGGAAAAAATTTCCCAGTACGTAAATTTGAGTCACAAACTTCCCAATATATAAATCATTTTGACTAATTAATGCATGATAATCTTCGCCTATTATTGTCGCTAAGAAATCGTAAAATGCTACACGTGTCTGCAATGGAAGTGAGCATTGTCGACAGATATATCACTTAACATACATATGCATGGAAGATATATGATTTTCTATCACACTGAATTATAGAATTACATAAAGAGCGAGAACACACACGCATGTGTGTATACATGCATAAACTTAACATACATATGCTGATATACATATATACTAGCACAAAACCAATCAAGTTGGTTGTACGGTGGTTAATTAAGGATTTGTACATAGCAGTAGGAATACATATGTATTGAGGAAGGATGGAGATACAAGGACAGAGGTTGAAGTGGGAGATATTGATAACGGAGAAGAACTAAATAGAAGTGTTCAATTTGCGTGTCCAGGTCCGCGCCTGGCTGCGCCTACAGGAGAAGGAGGATTAGGAGCGCCTCTGCCTTGGGCTGAGTCCGGATTCACGTTGAGATGAACTGATATAAATAGTAGTGCCACGATGGTTGCGAAGATCACGTATAAAGCAGATGATTTGGCCATGCTCAAAAGATTTATAAGTCAAGTTGAATTGTTGAAGAGATCAGGAATGCAAATGGGTGGATGCAGTGCATGCCCTCATTTATAGGAGCAAACAGGAAGGATGTATACGGCACTTACAAAATGATGAACGAATATTAATAGTAGTACCACGATGGTTGCGAAGATCACGTAGTATAAAGCAGATAATTTGGCCATGCTCAAAAGATTTATAAGTCAAGTTGAATTGTTGAAGAGATCAGGAATGCAAATGGGTGGATGCAGTGCATGCCCTCATTTATAGGAGCAAACAGGAAGGATGTATACGGCACTTACAAAATGCGTCACCATCTGAATAGTCGACAACGTCATTTATAGGTTGAGTTAGTCAAAATTGATGTCTTTATTACTTTATTAGTCCTTAAAACATCTGACATCAACAGGATAATAGATCAGGAAGCCTTTTTGGTAATGCAACTAGCAAGTTACTTATTTTTCCATCGTCCAAAAGTGTTTTTTTTTTTTTTTTTTTTTTGTTAATACTCGTTGAATAAGCGAAATAGCATATCGTGGCTTGTAGCCTACAAAATATTGTTTTATGTTCAACTGTTATATGTTTGGGTGTCGTTCCCTGCCAAATAATAGCACGGTAGCTTTTGATCTCCACTAAATTGGTCTTTTGTTCATGATGTTGGACAGATGTTGAAATTGTTTTTTATTCTCTCGTTGGTTTGGTTAGATGTTGAAATTGTTTCTTGTTCGCGTTGGATTCATCAAGCATAGAAAGTAACTTTGGCAAACTCATTCCTCTTCTTCATTGCTCCATATTAAGGTCATGGATGTATTCTTTCTTATTCAGAGTTACATCATATATCAGTTCAGGTCAGCTTGTCAACTCAACTCGTCTTCATGTTTAGGTTGCTCCGTGTTCAGACAGAATACAGTTGACTCAAACCATAGCCTGCATTTCAAGTTAAAGCAATTTAGTTCTGCATCCATTCAGCAAGCCAAAAAAAATGAAATATAATTCAAAGTTGGAAATCAGGCAAGAATTGAGAGATGTATTGAAAATGATTAAAAGTTGTACAAGAGCTGGAAAATGTAATTCTGTTCATTGAAAACAAACGAAACAAACTGTCTTTAAATACTTGTAATACAGTAGTGGGCTGAGCCCACACTACAAGAAGCGGCTGGAACTGCAACGGGGGAGGGCGACGATGAGAACTTGTTCAACCTACGTCAGACCCTGTAGTGGTAGAGGACGATAGTACAATGATGAACGATAATACAATGATGAATCCGATAGAAAATATGGTGCAAGATGCAGCACGATCAATGTTTCCTAACATTGGTCCGCATGGCGACGATGAGAATGAAAATGTTGAAGAACCAACGGCGGAAGCGAATTTTTTTTATGATTTATTGAATTCTGCTAAGAGGCCATTGTGGGAAGGATGTACAAGCGGAACCGAATTGTCTGTAACCGCCGAATTCATCACTATGAAATCAAAATTCAATCTTACAGAAGCTGCATTTACAGCAGTTGTACAAACTACAAAAAAACATATGCCGCCCAATAATTTGATGTGCGATAGTCATTATAAAGTGAAAAAACTTATGTCTGCTTTTGGACTACCGTATCATAAGATAGATACATGTGTTAAAGGTTGCATGTTGTATTGGAAAGAAGACGCTCAACATAAAAGATGCAAATATTGCAACGAAGAAAGATATAAACCAAGGAAAAAGAAAGGAAAAGAAGTTCCGTATAAAAGAATGCATTACCTACCCATAACTCCTAGACTTCAACGGCTATATGCATCTTCTGCTACAGCGTGTCATATGCGATGGCATAGCGTGAGAACAGCAGAAGAAGGAACTATGATACATCCGTCTGATGGTGAAGCATGGAAACACTTTGATAGGACTTATCCTGAATTTGCTGCAGAGAGTCGTAATGTTAGGCTTGGTTTATGCACGGATGGGTTTTCGCCATTTTCTCAGTTTGGTAGTAAATATTCATCATGGCCTATCATTGTTACTCCTTATAACTTACCTCCATGGATGTGTATGAAAAATCCATATATGTTTCTAGCGGTTGTCGTCCCCGGTCCCGATGATCCGACACAAGGAATTGATGTTTATCTACAACCGTTGATTGAAGAGTTGAAAATACTGTGGCATGAAGGAGTCGAAATGTACGACGTTTCGAGAAAAAGAAATTTTCGTATGTTTGCATCTATATTATGGACTATTAGCGATTTTCCCGCGTATGGCATGCTTTCGGGTTGGAGCACTGCTGGACGTCTAGCTTGTCCTCATTGTATGGAGGAGACACGAGCATTTTCATTAAAGTATGGAAAAAAATTTCTTGGTTTGACTGTCATCGATGCTTTCTACATATTAATCATAAATTTAGAACGGATAAAAAAAACTTTAAAGCTAACAGAATAGAGACTATGCTATCGCCTAAAGTTTGGACAAGTGAAGAGGTATATGATATTGTTAGTGAGTACCCAAAGATACATGATGTTGGAAAGCAGGTTGAAATTCCAGGTAAATCGGACATTCATAATTGGTGCAAACAAAGTATATTTTGGGAGTTACCTTACTGGAAAAATCTAAAACTTCGACATAATATTGACGTGATGCACAATGAAAAAAACGTTTTTGATAACGTTTTTAATACAGTGTTGAATGTAAAGGGGAAAACCAAGGACGATGCGAATTCGAGACGTGATATATTACACTTTTGTAAACGGCCGGAACTGCACTTGTATGACGAGAATAAAAAACCTAAAGCATGTTATGAGCTAGACAACATGCAAATACAACTCGTGCTAAAGTGGGTGGAAGGATTACGATGTCCTGATGGGATTTCTTCTAACCTCCGTAGATGTGTAGACTTTAAAAACAGTAAATTGAGTGGAATGAAAAGCCATGATTGCCATATCATGATGGAATACTTTTTACCTGTGATTTTCAAGGAATTGTTGCCTACAAAAATCTGGAGTGTAATAACAGAGTTAAGTTTGTTTTATAAACAACTATGTTCAACGACGTTAAAGGTTGATCGTCTACGTAAGCTTGAGTTAGAAATCCCTGTACTGATATACTTTGTCAATGGTTCTCAGACTATATCCATCTGGTGATCTCAGTAAAGACTTTGCTGGATGGTTCTCAGACTATGTTCATGATCCCAAAAACTCTGTTGTTAACGAAGGATTACGACATCTTGCTATCGGACCAAAAAGAAATGTCAAAACTTATCCAATATACTTTGTCAATGGTTTTAAATTCAATACCGATGACTACGGAGCTGAAAAATTAACGTATAACAGCGGTGTATTTGTCAAGGGTAGTGATGATCCAGAGGAGCATATAAAGGATTTTTACGGCATCTTAACGCAAGTTGTAGAGTTGACATATTATGTTCAGCCCGTAGAGAAAATTTATCTATTCAAATGCAATTGGTTTAGCACTGTTCCTGGTTCTGGAATTAACGTGCACAAAGATTATAAGCTAATCGAAATAAGGCATACGTCGCATTACTATAAATATGATCCTTTTGTGTTAGCTAAGCAAGCATTATAAGTCTATTTTGCTCCGTATCCGTCCTTAAAAAAAGATAAAGCAGATTGGTGGGCTGTTTTTAAAACAAAGGCAAGATTTACATTTGATGGAAATAATATTCCAGACGAAGTGGCGTATCAAGAGGATCTAGATCCAAATACCGAAATAATAATAGCTGATGACATTGATGTAGGGCCGTTGAATGATGAAGCGAATGTATTAGTAGATGCATTTGTAAGTACTGAAGAAAATGATATAGAGTATGAGACTGAGTCTGAATCCGAACAAGATGAAGACTGATGTTATAAGTACTTATGTTATGTATTATTATGAGCTATGTATTATGTTATGTACTATTCTGAGCTATGTAATTAATAATGATGTTGATTGTTCTTAGCTAGGAATTTACTTACGTTATTTACTATTCTGATTTATGTAATGATAATGTTGACTATGTATGTTATGCAATATTGTTCTTCTCGTTTACGAATTATGTAATGATAGCGATGACTGATGTTAATAATTCAAGTTATTTTGTATGCACATTATATGATTGCAACAGATATGTCGGATGATAGACAGCGACGACGATCGAGGAGTACATCTCAGCCTACTCCTTCACCATCTCCGCATACTCCTTCACCATCTCAGCATACTCCTTCGCCAGGAGCAGGTCCGAGCAGCTTTGTTCCAGATCAGCGTACTCCTGTGCAGATTGTTCCCAAAAGTGCCGGGTAAATGTCAATTTAATTTTATTTCAATTTGGATTATTCAAAATATATGATCAAATTTTTATATCAACATCTACGCAGAGGATTACAGTTTCAGCCAACACAGTTCGTATTAGATATATCGAGGAATTCTTACATAAGCAGGATGTCGGGGGCTTGGCCGCATTGGGATTCTATTCCACCCCATATTAAGAATGCCATTCTGGCTGATGTACTTGTAAGTAATTTTTTAAACGAGTGTTGAAAATTGATATACTGTAAATAATTGAAAATAAATCTAATATGCAGGTCGTTGTCCGTGTTGAGGAGCATGACATGAACACTTTTTTGGATATTTGGAATACGAAGATGCGTAAAAATTATCGGGAGACAATTTCAAGGGCGAAGACAGGTGGAAAAAAGCCTTCGTGGATGAGTGATGATGTTTGGGCAGCATTTCAACAGTACTGGCAGACGGAAAAAGCTAAAGTAAGATATAATGAAAATATTTACATTTATATTGATTGCAGTATTTTACATAATCGTGTATCAAATGTAATAGGAAGTAGCATCCAGAAATAAAGCGAATAGAGAAAAGAATCCTGGTCTACACCATGGTGGCTCTAAATCATTTCAAGATCATAGGAGAGAATTGGTATAAATTTTAAATATTTGTAGCTTATGTTCACGTTAAAATTTAGTGTATATCATTTATTCATATTTTCAATAATTTTATTACTGTATGTTTACTTAGCATGCAAAGATCGGAAGAGAGCCTTCGATGGCAGAGGTATTCAGACGTACACATGCGGTGGAGCATACCGACGAGGAAGGAAATGTTACGTATGAATGGGCGGATTCGAAGAGTGCGGGTGTAATGGTAAATATGCTTATCCGTATGAATTAAAATGTTTCATATTCGTTCATATCACAATATATAAGTAAATTTTACAACATTGGTGTTAAAATTGTATTGGTATGTAGGAGAGATACTACACAGAGTCTACTAGAGTGTTGCAGGCTAGTGGACAAGAGGAGCTTACAGTCGCGCAGTCTGATCGTATATGGGACTCTATCATAAAGCCGCCTTCTCGTAACAGGCGATATGGATATGGTAATCAGGAGGTAAGACTTAAATTACAAACTTAATAATTTACAACGATGTGATGCCATAAATATATAAATTGTGGGTATTAATTAGTGCATTTTATATTAATGTTTTGAATTGGAAACATAACGCGTTTTATTTTACAATCAGGAGCTAATAAATTTAATGTGAACTTAATTATTTCGCAGGCTACTCAGAGTGCTTTTAGGAGGTCGATGGAGGAGGAGACTATTGCTCGGATGCAGGAGCAGATGAACGAAATGATGGACTGGCGAAAAACCCAGATGCAACATGACGTAGATGAGCGCATTGCAGCTTACCTTCAGGAGTATGGGTCTATGCCTGGGCAGGGAGGAGATGCTACAAGTGAAGGAGGCGAAGACGACGACGACGACGAGGCGGCGGAAGATTAGTTTGGATGACATATACTTTGGTTTATGCTTAGGTATGTACATATACTTTGCTTTCATGACGATATGGTATGTTTGACGATGTTATGGTGCGTTTTGGTGACGTTATGGTGTGTTTTCATGACGATATGGTATGTTTTGATGTGTATGACGACGATATATGACGATATGGTATGTTTTGGATGTTATGTGATGATATTTTATGATGGTGGTTTTAATTTTGGTTTCTTTTTCATTTGGTTTGAGTTGGTGACGAATTGATGGGATAATAGTGGTCTGATAGTGGCCAATGTGATGGTATTGGATTGGTTTGTGGTTGTGTGGCTTGAAGGAATGGAACTGCTGTTTGCGGTGCAATTTTTTTTTTCCAGAATTGCGACGGTTTGCGACGGCTTACGACGCCAATTTGGTTGGTATATTGCGACGGCTTGCGACGGCCACATTGTAACGCTTAACAACGGTTTGCGACGGCTTGGCGGTAAAATCAACTACTTGCCACGTAAGCAATTTACCGTTGCCAGCCGTCGCTAAAATGGCAACGGAGCCGTCGCTCAAGCCGTTGCAATTTTGGCATCGCGACGACTAAAATTGCGACGGCACTTTGCGACGGCTTGCGACGGCCGCCAACGCCTATCAGCCGTCGCAATTCCCTGTGCATTTTGTAGTGCCAATGTAATAGCCCAATAACATTATGTTATTAGGCTAAGTGAAGCGGAGCCGCTTTCATTTAACTCCCCCCGAAACCTAGCTAGGGTTTCACAACGAGAGCAAAATAAATGGCGACTCCACTATATCGACGATGATTGAAGAAGAATCTGCTCGTCAGGCCTCCACGACAGGTAGATCCACTCAATCTTGAGCCTCTGAGCTTGAGATCGATTGTGATTTGCTGAGAGAGGATAAATTGGAGTTTCAATGAATTCATACTCTGAATTCGTTGAAGACCTAGCTGAACGAGTAGAATCTTACACTGATTGAACTCTGAAGCGTCAATCACTACAAGAATAATACCCTATTGCAACTAGCTATTTGCAACAGGCGACAAATGACAGTTGCAGTAAATAATATTTAGCAACAGACCTCTTATAGCAGTTGCAATAGGTGAGATTTAGCAATATGCCTTTTTTTCCTGTTGCGAAAATCATATTTTTAGCAACTGCGCTTCTCTTTCCGTTGCAAAAACATACTTTTCGCAACTGTGCTTCCATAACAGTTGCAATAAACATATTATTTGCAACTGCGCTTTCAAGCCAGTTGCGAATAAATATCTTTAGCAACTGTTTTCGCCTCTTGCAATAACAGTATTTTTTGCAACTGGTAACGCCAGTTGCAAAAAACGTACTATTAAAAATTAGTATTAGCTTTTAGTGATTAACTTTTACAAATTAATTTTAAATATTTACTATTGAATGATTAACTACTAGTAATCATATAATAATTAAGATTAATATTTAATAATTCTTAATTAGTAATAAAATTTGAGTATTATAAAGTGATATTTATAACTGATAATTAAATAATAATAATTACTAATTAACTGATAAATAACATTTGGCAAGCATAGTTACTACAAAAGTACGAAATAATAAGTAATATTTAGTTATGTTATAATAAGTATTTAAGTAATATAATAATAATTAATTAATATGAATTAATATTTTACTAATTTACAACGCTTAGTTGCTAATAGTGTATAATTAATAGTTTTTAAATAATAAATGATAGTTAAGAAGAAATATTGAATTTTTAATTAATAAATAATCGGCAATAATTCAGAAAAAAAACAGTTCGTCATTTATAATTATTAAACAAGAGTTACATTCATTTTACACATAATAACAAATAAGTCTATATAATTTTTAATATCAAATGATTAATACTAAATACTTAATAAATGAATTTATTTTTAACTATTATGTTTTTCTTCCAATCGTAATAAACATATTTCTATTTACTGTTTGTTTTAGTCAGATACCCTTGCGAACATTTATTTATTACTATTATCTTTTTTTTAAAACTTGTTGGTATTATCTTATAACTATTTTCAACTAAATGTTGTCAACTACTAACAATAACTTGAGTAATCATCAATCTAACGTTGGCATTTAACAGCCTGACGCTAAAACATCATTTTAAGATGGATTCCACCTTTAGTTTTTGAACATGACGCAAATGTCAATGGGAGGGGTACAGGTGCTGCCAACGCGTATTCTAGAAATTTCATTTTGGCTCCACAGCAAATTTTCGGCTCCAAAGTTGAAATTTTAGCTCGTAACTCCTTATTTTCACACTAGCGTCTTTATTGGTTTCCATGAAACCTAATTCAATCTTGTCTTATTAAACTACAAACCCATCCACGCCACCGATTCTCTTCTCTCTCCAGCATCTCGTTCATTCTTTTCTTCACAAAATAAATTTGTAATTTGGTGATAAAATCGAAGGTAGGTTTAGAGATAACAGGTCTAGGCTTGGATATTAGTGGTTGCGAGCTGCGCGATTGATTTACGCGTGGATCTAGTAAAGAGGGAGAAAGCAACTTGGATCCGATCTGTACATAGATCTAATGGTGGTGAACTGGACTTGCAAACTGACGAGATCCCGTGAGGCACTTCATTAGCAAGGATGAGAAACGGGGATCAGATGTTGAAAGGGCTTAAAGATGGTTTGTTCATTTGTAAGGTAATGTATTTACTGGATTGTCCAAGTAATATGTACTTAGCAACTTATTTTAGCTTCGGAGGTTTACAAACTTCACCTTTCAAATTTTGTCATCGGTATACTCATGTAAAAGATCAAAACTTTCTGAAATGATAATGCTTTCGGGCTTACCTCTTTCATTCGTCTTATGGAGTTACAATTGTTACGATGTCTACGCATTGTTCCTCTATATTCTTGAAATCAAAATAGGAACTAATTTGAGCAAAACGCTTTGCTTGGTTCTTTTGTACAAAAACACAGGTGCGTTGCAGGTTTAAGATAGTTGTGAGCCCCGTGAACCCAAGAGTAAACCAAAGGTATCTTCCTCATCAAATATATTTTGAGATGGACTGTATTATATTCGTTATCCTTAATTTCCATCAAAACTTTGGTTTCTCTTTCCTGTATTATATTGATGAACATCTCTGTTTTGATTTTACAGTGATGAATGAAAGGAATTCATAATAAAACTGAGCTGAAAATATCTATATATATGCAAGTATATTGATATTATAAGTTATATTGTACTGGCCTGAGATTGAGCCTAATTGGGTGATATTCGACCAACATCCTTTAAGATAATGTGTTTTCCATATACATCTTGGTCGGCTCACTTATTCACTTTATGTTATTGTGATATGTTACTGTTATACAAAACTGACCAAGAATTAATATCGAAGTACCCACTCAGTGTGCATGCAACATCACTTCCACCATTAAAGTTGTAGAAGCAGGAATCAATATCGAAGTACCCATTCATTTTTCTTTCTGAAATTTATGTTCTACAACTTTTTTTGATTTGGCAAAAGACTTTGATATAGAAAAAGAAGCAAATGGAACTGGTGACAAAGTAATAAAGTCATTTAATATGAGTGTTGATGGTACTTTGGAGCTTCACTAATACTGGGCTGGGAAAGGCACAGGCTCCATTCCAGAAAAAGGTGTATATGGACCTCTGGCTTCTGCCATTTCAGTCATAAGTAAGTTGAATTAAAACATTGTTCTTGTTTCCATGTTCTTCTTTTTGTAATATTATAGTTAGAATGAAGTTGTAGGCCTAAATTTGTCACTCAACTATTGTAGATTACAATCCTGTTTTGGATACAGATAAGTTATCAGTTGGAGCTATGATCTGGAATCACAAGTTCGGAGACCAGCGGATCAAACGCAATGAATACTCAACGATGGAAACAAAAATAAATGAGAAACAAACAAATTTGATCCAACTTTCTTTTATTGTTTAAATCCGAGGAGATACTAGAGAGATATAGTTAGATAGTAATTTAATATTGAGGAGAAATCATATATTTGATCACTAAAAATGTGTTGTGTGAGAGAAGAAATTGTTATATATGAATGGTGTATGAAAATTGTTGAAACTTTTATTGTAATTGTTTGTGCCATTAAAACTTTGTTAAAATAAAAAATTTATTTGTTTATTTCATTTTGTGATATACACTATTATTAAAACAAACACATTTAATATGTACTATCTATAAGCTGTATTTTTTTTTTTACAGATTTATGAATCTATTGCAACGGGCATGTACTGTTGCAAAATGGTCTGTTGCAACAGGCCAAGCCTGTTGCAAAAAAGTATACCGCAACATCTTATTGCAACAGGCAAAAACTGTTGCAGACCTTTGGCAACTTCGGCTATACCAACAGGCGCTGGCCTGTTGCAATAGGCCTACTGCAACAGATTTTGCCTGTTGTGATAGGGTATTTTTCTTGTAGTGAATTTGAGAAGAAAACATCAACTATCAGGAACAAAAATAATTCTTTTGGATCTTTGCGATGGATTAAGAGCTTCAACGTTCAATTCCTCTTTCATCTTTATGAAATTAGGTTTGGACAAGGGTTTCGTGAGAACATCTGCCTTTTGCTCCATCGACGGTATATATCCAATTTTCAATTTATTTTTGATAACTTGCTCTCTGATAAAATAAAGATCTAGCTCAATATGCTTGGTTTTTTAGTGTAAAACTGGATTTGATGATAGACAAATTGCACTGACGTTATCACACCAAATAGTAGGCTGTTTAACTGTAATGACTTGTAATTCATTCAAAAGTGATTCAATCCACATAATTTCTGCACAAGCACTAGCAACACTTCTGAATTCCGCTTCAGTACTAGACCTTGACACAATATTTTGTTTCTTAGCACACCATGAGACTAGATTCTTTTCTAAGTAAATACAATAACCTGAAGTTGATTTTCTATCATCACAGTCTGTCCCCCAGTCTACATTAGCATATGCATTAATGTTTAATGTATTACTGGACTTAAATATTAATCCATGATCAATAGTTCCTTTAAGATATCTGAGAATACGCTTAACAGCCTTCCAATGTGTGTCCAAAGGGTCTTGCATATACTGACTGACCTTGTTAACACTATAAAAGCTATGTCAGGTCTAGTTATCGTTGCATATTGAAGAGCCCCAACAACTCTTCTGTATAACTTTCCATTTTGAAATTGCTTTCTTTATGTTTTGATAAATGTATATTGGTAACCATTGGTGTGGGTAGAGGATTAGCCTTGTCCATCTTTTCTCTAAGAAGAATCTCTGATATATGTTTCTTTTGACTGAGACATATCTCTGAATTTGATGATCTTTTGACTTCTACACCAAGAAAATAATTACATTCTCCCAAATCCTTGATAGAGAATTCTGAATTCAACATTTTTGTAATAACTTTAATTTCAAAATCACTGTCACCTATAATAATAAAATCATCAACATAAATTAGTATATAAGTTGTAGCAGAATTTGAAATTTTAAAAAAGATTGAGTTATCAGATTTGGCAGATTTATAGCCATGATTAACAAATGTAGCTTTCAACTTGTCAAACCAAACTCTAGGAGCTTGTTTAAGTCCATAAATGGCTTTGTTCAGTTTGCACACTAGGTTTCTGTTTGACTGTTGCACAAATCCTTGAGGATGGTCCATATAAACTTCTTCCTGTAACTCACCATTAAGAAAGGCATTATTAACATCAAGTAGTTTTATATTCCAATTTCTAAATAAAGCAATGGTTAATATTATTTTTATTGATGTTGGTTTCACAACAGGTGAGAATGTTTCTGAAAAATCAAACCCTTACTGTTGTGAATACCCTTTAGCAACGAGCCTTGCTTTGTATTTAGAAATTGATCCATCTGGATTTTTCTTTAACTTATAAACCCATTTGCAACCAATTATATTTCTATTTTATGGTTTATCAACCAGTGTCCAAGTTCCTTTGTTTATTAAAGCATTATATTCTTCCTGCATTGCTGCATGCCATTTGTCATCCTGTACTGCTTCATTAAAGGAAGATGGTTCATCAGAAGTAATTGCAGTATTATAAATTTTTGGCTTATAAATACCACACTTTGCTCTAGTAAGCATAGGATGTTGATTCACAGCATCTTTATTAGTAACTGGATTATCATCACTTGCTATGTTTTCTTCCGTCTGATCAACATTAGTATGACTAACATCTTCTTCTTGTCCTTGTTGATCTGCAATATTTCCATCACTACTTCTGGAGATGGATTGCTCTTGACCTGGTCTGCTAGAAGGCACTGTGTGTTGAGAGGAAGAGAACTGCTCTTGACCTGGCATACTAGAAGACACTGTGTGTTGAGAGCTTGAACAGTTGTCATGCTTCTTTTGGTGTACAGGCACCAAAAACTCAACCTCATCAGGTAAATCAATAACCTGTCTTGTACTTACAGATTTTTAATCTGTACTTGCACTTAATTTACAAAAGCGATAAACCTGTTCATTGAATCTTACATGTCTAGAAATGTAAATCCTTCCTTTACTATCCATACATTTATACCCTTTTGTTTATTACAGTACCCTAAAAAGGTGCAAGGAGTTGATCTACAATCCAATTTATGATTGTTATAGGGTCTAAGATAAGGAAAGCATTGACAGCCAAAGACTTTTAAATGCTTATAGTCTGGTTTAACCTTAGTTAACACTTCCTGAGGACACTTGAATTCTAAGACCTTTGTAGGCATTAGATTAATCAAGTGAACAGCTGTATTAAAGGCATCAGGACAATATTTAAATGGCATAGAAGCATGAGCTAGTAAGGTTAAACCTATTTCTACAATGTGTCTATGCTTTCTTCTATAATTCCATTTTGCTCAGAAGTATAAGGACATGTAGTTCTATGATTAATACCCTTTTTCACAAAGAATTCTTTTAAGGGCAAAAATTCTCTTCCACCATCTGTCTGAAAATTGATAACTTTATTTCTAGTAATATTTTCAACTTGTTTATGAATTGGATCACAACATTACAGGTTTCAGATTTTGATTTAATCATATAGATCCAAACAAATCTAGAATAGGCATCAATAAATGATACATAATATTTGTACCCATAGTTTGAACTGTTTGGGGCAGGACACCATATAAATCAGTTGCTATTAATTCAAGTGGCTTAGTATAACATGTTTGTGAATCTGGAAATGCAAGTTTATGACTCTTTCCCAATTGACATGCAGTACAAATATAAGAGTCTGGAATTTTACTAATAGAAATATTGTTGATATTCATAATATGCTTTACAATTTTAATACTAGGATGTCCAAATTTACGATGCAGCATATCAAATTCTTTATAGCATTCATGATTATTCATAACAGACATTATGCACTTATTTCTACTAGAATCAGAATTTTCAGTATTACAGATATTAAATATGTATAAACCCTTATCCTCTTTACCCTGCAAAATAATTTCTTGTGTTAGAATATCCTTGACTATACATGCATTTGGGTAAAATTCAAAATAAACATTGTTATCTTTAGCAAATTGGGAAATACTCATTAAATTTTTCTTGATTGATGGAACTCTCAATAAAAAATTTAAAAATAATTGTTTAGTTCCACCAAAACTTGCATTTCCAGTATGTGTAATTTGTGCAGTTTTACCATTACCAACAATAAGATTTTGTGTACCTTTGTACTCCTTGTTCCCTAAATTCAGGTTGCTCAAATTGTTGGTGACATGATTAGTTGCACCTGAGTCTGGGTACCAGCAATCATCAGCCAAATCATCATTGGAAGAACTTTCAGTGTTGTTAACTTCTGAAATTTGTGCATTGCCATCTTTTGACACATTCACCATATTTGCACTTGCACTACTGTTTTGCTGAGGGGGTGTGTAGTTGGTGTTAAATCTGTGGTAACATTTGCTTGTAGTATGACCCATTTTATCACAGATTTGACATCTAACTCTGTTGTTATTATTATTGTTTCTTCCTCCCCTTCTACCTCTGCCTGACCAACCTCCCCTCTGATTATTAAACTGATTTCTTGAACCTCCTTTTTCTTGATTTTTTCCATGCCTAAAGCTAGTGTAATTAACAGAAAGATCTGAATTGATATTCTTTTTATGTTCTATTCTACCTTCATGAGATAACAAAGTAGAATAAACATATTGCAAGGAGGGGGTTGGATCCATAGACAGAATGATAGTTGTAACAGCTTCATATTCATCATCTAAACCACTAACAATAGCAATTACCTGTTCTGATTCAGGTATTTTTTGGCCTGCTGAATTTAATTGATCACAAATATTCTTGACCTTTAGCAAATACTCATTCATAGACAACTTACCTTTTCTGATACTGTGTAACAGTCTTCTGTGATGCATCACTCTTGCAGAAGACTGTGCAGAAAAATTCCTTTCTATAGTAGCCCAAACTTCTTGGGCGGTTTTAACCCCAATAAGTTGAGGTAAAATTGCTGATCCAATAGAGGACATGATCCACGCACAGACCAGTCCATCTTGCCTTCGATGAATGGTAAATTCTGGATTGGTAACCAATTTGTCTTTAGCATCTCTTATGAATTTTGGTGGAATTATTTTTGTTCCTAAAATATAATCTTCTAATCCATATGCTCTAATGGTTGTTTCCACCTGTAACTTCCACAATAGGCAATTGGTTTCATCAAGTTGAATGGATATCAATTGGCTTTGAGGCTTGATAATGGACTTCATCAATTCTTTAACATGATCAGTTGGCTCTGGAGGAACAACTCTGTTGCTGGAAACTTGAGAACTTGAATCTGTTTCGACCATGATGAAAAATCTTGAACACACACGGCATGATTTAAATTTCTAGAAGCTTTCTTGAATTGGGATACAATTAGGAATTCACACAACTGTTGAGTGCTAGATGATGAATGAAAAATTCTGATTGGCACTCTTAGACGACTCTGTGCAGTTGTAAGGTTTTCTTGATTGATCTTGATTGGTTTCTTGAAATTTAAGCATACAACAGCAACACAACTTTATGTACAAATCAAGATGCAGCCACTAATATGTAGGCAAGGCACTTGATTTGTAGATAAAGCAATAACCCTCAAGTGACAAGAAAATTCGATGGGGGGAAGATCCAAATGATGAAATTTTCCTGATGGATCTTCAATAGATCAACATTTCTGATGATCTACAAATCTCAGATGACTGCTGAGATTTCTGTCGGCTTCAATACCAAGTTGGAAATCAGGCAAGAATTGATAGATGTATTGAAAATGATTAAAAGTTGTACAAGAGCTGGAAAATGTAATTCTGTTCATTGAAAACAAACGAAACAAACTGTCTTTAAATACTTGTAATACAGTAGTGGGCTGAGCCCAATGTAATAGCCCAATAACATTATGTTATTAGGCTAAGTGAAGCGGAGCCGCTTTCATTTAACTTTTAGTACTCTTCTTTATCGTAAAAAATAGGTAGAAGGACAAACTTAACAAAAAAATTAATGAAAAGTATATAATATTTAGAATTCAGTGAGAAGGTCAAATGATAGTGTAACTGGTAAAAGGTTAGTGCGCCCCCTGAATTTCACCTTTAGTGTAAATGTATCATTCTCCCTATTTTTGAAACTTCCCCTACTTTTCACAAAGAAATTACGAAGTTTGTGCTTTAAAAGAAAATTCTCCTTCTTATCTCAATTCAACCAAATACTCCCTCCAGTTCGGAATAATTAACGTTTTGTGAAGTTCTCCATTTTTCGAAATATATGTCGTTCTACAGATTTTCATTTTCCCAATGCAGCAGCTACCTCCAATGCTAGCTGTAAATGATGCTCTAAATCTTGGTCTACAGATTTAACTAATCCTAGTGGACACTGTAATTAATGCAGTTTTAAATCTTGGCCATTAATCTTGTAAATGACTTCTAAATCTTGGCCAGCTATAAATGGCATAATGACATTCAGTTTTAACTTTTCATTGTTAACATTGGAAATCAAAAATTTATGGTTAATTAATGCAGTTTTAACTTTTCTTAATATGTGTAAAAAACTTTAAAACGACTAATATTCCGAACAGGAGGGAATATATTTCAGTACTTTTAAATCAGGGTGTGCCATATCATTTTACCTTTTAAATAGATGTGCATTCAATAGTTTTCGCATAGCTAAAAAGATTGCTCCTTCATTTATAAAACAAAACAAAAACCCAGTATACTTTTACAGTCAAAGATAAAGAATAAAAACATTAAACAGTCAACCAATATTTATCCAAGCAACACAATCTTTAATCCCAAATGCTATGTAGTTCAAAGATAACAAGCAAGGATCAGAGCAGAAAGAGTTAAAGCCGCAAATATTTTTGTATTACAGGGAATAATCCATTAAATATTTTATTATATTCAATGCATGATTAAAAAGGAATAAAAAGTCCGCTAGTGAATATGAATAAAATTTCATGTTAGTATCTTAACTTTAAATCAAAATGTTTGGCAGGGCCGTCTCTAGACAATTCGTGGCCCTAAACAAAAAAATATTGATGTGCCATTTATATTTATTTAACCTAAGATATTCTTTAATTAAATTTTTATATCAAAAACCCTCACCCTTCTTCCGGGTTTGGGAACGATGATGTGTCGTTGCATCATATTACTACAAACACATAGTAGAATGATACATAGGCGGATTTAAAAATGTTTTTTATAGGGGATTTTTAAAGTGACTTCATTTTTTGTTAAGGGAGGGACAATTTTCCAATTTTTGATGAATTGTTAAGGGGGGACAAAATAAGTTAGCCCCCTACCCCTCTAACCATATAATTAAAAATTCGAGTAATATCCTTATAATCCTCTTATATATACCTGCACATATACATACACATGAACTCACACAAACATTACCCATATATGTACAAATACATAACACATAAGCTCTCATATCAGAGAAAAACTAATGCATATCTGTAAATAACTATATAAATTTAAACACTTCAATATAAGTCAGACCACACTTGCATGAATTCAAACACTTAAGCGTAAGTCAAACCATCACTTATTAACATTTCTTGGTCTAATAAGATACATGAATAATTAACTCTACAAGTTGCAAAATAAATTTAGAAACAACATACACTGACCTTCTATAATTCAACTTAAAGGAAAATAAAAAGAAATAACAATCAAACGAAGATCCACCTCCTTCAACTCTTCCTGATTCAAACAAATTCATATAATCTCAGTAATCTAGTTTAAACCATGGTTTTATCACTCATATATGTAAATAAATAAATAATAGAGAAAATAAATAACAATAATTACAGTTGCATGCAACTTATATTTGGTAATGATATAAATAGCGTAGATGATTCTACGCAAGTATCCCAATAAAGTCAATACCAAACATATCCAAAACTAAGCCTGGAATCAAGAGAAGTAATTAACAAATTAAAAAATAGTTAATCATTGCATGTCTAATTAATTAAGGTTACGAGGGCAGTCTAGTCCATACTTATTTTAAAATTAAAAAAAAAACTCTCCCTTAATAATTTATTTTTAAGGTGGAGTCCCCTTAAAAATGTTTCTTCCCCCCTCCCCCCCCCCCACCTTAATCAAAAGTGGAGTCCCTTTAATAGTCCCTTTTTTATATATATACTAAAATTATTATTATTATTATCAAAATTAATTGTTAAGGGATTCTATTATATAAAAATGGCTTATTAAGTTTAATTTTTCTCGCTTTTTTGGATGCAAAATCATTGATTAAATCATTATAGTCAAAATTTTCTAAAATTTCTTTTTTTATACACAATATTGCTAAATTACTTAATCTTTCTTGTGACATGGTTGATTCTAAGTAAGACTTTATTAATTTTAATTTTGAAAAACTTCGTTCAGCGGAAGCAACATTTACAGGTATTGTTAACAAAATTCTATAAGCTATATATGCATTTGGAAATGAATTAACATTTTTAATATAGTTTAGTATCTCAATTATTGTTTTTATATTGGGCTTTACGAATTGTCTTAGAACTTTTAATTCTAAGAATAAATCAATACCATCAATATTTGAAGATTCTTTATGCTTTAGAAACTGAGCAAGGTTGAGGCAATATTTTTTCCAAACTATCATCATTTATTGACTTTAATTTTTCCAAATCATACAAAAAACCAAACATTTCTTCGTATAATTGAAATTGCACAAATTTGATTATTTTTATCAAGTTCTAAATCTAACGAATTATTTTCTACTTCAACCATATCTTCAATTTGTTCAAGTGAATTATTATCAGATCTTATTGGCTCATTGTCATTAGTTTTTGTGAAGTATTTATTAATATCTCCTACTTGTGAAGCAGTTAAATTTACTATTTTCATTTTCTTTTTACGGTTTTGATATCCAGAAAGATAATTTCTTGTTGACATAGTCACTACTCAATTAAAAGCTAAAAATTAAATTGTATTGTTTACAAACTACACCCGACTGGAATCAACAAATCTGAAAGTTGAATGGCAACAAAAAAACTAACCAACCAAGAA
The DNA here is from genome assembly GCA_030737875.1 of Allium sativum. NCBI lineage: Eukaryota > Viridiplantae > Streptophyta > Magnoliopsida > Asparagales > Amaryllidaceae > Allium > Allium sativum. Next base: position 230,170,912 of record CM060924.1, on the reverse strand, counting down.
ATTAAGCTCTAAAAAAATCAGCAAACTTGAAATTTGAGAATTCTATAATATTGCTAATAGTTCAGCAATTGTCAACAATTCAGTAAATGGCTTAACAATACAAATATAAAACCGAAATATACCTCAACTCCTTAACAATATTATGGAGATTTTGAGAGCAAAGAGGGGAATCATATCTTTTATTTGGATATAGGCTTAAGGACCAGATCAGCAATTGAGTAGGATCAATAATTCCGAGAGAATTGAAGCAATCGCCAATAGTTCAGCAGAGAAAAAAAGACAGAAGAGAATCAAAAAGAAAAGTGCGTAGACTGTCTAAAAATTGCAGAGCAAAAGAAGAGTATGTAGATCCATTTACGGTAGATGGAGGAAATAAATTAGGAAAAAATGAATGATTTGTGGTACTAAATATGGGAATAGAATTTGAGGAGGCTACAAATTAGGAAAAAAAATAAATGATTTGTTGGAACTATTGTGTGTTGTAAAGCAGGTTAAATTTTGTATTTTCTATGCATAAAATTTAATGCATGTTGAATTTGAGGGGGCCCTTAAAGTTGAGTAGCCCTGTACATTTGCTTAATTTCCCTAATTGAAGAGACGACCCTGATGTTTGGTTAGAACTATACCATAATTATTGGCTGCAGTATAAAAGTCATGAAGATGAAATTGCAGTAATACTGCCATTGACTATATTAATGAATATTAAATTATATAAATATTAATGAAGATTAAATTGCAACAGAACGTGAAAAACAAAACCAAAAGGTTATGGAACATTAAATTATATAAATATTCATAACAATTTAAAGTAAAATTAGGGGATTGTTAAAGGGACTCCACGTTTGATTAAGGGGAGGATAATTTTAAGGGGACTCCAGCTTAATTTTTTTTGTTAAGTGGGGTTCTGGTTTATTTTAATAAAAAAGAAAAAGAGACCTAACTACCCCTGGCTTGTCACTTATGTTAAACCGTAATTTACTAAATTCAGCGCAAGTAACAATCGTGTGAATTACTAAACATCTCAATTACACGAATTCGATACAACATACTAGATCAATTTTTTTTGTTTCTGCATTTATTTTAAATTAACCATACAATTTCCAATATGAAATTATAATTAGTTACCTAATCCGAAGGCTTCTGATTGGCAACGAAACTTTCTTGTGTCTTCACTACATTAACTATATCCATTTTTTATTTTTATGTGCAACATTAAATTGTAAGCATTAATTAAGGATTATGTTTTATGATTTATATTAATGTGGTTATAGGGGGTTAATATTAGAATTTTAATTCATATGTTTAAGGGGAGGCTAATTTAATTTGTCCTCCCCATAACAATTTTACAATAAATACAAATTTGTCCTCCCCTTAACCAAATGCGGAGTCATTTTAACAGTCCCCTAAAATTAAGGCATTGTATTTAGAAGCAGAATGATATGACTTGGCGATATAGTTAAATTTAAACAAAACAAAACAAACTTTCACACCCAACTTCTTTATGAAATAATCTACTAAAAAATTGGCAAAAAAAAATATACTTTTGTAAAATGATCACTTAAATAAATTAAAAAGAATAACAAACAAAAATTATACACACATATATAAAAAAATTCAAAGAATTGAGACTTCTCTGAATTTGAATTGCAAGTAAGTTTCTTAATGTACCAGTCATCAAAATTGACCATAGGGAACAGTATGAATTTCAAAGTGTATGAACAATGGTAGAGATAGCAAAATTTTGACAAAATTAAAGTAGGAAATAATTTGTTAGATTTTTTCATTTAAATATTAATTACCATGCACAATCTTCATAAATTCCAAAAATAAAAATAAAATGACCGTTAAGCTTGTGGTTAAACTTATATTTCCCGATTATCAATTGACTAGTATTTTTTGCCCGCTTTGCTGGGCATTAAAATTTATTTTATTAAAAAAATACTGTAATGATTAAATATCAAAAATAAAGAAAACTAAAGTAACGTAACTAATATTAAATAGTTACATATATATTTTTAAATATTATAATTTATGCGGCAATAATAATAAATTGTTCTGTTGTTCATCCAAAAATAATTTTATTATGGATGATTATTTTGATTAATTGTTCTGTTATCCATCTAATTAATTTATGCAGTAACAATAATTAATTATCATGTTGTCCATTCAACAATAATTTTGTCGTGGATGATTATTTGGTTAATTATTCTATTATCCATCTAATTTTTTTGTTATGAATGGTTATTTTTTGGCATAGATATAAAAAAATTGATTATTTGTGATTTTATTCTGAAAACATGTTCTTAATTCATTACAATTTAAACTTATTTTGTGATCTTTAAATGTGAAAAATTGAACAAATAATCATTAAAATCATATAAGTGATACAATTCAAGTAATATTATATAAATTATATACAAACTACAATATGATAACTTTTTTCGATGAAGTAAAAAAGTGTGATGATGTCATTATATATATATATAATATGATGCAATGTATACTTTGTTATTAAGTTTTAAATATATTTTTATATGTATAATAGGCATTCTAACTAAAATTTCAAATTACAACATAAAAATAAACATTCATAACAGAAAAATACATTAATCAATAGCAGTTTTCAGAGCCAAATAAATATAAGATCATCAGTAGTTTTTTTTCCAAACAAAATAAATATGAAAATCAGAGAAAAATAAATATAAGATCATGAGTAATTTCCATTCCAAAAAAAATAAACATTTGTTCCCAGCATAGCTTCATGATTTCCACTTTTTTGAATAGTTTTCGTTCCTGTAGTGCAACAAACATTTGAATAGATGAACAATTAATTAGTTATTCCTTAACAAAAAAATAATAATATGTACACCATATATAAAATAACCATTAAATATATATAACTTACTTTTTCTTTTTTAATTGCTTTCAGTTTTGAAATAAATTCATTTTCATCATCTTTTTTATCCTTAAAGTCGTCAAAAATACATGGCAGCTTGACATCATTATCAATCTCTTTGCTTTTCCTCTTCAAACTATTAGCGTTTGTAGATTTTTCAGTACCGAGGCTTTGCATATTGATGTTAGTTTTAGATTCAGTACTGATACTTGGTATAGACATCTGCACATAAATGAAATAAAATAACTTGTTGCAATGAACATGACTAACTATATATATATATATGTTTATGTGTGTATGTGTGACAACAAAATACCTGTGAACATTGTAACGCAACTGCACCGTCTTCACTTTCTATCATAGAATTTCCAATCAACTCAAAACCTTCATATATGTCTGTGGCCGTGTACATGCTTGAACCTCTGTGTACATTATTCTCACCAACACATATAGTAATTGTATACTGCCTTCCCTCCAAACACTTCAAAATTGTTGGAAACTCATTTTTCTTTCCTTGCTAGAAAGAATATTATAATTTATCTAATTTTGTCAAAAAATAAAGTATTAAAATTTTCTTTTAGTATATTTGGAGCTATACATACCTTTTCTTGATATCCCATTATGTCATAAATATTTTTCTTAACTATTCTGTAAACCTCACGGTCTTGCAAAATTATTGCAGCACTGCCACTATTATCTTCAACAATAACACCTAATCTAAATCTGCACACAAACACACACACACACACACACACACACACACACACATATATATATATATATATATACACACACTATTAGTAGGAAAGTTAGTAAATTTTTCTCTAGCATTACAGAAAATTACCTCATGTTTGGATAGGTTATGCTTCTTTTACAATCAAGACATTTATACTTCCTATTTTTCTCCTCAACTTCTTGATCACTACATGCTAAGCAAGCATCATAATACCAAGTTTGTTCCTCTTTGACATTTCTAACGGTTACTTGACAAATAACTTCTTTCTAAAATTTTAGTAACTTCAGGTACTTGAATAGGAAGGACAAATAAAAAATAAAAAATATTAAAGTCTAAGGAGCATACCTCAATAATTCAGATGTCAAGTTCCTTATCTCACCAATACTCAGTATTTGATAATCTCCAGCAATCATATCGTTAACATCAACCTTTCCTTCATTGAAATCAATAATATCCAACCTACATATTTTATAAATTTAATTTTTGATGTATATTATGTTTAAAAAATATATTACATTACATTTCAATAAAACTCGAATTTACCTCTTTCTCATTTTAGCAACACTGTGATGATTGTAGTTGATGAAAAACCGTGTTGCACCAACATTGGTCATATTAGGTTGCTCTACAATATAAGAAATGTCATGTTATTAAATTTTCACATATTAAAGTAATTGATAGTCGATAGCATAATTGGACCGACGGATGAGAGAATTGAGCTAGAATGATGGAAAAAGGGGTAAATCCTACCAAAACATATTTTAATAAAATTTCTCAATTATGAGTAGCATAAAAGTCATACTAAAATTGTACCTTTAGATGGATTCAACCTACAACTTGCCACAATGATGATAACTATTTTCTCAGTAGCTTCTTTTAAAGCGGTGGCAAACAAGTTGGAAAAATCATCCCAAAAACAAAATTTCACATTAGAACTGTCAAACATAAAAATGGGAAGCAAAATATTGTTTATGCATATAACAAAATAAAGATTTAAATTCCATAATATTTAAAGTGTTATGTATACATACCTCCCATCTGTAAGTTCAAATATAAAATTGCATTGCTCTTTGCCATTTGCATTCACAAACTCATTTAAACCATCTTTTGAAATATCACAATCCTTATACTTGAGCACTCCAATAAAATCTGATAAATAATAATAAATAAATGAAACTTGCTACTTATTGTAAAACAGATGTGTATGTATGTCTAAAGTATTGTAGATCTTACCTAATAATTGAGCTTGGTCTTTCTCTAGTGATAACTCTTTCACATCAGCAATATCAAAGAAATCAAATTCATTTTCCTGTATCATAATCTCATAATTCAATAATTTGGTTACCTTGGTGTGTCTTGTTAACGAAATCTATAGATCGTTGCGGATAGGTTTTATAGATCCTGGTTTGTAGGATTTGACACACAAATTGTTGGGAATGTATATTTGTCCTTCTTTCAACTTGCCCTTCAAGTATTCAACATGATTTGCCCATATATAAGCATGAATTCAGGTATGCTATGTTATGCAATAATTTTTTTTTGAAAAAAATGAATATTTATGAGATTGCTATATATATATATATATAAAGAATAAACTGTTTAAATATAACTATTTACCTTGTCATCTAACAATAGGAGATTTTTTCCTAGATATTCCTTGTCATCTTTACTGCTGTAACATTCCCAGATTCTAATAACTCGAACTCTAATTTTCCAGTCATATTTATTATCAATAGGTTTTAGAGAGCTTAAGCTATGAAATCTTTCCATATAATTGATATCTATTTTAGTCAAATGAGTTAAGGTATTAATGTTATATCACTGTGATACATAATATAAAAAGAAATAAAGCAACGAAACATACGAGAATATATGGAAAAATGTTGTATGTTAAGATATTACTTACATATGTTAAGATATCATTGTAAAATTATATACAAATAATTGGTATCTATTCTAGTCAAATGAGTAAAGGTATTAATGTTATATCAGTGTGGTACATAATATAAAAAGAAATAAAGCAACGAAACATATGAGAATATTTGGAAAAAGTATATATAAATAACAACTGAAATTAATTGCAAGTTTATAAGTTAAGAATTCAAGTAAATCAAGTATAATGTGAAAACAATTGTCAAAGAAGGGAAAATGTCATAACATACAATTTAAAGCCTTAGCATTACATGAGCCAATAAACATGACTCATAATCAATTCATGTCAATAATGGAATTAACAATTCCTTGATGCGTTTTTGGTTGTTTATCAAACATGTGTATTTGGAAGCAATATAAATTTATTTCAAGTAAAAATTATCATAAATTATATTAAATTCAATAAACATAACTAGAATGTTTGCACTAAATTAAGAAAATGTAACAAGTGTATTTGGAAGCAATATAAATTTATTTCAGGTAAAAATTATCACAAATTATATTAAATTCAATAAACATAAATAGAATGTTTGCACTAAATTCAGAAAATGTTGTGGCAAAAATTTATAGTGTTTATGTTTCTAATAAAATGTTCAGACACACAACACAAGATGTATGTTAACCATATAATGCAATCTACATATAAGAAAGAATTAAGATAAATCTAAATGTTCAAACAACACTTCCTTCCTTGTAGAAGCAATAAATATTGGCAGTAATACATGTTAAGACTAGTAAAATTAAAGTTTAGTAATACTCATCGTCATTTTCAAAATAGTAACTAATAAAATTAAAGTTTAGTAATACCTGCTAAGACTAAGCTGACACAAACTATATAAATAAATATAATATTTTATTCAATTTCTATTGATAATTAATAGGGCAACCTAATTATCATTGGCTAATCATGCAACTCCCTGTAGTTTGTTGTCTGTCTACTGTATGTATTGATATGTTGTATCCCCATATTCAACTTTGCAAAGACCAGACTCTACAGTTCAATTTATGCTAGGAATAAACACATTTTCAATTTCGATGAACCGATATTTTAGGTAGTTACAAAAACAAGTAGACAGTTATAACACATACATACATGCATATATGGATGCATCATAGTATGTATATGTAAGAACCAAGGATTTTCGGCCCCAAAAATTGACATAAATGCATTTACCGTAACTTATGCCGACCTTCCAAACACCGAAACGTTAATAGAAAGAAGTTAGAGGGTGAGGAAAGAAAGAACAAAATATTAGAATAGAAGAAGAAGAAGTATCACAACTGAATCAGAGACTCACATCGCAGCGGAACAAAATATAATATAGAAATAACTTTTATTGAAAACTTATAAAATACTTACAATCATCAGAGTACATCAATCCAACTGGATAGTTATAACAACCTATCCTCAACATCACACAGTGGAATATACTAGATAAAATCATACGTCTGAACTCCTCAAGTACGTCTTCTGATCTTCATATTATCCAATGACCTGGACCTGTACAACCCGGTCAAACCCGGACATTTCAAATACCGGGTCAGTCTGGTGAACCAGAGTGAGAAACCCACTAAGTTTATATAACATTCATATTGATTTTAAAGTTCAAAATCCTTTTTGAATGAAAAAGATAATAGTAAGACCAATCCACACATAAACGCAGACAATTTTTACCTTACTACAACCCAAAACATTTTGGAATCATATATATATTCTGATATTATAATAGTGTCTAAATACAAATAAATATCAATCTAGCAGAATGCTTGCATCTCACGCTCTACATATATATTATACAATCAAAACCGCGGGCGCTTATTGGATAATGGATTCCGACTATGACAAGGTATGGAACCACCTTCCGATAGTGTATCTCGAGTGGCGAATACACTGGGTTCAACAAGAACATCTTGCAACCTGGGCCACACATGACCGACCACTTATTTCGCTTGAGTGTATCGAATGTATATCACCAACGATTGGGATCAGCAACCATATCCCGAAAAGGGACAATATCGATAGATTTAAGAAACAAAAGGAATTTCTCTAGATAGGTGATTATGCACCCTAATGGGAGCGACCCACATAGCCATGCTACCTGCCCAATTTTTGTCATTTCCTGGTTGATGAGGCTTGAGGTTATAATCAACTTTTGGAACATCTGGCCACCATTCACATAGTCCATACAAGTCATCCATGAACATGATGAACCGAAGGCACCCTCCTACCGCATCCAAAGGATCAGTAGCGAGAAGTCCTTGCAATCCGTAAAATCTCAACCACGATTGAATCACGTCAGGATACCTCTGGTAGCTAGCCAGAGAATATTTGACAAGTAATCCTTCCGCTTATGAAGATCCATAGTCTTCAAAGCTCCATCTCGACCATCTTCTGATATCTTCAATGTTTACGTATTTGTTGGTCGGAATGGTTTTTGAATATAAATTCGATCCCGGACTTTCCGTACCAACAATCGTTTTGGCCAGATTTTGATAGTTGTTGATTTAACTATCAAAATAAACAACCATCACTCATATAAAAATAAAGTGGATCCATTGGCTCAGTATACAACATCACTTGGCCTTTTTAGTTAAACATTCATTAATTAAATTTCTACATCCTCCAATACTTGGAATCCCGCTTTTTAGTTCTTATTTTCAAATCAAATTATTCAATCTGATAGCTTTTCGAATTTTAATTTATAATATCCTTCACCATCATTTATAAACTAACATCACCCTTGGATAATTATGAAGTCGTTACAAGTTGGGGTATTTTATTTACCTCTCATACCTTGAGTCGACAACACTCTTATCTTCGGAATATATATAAGTTTATGAACGAAATATCATTCAAACAATACTTCTATCTATTCTAGAATGTTTTTAAAATAACTATATATCTTAGTTTTATTCAAATAAACTCCTTTCACATTAAAAATATTTATCTCTAGATCTTTATCGTTAGATTCTCACTTTTATAACCAAGTTCAGTCTATTAAAGTCTCTGTTCGATTTCAACTCACATTAAACCTTGTTCAAAACTTTCCTTTTTATAAAATTCCTTTTCGGCAATAAACCAAAATCTAACTCATACGAGTAAAGCTTATTAAAATCCTTTTTATTTGTAAACAAGATCTTAGTCGACTAATTCCATTATCACCATTCTTATTTTAACCTAGTTCCTTTCAAATATTATTTACTTTAAAAGTTAACATTATCCTTTTTATACGATCGGGACTCGATATATCAAAACAACTTGGTTTCATTTTAAAACACTATTATATATTCAAATCTTATCCATCGAGTCACTTTATGAATTCATATTCATAATATACTTTAAAAATCTTGGTAATAGGTCAATTCCCCGTTAATTGCCAAACATCCCTCACGTCAAATAGTTTACTTCATCAACAACTGTTAATAAAATAATTAATCTTTCTTAAAAGGTTAATTTAAAATAATAATTAACTCCAATGATGATTAACAATCTAATAATTGTTTTTAAACAATCAATTCTCGTTCAATTAGTCGACTTGATCATATTAAACAAGGTAACTTTGTTAACCATTTTGACTTGGTTATTTCTTTTAAATTATTAAATAAAATTAATTTAAATAAATCTCATTTGATTTCATTAACAATCTAGTTAAATTAAATAATCTTGTTTAATTGTTTATTGGTAAAATAATTATTATAAATTTAACCCTGGACCATTTTGTTCATTTCAGCTCACTTGTTTACAAAATTCATTAACTGACAAACCTCGCTTTATGTACTCGTTTATAATGACAAGATAAAAATAACTACTTATTTCCTTTAATAGCTTCATTTAAAAATAATCCAAATAAAATAGATTTCAAATCTAACTTTAGTTATAAAACAAATTTTATAACTTCATTTCTATTTATTTACTTGACGGTAAATCAATTTCTATAAAATGATTCACTTACAGGCATCTGCCGATAATTACTCAACCAATTTCACACATTGGTTAATGTCACACCGGTGTTGAATTTGGATTAAACAATCAACAATCGATCAAATTGATTAACAATTTATATAAATAAACAACATATTTGAGGAATCCGGTTGAATCCCTCCAACCTGTCCATCCCTACATCATAATGGGTTATTTCAATTTCAATGTAACAATATATTTATTCATTACGATAACAGAAATAAATAGTTCAACCAATAACAATCAATAATCACTTTATAACATTAATCAAACATTCAATTATTCATCCAATACATTTATATTATTATAAATGCAACCAGCAAGGTAATTACCTCGTTTGGATTCTAATCGTTAAAATAACGATTTAAATTTGATTAAATTAAATAAATTTTTAACTTAATTCGTGAATATTAAATAATATTCAACACACGTGCAAACAGTCATCTAATCATCATCCACTAGCAAACATTTCACACAAAATAAAAAAACCTAGTTTATAAAATATAAATGGGATAAACTGAGTTGAACTCACCTTGAATTTCCATTCGTTGTCAGAGTGGTTCATTTTGCACGCTTTCACCTACGACCGAACCAGTTCCAAAATATTATGTATGTCGATACAGTCCCAACGTCCTTATCTTTGTCGAATTCTGACATTATAAGAGCACGTTACAAAATTTATACGTATTGCTTTAAATTAAATAATTAAACCTTACTTAAATCATTTATTAACTTTTAATTAATGTCATATAAGAATTGGTCATGTTATAAAATGATTTGGTCTATTAATTCTGTCATTAAATAAATCATGCATTATGTAGGGTTAGGCGGTTTGATATATAAGTAGACACATTTAAATTAGGCTACAATGATGTAATATCCGATCCGCATCTACCTTTCATAACATACATTTAACATCAACTGTCTACATAAGTATTGACCGATACAACTGGTTTGGCAAGAATTTAAAGATCGGGCTCCTATATACTTAAACCATTTTGGCTCCTTTTATTATTGAATATATATATAATAATAATATTAACTACATCGCTAAGTGTTTATTAACCTGGATTAGGCAAAATATAAGTATACCCAGCACTACACCATATATGCTGATTAGGCTGTGTTTTTAGCCGTATCTAAAGCTGTTGGGCACAATAAATAGCCATATCAAAAAGTGGTGAGTTAAATTATTAGATACAGCTTTAACCCGTATCTCAATGGATTAACATACGGCTATTAGCCGTATCTAAAGTGTATGTAGATACGGCTAAAAACCGTATCTTATACACACACACACACACACACACACACACACACACACACATATATATATATATATAAAAGCAGAAACTACAACACATATTATTTGTAACACAAAGCATATATAACACATGATACACTAGTTCACCATTGTAACAGTAAACCAAACATTTGTATGAAATATTTCATTACATTACAATATATAATGATACATGCTATTTGATTACATTACAATAAATAAGTACACGCTGTTTCATTACACTAAAGAAGATACATAATGTTACATTACAATAAGCTGTGATAAATACCTGAACTGGCGTCGTGAGCTTGTTGAATCAATGCTTCCTTCAAGATGAGCATCTACCAAAACATTGCATTCTATCCAAGACATGAAGGAACCCTTCAGGAAGATCAACACACTATTCTATCTAAGGCCTGGTAATAAGTTAGCTTGGATAGCATATAGCATGTACACTACAAAGATCTATAAAAAAGTGCAAACCGCATAGTTTAGGATATGATATATGTCCACATTATTATTTTCATTAGTAGCTGAATATTGCAAGTCTACAACATTTTTACTTGTTCAGTCGAGACTGAGTCTCGATTAAAGACAGTTGTTATAGCCTAATAAAAGAGCAATATAGAGGATATGTCCACATTATTATAATTCTCATTATTGTCACTTGGCTGCAATGTAGATATAACATTGCATTAGCAAGTTCTACGAGTGGTCGCCCTTAACCAGCCCTATTCGCCCTTAACCAGCCCTATTCAGAGCTTCAAACATGGACTCATACTCTAGTTTTGACCTGATCTAAAATCGCTTCAGGTTACGACTTTGAGGCTAAAAGAATTAATGAATTCCGACTTGATATGAAAGAGTTATGGACACTCAAAAACGGACCCAGGCCATGTTTCCAGCAACAAAACGTGCACTTGCAAAATCTTGTGGCCGAACAGATCTCGTCGCAAAGGTTACAGATATCAAACGAAGTATTTTTGCATATAAATTTTCAGGTATTTATACCATAACACATAAATTTTCATAGAAAAAGCGAGATATTACCTGAAGTTTAGATCAACAAACTCGCATCCATGCTTATAAGCTTCATCCAAATGATGGAGGCTACATGCTGCACACACATGTTATATTAATAGTCAGCTTCTATTTTTGCACGTAAGTTGGCTAATAAAAATGATTTGTTACATGAGCACAAAGCAACTTGGTTCAATGCAGCAAGTCATAAATGGAAAAGCAGTTTTACGCCTTTACTCACACGCAACGTGACACACATGACACACCAAACAAATTGACTAAATCTCAACCTATAAATGCCATTCTATTTTCATTCATGCATCCATCACCAGCTTTTCTACTCAATCACACAAATTTCCCAATATCAATTACCAGATACATGCAGCTCAGTTAACAGAACTAGTATGCTTTAGTTCTCAAATCGAATCATACACATGCACTTCAGATCAGTTATAAGGATCAGTGTACATGGTGCAGTAATACACACAAATGAGCAAGGCAGCACAATCAAAGGTGTCTGAATTCAAGGTAGACAAATACAACACAAGTAAATGATAACAAATACATTGCCACACTATAATACTGGGGATAATACCCAATTTAAACACAATAGCAGCATATTAAACCTAATTTAAACCCAATTCGAATTCAAATTAAACCCAAATTAAACCCAATTCATATTTAAATTTAACGGTGATCTAGTACTCACCTCCAGAGGCAACGAGAAGGATGGACAACAATGGACTAAGGCTTCGCCGGTCAGCTGAAGGCATCGCGAGATGATGATAACTCATGGACTGCGGTGGATCGATTATTGACAAAGGAAGTTGGTCGAGTACCAAAACCCTAATTTGGGTATTCGATGGTCGCCATTGCAAAATAAAAAGAGGGATTATTCGGCCGAAAGTTTTGATAAGGCAAAACTCGATCGTGCCTATGTACAGGTACGGGGAGAGGGTGGGAATTTGATACGAATTTCATACGGTACAAAGCCGCATCAAGTGAACTAATCCGGGACTTCGTTGATGGACGGTCAGATTAAGGGTGTTTGGGGTGGTGCGGATCGCGAAACTTAGTTTGATACAGATTTGAGCACTGTCAAATTTGATACGTCTTATGGCCCAATTTTACGCCCGCATCCTGGTGTGCCAAATTGGCTGATATGGTGTAGTGCAGGCAACGTTATTTATCAGATTGGAAACAATATGAATATGGTTAGGCAAAATAAGATGAGATTAGGCATGTTTGGACCTTACTGTTCACCTCCTCTTTCCATTCTGTTTTGTTCTTTACTACCACATTATATATTAGATTAGGTTTAAATATGTAAGCTTTAAAAATTTGTTGACTAACATTACTTATCAATTATATAAAAAATTTGCCACCAAACAAAACTATGCACGTTCTACAGAAACTAAATAGGAACAAATAATTTTACCTAGGCTTTCGTAACATTTTATGTATAAAAATATTACCATAAGCTTTTATTAGGAAAGTTAAATAAAACTACTTAGGCACTATATAATCTTATTCAGGTATATTGAATTCTCATTAAACGTTATATTATAATAATTAGTTCCCGTAAAGACATTATTAAGCACGCCTGAATACTTATGTATATTATAACCTTACCGTTACTGTACCTCCTTCTTCTCCAATTAACTCCCCCTTCCACTGTTTCGAACATTATTCCTTCCTATATTTTTTTTCCGCCAATGCTACTGTGCTTCATTCGGATCTCTTCCTCCTCACAACTCATCACCGCAACTTTCACTTCCCTTCACTGTTCCTGCGTCTCTCTCATTTGCTTGGTGTTTGTAATATCCGCATGTACCTTTCCTAAAGCACCACCTCACCTTTCGTTTTCCATACTTCTCTTCTACACGTGATTCCACCACATCATTTATCTCCAACCACCCATCTAAGATAAGCTCGCATGCCACGTTCTTGGTCAGCCTCGCACGCGTATGTATAGGTTGCGAACAGTGAAACCCCTCCACCGTACATCGGAGCTCCGGCTGTCGCTCCCACCACTTCACCAAAAGAAACCCCACGTCAATTCGAATTGTGAGGAAAAGGAGTTTATATTTTTCAGTATATGTGAAAGCTTTTAACTAGGAATGGCATTTTATTTCTTTCTGTTTGATGAGTTTGGCGTCAGGTTTCAATACGCAGGAATGGAGAAAAAATGGAGCTATTTATAAAGGGGATACGTGGTGTCCACGCTATTTAGAGTAGTATAGGGTTTTCAGAAGTTATAGGTCTGCAGAAACTTTGTCGCCACAGGTGAGGATTTGCAGACAAGGAGATAGAAGTGTGACGCGCAAGGAACATTTGTTTGGGGATTTGCAGACAAGAAAATAGAATAGTGGTGTAGATTTTCTTTATTTTCCTTTATGTATTTCGAAGGTACCTAGACTGTACTGTACTGTACGCACCCCCTGGTTCATTGCAACGTGACATGCTTGTAGTTCATCGTATAAGGTTGGTAGTACCTAGGCATGTAGAAGATTAAAAGTTGATATATGTACTATTTCGTTTTGGTTTGGGTATGTTCGTTAATAAAAGGTTATTGGTTTATTCAATTATACCGTCAACTATCGTTGCATATTTTATAATCTCACTACAACATACAAACCCCAAAATTAACAACGATATACATCATTATATAATTTGACATTATGATCTTGATCAAACAAATTTCATCGAAAACGGTCTCCATTTGCAAAAACGGTGCTATTCATATCCCAGTTTATCAGTCGGTTCACCTTTAAATTTCGTTTACCGACAAAACGGCTCCGTTTGGCTCCAAACTGGAAAGAGCGATAATTAGTCACGAGCGTCACGGCATGCGCTTCGCGCGTGGTAATGGCACGCTCTTCACGCGTGATCATGACACGCGCTTCGCGCGTGGTGTTGACATGCGCTTCGTATGTGAACTGTTGTTCCTCAGATATATAGAATGAGTATCTAGCAAACCTTTCATAGCCGGTTAAATGTTAGGGCTACAAAACTTAAACTACAGAACTATTTGTATTCTTATTAGTACAAATATTAAGCTACAAATTTATATTCACAAATTAATTGATTGATTTTGGGATTATGTGCTCAAAAAAGTGATTTTTAAACATGTGAATGTATAGTCCAGATTTATCTTTATGTTATATAATAATGGTCATATTATATTTATTTTAATTTATTGTGGATCACCTCATTTTGTTGTTTCCCCCTTATTTTTTCTGCATTGATTTATTTTCACTTTTTTCATGTTATTTTCCCTTGTCTATCTCTCTCCCCCCATTTTCTCTCTCTATATATTATTTATTTCTAATTATATTTAGATATGCTTATCCGCTTTTCCTCACATGCATATTCTTTGAACAGTACCTAAAATTTTGGACAACTAATTATTTGAATATGTAAATTAATTATTTAAAGGGCAATCTGGAGACTTCACGGTCAAACCAAAAAGTAACAGCAAAATATATGTACACGTAAGTATGAAATTATAGAGAAATTGGTATAAATTTACATGAAATTTTGAACTGATATGAACACCACAACTGCAAAAAAATCGCCTAAAAACACGAATTAAAATAAAAAATATGTTATTATATAATAATAAAATGCGTTATTTGTAATATGAAGGCATGCAGTCCAAAGTTGTAATGTCTCATATTGTTCATGAAGTCAAAGTTGCAGTGTCCCATATTGTCCACCTTCAAAAATAGGAGGATAAAACAACTCTTAGTACATATTTTATTCTATGGATATCAAGTTATGAATTAATGCCAAGTGCCTACATACATGTCATAATACCCATATTAAGTCTATAGATTACAAATAGCACTGAAGCCACGTAGAAAATTTCGTTTTAATAACAGGCAATATGAAACAATTTGTATTTGCTATAATAGTTTTAATGCCAACTGCTGTACATATATGAAATAAAGGATGTCTCATCACTCACATGTATAAATACAACAAAATGTTCAATGGAAAATTAACCTTTAACAAATCAAAATCCAAACTATCTGCATAATAACACGTCAGCGTGCAAGGATCATGCATCAAAATGGTAGATATTACCTGGAAAGATATTTGAGGCATTTGACATGTTCTAGATTACACACGCAAGCCTAATATATAATTATGCTGAATTGTTCATTTCAGCATAGATTTGCTTAGAGATAATAGTTGCATCTGGATTGTTTTAACAATAATTTAATTAGACAGCGTAGATCTACGGAGAATAATAGTTCCGTTTTGGGATGTTTTAAAAATAATTTAATTAAGCGAATGCAACTTGCCTGCACACACCGCATGCATCTTGCCTGCAGATGGCTACTTTGTTATCATTCATGTTTCTATTTCACAAAAGAGTACTCAAGCCCTGCTTCTACTATTTGTGTGTTCAAACATATAAACAAAAAGCATATTGTGCATAGAAACTCAAAAGTTGTAAATCATAGAAATTTGAATAATAAAATAAAAAAAGCATGATTTGAAAACTGCAAGTAACTGAAAGCACAACCGCTATCTATTTATCGCTTGAACCTCGTCTGGATTTCAAATCTGACTTTCTATTCTTCTAACTCAACATAATCATTCTTGTTGTTATATTGCTATCTAAAACACGGTAGAAACAAACAAAATCATTACCCAATTGTAGGTTATCGAACATCTTAGACAATTTCAGCAAAAGGAATTATATTTCCATTAGTCAATTGGATAGATTCACCAATGCTTTGTATTAAGACCGATATCTGATTTTGTAGTAGAACCAGTATTCATGGCGATGGCGGGTCTGTTCTTATTCTGCAGGTACTTACAAATAATAAAACCATACCATACAGGTACTATATAGAAAAAGTAAATAAAAGATAAAAGATAACACAAAAACTGGTAATGGAGAGCTACAGATAAAATTTTACATACTTACAGGAGAAAGCTAAGCTAAAGCTTTGAATGGGGCAGCAATGGAGATATCAAGAACAAAAATGAGGTGAATAGAAGAACGGTGAGAATAGGATATATGAATGTGAACGGGTGGATATTTAAATGGTCCAACAGTATTCACTAGAACCCAATGTTCATGGATAACACGGAATGAATGATTCTACGCTGACATGTATACGTAATCTTACAATGTTTTAAATAAATTGGGTTATGATGCCTAGTCTATCGCTAATGCCGTAAGTATTCAAATAAAGACAAAAAAGTGTCATTAATACAGTGCCAAATTTGCTTTCTAACCATATAAGAAATTGCCATATATCCACGTCAATATTAATTTATATATATATATATATATATATAAAATAAATTGAATTAGTAGGTCTATATGACAATTGTTCTAATTTTAAACACAAATATGTCTATACATATAATAGTATCGTGCATACATATAATAAAGGTTTTAAGCAAACTATTTTGGAATGTAAAATTTTAATTGCCTAATAAAAATCTGAATTGATGCCGTAAATTACGCATGGAAATTCGTATCATTAGAACCAATGAAATGCATAAACTAAAATAAATAGCAACTAAAATGAGAAGCGATTAAAATTTTCAATGAAAGCCTATTTAGGGATCCTCTTTTTGAGCGATATTAAAGAAGAAATTTGAGTTGTTGAAAAGGTTTATTAGATCCTTATTTAAGTGACACTTAATGTCTAATTTATTGGGGATTTTAGGTTAAATAGTTATATTGTAGATTTAAAAACTCATACATAAGGGCGTTTTGGGAAGTTCACGGTCGGACCAAAACTTTGTGCTCCCAAGAGAATTATTAATAAAGATAAATTGCAACTAAAATGAGAAGCGATTAAAATTTGCAATGAAACCCTATTTTGGGATCCTCTTTTTGAGTGATATTAAAAAGGCAATTTGAATTGTTGAAAAGGTTTAATAGATCCCTATTTAAGTGACACTTAATGTCTAATTTATTGGGGATTTTAGGTTAAATAATTATTTTGTATATTTAAAAACTCATACATAAGGGCATTTTGGGAAGTTCACGGTCGGACCAAAACTTTGTGCTCCCAAGAGAATTATTAATAAAGATTTTAGGTTAAATAATTATTTTTGTATATTTAAAACCTCATACATAAGGGCATTTTGGGAAGTTGACGGTCGGCCAAAACTTTGTGCTCCCAAGAGAATTATTAAAAAATAAATATCTCAAGAGAATTATTAATAAATATAAATGATCTTAGTTCTAATTTTAAACACAAATATCACTACACCAGAAATGCTATTTCGCAATGGTTTTGGGCCGTTGCAAAATCATTTAGCAACGGCTACGGGCTGTTGCAAAGTCAGGAGTTGCTAAATTATATTTCGCAACGGTTTTGAGCCGTTGCGAAATATTGTTTTGCAACGGCTTAAAGCCGTTGCAATTTTTTTATAGCAATTGCGAATTCGAGTAGCATTTTTCATATAAAAATGTTACTTTTTTGGGCTCTACTACAATACCAAATTCATTTAATTTTCATACTCATTACAAACATTTGCAAATTTAACATAATATCACAAATCAAAGATCATTAAACCAAATATTTTTTATAGATTCAACATAAAGACCCAATTTAACAAGTTTTGAAGTTACAATGTTCAACAACAGTATGTTACACTTCAAAGTTCAGTAGAAATAACAAAAATAATATTACAAAATACAATACATAGTTCATTAGCATATTAATCTATACATAGTTCAGCGAGCATGCTAAGCACATAGTACAATGCAGACATCCACCCTTAATCGGTGCATAGTTCATTATGTTGAAGCCTTCCTCCAATTTGCTCTTGCTTTCAGCATTTCTTTTGCATGAGCTGCTTTCAGTAAGGTCATAGAGATGCTTACTAATGGGTGCATGCACAACTTAATACATGCAAGCATGGAAAGGCATTTGAACTGCAGCAGCCTATTTGGCCTACAAAATTAAGCAAATGAGATATAGTCAAATGTCATGGAGTTAGAATAGACCGATATGTAGCATGCAAGGGAAAATGACATGATCAATAAATGCAAGATTGGTGATAACTTTGTAAAAATAAATAAGTTTGCCAACATACTTTTCCTACTTGCATCTATACCTATCAATGACATGATAATAAATGCACTTGTTAAGATACTGTATAAAGTAAATTTAATTTATATTCTTCAAGAGTTAACAAAAATTACAGAAACTAGGTCCATAGGTCCCATCAGATGGATAGCAATTCAGCAACATGCAACATGCAGATAAACGAATAAAATAGCTATTAGTTTAGGCTGCCAACCTATGAAAGCTAGAAGTTGTTAGTGTATTTTAATGAACAGCATAACATATCTGACTAATTTTTATTCCTAGATGAAGCTTGCTATCATATTAGATTAACTTAGCATGTTACCTGACTAGGTATTAAAACAAACTACATGTTATCCAATTAAGTAAATCACTGATTAAATTGAAGATATGAATAAATTACCTCAAGCACTCGCCTGCCTCTAAAGCTCAACTGACCGTCACGTATATCGTGCTTAAGTGTGTTTACAAGATCAATTGAACTTTCTCATGCTTTAAGGGATCCTAGAATAGTAACGTAAAATATATCAAATAAATATTTCTTATAACCCAATTTATTTATACCAAATGCCAAATTACCAATACTTATTAGAGGAGATAAACAATGCATTTTGAAATGCAAAAATGTGTCCAGAAAAATGGGTATTCTAATTCATTGACTGCATTCTTCTCATGATGATGACGCTCATCGCGACGTATCTTTTTGCGTAGTTAGTTGGGCAATCAGTTTCACTTGAATTGAACTTGCTTCCAAGGCTGCCTGTTATGCATTTATCCCTGCATATGTTTGTCATTTTTCCAACCATTTCATTCACCATGGCTTTTTTTCTCATCCTAAAACATCATACATAATTTGTATACTGTAAGGAATTAATAGTGAAATGACAAAGAATTCTCTGAATGGATAGGTAAGTAATGGTTTGAAGTTTTCCAAAATTGCTTTCAGCTTTTTAATTACATGTAGCACGTAAATGCCCCAATCAGAGGAGAAATGCATATATACACAAATAGTTCTAACACTAACCTATACAGTTCGTTTGCTGAAGAAAGTTGATTCAATCCCTACACTGGATATCATTTTAACAATACCATTACACTAACAGTTTTTTGACTTACTGGTATTTATGTTTGTAAACACAACCAACCAGTGAAGAAAATAAAACAAAGTCCAAAATAAAGGAATACAGACAGTTAAAAAAAGCTAAACCACTCTTAGAACGGACTTTATACATCTGTTTGTTATATGCTACATATAAAAAGTTCATGCATTTAAGTATACAAATTTTATACATCACTACTACTACTTTTTTAAATAGAGAGTTAAAAATCAAATTCAATTTTATTTAATCTCATATATAATATTACTCCATGATTTGATTTGATAAAAAAATAGTGTTGTGTTTTAGATCTCAAATGAATCTGCCAGTGTCGTTTTACAGTAAAGGCTTGAAAAATTGATGTAGTAACATTTGATCACTAGAAAAATAGTTTAGTAGTGTGATAAGTTAACAAGTACAAAGGGCTGCACAAAGGTAGTCAAACTGATATTGTTCATGATAAACGCTAGAAAATATAATAAAGCCAAATTTACTGAAAATTTAAACCAAACATTCATCTATAAGTCAAAAATTACTTCTCCATAAGCTTGTTAACCGTTTTACTAGATAGTTCAAAATAAAATGGCAGCTGAAAAATTTGGAATCATTTTACAAGAAATAAAAGAATCTTAAGCATAAGGTAAGTAATTGGATTAAATTACTAGTCTCTTTCTTTTGTTAACAAACTCAATTCTTTTGTAGCCTTGAACATTTACGGTTAAGAAATGTTAGGCATGCAAATTGTTAATATAATGTAGCAGGTAGGATTTTTTCTTTTCTTTCTAGCGCTCACACACACACACACACACACACACATATATATATATATATACGATTACAATGCGGATTGGGATTTGCTCGGCAAAATTGAGTCTAATGGATGCATAGCTTCTTTTTGCATAGCAACGACTAACAGAACAATCACCAACCAAGCTAAAAGAAAAATGAACATATCCATAACTAAAACAACAGATGACACTATTGCAATCACATTATCAAACTAAAAGAAAAAACACATGTTTTCAAAAGGAATAAAATGGTGGCTGTAAATTTTTGGAATTTAGGTAGTTTACAGAGAACAAAAGGATTTTAATCATAACGCAAGCAATTTGGTTAAACCCTGATTACCTTTTTCTTCTTCTAACCAACTCGATGCTTTTATAACCTTAAACATTTATTGTTAAGAAAGATTTGGCATTCAAATTATTAATATCACGTAGCAGGTTTTATTTTTATTTATTTTTTTGGCGCTGCACACCGCAGCTCGCTGCTGCTGCCTTCCTTGAACGCTACGTAGTAAAAAAAAAAAGATCGTAAATCATGATATCATATAATTCTAAATGAAAATACTTCTACAACATATTTTCTTTAAACTGAGACAAGCGTATGCTTCAACATACTACTATTCAGGCTATGCTTAGACAAAACTAGCACTAGAGATGATACCAACTATTAATCCTAGAAATTTATTGTTATATTTAGTCAGCGCCGACCCCAAGAGTTGGATTGCTCGAGACGAATACACAATTTTGTTGCCCTTTATATAAAATAAATTAAACAAGATTGAAGTTAGTGTGTGTGTGTGTGTGTGTGTCATATAAGTCTACAACATGTTGCAATAAAATGTGAAGTTATGCTTGAGTGTTGTAGCTTTTAGTTTTATATTAAATAATTTATTACTTACTCAAAATACAAAAAGTAGAAATGCCATACATATGTAGTTCTTTTCAGTTCTGACGTGAATGAGCTATAGAAATCTTCTGGTAAACATATTTTGTCTCAAGGGGAGAGTGCAACTTTAAGAGTGCAAAACTTCATAGTGATGAATGAAGGAAACTGTAAAATTAAAACAAGTGTAAATATCATTCACAACAAATGTTATTTCAACCAACCACACAAATACACAAAAAGGAAAACTATTGTTGTGCATACTGACATATGTTGTGCATACCAACCATTTCAACCAATATACAACAATTTATTAATTATTATAACATCTTTAGAAAATGATATTTGCAAATGCTCACGGTTATTTTTTCAGAAAGCCTGTTTTTTTTTCACACTAAGATACTATGATTTTTGACAAACCAAAATTTGTTCCTTAATATTTTTTACAAAATCTGCTGTTTGCAACATGACATTTTCACAATACTAGTGACTAGTGAGGAATCAATACAATTTTCTTCCCCACAAAGTCTGCTGTCTGCAACCAAATTCACTATCAAATCAAAAAAAAAAAACTTACAAAACTATGCAAAATCAAAGTAGGTTTTTAGTTGTTTCAGAGTAGACACTCAGGTCTATCAAATCAGCAAATTAGGGATTTTGAATTTGCAACCAGAATTAGGCAAAATCAACGGAGAAACTCAAAAATTAGGTAAAGTCCAGAATTGTGTACCTTGAGAAAAAGAGAGGAAGACGCAAATCAATTGTAGGTGGAGCATCTCGTTTAGGGTTTAGGACCTTTAGGTATTTGTCGCCTTCAAATTTTGTCATGCGCTGAGAAGCAGAAGAGAAAACAGAACAACGCTTCTTTTTTTGTGCGATCCAAAATATTTTCCCCTTAGTGGGGGTTGCCCAATTCCTTTGCCTGATGGACCTTGACTAATGGTCGGGCCTGTCTTTAGTCCAGCTATGCTCATATGCTTATGTCACTTTAATATGTCAATTTCCAAGTATACAACACTGGCATTGTGCTAATTGCCAGCTTGGAAGTAAATTTTTCTAGACTTTGAAAAGTACAACTAAAATCATCTTTCCAGAATAACAGCATAACAAGTTAGGCACAAGATCTTTGATCTCCACAAAAATTAGATTGGAATCTTTTCCACAGCATGAAAAGAGAGTGCACATAATTATTTTACTTACAAAATTGAATGTTTATTTCTGGAAAACCCTCATGTGGTATGGAAGTAAGATTTAGGTGAAGATTTTATGGTAGGTCCGATAACATGAGTTTGCCGCATAAAACTAACATTAGCTTCTCATATTAACTGACTTAAACATATTATATGTATTACATAAAGAGCAGCTTCCAAGGGTCACCTTCGTTATTAACTACACATCAAGTTATCATTACTATTTACAGTCAAAACATATTTTAAAATAAGCAAAACTGATTATATCTTGAGCTTGTCCATGTTTTCTTTACTTTCTAGTTAATTATGTGACCATTCAAGCAGGATCTGATTCTCCGTGTATTCCAGGTTCGCATGCTTATTATTTTATCTTATTGTGTGCCATTAATACATTTGCAACAAGACGATAGCATATTCATCCTCTTTGTTTTAAGTTTTACCTCGGTTTGTTATTCTTATTTTATTTTTCAAATGTAGATGTTGCTAGATTATAATAATGTTTGAGGTGTTCACCTTTTTATTCATATTATCTCACGCTCTAGCAAGAAGCTCAAATTTGTAAGGTAACTTCCTTTGTTTTTTATTTGAACCGAAAATTTTGATTCTTCAATTTTCACTTTGAAGTTTAAACACTTTGTTTAAATAATGCTGAACAAAAATCATGTTTATACACAGCAAATTTATGACAAACATTAATACTAAACAAATAAGAAAACCCAATGACATGTATGTTTTTAATTATAAGACAACTAAAGAGGATTTATTACGGGAACACAGAAATGGCGGGCATAAATATAACCAGGAAACATAACATGTTCAAAAAAACAAGTCTACTTCATCAAAAACAATGTTCCTGAACATGAGTTTGACATCTCTATGCAGATCTCACCCTTATACTACAACAATCCCTATATCACTAGATATTCAAAAATGTACCTCTGCAGATTACATGCAAAAATATATGCAAATGACCAGCAAGGACCATGCAGTTCATTATTTTGATTGTAAAATCAAACTTGGGACAGACCAGGCCATAGAAGACTCTAGGCTTTACAAACAAATCCTTATACCCTAATATTAGGGCTTACCGTACTAGAGTCGGGCTTACCATAATAGTAGGTTGTTGGTGTCGTACAAATAACGAACAAGGGAAAACTGTTTTCGGTTGTTTAGGCCGACTCGTAATTCATCCTTAAGGTAATTTTTTACTGTTATATATGATCTCATATATGTTTCTCATCCATATAGAAGAAGTACAATACTCAATCATTACTATGACATTTTTAAATTATATGAAGCTTGGAAGCTTTTCACGTGCAATTACAAAATTGTTGTAATAGTTTTTGAATCCTTAATGTAGCGCACAATAAAGTCTTCCACCAGTCCAATTAATAATGTTAGAAATCTGTTAATCCTCTATTTAAGAACTTCATATTTTAGAAACTCCGAAAATAATATAGAAACACTCAAAATAACCCATAGATCTATTCACAATACTTTGTTCGCAAAAACATAGATCTAGGGTAATATAATGAACAAAGTAGAAATGCTCAAAATAATCTGAAAAAATTAAAATTAATCTAACAGAAATAAAGCATAATAATCCAAAGATCTAAGGCAATTTGAATCAATTATGGCCTAAATAACAAAATAACAGAAAACCTAAACATCTCCAATGGATTTGAATCGATTACCTGATGATGGTTGATGGCTAATTATCATCGATCACGAGATGATCAGGAGAGGCAAGCGTCTTTGATTGGGAGACGATCCGGAGCTCAAGATTGATTTCAAGATCTAGAGCAAGCGGTTTTTTCGCTTTTTTTTCTGTGTGAATGACAAAGAACGAGAGCGTACTATGGGAATGGAATGGGTGTACTAAAAGATGTACTTAATTTTGGAGTGGATTAAGTCCATTCTAAAATTTAGAACGGTTGTTGACCGCAACTATACAACGGACTTTAGCCGTTGCTATTTCGCAACGGCTCAAAGCCGTTGCGAAATTTTCGCAATAGCGAGTTGCAAAATTGCCTGTATGGTGTAGTGTATGTCTATACATATAATAGTATCGTGCATACATATAATAAAGGTTTTAAGCAAACTATTTTGGAATGTAAAATTTTAATTGCCTAGTAAAAACCTGAATTGATGCTGTAAATTACGCATGGAAATTCGTATCATTAGAACCAATGAAATGCATAAACTAAAATAAATAGCAAATAAAATGAGAAGCAATTAAAATTTGCAATGAAAGCCTATTTAGGGATCATCTTTTTGAGCGATATTAAAGAGACAATTTAAAATGTTGAAAAGATTTATTAGATCCCTATTTAAGTGACATTTAATGTTTAATTTATTGGAGATTTTAGGTTAAATAATTATTTTATATATTTAAAAACTCATAATTAAGGGCATTTTGTGAAGTTCACGGTCGGACCAAAACTTTGTGCTCCCAAGAGAATTATTAATAAAGATACGTTTTCCAGTAAAACTCGTTTCGTTGAAAACGGAGGTCGTTTGGAAAGAAAACTATTTTTAAGGCCTATATACGGTCGATAAAATAGAATTAAAATTAAAAAAAATCTATTTAAATGATAATAAATCATTATTATCATACATATATATCCAACCGGAATAATCAATATATATGTTAAAACTCAATATTCATAAATTCGAATTAAAATGGTATCAAAATATATAGAAATTGCTTTATATTAATAAAATAAATGCTATCGTTTATTAACGAAATTCCATAGAGACTATTTGAAATTTTGAATTGGACGTATCTTACAATCTGTATGATGAAATCTCGATTTTTCTCTTTCATTAGAAAATTATAACCACATCGATTATAACGTTTCTTGTTTCACAGAATTCCGGCTTATATCAGATCCTGTATGTAACAACCCAGAAAATCTGAGCCAGTTTAAAAATTTTAAATTGGCTAAAATAGTGAATTTTAAGTATTTAAAATAAATATTTTAAATAATAATGACGAAAAGTATGTTTGATTCGATGTTTGAAAATAAATATAATTATTTCAAATTATAAACATGGCCTGAAATGGCGCGGTAGTTTCAAAATTGAATTCAAACTTTGACTGACTGTACCGGGTGCAAAATAAAATGGATTTTAGTGAAACCAAAAATATTTGAATCTGTTAGTGAATATCTTTCCAATGAATTTGAAAAATCGAAGTTTCATAGCGGGAGTCAAAAGTTATGGCCAAATGAATTTTCAGAAAGGTCGATATAGAATCTATATAGCCCGTGAAAATAGACATTTTGCAAACGACCTCAGAATTCGACGAAACCACTTTTTTTGGATCCGGGATGTCAAATTATTGCTAGGTTTCCAATTTCATAATTTTTGAAGTTAATATGTGAGCGTGGCAAAAGAAAATGTGTTTGGTGAATTTCTGTTAAATTGGACCGACCAGAAAATGACCATTTTTCAAACGGTCTCAGAATTCGATGAAACTAGTTTTGTTGGGACCGTATCGTCAAAACATAGCTAGATTTATTTTTCGGAAATTTTTAGAATCAGTATGTGGCCCCGGCAAATTGAAATGTATGTTCAAAATAAATATTGAATGTGTTATATTTTAATTTGAAGGAAAACTGACTGAAACAGTCGAATGAGCCTACGAGACATATCCCATTGTGTTCAAAATGGGGGTATTTAGCTAGGGACGACAATCGTTGGGTCTGGATTGGGGTTCGTGTGTGAAAGAGGGTATTTTTGGAAAAAAGAAAAAAATATAAATAAACAGAAAATTCTCATTGGCCACTTAACTCTCTCTCCCCCCGACACTCTCTCTCCCCGATCACGACGCACGGCGGAAATCAGCCCCCCCTTCTCTCTTCGATTTCTCCCCCGTCTCTCAACACTGTATATCCAATTAAAGTTTAAATCGAAAATTACGAACTACCACAATGTTTCGAGTTCGTTTTAATTATATTATAACTTATATTTATTCAAACTCCATTTTAAAAATAAATTCAAAAAAAATCCATTATATTTCCAATATAATATATAAACAGATTTAAATATTTCAATTAAAATGATAGGAAAATCCGGGACGTTATAGTATACCTATATACACATAAATAGACATATGCATATGTTAAAATATACATACATATACTTACATACATCAACCTCTAGCTGCGTGGTATTTTATTTAGTAGTTTAAGCAATTGAAATTGTGCAACTTTCTGTATTGATTTGGCATTTATGAAAATGTTGGCCAAACTAATCAAGGTGTTAACTGAGCAATTTTTTAAAATAAGATTACAATCACTTGCAAATTTATTCATATATTTGGTAAATTGAGTAAGTATTTCATTACATTTACATGCATTGACCATGCAGACCATCCCGTGTATTAGTGGTATTTAATACTTTTTACATATGTAAAAATAGGGAACATATTATATATTGGAGATCTGGCTAAGATGATATATAAGGAGCATAAAAATGTACTATTTTTAAGGGATTGTTAAAGGAACTCCACGTTTAGTTAAGGGGAGGACCAGTTTTTATTTATTGTATAATTTTTATGGGCAAGACAAAATAAATTAGTTGTCCCTTAAACATATAAATAAAAATTCCAATATTAACCCCCTATAATTCTCATTAATATAAACCATAAACCTTAATTAATGCTTATATTTTAATGTTGCACATAAAAATAGAAATGAATATAGTTAATGTAATGGGGACACAAGAAAGTTTTATGTGTGGTCAGAAGGCATCGGATTAGGTAATTAATTGTAATTTCATATTGGAAATGGTATGATTAATTTAAAATAAATGTAGAAACAAAAAATTTGGTTTAATATACTATATCGAATTTGTGTAATTGAAATATTTAGTAATTTGCATGTTTGTTACTTGCGCTGAATTTAATAAATTATGGTCTAACATAAGTTATGAGCCAAGGGTAGTTAGGTCTCTTTTTCTTTTTTATAAAATAAACCAGACCTCCCCTTAACAAAAAATATATTAAGTTGGAGTCCACATAAAATTATCCTCCCCTTAACCAAATGTCGAGTCCCTTTAACAGTCCCCATTTTTTAATTTGCATTAACCCTTTTCTATTATATTTTGAATGATACAACTTTCTTTACATACATATTTTAATCTGTATTTATATTATATAATGTAGTGTAGGTTCAGTTACACTTTATTACTGATTGGTATACCTCACTAAAATTCATGTGAATTTTCTTGGACCAGTCATGATAACTTGTGAAGCGAAACATAACCATGATTTTTGATACATAAACAATCGTTTATAAAGAGCAGAATGCATGAGAAGGAAAAAAACTTCAAACTTCTATTTTAGTCCAACTGTCAGAAGAATACACCATGTGCTAAACCACCTTAGTAGTTCCATGCTAGAGAGGAAACAATGTGTTTCATAATTAAGGAAAATACAAAATATGGAGATTATTACAACTACAAGTTTCTGTAGTGTGTTGAAAGTTGCACCTTACTTGTTTTGGGTTTTCTAATATGGATTTCCTCATTTTATGTATTGTAGAATAAGAGAAAAATCAGTCATGCTACATAATAGATTGGTTCAGGGCTTATCCATTTTTGGAATTATGCAACGTACAAACTTCATGTCTTATTACTACCTTTAACTAACTGTATCAACAAACACTGCGAAGAAAGCATGAAGCCTAAGTATTGTCATAATGTGTTATACACTGGAAATTATGTTAGGAACAATGTTATGGGAACATACTATAACTACACCCATCTTCTCTGGCATCTTTTAACCACATACTTGTCCTATTTTTTTTGTTGACCCTTCATAACATATGGCAACCCGGTTAAGAAATATTAGTCATGACTTACACCATGTAACAATTTGGATGATCAGCTGCATTACTACATGCACTTATAGTCTAGAAAATGCTAAGATTCTTCAAAACTGATACACACTCTCATAATCTATAGGTATTAAAGTCCTATATTCTCCATTATGCTTCTCTATTTGTGCAAATTCTTACATTAGAAGCATTCAAATGTTCTTTCAAATCATAAGTAGCTTGATAATTTGGCATCCGTATACTGTAAAAACACCCTTTTCCAAATCACATTTGTACAAATTAATCATTTTCATTGGCATTTTTACTTCTGCATCATTAGTAATTCCACTTGTGGCCTATAAACCCCCTGAAAGATGCATCGATTTGTTTAATATTAGATATACTTTTTGATTTTATCTCTTGTGAGATGTTCATTTTATTAAAAACCTGTCTTATTAATATTTAATTTTTACAGGCTCGATTATCCGAAAAGCTAAGACAACTAGTTGATACTCATGGTGAGGAGACGCTGAAATTGAGATTGCAGGCGTATGTGTCGGTAAGAGGTTATGAGACCGGTGGAAGAGTTCGAGGCTATGGAGAAGCTGTAGCACCAAACATGATTCCATGGGTGCAACAAACTCAACATATTTCACTTATTCATAGGTCAAGAAATGGAAGAGATTATGCAACATTGCAGTTGGAAAATCTTAGCTTGTGGGAAATGTATGAACAACAAAGGAAGGAGATTGATGAGTTGCGATGTATGATTTTATCCTCACAGCATCAGTCTTCTAGTCCGGGTATATGTCTTCCAGACAGCACTCATCTCCAATTCATATATCCATGCAACAGTAGTCGTCGGTCCAACATCAATCGCCCATTCGACAACAGTCACCAGTCGAACATCAATCATTTCCACAACATAGTTTGCTCCCATCACATCTGTCTCTCCTGCATCATCAGTCAGCATATACTCAGAATGGGCCTTTCTACTATCCTCGTCCTTACCAGCCACCTTTATATGCACCGATTTCCCATCATGCAAGAAATTTCACATTAACTCTAAGTGATATGGATTTTCTTCAACTCATGTCCCCGTAGCAGCATGTAAGTCATTAGTGTTAACAGTCTTGATGTTATGTTAATAATTGTTTCCTTGTCATGTAATTGGTTTAGTCAAGATACATATAATTATGCATGTATGGATTCTGAAATTCATGTTCATTTCTATTTTAATTGAGAGACAAATGCAGGTTTTTCCTATATTTCAGGTAGAGATGTTTGATAATTGAACATGCTCCAATGGTCTATGAGTTAATTATGCTATTCGGTTGTTGTATTCTTTACGCCTGCATATGCTGCAATGCCAATTTGCTTTGATTTGAATGTGAAATGCACAATGGAATTCTGTTCATTAACAGCAGTATGAATCTCAGATTTAATAGGGGCGTTTGTATTGGATGGTGATGTTTTCGGGGTACCATAACTACTTTAATTTTAGAGGCATAGGTAGCAGCGCCTCTACTATTTTTAAATTCTTTAGGGGCTCATATATTTGCTGCTGTAAAGTGTTATTGATGACTTAGACCAGCATACAGTAGAGGCTAATTAAAAGACAAATATGCCTCTTTTTAGCAGTAGGGGATGCATTCTTTGGGGCAGATATTGAATTGCTTCTCATAGTTGTAGAGGCAATAATGTATAGTTTTCAGTCCCTATTTCAATTTTTAAAGGCATTTGTTAATGCTTTGCTAATTTGATTTTTGGTAGTGTTTATCCCCTATTTAGTGCTTGTTTATTTGTTGTGTACTAATTGGATTAAACAATTTATGCGTAGATATATGGAGACAATACATACACTGCTAGGTTTGGTGTTTCAGATGCCAGAGAGAAACGTGTGAAGGAAGTAGAAGAGCTAGGAACTGAAAATCAAGAAATGAATGATAGGTTAACAAACTACAAGGGGATTTAGGTTTCATGCTGGAGAAGATGAGTTCTATGCAAGAGTTTACACGAAGGTTGAGGCGGGAGCAAGAATCAGAGATATGACATGCTTTATGAGTTATTCTTATTTTAACAGTGGGTTTGATGTTCTATTTGTATAAGGTAAATTATATGATGTTTGATTTAGATGAAGTGACCATGTTTAAGTTATGTAGCAACTTTATTTTGTTGTTTGTTGGACGTGATTTGTTTTAAATACATTTTTAGCAAGTTCATGATAATTTGATCATGATATTCATTCTACATCATTGTTTTTATTGGTGTATATTGTTACGATTTTGCATATGCACGGTTTTATCAAATTCTGTTATGATATGTGTGGTAGATGAAGATAAATATAAAAGAATCATATTGAATTTTGGTGTATGGTGGCGTAGGGAATGAGTAAGGAAAAATCCAATTTTGCATTTTAAATAGAATTAGGCTAGGCATAGGGAATGCACATCGAAGAAGGCGTAGGGAAGACGTATGGAAGTAGGCGTAGGGAATGCGTATGGTATTAGGTGTAGGGAATGCATGGGGAATGTTGCGTAGGGAATGCGTATGGAACTTGACGTAGGGATGGGGGCGTAGGGAAACCGTAGGAAATTTTTTGCGATGAGCTATTTTTCAACTTTTGTTTTGGCATAGAGAAATTTGAATCCCTACGACGTCCCTATGCCAAACTGGCCTAGGTAATTCAGAATTTTTTGTAATGTAACATCCTCATTCTTTTAAAGGCAGAATAACCTTTTCTTTTTTCTCTAGTTCAACTAATAGAGGCAAACCTATTTGTGGCGGCAGATATATATATTAAAATTTTCAATAGTGGATCCACTCCAGGTAAGTAATTGGTCTATAAAGTTCACCATATGTGACATGTTTTCTTTAATTTTCAAGTTTGGTTCCATGTATTAATAAGAACTCTCTGTTCTATGCATGTATGATGTTGCTACATCTAGTTAGGTGATACAGTATTTTGTTACTCTGTTTTTTGTATAAATTGTTTGACATTTCTTTGACCTGACAATATTCCTTTTTGGTTCCATATAAGAATTCTCTTTTTAAATTCCTGTCATCTCTTAATTTAGTTTTTCAGTGATTATTTTTTAAATGTCATGTTTATTGTGTTGAAAATCTATAGCCCATTGGCTATATTTAAATTTGGTCGTCATATTATACTAGTAAGTAATGTCCAGGTTGTGAGCTAGGATTTCAATTTATGTTTACTGCTGTTGCATAAAATATACGTGCCTTTCTATAGTACTAATTAATAATTATAAATGTGCAGTAATATTGTGCACGTGATGTAATATAATAACTATAAATGTGCAGTAATATTGTGCATGTGATGTAATATAATAACGTATGCTTTGCAGGTACTTTTTTTTGCTGCCTTTAATATAAAACGTTCTGAAAGGCACTGCAGGCATTTTTCTTTGTCTGTAGTGCAACTATTTGAGGCAGAAATTTATTCTTGCACAGACATTTACAAGTCAGCATAGACTTGTCTATCGACTTTGCTAGAAAGCCCGAAAAGGGATGGGGAGAAAAGTACGGTTCCAACTGCAATTCACGGATTTATCTTATAATTCTATTCAATCCAGACCGTTTACGTGCAAATCATGAAAATTTAACCGAACTAGTTTCGGGCCTTCTAGCATTTTTGCTTGTCTATAGAGGCAGATTTAAAACATAAAATGCCTTTACATATTATTTGAAGCAACATTTTCTGGGACACTTTTTAATCCCCCTCTTGTAGTTTTGGAGGCGTATTAATAATATGTTTGGCCTCTACTAACAGTATTAATGGCTCTCATGAATCGCCTCTACTATTCCTATTGTTTATGGCCTAATCGCGTTAATTTGCATGCCCCAGATATGAGTTCAACATGTACTTGATGAAATAATTCAAAGCATTGATTAACTATTTATTTCCTAGGCATTCAAATCTCCAACTCCCTTTTTCAAACATTTGATTTCTATTTCAAACACCTGAGGAAGTTCAAAACGTCTCGAATCCAAACGTAGAATTTCCTAAATCTAGGTGTCTAAATTCAATTCTCAGACGTATGGTTAAGTTTTTGAACAACTGGACATCCGCTTGGTTGGGTTTTCTCTCTTTAAATTTTATGTTTTTTTTTACTTTGGTTATTTCCATTCTTCATCTTCAGACGGAGACATAGTGGACAACGATAATGAATGAACTGTTAGAAAATTTTGTAGCTCTGATACCACTGTTAGCAGTTTTAGAAGAAGAAGTTTAAGAAATTAATATATGGAGGAAATATACTTATTTTATTCAAACTTAATCAATACTTGCATCAGCTTAATACATTGCTTGATATTGCTTGATTCAACTTCATTTTGCAATTCCTTCTCACTTCTTTCCTCCTTTGTCTTGTTATCTTTTTTCTCGTCTTCAGTACCAATTCCTTCTTCAATATCTGTTTTTTCTTCTTTTGGCTTGTCAGCAATATCCTCACATTTCAAATTGCTTTCATTACCCTTCCTTTTATAAGTAGCATTCCCAGCTTCCTTTTGCTTCTGCGCCTCCTTTTTTCTCTCCTTCTTCTCCTTCTCTGTCTCATCATCTCTTCTTCCATAGGCTCTCGCACAGTCTCTTCTTTCTTCTTCTCTTGCTCCTTCTCATTCACACTCTCGCTGTCCTTCTTTTCATCTTTCTCATCAATTAACTTATCTTCGTTTATTATTTTTGCATCATCTTTTCCATATACCTTTTTCAAGAGATTCCATGAATCTTCTGCATGCCTTTCTCCAAAAATGAGATCTGAAGCTTTCTCATCGACGTTCTCAAAAATCACAAAAAGAGCATGGTAATCATTCCGTTTTAATTTCGCAAAGGCTTTCTTATCCATTTGCGACATGCTCTCGAAATCATTACGCCATTCATAACCGTTTTCAACAATCTCCCATAAACCTTTGGAGATTAGCTCCTCTTTTATTCTACTGCTCCATTCTTCATAATTCTCTTTTTTGAGAACAATCCATGACGAAAATATAAATCCCATGATTTCAACCTTGTTTTTGGAAATAAACTTTGTTTTAAGGAAACATTTATTACATTAATGGAAATGTTTATTTGTGAGTTAATGTTTGTATTTTTGGAAAGGGAAAAATCTAGACTAAATAAATATGTAATGTCAAGAAATATTTAGAAGAATCCAGAAAAGAATAGTCTAGAAATTTTCTCTAATATAAATTGTGATGTACTCAATCATTTGTAATCAAGAAAACTAAGCAATCAAGTTTGAATAAAATAAATTATTTCACCCTCATATTAATCTCTCAAACTTCTTCTATAAAATTTTCTATCATTGGTATCAGAGCTACAAAATTTTCTAACATTGGTATCAGAGCTAGGTTGCTAAGCAAGGAAGAATGGAAAGTAAATCAAGTTGCTAAGAATTCCCATACTTAAAAAAGGGCATTATGATACTTGGAGAATTCGCGTGAAGGCGGTGCTTAAATCACAAGGTGTATGGGATATTGTAGAAAAAGGGTATGAAGAACCCATCGATGCCACCACTTTATCCCAAATTAAAAGGGATAAGTTGAAGAATTTGAAGATGAAGGATTTACAAGCCTTAGTTATCATTCATCATGGCTTGGATGATGATATATTCAGCAAGATAATGGATGCGTCTACTAGTAAGGAAGCATGGGAGATCTTGGAAAATGCCTTCATTGGAATTACTAAAATGAAGAAAGTTCGATTTCAAAATCTGTAATGTAAGTTTGAATCTTTACATGTGGAATCTTTAGAATTAATTGATGATTATTTTTCTCGAGTTTTTTCTCTTGTAAATCAATTGAAAAAATATAGAGAAAAAATGGAAGATTCTAGAGTTACTGAGAAAATTTTACGATCTCTAGATTCTAAATTTGAAAACGTAGTTGTAGAAATTGATGATTCTAAAGATGTAAAATTCATGAATATTGGACAACTCTTGGAAATTCTCGAAGACTTTTAAGACAAATTAAATAGGAAAATTGAAGAAGAGTCATTAAAGCAAACTCGTCAAATCACATCCATTGAGGATAATGAAGTATAATGTATTGAAAAGGACTTCTTAGATGGTAAGAAGGACGAAAAGAAAAATAACGAGTTGAGAGATGATGCTGCAAAGAAAGAGAAAGAAGAAATAAAAAAAGATATGGAGGAGGAAATTACAAAAGAACTTTTAAAGACCAAAGAAGTAATGGAAGAGAAAAATGAGAAAGTAAAAGAAAAGAAGCTTCCAATAATTGATGAAGTAATCAAAAAGAAAGTCAAAGATGAAGAAACTGAAGCATAACAAAACAAATGAAGTGAAGAAAGAGAGTGAAGAAGACGAAGACAAAGAAGATGATGCAAATTATAAAAGGTGCAAAATGAAAGAAGACAAAAGTGAAAAAGTCATCAATCAAGGAGAAAAAATAAAAAATATGGTAGGTGATTCAAAGAATGAGCAAACATTTAAGAAACTGAACTAAAGAATAAATAAAAAGTAAAAGGAGAAACAACAAAAAGGAAAATGAAAGGGCTTAGGTATGAATTTTATGAAGATGAGAACAAAGTGGTGCGCAATGATTATATCAATTCTTTTTTCAACAAGTTTATTTTTCAATTAAAACATTTTGGAATCTTTTGTGATTGTCAAACTTTGGAAACACGTAAAGAAATTGAATGGAGAGACATTATGTATGATTCGTTCAAAATTTGTGATGCGGGGCCAAGATGGAATTTGATGAGCTTAACTTTTGGAGTATTTTATGGCAATAAAGGAAGACGCGCTGCGGCAAAGATTCGAGAAATCATGTTGAAGATCTTCATGGTGGAAAAGAAGAACAGAAAAAAGAAAGCTTGGATGATTTCTTTACTTCTACCAAAGCACGTAAAATACAAAAACTAAAACTTTTGGTACAAGTTGAAAAACCAAGTTTACGGGGATGTTGGAAACAAATTTGGTTTTAAGGGAACATTTATTGCATTAATAGAAATGATTATTTGTGAATTAATGTTTGTATTTGTGGAAATGGAAAAATCTAGACTAAAAAAATATGTAATGTGAAGAAATATTTAGATGAATCTAGAAAAGAATAGTCTAAAAAATTTCTCTAATATAAATTGTGATATACTCAATCATTTGTAATCTAGCAAATTAAGCAATCAAGTTTGAATAAAATAAATTATTTCTCCTTCATATTAATCTCTCAAACTTCCTCTATAAAATTTTCTAACATGAACTACTAGAAGTTCTAATGGACAACACAACTTCTTACACTCTTCCTTGTCCTCGATCCGTGCTGTCCTAAATCGGATGTTACATGAAATTTCAAATATGTGTTCAACATGTTATCACAGAGAAACCCTAATTCGAAATTGGGTTAACAGAAAATTGAAATAGAGGTAAGAGGAAAGTTTACCGATTTGTATTCCGATTGCAAGTTTGATCGTCAAATCCGAGTCCAGCACTTTGATGTTCCCTTAAAACAGATTTGCTCCCCCTACGGCGCGGCGGGTTAAGATGAGCAACTGTTTCCCAAGGTGAAACGGAATCAGTCCGCAAGGCTGCGCTGGCGATGCGAACGGCGACGAACTCAAGAGAAGTGTTTTCGAGAACAAACGTGTGTGGGAGTAAGAAGATGGTCAGAATTCGATTATTTCGGTGAAGAAAACGGTTCTGATTCTTCTTATTTATATTTGTAGCGGGTGACGATTTGGTTCAAACGGATGCATCGTTTGGAAAGGTAGCGACCCGTTTCTAAACGTTGCAACCCATTTGAATTTTGTATCCGCTCGCAAAAGATGACCGTTAAGCCCAGCAGTTTCGGCCCGCTAACGCACAATGTACAGAGCAGCAAAAATATAGTTTCGGCCCGCTAATGCACATTGCAAAGTGCTAAGTGCCTACAAGACGCCTCAAACGCCCATTCGCACACGCGTACGGGAGCGGGCGCGGGCACGGGCACGAGCACGGGCTCGGGCTCGGGTTCGGGTACGGGTGCGGGGTGGAGCGATGCACCACCCCTTTTGGTCCCCATTGTTGGTCCATAGCACTCTCTAAGAATTTATAATAGTCTCTATACTTAAGTATATATACCCTTATAACTTCTTATACCCTACAATGTGGGACTATTCCTACATTGTGGGATACACTGCCCTACACCTTCATTATTCATTTATTCCAACAATCCCCCACATGAATGAATAATTCTTTAATTTTGTTCTTAACTTAGTGAAATTATGTTGTATCGGTTAAAGTAGCACAATGGCCTTGAACTTTCCTAGTGTTTATCTATTTGACCTACTAGCGAATCAGTAGACTTGTGAATGTCCTTGACCTGTAAGCTTTTTGTATAGGTCAAGATAGATAACACACAACATGATTTCTAAACTTCCTTGGTTCTCTGTTTGTGTTCGTTTTTGCCATGAACACCCGCTTGGTCTCATGAGTGTTTTAAAGAATTCGACCTTACAATTCTTTTTGAAGCGGCGCCTTCACACTCACGTAGGTGATTCTATGAAGAGTATCCCGTTATACTCCACTTGGGTCTTTTATAACACCACAGTATAGACATCATTAAAAGCTAAACTTATCCTTTTCTCCGACGGGTTGTGCACTGACTTATCATAGGAATGGTTTGTTTTTTAACAGTGCCATTAAGTTTATCTATAAACTTAGTTGTCCCTTTGAACCTAGATCTTGGGATCTCCATTCAACTAGGTGGGGTTTCCGTTTTAGAAAACTTTTAATTCATAGGTCTTAAACCCATTCCCATCGATAAGGTTTGAACTTTCTCTCTTGGCAAGCCTTTGGTAAGTGGATCCGCTATGTTATCCTTTGACCTTACATAGTCTATAGTGATAACTCCATTAGAGAGAAGTTGTCTTATGGTTTTATGTCTACGACGAATATGTCGAGACTTACCATTATACAATGTACTATTTGCCCTTCCTATAGCAGATTGACTGTCACAATGTATACATATTGGAGGTACAGGTTTTTCCCAATTTGGAATGTCTTCCAAAAAAAACCTAAGCCAATCTGCTTCTTCTGCGGCTTTATCTAGAGCAATGAACTCCGATTCCATTGTCGACCTTGCTATGCAAGTCTGTTTGGATGATTTCCATGAGATTTCTCCATTTCCTAATGTAAACACATATCCACTTGTGGATTTTGTGTCATTTGAGCTAGTTATCCAATTTGCGTCGCTGTAACCTTCTACCACTGAAGGATAATTTGTATAATGCAAACCAAAGTTCTGTGTATATTTTAGATATCCAAGAACTCTTATTATCGCTTTCCAATGATGTTTACCAGGATTGCTGGTAAATCTACTAAGTTTACTTACAGCATATGCGATATCTGGTCTTGTGCAATTCATTACATACATGATACTTCCTAATATGCGAGAATATTCAAGCTGATATATTGTAACACCCCGAATTTCGGTTAATGCTAAAATTCACTAATTGCAGAATAAATAATCTCAGATGTGAGAATTGGGGGAAACGGGCTGCGTCATTGCGTTCGTCTCGGAAAAATACGCAGAATAAAGTCCGAAATTTTGTAAATCGGAGTCCGTATGGCCCAGTTAAGGCCCAATGAAGTTTGCAGAAAATTCAAAGCTAAAAACAGATTTAAAATTCAGTTCTAAAACAAGTTTGGAGCCAAAAGCGGAAAGGGCGGGAAAGTCCCCGCCTAGCCCCGTGTCGACAGGCATGTCGACAGGGGTGTCGACAGCCCTGTCGACAGGGGTGTCGACAGCCCTGTCGACAGGGGTGTCGACACAGGGTGTCGGCCCTGTTGATCTGGGTGCACCAGATCTGGTTTTTGGGTTAGTCTTGGGCTGTGTTCTAGAGATTTCCGAAATCTAAGGGTCCTAATCTAATCTTGGGTTAATCTAAGGGCCTAAAACACTCACCTAATCTATAAATACACCCTAAACCTACCCTAATCCATACTAAAAATAGAATTGAGGGCTACATGCCGCCAAATTAAATCTTAAAAGGAGCCTCCACTAATTTATGAAGAGGGTTGCAAGCTAATCACTCTCTAATCAACCTCTAATCCATTCTAAGCATCTTAATCTTCTTCATTTGGAGTGCAAATTTGCTAGTTGTGAGTTTCTATCACTTTAATAACCGATTGCTAAATTAAGTAGATGAGATATGATGAGATCATATGGTTTTGTTTGGGGATTAATGGATTTTAAGTCATATGACATGATGTTAGTTTGCTAATGTATGTGGGTTATGCAAGTTTTGTGTTTTGTGATCATATGTTAATATGCAAGTTCATATGCAAGTTTATGAGTTTATATGCAAGTATGTTATGCAAGTTCATATGCAAGTTTATGAGTTTATATGCAAGTATGTTATGCAAGTTCATATGCAAGTTTATGAGTTTATATGCAAGTATGTTATGCAAGTTCATATGCAAGTTATGTGACATATTATATGCAAGTCATGTATTTGTTAATATGTAAGTTTAGGTGACATGTTATACAAGATTATATGCAAGTTATGTGACATGTTATACGAGATTATATGCAAGCTATGTGACATGTTATGCAAGTTCATATGCAAGTTATGTGTTTGTTAATATGCAAGATGGCACCCTTGAAACATGTTCATACATATGCAAGTTGACACCTTTTATATGTGTTATGTCATGAGAACGAAATTACGTGGGAACGATGGGGTTAATTCAATGCATAAGTTAATAAGATTGTGTGAAATTAATATAATTATGCATAACATAAAATAAATGAACATAGTATGGGAATTTGCCTATTAAGTTAGGTGTACCCATACTATGTGTTGGGAATTTGCCTATTAAGTTAGGTGTACCCACACTTTGGAGTTGGGAATTTGCCTATTAAGTTAGGTGTATCCATATTCCTAAAATAAACATGATAATTAACACAAATCATGGGGGTGATTAATTAGGAGTAATTAATCGATTAAGACACGAGGTTGGACCCGTTTGTAGTGTAAGACTGCCCGGAGTTTACCGGCTTAACCAGGCATCTACAAATGACGGTCCAATGTGAGGGGTCTTAATCATAAATTAAATACGTAACAAGGGTAAATGACACGAGGTTGGACTCGTTTGTAGTGTAAGACTGCCCAGAACCTACTGGCTTAACCAGGCATCTACAAATAACGGTCCAATGTGAGGGGTCCTTTACACGGTTACGGTGTTAATCAATTAAGAAACACTTAACCAGATAATCATGTAGTCAGGCATGGGGGTTAAGTGGGTACCTTGGGTGGTATGTGGAAATTGCTAGTGGTTGCCAATAGAAAATATGATTAGATACTTAACCAAGATGAAACATGTAATTAAACATGGTTAAAGGGTTAAGTGGGAAACACTAGTGTGTGGGCCAAGCTTAGGGGGATGGCTTGTGCTGGGGGCCCATTTCAACCAATATCCCAAACGTATCTTAGTGGGCTCGACACTAGTCGAGTGACGGGACACGCATATTGGGCTTGACTATAAGAGGCCAAAATGGGTTAGCGGTGGCAACGCATGACCAACGGGTTTCATATGCGTGTGTGGACCCGGGCTGGTAAATAAGACGTTGTTGCATCGTGTAGATATAAGCCGTGCACCGTTAATTTTATCAGGTTGCCACGTTGGGGAATGGTACACCCCACGGTGGGGCCAGCACGGGTATCTACGTTAGGGAGCCGATCGAATGGGGAGTAGTGTGTACACCTAGTGGATTGTAGGGCCCCGTGGCGTCTACTTAATCACCTAGGGGTACGCGAGAACTATTAAGTTAATTTTATAAGCCCGGGAGTGGGATCAACCATTAAGTTAGGAATGACTGGTGTGGTGCAGTTTAGTAATTTACCTTTGGAAGGGTAGATGCGTCTTTATCTTTTATCTTAGTTTAGTTGACTGCTTAGTGTAGCCATTCATCCCCAATAGTTACCGTATATCAGTTTATGTCTTCTCTGGTTACTTTAACGATTGTATTGTTAAAGTTATAGGACTCGCTCAGACTTATGTCTGACCCCGTTGTTTTTATCTTTTTCCCCAACCCTCAGGTCCTACGGTGGATCCTAGCAGT
This sequence comes from Allium sativum, assembly GCA_030737875.1. NCBI lineage: Eukaryota > Viridiplantae > Streptophyta > Magnoliopsida > Asparagales > Amaryllidaceae > Allium > Allium sativum. The sequence continues at coordinate 230,130,160 of CM060924.1, read as the reverse complement.
AGTGGAGCTTGATCGGATTGTTGTTCCAGTCTTTAGGAGCTTGGATTGATGTAAAGCTCCAGTTACCCAGTTATCTTTTCTTTTGTCATGGCTATTGTATGAGAGTGGGATTATGTACTTCTTTATTTTGTTGGATATTGTACTTGACTTTTATTGTGGTTTTATGATGTAACCAGACATGTTTTACTTCCGCTGTTATGAGATGATGTTTTAAATTTCAAGTACTATTTATATCTGTGTTGTTGTAATTTTTCTGTTCTATATTCACTAAAATACTCCACCGATGCTATGGAATTCCCTTAGTGAGTGACCGCAGCGGGAGTGGGGTGTTACACGTGGTATCAGAGCTGAAGGTTACCGGAACAGATAAATTTTTGAGAAAAATACATTTTTTTTTTAAAATAGTAAAGGTATTATTTTTGGAAAAAAAGTATTTTCAAAAACATGTCTTTTAAGAGAAAAGTTTTTGAAAAAGAAAAGCATAATCCCCAATAGCCATATCTTTATCTTTCGGAATCTCCTTTTTGAATCTTTCCTCTTTCGTTTCAGCATGGCTGAAGATCTTAACATCCCGGAGGGCTTAGTTATACCACTATGGTATAGGAGGTTACAAGAGGCTAGGGCCGCGGCTGCGGGTCCAGCCAATGCTACTACACCAGAGGTAACCGCTCCTCCTCCTCAGCCTAGAGTGGATAATTTTGCTAAGATTTGCAAGGAGTTCAAGGCTATAGGAGGAAAACCTTTTCTAGGTTCAGAGACTTTCGTAGAGGCTAGAGATTGGCTTAAGGAAGTGGAAGAGTTGCTAGATATCTTTGAAGTGGAAGAGGGAAAGAAAGTCAAGTTGGCGGCTTGGTTAATGAAGGGAGAGGCCTCATTCTGGTGGGAGGTCACTAATGGAGAACGCCCTGTTGACTCTTGGGCAGATTTTAAGCAAAGGTTTGGGGCTAAGTTTCTCTCAAGGGCGGAAGAGAATCTGTTTATGGAGAAGTTCTTGAATTTGAAGCAAGGGAATCTCACGGTGAAAGAATATGTCAACAAATTCAATCAATTAGCAAGGTTTGGCATAGAGTTGGTGAATACACCGGAGAAGAAGGCTTTGAGGTTCGTTAGAGGCTTGAACGAACCATTGCAAGGAATAGCTATGACTCACATTCCTATGGGGGCCACCTTTGAGAAGCTTGTCTACATGGCACTTATGCATGAGGATGACAAGAGTTCTAAGGCACCAGAGAAGAAGGGGGATCAGAAGAAACCGCAACAACAACAAGGCAAGGGTGGAAAAGGCAATGGTGACAAGAAGAAGAAGAAGAAGAAGTGCTTCAATTGTGGGACCCCAGGCCACCTCAGCAAGGATTGTCGCAAAAAGAAGAAGACTGGTTGCTTTCATTGTGGTGAAGCAGGACATCTTGTGAAGGACTGCCCAAAGAAGGGGCAGAAGACGGGGTCTACCTCAGGAGGTCAGGTGCAAGCTCTTATGGCACCAGCTCGGGCAGGGGGGCAAGTTCAGGCTCTCTCAGTTCCACCGATTCAGCAGAGAGGTAGAACTATTTCCGTTGAAAGTCTGGTTTTTCTGTTTGATCATCCAGTTCGTACTTTGTTTGACTCTGGCGCATCGCATTCTTTTATCTCATCATCGTTAGTTGAGTCACTGCACTTAGACACCAGTCTAGTTGATGATCCCTTGGTTGTTTCAAACCCAATTGGGGGCTCCATATATCTGTCTATGATATGTTTGGGTTTGAAGATTTCTATACTTAGCATTGAGTTTGGATGTGATGCTTTTGTATTGGGCTTCACGGGCTATGGGTTGATTTTGGGCATGGACTGGTTATCCAGTAATGGTGCCGTTCTTGATTGTGAAAGGAGAGTTGTCAGGCTTATGACCCGCTTGGGTAATACTCTCGAGATCTCTTGTAATCCCATGGAATATGTTTTGCTAAGTTATCTTGAATCGCTCGATGCTTCGGTCGAGAGTTTGCGTTCTGTCAGAGTGGTCCGGGAATATCCGGATGTGTTTGAAGAGGTGAAGGGTTTGCCTCCGAAGCGGGAAATAGATTTCCGAATTTATTTGGTAGATAATGCCAAACCAGTGTCTTTGCCAGTGCGCCACATGGCTCCTCGTGAGAGAAGAGAACTTCATAAGCAAGTAGGGGAGTTGCTTGAGAAGGGGTTCATAAGGCGAAGTATATCGGATGGGGAGCTCCAGTAGTGTTTGCCACGAAGGCGAATGGGTCCCTCAGACTTTGTGTGGATTGTAGAGAACTTAATAAGCTCACGAAGAAGAATAGACACCCATTACCGAGGATAGATGATCTCTTTGATCAGTTGGTTGGCGCCTCAGTGTTTTCGCAGATGGACTTAGCTACAGGGTTTCATCAGTTGAGAGTGGCGGAGGACAGTATAGAGAAGACTGCTTTCCGGACTCCGGATGGTTTTTATGAGTGGCTTGTGATGTCATTTGGGTTGACAAATGCCCCTGCATACTTTGTTGATCTAATGAGTAGAGTGTTCAGAGAGTATCTGAATAAGTTTGTAGTGGTCTTTGTGGATGACATCTTGGTCTTTTCCAAGAGTGAAGAAGAGCATGCCTTACATCTCAGAGAAGTGTTGGAGACTCTTCGAGCACATAGTCTTAAAGCTAAATTCTCTAAATGTCATTTTTGGAGAAGAGAAGTGCGATTCTTAGGGCATGTGGTCTCTAAGGAAGGGATAGCTGTGGATCCCGCAAAGATAGTATCTATCCAGGATTGGAAAGTTCCTAGAAATGCTACTGAAGTAAGAAGTTTCTTGGGGTTGGCAGGATATTATAGGAAGTTCATCAAAGACTTCGCGAAGATATCAGCCCCATTAACCCGCTTGAAGAAGAAGAATCTGGTTTTCTCATGGGACATAGATTGTGATGATGCTTTCCGACGGTTAAAGAGAGCTTTGACCACCGCTCCAGTTTTAGTGCTTCCAGATGGGAGTAAGCCGTTTGTTGTTTATACCGATGCTTGTGGGACAGGATTAGGCGCAGTCTTGATGCAGGAGGGAAGGGTAATAGCCTATGGAGGGAGGCAATTGAGAGTGCATGAGAAGAATTACCTTACCCATGATCTGGAGTTGGCCGCGATTGTTTTCGCACTTAAGTCTTGGCGCCATTATCTTCTTGGTGAAAGATTCGAATGTTCACTGACCATAAATCATTGAAGTACTTATTCTCTCAGAAGGATTTAAACTTAAGACATCAAAGGTGGATGGAGTTCTTAGAATCCTATGATTTCGAGATAGCGTATACCCCTGGCAAGGGTAACGTGGTGGCGGACACCTTGAGTAGAAAAAGGCTATCTTTGAGTCCATTGTTCGTAGAACGGCGAAGCTTGGAGTTTCTTTCTTTGTTCGACTTCAGACCTTCTGTTGACTTTGTACCTGGTTTGTTGGCATCCTTGGAGGTTAGACCTACTCTTTTGGGACGGATTGGCGAGGCTCAGCGAGACGACCCACAGTTGGTTGAGTTGGTAGAGAAGCTTATAAGGGGGGAGTCGTCCAGCCATTTGGGTAGATACACCATAGATGATAGGGGATGGTTGCATAGAGACGGTAGACTTTGTGTACCGCAAGATGAGGGTTTGAAGAAGGCTATTTTGGATGATGCACATCGTTCAAGGATGACTATTCATCCCGGTGGAGACAAAATGTACCAAGACATGAAGAGAGTTTTCTTCTGGGCCGGTATGAAGAAAGATGTGGCCGAGTATGTGGCTAGATGCTTAGTGTGCCAACAAGTTAAAGCGGAGCAAAGGAAACCCGGTGGGTTGTTACACCCATTGGAAGTTCCGCAATGGAAGTGGGATAGTGTCTCGATGGATTTTATCGATGGGTTACCGAGATCGAGGAAGGGCAATACGGGAATTTGGGTTGTGGTAGACAGACTTACCAAGAGTGCCCATTTTATACCTGTGAAGAGTAAGAGGACCGCTCCATGGCTTGCTTCAGTCTATGTTAGAGAGATTGTTAGATTGCATGGCGTACCATCCAGCATTGTGAGTGATCGAGATCCTATCTTCACTAGTGAGTTTTGGAGAAGTTTGCAAGAGGCGGTAGGGACTCAGTTGTGTCTGAGCACCGCATATCATCCTCAGACGGACGGCCAGACTGAGAGGGTGAATCGTGTCCTAGAAGACCTTTTGAGGCTTTGTATCTTAGATTTTGGAGGTACATGGGAAGAGCATCTTCCATTGGTGGAGTTCGCATATAATAACAGCTTTCAGTCCAGTATTGGTATGGCTCCTTTCGAAGCTCTTTATGGAAGGCCTTGTCGATCTCCTACATGTTGGTGGGAATCTACGGATAAGATCTTGCTTGGGCCAGATATGGTTAGAGAGACTTCAGAGAAGATTGATTTGATTCGAAGAAGGATGAAAGCAGCGCAAGATAGACAGAAATCTTATGCGGATCGGAGAAGGACGGATCTTGAGTTTGAGGTTGGAGACATGGTTTTTGTCAAAGTATCTCCGTTGAGAAATGTTGTTCGCTTTGGGTCCGTTGGGAAGTTAGCACCGAGGTTTGTTGGGCCGTTTCCTATTAAGGAAAGGATTGGACGGATGGCATATAGGGTGGAGTTGCCCGACAGACTTAGTGGTGTTCATGATGTATTCCATGTATCACATTTGAGGAAGTGCTTACATGAGACCGCAGAGGTTGTAGAGCCGAGCTTGCTTAGAGATGTGGAGGTAGAGCGTGATGCGACGATTCGACGAGCTCCTACTCGCATCCTTGGGTCAGAAACTAGAAAGTTGAGGAACAGAGAAGTTCAGCTAGTTAAAGTGCAATGGGGAGATGACGAAAGCAATGCTACTTGGGAGACGGAAGCGAAGATGCGTTCTTTGTACCCATTTCTTTTTGAGAGTATGTCTTTTAACTTCTCCTTTGTCGTTTGTCTAGTACTTATCTTATCTTTAGTATATCCTCTCGCTAGTACCTATGACCTTTAGATAGGGTAAAACCTATGGTTGAAACATGAGTTTGAAACATGTTATGGTTGATGGATGCATGTGGATGCAATTGTTTGCTAGTGGTTGCTCGTGGATGCATATACACACACATTAGGCACTAGATCGGCTCAGTCACTTCATGTTGCATATCGCATAAATGGATGTGGTAGTTAGATTGATGGATGTATCATGGCTGTGTTATCATGTGGATGATGCATTTTTGTGTATAGTTGTGCACGCATATAAAAATTGTATGTGTCAATAGGGTTTCGCATACATATTGGATGCATGACACTATCATGGTTTGCATTAAGGAGGTCGACTGAATCAGTAGACCGCCTGATTTTGCATTAGTATACGGACATATACACACACTTTCTGCATATGTTCATACATCATTAGAAGTCCCTAAGGATAATGGTTGCTTGTGGTTGATGGTTTAGTAGATGGTTGTTTGGTTGGTAGGATACGTTCTTCTTGACTTAGAGATTTCGAGGACGAAATCCTTTAAGGAGGGGAGAATGTAACACCCCAAATTTCGGTTAATGCTAAAATTCACTAATTGCAGAATAAATAATCTCAGATGTGAGAATTGGGGGAAACGGGCTGCGTCATTGCGTTCGTCTCGGAAAAATACGCAGAATAGAGTCCGAAATTTTGTAAATCGGAGTCCGTATGGCCCAGTTAAGGCCCAATGAAGTTTGCAGAAAATTCAAAGCTAAAAACAGATTTAAAATTCAGTTCTAAAACAAGTTTGGAGCCAAAAGCGGAAAGGGCGGGAAAGTCCCCGCCTAGCCCCGTGTCGACAGGCATGTCGACAGGGGTGTCGACAGCCCTGTCGACAGGGGTGTCGACACAGGGTGTCGGCCCTGTTGATCTGGGTGCACCAGATCTGGTTTTTGGGTTAGTCTTGGGCTGTGTTCTAGAGATTTCCGAAATCTAAGGGTCCTAATCTAATCTAGGGTTAATCTAAGGGCCTAAAACACTCACCTAATCTATAAATACACCCTAAACCTACCCTAATCCATACTAAAAATAGAATTGAGGGCTACATGCCGCCAAATTAAATCTTAGAAGGAGCCTCCACTAATTTATGAAGAGGGTTGCAAGCTAATCACTCTCTAATCAACCTCTAATCCATTCTAAGCATCTTAATCTTCTTCATTTGGAGTGCAAATTTGCTAGTTGTGAGTTTCTATCACTTTAATAACCGATTGCTAAATTAAGTAGATGAGATATGATGAGATCATATGGTTTTGTTTGGGGATTAATGGATTTTAAGTCATATGACATGATGTTAGTTTGCTAATGTATGTGGGTTATGCAAGTTTTGTGTTTTGTGATCATATGTTAATATGCAAGTTCATATGCAAGTTTATGAGTTTATATGCAAGTATGTTATGCAAGTTCATATGCAAGTTTATGAGTTTATATGCAAGCATGTTATGCAAGTTCATATGCAAGTTTATGAGTTTATATGCAAGTATGTTATGCAAGTTCATATGCAAGTTTATGAGTTTATATGCAAGTATGTTATGCAAGTTCATATGCAAGTTATGTGACATATTATATGCAAGTCATGTATTTGTTAATATGTAAGTTTAGGTGGTGACATGTTATACAAGATTATATGCAAGTTATGTGACATGTTATACGAGATTATATGCAAGCTATTTGACATGTTATGCAAGTTCATATGCAAGTTATGTGTTTGTTAATATGCAAGATGGCACCCTTGAAACATGTTCATACATATGCAAGTTGACACCTTTTATATGTGTTATGTCATGAGAACGAAATTACGTGGGAACGATGGGGTTAATTCAATGCATAAGTTAATAAGATTGTGTGAAATTAATATAATTATGCATAACATAAAATAAATGAACATAGTATGGGAATTTGCCTATTAAGTTAGGTGTACCCATACTATGTGTTGGGAATTTGCCTATTAAGTTAGGTGTACCCACACTTTGGAGTTGGGAATTTGCCTATTAAGTTAGGTGTACCCATATTCCTAAAATAAACATGATAATTAACACAAATCATTGGGGTGATTAATTAGGAGTAATTAATCGATTAAGACACGAGGTTGGACCCGTTTGTAGTGTAAGACTGCCCGGAGTTTACCGGCTTAACCAGGCATCTACAAATGACGGTCCAATGTGAGGGGTCTTAATCATAAATTAAATACGTAACAAGGGTAAATGACACGAGGTTGGACCCGTTTGTAGTGTAAGACTGCCCGGAACCTACCGGCTTAACCAGGCATCTACAAATAATGGTCCAATGTGAGGGGTCCTTTACACGGTTACGGTGTTAATCAATTAAGAAACACTTAACCAGATAATCATGTAGTCAGGCATGGGGGTTAAGTGGGTACCTTGGGTGGTATGTGGAAATTGCTAGTGGTTGCCAATAGAAAATATGATTAGATAATTAACCAAGATGAAACATGTAATTAAACATGGTTAAAGGGTTAAGTGGGAAACACTAGTGTGTGGGCCAAGCTTAGGGGGATGGCTTGTGCTGGGGGCCCATTTCAACCAATATCCCAAACGTATCTTAGTGGGCTCGACTCTAGTCGAGTGACGGGACACGCATATTGGGCTTGACTATAAGAGGCCAAAATGGGTTAGCGGTGGCAACGCATGACCAACGGGTTTCATATGCGTGTGTGGACCCGGGCTGGTAAATAAGACGTTGTTGCATCGTGTAGATATAAGCCGTGCACCGTTAATTTTATCAGGTTGCCACGTTGGGGAATGGTACACCCCACGGTGGGGCCAGCACGGGTATCTACGTTAGGGAGCCGATCGAATGGGGAGTAGTGTGTACACCTAGTGGATTGTAGGGCCCCGTGGCGTCTACTTAATCACCTAGGGGTACGCGAGAACTATTAAGTTAATTTTATAAGCCCGGGAGTGGGATCAACCTTTAAGTTAGGAATGACTGGTGTGGTGCAGTTTAGTAATTTACCTTTGGAAGGGTAGATGCGTCTTTATCTTTTATCTTAGTTTAGTTGACTGCTTAGTGTAGCCATTCATCCCCAATAGTTACCGTATATCAGTTTATGTCTTCTCTGGTTACTTTAACGATTGTATTGTTAAAGTTATAGGACTCGCTCAGACTTATGTCTGACCCCGTTGTTTTTATCTTTTTCCCCAACCCTCAGGTCCTACGGTGGATCCTAGCAGTAGTGGAGCTTGATCGGATTGCTGTTCCAGTCTTTAGGAGCTTGGATTGATGTAAAGCTCCAGTTACCCAGTTATCTTTTCTTTTGTCATGGCTATTGTATGAGAGTGGGATTATGTACTTCTTTATTTTGTTGGATATTGTACTTGACTTTTATTGTGGTTTTATGATGTAACCAGACATGTTTTACTTCCGCTGTTATGAGATGATGTTTTAAATTTCAAGTACTATTTATATTTGTGTTGTTGTAATTTTTCTGTTCTATATTCACTAAAATACTCCACCGATGCTATGGCATTCCCTTAGTGAGTGACCGTAGCGGGAGTGGGGTGTTACATATATACTGTCACCAGTGTTCTTAACCCAATTTTGGTTCATATCTACTGGTGATTTTGCAATAGTTATATTGTATTGCTTGAAATTTTCAAGTATCTTGGCTATGTAATGTGATTGGGATAATACATATCCCTGTGGTGTTCTTACAATTTTGACACCCAATATTACATCAGCTAGCCCTAGATCTTTCATATCAAATCTAGAGGACAGCATATCTTTTTTTGATGTTATTATGGCTTTATTATTGCCTATGATTAATAAGTCATCAACATAGAGACATACAATGACATATCCAATATGTGTGTATTTTATATAAACACATTTATCTGATTCATTTATTTTGAATCCATTTGATAACATAGTTTCATCAAATTTCTCATGCCATTGTTTTGGTGCTTGTTTAAGACCATAAAGTGATTTGATCAATTTACATACTTTGTTTTCATTTCCTGGGCTTACAAACCCTTCAGGTTGCAGCATGTATATTTCTTCCTCTAACTCACCATTCAAAAATGCCGTCTTTACGTCCATTTGATGTAATTCCAAATTTAGTATAGACGCGATTGCAATAAGCATCCTAATGGATGTTATTCTAGTTACTGGTGAGTAAGTGTCAAAATAATCCAGATCTTCTTTCTGTCTGAATCCTTTGATTACTATACGAGCTTTATACTTATCTATTGAGCCGTCAGCCTTGAGTTTTTTCTTAAATATCCATTTATATCCTAGTGGTTTTAATCCTTTAGGTAGATCCACTAGTTCCCATGTATGGTTTTGTAAAATGGATTCTATTTCACTGTTGACAGCCTCCTTCCAGTATGGAGCCTCAGGTGATGACATTGCTTGTTGGTAAGTAAGAGGTTCATTTTCTATCATATATGCATAGAAATCGGGTCCAAAGGTTTTCGAAGTCCTTTGACGTTTTCTCCTTCTGGGTTCTTCTACCTCAGTTCCAACATTTCTCTCATTCGAGTTTTGATTAATATTTTCCTCAGGAGTATATGTTTCTCTTGATCTCTTTTGAACAATCGTTTCAGTACAGGTTTTTAGAGGATAAATGTGTTCAAAGAATCTCCCATTTCGTGACTCGATAATGGTGTTTTCATGAATGTCATCAATTTCAGATTTGTACACCAAAAATCGATATGCACTACTATTATGAGCATATCAAATGAATATGCAATCTATAGTCTTTGGTCCAATTTTGACCTTTTTCGGTTTTGGTATTTCTACTTTGGAAAGACACCCCCACACTTTTAAGTATTTGTAGGATGGTGGTCTATTTTTCCAAAGTTCATGTGGAGATTTAAAGGTATTTTTCCGAGGTATTTTATTCAGTATATGATTAGCTGAAAGTATTGCTTCACCCCAGAAATTATCTGGTAATCCAGAACTGATAAGCAGAGCATTCATTATTTCCTTTAGGGTACGATTCTTACGTTCTGCTATTCCATTTGATTGAGGAGAGTATGGTGCCGTCGTTTGATGGATTATACCATTTTGAGCACAAAATTCCTCAAATGGGAATTCATATTCACCACCTCTATCACTTCTCAATGCTTTTATCTTTTTGTTTAGTTGATTTTCAACTTCTGCCTTGTATTGTTTAAACATTTCGAAGGCTTCATCTTTACTCCTTAATAGGTACACATAACAGTACCTAGTGCAATCGTCGATGAAGGTGATAAAGTATCTTTTACCTCCTCTGGTTTGACACAATTTTAGATCACATACATCTGTATGTATCAAATCTAAAGGTTCAGTGTTCCTTTCAACATTATGAAAGGAGGTTCGAGTCATTTTAGCTTCTATGCATGTTTCACATTTATAATTTGAGTCTATGACAAATTTAGGTATAAATTCTAGGTTTATCATTTTCCGCAAAGTATCAAAGTTAACATGTCCTAATCTGTTATGCCATATATTAAATGACTCGGCGATATAAATAGAAGATTCCACTTTATTCATATCCTTTGGTACAATAGTCATTACATTCATTTTGAACAGACCATCACTAACATACCCTTTACCCACATACACTCCATTTTTAGACAATACAAAACTATCAGAAACAAAGACTAACTTGAATCCATTCTTGCTCAGTAATGATCCTGAGACCAAGTTCTTCTGAATGTCTGGAACGTGGAGTACGTCATTCAAAGTGAGTTCTTTACCAGAAGTCATTTTGAGAACCACTTTTCCCTTGCCTTCAACCTTTGACGTGGAGGAGTTTCCCATAAAGAGTTTCTCTTCTTGTGTCGCAGGCTTGTAGTTGGAGAACATCCATTTGTTGGCGCAAATATGTTTTGTGGCACCAGTATCCACTAATCATTCCTTCGTGTTGCCAATCAAATTGCATTCGGAGATTACAACAGATAAGTTCATTTCTGAAACATCATCCGAGAGCCTATCACATTCAGTAACGTTGGCTTCGTCTTTCTTCTTCTTTGGTCCTCTGCACTCAACTGCTTTGTGACCTTTCTTGCCGCAATTATGGCAATTTCCTTTGAACTTCTTAGCCTTTTTCACATTCGGATTATGCTCCCTTTTTCTTTTGTTGTTTTTGTCGGACTCGACCACATTTGTTTTGGCTACCATTGTGTTTGTTTCCTTCTTTTCAGATTTTCTGTTATCTTCCTCGATTCTGAGACGAACAACCAGATCCTCCATGGACATCTCCTTGCGCTTATGCTTCAAGTAGTTTTTGAATTCCTTCCATGATGGAGGTAATTTTTCTATCGCTGCAGCGACTTGGAAAGATTCACTCAATTCCATTTTTTCCTCATGAATTTCATGGAAAATGACTTGAAGTTCCTGAATTTGGCTGACAACTGTCTTAGAGTCGACCATTTTGTAATCCAGAAATCTTCCGACTATGAATTTATTCATGCCGGCGTCTTCTGTCTTATATTTCTTTTCCAGTGCCTGCCAGAGGATCTTTGCGGTTTTGACAGTACAATATACATTGTACAGAGTGTTGTCGAGGCCATTCAGTATATAATTCTTGCAAATGAAGTCTGAACTCTTCCAGGCAGTGAGCGCTTCGACTTTTGTGGCGTCAGGCTCGAGTTCATCCACTTTCGGAGGGTCCTCTTCAAGGTAGTTGGCCAGTCCTAGTGTGGTCAAGTATAAAAGCATTTTCTGTTTCCAACGCTTGAAATCCACACCAGTGAATTTCTCTGGCCGTTCCCCATGCGAGAAAGGTACATGTTGAGGAACCAAAGTACCGGTCTGAGCGGGAGGGACAGTGGGTGGTACGGGTTGCTTGTTTGCCGAACTGTTACTGTCTTGAGTCATCGTCTGCAAGCAGTTGACTTCAATCAGTAACACGTTTTATACACAAGCACAAATCTGTTTTAAGATTGTTATCACAGAGAAACCCTAATTCGAAATTGGGTTAACAGAAAATTGAAATAGAGGTAAGAGGAAAGTTTACCGATTTGTATTCCGATTGCAAGTTTGATCGTCAAATCCGAGTCCAGCACTTTGCTGTTCCCTTAAAACAGATTTGCTCCCCCTACGGCGCGGCGGGTTAAGATGAGCAACTGTTTCCCAAGGTGAAACGGAATCAGTCCGCAAGGCTGCGCTGGCGATGCGAACGGCGACGAACTCAAGAGAAGTGTTTTCGAGAACAAACGTGTGTGGGAGTAAGAAGATGGTCAGAATTCGATTATTTCGGGGAAGAAAACGGTTCTGATTCTTCTTATTTATATCTGTAGCGGGTGACGATTTGGTTCAAACGGACGCATCGTTTGGAAAGGTAGCGACCCGTTTCTAAACGTTGCAACCCATTTGAATTTCGTATCCGCTCGCAAAAGATGACCGTTAAGCCCAGCAGTTTCGTCCCGCTAACGCACAATGTACAGAGCAGCAAAACAAGACGCCTCAAACGCCCATTCGCACACGCGTACGGGAGTGGGCGCGAGCACGGGCTCGGGGTCGGGTCCGGGTGCCGGTGCGGGGTGGTGCATCGGTCCCCATTGTTGGTCCATAGCACTCTTTAAGAATTTATAATAGTCTCTATACTTAAGTATATATACCCTTATAACTTCTTATACCCTACAATGTGGGACTATTCCTACATTGTGGGATACACTACCCTACACCTTCATTATTCATTTATTCCAACACAACATTGATCGAGAAGTTTATCCGGACTAGAAATTAGTCGTATTATAATCGCATAGAAAGCCAATTGCATGGCTGTGTAATATGCTGCAGGTATGGCTTAATATTTTCCCAGTAACGTAAATTTGAGTCACAAACTTCCCAACATAAATCATTTTGACTAATGCATGATAATCTTCACTTATTATTATCGCTAACAGCACTCTTTCTTCCTTTTACGTTGGATCAGAAATTAAAAAAAAAAGGAAGTTGATATCATAAAACGCAACACGTATCAGCAATGGAAGTGGGCATTGACAGATATATCATCGATGGTGAAATCAATACAAATGAACAAGAAAACCATATTATGCGCCTCAAACTGCAAGTTTAATACATAGATATATGATTTTCTATATATCACACTGAATTATGGAATCACATAAAGAGCGAGAACACACACGTGTGTGTATGTATATATATACACACACACATGTATATATATGTATATATACGTATGTATGTATGTATATCAACCAAAAATAAATAAAGTTGGTTGTACGGTGATAGAAGATTTGTACGTAGCAGTAGGAATACATATATATATATATATTGAGGAAGGATATAGACACACAGATGGACAGAGGTTGAAGTGGGAGATATCGATAACACGGAGAAGAACTAAAGAGGAGTGTTCAATTAGCGGTGTCCAGGGCTGCATCCATTGTTAGGTAGAGGAGAATCTGGAGAAGTAAGCAGTCTGCCATGGTTGTGATGAACTAGTATCATTAATAGTAGTGCCACGATGGCAGAGATCACGCATAAAGCAGACAATTTGGCCATATGTTGCTTAAAGGATTTAGTGGATTAATTGTGAGCGTGCAACTGAATTGTTGAAGACAGGAATATTGTAAATGGCTGGATGGAGCATGCCCTGATTTATAGGAGCAAATCGCACCTAGAAAAGTAGACAGGATGATATATGGAGGCATGTTTGAAATGGCAACTAATTAAGTGTGGACACCCTACAAATGATCGGTGGAGAAAAGGGACAACCCTTGTTCTAGCATTTCATGTATTCGTTTTAGTTAAGACTAGCTTTGTCTGGTATGTTAACTATTGAAGTACATACCGCTTAAGCATTTACTTACTAAACCGGACTGAGCAACAATTCTATTGTCTAATTTGGTTTGCATTTTATCAGTTTTGCCAGCTCTTGAAAATGATATTTATAAACAATGTCAGGTGGTGGCCTGTCATAGAGTCATTTCTGATATGCTGTAAAATCTGATCAGCAGCAGCAATTCTTTTTCTTTTTTTTCCACTTTGCCTTTCTGTTCACTGACCCATTTGAGCTTCACGCTTTAATTTCAAATCATAAACCAAGGCCAAATCCCATGGACGGTTTGCTGAAATTCTATCCATCCATGCACATCCGTCGTACTTGGTCAAAATTTAGCTAGTATATTCGAGCTCGTTCCGACATTCGTAGGAGTGCTCGCGGTTTCCGTCATTTTTGGAGCTACTGCATAATTTTTTTTGTAAATACTATTTTTTTTTATATATATATATATATAAAGTAGACAGGATGATTTATTGACTGCACTGCTCCAGCCAGCTACTAAGCTGCTGCTGCTACTTCTGCGAAAGAAAGCATTGATGACCATGGTTTTCCACAAGTCTTCATGTGCAAAGCATGCTACTTGCTGCGTGTCTTTTGCACAAACTGCCAGGGTAAATGCCAGCCATCCCTTTTTCGCATGTGCCTTAACTGTCTAAAGATAGAAACACCCCATTTTTATCGTATGAAACAATTGCAAGTTTCTTACCTTAGAAAACCCCATTCTGCGTTGAACTGCTTATCCGAGTTTAACGAAGAATCGGTTGTGAGAAATTGAATTTCAGCTATTATATGTTTACATTGACTGCAATAATATCAGAATCACGATTTTCCCTCATGGCTTGAATATTCCTCTTAGATCGAGCATTAGCAGCCATCTTTAAATTGTTAACTAATTGTCTTTTGAAAAAATTGTACACTAATTGTTTTCGTTTAAGGATTACCCAAATACCCAATGAAGCAATCAAATATAAGATGATAAATTAGTCATTTCCACAACATGTACTGTAACCTTTCCACATTTTGTCTGTACTTGCGCCCATAATCCTCATCTTCCCCTCCTTGGTTGTTTCCAGATAACAAACTCATTTCAATTTATGACAAAATTTAAATAATCTAAATGTGCTATATAGACAATAACCGACAACCTCTTACATTCTATGTCTGAACTTGAATAAGATACCGTTTCTCTTCCTCTTTGATTTTACGTCTATTCATGCCACTTTTCTTCATTACTGTATTCTACATTGTTCATAATCTAGAATGTTCAATATTTTATCGGTTGCATCTTATCTTATAATTACCTATCTTTAAATTATAATAATTTATATTGTAATATTTTTTTACTTTAATTTATTATTTTATTAATCTCACTTATGCATCAAATATTCATACAGGGTTACTTATAAAATGAATATAAAAATCCGTGATAGTGTCACTTCCAATTTTAATAGTTAATTACTTCATAATCCTTACCTTAACATTAGCAACAAATCAATTAAATTAAATTATAGATATGTCTTTCAATTTTATTCAAAAAAATAAAATGAATATGGACCATCATGTTTGACCAGCTAAACAGATTGTACATAGCACAATATAAATCACTTTGGTCCCTACTTCTACATATTGTCTCACACACACACACATATATACATACATACATATATATATATATAGTTAGTTAGTTAGTTAGTTATGTTCATTGCACCAAGTTATTTTATTTTATTTATATGCAGATGTCTATACCAAGTTTCAGCGCTAAATATAAAACTGACATCAATATGCAAAGCCCCGGTACTGAACAATCTACAAACACTAATAGTTTTAAGAGGAAAAGCAAAGAGATTGATAATGATGTCAAGCTGCCATATATTTTTGACGACTTTAAGGATAAAAAAGATGATGAAAATGGATTTATTTCAAAACTGAAAGCAACTAAAAAAGAAAAAGTAAGTTATGTATATTTGATTGTTATTTTATATACGGTGTACATATTATTATTATTTTGGTTGGGAATGACTAATTAATATTGTGCATCTATTCAATTGTTTATTGCACTGCACGAATTGAAAATTATTCAAAAAAGTGGAAGTCATGAAGTTATGTTGGGAGCAAGATTGGACTTAAACATAATTTTCATGTTTATTTTGTTTGGAATGGAAACTACTCATGATCTTATATTTATTTTGCTATGATTTTCATATTATGGATATTTATTTTTATGTTGTAATTTGAAATTTTAATTAGAATGCCTCTTACATGTTTAAAACTTAGTAACAACGCATACATTGCATCATATTATATATATATATATATGATGACATCATATACACTTTTTTGCTTCATCAAAAAAATTTAGCATACTGTAGTTTGTATTAATTTAAATAATATTACTTGAATTGTATCACTTATATAATTTTAATGATTATTTTTTCAATTTTTAACATTTAAAGATCACAAAATAAGTTTAAATTGTAATGAATTAAGAACATGTTTTCAGAATAAAATCACAAATAATCATTTTTTTATATCTATGCCAAAAAATAACCGTTCATAACAAAAAATTTAGATGGATAACAGAATAATTAATCAAATAATCATCCACAGCAAAATTATTGTTGGGTGAACAACATGACAATTAATTATTGTTACTGCAAAAATTATTAAATGGATAACAGAACAGTTAATCAAAATAATCATACATGATAAAATTATTTTTGGATGAACAACAGAACAATTTATTATTATTGCCGCATAAATTATAATATTTAAATATATATATAAAACTATTTAATATTAATTACAAAGCTTTATTTTTCTTTTATTTTTTATGTTCAATCATTACATTTTTTTAATTACATAAATTTTAATGTCCAGCAAAGCGGGCAAAAATACTATAAATTATAATATTTAAAAAATATATATATAACTATTTAATATTAAATACAATACTTTATTTTTATTTAATTTTCAAATTTAATCATTACGATATTTTTTTTAATAACATAAATTTTAATGCTTAGCAAAGCAGGAAAAAAATACTAGTGTTTGATAAACAATGCTAAAAACGCATCAAGAAATTGTTAATTCCATTATCGACATGAATTGATTATGAGGCAGATTTATTGGCACATGTAATGCTTAGGCTTTTAATAGTATGTTATGATATTTTTCCCTCAATGACAATTGTTTTCACGTTATACTTTTGTGAAATACACGTTGAATAGGTTCCATTTTTGTGCATTCCTCTTTTTCCATTTTAAAACTTGTACTGATATACATTTTTATTTCACAATCTATGATTTATACTTACCATAACATGTGTTAAAGTATTCTTCTAGATTGAGATCACAACCCAACACTTGGCAGTATAGAACATATGTCAATTTTTTTAACCCATTACCATGTCATATGCTAAAGTGCTTTCTTTAGGCTAAGATAAATAAATGAATGACATAGACACAGGGAACAAAGTTGTATATTATACGAATATAAATAACTGCCATGTATTTGCATAAGCTTCTAATTATGTGTAAAAGATGTTTACTTTTATATCCATTATTCTTACCCATCAAATTTCTTTATGAAACTCTTATGATACTTCTTAATTCTGGAAATTTGGTTATAGTGATCGAGTTTTATACGATATTTTTTCCAGGACAGTCGTTTTAAAAAATAAATTTCCAGGCCCTCCTATATATTAATAATCGTCTTTTTCATTCCTTCGCGAGTGTCGAAATTTTCAATAATTCTATTCAATTTCGGTTGAAATCCTTTCTTCAGATATCATTGTCGATTCACGTCAGGTAATTTAATTAACGTCAGGTTATCAATTCAAATCGCAGGTAATTCAGATCGTAGGTAATTTTGATTATTTGTTCAAATCGCAGGTAATTCGATAAATCGATTAACGTCAGATTAATCTTGGAAGATGAATTGATAATTCGATTCACATCAGCCAATCAAGTTGATTATTAATTATTTTCATATTATCAATTCGTTTCAAATTATCAAGTTGATTAACGTCGGGTAATTCTTTTTAGATTTACGTCAGAGTATTTTATTTTATTTTGGTTAGCTGTTTTCTGGTTTAGTTGCAGGAAGATGAATATTGCAGATGATTAGAGGTACCCGTAGTAAACTTCTTTTTGTTGTTGTTAATGTAATTTTGGTGTAATGATAAATAATTTAATCTTTTTTCTATTTTTCTTACACTAGCGTGTTAGCGTAATTAATATTCTACTAAAGGGCAATATAGTCTTTTGTTTTATGTTTTGCCTATATATAAAGGCCTCTTGTGTTATTTTAGGGTTAAGCCTTTCTCTTCTTTTGTAAGCCTCCATCTCCTATGTATGTTGCTATGTTGCTTAATCAATAAATTGTTTCAGACTTCTTTATTAAGATTATCATGGTATCAGAGCCGGTTCTTTTCTTTTGATGATTTATGTGACTTCTAATCTCACTCAGACTCAAATCCGAAGAGCACAGACCCGAATCTCAACAACCATGTCTCCCAGCACCCATCGCACAGACCCGAATCTCGCTCAGCAACTTCTGAAATTAACAAATCAAATCCGCCCAGAATCTCGCTCAGCACCCATCGTTCTCTGCCATAGACTTCACCAGAGCAACCAAGTCCGCCCATCGTTCAGAATCCGAAGAGCACAGACCCGAATCCGCCATTCTCTGTCACAAATCCGCAAATCCGCCCACAAATCCGCTGCTTCCTGTCTCTAAACCGCCGTACCCTGTAGCTCCAGACCCGAAGCACCAGACCCGATCCGCCCGAAGCACCAGACCCGAACCCGATTTCTCTGAACCCGACGTTTGCTTTTCCTGATCCTTTTGGGTTCACTATGTTGAATTCCTGAAGATAAAGCAGTCCACTGTGTTGAATTCTTTTTGGTGATTCCTTTTTGGTTTGTTTTCTCTGTGTTTTATTAAAATGGCAGTAAGTAGAGATAATTCGCTTCAAGCAGATGGTAAAAATTATGCGTATTGGAACTCTGTCTATTCTTCCTTAGATCCATCAATGATTGAACAATTTCAGAATTATGTGTATTAGAATTCTGTTTATTCTTCTTTAGATCCATCAATGATTGAACAATTTCAGAAGTTCCTTGCATCTCAGCCACATGCCATATCAGCTTCGTCTCAAATAGGTTTGTCATCTTGTTCATCAGGTATATCTTCCTCTACCTGGATTTTAGATTCTGGTGCTTCGAATCATATGTCACCTAATTTACCCTCTTCCACTTCTTTGGCTCCTAAAGTTTCTGTGCCTGTCATGAATGCTAGTGGTACATCTATGCCCGTGCAAGGTGTTGGTTCAGTCATTACACCCTCTTTGTCCTTATCTATTGTCTATCACATTCCTAGACTTGCATTAAATCTTGCTTCTGTTGGTCAAATTTATGATAATGGCTACTTGGTTTCTTTTTCTTCTCCTGTATGTTATGTTTAGGATCCAAAGTCTCAGAAAGTGATTGGGACCGGCCATAGAGAAGGAGGACTTTATGCATTAGATCAGCTCAAAGATCCTAAGATTTCAGAGATTGCAGCTTCTGTTCCAGGTGTGGATGTTTCGTCTTTTTGTTTGAGTCAGTCATCGTCTATGTTTTATTTGTGGCATTCTCATCTGGGTCATGTATCCAAGTCTCGATTACAATTCTTAGTGTCTATAGGAGTTTTAGGAGATTTGAAAACTCATGACATTTCTGATTGTAGTGGTTGTAAACTTGCAAAATTTTCTGCTTTGCCTTTTCCTCAAAGTAATACATTTTCTACTGCATCTTTTGATCTTATTCATTCTGATGTATGGGGACCATCTCCTGTTTCTACAAAGGGAGGCTCTCGTTATTATGCCTCTTTTATTGATGACTGCACTCGTTATTGTTGGATTTATCTTATGAAATGTCGCTCAGAATTTTTTGGCATCTATAATGAGTTTCGATCTCTTATCAAAACTCAGCATGCAGCTATTATAAAATGTTTTAGATGTGATTTAGGAGGTGAATATACTTCTCATGCTTTTAAGGAACTTCTTGCTCTAGATGGCACAATTTATCAGGCTTCTTGCACTGATACTCCTGAATAAAATGGGGTTGCTGAAAGGAAACATAGGCATATTCTTGAGCATGCTAGGTCACTGTTATTGTCTGCTAGTGTTCCAAGTGAATTTTGGAGGGAGGCAGCTCTTACCTCTGTTTATTTGATTAATAATTCTGACTTCTCATAATTTTGGCTTGTCCTCCGATGAGAAATTGTATGGTTGTCCATCAGATTATTCTTCTCTTCGTGTTTTTGGTTCTACATGCTTTGTTCTTCTTCCTCATGTCCAACGGAGTAAGCTAACTTCACGGTCTGCTATATGTGTTTTTCTTGGTTATGGTGCAGGACAAAAAGGATATCGTTGTTTTGATCTAGTCAGTCATAAGCTATATGTTTCTCGTCATGTAATTTTTCTTGAACATATTCCATATTTTACAATTCTTGATCGTACTCACAATATATCTATGTCTGATCTTGTTCATATTGATCCTTTCACTGCTGATGATGATGAGCTACCTCCTGCTGCAAATCCAGACACTTCTATTGACTCTCCAACCACCCAATCACCTTCTGAGACAGTAGATACTAGTGAACGTCAATATCCTATCCGAAACCGTCAGTCTACAAGACGACCTGATTTTTAATATTCTTATCTTTCCAGTTCATTTTCTTCATTTCTTTCTTCTATACATTGTCTCTCTGAGCCTTCATCTTTCAAAGATGCGGTTCGTGATCCTCTTTGGCAAAGAGCTATGGCTGAGGAGCTGACTACTCTTCATCAAACACATACTTGGGATTTAGTACCTCGTCCTGCAGGAAAACGTGCTATTGGTTCTCGTTGGATCTATAAGATTAAAACAAAAGCTGATGGATCTATTGAAAGGTATAAAGCTCGCTTGGTTGCTAAAGGTTATTCTCAAGAATATGGTATGGATTATGAGGAGACTTTTGCTCCTATTGCAAAAATGACTACAGTTCAAACTCTTATTGCGATTGCTTCTGTTCGCCACTGGAATATTACTCAAATGGATGTTAAAAATGCCTTTTTGAATGGAGATCTTCATGAATAAGTCTATATGGTTCCTCCTTCTGGTAATGATCATCAACCTGATGCAGTCTGCAAACTTAGAAAAGATCTTTATGGTCTCAAACAGGCTCCCTGTGCTTGGTTTGAGAAATTCTCTACTGTGATTACTTCTCTTGGTTTTTGCCCGAGTAACCATGATTTCGCTTTGTTTGTCAAGTGTACCTCGACTGGTCGAATTTTGCTTTCTCTTTATGTTGATGATATAATTATTACAGGCGATGATGTTGTTGGGATTAACTTGTTGAAGTCTGAGTTGACTCGATGTTTTGCTATGAAAGACTTGGGTCCCCTTCGTTACTTCTTGGGTATTGAAGTTGCTTCTTCTCCAAAAGGTTATCTTCTTTCTCAATCTAAGTATATTTCTGACATCTTTGAGCGCGCTCGTCTCTCAGATAATAAGACTGTTGATACTCCAATTGAGCTCAATGCTCGATACTCTATTTCTGATGGATCTCCATTGCCAGATCCAAATCTTTATAGAACGATTGTTGGAAGTTTGGTTTATTTCACTATCACTCGCCCTGACATTGCATATGCTGTTCACATGGTCAGTCAGTTTGTTACTTCTCCTACTAAAGTTCATTGGGCTGCTGTTATTCGCATTTTGAGATATCTCCGTGGCACTCAGTTTCAGACTCTTTTGCTTTCTTCTACTTCATCTTTAGAGTTATGTACTTACTCTGACGCAGATTGGGCTGGTGATCCTACTGATCGCAAATCCACTACTAGCTTTTGTATTTTTCTAGGAGATTCTCTAATCTCTTGGAAAAGTAAGAGGTAGGATGTTATAACTCGGTCTTCAACAGAGGCAGAATACCGTGCTATGGCTTCTACTACTGGTGAAATTGTTTGGCTACGATGGTTGCTTGCGGATATGGGAGTTTTCTTGCGGCGACTAACTGCTTTGCACTGTGATAATAAGAGTGCTATTCAGATTGCTCATAACTCCGTTTTTCACGAAAGGACCAAGCATATTGAGATTGACTGCCATATTACTCGCCACCACCTTCTGAATGGCACATTGACATTGCCATTTGTCTCTTCCTCCTTGCAACTTGCAGATTTGTTCACTAAATCTTAGTTATCTTCACGCTTCCGGTTTTTGACTGACAAACTCTCGATGCTTATTGCTATCGCATCATGAGTTTGAGGGGGGGTGTTAGCGTAATTAATATTCTACTAAAGGGCAATATAGTCTTTTGTTTTATGTTTTGCCTATATATAAATGCCTCTTGTGTTATTTTAGGTTAAGCCTTTCTCTTCTTTTGTAAGCCTCCATCTCCACTGTATGTTGCTATGTTGCTTAATCAATAAATTGTTTCAGACTTCTTTATTAAGATTATCATAGCGTTCCAACTGACGTTCCAATTGTTTGTGTTATCATTGATTTTAAGAAAAACAACTTTGGTATTAGGATTTCTCTGGATTTTGTCTTTTTTATTTGCGAAATAAGATATGTGAAGTTTGAGATCATCTTACTCCCTTATGCTTTGATATATTTTATGTCTGGGATTCCAAGAATACATTTGTTCAAACTGACAGTGATTTGCAAGCCATTTTATGCTTAATATATTTCAAGAAAGAAGAGTTTTTAGTTATGTTTGTTAAATTGAATGAACTGTCTCGTCTTATGGTTGGCAATGGTAGTATATCTTGTTCTACTAGTAAGTCGCTTTGTGTTGAAGATACAATGAATAGTGAATGTAATGGGGTTGATAACAGAGAATTTAGCTTTGACAAAGAACGCGATTTTAATGAGTTAATGAAGAAAGGTTCCAACTTAGAATTTTTTACGGGGATTGGTCAGAAGTTTGAGTCATCTTCTGATTTTCGTAAAACTGTGATTGCATATTGTGCTAAAATTTGATTCAAGCCAAAGTTTTTGAAGAATTGTAAAGAGAGGATAACAGTTCAATGTGCTATTGAGGGTTGCACTTTTAATATTTATGTTTCTTGTAAGTTGAAATGGTTGGATCATTTTTTGGTTAGAAGATTTGAATCTACTCACGGTTGTGGTGGTGGATTTCGATCAATCAATAGTCCTTTGATTAAAAGTGATCTTGTGAAAACTTTGATTTTAGATCAAGTTCGTGATGAACTAACCAGAAAAACCAGTGATATTATTGCAAGTTTCCAAAGGAATTATGATAACAAATTGAGTTATTATTATGCATATATGAGTAAAAATTTGGCTTTAAAGAATTTTGGAATTTTTTGGCAATGAGGAGTAATTATACAATGATTTGGTTTGGTACTTAAAAGCAGTTGATAGAAGTAATCCCAATAGTCACTCTGCTATGGTACTTAAAGCCATATTATGCGCCTCAAACTGCAAGTTTAATACATAGATATATGATTTTCTATATATCACACTGAATTATGGAATCACATAAAGAGCGAGAACACACACACACGTGTGTGTATGTATATATACACACACACATGTATATATATGTGTATATATATACGTATGTATGTATGTATATCAACCAAAAATAAATAAAGTTGGTTGTACGGTGATAGAAGATTTGTACGTAGCAGTAGGAATACATATATATATATATATTGAGGAAGGATATAGACACACAGATGGACAGAGGTTGAAGTGGGAGATATCGATAACACGGAGAAGAACTAAAGAGGAGTGTTCAATTAGCGGTGTCCAGGGCTGCATCCATTGTTAGGTAGAGGAGAATCTGGAGAAGTAAGCAGTCTGCCATGGTTGTGATGAACTAGTATCATTAATAGTAGTGCCACGATGGCAGAGATCACGCATAAAGCAGACAATTTGGCCATATGTTGCTTAAAGGATTTAGTGGATTAATTGTGAGCGTGCAACTGAATTGTTGAAGACAGGAATATTGTAAATGGCTGGATGGAGCATGCCCTGATTTATAGGAGCAAATCGCACCTAGAAAAGTAGACAGGATGATATATGGAGGCATGTTTGAAATGGCAACTAATTAAGTGTGGACACCCTACAAATGATCGGTGGAGAAAAGGGACAACCCTTGTTCTAGCATTTCATGTATTCGTTTTAGTTAAGACTAGCTTTGTCTGGTATGTTAACTATTGAAGTACATACCGCTTAAGCATTTACTTACTAAACCGGACTGAGCACCAATTCTATTGTCTAATTTGGTTTGCATTTTATCAGTTTTGCCTGCTCTTGAAAATGATATTTACAAACAATGTCAGGTGGTGGGCTGTCATAGAGTCATTTCTGATATGCTGTAAAATCTGATCAGCCAATAAATAATTATCCTTCACTCGTTTGGCAAGCCAATAAATAATGTGGAAAGCCTAGTGCTGTTCTGTTGAGTAAAATCTGATCAGCAGCAATTCTTTTTCTTTCTTTTTTTTCCACTTTGCCTCTGTTCACTGACCTATTTGAGCTTCACGCTTTAATTTCAAATCATAAACCAAGGCCAAAACCCATGGACGGTTTGCTGAAATTCTATCGATCTATGCAGATCCGTCGTACTTGGTCAAAATTTAGCTAGTATATTCGAGCTCGTTCCGACATTCGTAGGAGTGCTCGCGGTTTCCGTCATTTTTGGAGCTACTGCATAATTTTTTTTGTAAATACTATATATATATATATATATAAAGTAGACAGGATGATTTATTGACTGCACTGCTCCAGCCAGCTACTAAGCTGCTGCTACTTCTGCAAAAGAAAGCATTAATGACCATGGTTTTCCACAAGTCTTCATGTGCAAAACATGCTACTTGCTGCGTGTCTTTTGCACAAACTGCCAGGGTAAATGCCAGCCATCCCTTTTTCGCATGTGCCTTAACTGTCTAAAGATAGAAACACCCCATTTTTATCGTATGAAACCAATTGCAAGTTTCTTACCTTAGAAAACCCCATTCTGCGTTGAACTGCTTATCCGAGTTTAACGAAGAATCGGTTGTGAGAAATTGAATTTCTGCTATTATATGTTTACATTGACTGCAATAATATCAAAATCACGATTTTCCCTCATGGCTTGAATATTCCTCTTAGATCGAGCATTAGCAGCCATCTTTAAATTGTTAACTAATTGTCTTTTGAAAAAATTGTACACTAATTGTTTTCGTTTAAGGATTACCCAAATACCCAATGAAGCAATCAAATATAAGATGATAAATTAGTCATTTCCACAACATGTACTGTAACCTTTCCACATTTTGTCTGTACTTGCGCCCATAATCCTCATCTTCCCCTCCTTGGTTGTTTCCAGATAACAAACTCATTTCAATTTATGACAAAATTTAAATAATCTAAATGTGCTATACAGACAATAACCGACAACCTCTTACATTCTATGTCTGAACTTGAAAAAGATACCGTTTCTCTTCCTCTTTGATTTTACGTCTATTCATGCCACTTTTCTTCATTACTGTATTCTACATTGTTTATAATCTAGAATGTTCAATATTTTATCGGTTGCATCTTATCTTATAATTACCTATCTTTAAATTATAATAATTTATATTGTAATATTTTTTTACTTTAATTTATTATTTTATTAATCTCACTTATGCATCAAATATTCATACAGGGTTACTTATAAAATGAATATAAAAATCCGTGATAGTGTCACTTCCAATTTTAGTAGTTAATTACTTCATAATCCTTACCTTAACATTAGCAACAAATCAATTAAATTAAATTATAGATATGTCTTTCAATTTTATTCAAAAAAATAAAATGAATATGGACCATCATGTTTGACCAGCTAAACAGATTGTACATAGCACAATATAAATCACTTTGGTCCCTACTTCTACCTATTGTCACACACACACACACACACACATATATACATACATACATACATATATATATATATATATATATAGTTAGTTAGTTAGTTAGTTATGTTCATTGCACCAAGTTATTTTATTTTATTTATATGCAGATGTCTATACCAAGTTTCAGCGCTAAATATAAAACTGACATCAATATGCAAAGCCCCGGTACTGAACAATCTACAAACACTAATAGTTTTAAGAGGAAAAGCAAAGAGATTGATAATGATGTCAAGCTGCTATATATTTTTGACGACTTTAAGGATAAAAAAGATGATGAAAATGGATTTATTTCAAAACTGAAAGCAACTAAAAAAGAAAAAGTAAGTTATGTATATTTGATTGTTATTTTATGTACGGTGTACATATTATTATTATTTTGGTTGGGAATGACTAATTAATATTGTGCATCTATTCAATTGTTTATTGCACTGCACAAATTGAAAATTATTCAAAAAAGTGGAAGTCATGAAGTTATGTTGGGAGCAAGATTGGACTTAAACATAATTTTCATGTTTATTTTGTTTGGAATGGAAACTACTCATGATCTTATATTTATTTTGCTGTGATTTTCATATTATGGATATTTATTTTTATGTTGTAATTTGAAATTTTAATTAGAATGCCTCTTACACATATAAAAATATGTTTAAAACTTAGTAACAACGCATACATTGCATCATATTATATATATATATATATGATGACATCATATACACTTTTTTGCTTCATCAAAAAAATTTAGCATACTGTAGTTTGTATATAATTTAAATAATATTACTTGAATTGTATCACTTATATAATTTTAATGATTATTTTTTCAATTTTTAACATTTAAAGATCACAAAATAAGTTTAAATTGTAATGAATTAAGAACATGTTTTCAGAATAAAATCACAAATAATCATTTTTTTATATCTATGCCAAAAAATAACCGTTCATAACAAAAAATTTAGATGGATAACAGAATAATTAATCAAATAATCATCCACAGCAAAATTATTGTTGGGTGAACAACATGACAATTAATTATTGTTACTGCAAAAATTATTAAATGGATAACAGAACAGTTAATCAAAATAATCATACATGATAAAATTATTTTTGGATGAACAACAGAACAATTTATTATTATTGCCGCATAAATTATAATATTTAAATATATATATAAAACTATTTAATATTAATTACAAAGCTTTATTTTTCTTTTATTTTTTATGTTCAATCATTACATTTTTTTAATTACATAAATTTTAATGTCCAGCAAAGCGGGCAAAAATACTATAAATTATAATATTTAAAATATATATATATAACTATTTAATATTAAATACAATACTTTATTTTTATTTAATTTTCAAATTTAATCATTACGATATTTTTTTTAATAACATAAATTTTAATGCTTAGCAAAGCAGGAAAAAAATACTAGTGTTTGATAAACAATGCTAAAAACGCATCAAGAAATTGTTAATTCCATTATCGACATGAATTGATTATGAGGCAGATTTATTGGCACATGTAATGCTTAGGCTTTTAATAGTATGTTATGATATTTTTCCCTCAATGACAATTGTTTTCACGTTATACTTTTGTGAAATACACGTTGAATAGGTTCCATTTTTGTGCATTCCTCTTTTTCCATTTTAAAACTTGTACTGATATACATTTTTATTTCACAATCTATGATTTATACTTACCATAACATGTGTTAAAGTATTCTTCTAGATTGAGATCACAACCCAACACTTGGCAGTATAGAACATATGTCAATTTTTTTAACCCATTACCATGTCATATGCTAAAGTGCTTTCTTTAGGCTAAGATAAATAAATGAATGACATAGACACAGGGAACAAAGTTGTATATTATACGAATATAAATAACTGTCATGTATTTGCATAAGCTTCTAATTATGTGTAAAAGATGTTTACTTTTATATCCATTATTCTTACCCATCAAATTTCTTTATGAAACTCTTATGATACTTCTTAATTCTGGAAATTTGGTTATAGTGATCGAGTTTTATACGATATTTTTTCCAGGACAGTCGTTTTAAAAATTAAATTTCCAGGCCCTCCTATATATTAATAATCGTCTTTTTCATTCCTTCGCGAGTGTCGAAATTTTCAATAATTCTATTCAATTTCGGTTGAAATCCTTTCTTCAGATATCATTGTCGATTCACGTCAGGTAATTTAATTAACGTCAGGTTATCAATTCAAATCGCAGGTAATTCAGATCGTAGGTAATTTTGATTATTTGTTCAAATCGCAGGTAATTCGATAAATCGATTAACGTCAGATTAATCCTAGAAGATGAATTGATAATTCGATTAACATCAGCCAATCAAGTTGATTATTAATTATTTTCATATTATCAATTCGTTTCAGATTATCAAGTTGATTAACGTTGGGTAATTCTTTTTAGATTAACGTCAGAGTATTTTATTTTATTTTGGTTAGCTGTTTTCTGGTGTAGTTGCAGGAAGATGAATATTGCAAATGATTAGAGGTACCCGTAGTAAACTGCTTTTTGTTGTTGTTAATGTAATTTTGGTGTAATGATAAATAATTTAATCTTTTTTCTGTTTTTCTTACGCTAGCGTGTTAGCGTAATTAATATTCTACTAAAGGGCAGTATAGTCTTTTGTTTTATGTTTTGCCTATATATAAAGGCCTCTTGTGTTATTTTAGGGTTAAG
The DNA here is from genome assembly GCA_030737875.1 of Allium sativum. Lineage (NCBI taxonomy): Eukaryota > Viridiplantae > Streptophyta > Magnoliopsida > Asparagales > Amaryllidaceae > Allium > Allium sativum. The sequence continues at coordinate 230,101,788 of CM060924.1, read as the reverse complement.
CCTTTCTCTTCTTTTGTAAGCCTCCATCTCCTATGTATGTTGCTATGTTGCTTAATCAATAAATTGTTTCAGACTTCTTTATTAAGATTATCATGGTATCAGAGCCAGTTCTTCTCTTTTGATGATTTATGTGACTTCTAATCTCACTCAGACTCAAATCCGAAGAGCACAGACCCGAATCTCGCACAGACCCGAATCTCAGCAACCCTGCCTCCCAGCACCCATCGCACAGACCCGAATCTCGCTCAGCAACTTCTGAAATTAACAAATCAAATCCGCCCAGAATCTCGCTAAGCACCCATCGTTCTCTGCCATAGACTTCACCAGAGCAACCAAGTCCGCCCATCGTTCAGAATCCGAAGAGCACAGACCCGAATCCGCCATTCTCTGTCACAAATCCGCAAATCCGCCCACAAATCCGCTGCTTCCTATCTCTAAACCGCCGTACCCTGTAGCTCCAGACCCGAAGCACCAGACCCGATCCGCCCGAAGCACCAGACCCGAACCCGATTTCTCTGAACCCAAACCCGACGTTTGCTTTTCCTGATCCTTTTGGGTTCACTATGTTGAATTCCTGAAGATAAAGCAGTCCACTGTGTTGAATTCTTTTTGGTGATTCCTTTTTGGTTTGTTTTCTCTGTGTTTTATTAAAATGGCAGTAAGTAGGGATAATTCGGTTCAAGCAGATGGTAAAAATTATGCGTATTGGAACTCTATCTATTCTTCCTTAGATCCATCAATGATTGAACAATTTCAGAATTATGTGTATTAGAAATCTGTTTATTCTTCTTTAGATCCATCAATGATTGAACAATTTCAGAAGTTCCTTGCATCTCAGCCACATGTCATATCAGCTTCGTCTCAAATAGGTTTGTCATCTAGTTCATCAGGTATATCTTCCTCTACCTGGATTTTAGATTCTGGTGCTTCGAATCATATGTCACCTAATTTATCCTCTTCCACTTCTTTGGCTCCTAAAGTTTCTGTGCCTGTCATGAATGCCAGTGGTACATCTATGCCCGTGCAAGGTGTTGGTTCGGTCATTACACCCTCTTTGTCCTTATCTAATGTCTATCACATTCCTAGACTTGCATTAAATCTTGCTTCTGTTGGTCAAATTTGTGATAATGGCTACTTGGTTTCTTTTTCTTCTCCTGAATGTTATGCTTAGGATCCAAAGTCTCAGAAAGTGATTGGGACCGGCCATAGAGAAGGAGGACTTTATGCATTAGATCAGCTCAAAGATCCTAAGATTTCAGAGATTGCAGCTTCTGTTCCAGGTGTGGATGTTTCGTCTTTTTGTTTGAGTCAGTCATCGTCTATGTTTTATTTGTGGCATTCTCGTCTGGGTCATGTATCCAAGTCTCGATTACAATTCTTAGTGTCTATAGGAGTTTTAGGAGATTTGAAAACTCATGACATTTCTGATTGTAGTGGTTGTAAACTTGCAAAATTTTCTGCTTTGCCTTTTCCTCAAAGTAATACATTTTCTATTGCATTTTTTGATCTTATTCATTCTGATGTTTGGGGACCATCTCCTGTTTCTACAAAGGGAGGCTCTCGTTATTATGTCTCTTTTATTGATGACTGCACTCGTTATTGTTGGATTTATCTTATGAAATGTCGCTCAGAATTTTTTGGCATCTATAATGAGTTTCGATCTCTTATCAAAACTCAGCATGCAGCTGTTATAAAATGTTTTAGATGTGATTTAGGAGGTGAATATACTTCTCATGCTTTTAAGGAACTTCTTGCTCTAGATGGCACAATTTATCAGGCTTCTTGCACTGATACTCCTGAACAAAGTGGGGTTGCTGAAAGGAAACATAGGCATATTCTTGAGACTGCTAGGTCACTGTTATTGTCTGCTAGTGTTCCAAGTGAATTTTGGGGGGAGGCAGCTCTTACCTCTGTTTATTTGATTAATAGAATTCTGACTTCTCATAATTCTGGCTTGTCCTCCAATGAGAAATTGTATGGTTGTCCACCAGATTATTCTTCTCTTCGTGTTTTTGGTTCTACATGCTTTGTTCTTCTTCCTCATGTCCAACGGAGTAAGCTAATTTCACGGTCTGCTATATCTGTTTTTCTTGGTTATGGTGCAGGACAAAAAGGATATCGTTGTTTTGATCCAGTCAGTCATAAGCTATATGTTTCTCGTCATGTAGTTTTTCTTGAACATATTCCTTATTTTACAATTCCTGATCGTACTCACAATATATCTATGTCTGATCTTGTTCATATTGATCCTTTCACTGCTGATGATGATGAGCTACCTCCTGCTGCAAATCCAGACACTTCTATTGACTCCCCAACCACCCAATCACCTTCTGAGACAGTAGATACTAGTGAACATCAATATCCTATCCGAAACCGTCAGTCTACTAGACGACCTAATTTTGAATATTCTTATCTTTCCAGTTCATTTTCTACATTTCTTTCTTCTATACATTGTCTCTCTGAGCCTTCATCTTTCAAAGATGTGGTTCGTGATCCTCTTTGGCAATTAGCTATGGTTGAGGTGCTGACTACTCTTCATCAAACACATACTTGGGATTTAGTACCTCTTCCTGCAGGAAAACGTGCTATTGGTTCTCGTTGGATCTATAAGATTAAAACAAAAGCTGATGGATCTATTGAAAGGTATAAAGCTCGCTTGGTTGCTAAAGGTTATTCTCAAGAATATGGTATGGATTATGAGGAGACTTTTGCTCCTGTTGCAAAAATGACTACAGTTCGAACTCTTATTGCGATTGCTTCTGTTCGCCACTGGAATATTACTCAAATGGATGTTAAAAATGCCTTTTTGAATGGAGATCTTCATGAATAAGTCTATATGGTTCCTCCTCCTGGTATTGATCAACAACCTGATGAAGTCTGCAAACTTAGAAAAGATCTTTATGGTCTCAAACAGGCTCCCTGTACTTGGTTTGAGAAATTCTCTACTGTGATTACTTCTCTTGGTTTTTGCCCGAGTAACCATGATTTCGCTTTGTTTGTCAAGTGTACCTCGACTGGTCGAATTTTGCTTTCTCTTTATGTTGATGATATAATTATTACAGGCGATGATGTTGTTGGGATTAACTTGTTGAAGTCTGAGTTGACTCGATGTTTTGCTATGAAAGACTTGGGTCCCCTTCGTTACTTCTTGGGTATTGAAGTTGCTTCTTCTCCGAAAAGGTTATCTTCTTTCTCAATCTAAGTATATTTCTGACATCTTTGAGCGCGCTCGTCTCTCAGATAATAAGACTGTTGATACTCCAATTGAGCTCAATGCTCGATACTCTATTTCTGATGGATCTCCATTGCCAGATTCTAATCTTTATAGAACGATTGTTGGAAGTTTGGTTTATTTCACTATCACTCGCCCTGACATTGCATATGCTGTTCACATGGTCAGTCAGTTTGTTACTTCTCCTACTAAAGTTCATTGGGCTGTTGTTATTCGCATTTTGAGATATCTCCGTGGCACTCAGTTTCAGACTCTTTTGCTTTCTTCTACTTCATCTTTAGAGTTATGTGCTTACTCTGACGCAGATTGGGCTGGTGATCCTACTGATCGCAAATCCACTACTAGCTTTTGTATTTTTCTAGGAGATTCTCTAATCTCTTGGAAAAGTAAGAGGTAGGATGTTATAACTCGGTCTTCAACAGAGGCAGAATACCGTGCTATGGCTTCTACTACTGGTGAATTTTTTTGGCTACGATGGTTGCTTGCGGATATGAGAGTTTTCTTGCGGCGACTAACTGCTTTGCACAGTGATAATAAGAGTGCTATTCAGATTGCTCATAACTCCGTTTTTCACGAAAGGACCAAGCATATTGAGATTGACTGCCATATTACTCGCCACCACCTTCTGAATGGCACATTGACATTGCCATTTGTCTCTTCCTCCTTGCAACTTGCAGATTTGTTCACTAAATCTTTGTTATCTTCACACTTCCGGTTTTTGACTGACAAACTCTCGATGCTTATTGCTATCGCATCATGAGTTTGAGGGGGGGGGGGTGTTAGCGTAATTAATATTCTACTAAAGGGCAATATAGTCTTTTGTTTTATGTTTTGCCTATATATAAAGGCCTCTTGTGTTATTTTAGGGTTAAGCCTTTCTCTTCTTTTGTAAGCCTCCATCTCCTCTGTATGTTGCTATGTTGCTTAATCAATAAAATTTTTCAGACTTCTTTATTAAGATTATCATGGTATCAGAGCTGGTTCTTCTCTTTTGATGATTTATGTGACTTCTAATCTCACTCAGACTCAAATCCGAAGAGCACAGACCCGAATCTCAGCAACCCTGTCTCCCAGCACCCATCGCACAGACCTGAATCTTGCTCAGCAACTTCTGAAATTAACAAATCAAATCCGCCCAGAATCTCGCTCAGCACCCATCGTTCTCTGCCACAGACTTCACCAGAGCAACCAAGTCCGCCCATCGTTCAGAATCCGAAGAGCACAGACCCGAATCTGCCATTCTCTGTCACAAATCCGCAAATCCGCCCACAAATCCGCTGCTCCCTGTCTCTAAACCGCCGTACCCTGTAGCTCCAGACCCGAAGCACCAGACCCGATCCGCCCGAAGCACCAGACCCGATCCGCCCGAAGCACCAGACCCGAACCCGATTTCTCTGAACCTGAACCCGATTTCTCTGAACCCGACGTTTGCTTTTCCTGATCCTTTTGGGTTCATTATGTTGAATTCCTGAAGATAAAGCAGTCCACTGTGTTGAATTCTTTTTGGTGATTCCATTTTGGTTTGTTTTCTTTGTGTTTTATTAAAATGGCAATAAGTAGAGATAATTCGCTTCAAGCAGATGGTAAAAATTATGCGTATTGGAACTCTGTCTATTCTTCCTTAGATCCATCAATGATTGAACAATTTCAGAATTATGTGTATTGGAATTCTGTTTATTCTTCTTTAGATCCATCAATGATTGAACAATTTCAAAAGTTCCTTGCATCCCAGCCACATGCCATATCAGCTTCGTCTCAAATAGGTTTGTCATCTAGTTCATCAGGTATATCTTCCTCTACCTGGATTTTAGATTATGGTGCTTCGAATCATATGTCACCTAATTTATCCTCTTCCACTTCTTTGACTCCTAAAGTTTCTGTGCCTGTCATGAATTCTAGTGGTACATCTATGCCCGTGCAAGGTGTTGGTTCAGTCATTACACCCTCTTTGTCCTTATCTAATGTCTATCACATTCCTAGACTTGCATTAAATCTTGCTTCTGTTGGTCAAATTTGTGATAATGGCTACTTGGTTTCTTTTTCTTCTTCTGAATGTTATGTTCAGGATCCAAAGTCTCAGAAAGTGATTGGGACCGGCCATTGAGAAGGAGGACTTTATGTATTAGATCAGCTCAAAGATCCTAAGATTTCAGAGATTGCAGCTTCTGTTCCAGGTGTGGATGTTTCGTCTTTTCGTTTGAGTCAGTCATCGTCTATGTTTTATTTGTGGCATTCTCATCTGGGTCATGTATCCAAGTCTCGATTACAATTCTTAGTGTCTATAGGAGTTTTAGGAGATTTGAAAACTCATGACATTTCTGATTGTAGTGGTTGTAAACTTGCAAAATTTTCTGCTTTTCCTTTTCCTCAAAGTAATACATTTTCTACTGCACCTTTTGATCTTATTCATTCTGATGTTTGGGGACCATCTCCTGTTTCTACAAAGGGAGGCTCTCGTTATTATGTCTCTTTTATTGATGACTGCACTCGTTATTGTTGGATTTATCTTATGAAAAATGTCGCTTTGAATTTTTTGGCATCTATAATGAGTTTCGATCTCTTATCAAAACTCAGCATGCAGCTGTTATAAAATGTTTTAGATGTGATTTAGGAGGTGAATGTACTTCTCATACTTTTAAGGAACTTCTTGCTCTAGATGGCACAATTTATCAGACTTCTTGCACTGATACTCCTGAACAAAATGGGGTTGCTGAATGGAAACACAGGCATATTCTTGAGACTGCTAGGTCACTGTTATTGTCTGCTAGTGTTCCAAGTGAATTTTGGGGGGAGGCAGCTCTTACCTCTGTTTATTTGATTAATAGAATTCCGACTTCTCATAATTCTGGCTTGTCCCCCTATGAGAAATTGTATGGTTGTCCACCAGATTATTCTTCTCTTCGTGTTTTTGGTTCTACATGCTTTGTTCTTCTTCCTCATGTCCAACGGAGTAAGCTAACTTCACGGTATGCTATATGTGTTTTTCTTGGTTATGGTGCAGGACAAAAAGGATATCATTGTTTTTATCCAGTCAGTCATAAGCTATATGTTTCTCGTCATGTTGTTTTTCTTGAACATATTCCTTATTTTACAATTCCTGATCGTACTCACAATATATCTATGTCTGATCTTGTTCATATTGATCCTTTCACTGCTGATGATGATGAGCTACCTCCTGCTGCAAATCCAAACACTTCTATTGACTCCCCAACCACCCAATCACCTTTTGAGACAGTATATACTAGTGAATGTCGATATCCTATCTGAAACCGTCAGTCTACTAGACGACCTGATTTTGAATATTCTTGTCTTTCCAGTTCATTTTCTTCATTTCTTGCTTCTATACATTGTCTCTCTGAGCCTTCATCTTTCAAAGATGCGGTTCGTGATCCTCTTTGGCAACAAGCTATGGCTGAGGAGCTGACTGCTCTTCAGCAAACACATATATACTTGGGATTTAGTACCTCTTCCTGCAGGAAAACGTGCTATTGGTTCTCGTTGGATCTATAAGATTAAAACAAAAGATGATGGATCTATTGAAAGGTATAAAGCTCGCTTGGTTGCTAAAGGTTATTCTCAAGAATATGGTATGGATTATGAGGAGACTTTTGCTCCTGTTGCAAAAATGACTACAGTTCGAACTCTTATTGCGGTTGCTTCTGTTCGCCACTGGAATATTACTCAAATGGATGTTAAAAATGCCTTTTTGAATGGAGATCTTCATGAAAAAGTCTATATGGTTCCTCCTCCTGGTATTGATCATCAACCTGATGAAGTCTGCAAACTTAGAAAAGATCTTTATGGTCTCAAACAGGCTCCCTGTGCTTGGTTTGGGAAATTCTCTATGTGATTACTTCTCTTGGTTTTTGCCCGAGTAACCATGATTCCGCTTTGTTTGTCAAGTGTACCTCGACTGGTCGAATTTTGCTTTCTCTTTATGTTGATGATATGATTGTTACAGACGATGATGTTGTTGGGATTAACTTGTTGAAGTCTGAGTTGACTCGATGTTTTGCTATGAAAGACTTGGGTCCCCTTCGTTACTTCTTGGGTATTGAAGTTGCTTCTTCTCCAAAAGGTTATCTTCTTTCTCAATCTAAGTATATTTCTGAATCTTTGAGCGCGCTCGTCTCTCAGATAATAAGACTGTTGATACTCCAATTGAGCTCAATGCTCGATACTCTATTTCTGATGGATCTCCATTGCCAGATCCTAATCTTTATAGAATGATTGTTGGAAGTTTGGTTTATCTCACTATCACTCGCCCTGAAATTGCATATGATGTTCACATAGTCAGTCAGTTTGTTACTTCTCCTACTATAGTTCATTGGGCTGCTGTTATTCGCATTTTGAGATCTCTCCGTGGCACTCAGTTTCAGACTCTTTTGCTTTCTTCTACTTCATCTTTAGAGTTATGTGCTTACTCTGACGCAGATTGGGCTGGTGATCCTACTGATCGCAAATCCACTACTAGCTTTTGTATTTTTCTAGGAGATTCTCTAATCTCTTGGAAAAGTAAGAGGTAGGATGTTATAACTCGGTCTCCAACAGAGGCAGAATACCGTGCTATGGCTTCTACTACTTGTGAAATTGTTTGGCTACGATGGTTGCTTGCGGATATGGGTGTTTTCTTGCGGTGACTAACTCCTTTGCACTGTGATAATAAGAGTGCTATTCAGATTGCTCATAACTCCGTTTTTCTCGAAAGGACCAAGCATATTGAGATCGACTGCAATATTACTCGCCACCACCTTCTGAATGGCACATTGACATTGCCATTTGTCTCTTCCTCCTTGCAACTTGCAGATTTGTTCACTAAATCTTTGTCATCTTCACGCTTCCGGTTTTTGGCTGACAAACTCTTGATGCTTATTGCTATCGCATCATGAGTTTGAGGTGGGATGTTAGCGTAATTAATATTCTACTAAAGGGCAATATAGTCTTTTGTTTTATGTTTTGCCTATATATAAAGGCCTCTTGTGTTATTTTAGGTTAAGCCTTTCTCTTCTTTTGTAAGCCTCCATCTCCTCTGTATGTTGCTATGTTGCTTAACCAATAAATTGTTTCAGACTTCTTTATTAAGATTATCATAGCGTTCCAACTGACGTTCCAATTGTTTGGGCTATCATTGATTTTAAGAAAAACAACATTAGGCTTTCTCTGGATTTTGTCTTTTTTATTTGCGAAATAAGATATGTGAAGTTTGAGATCATCTTACTCCCTTATGCTTTGATATATTTTATGTCTGGGATTCCAAGAATACATTTGTTCAAACTGACAGTGATTTGCAAGCCATTTTCTGCTTAGTATATTTCAAGAAAGAAGAGTTTTTAGTTATGTTTGTTAAATTGAATGAACTGTCTCGTCTTATGGTTGGCAACAGTAGTATATCTTGTTCTACTAGTAAGTCGCTTTGTGTTGAAGATACAATGAATAGTGAATGTAATGGGGTTGATAGCAGAGAATTTAGCTTTGACAAAGAACGCGATTTTAATGAGTTAATGAAGAAAGGTTCCAACTTAGAATTTTTTACGGGGATTGGTCAGAAGTTTGAGTCATCTTCTGATTTTCGTAAAACTGTGATTGCATATTGTGCTAAAATTTGATTCAAGCCAAAGTTTTTGAAGAATTGTAAAGAGAGGATAACAGTTCAATGTGCTATTGAGGGTTGCACTTTTAATATTTATGTTTCTTGTAAGTTGAAATGGTTGGATCATTTTTTGGTTAGAAGATTTGAATCTACTCACGGTTGTGGTGGTGGATTTCGATCAATTAATAGTCCTTTGATTAAAAGTGATCTTGTGAAAACTTTGATTTTAGATCAAGTTCGTGATGAACCAACTAGAAAAACCATTGATATTATAGCAAGTTTCCAAAGGAATTATGATATCAATTTGAGTTATTATTATGCATATATGAGTAAAAATTTGGCTTTAAGGAATTTAGGATTTTTTTGGCAATGAGGAGTAATTATACAATGATTTGGTTTGGTACTTAAAAGCAGTTGATAGAAGTAATCCCAATAGTCACTCTGCTATGGTGGTTGATGAGAATACTAATCAATTTGTAAAAGTATTTATATCATATGAAGCTTGTATTTATGGTTCCAAGCATTGTCGACCAATGATATTTCTAAATGGAACTTTTTTAAAAGGTCGAAATGGTTATTTAATGGTTGCAGCAGCTAAAAATAGAAATGAAAGTATATGAGTTGCTTTTTTAATTTACTTGATTTATTTTCTTGTGCTTTAGGAAAATATAAGTTTTGCTACCTAATCTATTTTTCTTTATACATTACGATATGTAACTATTGTGGGTGATAGGTTGAAATATGTATGTCAGCCAACGTCTACCTTTACAAAAATACTAGTGACTATTTTATTTTTTTGTTTAAGATTTTGTATCATAAAATGATAAACTATTTATCATTTTTGTTTAGTTTTGTTTTAACAAGTATACTGCAATACTGTGAAGTATGTTAAGTCTACAGTTAGAAAAACTGCTTGTGTATTATGAAAAAATTTATAAAAGATTTTATCGTTTTATGTTCTAACCCAGTTAACTTTTTTGACACATCAATTTCGTTACATTAGTGGGATTTATGAATAATGGAGAAAAAAATAATAAAGTGATCATGCATGGTTGGTGAGTCTGATACGGTTTTTTGCTTAATAATTTAATTCGTTGCTAAAATTATTTGTTTACTAAATTGTTTAATAAATTGATTATGTATGGTCGGTAAATTGATGCTTTACATAGTTTAAAGCTGTTTAATTCTGATTGTTCGTTGGATATTAAGAATTGACATGCGAATCATGCATAACATATGTTTTGAACACACTACTGACAATAAGCAGTAAACTTAGTACTGACAATGAAATAACATTCATCTTCAAGTTTGTTTGTATTTCCGATATTGTTTGTGTTGTTTGTTTTTCAATTACATTCCTCTCCAAGTGATTGGGTGAAAAGGGTTCGGTTTGTTTTTCGGGTGTTTTGTCAAACTTCCACCGCACACAAAACCCCAACAGAAATAAAAAATGTTTTAAAATGAATTAAATTATAAAGATTTACAAGTTTTATTCATGTAATCGGCTAACTTTTTCTTCCTAGTTCGTTATAAAATGTTTGAAAAACAACAAGTATTAATGAGAAGCAAGGAAAGGAGATAGAAGAGCCGCGACAGATGATTCGGTCTTCTCAAAATTTGTCATCAATTCCGCCATCTCCACCAAAACAATTGTCATCTACATAGGAGCAGCCTCTTAACACAAGTCACCAACCACTAACCCAAAATCAAACGCCCAATCAACAACAGGCTTCCACCCAACCGCCGCTAGTTCATCAGAATTTATCTTATCCACAATTTGGAACTCTTTATTATCCGCATCCATATCATCCGTCATTATACCCTCAAATGCCTCATCCGATAAGAGACTTTACCTCAACCTTTAATGATATGGATTTTTTTACGGTTCATGGTTCGAGGCTTCACTCCAGATAAGTAATTGGTCTACAAAGTTCACTAATATAGCATGTTTTCTTTCCAAATTCCATGTATCAGTAAGAACTCTCTGTTCTAGTTCATGTATGATGTTGTTGTATCTAGTTTAAGTGGTATAGTCTTTTGTTACTCTATTTTTGTATAAACTGCTTTACAATTCTTTGACCTGACAATATTCCTTTTCAGTTCCATATAAGAGTTCTCTTTTTAAATCCCTCTCATTTCTTAATTTAGTTTTGCAGTGGTTATTTTTGAAATGTCATGTTCAGGCCGGTCCTACGTCATTTTGGGCCATGGACAAAACTCAAATTTGGGCTCTTTCTTACAAATACAAATAAGACTTCAAAACAATTATAAACACATAAATTAAACATAATAATGTTTCTTAAAAGATAGTTAATTTGTTCATTACATCTCCGAAAACAGCAAACTTACAACTTCTTGATCATTAGAAGACAAAAATTTAAGTCCAATAACATCATTTAAAAAGTGCTCGTAATGCATTTTTTGAAGCAAAATCATTGATTATATCATCTTGCTCAATATGTTCCAACATATCTTCTTCGATGCATAGAAGTGCTAGCCCATTTGACCTATCTTGAGACACAGAAGTTCGCAAATATGATTTTAGCAATTTCAATTTAGAAAAACTCCGTTCCGCAGATGCGATAGACACAGGGTTTGTTGTTAATACTTTGTAAGTGATCATCACGTTTGGAAACATATCTATTTCTCTCATAAACTCAATCATTCTTGTTGAAGTCCATGGCTTATCTGTTTTATGTGATTCCTTTGGCAACATTAATTGTAATACCTGTAATTCAAAACATAATTTTTTTTTTTCCAATCACATCAGTAATTTCATCCCTTTTTAGAGCATTTTTAAGATTTACACAAGCAATTAGTAATTCCCGATCATCTAAATTCATTAATTTTTTAGCATCAAATAAGAAACGAAATATAGACTCGAAAAGTTTCATTTGTTCAAATCTGGTCCTTAACTGGGAGAGAGCGATATCAACTATATGAATAGTATAGTCAATTCTAAATGATTCTTGTGCAAACAATTGTTCTGATCTATCATTATCAATTGTTTCATCAAAATGTTTTTTCTTTGAATCTGCCATTTTGTAGATAATGTTGGCTCAACATCCATATCTATAGTTATTTGTTTCGCCTCTTCAATCGCTAAATTAAATCCATTTTCTCTATATTTTTCAAAAAAAGAAACAAGAACATCTAATTGTTTAACAGCATTATTAAGGCGCATATCATCTAATTGCAACTTTTTACTTATCGCATTTATCTTACTTAAAACATCATGCCAAATTACCAAAGATAATATAAATTCAAAACTTGAAAGCTCACATGTAGCTAAAGTTTGAGCATCACTACTTAGTTTCGCATCATCTGTAATTTCTGCTAATTTGAATAAAGCTTCTCTAATTTCAAAAAGTTGTGATTTTGTTGCCTTAATACTTTCAATATGACTCTCCCATCATGTGTTAGATAATGATTTTAAAGTCAAACCTTTTATATGATCAATTAAAACATGTCATCGCTTTGTTGAGTTAGAAAACGTTAGATATATGCATTGACATGCTCCAAAAATGGTTTCGCTTTATGAGAACAATTTGTCATGTTACATAGTACTAAATCTAAATTGTAACAGCCCGAATTTTACGTACCAGAGGATCGTAAAATATTTTTATTTTATTCCCTGTGGGTAGGATCATTCTCATATTTCAATATGTTAATTATGGGGATGTGAGACATGTCCATAATTTTTACCATTTTATTTATGACCATATTGCCCCTGTAAGTTTTGTACAGAACATAACTTTTGACTGGGATCGAATCAGGTGCTGAGATCGGTCTCATTTGAAAGGAAATGGTGTTGCTAATTTCATAGAGTGGTTACAATAAAGATTTGGTTCATTCTCTCATTTGGTTGAGCTTATGATCCTCCTTGCTCAATCAAATATACCTTTCCACCATTAAAATTCTAGATCTACATAAGAGAATCAAAGATCTATATCGTTTGAAGCAAGATCTACATTAAGTGAAGAGATATTTCATCAAATTGAAGAGTTTGAAGCTAATTCTTCGCTGTCTGGATTCAGATCTAAGTGTTTTTGTGTTGTTTTGAAGATTTGGTGAGTGATATGCATCTCTCACATGGATTTAATCAAGTATATGAGTTGTTTGATCATTATTTCATCATTTCCAAGTTGTTTTCACCTAGGTCTACATCATGGTAAGTCTATTTTCATAAGAATCGTCATATGATCTAATCTAGCAACTTAAAACTGGTAATTTCCATATACTTCCATAGATTTATGCAAGATAGATCCATTGTTTTAATGATTTGTTCATTTATCGTGAATTTGGTGAATTTTGTATGATTATTGATGAAAATTGTCGTTTTGGTGTTATTGATGATTTCATAGCATGTTAAATGTTGAATCGTTGTTTGAAACGTATGAGATTGGAATCACATTGGTTTTGAGCATGGATCGGCGTGTTTTGTGATGGATCGGACATGCCAAAGCCATGGATCGGCACGTTTCCCCCATGGATCGGTCACTGCATGGCTTGGAGGGCAAGACAGGATAGATCGGGCACGATTATGGAATGGATCTAGCAACACGAAGTATATGGATCGGTTGCATTCCCATAATATGGATCGATATCATTTCCATGCTATGGATCAGTAGCATTTCCATGCTATGGATCGGTCAAGTATCTTGATGGATCGGGCAATGTATGCAGTCGATGGATCGGTCGTGATTTTAGTGGATGGATCTGTCGTGATTTCAGGGTATGGATCGGTCAAGTACATAGGTCGGTCAAGACCATGGATCAGACAATAGAGTTAGTTATGGACCGGGCAGTTTTTCGAAACATAGACCGGGCATTTTTTTCGAAGCATGGACCGTGCATTTTTTCTTGGAGCATGCATTGGACGGACTTGACGGGCCAGACATTTCCATGGCTCGGGTTTTTCATGGATCGGGCATTTCTGCAATGGACCGGGAAAAAAAGTGACAGAGTTTCTAAAACGTTACGGATGGAAATTGAAGTGCTGTGGTATGTTTTTCATAGCGAAAAGGCTAGGATGCTATGGATTGAATATCGAATAAACGATGTATGATTTTGGGTCGACGATGATCGTGGCTTCGAAGTAAATTCAAGGAGGAATGTTTGAAGTGTTGTGATGTTTTGTTGATCGGTGTAAAGGAACGAATGTGAAGACGACTCAAGGGTGTTTTGAGTTCATAGATAATGGTTGCTCGAGGGGGACTTGAGCTTGTGAATGGGCATCGGGGTTGATGGCTAGAGATGTGAAGGCTGGGAGATTATCGTTGTCGTAAGTTTTAGCGAACTCAAAGCAGGGCTACTTTGGGCAGTTGTGAAGGGCCTTGTACCTTGGGTAGTCGTGAAGGGGCTAGTTGTCGAGATTGGAGAAGACAAATATAAGAGTCGTGAAGGCATATGGAGTTTTTGCTAGAAATAGGGTTTACCAGTAGCCCTTGACATATGGCAGGTGGCTGTCATACGATTAACGATGGTTTTGAAGCAGGAAAGGCAGTGATAGCCAGGGTCATGAATGTTTAGTTGTTTTGCTTGTACCGTCTCACGTAGAATGTCTAACGTTGAATGAGATGTTTCTTGGGTGCTCGACTGATATTGGTTTAGGCCACTGGGGCTTGTGCTTGAGGGATGTTGATCTCGATTAGGATGGCTTACGTGAGATATAACTAGTTGCTATTGTTTTTATTGTCTGGTTACTTCTGATTGCCATAGATGTACAGTTGTTGGTTGTTCTCTGATTTTCGTGGATGAATGGTTGTTTCCAATTGATTGTTTTGTAAAGGCTATCATGTCAGATGTGGGGAAGACAGGTTCGGTTTCTTCTCTGGTGTTTGGTAGATTGGTTTGTTAGTCTACCTATTCTTATATACTTTGTTAATGATGTTAGATAGATGTTTTATCGCTCACTAAGACTGTTGTTTGACTCATGGTTTTAAGTTTCCCTCTTATTACCTTAGGTTGTTCATCCAATTTTGGATAGGCAGACTAGGTGGCAGGTGATAGGTGATTAGTGAGGACGATGCTATTGTGCGGTGGCGGGCAAGAGGCTGGCGCATTATCTTGCTATTAAATAGTATCTTTGTTTCCTCTGTTTGAGAGTGTTTGTAGTGAGGCCTCTTGTACAAACTTTGATGTTATATACGGTTGATGTATGGATGATCTTTCAGGATGTTGCGAAAGTTTGATATATGATGCTTCACCATTTATGCATGTTGTATATGTTCTGTTATACTTTATCCTTACACTGTGAGTTATACGACAGGTTCCACTTGTGTTTACCTACTATGATGATCGTCCATATCTGTCTGGCACACCTTTCAGTGCATTATTCCTCTTGTTTAGTGCAGGGCTTATGCACGGTCATCACATAGACGGTGAGAACCATATGGCATGTAAAATGCTCTTGGATTATTCAAGCAATCTTTTTTGTACACCTTGATGTCGTCCCCTCATATTAGATCCATTATCGTACCCTTGCTCTCTCACATCATCAATATTAAGTCCAAGGTTTTTTAATACAGTTTGTAATTCATTAAAAAGAGCTCGTCCAGTAGTATTAACAACATTTATAAACTCTAAAAAAAAATTCTATTTTTATCGGAGAACACGACACATCAACACATCTTATATTATCAAAGTCATTTGTTCTTTATGACTTGATTCGGGGGTACAATCAAGAATAATAGAAAAATATTTTGTCTCTTTAATTTTGTTAATCATAGCATTTCTAACTTTGGACACTAGAATGGTTATCAGTTCATTTTGAATTTTATGACTAAGATAATGATGATGAATTTCTTTATTTCAAATGATTTGAAAATGATGTTGCATTACAGGATCAAACTCTAAAATCATTTCAATAAGACCTAAAGAAATTCCTTAAGCATCATCATCAATTGTTTCATTTGTTCCACGAAAAGCCAAATTATTTATTTCAAGGCATTTTAAAACAGCAATAATTTAGACCATTACATTTTTCTATTGTAGTGTGCTAATTCTAATTTGCATTTGGAATTCTTTGTCTATAGTTTGATTTTTCTTCAACCCAAGTCTTAGCACTTTCAATAATGTCAAGTTTTGAAGGTGCTCGATGTTATTTTCATGTTTTTCAAGTGTTTTACTAAGTTGTATCCAATCTCTAATTCCTTCACTTGCTAATTGACTTTTTGACGGTTTTGTTTTGAATAGCTTACAATAAAAAAAACTCTAATTCTCTTGATACGCTAGCCATTCTCTATCACGAGTTTCTCCATTTGATAAATGTTGAATATAATAATTTTAAGAAAATCTTCTTCAACCTCCATATTTTGGAAAATTAATATTAATTCCTGTTTAGTCCCACCACAATAAAAAATGCTTTTTGCAACAGGTAATATTTGTTGCAGAAGACCAATCGCAACAAACCCGCGTCTGTCTAGATAGCCAGAGTTGTAAAAGGTCGGTCCCTTTTTACAACTGGTACTACCAGTTGCAGTAGCTTTTTCGCAACTGACAAGGCCTATTGCAATAGCTTTTTTGCAACTCTAAATGTCAGTTGCAGTAGCTTTTTTGCAACAACAAAAGCCTAGTGCAATAAATCACTTATCCGTTGTAGGTTAGTAAACCTTTAAAAAAACAAATAGCTACATCATATAAAATATCCTATACTAAATGTCTTTACTGCAACATTATCATATATCACCATAGAATAAAATAAACAAGTAAAAAAATTATTTCAACAATTTTATTCTAATAAAATTTTAATAGTACAAACAATTACAACAAAAATACCAATAGTCCACATCTCAAACTCATCCATCAAACTTGACAACTCATATTGACAAACGTTCAGCTTCACGATTTCATGTATTAAAAAACGCATAACATGCTTTAATCACTCCATTTCCTGTAAGGTGTCTTTCTTTGTAACCACTCCATTAGGAAGTGGAAGGAGATTGTTGATGAATAGGTGAAAAACAATCCAAAATATACTTCACCTGCAAATAATAATGATACAGAGTCTCCTCAACAAATTTCATCCAAACATAATCATAATGGAAATCATGTTACTAACTCCGCCTACTCACCTTATCTTCAAAATGGAAGAATGAGTTCTCACAGAAACAGCTTAGAACCAAACGCAATATCATCTTCAAAAAAAGATGTACACAAACTGTCAAAATTCTTATTTCTGTTGTGATAATAGAATAGGAAAATAATGTGAAGGACAAATTGTTTGAAAATTTTAACCACAAGGAAAATAGACTAAAAAAATTAATCAAAAGGACAAAACATAGCCCAAATTTATTCAAAAGGACAAAACAAAGGACTTTTTTTGCAGAATTTAGGTATCAATTTTGCATGTAGTTGGGTATTAGTTTTTGATTTTACAGTTTTTAGATATCAGTTTTATATTTTTTATGGTATCAGTTTTATATTGTCAAATCGCAATACCTATCCATCACTGCAACTCCAATCTTCCAAATCACTCAAGCCATCCTCCTTCACCCCTAACCAAACTTCATACCCACATCCTCGTATATATGAACAGCCCACCAACAAACCACCACTATACATCCATAAACAACCTCTCTTTGCAGTCTCATTAAACATCAGCGGTTAAACATAAAAAACCTCAAATGTATCTATAATATGATCACACTACCAAATAGTTTAACTCCTCTCTTCTGACAATGTTTTAGCACCTAACCATTAGTTAATACCTACAACAAGTATACAAAACTGCTATTTACAAGTTGTTGGCAAAAAAACTGACACCTTCAGACCCACAAAACTGCTACTTATTAGCTGTAGAGAGAAAACTGATACCTTTAGGCACACAAAACTACTACTTATTAGCGGCAGAGAGCAAACTGATACCTACAGACATACAAAACTAATACTTAAAATCTACAAATAAAAAATAAAAAAATAAAAACAAAAATAAATTTTGCTTTGTTTTTTCCTTTTAAATAAAATTTTCCTTTGTTTTTCTCCTTTTAAATAAAATTTTAAAATCTTGTCCTTATGAATAAATTGTTAATGCTGATTGTCCTAGTAAATTAATTACCCTTCTGTTTATTATTCTCAATTAGGGATTCAAATGGAGATGCTGCATGTTGTTGATTAGTGCTGCAAAACTGCAACAATGCTACACTGTGCACCTTGAGTAAAATATATATTCAAATTCTTCAAAAAAAACTGCAAAGGTTGATTGCTAGAGGAATACATTTCTTCAAAATAACATGGAGCACGTGTTCTGATTGATGCGTAAGTACTAAAAATACCAAATGTCCAAGTATATATAACAAAGAATTGCACGGTATAACAAAAAAACATACCTGTCCTTGATAATACTTCCTTCGCTTTATTTCAGATCCTGTGTTCAAAATGATAATATTAAATGATATAAATGGTAACCTAAACATGCTTTCCAGTCATGTCGATTTGACAAAATAAACCAAAAGATGAAGAGCAGTAGATCCAGGCCCATCCTATAGCAAATGTGAAAAGTTGTTCATACAAAAAAATCAAGTGTTAAAAACATTTAAATATGAAGAAAACTTTAGTTACACATTCTGAAAGAAAACAAACGATGTGTGCCCGCCCGAAATGATGATACGTACTGAAAGTCAGTTTACTATCATGCAAAATGTTAGTTGCAAGCATCTGTGCTCCAATTATATTTCGATGAGTGTTGTTATTGACACTCCAACTATTGTTAAGGGGTGGTCATTTTTAAAAAACACTCCACTTTTTGAAAAATTGTTAAGGGGCTACACAAACATATTATTTCACACTACTCAATATTCCCATATTACCCCTTCAAATTAGATTTTTTAAAAACTTATTCGACAAGGGAAACTGAATTAAAATAAGCAGTTCGTCACCACTGCACCGAATGCATCACGTAATCAATCATGTATGTATTCGACAGTGATATTTCAAAAGTTAGTAATTATTCCAGTGTATTACCTTTGTAATTATAAAATTCGGCATATTTATGTCGATCCAAAAAAAAAGTTCGATCCTATTCCTTTGAAAACGCTTATCCTTAAGGGTTTAAAAAAATTGATATATGCGAATTGAAAAAAATATATTATTATGGCCCTTGCAATATTTGTTAAGGTAAAATTACATTTATTTGTTAAGGGGCTAAATGGGTAATAAGGTAAAATTACCTTTATTTGTTAAGGGGCTACTTTTCTCATTGGTACTCCCCTTATCAATTTTTGAAAAAATAAAAAATTGGCCCTCCCTTAACAATAATTGGAGTGTCAATAACAATGCCCATTTCGATTAAATCATCAATTAAAGCAACAGTAGTGACACGGATAAATTCCAACCCTGGAGAAGATTGTGAATTGGACTTAGACAATTCATAAGTAGGTTTATCATTATTAATAGAAACCTGGTTAGACAAGGAGGATAACTACATAGTTGCGTGTGTGAATTTGGATCCAATGTGCCGAAAAAACTGATAGGATCAGCTAAAAGAATTTTAGAGTGAGTCATACCTGAACCATCTTCACAGTTAGAAAGGGATTGTTGCACCATAGTAGTGACAAGGATTGACATAATTTGAGGAATAAATATCATTAATGATATGCCATAATATGAGGGAATAGTATAATATCGTTAACGATATTATTCAAATATCATTAATGATATTATTTCATAATTGTAGTTGCATGTATAAATATCATTAATGATATTATTCAAATATCATTAGTGATATTATTCCATAATTGTAGGTGCATGTATCTTGTAACTTTATATATTTGTGATATCATTAATGATATTATTAATTTCTATCACTCTTAGCACATGCTAAAATGCCTCTAGAATATTGGACAAATTCTTTCTCAACAATTGTTTACTTGATTAATCGATTTCCCACACCAACTCTAAACAATGTGTCACCCTACTTTAAATTATTCGGCCAACATCCAAATTATTCCAAGCTTCGAAGTTTTGGGTGTCTTTGCTACCCATGGCTTAAAGACTACAATTCTCACAAACTTGAACTCAATTCTCAACCATGTATTTTTGTTGGTTATTCACCTACTCAAAGTGCATATTATTGTCTCGAATTAAACACTAACTGTGTCTGTGTTTCTTGTCATGGTCATTTCAAAGAGAACATTTTTCCTTTTTCTGAACTTAATAATTCAGCTACCTCCTTGTCTGACCTAGTGGAACAATGGGCACCTCTCACATTATCTATATTATCAAATACTCAATCTTCCTCTTCTCATTCATTGCAAACTAACTCACCTTCCAGCACACCTCCTACCTTATTCCCCACTTCACCCCTTTCATCTCCTATATCCACAACAAACTCATCTCAACCTCCTAATACCACTGCTGAGCTTTCCTTTACTTCATCTCAGTCAAACCTTGATATATCCACATCTACAAATTAAACACCCAACAATCCTGTACATTCTCCTCAGATGACCACAAGACTACAACATGGCATTAGGAAATAAATCAGTAAACTGAATTTAAATGCGGAGGTTCATGAAATGGAGATCCCAAAAAATATCACCCAAGCATTAAAAAGCCTCGTTCGGCGTAAAGCTATGGATGAAGAGATTAATGCATTAGTGGAAAATAGAACTTGGGATCTTGTACCTTCATCTATGTCACAAAATGTAGTGGGATGCAAATGGATTTTTCAAATTAAAAGGAATAAGGATGGTAACATTATTTAGTACAAGGCTCGCTATGTTGCAAGAGGTTTTAATCAGAGAGCTGGCATTGACTACGGTGAGACTTTTCGCCCCATAGTTAAAACCACCACAGTTTGGCTTGTGCTCTTACTTGTGGTTAGTCAAGGTTGGTCATTGCACCAACTTGACATAAACAATGCTTTTCTACAGGGCACACTCACTGATGATGTATACACCATACAACCTCCTAGCTACACAGATCCTATACATCCAACACATGTATGTAAATTAAATAAGGCACTATATGGATTAAAACAAGCTCTACGAGCTTGGTATAAAGAATTACGGCAATATTTAATTGAGTTGGGCTTCAAGAATACGGTCTATGATTCATCCTTGTTCACATTGCACAAAAATGGTGACATCATTTATCTGTTGGTTTATGTGGATGATATTATTGTTACAAGTAATGCAACTCATGCTCTGGAAGCTTTTTTAAAAAAATTGGCAGCACGTTTCTCACTCAAAGACCTTGGAGAATTGTCTTACTTTCTAGGAGTGGAAGTAGTGCCTCGTCCAAAAAGTATTTTCTTGAGTCAAAAGAGGTATATTGCTGATATTTTGTGCAAAGCTAATATGGACAATACAAAACCAGTTGCAACACAATTAGAAACTCATCCTCAGTTAACTATACATGGAAATCTTCTCAAAGATCCTACTGAGTATTGGACTCTGATATGTAGTTTACAATATTTAAGTCTCACAAGGCCTGATGCGGCATTTGCACTGAACAAGTTAGCTCAATACATGCAACGTCCAACCGAGGAACACATGAAATCTCTACATCGTCTTCTTCGGTATCTAAGTGGTACGTCTAATATGGGTTTAATTATACACAAAGATTCACCTCTCACTCTCCATGCTTACTCTGATGCGGATTGGGCTCGTGACAAAGACGACTACATTTTTACAACAAAATATATAGTCTATTTGGCAAGAATCCTATCTCTTGAATGTCAAAGAAGCAGCATACAAGAGCTAGATCATCTACCGAGGCCGAGTACAGGGAAGTGGCAAACGCTACTGCTGAAATTATTTGGGTAGGAAATTTATTCAAGGAGCTTGGTCATAACCTCACTCTCGCGCCAATCATCTATTGTGATAATGTTGGAGCTACATATGTGAGTGCTAATCCGTTTTTTTCATTCTAAAATGAAGCATTTGGGATTGGATTACCATTTTGCCAAAGAAAATGAGCAAAGTGGAAACTTGAGGGTCTCTTACATATCCTCTAACGACCTGCTTGCGGATGCCCTCCCCAAGCCACTACCACGTACCCCCTTCACAACATTGGTTAGCAAAATCGGTCTCTCATCTTGGCCGTCCGTTTTGAGGGGGCTTGATAAGGATTGACATAATTTGAGGAACAAATATCATTAATGATATGCCATAATATGAGGGAATAGTATAAATATAATTAATGATATTATTCCACAATTGTAGCTGCATGTATAAATATCATTATTGATTTTATTCAAATATCATTAATGATATTATTCCAAAATTGTAGGTGCATGTATCTTGTAACTTTATATATTTGTGATTGCTGAACGGAAAAGCATCATTCTCTTCAACTCTTTATCAAGCAGAACCAGACACAAATAGTACCATAACCAAATCTTCTCCCTTATATTATTTGCTTTCACAATCCAAGCTTTTCAACTTTTGCTTCAACCAAGGTTTCTTTTATTTAAGGTAACTTTTTGAAGCATTAACTCGACAGTATTTCCCTTAACTACCCCTTAATACATTAGAGACACGGATTCTCTCTACTATGTCATGTCCAATAATAGTCACTTATGAGTCATGACATTTCGGATCCCATGTTCAGCTTGTGGAAGATCCTACTAGCACCCGCCAGATCATACGTACATCTAAGTATGCAGTGCAAATAACATGCACATCATTTTTTATGTCATTCGTAGATACAACACGATTCCTGTTGTATTAACGAAATGGATGCAATTCACTCTCTATAACACCCTATAACTATTGGCATATCACTATTACATGACAGTACAAAGTCACTCTATGTGCCTTCCACTACCACAATGGACACTATCTTGAGTTATTTTATATCCTACTATCATCCCTCAGACTTCAATCCTTCAATAACATTAGCATTTCAACATTGGAAAATTGAAGATTTGATGCTACACTACTAGGCCTAACTATACTATAAGTTAGGTAGAGCTGCTATTGCACAAAGTTAACTCAACTGAAATTTTCTTAAGTGTCACGGTGTTCAGCTGTTTGAGTAAATAAATCGTTCCCTTGTACAAATCATGAAAAAAAATAAAACACAAATGGAAATGAGTTTAAACAATTAATTATTATATTATAGCTATTCAATTTATTTGATAATACTTATAAATTTAAATATCTCAAGAGGTGATCACTAGTAGGTTTTATACAGGTAACATGCAGTCAAATCATGATTATGAGAATTCATTATCTCTAACCAATTCAAGTCCATCTTTTATATAAAAAATCTACAACGGAATATCATATCCTATAAATCGAAACTTTAACCAAATACTCCTAATCAGAAATGGTGCCATTCAACAGCTGCAAAGATATGTTACCAAGTAACAGTCTCCGTTATTACCAGAGCCACGAGTTGAACATCCGTAGATGACAATAGAGAAAACTGGAACGTGTCGCAGTCACAGTCGCATGGCTCAGCACCAGATAGAGGACGAATGAACACCTAAAGGCTGATGATTTTTTTACAAAGATGTGGCAACCACGCGGAAGCGCACGTGAGTTTGGGATATCGCACCTTGCGATTTAGATCTAAATTCGCACGATGAACAGGCAGCCAATTTGTACACAGGATCTAAATAAAGTGAAGGAAGTATTATCTCCTCCTTCCATAGAGTCTGGCCGACACTTGAACGAGTGACATATTTCCTCCTTCCATTGGAAGTCTCGTATCATCTCCTGAGCTACTTTTTCGAGTTTGAGTCGGCAGGTCCTCCACATTCTTGTTCAATTTTGGGGATTTGGTTGTCAAATAGGATCAGGGATTTTTTTGATGGGTTTGGAAGTAAATTTAGGGATTTGTTTCAAGGAGAACTACAGCGAAAATTTAAGATAGAATTGCATAGGATGGAGCCAAAAATTTGGAGATTGGAACCAAAATTTGAGAGATTAGAGTGAAAATATGTTAATATTTAATAATATGAAGTTCTTAATTTCGCACAGCTTGAAAAATTATGGAACGAACATCGAAAGTTTAGACTTGAAATGTATTGTTTGAAATATTACTGATTTTATATAAATACAAACAAGATGCACCGTTGTTGGACATTTTGAATTGTCCTATGTTTTATTGTATTTTTTTATTTTGTCTAGACAATGACATCGTTCATTTATAATTTTATATAGTCTAGGTATTGAATTTAATATAAATATAAATTTTTAATTTTATATCAAATTATAAATAATAATTTAATTTAGATTTATAAATACTTGAACAGACTAAAAACAATAATATCATCAATTATTAACTAGATAATAGTAATATTAAATATTAAATGCTTTTTATATAATTTTTATTAATTATTATTTAATAGTAATTACTAATTAATGATCTTTAAAAATTAATTATTAAATATGGAATATTACTTCTTGATTATTAAATATTACTTATTAATTAAATGTTAAACATCGATTATCAAAAATAATTATTAATTATGCAATACTACTCATTATTTATATTCATTAACTATTAAATATAATTACTAATTTTAACTATAATTTTCTAATTGTTAATAAATAACTATAAAAAAATCCAAGATATAAAAAATAATATTTGTTATTAATAATAATTAGTAATTATTAACATTTTACCATTAAGTATTGAATATTATTTATTATTTATAATTTATTAATTATCAATTAATAATTATTAATTATTTTAATTATATGGAAAATACGAAATGGTAGAATATTTACGCCAGAATCTTGCACTCGCATTTGAAAAGCCACGTCCTGCTGCATTTGAGGAATGGAATTCAACTGATGAGTCATGTGTTCAACCCTGGGATTTGGAGCTGCTGACTATGAAGCTCTGCCAAATGTGAAACTTCTTTGTTTTGTTTTTGTGTTCTTGTCTTCTTCGTATTTGATAACTTTGTACCTATGTTGTCTTTCGTATTCTATCTTTGTTACTATGTATCTTCAAAGGTTATCAATAAAGTGGTAGGGGCCCACTCAACCCCGTCGGCTTTTCAAAAAAAAATATTAATTATTTAGTATACTTTTGTTAACGAGAAACTATTAACTAATTCATAAAAATACCTCTATCAAACACAAATTATAAACTAAATCATACATGAAATTATTATTAACTATTAATTACTCCGTAATAGTAATATTAATCAATTACCGTTTATTTAATGAATTTATTTATTATTTAAACATTTTCTTATTCCAAATTAACTATTATCCAATAGTTTTTATTATTAATTTATTATTATTTATTATTTATTTATTTTATTATTTTTAATTGTTAATTATTATTATTATTTAATTATCAGTTTTAAATATCACTTTATAGTACTTAAATTTTATTATTAATTAGTAATTACTAAATATTAGTCTTAATTATTATATAATTACTAATAGTTAATCATTTAATACTAACTATTTAAAATTAATCATTAAAACCTGATACTAATTTTTAATAGTATGTTTTCTGCAGCCAGCTTTACCAGTTGTATAAAAATACAGTTAGTGCAAGAGGCGAAAACAATTGCTAAAGATATTTTTTTCGTAACTGGCTTGGAACCGTAGTTGCAAATAATATGATTGTTGTAACTGTTATGGAAGCACAGTTGCTAACAGTATGTTTTTACAACAGGAAGGGAAGCGTAGTTCTAAAACTACGCTTTTCGCAACTGAAAAAAAGGCATGTTGCTAAATCCCATCTATTGCAACTGCTATAAAAGGTCTGTTACTAAATATCATTTACTGTAACTATCATTTGTCGCATCTTGCAAATAGCTACATGCAATAGGGTATTTTTCTTATAGTGGACCATTTTCAATAAGCAAGTTTCTAAGTTCTCCTTGATGGTTATCCCAAATTCTAGGATCATAAATGTTTAAACTCAAATCATTTTCCAAACGCTTAAAATTATTGATAATGCAGTTGTTTCATGAAAATTGTTAATATCATTATTGTCAATTACTTCAATCATATCTTCACCTTTTTCATATATTTCTTCGTGTTCGTCACTATCTTCCTCTTTCGAATTATCAGTATCATTTTTTACCTTAAGTGGATTTACCAATTCATCGCCATTCTCATATTCTATGATACTAACTAGTTGTTCCGATTTAACTAATGAATTTGATTGTTTGTTGAAATATTTATTTAGCAAACCTTGTAGACTTTGAGTTATAAGTTCTTGACTTTATCGTTTTTTTCCATTTTGAGATCCAGATAATTGTTTCATGATGGTACTAACTACTAAATAAAGCTTTAAAAACAGTAAAAATTAATAATCATAGCAATATAACCCGATTCATGAGTTCTTCTCCATTCTTCAAATGATCACATCTCATCATCACAGCATTCTTCCATCCAACAAACGAGTATTAATCTCAAAAAACTGCATTTAATAAATAGATTAAAATATTAGTCTTTAATATAAAAAATTTTGAACAAAAAAAAAACGATCAACCTAATTAAAAAGAAATAGACAAAAATACTAAAATTAAAATATAAAAGTTAAACAAACCTGAAAATCAAACAACAGGAAATGATATTCAAGCCGCAGAAGCTTTGTTGTCGCAGAATTGCTTCAGAATTGATAGGGATGATCAGTAAACAAAAATAATCAGTAAACACATTAAACATAATTTCGATTTTTAATCTCGGGGCTTGAAATATATACAACAAATATCAATAAACACAATTCCTGATCAGTAAACAAATTTTTACTCGGACACAAACAATCAGTAAACACAGTAAACAAACATTATCTTTTTAGGCATTTTAAGCTTTAAAATTTTCCTTCCGTCATTTATAAAAATACAGTAAATTTAAAGCATACCTTGAGATTGAATATGAAATACAAAGGAATTCGAATTTGATTTGAATCTAGTGGTGTTGATTGTTACGACCCGAAATCCCCCTTACGGGAAATCACGGATTGTACTGAGGACAAGACGAATCAGAACACAAACAGAAGAACATTTCATTGTTAATTACAACAATTCCATCAGAATACAAGAATATACAGAGTATGAATGAATATTATACATCAGAAAAATATCAGAGATTTAAATTGCATTTAAATACATAGCAGTGGAAAAACAATACAAAGCACAACTGAAAACTGATACACGGATACAGAGCTTTCCGAATATCGCTTCAGCTGTAAACCAGGATCCTGTGAATATAAATCTACAAAACCAAAACTACTAGTTGCCCGTGTGGAAAATAGGGGCACCCAGAGTTTAGGTTAAAACAATAAACTCTAGGTCAGTCATGTGACTGGTGAGAGAACTAAAACATTTATTAATCTTTATTTTGAAAGTTAGGTAAATCAAGGGACCACGCCGTATAACATGGAACGGATTACCTCCCAAGATTACCAGTGCATAAAAAAAACAGCACAATGCTAAATAAAGAACAATGAAGCTATTATAAGACCCAGGTCCCATCACACAATGCAACGCAAGCCGGAGGATAGGGTTTTTCCTTATAATAGCCAAATATGCTTGATACGTGAAATTTCATCTTTTATTATTACTATAAGTGAAGAAAACAACTTCAAATATAAATGTATCAATCCTAGGCGGCTTGAGTGCCCCATCCTACTATGTCGCCATATATAGTATACAATCAAAACTGAAAAGTGTCGTATTTGGAAATTGGATTTTCATACTGGTGGTTACTGATTCGAAAGATCGATAGCGTAGTGCAATTCACCACGGTTTACGTCGCAGGCATGCGAAAACACCGTAATGCACATCCGCACTATCTAGGAAAATAAGTTACTGCGGTTTATGTTGCAGGCATGCGAAAACACCGCTAACTCTATCCATTAGGGAAATCAGGGGGTGTGCCCTATCCCTTACCTCGGTCGACCGAATCCATGACAACCCATAGGGTGTATATCCCCATCTCAAAAGCATATTGATCTAACCATCAATTTCCCACCATACCGGTGTGTGAGGCTCGCGAATTAACGCTACACAAAGCCGTGCTATATTAAAGCTGCGCTTTGATCATCAACCACAAGACTCTTCTTTTCAACAGAAGCCTTGATCATTTGCCACTTAGGCCTGCCACATAGGCAATTTACGCCATGCGACTGATGTCTATCGATATACAAGCTCTGATCCCGTACGTCTCAGAGAAGGGTGAAGTAAGGGAATAAATTCCCCTTCACCAGGCAAATGTATATTTAATAGAGATCAGTCAGCACAGAATAAAATCCAATGTCAGACACACCATCCATTTACAAGTCCGTTCTAGGTCTGAACGAAACCGGAGGCACCTTATTCCTCGCGTATCCGTACAATCAACAAGTACGTCCGGACAGCTATCACTTTAGCCCCCTTCAAGGTAGCTACTCCCATCGTGAGCATTAGTAGCACCCATCCATTCGATGTGAAGATCGTTAGTCTTGCACCGTCTTCAATATCTTTGACTTATTGTCGAATCAGTTATTTAGAATGGGTTAAAACCCGACCTTTCTGAATAACTCGCGTATCTTATAATCAAGTGCTATAACAACACATCATACGCCTCATTCCAATCCAGAATATTCTTTTATTCAAATATTCTTTTCCTTTGGGAAAGGTTCCCATTAATTTTATCAAAGATAAATTCTTTAAATTTATTCTTTAATCTTCCTTTGGATGTCAAACCATATTAAGGTTTTCCAAACTAGTCGGGATTAGCGAACAACACCGAAGTAATCATTTATTTTAATTCCCAATCCCAACCTATTCATCCCATGGAGCAAAACTGGTAATACTCCATATCTAACACCACGGTGTTATCGGTAAATTTAATTACCATTTCACGTTCAAATCTAATTAAAGATTTAACTATCGCTAGGAGTAAAACTGGTGGTACTCCACTTTCGATCATTTTCTTGAATTGATAATTTTAATTATCACATTTAGTTTTCAATCTAATCAAAGATTCATTGAAACTCCATTTAGTTTTAATCTTCCCAGAAATCAATATTACTGATTATTCAAAGCTAAGAGATTAATCTTATCTTTAACTGGGTTAAAGAACGAATGTCATTTAAAACATGGTTCATGATAAACCCAAAATCACATTTCATTAATTATGGAATCTTCATGGAAAAACAAATAAATATATAATCGATATCAATTTCCGTATCCGACCAATAATATAAATGGAATAACGACAAAGCCTTTTAAATTCCATATATGTTAACAGTCTTCCTCCACAGAAACTCACTTCGATTATTACCAAATCGAATTCCATTCAATTCCAATTTAATATATTAAATTGGAAATATTTACTTTGGCAAATTCCATAAATCTTAATTAAAAGATTATAAATTCCAAATCATATTCTTCACTGTTAATTGGGTTAAAGAACAAGTGTTGTTTAAAACACCATTCACAATAAACCCAAAAATCCAATACTTTTATTCCATTCCAATTAAATATTAATTAATTGGTAAATTTCATTAAATCTAAATAAAAAGATTTAATCTTTTCTCAACTGGTTTTAAGAACAATGTTAATGAAGACACTATTCATGACAAACCCAAAATCCAATTTGATATCAAATACAAGGTTCTGAATAGAAAATATATCGGCTTATATTCAATATCAAATTCTAAAATCAACAAATATCGTATTGGAATAACGATATATATATATATATATATTATTATATATATGTGTGCTCTCTTTCTATTGAAAGATCACACATCTTTTGCTCAAAAAATATATATATATATCTTCCAAATTCCTCCACAACATCCGTATAATCACGGAATCCAGTATCAAAATATTCCGAAGATAATTTCGATTCAAATCCATTCCAATTCATATATTGGAAAATTCTGGTTATTTTAAAACCATTTTCTAATCCAATTTATTTATTTAAAAATAAATAAATTATTATTCTAGTTAATAACTAGTTCATTTCGATAAAAATATATTTTTATCTTTTCAAATATGGATTTTTTTCATCCCAACCCTTTTCAAATCATTTATTATGATTTTACATAATTTTCCCATATTTTTCCAGATTTTATTATCGCCCGTACAGTCGGTTTCCAATAACGGCCACCAAACTGCATCCATAGCGACCTTTTCTGAAATTGATTTGGACATATCTACAAATCCAATCATTAGATTTCAAATCTCTTGTATTCATTGGAAAGCTCTTTTCGATACGAACCCATCAATTTCAGTGTTAGGAGAATCCGACGGTCGGATCTCCTGTAACGTCCATTTGAAGTTAATGGTCAAAATTCGCGAACTGCCGTTGCGCGGTGCGTTCTATTCAGGCCACTATAATATATATATTATATATTTCGTCGATTTCCATTTAAAACAAAATTTTATAAATTGTTTTAAATTCGTTTCGAAAACGATTTCAACTTCCATTTCAAATTCAAATCAAAATTGAATTTTCTCTTACAAATTCGTTTTAAATTCATTTCAATTCAATTCGAATTTCAAATTCATTTCAATTCAATTCGAATTTCAAATTCATTTCAATTCAAATCGAATTTCCAATTCATTTCAATTTAATTTGAAATTGAAATTCGTTTACAATTTAATTCGAATTTCAAATTCATTTCAATTTAATTCGAATTTCAAATTCATTCGAATTCAATTCGAATTTCAAATTCATTTCAATTTAATTCAAATTTCCAATTCATTTCAATTTAATTCGAATTTCCAATTCATTTCAATTTAATTCGAACTTCAAATTCATTTCAATTTAATTCGAATTTCAATTTCATTTCAATTTAATTCGAATTTCAATTTCATTTCAATTTAATTCGAATTTCCAATTCATTTCAATTTAATTCGAATTTCAAATTCATTTCAATTTAATTCGAATTTCAAATTCATTTCAATTCAATTCGAATTTCCAATTCATTTCAATTTAATTCGAATTTCAATTCATTTTAATTCGAATGTCAAATTCATTTCTATTTAATTCGAATTTCAAATTCAAATAAAAATTAAATTTTCCATATCATTTCAATATTAAAACGATAATTTTTTCAGAATATTCGATTTTGAAATCACTTTTCGATATTCATTATAAAACGAATAAAATCGACAAAATTCCCGTTCGTGTTAAAATGGCGTTTAACTACTTAACACGGCTTCACATTTCAATATTCACCGAATATTATTTTAAAATATTCGATAATTTTGAAATGGAATGAGACACAGTCAATTACCATATAATTTGATTATATGGATTTCATACAATACATAGACACAAAAACAATCAAACACAGTCGACCATCATCCAAAGTGCATTCTACACTGCATAAGCATCAAATATTAATATTTAACGCTTACAACAGCCAGTCAATCGATCGATCGACATACAACTAATTATTGGGATCAGTGTATGTCCAATTTCATCCCAACACCCGTGTGGGGTTTTCAAACAACAAACACAGATTTATTTGTGTAGTTGGACGATGTGTAAAATTTATCGTCCCAATCAATATCAGTCAAATGTGTGTACATAAACAAATCGTCCGATTTGTTTATAAATATTAATTTAATTCATATACACGTTAAAAATTATATTTTTAACTATAAAATATTTTTAATATAAAATATTTTATTCCGTTGCACATCACAGAATCAACTTTTACCACACAAACAAACAAGCATACAAGTCGTCCATGGTCTGTGAACGACGGGTGTCGGGTGCTGCTAAGCACCGTTTGCATCCTAGTATATATTTTAACTAGAAAACAAATTAAAAGTGAGAAGTTCTCACCTTTGGGATCCACTCCTTCAGTTCTATTTCTGAAGTTCTGAACCGTTTGGATTTGTATTCGTTCCTCGACAGTCCCATCCCAATCTGTGTAACGAAATTTATATTAAAAATCATATTTTTAATAATGCTTCATATATTAAAATCACATTTTTATTATTCTTCTATGCAAATAAAAATCAAAACATTTCAAATTAAAAATCAAAGCTTTCTATAAATTAAAAATCAAAGCTTTATATTTCTAAAAATATAAGTAAAAAATATATTTTTATATGTGTAAAATTTCTATTTTTATATGATTAAAAATCGTATCTTTTCATGTCTATAAATCTAGTCCTTTTTAGTATTAAAAATCTATGCTTTCTCGGTATTTAAAATAAAATCAGAAGAAGGATTAAATTAAAATAAAAACTCACAACATTTCAATCGGAGGAGGGTTCGGGAAATGGCGGTGTAGGGCGGCCCCGGGTGTTGCAGGGGAGGCGGTCAGACCACGGTGGTCAGAGGCGGGATTGCGAACGCCTGCTTGGCAATTGGGGGTGCGGGGTTTGGGGACTGCAGCGTTCGCCGGATAAAGGGGGAACTAGAGGAGAGAGGTGCGAGAGGGGGCTGACGACGTTGATCGGGGCGGAGGGGGAGCGGTGGCGAGGGGGTACGGGAATGACATCGCGATTTAGTTTAGGTTCTTTTTTTATTTTTTCGATTTCAACTGTAATGAACGGGAGTAAAGGAGAGAGAAAGAGGGAGGGATATTATATAATTATTTATTTAATTAATTTAATTTTCTCCAAAAAGTCAACTTTTTAATTTGATCTCCAAACGAGACCCAACGACTGTCGTCCCTAACTAATTACCCCCGTTCCGAACACAATGGGATTTGTTTCGTAAGCTGATTCGATCGTTTTGATCAGTTTCCGTCAAAATCAAAATATAAATCTATATATATTGAATTTGACACACATTTCAATTTACTGGGGCCACATACGGACTCGAAAAATTCCCAAAAAATATTTTCTAACTTCGTATTGATGATACGGTCCTAAAAGAAGTAATTTCGTCAAATTCTGAGACCGTTTGAAAAATGGCAATTTTCTGGTTGATCGAAATTGACTAAAACTGTCAAAACACATTTTCCTTTGCCACGTTCATATATTAACCCCAAAAATTATGAATTTTGGAATCTAGCAATAACTTGACATCCCGGATCCAATAAAAGTGGTTTCGTCGAAAACGGAGGTCGTTTGCAAAATTTCCATTTTTAAGGGCCATATTTTCCATAGCGACTATTCTGAATTTTCAATTGGACATAACTTTTTATTCCAGCTATGAAATTTCAATTTTTTGGATTCATTGGAAAGATATTCTCAAATAGTTTCTAATATTTTTGGTTTTGCTAAAATCCGATTTATTTTGAATCCTGTACATTCATTTGAAATTTGAAATCGAATTTTCAAACTACCGCACCATTTTCAATTCCTTTTATAATTAAAAATAAATATTTATATTGTAACGTCGATTCAAATAAATATATACATTCTAATTATATTAAAAATAAATTTCTCGTCGTTATTATTTAAAATAGTTCATTTTAAATTGTAATGAACCAGGATTTTCGACCCCGAAAATCAACACATAACTGCCGTGTTGACTATTCGAACATCGGAAATACCTGATCATTTATAGAAAGAAATTAGAGGGTGAGAATAGATAAGATAGAAAACTTAGAATAGAAGAAAAAACGAAGATCACAACTCACAGCGGAACGAATAAAATATATTATATAATATAACTCTTGAAATACAATCTGTTTTGTACATATATACATACCATCATCAGAGTACACATAACATTTGATTCAGCGGAAGTAACTCTAAATAACTAACGTTGAAGCCTCCAGCTTCAAGCTCCTCCAAGTGTATCTGTAAAAGCCTGAAACACTTGACTGCCCGTACAAATTTGGGCACCCAAGAGTTTAGGGAAAACAAAACAAAATAAACTCTGGGTCAGTCATGGGACTGGTGTGAGTAAACTCCAACCACTTGTTTAACTTTTAAAAATCCTTTCAAAAGAAAAGATAATAGTAAGACCAGCCCACACATAAACATGTACGGTTTTTACCTTACTATAACCCAAAACACCTTGATATCAAATTCAATGATATTATAATAATGTCTACATCAAGTAAATAATCAAATAGCAGAACGCTTGCATCTCACGCTCCACATACATAGTATAAAATCAAAAAAACCGCATGGCGCTTATTGGAGATTGGATTTCCAACATGACAAGGTATGGGACCACCTTCCGATGATGTATCTCTACAGGCAAATACACATGGGTTCAACAAGAACATCTTGCAACCCGGCCCACACATGACCGACCACTCATTTCGCTTGAGTGTATCGAATGTATATCACCAACGGTTGGACTCAAACCACCGTTTCCCGAATGGGCAGAATCGATAGATTTAGAAACAAAAGGAATTTCTCTAGATAGGTGATTATACACCCTAATGGGTGCGACCCACATAGCCATGCTGCCTGCCCGATTTTTGTCCTTTCCCGGTTGTTGAGGCCTGAGGCTACGAATACTTACCATTCATTGGTAGCACAATCACTTTGAACGCCACATCGTCAGAACCGTTAATCACTAGTTGAGTTTGCACAAATATTCTGGATATTATGCTAAAGGATAAATCCGTTGCAACCATATATATCCATACAGACCAACCCATTTGATCATTGGAAATACTCTGTCAGACATTCGTCCATATACGTTCGTTCTGGGATTGAACGACACCGAAGGCACTATTTCTACTACTAGAAAAGCCCTTGCACTTCACTCCGTCTTCAATATATTCAGCATCTTGGTTCGCAACGCTTATGCCGATACGGAGTGGTTTTTCGGATAATAATCCAACCGGTCTCTCCATATTGACAACGATGGTCAAACTTCGATAGTCTGTGATTTAACTATCGAATAAAACAAGTGTTCAATCAACATATCAAACAAATCACTGGCCCCTTAATTAATATTTCATTAATTAAATCACTTTTCCATTTCCTCTATCAATATTTGTTAACCCAAATATTTCAATAACCATATTGGCCCTTTATGCCATTTGGAAAACGTTTCCAAATATCAACTTCTTTTATTTTCTATATATTAGAAAATCTCTATTTGCAATTGAAAACACTTTCAATCATTTATCTCTATCCCCTTTTGTTTACAACATTCGATTTTTATATTCACTTTACTATCGAATTCAATATGTCGATACAATGATTTCAAATTATCAAAATATCTTAAAAATATTCTAACTCCTTAAATTTCCGGAAAATTTCGCCATAACCTCCCCTGTATCGGGAGCATCGGGAAATTTCAAATAGCATCCCGGTATCTTCCCCAATCAAAAAGAAAAAGGAAAAGCCAAGCGGCTTGCCGATACGGCGCATAAAACCCATATATGAATTTAAACATGTACCTTATTGTCGAGCACATAAATTAAAATCTTCATATACTCCATCCCATATCTGTTTAACACCTGTTCACCTGTTTTCAATTCAATTCAGTACCATCTAATCGTTTGAATTCAGTTCGCCCATTTATTCTTTAATTAGTCATTTTGCCTATTTCACTTCTTTGTTGAACATAACATGTTCGGATAAAATGTTTAACTTGCTCACAACCAAATTGAATTTCAATTTCAATTTTAGTTTCCTTTTTGATTTCGAATATAAATTTTCAAATCGAATTTACTTATTCGAACCCCAATATCCCTTCGAAAACTCATTAACTACTTTCTATTCAATTTAGTTAATTCTATTCAAAAATCTGATTTCTGTTTCAAAAATCAATTCATTACTCCACCTGAGTTCACATATATTTTATAACTCAAATCTGAAATTTTCTAATTAGAAATTCGGATTTTATTCGCTTAAAATCCCTTTATAAAATGAAATAAACCGTTATGGTTTTTAAATAGTTCTGGCGCTGTTTTTCTGACAATTTGATTTTGACATAACTCAAAATCTATACGACGAAATCCAGATTTTTCTCCTTCATTAGAAAACTATTATCAAACCGGTCCTGACGTTTCTTGTTTCGAAGAATTCCGACTTCAATTGAGTTCTGTATACTCGATTGAAGTTCGAATCGCCAATTTACGAACTGCAGCGCTGCGGCGAGTTCGTTTTAATTATATTTATATATATAAACCTTTTAAACTTCGTTTAAAATAAATTTAACTCGATTTAACTCTATTTGAATTTCTTGATTCAAATCCCAATCTCACTTTTATTTGAATTCTATATTCAAAATTCCATAGTTTAAAACCCATTTGAATTTCATATTCAAATTCCATAGATCAAATCCTTTTTGAATTCAATTTGAATCTCTTACATTCAAATTTCATTTTCCATTTCCAAACCCATTTGAATTCCTAATATTCAAATTTCATTTTCAACACCATTTGAATTCTAATATTCAAACTCATTATTAACACCATTTGAATTTCTTCACTCAAATCCATTTGAATTCCCTTGAATTCAAATTCCATTTCAAAACCCTTTGGATTTTCTATTTTGAAATCCTATTTGAAAATTCAAAATTCCAATTCTACTTTGAAATCCTATTTTTCAAAGTTTATTTCAAATTCTATTTTGAAATCTCATATTCAAATCTCTACTTGAATTTCTGTATTCAATTCCATGTTCAAATTCAATACTCGAATTTCTATTCAAATCTCTATTCAAATTTCATATTTCAATTCTTCTTTTGAAATTCTATATTTCAAATTCTATTCAATTCTTCTTTGAAATTCTATATTTCAAATTCTATTTTGAAATTCTACATTCAAATCTCTATTTGAATTTCTTTATTCAAATTCTATTTCGATTCTCTTATTCAAATTCCATTTTGAACTCTCTTATTCAAATGCTGTTTGAATTTCTTATTCAAACTCTATATTTAAAATTCCATTTGAACTTCCCTATTCAAATTTCTATATTTGAATTTCATTCGAATTCTATATCCAAATCTCTATTTGAATTTTCTTTATTTGAATTCCTTCGAATTCAAATTCTATTTTAATTCCTTGAATTCAAATTCTATTTTTCATTCTAATCTCGTCTATTCAAATTCTATTTGAACTTCGCTTTGAATTTCTAATATTCAAACTCCTTCCCTTTTCTATAAAAATTCAAATATTTAAACTCCTTTTAAAATTCAAATGTTATACTCAAATTTCATTTCACATCCTATTTGAAAATTTCTTTTGTACTTCAAATATTTCAACTCCTTTCTAATATTTAAATTCTGTTTAAATTTCCACTTAAAAATTCTATTTTAAGTTCTATTTTGAAATTTCATTTCAAAATTTTATTTCACACTTGTATTTCTATTTCTGAATTACCAAATGATAATTCTCTTTACTTCATTTATAACTTCGTTATAAAAGAACTATTTATAAACTTCGTTTATAAAGAAACTACTTGTTTTATTTTTCAAAACAAGTTTATATTTTTATTCCATTTAAAAATTCAAATTCTATTTAAAAATAGAATTTTCCCTTTTTATATCTCGAATATCCTTTCCCGATATTTTTAAATATCATTACTTAAGCCCAGTGATAAAACACACAAAGCAACCAATTATTTATTTTTCTAACACATCATATATAACAATATATATGCAACCAAATAACAAACAGATAATATATTTTTGAGGAATCCAGTTGGATTCCTCCAACCTGTTTTCCTGCATCCACAGATGTTAGCACATAAATAATACCCATTCTGCTTCGTGGCAGAATATCGCGGTATAGAAGGTCATCCACTAATCATAGCGTGGGGCGTATAGGGTAATCATCCGCTATGAAACCGCGGGCATCCGCTAATGAGACTGCGGGAATCCAACCAATCAATCAACCCAATATATATATATATATATATAGCCTAAATAACTAATATATATAAAACAACCATAAAACATTCACACAAGCAACAGACAATTATTTTTAATGAAATAAAAATAATTCTAAAGGTGAGTGAGATTTACTCACCTGAATTTTTTTTATTTGCCGAGTATCCGATTAAGTTTCCAAGTCTCGTGGCTACGACTCGAATAATATATCTTGCACCTATAATTTGTTTAATTATGTTTAATGACTAAACGATCATTAATTTGAACTATCTTCTAATAATGAATAACGCTTCTATGTCTTATTTAAATTTAAAAAAAATGATACCTTACTGCCTCCCCTATATTTCGACTAGTCCATACAGCAATTCGTCGATCCCTATTATGGCAGTCAACCCCAAAATCAATGATCCATTTCTCTTTGGCATTTCATCGAGCTTCTTGCAGTGTACTGTCATCTCTTTTCCCTTATTACTCATAACCAGTTGCTGGCACCATCCATAGTTATACACCATTGCACTGTATCAACCCTTCTTCAAACAACATCCTCCGTACATCAGAGCACCACCCAACCTCAAACTATCACGCAACTACCCATCAGCCGTTCGAACTCCATACGCACCATTTTCCCCCAAATCTAAAATATGTCGCACCTCCCAGAACAGATCGTACTCCCCAATGAATTTCAATCGCAACCCAAAATCACCCAGACCCCAAAATCACAACCCTAACAACGTTGCTCTAATCTCGAGCTCGACTGAAGGCGTCGCACCAGGAATAAGGCTCTCAAACAAGAAGTTTCCGAGCTGTAGGATCTATCGCGACCTTGATTTCAATCTTTTTTTTTTTCGGTGGAACAACTTCTGAAAGAAAGAAAGGAGAAAGAAACTTGAAGGGAATTTCTAAGTGGAAGGAATACGAAGGCCGATGGGTTTATTTATAAATGCGAACAAGGGAACAAATGTACTGATGCCATTAATTTTCTGTCTGCTAGACATTGAAGGTGGGAGGCAGAAATCGTTGCTCGATGTATACAATAGGTCTGCGCGATTTTTTTTTCTAGGGTGGCTGATGTATATGAAAACATAGGTCGGCTTGATGTATTTGATTTAAAATTTGTTTTCAATTAAAAACTGAAATATCTCACAGTCCCTTATTTTAAAGTCCTGAACCGCTATTCAACCCAACGATTGACACAACCGATATTAAATCGTATATCGATTATTAAATTGATAAATTTAATATAAAATTCATTTATATTATGAATTCAATATTTAAAACCATATTAAATATTTAAAATAAACTGTTCAAAAATCTGGGTCGTTACATTCTTTCCCCCTTAAAATAATTTCGTCCTCGAAATTGCTAAGATAGGAAAAATGATACAAATCCATTACCTTTCAACAGTCCACTTATGTTGAAACTCAACTCCTCATATTTTAACAAATTTAATTCCACCAAGCTTTTGGTCTTCCTTCATTTAATTTGAATGATCTACAATCAATCCAGTTATATCCAATGTATGTTCTATTAAACCAATTCAAATTGATTTTAGTTGATTGATTCACTTCAATCCATTTAACCTGCTTAAGTTAAATTCCAATTCCAGAACCCAAACCCCAGGATTTTCATTTCAAATCCTTTTGAAATCACTTAAATATATACATATATATTTATTTCCATTTCAAATCCAAAACATTTGAATATTCAAACCAATTTGTTTTTTTTTTCAAAACAAATTTCCATCAAAAACTTTCTAAAGTAGCAATTCATCACTTAGAAACTTGAAAATGAACACTGATGAGGCTGCAGTCATCATCAGAATTATTTTCTAGCCACTGAAGTGAGTTCAGTGCTTTAACACTTTCAAAACCCATCTAAAATGATTTTCTTTCAAATCCTTCTAAAACAAAGCTATATTATTTTAATATACTTTGAAAAATATTTCAACTTCCCAGGATTTTGAATTCTTAATTCTGGTTTGAATTAAATTCTAATTCATCATTTGTATATTTAATTCATATACAAATTCTATTTTGGTTATAAATAACCATTCTAAGTTTATAATCTCATTTGATTATAAAGTCAACATCCAACACATCCATATAATAATAATTCTAGAAAATTATTCTTTCTATATCAAAATAGAAATTTTGGGTAAAATTATTTCATTTACCCATTTAAAACAATATCGTGTTGTATTTTCTGTTCAAGTGTTTAGAAATTCCTATCGACTTCGTGGCGTCCCACCATTCGACCAGAATTCATAAACCACTCAACAGACTAGCCAACACAATATAAAACAATTTTTATATCAACTAACAAATACGCTCTCTCGTATATATACACTCAACTCATTCTAGGGTACTACTGACCCTATCTCTAATGAGCACATGCCACACAAGCCTAGGTATTCGCTCAACCTAAGCTCTGATACCATTGTAATGAACCAGGATTTTCGACCCCGAAAATCAACACATAACTGCCGTGTTGACTATTCGAACATCGGAAATACCTGATCATTTATAGAAAGAAATTAGAGGGTGAGAATAGATAAGATAGAAAACTTAGAATAGAAGAAAAAACGAAGATCACAACTCACAGCGGAACGAATAAAATATATTATATAATATAACTCTTGAAATACAATCTGTTTTGTACATATATACATACCATCATCAGAGCACACATAACATTTGATTCAGCGGAAGTAACTCTAAATAACTAACGTTGAAGCCTCCAGCTTCAAGCTCCTCCAAGTGTATCTGTAAAAGCCTGAAACACTTGACTGCCCGTACAAATTTGGGCACCCAAGAGTTTAGGGAAAACAAAACAAAATAAACTCTGGGTCAGTCATGGGACTGGTGTGAGTAAACTCCAACCACTTGTTTAACTTTTAAAAATCCTTTCAAAAGAAAAGATAATAGTAAGACCAGCCCACACATAAACATGGACGGTTTTTACCTTACTATAACCCAAAACACCTTGATATCAAATTCAATGATATTATAATAATGTCTACATCAAGTAAATAATCAAATAGCAGAACGCTTGCATCTCACGCTCCACATACATAGTATAAAATCAAAAAAACCGCATGGCGCTTATTGGAGATTGGATTTCCAACATGACAAGGTATGGGACCACCTTCCGATGATGTATCTCTAGAGGCAAATACACATGGGTTCAACAAGAACATCTTGCAACCCGGCCCACACATGACCGACCACTCATTTCGCTTGAGTGTATCGAATGTATATCACCAACGGTTGGACTCAAACCACCGTTTCCCGAATGGGCAGAATCGATAGATTTAGAAACAAAAGGAATTTCTCTAGATAGGTGATTATACACCCTAATGGGTGCGACCCACATAGCCATGCTGCCTGCCCGATTTTTGTCCTTTCCCGGTTGTTGAGGCCTGAGGCTACGAATACTTACCATTCATTGATAGCACAATCACTTTGAACGCCACATCGTCAGATCCGTTAATCACTAGTTGAGTTTGCACAAATATTGTGGATATTATGCTAAAGGATAAATCCGTTGCAACCATATATATCCATACAGACCAACCCATTTGATCATTGGAAATACTCTGTCAGACATTCGTCCATATACGTTCGTTCTGGGATTGAACGACACCGAAGGCACTATTTCTTCTACTAGAAAAGCCCTTGCACTTCACTCCGTCTTCAATATATTCAGCATCTTGGTTCGCAACGCTTATGCCGATACGGAGTGGTTTTTCGGATAATAATCCAACCGGTCTCTCCATATTGACAACGATGGTCAAACTTCGATAGTCTGTGATTTAACTATCGAATAAAACAAGTGTTCAATCAACATATCAAACAAATCACTGGCCCCTTAATTAATATTTCATTAATTAAATCACTTTTCCATTTCCTCTATCAATATTTGTTAACCCAAATTTTCAATAACCATATTGGCCCTTTATGCCATTTGGAAAACGTTTCCAAATATCAACTTCTTTTATTTTCTATATATTAGAAAATCTCTATTTGCAATTGAAAACACTTTCAATCATTTATCTCTATCCCCTTTTGTTTACAACATTCGATTTTTATATTCACTTTACTATCGAATTCAATACGTCGATACAATGATTTCAAATTATCAAAATATCTTAAAAATATTCTAACTCCTTAAATTTCCGGAAAATTTCGCCATAACCTCCCCTGTATCGGGAGCATCGGGAAATTTCAAATAGCATCCCGGTATCTTCCCCAATCAAAAAGAAAAAGGAAAAGCCAAGCGGCTTGCCGATACGGCGCATAAAACCCATATATGAATTTAAACATGTACCTTATTGTCGAGCACATAAATTAAAATCTTCATATACTCCATCCCATATCTGTTTAACACCTGTTCACCTGTTTTCAATTCAATTCAGTACCATCTAATCGTTTGAATTCAGTTCGCCCATTTAATCTTTAATTAGTCATTTTGCCTATTTCACTTCTTTGTTGAACATAACATGTTCGGATAAAATGTTTAACTTGCTCACAACCAAATTGAATTTCAATTTCAATTTTAGTTTCCTTTTTGATTTCGAATATAAATTTTCAAATCGAATTTACTTATTCGAACCCCAATATCCCTTCGAAAACTCATTAACTACTTTCTATTCAATTTAGTTAATTCTATTCAAAAATCTGATTTCTGTTTCAAAAATCAATTCATTACTCCACCTGAGTTCACATATATTTTATAACTCAAATCTGAAATTTTCTAATTAGAAATTCGGATTTTATTCGCTTAAAATCCCTTTATAAAATGAAATAAACCGTTATGGTTTTTAAATAGTTCTGGCGCTGTTTTTCTGACAATTTGATTTTGACATAACTCAAAATCTATACGACGAAATCCAGATTTTTCTCCTTCATTAGGAAACTATTATCAAACCGGTCCTGACGTTTCTTGTTTCGAAGAATTCCGACTTCAATTGAGTTCTGTATACTCGATTGAAGTTCGAATCGCCAATTTACGAACTGCAGCGCTGCGGCGAGTTCGTTTTAATTATATTTATATATATAAACCTTTTAAACTTCGTTTAAAATAAATTTAACTCGATTTAACTCTATTTGAATTTCTTGATTCAAATCCCAATCTCACTTTTATTTGAATTCTATATTCAAAATTCCATAGTTTAAAACCCATTTGAATTTCATATTCAAATTCCATAGATCAAATCCTTTTTGAATTCAATTTGAATCTCTTACATTCAAATTTCATTTTCCATTTCCAAACCCATTTGAATTCCTAATATTCAAATTTCATTTTCAACACCATTTGAATTCTAATATTCAAACTCATTATTAACACCATTTGAATTTCTTCACTCAAATCCATTTGAATTCCCTTGAATTCAAATTCCATTTCAAAACCCTTTGGATTTTCTATTTTGAAATCCTATTTGAAAATTCAAAATTCCAATTCTACTTTGAAATCCTATTTTTCAAAGTTTATTTCAAATTCTATTTTGAAATCTCATATTCAAATCTCTACTTGAATTTCTGTATTCAATTCCATGTTCAAATTCAATACTCGAATTTCTATTCAAATCTCTATTCAAATTTCATATTTCAATTCTTCTTTTGAAATTCTATATTTCAAATTCTATTCAATTCTTCTTTGAAATTCTATATTTCAAATTCTATTTTGAAATTCTACATTCAAATCTCTATTTGAATTTCTTTATTCAAATTCTATTTCGATTCTCTTATTCAAATTCCATTTTGAACTCTCTTATTCAAATGCTTTTTGAATTTCTTATTCAAACTCTATATTTAAAATTCCATTTGAACTTCCCTATTCAAATTTCTATATTTGAATTTCATTCGAATTCTATATCCAAATCTCTATTTGAATTTTCTTTATTTGAATTCCTTCGAATTCAAATTCTATTTTAATTCCTTGAATTCAAATTCTATTTTTCATTCTAATCTCGTCTATTCAAATTCTATTTGAACTTCGCTTTGAATTTCTAATATTCAAACTCCTTCCCTTTTCTATAAAAATTCAAATATTTAAACTCCTTTTAAAATTCAAATGTTATACTCAAATTTCATTTCACATCCTATTTGAAAATTTCTTTTGTACTTCAAATATTTCAACTCCTTTCTAATATTTAAATTCTGTTTAAATTTCCACTTAAAAATTCTATTTCAAGTTCTATTTTGAAATTTCATTTCAAAATTTTATTTCACACTTGTATTTCTATTTCTGAATTACCAAATGATAATTCTCTTTACTTCATTTATAACTTCGTTATAAAAGAACTATTTATAAACTTCGTTTATAAAGAAACTACTTGTTTTATTTTTCAAAACAAGTTTATATTTTTATTCCATTTAAAAATTCAAATTCTATTTAAAAATAGAATTTTCCCTTTTTATATCTCGAATATCCTTTCCCGATATTTTTAAATATCATTACTTAAGCCCAGTGATAAAACACACAAAGCAACCAATTATTTATTTTTCTAACACATCATATATAACAATATATATGCAACCAAATAACAAACAGATAATATATTTTTGAGGAATCCAGTTGGATTCCTCCAACCTGTTTTCCTGCATCCACAGATGTTAGCACATAAATAATACCCATTCTGCTTCGTGGCAGAATATCGCGGTATAGAAGGTCATCCACTAATCATAGCGTGGGGCGTATAGGGTAATCATCCGCTATGAAACCGCGGGCATCCGCTAATGAGACTGCGGGAATCCAACCAATCAATCAACCCAATA
This sequence comes from Allium sativum, assembly GCA_030737875.1. Lineage (NCBI taxonomy): Eukaryota > Viridiplantae > Streptophyta > Magnoliopsida > Asparagales > Amaryllidaceae > Allium > Allium sativum. Next base: position 230,057,556 of record CM060924.1, on the reverse strand, counting down.
TATATATATATATATAGCCTAAATAACTAATATATATAAAACAACCATAAAACATTCACACAAGCAACAGACAATTATTTTTAATGAAATAAAAATAATTCTAAAGGTGAGTGAGATTTACTCACCTGAATTTTTTTTTATTTGCCGAATATCCGATTAAGTTTCCAAGTCTCGTGGCTACGACTCGAATAATATATCTTGCACCTATAATTTGTTTAATTATGTTTAATGACTAAACGATCATTAATTTGAACTATCTTCTAATAATGAATAACGCTTCTATGTCTTATTTAAATTTAAAAAAAATGATACCTTACTGCCTCCCCTATATCTCGACTAGTCCATACAGCAATTCGTCGATCCCTATTATGGCAGTCAACCCCAAAATCAATGATCCATTTCTCTTTGGCATTTCATCGAGCATCTTGCAGTGTACTGTCATCTCTTTTCCCTTATTACTCATAACCAGTTGCTGGCACCATCCATAGTTATACACCATTGCACTGTATCAACCCTTCTTCAAACAACATCCTCCGTACATCAGAGCACCACCCAACCTCAAACTATCACGCAACTACCCATCAGCCGTTCGAACTCCATACGCACCATTTTCCCCCAAATCTAAAATATGTCGCACCTCCCAGAACAGATCGTACTCCCCAATGAATTTCAATCGCAACCCAAAATCACCCAGACCCCAAAATCACAACCCTAACAACGTTGCTCTAATCTCGAGCTCGACTGAAGGCGTCGCACCAGGAATAAGGCTCTCAAACAAGAAGTTTCCGAGCTGTAGGATCTATCGCGACCTTGATTTCAATCTTTTTTTTTTTTCGGTGGAACAACTTCTGAAAGAAAGAAAGGAGAAAGAAACTTGAAGGGAATTTCTAAGTGGAAGGAATACGAAGGCCGATGGGTTTATTTATAAATGCGAACAAGGGAACAAATGTACTGATGCCATTAATTTTCTGTCTGCTAGACATTGAAGGTGGGAGGCAGAAATCGTTGCTCGATGTATACATAGGTCTGCGCGATTTTTTTTTTCTAGGGTGGCTGATGTATATGAAAACATAGGTCGGCTTGATGTATTTGATTTAAATTTTGTTTTCAATTAAAAACTGAAATATCTCACAGTCCCTTATTTTAAAGTCCTGAACCGCTATTCAACCCAACGATTGACACAACCGATATTAAATCGTATATCGATTATTAAATTGATAAATTTAATATAAAATTCATTTATATTATGAATTCAATATTTAAAACAATATTAAATATTTAAAATAAACTGTTCAAAAATCTGGGTCGTTACATAAATATTCAAAATTCATCAAAATTGCCAAAATAAATTTTTTTAATTGGTTCGGATTTTCCGGGTTGTTACAATCTCCCCCACTTAAAATCTTTTCGTCATCGAAAAGGAACGAAGCTGAAAGTTGTTTTACAAACCAACTCAACTTTCATTATTTTCATTACGACTTAAGTTCTTCAACTTTTCAGTTTCTAAGAATTTTTCAAAATTTCGAAAATTTGTCTAACACCCTAAATTTTCGAAAAATTTCGCCATAACCTCCCCTGCACGGGAGCACGGGGAAAATCCTGAAATTGCCATACAGGCCTCTCCAATCCAAAAAGAAAAAGAAACAGCCAAGCGGCTAGCCAATAGGCTCATAAAATTATCCAAAACCCAAGAAATACAATAAACATGTACCTATTTGTCGGGCAAACAATTTTAATCCTCTTCTCTAGCCTCCTTGCAATGACCTGTTCATACATATATATGTACATGCATGCATTTCCAAATAATTTTCAATACAGTTCAATATTTGGTTCAATTTGAACTAAATTTACCTTTCTTTCACATGTTGGTTTAAATAAATAATCACACAACATAACCATCAATCAATTAGTGAATTATCATTTCAAATTCATATTTTGATACATATACAGAAAATCATGTTTTTGATGCCAATTCACAACAATAAGCCCTATCTAGTTTTGGTTCTCACACCAGTCAATTGGAAACATATAGAAATCCCACTTTCGAAACTCGAACACAAATGCTGATGATGCGATCGCTATCATCAGAACTTGCCCGGGCGACTAGAGTGTGATTCTATATCTATCCAGTATATTAAAACATCGAATATACGTTCGCAAGGCGTATATGCAAAATCTTTATATATTAGATTGTCCAAATTCAATACAAATAAATATTCAAATACGTTGAATAAAGTTAAATTTTCGAAACAAAATTTGTTTTCATTTTTTTTAAAAATATACTCTTTACACTCGTTCTAGGATACTACTGATCCCATCTCTAACGAGTCATTCCTATTGGATATTACTAATCCAATCTCTGATGAATTCTTTCGTATAGTTCTAATGTGCCTTGTTCTCGAGCTCTGTAAACCGAAGCTCTGATACCAAACTGTTACGACCCGAAATCCCCTTACGGGAAATCACGGATTGTACTGAGGACAGGACGAATCAGAACACAAATAGAAGAACATTTCATTGTTAATTACAATAATTCCATCAGAATACAAGAATATACAGAGTATGAATGAATATTATACATCAGAAAAATATCAAAGATTTAATTGCATTTAAATACATAGCAGCGGAAAAACAATACAAAGCACAACATAAAACAGATACATGGATACAGAGCTTTCCGAATATCGCTTCAGCTGTAAACCAGGATCCTGCGAATATAAATCTGCAAAACCAAAACTACTAGCTCCTCGTGTGGAAAATAGGGGCACCCAGAGTTTAGGTTAAAACAATAAACTCCAGGTCAGTCATGTGACTGGTGTGAGAACTAAAACAGTTATTAATCTTTATTTTTGAAGTTAGGTAAATCGAGGGACCACGCCGTATAACACGGAACGGGTTTCTTCCCAAGAATACCAGTGCATAAAACAAACAGCGCAATTCTAAATAAAAAACAATGAAGCTATTATAAGACCCAGTTCACATCACACAATGCAATGCAAGCCCGAGGATAGGGTTTTTCCTTATAATAGCCAAATATGCTTGATACGTGAAATTTCATCTTTTATTATTACTATAAGTGAAGAAAACAACTTCAAATATAAATGTATCAATCCTAGGCGGCATGAGCGCCCCATCCCACTATGTCGCCATATATAGTGTACAATCAAAACCGAAAAGTGTCGTATTTGGAAATTGGATTTGCATACTGGTGGTTACTGATTCGAAAGATCGATCGTGTAGTGCAATTCACCACGGTTTACGTCACAGTCATGCGAAAACACCGTAACGCACATCCGCACTATCTCGGAAAACAAGTTACCGCGGTTTACGTCGCAGGTATGCGAAAACACCGCTAACTCTATCCATCAGGGAAATCGTGGGGTGTGCCCTATCCCTCACCTCGGTCGACCGAATCCATGACAACCCATAGGGTGTCTATCCTCATCTCAAAAGCGTACTAATCTAACCATCTGTTTCCCACCATACCGGTGTGTGAGGCTCGCGAATTAACGCTATACAAAGCCGTGCTATATTAAAGCTGTGCTTTGATCATCAACCACAAGACTCTGCTTTTCAACAGAAGCCTTGATCATTTGCCACTTAGGCCAGCCACATAGGCAATTTACGCCATGCGACTGATGTCTATCGATATACAACCTCTGATCCCGTACGTCTCAGAGAAGGGTGAAGTAAGGGAATAAATTCCCCTTCATCAGGAAGATGTATATTTAATAGAGATCAATCAGCACAGAATAAAATCCAATGTCAGACACACCATCCATTTACAAGTCCGTTCAAGGTCTGAATGAAACCGGAGGCACCTTATTCCTCGCATATCCATACAATCAACAAGTACGTCCGGACAGCTACCACTTTAGCCCCCTTCAAGGTAGCTACTCCCATCGTGAGCATCAGTAGCACCCATCCATTCGATGTGAAGATCGTCGGTCTTGCACCATCTTCAATACCTTCGACTTATCGTCGAATCAGTTATTCAGAATAGGTTAAACCTGGCCTTTCTTAATAACTCGCGTATCTTATAATCAAGTGCTATAACAACACATCATACGCCTCATTCCAATCCAGAATATTCTTTTATTCAAATATTCTTTTCCTTTGGGAAAGGTTCCCATTAATTTTATCAAAGATAAATTATTTAAATTTATTCTTTAATCTTCCTTTGGATATCAAACCATATTAAGGTTTTCCAAACTAGTCGGGATTAGCAAACTACACCGAAGTAATCATTTATTTTATTTCCCAATCCCAACCTATTCATCCCATGGAACAAAACTGGTAATACTCCATATCTAACACCACAGTGTTATCGGTAAATTTAATTACCATTTCACGTTCAAATCTAATTAAAGATTTAACTATCGCTAGGAGTAAAACTGGTGGTACTCCATTTTCGATCATTTTCTTGAATTGATAATTTTAATTATCACATTCATTTTTCAATCTAATCAAAGATTCATTAAAACTCCATTTAGTTTTAATCTTCCCAGAAATAAATATTAATGATTATTCAAAGCTAAGAGATTAATCTTATCTTTAACTGGGTTAAAGAACCAATGTCATTTAAAACACGTTTCACGATAAACCCAAAATCACGTTTCATTAATTATGGAATCTTCACAGAAAAACAAATCAATATATAATCGATATCAATTTCCGTATCCGACCAATAATATAAATGGAATAACGACAAAGCCTTTTAAATTCCATATATGTTAACAGTCTTCCTCCATAGAAACTCACTTCGATTATTACCAAATCGAATTCCATTCAGTTCCAATTTAATATATTAAATTGGAAATCTTTACTTTGGAAAATTCCATAAATCTTAATTAAAAGATTATGAATTCCAAATCATATTCTTCACTGTTAATTGGGTTAAAGAACAAGTGTTATTTAAAACACCGTTCACAATAAACCCAAAAATCCAATTCTTTTATTCCATATCAATTAAATATTAATTAATGGGTGAATTTCATTAAATCTAAATAAAAAGATTTAATCTTTTCTCAACTGGGTTTAAGAACAGTACTAATGAAGACAATATTCACGACAAACCCAAAATCCAATTTGATATCAAATACAAGGCTCTGAATAGAAAATACATCGGCTTATATTCAATATCAAATTCTGAAATCAACAAATATCGTATTGGAATAACGATATATATATATATATCTTCCAAATTCCTCCACGACGCCCGTATAATCATGAAATCCAATATCGAAACATTTCGAAGATAATTTTGATTCAAATCCATTCCAATTCGTATATTGGAAAATTTTGGTTATTTTAAAACCATTTTCTCATCCAACTTATTTATTTAAAAATAAATAAATTATTATTCTAGTTAATAACTAGTTCATTTCGATAAAAATATATTTTTATATTTTCAAATATGGAATTTTTCATCCCAACCCTTTTCAAATCATTTATTATGATTTTAAATAATTTTCCCGTATTTTTTCAGATTTTATTATCGCCCGTACAGTCGGTTTCCAATAACGGCCACCGAACTGCTCCGTAGCGACCTTTTCTGAATTTGATTTGTACATATCTCAAAATCCAATCGTTAGATTTCAAATCTCCTGTATTCATTGGAAAGCACTTTTCGATACGAACCTAACGGTTTCGGTTTAGGAGAATCCAACCGTCGGATCTCCCGTAACGTCCATTTGAAGTTAATGGTCGAAATTCGCGAACTGTCGTTGCGAGGCGCATTCTATTCAGGCCATTATAATACATATATTATATATTTCGTCAATTTCCATTTAATTTTTTTTTTATAAATCGTTTTAAATTCGTTTCAAAAACGATTTCAACTTCCATTTCAAATTCAAATCAAAATTGAATTTTTCCTTATAAATTCGTTTTAAATTCATTTCAATTCAATTCAAATTTCAAATTCATTTCAATTCAACTCGAATTTCCAATTCATTTCAATTTAATTCAAATTTCAAATTCATTTCCAATTTAGTTCGAATTTCAAATTCATTTCAATTTAATTCGAATTTCAAATTCATTCAAATTCAATTCGAATTTCAAATTCATTTCAATTTAATTCGAATTTCCAATTCATTTCAATTTAATTTGAATTTCCAATTCATTTCAATTTGATTCGAATTTCAAATTCATTTCAACTCAATTCGAATTTCAAATTCATTTCAATTCAATTCAAATTTCAAATTCATTTCAATTTAATTCGAATTTCCACTTCATTTCAATTTAATTCGAATTTCAAATTCATTTCAATTCAATTCGAATTTCCAATTCATTTCAATTTAATTCGAATTTCAATTCATTTCAATTTAATTCGAATGTCAAATTCATTTCCATTTAATTCGAATTTCAAATTCAAATCAAAATTAAATTTTCCATATCATTTCAATATTAAAACGATAATATTTTCAAAATATTCTATTTTGAAATCACTTTTCAATATTCATTATAAAATGAATAAAATCGACAAAATTCCTGTTCATGTTAAAATGGCGTTTAACTACTTAACACGGCTTCACATTTCAATATTCACTGAATATTATTTTAAAATATTCGATAATTTTGAACTGGAATCAGACACAGTCAATTACCATATAATTTGATTATATGGATTTCTTACAATACATGTACACAACAACAATCAAACACAGTCGGCCATCATCCAAAGTGCATTCTACACTGCATAAGCATCAAATATTAATATTTAACGCTTACAACAGCCTGTCAATCGATCTATCGACATACAACTAATTATTGGGATTAGTGTATGTCCAATTTCATCCCAACACCCGTGTGGGGTTTTCAAACAACAAACAAAGATTTATTTGTGCAGTTGGGCGATGTGTAAAATTTATCGTCCCAATAAATATCAGTCAAATGTGTGTACATAAACAAATCGTCCAATTTGTTTAAAAATATTTATTTAATTCATATACACATTAAAAATTATATTTTTAACTATAAAATATTTTTAACTATAAAATATTTTATTCCGTTCCACATCGCACAACCAATTTTTACCACACAAACAAACAAGCATACAAGTCGTCCATGGTCTATGGACGATGGATGTCGGGTGCTGCTAAGCACCGTCTGCATCCTAGTATATATTTACCTAGAAAACAAATTAAAAGTGAGAAGTTCTCACCTTTGGGATCCACTCCTTCAGTTCTATTTCTGAAGTTCTGAACCGTTTGAATTTGGATTCGTTCCTCGACAGTCCCATCCCAATCTGTGTCACAAAATTTATATTAAAAGTCATATTTTTAATAATGCTTCATATATTAAAATCACATTTTTATTATTCTTCTATGCAAATAAAAATCAAAACATTTCAAATTAAAAATCAAAGCTTTCTATAAATTAAAAATCAAAGCTTTCTATAAATTAAAAATCAAAGCTTTATATTTCTAAAAATATAAGTAAAAAATATATTTTTATATGTGTAAAATTTCTATTTTTATATGATTAAAAATCGTATCTTTTCATGTCTATAAATCTAGTCCTTTTTAGTATTAAAAATCTATGCTTTCTCGGTATTTAAAATAAAATCAGAAGAAGGATTAAATTAAAATAAAAACTCACAACATTTCAATCGGAGGAGGGTTCGGGAAATGGCGGTGTAGGGCGGCCCCGGGTGTTGCAGGGGAGGCGGTCAGACCACGGTGGTCAGAGGCGGGATTGCGAACGCCTGCTTGGCAATTGGGGGTGCGGGGTTTGGGGACTGCAGCGTTCGCCGGATAAAGGGGGAACTAGAGGAGAGAGGTGCGAGAGGGGGCTGACGACGTTGATCGGGGCGGAGGGGGAGCGGTGGCGAGGGGGTACGGGAATGGCATCGCGATTTAGTTTAGGTTCTTTTTTTATTTTTTTGATTTCAACTGTAATGAACGGGAGTAAAGGAGAGAGAAAGAGGGAGGGATATTATATAATTATTTATTTAATTAATTTAATTTTCTCCAAAAAGTCAACTTTTTAATTTGATCTCCAAACGAGACCCAACGACTGTCGTCCCTAACTAATTACCCCCGTTCCGAACACAATGGGATTTGTTTCGTAAGCTGATTCGATCGTTTTGATCAGTTTCCGTCAAAATCAAAATATAAATCTATATATATTGAATTTGACACACATTTCAATTTACTGGGGCCACATACGGACTCGAAAAATTCCCAAAAAATATTTTCTAACTTCGTATTGATGATACGGTCCTAACAAAACTAATTTCGTCAAATTCTGAGACCATTTGAAAAATGGTCATTTTCTGGTCGATCGAAATTGACTGAAACTGTCAAAACACGTTTCCTTCGCAACGCTCACATATTAACCCCAAAAATTATGAATTTTGGAATCTACCAATAACTTGACATCCCGGATCCAACAAAAGTGGTTTCATCGAAAACTGAGGTCGTTTGCAAAATTTCCATTTTTAAGGGCCATATTTTCCATAGCGACTATTCTGAATTTTCAATTGGACATAACTTTTTATTCCCGCTATGAAATTTCAATTTTTCGGATTCATTGGAAAGATATTCTCAAATAGCTTCTAATATTTTATGTTTCACTAAAATCCGGTTTATTTTGAATTCTGTAAATTCATTTGAAATTTGAAATCGAATTTTCAAACTACCGCGCCATTTTCAATTCCTTTTATAATTAAAAATAAATATTTATATTCTAATGTCGATTCAAATAAATATATATGTTCTAATTCTATTCAAAATAAATTTCTCGTCGTTATTATTTAAAATAATTCATTTTAAAAATTCAAAATTCATCAAAATTGCCAAAATAAAATTTTTAAATTGGTTCGTATTTTCTGGGTTGTTACATTGATAAGCTGTGAAAATCTTAATCTCGGGGCTTTATAGATTTTACAATTGATAAAATAAGAGGAGAGAAAGGAGCTTGAATTAAAAGGAGACATAAAGAAGAACGTTATCTCCATTCGATTGAGCAGCTGCTTTGGAAATTAAAAATCATAATTTGGAAATCACGTACATCGCTTCGGCTTTTGCTCAAATTTGATTTCTGACACATGAAATTGGAACTTGAATTAGGGTTTTCTTTACATGCAGTATGCGGAATGGAAAAGCAAATATGGGTAATATGCTTGGAAAAAATGTGCCTCCTAGGAATTTTGGGTCCTGGGCTGTTGCCCAGCCAACGGCCGGCGCTGGTGATGTTTATTGTGTTGAAAATCTATAGTCCATTCGCTGTTTTTGAATTTAGTTGTCATATTATAATAGTAAGTAATGTCCAGGTCATGAGCTAGGATTTCAATTTATGTTTACTACTATTGCATGAAATGTATGTGCCTTTCTATAGTACTGATTATAAATGGGCAGTAATATTGTGCATGTGATGTAATATAATAAGGATTTTTTTTTGTTTAAGCCACTTTCGAAAACTAATAACAAGAATAAGCCAGTTTCATAACTAATTACCGAAATAAGCCACTTATGTTAGTAAAGGCATTATTTGAGATAATGCTAGTGGATAAATCATTATTTTTGTGAAAGTGTTATATGAGATAACACTTAGACGAGTATATCCTTCGTCCCTCTTTTTATATTTCCTCCTTTCATTCTTATTTCACTAGGCCTCTTTAGAAATAAAGGTATCCCCTTTTTCTAGAAGTCGAACAATTTAGAAACAAAATTGTTTTATAAGATCTAACCTTACCTTAACAAGTTAGAGAGCTCGTTTTTGTGTTAAAGGTATGACTATTAACGTTTGGCTTTTATAATTTATGATTTTAGGTATTTTGTACAAGTAGGTTCGCTATAGGTAGATAAATTATTGTTGTTTTTCATGTAGAATGACTCCTAAATGTATTCCTACCATTTGTTATTTTGATGGGGAATTGGTGGTAGACGATGATAACTTTGGCAAAAACGTTGGAGGGTCGTATAAACCAGCTAAAGTAGCTCGAGGATGTATCTTGGTTCAGTTGAAAGAATCGGTATATAAAGCGACCAAGATTTGATTTGATGAATTTGACATTGATTTGGTATGTAACTGGCTTACCGATTCTGGATCGAACCATTAAAATAGCAGATGATGCTGATGTGGATATAATGTTTTCAGCGGCAGCAAAATCCATAGAGCTTTATGTTATAAAGAGCGATTGGGTTTTAGTCAAAGAATATACATCTCCAGTAGAAGACAACGTTGAATGTCAAAATAATGATTTGCCGAGCTGTAATCCTTCGACCTTTAATACTACATCCTTTGGATACAATGAACCCAATTTGACGCAAGGAAGTTTCACATAGATGATGCAAAGGTTGACTGCATTTTGGTTATTTCTTGAATGTATAAGCATACGTTATTATTGTAGTTTGTAAGTACTACGATTTCCATGCAGTATTATTACCCAACAATCGAATCCTTTTTGCTATGTTGGACCGTCAGATTATTACATGTCCCCTTTCATGCATCCTATGCAAAATGAGTTAGAACATTTAAGTCAAAGGTATATGAAATATATTTACAGTTAATTTGTTGTTTTTGTATGTGAAGTAATACATTTAGTTCTCACGGTTATTTTATTTGAATCTTCATTGTTCAAATCAACGACATTGGTACAAAATCAAATACCCAAGTACTGAACGAGGGTATCGTAGCAAATGAGGTAGTACATTATGAGGATCCCACTTCAAATAGTATGGACGTAGTGAGCATGCCAGAGAATGAACAATCCTGGGTAGATAGCATGCAGGTAAATAATGAACCATTAGACTTTAATTTTGATGACTTGGATGGTAGATATGTTGAAGATAGTGATGAGAATGAAATGGAAGTTCTCCTTGAGGATGACTTATGTACGGCCTAACTATTGTCGAACTCAAATGCCGAAGATATCCAATTTAAGAATGAGATATTTTCCACATTAAGTGTCCAAACCGGGTTCAAAGTCGGTATGGTTTATGAAACGAAAGAAAAATTCAAAAAACAGTTAAGTGAATGGTCAATTCTTCATGTTGTTTCCTTCAAATCTATTAAGTCCAGTAAAACCAAATATACTGCGATCTGTAATGTCGATGTCAATTGTCCATGGAGAATTCACGCGTTTGGTTCAAAAAAACCCGACCAAAGGTTTCGAAAATCTTGTTGTTCGTAAAATCTGATTTGAATATAACCGCTGGTACCATACAAGTTTTAGCGGAGGAACAATTGTTTGTGTAGATTATTTATGTTAAAGTGTGGAGAGCATTGAGTAAGGCCTTTAAACAGTATATGGAGACTGGGCGTAATCGTATGGCACCTTAAGGCAATATTTCACAAAAAATGCAAGAATGAATCCGGGAAGCGTAGGGCATGTTGTTACGGATGATGTTGGAGTGTTTGAACGTGCTTTTTGGGCATTCAGACCGTGTATTGAAGGATTTGCACGTTGTCGTCCATTATTGTGTATTGATGGCACACATTTATATGGAAAATACAAAAAAACATTGCTAGTAGCTACCGCTGTTGACGCGGATGACCGTCTATATCCTTTTGCTTATGCGATTGCTGAGTCAGAATCTGCCGACAGTTGGGGTTGGTTTTTTCTTGCATGCGCCACTTTATTCGAACCGTTATCGATCGTCGAATTACTTTTATTTCAAACAGAGTAAAAGCCATACCAGTTGCGCTGAAAAGAAGGTGGCGTTTACCTCATAAGCATCGTTTTTGTGCAAGACATCTCAAAGCTAACTTCCAAGCTGTTCGTTTTAAAGACAAAGACTGACCAGGCTTTTTTATGTTGCGGCTTGTGCTTCAGAGGTAGTCGAATACTAAAAAATCCGTGACGAAATGAAGAACGTTAGCGAAAAGGCGCATATTTGGATTGAAAAAAGTTTAGGCAGGAAAGAGGAAAACTGGGCTCTTTGTAAAGATGATGGTGGTCGATTTCACGTAATGACCACAAATGCTTCAGGGAGCTTTAATGGTGTATTGAAAGAGGCTCGATCATTACCTGTGAAAGCATTGGTTGCTCGTACCTTCTTTCGATCAGTCGATTACTTTCGTCAATGAAGAGAGACAGCACAAAGTCTTATAACCAAACTTACACCCAAATGGGAAGAGAAGATTGCTGAACGGGCCGATGAAGCAAGTCGCACAAAGATTATTCATTCTAATCCGACAGAATAGCCTTTGGTGCATTATTTTGGTGATGATTTCAAAGTGATTATCAATGATGACACTTGCTCTTGTACATGCAATATTCCTTTGCTACAACATCTACCTTATATGCTTGTAATGGTGGCTTGTTTGTCGGTTTCAACTGGAGCTAACAGAGCTCATTATGATTTTGCTTCGCTATACTATACAGTCGCAAAATACATAACTGCATACACGCATGAATTTCACCTCGTTAGGGATAAGCGATATTGGCCGTTAATGGAAAATCAGTTCGTCCTACCTCCTGTAGTGAAAAGGTCGTCTGCATGCTCTATGTCCAGCAGATTCAAAAATACTATGGACGAATGTCAGACTTCAAAAGGAAACAGGTGCAACAAATGCGGTGGTGTTGGTCATAAGAAGAATCGTTGTACTTCAGTTATTTAAATTTATGTAATTTGGATATGTTTACATTTTTTTGTCGAATATGTTTGTGTCTTCTTTTGTGCTTAATCATTTCGTAGTTTGATTTGTAATTGCCTTTTGTTGTGGCTCCTAAAATATGCTCACTGCCTCCTGGGGAGACAGTTAATAATTGCCAGAGCGTTATTTGAGATAACGCTTACAAGCGTTTTCCAAGATAACGCTCTGTCAATTATTCAAAAAAAGTAACTGTCGGTGCTACAGGCATAGAATAGTTTTCGTAGCGTTATCTGCAATACCGCTTTCAAGAAAATAAAACAAATCGAACTAGCGTGCTCTGGGATAACGCCTTTATATGAAAAGTGGTCTAAATTTGTAATTAGTTTTCAAACTAGCCTAATTCCGTTATAAGTTCTAAAAAGAGGTCTAAAATGGCAAATTTTCCATATAATAAAGTAAGCTTTGCAGGCACTTTTGTTTGCCTTTAATATAAAACGTTGTTAAAGGCACTATAGGCATTTTTCTTTGTCTGTAGTGCAACTATTTGAGGCAGAATTTAATTCCTACACAAACATTTACAAGTCAGCATAGACTTGTCTATAAAGGCAGATTTAAAACATAAAATGCCTTTACATATTATTCGAAGCAACATTTTTTGGGACACTTTTTAATCCGCCTCTCATAATTTTGGAGGCATATTAATAATATATTTGGCCTCTACTAACAGTATTAAGGGCTCTTATGAATTGCCTCTACTATTCCTATTGTTTGTAGCCTATTCGCGTTAATTGGCATGCACCAGATCTGGGTTCACATGTACTTATGAAATAATTCAGAGGTTTGATAAACTATTTATTTTCTAGGCATTCATATCTCCAACTCCCTTTTTCAAACATTTGAAAGCTCAAAACGTCCATAATGTAGTTTCTTCAAAAAGATGTATGCTATTCTATAAATAACTCAATTTTCTTTTCAAAATAGAAAAATTTCTCTCTAAAAGCTTTGATTTTTTTTCCTTTTTTTTATTTTTTTATCTGAAGGAATTTAGAATTGCTGCCTGCGTTTCTTGACTTTGTCGTATTTTGGAAGTATTTGCTTGATCTCAACAACATAATTTACCCGAGGTCAAGTAACTTTTAAAAGTTAGTGTTCTATTTTATACATCCTAAGGCTATATTTAAAATCTTTAGGCTACTCAACATGATCTCTGTGTTAGGATTTCAATATATATTAACAACAGCCAATCATGAAACCCTAGATCCAAATAAGTAACCCACATTGATTTAATTGAGAATAAACATAAATAATAAGTAGCGGAAGCATATCTGAATCCGTAGCTAGCTATTGTAATACCTGAATCCATAGTTTATCTGTTGTAGAAGAAGAATTTGGTTTGGCCTTCCAAATTGACACAACTAGATCTGAAATTAGCTCTCCGTAGAAGAGGTTAGAGAGTTGCTAAGGCTTGTGTAATTCAGGGACCATAACCCCATATTTATGAAGTTGGTATTCTATATTTCGGCACTTCAACAAAATAAAAAATGCCCCGGTATATAAACATTAGGCCCATGATAAGTTAAGCTTTAAGCCTTTTAATTCTAATCTAAAATTAGATCATTTTAATTAGGCTTTGCACCAAAATAGCACAACACATTTTATTTTACATGTGTGACCCAATTGTCGAAATATTCCAACAATCTCCCCCTGGGCCACATATGAAACAACCTTAAAACGTGTTTAACTTTGTGAGCTCCAAAATTTGCTATTTATAAAATATGGTGTATATGAAACAATCTCGTCCATCAATTGTGTTGACAAAGGATCAAAGCGGCATTCGTTACATTTATCATAACTAAACCTATCAATGGTCACATATATCAATACAATCAAATGACATAAATCATTCATGGATGCTTAGCATGGAAATTACATGAATCTGATCTATACATGTCTATTTCCAACCGGTCCTTCTTTAGTGAGATCAAAACATTTAATATCTAAACAATCCGAGTGCAAAGAAAAATTCATAACTTTATTTATGATCAGAAAAAGAACTTGATATACATATACCTGTAACTGAAACACAGAGCAATGAGTCATACGACAATACCAAATACAAACTCCCCCTGAACCAAAATATCCTTGCATAAAAGTTACACCAATTGAGCTATATGCTCATGAAAGACCTTAGGTGATAATCTTTTGGTAAGTGGATCCGCTATAATGGAGTTTGTCTACATATGCTCTATGAATTACAATACATTTTGGACTCTTCCCTTATTGGAAAATAATATTTTCTTTACAGTCACAATATTACTTGGTCTTTCAATTCTTTATCAGTAACTAGAGTCTTATGACAAAGTTTCATTATTATTTTCCACATATGGATGTCTTATAATTAACCAAAGACGATATTTTCAAAGTGGTGGAAGCTATAAGTGTTTAAATGACACTTTTTCTTATATAGTTATCCCATAAAATATATTACCATTAAAGTGGATCTTTAGTAGTAATGACATCCAAAATATTAGGATTGTAATTCTTTATGATCTCCAACCGATCCAATCTTTTATCTGTGAGCATATGGCCTTTTATTTTATTTCTTAAAGATATCTCATAATCATTTTGACTACTAAATCAGCGATCCACTTTTAATACCAACAAGATATCTGCCAAATAATACACACATATCCGTATGTGTATATACATTAGTATGCATTAGAATTCACTGTGCAAATGCATGAGAAATCTTTTGCATTTCTTTCATTTCAAGGATGGTAGCATTTATCTATATTGGTAAAAGAAAATCAAATGAATTGCAATTTACATACCTAACCTTTTAAGCATTTATCTTCCTAATTCTTTTGTAATAATCCAAATATCACCCCATGAACAATATTAGAGTATTTGAATCCCAAATACAAAAGAGTAATCCATAAATGAGTTTCTTAAGTAGTTTCACCAATGTCTCTATTGAGTAATATAACTTTAATCTCCATCAGATAATTCTCAAAAGTACAAAATGTAGTAAGCTCCAAAGTGATCGATTCTAAAGAATCATTTACTAAGTCTAAAATGAAACATACTTTAAAGAAATTAAAATTTCCTTTTAATAATAGTGATTTCAATAAAAGTGCCTTATAAAATTCAATATTACCCACTTGATCCATTTGGGGTTTGAATAGTTATTCATAACCTATGATCTTTTTACTTAAGTTAGAGGAAAATTTCAAACTTTAATATCCATATAGATTTATACTATATGTTCATTTGTTAAATCCATATTTTAAATTAGTACCTTACATGTATTGATGTAAGTCCATAACATCATCTTTATCAATTATTTATCTTTATGAAGAAATACTACACAATCATCTGATATAGCATTTCTTCCCATTTAGGTTGATTTGCTTAGTGATCTTGCATTTTGAGGTTGTTGAGTTTGTTTTCTTGAAGCAGTAACCATTAGCTTAAAGGGGAATTTTCTTTAATATTGTCGTATTATAGTTCTTCATTTATTTCTTAATGGAAGAAAACAAATCTTAAACTTTAGCCGAACAAATAACCATAGTTGAATCAAAGAAAATGATTCTCTCTAAAGACAATGACAATACTTTATTTCTCCCTCAAACTCAACATCCTCAAAACATTATTTCATTTCCTGCTTTAATACTTTTCCTTACCGTGGGTTCATAAAAAAAATATAAACTTTAAATCGCTTAGAATATCAATAAAGTATTTTCTATCTGTATAATATCTCAATCTATAATTCCTTAGTAAACTGAAACAAATAATTATATTAATCACCAAAACAAGATTTGGGATATCATTACACAAGCTATTTAGCATAAGTAGCCATAACTTATATATTAGACATTAATAGCTTCAATTGCATAAAATTTTGAATTTACTCATAAATCAATATTATTATTTCTTGATAAACAATAATAACCTGATCTGTTCATATTAGAAATAAAAAAAACCGAGATCTGTCTAAATGACAACATAAATTTTTTTTCCAAACAAATTCAAACAGTATAACTGAAATCTTAATAATGACTTTGAAACATCTAGTATACTTTACTTCATATGATTGTATATCTTATTAAAGAAATAACTATAAGATATTTGTATGTTATTTCTTTTCTACTAAATCCTTAGTGGCTTCTTCAACTTTATTAATGCCAAAAATGTGTATCAAAGGAGTACTTTGAATCTTTAAAAAAAAAACTTCAATCTCTTTATCAATTATCAAAGCGCTAAATTAGCCCAATAAGATGACATTTTTTATACTTAAAACAGTATTAATCTTTATGTAACAACCCAGAAAATCAGAACCAATTAAAAAAATTTATTTCGAGTAATTTTGACAGAAAATGCGTAGAATTTAAAAATTCGATTTTTAAAATTGAATATAGCCTTTAAAAATAGCCATTTCACAAATGATCTCCGTTTTCGACGAAACCACTTTTGTTGGATCCCGAATTTCAAATTATTGCTAGGTTAAAAATTCCATAATTTTTGGAATTAATATGTGAGCGTGGCAAAAGAAAACGTGTTTTGCAAATACAGTGCAAATTGGATCGATCAAAAAATGACCATTTTTTAAAACGGTCTCCAAACTAGATGAAATTAGTTTTGTTAGGACCATATCTTCGAAACAAAGCCAGATATATGGAATTTTTGGAGTCAGTATGTGGCCCCGGCAAATTGAAATGTACGTTCAAATTCAATATTGAATGTTATATATTTTAATTTGAAGAAAAGCTAACTGAAACAATCGAATGGGCTTATGAAACATATTCCATTGTTCTGGAATAAGTGTATTTAGCTAGGAGCGACAGTCGTTGGGTTTGATTTGGAGTTCGTATGGATTAATGGGTATTTTCAAAATTAAAAGAATTAAAAATAAAAAATATATATAAAGTGGCCAATAGAAATTCACGAACCCTAAATCCATTTACATAGAAAACCCACTGCCTCCCAATACGATCGACGAGGAAAACTGCTCCAGACAATTCCCCTTAAAATCTTCGAATCCATTAATCCAATAAGGTTCTTAAGAGAAAATTGAAGAGAATCGAATAATCTTTAAATCCGTACGGTGGGATTTTCTCTGGTGGAGTATTTTGTGCGAATCAGGTTCCTGAAGTTCCGCCGTTCACCATGAGGCTGCTCCTCCTATGCGCGTGCGAGTTCGACGTGAAGGGTAGGCGATGGAAGCTCTCTCGGAGCTCATCAAGGTGGTGTAGTTCGATCATCCCCTAGTGCCTAGTTTTGCGAGAAAATTTCAAACCTAGGTTTAAACAGTTGGGTAAAACGGTGACCAGTATTTTATTGAAGAGGAAAGTGAAGTTTAAATTAATTAATTACTATATTAATTTCCCCAAATGGTCATTAACATTGTAAAAATCGTATCTTGCTCATATGTTGTCGAAATCCAGTGAAACAAGAGACATTGGACTCGTGACAACATATTCTACATTTTAGAAGAGGCTAGAAGGTGTTTGGACCCATCTACAAAATTAGAAGGAGCAGAACCGAATGTGAGATTTCTAAATTAAAATTGGAATGGAAAAGCGTTGTATAAATTATATAAGTGTTGTATATATCATATATAAACGTTGTATAAACTATATAAGTGATGTATAAATTATACATATGTTGTATAAAGCATATATATATATGTGTGTTGAATGGAATTGAAATGAAAATTATATATATACATATACGTATACCTCCCTCGTCAACAGACCATGAACGATTTGAATTGATTGTGGTGTGAAATTGATTGTGATCGTGAATGATTGATTGTGGTTGCAACAAAATTGATTGTGTTTGTGGTAAATTCATTATGTTGTGAAAATTAATGGTATTGTGGAAATTATGGAAATGTAATTATTGTAATTCTGTAAGGCCTAGGATAGCAGAGGAGCCGTGCTGGACACAGTGCCGGTGCTAAATACCCTGCCGTTGTAATGCCGAAATTTTCTGAAATGAATCATATAAAATTGTTGTTGTGTTTGAAATAAATTGTTTAAACGATAAAAATATCATTTTTATCATGTATGTGAAGTAATTAAAATATTCATGTGTTAAATAAATTGTTTGAACGATAAAAATATCATTTTTATCATGTATGTAAAGTAATAAAAATATTCATGTGTTGAATAAATTCTTTGAACGATAAAAATATCATTTTTATCATGTATGTATAGTAATAAAAATATTCATGTGTTGAATAAATTCTTTGATTGATAAAATATCATTTTTATCATGTATGTGAAGTAATAAAAATGTTCATATGTTGAATAAGTTCTTTGAACGATAAAAATATCATTTTTATCATGTATGTGAAGTAATAAAAATATTCATGTGTTGAATAAATTCTTGGAACAATAAAAATAACATTTTTTTGTATGTATGAACCAATAAAAATATTCATGTATTGAATAAATTCTTTAAACGATAAAAATATCATTTTTATCATATGTATGAACTGTTAAAAATGACTATGTGTTGAAATAAATATTTGTTTGCTATAAATATTATTTTTAACATGTATATGAACTAAATAAAATAGTCACGTGTTGAAATATATTTTTGTTCGCCAAAAATATCATTTTTATCATATTTATGAAGTGTTAAAAATAACCATGTGTTGAAATAAATTTTTGTTAGTTAAAAATATTATTTTTAACATGTTAACGAAGTGAATAAAATTGCCATGTATGGAAATAAATATTTTTTCGCTAAAAATAATATTTTTAGCTTAGATATGCATATATATATATGTATATATATATATATACACACACACACATATGCAAAACAGGTAAATGGATTGGCTGTTGAGTAGAGAATTTATTTGCATGCCCGACAAATAGGTAACCTTAATGAGTTGGCTGCGCAATTTTATTTATTATATAAATGCCTGTGAATGCCATTGGATGCAGTGTGCTGGTTGTTCTGTGTGAGATTATAAATGTCGTCATAGAATAACAATAATTAATTTTGAACTACACTACATGGCATATTATGTGAAGATAGCATACTCTATCATATACCACATAAGCATTTGGAGCTTATGTGACGAGGTTGGAATTACCATACAAGCGAGAGGCTTGTATGGCGATGACTAAATTATAGGTTGAACTGAAGACTGATATGGACTAAATAAAAGATAACGGTAAACTGCCATATTAAATAAAAACCCCACACGGGTCTGGAGTTGACAATAATTCACGTCTCCCTTGTTTTTAGATGCGGCACATGGATTATTTATTTTCCAACACTGGACAAGGTGATGAAAATTTATTCTCTGGAGTTATGATTTTTACACACTACCTTGGGGAATAGAATAAGTCACTAAAAATTGTGTATGGTGTTTTTGGATTTATTGGGTGCCTAATACGGTCCAATAAATTTCCAAACCCCTCCCCGTACAAAGGAGGCTTTGACGAATTTTTCCGAAATCTAAAGGCATTATCCAAAATTTTGAAGTGAAAATGGTTTGGAAATCGTTGAATGAATTATATATATATATATATATAAATTAAAATTAAACGAATCGCGCACGGTAGTTCGCTTTTTGGAATCGTAACTTTAAACGATTATATCGAGAGATCCGACCATAGGATTTTCCCGAAATGGAACCGTTGGGTTCGCTTCGGAAAGATCTTTCCAACGATATTAAATTTGTTAAAATCCAACGGTTAGATTTTGAGAAATGTGCAATTCAAATCTGAAGAAAAACAGCGTCAGGGCCGCATAATGACCTGAAGCATTGTTTAATTAAAATGGGCTATTTTTATATAAATAAAAATAGCGATAAATCATTTTAAAATATTATAAATGATGTGGAATGGAAATAAACTGAATTTACTTAGTTTATTGGATATTCTGATGGTTAGATGTATTTGACATGAAATTATTATATTGAATTGAAATGTGAATTCAAATAGTTTAACCATGAAAAAAATTGATTTGAATTCTGTGTATACGCGAATTATTTGAAAAGGCCGAGTTAATTCTCATTTCAAATAATTGATCGACGGTTAGAAGTCAAAGATATTGAAGACGGTGCAAGACCGATAATTTTCACATAGAATGGATTGCTACTGATGCCTTTGATTGGAGTTGCTGCCTTGAAAGGGTTATAGTGGTAGTAGTCCGGACGTATTTGCTGATTGTTCGGATGTGCGAGGGCCTCTCTCATGTATTGGACATATGGGATGAGGAATAAGGTGCCTCCGGTTTCGTTCAGGCTCAGAACGGACTAGTAAATGGACGTGTGTCTGACATTCGATTTCGTTCTGTGTTGATTGATCTCTATTAAATATATATCTGTTTGGTGGCGGAGAATTTATTCTCTTGCTTAACACCCTTCTCTAAGACGTACGAGCTTAGAGGTTATATATCGATAGACATCAATCGCATGGCGTGAATTGTCTGTATGGCATGCTGAGATGCAAGTGATCAAGGCTTTTGTTGAAAAGCAGAGCCTTATGGTTGATGATCAAAGCACGACTTTAAATAGCATAGCTTTGTGTATACCATTAATTTGCGAGCTTTTCTCCCCCGTATGAACCAGAAACGGGATGAAGGATCCAGGGAGAACATGCGTTTCTTTCTAGCTAGGAGTGGTGTCATGGTATGGAGCCCAGACATTTTACTTATGTGGTTGTTGGAAAGCGAGGCGCCTCAGATGTATCGGTCACTACGGGGCCGAAGGATGATATGGTCGACAAACGGACCATTACCCCCCATAAAGCAAGGAAACACATTGTTTAGGAGTTATAATCCTCAAAAGTAAGGGAGGACTGACCCTGTGGCTCCTAGGTGCAGTTGCGGCTATATCCTGAGACACGGGCTAGAGCGTCTCAAATTCGGTAAGGACGATCCCTTGCCTTGGTTCATGATGGAAATCCATTTTCCAATACGACATCGTCCGATTTTGATTGTAAAACTAGTATGGCGACATGATATATGGTACCCATGCCGTCTATGATTGATACATTAGGATTGAAATTGTTTTTGAAACATATAGACACTAATAATAATATCCAATGATTTTGTTTTATACGTATTAAGCATATTTTGGCCATTATAAGGTGAAACTCTATCCTCCGGCTTGCATTGCATTGTGTGATGGGACCTAGTCTTATAATGGCTTCATTTTTAAAAAAGCATTGCGTTGTTTAAATGATTTACTTTATTTATGCATTGACAATCCAATGGATTAAACTCGTTCCGCGTTAGCGGCGTTGTCCTGTGGTTGACCTTATTATTAAATAGGTTAAGTAAGATTTCTCATACCAGTCCCATGACTGACTCGTAGTTTGTTTCACTTGCAAACTCGGGTGCCACTATTTTCTTCATGGGCAGCCTTGTATTCAGATTTTAGCTGGTTCATTCTGGATAGCGATGGAGCTGAAGATGGATTCTATCATTCCTATTATACTGTTCCAGACTATATTATGTATATTATGTTTGATTCCGCTGTAGACATTTTATATTAAGCTGAAACTGTATTTTATACTAAGTATAATCCTGTTATGCTGTGTAACTCTGATGATTATATTATTTCCAGTGTAATTTGATGTACATTATCTGGTGTAATTCTATATTTCTGTTCTGTTGTTAATTGTTTATGTGTTATATTCCAATGATTATCCTTGCTTCCGTGGCACGGGGGTTTGGGTCGTCACACTTTAAATTAATATATAAAAGACAACACCAAAAATAACAATAACTTGAGCTTCTTTAGCTTTTGAAGCAATATCTTTTTTCGTATAGTACTCATTTAGTTTTTTTTACTTTGAATTTATGGAATCAAGCACCATAAAAAATGCTAGTTTTCCTTCTCAGTAGATAACCTATCAAAAATTAGTTATCATTATGTATAACACATCCTTGAAAACTTCTAAAACATTTACTTAATGATCCTTTAACTCTTGCCTTTTGAATTGTTCGTCTTTTCAATATTCTTCAAAACATTATAAGAATATCTAACCATAGTAGGGCTGGTTGTAACCCTCCTAATTGCAAGAGGTAAAGCTATAAAATCAAGAGCAACCAATATGTTCTCTTACAAATCATTATAGTTATCCCAAAATAAAATGAGAATATTCTTAAAATTGGCAGATAATTCAGTTAAATTAGCTGAAAATGAACAAAAAAAATGAAGATTGACCGTATATGATCATAGCCAAATATCAACCACGGTAAACTCAAATAATTGGTAAGTCTCTTCTCAACATAGCTAGTACACATTAATATCAAGTCTTTGGACAGTAATATTAACTGTAAGTGGTACTTTTGTTGTAATGATCAAACACTGACAATAAATTCAAGTCAAATAACAACCTTCCTTTGGGCTGATTAATTATTCACTCGAAAACCCTTATAATTTTCACATATTTATCATCATACATGTGTAAGCGACCCGGCCAAATATTAGTCCTCTTTTGGGCCGGCTAATACTCACATGAATAACTACACACAAATATTAAATATTTTCATGAACCACCAAAATAAGAGAGGTAACTTTGGTGACATTTTATTTCTGTTAGTTCACTATTAATGCAAAATATTACAACTGTAAAGAGATACCAAAAAAAATTTAGTTTTTAGTGTATATATATATTGTGTTATAACTCTTTGCTTTAGGTCCATATGACAACTGGAATATCAAAATTATAACCATAGCACGACTGATTTTTAATTATAGT
The DNA here is from genome assembly GCA_030737875.1 of Allium sativum. Taxonomy (NCBI): domain Eukaryota; kingdom Viridiplantae; phylum Streptophyta; class Magnoliopsida; order Asparagales; family Amaryllidaceae; genus Allium; species Allium sativum. Next base: position 230,034,277 of record CM060924.1, on the reverse strand, counting down.
TGTCATAATCTTTTTGCCTTAGGTATGTGATTATATTCATGATATTCCCTAAATAAATATGATGATATAAAACAACATTAATAAATCACATAATAAATATCGCATGTGAACACCACAATTAAGCGACACATAAATGACAATGTAAATGTCGTACTAGATAACTTGAATCAACGAAGTAGCTACTATATGTATGTGTGAACCACAATGCAACTATACAAAATGCTACCATGTCACTTCACTTTAAATTTGTCAGGTGAATACTTGATTAATGCCATAACCCATGCATACGTATGAGACTGTACATTTGAAAAAAGGGATCATAGTTTGACTTTTCAACAAGAACCTGCAATGGTTAACTAAATGACTGCGTCCACTTCAATTTAGCAGGTATACATGGCACTAATATAAACAACTTATACTGAAGTTTCCATATACCATAGTAGTTGAATATTCAAATTACTGCCATGTAAATATTCTACAAATAAAGTCACTTATCAGTTACCACAACCGATTTGTAAGGTCAAACACATATTTTCTATTGAATCTTTGACCACTACCAAGTCATATATACTATAAATGTGCATGGAACTTTCTACCGCATGAATCATTTAGCAGAGAGGAAACTAATGTGAAATTGTAGTACTGATTTTAAAAATAATTGAAACAGTAATATGACGAAAACAAATCTGTAGCATCACGTGTTAACTAGTAATAATGATGACCTGAGTTCTGAATTTTATATCCATCATGCGAAGGCAGATGTACCATACAAATAATACAACAGTAATTTTGACCATTTTTTGAAAATTGACTGGCTCCTTGCGTTGACGATATCAACGATTCACAGCCTTGCCCAAATCACAGGTTAATATAATGTAATATATATATTAAAGTTCTATGTCCATAAAACTAACAGAAGCCAACCTCCTTTTATTTTATTTTATTTCTATTTAAAGGACGTCAGCAGTCAACCAAAGTAAAAGAGATGGAACTTAAAACTAAAACGTATGCTGACAACCTGTGAATCCATTACCCAATAAGCATACAGTAGAATATAATTTACTGAAATGGCTTTTACAATATTGCAACTTAATAATTATTTCACTAGCATACAAGATAAAGCAATATTGGTTAAACTTAAATCAGAACAAACTGATCTATACCCAGAAAATGTAGGTATAGTTGGCATTGACGTGTGATATAAATTATATTATAGTAGGGTGTTCAAATCTAATAAGCCATACATATAGGGTGCGTTCTTAACCAAGGCGAGCGGGGTATTTGAGCGTGGTACTGTAGCGAACGGGGAATGTGTTTTTAGTTGCGAACGGGGTATTTGAGCGTGGTATATGAGCGTGGTATTTAATTGTTAAATTGATGGTTTTGATTTAATTAAATTCTAATTGCATCAAACAAAACGACAACATATTTCATAAAATAAACGACAACGTTTTTCATAAAACATAAAGAACACAACGGTACTGGAATTAAAACAAGTACATGAAAATCTAAAATAAACGACGATGAGATAATTGACTCAACTCAGCTGAAATAAACCCACATATGCCCTCATCGGTAAGCTCCCGAACATTATCCACATTCCACCCGTCATTGCGGAAAATCGTCAGAATCTCCCAAAGGTCCACACGCGTATCCGATCTCTGAAGAAGCTCCAAGCAACGAGCAGCAAGCTGTCTCGTATCGTCGGTCATAAACGAGCTGGCACGCGCTACCTGTCTGCGCCTAGAGGGCTGACCAAAGGGGGATCTCCCGAAGCCATCCAACGAGTATAGAAACCCGCGTCGGCAGGGGAGAAAGAAGCAGCTTGCACAGGCGCTGGTGGAGGTGCTGGTGCAGTAGGAGGTGCAACCGCAGGTATCGGATACGCACAAGTATCTTTCCGCAAACAACCCTCGAACATAATGTCCTTCTCTCGGAACTTCAAAGGCGAGTTCCTCCTGAACCGTCTGCTAGGTCTGCCACCGCCGGTACTCCAAAAATCATCTGGACCGTCCAGATAATCGAACTCTGCATTCAATACACCGCCGAGTGTTCGTAGCAGTCTGTCCCAATCGCGTAAAGAGCGCTTCATGTTGTCCCATTTATTTTTGATCTGGGTCTCTGTGAACTCCAGATTATAACGGTCATTCATTGTTGCCGCGACTGTTGAGTAGAACCCACTGACGCCTGTATCGCGAGCGGCTATAAACTCAACGCAAATATCTATGAAAGCGGACTCCCGTTCGTCCGTCTAGTTCGCAAATGGCTGCGAGGTAGCAGAGGCGGAACACAAAGCCATCTGCCTAACCAAAAAAAAAATTCAAAAAAATTCGAAAAAAACATATGTTTTAGGAAATTGAAAAATATACACAACCGTATAAAAAATTACCATTTTGGAAGCTTGAAATTGCTCGAAAAAATTGAAATTCGGGGGTTAGTAGGAGCGGAATCGGACTGAGGTGGGGAGAAAAGGGGGAGGCGGTGCGGTTTTATAGAGCAGGAAAGGATACGTTGGAAAATCAACCGTTCGCGTCCGACGAGTCGGACGCCAACGGTTGATTTTCCAACGTTCGAGAGTCGCGCTATCTGCAAGGGGGAAAAGGTACTTGCGTCAGACGCGTCGGACGCGAAAAAAAAATGAACGTGCCTAAATTTGACTGCGAACACACCCATAGTTGGCACTCACGTTTGCATACTGTAGGGCGCAATAGTATTACATGATATAGCCGAAATATGAATTTGAATAATTGTGTACACAGATCCAAACAAACAGAAGAAAGATTGACCCTGAATACATTTACTTCTATAGATTTGAAAAATCAAATTTTCCCAATTTATCAATTATGGATGGCTCTGATACCACTTGTTAGGATTTTAATATATATTAACAACAATCAATCATGAAACCCAAGATCCAAATAAGTAACCCATATTGATTTAATTGAGAACAAACATAAATAATAAGTAGCGGAAGCATATCTGAATCCGTAGCTAGCTATTGTAATACCTGAATCCATAGTTTATCTGTTGTAGAAGAATTCAGGGACCATAACCCCATATTTATAAAGTTGACATTCTATAATTCGACCTTTCAACAAATTAAAAAATGCCCTGGTATCTATACATTAGGCCCATGATAAGTTAAGATTTAAGCCTTTTAATTCTAATCTAAAATTAGATCACTTTAATTAGGCTTTACACCAAAATAGCACAACACATTTTATTTTACATATATGACGCAACTGTCGAAATATTCCAACACTTTGCATTTAAGGAGCATAATTATTCAATAGTAGTGAATGTGTAAAAGGTTATAGTGAGGATAAAACCATACTATAGTTATACTTGTATATATGTCTACTAGCATAGGATTCCTAGTAGTGAAAAAGTGGGAACAAGTCTCCCTATTCGCGTTATTTTTATTTTTTGCATGGCTTACCGATTTTTATAGTGTTCCATAACACTATTTTATTCATTGAAAAATAAAATACAAAGAGTTCCAGGTGATATGCAGTCCACATGCCAGCTATTGGATCTTCAAAACACAAAAGATACCACAACTAAGCACTCCGCTTTCCTAGTTTTGACCTTCAGTTACATTACATAATTAAGACTTCATAACACATGACATACTTATTTGATTACATAGAGAAAAAATACTCCCATCTCTTCATCCCATATCATCATTGAGACCTTTGAGAAGCTCAATTTTTTTGTTTCTCGTATTAGGATTGCTTCCAGTTGATCTTCCAGAAGATTGGACAATAGTCTCTGGGTTGATGATCGGGTACGGAGGCGCTTTAAAACCAGGAGAGGGTTGAATATGATCGTAAGGACCGGGTTGCCTCTTGGATTTTTCGCTTTCTTTGTTAACAGAGAGAGGGGAAGATGACCTGATATTACAAGCAGGTTTGGAGGAACTATTCGCGTTAATTAACATGCAGCAGATCTAGGTTCAACATGTACCTGATGAAATAATTCAGAGGTTTGATTAAGTGGACTATTTCCTAGGCATTCAAATCTCCAACTCCCTTTTTCAAACATTTGATTTCTATTTCAAACATGTGAGAAAGTTCAAAGCATCCAAATGGAGTCTAAATTCAATTCTCAGACATATGGTTGAATTTTCCAACAATTGGCCATCCGCTTGGCTGGGTTTTCTCTCTTCAGATTTTAAGTTTATTTAATTTAGTTATTTTCATTCACTTCATGCTTCAGACAGGGACATACTGGACAATGAATGAACTGCTGAAAGTTCTAATTGACACAGCTTCTTACACTATTCCATGTCCTCGATCTGTGTTGTCCTAAATCGGATGTTACACATAAAACTTCAAATATGTGTTTAAAATTGATCCAGAAGTTGATCTGGACTAGGAATTAGTCATATTATAATCATGCAGAAAGCCAATTGCATGCATGGCTGTGTAATATGCAGGCATGGGTTAGGTTAATATTTTCCCAATAAATTTGAGTTACAGATCACTTCCCAACATAAATCATTTTGATTAATGCACGGTAATCTTCACTTATTATTATCACTAACAGCAGTACACTTTTCTCCCTATTACGTTTTATCATAAATAATTAACCTCTCCACCTTGCTGTGGACTAGGTTCTTCAACCGTCACTCGCCTTCCACTGTCGACCACAGAACCAACCAATCTGTACAGGTTTCCTGCCTCCAAGACACCTCTCATCACAACACGATCACCCTTCCTCACTCTCAGAACTCCACCTCGAGTATCATAAGTGCAACCACGGTGATCTAACTGACCGAGAGAAATGAGGTTACGCGAACTAGCGGGTACATGTCTAACTCCAGAGACTTCCCTTACCACGCCATCATGCATATGAAACCGGATAGATCCAATACCACAAACTGGTAGCTTTACTCCATTGGTTGTTCTAATCACGTCGACATTCTTCTCATACGAAGAAAAACACTTCACATCCTTACAAATGTGAAAACTGGCTCCTGAATCCATTTTCCAAGGATTAACTTCGCTAAACAGGACATCACTAGAAGTATCGCTAATGGAACTTGCAACAGTATCTGTCTGTGCCTCATTACTTACATCACCATCCGCAGCCTTCTTCTTATCCCTCTGATAAGCATAACAATTCTTGTGTATGTGACCTTCCTTACCACAATAATAACAAGCACCTTTACCATTTGCCCCTTTCTTCTTCCTTCTCGTACCTTTCCCCGAGTCCTTTGCTACCATGGCCTCACGTTGAATTGATTTGAAACCCGACCCTTTTCTCCTTAATTCCTCATTCAAAAGGCTGCTTCGAACAGTTTCCAAAGAGATGGCTTCACCTGCATTGGAGTTACTCAATGAAACAACCAAAGTCTCCCAGCTTTCTGAAAGCGAACTCATCAGCAAAAAAGCCTGCAACTCATCATCAAAATTGACCTTCAGATTTGTCAATTGATTGATCACATCTTGAAATTCATACAGGTGCCCTGCAACAGACTTCTCCTCATCCAATCTCAGCTTAACAAGCTTTCGAACCAGAAAAGCCTTACTTGTAGCACTCCTCGACTCATACAAAGATACCAACTTGTCCCACAAATCCTTCGCGGATTCACAATTAGCCACATGATGGAATAAAGAATCATCAAGGTACTGCCGAATCAAGGCAATTTCCTTCGTATCCATCTTCTTCCACGTTCCCTCATTCAAACCTGAGGGCCTCTCTGCATTTCCAACAATCGGATCATGAAGATCATTGAGGTAAAACACATCCTCCATCTTAGGCTTCCAAATCCCCCGATTTCTTCCATCAAAAACAGTCATCTTCGGAAACGCCATCATATCCGTCATCAAAAAATTGATTTTTTTTCACTCCAAAATCACTCTAAGCTTTGCGATGATCTAGCTCTGATACCAACTGTTGTGAAAAACTGCGCCTTTGCGGAAGCATCCAGGATCTTATTCACCCAATTACTTAAAGATGATTTCTATGGAAACAAACATAGATATGAAATCACACGCGCAAACACAAAATATTCCACCCAACCACCCTCTTTATTGATTCTCAAAACGAATTTTGTTTACACACACTGGTTTAACAGCCAACAATAAACAAACTATAAGAATCAATAAACTTATTGAGAAAGGGAAAGAATATCTAGATGACTTACACTCTTTGTTGGAGAAGGAGAACAATTAAAAACGACGGCTAACCCTTGGATTAATTAATTCGGTCTCAATCCCATTCTTTTAATCCAACCCTAGATGCTGCTTTTATAGGAGAATAGAAGACCTAGGCAAATACCCAATTTACCCCTTCATTTCTTGCAGAAAAAATCACAGAAAAGACCAAGGCAAGCCACAGAAAAACCCGCTCAGACGTCTGACCCATATATGTCAGACGTTTGTCCATGCTCTCGGATTACAATCCCTGTCAGGTTAGACGTCTGACCCAGATTGGTCAGACGTCTGTCCACACTCTCGGACTTCAGATCCTTATAGGCACAGACGTCTGACCAAACTCCCTCGAACGTCTGTGCTGAAGCAGACCACACAACTGCTCTTCCTTGCCTTCTTTTTGCCGCTGCTCCATCTCCTCTAATGCCTAGCACATCCACGCCTCGTCTTCATCAATATATGTGATTTCATGTCACAAATAACAACATTATTTACCTTGGTTAAGTTTTCTAACAACTGGTCATCCGCTTGGCTATGGTTTTCTCTCTTCAGATTCTAAGTTTATTTACTTTGGTTATTTTCATTCATCATCTTTAGACAGGGATATAGTGGACAACGACAATGAATGAAATGCTGAAAGTTCTAATGGACACAACTTCTTACGCTATTCCTTGTCTACGATCTGTGCTGTCCTAAATTGGATGTTACATGAAATTTCAAATATGTGTTCAACATTGTTCAAGAAGTTGATCTGGACTAGGAATTAGTCGTATTATAATCATGCAGAAAGCCAATTACATGGCTGTGTAATATGCCGGCATGGATTAATATTTTCCCAGTACATTTGAGTTACAAATCACTTCCCAACATAAATCATTTTGATTAATGCACGGTAATCTTCACTTATTATTGTCGCTAACAGCAGTACACTTTTCTCCCTATTACGTTTTATCATAAATAATTTAGAGTTTTGATTAACTATAATATTTCCTAGGCATTCAAATCTCCAGCTCCCTTTTTCAAACATATACATGGTTTATATTTCAAACATCTGGGAAAGTTCAAAGCGTCCATATTGGAGTCGTATCCAACCGTAGAATTTCCTAAAATCTACGCATCTAAATTCAATTCCCAGACATCTGGTTAAGTTTTCGAACAACTGGACATCCGCTTGGCTGGGTTTTCTCTCTTCAGATTTTTACTTTATTTATTTATTTTGGTTATTTTCATTCATCATCTTCAAACAAGGACATACTGGACGATGACAATGAATGAACTGTTGAAAGTTCAACAAACAATTCTAATAGACACAATTTTTTACACTATTCCTTATCCTCCATCCGTGTTGTGCTAAATCGAAAGCTACATGAAATTTCAAATATGTGTTCAACATTGATCAAAAAGTCTATCCGGACTAGGTATTAGTCATATTATATACAAGTAGAAAGCCAATTGCATGGTTGTGTACAGTCATGGGGAAAATTTTCCCAGTAAATTTGAGTAATAAACTTCCCAATGTAAATCATTTTGACTAATTAATGCATGATAATCTTCACGTATTATTATCGTTAACTGTACACTTTCCTCCTTTTACGTTTTATCAGCAATGGAAGTGAGCATTGACAGATCAATACAAGCAAACAAGAGAATTATATTAAGCACCTGGAATCGACAATTAAATACATGGATATATGATTTTCTATCACACTGAAATATAGAATTACATAATCGGCGAGAACACACACATGCGTGTATATACACGTGTGTATGTACATGCATATACACATATATATTACCACAAAGTCAATCAAGTTGGTTGTGCGGCGGTCAATGATTTGTAGGTATCAGTAGGAATACATATGTATTGAGGAATGATGGAGTACATCGACAGAGGCTGAAGCGGGATATTGATATTGATAATGGAGAAGAACTAAAGGGAAGGGTTCAACTAACGGTGTACAACTCCGGGTTCCGTGTCTCGTTGAGGAGAAGGAGTAGAAGCAAGGCGTCTACCATGGTTATGATGAACGAATATTAATAGTAGTACCACGATGGTTGAGAAGATCACGTATAAAGTAGATAATTTGGCCATGCTCTAAAGATTTATAAGTCGAATTGAATTATTGAAGAGAGGAATGCAAATGGCTGGATGCAGTGTGCCCTGATTTATAGGAGCAAGTTGGAAGCATGTATACGGCACCTACAAAATTCATTTACCATCTCAATGGTCAACAACTATACTGTTGTATATATAGTACGTCCGATACTGTTGTGACATGTTTAAATGCTAACACTGCTAATTACTTTGCTAATATCTTGTCATATTTATACCAGATGAAAGTTTAAGAAACTAAACAACTTCATGTATGCATGTAGTGTCAGGTTTTGAGGCTTAGTGATAAGTGCTGGAAATTTGATATAGAGAGGAGGAGATAAATTAAACGTGGAATAATTGAATAACTACATTTTCCTTATGTTCCGCATACTCAAAATGATTGAAAAATAACAGTATATATACTTCCCAAAGTCATATTTAAAACTCTTTATGCCAGTTAAGGCGCTTAACTAATCAATATGTGTAAAAAAAATATTGCAGATAAAACGATAATATAGTTGTACATTCATGTATATGTATACTCGCGTTAATTGACATGCACCAGATCTATTTTATAGTTGATATGTAGAAAGCATATCACCTGAACTTATTTGTAATTTTTATTTTGAAATAAATAAAAGAGTGTTACGAAACACTATAAAAACCGGTCGGCTTTGCCCAAAAAAAAAACTATTTATTTCCTAGGCATTCATATCTCCAACTCCCTTTCTCAAACATTTGATTTCTATTTCAAACATATGAGAAAGTTCAAAGCGTCCAAATGGAGTCTAAATTCAATTCTCAGACATATGGTTGAATTTTCCAACAACTGGTCATCTGCTTGGCTGGGTTTTCTCTCTTCAGATTTTAAGTTTGTTTGCATTGGTTATTTTCCATTCATCGTCTTCAGATAGGGACATACTTGTTAGAATTTGAAATAGAGAATAGGAAGGGAGATACAATAGTAAAATACAAAACGACTACATTGTTATTGTTTATCATGAATACACAACACCAGAAACGCTATTTCGCAACGGCTTAAAGCCGTTGCAAAATCATTTAGCAACGGTTATGAGCCGTTGCGAAATCTTGAGTTGCAAAATTTTAGCAACGGCTCAAAGCCGTTGCTAAATTTAATTTTGCAACGGCCTTAAGCCGTTGCAAATTTTGTCATTGCAACGGCTATTGTCCGTTGCAATTTTTACATTAGCAACGGCTTTTAGCCGTTGCTAATTGATATAATTTCAAGAAAAAAAATTTATGCTTCTTTTCCCTCCTATACTTCCTAGTCAATACAAACATTTGCATATTTAACATAATACCACAAAAGAATGATCAATAAACTGAACATTTCCATTAGATTCAATATAAAGACCAAACTTTTAAAGTTCTATAATTTATACCATTGTAAACTTTAACGTTCTAACAGTTTGCAATAGTAAAAATAATATTACCGTGCATTCCAAAATTCAAAGGTAGTAGCCAAAATAATATTAAAGTACATTTCAACTTCACTACAAAAATATTAATTGTTACATAACATACATTATTGATGCTTCTACTTTCTTCTTGAGCTTTCTAATGTGTGATGATGAGCTTTCTGATCTGCGAAGCACGTGTTGTAACGCTCCTGTCTAATAAAGAAGGATCAGCCAACTTCGAGAATCCTACAGCATCTTAAACACTGAAGATTATGAAACAAGCACTCAGTTGGATAATGAATGTCAATGAACTAGAGATATTAAGATGTTTTTCCTACGTTGAACTGAAGATTATAAAACAAGCACTTAGTTGGACAATGAATGTCAATGGACTAGAGATATTAAGACGTTTTTCCTACGTTGAACTGCACTTATCGAAGAACACTAAAATGGATTTTTTTTTGAATGTATCATGGCATTTAAGATCCAAAATAGAAATCTCTACATAATATAGCCATTTCAGACTTCTTAAGAAGCCACTAAGTTGGCTTACATATAACAACTGCCAAAAGCTGAAAGACGCTGCAATAGCAGACTCACACTATTCAAATATTAATCTTACTAGTTAAAATGATACCTAATGAATTTCGCAAGCAATTCGATAAATTATGCAAGAAAGTATTAGAGGCCAACAGTTAACTGAGCTAACCGACCTTAACAGATTAAAACGACTAACCAACCGACCTTAATTGTCCACTTTTGGTTGGTCAACAGTTTGTGAAATCCGGTTCATATGATTTTTTAATCACAAATTTCATTCGAACGTGCCCATTAATAACAGTTAATAGTCCCAGCTATTGTGGAAATAAGAAGCAAACATGCAGATAACGAATGTTAACCGATTGACTGAATGATTAACGGGTTTAAATGAGTAGTCAACCATGGTCAACCACTTATGTACAACTTAAAACAAACGGTGAACTACACATAATTCTGGTTTGGTATGTTGGTATAAACCAACCGAAATTATAAATTAACCGTTGTTTCGTTAACCAAACCATCACCATTGGGAGTTTAACCCTTTTTTAACTACTCAGTTCAATTACGCAACTGCACCTGCCCTAGTGGCATGGAATTATTTGGACTACAAAGTCAAATCAAATCATAGAGAAACTTTGTAAACAATGTTTCACAAATTGGAATTAATCTATCAATAGTTTTTAACGGCGAAAGCACCCTGTTGGATGGACATTAACACTTAGAGACGAAAGTTGAGGAAACAAACGAGATTAGATACCCAACAGTCATACCCATTAATGACAGATACTAGGCGTTGCACGTAAAAACCATGCACTGGCAGCAGCATAAATGAATTCAAATATCATGCAACTTCATGGTTGTATTTTACTATGCTGTGTGAACTGTGAACCCCTTTTAACAATTTTCAACTCTTTAAGTTTAACTTACCTTAGAAGCATGGTCTTTCAAGTCATGCTCACAAACATAGCTCCCATCTTTGTCTGCTTGCCAAACACGAACAGTCTGCACAGGAAAAACACGTACAGACCCTTAAAAGTTGATATAACAAAAAAAATTCAAACAGCTTATGATGTTGCTCAAAATTGCCCAACTATCCCACCGATCAATTTCTCCAATTGGCAACAAATAAAACAATGCATTCTAATTCACACCAGACGCATCAGTAAAAGGGACAGATCCATCTCTGTCAAACCACAACCAAAGTAGTGGATGCAACAGACATACTTCTTAAAGGAAAATAGTTTTTAATGACTAGCCGTAACAAGGTTCGTTTGTTTATTTCATATGCTTTTCGATGAATTTATCTTGTCAACACTAAAACTTTAGTTAACCACCACTTCATATACACACACACAGAGACACACACACACACGTACATACATACATACACACCCCATCAATCCAAAATTATAAACTAATGGCCATATCAGATATTTGTAAACAATTGAAAGACACTGTTAGATTCCATTCATTTTCATAGTTTAGTAGTATAATAACAAATATTGTTGGGAAAATTTGTTCCCAAGCACAACAAGTTGAAACACGACCGGAAATCACTTATTGATGTAGATCGGTAGTACAATTTTCTTTTGTAGTTTTCAGTAAAGAGCTCATTTCTTTTCCAATAATATATTTTCAGTAAACTCAAATTTAACGGAAAAAACGGGCAAATGAAATTTAAATAAGACTGAGAACCATTTAGGACCAACCCTTGAATTCGGAGCAAAAGGGCTCAGGATATGAGGAATTCAAATAAGATATAAAACAAGCCAAAATTAAAATACAATGTGAAAGAATAAAAGCTCAATCCTAAATTTTAGAATACACGCACTTTATTCCCTGCTTATTATTAAAATGGTAATATGAAACAACTTCAGTTCCTGAAGTTATATCAAATCTTTTTAACACACTTCTATCAAATAGATAGTTATTAAAACTAAATTATACTAATCACTTACTACAAATTCCACTGGTGCTCCATCAATGCATCTATTACGGTAGATTTGTTGTCTTAGATGACCTTGCGATTTCAACAATACACCTATCAAAAATATAGCAACTATATAACAAATTTTGAGATCGTGATCAAAACATTTCAACAATCCGCAAAAGAACTTCTTGGCTAAAATTATCATGGTTAACAGGTAGTAAAATATAATAAGCGTCAACTGAATCTGCTTCTTAAAAGGAAAGAGATTGCAACCAAACACCATTGTTAACAATCAAATCATCACTCAACAGCCAAGCCATCAACCTTCTCCTTGCCTGACTTCATTATCAAACTCCTAAACACCCAATGCCCACTGCCTTTAACTCCCTGCAACAATCAATCCATCACCAAAACTACTCCTTTGCTCCTTCACCAAAAAAAACCTTAGTAACTCCATCATAAACTACTCCTCTACAAAAACAAAACTCCAACTTGATACAAACCTATTCCCCTTCAACATCAAGGTAGCAGCGCTCCACACACAAAACTGTCAGCTTTCAACAACAACACAGTATAGTCGCTATGCCCTTCCACATCTTGAAACAGTCTGAATACCAACCAACATCTGCTCAAACCCAAACAACCAATCCTTCATTAACCTTTATTTGGCAGAACATCTGCTCAAGCTCAAACTCAAACCCGGGTCCTCTATTGCCAAGTAAAGGGTTCATGGCTGTTCTTTGCTGGCAATAGGCAAGCTGGGTGGATGGCATCAGTATGTTTGTGTAGGTTCCTAAATATGACAAATAGGGAGATTTATGTGTTTCTCCTGACGTGGAAGCAATTTTGCCATACTAGCCGAAGAAGTTTCGAGTGCCTCAATAATTTCGATGGGTTATATAGTAACATACCTACACACAATCTTTTGATAGGTTATATAGTAACCAAACATCAAAATAAAATTCGCCATTTTGCTTAGAAACCATATTTGGTATAAATAGATATTTTTATTACTATTTGCTCAAAACCATACAAAAGTTAGTATTCAAAACTACTTATGATGAGACAAAAAACAAATGGTCATCTAACTGGTTCTAACTAAATTTTAAATACCTAGGATTTTGCTTTTCTTTGTGCTTACAGTGAAGTATACTTGTCATCCCCTTTTACTTACACTAAACCTTTGGGACAATTCCTATTTTTCAGGTTTAAGCCGCAATTTTTACCATGCATCATACAGCTTTTGCATATGTCGATTTGTTATGTACCTCCATTCTTTTAAAAAAATACGTATCTTTTTTTTTCATGACATTCACCAATAAACAGTAGGATTTAAAAAAAAGTTTAATCCTACAGTATGGTTTAATCATACTGAAACTCAAAAACGAGGAAAAACAAAAGGAAGCATATTTAATGCTGAGAATTTGTGCAAAAAAGAGCTAACTGTGTTGTAAATCTATCGCTTATTATCCAAAAGGTCCTTAATTGTATCATTGTCCAACTAAAATAAAAAAAAGCTTTTGTATTGTTAACGCTCCTCGTAGCATATAGTTCTGGTTGCACAAACTCCATATGACAGAGTGGGGGAAAATGTAAAATAGGACCACCAGCCGCTCTTTAATTTAATAAAAAGGAAAGCGCTTAAATATTAGCTCTTGATATGGCAGATCAGATCTTCCATTAACAAATATAGAAAGCTGAAAAATGGAATTTTTGTTCTTTCAAAAATAACTAACACTTGGAGAACCAAGTCACCAACTCTAAACGGTAATTACTTTTGCTAAAATAGAGTTTGGTAATGGAAACGACTGGGAACCCCTTTAGTTTTACAAAGATAACAGATACTGTTTAGAAAGTAATCGAACATATGTCAATTAAGTCCTGCTCTTCCTTGCTAAGACATTTATGTCCAGTGATCAATGCTATAATTTTTGACAGATTAAAGCATAGAAATTTACGAAAGCTTAAAGCTTGCAGAGTAGTAAATCATGTTGTTGTTGTTGTTTTATTGACTCCATTAAGGTTTTGTATTTTCTGTTAATTCCTTTGTTCTTTTTAAAATCAGAACTCTATCTTGATCTGGACTTAAACTACACCACTTGAACATGTAGTTGAACTATTAAGTTTGTTAACGACTTCTATTTACCTCAATTTCAAAAAAAAAGAAGAAGAAGAAGAAGAAGAATAAGCAGCGTGATATATGTTCTAAGGGCTTGTATGAAAATTTAAATGTCACAGCGATTATCATTTTGTACGAAGTAGACCGGGTCATTCAATCAGGAAGAAACACCAGATTTGGGATTTATGCATGAAAATTCAATGCTTTTATTTCTATGAATTTTTGTCACATTTTAAGTCATGAATATGTAACTGTTATGCCATGGGATTAAACATATGCAGTGTCCTACTTGCAACAAGGTACATGGCTGTTTAATGTTAAAGCTATTTGGATTACATGAAATTTATTCTCTGTCTAACAAATTAGCCTGTTGTTTTTTTGGCATTGCCAAGCATTACAATCTTCATATTTATAACACAGTTTTGGATGCTTACATGGCTGTTTTCTTTAGCCTGTTTTTTTACTGTAACAAAATATACAGGCAATATTAAAGATATTGAAGTAATCATATATTTTAAATAAATAAAATTTGTCATAGAATATCAAGGAACTTTTGTTAACTGACATATTTACTGGTGTACAAATACAATCAATGATTGTTAATTTGGTGTTTTTACCGTTAATATTGTGTACACTCACTGACAGCAATTTTGGAATTTTCCTAATTTGATTTTGCATGGCTTGGTGGCAATTAATGCAGATATGCTTTTATTTACTTCTATCAAATCTGTGTTATTAATATTTCATATATACTCTGCTTACTAATTGCTAATATACCATGTTCTATAAAATATAGTACAAAGTTATGGCTGTTTCATTAGTTTAGTAAACAATAATTTGACAACGAGCAAACATAAATCACCTTTAAAAAAAGGGGAAAAAAATTTGTTGCTTATTTCAGCACAAAATAGTGGTATATTAACATATAACTTGAGCACAACATTTATAAAAATGGCACAATGTTACAACTGAATGGGTACTAACAAATATTTCTATTGGCATAGCCAACTACAGAAAATGCATAAATCCACATTAATAGCTTTCGTCCTCCGACTAATCTCTGTATTTTCTCCACGAACGACTGGTGAGACTTGTTTATAACTGGTTATGAGTTTCTTAATTTCTAATTTGTTTTTGTTTATTAATCATCTTTGAAGCGATAAACGCATAATCATGCTCTATATGAATACTCTCAACATGTTCATTTATAGGAGGCTCCACCACAAAAATTATTTTGATAAACTTGAGATTGTTAATGACAAGCGCTAGAAAATATAATAAAACCAAATTTACTGAAAATTTAAACCAAGCATTTATCTATAAGTCAAAAATTACTTTTCCATAAGCTTGTTAACAGTATTTACCGGATAATCCATTGAGTTATGGTTAGTGGCAATTGGTCGACTCCATTCTGAAAATTGAAAAACCAACATCCACCATTATAGGATGTATATTTTCTTCTTTGATTGCATCTTTATCCATATAAAATTATGATCAAATTATCCAAATAGTGGAGTAAATATGTACTTGAGGAGTGTACTTTATTGCTTTTATGATAACTTGTACTGTGCTGCACAATTACATATATTCAGGTATACATACATGTCATTCTAAAAATCATATTATATTATACTAACTAAGGAGATATTTGGTTTTACTTGATCACAAATGATACTTGTAACGACCTGGATTTTTCGGCTATTTATATTCGAATATTTAAAGTGTTTTAAATATTATATTTGAATTATTTATGTAATTTAATATCAAATTCGCTAATTAAACGACGAACGAACATTTATATTTATATAAATTATAAAACAAACTCGAAACTGCGCGGTAGTTCGTAAAATTGAATTTGAACTTCAATTGATTATACATAATTCGTTTTAAGTCGGATTTCAGTGAAACAAGAAGCGTCTGAATCTAGTTGATAATATTTTTCTAATGGAGAAGAAAGATCGAATTTTCATGTTATAGATTTTATTTTACGTCCAAATCAAAATTCGAAATGGTCGCTGTGGAATCGATTATACGTCATAACGATTTATTTAAATATAATTAAATATTGGCTTCGAATTTGCCCAAGTCCTTTGAGGCGTAGTCATAATTTAATTTTTAGAATTTTACTGTAATTTTTAATTAATTAAATAAACAACTTTTTATTCGGAGTATTTTACACCCTGTGTCAACATTTTGGGGTTTCACAATATAAGTTAAACTACCGATATTATTATATTTTTGTGATCATGACACACTGCTGAGCGCGACGGTATTTTTATTTCTGTTGATAATAAGGCGTATGTGAACGGAGTTGGATATAAAAGGGGTACATGTCAATCTAATCTACCCTAGTGTATATGTATGTACGCCAACCTATATTATACACATCACTGCTCTAGTACAAGACTCTAACGCAAACAACATAGGAAATGAAAACTAATAAATAGCCACATGCCTACTAAAACGTTTCCATCGGTCTAAGGAGAGATTTAGACATTTGCACATGCTGTAACATACGGTACAAAATTGAATACAGCCACCCTACTAATACCAACAGCTAACCTCGAGACCATGGAAACTGAGCCTACCCTACCCAAACGCTGTCTCATATTCACACAGCAATTGTACAATGAAGACAACTCGAAATGAAAGAGGAGCAGACCTATTCTACTGTCTACGGTCTACAATGCCGTGGGTGCCAAGTTTTATTACATTATAAATATGGGGCTCCTTCGTTATTTCAGAACAAGCAAGAAAAGAAAAAAGAAAGAACGAAAAAAAAGGAAAGGAAAGAGCAAAAAAAAAAAAAAACAAAGAAAGAAAGAAACAAACTGCATGCGTTGGGGAGTAAGGAGCAGCATGAGATGAGGTGCGGATGTTGTCTGCATGGGGGAGGATAGTGGGATCGGTTGGTGGTGAGGTGAGTGAGTTTCCAAAAGGGAGTGAAACGATGGCTTTTGGTTGCTGAACGACAGAGTGTAGGAAGGGGACGAGGGGACTAAAGTTGAATCAAAAATGGAAGAATTATTCGGCAGCAGCTTCACTAACGAAAGAAGAAATAATGAGGGGAGGAGAGGAGCGTGGGTAATGGGCTTTTGATGAGTGGACCTGGGCCGATACTAAAAAAAAAAAAAAAAAAAAAAGGGTGAATGAAAACGAAAATGGGATCAAAGGAGGTGGGGTAAATAGTGTAGCAGGTGGTATGAACGTGGAAATGGGATGGAATTTTGATGGGTTCATGAATGTGTAGTGGAAGTTTGGACTTGGACTAGTTTGTAAAGCAGCAGGTTGTTTTGAAGGTAGTGCTTGGCTGAAAACGTTAAGGAAGTGGGAAAGAATGAGGAAAAATGGGAAGGGTTTCATGAGGAATGTGAACATGGACTGAGCGAATTTAGGTAAGCCATTTGTTTATAATAATAATAATATAATAACGTTAGTTTAGGATTGTTTATACCTCTTTTAATTATAATGTTAAGCTAGAATTCAGTGTTGATTTTAGTTAATAACTATGGTTAGGTTAATTAAAATTAAACTGTAAATAAATTATTAAATTTATTCGTACGATTGCTATAATAATAACTTGTTCGCATGATATCAGAGTTGAACAAGACCGGACGCGTCGGAACCGGATCGACGAAGACGGCAGGTTTTGTCAGCACATGAAGTGACCAGGATCCTTAATTAAATTAAACGTCAGTTTAATTTAATTAAAACAGGACGTTTAATCGACATAATCAAACCAAGGTGAGTTAAACTCACTCAGTTACCCTATTTATAATTTTTTTTATAAATCGGGTTCATTGCTTGTGTGCTATGTTTGCTAGCTGATTTGGTTGATTTAATGGTTGTTTAGTTATTTGCTATACTGTTTAAATTAAACGGTTGTTTAATTTAAATGAAATAACATCGTTATTTCTAACGATGATTTTCCAAACAAGGTAACTTACCTTGATGGTTACGTTTATAATAATATAAACGTATTTAAATTGAATTGGATGCCTGAATGATTATTTTAGTTGACCGCTATCAGTTGAACTGATTGGTTGTTTGCATATGATCATTATATGAACTGTTTAACCGACATAATTGGATTATTGTCTTGGTGGTTGTTTGTTGAATCTAAATTCAACATTTATTCGGTTATTAACCGATGTGCGATATTGGTTGAGGAATTTATAGCAGATGGCCAAAATAAAAACTGTTTTATAAAGATTGATTTACCGTTAGGTGAATCGGTGAAAATGAAGTTATGCAATGATTCTATAATTGAATATAGATTTTTAAATATATTATTTTTAAATGAAGTTTACAAATAAAAGAAATAACCCAATTCTAATTGTATATTGTTGGTTTAACCAACAATCACCATTTTGACATCAAAATCGACCGTGTGCGAAGCACGTGCTTTATCTTTTATAGAGCTAATTCTTGTATTAAGAAGATTTGTAAGCAAGTGTGAAACGATTATTAATTGTTTTTTTTGTAACAATTAAAAATAAGATTTATTTTGAAATGGATTATTTAAATTAATAATATTATTTATTAGTTTAAATGAAAAGATGAGTAGAATTGATCAACAAATTTATCTTATGTTAAAGTCGACCAAGCCAATTGTTATAACGACAGTTGATTATTAAGTTAAATAAATTTGAGCAGATTTATCCAATAAAATGACTTTAGCAAAGGGTGTTTGACTTAATAAGAAAAGGAAATTTGATATTTATCCAAGTTAACGATTAAGTTAATTGTTTATTTAAGTAATTGTAGTTATAATGAGTTATGATTAGATTTCAAAAGAAGTGTGAACGGCTTTATATTCTAAACCAGATTTGGTAAATTAAGTTATAAAAGAGATTTCTAAGCAAAGGCGATAAGCCTAAGATAACTGTTTGAATTAAGGAAGGAAATCGAGGCGAAAGGGGTTTGTATTAAACCAAAGTTGTGCAAACAAGTATATAAAAAGGGATCAGAAGTTAAAACGTTAATTTTTAGATTAACTCTACTTTATAATGGCATTAAGTGAAATAAGCGAGTTAGAAATAAGATTTCCCGGAAGGAATAAATGGATGGTTTAGAAAAAGGATTATTGTAATTGAATTGGGAAAAAGGATCGAGTAAAAGGGATTTGTAATGAAAACTCAGATAATGAAACAATTAAAGGAAGTTTATTTTAAAGGGTAAGTGGCAATGATTTTATTTAGATAACGAAACGAAAAGAGATTTCTTAACGATTGTTTTACGAATAATTATTGAATCGATTCCTCAAATTTGATGATAAGTAAAGTTGTAGCAAATGTTTCAAATGAGAGTTAACAGAGAATTGAGTATGATTTTTGATATTTTTCTAAGTATCAAAATGAAATAATTTGAGAATATTATTTTAATGGCCAAGTGATGTTGTGTACTCAACCAATGAATCTGTTGTATGGTTGTTTATTTTGATAGTTAAATAACCGACTATCAAAATCTGACCCAACGTTGTTGGTACGGAAAGACCGGGATCGAATTTATATTCGAAAACCATTCCGACCAATAAATACGAATACGTTGGAGATGCTGATTGAGATGGAGCAATTGAAGACCGTAGATCTTCATAAGACGGAAGAGTTACTTACAATCTCTAGCTGATCCCTAAAGATATACTGTGATTCTGTCGTGGTTGAAATCTACGGGTTGCAAGGACTACTCGCTACTGATCCATGGGGTGATTCCTATATTGGATACAGTAGGAGGGTGCCTTCGGTTCATCCTGTTCCTGGATGACATGTAGGGACAATGTGAATGGTGGCCAGATGTTTCAAAAGTCGTTTATAACCTCAAGCCTCATCAACCGGGAAATGACAAAAATCGGGCAGGCAGCATGGCTATGTGGGTCGCTCCCATTAGGGTGTATAATCACCTATCTAGAGAAATTCCTTTTGTTCTTTAATCTATCGATTCTGCCCATTCGGGAACGGTGGTTTGAGTCCAACCGTTGGTGATATACATTCGATACACTCAAGCGAAATGAGTGGTCGGTCATGTGTGGGCCGGGTTGCAAGACGTTCTTGTTGAACCCAGTGTATTCGCCTCTAGAGATACACGAGCGGCAGGTGGTCCCATACCTTGTCAAGGTCGGAATCCAATCTCCAATAAGCGCCCGCGGTTTTGTTTGTATACTATATATGTGGAGCGTGAGATGCAAGCGTTCCACTAGATTGATATTTACCTGTATGTAGACACTATTATAATATCAGAAAAGATATTGATTTCAAAACTGTTTTGGGTTATCGTAAGGTAAAAACCGTCCGTGTTTATGTGTGGATTCGGTCTTACGATTATCCTTTTCTTTCGAAAAGATTTTTTGAACTTAAAATCAAGTTGGATGATCCCCTTAATACTGTGCGAGTTTTACTCACTCTGGTTCACCAGACTGACCCGGTGTTTTGTAAATGCTCGGGTTAGACCGGGTGTACAGGTTCAGGTTATCGGATGCGGTGAAGTCCAAAGACGAGCTGAAGGTGTTCAGATGTATGCTATTACCTGGTATTATTCCGCTGTGTGATGTATATAAGGACAAATTATTATAACTGTCCCAGTATATTGATGTACTCTGATGATTGTAAGTTTTTATTTCAAAGCTCTCTATAAAGTTTATTTATATATTATATTTTGTTCCGCTGCGAAGTGAGACTCTGTGCTGTGGTGATTCTTCTTCTTCTTCTATTCTAACATTTCTTTCTTTCTTTTCTCACCCTCTAACTTCTTTCTCCTAGCTTTCTGGGTTTTCGGTACTTGAGTTTTGGACACGGGTGGTATTAGTGTCGAGATTCGAGTGTCGAAATTCCCGGGTCGCTACAGTTGGTATCAGAGCAATGGTTTAGGAATAACCTTGGCTCTGTGGTGTAACTCGATAGAGATTGGGCTAGTAATACCCTAGATCGAGTTGAGTATATATATATACGAGAGTGCGTATTTGTAATTTGAATATAAAATTATTTTTATATTGTTTTGACCCAATATATTTTATAGGAAAGAAAATTTTATTATCGAATTATTATTTGATTTGGTTGAAATATATAAACATTTCAAATATGAAATGTGAATTAATTTTAACTTGTATGAGTTAAAATGAATCCTTCGAGATGGGAATTGAGACAAGCCAAGAAGAATTTGACTTGTGTTGGGTAAAATAAGAAACGTGAATGAATCCAAACAGAATAAATTGAAATAAAATTCAAATATACTGAATTTGAATATGGAATTAAAAATTTAACTGAAGACAAGTTAAATAAAAAAAAAATTAAAGAGAAAGTGAAATAATTTGGTTAAAATTGTGAATTGTTTATTGGTTGCTAAATTGATCGAGTATAAGAATTCATCAACAGTTGAATGAACTGAAAACTAGAAAATAAATTCAGAGTAAAATCAATATGAAATAGAACAAAATGGTATAACCTCGTGCATTGGAAATTGAGTTATGGGAAGACTACCAGGAGGCTATGATAATTGAGTTGAGCATGGAGATTGAAGCATATATTGGGAAATGAAGAGCTGTTGGTTGATTTGCTTTGAAACTGGGATGAAGTTGCCCGACAAAAAGGTAAACCTTATTATTGATTGGGTGTTTTGAATTTATACCCTGAATGGGTAAGCCGCTTGGTTTTATTTTCTTTGGATCAATATGAGAGGCCGAGAGTGCCATTTGCAGTTGTTTGGATTGAACAGTATAGAGGAGGTGCCGGCGATTTTTTTCGTAAAGTTTTAAACTTATAAATTATTTTCGATAATATTTTAAATAAATTATTTTGAAAATAATCAAGTTCGGAGCATTCTTTTTACCTAGCAATTTCGAGGACGAAATTTATTTAAGGGGGAAAGAATGTAACGACCTGGATTTTTCGGCTATTTATATTCGAATATTTAAAGTGTTTTAAATATTATATTTGAATTATTTATGTAATTTAATATCAAATTCGCTAATTAAACGACGAACGAACATTTATATTTATATAAATTATAAAACGAACTCGAAACTGCGCGGTAGTTCGTAAAATTGAATTTGAACTTCAATTGATTATACATAATTCGTTTTAAGTCGGATTTCAGTGAAACAAGAAGCGTCTGAATCTAGTTGATAATATTTTTCTAATGGAGAAGAAAGATCGAATTTTCATGTTATAGATTTTATTTTACGTCCAAATCAAAATTCGAAATGGTCGCTGTGGAATCGATTATACGTCATAACGATTTATTTAAATATAATTAAATATTGGCTTCGAATTTGCCCAAGTCCTTTGAGGCGTAGTCATAATTTAATTTTTAGAATTTTACTGTAATTTTTAATTAATTAAATAAACAACTTTTTATTCGGAGTATTTTACACCCTGTGTCAACATTTTGGGGTTTCACAATATAAGTTAAACTACCGATATTATTATATTTTTGTGATCATGACACACTGCTGAGCGCGACGGTATTTTTATTTCTGTTGATAATAAGGCGTATGTGAACGGAGTTGGATATAAAAGGGGTACATGTCAATCTAATCTACCCTAGTGTATATGTATGTACGCCAACCTATATTATACACATCACTGCTCTAGTACAAGACTCTAACGCAAACAACATAGGAAATGAAAACTAATAAATAGCCACATGCCTACTAAAACGTTTCCATCGGTCTAAGGAGAGATTTAGACATTTGCACATGCTGTAACATACGGTACAAAATTGAATACAGCCACCCTACTAATACCAACAGCTAACCTCGAGACCATGGAAACTGAGCCTACCCTACCCAAACGCTGTCTCATATTCACACAGCAATTGTACAATGAAGACAACTCGAAATGAAAGAGGAGCAGACCTATTCTACTGTCTACGGTCTACAATGCCGTGGGTGCCAAGTTTTATTACATTATAAATATGGGGCTCCTTCGTTATTTCAGAACAAGCAAGAAAAGAAAAAAGAAAGAACGAAAAAAAAAGGAAAGGAAAGAGCAAAAAAAAAAAAAAAAGAAAGAAAGAAAGAAACAAACTGCATGCGTTGGGGAGTAAGGAGCAGCATGAGATGAGGTGCGGATGTTGTCTGCATGGGGGAGGATAGTGGGATCGGTTGGTGGTGAGGTGAGTGAGTTTCCAAAAGGGAGTGAAACGATGGCTTTTGGTTGCTGAACGACGGAGTGTAGGAAGGGGACGAGGGGACTAAAGTTGAATCAAAAATGGAAGAATTATTCGGCAGCAGCTTCACTAACGAAAGAAGAAATAATGAGGGGAGGAGAGGAGCGTGGGTAATGGGCTTTTGATGAGTGGACCTGGGCCGATACTAAAAAAAAAAAAAAAAAGGTGAATGAAAACGAAAATGGGATCAAAGGAGGTGGGGTAAATAGTGTAGCAGGTGGTATGAACGTGGAAATGGGATGGAATTTTGATGGGTTCATGAATGTGTAGTGGAAGTTTGGACTTGGACTAGTTTGTAAAGCAGCAGGTTGTTTTCAAGGTAGTGCTTGGCTGAAAACATTAAGGAAGTGGGAAAGAATGAGGAAAAATGGGAAGGGTTTCATGAGGAATGTGAACATGGACTGAGCGAATTTAGGTAAGCCATTTGTTTATAATAATAATAATATAATAACGTTAGTTTAGGATTGTTTATACCTCTTTTAATTATAATGTTAAGCTAGAATTCAGTGTTGATTTTAGTTAATAACTATGGTTAGGTTAATTAAAATTAAACTATAAATAAATTATTAAATTTATTCGTACGATTGCTATAATAATAACTTGTTCGCATGATATCAGAGTTGAACAAGACCGGACGCGTCGGAACCGGATCGACGAAGACGGCAGGTTTTGTCAGCACATGAAGTGACCAGGATCCTTAATTAAATTAAACGTCAGTTTAATTTAATTAAAACAGGACGTTTAATCGACATAATCAAACCAAGGTGAGTTAAACTCACTCAGTTACCCTATTTATAATTTTTTTTATAAATCGGGTTCATTGCTTGTGTGCTATGTTTGCTAGCTGATTTGGTTGATTTAATGGTTGTTTAGTTATTTGCTATACTGTTTAAATTAAACGGTTGTTTAATTTAAATGAAATAACATCGTTATTTCTAACGATGATTTTCCAAACAAGGTAACTTACCTTGATGGTTACGTTTATAATAATATAAACGTATTTAAATTGAATTGGATGCCTGAATGATTATTTTAGTTGACCGCTATCAGTTGAACTGATTGGTTGTTTGCATATGATCATTATATGAACTGTTTAACCGACATAATTGGATTATTGTCTTGGTGGTTGTTTGTTGAATCTAAATTCAACATTTATTCGGTTATTAACCGATGTGCGATATTGGTTGAGGAATTTATAGCAGATGGCCAAAATAAAAACTGTTTTATAAAGATTGATTTACCGTCAGGTGAATCGGTGAAAATGAAGTTATGCAATGATTCTATAATTGAATATAGATTTTTAAATATATTATTTTTAAATGAAGTTTACAAATAAAAGAAATAACCCAATTCTAATTGTATATTGTTGGTTTAACCAACAATCACCATTTTGACATCAAAATCGACCGTGTGCGAAGCACGTGCTTTATCTTTTATAGAGCTAATTCTTGTATTAAGAAGATTTGTAAGCAAGTGTGAAACGATTATTAATTGTTTTTTTTGTAACAATTAAAAATAAGATTTATTTTGAAATGGATTATTTAAATTAATAATATTATTTATTAGTTTAAATGAAAAGATGAGTAGAATTGATCAACAAATTTATCTTATGTTAAATTCGACCAAGCCAATTGTTATAACGACAGTTGATTATTAAGTTAAATAAATTTGAGCAGATTTATCCAATAAAATGACTTTAGCAAAGGGTGTTTGACTTAATAAGAAAAGGAAATTTGATATTTATCCAAGTTAACGATTAAGTTAATTGTTTATTTAAGTAATTGTAGTTATAATGAATTATGATTAGATTTCAAAAGAAGTGTGAACGGCTTTATATTCTAAACCAGATTTGGTAAATTAAGTTATAAAAGAGATTTCTAAGCAAAGGCGATAAGCCTAAGATAACTGTTTGAATTAAGGAAGGAAATCGAGGCGAAAGGGGTTTGTATTAAACCAAAGTTGTGCAAACAAGTATATAAAAAGGGATCGGAAGTTAAAACGTTAATTTTTAGATTAACGCTACTTTATAATGGCATTAAGTGAAATAAGCGAGTTAGAAATAAGATTTCCCGGAAGGAATAAATGGATGGTTTAGAAAAAGGATTATTGTAATTGAATTGGGAAAAAGGATCGAGTAAAAGGGATTTGTAATGAAAACTCAGATAATGAAACAATTAAAGGAAGTTTATTTTAAAGGGTAAGTGGCAATGATTTTATTTAGATAACGAAACGAAAAGAGATTTCTTAACGATTGTTTTACGAATAATTATTGAATCGATTCCTCAAATTTGATGATAAGTAAAGTTGTAGCAAATGTTTCAAATGAGAGTTAACAGAGAATTGAGTATGATTTTTGATATTTTTCTAAGTATCAAAATGAAATAATTTGAGAATATTATTTTAATGGCCAAGTGATGTTGTGTACTCAACCAATGAATCTGTTGTATGGTTGTTTATTTTGATAGTTAAATAACCGACTATCAAAATCTGACCCAACGTTGTTGGTATGGAAAGACCGGGATCGAATTTATATTCGAAAACCATTCCGACCAATAAATACGAATACGTTGGAGATGCTGATTGAGATGGAGCAATTGAAGACCGTAGATCTTCATAAGACGGAAGAGTTACTTACAATCTCTAGCTGATCCCTAAAGATATACTGTGATTCTGTCGTGGTTGAAATCTACGGGTTGCAAGGACTACTCGCTACTGATCCATGGGGTGATTCCTATATTGGATACAGTAGGGGGGTGCCTTCGGTTCATCCTGTTCCTGGATGACATGTAGGGACAATGTGAATGGTGGCCAGATGTTTCAAAAGTCGTTTATAACCTCAAGCCTCATCAACCGGGAAATGACAAAAATCGGGCAGGCAGCATGGCTATGTGGGTCGCTCCCATTAGGGTGTATAATCACCTATCTAGAGAAATTCCTTTTGTTCTTTAATCTATCGATTCTGCCCATTCGGGAACGGTGGTTTGAGTCCAACCGTTGGTGATATACATTCGATACACTCAAGCGAAATGAGTGGTCGGTCATGTGTGGGCCGGGTTGCAAGACGTTCTTGTTGAACCCAGTGTATTCGCCTCTAGAGATACACGAGCGGCAGGTGGTCCCATACCTTGTCAAGGTCGGAATCCAATCTCCAATAAGCGCCCGCGGTTTTGTTTGTATACTATATATGTGGAGCGTGAGATGCAAGCGTTCCACTAGATTGATATTTACCTGTATGTAGACACTATTATAATATCAGAAAAGATATTGATTTCAAAACTGTTTTGGGTTATCGTAAGGTAAAAACCGTCCGTGTTTATGTGTGGATTCGGTCTTACGATTATCCTTTTCTTTCGAAAAGATTTTTTGAACTTAAAATCAAGTTGGATGATCCCCTTAATACTGTGCGAGTTTTACTCACTCTGGTTCACCAGACTGACCCGGTGTTTTGTAAATGCTCGGGTTAGACCGGGTGTACAGGTTCAGGTTATCGGATGCGGTGAAGTCCAAAGACGAGCTGAAGGTGTTCAGACGTATGCTATTACCTGGTATTATTCCGCTGTGTGATGTATATAAGGACAAATTATTATAACTGTCCCAGTATATTGATGTACTCTGATGATTGTAAGTTTTTATTTCAAAGCTCTCTATAAAGTTTATTTATATATTATATTTTGTTCCGCTGCGAAGTGAGACTCTGTGCTGTGGTGATTCTTCTTCTTCTTCTATTCTAACATTTCTTTCTTTCTTTTCTCACCCTCTAACTTCTTTCTCCTAGCTTTCTGGGTTTTCGGTACTTGAGTTTTGGACACGGGTGGTATTAGTGTCGAGATTCGAGTGTCGAAATTCCCGGGTCGCTACAATACTGTTACGTAAAGACCGAAGCAAGCCATGAACCCTTTGGCCAAGCAACGATCAGACTAACTAAGGCTGCAGCCCAAATAGTTGATGTGCTTCCCATGCAAGTTTTTGAAACCTTTTGAGTTCCCGGCTATAATAATTCCGACGACAAATAGAATGTCATATCATATTACAAAGAAGGTGGTTTACAACAAAAATTAAAAACAAGACCTGGAATGTTGCTTACATCATACATTGTTACTTGAAATAACGTAAAGGCAGTCAATAGAACAGCATGTATCGAGGAAGCAACATCATTTGCAGCTTCCAGAATAAACTGCAAACAAGAAAGAAAAGTTTAGAAAGTTGCATAGTATTTCTAATTAATAAGAGAATGAAAATTATGAATAATATTTTGTTCAAAGTTTTTAATATTATTCCTAATTTAGAAAGTTGCATAGTATTCAAGTTTTTAATATTTCTACAGGAAGAAGTAACTTATGAATGCAATAATTTCTTGTTTCAAATTGAGTGCATTCATAAGTTACTTCTTATTGTAGAAATATTATTAGTCTCGAAAGAAACACTGCAAATAGAACACATAACTAAACATAGTTTGAAATTTTGATTATGGTTTTATAATTTGGTACATATGTGAATTATCCACACGTAAAAGTTATCATGACAGCAATAAAGTACCAACCATACATATGATGCTAACCCATCTTTCCGGTTATCTAACATTGCATATTTTCTTCTTTGATTTTTTTTTTTTGGAGAAAATAATCACATACTATCAAAAGCAAAAAATTAATACAACAAAGGAACACTTTTGACAGAAAATCACAAGCTACGCTAGACAAAAGCAACCAATGTAGCAAAGTGACCAAATCTGTGTATTGCAGAACACAGTACTACCAAGATGGAACTACATAACACAGTAGCCCATGATTCTCGAGCACCACACCGCAACCTTGTCAAAGTCAGCACCGACTTGCGTCCAATCAAACCATAGCAAAAGCACGACCTTCGAGAATTACCTGAAAGCATGTCTTAGTTAATCTGACAAGAAGACATTTCGTGCGTGCCAGTTGATGTTTAGCAAAACATAAATAGGAGACACCAACATAACCCCACTGTCACTGCAGCATCGATCATCGGCATGACCAAGGGGAGAAGAAGTGCAACTGCATAGAGAGGGGACCCAAAATAACACCAAAAGGACGAGAAGTTGCAGCAAAAAAACTAACTACTACCACCAAAACGAGAGCAAGCTGCACCATGGTTGCTGGGAAGAATAGGTGAAGCAACTAGGGATAACAATCCAACGTCTCAATGTAAATCACACAACCCCACATCCAGCAAAAAATGAGCAGAACAGAAACCACCAACTCACGAACCCACCCCAGCACTGCTGAAACAAAGCCACTTGCTACGCAGAAATTACCCAAGTCAATCAATTCAAGTGAATTCAGCAAACCCCAACAACGCTAAGACCAAGAGGCTGACTAACATGTACACACACAACACATATGGAAAGCACAAAACACTCACAAACTCAAAACCCAGCCAGCACAGCGAGTAGTCGATCCATAGCCTTACGGCTTGCCTTTCGGAGGACTCAGAGCAAAGTAAGCCAAGTGAAAACAGTATGGAAGGTAGGTAAAGTCACGAACTGATACATGACTCAGCACTATGGAGTCACAGAAAATGATGAGCAACCACAACAAGGTATGGAGAAAGAAAAGCAAATCGAAGGCAAAAAATTAAGCAGTAAGGCATGGGCGTAGATCTGAGAAGTGATAGGGAAGAAAATCCGGATCTGAGTTTGGGGGCAAAGTAGCTTAAATTCCACAAGGTGAAAGCATTGTTGAAAGAGAAACTGCCGTAATCTGAATTTATATTTTCTTCTTTGATTTCATCTTCTAAACAACTCATATTCAATGGGAAACCTATAAGCATGCAAGTATCCCATGAAAAATTAGTTAGTGACACTACAAAGTTGTGTAAGCATGCAAGTATCCCATGAAAGACATACTTGAAAATCATACATTTCAACAAACATAATTAACACTACATAGTGATTCTAAAATAGAAGCAGAAGAAGCAAAAGCAGTGTCAAAATCATAAGAAATAATAGAAGAACATATGATATTGGAAAATCTAAAAAGAAATAAAAGTCTCCAAAAAACAAAACAAAATAGGACTTCAGGAAACCAAAAAACAGCTAAAAAAGAGAACGAGAGCCACATAGAGTTTTTGAAATATTTTTATATCTTGATTAAAAAATCAGTCAAAACAAACAAGCTTTAAAAAAGCATGATGCTGCAGCTAACTCCATTCTTTAAATTTATCAAGTTGCTCTTAATTTACTACTTGATGGGCAAAGGCAAAGTGAAAAAAGCTAAGAATGATTTGCATTTACTTAGTAAATATATGTGTTAAGAGTTCTCCCTCAATTGTGAGGGAGGTGGAACTACTCAGTAGATCAAGAGGTTCATAAAGGATCAGCCTGCTCCCTTTTATCATTTACTCACTGAATCCAAGTATTAGCAATCAATTTCACTATATATTAGATTCAAACTCTAATTTTGCTACTAAATTTGTTACCTAATCCCATATAGGTTTGCTGTTTTGATTTCATGAATGAATTTTTTGTGTCAGTGCAATCGATTATAATTTTAACATAATTACCTCAGTTTTGTATTCTAGAATTTGAAGATCCTTATCCTGGGTTCGTTTGTTTCAATGCAGTCTCTCTCGTTTTAGCTTTCTCCTGGTGTCTTTTGTAATTAGTATTGACTGCATTGATTCTTCCAACCCAAAGAAACCTACCTACATTTTGGGATATCTCACCTGAATCCTATTAGTGTATGCTGAACGAATTTACAAACTACTCCAATCAATTCGTTTTAGAATCGCGTACATAGATACTGTTCGCACTAAAAATCAAAAACCCTAAAATGTAACACAAATCTCTAAAATTTATCTAACATAAATCAAGCAAAATAATTCATAGATCTATTGCAATTTGGATCGATTATGACCTGAATAACAAAATAACAGAAAACCTAAACATCTCCGATCAATTTGAATTGATTACCTGACGATAGCCGATGGCTGATTATGGTCGATCACGAGATGATCAGGAGAAGCAAGCATCATCCATTAGGAGATGATTAAGAGCTCGAGTCTTTAGGATCTAGGGCAATCGGTTTTTTTCTTTTTCTTTTTTTCTGCGAAATAACAAAGAATGAAAGCGTACGGTGGGAAGGCAGGTGTACTGGAGGACGTATTTAATTTTTGGAGCGGATTAAATCCGTTCTAAAATTTAGAACGGTTGCTGACCGTACTGAATGACTAAGCAACGGACTTTAGCCATTGCTATTTCGCAACGGCTCAAAGCCGTTGCGGATTTTCCGTAATAGGGAGTTGCAAATTTGCCTGTATGGTGTAGTGATAAACTGAAATTACAAAGTTATTTATAGCGAACTAAGAACTACCTAATAAATAGGATCTCTCCTACCTTATTACTAATGACCGGGACAAACAAAATTAAACGTGCTAACTATCTGTAAAGAATAGGATAAATAATGAAGAAGTCATTATTTCTAACACCCTCCCTTAAACTAGAAATGCTAACATCTAGTTTATAAAGCAATGAACTGCGGTTCTCATTTTCTTCATCATCTTTGCATAGACGAACTCCATCACAATTTCCATCTCTATCTCTAAATGGTTGCTCAACTGTTTCATGTTGATTGGTACTTTAACTATCAACAACTTCTCTTGGTTTTCTTTGAGGGATCTTCTTGGTCTCTGCATATGGACCATCCCTTAATACCGCGGTATCTGTCATCCCCCAACAAGCTAGAGTTGCGGCTCTTTTTCTTTTGCTTGTTGGATGACATAAAACAAAATCTGCTTGTAGGCATGTCTATATCTTCTATAGACATGTCATCAAACGGTTATCTTGAGCACTCCACAAATACCCAACACTATAACCGACATTCTACTCTTCGTCGTTTTCACTACCTCAACTTCATTCTGCAGCTATGGCTGCACTTTCTCTCTGCAGTTGCTACTGCAAACTCTTACTCTGTCTTCACATTCAAGCATTCTTAACCATTGCAGCTCCTCACATCCGCTGTTAAGATCAAAACAACACTCTCAATCCTAAGTTCCTCCATCTCACCACTGCTAACTACATGAAACAAATCACTCCCTCATTCACCAGAAACTTGTTTCAAGTTCAGCCCACAACCCTTCTTCAGAACTGCATTCCACCACAAAACTTTGTCATCAACACGCTCTTCACCGAAATCAAGCTTCATTGTCCGACTTCCTTAGCAAACAAACCTGCACAAACTGTCTTTCCTCAAAGGATTACCCAAAAAACTGAAAACTGCACCAACTTCACAACTTGTGTCATCACCACCTTTTAAAATGTCCATAAACTCTTCAAAAACACGCCAACACGCTACTATCAATACCATCTCCACAGAACAACCTACTTCAGCTGCACTTCCACATTTATCCCAAACTTCCATTCACCTCACCTTCAGCCATCCCTACCACAACCAGTGACCGCTACTTCATCACAAAACTAACTAATTATGCTTCCTCAACAGTGCACCGTCAAGCCAAAGCCGAAGTCCCTTGCTACAGCAATCACCATCTCAACTTTGTCATAGTCTCATTCAACCTTCTCTTCTACTTCGTTGTCACCTGCACTCTATCCAAGAGAACATATGCACGTCAATTCATCGGCTGCAGTTTCATGCATAACCATGCAGCTCTGCCAGTCTCAGCCTCTGCTTTTATGTTTTCTGTCTTTTTTTTTATTTTTTGATGTGTGCCTTCTTCCAATCTTTCTAACCAAGCTGCCTTTCAGCTCTTCAAATCTGCTACTTCGCTTGTTTTCTCCATGCAAAGCCATGCAATTCAGCACATTAATTATATGAGTCGCCTACCAGATCGGTCTTATTGACAATAATCCTATCTGCATATGCAATTTGTTCAACTGCCTCATTTACCACTCCCTTAGGCTTAACTTCATTAAGATGTAATTCAGCGTGCTTTGCATCAACCAGAGTAACAACACCTTCCAGCTTGGCATCATCGAATATTTTGACTTTGGCGTAAAATGTCTGAATAATGATTCAACCTGAGCTAAATGGAAAAACCTTATATGCAATTCGTACATGGCCAGTCTCCCATCACATACATCATTTCCCCACCAACATACCTACTAAACCTAACCATCTCACTTCAGCTCTTCTTTCATCACCAAACACAGCAGCATACCGCAAATATAACACTGCCAAAACTGCAGTCTTGCATATCCTTTACGACTAAAAATTCTGACCACTATCCCATGACAGCTTGCGCACCAGCGACAATCACTACACCTCTTCTCATCCACCCCGACTGCAACTCATCTGCAAATATCCACCTCAACTGCAACTCATCCAACCTCATCAAAAACACAAGCCATACTTCATCAGTTTGACATAAATACATGCACATCACTACACTGCTGCCTCTTCTGCAAATTCACTACATCTACCTGCCCATTTAATCACCGCCCGATACAACTACTCAACCAAATGTGCACCGGTTAACAAGCTTTCCTCACCAACAGCTTGCCACAATATCTTGCTTCAACACATATCTATTGTTCTAAAACTTTAACAGTTTCAGCATCTGTACGTGTACTTTACCAGCACGTGCGATTGATCCATGGACCTTTCCCATTTTCGGTTATCTTCCGCCTATAGGATAGTGGTTACCAGGAATTCTGAATGTGGCTTCATTAATAGAGGTCCTAATCACAATTCTTCCAGCTATGTCAATTACAACCATCGATATCGTGTCATGATTTCCTTGATCAATATGGTTAAGCTTTGACTTATCAAATTCCAGCATTATCACATCCGAAGAAGACTCATAGGAACTCTCAGCAATGATTTAGTATTTATCGGATTATATGGGCCACAACTATTCAAAGAAGACACGTTTTGAAAGTTACAACAGTTTGATCCCCAATTTTTTTCATTTTTGGATTGACTCTATTGAGCTCAGATTTGTTGGCCCTGGAAGGCCAATTGAAATAGCGAAAATTGAAGCTTGCTCACCAACTAATAATGAATGTTCTATGAGTTTCATAACCAACTTTGCAGCTTTAATGGCATCTTTATATATCTCATGGCTGCCACAACACCAACCTCCAAGGTTGTCCCATCCATTACTAAAGCATATTTTGTGGTTTCTCCATTCTCATCAGGACTTCCACCGGGTCCAACTGTACCATCGTAACACAGCAGCTCACAGGCGGAGCAGCCATCAACAACTGCATCAACGGCTGAGGATCCCACATTCACAGTCCTTCAAGCAGCTCTCACCGCTTCCAGGAACGACCAAGTACTTGCTATTATCGGAAAATTAAATTTCGGCATATCGGCTCCACCATCACCAAATCAAATCTCGAGTCAACTCATCAATAACCCAAATCACGATCTCCCTTCACAAATCAGAAATCAGCGCAACCTAGCCTCAATAGCTTAGGTTGATTTCAGATTTCTATATTGTTTTTTTTTCTTTTTTTTGGGACTTTTTATTTAAAGAAATGAAAACAATAGAACAATAAAAAAAACTCACGGTGACTCTATCTTCTCTCTCTTTTCTCTTTGACGTGGCTCTGATACCATGTTAGAATCTGAAATAGAGAATAGGAAGAGAGATACAACAGTAAAATACAAAACGACTACATTGTTATTGCTTATCATGAATAAACTGAAATTATAAAGTTATTTATAGAGAACTAAGCACTACCTAATAAATAGGATCTCTCCTACCTTATTACTAGACCGGGACAAACAAAATTAAACGTGCTAACTATCTCTAAAGAATAGGATAAATAATGAAGAAGCCATTATTTCTAACAATACTGGACATCGACAATGAATGAACTGCTGAAAGTTCAACAAATAATTCTAATACACGCAACTTCTTACACTATTCCTTGTCCACGATCCATGTTGTCAAAATGGGAAGCTACATGAAATTTCAATTAATATGTGCTCCACATTGATCAAAAAGTCGATCCGGACTAGGTATTAGTCATATTATATACAAGCAGAAAGCCAATTGCATATAATATGCAGTCATGGGGTAATATTTTCCCAGTAAATTTGAGTTACGAACTTCCTAACATAAACCATTTTGACTAATGCATGATAATCTTTTCTTATTATTATCGATAAGTAACAGTACTCTTACTTCCTTTTACGTTGCATCATCAGAAATAATATAAAGTTGAAATCATAAAATGCTACACGTATCAGCAATGGAAGTGGGCATCGACAGATCAATACAAATAAACAAGAGAATTATATTGTACGCCTAGAATAGGCAGTTAAATACATGGATATACGATTTTCTATCATACTTAATTATAGAATTACATAAAGATGGAGAACACACATGTGTGTATAATGATATATATATATATATATATATATATATATAAACATACATACATTTACACATATATATTCGCACAAAATCAATCAACTTGGTTGTACGCGTGGTTAAAGATTTGTACGTACCTAGCAGTAGGAATACATACATATATATATATTGAAAAAGGATGGAGATAGATGGACAAAGGTTGAAGTGGGAGACATTGATAACGGAGAAGAACTAAAAAGGACTGTTCAATTAGCGGTGTCCAACTTTGGGTTCCAAGTCAACCTGAGGAGAAGGAGGAGCGTAAGAAAAGGGTCTGTCGTGGTTATGATGTACTAGTATTAATAATAGTGCCACGATGGCGGAGATCACGTATAAAGCAGATAAATTGGCCATGCTCAAAAGATTTAGGTATTGTTTCTTAAAATTGATGAATGCTGAATGCTAATTGTTGGTTGTTGATTGTTGAATGCTGAATAAATGATGATTGCTGAATGTTGAATGTTGATTGCTTAGTGCTGATTGTGAAAATGTTGTTTGATTACGTGTTAATTGTAAATTTGGTTTTTTGTAATAACTTGTTAGCTGATAAATTTGCCATGTATGGTTAATTCGTGTATTATTCGACATGACCAATGAAATTATCTGCCTTGAGTTATTACAAACTACAAGTGGAAATATTTTTCATTGAATGTCTTCACGAAATAAAAATCATAGAAACTTATTAACAGTACGACTAAATTAAAAAAAACTAGAGAAGGTCTGCAATTTGATCGTGCAAATTTGACATAAAAGATTGCGACTCGGATGAAAGCACTTCATTGTAAGTTGGTGGAGCCTTTGGTGGTTCTTAATTATCAATTCCATTGTTTGTTTCCTCATTTGTGGCATCTTCTTCTTGCTCAATTCCAAAAATAATTCATCATCAAGCGAGACGCGACGTAGAAAGTTGTGTATTGCCATGCATGCGATAACAATATCTCTTTGGTCGAAAAATTTGTATGGAGGCATTTTACTTAAAATGGGGAATCTTTTCTTTAAAACACCAAAACTTCGTTCGATGACGTTTCTTAATCGCGCGTGTGCATGATTAAATTTTTCTTTTTTATTTGTCGCGGAGTTGTTTCTGTAACTGTTCAACCAATAACGTGTGTTCCGATAAGGCGATAAAAATCCTCTGGTATTTGCGTAAGCCGCGTCACAAAGGTAATACTTATCTGTAACAGAAGAGGAAAAAATAAGCATAATACATCAGTTCATTTTAAACGTAAACTTGTGTAATTTACTTATATAATGGACGTATAGGAAAGTTATTAGCAGGATTACAAATTGTTTCATTGAGCACCCTTGAATCATGAGCTACTCCTTCCCATCCTGCCATCACATAGACAAATTTCATATCGAAATCGCATGCGGCCATTACATTTTGATAGCAGTTACCCCGGCCTCTGCCTCTGAATGAAATTTGTTCACGTATTGGAATATTTGCATCTATTAATGTACCATCCAATGCCACGATTGCACCTTTGAAAGGACCTTCTCTTAGTTGTACATGAGACTGTATATTTTCAATCGGTTTGTCAAAATCTGGCGGAAGTATCATTTCTCAAGCAAATTCTCTCATAGCCGTCAATACCTCATGAAAATACTTACTAACCGTTTAACCTGAATGTTGAAAACGATATCTAATAATCCGATTTCTAACGTTATGACATATGGTGGATAAAAACATTGCCATTTTCTCTTCAACTTCAACATATTTACTATCCTGAAGCCAATTCTTTTCTCGAAAGTTACAACATAGCTTCAAGAATGATATGATTTATCCATTCTAAATTTATCATACATCACAATCGAAGGACCATTCAAGAGCTCTTTCATGTACTCTTTTCCAGAAAGGGATGAAATTAGAACCTTTTGTCTAGCATTTTTATTTTTCTTGTTCTTAAGTAATACTGAAAGTGCTAACAACATCATTAAGAGCCTTTCTTTAGACATCATCCTGCAATAACAAAATATAACATATCTATATTACTTAAAGATCATATATTAAAGTGATGAAAGACAATCATAATATAACTAAATATCATCACTACTTATTACCATATAAGCATCATATCCAAAAGGAAATATGAATGAAATGAAAACCAAACGGAACTTCAATTTTATTCATGAAAATGTCAAAGACATACCTAAATACAACATGCTAAGAAAACATAAATAACTAGTTCAACTCTAAACAATTATTCATTTCAAAATAAAACCTAAAAAGTCCATCATCTCCACCATAACAAGAAAATCATTCTTAAACGTCTAATACATAATTTAAAAATTCAAGTCTGTTAACTATGCTTTCCTCATCCAAAAAAGCTACCCTCAACTCTTGTTTGTCACAAAATAGTATCTTAGCTTTCATATACTCCTGCTGAGATATAACACTCATGTCCCTTAATTACTTAATGCAACAATTACAACATCGATTGAACGTCCATTTGCAGCTTCCACCTTTTCAAATAGGCTTTAATAACTCCAATTAAATCTTCAATTTGTTTATCCACTGGTTCACCACGTGAACTATTGCGTTTTCTTCTCGTAGACGAACTAGATTTGAAGTTAGGTGAGTCATTATCATCTGCCTGTCTATTAGGTGGACTATTTTGCGCTCCAGTTACTGCAACACCTTCAAAAAACTCATCTTCCACATAAGTAGGCAAACGTTCTTCTTCTACCTTTGCATTAGCTTCATTTCTATTTTCATCTTCTGATTGAGCATTGTCTGTATCAGGAGGTGGATTAGATGATGCAGATGACCATGCGTTTCCTCCTTTTGCAATAGTACTATCAAATATCTCCTTCAACATGTCAACATTTTCTAAAGGATTATTTCTAAATTTTCGTGCTTTAGGATGTTGCTGTTAAGTGCAGTAAAAAAGATAAATCATTTTCAGAGTGTGAAAAAAATAATAAAATTAGTATTAAAAATGATGAACTTGCCCAAATGACATCATCCCATTTTTTCGAAGGCCAATGTATGGTATTCGTCTCAGCATTTAATCCATGTCCAGACAGCCCAATTATTTTAGTCCACAATAAATAATCTTCTTTTAAATAGCCATAATGATTTTTGAATTGCTTATGTTCATAGTTGACATTCCACTTTGTATTAAAGTCTTTTTTCCGGTTTTTTCCGTGAGTCTAAAGTCAAAGCACCTTTATATCCTTGCTTAATGAGTTCTTGTACACATAACTGAAGAAAATCTTTTTCCATTTCAGGATTTAATGCAAATGTGGCCCTGCTCTTGGAAGCTTTTTTTGCTCGTTGCCCATATATTTACTTTTAGAGTTCCTACGTGATGTCATCCTACAAATTGCACACGGACATTTAAAAATTAAAATGGGTCATTTATGAAGAAGTTACACATGGACACTTGAAGTAAATGTTTAAACACATTGTTCTCAACAAATACGTAATAAAAATAATAGCTAATGCATATTAATCTGAAAATATGTTCTTCGTGCAACATACATTGTTAATGAAAAATCAATCTTATAGAAAATTTGTTCTTAGTGCAACGTACATTGGTAATTCAACCAACATTAGTAAAAGTTGCATAAAACTGATTACTTCTCAACCAACACCAGTGAAAACAAAATCAACCAACCAATTCAAAAAGCAGCAAATACAAGGACAAATCTTATACTATCTATCATCCGTTACAAGGGAAATCAATATATAAACATGGTCAAATTTGATACCAAATAACAAGTAGGGATTTCTAGTCAATGAAACAACCACCAGTTCCGATCTACTACAATCAAAATATGAACATATGCATCACGTTAATTAAAGGTAAATTTACTAGACAACCTATTTGTGAATCATGATAGTAACAATTCTGACAATGAACTCAAATCGAAAGAACAATTCATTCAGACTGTTGTACGGTTTCCAAATGTTTACTTATATACATTACCATACGTGAAACACATAAAGGAGCTAAAGAACTATTGTTCTAAAATGAAGTGGTAATAATTAAGATGACCACGCTTCCACTTTTCCTACTTTAGTAGAATAATATTTAACACCATAAGAGAGATCGCCATGTCATGTGTTGAAACCAGTTATGAGAACCACAATTCATTTAAAGTTAAAAATCATGTTAAAACATTCATTTCTATTAAATATAAACAGGCTTAGGTGTAGGGATAAGTCAAAAACCATAAACCAACTACTTTAAATACCCAATTATTTCATCAGATTTGAAACGGGCAACAATAGAGAATGATGCAAATATGCCAAAATGACAGTCTCTTATTTCGTTTGTTAACAGCTCTATGATTATTGATTTGGCCAATTCAAAAAAAAAAAAAATACCGAAGTCAAAGAAGAAAAGTGTTGTTACCTGGTATGGCAGAAAGATAAAGCAGTGTAATGAAGCAGTGCAGAGATAAAGCTGTTTTCCTGTGTGACTTCCTTCAACAGTCCAGCATATAAAAGAACTGAAGCTATCCATTGTAAAATTATCATCGATTCAGCAGCTAAAAAAGCTCAGATTTGAGCTTAATGATATTTTGCTTGTTTGACCGAGTTTTGCTGATTGAGGGTTGGAACCAAACGTTC
This sequence comes from Allium sativum, assembly GCA_030737875.1. Classification (NCBI taxonomy): domain Eukaryota; kingdom Viridiplantae; phylum Streptophyta; class Magnoliopsida; order Asparagales; family Amaryllidaceae; genus Allium; species Allium sativum. The sequence continues at coordinate 229,994,924 of CM060924.1, read as the reverse complement.
TTAATACCGCTGAATGTATTCAGCATTTTGATTCAACACCTAAAAAGAACTTTTTCCTCAAAACAAACACAGGCTTAGTCGAATTGAATTGTTGAAGAGAGGAATGCAAATGGCTGGATGCAGTGCAGATCAATTCTTTTGTACCCATATTAAGTGTGCTCATGTTCCCATCAGATTTTGACCGTAGATCAAGTAATTTAAGTGATTTAATTGATAAACGGATCCCACCAATTTATTAAAATAACTATGTGATATGTATGATGTGATACCCTGATTTAATGGGCACCCAGTATGGGTACAGAAGAATTGGTTCCAATGTAGTGTGCCCTCATTTATAGAAGCAAATTGGAAGGATGCATACGGCATCTACAAATTTCATTACCATGTCAATAGTCGACAATGATTCCTATTGAATTGTCGATCAACACAATTTGTCATAGTCATTATGACTATAAAAAAATAATTGTCGATCAACACAATCGGGGCGGAGGGGGAGCGGTGGCGAGGGGGTACGGGGATGGCGTCGCGATTTAGTTTAGGTTTTTTTTCTTTTTTCTTTTTTCGATTTCAACTGTAATGAACGGGAGTAAAGGAGAGAGAAAGAGGGAGGGATATTATATATTTATTTATTTAATTAATTTAATTTTCTCCAAAAAGTCAACTTTTTAATTTGATCTCCAAACGAGACCCAACGACTGTCGTCCCTAACTAATTACCCCCATTCCGAACACAATGGGATTTGTTTCGTAAGCTGATTCGATCAGTTTCCATCAAAATCAAAATATAAATCTATATATTGAATTTGACACACATTCAATTTACTAGGACCACATACGGACTCGAAAAATTCCCAAAAAATATTTTCTAACTTCGTATTGATGATACGGTCCTAAAAAAACTAATTTCATCAAATTCTGAGACCGTTTGAAAAATGGCAATTTTCTGGTCGATCTAAATTGACTAAAACTGTCAAAACACATTTTCCTTCGCCACGCTCATATATTAACCCCAAAAATTATGAATTTTGGAATCTAGCAATAACTTGACATCCCGGATCCAACAAAAGTGGTTTCGTCGAAAACGGAGGTCGTTTGCAAAATTTCCATTTTTAAGGGCCATATTTTCCATAGCGACTATTCTGAATTTTCAATTGGACATAACTTTTTATTCCAGCTATGAAATTTCAATTTTTTGGATTCATTGGAAAGATATTCTCAAATAGCTTCTAATATTTTTGGTTTTGCTAAAATCCGATTTATTTTGAATCCTGTACATTCATTTGAAATTTGAAATCGAATTTTCAAACAACCGCGCCATTTTCAATTCCTTTTATAATTAAAAATAAATATTTATATTCTAACGTCGATTCAAATAAATATATACATTCTAATTATATTAAAAATAAATTTCTCGTCGTTATTATTTAAAATAACTCATTTTAAATATTCAAAATTCATCAAAATTGCCAAAATAAAAAAATTTAATTGGTTCGGATTTTCCGGGTTGTTACAATCTCCCCCACTTAAAATCTTTTCGTCATCGAAAAGGAACGAAGCTGAAAGTTGTTTTACAAACAAACTCAACTTTCATTATTTTCATTACGACTTAAGTTCTTCAACTTTTCGGTTTCTAAGAACTTTTCAAAATTTCAAAAATTTGGCTAACACCCTAAATTTTCGAAAAATTTCGCCATAACCTCCCCTGCACGGGAGCACGGGGAAAATCCTGAAATTGCCATACAGGCCTCTCCAATCCAAAAAGAAAAAGAAACAGCCAAGCGGCTAGCCAATCGGCTCATAAAATTATCCAAAACCCAAGAAATACAATGAACATGTGCCTATTTGTCGGGCAAACAATTTTAATCCTCTTCTCTAGCCTCCTTGCAATGACCTATTCATACATATATATGTACATGCATGCATTTCCAAATAATTTACAATACAGTTCAATATTTGGTTCAATTTGAAATAAATTTACCTTTCTTTCACATGTTGGTTTAAATAAATAATCACACAACATAATCATCAATCAATTAGCGAATTATCATTTCAAATTCATATTTTGATACATATACAGAAAAATCATGTTTTTGATGCCAATTCACAATAATAAGCCCTATCTAGTTTTGGTTCTCACACCAGTCAATTGGAAACATATAGAAATCCCACTTTCGAAACTCGAACACAAATGTTGATGATGCGATCGCTATCATCAGAACTTGCCCGGGCGACTAGAGTGTGATTCTATATCTATCCAGTATATTAAAACATCGAATATACGTTTGCAAGGCGTATATGGAAAATCTTTATATATTAGATTGTCCAAATTCAATACAAATAAATATTCAAATACGTTGAATAAAGTTAAATTTTCGAAACAAAATTTGTTTTCATTTTTTTTTAAAATATACTCTTCACACTTGTTCTAGAATACTACTGATCCCATCTCTAACGAGTCATTCCTATTGGATATTACTAATCCAATCTCTGATGAATTCTTTCGTATAGTTCTAATGTGCCTTGTTCTCGATCTCTGTAAACCGAAGCTCTGATACCAAACTGTTACGACCCGAAATCCCCTTATGGGAAATCACGGATTGTACTGAGGACAAGACGAATCAGAACACAAACAGAAGAACATTTCATTGTTAATTACAATAATTCCATCAGAATACAAGAATATACAGAGTATGAATGAATATTATACATCAGAAAAATATCAGAGATTTAATTGCATTTAAATACATAGCAGCGGAAAAACAATACAAAGCACAACTAAAAACAGATACATGGATACAGAGCTTTCCGAATATCGCTTCTGCTGTAAACCAGGATCCTGTGAATATAAATCTGCAAAACCAAAACTACTAGCTTCTCGTATGGAAAATAGGGGCACCCAGAGTTTAGGTTAAAACAATAAACTCCAGGTCAGTCATGTGACTGGTGTGAGAACTAAAACAGTTATTAATCTTTATTTTTGAAGTTAGGTAAATCGAGGGACCACGCCGTATAACACGGAACGGGTTTTCTCCCAAGAATACCAGTGCATAAAACAAACAGCGCAATGCTAAATAAAAAACAATGAAGCTATTATAAGACCCAGTTCCATCACACAATGCAATGCAAGCCGAAGGATAGGGTTTTTCCTTATAATAGCCAAATATGCTTGATACATGAAATTTCACCTTTTATTATTACTATAAGTGAAGAAAACAACTTCAAATATAAATGTATCAATCCTAGGCGGCATGAGTGCCCCATTCCACTATGTCGCCATATATAGTGTACAATCAAAACCGAAAAGTGTCGTATTTGGAAATTGGATTTGCATACTGGTGGTTACTGATTCGAAAGATCGATCGTGTAGTGCAATTCACCATGGTTTACGTCGCAGGCATGCGAAAACACCGTAATGCACATCCGCACTATCTAGGAAAACAAGTTACCGCGGTTTACGTCGCAGGCATGGGAAAACACCGCTAACTCTATCCATCAGGGAAATCGGGGGGTGTTCCATATCAATTCTTTTATTCCATATCAATTAAATATTAATTAATTGGTAAATTTCATTAAATCTAAATAAAAAGATTTAATCTTTTCTCAACTGGGTTTAAGAACAGTATTAATGAAGACACTATTCACGACAAACCCAAAATCCAATTTGATATCAAATACAAGGCTCTGAATAGAAAATATATCGGCTTATATTCAATTTCAAATTCTGAAATCAACAAATATCGTATTGGAATAACGATATATATATCTTCCAAATTCCTCCACAACGTCCGTATAATCACGAAATCCAATATCGAAATATTTCGAAGATAATTTTGATTCAAATCCATTCCAATTCGTATATTGGAAAATTTCGGTTATTTTAAAACCATTTTCTCATCCAATTTATTTATTTAAAAATAAATAAATTATTATTCTTGTTAATAACTAGTTCATTTCGATAAAAATATATTTTTATATTTTCAAATATGGAATTTTTCATCCCAACCCTTTTCAAATCATTTATTATGATTTTACATAATTTTCCCGTATTTTTCCAGATTTTATTATCGCCCGTACAGTCGGTTTCCAATAACGGCCACCGAACTGCATCCATGGCGACCTTTTCTGAATTTGATTTGGACATATCTCAAAATCCAATCGTTAGATTTCAAATCTCCTGTATTAATTGGAAAGCTCTTTTCGATACGAATCCAACGGTTTCGGTTTAGGAGAATCCGACGGTCGGATCTCCCGTAACGTCCATTTGAAGTTAATGGTCGAAATTCGCGAACTGTCGTTGCGAGGCGCGTTCTATTCAGGCCATTATAATATATATATTATATATTTCGTCGATTTCCATTTAAAACAAAATTTTATAAATCGTTTTAAATTCATTTCAAAAATGATTTCAACTTCCATTTCAAATTCAAATCAAAATTGAATTTTTCCTTATAAATTCGTTTTAAATTTATTTCAATTCAATTCGAATTTCAAATTCATTTCAATTCAATTCGAATTTCAAATTCATTTCAATTCAATTCGAATTTCCAATTCATTTCAATTTAATTCGAATTTCAAATTCATTTCCAATTTAATTTGAATTTCAAATTCATTTCAATTTAATTCGAATTTCAAATTCATTCAAACTCAATTCGAATTTCAAATTCATTTCAATTTAATTCGAATTTCCAATTCATTTCAATTTAATTTGAATTTCCAATTTAATTCGAATTTCAAGTTCATTTCAATTTAATTCGAATTTCAAATTCATTTCAATTCAATTCAAATTTCAAATTCATTTCAATTTAATTCGAATTTCCAATTCATTTCAATTTAATTCGAATTTCAAATTCATTTCAATTTAATTCGAATTTCAAATTCATTTCAATTCAATTCGAATTTCCAATTCATTTCAATTTAATTCGAATTTCAATTCATTTCAATTTAATTCGAATGTCAAATTCATTTCCATTTAATTCGAATTTCAAATTCAAATCAAAATTAAATTTTCCATATCATTTCAATATTAAAACGATAATATTTTCAAAATATTCGATTTTGAAATCACCTTTCAATATTCATTATAAAACGAATAAAATCGACAAAATTCCCGTTCGTGTTAAAATGGCGTTTAACTACTTAACACGGCTTCACATTTCAATATTCACTGAATATTATTTTAAAATATTCGATAATTTTGAACTGGAATCAGACACAGTCAATTACCAAATAATTTGATTATATGGATTTCATACAATACATGTACACAACAACAATCAAACACAATCAGCCATCATCCAAAGTGCATTCTACACTGCATAAGCATCAAATATTAATATTTAACGCTTACAACAGCCTGTCAATCGATCTATCGACATACAACTAATTATTGGGATTAGTGTATGTCCAATTTCATCCCAACACCCGTGTGGGGTTTTCAAACAACAAACACAGATTTATTTGTGCAGTTGAGCGATGTGTAAAATTTATCGTCCCAATAAATATCAGTCAAATGTGTGTACATAAACAAATCGTCCGATTTGTTTATAAATTTTTATTTAATTCATATACACGTTAAAAATTATATTTTTAACTATAAAATATTTTATTCCGTTCCACATCACACAACCAATTTTTACCACACAAACAAACAAGCATACAAGTCGTCCATGGTCTGTGGACGACGGATGTCGGGTGCTGCTAAGCACCGTCTGCATCCTAGTATATATTTTAACTAGAAAACAAATTAAAAGTGAGAAGTTCTCACTTTTGGGATCCACTCCTTCAGTTCTATTTCTGAAGTTCTGAACCGTTTGGATTTGGATTCTTTCCTCGACAGTCCCATCCCAATCTGTGTCACGAAATTTATATTAAAAATCATATTTTTAATAATGCTTCATATATTAAAATCACATTTTTATTATTCTTCTATGCAAATAAAAATCAAAACATTTCAAATTAAAAATCAAAGCTTTCTATAAATTAAAAATCAAAGCTTTCTATAAATTAAAAATCAAAGCTTTATATTTCTAAAAATATAAGTAAAAATCATATTTTTATATGAGTAAATATCCTATTTTTATAAGATTAAAAATCGTATCTTTTCATGTTTATAAATCTAGTCCTTTCTAGTATTAAAAATCTATGCTTTCTCAGTATTTAAAATAAAATCAGAAGAAGGATTAAATTAAAATAAAAACTCACAGCATTTCAATCGGAGGAGGGTTCGGGAAATGGCGGTGTAGGGCGGCCCCGGGTGTTGCAGGGGAGGCGGTCAGACCACGTCGGTCAGAGGAGGGATTGCGAACGCCTGCTAGGCGATTGGGGGTGCGGGGTTTGGGGACTGCAGCGTTCGCCGGATAAAGGGGGAACTAGAGGAGAGAGGTGCGAGAGGGGGCTGACGACGTTGATCAGGGCGGAGGGGGAGCGGTGGCGAGGGGGTACAGGGATGGCGTCGCGATTTAGTTTAGGTTTTTATTCTTTTTTCTTTTTTCGATTTCAAGTGTAATGAATGGGAGTAAAGGAGAGACAAAGGGGGAGGGATATTATATAATTATTTATTTAATTAATTTAATTTTCTCCAAAAAGTCAACTTTTAAATTCGATCTCCAAACGAGACCCAACGACTATCGTCCCCAACTAATTACCCCCATTCCGAACACAATGGGATTTATTTCATAAGCTGATTCGATCGTTTCGATCAGTTTCCGTCAAAATCAAAATATAAATCTATATATTGAATTTGAACGCACATTTCAATTTACCGGGGCCACATACGGACTCTAAAAATTCCCTAAAAATATTTTCTAACTTCGTGTTGATGATACGGTCCTAACAAAATTAATTTCGTCAAATTATGGGACCGTTTGAAAAATGGTCATTTTCTGGTCGATCGAAATTGACTGAAACTGTCAAAACACGTTTTCCTTCGCAACGCTCACATATTAACCCTAAAAATTATGAATTTTGGAATCTACCAATAACTTGACATCCCGGATCCAACAAAAGTGGTTTCGTCGAAAACAGAGGTCGTTTGCAAAATTTCCATTTTTAAGGGCCATATTTTCCATAGCGACTATTCGGAATTTTCAATTGGACATAACTTTTTATTCCCGCTATGAAATTTCAATTTTTCGGATTCATTTGAAAGATATTCTCAAATAGCTTCTAATATTTTAGGTTTCGCTAAAATCCGGTTTATTTTGAATTCTGTAAATTCATTTGAAATTTGAAATCGAATTTTCAAACTACCGCGCCATTTTCAATTCCTTTTATAATTAAAAATAAATATTTATATTCTAACGTCGATTCAAATAAATATATACGTTCAAATTCTATTCAAAATAAATTTTTTAAATTGGTTCGTATTTTCCGGGTTGTTACATTGATAAGCTGTGAAAATCTTAATCTCGGGGCTTTATAGATTTTACAATTGATAAAATTAGAGGAGAGAAAGGAGCTTGAATCAAAAGGAGACATAAAGAAGAACGTTATCTCCATTCGATTGAGCAGCTGCTTTGGAAATTAAAAATCAGAATTTGGAAATCGCGTAGATCGCTTCGGCTTTTGCTCAAATTTGATTTCTGACACGTGAAATTGGAACTTGAATTAGGGTTTTCTTTACATGCGGTATGCGGATTGGAAAGGAAAATATGGGTAATACACTTGGAAAAAATGTGCCCCCTTGGAATTTTGGGTCCTGGGCTGTTGCCCAGCCAACGGCCGGCGCTGGCCATGTTTATTGTGTTGAAAATCTATAGTCCATTCACTGTTTTTGAATTTAGTTGTCATATTATAATAGTAAGTAATGTCCAGGTTATGAGCTAGGATTTCAATTTATGTTTACTACTATTGCATGAAATGTATGTGCCTTTCTATAGTACTGATTATAAATGGGCAGTAATATTGTGTATGTGATGTAATATAATAAGGATTTTTTTTTAGTTTAAGCCACTTTCGAAAACTAATAACAGGAATAAGCCAGTTTCATAACTAATTACCGAAATAAGCCACTTATGTTAGTAAAGGCATTATTTGAGATAATGCTAGTGGTTAAATCATTATTTTTGTGAAAGTGTTATATGAGATAACGCTTAGACGAGTATATCCTTCGTCCCTCTTTTTATATTTCCTCCTTTCATTCTTATTTCACTAGGCCTCTTTAGAAATAAAGGTATCCCCTTTTTCTAGAAGTCGAACAATTTAGAAACAAAATTGTTTTATAAGATCTAACCTTACCTTAACAAGTTAGAGAGCTCGTTTTTGTGTTAAAGGTATGACTATTAACGTTTGGCTTTTATAATTTATGATTTTAGGTATTTTGTACAAGTAGGTTCGCTATAGGTAGATAAATTATTGTTGTTTTTCATGTAGAATGACTCCTAAATGTATTCCTACCATTTGTTATTTTGATGGGGAATTGGTGGTAGACGATGATAACTTTGGCAAAAACGTTGGAGGGTCGTATAAACCAGCTAAAGTAGCTCGAGGATGTAGCTTGGTTCAGTTGAAAGAATCGGTATATAAAGCGACCAAGATTAGATTTTATGAATTTGACATTGATTTGGTATGTAACTGGCTTACCGATTCTGGATCGAACCATTAAAATAGCAGATGATGCTGATGTGGATATAATGTTTTCAGCGGCAGCAAAATCCATAGAGCTTTATGTTATAAAGAGCGATTGGGTTTTAGTCAAAGAATATACATCTCCAGTAGAAGACAACGTTGAATGTCAAAATAATGATTTGCCGAGTTGTAATCCTTCGACCTTTAATACTACATCCTTTGGATACAATGAACCCAATTTGACGCAAGGAAGTTTCACACAGATGATGCAAAGGTTGACTGCATTTTGGTTATTTCTTGAATGTATAAGCATACGTTATTATTGTAGTTTGTAAGTACTACGATTTCCATGCAGTATTGTTACCCAACAATCGAATCCTTTTTGCTATGCTGGACCGTCAGATTATTACATGTCCCCTTTCATGCATCCTATGCAAAATGAGTTAGAACATTTAAGTCAAAGGTATATGAAATATATTTACAGTTAATTTATTGTTTTTGTATGTGAAGTAATACATTTAGTTCTCACGGTTATTTATTTGAATCTTCAGTGTTCAAATCAACGACATTGGTACAAAATCAAATACCCAAGTACTGAACGAGGGTATCGTAGCAAATGAGGTAGTACACTATGAGGATCCCACTTTAAATAGTATGAACGTAGTGAGCATGCCAGAGAATGAACAATCTTGGGTAGATAGCATGCAGGTAAATAATGAACCATTAGACTTTAATTTTGATGACTTGGATGGTATATATGTTGAAGATAGTGATGAGAATGAAATGGAAGTTCTCCTTGAGGATGACTTATGTACGGCCTAACTATTGTCTAACTCAAATGCCGAAGATATCCAATTTAAGAATGAGATATTTTCCACATTAAGTGTCCAAACCGGGTTCAAAGTCGGTATGGTTTATGAAACGAAAGAAAAATTCAAAAAACAATTAAGTGAATGGTCAATTCTTCATGTTGTTTCCATCAAATCTATTAAGTCCAATAAAACCAAATATACTGCGATCTGTAATGTCGATGTCAACTGTCCATGGAGAATTCACGCGTTTGGTTCAAAAAAACCCGACCAAAGGTTTCGAAAATCTTGTTGTTCGTAAAATCTGATTTGAATATAACCGCTGGTACCATACAAGTTTTAGCGGAGGAACAATTGTTTGTGTAGATTAGTTATGTGAAAGTGTGGAGAGCGTTGAGTAAGGCCTTTAAACAGTATATGGAGACTAGGCGTAATCGTATGGCACCTTAAGGCAATATTTCACAAAAAATGCAAGAATGAATCTGGGAAGCGTAGGTCATGTTGTTACGGATGATGTTGGAGTGTTTGAACGTGCTTTTTGGGCATTCATACCGTGTATTGTAGGATTTGCACATTGTCGTCCATTATTGTGTATTGATGGCACACATTTATATGGAAAATACAAAAAAACATTGCTAGTAGCTACCGTTGTTGACGCGGATGACCGTCTATATCCTTTGGCTTATGCGATTACTGAGTCAGAATCTGCAGACAGTTGGGGTTGGTTTTTTCTTGCATGCGCCACTTTATTCGAACCGTTATCGATCGTCGAATTACTTTTATTTCAAACAGAGTAAAAGCCATACCAGTTGCGCTGAAAAGAAGGTGGCGTTTACCTCATAAGCATCGTTTTTGTGCAAGACATCTCAAAGCTAACTTCCAAGCTGTTCGTTTTAAAGACAAAGACTGAACTGGCTTTTTTATGTTGCGGCTTGTGCTTCAGAGGTAGTCGAATACTAAAAAATCCGTGATGAAATGAAGAACGTTAGCGAAAAGGCGCATATTTGGATTGAAAAAAGTTTAGGCGGGAAAGAGGAAAACTGGGCTCTTTGTAAATATGATGGTGGTCGATTTCACGTAATGACCACAAATGCTTCAGGGAGCTTTAATGATGTATTGAAAGAGGCTCGATCATTACCTGTGAAAGCATTGGTTGCTCGTACCTTATTTCGATCAGTCGATTACTTTCGTCAATGAAGAGAGACAGCACAAAGTCTTATAACCAAACTTACACCCAAATGGGAAGAGAAGATTGCTGAACGGGCCGATGAAGCAAGTCGCACAAAGATTATTCATTCTAATCCGACAGAATGGCCTTTGGTGCATTATTTTGGTGATGATTTCAAAGTGATTATCAATGATGACACTTGCTCTTGTACATGCAATATTCCATTGCTACAACATCTACCTTATATGCTTGTAATGGCGGCTTGTTTGTCGGTTTCAACTGGAGCTAACAGAGCTCATTATGATTTTGCTTCGCTATACTATACAGTCGCAAAATACATAACTGCGTACACGCATGAATTTCACCTCGTTAGGGATAAGCGATATTGGTCGTTAATGGAAAATCAGTTCGTCCTACCTCCTGTAGTGAAAAGATCGTCTGCATGCTCTATGTCCAGCAGATTCAAAAATACTATGGACGAATGTCAGACTTCAAAAGGAAACAGGTGCAACAAATGCGGTGGTGTTGGTCATAAGAAGAATCGTTGTACTTCAGTTATTTAAATTTATGTAATTTGGATATGTTTACATTTTTTTGTCGAATACGTTTGTGTCTTCTTTTGTGCTTAATCATTTCGTAGTTTGATTTGTAATTGCCTTTTGTTGTGGCTCCTAAAATATGCTCACTGCCTCCTGGGGAGACAGTGAATAATTGCCAGAGCGTTATTTGAGATAACGCTTACAAGCGTTTTCCAAGATAACGCTCTGTCAATTATTCAAAAAAAGTAACTATCAGTGCTACAGGCATAGAATAGTTTTCGTAGCGTTATCTGCAATACCGCTTTCTAGAAAATAAAACAAATCGAACTAGCGTGCTCTGGGATAACGCCTTTATATGAAAAGTGGTCTAAATTTGTAATTAGTTTTCAAACTAGCCTAATTCCGTTATAAGTTCTAAAAAGAGGTCTAAAATGGCAAATTTTCCATATAATAAAGTAAACTTTGCAGGCACTTTTGTTTGCCTTTAATATAAAACGTTGTTAAAGGCACTATAGGCATTTTTCTTTGTCTGTAGTGCAACTATTTGAGGCAGAATTTTATTCCTACACAAACATTTACAAGTCAGCATAGACTTGTCTATAGAGGCAGATTTAAAACATAAAATGCCTTTACATATTATTCGAAGCAACATTTTTTGGGACACTTTTTAATCCGCCTCTCATAATTTTGGAGGCATATTAATAATATATTTGGCCTCTACTAACAGTATTAAGGGCTCTTATGAATTGCCTCTACTATTCCTATTGTTTGTAGCCTATTCGCGTTAATTGGCATGCACCAGATCTGGGTTCACATGTACTTATGAAATAATTCAGAGGTTTGATAAACTATTTATTTTCTAGGCATTCATATCTCCAACTCCCTTTTTCAAACATTTGAAAGCTCAAAACGTCCATAATGTAGTTTCTTCAAAAAGATGTATGCTATTCTATAAATAACTCAATTTTCTTTTCAAAATAGAAAAATTTCTCTCTAAAAGCTTTGATTTTTTTTCCTTTTTTTTTATTTTTTTATCTGAAGGAATTTAGAATTGCTGCCTGCGTTTCTTGACTTTGTCGTATTTTGGAAAGTATTTGCTTGATCTCAACAACATACTTTACCCGAGGTCAAGTAACTTTTAAAAGTTAGTGTTCTATTTGATACATCCTAAGGCTACATTTAAAATCTTTAGGCTACTCAACATGATCTCTGTGTTAGGATTTCAATATATATTAACAACAACCAATCATGAAACCCTAGATCCAAATAAGTAACCCACATTGATTTAATTGAGAATAAACATAAATAATAAGTAGCGGAAGCATATCTGAATCCGTAGCTAGCTATTGTAATACCTGAATCCATAGTTTATCTGTTGTAGAAGAAGAATTTGGTTTGGCCTTCCAAATTGACACGACTAGATCTGAAATTAGCTCTCCGTAGAAGAGGTTAGAGAGTTGCTAAGGCTTGTGTAATTCAGGGACCATAACCCCATATTTATGAAGTTGGTATTCTATATTTCGGCCCTTCAACAAAATAAAAAATGCCCCGGTATATAAACATTAGGCCCATGATAAGTTAAGCTTTAAGTCTTTTAATTCTAATCTAAAATTAGATCATTTTAATTAGGCTTTACACCAAAATAGCACAACACATTTTATTTTACATATGTGACCCAATTGTCAAAATATTCCAACAATCTCCCCCTGGGCCACATATGAAATAACCTTAAAACGTGTTTAACTTTGTGAGCTCCAAAATTTGCTATTTATAAAATATGGTGTATATGAAACAATCTCGTCCATCAATTGTGTTGACAAAGGATCAAAGCGACATTCGTTACATTTATCATAACTAAACCTATCAATGGTCACATATATCAATACAATCAAATGACATAAATCATTCATGGATGCTTAGCATGGAAATTACATGAATGTGATCTATACATGTCTATTTCCAACCGGTCCTTCTTTAGTGAGATCAAAACATTTAATATCTAAACAATCTGAGTGCAAAGAAAAATTCATAACTTTATTTATGATCAGAAAAAGAACTTGATATACATATATCTGTAACTGAAACACAGAGCAATGAGTCATACGACAATACCAAATACAAACTCCCCCTGCACCAAAATATCCTTGCATAAAAGTTACACCAATTGAGCTATATGCTCATGAAAGACCTTAGGTGATAATCTTTTGGTAAGTGGATCTGCCATAATGGAGTTTGTCTACATATGCTCTATGAATTACAATACATTTTGGACTCTTCCCTTATTGGAAAATAATATTTTCTTTACGGTCACAATATTACTTGGTCTTTCAATTCTTTATCAGTAACTAGAGTCTTATGACAAAGTTTCATTATTATTTTTCACATATGGATGTCTTATAATTAACCAAAGACGATATTTTCAAAGTGGTGGAAGCTATAAGTGTTTAAATGACACTTTTTCTAATATAGTTATCCCATAAAATATATTACCATTAAAGTGGATCTTTAGTAGTAATGACATCCAAAATATTCGGATTGTCATTCTTTATGATCTCTAACCGATCCAATCTTTTATCTGTGAGCATATGACCTTTTATTTTATTTCTTAAAGATATCTCATAATCATTTTGACTACTAAATCAGCGATCCACTTTTAATACCAACAAGATATCTGCCAAATAATACACGCATATCCATATGTGTATATACATTAGTATGCATTAGAATTCACAGTGCAAATGCATGAGAAATCTTTTGCATTTCTTTCATTTCAAGGATGGTAGCATTTATCTATTTTGGTAAAAGAAAATCAAATGAATTGCAATTTACATACCTAACCTTTTAAGCATTTATCTTCCTATTTCTTTTGTAATAATCCAAATATCACCCCATGAACAATATTAGAGTATTTGAATCCCAAATACAAAAGACTAATCCATAAATGAGTTTCTTAAGTAGTTTCACCAATGTCTCTATTGAGTAACATAACTTTAATCTCCATCAGATAATTCTCAAAAGTACAAAATGTAGTAAGCTCCAAAATGATCGATTCTAAAGAATCGTTTACTAAGTCTAAAATGAAACATACTTTAAAGAAATTAAAATTTCCTTTTAATAATAGTGATTTCAATAAAAGTGTCTTATAAAATTCAATATTACCCACTTGATCCATTTGGGGTTTGAATAGTTATTCATAACCTATGATCTTTTAACTTAAGTTAGAGGAAAATTTCAAACTTTATTATCCATATAGATTTATACTATATGTTCATTTCATAAATCCATATTTTAAATTAGTACCTTACACGTATTGATGTAAGTCCATAACATCATCTTTATCAATCCATTATTTATCTTTATGAAGAAATACTACACAATCATCTGATATAGCATTTCTTCCCATTTAGGTTGATTTGCTTAGTGATCTTGCATTTTGAGGTTGTTGAGTTTGTTTTCTTGAAGCAGTAACCATTAGCTTAAAGGGGAATTTTCTTTAATATCGTCTTATTATAGTTCTTCATTTATTTCTTAATGGAAGAAAACAAATCTTAAACTTTAGCCGAACAAATAACCGTAGTTGAATCAAAGAAAATGATTCTCTCTAAAGACAATGACAATACTTTATTTCTCCCTCAAACTCAACATCCTCAAAACATTATTGCATTTCCTGCTTTAATACTTTTCCTTACCGTGGGTTCATAAAAAAATATAAACTTTAAATCGCTTAGAACATCAATAAAGTGTTTTCTATCTGTATAATATCTCAATCTATAATTCCTTAGTAAACTGAAACAAATAATTATATTAATCACCAAAACAAGATTTGGGATATCATTACACAAGCTATTTAGCATAAGTAGCCATAACTTATATATTAGACATTAATAGCTTCAATTGCATAAAATTTTGAATTTATTCATAAATCAATATTAATATTTCTTGATAAACAATAATAACCTGATCTGTTCATATTAGAAATAAAAAAAACTGAGATCTGTCTAAATGACAACATAAATTTTTTTTATCAAACAAATTCAAACAGTATAACTGAAATCTTAATAATGACTTTGAAACATCTAGTATACTTTACTTCATATGATTGTATATCTTATTAAAGAAACAACTATAAGATATTTGTATGTTATTTCTTTTCTACTAAATCCATAGTGGCTTCTTCAACTTTATTAATGCCAAAAACGTATATCAAAGGAGTACTTTGAATCTTCAAAAAAAACTTCAATCTCTTTATCAATTATCAAAGCGCTAAATTAGCCCAATAAGATGACATTTTATACTTAAAACAATATTAATCTTTATGTAACAACCCAGAAAATCAGAACCAATTTAAAATTTTTATTTCGAGTAATTTTGGCAGAAAATGCGTAGAATTTAAAAATTCGATTTTTAAAATTGAATATAGCCTTTAAAAATAGCCATTTCACAAACGATCTCCATTTTCGACGAAACCACTTTTGTTGGATCCCGAATTTCAAATTATTGCTAGGTTTAAAATTCCATAATTTTTGGAATTAATATGTGAGCATGACAAAAGAAAACGTGTTTTGCAAATACGTTGCAAATTGGATCGATCAGAAAATGACCATTTTTCAAACGGTCTCCAAACTAGATGAAATTAGTTTTGTTAGGACCATATCTTCGAAACTAAGCTAGATATATGGAATTTTGGAGTCAGTATGTGGCCCCGGCAAATTGAAATGTACGTTTAAATTCAATATTGAATGTTATATATTTTAATTTGAAGAAAAGCTGACTGAAACAATCGAATGGGCTTACGAAACATATTCCATTGTGTCTGGAATAAGTGTATTTATCTAGGAGCGACATTCGTTGGGTTTGATTTGGAGTTCGTATGGATTAATGGGTATTTTCAAAATTAAAAGAATTAAAAATAAAAAATATATATAAAGTGGCCAATAGAAATTCACGAACCCTAAATCCATTTACATAGAAAACCCACTGCCTCCCAATACGATCGACGCGGAAAACTGCTCCAGACAATTCCCCTTAAAATCTTCGAATCCATTAATCCAATAAGGTTCTTAAGAGAAAATTGAAGAGAATCGAATAATCTTTAAATCCATATAGTGGGATTTTCTCTGGTGGAGTATTTTGTGCGAATCAGGTTCCTGAAGTTCCGTCGTTCACCATCAGGCTGCTCCTCCTATGCGCGTGCGAGTTCGACGTGAAGGGTAGGCGATGGAAGCTCTCTCGGAGCTCATCAAGGTGGTGTAGTTCGATCATCCCCTAGTGCCTCGTTTTGCGAGAAAATTTCAAACCTAGGTTTAAACAATTGGGTAAAACGGTGACCAGTATTTTATTGAAGAGGAAGGTGAAGTTTAAATTAATTAATTACTATATTAATTTCTCCAAATTGTCATTAACATTGTAAAAATCGTATCTTGATCATATGTTGTCGAAATCCAGTGAAACAAGAGACATTGGACTCGTGACAACATATTCTACATTTTAGAAGAGGCTAGAAGGTGTTTGGACCCATCTACAAAATTAGAAGGAGCGGAACCGAATGTGAGATTTCTAAATTAAAATTGGAATGGAAAAGCGTTGTATAAATTATATAAGTGTTGTATATATCATATATAAACGTTGTATAAACTATATAAGTGATGTATAAATTATACATACGTTGTATAAAGCATATATCACTACAAAAGAAGTACGGTTTTCCGACGGCTGCCAGCCGTCGCCGACCGTCGAAAAATGTTACCAGCCGTCGGAAAATGCCGTCGCAATTTGAGGCGTCGGTAAACAGAGTTTCCGACGGCTGGTGACAACAGCCGTCGTTGCTATTTCCTACGGGTTGTTACGTGTGGTAACGGTTACCGACGGTCATCGCTAGCCGTTGGAAACCGTTGCAAACTTTGACCAATAAACTGTCCTAAGCCGTCGGAAACCGTTACCTATATTTGGACCCGTAAGCCGTCCCAAGCAGTCGCTAATTCTGGGTATTTTTTTATATTACAACAGCTATTCAGTCTTCCAACCCACATTCATCTCACATCATTTCAATTCACCAATTCAGACCATTTGTCTATAACCACACCCCAACATTTCATACACAAGTCACAACATTTCACACAAAATTCAATAAAACCACACCATTTCAACCAAAAAATCATGAAAACCAAAAAAACCATATAAAACATGTCAAGTCTACCATTGCAACATCACAAAATACATCAAGTCTAGTACATTAACCCACAATATCAAGTCTACCGTCAAAATACATGTAAAATGTCATACCAAAGTCACACCCATCCCATACTCATACGTAGCAACCTAGTCATATATGTACATGCCCAACCAGAAAACATACCTATCCATCACTGATCCTGATCATCATCATTTGCTGAAGCAGCTGATGAAGGGAAGCGCCCATACTGCTGTGCAAACTCCGCTAGGCATCGATCAAGAAGCTGAGTCGTCTCAATAGCTTGGCGGCGATTCTGGTCCTCAAGCTGTGCCACCTTAGCTCTCAACTCGTCAATCTCTGCGGCGTCTATAGCAGCTCTAGTACGTCTGCCCTGTGCCTACTGACTGGTAGACTGTAACAATTATTTAAAAATATTTTAATCATGTACGATTATTTTAATAACATGTAATTCGTAAAAGTTATATTATTTATAAAGTAAAAATGAAATTAAAGTAAAAATGCTTTACCACTTGATTTCCGAATCCATAGCATATATTCCTCGTCGTTGGATCCATCACTGACTGAAAGATACTGTCCTCCTCGTCAGTACTAAGCTGCTCACGTCCAGTCTCAGCTAGACGCATCTGACGGCGCTGCATAAACTTCTCCTACAAGACCAAATAAGAATGTATATAAATTTAATATAATGATATCGTATTTTATAGTAATTTAACAATTATTGCATAAACTTCTACATAAAATGAAATCTTACGTGACTCTTCATAGATTTCTCATCATGCCATGTGTATGTTCTGTTCCCGTCTGAGTCGACATGCTCGATGGCATGCGTACGAGCAAACACGTCCATATACGAGACTGGACCCTCCCCCTCAGCCTCCTGAATTTGATTATTACACATCATTATTACAAGTGTTCAAAACTATATAGCATGTTAATTTTTGTATAAGTCGCATTTTAAAAATAATTTACCATCTCCTGCCGATATTGCTGAAATGACTTGGATCCTCCCCGATGAGTGACTGGATTTTTATTTCTATTTGCACTGTTTCTTTCGGCCTCCGCCTGCACATTTAAAATTTGATAATTATTGACTAAATATTTTTAAACAAAAATTAGTACACTAACCTTCGCTGCATCGCTCTGCCAATATCTCAGAAATCCACTCCAAGCGGTATCTACCATCCATGGAGGTTTTTTCATGCTTTTCTTCATTGATGATATAGCATCTTTATAATTTTTCCTCATCTTCTACATCCAGTATGTCCGAGCCAGGGCTAAATCATGTGTCTGTATATCCACCTCAGCCTGTATTTCACATTAAACAAACATTACTTGTAAAATATGTACAGTTTCTCAGTGTTGAAAAGGAATTAAAATGCCAAACATATATAAGAAAATACGTACTAGGACATCCTGCCAGATGACCTCCTGTATGTGAGGTGGGATCAAATCCCAGTTAGGCCAACATCCCGTTATCCTAGCCCTATATGATGCTCTCGAAGCGTCCAAAATTACCCTCGAAGGCTGAAGGTCGAAAACCCTGCGTTAAATGTGATGAACATAAGTGTACAGTATAAAATAATTAAAATGTTAAGTAAAGTTTAATTTTTACCCAGCACTCGTAGGAACCAAGGACACGACTGGACGCACAGTCGATTGCGAGCCAGAACCCTCGCCTGAAGAATTTCCTCTTGATGACATACCTGTCACATACAAATCATTTCAAAAGATGTAAGCTAATTTACACAAACGATATAAGCTGCTAAATAAGTGACATAAAAGATGTACAAAATGACATAAATGAGAAATTGTTTATACCTGCATTTGATTGGGTCTCATATTCCAAAAAGTAACATTTTACATTGCAAAATTAAGATAAATAAATAGGAAAAACTGCATACGACATAAAAGATGTAAAAAACGATCATAACATTCAAAAATTTAACAGAGTTACATGAATTGCAAAATAAGCTGGGGTTTACTCCATACATACATTACAACTAGAAAGATAGTACTCATCATCTACATCAGTCATCATCTTCTTCGGATTCAGATTCGGCCTCAGATTCAATAATATCTTCCTCCGCACTTTCAAACGCATCTACCAAAGCATTTGTCTCATCGACCAGAGGTCCAAAATCTGCATGATCATCTTCAATTATTATTTCATTGTTGTGTTCGAGTTCTGCCTGATAGGCTCCATCATCTGGAATATTCTTTCCATCGAACGTAAATCTGGACTTTGTTTTAAAAACTGCACACCAATCTGCTTTATCTCTTTTTAGAGACGGGTAAGGAGCGTAGTAAACTTGTAATGCTTGTTTGGCTAGTACATAAGGATCATACTTGTAATAGTGCGATGTATGATTTATTTCAATCAGATTAAAATCCTTATGTACATTAATCCCAGAACCCGGATTACTGCTAAACCAATCGCATTTAAATAGAAACACCTCCTCCGCGGGTCGTGAGAAATATGTCAGTTACAAAATTTGTGTTAAAACACCGTAAAAATCATTAATGTGATTTTCAGGATCGTCGCTGCCTTTAACGAATACACCAGTATTGTTCGTTAATTTTTCAGCACCGTATTCTTTCGTGTTAAATTTATATCCATTAAAAAAATAAATCGGATATGTCTTGACCAATCTTTTTGGTCCCAGTGCAAGATGTTTCAACCCTTCATCATCAACACAATTTTTGGGATCATAAACATAATTTGTAAACCAAGCAGAAAATTCTTTACTGATATATCCGTTCGGATGTTCACATTCATAAACGCTGTAAATACAAATAGAGTTTTACATTAAATAATACACACGCAAAATTGTAGAAATGAAAAAAGCACTAATTAATATTTCAGATTACCTAACAAACGGTGCAACTTCAGCACAATTTAGAAGAATATAAGTGTGAGCTACACGAAGATCTGTATCATTTAGCCATACGTCAACACATTTCCCAGAAGGTCGACCATGTTGTCTAAAAATAGACATAACTGTTTGAGACGATTCTTGTTCGTCTCCTTGGTCGTTTCGAGGAATACTTTCAAATGATATATTCACATGATCACTGAAATAATGAGAGAAAAAGAACGAAGCTTCTTCTTCGATGTAAGATTTACATATCGAGCCTTCAACTCGAGCTTTTTGTCTCACTTTTTTCTTCAAATGATTCAAATACCTATGCAAAATTAATTTACATTATTTCACAGTTTTAAATGCAATTAAATTAATGGTTAACATGTTTATATTTACCTCTCAAATGGATACATCCATCCATATTGGACGGGACCTCGATATCGTGCTTCAGTTGGAAGGTGAACAGGTAAATGCTCCATTACATTAAAAAAACCTGGCGTGAATATTTTCTCCAGGTTGCAAAGCAATATTGGAATATCTACTTAAAATTTACGTAAACGTTCCACTTTCAAAGTAGTCGAACAAAGCTCTTTATAAAACAAAATAAGCTCCGTTATTACCTTCCAAACTTTTAGTGGTAGTAGTTCTTTGAACATAATAGGAAACAAATGCTCCATCATAATATGACAATCGTGACTTTTCATTCCACCCAATTTACCATTTTTGAAGTCAACACTTCTACGAAGGTTTGATGAAATCCCATCAGGAAATCTTAACCCTTCAACCCATTTTAACGCAACTTTAACCTGATTATTATCTAATTCAAAACATGCTTTGGGTTTTTTACTGTCATTTGGTTTCATTGAAGCTTGGGACGTTTGCATAATTCTTCTATATCGTGCCTTGATTTCAAATCATCTTTATTTTTCCCTTTAACATTCAAAATTGTGTTAAAGACATTATCAAATACATTTTTCTCATTGTGCATCACATCAATATTACGACGAAGCAGAAGATGTTTCTAATACGACAACTCCCAAAAAATAGACTGCTTACACCAATTGTGATAGATCGATTTGCCTTCAATTTCTGTTTGAACTCCAGTTTCATGTATCTTCGGATGATTTTCAACCATTTCAAATATTTCTTCGCTAGACCATAGTGTTGGAGGTTGTCTAGTTTCTACTCTGTTAGCCAAAAAGTTTTTCTTGTCTACTCTAAAAGGATGGTTTACATGGAGAAAACATCGATGACGGTCAAACCATGAAATTTTCTTACCATGGGGTAAGGAAAACGCTCGAGTGTCTTCCATGCAATATGGACATGATAGACGACCAGCAGTACTCCATCCTGAAAGCATTGCATAGGAAGGAAAATCACTTATAGTCCACAATAAAGAAGCAAACATACGAATATTTTTCTTCTTCGAAACATCGTATGTTTCTACTCCTTCGTTCCATAATGATTTCGATTCTTCTATTAACGGTTGTAAATAAACATCAATTCCTTGTGCCGGATCGTCGGGGCCAGGAACAACAACAGTAAGAAACATATATTGCGTTTTCATACACATCCATGGAGGTAAATTATAAGGTGTGATAATAATGGGCCATGATGAGTATTTAGAACCAAATTGAGAAAATGGTGAAAAACCATCCATACATAAACCTAATCTGACATTACGACTCTCCGCTGCAAAATTCGAATAAGTTTTATCGAAATGCTTCCATGCTTCCCCGTCGACCGGATGGGTCAACGTACCTTCTTCTTCCGTTCTCACCTTATGCCATCTCATATGAGATGCAGTTACAGGAGATGCATATAGTCTTTGAAGCCTCGGAGTAATGGGTAAGTAATGCATACGTTTGAATGGAACTCCCTTTCCCTTCTTCTTTCTTGGTTTATATCTTTATTCATTACAAAATTTACATTTTCTAAGGTTTACGTCATCTTTCCAAAACAACATGCATCCTTTTATACATGTATCTATTTTCTGATAAGGTAAACCAAATGCCGACATAAGTTTTTTAACTTCGTAGTGATTTTCACACATTAAATTATCCGGCGGCATGTGCCTTTTTGCAGCTTGTACAACAGCTGTGAACCCAGCTTCAGTGATGTTGTATTTTGACTTCATCGCAATGTATTCTGCGATTACCGATAGCTGAGTGCCGCTTTTACAACCATCCCAAATAGGTTTCTTAGCATTATGCAACAAATCATAAATTTTCTTAGCTGCAATATTCGGTTCTTCATCATTTCCATCATCGTCGTCAACTGCATTCATAGGAAACATTGATCGTGCTGCGTCCTCGACCATATTTTCAATACGAGGTGTACTAATATTTTCATCAATAGCACTTTCTACCTCAGTCCCTACAGGAGTATTCGATACAACTTCTCCATGACGATCCCAAAAATAATACTCGGGTACGAATCCGTTTTTGCACAAATGGACTTTCACAACATCGGGTAACAAATATTTCAAATGTCTACACTTGCTACACGGACAATGAATTTCAGGATCGCTTCCGTTATTACTTAAAGCGAATTCAACAAAGAAATTTATACCATTGTAAAAATCTTCTTTTATTGAACCTCTTTGTCCTCTTCTTTGGTACATCCAACTCCTCCGATCAACAAAATAATCAATCATTTTTCCTATTTGACAAATTTAGGAACAATTTCAAAAATTAATATTTATTTTCATGAATTCAAATTTCAAGAAAAAACTTGTTTTTAATTATGGTCAAAAAACGCACGTATATATAATAGGCACTTTTTTGTGCATAAGTCAAAATTTGCACAATGTACTTTTCCTAGTTCATCCATTCATTTTTTTGTATGCCAACTAACACATACAAGAATGACAAACGCACAACGGCGCACATGTACACAAATATCCAAAATTATTCAATGGCAAAAACCAAACTACATTGAAACACGTACACAAACATACATACACACGCACATACATTTTTAATTTGATTTGTGAATACACTAAAATCATCACTTCCGTTTCTAATCATTGTTATGACCACTGCTATAACAACCTATCCAAAACATGCCTAATTTTCTATGTAACATACACAAATACCCAAATATTGAACATAAAATTTTCAATTTCAGTGTAGCACATGAAATACACTTATAATATGATGACATAACCTACTACGACACCATAGGGACTAATTGCAATCAACAATTAACCCTAATTTGCTAATTTAGAAAAAATTAGGTTTAGGTAAAAATTGAAATTTTATGCCAAAAACGAGATTATACCTTAAATTAAGCTTGCTGGAGGCTTGAGTGGAAGTCGGGGATGATCGGAAGGAGAAAATTTGGTGTTTGAAGGCTAGAAATCACGGATTGGGGGATTGGGGGTTTTAGGATTCGTGCTGGAGCAAAGAAGAGAAAGGGGAAAATGAAGCTGAAATGCTCACGGCAGGAAGAAGAATACGTTTCTGGGCGACGGTTTCCGACGGCCGCCGACGGCCCGTCGATAGCCATCGGAAAACAGCCGTCGGAAACCGTCGCACCTTCCTGTCGCTATTTATAATGTTTCTTGTAGTGTATGTGTTGAATGGAATTGAAATGAAAATGATATATATACATATATGTATACCTCCCTCGTCAACATACCATGGACGATTTGAATTGATTGTGGTGTGAAATTGATTGTGATCGTGAATGATTGATTGTGGTTGCAACAAAATTGATTGTGTTTGTGGTAAATTCATTATGTTGTGAAAATTAATGGTATTGTGGAAATTATGGAAATGTAATTATTGTAATGCTGCAAGGCCTAGGATAGCAGAGGAGCCGTGCTGGACACGGTGCCGGTGCTAAATACCCTGCCGTTGTAATGCCGAAATTTTCTGAAATGAATCATATAAAATTGTTGCTGTGTTTGAAATAAATCATTTGAACGATAAAAATATCATTTTTATCATGTATGTGAAGTAATTAAAATATTCATGTGTTAAATAAATTGTTTGAACGATAAAAATATCATTTTTATCATGTATGTAAAGTAATAAAAATATTCATGTGTTGAATAAATTCTTTGAACGATAAAAATATCATTTTTATCATGTATGTATAGTAATAAAAATATTCATGTGTTGAATAAATTCTTTGAATGATAAAAATATCATTTTTATCATGTATGTGAAGTAATAAAAATATTCATATGTTGAATAAGTTCTTTGAACGATAAAAATATCATTTTTATCATGTATGTGAAGTAATAAAAATATTCATGTGTTGAATAAATTCTTGGAACAATAAAAATAACATTTTTTTGTATGTATGAACCAATAAAAATATTCATGTATTGAATAAATTCTTTAAACGATAAAAATATCATTTTTATCATATGTATGAACTGTTAAAAATGACCATGTGTTGAAATAAATATTTGTTTGCTATAAATATTATTTTTAACATGTATATGAACTAAATAAAATAGTCATGTGTTGAAATATATTTTTGTTCGCCAAAAATATCATTTTTATCATATTTATGAAGTGTTAAAAATAACCATGTGTTGAAATAAATTTTGTTAGTTAAAAATATTATTTTTAACATATTAATGAAGTGAATAAAATTGCCATGTATGGAAATAAATATTTGTTCGCTAAAAATATTATTTTTAGCTTAGATATGCATATATATATATATGTATATGTATATACACACACACATATGCAAAACAGGTAAATGGATTGGCTGTTGAGTAGAGAATTAATTTGCATGCCCGACAAATAGGTAACCTTAATGAGTTGGCTGCGCAATTTTATTTATTATATAAATGCCTGTGAATGCCATTGGATGCAGTGTGCTGGTTGTTCTGTGTGAGATTATAAATGTCGTCATAGGATAGCAATAATTAATTTTGAACTACACTACATGGCATATTATGTGAAGATAGCATACTCTATCATATACCACATAAGCATTTGGAGCTTATGTGACGAGGTTGGAATTACCATACAAGCGAGAGGCTTGTATGGCGATGACTGAATTATAGGTTGAACTGAAGACTGATATGGACTAAATAAAATATAACGGTAAACTTCCATATTAAATAAAAACCACACACGGGTCTGGAGTTGACAATAATTCACGTCTCCCTTGTTTTTAGATGCGGCACATGGATTATTTATTTTCCAACACTGGACAAGGTGATGAGAATTTATTCTCTGGAGTTATGATCTTTACACACTCCCTTGGGGAATAGAATAGGTCACTAAAAATTGTGTATGATGTTTCTGGATTTATTGGGTGCCTAATACGGTCCAATAAATTTCCAAACCCCTCCCCGTACAAAGGAGGCTATGACGAATTTTTCCGAAATCTAAAGCATTAGCCAAAATTTTGAAGTGAAAATGGTTTGGAAATCGTTGAATGAATTATATATATATATATATATATATAAATTAAAATTAAACGAATCGCGCACGGTAGTTCGCTTTTTGGAATCGTAACTTCAAACGATTATATCGAGAGATCCGACCATAGGATTTTCCCGAAATGGAACCGTTGGGTTCGCTTCGGAAAGATCTTTCCAATGATATTAAATTTGTTAAAATCCAACGGTTAGATTTTGAGAAATGTGCAATTCAAATCTGAAGAAAAACAGCGTCAGGGCCGCATAATGACCTGAAGCATTGTTTAATTAAAATGGGCTATTTTTATATAAATAAAAATAGCGATAAATCATTTTAAAATATTATAAATGATGTGGAATGGAAATAAACTGACTTTACTTAGTTTATTGGATATTCTGATGGTTAGATGTATTTGACATGAAATTATTATATTGAATTGAAACGTGAATTCAAATAGTTTAACCATGAAAAAAAATTGATTTGAATTCTGTGTATACGCGAATTATTTGAAAAGGCCGAGTTAATTCTCATTTCAAATAATTGATCGACGGTTAGAAGTCAAAGATATTGAAGACGGTGCAAGACCGATAATCTTCACATAGAATGGATTGCTACTGATGCCTTTGATTGGAGTTGCTGCCTTGAAAGGGTTACAATGGTAGTAGTCCGGACGTATTTGCTGATTGTTCGGATGTGCGAGGGCCTCTCTCATGTATTGGACATATGGGATGAGGAATAAGGTGCCTCCGGTTTCGTTCAGGCTCAGAACGGACTAGAAAATGGACGTGTGTCTGACATTCGATTTCGTTCTGTGTTGATTGATCTCTATTAAATATATATCTGTTTGGTGGCGGAGAATTTATTCTCTTGCTTAACACCCTTCTCTAAGACGTACGAGCTTAGAGGTTATATATCGATAGACATCAGTCGCATGGCGTGAATTGTCTGTATGGCATGCTGAGATGCAAGTGATCAAGGCTTTTGTTGAAAAGCAGAGCCTTATGGTTGATGATCAAAGCACGACTTTAAATAGCATAGCTTTGTGTATATCATTAATTTGTGAGCTTTTCTCCCCCGTATGAACCAGAAACGGGATGAAGGATCCAGGGAGAACATGCGTTTCTTTCTAGCTAGGAGTGGTGTCATGGTATGGAGCCCAGACATTTTACTTATGTGGTTGTTGGAAAGCGAGGCGCCTCAGATATATCGGTCACTACGGGGCCGAAGGATGATATGGTCGACAAACGGACCATTACCCCCCATAGAGCAAGGAAACGCATTGTTTAGGAGTTATAATCCTCAAAAGTAAGGGAGGACCGGCCCTGTGGCTCCTAGGTGCAGTTGCGGCTATATCCTAAGACACGGGCTAGAGCGTCTCAAATTCGGTAAGGACGATCCCTTGCCTTGGTTCATGATGGAAATCCAACTTCCAATACGACATCGTGCGATTTTGATTGTAAAACTAGTATGTCGACATGATATATGGTACCCATGCCGTCTATGATTGATACATTAGGATTGAAATTGTTTTTGAAACATATAGACACTAATAATAATATCAAATGATTTTGTTTTATACGTATTAAGCATATTTTGGCCATTATAAGGTGAAACTCTATCCTCCGGCTTGCATTGTGTGATGGGACCTAGTCTTATAATGGCTTCATTTTAAAAAAAGCATTGTGTTGTTTAAATGATTTACTTTATTTATGCATTGACAATCCAATGGATTAAACTCGTTCCGCGTTAGCGGCGTGGTCCTGTGGTTGACCTTATTATTAAATAGGTTAAGTAAGATTTCTCATACCAGTCCCATGACTAACTCGTAGTTTGTTTCACTTGCAAACTCGGGTGCCCATATTTTCTACATGGGCAGCCTTGTATTCAGGTTTTAGCTGGTTCATTCTGGTTAGCGATGGAGCTGAAGATGGATTCTATCATTCCTATTATATTGTTCCAGACTATATTATGTATATTATGTTTGATTCAGCTGCAGACATTTTATATTAAGCTGAAACTGTATTTTATACTAAGTATAATCCTGTTATGCTGTGTAACTCTGATGATTATATTATTTCCAGTGTAATTTGATGTACAATATCTGGTGTAATTCTATTGTTCTGTTGTTAATTGTTTATGTGTTATATTCCAATGATTATCCTTGCTTCCGTGGCACGGGGGTTTGGGTCGTCACACTTTAAATGAATATATAAAAGATAACACCAAAAATAACAATAACTTGAGCTTCTTTAGCTTTTGAAGCAATATCTTTTTCCGTATAGTACTCATTTAGATTTTTTTTACTTTGAATTTATGGAATCAAGCACCATAGAAAATGCTAGTTTTCCATCTCAGTAGACAACCTATCAAAAATTAGTTATCATTATATATAACACATCCTTGAAAACTTCTAAAACATTTACTTAATGATCCTTTAACTCTTGCCTTTTGAATTGTTCCACCTTTCAATATTCTTCAAAACATTATAAGAATATCTAACCGTAGTAGGGCTGGTTGTAACCCTCCTAATTGCAAGAGCTAAAGCTATAAAGTCAAGAGCAACCAATATGTTCTTTTACAAATCATTATAGTTATCCCAAAATAAGATGAGAATATTCTTAAAATTGGCAGATAATTCAGTTAAATTAGCTGAAAATGAACAAAAAAATGAAAATTGACCGTATATGCTCATAGCCAAATATCAACCACGGTAAACTCAAATAATTGGTAAGTCTCTTCTCAACATAGCTAGTACACATTAATATCAAGTCTTTGGACAGTAATATTAACTGTAAGTGGTATTTTTGTTGTAATGATCAAACACTAACAATAAATTCAAATCAAATAACAACCTTCCTTTGGGCTGATTAATTATTCACTCGAAAAACCTTATAATTGTCACATATTTATTATCATACATGTGTAAGCGACCCGGCCAAATATTAGTCCTCCTTTGGGCCGGCTAATACTCGCATGAATAACTACACACAAATATTAAATATTTTCATGAACCACCAAAATAAGAGAGGTAACTTTGGTGACATTTTATTTCTGTTAGTTCACTATTAATGCAAAATATTACAACTGTAAAGAGATACCAAAAAAAATTTGAATTTAGTTTTTGGTGTATATATATATATATTGTGTTATAACTCTTTGCTTTAGGTCCATATGACAACTGGAATATCAAAATTATAACCATAGCACGACTGATTTTTAATTATAGTTGTCATAATCTTTTTGCCTTAGGTATGTGATTATATTCATGATATTCCCTAAATAAATATGATGATATAAAACAACATTAATAAATCACATAATAAATATCGCATGTGAACACCACAATTAAGCGACACATAAATGACAATGTAAATGTCGTACTAGATAACTTGAATCAACGAAGTAGCTACTATATGTATGTGTGAACCACAATGCAACTGTACAAAATGCTACCATGTCACTTCACTTTAAATTTGTCAGGTGAATACTTGATTAATGCCATAACCCATGCATACGTATGAGACTGTACATTTGAAAAAAGGCGTCATAGTTTGACTTTTCAACAATAACCTGCAATGGTTAACTAAATGACTGCGTCCACTTCAATTTAGCAGGTATACATGGCACTAATATAAACAACTTATACTGAAGTTTCCATATACCATAGTAACTGAATATTCAAATTAATGCCATGTAAATATTCTACAAATAAAGTCACTTATCAGTTACCACAACCGATTTGTAAGGTCAAACACATATTTTCTATTGAATCTTTGACCACTACCAGGTCATATATACTATAAATGTGCATGGAACTTTCTACCGCATGAATCATTCAGCAGAGAGGAAACTAATGCGAAATTGTAGTACTGATTTTAAAAATAATTGAAACAGTAATACGACGAAAACAAATCTGTAGCATCACGTGTTAACTAGTAATAATGATGACCTGAGTTCTGAATTTTATATCCATCATGCGAAGACAGATGTACCATACAAATAATACAACAGTAATTTTGACCATTTTTTGAAAATTGACTGGCTTCTTGCGTTGACGATATCAACGATTCACATCCTTGCACGAATCACAGGTTAATATAATGTAATATATATATTAAAGTTCTATGTCCATAAAACTAACAGAATCCAACCTCCTTTTATTTTATTTTATTTTTATTTAAAGGACGTCAGCAGTCAACCGAAGTAAAAGAGATGGAACTTAAAACTAAAACGTATGCTGACAACCTGTGAATCCATTACCCAATAAGCATACAGTAGAATATAATTTACTAAAATGGCTTTTACAATATTGCAACTTAATAATTATTTCACTAGCATACAAGATAAAGCAATATTGGTTAAACTTAAATCAGAACAAACTGATCTATACCCAGAAAATGTAGGTATAGTTGGCATTGACGTGTGATATAAATTATATTATAGTAGGGTGTTCAAATCTAATAAGCCATACATATAGGGTGCGTTCTTAACCAACGTGAGCGGGGTATTCGAGCGTGACTTTTGAGCGTGGTACTGTAGCGAACGGGGAATGTGTTTTTAGCTGCGAATGGGGTATTTGAGTGTGGTATATGAGCGTGGTATTTAATTGTTAAATTAATGGTTTTGATTTAATTAAATTCTAATTGCATCAAACAAAATGACAACATATTTCATAAAATAAACGACAACGTTTTTCATAAAACATAAAGAACACAACGGTACTGGAATTAAAACAAGTACATGAAAATCTAAAATAAACGACGATGAGGTAATTGACTCAACTCAGCTGAAATAAACCCACATATGCCCTCATCGGTAAGCTCCCGAACAATATCCACGTTCCACACATCATTGCGAAAAATCATCAGAATCTCCCAAAGGTCCACACGCGTACCCGATCTCTGAAGAAGCTCCATGCAACGAGCAGCAAGTTGTCTCGTATCGTCGGTCATAAACGAGCTGGCACGCGCTACCTGTCTGCGCCTAGAGGGCTGACCAAAGGGGGATCTCCCGAAGCCATCCAACCAGTATAGAAACCCGCGTCGGTAGGGGAGAAAGAAGCAGCTGGCACAGGCGCTGGTGGAGGTGCTGGTGCAGTAGGAGGTGCCACCGCAGGTATCGGATACGCACAAGTATCTTTCCGCAAACAACCCTCGAACATAATGTCCTGCTCTCGGAACTTCAAAGGCGAGTTCCTCCTGAACCGTCTGTAAGGTCTGCCACCGCCGGTACTCCAAAAATCATCTGGACCGTCCAGATAATCGAACTCTGCATTCCATACACCGCCTAGTGTTCGTAGCAGTCTGTCCCAATCGCGTAAAGAGCGCTTCATGTTGTCCCATTTATTTTTGTTCTGGGTTTCTGTGAACTCCAGATTATAACGGTCATTCATTGTTGCCGCAACTGTTGAGTAGAACCCACTGACGCCTGTATCGCGAGCGGCTATAAACTCAACGCAAATATCTATGAAAGCGGACTCCCGGTCGTCCGTCCAGTTCGCAAATGGCTGCGAGGTAGCAGAGGTGGAACACGAAGCCATCTGCCTAACCAAAAAAAAATTCAAAAAAAACATATGTTTTAGGAAATTGAAAAATATACACAACCGTATAAAAAATTACCGTTTTTGAAGCTTGAAATTGCTCGAAAAAATTGAAATTCGGGGGTTAGGAGGAGAGGAATCGGACTGAGGTGGGGAGAAAAGGGGGAGGCAGTGCGGTTTTATAGAGCCAGAAAGGATACGTTGAAAAATCAACCGTTGGCGTCCGACACGTCGGACGTCAACGGTTGATTTTCCAACGTTCGAGAGTCGCGCTATCTGCAAGGGGGAAAAGGTACTTGCGTCCGACGCGAAAAAAAAAATGAACGTGCCTAAATTTGACTGCGAACGCACCCATAGTTGGCACTCACGTTTGCATACTGTAAGGCGCAATAGTATTACATGATATAGCCGAAATATGAATTTGAAGAATTGTGTACACAGATCCAAACCAACAGAGGAAAGATTGACCCTGAATACATTTACTTCTATAGATTTGAAAAATCAAATTTTCCCAATTTATCAATTATGGATGGCTCTGATACCACTTGTTAGGATTTTAATATATATTAACAGCAATCAATCATGAAACCCTAGATCCAAATAAGTAACCCATATTGATTTAATTAAGAACAAACATAAATAATAAGTAGCGGAAGCATATCTGAATCCGTAGCTAGCTATTATAATACCTAAATCCATAGTTTATCTGTTGTAGAAGAATTCGGGGACCATAACCCCATATTTATAAAGTTGACATTCTATAATTCGACCTTTCAACAAATTAAAAAATGCCCTGGTATCTACACATTAGGCCCATAATAAGTTAAGATTTAAGCCTTTTAATTCTAATCTAAAATTAGATCACTTTAATTAGACTTTACACCAAAATAGCACAACACATTTTATTTTACATATATGACACAATTGTCGAAATATTCCAACACTCTGCAGTTAAGGCGCATAATTATTCAATAGTAGTGAATGTGTAAAAGGTTATAGTGAGGATAAAACCATACTATAGTTATACTTGTACATATGTCTACTAGCATAAGATTCCCAGTAGTGAAAAAGTGGGAACAAGTCTCCCTATTCGCGTTAATTTTTTTTATTTTTTTTTGCATGGCTTACCTATTTTTATAGTGTTCCGTAACACTATTTTATTCATTGAAAAAT
Source organism: Allium sativum (assembly GCA_030737875.1). Lineage (NCBI taxonomy): Eukaryota > Viridiplantae > Streptophyta > Magnoliopsida > Asparagales > Amaryllidaceae > Allium > Allium sativum. Next base: position 229,962,685 of record CM060924.1, on the reverse strand, counting down.
AAAATACAAAGAGTTCCAGGTGATATGCAGTCCACATGCCAGCTATTGGATCTTCAAAACACAAAAGATACCACAACTAAGCACTCCGCTTTCCTAGTTTTGACCTTCTGTTATATTACATAATTAAGACTTCATAACACATGACATACTTATTTGATTACACAGAGAAAAATACTCCCATCTCTTCATCCCATATCATCATTGAGACCTTTGAGAAGCTCAATTTTTTTGTTTCTCGTATTAGGATTGCTTCCAGTCGATCTTCCAGAAGATTGGACAATAGTCGGTGGGTTGATGATTGGGTCCGAGGCGCTTTAAAACCAGGAGAGGGTTGAATATGATCGTAAGGACCGGGTTGCCTCTTGGATTTTTCCCTTTCTTTGTTAACAGAGAGAGGGGAAGATGACCTGATATTACAAGCAGGTTTGGAGGAACTATTCGCGTTAATTAACATGCAGCAGATCTGGGTTCAACATGTACCTGATGAAATAATTCAGAGGTTTGATTAAGTGGACTATTTCCTAGGCATTCAAATCTCCAACTCCCTTTTTCAAACATTTGATTTCTATTTCAAACATGTGAGAAAGTTCAAAGCGTTCGAATGGAGTCTAAATTCAATTCTCAAACATATGGTTGAATTTTCCAACAATTGGCCATCCGCTTGGCTGGGTTTTCTCTGTTCAGATTTTAAGTTTATTTAATTTAGTTATTTTCATTCACTTCATGCTTCAGACAGGGACATACTGGACAATGAATGAACTGCTGAAAGTTCTAATTGACACAGCTTCTTACACTATTCCATGTCCTCGATCTGTGTTGTCCTAAATCGGATGTTACACATGAAACTTCAAATATGTGTTTAAAATTGATCCAGAAGTTGATCTGGACTAGGAATTAGTCATATTATAATCATGCAGAAAGCCAATTGCATGCACGGCTGTGTAATATGCAGGCATGGGTTAGGTTAATATTTTCCCAATAAATTTGAGTTACAGATCACTTCCCAACATAAATCATTTTGATTAATGCACGATAATCTTCACTTATTATTATCGCTAACAGCAGTACACTTTTCTCCCTATTACGTTTTATCATAAATAATTAACCTCTCCACCTTGCTGTGGACTAGGTTCTTCAACCGTCACTCGCCTTCCACTGTCGACCACAGAACCAACCAATTTGTACAGGTTTCCTGCCTCCAAGACACCTCTCATCACAACCCGATCACCCTTCCTCACTCTCAGAACTCCACCTCGAGTATCATAAGTGCAACCACGGCGATCTAACAGACCGAGAGAAATGAGGTTACGCGAACTAGCGGGTACATGTCTAACTCCAGAGACTTCCCTTACCACGTCATCATGCATACGAAACCGGATAGATCCAATACCACAAACTGGTAGCTCTACTCCATTGGTTGTTCTAATCACGTCGACATTCTTCTCATACGAAGAAAAACACTTCACATCCTTACAAATGTGAAAACTGGCTCCTGAATCCATCTTCCAAGGATTAACTTCGCTAAACAGGACATCACTAGAAGTATCGCTAATGGAACTTGCAGCAATATCTGCCTGTGCCTCATTACTTCCATCACCATCCGCAGCCTTCTTCTTATCCCTCTGATAAGCATAACAATTCTTGTGTATGTGACCTTCCTTACCACAATAATAACAAGCACCTTTACCATTTGCCCCTTTCTTCTTCCTTCTCGTACCTTTCCCCGAGTCCTTTGCTACCATGGCCTCACGTTGAATTGATTTGAAACCCGACCTTTTTCTCCTTAATTCCTCATTCAAAAGGCTGCTACGAACAGTTTCCAAAGAGATGGCTCCACCTGCATTGGAGTTACTCAATGAAACAACCAAAGTCTCCCAGCTTTCTGAAAGCGAACTCATCAGCAAAAGAGCCTGCAACTCATCATCAAAATTGACCTTCAGATTTTTCAATTGATTGATCACATCTTGAAATTCATTCAGGTGCCCTGCAACAGACTTCTCCTCATCCAATCTCAGCTGAACAAGCTTTCGAACCAGAAAAGCCTTACTTGTAGCACTCCTCGACTCATACAAAGATACCAACTTGTCCCACAAATCCTTCGCGGATTCACAATTAGCCACATGATGGAATACCGAATCATCAAGGTACTGCCGAATCAAAGCAATAGCCTTCTTATCCATCTTCTTCCACGTTCCCTCATTCACACCTGAGGGCTTCTCCGCATTTCCAATAATCGGATCATGAAGATCATTGAGGTAAAACACATCCTCCATCTTAGGCTTCCAAATCCCCCAATTTCTTCCATCAAAAACAGTCATCTTCGGAAACACCATCATATCCGTCATCAGAAAATTGATTTTTTTCACTCCAAAATCACTCTAAGCTTTGCGATGATCTAGCTCTGATACCAACTGTTGTGAAAAACTGCGCCTTTGCGGAAGCATCCAGGATCTTATTCACCCAATTACTTAAAGATGATTTCTATGGAAACAAACACAGATATGAAATCACACGCGCAAACACAAAATATTCCACCCAACCACCCTCTTTATTGATTCTCAAAACGAATTTTGTTTACACACACTGTTTTAACAACCAACAATAAACAAACTACAAGAATCAATAAACTTATTGAGAAAGGGAAAGAATATCTAGATGACTAACACTCTTTGTTGGAGAAGGAGAACAATGAAAAACGACGGCTAACCCTTGGATTAATTAATTCGGTCTCAATCCCATTCTTTTAATCCAACCCTAGATGCTGCTTTTATAGGAGAATAGAAGACCTAGGCAAATACCCAATTTGCCCCTTCATTTCTTGCAGAAAAAATCATAGAAAAGACCAAGGCAAGCCGCAGAAAAACCCACTCAGACGTCTGACCAATATATGTCAGACGTCTGTCCATGCTCTCGGATTACAATCCCTGTCAGGTCAGACGTCTGACCCAGATTGGTCAGACGTCTGTCCACACTCTCGGACTTCAGATCCTTGTAGGCACAGACGTCTGACCAAACTCCCTCGAACGTCTGTGCTGAAGCAGAGCACACAACTGCTCTTCCTTGCCTTCTTTTTGCCGCTGCTCCATCTCCTCTAATGTCTAGCACATCCACGCCTCGTTTTCATCAATATATGTGATTTCATGCCACAAATCACAACATTATTTACTTTGGTTAAGTTTTCTAACAACTGGTCATCCGCTAGGCTATGGTTTTCTCTCTTCAGATTCTAAGTTTATTTACTTTGGTTATTTTCATTCATCATCTTCAGACAGGGATATAGTGGACAACGACAATGAATGAAATGCTGAAAGTTCTAATGGACACAACTTCTTACGCTATTCCTTGTCTTCGATCTGTGCTGTCCTAAATTGGATGTTACATGAAATTTCAAATATGTGTTCAACATTGTTCATGAAGTTGATCTCGACTAGGAATTAGTCGTATTATAATCATGCAGAAAGCCAATTGCATGGCTGTGTAATATTCCGGCATGGATTAATATTTTCCCAGTACATTTGAGTTACAAATCACTTCCCAACATAAATCATTTTGATTAATGCACGGTAATCTTCACTTATTATTGTCGCTAACAGCAGTACACTTTTCTCCCTATTACGTTTTATCATAAATAATTTAGAGTTTTGATTAACTATATTATTTCCTAGGCATTCAAATCTCCAGCTCCCTTTTTCAAACATATACATGGTTTCTATTTCAAACATCTGGGAAAGTTCAAAGCGTCCAAATTGGAGTCGTATCCAACAGTAGAATTTCCTAAAATCTACGTGTCTAAATTCAATTCCCAGACATCTGGTTAAGTTTTCGAACAACTGGACATTCGCTTGGCTGGGTTTTCTCTCTTCATATTTTTACTTTATTTATTTATTTTGGTTATTTTCATTCATCATCTTCAAACAAGGACATACTGGATGATGACAATGAATGAACTGTTGAAAGTTCAACAAACAATTCTAATATTGTTAATTTGGTGTTTTTATGTTAATATTGTGTACACTCACTGACAGCAATTTTGGAATTTTCCTAATTTGATTTTGCATGGCTTGGTGGCAATTAATGCAGATATGCTTTTATTTACTTCTATCAAAGCTGTGTTATTAATATTTCATATATACTCTGCTTACTAATTGCTAATATACCATGTTCTATAAAATATAGTACAAAGTTATGGCTGTTTCATTAGTTTAGTAAACAATAATTTGACAACGAGCAAACATAAATCACCTTTAAAAAAAGGGGAAAAAATTTGTTGCTTATTTCAGCACAAAATAGTGGTATATTAACATATAACTTGAGCACAACATTTATAAAAATGGCACAATGTTACAACTGACTGGGTACTAACAAATATTTCTATTGGCATAGCCAACTACAGAAAATGCATAAATCCACATTAATAGCTTTCGTCCTCCGACTAATCTCTGTATTTTCTCCACGAACGACTGGTGAGACTTGTTTTTAACTGGTTATGAGTTTCTTAATTTCTAATTTGTTTTTGTTTATTAATCATCTTTGAAACGATAAACGCATAATCATGCTCTATATGAATACTCTCAACATGTTCATTTATAGGAGGGTCCACCACAAAAATTATTTTGATAAACTTGAGATTGTTAATGACAAGCGCTAGAAAATATAATAAAGCCAAATTTACTGAAAATTTAAACCAGGCATTTATCTATAAGTCAAAAATTACTTTTCCATAAGCTTGTTAACAGTATTTACCGGATAATCCATTGAGTTATGGTTAGTGGCAATTGGTCGACTCCATTCTAAAAATTGAAAAACCAACATCCACCATTATAGGATGTATATTTTCTTCTTTGATTGCATCTTTATCCATATAAAATTATGATCAAATTATCCAAATAGTGGAGTAAATATGTACCTGAGGAGTGTACTTTATTGCTTTCATGATAACTTGTACTGTGCTGCACAATTACATATATTCAGGTATACATACATGTCATTCTAAAAATCATATTATATTATACTAACTAAGGAGATATTTGGTTTTACTTGATCACAAATGATACTGTTACGTAAAGACCGAAGCAAGCCATGAACCCTTTGGCCAAGCAACGATCAGACTAACTAAGGTTGCAGCCCAAATAGTTGATGTGATTCCCATGCAAGTTTTTGAAACCTTTTGAGTTCCCGGCTATAATAATTCCGACGACAAATAGAATGTCATATCATATTACAAAGAAGGTGGTTTACAACAAAAATTAAAAACAAGACCTGGAATGTTGCTTACATCATATATTGTTACTTGAAATAACGTAAAGGCAGTCAATAGAACAACATGTATCGAGGAAGCAACATCATTTGCAGCTTCCAGAATAAACTGCAAACAAGAAAGAAAAGTTTAGAAAGTTGCATAGTATTTCTAATTAATAAGAGAATGAAAATTATGAATAATATTTCGTTCAAAGTTTTTAATATTATTCCTAATTTAGAAAGTTGCATAGTATTCAAGTTTTTAATATTTCTACAGGAAGAAGTAACTTATGAATGCAATAATTTCTTGTTTGTTCAAATTGAGTGCATTCATAAGTTACTTCTTATTGTAGAAATATTATTAGTCTCGAAAGAAACACTGCAAATAGAACATATAACTAAACATAGTTTGAAATTTTGATTACGGTTTTATAATTTGGTACATATGTGAATTATCCACACGTAAAAGTTATCATGACAGCAATAAAGTACCAACCATACATATGATGCTAACCCATCTTTCCGGTTATCTAGCATTGCATATTTTCTTCTTTGATTTTTTTTTTTTTTTTAGGAGAAAATAATCACATACTATCAAAAGCAAAAAATTAATACAACAAAGGAACACTTTTGACAGAAAATCACAAGCTACACTAGACAAAAGCCACCAATGTAGCAAAGTGACCAAATCTGTGTATTGTAGAACACAGTACTACCAAGATGGAACTACACCACACAGTAGCCTATGATTCTCGAGCACCACACCGCAACCTTGTCAAAGTCAGCACCGACTTGCGTCCAATCAAACCATAGCAAAAGCACAACATTCGAGAATTACCTGAAAGCATGTCCTAGTTAATCTGACAAGAAGACATTTCGTGCGTGCCAGTTGATGTTTAGCAAAACATAAATAGGAGACACCAACATAACCCCACTATCACTGCAGCATCGATCATCGGCATGACCAAGGGGAGAAGAAGTGCAACTGCATAGAGAGGGGACCCAAAATAACACCAAAAGGATGAGAAGTTGGAGCAAAAAAAAACTAACTACTACCACCAAAACGAGAGCAAGCTGCACCATGGTTGCTGGGAAGAATAGGTGAAGCAACAAGGGATAGCACTCCAACGTCTCAATGTAAATCACACAAACCCACATCCAGCCAAAAATGAGCAGAACAGAAACCACCAACTCACGAACCCACCCCAGCACTGCTCAAACAAAGTCACTTGCTACGCATAAATTACCCAAGTCAACCAATTCAAGTTAATTCAGCAAACCCCAACAACGCCAAGACCAAGAGGCTGACTAACATGTACACACACAACACATATGGAAAGCACAAAACACTCACAAACTCAAAACCCAGCCAGCACGGCGAGTAATCGATCCATAGCCTTACGGCTTGCCTTTCGGAGGACTCAGAGCAAAGTAAGCCAAGTGAAAACAGTATGGAAGGTAGGTAAAGTCACGAACTGATACATGACTCAGCACTATGGAGTCACAGAAAATGATGAGCAGCCACAACAAGGTATGGAGAAAGAAATGCAAATCGAAGGCAAAAAATTAAGCAGTAAGGCGTGGGCGTAGATCTGAGAAGTGATAGGGAAGAAAATCCGGATCTGAGTTTGGGGCAAAGTAGCTTAAATTCCACAAGGTGAAAGCATTGTTGAAAGAGAAACTGCCGTAATCTGAATTTATATTTTCTTCTTTGATTTCATCTTCTAAACAACTCATATTCAATGGGAAATCTATAAGCATGCAAGTATACCATGAAAAATTAGTTAGTGACACTACAAAGTTGTGTAAGCATGCAAGTATACCATGAAAAATTAGTTAGTGACACTACAAAGTTGTGTAAGCATGCAAGTACCCCATGAAAGACATACTTGAAAATCATACATTTCAACAAACATAATTAACACTACATAGTGATTCTAAAATAGAAGCAGAAGAAGCAAAAGCAGTGTCAAAATCATAAGAAATAATAGAAGAATATATGATATTGGAAAATCTAAAAAGAAATAAAAGTCTCCAAAAAAAAATTAGGACTTCAGGAAACCAAAAAACAGCTGAAAAAGAGAACGAGAGCCACATAGAGTTTTTGAAATATTTTTATATCTTGATTAAAAAATCAGTCAAAACAAACAAGCTTTAAAAAAGCATGATGCTGCAGCTAACTCCATTCTTTAATTTTATCAAGTTGCTCTTAATTTACTACTTGATGGGCAAGGGCAAAGTGAAAAAAGCTAAGAATGATTTGCATTTACTTAGTAAATATATGTGTTAAGAGTTCTCCCTCAATTGTGAGGGAGGTGGAACTACTCAGTAGATCAAGAGGTTCATAAAGGATCAGCCTGCTCCCTTTTATCATTTACTCACTGAATCCAAGTATTAGAAATCAATTTCACTATTTATTAGATTCAAACTCTAATTTTGCTACTAAATTTGTTACCTAATCCCATATAGGTTTGCTGTTTTGATTTCATGAATGAATTTTTTGTGTCAGTGCAATCGATTATAATTTTAACATAATTACCTCAGTTTTGTCTTCTAGAATTTGAAGATCCTTATCCTGGGTTCGTTTGTTTCAATGCAGTCTCTCTCGTTTTAGCTTTCTCCTGGTGTCTTTTGTAATTAGTATTGACTGCATTGATTCTTCCAACCCAAAGAAACCTACCTACATTTTCGGATATCTCACCTGAATCCTATTAGCGTATGCTGAACGAATTTACAAACTACTCCAATCAATTCGTTTTAGAATCGCGTACATAGATACTGTTCGCACTAAAAATCACAAACCCTAAAATGTAACACAAATCTCTAAAATTTATCTAACAGAAATCAAGCAAAATAATCCATAGATCTATTGCAATTTGGATCGATTATGACCTGAATAATAAAATAACAGAAAATCTAAACATCTCCGATCAATTTGAATTGATTACCTGACGATAGCCGATGGCTGATTATGGTCGATCACGAGATGATCAGGAGAAGCAAGCGTCACCCATTAGGAGATGATCAAGAGCTCGAGTCTTTAGGATCTAGGGCAATCGGTTTTTTTCTTTTTCTTTTTTTCTGCGAAATAACAAAGAATGAAAGCGTACGGTGGGAAGGCAGGTGTACTGGAGGACGTATTTAATTTTTGGAGCGGATTAAATCCGTTCTAAAATTTAGAACGGTTGCTGACCGTACCGAATGACTAAGCAACGGACTTTAGCCATTGCTATTTCGCAACGGCTCAAAGCCGTTGCGGATTTTCCGTAATAGGGAGTTGCAAATTTGCCTGTATGGTGTAGTGATAAACTGAAATTACAAAGTTATTTATAGCGAACTAAGAACTACCTAATAAATAGGATCTCTCCTACCTTATTACTAATGACCGGGACAAACAAAATTAAACGTGCTAACTATCTGTAAAGAATAGGATAAATAATGAAGAAGTCATTATTTCTAACACCCTCCCTTAAACTAGAAATGCTAACATCTAGTTTATAAAGCAATGAACTGCGGTTCTCATTTTCTTCATCATCTTTGCATAGACGAACTCCATCACAATTTCCATCTCTATCTCTAAATGGTTGCTCAACTGTTTCATGTTGATTGGTACTTTAACTATCAACAACTTCTCTTGGTTTTCTTTGAGGGATCTTCTTGGTCTCTGCATATGGACCATCCCTTAATACCGCGGTATCTGTCATCCCCCAACAAGCTAGAGTTGCGGCTCTTTTTCTTTTGCTTGTTGGATGACATAAAACCAAATCTGCTTGTAGGCATGTCTATATCTTCTATAGACATGTCATCAAACGGTTATCTTGAGCACTCCACAAATACCCAACACTATAACCGACATTCTACTCTTCGTCGTTTTCACTACCTCAACTTCATTCTGCAGCTGTGGCTGCACTTTCTCTCTGCAGTTGCTACTGCAAACTCTTACTCTGTCTTCACATTCAAGCACTCTTAACCATTGCAGCTCCTCACATCCGCTGTTAAGATCAAAACAACACTCTCAATCCTAAGTTCCTCCATCTCACCACTGCTAACTACATGAAACAAATCACTCCCTCATTCACCAGAAACTTGTTTCAAGTTCAGCCCACAACCCTTCTTCAGAACTGCATTCCACCACAAAACTTTGTCATCAACACGCTCTTCACCGAAATCAAGCTTCATTGTCCGACTTCCTTAGCAAACAAACCTGCACAAACTGTCTTTCCTCAAAGGATTACCCAAAAAACTGAAAACTGCACCAACTTCACAACTTGTGTCATCACCACCTATTAAAATGTCCATAAACTCTTCAAAAACACGCCAACACGCTACTATCAATACCATCTCCACAGAACAACCTACTTCAGTTGCACTTCCACATTTATCCCAAACTTCCATTCACCTCACCTTCAGCCATCCCTACCACAACCAGTGACCGCTACTTCATCACAAAACTAACTAATTATGCTTCCTCAACAGTGCACCGTCAAGCCAAAGCCGAAGTCCCTTGCTACAGCAATCACCATCTCAACTTTGTCATAGTCTCATTCAACCTTCTCTTCTACTTCCTTGTCACCTGCACTCTATCCAAGAGAACATATGCACGTCAATTCATCGGCTGCAGTTTCATGCATAACCATGCAGCTCTGCCAGTCTCAGCCTCTGCTTTTATGTTTTCTGTCTTTTTTTTATTTTTTGATGTGTGCCTTCTTCCAATCTTTCTAACCAAGCTGCCTTTCAGCTCTTCAAATCTGCTACTTCGCTTGTTTTCTCCATGCAAAACCATGCAATTCAGCACATTAATTATATGAGTCGCCTACCAGATCGGTCTTATTGACAATAATCCTATCTGCATATGCAATTTGTTCAACTGCCTCATTTACCACTCCTTTAGGCTTAACTTCATTAAGATGTAATTCAGCGTGCTTTGCATCAACCAGAGTAACAACACCATCCAGCTTGGCATCATCGAATATTTTGACTTTGGCGTAAAATGTCTGAATAATGATTCAACCTGAGCTAAATGGAAAAACCTTATATGCAATTCGTACATGGCCAGTCTCCCATCACATACATCATTTCCCCACCAACATACCTACTAAACCTAACCATCTCACTTCAGATCTTCTTTCATCACCAAACACAGCAGCATACCGCAAATATAACACTGCCAAAACTGCAGTCTTGCATATCCTTTACGACTAAAAATTCTGACCACTATCCCATGACAGCTTGCGCACCAGCGACAATCACTACACCTCTTCTCATCCACCCCGACTGCAACTCATCTGCAAATATCCACCTCAACTGCAACTCATCCAACCTCATCAAAAACACAAGCCATACTTCATCAGTTTGCCATAAATACATGCACATCACTACACTGCTGCCTCTTCTGCAAATTCACTACATCTACCTACCCATTTAATCACCGCCCGATACAACTACTCAACCAAACGTGCACCGGTTAACAAGCTTTCCTCACCAACAGCTTGCCACAATATCTTGCTTCAACACATATCTATTGTTCTAAAACTTTAACAGTTTCAGCATCTGTACGTGTACTTTACCGGCACGTGCGATTGATCCATGGACCTTTCCCATTTTCGGTTATCTTCCGCCTATAGGATAGTGGTTACCAGGAATTTTGAATGTGGCTTCATTAATAGAGGTCCTAATCGCAATTCTTCCAGCTATGTCAATTACAACCATCGATATCGTGTCATGATTTCCTTGATCAATATGGTTAAGCTTTGACTTATCAAATTCCAGCATTATCACATCCGAAGAAGACTCATAGGAACTCTCAGCAATGATTTAGTATTTATCGGATTATATGGGCCACAACTATTCAAAGAAGACACGTTTTGAAAGTTACAAGAGTTTGATCCCCAATTTTTTTCATTTTTGGATTGACTCTATTGAGCTCAGATTTGTTGGCCCTGGAAGGCCAATTGAAATAGCGAAAATTGAAGCTTGCTCACCAACTAATAATGAATGTTCTATGAGTTTCATAACCAACTTTGCAGCTTTAATGGCATCTTTATATATCTCATGGCTGCCACAGCACCAACCTCCAAGGTTGTCCCATCCTTTACTAAAGCATATATTGTGGTTTCTCCATTCTCATCAGGACTTCCACCGGGTCCAACTGTACCATCGCAACACAGCAGCTCACAGGCGGAGCAGCCATCAACAACTGCATCAACGGCTGAGGATCCCACATTCACAGTCCTTCAAGCAGCTCTCACCGCTTCCAGGAACGACCAAGTACTTGCTATTATCGGAAAATTAAATTTCGGCATATCGGCTCCACCATCACCAAATCAAATCTCGAGTCAACTCGTCAATAACCCAAATCACGATCTCCCTTCACAAATCAGAAATCAGCGCAACCTAGCCTCAATAGCTTAGGTTGATTTCAGATTTCTATATTGTTTTTTTTTCTTTTTTTTTGGGACTTTTTATTTAAAGAAATGAAAACAATAGAACAATAAAAAAACTCACGGTGACTCTATCTTCTCTCTCTTTTCTCTTTGACGTGGCTCTGATACCATGTTAGAATCTGAAATAGAGAATAGGAAGAGAGATACAACAGTAAAATACAAAACGACTACATTGTTATTGCTTATCATGAATAAACTGAAATTATAAAGTTATTTATAGAGAACTAAGCACTACCTAATAAATAGGATCTCTCCTACCTTATTACTAGACCGGGACAAACAAAATTAAACGTGCTAACTATCTCTAAAGAATAGGATAAATAATGAAGAAGCCATTATTTCTAACAATACTGGACATCGACAATGAATGAACTGCTGAAAGTTCAACAAATAATTCTAATACACGCAACTTCTTACACTATTCCTTGTCCTCGATCCATGTTGTCAAAATGGGAAGCTACATGAAATTTCAATTAATATGTGCTCAACATTGATCAAAAAGTCGATCCGGACTAGGTATTAGTCATATTATATACAAGCAGAAAGCCAATTGCATATAATATGCAGTCATGGGGTAATATTTTCCCAGTAAATTTGAGTTACGAACTTCCTAACATAAACCATTTTGACTAATGCATGATAATCTTTACTTATTATTATCGCTAAGTAACAGTACTCTTACTTCCTTTTACGTTGCATCATCAGAAATAATATAAAGTTGAAATCATAAAATGATACACGTATCAGCAATGGAAGTGGGCATCGACAGATCAATACAAATAAACAAGAGAATTATATTGTACACCTAGAATAGGCAGTTAAATACATGGATATACGATTTTCTATCATACTTAATTATAGAATTACATAAAGAGGGAGAACACACACACATGTGTGTGTGTGCGTGTGTGTATATATATATATATATATATATATATATATGTAAACATACATACATTTACACATATATATTCTCACAAAATCAATCAACTTGGTTGTACGCGTGGTTAAAGATTTGTACGTACCTAGCAGTAGGAATACATACATATATATATTGAAAAAGGATGGAGATAGATGGACAAAGGTTGAAGTGGGAGACATTGATAACGGAGAAGAACTAAAAAGGACTGTTCAATTAGCGGTGTCCAACTTTGGGTTCCAAGTCAGCCTGAGGAGAAGGAGGAGCGTAAGAAAAGGGTCTGCCGTGGTTATGATGAACTAGTATTAATATTAGTTCCTTAATTACTCCTGCTGAGATATAACACTCATGTCCCTTAATTACTTTAATCCAACAATTACAGCATCGATTGAACGTCCATTTGCAGCTTCCTCCTTTTCAAATAGGCTTTAATAACTCCAATTAAATCTTCAATTTGTTTATCCACTGGTTCACCACTTGAACTGTTGCGTTTTCTTCTCGTAGACGAACTAGATTTGAAGTTAGGTGAGTCATTATCATCTGCCTGTCTATTAGGTGGACTATTTTGCGCTCCAGTTATTGCAACACCTTCAAAAAACTCATCTTCCACGTAAGTAGGCAAACGTTCTTCTTCTACCTCTGCATTAGCTTCATTTCTATTTTCATCTTCTGATTGAGCATTGTCTGTATCAGGAGGTGGATTAGATGATGCAGATGACCATGCGTTTCCTCCTTTTGCAATAGTACTATCAAATATCTCCTTCAACATGTCAATATTTTCTAAAGGAATATTTCTAAATTTCCGTGCTTTAGGATGTTGCTATTAAGTGCAGTAAAAAAGATAAATCATTTTCAAAGTGTGAAAAAAATAATAAAATTAGTATTAAAAAATGATGAACTTGCCCAAATGACATCATCCCATTTTTTTCGAAGGCCAATGTATGGTATTCGTCTCAGCATTTAATCCATGTCCAGACAGCCCAATTATTTTAGTCCACAATAAATAATCTTCTTTTAAATAGCCATAATGATTTTTGAATTGCTTATGTTCATAGTTGACATTCCACTTTGTATTAAAGTCTTTTTCCGGTTTTTTCCGTGAGTCTAAAGTCAAAGCACCTTTATATCCTTGCTTAATGAGTTCTTGTACACATAACTGAAGAAAATCTTTTTCCATTTCAGGATTTAATGCAAATGTGACCCTGCTCTTGGAAGCTTTTTTTGCTCGTTGCCCGTATGTTTACTTTTAGAGTTCCTACGTGATGTCATCCTACAAATTGCACATGGACATTTAAAAATTAAAACGTGTCATTTATGCAGAAGTTACACATGGACACTTGAAGTAAATGTTTAAACACATTGTTCTCAACAAATACGTAATAAAAATAATAGCTAATGCATATTAATCTGAAAATATGTTCTTCGTGCAACATACATTGTTAATGAAAAATCAATCTTATAGAAAATTTATTCTTAGTGCAACGTACATTGGTAATTCAACCAACATCAGACATTAGTAAAAGTTGCAGAAAACTGATTACTTCTCAACTAACACCAGTGAAAAAAAAATCAACCAACCAATTCAAAAAACAGCAAATACAAGGACAAATCTTATACTATCTATCATCCGTTACAAGGGAAAATCAATATAGAAACATGGTCAAATTTGATACCAAATAACAAATAGGGATTTCTAGTCAGTGAAACAACCACCAGTTCCGATCTACAACAATCAAAATATGAACATATGCATTACGTTAATTAAAGGTAAATTTACTAGACAACCTATTTGTGAATCATGATAGTAACAATTCTGACAATGAACTCAAACCGAAAGGACAATTCATGCAGACTGTTGTACGGTTTCCAAATGTTTTCTTATATACATTACCATACGTGAAACACATAAAGGAGCTAAAGAACTGTTGTTCTAAAATGAAGTGGTAATAATTAAGATGACCACGCTTCCACTTTTCCTACTTTAGTAGAATAATATTTAACACCATAAGAGAGATCGCCACGCCATGTGTTGAAATCAGTTATGAGAACCACAATTCATTTAAAGTTAAAAATCATGTTAAAACATTCATTTCTATTAAATATAAACAGGCTTAGGTGTAAGGATAAGTCAAAAACCATAAACCAACTACTTTAAATACCCAATTATTTCGTCAGATTTGAAACGGGCAACAATAGAGAATGATGCAAATATGCCAAAATGACAGTCTCTTGTTTCGTTTGTTAACAGCTCTATGATTATTGATTTGGCCAATTCAAACAAAAAATATACCGAAGTCAAAGAAGAAAAGTGTTGTTACCTGGTATGGCAGAAAGATAAAGCAGTGTAATGAAGCAGTGCAGAGATAAAGCTGTTTTCCTATGTGACTTCCTTCAACAGTCCAGCATATAAAAGAACTGAAGCTATCCATTGTAAAATTATCATCGATTCAGCAGCTAAAAAATCTCATATTTGAGCTTAATGATATTTTGCTTGTTTGACTGAGTTTTGCTGATTGAGGGTTGGAACCAAACGTTCTTAATACCGCTGAATGTATTCAGCATTTTGATTCAGCACCTAAAAAGAACTTTTTCCTCAAAACAAACACAGGCTTAGTCGAATTGAATTGTTGAAGAGAGGAATGAAAATGGCTGGATGCAGTGCAGATCAATTCTTTTGTACCCATATTAAGTGTGCTCATGTGCCCATCAGATTTTGACTGTAGATCAAGTAATTTAAGTGATTTAATTGATAAACGGATCCCACCAATTTATTAAAATAACTATGTGATATGTATAATGTGATACCCTGATTTAATGGGCACCCAGTATGGGTACAGAAGAATTGGTTCCGATGTAGTGTGCCCTCATTTATAGAAGCAAATTGGAAGGATGCATACGGCATCTACAAATTTCATTACCATGTCAATAGTCGACAACGATTCCTATTGAATTGTCGATCAACACAATTTGTCATAGCCATTATGACTATAAAAAATAATGTTGTTTGGCCTTTGTTTGTTAGGTTAAATTAGTCAAAATTGATGTCTTTATTACTTAATAGTCCCTTAAAACATCTGACATCAATAAGATAATAGATCAAAATTGTCTGAAATTGTTTCCAAATTATTTCAGTAAGCATTTTTCGTAATGCAATTAGCAAAGCACTTACTTTTCCATCGTGCAAATTTTTTTTTTGGGGTTAATACTGGAATCGTTGACGCGTCGGATGCCAACGGTTAATTTTCCAACGTTTCCTTTCGCTGTTTATAAATTAGCATATCCCCGTTCATTTCCTTCACCTCCGAACAACAAACTCACTTCCTCAACCTCCCCATTTTAATTTTTTCGCGACGATTCAAGCTCTAAAACAGTTTTTTTTATACCGTTATATTTGATTTTCTTTATTCATTTTATTCGGATTTTTTCTAATTTTTTTTATGTACTACAGTATGTCTTCAGGTTCTGTCTCTGTTACCTCCCAGTCGTTCGCTAATTGGACAAAAGAACGGGATTCTGCTTTTATGGATGTCTGTATATAGTATCTGGATGAGTGCACCACTAGCGTCAGCAGTTTCTATTCCTCGGTCGCGACGGCTCGTAATGTCCATTTCAATCTGGATTACACATAAACCCAGACTAAAAATAAGTGGAATAATATGAAGTGGTCGTTTCATGATTGGGACAGACTGCTGCGGACCACGGACATTGAATGGTATCCGGTGCATGATATATTGGACGGACTTGACGACTGGTAGTCTGACGGCGATGGCAGACCATTTAGGCGATTCAGAAGGAATCCGCCGACACTACGCCATATATGGCCTAATGCAACGAATTTGCAAGGTGTTGCCAGCCAAAATGTAACGATAGCTATACTATTTTGGTCCTACTGCAACGTTCTATTTTTTATGTTACCTTAGCCATAAAAATGTGTTGCTGTAGATAAACAAGTGTAACACGATGCAACATTTTATACAGTGTTGCTATAGTAGCATTTCCATATCCTACGTGGTGATCTGCATCAACACGATCCAACAGTCCACGTTACTGATCCGCGTCATTTTGATTTCCTTCATCTCCTCAACTACTTTGCCCTAAATTTTCATTTTCCCATTGGAAAACAATTCACGCTATTTTCACTTGATAAAAAACACGGTCAGCTTCCACTTTAATGGCCGATCGAAAACTAGCGTTTTGCCCTCTTCAACAAATCGCGACTTCAGCTCTGATTTCTTCGAATTACAACTTCTCCTCCCGTCATCAATTTTTTGAATGCTATTGGTGCTCCGATAATCCTCAATCATGTTCTTGTTGAGATGAAATTGGTCTCTAAAATTAGTATGTGATTTTGCCCCTTTTTACTTTTGGTTATTGTTTGATTTCAATCCCACCTTTACCTGTGATGAATTCATGTGAATTTGTAGGGCTTCGAATCCCTAAATAATATATGATTTCAACATTAGATTTGGTTGTGATTTGTAGATCCGATTTTGTCGAGTTTCAAAAATTCAAACTTTCTAGAATTTAATTTTGTGATGAATGAGTCGACTGAAATTATATTTTCTGGAAATAAATGTTTGGAATCAGATTTATAGCTCCGATTTGGTAATGATTTGTAGCTCTGATTTGGTTGTGAATTATTGTGATGAAATCCGATTTGGTTGTGATTTTTTGATTTATGTTGTAACCTAATATGTTGGCCGTAACGACCCGCATTCTACATATCGTAGGATCGTAGAATATTTATTTTATTTTCATACGAAGTTGTATAGTCGTGTAACTTTGGAAAATGATTACTAGGGTCATTTCCCATGTTCACGATTTTTTCTGAATTTTAAATGACTGTTTTACCCCTGGCGATTCTTGTTTCGTCTATAACTTTTGCTTGGTAAGGAGTTTTGACCTGAAACCACTTCCATTGGATTTGGATAATGGTTTATCTTCCATAAAGTGGTCACATTTGTCAAACGGACTTACCATTTGGGAGATATGGATGAAATAAGGTTTGGAAGGTGAAAAACAGCTAAACCGGGTTTAATTAGATGATTAGTGGTTAGGCTCATAACCCATTTCAGGATTAGGGTTGTGGGAGGGCTGAAAGGGTTTGGGAAAACATCTCATTTTAGTTTTCTAGCCGCCATTTACCTCCTTCTAACCCTAGCAATGGCCTCTACCATCTAAACTACCTCCTAATCACTTTCTAATCCAATATTAAGCAAATCTACATCAAATCAAAGCGGATTGGCATCAAATTAGAGTTACGGCTGCTGTGTTGCATAGGAATTTGACACGAATTAGTGGAGGTTCAGATTGAGAATTTATTTGTGGCTAAGGTGAGTGATTAGCATGTTCTTACACTAATAACGACTAATTAGGGGTAATTAGCGAAATTATGACTCAGAAAAATCTGAAAAAATATGTAAAAATTCTAAAATATTATTTTATGGCTTTGATAAAAATTTGAGTTAGTTTGAATTAAGTTTGCTAATCCTATTGTTAAAACATGGTTAAGGGGATTAAGGGGAAAATCATGCTTTTTGGTTATGTTTGATCTAATATGACCTATATGCTTGATGTTTTGATCTTTTTAATTGAACCCATATGTTGTTACTGTTTCTTGTGATGTTTTGTGATTATTTAGTGAAGTTAGAATGGTTGAAAACGCCGTCGTATAGCGAGAATGGACGAAACAAGCTCGTTGGAAATGCTGTAGAGATCCGGATCGGATCGGTTAAGGGGGATCGGATTGGATCAGATAACCGAACCGAACCAGAGTGGTGGCATCTTCAGTAGCGCACAAAGGCAAGGGCAACAAGGAAGGCTAACCGGATCAAATTGGGGCAGGGGATCGGAACAGAGATGAAGGGAGAACCGGATCGGAATCTGGAGGTGAGAAGGAAGCACAAAGGGGACCCGAACCGAACCAAATGAGAGACCTGAAACGAACCGATGATGACTGGAGCACTATGCATATTCAAACTGAACTAAGGTGTAGGCTATAAGCATCGAACCGTACCAGGTATGGAGTACCGAACCAAACCAAATGTATACTTTTACTTCTACGCGACGACTCTTTGGAAGACCAACTCCAATTCGACCAAAACCCGAGATGCAAAGGGAGTCCAAATAGGAAGTTATTACTCGGGATCCAGATGGGAACCAACGAGTTAACTTCAAGAGTTGGGCTTTGCTGCAGGACGTGTGCAAAGGGGTTATCGATATCTATAGCTTTAGTTCACCACTAAGAGACGGATTAGTGGCTATGGATCAGCGCAATGGGATCATTAAGACTCCCAAGGGAAAGTGATCGTAGCAGGGCTATGAGCCAGTGCAGTGGAGTCATCATGACTCTATGGGGGCAAAGTGAACATAGCAAAGGATTAGTGGCTATGGATCAGTGCGATGGGTTCATTATGACCCCAAGGGCAAAGTGATCGTAGCAAAGGATTTGGTGATTGGAGTGGTGGATATCGTATGCTTTACGCACTGAGTGAGAGATGTGAGGTAGATTGCTATTTTTGATGTTTTCTATCACCATGACATGCATACTCCCATTTTACACTTTATGTTAGTGTTATCATAGAGTACTGTACATCTTGTTGTGCTAACTCTTTGGTTGCAGGTCCAGGTTCAAGTATGATTATTTATACCTATTATTGTTCTGTTTTGCTGCTATCGCTCATACCAGACTTTTGTCTGACCCAGAGTTTTATGTCTCTTCTTATTACTCTGGGTGCTCCTAAACGAGAAGACTAGAGACAAGTTAAGTGGTATGCACGAGTAGTGTCCGGAGACGAGCAGGAGGCTTCCACGTACCATTTACATATATTCTCCCTGTGTTGTTGCTGGTCACTGCTTTTGGGCATTAGTAGTGTACCTTTTCTACTTTGCTTTAGGGACAGTATTTTGAAGTTGTAATAATGATGGTTTGGATCATAAGTTGTATTTTGGATTCTGCTGCTGTGATGATTTAGTTTTTTAGCATATGCACTGTCTCGCTTGTTTTATGTCAACTTATGTTATTATTATATTTTATTCCGTGTGCTGTGAGATATACTACAGGTTCTTTGGTGATACATAGTTTCAAATCCCTTCCCCTTGACGACCGTCCCGTGCTAGTTGGGCATCGGCACAATGCATTTCGTAGAAATGTCGGCTGGATCGGGGCGGGCCGTCACACTTGGTATCAGAGCCTAGATTGCATAGTTAACCTAGGGGAAAACATCAGGGAGAGATAGTATACATATATGAGAGCGCGTATTTGTGATATTTTGGTTTCAAAAGTTATATATACACTATTAGTATATCTAAGGATGAAGTCGCGCTGCACTAGAACCATTATGGAGATGGTTAACCATTTTCTCTTTACAGATTGGACGATGAGCTGATATACGAGGGGTACGGGTTCAGGGGCCAATAATAGGAATGCTCCTGATATGAGGACAATGTTTACTACCTTCATGAGAGAGATGCTTAGGGACGTTTAGGTGGCAGTTCCTAATGCTGTTAACGGTGGTGGTGCAACGGTGCAGGCGCCTAGGGCCGATTTCGCCAAGCTTAACAAGGATTATACTAGTCTTGGTGGGAAGCCATTCCACAGAATGGAATCGGCTACGGATGTTCAAGATTGGCTTGATAGTTGTGACCGCATCTTCGAGGATTTGGGAATTGATGATGCGATGAAGAGAAAACTAGCATCGCGTCAGCTTTAAGGACAGGCGATGAATTGGTGGAATGCCATTAAAGCAGCTACTCCCGAGGATTAAGTTACTTGGAATCAGTTTAAGACCCGATTCAGTGATAAGTTTATTCCAGCTGCTCATAAATCCGAATTGTTTAGGAAGTTTTTGGAGCTTAAGCATAATGGTAGGGAAGTCTCAGAGTATATTGCTGAATTCGATACCTTATTGAAATATAGATTATCTCTTATCAATACTGCCGAGAAGAAGAACGAGAAGTTCATAACTGGCTTAGATGAGTACTTGGGGGAAAGGCTGATAAATCATTTAAACGATACGTTCGAGTCTATTATGGGAAAAGCATTAAGATCAGAGAGCCTTTACCCCAAGTCAAAGGCCGAGGTTGCTAAATTGAACTTGATATTTTATTATGAAGTATGAATTGTTTGAAATTTGCAACCAGAAATTTGCACAAAATGTCATTCCTTTGGACATCTGTCCGAAGCTTGTAAGCTAGCAGGTCCTACAAAGGTACGATCTCCTCTTATGAAGCCTTCTCCTAGTATTTGGGTTCCAAAGCCCAAAGTTGTTGATAAGCTTACTGATGAGGAACTTTTCATCCCATGTGAGACTATTAGATTTGAAGATAAAGTGTTGCCTGATGTACAGAGCCCAGTTCTGATAGTCTCTCCACACCATCTGTCTTTTGGTGCTGAGATAGATTTCAATAAAGCTAGCTCAGAGAAAGAAGTTAATAGTGATAATGGTCATCAGGAAGTTGAAGATGACACTTAAGATGAAGATTCAGAAGATAATGGCATATATTGGCAGTCAGAGGATAAAGCGTGGCTTCACATCAGTTCTGGTACGTGATATGATCCGAGGGAAAATATGTACTATATTTGTGTTAATGACCTAGAAGATGATAACAGAAGACTGTTTTACAAAGTAGCAGGAGAAGATTTTGTGCTCATGGAGGATGGAAAGATTAGTGCGTATAACAAATCTCTGTTCTGCAATACTACATGGGATTGGAATCGCGAGTTTCGTAGTCCTAACCCTTGTTTCGTTCCTAATCTTGTTGTACCCTTTCTGGAGTGCGTCTATGTTATAGGATCTAGTGATTGCTCCAGGGGTTCCTCACATGAGGAACAATTGTGAGTTTAATATAGTAATAGTAGTGTCATGCTACTCTCCTAGTTCGTATTGTATAGTGTTCTGGCACTACAAACCAGATGGAGTTTCTGTGCCTGTGCAGAACTCCTGTTTCTCTTTTCTCATTTCTAATAAACAGTGGCATGGAACACTATAAAAACGGCTTGCCTTTCAAAATGAATTGTTTGAAATGTATAAATCCGACCGGTGTGAAAACTGTAAACGTTTGGTTGTTAAAGAGATCGGGATGGGGTATTGTCATACTCTCTACCAATACCGAAAACCACTTTAACAACTGTGTACGTGGTGGAGAATCCAAAATGAAGTGGGCTGGTTTGGTGACCGATAGTGGAATGAAGTAAGAGAACGATGATGGATATCCTTGACTTTCAGGTCGTAATTGAAATGACTAAAACAGATGTCATGGCCAAGCTAAGTGAGGTCGCTCCTTCTATGAAACACGCTTCTTCGATACAATATCTATTACTTTGTAATTTGATTGGTGGCCACCTGTAACACCCCACGCCCGCTATGGTCACTCTCTAAGGGAATGCCATAACGTTGGTGGAGTATTTTTAGTGAATATAGAACAGAGTAATTACAGCAAGACAGATATAAGTAATACTTGAAAATTTAAAACATCATTTCACTTGCAGCGGAAAATAAAACATGTCTGGTTACATCACAAAACCATAATAGGAGTCAAGTACAAATATCCATCATGATAAAAAAAAATACATAATCCCAATACATGAACTGATAGCCATAAAAGAAAAAGGGTAAGCTGAGCTCTACATCTAGGGTCCAAGCTCCAAGAGAGTAATAAAAGCAGCCTGATCAAAGCCCACTCGTGCTGGGCCCACTCTGAGAACCTGAGGGTTGGGAAAAAAGATAAAAACAACGGGGTCAGACATAAGTCTGAGCGAGTCCTATAACTTTAACAATGTAATCATTAAAGTAATAAGGATATGATATAACTTGGTACGGTGTGACTGGGGATAAATGACTACACTCAGTAGCCAATCAGACTTAGAATGAACTAAGATAATGATAAGGACGCATCCACCCACCCAAGGATAATTACTACACTGCACCACACCAGTCATTCCTACTTAAAGGTTGATCCCTCCCAAGGACTTAGAAAATTTACCCAGTAGTTTCGTGTACCCCTAGCTGACTACCTAGGTGCCGTCTGCCCCTATCTTCACTAGGTGTACCCACTACTCCCAAGCGATCGGCTCCCTACCGTAGATACCCGTGCTGGTCCCACAATGGGGTGTATCATTCCCCAAAGTGGCAACCTGATAATATCAACGGCGCACGGCTTTATATCTACACGATGCAACAACGACTTACCAACCAGCCCGGGTCCACACACGCATATGAAACCCGTTGATCCTGCGTTGCCACCGCTAACCCATTTTGGCCTCTTATAGTCAAGCCCAATATGCGTGTCCCGTCACTCGACTAGAGTCGAGCCCACAAAGATACGTTTGGGATATTGGTTGAAATGGGCCCCCACAAGCTACCCACCTAAGCTTGTCATTTCTAGTGTATACCACTTAACCCTTTAATCATGTTTTAATTACATGTTCCACTTTGGTTAAGTATTCTAATCGTATTTTCTATTGCCACCCAAGGCAACCACTAGATTTCCACATGCCACCCAAGGCACCCACTTAACCCCTCATGTCCTTCTACATGCTAATATGGTTAAGTGTTTCTTAATTAATTAATTAAGATCGTGAGCTCATAAAGACCTCTCACATTAGACCATCTTTTATGACTGCTGGATATGTCGGTTGGGTCCGGGCAGACTTCCATCATAAAAAGGATCTAACCTCGTGTCTTTACTTTAATCACGTATTTAACTTATGATTAAGACCTCTCACATTGGGCCAATCATTTGTAGTTGTTGGATGGCCGGTCGGTTCCGGGCAGACTTCCGCTACAAAAGGGTCCAACCTCGTGTCTTAGTTGATTAATTACACCTAATTAATCACCCCCATAATTAATTATCCCTAATTAATTACACATTTTTAAGAATATGGGTAGACCTAACTCAATAGGTAAATTCCCAATTCCATAGTGTGGGTAGACCTAACTTAATAGGTAAATTCCCAACTCCATAATGTGGGTAGACCTAACTTAATAGGTAAATTCCCAATTATGTCCATTCATTTTATGTTATGCTTAATCCTTACAACTTTACACCTTTTTATAATCATGCATATTAACCCCATCGTTTCCCACGTAATTCGTTACATAACATGTCATACATAGGGTCAACCTTGCATATGTTATGTACATCATAAAAAGAGACAAACTTGCATATGAACTTGCATATAAACTTGCATAAAACTTGCATATGAACTTGCATATGAACTTGCATAAAACTTGCATATGAACTTGCATATGAACTTGCATAAAACTTGCATATGAACTTGCATAAAACTTGCATATGAACTTGCATATGAACTTGCATAAAACTTGCATATGAACTTGCATATGAACTTGCATAAAACTTGCATATGAACTTACATGACATATCATATCATAAAAGAGGCAAGTTTACATAAGAACTTATAACATATGACAACCACAACTTGCATAATCCACATTTACATCCATAGCCTCCTAATATCCTATCCTAATTAGTTTAGCAATTACTTGCTAAAGGCATAGGAACTCACCAAAACCAAGATTAGCAAACTTATGAAGTAGAACTAGTTGCTAAATATGAAGAAGATGATGATTAGAGGTTGATTAGCTTGCAACTTCCTTCATAAACTAGTGGAGGCTCCTCTTAGGTTTTATTTTGGCAGCATGATGGCATCATTTCTATTTTTAGTATGGATTAGGCTTGCATTAGGGTGTATTTATAGGATTAGGGTGTGTTTTAGACCATAGGATTAACCCTAGGTTAGATTAGGTCCGTCAGATTTAGGAAGTCTCTAGAACACAGCCCAGCCCTAGCCAGAAAACCAGATCTGGTGCACCCAAGCCAACTGGCTCGACACCCTGTGTCGACAGGCAAGTCGACAGGGCAGTCGACTCCCCAGTCGACAGGCCTGTCGACAGCCCTGTCGACATGGGTAGGGCGGGAAGTTTCCCGCCTGGCCCCTTGCTGGCTCCAATTTCGAAATCTGATTTTTAATTTTTAAATCTGTTTTTAACTTTGAATTTTCTGCAAACTTCATTGGGCCATAACTGGGCCATACGGACTCCGATTTACAAAATTTCGGACTCTATTCTGCGTATTTTTCCGAGACGAACGCAATGACGCAGCCCATTTCCCCCAATTCTCACATTTGAGATTATTTATTTTGCAATTAGTGAATTTTAGCATTAACCGAAATTCGGGGTGTTACATTCTCCCCTCCTTAAAGGATTTCGTCCCCGAAATCTCTAAGCTAAGGAGAATGCATATCCTACCGTCCAAACAACCATCTACTCAATCCATCAAACATGAGCATCCATTGTCCTTAAACAATTTCTAATGATGTATGAGCATATGCAAAAAGTGTGTTTATATGTTCCCTATCTAATATATGAACATATGCAAACCATGATAGTGCCATGCATCCATTATGTATGCGAAAGAACCCTATCGACACATACAATATCTACATGAGTGCACAATCATTCACCAAAATGCATCATCCATATGATAACACAATCATTAGACATCCATAAATATAGCTTCCTACACACAATTTTATGCAATATGCAATATGAAGTGATTGAGCCGATCTAGTGCCTAGAGTGTGTATATATGCATCCACGGGCAACCACTAGCAACCACTTGCATCCACATGCATTCATCAAACATAACATGTCTCAAACACATGTTTCAACCATAGGTTTACCCTATCTAAAGGTCAGAGGTACAAATGAGAGGACATACTAGAGATAAGATAAGTACTAGACAAACGATAAAGGAGAAGTTAAAAGACATACCCTCAAAAAGGAATGGGTACAATGAACGCATCTTTGCTTCCGTTTCCCAAGTAGCGTTGCCCTCGTCTTCTCCCCATTGTACTTTGACTAGTTGAACCTCTCGATTCCTCAATTTCCTAGTCTCTGACCCAAGGATGCGAGTAGGAGCTCGTCGAATAGTCGCATCACGCTCTACTTCCACTTCTCTAAGCAAGCTCGGCTCTACAACCTCTGTGGTCTCATGTAAGCACTTCCTCAAATGTGACACATGGAATACATCATGTACACCACTAAGTCTGTCGGGCAACTCCACTCTATATGCCATCCGTCCGATCCTTTCCTTAATAGGAAACGGCCCTACGAACCTTGGTGCTAACTTCCCAACAGATCCAAAGCGAACCACATTTCGTAACGGCGACACTTTGACAAAGACCATGTCCCCAACTTCAAACTCAAGGTCCGTCCTCCTCTTGTCCGCATAAGATTTTTGCCTATCCTACGCTGCTTTCATCCTTCTTCGAATCAAGTCAATCTTCTCAGAAGTTTCCCTAACCATATCAGGCCCAAGCAAGATCTTATCCGTAGATTCCCACCAACATGCAGGTGATCGACAAGGCCTTCCATAAAGAGCTTCGAAAGGAGCCATACCAATACTGGACTGAAAGCTGTTATTATATGCGAACTCCACCAATGGAAGATGCTCTTCCCATGTACCTCCAAAATCCAAGATACAAAGTCTTAAAAGGTCTTCTAGGATACGATTCACCCTCTCGGTCTGGCCGTCCGTCTGAGGATGATATGCGGTGCTCAGACATAATTGAGTCCCCACTGCTTCTTGCAAGCTTCTCCAGAACTCGCTAGTGAAGATAGGATCTCGATCACTCACTATGCTAGAGGGTACCCCATGCAATCGAACTATCTCTCGAATATATACTGAAGCTAGCCATGGAGCAGTCCTCTTGCTCTTCACAGGTATGAAATGGGCGCTTTTAGTAAGTCTGTCTACCACAACCCAAATTCCCGTATTACCCTTTCTTGATCTGGGTAACCCGTCAATAAAATCCATCGAGACGCTATCCCATTTCCATTGCGGAACTTCCAATGGGTGAAGCAACCCACCTGGTTTCTTTTGCTCCGCCTTCACTTGTTGGCAGACCAAGCATCGTGCGACATATTCGGCCACATCTTTCTTCATACCGGCCCAGAAGAAAACCCGCTTCATATCTTGGTACATCTTGTCCCCACCGGGATGAATAGTCATCCTAGAACGGTGTGCATCATCAAGAATAGCCTTCCTCAAAGCCTCATCTTGCGGTACACAAAGTCTACCGTCTCTACGCAAGCACCCCCTATCGTCTAGGGTGTACCTACTCAAATGGCTGGACGACTCCCCCCTTATGAGCTTCTCTACCAACTCAACCAACTGTGGGTCGTCCCTCTGTGCTTCTCCAATCCGCCCCAAAAGAGTAGGTCTGACCTCCAAGGATGCTAGCAAACCGGGTACATAATCAATGGAAGGTCTGAAATCAAACATCGAGATAAATTCCAAGCTTCGTCGTTCCACGAACAATGGACTCAAGGACAACCTCTTTCTGCTCAAGGCGTCCGCCACCACGTTAACCTTGCCAGGGGTATACGCTATCTCGAAATCATAGGATGCTAAGAACTCCATCCACCTTTGCTGTCTCAAATTCAAATCCTTTTGAGAAAACAAGTACTTCAATGATTTGTGGTCAGTGAACAATTCGAATCTCTCACCAAGAAGATAATGGCGCCAAATCTTAAGCGCGAAAACAATAGCGGCCAACTCTAAATCATGGGTAGGGTAATTTTTCTCATGCATTCTCAACTGCCTTCCACCATAGGCTATTACCCTTCCCTCTTGCATTAAGACTACGCCTAGTCCTGTCCCACAAGCATCGGTATAGACAACAAATGGCTTACTCCCATCTGGCAACACTAAAACTGGAGCAGTGGTTAAAGCTCTCTTTAACCGTCGGAACGCATCATCACAATCTACGTCCCATGTGAAAACAAGATTCTTCTTCGTTAAGCGGGTTAATGGGGCTGATATCTTCGCGAAGTCTTTAATAAACTTCCTATAATAACCCGCCAAACCCAAGAAACTTCTCACTTCGGTAGCATTCTTCGGAACCTTCCAATCCTGAATTGATACTACCTTTGCATGATCCACAGCTATCCCTTCCTTGGAGACCACGTGCCCCAAGAACCGCACTTCCTTCCTCCAGAAGTGACATTTAGAGAATTTCGCCTTAAGGCTATGTGCTCGAAGAGTCTTCAACACCTCCCCAAGATGTAGGGCATGCTCTTCTTCACTCTTAGAAAATACTAAGATATCATCCACAAAGACCACCACGAACTTATTAAGGAACTCCCTGAACACCCTACTCATCAAATCAACAAAGTATGCAGGGGCGTTCGTCAACCCAAATGGCATCACCAGCCACTCATAGAAACCATCCGGGGTTCTAAAGGCAGTCTTGTCTATGCTATCCTCAGCCACCCTCAACTGATGAAACCCCGTGGCTAAGTCCAACTGAGAAAATACTGAAGCGCCAACCAATTGATCAAAAAGATCATCAATCCTCGGCAATGGGTGTCTATTCTTCTTTGTGAGCTTGTTGAGTTCTCTATAGTCTACACAAAGCCTGAGGGACCCATCCGCCTTTGTAGCAAAAACTACTGGAGCACCCCACTCCGATATACTTCGTCTTATGAACCCCTTCTCAAGCAACTCCCCTACTTGCTTATGGAGTTCCCTCCTCTCACGAGGAGCCATGTGGCGCACTGGTAAAGATACAGGTTTAGCATTATCCACCAGATATATTCGGAAGTCAATCTCCCGCTTCGGAGGTAAGCCCTTCACCTCCTCAAACACATCCGAGTATTCCCGGACCACTCTAACAGATTGCAAACTTTCGACCGAAGCGTAAAGCGATTCAAGATAACTTAGCATAACAGAATCCATGGGATTACAAGAGATCTCGAGAGTGTTACCCAAGCGGGTCATGAGCCTAACAACTCTCCTTTCGCAATCAATAACGGCACCATTACTGGATAGCCAGTCCATGCCCAAAATCAACCCATAGCCCGTGAAGCCCAACACAAAAGCATCACATCTAAACTCAATGCTAAGTATAAAAATCTTCAAACCCAAACATATCATGGACAAATAAGTGGAGCCCCCAATTGGGTTTGAAACAACCAAGGGATCATCTACAAGACTGGTGTCTAAGTGCAGTGACTCAACTAATGATGATGAGATAAACGAATGCGAAGCGCCTGAATCAAACAATGTACGGACAGGATGATCAAATAGAAAAACCAGACTTTCAACGGAAATAGTTCTACCTCTTTCCTGAATCGGTGGAACCGCGAGAGCCTGTACTTGCCCCCTAGCCTGACCCGGTGCCATAAGAGCTTGCACCTGTCCTCCTGAGGTAGATCCCGTCCTTTGCCCCTTCTTAGGGCAATCCTTCACTAAATACCCTGCTTCGCCACAGTGAAAGCAACCAGTCTTCTTCTTCTTTCTACAATCTTTGCTTATGTGGCCTGGTATCCCACAATTGAAGCACTTCTTCTTCCCCTTGCCACCGTTGCCTTTCCCACCTTTGTTTTGCTGTTGTTGCTGAGGTCTCTTTTGATCTCCCTTCTTCTCGGGTGCCTTATTAGCATTGGGACCCTTCTCTTCTTCATGCATGAGTGCCATGTCAACTAGCTTCTCGAAGGTGGCCCCCATAGGGATATGAGTCATAGCCAACCCATGCATCGGTTCATTCAAGCCTTTCACGAACCTCAAAGCCTTCTTCTCCTGTGTATTCACCATGTCTAGGCCAAACCTTGCCAATTGATTAAACTTGTTGACATATTCCTTCACTGAGAGACTTCCTTGCTTTAGAGTCAAGAACCTTTCCATATACAAGTTTTCTTCCGCCCTTGAGAGAAATTTTGCCACAAATCTTTGCCTAAAATCCGCCCAAGAGTCAACGGGGCGTTCTCCATTAGTGACCTCCCACCAGAATGAGGCCTCTCCCTTCATTAACCAAGCAGCTAACTTGACTTTCTTTCCTTCTTCCATCTCAAAGATATCTATCAACTCTTCCACCTCCTTAAGCCAATCTCTAGCCTCCACAAAAGTTTCAGATCCTTGAAAAGGTTTTCCTCCCATAGCTTTGAATTCCTTGCAAGTCTTAGCAAAAGTATCCGTGCGAGGAGGAGGGGGAGGAGGAAGATCGGGTGCTACGGTTGGTGGAGGAACATTTGCTGGACCCGCAGCGGTGGCCCTAGCCTCCATCAATCTCCTATACCATACTGGTACCGTCACACCCTCCGGAAAGTTAAGATCCTCAGCCATGCTGAAACGAAAAAGGAAAGATTCAAAACGGAGAATTCGAAAGATAAAGATATGGCTATTGGGGATTATGCTTTTCTTTCAAAAACTTTTCTCTTTTAAAGACATGTTTTTGAAAATATCTCTTCCAAAAATGTTTTTAGAAAAATAGTTTTCTAAAAATTTTATCTGTTTCGGTAACCTTTGCTCTGATACCACGTGTAACACCCCACGCCCGCTATGGTCACTCTCTAAGGGAATGCCATAACGTTGGTGGAGTATTTTTAGTGAATATAGAACAGAGTAATTACAGCAAGACAGATATAAGTAATACTTGAAAATTTAAAACATCATTTCACTTGCAGCGGAAAATAAAACATGTCTGGTTACATCACAAAACCATAATAGGAGTCAAGTACAAATATCCATCATGATAAAAAAAAATACATAATCCCAATACATGAACTGATAGCCATAAAAGAAAAAGGGTAAGCTGAGCTCTACATCTAGGGTCCAAGCTCCAAGAGAGTAATAAAAGCAGCCTGATCAAAGCCCACTCGTGCTGGGCCCACTCTGAGAACCTGAGGGTTGGGAAAAAAGATAAAAACAACGGGGTCAGACATAAGTCTGAGCGAGTCCTATAACTTTAACAATGTAATCATTAAAGTAATAAGGATATGATATAACTTGGTACGGTGTGACTGGGGATAAATGACTACACTCAGTAGCCAATCAGACTTAGAATGAACTAAGATAATGATAAGGACGCATCCACCCACCCAAGGATAATTACTACACTGCACCACACCAGTCATTCCTACTTAAAGGTTGATCCCTCCCAAGGACTTAGAAAATTTACCCAGTAGTTTCGTGTACCCCTAGCTGACTACCTAGGTGTCGTCTGCCCCTATCTTCACTAGGTGTACCCACTACTCCCAAGCGATCGGCTCCCTACCGTAGATACCCGTGATGGTCCCACAATGGGGTGTATCATTCCCCAAAGTGGCAACCTGATAATATCAATGGCGCACGGCTTTATATCTACACGATGCAACAACGACTTACCAACCAGCCTGGGTCCACACACGCATATGAAACCCGTTGATCCTGCGTTGCCACCGCTAACCCATTTTGGCCTCTTATAGTCAAGCCCAATATGCGTGTCCCGTCACTCGACTAGAGTCGAGCCCACAAAGATACGTTTGGGATATTGGTTGAAATGGGCCCCCACAAGCTACCCACCTAAGCTTGTCATTTCTAGTGTATACCACTTAACCCTTTAATCATGTTTTAATTACATGTTCCACTTTGGTTAAGTATTCTAATCGTATTTTCTATTGCCACCCAAGGCAACCACTAGATTTCCACATGCCACCCAAGGAACCCACTTAACCCCTCATGTCCTTCTACATGCTAATATGGTTAAGTGTTTCTTAATTAATTAATTAAGATCGTGACCTCATAAAGACCTCTCACATTAGACCATCTTTTATGACTGCTGGATATGCCGGTTGGGTCCGGGCAGACTTCCATCATAAAAAGGATCTAACCTCGTGTCTTTACTTTAATCACGTATTTAACTTATGACTAAGACCTCTCACATTGGGCCAATCATTTGTAGCTGCTGGATGGCCGGTCGGTTCCGGGCAGACTTCCGCTACAAAAGGGTCCAACCTCGTGTCTTAGTTGATTAATTACACCTAATTAATCACCCCCATAATTAATTATCCCTAATTAATTACACATTTTTAAGAATATGGGTAGACCTAACTCAATAGGTAAATTCCCAATTCCATAGTGTGGGTAGACCTAACTTAATAGGTAAATTCCCAACTCCATAATGTGGGTAGACCTAACTTAATAGGTAAATTCCCAATTATGTCCATTCATTTTATGTTATGCTTAATCCTAAAAACTTTACACCTTTGTATAACCATGCATATTAACCCCATCGTTTCCCACGTAATTCGTTACATAACATGTCATACATAGGGTCAACCTTGCATATGTTATGTACATCATAAAAAGAGACAAACTTGCATATGAACTTGCATATAAACTTGCATAAAACTTGCATATGAACTTGCATATGAACTTGCATAAAACTTGCATATGAACTTGCATATGAACTTGCATAAAACTTGCATATGAACTTGCATAAAACTTGCATATGAACTTGCATAAAACTTGCATATGAACTTGCATATGAACTTGCATAAAACTTGCATATGAACTTGCATGACACATCATATCATAAAAGAGGCAAGTTTACATAAGAACTTATAACATATGACAACCACAACTTGCATAATCCACATTTACATCCATAGCCTCCTAATATCCTATCCTAATTAGTTTAGCAATTACTTGCTAAAGGCATAGGAACTCACCAAAACCAAGATTAGCAAACTTATGAAGTAGAACTAGTTGCTAAATATGAAGAAGATGATGATTAGAGGTTGATTAGCTTGCAACTTCCTTCATAAACTAGTGGAGGCTCCTCTTAGGTTTAATTTTGGCGGCATGATGGCATCATTTCTATTTTTAGTATGGATTAGGCTTGCATTAGGGTGTATTTATAGGATTAGGGTGTGTTTTAGACCATAGGATTAACCCTAGGTTAGATTAGGTCCGTCAGATTTAGGAAGTCTCTAGAACACAGCCCAGCCCTAGCCAGAAAACCAGATCTGGTGCACCCAAGCCAACTGGCTCGACACCCTGTGTCGACAGGCAAGTCGACAGGGCAGTCGACTCCCCAGTCGACAGGCCTGTCGACAGCCCTGTCGACATGGGTAGGGCGGGAAGTTTCCCGCCTGGCCCCTTGCTGGCTCCAATTTCGAAATCTGATTTTTAATTTTTAAATCTGTTTTTAACTTTGAATTTTCTGCAAACTTCATTGGGCCATAACTGGGCCATATAGACTCCGATTTACAAAATTTCGGACTCTATTCTGCGTATTTTTCCGGGACGAACGCAATGACGCAGCCCGTTTCCCCCAATTCTCACATTTGAGATTATTTATTTTGCAATTAGTGAATTTTAGCATTAACCGAAATTCGGGTTGTTACACCACCCTTGATTTTCGGAGTGTTGTTTGAGGCAGGCGGCAGTAGCTATTATGCGTTACCACCAGCTCAGTCCCGCAATCCGGTAGAATCCTACTGTTGGGTATTCCTCGGTGCCTTGTCATATTATCCTGATTGTGCCCACTACGATTTTGTTTTCCATTGTACCTATGGGGTGCTCCTTGATAGCCTACTGGTACAAATGTAATACCGCTTACACTATTTTGATACTTTACTGAATAAACACTATTATAATAGTGTATTTTATTATATAGTATCTAGTTTGACGGATCTTTAGGAGATGGAAATTCCCGTAACATCTTTTAAGTTAATGCACTCACAAACACCTTGGATAGGATATGTGAATTACCTTAAGCGTCTCTGATACCGTGACACTCATATTATTACCTGATTCTGATTTGACTGATATGAAAATATTTTAGTTTTGGTCCTAGTATTTTTGTGCTTTCATTGGTGCTCGTGTCAGCCTAACTTTTTTAGTTAACGAAGAACGCGTTATATTGAAGATGAAGATGGAGTTTGACAAACATAATTACTAGAATTATTCCACTGCATATATTGGTATGTTTTATGATAGTTGACTCTAATGTATTGTGTAATGTTTAATCAAATGTATAATTTAACAGCTTCATGACTGTTATTTGATTATTATATCTTGTCCTTTCACTGTGAGATTCTATGATTGGTTTTTTCTTCCTTCTTTTTTGATATTTACCCCAATAACGATATGTATATTTTATTTGTTTAATTCGATTGACGATTATTGTCGATTTTAATGGTCAAAAATGTGGGTCGTTACATGCATAATAAAAAAATAGTGCTGGGAAATTCCTAAATAAATACGAATGACATATAGTTACGGCCCACGCCAACGAGAGTGAAGTGTAGTTACTACCCTATGTTCCTTAAACACATCGACTATTATGGTTCTCTTAACTTCCATCGAGAACCATATCAACTTTTGATCACCTTGCACGAAAATTAGTAGAATAGTTTTGCATGCATGCCATCATGATGAGGGATATTATTTTTATATACAACGTCTCCTAGATAGCCAGTGAATCATTAAAAAAACTTTATATTACACTTTAGCAATGTCCTAGCGGTGGTTAGTATTCTTTAGAAGGACAACATTTCTTATGGTACTCATTCAAGCATCCACTCTGAGACTGGTATTGATAAATGGCTCGAGCGAAAGTCTCCAAAGACATTGGAATGCAATTACGAGAAGGATAACCGATATATATGTTAAAAGGAAGCATTCAAAAATAGGGAAAATCAAGGAAATCCTTACAAACATTAATATGATCCTGTTCAGAGCAATGTAGCTATCAAGCATAAAAGAGAAATCTCTGGTAAGGTCAATGTTAATGTTCAAAACAAACCTAAATAAAATGGCAATAATGTCGATAGCTGCGAAAAGAAGTAGGAATCAAAGAAACATTAGTGATTCGTTTCCTACAATTCCTATGCTCCACTAAATTATTAGCTGGAGACCAACTATCTTGAAACCTACAATACTATACAAGGAACCCGATCCGAGAGAATCAATAGAAAGAAAAAAGAAGCCTAGGAATTAGTACAAATTTCATGAGATGTTCGACTATAATAAATGTGGTTGCCTACATCTCCGTGATGCCATAAAAAATCTCTTTCGTGAAAAATGATCGGAGCAGTACGTTCAACCATAAATACTATTTGTGGCATCTCCTATCCAACTGGCAAAAGATGGAGAAACACAAAAGAGTACGTTAACTCAATCAAGCATATCGACTATGAAGTGTTTCGTTGTGGAAGAGGGTATCCCGGCCAAACAACAAAAAATGATGAACGATGACATTGTCTTTAGGAAAAGAGGCTGAATGGGTGGAGGCACTAACTATTGGCCCTCTTATCATCTTGACTTTCATTAGTCCTGCTTTTTTATGGAAAGTCATTGTTGATAGTGGATGTTCCGTCAATATTCTATTTAAAAAGGCCAATGATTATATGAAGCTAGAGGCCAAGATTTGAAGTCTTGCACGCCAGAACTTATGGCTTTAATGGTACTGCAGGTGAGCCAGTGGGAGTCTTCGACCTACGTCCAATCATTGCTAACTTCGGAATCTACATAACACTAAGGTGTTTGTTCTTAAAACTGCCCATATATATTGATGTAGGAGTTACTGAGGCAATCAAATCCCTAGGAAAGCATGCTACATATATAGCGGAATTCAAAGATGTTGACCATCGAGAAAAGGAAAGGTTGTGGGGACATCGCTTGCAACTAAGACCTTCAACGCATAACCACTATGTTTGAGACCTAATTTGGACAACATATCATATTTTCCAAGAGACTGACCCAAGTTAAGACGAAAGTTCTGATTATGAAAGAGCCAAACTTGTTGAGCAAACCATTGATATTTTAGGCATCCATCTCAGAACTTATAGTTCAATTCACAATTTGGTTCTTCTTTAGTGAAGGAAATCATCAACTTTCTATAGTTTAACATTAACTTGAAGTTCCTTCAAATTAAATAGAAATGTTGAATCTTGGGATTAGAGAGATCATATACACTTAAAAAGGAAGTGGATAAGCTACTGAACAATGATTTCATTCGTTATACCCTCTATCCTGAATGGATCTCCAATCCAGTGCTAGTAAATAATTCAAAGGGGAAATCAAGGGCATGCGTTGGTTATTCCAACTTGAATAATGCATGCTAGAAAGATAGCTTCTAGTTTTCGAAAACATGCCAGCTCATCGACTCAATAGCTGGCCATCAACTCCTATCATTCATCGACACATATTCGGGCTATAACCAACTACCGATGCATGTCCCTAACTAAGAACATACTAATTAATTACTAACTTAGGGTTGTATGGGTACGATTTTCATGTCTTTTTGATTGAAAAAGGATGAACTACCTATCAATGACTTGTTAAAAGAATTTTCAAACATCAAATGGGAGTTCCATGGACATATATGGATGACATGCTCGTTAAGTTGTGTCATTTGGATGACTACATTGATGATCTGGTGGATATGTTTAGTGCCCTCTGCAAATATGGCACGAAAACAATCCCTTGAAATGTTGTTTTGGACATGCATTAGGAAAATTCTTGGGTTTTATTGTGGATACTCATGAGATTGAAGCCTACCTCGAGAAGATTGAACCTATCTAGAAGACTAGAATTTTGAAAACATTAAAGACATTCAATGCCTTAATGGGAAGGTTGTCACCCTTAGTCGATTCATCTCTCGAGCTATAGACTAATGCATTCTCTTCTCTAACTTGAAAAAAATGGAAATGAAACTTTTCTTAGACACATGAATGCATTGATGCATTCCAAAGCTTTGTGAATCACTTAAATAGACCTTACATCCTATCAAATCCTATGGATCACAAACATTTATTCATTTACCAAGTTATTTCTATTCATGCAATCAGTTTTGCACTTGTGCACGACCAGAACTGTTTCTAAAGTCCTATATACTATAACACCTAATGTTTAGCAAGTGCAGAAAGAAACTATCACAGACTTGAAAAGTGGAATACTTCTTGTTAATGACCATTAGGAAGCTCAGTCCACATTTATAAGCTCATTTTATAAAAGTCTATATTGATATACTTCTACGACAAGTCAACCTTTGGCATCCCAAAGGCTCTAAAAATAGAACATTGAACTGAGCCAGTTCTATCTCACCTTCGTCCCTTAGAGTTCCATCCAAGGACAAACATTAACAAAGTTTATCATTGAATTCACCACTCCCAATGGCTCATCAAAAAGAAGCGAACAATCATGCATCCAATGGAAATTGTTTACAAATCGATCAACTAATGATTTATGTTTTGGCACTGGAATTGTACTTGTAACTCCTAAGTTAATGCTCGATTTCTTACACACTGAACTTTCCCTTCCTGGTTACCAACAATGATGTTGAATACAAAGACTTGATTATTGACTTAAAATTAACAAAGCATTGGGGAAAAATCAATTCATTTTTTAATATTCCTAACTCGTACTATGCCAAATACGAAGGGTGTCTCAGGCTAAAGACCACAATTGGCTTCTTATCTCTCTCAAGTATATAAACTTCTCGATGACTTCGAACATTACATTATTGCACACATTTTTTTAGATCAAAATGAAGAAACATATTCTCTGGCAAGGCTAGCTATTTCTGAGGATGCACAAATCATGAGAAATGCCTCAGTTGAAGTATTAAAACCTCTGAGTATCGGTCAAATAGAATCTTGTTGGATATTGACAAAAGAGCCAGGGCTTGAGTCACGAATGACTCCACTCATAAATTACTTACAATGGTAATTCTTTCCTGAAAGTCAAAATTAAAAATGATTACTCATCCCAAAAGAATCATGCTATTTCATTCAAGAACGAGTGTTATAACGTAGTGGCTTCTTCGTGCCACTACTCTAGTGTACAGCCTACAAAAATGCCAAAAAAGTCTCACATAAAGTCCATGAAGTCGAGTGTAGTGACCACAATAAGGGGAAAACTTCAGCAAAACTTCACCATAACTATTTTCGGAAAATTGTTAATCAAGATTCATCTGACTAACCTTGATGTTGTGAAAAATGTCTAAGGTTTGCTATGATTCCAAGAGCCTCACCAATAGAACTCACTTTAATGGTCAGTCCATGAGCACTCTCAATTTCGGAAATTGATATCATCAATATATTGTCAATGTCTAAAGACGTTACGAGATATGCCATCGTTGCTATTGATCACTTCACCAATTAGGCTAAAGCCAAGCTTTTGACTACTATTTCAACCAAAAAGGTGATCAGTTTTGTTGTTAGAAACATCATGTCACTTTGGTATTTCCAAAACCATATTACGATAATGAGACCCTATTCGATAGCTTTGAGTTCAAAGACTTCTATCAACATCATCGTTTCGAAAAATGATTTGCGGTGGTTACTGATCAACATCCCAATGGATAAGTTGAAGCAGTTTTAAAAACCATAAAGTCTATCTTGAAAAGGCATTTGGAAAGGGCCGAAGGCAAGTTTTCATATGAACTACCATTAGCTTTTTAAGTGTATCGAACTACCCACAAATCAACGGCTGGCCATAATTCATTCTCCCTTGCCAACAGCTCTGAAACCATCATTCCTGTTGAATTGGAAGCTCGCCCTTATTAAATTACTTATTGTGATTTGAAGACTAATAAAGATCTCCTTTGGAAATCTCTAGACATGATAGATGGGCAAAATGAATAGGCTAAACTTAGAGCAGTTACCTACCCAATCTAGTCGACCAATACAAAAATGCCAAAGTCCATTAAGAACACTTTGAAATTGGTCGGTCTCATCCTGAGATAATTTTTTCCCATACCAACCAATTTGGTCACTCATTGGGAAAGTCCTACGTCATCGATAGGGAGCTACTGAGAGCATGTAATAACGACTATTTACAGTGCTATTTTACTTAGCCATTACTTTGTATAACTTCATATCAATTAGAAGTTTGTCTTCAAATTGTGTAATAAGCATATATTTCCCTCTTTTGTTTGGTCTTTTAATAAACGCTTGTTGTGCCTTGTGCTCTTAATATTTCTTCATTCCTTGTTGTATGCTAATTGTGTATGACTAACTTGCATACATGAGCACAAAAAACAATAATGTCATAGAGCTTGGCATTGACCAAATCATCCTGTTCCATTATTGGACTCCTATAACATGGGGACGAATCGTCCACCGTAAACTAAATTGAGCCTTGAAAAAACTACAAGGCCTAGTATCGTGTGTTTGATTACTAACCTTTTGCCTCAAGACACATGGGAAACCAATCCATTCTTAAGTCTATGGGATACTGATTGTTCACTTAGCCAACTGAATTTCTCAAAACTTGGATTGACGTACAAATCCAATAGGCAAACAGAAGATGCCCATGATTAAGCTCAAACTAACGATGAGTATAAGAATATATAAAGGCCGACTACAATGCCTAACTCAAGTTTATTTTCCTTTTCCGAAGATTCAAAATTATGGCTTGTTGGCATGTGATAAGCACCCGTTCAAAAATTGGAGAGAGAAAGATGATATACCTTCTAAGTCATGTTTTTCGCCTTCAACTAGGGTATCATATTTTTGAATAGGAGTCGGTATGGTCCTTGTTATGAGGCTAGGATTTTCAGGGTCATTCCTCGGATCAGTAGAGATCGGCTGAGGAGCGGAAACCCCAACAGTATCAGTGCGCCGACTGAAATCTGGGTAGAAATATCTTGACTCGATGACTGGTCTGTTGAGCCACCATTATGAGCGATAATAATACTCTCACTCTCAACACTCTTGCCTTTTCCCAGAGCCAGTGTTGTGACTCTCTCTTCTTCCTCCTCTTCCCCTATAAAACGCCGGTCCTTTTCAATAACTCATATCTCATCACCCTTCAAATATTTATTTAACAAGTCCTCGTCACTAACCTCATCATTGTTGGTGTAGAACATTTCATCATTAATAATTTGCTTGCATGTCACGGCGAGAGCCCTCAAATAATTTTTCCACTAAGACAAATCATGATGTTGGAGGACTTCAACATAGAATTACACATTTGTAGAATCAAGTTATTTCTTATCCTCCTCCGCCTCATTCACCTTTTCCCTAAGCTCTTTGATTTCCTCCTCAAACCACGGCCGAACTCCCGAGACCCCATCTAGAATAGTTCGGATCAATTACTCATCTACTTCCTTCGCCTTTTTGGTTACTTCCAACTTAGCCTTAAGGGAATCTCTCTCATTTCTTAGCTCTCCTTTAACACTCTCATTTTCAGAGATGAGGAGCTTATTATCATCTCCTAAGGGAATGGTTATGAGGGAAGCATGGCCAATCTCCTCGTAGATGAGATTTCGATCATCATCAACTTCCTTTTTCATCTCAACAATTGTCTTCCTTGCCTTAGTCAATTGAAGCTTGCAGGCGGCTATCTCATCATTCATATTTTTCATCTTATGCTTGTCGATAACAGCTTCAAGCATAAAATTCTCTATTTCAACTTCCTACTCCTTTAAAACTATGGAAAATTTATTTGCATACTTTTTCGTCTCCCAGTTGTGAAAATACACTTCAACCAAATGATCGTTTGTTTCGTTATCCACTTTCATTAGGATTAGATCAATTTTGCATGACTATTGACCTTTTAAAGTGAAGTTTAGGGAATTGATCTTTAGGATCACATACTTGTTCCTTTGGAATATGATCTGATAGCGGAGCCACAAGCTCTTTCTCTTCTACTTTGACTTCTCTAGATAATGAGGTTTTTTGGAGGTATCTTAGCCTTCTCTGGAACGAATACGGCCGGTGCGAATTAGCGGTGGTGGTGAAGGTAGCTTTGAAGGAGGGGGTAAGGGAATTACAGATTGCTTTGTGCTCATAGATCAATTTGGCAGATGGGCAGTCTATCATGCTCTTTTTGGGATGTAGACCTCGATCAAGGGAGGCAAACAGAATCCTTGTGATCTTGAATATAGCGCTTTCCATAATATCATCCATGGTGGTGTGAAGTCAGTGAAAGGCGCTACAATCCAAATCGTTACTTACATCAAGCTTCCCTTTTCTCGTTGTACCTAAACAAAGGAAAGCTTGAGCCAGAATTTGGTCATTCACATGTGAACAAGTGTGGTATTATGCAACATTTCTGTTTTGTGTCCTAATATCCCCATAACAGACTCTTTTTCAATTTTCTTGAAGATGTAATCATCCTAATGCTTGTCAACATTCTCTGTGAGCTTGGTAAAGAGCTCTCCACATTATTATCGCCAAATTTATGTAACGATGTCTTGAAAAAGATATCTTCAAGCTTCCCTCGGTCTTTTGTGACTTTTCCTTCTCCATAGTTGAGTTGGAGATATAAGCATTGAAGCTTGACCCTCCCAGAACTTGACAACCATAAAAGGATAGGTCATGAAAGGAACTTTTTTTGTGCTCAGCTTCATTTCCATCGATCATTACTCCTCCTCCAACGTCACCCTAAGCTCTCTTTGGATCCTTTTCCATAACTGGGGGTATGATAGGTGAACCTCGTCGCCATTTCCTTCCTCCTCTCTTCTTCCAATTCAGCTGCAATCTCTTCTTCTTCAACATTATCT
Source organism: Allium sativum (assembly GCA_030737875.1). NCBI lineage: Eukaryota > Viridiplantae > Streptophyta > Magnoliopsida > Asparagales > Amaryllidaceae > Allium > Allium sativum. Next base: position 229,921,782 of record CM060924.1, on the reverse strand, counting down.
TAACCAATCTTACATTTTTGTCAAGCATACGGCTGACATAGCAAAGGTCATCGATGAAAAATAATTTAACATCATGAAGTCAAGGCAGACACCATTAGGGTTACCACCCTATCAAGATACTCCTAATCGATGGTCTTTGGAGGATTTCCCACTTAATTAAAACAACAGTTTAGTTTAGAGCTTATGAATTAATTATGAAGAATCACACAAGCAAGTTAGAACTGCACTTACGCCTTTCAGTCCAATGTCGTGCGATTTTGGGAGGATAATGCACATGAAACCAACCACGTTTAAAGTTACTCAGCTTTTTCCATGCCTCGAGAACCACACGACTGTTGGGAGACACTTCTAAGAAAGTCAAAGACAAAGTAGTGTTTCTACATTTGAAATTGAAAATATAACTTGTATCTTCCTTGGTTGCCTTATGTCCAATTTTTTTGGTACATTATATATATGCTGAGTAGGAATATGAGCTGTTTGGATGTAGCAGACTGAAAACCAACCTAATATAATAATGGAATGGTTAAATAGTGGAATTCACCCTACCATGCACATATATCTATTGCATGTAGTATATCTTTCCAGTGGCATATGAGCTCTAGCTTCTATATCTGGGACCCATGCATGTCCATATGGAATGTTGTGCATCATATCCTTCTCGACATCAATCCGTCAATCCTCGACGTAGCTAATTTAACCAGGCCCTCCAGAATTGTAGCTTCTTCAACGGATTCGAAAGCTGAAGGGATAACCTTAGCATATATCTCGATTTCTGTGGCCCCTTTCCCCTTCAGTCTGTTGTGGCCCCTCAGGATGTACCATATGTTAAGCCAAGCTGCCTTCCTAATGTTGATTCCCATCTCAACTCATCATTGAAGCATTTTAAATTGAGTCGATGTAAAAGTCTGCATATTTGTCTCAGCCTTAATAAATTTAAGGCAGTCTTATCATCCCAGACTCGTAAGTTACAATTCTCATAAAGGATTGCAGCTAGTGTGAATAACTGTTCCCCTATGCTTAGTGCACATTAGTGTGATACGTCAGTGTCGTGTGTGCATATACAATTTAATAGATACAATGGAAAAAGGTTATGAGATTCGATTATCAATTGGAGCAACCATCATCATTGACCATCTCACCAATTTTCGGATTGGTGATCGTAGGTTTCATTAGAAGTCAACATTTAGAATTCAATGTTTTCAGTCATACGTCCATTGTCCAAATTTTATGTTTTAAACCTATATGCATGCCCATAATCATATGTTAGGTCTATGTGTTCTCATTTATATGTAGTTTCATGAATTATGCATTAAATTAGCTTGGAAAAATTATCCAACGTAAGGAACATACCCGATCCCTCTCCTGAACTTAATTTCCACTTTGACATGCCAGACCTGATTCATCTCCTCTCACAATCAACCCAACCCAAAAGATGTTTCTTCTTCTCTCTCTTATCAATCTTTCCTATTTTACCTTTTGTCTTCGAAACTCTCCGACCTAACCTCCAATTTACCTTCAATCCGATCTGACCTGATTCGTACTAGTCCACTACCTTATTTAGGATTTAATATAGAAAGAGGAGAGGATAGATAGAACGATATAACGAGAGATTTACATTGTATCGTTACAGGAGAAACTTATCTTTATGTGAACTAATTTGATGCCTTTATAGGCTACAGAACACTAACAAACTAACCTACAAATAAGGATCTTGACCACTACTTACACACATTATTAGGGACGTGATAAACAAGCCACTGACTAAGTAAAACATAAACACAACTTCTAACACCCTCCCTTAAACTGAATGTTTCTCAAACATTCAGTTTATAAAACATAAACACAACTTATGGCGCCGATCTTCTTTGTGGCTGGGCATGCTAAACTGTTCAACTCATTCTCTCATGGTTTCTCCATGGGATTTACTGAGCCTCTCCATTTGGGTCATCCCATGATCGTCATCTACTTCAACAAGCGAGAACCGCGACTCTTCTTCCATACTTGTTGGACGACATGAAACCACATCTGCTTCACTCGCAGACTACCTACTTCACTCGTAGGACATACCTATTTTCCTCATAGATACCGAACAGTTTTTGCACTCTTCATATCGCTCATACCCTTTCTGCCATAGATCACACACATCATCGTCTTTTCGTATCACCGTCATCATTCGGGTTCAGTTTTCAAACATGCATACACCACAACCTGCGTTCAAACTTCCCTGTTCTTCCATCACCACACAGCACAAACTTCTAGCATCAAACAATACATCACAACAACCTTCACCTGAAACAAACCACTTCCTTACACCATCTATGATCCAACTCCCATCATCATTGCATATAACTACTCCTCACTGCAACTATACATCACTACATGCGCCTTTTCAGACTCCTCCTCCACATAACAAACCCACCACTCTTCATCTCCATCAAAACATCCCCTAACTTCATCCATTAATTGCCCAAAACAAGACTGCCTTGCCACCATAGCTACCAACCTGCACAACCACCTGAACCATATACTTCTCCATCATACCCATACAACCCTTCTCATCAACCACTGTAACACCTGCACGTCACCAAAAGCATTACCTTTAACACTCTACACTGCCATGACACACTGACTGACCTCCTACTTCCACTTCCTCCCTCTTTCAACTCTTCCCAAATCTTCAGCACAAGAACCTCCTACATTTTTAAATCACGGTCATCACATCCAACCTCATAATTTCTCATTTCACTAGCAAAACAATATTTTTTTGCCATACACTCGCTCAGTCTTTCAGCCTTTTCAAAGTCTTCAATTTCAACCGCCTTTGCTTCAATCTCATTAAGCTTAGATTCAATTCCTGCTTTAAGTATATTCAATTTTCTCTCAATGTTTTGCTCCTCTTCCTCCAAGTTCACTTCTGGTTTATTTTCATGTAAGCTTTCATCATTACCAGAATTTCCGTCTAACTTCTCATCTGTATAGCTATCATCGGGAGGTTGAGCTGCATAAACAGCCAAATTGAGCCTCACTTCTTCAATTTCGGTTATATGTTCGGCTTTGGAATCCCCTAAAATTCCAACAGATGCAATTTCACTACTCTGCTCATCAACATTCGAATCAAACCTTTCGAAATTTGAATCACTTGCATATCCGATTCTAACAGCGGGATTCTTTTTTGGGAGATGCGATGAGAAGGCGGCGATGGCGGCTGCTGAGAAATGGTTGGATTTGAATGCTCTGAGCCAAAAGATTGGAGGTCAGTGGTGAGAGTGAGATCGAGAAATAGACCTTTATACAACGAATGAGATTTGGACTGAGGTTCGTCTTCGTCATTTACTGGAGGAGGATTAGGAGAAGAGTCGTCGGAAGGAGAGAAGAGAATCATGCCTTCTTATACGTCAAAACAGAAAAACAAAAAAACTCATGTGAAACCTCTTGTTTCCTCTCTCCCTCTTTCTATCCTCTCTAACGTGGCTCTGATACCATGTTAGGATTTAATACAGAAAGAGGAGAAGAGAGATAGAACGATATAATGAGATATTTACATTGTATCGTTATAGCAGAAACTTATCTTTATTTTAACTAATTTGATGCCTTTATAGGCTACAGAACACTAACAAACTAACCTATAAACAAGGATCTTGACCACTACTTACACACATTATTAGGGATGTGATAAACAAGCCACTGACTAAGTAAAACATAAACACAACTTCTAACAATTCCCAGTGCTGCTCCATCTCTGCTATCTCTTCTACTCTCCAACTTTCTCCTCACATCCATGTTCATGAATCACCATTATTGAAACTCATTACCAAAAAAATGAGAAGGCCTACCTTCTCGAAGATGTAAGTTGTGGGAAAATACAAGGCAGGGGGACTAAAGGTGGACATTGGGGTGGGAGGGGAAGAGGTAGGAAGGGGAAGGAAAGGGAGATCGTGAGGATTAGTATGTCATAGGGTTCTAAGTTTTCTACTGGAAGGGTTAGGACTAGTCGGCCTCGTTTTCAAAATGAACAAGGAAGATGAAGAGGAGAACTTATATAAGGCAGTTGACTCCTCACATTCACTCAAATGACTGAGAAATTTTCTTAATTAAGAGATCGGTACTAGTCCTTAATAGGGTGTGACATTGATCCCTTTTCCACTTCAAAAAAATGAAAACGAATGATTAATCATAAGCATGAGTGTGTGTTTGTATTCGATATATATATATATATATATATATATATAGGAAAAGTCTATAGGGACACAAAATGTTGACACAAAATTAAACACACAAAATCTGGACCACTAGATTTCCCCATGATTTGCACCTCTCATGTAAAGACAAAAGAATCCAATGGTCAGGATTTTGTGTTTGAAGTTGTGTGTTTTATTTTGTGTTCCAATAGCCGCTCCCATATATATATATATATATATATATATATATATATATATATATATATATATATATATATATAACATACATATACTTACACACCCCAATGTGTTAAACGCACTAACATACATTCTTTTATACATATGTTCTTCATATACCATCACTACGCCATAAGTGGGCATATTTGACACTAATGTGTGTGTTGCAAGAAAAGTGTGTCAAAAGGTATGCTTTCTTTGATCTTCTACAACGATATTCATATGTTGTTGCATTAGACATGGATGCACTTTTGCAGTGGGAATTGTAGTGTTGCGACATGCAGCACTAGTTAAAAGCGTAGCTTTACATATATACAATCCAGCTCAGCGATCTATGTTATCAAAATAAACAAATTAACAACCGCAGATGGTGATTAATCCAATGGTTCAAACCAATCCCTGCTTCATTTATGTGAAATTTTGGCGCGACGTTTCCGCCCTTCACGAAATACCTCCTCCCCCCCCCCCAAAAAAACAAATTCTCTCCCTCTCCACTCTTCTTTCTCTCTTGACAGAATCACTTGGAAAATCACCGCAAACTATCTCCACGAAACACCTCCAAAGCACCTCTAATTGCTTCTATAACTCCGATTACAAACTATATACCTCTGATTGCTCCTATTTTCCAAACTTTACACCATTTGGGTTTCATCATTCAAAGTCAATTACAGGCAGTTAGAGCTTCATCACTTGGGTTTTATTTAGGTGATTTCATTTCTAACTTATTTTGTTCTACATTCAAAGTCTTTGTGTGATTGGGGTATACCGATTGCCTTAAATTAGGATTTTTCTACTCATTTTTATTTGAATGTTTATATGTTTGGGGTTTTTAATTTGAATATTTCGGTTTTTTTATACTTGAAGTGTTGTATTTATATGATTGTATGTGTTGAAATTGTGCAAGTTTTGTATTTTTATGTTTGCCAAACCATTGATGTTTAACACTGACTTAATACATTTAAATGTCAAATTGGGAAAAGTGGAAAAAAAATTAGAGGACTAAAGAAAAAAGAAATCCAATTTAAATGTTTAAATGTCTATTTCTGTTTGTTGTAAAACAATGTCTATTTCTCTTCTTACATCATATGACTATGAAGATACACTGGGCATGGGTGATCGAGGACTGTCAAACCCATCATCACTAGAAACTCCTATTGATTTCTACATAAAGATGTAAGAAAGGCATGATGAAGATTTGCGTGAGTATGAACTAGACCAAGACGAACTTCGAAGACAAAATCGAGAATAACAACGACGAGAAGAAAGGCTACATCGACAGCAAAGTCAAGATGCCTTGTATCGTCAGCATCAAAACAACCTAGTGGTTAATGAACAACAAGTTGACTCACTAATCATAATGTGTCAGTATGAGTATGCTGCCGAGGAAGATGTTATTTCGATTGGAGTTAACATTGGTCGTCGTTATTTTAGATGTCGTGTTTATCCCACATGGTGTACCTTTTGGCAGTGGATTGACCATCGATTTCCATGTCGAGCCGCTGAGTACGCAAATGAATTACTACATTAACTTACAACGCTGCAAACTCAATTTATCAGTTTTCGAAATTAAATTAGTGCACTTAACGACCAGCTTCACAGGTTAAACATTAGAAGACAAAATTAAATTATTGTATCGTTCTTTGTATATATATCCAACTGTATCGTCTTTGTATCACTTGCATCGTTCTTGTATTTGTACTATTTTGTTTTGGTGTAGCCGTGTAATGTTATGAATTTGTATGCAGTATCCTTAGTTGCTTGTTTTATGTATTATCTTGAAAATTCACCACACTGATTATGTATATTTATAAATTATTAACTTGTTGTGTTTTTATTTCTAATTTAATCAAACCTTATAGGGTAGCCCATATTCGTGTATTGAAACTATTAATGGTATCAAGTTTAGTCTTACTAGGTCGTGGTTAGATTGTTGCAATGGATAATGAGTATTGCATATGGATAGGACTTCCGAGATCTAGTGCAGAATTTATAAGAGAGGTAAAAGCTTTTCTAAGAAATGCATTTCCCATTTAAAAAATTGGTGTTGTGATGAAGTGCCCCTGCAAAAAATGTACAGAACGTATCTGGGATTGTGAAAATGTCATATGCGATCATCTTATATTTAATGGCCCTTCTCCATTACATACCGGGTGGATTTGTGAAGTTTCACAAATAAATTAATAGGTGTTGATGACCATATGGATTGTGAAATGGAGATGGATTTTGAGTATATTTTAGATGTGATGTTCAAATATGCGGGTTACGAATTTCAAAATCCAAGGGACTTTGAAGTAGAACCAAATCCAAAGGCTGAGAAATTTTATCGACATGTTAATGAAAGAAAACAACTGTTATATCCTGGCTACACTAAATTTTCTTGGCTAAGTTTCTTGATCAGGATTAATCATTTAAAGTATGTTTATGGAATTAAGTCTACGTTTGGGGAATTACTAAAGCTGATAAAAGAAGCCTTTCCTGATGCCCAGCTGCCTTTGTCTTCCAACGCTGCAAAGAGTGTCATTAAGGGTGTAGGACTTGATTACCATAAAATACATGCCTGCCCAAACAATTGCATGTTATATTGTGCAGAGAATAAAGATAAACAGGCTTATGACACTTGTGGTTTTTCGAGGTAGGTTGTAAAAGAAAAAGAAGACATCGCTAATAATAATGTTCCACCAAAGTTGATTCCCAAAGTGCCGGCAAATGTTATGAAGTACTTTCCACTAAGACCAGGGTTACAAAGGATGTTTATGAGCGAAGAATTTTCCAAATTTATGAGATGGCACCAAGTGTAACGAAAGGAAGATGAAAAACCAACACATCCGACTTATGGTGTGGCATGGAAGATGATGGATGCTCGCTACCCTGATTTTTAATCAGAAAATCATAATGTTAGGTTGGGTATAGCATTTGACGGATTTAATCCATATTGTTCAATGAATTCAAGTTATAGTACATGGCCAATCGTGTCGGTAAACTACAATCTTACGCCTTAGCTATGTATGAAGCAAGAGAATTTGATTCTTTCAACATTAATATCTGGTCTAGAATCTCCCAAGAATAATATTGACGTATATATGCAGCCTTCAATTGCGGAATAGAAAGCGCTATGGAATGTTGGTGTCGAAACTTATGATTCCTTCACTGATGGGAATTTTAATTTACGTGCAAGCGTCTTATGAACCATTAGTGATTTTTCGGTATATGCCATGTTGTCAGGTAAGAGCACGAAGGGGAAACTAGCGTGTCCAGTATGCCATTATGGAACTTCTTCAAATTATTTGAAGCATAGCATAAAAATGTGTTATATGAACCATAGAAAATTTCTTGATCCGACCCATAAGTGGAGGCTGGATAAAGGGAGATTTAATGGAAAAATATAAATGGAGAACATTCCAGAAATATTACCAGGAACAAATATTGAAGAGTTATTGCGAGTGTAAAAAAATCAGTTTGGGGATAAGACCAAGAAAACGTGTAAAAGGTATAGCCCTTTTAAAAAAAGTAAAACATTTTTGACTTATTATATGGTGTCATAATCCGCTTCGACATAACCTGGATGCCATGCACATAGAGAAGAACATATGCGACAAAATGTTAGGTACTTTACTTAATATAGGTTACATGTCGAAGGATCACCTAAACACTTGTTTGGATTTACAGGAGTTGGGCATAAGGAAGGCCCTTCATCATGTTGAATGTGGTGATGGAAATCATGTTGAAATTTGAGCTGCAATACTTGATATGACAAATAAGGAAAAAAATATCTTTTGCTCTGCATTGAAGAACTCCAAACTCCCCGACGGTTGTGCCTCGAATGTTAGTCGGTACGTGCACATAAAAGAAAGAACGGTTGTGGGATAATAGAGCCTTGATGCTCATTTCATACTCCACTATTTGTTAAAATTTACTGTAAAGAAAGCATCAAAAACCGAGGTTGCGGTATCAATGATTAGATTTAGTGCATTCCTTAGAGGACTATGGAGCAAGATTATCGAAGTGGATGATATCAAGAGGCTGCAAAAAGAAATTGTCAAGATACTTTGTCATTTTGAAATTATTTTTCTATGGGCTTTTTTCGATATAATGGTACACTTGCCTATTCATTTATGCAGAGAAATCAAGTATGGAGGGCCTGAACATCTTAGATGCATGTATCCAATTGAACGATATCTAATAAAATTGGAATCTTATGTTCGAAATAGCAGCAAACCGGAAGGTTCCATTGCAGAAGGTTACTTGGTAGAAGAGTGCGTGACCTTTTGTTCAAGATTTTTAAACATTGATAGAGAAATAGAAAATATGTCGACTGATATTGGAAGATGTCCAAAAGATTTGGAATATCATATTGGAACAAAGAAAAATAAAGATGGAAAATAATCAGTTTGAAAGATTCAGATTGGAAGGCAATGCATCACTATATTCTGTTCAAATCAGGTAATAAAGAAATTAAGAGTTTAATTGACTAAGTTCTTAAGTTCCTATATCGTTTTCCTTACCATTAAATTAATATTTGCATTTTGTAGTTTTTGGACCTTAATTATTATTTATGGTTCATCAAGCTTTTGTGAATGGTCTTGCAAATCCAAGAAGATATAAGAGGGAACGAGCATATTTCGAAGAGTTTTGGAATTGGTTAAAAGAAGAGGTTCTGAAAAAGGGCAATATTTCAAGAGATTTAGAGGTGTTTGCATTAGGTCCTAATCGAGTAGCTAGGAAGTTTACCGGTTATGTAATAAATGGATATAGATTCCACACAAATATTAGAGAGTATCGATGTACCACACAAAAAGTGGTGTATTTTTGACTGCAATAACCACCATTTTTGCATGTTCAGAAGACCAAAACCCAATAGTTAGTGATGTCAATTACTATGGATCAATCAAAGAAATTTTTGAACTTGATTATCAGGAAGCTTTCTCAGTGGCCCTTTTTAAGTATTGCTGGTACCAAGAGGAAAAAGATTCATATGGTCTTACACGAGTAAATTTTAGTAAGTGCCATGAAACTGATCCCTATGTCCTGTCTTCGCAAGTGCAACAAGTATTTTATTTGGAATATGCAGTTGAAAAGAACGTTCATTACGTTATTAAAAAGTTGCCAAGAGATTGGAATGATGCTGAAAATCAGAATGTAATGGAAGAAGACAGCAATCCGCATTCACATGTGATATTGACATAGGTTGTGAACTAGAACCAGAAGTTGTTGATGGGGGTTGGATTAAGGATGATGTCCCTATAATACAACTAGAAACAGAATTAGAAGTAGAACTAGAAACAGTAGTTCCTCCCGTTCCATCTCCTAATTAGGACAAAAAAATTCCTCTTTATTATATCATGCTTTATTTTGGTCTAATATGTTGTCTAATTTGTGATGTATTTGGCACTTTATACTTTAGCTGTAAACTATTATCTTTGATTAATGTATTTGGCACTCTTTTTTCATAATGCAATTTACACTGTTCCCATGATTTATGATTTAATGTCTTTCTTCACTGTCATCTAAATTTGTTATAGTCCGAAATGTTAATTGTTGTTTTTTTTCACTTTAACATGCATGTACCTTGTTCTAATGTATTCATTTTGTACAGGATGGATGAACATATTAATATCCGAATGCACTATGACGGAGAGTTTCAAAGGATACGTTACGTGGGTCTTCTTAGTAAAACACTATGATGTAGACTACTTTTCTTATAGTGTGCTTAGGGAGTTTGTTAAAGATTGCCTCCATTACACTGAAATATGAGCAGTATATGTCAGCGATGTGCCGGTAAATTTGCACATTTATATTAACACATTTATTCTTGTTTTATTTAAATAAATAACATAAAGGGATATTTTTACATGTTTTAACCAAAAAATCAAAATTCTTAAATTGTCGTGCATTCATCTTCATATTGGGAAAAAAATGGTAAATTGTGCATTTTTAATTTGTGATATCATTTACTTGTTCTTTGTAGTTATCTCTTGTAGGAATGCAGAAGCCAAAATGATGTGTACACATGATGATATGAAGAAAAACACGCATATACACATGAGGAGATGGAATTAATTCATACACTACTTAGTGGAGGACCCCACCCAATCTCCCCCTTTCTCTAATGCTTCATATTAGTGGCTAATGCACTACTTGGATGACACAAAAAGGGCTTCATGCATTCTACATGATGGATTAGTGGTTAAAGACCAGATTAGAAGCTTCATGAAGGGGTATTTTTGGTAGTCCCCAACAAAAGTGATTAGGGTTTTAGGGTTCCAAACATGTATATATACCTCTTTATGTCATGTAAATAAATCCTTTTTTAGTTGGTTTAGTTTATAGCGGAGGCTCAAATCCAAACCTCTCTTTTATTTCCATGGCTACTTAGCCATTTTCTTATGTAATTTTCATTTTAATGCAATTTAATTTCTATGCTCTTTACTTTATGTTCATAGTTTAGATTTATTTACATGCTCTCTACTTTATGTTCATAGTTTAGATTTATTTACATGCACTTAGTTTAGTTCTTTTCTTGTTCTATTTAGTTTTTCATTTTGCTTTCTTTTCCAATGTTGAAACTTACATGTGTTATGAGTAGCTAAGCCACTACAATTTAGGGGTAATGAAGCTCTCTAATTTTATGTAAGTTCAACATTTGTATGATTTGTGATCTCTCTAATTTGTGCTTCATGGTATTGGATTTTGATGTATGTTTATACAGGTGGGTTTGATACTTTATGTAGCGTAAGCAAATAAGCTATTCTTATTCAGTATAAACACAAACTACATCAATATTTGCTAAGTGGTTATTGATTTTGAAATGAAAGTAAAAAAAAATTGATGGTCTATTGTTCTAATTAATAGTTCGTAGGCCATGCTAAAAATAGTTTTTGCTTTTGTTCCATTTTCATGAGAATCATAAGTGGTTTAATTTTTGTGTTAAGGCTTGATAGTTTATGTTGTGTTAATTAATAACACAAATAAACTATAATTATGATAACTGCAACATGTATGTCACTTAATATTAAAAATAGATATTATGGATCTTATGTTTGTTAATTTACATAAATATGAGAAGGGATTTACCTCTAAATTGCTCTCTAATCTCATATTTAGCTCTCAACTTAGTTTCTATTTTCCATTAGTTTTTAGTTAAAACAATCCAAAGTTTGGTTTAATTTGATTGAGTGAAATTGATATTATTTTTTCCCCTGCGAATCGACACGTACTAACAATTGTATGCAGTGTGCTTGCGGTTTTATTACAATATTTTATTGACGGTTTTCTAATTCGATAGAAAATCCGTTTGCAAACAAGTTTTTGGTGTCGTTGCCAGGGAGAGAATTCAATTTTATTTTTATTCTTCGGATTAATTTCTTGTTCTTCTTTAAAAAAAGAAAAAAAAATTGTTCATAACTTCTTGTGATTGTTCTCTACTTTGTTCATTCTTTTGTGTTGTTGTTTTTGTTGGATCTAGATTAACCCTAGAGGGGGTGAATAGGGTTTATCACAGTTTTTTTTCTGGATATTAAAAATTCACAGATCACAGAATACAGCATAAATAAAAGTGCATAAAATAAATCACACACAGATATACCCAGCTTCGGCAAAACCCGGCCTACTGCTGCATTCCTAAGGTTTCTACTCGGTAAAAGAACAGACCCCGCATATAAGACCATGTACACTCGCGAACCCCTCGCTTATATTCTAATCGTATGCTCAAAACCCTAGACCGGTCTATATCCACTAGACCAGATTTTCCCTAGTTTTAAAGACACTAGTAAACTGTTAGTTAACCCCTAACTGAATACCCCTAGATTTTACAGAATCTAGAACTGATCATTTGTTTTACAACTCAAAAATAAAAAAAATAAAAAAAATAAAAACCCTAGGAGTTAAATTAAGAGGGTCCTCCCCTTTTTAATTAAAAAACAAACTATGCCCTTTTGTTTAAACTTGGCCGGCCCATTAGTTAATTCCTTGCAAACCCTTGTCTCTCTACTTGAAAATGGCGGCCGACGCTTTGAACTAGGGTTTCTGAAAACTCCCTCAAATCGATTCGTTGGCTTCCGGAATTGATGAAACTGAGGCTCGCTTCTTTGTGGATATGTGATTCTTCACTTTGGCTTTCTCTGATTTGGGAGTTAGGGTTTTCTACACTCCAAATCTCGAACGTATGCTTCTGGAATTAAAGCTCTGCTGCTTCGAAACTATGCATGGCTTTTGTACTTCGATTTGGATGTGGTTATGATCGAAAACTTGGTGAGTATTTTATGATATGATTTGTCTGATTTTCTCCTTGAATTTTTGGCTGCGTTTTTCGATATTGAAGCCTGTGATGATAGTGGTGTTTATATAGGATTTTAGTAATCCTACAATAGCTCTCTGATTTCGATTATTGGCTTGATTGATTTGCTGGGCTAATTTGTGTTCCTTTCCTCTTTTGCTTTTGTAATTTTAAGCATGAATGAATTGTTAAAAAACTGGACATTAGTGTATGCCATATATCAATTGATGTTGTCCATTTCTGAATGATTCAAAAACTGGAAAGTTTTGATTTGTTGCCTTTGACATAATTCTGAAAAATGATTTTCTGGACATAAACATTTGTGGCCCCTTGCTATTGTAAATGCACCCATCCATGTTTAAACCTTGTCAGTAATGCGGTGTGGATGATATCTTGTTTCCTTGAACTATTCCCTGCATTCATTTGCCATAACTGTTTAATTCTGGAAAGTTATAATTCGAATTTCTGAAACACTTTGTCAAAAAAAAACTTGTTCACTATATATTTTGAAAACACCATCCATGCATGTCTTTGAAACTAGATTTGTGTATTTGCCATATCTGTGAATTATCGAATTGAATTGTCCACAAAGAAATTTATTGTCTTGCCAAATATTCTCTTTGCTGATTTTTGCAAAACTAGAAATAGATATTTGTTTTTGCCCAGACAATGATACTAGATTATCATGTCAATTAAAACTATGATTACCACTTGCCATTTTTGCTTCTCCAATGAATGAAATCTGAAATTGCTGCCTTGTTCTCTCTGATTTCTTGGAAATAAACGATTTATTCTGAATCTGTCTTGATTACCCTTTTGTATTGTTGCATCTTTGTATACACCATTATTGTACTTGGCTATGAGCCATATATATACTTCCGTGAACTTAAGCTATTTTTGTTGTTGTTGTGACATTGCTATACATACCTGAACCATTTGTCTTTATGCATCCATTTGAATTTGAACTGTTTTGTGCAAATTTTTGTCTCTAGCCCATGCTTGTAGTTGCACCTATGTCCACTTGTGTTTGACTTGCACACTGCTGTTTTACTATAAGCCATGCTTGAGCTTGCCGAACCATTTGTGTCCATTATTAGTTGTTCCATTCCCTTTGAATTGATCCATGCTGAGATACACTTGAATATTGAACTGACCCGACCACTTTTCACCACTGTCTTGAACAATGCTTGCGATTATGAGATGATTATGTTGTACACATTTGGCACTTGCTCCAAAATGTAGCTGCTGTGTACTTGTTCATGCTAAAAGCACATTTGGCTTGACTGCTTTGACATGCTTCTTTGTTGCTGAACCACCACATGTTTACATGTACTATTCACTTGATTCCACATGCATGTATGTTCATTGCTATGTGTAAACATGATACACTTGTGTATGTTTCCTTTGCATGTTAATAATGGAAATGTTGTCCATTCAGACTGAAAGTTGTTGCACTATTTTTTGAGCTGTCTCGACCGTTGTTGTATTTGTTGAATCATGTACGTGTCAATGCATTGCTAGCTTGTGATTTTGCTCCATTTTAAGTTGCGCTGAGTCGAGATGGTCCACGTGGCTTCTCCTCAGTTGCACACTGGACTGGCGAGGCAGTGCACACGTGTATATATATACACGTGTGTATATGCAACCATCCAGACAAGTTTTCCTGTCCCAGCATTGAAATATTTTGTATATACACTGACTGCCTTGTTGTATTTACAGTGTATCACTGTGAATATCACAAGCTGTCTAGACACAGTCGGAAAAATCAGATCGAGTCAGAAAAATGATGAGAAACACACCGAAATTCTGAGGCAAATAAATTTTCAAAATAAAAATTATGTTCGCTAGAAAAATTATTTCTGTTCCAGATACTATGTGTGTTTCTGTATGTGACAGGTATGAAGACTGGACTGACTGAAAGCTGTGAAGACAGTGTATGAAGCAGTGTGAGTAAATGTGTTTGTATATAAAAGTGAAAATGTATGTATATATGATTTTTATAGACAGAGTGACTGTATGAGTGTTGTAGAGAGAATTGTACTGATATTTGTAATAAACAAATTTTGTTTGAAATAAAATATTATTTTATTGTGTTCAAACGAATTTGTCTATCGTATTCGGTTTATTTACAAGTACAATGAATGTAGAATGATGTAGTGTATATGAAAGTGGATATGAAAAGAAATGTATATCAGCATGTATTCAAATAGTGGAGTTATAAATAGTTGTACTGTTTGAATGTTTGAAATATAATATTCAATTTAAATAAAGTACTGTATGAATATATAAATGTTTGTACAGTCGTATTCTATTTAAATATAAATATTATAATCCTGTCTGTGATGAATATATGAAATAGTACAATAACAAACACATTTACAATAATATATTTGGTTGTTATCATCAAACAAAAAGTCATATAATTGTGTATACAACTGCGTTATATACAACAATCTCCCATTTTTGATGATGACAAACAAATATGAAGATTTTAAAAACAGTAAATGTGTTTGACTGTGAAGAACAGAACTCCTCCTATTTGAATGCTCCCCCTACAACAGAAACTCCCCCTATAACTGTGCATGAGTGAAAAGAATGTGAAACTGAATTGGAATTTTCAAAATTAAAGTATTTATAAACTATTCACTCATAAATCTAAATCTCAACCCATTCTCCCCCTTTTGTTATCATCAAAAGGATACAGAATTTAAAATATAGATGAAAAATGACTAAAATATAATATCATCTTAAGAGGAAGAACGGTCATCATAAATCTCAATCAGTCAAACAAAAATCATAATATTCTGAGAACAGGTGGCATACTTCACATTGTAGAGAATGACGAATTTACGATGAATTTTATATAAAATGTAGAGAGTTTCAAAAACATATATTTCCAATTATTTTCAAAAGAATTTTATAAAAATGAAGCTCAAAAAACAATGACGCATTTGGCCTATAATTAATAATTCAATTTAAGCGACAAAATCAAATACACTAAAATCCCAATAGCTATCAATCAACAAATCATAATACGTCATAAAATATTAACACACTTCACAGATTAGAAAGATGGATTGATAGGCTGGTTTTTATACACCAAGGAGAATTTCATATTAATTTCAATTTATAGCACATTATTTTTTTTCTTTTATTTTTTATTTAAGAGCACACTGACCATGCATAACCAGAGCTTGGATTTTTAAATGAGGTCAGTCGTTGCTTAAATTATAAGTTGTCTCTTAACCATGCATGACCAGAGCTTGGTTTTTTAAATGAGGTTAAAGACACACTTATATATTAATTATATATATTTATCATTTCATCTTTAAAAGGAAAAAACTCCTCGGTATACAAAACCAATATATGGATGATAGAAAATGGGGTAGATACAGAAATGGACTGTGAAATAAATTTCTAAATTGATTATATTATGAAATATGCTTGACTGTACCGGGATCATTGAAAATTTTCAATTGTCACTAATTTTGAAAAATAACATAGTCCTATTTCTATCACAAATATTTCCACTATTTATTCAAAAAAAACATATTAACTCTCCACATTAATATAAAATTATCATGGATGGCAGAATGATGATAAGGAGATGGTCGTGAAATAATTGCCAATTCAAAGATAATATAATAACTGTTCAACCATCATGAAAAAACTAAATAAAATCTCGTATTGTTGTGAAATACACTGCTGGCACAATTCATTACAACTTCAAATTCTGATAATGATTTTGATGAATTATAAATACAGTTCAATTTGGATATTGATTTCAATTTCTTAATGAATAACAAATAAATAATTTTAAAATTGAAAATCAATCACAAGAGGGATATGAAGAGTTATATAAAGTAAGAGGGAATTAAAATATATACAGCAACGCAACAACAGCACATCTAAACTGATGCCACTTGATGTCTCAAATAATGAGAATTTTGACATGATACTAGAGACGAACAAGAGTATTATAGACAAAAGAATTATAAGTACAAAGCCCAAGCAGACAAGATAAAAGATTATGCACATGTATCAGAGCAGCAAACAGATGATTCCAAAACAAACATTTTTCAAAACAGTATCAGAGATGCATAGAAAATAGTTTCGAATCATACTTGTCAAGATGACGGTCACATAAGTTGATTCATGATCCAAGATCAAAAATCCCATTTATTTTAAATCATTTGATGGAATATGAAAATATCAGGATTCAATGAATCAATCACACCAAATTATAAATTTCAGATTCAAGATATGTGTGTGATTCAATAAATCGATAATTTCAAATGATTTTAAACAAACAGATATTCAAATCAAATAATCAAATAATAGCAGTAAATTTTAAGACCATATTTTCAGAGAAATTTTCACAAGTATTTCAGACAAGTACAAGAGTAATTTCAAATTTAAGAGATGTGTGAGATTCAAAATATCAAGAATTTCAGATGATTTCAAACAAACAAATTTCAAGATAATGATCATGAATAAGGATGAAATTCAAGATGTATCACTGTGATTCAAGACAAAACTTAATATCCAAGCCAATCCGAAAATAAATGAAATTGTCACAGCTGAGAAGTAGCAGTGTGCTGTAATGAGTATAATATTTCAAGCTTTTCTAAAATGGATTAGAAGAAACTCAAAACAGCAGAGGTGTGTGAAACTTCATCAAATTTTCATATCTTCAAGAATTTAGAATTCTAATTAACAGTGTTCAAGATATGACAAGAATACATCAGCACTATTATGAATTCAGAAATCAGAAAAATAAACTTCAAAACAATTGCAAATATTTACAAGATTAAATTCAAGATCTGGAAATAATTAAAACATCAGAGTTCTATTCAACTAAAGCGAATTTCCTGAAAATATGAGTTCTACAATTGGAAGTTAAGGATGCCCACAGATATGACAGTGATAAATCAAAGAAAAAAATAAACAGAGGGGACAGAGGGAGAAATAAACAACGAAAATAGAAACATGGAATATTTACAAAGGTGAGTTTAAAGATCATACCAGGATCCAATGTAAGCAAATGAATCTCTAACTCAACAAATCTTGGCCAAGAAACTGTAAAGAATACAGAAATATAAAACAACTTGAAATCAATCTCTTTTTAGCACAGCAGTTCCTCAACCTTCTTCGGTACCTAACGGTTGAGAGGATTGAGTGGTCTAAAAAATTAAAAAAACCACTGGCAGTTTTGTTAACATCTTTCGGTACCCAAACTTATTTGTATAACAATCCATTTGAATCTATCTTCGTACCCTTTGGAACCCAAATCTGTTTGACTTTAATGAAGTTCGGTTTATTTCTTTTTGGGATCCAGGATAGTTTAGATGGATTATTATAGAACGATTTCTCATCACTATTTTGATTTAAAAATCCTTTGAAATTTTCAATGTTCAAATTTTCAAAGTAGTTCTTTCCAAAGCAGTTTGAGGGATTTTGCAAATCGTTTGAATTTTGTTTTCCAAAACCTTTTTTTTTTCAAAAGCCAAGACCACGTTTATTTCCAACAGAAAATTGGTTCTTCAACAACATATTCAAAGATTTTTCACTGTTTGAAAATTTAGCCAATGTTGTTTTAAGTTGTTGAATTTTATATTCAAGATCACCATTTTCTTTCATTAGATCTGAACAATGGTTTTCAGTGATCTTACTCTTTTCAAAATCAGTTTTCAAAACCAAATTTTCATCGTTAAGCAATTTGATTTTGGCTTGGGACTCAGAAATTTCAAATTCAAAATGTTTTCGACTTTCAGATTCAAATTTCTTAGGTTTTTCAATCTCAACTTCTAGCTCATTCAGAATAGACTCAGTTTTCAACAAGCTTTGTTTTTCAGCAAAAGTATATTTGGAATTTTCCGTCGTCTTGAAATTTTCAAATTAGTTTTGCAAACAATTGTTTGTGCTTTCAAGCTCTATCTTGTTCTCTTTTAAAATCAGAATTTCATTCTCAAGTTTTTGAATATTTTTATTTTGACGAACAAGATCATTTTTCAAATTAAACAATTTTTGCAATTTGAATTTGAAAACTTCTTGAAATTTTTAAGCTTTGATTCCAAAAGATTATTTTTGCAAATCAAGTCAAGTTTTTCTCAGAATTTTATTTTAGACTTTAGGTGCTCAACAGATTCAGTTTAACCACTTAAGCGAGAAATTAAATCTTTACAAGAAAAATCTCCTGTTGAATCTCTATCTGGATTTCCATCTGTACAACCTGTTAAGCACAAATTTGAAGCTGAGTTGACTTCCTGAGGTTTTGAGCAGTTGTCAGTTTTTTCATACAGCGCGTTGAGAGTTTGCCAGATTTCCTACGCAGTTAAACAATGGGAAATAAGGCTATATTGTACATCATCAATATAAGAATATAAAATATGAGTAGTGCGTAAAATTAAATTCAATATCAACCCTATTTACAATATCATACGCATTTATAATACTATTCCAACATTTAATATCAACAGATTTTAAATAGGATTTCATTTCTGATTTCCAATTTAAAAAATCTTTACCATTAAAAATAGATGGAATATCACTGGACGGACTCTCAATGGACTGATAACCAAGGATCACCATTACTCTAGAATTAACAGAATACCTGCACTAATACCACTTCTTGGATCTAGATTAACCCTTGAGGGGGGTAAATAGGGTTTATCACAGTTTTTTTCTGGATATCAAAAATTCACAGATCACCGAATACAGCAAGATAAAAGTGCAAAAAATAAATCACACACAGATATACCCAGCTTTGGAAAAACCCTGCCGACTGCTGCATTCCTAAGGTTTCTACTAGGTAAAAGAACAAATTCCGCATACAAGACCATGTACACTCGCGAACCCCTCGCTTCTATTCTAATCCTACGCTCAAAACCCTAGACTGGTCTATATCCACTAGACCAGATTTTCCTTAGTTTTACAGACACTAGTAAACTGTCAGTTAACCCCTAACTGAATACCCTTAGATTTTACAGACTCTAGAACTGATCGTTTGTTTTACAACTCCAAAATAAAAACAATAAAAAAAATAATTAAAAACTCTAAGAGTTAAATTAAAAGGGTCATCCCCTTTTTAATTAAAAAAAACAAACTATGCCCTTTTGTTTAAACTTGGCCGGCCCATTATTTAACTCCTTGCAAACCCTTGTCTCTCTACTTGAAAATGGCGGCCGACGCTTTGAACTAGGGTTTCTGAAAACTCCCCCAAATTGATTCGATGACTTCCATAATTGATGAAACCGAGGCCCGCTTCTTTGTGGATAGGTGATTCTTCACTTTGGCTTTCTCTGATTTGGGAGTTAGGGTTTTCTACACTCCAAATCTCGAACGTATGCTTCTGGAATTAAAGCTCTGCTGCTTCGAAACTATGCATGGCTTTTGTACTTCGAATTGGATGTGGTTATGATCGAAAACTTGGTGAGTATTTTATGATATGATTTGTCCGATTTTCTCCTTGAATTTTTGGCTGCGTTTTTCGATATTGAAGCCTATGATGATAGTGGTGTTTATATAGGATTTTAGTAATCCTACAATAGCTCTCTGATTTCGATTATTGGCTTGACTGATTTGCTGGGCTAATTTGTGTTCCTTTCCTCTTTTGCTTTTGTAGTTCTCGGCATGAATGAATTGATAAAAAAACTGGACATTAGTATATGCCATCTATCAATTGATGTTGTCCATTTTTGAATGATTCAAAAACTGGAAAGTTTTGATTTGTTGCCTTTGACATAATTCTGAAAAATGGTTTTCTGGACATAAACATTTGTGGCCCCTTACGATTGTAAATGCACCCATCCATGTTTAAACCTTGTCAGTAATGCGGTGTGGATGATATCTTGTTTCCTTGAACTATTCTCTGCATTCATTTGCCATAACTGTCTAATTCTGGAAAGTTATAATTCGAATTTCTGAAACACTTTGTCAAAAAAAAAAACTTGTTCACTATATATTTTGAAAACACCATCCATGCATGTATTTGAAACCAGATTTGTGTATTTGCCATATCTGTGAATTCTCGAATTGAATTGTCCACAAAGAAATTTACTGTCTTGCCAAATATTCTCGTTGCTGATTTTTGCAAAACTAGAAAAATATATTTGTTTTTCCCAGACAATGATACTAGATTATCATGTCAAATAAAACTATGATTACCACTTGCCAATTTTGCTTCTCCAATGAATGAAATCTGAAATTGTTGCCTTGTTCTCTCTGATTTCTTGGAAATAAATGATTCATTCTGAATCTGTCTTGATTACCCTTTTGTATTGCTGCATCTTTGTATACACCTTATTGTACTTGCCTATGGGCCATATATATATACTTCCCTGAACTTAAGCTACTTTTGTTGTTGTTGTGACATTGCTATACAGACCTGAACCATTTGTCTTTGTGCATCCATTTGAATTTGAACTGTTTTGTGCAAAATTTTGTCTCTGGCCCATGCTTGTAGTTGCACCCATGTCCACTTGTGCTTGACTTGCACACTGCTGTTTTACTATAAGCCATGCTTGAGCTTGCCGAACCATTTGTGTCCATTATTAGCTGTTCCATTCTCTTTGAATTGTTCCATGCTGAGATAAACTTGAATATTAAACTGATCCGACAACTTTTCACCACTGTCTTGAACAATGCTTGTTGTTATGAGATGATTATGTTGTACACATTTGGCACTTTCTCCAACATGTAGCTGCTGTGTACTTGTTCATGCTGAAAGCACATTTGGCTTGACTGCTTTGACATGCTTCCTTGTTGCTGAATCACCGCATGTTTACATGTACTATTCACTTGATTCCACATGCATGTATGTTCATTACTGTGCGTAAACATGATACACTTGTGTATGTTTCCTTTGCATGTTACCAATGGAAATGCTGTCCATTCAGACTGAAAGTTGTTGCACCATTTTTTGAGCTGTCTCGACCATTGTTGTATTTGTTGAATCATGTACGTGTCAATGCATTGCTAGCTTGTGATTTTGCTCCATTTTGAGTTGCACTGAGTCGAGATGGTCCACGTGGCTACTCCTCAGTTGCACACTGGACTGGCGAGGCAGTGCTCACGTGTATATATATACACGTGTGTATATGTATCCATCTAGACAAGTTTTCATGTCCCTACATTGAAATATTTTGTATATACACTGACTGCCTTGTGGTATTTACAGCGTATCACTGTGATATCATAAGCTATCTAGACACAGTCGGAAAAATCAGATCGAGTCGGAAAAA
The DNA here is from genome assembly GCA_030737875.1 of Allium sativum. Classification (NCBI taxonomy): domain Eukaryota; kingdom Viridiplantae; phylum Streptophyta; class Magnoliopsida; order Asparagales; family Amaryllidaceae; genus Allium; species Allium sativum. Next base: position 229,899,853 of record CM060924.1, on the reverse strand, counting down.
TGATGAGAAACGCACCGAAATTCTAAGGTACATAAATTTTCAAAATAAAAATTATATTCGCTAGAAACATTATTTCTGTTCCAGATACTGTGTGTGTTTCTGTATGTGATAGGTATGAAGACTGGACTGACTGAAAGCTGTGAAGACAGAGGGCTAAAGTTAGAAGACAGTGTATGAAGCAGTGTCAGTAAACGTGTTTGTATATGAAAGTGAAAATGTATGTATATATGATTTGTATAGACAGAGTGACAGTATGAGTGTGTAGAGAGAATTGTACTGATATTTGTAATAAACAAATTTTGTTTGAAATAAAATATTATTTTATTATGTTCAAACGAATTTGTCTATCGTATTCAGTTTATTTACAAGTACAACGAATGTAGAATGATGTAGTGTATATGAAAGTGGATATGAAAAGAAATGTATATCAGTGATGTATTCAAATAGTGGAGTTATAAATAGTTTGAATGTGTGAAATATAATATTCAATTTAAATAAAATACTGTATGAATATATAAATGTCTGTACAGTCGTATTCTATTTAAATATAAATATTATAATCCTGTCTGTGATGAATATATGAAACAGTACAATAACAAACACATTTACAATAATATATTTGGTTGTTATCATCAAATAAAAAGTCATATAATTGTGTATACAACTGCGTTATATACAACAGTTTTTGTTTTGTTCATTTTCATTTTAATTTTTGCATTTTGTGTACGTGTGTTTGATTGTTTTCTTATTGTGTTAGTTCTTGTCCCTCTAAAAAGAAAGAAAAAGAAAAAAATTGCATTATGTTCGTGTTTTGTTCAGATCTTGTGTTCTTCTTTTTTGTGTGCTTTTGTCCATTTTGTGTTTCCTTTTCAAAAAAAAAAAAAAAAGTGTGCATTTGTTCTTTGATTTAGTGTTTTGTTACCTTGCCTTGTTCTCATTAGTGAATTTCTTGTTTACAAGAAGAAAAAACAACTACATTTCATCTTCATCCATATTGATTTCTGATTGCCATTATTACACACTTTCTTTCTGTTCTTTTTTTTCAGTCTCAGCTTTCAGCTTGTACAGTTTCTTTCATTCCGGTGCATTCTGTTTTGGTTGTTGTAACCATTTCATTTCTGTTTTTCAAACTGCATTGTCTTGCATCATATATATTTATAGAAAAGAAAGAAAAGAAAAAAAGTGCACTGCATATTCATTTAAAAAAATCCATTTCACAGTTCAGTTATGTGTACATTTTTCTTTCCTCTCTATTTACATTTTTCTTTTCAAACAATCACAGTTTCACTATTTCTATTTCCCTCTCTCTCCTTCATTTCCATCTTACTACAGCAGCAAGCCTCGATCACTATCGACAACAGTTCACCAACCCCTAAAACTTCCCCACTGCCACATCTTCCTATTCATTCACTTCTGCCATTCAGCAACCAAACTGTCACCACATAAATCAACCCAGTATTGCCCACATTCCTGTCGTATACTAATCCTTGCACCACAAAGCCGTAACCACTACAACTTCATCAACCAACCCACTTTAATACAGTTTCTTTCATTCTGGTGCATTCTGTTTTGGTTGTTGTAACCATTTCATTTCTGTTTTTCAAACTGCATTGTCTTGCATCATATATATTTATAGAAAAGAAAGAAAAGGAAAAAAGTGCACTGCATATTCATTTAAAAAAATCCATTTCACAGTTCAGTTATGTGTACATTTTTCTTTCCTCTCTATTTACAATTTTCTTTTCAAACAATCACTGTTTCACTATTTATGTTTCCCTCTCTCTCCTTCATCTCCATCTTACAACAGCAGCAAGCCTCGATCACCATCGACAATAGTTCACCAACCCCTAAAACTTCCCCACTGCCACATCTTCCTATTCATTCACTTCTGCCATTCAGCAACCAAACTGTCACCACATAAATCAACCCAGCATTGCCCACATTCCTGTCGTATACTAATCCTTGCACCACAAAGCCGTAACCACTACAACTTCATCAACCAACCCACTAATTCAAACTTCAATCGACCAAAAACCACAATTCAAACTCCACTGTCACACTGGCCAATATACTTCTAAATTCATCTCCCATTACCACTTCACAAACATAACTTGCCTAGCTCCTCATTATTCACTTCCGCACACTCCAAACAGTTCAAGCTTCATCCACCGAAACCCCTTCGAGTTCATCACTGACAAGAAACCATTCGACAGACCCACTGTCACAAACCACTTGAAAACTCAAACCTTTCTCCAACTTTCCATAACATACTCCAACCACATAACATTCAACAAAAGTCCCCTGCTGTCAACTTCCAACTCCACATCATACTTCCAACACTACAAGAAGCGGCTGGAACTGCAACGGGGGAGGGCGACGGCTTGCGACGACTAAAAAAGCGGCCGTCGCAAGCCGTTGCACGGGACGAGATAATTAACTATCACTCCTTCTTCCCCAAATCACTTCTGCAACGAAAATTAAAAAAAAAAACCTCTCTCCGCCGTCGCTCCCCCTTGCTCCGATTTCAGCCCCTCCAATCCTCTCAAATCGTGCCGGTATGTCTTCTAAACTCTATTTCATGTTTAATTAGGGTTATTTTGAGTTATTTAGGGTTAATTTGTATGTTTAAATTGGGTTGTAAATTCAGTGTCTATGGACATGAAATTGGTTGTCTTGTGAGATGCATATGATGTTGCTTTTGTTATACATTGATTTGAGAATAAGTGGAATTGATTAGGAGGTTGAAATCATTGATTATCACATATGTACTTTGATTTAGGAGCATGAAAACGACGATTATCATGTATGTAAACGTGATTGGTTTGCTGTAGTAACTTGATTATGAATATCACATATTTATAATGTAACACCTTAAATTTGAATTGAAATTAAATATTTAACTTGAAAGCTTAGTTTGTATTTCAAAAATTGAAACTAATTTATTAAAATTAACTTCATAATTTATACATTAAACTAAAATTAACTAAAACTAATTTATACTTCATAATTTTCACTGTCATGTTATTTTACAAATTGAAATTAGGCAAAAATATTATATAAACGCTATATAGTTAACGCGCGAGCGTAGACGGAAAAAGGCGCAAGGCGCAACTAAGGGGCTTTTTTGAAGTTTAAGGCGCACCTATTAACAAAGCGCAAAAAAGCCAAAAGCACATAAAGCGCGCTTTTTTCATTTGAATTGTTTTTTTGATTTAAACTTAGGTTAAATGTTTTTTTGACTATTTATGTGAACCCCTTAGATAAATTTGGCCCCGTCCGACATTTGTTGTATATGATCGTTATATGGGTATTCGTTTTTATACAAAACGGAAATCTATATTCATCTGATACAATATTGTTGGATTTGTCCTAGTATTTCGGACAAGTTACAAATATAATAACGAAAGCATATTTTATAAATCATTCCAGGTTAAACGGTTAACAAAATTTCGATGGCACTTCCTTTTTGTTCCCTGTGTACACGCATTTGTGTACGATACAGGGACCAAAGGGAAGTGCTGCCGAAATTTTGTAGAACCGTTTAACCTGAAATGATTTATAAAATATACTTGCGTTATTATATTTGTAATGGGAAGTAGGTAGACTGGCCGTCAAAGCAAAAAGGTAATAAACGAAAACATGTAGTAGTTATAAATGAAATTTTACAAGATTTCAATTAATATAGTATTCGATCGAATTTTCTAACATATTTGTTGAAAATCAGGAAAATGTCCGATTATTTTCGTGATCGTAGTTGGATGTATCAACCCCGAACCGGTAAGAAAGGGTCGATAAAGAAACATTTTTGTAATGGGGTCCAAGAATTTATTAGATTTGCTATATCTAACAATCGGGGCAACGTAGACGTTCGTTGTCCGTGTAGTAAGTGCAAACATCTGAAGCATTGGAAGCCAGATGTAGTAGAAGTACATCTGTATAAATTCGGTTTTGTATCGAATTATTACTTTTGGGATCGTCATGGAGAACTTGTTCAACCTACGTCAGACCCTGTAGTGGTAGAGGACGATAGTACAATGATGAACGATAATACAATGATGAATCCGATAGAAAATATGGTGCAAGATGCAGCACGATCAATGTTTCCAAACATTGGTCCGCAAGGCGACGATGAGAATGAAAATGTTGAAGAATCAACGGCGGAAGCGATTTTTTTTTATAATTTATTGAATTCTGCTAAGAGGCCATTGTGGGAAGGATGTACAAGCGGAACCGAATTGTCTGTAACCGCCGAATTCATCACTATGAAATCAAAATTCAATCTTACAGAAGCTGCATTTACAGCAGTTGTACAAACTGCAAAAAAACATATGCCGCCCAATAATTTGATGTGCGATAGTCATTATAAAGTGAAAAAACTTATGTCTGCTTTTGGACTACCGTATCATAAGATAGATACATGTGTTAAAGGTTGCATGTTGTATTGGAAAGAAGACGCTCAACGTAAAAGATGCAAATATTGCAACGAAGAAAGATATAAACCAAGGAAAAAGAAAGGAAAAGAAGTTCCGTATAAAAGAATGCATTACCTACCCATAACTCCTAGACTTCAACGGCTATATGCATCTTCTGCTACAGCGTGTCATATGTGATGGCATAGCGTGAGAACAGCAGAAGAAGGAACTATGATACATCCGTCTGATGGTGAAGCATGGAAACACTTTGATAGGACTTATCCTGAATTTGCTGCAGAGAGCCGTAATGTTAGGCTTGGTTTATGCACGGATGGGTTTTCGCCATTTTCTCGGTTTGGTAGTAAATATTCATCATGGCCTATCATTGTTACTCCTTATAACTTACCTCCATGGATGTGTATGAAAAATCCATATATGTTTCTAGCGGTTGTCGTCCCCGGTCCCGATGATCCGACACAAGGAATTGATGTTTATCTACAACCGTTGATTGAAGAGTTGAAAATACTGTGGCATGAAGGAGTCGAAACGTACGACGTTTCGAGAAAAAGAAATTTTCGTATGTTTGCATCTATATTATGGACTATTAGCGATTTTCCCGCGTATGACATGCTTCCGGGTTGGAGCACTGCTGGACGTCTAGCTTGTCCTCATTGTATGGAGGAGACATGAGCATTTTCATTAAAGTATGAAAAAAAAAATTCTTGGTTTGACTGTCATCGATGCTTTCTACATATTAATCATAAATTTAGAACGGATAAAAAAAACTTTAAAGCTAACAGAATAGAGACTATGCTATCGCCTAAAGTTTGGACAAGTGAAGAGGTATATGATATTGTTAGTGAGTACCCAAAGATACATGATGTTGGAAAGCAGGTTGAAATTCCAGGTAAATCGGACATTCATAATTGGTGCAAACAAAGTATATTTTGGGAGTTACCTTACTGGAAAAATCTAAAACTTCGACATAATATTGACGTGATGCACAATGAAAAAAACGTTTTTGATAACGTTTTTAATACAGTGTTGAATGTAAAGGGGAAAACCAAGGACGATGCGAATTCGAGACGTGATATATTACACTTTTGTAAACGGCCGGAACTGCACTTGTATGACGAGAATAAAAAACCTAAAGCATGTTATGAGCTAGACAACAGGCAAGTACAACTCGTGCTAAAGTGGGTGGAAGGATTACGATGTCCTGATGGGATTTCTTCTAACCTCCGTAGATGTGTAGACTTTAAAAACAGTAAATTGAGTGGAATGAAAAGCCATGATTGCCATATCATGATGGAATACTTTTTACCTGTGATTTTCAAGGAATTGTTGCCTACAAAAATCTGGAGTGTAATAACAGAGTTAAGTTTGTTTTATAAACAACTATGTTCAACGACGTTAAAGGTTGATCGTCTACGTAAGCTTGAGTTAGAAATCCCTGTACTGATCTGCAAACTCGAAAAAATATTTCCACCTGGTTTTTTTAATGTAATGAAGCATTTACCTATTCATCTTCCGTCCGAAGCACTCCTTAGAGGTCCAGTCCAATATGGATGGATGTATCCATTTGAGAGGTAATTTTGTATATAATTTTAATAATCGTGATAGATTACACCTTAGATTACTGTACCAACATAATAAATTATTTAATCTTATTATAGGTACTTGAATCATTTGAAGAAAAAAATTAGGCAAAAAGCTCGAGTAGAAGGTTCGATTTGCAAATCGTACCTTGAAGAAGAAGCTTCATTTTTTTCTCTCATTATTTTAGTGAAGATGTGAACTTGTCTTTTGTAACTGTTCCCCGTAATGAAGTCGCTGTTGAACATGAGTCTTCTCAAACAATGTTATCTATTTTTAGACAATATGGAAGACCTGCAGGAAAATGTGTGGAAATATGGCTAAGCGATAAAGATTACAAAGTGGCACACACATATGTTTTGTTAAATTGTGCGGAAGTTGCACCATTTGTCAGGTGATACTAAATTCATATACATTTCAATTATATATTTATTTGTCTCTATTAATAAAAAAGGAACATAACACATATTTGCAGTATCTACGAATCACAATATCCATCTGGTGATCTCAGTAAAGACTTTGCTGGATGGTTCTCAGACTATGTTCATGATCCCAAAAACTCTGTTGTTAACGAAGGATTACGACATCTTGCTATCGGACCAAAAAGAAATGTCAAAACTTATCCAATATACTTTGTCAATGGTTTTAAATTCAATACCGATGACTACGGAGCTGAAAATTTAACGTATAACAGCGGTGTATTTGTCAAGGGTAGTGATGATCCAGAGGAGCATATAAAGGATTTTTACGGCATCTTAACGCAAGTTGTAGAGTTGACATATTATGTTCAGCCCGTAGAGAAAATTTATCTATTCAAATGCAATTGGTTTAGCACTGTTCCTGGTTCTGGAATTAACGTGCACAAAGATTATAAGCTAATCGAAATAAGGCATACGTCGCATTACTATAAATATGATCCTTTTGTGTTAGCTAAGCAAGCATTACAAGTCTATTTTGCTCCGTATCCGTCCTTAAAAAAAGATAAAGCAGATTGGTGGGCTGTTTTTAAAACAAAGGCAAGATTTACATTTGATGGAAATAATATTCCAGACGAAGTGGCGTATCAAGAGGATCTAGATCCAAATACCGAAATAATAATAGCTGATGACATTGATGTAGGGTCGTTGAATGATGAAGCGAATGTATTAGTAGATGCATTTGTAAGTACTGAAGAAAATGATATAGAGTATGAGACTGAGTCTGAATCCGAACAAGATGAAGACTGATGTTATAAGTACTTATGTTATGTATTATTATGAGCTATGTATTCTGTTATGTACTATTCTGAGCTATGTAATTAATAATGATGTTGATTGTTCTTAGCTAGGAATTTACTTACGTTATTTACTATTCTGATTTATGTAATGATAATGTTGACTATGTATGTTATGCAATATTGTTCTTCTCGTTTACGAATTATGTAATGATAGCGATGACTGATGTTAATAATTCAAGTTATTTTGTATGCACATTATATGATTGCAACAGATATGTCGGATGATAGACAGCGACGACGATCGAGGAGTACATCTCAGCCTACTCCTTCACCATCTCCGCATACTCCTTCACCCTCTCAGCATACCCGAGCAGCTTTGTTCCAGATCAGCGTACTCCTGTGCAGATTGTTCCCAAAAGTGCCGGGTAAATGTCAATTTAATTTTATTTCAATTTGGATTATTCAAAATATATGATCAAATTTTTATATCAACATCTACGCAGAGGATTACAGTTTCAGCCAACACAGTTCGTATTAGATATATCGAGGAATTCTTACATAAGCAGGATGTCGGGGGCTTGGCCGCATTGGGATTCTATTCCACCCCATATTAAGAATGCCATTCTGGCTGATGTACTTGTAAGTAATTTTTTAAACGAGTGTTGAAAATTGATATACTGTAAATAATTGAAAATAAATTTAATATGCAGGCCGTTGTCCGTGTTGAGGAGCATGACATGAACACTTTTTTGGATATTTGGAATACGAAGATGCGTAAAAATTATCGGGAGACAATTTCAAGGGCGAAGACAGGTGGAAAAAAGCCTTCGTGGATGAGTGATGATGTTTGGGCAGCATTTCAACAGTACTGGCAGACGGAAAAGCTAAAGTAAGATATAATGAAAATATTTACATTTATATTGATTGCAGTATTTTACATAATCGTGTATCAAATGTAATAGGAAGTAGCATCCAGAAATAAAGCGAACAGAGAAAAGAATCCTGGTCTACACCGTGGTGGCTCTAAATCATTTCAAGATCATAGGAGAGAATTGGTATAAATTTTAAATATTTGTAGCTTATGTTCACGTTAAAATTTAGTGTATATCATTTATTCATATTTTCAATAATTTTATTACTGTATGTTTACTCAGCATGCAAAGATCGGAAGAGAGCCTTCGATGGCAGAGGTATTCAGACGTACACATGCGGTGGAGCATACCGACGAGGAAGGAAATGTTACGTATGAATGGGCGGATTCGAAGAGTGCGGGTGTAATGGTAAATATGCTTATCCGTATGAATTAAAATGTTTCATATTCGTTCATATCACAATATATAAGTAAATTTTACAACATTGGTGTTAAAATTATATTGGTATGTAGGAGAGATACTACACAGAGTCTACTAGAGTGTTGCAGGCTAGTGGACAAGAGGAGCTTACAGTCGCGCAGTCTGATCGTATATGGGACTCTATCATAAAGCCACCTTCTCGTAACAGGCGATATGGATACGGTAATCAGGAGGTAAGACTTAAATTACAAACTTAATAATTTACAACGATGTGATGCCATAAATATATAAATTGTGGGTATTAATTAGTGCATTTTATAATAATGTTTTGAATTGGAAACATAACGCGTTTTATTTTACAATCAGGAGCTAATAAATTTAATGTGAACTTAATTATTTCGCAGGCTACTCAGAGTGCTTTTAGGAGGTCGATGGAGGAGGAGACTATTGCTCGGATGCAGGAGCAGATGAACGAAATGATGGACTGGCGAAAAACCCAGATGCAACATGACGTAGATGAGCGCATTGCAGCTTACCTTCAGGAGTATGGGTTTATGCCTGGGCAGGGAGGAGATGCTACAAGTGAAGGAGGCGAAGACGACGACGACGACGAGGCGGCGGAAGATTAGTTTGGATGACATATACTTTGGTTTATGCTTAGGTATGTACATATACTTTGCTTTCATGACGATATGGTATGTTTGACGATGTTATGGTGTGCTTTGGTGACGTTATGGTGTGTTTTCATGACGATATGGTATGTTTTGATGTGTATGACGACGATGGATATAGTGTTTTGGATGTTATGTGATGATATTTTATGATGGTGGTTTTAATTTTGGTTTCTTTTTCATTTGGTTTGAGTTGGTGACGAATTGATGGGATAATAGTGGTCTGATAGTGGCCAATGTGATGGTATTGGATTGGTTTGTGGTTGTGTGGCTTGAAGGAATGGAACTGCTGTTTGCGGAGCAAATTTTTTTTTCCAGAATTGCGACGGTTTGCGACGGCTTGCGACGCCAATTTGGTTGGTATACTGCGACGGCTTGCGACGGCCACATTGTAACGCTTAACAACGGTTTGCGACGGCTTGGCGGTAAAATCAACTACTTGCCACGTAAGCAATTTACCGTTGCTAGCCGTCGCTAAAATGGCAACGGAGCCGTCGCTCAAGCCGTTGCAATTTTGGCATCGCGACGACTAAAATTGCGACGGCACTTTGCAACGGCTTGCGACGGCCGCCAACGCCTATCAGCCGTCGCAATTCCCTGTGCATTTTGTAGTGCAACTACTAAGTTCAACAATACACATCTTCAATCAAACATTCACACACCTCCCCTTTTGCCAGCCTCATATCAATTCACATACTACATCTACTCCAACCCATCAGCCACTAGTAACCATTCACATTTCATTCTTCAACTCAACTGGCTTCATCCTACCACAACCAGAAACTGTCACCACCAACAACAAACACATACCAAATTTAAACAAGTTCCAAACTCCTCCGCCTGCTACCCTCATTCACAACCACGCAATAACCACCCTCCATACTCCAACTATCACTAACTCAACTTCATCAACATCTTCACAACCGCAAACCGAAACTTCACCTCAAACCCAACGCAAAACCCCCAAACCAATCGAACACTCTTGAACTCCATCACCAAAAATTGCAACCTAAAACTCAAATTCCCTACCGAATTCCCTGGCTGCTCTTTGATTGCGCCTTTCACAACCATCATCAACCGAAAACTCCCAAGTCGTCGTCTAATTCGAATGGAAATTGAACTTCCCGAAACTCGAAACCCTACCCTCGTCTTCCTCTCAACCATTCAACACCGCGATCGCGACCACAACTGAGCACAATTCCAAGACTGTCCAATTGAAATCAGACCCAATTTGTAACAACCCGTATTTTTCAATAACTTGTAATAATGTAAATCGAGGCAGAATTTAATTCTAAAATCTGAATCAAGGGAAACGGGCTATGCCATTGCGTTCGTCTCGGAAAAATACGCGAAATAGAGTCCGAGTTTTCGAAAATCGGAGTCCGTATGACCCGATTAAGGCCCAACGAAGTTTTCAGAAAATTCCAAAGTAAAAACAGATTTCAAATTCAAGTTTGAATTTGGGAATTTGGGCCAGTTTGGGCCAGGCGGGAGAATTCCCGCCAGAGTACCCAAGTCGACAGCCCTGTCGACTTGGGAGTCGACTTGGTTAGACCAGGTCGACAGCCCTGTCGACTTGGCTGTCGACTTGGCTCAGCCGGGCTGTTTAGCCTGGTGCACCATCTTGGGTTTGTGTTGAGCTTGGGGGCCAGATTCGGTTTTGAGGGCTGAGTTTGGAACTAGGGTTTAATCCTATGGCCTAAAACACTTGCCTAATCTATAAATAAGACCCTAAGCTAGCCCTAAATCATTATTAATCAATCCTACAACTAAACTATGGCAAAATTTTACCTCTCATGGCCTCCACTCTCTTCATAAAATTCCTAAATCAATTTCTATGATATTTTCCATGCATACAAGTGTTTTCAAACTTGTATGATCATCATTAGCTTGCATTCAAATCAAGTCAAGGAAGAGTTTTGATCAATTTTGCTTGCATTTTTGGGGTTTAATTGGTTGCATAAGGGTTTTCTTACATTTGCTATACTCATTTGAGTCCGCATAAGCATTGTAAGCCCTATTCTACTTTCATACTTAAACTTTAAAGTTAAATGTATGATATGCGAGTTTATATGCAAGTTTACTATGATGTGTTATGCAAGTTTACTATGATGTGATATGCAAGTTCATCAAGTTATGTTATGCAAGTTTACTATGATGTGTTATGCAAGTTTACTATGATGTGATATGCAAGTTCATCAAGTTATGTTATGCAAGTTTACTATGATGTGTTATGCAAGTTTACTATGATGTGATATGCAAGTTCATCAAGTTACGTTATGCAAGTTTAATATGCAAGTTGTCATATGATATGCAAGTTATGTTATGCAAGTTTATATGCAAGTATGTCATGTTATGATATGCAAGTATGTTATGCAAGTTTAGATGCAAGTTTACTATGCTATGATATGCAAGTTTGTCATGTTGTAATATGCAAGTTTATATGCAAGTATGTCATGTTATGCAAGTTTATATGCAAGTATGTCATGTTATGATATGCAAGTATGTTATGCAAGTTTGGGTTGAACATTTTGTTCATGCTATCATGTTATGCATGCTTTTGAGGCCTAATGTAAGTATATGAACATATGTACATTTCATATGCCACCATGTTAAACTTGTGGCTTAACACTTTTATGTCATGATTATGCCAAGTTCCCTCTTTCTATCCTTTATGCGCTATTGCGATATGTAAGCGATGGGATTGCGTTTGGGGTTGGGTAAACTTAAAAGACATAAAAACATAAGCTTGGGAATTTACCTATTAAGTTAGGTCTACCCATTGGGAATTTACCTATTAAGTTAGGTCTACCCAATTGCTTGAAAACTTGTAATGTGTTTTGGAAACATGATGGACATGACACTTAGAAAAGATAAGTGTGACCAACTCGAGGTTGGGTTGAGTTTGTAGCGTAAACCTACCCGGAACCGACCGGCTTAACTAGTAGCTACAAACAATAGGACCCAATGTGAGAAGTTGGCCATGTTGTACCTTGAACCCGAGGTTAGACCAAGTTGTGGTGTAAAGCTACCCGGACCCGCCCGGCCTAACTAGTAACCACAACAAGGTCTAATGTGAGAGGTTAAGGCGCATTAAATTAATTAATGCCTCGTGATTAGGGTTAAGTCATGGTCCACTTAATACTTAACCAATTTGGGCTTGGTAGATTAATCAGGGTTAAGTCGTGAACTCATCGTTACACTTAACCAAGTTAATCCATGATTAGCAAGAGGGTTAAACCGTACTTAACCCACTAGAAAAATTCTACCAATGGGGGCCCACTCCGCAGTAACCCCAAGTTTGTATCATTAAAACCCTAGGGGCTAGGCTAGGGAAGCGGCACGATTACTGGGCTGGAGGTAAGCGACCAAATAAACGACGGCCGGGTGGTACGCCGATGTAGTTCCGGACGGGCTATGGTCGTGCACGTAGTCTGTGTTTGGAGAAGTCACCCATGGGTACCAGTAGATCGAGACTGTGCACTCATGTTTATGGTGTCCAGGGGTTGGCACCCTAGGGCTTGATACACCCGAAGGGTGGACCCGGCACAGTTCGACTACAATCATGTTATTGGGCCGTATTGACACCAACACACGACGAGTTAGGCTTATAGGGAGCCGATCGACTAGACCGTTTGGTTGGACCTTGTGTTAGGGTCACTTCATGTTATTGGACCTCGTATGAGGGTCACTTCATGTTATTGGGCCAAAGCTTGGGCCAAGGGATCAATACTTGTTTATTCAAGTCATGTTAGTTTGCTAGTACACCTGTGGTGCAAAACCTTAATCCTGATTATGCGATGACACCTTTATCTACCTTGTTAGTTAATCATCATGCTAGTATGTTGTTATCCTTATGTTCATCCCTGCTGCTCGTGCCAGTTAACTTTACCAGTTTACATTGATTGTAGTAGGGCTTACTCAGTCTTTTTGACTGACCTGTTTTCTTTCGCCTCTTTTCTTCCGGTCCCCCCCCCCCCCCCAGGTTCTCAGGGAGGGAATATTGGAGCTTAGCTGGATTTCTGATCGCTTGCTTGTGGGATTTTTGCTCATGTACGGTCTTGACATGAAGCTAGCTATGGTTATCACTTATTTTGGGGATAGTACTTATGTATTTCAGTTTTCAGATGATGTTGTTTTATCTAGACTTGTTTATTTGGAAAGTTGACATTATGTTGTACCAGACTTGTTTTGAAATGGTTTGAAATCTTCCGCTGTTTTATCTATGTTATTTACTCTGCTTACATATATACATATGTTCTTGTTCTGCCTTGATATATCATTATGCATGTTTACCTAATTCAAACGCCCCTCCAAAGTCAGAGTGCTTGCAAGAGTCACCCTGGCGGAGGTGGGGTGTTACATTTGGTATCAGAGCATATGGTTTACGAGAAGGAACAAAAAGGTTTTTAGAAAACTTTTGGAAAACTATTTTCAAAACTAAGTATAAAGTATTTTCCAAAGAAAAGTCTAGTTTATTTTAAAGGCTATTCCCTAAAAAGCCATTAGCAAAATTCCCTCGTTTTTTCTCTATTCTGAATCTGTCTTTTTCTTCGTTTTCAGAATGGCCGATAACTTTGCCATTCCGGAGGGAGTACACGTACCTGTTTGGTATAGGAGACTTTTGGAGGCTAGGGCGACCGAAGCCGGCCCCGCAAATATTACTTCTCCTCCGGTAGTTGATGTTCCTCCTCCTCCTGTTGCTGAGGTTTCTCTTCCTCCTCCCCCTCAGCATCCACAAAAGGATTTCGCGGAGATTTGCAAAGACTTTAAGGTGATGGGTTGCAAGAATTTCATTGGAACCGAGACTTATGTAGAGGCAAGGAATTGGTTGAAAGAAACCGAAGATCTTTTCGCCTTCTTTGATATAGATGACCGTAGGAAGGTTTTATTAGCAGTGTGGTTGCTAAAGGAAGAAGCTGCACGTTGGTGGGTGGTCACCATCGTTACTAGGCCAATTGAGACTTGGGATGACTTTCGAGGAAAGTTTGGACTAAGGTTCCTATTACTGAAGCAAGGGGACATGACTATTAGGGAATACATAGATAAGTTTAATCAACTGGCTCAGGACGGTTTAGACTTGGTTAACACAGCTCCGAAGAAGGCCCTATACTTTGCTTTAGGATTAAACGAGCCATTACATGGTTTAGCCATGACTCATGTACCCTTGGGGGCAACTTTCGAGAGTTTGGTGAATATGGCCCTACTCAATGAAGAGAATAGGAGTGACAAGAAGGAGATCAAGGTGAATGATACTCAAGCCAAGAAGACTGATTCCCAGTGGAAAGGAAATCAGGGTAATCCAAGCGATCAGAGCAGTCAAGGCAGTAAGAACAAGAACAAGAGTCAAGGCAACAAGGGAAACAACAACAAGGGCAACAAGAACAAGGCAAAGGAAACAAGAAAGTGCAACTTCTGTGGGATTGTTGGGCACATAGCCAAGGACTGTAGGAAGAAGAGAAGGAAATTGGGAGGGTGCTTTAACTGTGGAGAAATGGGGCACTTCACTAGGGATTGCCCGAAGAAGCGAGGGCAAGGCCAGGGTCAGACTCAGCGTGCTGGACCTTTAGGAGGGCAAGTTCATGCTCTCAATACCGCTCCAGTTCCCGATCGAGGTAGTATTTCTGTTGAGAGCCTTGTATATATTTCTGATTTTCCTGTTCGTACCTTGTTTGATTTTGGTGCATCGCATAGTTTATTTCATCTGATCTAGTTGAAAGTTTGCACCTAAGTACTGGTCTAGTTTATGATCCCGTGTGTGTTTCAAATCCAATTGGGGGTTCCGCCCATTTGTCTATTATCTACGTGGATTTGAAAACCTCTATCTTGGGTGTAGAGTTCTCGTGTGATGCTTATATTCTCGGTTTCATGGGGTATGGGTTGATTTTGGGCATGGATTGGTTGTCCAGTTTTGGAGCCATCCTTCATTGTTGGGCATAGGGTTGTGAGGCTCATGACTCGCCTCGGTAATACCCTAAGAATTTCTAGTAACCCTATGAGTCCCGTCATGTTATGTTATCTTGAATCCCTCAACTCGTCTATCGATAGTTTGCAATCGGTGAGGGTGGTCCGAGAATATCCTGATATCTTGGGTGAAGTGAAGGGGGTTACCCCTAAGCGAGAGATAGATTTCCGCATTTATCTGGTTGATAATGCCAAGATAGTTTCGTGGCCGGTAAGGCACATGGTCCCGTGAGACGGGAGCTAAGTAAGCAAGTGAAGGAGTCGCTTGAGAAGAACTTCATTCGATGTAGCAGTTCCGAGGAAGGTGCTCTAGTAGTATTCGCTACTAATGTGGACAGTTCGCTTCGCCCGTGTGTTGATTATCGTGAGTCGAACAAGAAGAATAGACAACCATTACCAAGGATCGATGATTTGGTTGATCAGCTTGTAGGAACATCTGTTCTCTCTTGATCTTGCTACTGGATTCCATCAGCTCAGGGTAGCTGAGGATAGTATAGACAAGACTGCGTTCAGAACTCCAGATGGATTCTTAGAATGGTTAGTCATGCCATTCAGTTTGGCTAATGCATCCGCCTACTTCGTGGACTTGGTAAGTAGGGCGTCTAGGGAGTTCCTAAACGAGTTTGTGGTAGTCTTCGTAGATGATATTCTGATCTTCTCAAAGGATGAGAAAGAGCACGCAAGGCATCTCTTGGAGGTGATGGATACGCTTAGAGCGCATCAGTTGAAGGCTAAGTTCTCCAAGTGTCATTTTTGGAGGAGGAAAGTTAGATTTCTTGGGCACATAGTTTCTACGCAAGGCTTAGTGGTGGATCCTGCTAAAGTGGTCGCGGTTCAAGACCGGAAAGCTCCGACGAGGACAATTGAAGTAAGAAGTTCTCTCAGTTTGATTAAGTTAGTTAGCATCCCTTGAGCTTAGACCTACCCTTCTGGATCAAGTAGGGACTTCGCAGAAGGAAGACCCGCAGTTAGTCGAGATCATGAACAAGTTGATTCAAGGCGAGATGTTAAGACACCTCGCTATAGATGACAAGGGATGGCGAAGACGCAATGAGAGAAAGAAGGCTCTTGACGATGTACATCACCCGAGGAGGTGGCCGAGTTTGTCCCAAGGTGCATGTTGTGCCAACAGATTAAGGCCGAGTCATAAAAAGCCCGGTGGGCTATTACATCCATTGGAGGTCCCCGCAATGGAAGTAGTAAAGCGTCATGAAGGATTTCGTGGATGGACTGCCTAGATCAAGGAAAGGGAATACGAGCATGTGGGTCATAGTAGGTAGACTCACGAAGAGTGCTCATTTCACTCCGGTAAAGAGAAAAAGGACCGCATCATAGCTAGCGACAGTTTACTTTCAAAAAAATAAAGCGGCTGCACGGGGTTCCCTAAAGGATAGTTAGTAACCAT
This sequence comes from Allium sativum, assembly GCA_030737875.1. Classification (NCBI taxonomy): domain Eukaryota; kingdom Viridiplantae; phylum Streptophyta; class Magnoliopsida; order Asparagales; family Amaryllidaceae; genus Allium; species Allium sativum. Next base: position 229,883,297 of record CM060924.1, on the reverse strand, counting down.
GGCTCAATCTTCACTACCCAGTTTTGGGATAGTCTACGAGAAGTCATGGGCAAGCAACTGAATCTAAGCACGACCTATCATTCGCAGGCGGATGGTTCATTGGCAACGTGGATTGGTATTTTCGAGAAAAGTTCTGCTGCGTGGAATACTTTATAGTAAGTAAACAAGATCCAGGATTCACTAGTGAATTTTGGAGAGCTTGCATGAAACCATGAAGTCACAGTTATGTTTAAGCCGAGTATGATAGAAGAAGAGTAAGTGGAAAAAAAAAGACGAGAGGCGACAATGAAATGGGTTCCAACTCATATTTGGAAATAAGACCAGGAGAGTCCGTCAGACCCTGGCAAAATTATTCAGTAAGCAATTCAAATCTCAGGTCCAGAGTTCGGGATGTTATGGAGCTAAGTGAATTACAACAAAGGCCAGGAGAGTCCGTCAGAGCTTTTCTCACTCGCCTTAATGCGGCAGTAGCAAAAGTCGAAAATTTCGAGCCCCGTCTAGTCCTAATGGATCTGAAGGGGGCATATGTAAAGAGACCGAATTGGGGCGGTGGATCAAGAAGAAGAAGCCAAGTACACTCGAATAATTGCTCAACAAGCTGATATAAGTATTGAAGAAAAATCGAAATACGGACAGATAGAGAAGAAAAGAAATGTGTAAAGTAGCACTAACAGTCAGAAAAGAAGCAGCGGAGGGAAAGACAGTCGGGCGAAAAAGAAACTACGCTTTTTCAAGAATTCCGAGTTCACTCCCCTTAATGATACAATTGGAAATATCTTCATGACAACCAAGAACATTGAGAAATACCCGGTCTTGAAACAAAGGCAGGTCAAAGATGTTGCTATGAAGTCAGGAAGATTTTGTCAATTCCATAAACAACCACGACACGATACCAACGACTGTAGGCACTTGAAGTCAGTAATCAAGGGACTAATCAGAAAAAACCATTTACAGAAATATGTACAGGACCATGAATGTTGTTTCGGCTCTCCGTAAACAAGGGGCAACAAGCTTTAAAAGGCCTAAATCAATCCGAAGCGAACGCTCGCTTGAAGATCACTAACTGGTGTCTTGATCAGGGAGCTTTGAATTAGAACCCCCATTACTTTTCTTTACTACTCTGCTTTTATCTTATTACTTAAATCGCTTTTCCCTGCATTGTTATTCGCTAAGTTCATATTTAGCGATGGTCTACTTACAAATGCCTTGTACAAAGAAAATTATTATGTGCTTTCCTGAGTAACATATTTATTGGTCCATGCTAAAAAAACGTCTCTTGGAATGTAGGCATGGTAAAAGCAATTGATCATGTACTATTGAACTGTGACGAGAAGAGCCTCAAGGCACATCTTAAACAAAGCGTCTTGAGTACCACAAACATTAGGCAAAATCAAATAGGATGAATAGACACATCACTTCAAGAGAGTAGGTTACTCTAAGACAAATGGCGAGTCAAAAAGCCGCACCTCTCGCTGTGGAATATGCAGAATTCTTATCAAACATCCATTCGAGGGATTGGCATCAGGCTTCGTTGGAAATGCAAGAATATTACCAAATCTGTCTCATGGATAAAAATTGCTAGTCCTAAAGAGGCGCCTTGTCAGGTGCAGGACACGAACTCCTTAAAACCAAAATCAAATTAGGTAGCAAGGACTATTGTCTGCCTCCTAGAGGCAATGCAATAAAAAGTCTAGGTGGGAAAACACCAGTCCTAGTATCGAAAAGACCCACAAACATGCTGGAAAGACCAGCGCAATCAGAAATCCTAGCCGCAAGGGGGTAACAGAAATCCTAGCCGAAAGGGGGTATCCATTCTAGGATCTTTTTGAATAACTAAAAATAATGTTATCGAATTTTTTTAACCCAAGACCCCCTAGGGGGCACGTATTCAAAACTAGTCTCCGAAGGGCTTAGTCCACCAGGTCAGTCAGGCGCGGGGTTGAATACAACTTAGTAAAAGATACCAAACACGTTTATAATAATACAAACGTGTAAAAACCTACGATGAATAACAAACTTCAGGACTTGAGTAAATCTTTTAAAATAAAATAATCGGGTGCAACCATACGATTAACAAAGCGCCCGACCAAACATTTAAATCAAAATAAAGGTGCAGCGTGCGATGCACTAACGCAAAGATAGATGGGTTACATAACAAAACCACAGCACATTAAGGTCCAAAGCAGGCCATAAAAGTTACTAATATAAACATACGATAATAAGCTAGGCTAGCTCCTGCATACACAAGCCAGACTAAAAGTATCACCCTAAATTAAAACCAAAATAACAAAAGGTAAAACACTACCAAGACACAGCATTCAGATGAGATAAGCAATGATCTTCTCCCTGGATTCAAGAGCCTTGACGAGCTCGAGCCTGTCTTTTTCCAAAGCATGGAGTCGATCAACATTCTCTTTATTTACCTTCTGAAGATCTTCAACAAGAGAATGCCAAGCACTTAATTGTTTTACGATGTAATCCCTGACATTTATGATAAGGTCTTCGACTAGATTCAAACATGCTTCCAACCAGCCAATATGCAGTCCTTCATAGCATCCATTTTGCCTGCAATAATCCATTTATCAAATGGATCTATATACAAATCAGAATGGATGTTAGCTGGGCACCAACCCTCAAACTGCTCAGCAAGTTCAGGATGGCAAGGATTGAGAACATAAAGAGGTCTCTGGATAGTTGTAGGGTATGGAGTGTTGGACGAAGAAACCACAGGTGGACGACTAAGAGCAATCTGGACATCTGGAACAGGGAATTCATTTAATGAACGATGACTCCGAGTATCAGTCGCACCCAGGTCCTTTTTACCTTGAAGCCTCTTTTTGCTACTAGCCTTTCCCATTGACTTCTTCCTAAGTCTCCTAGGCCTGAAGAACTCCATCCTTGGATGACCAATTTTAAAGAAAAATCAATATAGACTCAGACATGAACAGAAGCACTCCAACCAGAGAAATCCTGGGGCATTCCATCAAACAACTTATAAGCAATACCGACATCAAGATTTTCAAAGAAAACCACCAAACAGTTCAGATTCTTCAAGATAATTACAGAAATGGCATCTTTGCTATACAAAACTTGGCTATCGCCAAAATCCCAAGTTTATAATCGCAAGTTTGTGTTTAATTCAATCAGACCACACTCAGGGCATCATAGCTTGGAAATGCATAAGCACTCAAACAAAACGAGGAAAAATAAAGGGAAAAACTCACCCAAAAATATCATGATGCTTTGAATCCGAAAGGAAGTTGCTCAAGGTAAATAGGTGCTTCTGCAAGCGCTAAGCAAAATAATGAGATAAGGAACCCAAAACCTTCCGAAGAAAAGCCAAGATAGGAATAACAGACACGGATTACCTGGTAAAACCCTTGGGGAAGCATGGCTATAGTCGAACGAATTTCTCAAAAAGAAAAGGTAAAAAATAGGAGGTTAAATGTAAATAAGGGGGAAGAATAAAAGGCATGCATCCAGAGCATTCTCACCACGTCAACATAATACTCGATTGCGTAAAGAAGCGTCCCGTCAAATTCCAGCTGGCGCCCCACTATTCGATCGTTCGCATGATAAGATACATCAGACTCCTTGCTCATAGGAAGAGACGATACCAGTCCACCACAGTGGAACAATCCTAAGTTTTGCGCGAACGACCCTTCGATGAGCCGAATTAGAACTGCCAAACAATGTTGCGATCAATTATGTCGAAGCCAGTAATTCTTTGCCAAAAGAAATTACGGACTTCGAGGGGCAAGTGTTAACCCCTCAAAAAATCCATACGCACATTGAGTTACAAGATCTGAGTAGGAGCTACAGAATGAACAACTTCAGGGTCGATCGCGCATAGTATTGTCCAAGGCGTTGAGCGACTCATAAAGGACGGAAAGCAACTACATAGAGCAAGGCCGAAGCCCGGAGGAAGTCTTGATTCAGGAACAGAAGCAAAGGTTGGTTGTTCATATCGGAACAAAGCCGCTCAAGAATCAAAACAAAGCAAGTCACGCACAACAATGGAAGACGCTTGACCTAATATCAAAGTTCGTCCACACGCATCAGACCAGGAGTCAAGGTCGCGCATGCAATTAACAACTGCTAATGGATTGCAACTCCTACCGCTCGAACGTTCTACTAGTCGAATGCCAATACTTTGGTCAGAAATCACCTACCGGTCGGTCGAACACCAGCTCTTAGAAAGAGCGCACTTACATCTCAAGTCGCAAGCATTGGTCAGTCACCTCCAGACTAAAAAGGTCATCGCTTGCTCACTCAGGATCAGACATAGCCGCATCAGAAAATCATGATCATCTGTCTACCCAAAACGCTTGCTCCCATAGAATCGCTCGCACATGACAACTGGAAGCAGTTACAGACAGCTGGGTACAGCTAGGCGATGGCATGTTTGTAATTAATGGGATGAATGACTCGTAGGCTGTATATACAGATTTCATATCACTTGCTCAAGGGAGATCACCTATAAATACGCCATGGCTGCCAGCGTAAAAGGGATCCAATCTTTCTAGCCACAAGGTGCTTCTAAATTCTATCCTCAGTGACTCCTCAAACACTTGGAAGTAATGATCATCTTCTTCACTCAAAATTCTATCACCCATTTGGCCATAGCGTCAAGTACAACCTTGTAATTAGGGGAAACAAAGACATCTTCCTTCTCAATCATTCACCCGTCCTTCTCCTCCTCAAACTCCACCATTCTCTCATAAAATCCCAGGATTGAAATGTATGAGTGAGAGTATATTGAGTGGGTATAGAGATGTATGAAAAAAGAGAGTTTATTTATTTTGTAATCCCCGTTATAAGAATGCAAGTTATCTTCATAGTGGATGTAGGCCTAATATAAGGCTGAACCACTCTAAACCTTGACTCTACTTTATTTTCCTCGCATTTTCATTTTGATTATTGTTAAGTACGGCTCCACTTATTTCCTACCATTTTGGTGAAGTACAATTTTAGTACCTTTGGTGTTTAGGCCATTTTTTCGTGTAAACAGGTAACTATACTCAAATATTTTGTGTTTGTTCATCGACGAAACAAATATGTCAAATAGATGTTCAACAAGATTATCAGAGAAAATGCAGATCCAGAATCGTCAAGCTATTATAATCCTGATGTGCTTCCGTCGGATCCAGATTGGGACAATTCTGGATTTGATTATGAAACAGATCTTCATGCAAAATCAACATCCCCCGAGAGCACGTCACTCGAGGAAGAAGAAGGAGACGAGGTTGGAGATGCCCGCGGTCCCAAGGAACTTGGGGATGTTAAGATATTAGACAAACTGAGTGATTGCATAGCTTTTGCACTGGATGATATAAAGCTAAAAATAATCTACTTAAAACATGGGATCTCATGGGATAACGTTAAGACCCCGAAAAAAGAGGATGGACCCCATTCTGCTCTGGAAGGGTATATGGCTATCAGCAAGGTGATGTGCTCGATAGGTGTTATTCCTACTTTTCCTCCGATCGTTGTCGATCTCCTGAGACGATTGTGGATTTCCCCCATGTAACTCCATCCCAATTCTTATGTTGCTCTGTATACCTTGTATATCGCATACGTAGAGATCCTGGAGGCCAAGCTTGTTTATAAGGATTTGAACTTCTATTTCCATTTCAAACATTGTTCTACAGGGACCCCCGAACTTTGTTTTCTTCGAGTCAATCCCCACTAGGAAAGTCCTGAGCGATGGACATAGCAACCTAGGTGATGCTAAATTTGAGTGGTTTTATATAACAGCATCAGGCTGGGTGTGTGAGGAGGTGGCTATAGTCAAGTAAGTCTTAGTACGTTCAGTATCTGCTTTAACTGCATCAATCAATGTATTGATACTTAATTTCTTTTCACAATTCCCAATCCTAAGAAGCAAGAAGGCGCAATATATGAAGATCGCTTATCCCGCCTCATATGTAGCAAGTTGGATTTTCTAAAGATCAAGAAATGCATAACCGACAAGAACCTCCATAAACACCGACTTTTTGATATAAGTCGGGAGGTTGGCTAGGGTGGTAGGCCTTACAAGTATGTGCCCTATACTCAAGTGATTGGGAAATCAAGCAGCATGCCCCCGGTCGAGGGGCATGTGACAACGGAGACTACAACCATTGTTGAACTTCGTAAAAGCCCTTCGCTGACCGTAATTCAGGATGACGAAGAAATGAACGTATATACTGGAGGTGAAACTCGAGTTGACGAGCCAAAGGGTGCTTCTATCCACGAAGGGGAATCATCTCCAAAATCACCGCCACCGATAGAGCCTTCAACTCATGATTCTTTAACAGAAGAGCAAATATATGTAGATCTATCCAAACTCCCATTACTAAATAATATCTACACTTCTGAGGATATTGGAACAGACAAGTTCTTTCCTATCTCTAAGGAAGAGCCTACTCTTGTCAAGAAGAAAGATGTTGCGCAGACGAGCCTGGCTTCGGGCATTGGTCCGTTAGGTGGGATCACAAGGGACACACATATCACATGCACCAGATGTCACAACATTCATACACTGTATGTACTCATGGTTCTTATACTTAATTGTTCCCTTTGTAGGAAAATGCCTCGTCACCGCTACTATTCTCATTGTGAACTTCATGAGTGCACGCCTAGATTAAAATCCCGCAACCGAGCATGATCGTAGTGATAGTTAGGGAAGAGATAGTAAGAAAAACTATGATTCTTATCAGCCTCAATCTTCACGCTCTCGCTCTCCTTCAAGGCAAGATCCCGAAAAGCTCCACAGTCGTAAAGTGCCACATGTAGGAGGTAAACAACTTCCCAAAGCTCTGATTCCCTCGAAGGTATCCCTCCTCAGGATAAGTTCTCCAAGAAGCATCATGAATCCAAGGACAAGCATAAAGGCTTGAGCAAAGGTTTGGAAAAGGGAGAGAAAGCTCTCGTCCTATTAGGACAGCGCAACATTGATATTACCACTACACAGGAGGTGACCCTTACTCCTGAAAATCAGGCAAAGCTGGAGCGTCTGCGGAAGCAGTTCCTCGACATCTATTTTGGCAGGATGCTCTTCGTTCCGGATCTCGAGCCAGTTTCCGATGATTGGGACATAGAAGTCGTTAACTGAGTAGGCCACGTAGCTACTCAATATGGGGCAATGAAGAAGCATGCCAAGAAGCTCTCAGAGGTTATCCACCATCTAGAAATGGACATGGCGAAAGTTAAAGAAAAGGCTGAACACGATACCAAGGCCAGGGATACGACTGAGAAGCAACTTGAAGATACTCAAGCTCTTCTTGCCTTAGCTCAGAGGGATGCCGAAAGCTATAAGACGCAGTTGGAGGATGTGAAGAAACGTTTCCACTTCGAGCTTGGTTCGAACAGTCAAGAGCGTATAGCTATGAAAAAGGAGATAGAAGATCTTAAGTCGGTTAATACTGAGCTAAAAACATCACAGGACCGCTTTGCTACAGAAAGGGATACCTGGGAGAAGGAAATAGCGAGCTTGAAGGATAGACTCGCTCATGCTAAGGAGAGAGCAGCTCTCGCTGAAGGACATGCTAATGAAGTCCTTGAGTCCGCCTCGGATGCTACCGCTAAACTTACCATGGTTGAACAAAAGATAAAAGGGTTCGATGAATTATTAATTGACTTTTTCGCTCAGGTCATTCGAACCCAATACATTTCCTGGATCAAGAACTATCCCTCCACTTTAGTTGATGTATGGGATCAGATTGTTGAAAGTGAGAGGCAATGCTTAAAGGTCGAGGCTTTCGATGAGGACCAGCTTATGCAAACCTTCCTCAGAGGTGAAGAGCCTGAGGTTTTAGCAGAGGGTAGACGTCAAATTAAAGAGTTAATGGAGGAAAAGAGGCTTAAGCTTAAGGGAAAGAATAAGGTTGATGAAGGTTTAAGCTTAGCCATGGATCTCAAGATTTCTGGGGCTGAGGAGTATAACCCCGATGACCCGTTAATCTCCAAAATTACTGTTCCCCAACCTGCTGGGGTGTCTACTGCAACTCCGGATGAGCAGTTGGTGGAAGATATCTCCACATTCTCTCCACAATTTATTAAAGATGTTATAACTTGTCGTCGCATTATGGAGCAAACAATCGAGAAGACCACATCTTCTCCCAAACTAATAACAATTGCTTCTCATGATGTAGGTGCCAAAATGGCTAAAGGGACTGCAGATGAGCAAGCGAAAATCGATGTGACCGAGAAGGCCATTATACCATCGAGTGCTGATGTTCCTAAGGATGCTGAAATCATTGGAGCTTTGAAAGATACAGATGGTGATGATGGTGATGGAGATGAGAAGGTCGACATCATGGGAGAAACCAAAGGGGATGATAATCTGACCTTAGCTGATATGAAGGCCAAAAAGGATGAGCAGCTAAAACTTTAAATTGAGGAAGAGCCTCTAAATATGCCACCTCTCTCTGCAGCTACTCCTGGATCTGGACTAATTATAAAGCTCTCCTCCAAGTCGATAACCACACAACTCGCGTCCTAGTCCTCTGACGCTCCACAAGATCCTCCTTCGGATAAGAAGAAGAGGAAAAAACACGATAAATCCGATGCTAACAAGGAGGAGCCAGAGAAACAGAAGAAAGAGAAGAAACTGAAGCCATCTCCGAAACCTAAATAGAGCTCGTTTACATTTTCTCGTTTTAAGTTTCTGGCTTATGATGTAGTTGTGAGAGTGGCCCTCACATTTTGACTAACCTGTAGTTCTGCACTGTGCAAACAAAATCCTATTTCTTTTGCATTACTGTGTGCCTGCATGTTTATCATACTTAGTCATACATAAACATTCAGATCATAACTAAGTTAAAATCACATAATAAACCATTCTGGCAATAAAAAATTAAAATTTCTGCATCGTATACGCGTATATGTGTATGACGTATATGCCCCTAATCAATCATTAACATAATGCCTAGCCAGGGCTTGTTGAGGATTGATTAGAATTGGATATATGTTGCCCCTATGTCCGGGAACAAGGGGTTCGGGCTCAACTTTCATTCTTGCCCCCAATACTGCAGTGGGGTAGGAGCCCTTCTACGACATTTAATCAACATGCCTTTATACTTTCCTACCGTATGCCCAGTATAGAGTTTGAAATCAGCTTTCAGTTTGCCCCCCAATCCTTCAGTGGGGTAGGAGTTCATTCGCGCTGCTCAATTCCTGGCGCCTTTATTCTCTTTCGTCGAATGTCAAGGGTAGAGTGGATTCGAGGTGGTCTTTTGATCACGGTGCACCTTCACGCCTCGTGGCAATTCATTTCCCTATCCTTTATACTCTTTCTCCACGAGAGTTAGAGTGTCTGAGGTTGTGTCGTTTACTCCATTGCACCTTCTGGTTTGATAAAAGATTCTTTGAATTACGTGCTTCAAGATCGTTATAAGGCTTATAACAAGTATCACAATTATAATAGCCCATATGAATTAAAAATGAAAGAATGAATAAGAAATGGTGCGATAAAAGTAAGTGACACACGGTATTTTATAGTGGTTCGGTCGAATCATGACCTACGTCCACTTTATAATCTTTTTCTTACGTAATCAGATTGTCCTAGGCAAGTCGTGCCTTTTTACATGGTCCTAAAAACTAAAGATTAAAAATGACAATTTCATGTCAAGTAATGCCGCAAATGAAGGGCGTTCCACACTCTGGGGATTTCATCTCCGTCCATGGTCGCTAGCTTGAAGGATCTATTATCAAGCCTCCATAGGATGGTAAATGGTCATTCCCATTTTAGACCCAAATGGACTGGGGTGGAAAGATGCGCTTTAGAACCAAGTCTCCAGGTTCAAAAGTTCGAGCTCGGACCTTCTTATTGTAATATTTGGCGACCTGCTGCTTGTTCCTCAAGGCACACAGGTTCACTTCGTCCCTTTTTTCTTCAACCATATCCAGGGATTGGAGGAGCAGTTTATTATTGGTCATCGGGTCATAGTAAGTGGTTCTGTGGGATGGTAGTTCTAATTCGACCGGGATGACTGCTTATGACCTGAAAGCAAGGGAGAAGGGGGTGTGCCCCGTGGCTGATTTATAAGTCGTTCTGTAGGCCCACAATGCCAAAGGTAACTCGTTAACCCACATGGCTCTAGCCCACTTCAGTCGATTCTTCATAATGGACTTAATTACTTTGTTTGTCGCTTCTACTTGTCCATTTGACTGCAGATGCGCAACAGCAATGTACCTTTTCTCTATATGATATTTCTGACAGAAGTCTCAGAACTCGGTGCTATCAAACTCGTCTCGTTATCTGTTATGATAATCTTCGGGATCCCAAATCGACATATAATATTTCTGACAGTCAAGTTTATCACTTGCTTAGTCATGATCGTGGTCAACAATTCTGCTTCGACCCACTTTGTAAAGTAATCCGCGGCTACGATCGCAAATTTTTCTCCGCCCTTTGCTATGGGTAAACTTCCTATGATATCAACTCCCCAAACTGTGAACGGCCATGGGCTCATCATTGTCTTTAATTGACTGGGAGATGCCCTAGGGATCTTAGCGAATTTCTGGCAATTGTCACAACGCCGTGCACGTTTAGCCGCATCTTTATTCACAGTAGGCCAGAAATGACCTTTATTCATCTTGATAAAAATGCCTCAAAACTTTTGTCTTTCAAAGAAAATGAAGTTAAGCAGAAATTAAAGGCAACTCGACTATGTGTGAGAGAATTCTTAAGGAAAATGTAGATTTGATGACTTTTTTCTTGATGTTGATAGAGGATAGGGATATTTTGATAGATTTGTTTTACATGATTTATAACCGATTTGAAACTGTAGACTTTTCCTTCTTAGGGGAGTTTAATTTTAGTTTACTCTGACGTCTTCACAGACGACGCTTGGATGAGCGTGTAGTTGATCTCCATCTCGGGGCTTGTCAGAATCTGTCAAGGGTTCATTCAATTCCCACTGACTTAACCCTAGAAAAGCTCAAATGTAACAAGAACATATTTATTTCTGAACTATTCAAAAAGTTGGTTTTGTATGAACAAGATGATCATCCGTAAGCTCGAAGAATTATAAACGTATATTTCTGATGATAGCTTCTTACATTCATGATTTCTAATTTTATTTCATGTTATGGAAGAATCATACTCTCCAGAAAGATGTAATTCCCAAAGATACTTTACACTTATTTTTTAGATTAAGGAGAGAATACTCAACAAAATCATGTCTCAAATAACATCAAGATTTTGAGGGGATCGTTTCCTAGGAGACCTTCGGCATATTTATATGAAATACCCTCAACTTCCCTTTGAATTTTTTGGTGGTGACCAGGAATTAATTCTAAAGAGACTTAGAACCCATCATGTTGAATTGATATGTAGCCTAAACAGAAGGTATTCTGACAAACAAGATAATACTTTGTAATCTTCACTGCATGTATCTCAAAAAAATTCAAAGCTTGTTTGAATAAATCTAAGAGTTTTTTTAACAAGGCTTTTGCAATAATGACAAGTACAATTTTATTAGTACTATTTTGTGTAAATAACATCTATGAATAATCATATTGTTTTGTCGTGAATAGAAGATCGATCCGAAATTGTACCCTCCCAAGCTATAGGGAACATAAAGGAATCATTAGCAGTTGTAGACCTGGGAAATGCTCCTAGAGATGACCTCACTCCAACTCGAGAGAGAACAATTTTAATTCAGAAATTGGCCATTAAAAATTTGAACAAGCAAGTAGATACTTTAGAAGGTCAATCAAAATAAAAGGGTTAAAGTATTCTCAAATTAAAAGGACATGTAAAGGACAATCCCTTCATCGACTTTGATAAAGAGATGGGTAAATTGCTTCAACGGATTATTGATTTGGAGACTGAGTTGAATGACACAAAAGCAAGTTGTAAGGCCTGAGGTTTTCCTTGGGGAATACTGTCCTTGATGTGGTTGTCTCTGCCCCTATGTCCTCTAGGACCACGACCAGGTCAAAAGCCTAGCCGTTGAAGAGTTTACTCACTTGGTAAATCCCTCACCAGGATTGGATGAGTTAGTCATTGCTGAGTGGTGCAAGAGGATAAAAGATGAAATTAATAAGTATTATGAGACAAAGTATAAGGATGACACATTTTGACGTATCAAAGGTCACATCTCCCGAATCAACCAATTACATAAGGAGAAATATATTTTGTAGAAGTGTGCCTTTGATTTGAACAAAGAAAATAAAACTTTAAGAGTTATGGGTAGTGTAGAGGCCCGTAAATCTGTACCCTTTGAGCTGGCGAATTACAACCCACGTACAACCCAAATTGCACGAAATAACGAATCTTTAATAGAAAGAAATTAGAGGATGAGAAGTATAAAGAAAGAAATATTAAAATAGAAGAAAAAGGAGATGAACAGTAGAATCTCATAGCGAAATGAATAAATATATTATGTCAAATCTCATTACGCACATACCAATCATCAAAGTACAACATATATCTATCACAGTGGAAAATAACTTTAAATAACTAATGGTGAAACCTCCTGCTTCCAGCTCTTGAAACTCCAAGAGAAACCTAACCTGGAAATATACTCGGTCTGACCCGAGCAAACTTGAAGCAAAGAAAAATTCACCCGGATCAGTCTCGAATACTTTCAATGATAAATTCACAGCACAAACAACATGTCTAACTTTATAAAACCCTTTTTGAAAGAAAAGGATAATAGTAAGACCAACCCACACATAAACATAGACGATTTTAACCTTACTATAACCCAAAACATTTTGATATATCCAAATCCAGTGATATTATAATAATGTCTATCAAACCATAAATAAATAACCATCTAGCAAAACGCTTGCATCTCATGCTCTACATATTCATTATATAATCAAAAACCGCAAGGCGCTTATTGGAGAATGGATTCCAACTATGTCAAGATATGAGACCACCATCCGATCAGTGTACCTCTAGAGATGAATACACTGGGGTTCAACAAGAACATCTTGCAACCCAGGGTAAACATGACTGGTCACTCATTAAGCTTGAGTGGACCGAATATATCATTACAACGGTTGGGGACCAGCCAATCGAACTGAAAGCATACAAAAATAAGGAATAACCGAGGCATTTTAGTTCTCCGGATCATGTAATGATATACCCTGCTTGGGTATGACCCAACTAGCCGTGCTACCTACCCGATTTCTGCTATTTCTCGGTTGATGAGGCTTGAGGTCACGTTTAGAACAACATGCCACCATTTACTTTGAATGCCACATCGTCAGATCCATCAAATCACTAATTGACATCCACAAATATACTTTGCGCGTAAAGAAAGAGAATTACTCCGCCACCAAACTTGGTATATTTGTAAAAATCAACATACGTGACTCTCAGGAATACTCTGTCAGACATTCGTCCATACAAGTCATTTAGGAATAGGATGAACCGAAGGCACGCTCCTACCTCATTATATATTGGAATCACTCCAAGGATCAGTAGCGAGTAGTCCTTGCAGCCTGAAGATTTCAATTATGACCGAATCACAATCAAATTTTTTTTGCTTGCAATCAGAGAAATTTATCAAGTAGTTCTTCTTCTCATGAAGATCAATGGTCTTATGCACTCCATCTTTATAAGCCTGCAAGTTAGTCGCGTTCGCACAGTTGATTCGAAGTGGTTCAGGGTCTAGTCCCCATCTTGGTCTCTTCGAAACGACACGTCAAAAGGTCCAATAGAATAATTCATTTGATAGTCGGTTGTTTAACTATCAAATCTTAACAGTAAATAACTATGTAAATTGGCAGCTTAGTTCCTTTATATAAATTATCTCATTCAAACCATTTCATCAATTCTCACAAATCGATTTTAAATTCTTATCTCAACAAAACTCTTCTGTTTCGTTACTTTCGAAAGCATAAACATATTCTTATCATTTAAAATAAACATAATTTCCCGACTCATTCCCTTATTCCCTTTTATCTTAAAATATCGCTATAAATTTTTCCAAATGGTACATATTTTATTCTCAAATCTTTATGGCCACAATAACATCATACGGCACATTTATTATAATATGAATCCAACGGTTCCATTTACTTCAAACTTAATTCATTAAAATTCACTAATCTCATTTATGGAAGTTATAATTATATTTCCAATATCCAATTTATACAAACCTTTATTTTTATTTTTCACGAAATTCAAACACATTGACTTATTTCTTCGAATAAGGGTATCTCCCAAATCTACTATTAGCCAACAATGTCAAATAAACATTGTTATTGAAAAATCCAATAGCTTTTATTAAAATTCCAAATCTTTTACAGTTTTAAAGTTGCAATTCTTTCCTTAATAAATCATTCCAGCATCCCAATCCATTACAAACTAGTACTATCTCTCGATAATAGTGAAGTCGTTGAAGTTGGGGTATTCTAATTAACTCTTAGACCTTGATCGATAACGTTCTTATCTCAAGATAATAATAGTTTGCAACTCAAGAAACCGACATTTCATTCCCATTCCCATTTACTATAATTTTATAAATCTATTTCTTTTATTTGAAAACCCACTTTACATGCTAATTCCATTTACTTAATTAAGTTTTGTCGAAAACTCTTACAAGTCACATTTACAAACCCTTTTTGTAACTTGGATTATAAATCCTTTGAAAAACTCTTACTAGACTTTAATCAAAGCAATTTCCATTTGATCACTTCTTTATTAAAATTTTCAATTAAAATGTAATCTCTTTAATTATTATTAATTAAAATAATAATTAACATCAACATTAACTACAGTAAAAGTAGTTATTTTCATTATTAACTAAAGATAGAATAAATTATCATTTTTAAAAGGTTACTAAATCATAATTAACTTTATTAACAATAAACAATTTGAATATCACTTAAAAATATAGTTAATCAAAGATTAACTAACTTTTAACAACATTTGTTATAATTAACGAATATTTGAAAAACTATTGATTATATCAATTTAAATCAAATTAAACCAATCATCAAATTTAAATTATAAAACAGTTGACTTTGCCAACCGTAAACATCAGTTAAGATGTTAACTGATTTCCAATCATCTTTCCCCCCTAGATTAATTAATAAGTTAATTAATTTTAAAATCATCATTTAATTGTTTTATAAAAACATTTATTCAATTTTACTAACCAATAGGTTAGTTTATGACTTTTTGTATATAAAATGATATAGGAATTTGTTATATAAACATTTAGTAACCCCTTTCGCAAAACATGATTTCGAATATAAATAAATATATTTATAAAACTTCTAAAATAAACTTAAAACTTCAATTCAGTTATAAAATTATTTTTATAACATAAAACTTCGTCCATTTGCCTAATAGTAAAACGAAGTCATAAATCGATAGATTTTAGGCCATTGATGCAAACCACTTAATCAATATTGTCGATTTACAACAACGATTGACATCCATTCAATCATCACATTCAATCAGGTTTTAATGTCACTTAGCGTAAACAATTCATATATATATATACATATATATATATATATATATGAATAGCATGATCACAAATAATATACAATTTATTTAAGGAATCTGGTTGGATTCCTCCAACATGTTCTTCCCTGCATAACATATCACAATAACAGTTGATAATAATACATGAAACAATTTCATTAATAAAATGCATTTAAACGATGAAATATAAATAACATTGAATATGAACAATAAACAACCAATAGCATCCATAACATCCCATCTTCCAATTTTATACTATTAATGATAAGTTATAATTATATGAATTTAGCACATCATAGTATTCCAGAAAAGTGTGAGAGTTAACTCACATTTTATTTCGATCGTGAGACGACCCGAACTTCCCCGGTAAGGAAAGCACGGATTGAATTGAGAACAAGCCGCATCGGAACGCAAACAGAAGAACATTTCATTGTTTATTACCACAATTCCATCAGAATACAAGAATATACAGAGTATAAATAAATATTATACATCAGAGAAATATCAGAGATTACAATATATTCCATAGCAACGGAAAAATAATACAATACACAACTGAAAGAGATATACGGATACAGAGCTTTCCGGATATCGTTCCGGCTGTTACCCAGGTTCCTGTGAATATAAATCTGCAAAACCAAAAATACTAGCTGCCCATGTCAAAATAAGGCCACCCAGAGTTTAGGTTAAAACAATAAACTCCAGGTCAGTCATGGGACTGGTGTGAGAACTAAAATAGTTATTAATCTTTATTTTAAAGTTAGGTAAATCGAGGGACCACGCCGTATAACACGAAACGGGTTTCCTCCCAAGAATACCAGTGCATAAAACAACAACGCAATGCTAAATAAAGAAAAATGAAGCTATTATAAGACCCAGGTCCCATCACACAATGCAACACAAGCCGGAGGATAGGGTTTTACCTTATAATAGCCAAAGAATGCTAGATACGCTAAATTTCATCTTTTATTACTATAAGTGTATAATGTCAAAACAATTTCAATCATAAATATCAATCATAGACGGCATGGGTACCATATATCATGTCGCCATACTAGTTCTACAATTAAAACCGCAAAGTCACGTATTGGAAGTTGGATTTCCATCTGTGAACCAAGGAAAAAGATAGTCCTCACCAATTCGAGACTGTCTAGCCCGAGTCTCAGGAAAGAACGCATCGTCCCTTGGATAGTCAGGGCCGGTCCACCAATGTGGATTAAAATGCCTGAACACTGCGTTTCCCCTCCCTTTGGGGCGTAAATGAGCCAAATGACTCCATCAGCTCCACAGTCACCGATATATCCGAGGCGCCTCGCAACATCAACAACCACATAAGTCAAACTTGTCAGGGCGTATAAAACCACTGACGCCACTTCTACCTAGAAGGAAACAGACGCCCTCCTTGAGGTCCTCCCCCGTTTCTGGTTCACAACCCGGGGTGTGAGGCTCGCGAATCAACGCTACACAAAGATGTGACACACAGGCTGTGCTTTGATCATCAACCACAAGACTCTGCTTTTCAACAGAAGCCTTAATTATATTGCCACTTAGGCATGCCACACAGGCAATTCACTCCATGCGTTTGATATCCATCAATATATAACCTCTGAGCTCGTACGTCTCAGAAAAGGGCGTTAAGCAAGAGAATAAATTCTCCACCTCCAAACAGATATATATTTAATAGAAATCAACCATACAGAATAAAATCCAATGTCAGACACACAGTCCGTTTAAAAGTTCGTTCTGGGTCTGAACGAAACTGGAGGCACCTTGTACCTCGCTTATCCATCGATCTCCAAGTACGTCTGGACGACCACGAACTGATTCCCTCCTCTTGGGTGTACGGCCCAATCAATATCATCAGTAATCACCCAAACAACGTGAAGACCTCTGGTCTTCGACCATCGTCTTCATCCTCGACAACACGTCGAATCAATTATTCAGAATGGGATAAACCCGGTCTTTCTAAATAACTCGCGTATATAATAAACAAGTGTTACACAAACACAACATACGCCTCATTCCAATTCAGAATATTCTTTTATTCAAATATTCTTATACTTTGGGAAAGGTTCCCATTAATTTTATCAAAGATAAATTCTTTAAATTTATTCTTTAATCTTCCTTTGAATATCAATTCAAATTAGTCGGGATTAGCGAACCACACCGAAGTAATCATTTTTTTTCTCCCAATCCCAACCTATTCATCCCATGAAGTAAAACTGGTAATACTTCATATCTAACACCACGGTGCTATCGGTAAATTCAATTACCATTTCACGTTCAAATCTAATTAAAGATTTAACTATCGTCTGGAGAAAAACTGGTGGTACTCCATTCTCGATTATTTCAATCTAATTAAAGATTCATTAAAACTCCACTTAGTTTTAATCTTCCCAAAAATCAATATTAATGATTATTTAACTTGGGAAATCATATCCTGTCTTTAACTGGGTTAAAGAACCAATGTCATTTAAAACACGGTTCACTATAAACCCAAAATCACATTCCATTATTTATCGGGTTAAAGAACAAGTGTTATTTAAAACACTGTTCACGATAAACCCAAAAATCAATACCAATTCAATTCCAATTAAATATTATTTAATTGGTACACTTCATTAAATCTAAATAAAAAGATTTAATCTTTTTCTCAACTGGGTTTAAGAACAGTGTTAATGAAGACACCATTCTTGACAAACCCAAATCCCATTTGATATTAATACAAGGCTTTGAATAGAATATATATCGGCTTATATTCAATATCAAATTCTACGACCAACAAATATCATATTGGAAATAACGATATAAATATGTCTTTCAAATTCCCATAACAATATCTGTATAATCACGAAACCCAACATTGAAATACTCCAAAGATAATTTCGATTCAAATCCATTGCCACTTCAATTATTGGAAATTCTGGTTATTTTCAAAACCCTTTTTCAAATTCAATTTATTTATTTCAAAAATAAACTGATTTTAATTCTAGTTCAAAACTAGTTCATTTCGATAAAAATCTATTTTTATCTTTTCAAATATGGAAATTTTCATCCCAATTCTTCATAAATCATTTCTTATGATTTTACACAAATTGTTATTATTTTTAATAATTTTATCAAGGCCCGTACAGTTGATTTCCATCAACGGCCATCGAACTGCACTTACAGCGACCTTTTCCAAATTTGATTTGGACATAATTCCAAATCCAACCATTAGATTTCTAGATTCTAATATTCGTTAGAAAGCTCTTTTCGATACGAACCCAACGGTTCCGGTTTTAGGAGAATCCGACGGTCGGATCTCCCGCAACGTCAATTCGAAGTCAATGGTCGAAATTCGCGAACTGCCGCAGCGCAACGCGTTCTATTCAGACCATTATATATATAATATGTATAATATATATATTTCATCGATTTCCTTTTAAAACGTATTTTATAAATCGTTTTAAATTCGTTTTCAAAACGATTTCAACTTCATATTCAATTTCTAATCAAAATTGAATATTCCACATCATCGATATACAAATGATAATATTTTCAAAACGTTATATCTTGAAATCACTTCGTTTTCTATATTCATTATAAAAATGAATAAAATCAATATAAATATCGTTCACGTCAAAATGGCGTCAATCTAATCAACACGGCTTTTATTCAACACATGAATGTTTATTCTATTCAACACATGAATATTTTTCAATTCAACACATGAATTTATTTTCAATTCAACACATGAATTTATTTTCAATTCAATTCATGAATTTAAATTTTTATTCAACACATGAATTTATTTTCTATTCAACACATGAATATATTTCCTATTCAACACATGAATTTATTTTCTATTCAACACATGAATTTAATTTCTAAATTGGAATGAGGCCCAATCAATTACCATATAATGTTAATTATATGGATTTTCTACAACACATGTATATAATAGCAACGATAAATAATCAACCATCATCCAGAGTGCACCACTCAACCGTATAAGCATTAAATATAAATAATTAACGCTTACACAGTCTGTCAACCCATCGATTGACATACAACTAAACAATCGGGATTGGTGTACGTCAAATATCATCCCAATACCCGTGTGGGGTTTCAAATCAACAAAAACATATTTTATTTGTGCAGTTGGGCAATGTGTAAAATTTATCGTCCCAATCAATATCAGTCAAATCAGCGTATATAAACAAATCGTCCGATTTGTTTATAAGTATTTATTTTATATACACATTAAAAATCATATTTTTAACTATAAAATATTTTCCACTATAAAATATTTTATTTCATTCCACATCACACAATCAAATTTCACAACACAGAAATCAAACAAACAAGTCATCCATGGTCTGTGGACGACGGGTGTCGGGTGCTACTAAACACCGTCTGCATCCTAGTATGTATTTCAACTAGAAAACAAATTAAAAGTGAGGAGTTCTCACCGTGGGTTCCACTCCGCCATTCTTTATTTCTGAACGGTTTGGATTTCGCTTTGCTTCCACTCAATTTCATCGCAATCTGTTTTAAGCGGTTCAGGTTAAAAATCACATTTTTAATTCGATGCTATTTATAAATAAAAATCATATTTTTATTTCTATACAATCTACATAAAAATCTCATTTTTATGTTTTCAAAAATCGTATCTTTATACTTTCAAAAATTTGATCTTTATATTTTCAAAAATTTGATCTTTATACTTTCAGAACCAAGCATAGTTATATTTTCCAAAAACAAACAATGGTATTTTATATTTATATTTCCCAAAACAAAGGTAATTTTATATTTAAAAGCTATGCAAATTTTAAAACAAATCCATTTTATTTTTCTGAAAATAAAACAACGCTAATTATTTAAAAATTACATTTTTAATCAATTACCAAGTTAATCGAACCAATTACATAAAATAAATAATAAAAAAAATTAAATCCTTTCTTTTGTGTTCGTTGATACCCGTCGCCCTTCTTCTATGAAACACGAACTGGCTTCAAGGTTTGGGTTCCAGTTTGCGTGTGATTCCAAGCATGTGAGGAGGATCAGAGAACGCCGGAGGATAGGGGATGGCGTCGCCTGTCACCGCCAGAGAGGGTGGCCAACTCGAGCTCGCACGGTGACCGGAATCCATCTCGAAACGATGGGACTTTGGATCCCCCATTCGAACAGCTCATGCCACTTGAGATGATGACCCCCGTATAGATTTATAGATGTTGAAAATCTCCATCGTTTTCATGTTGAAAGATGGTCGAATCACTACTGGAATTTCAAGAACGAAGGGGGAGAAAGAACGGAGCTTTTCCGCCTTCAGTTCGAGAACGACGGCGGACTTGAATGTTTGACCATGGTTTGAAGTTTAGGGTTTGACCTAGATTTTGACTGAGGATGGATATTTATATTTTATTTATTTTTATTTTTATTTTCAAAAATACATGATGGTTGATACGAACACCAAATCCAGCACAACGACTGTCACCCCTAGCTAATTACCCTCATTTCGAACGCAATGGGATATGCTGTGTAAGCCAATTCGACCGTTTCGATAGGTTTCCATTAAATTTAAAATATAAATCAGTATATATTCAATTTGAACGTATATTTTAAATTACCGGGGCCACATACGGGCCCTAAAAATTCTCGAAAAATATTTTCTAGCTTCGTATCGACGATACAGTCGTAACAAAACTAATTTCATCAAATTCTGAGATTGTTTGAAAAATGGCCATTTTCCAGTCGATTAAAATCAACTGAAACTGGTCAAATGCGTTTTCCTTTGCCACGCTCACATATTGATTCAGAAAATTATGAATTTTGAAACCTAGAAATAAATTGACATCACGGATCCAACAAAAGTGGTTTCGTCGAAAACCGAGGTCCTTTGCAAAATTTCCATTTTTAAGGGCCAGAATTCTACAACGACTATCCTGAATTTTCAACTGGGCATATCTTTTGATTCCCACTATGAAATTTTAATTTTTCGGATTCGTTGGAAAGATATTTTCAATTAGATTCTAATATTTTTGGTTTCACTAAAATCCGGTTTATTTTGAATCCTGTACATTCATTTGAACTTTGAAATCGAATTTCCAAACTACCGCGCCATTTTCAATTCCTTTTAGAATTATAAATAAATATTTATATTCTAACATCGAGCTATATAAATATATACGTTCAAATTCTATTCAAAATAAATTTCTCGTCGTCATTATTTAAAATAATCCATTTTAAATACTCAAAATTCGCTAAAATTGCCAAAATAAAAATTTTAAATTGGCTCGGATTTCCGGGTTATTACAATCTCCCCCACTTAAAACTTTTCAACCCCAAAAAGGAACGAAGCCGAAAGTTGTTTAACTAATCAAATCAACTTCCATTATTTTCTTTACGGCTTAAGTTCTTCAACTTTTCAGTTTCTAAGAACTTTTCAAATTTTTCAAAAATTTGGCTAACACCCTAAATTTTTGAAAATTTTCGCCATAACCTCCCCTGCACCGGGGACTTTGGGATATTTCAAATTGCCTCCCATGGCCCTCATCCATCCAAAGAGAAAAAGAAACAGCCAAGCGGCTAGCCAATCGGCTCATAAAATCATCCAAACCCAATAAATTTGTAAACATGTACCTATTTGTCGGGCAAACAATTTTATTCTTCTGCTCTAGCCTCCTTGCTATGACCTGTTCAATGTAAGTACATGTATATGCAAGCAAATGTGACTAATTTTCAATACAATTCACTATTTGGTACAATTTGGCTAAATGGTCAAATTTTAATTAATCAAACAATAATCAAACAACACAACCATCAATCAATTAGTTGATTATCTTTTCAAATTCGTAATTTTGATACATAGCCAAAAAATCAGATTTTTGATGCCAAATCACAACAATAAGCCCTATCTAATTTTGGTTCTCACACCAGTCAAATGGAAATATATAGATATCACACCTTCGTCACTCGAATATAAATTCTGATGATGATATATCAATCATCAGAATCACCCCCGGGCGACTAGAGTGTAATTCTATATCTACCCAATATATTAAAACTTTGAATACCCGTGGATCAGGCGTATATGCAAAATCTTTATATAATGGATTGTCCAAATTCAATACAAATAAATATTCAAGTACGTTGAATAAGGTTTAAATTTTCAAAACAAATTCGTTTTCATTTCAGAAATATACTATTCACACTCGTTCTAGGATACTACTGATCCCATCTCTAACGAGTCATTCTTATTGGATATTACTAATCCAATTCTGATGAATTCTTTTGTTTGGTTCTAACGTGTCTTGTTCTCGAGCTTTGTAAACCAAAGCTGTGATACCAGGCTGAGACGACCCGAACTTCCCCGGTAAGGAAAGCACGGATTGAATTGAGAACAAGCCACATCGGAATGCAAACAGAAGAACATTTCATTGTTTATTACAACAATTCCATCAGAATACAAGAATATACAGAGTATAAATAAATATTATACATCAAAGAAATATCAGAGATTACAATACATTACATAGCAGCGGGAAAATAATACAATACACAATTGAAAGAGATATATGGATACAGAGCTTTCCGGATATCGTTCCAGCTATAACTCAGGTTCCTGTGAATATAAATCGGAAAAACCAAAACTACTAGCTGCCCGTGTCAAAATAAGGGCACCCAGAGTTTAGGTTAAAACAATAAACTCCAGGTCAGTCATGGGACTGGTGTGAGAACTACAACAGTTATTAATCTTTATTTTAAAGTTAGGTAAATCGAGGGACCACGCCGTATAACACGGAACGGGTTTCCTCCCAAGAATACCAGTGCATAAAACAACAACGCAATGCTAAATAAACAAAAATGAAGCTATTATAGGACCCAGGTCCCATCACACAATGCAACACAAGCCGGAGGATAGGGTTTTACCTTATAATAGACAAAGAATGCTTGATACGCTAAATTTCATCTTTTATTACTATAAGTGTATAATGTCAAAACAATTTCAATCATAAATATCAATCATAGACGGCATGGGTACCATATATCATGTCGCCATACTAGTTCTACAATTAAAACAGCAAAGTCATGTATTGGAAGTTGGATTTCCATCTGTGAACCGAGGCAAAAGATAGTCCTCACCGATTCGAGACTGTCTAGCCCGAGTCTCAGGAACAGAATGCATCATCCCTTGGATCGTCAGGGCCAGTCCACCGATGTGGATTAAAATGCCTGAACACTGCATTTCCCCGCCCTTTGGGGCGTAAATGAGCCAAATGACTCCATCGGCTCCACACAGTCGCCGATATATCCGAGGCGCCTCGCAACAGCAACAACCACATAAGTCAAACTCGTCAGGGCGTGAAAAACCACTGACGCCACTTCTAGCTATAAGGAAACGCATGCCCTCCCCGAGGTCCTCTCCCATTTCTGGTTCACAACCGGGGTGTGAAGCTCGGGAATCAACGCTACACAAAGTTGTGCCATACAGGCTGTGCTTTGATCATCAACCACAAGACTTTGCTTTTCAATAGAAGCCTTGATCATATTGCCACTTGGGCATGACATACAGGCAATTCCCTCCATGCGTTTGATATCCATCAATATATAACCTTTGAGCTCGTACATCTCAGAGAAGGGCGTTAAGCAAGAGAATGAATTCTCCGACACCAAACAGATATATATTTAATAGAAATCAACCACACAAATATAATCAAATGTCAGACACACAGTCCATTTACAAGTTCGTCCTGGGTCTGAACGAAACCGGAGGCACCTTGTACCTCGCATATCCATCGATCTCCAAGTGCGTCTAGACGACCACTAACTGATTCCCTCCTCTTGGGTGTACGGCCCAATCAAGATCATCAGTAATCACCCAAACGACGTGAAGACCTCCGGTCTTCGACCATCATCTTCATCCTCGACAACACGTCGAATCAGTAATTCAGAATGGGAAAAACCCGGTCTTTCTAAATAACTCGCGTATATAATAAACAAGTGTTACACAAACACAACATACGCCTCATTCTAATTCAGAATATTCTTTTATTCAAATATTCTTATACTTTGGGAAAGGTTCCCATTAATTTTATCAAAGATAAATTCTTTAAATTTATTCTTTAATCTTCCTTTGAATATCAATTCGAATTAGTCGGGATTAGCGAACCACACCGAAGTAATCATTTATTTTTTCTCCCAATCCCAACCTATTCATCCCATGAAGTAAAACTAGTAATACTTCATATCTAACACCACGGTGTTATTGGTAAATTCAATTACCATTTCATGTTCAAATCTAATTAAAGATTTAACTATCGTCTAGAGCAAAACTGGTGATACTCCATTCTCGATTATTTTAATCTAATTAAAGATTTTTTAAAACTCCACTTAGTTTTAATCTTCCCAAAAATCAATATTAATGATTATTTAACTTGGGAAATCATATCTTGTCGTTAACTGGGTTAAAGAACCAATGTCATTTAAAACACGGTTCACTATAAACCCAAAATCACATTCCATTAATTATTGGGTTAAAGAACAAGTGTTATTTAAAACACTGTTCACGATAAACCCAAAAATCAATACCAAATCAATTCCAATTAAATATTATTTAATTGGTACACTTCATTAAATCTAAATAAAAAGATTTAATCTTTTTCTCAACTGGGTTTAAGAACAGTGTTAATGAAGACACCATTCACGACAAACCCAAATCCCATTTGATATTAAATACAAGGCTCTGAATAGTAAATATATCGGCTTATATTCAATATCAAATTCTATGACCAACAAATATCATATTGGAAATAATGATATAAATATATCTTTCAAATTCCCATAACAATATCTATATAATCACGAAATCCAACATCGAAATACTCCAAAGATAATTTCATTCAAATCCATTTCCACTTCAATTTATTTATTTAAAAAATAAACGGATTTTAATTCTAGTTCAAAACTAGTTCATTTCGATAAAAATCTATTTTTATCTTTTCAAATATGGAAATTTTCATCCCAATTCTTCACAAATCATTTCTTATGACTTTACACAAATTATTATTATTTTTAATAATTTTATCAAGGCCCGTACAGTCGATTTCCGTCAACGGCCATCGAACTGCACTTACAACGACCTTTTCCAAATTTGATTTGGACATAATTCCAAATCCAACCGTTAGATTTCTAATTTCTAATATTCGTTAGAAAGTCTTTTCGATACGAACCCAACGGTTCCGGTTTTAGGAGAATCCGACTGTCGGATCTCCTGCATCATCAATTCGAAGTCAATGGTCGAAATTCGCGAACTGCCGCAGCGCGGCGCGTTCTATTCAGGCCATTATATATATATAGTATATATATATATATTATATATTTCATCGATTTCCTTTTAAAACGTATTTTATAGATCGTTTTAAATTCGTTTTCAAAACGATTTCAACTTCATATTCAATTTCTAAACAAAATTGAATATTCCACATCATCGATATACAAATGATAATATTTTCAAAACGTTATATTTTGAAATCACTTCGTTTTCTATATTCATTATAAAAATGAATAAAATCGATATAAATATCATTCACATCAAAATGGCGTTAATCTAATCAACACGGCTTTTACTCAACACATGAATGTTTATTCTATTCAACACATGAATATTTTTCAATTCAATACATGAATTTATTTTCAATTCAACACATGAATTTATTTTCAATTCAACACATGAATTTATATTTTTATTCAACACATGAATTTATTTTCTATTCAACACATGAATATATTTCATATTCAACACATGAATTTATTTTCTATTCAACACGAATTTATTTTCTAAATTAGAATGAGGCACAATCAATTACCATATAATGTTAATTATATGTATTTTCTACAACACATGTATATAATAGCAACGATAAATAATCAACCATCATTCAGAGTGCACCACTCAACTGCATAAGCATTAAATATAAATAATTAACGCTTACACAGTCTGTCAACCCATCGATTGACATAAAACAAAACAATCGGGATTAGTGTATGTCAAATATCATCCAATTACCCGTGTGGGGTTTCAAATCAACAAACACAGATTTTATTTGTGTAGTTGGGCGATGTGTAAAATTTATCGTCCCAATCAATATCAGTCAAATCAGTGTATATAAACAAATCGTCCGATTTGTTTATGAGTATTTATTTTATATACACGTTAAAAATCATATTTTTAACTATAAAATATTTTCCACTATAAAATATTTTATTTCATTCCACATCACACAATCAAATTTCACAACACAGAAAACAAACAAACAAGTCATCCATGGTCTGTGGACGACGGGTGTCGGGTGCTACTAAACACCGTCTGCATCCTAGTATATATTTCAACTAGAAAACAAATTAAAAGTGAGGAGTTCTCACCGTGGGTTCCACTCCGCCATTCTTTACTTCTGAACAGTTTGGATTTCGCTTTGCTTCCACTCAGTTTCATCGCAATCTGTTTTAAGCGGTTTAGGTTAAAAATCAAATTTTTAATTCGATGTTATTTATAATTTTTTTTTTATTTCTATACTATCTACATAAAAATCTCATTTTTATATTTTCAAAAATCGTATCTTTATACTTTCAAAAATTTGATCTTTATATTTTGAAAAATTTGATCTTTATACTTTCAGGACCAAGCATAGTTACATTTTCCAAAAACAAACAATGGTATTTTCAAAAACAAACAATGGTATTTTCAAAAACAAACAAGGGTATTTTATATTTATATTTCCCAAAACAAAGGTAATTTTATATTTAAAAGCTATGCAAATTTTAAAACAGATCTATTTTATTTTTCTGAAAATAAAACAATGCTAATTATTTAAAAATAACATTTTTAATCAATTACCAAGTTAATCAAACCAATTACATAAAATAAATAATAAGAAATATTAAAACTTTTCTTTTGTGTTCGTTGATACCCGTCGCCCCTCTTCTATGAAACACGAACTGGCTTCAAGGTTAGGGTTCCGGTTTGCGCGTGATTCCAGGCGTGGGAGGAGGATCAGAGAACGCCGGAGGATAGGGGATGGCATCGCCTGTCACCGTTAGAGAGGGTGGCCAACTCGAGCGCGCACGGTGACCGGAATCCATCTCGAAACGATGGGACTTTGGATGCCCCATTCGAACAGCTCACGCCACCTGAGATTATGACCCCCGTATAGATTTATAGATGTTGAAAATCTCCATCGTTTTCATGCTGAAAGATGTTCGAATCACTACTGGAATTTAAAGAACGAGGGGGGAGAAAGAACGGAGCTTTTCCGCCTTCGGTTCGAGAACGACGACGGGCTTGAATGTTTGACCGTGGTTTGAAGTTTAGGGTTTGACCTAGATTTTGACTGAGGATGGATATTTATATTTTATTTATTTTTATTTTTATTTTCAAAAAAACATGATGGTTGATACGAACACCAAATCCAGCCCAATGATTGTCACTCCTAGCTAATTACCCCTATTTCGAACGCAATGGGATATGCTGCGTAAGCCAATTCGACCGTTTCAATAGGTTTCCATTAAATTTAAAATATAAATCAGTTTATATTCAATTTGAACATATATTTTAAATTACTGGGGCCACATACGGGCCCTAAAAATTCTCGAAAAATATTTTCTAGCTTCGTATCGACGATACAGTCCTAACAAAACTAATTTCGTCAAATTCTGAGATCGTTTGAAAAATGGCCATTTTCTAGTCGATTAAAATCAACTAAAATTGGTCAAATGCGTTTTCCTTTGCCACGCTCACATATTGATTCAGAAAATTATGAATTTCGAAACCGAGCAATAACTTGACATCACGGATCCAACAAAAGTGGTTTCGTCGAAAACCGAGGTCGTTTGCAAAATTTCCATTTTTAAGGGCCAGAATTCTACAGCGACTATCCTGGATTTTCAACTGGGCATATCTTTTGATTCCCGCTATGAAATTTTAATTTTTCGGATTCGTTGGAAAGATATTTTCAATTAGATTCTAATATTTTTGGTTTCGCTAAAATCCGGTTTCTTTTGAATCCTGTACATTCATTTGAACTTTGAAATCGAATTTCCAAACTACCGCGCCATTTTCAATTCCTTTTAAAATTATAAATAAATATTTATATTCTAACGTCGAGCTATATAAATATATACATTCAAATTCTATTCAAAATAAATTTCTCGTCGTCATTATTTAAAATAATCCATTTTAAATACTCAAAATTCGCTAAAATTGCCAAAATAAAAATTTTAAATTGGCTCGGATTTCCGGGTTATTACAGATCAACTGTTCACGCGTCGTTTCGTATAACTTTAAATAGACATTTAAATTACGTGAAATTCCAACTGCTTCCGTTTTTTACCAAACCAGCTTGTACGCATAGCCTTCGTCGTTGCGATCCCAACGGATCCAGTTTCGTGAATTTGTGATATCGTATGAACGAGTTTTGGTTAAAAAAATTTAAACTTAAATATAATTATAATTGAAATATAATTACCTTATTGATTCCCACTTACCAACTAACTCCCGTATTAGTTAAAACTACATCAGGCCATTTCATGAGTTTTCTCCCCTTTCACGTGTTCAAACCCGATCGTGCCTTTTTCATCATCTTCGAACTTTAGCTCGACCTCGACATTGAACCATCACCGCCATTCTGACACCTTGGAGGGCGACTTGCACCTACCATAATGTTCATCATCACTCCAGCTTTTATCGGCCGAAGCGACGCCTTTCCAATTGCCTCTGGCTAACCAAAAAGCTGCTTCGAATGTATTTCGCCTCTCCCCGAAATTCTCTACAACCACGCCACTTCATCGTGCTGCACCACCCTCGTAGTCACGCCTCCCATCAGGCTACCATCGACCTTTAGAACAGTGGCCGCCTCGTCACCTCAGTTGGTCAGAAAATGGTAAAATCCAATTGAAAAAATTAAAAACTGCTCCAAAACACTATCTTCGATCAAATTAGTATACCAACCTCCACAGTCCATTTTAGCTCCTCCGACCAAAAGCAGAAATGTATCCCTCTTCCTTCTGAACAACATCTCCTTAGCATCCATCAGCTAATATTGACTCTATAACTTCCAAATCCTAAAATAACGAAAGGAAAAACTCATGGTTTTATGCCGATTCCGGCTACCACAGATGATTATAGCTTACCAAATTTTAGCTGAAGCTACTCCTCAACATCATTTACAAGTTTGTTATTGGTCACCTCGACTAATACTTTACAGATCGAGAGAAACAAATTATTTAGTGATTTCAGGCTTAAATGTAAATTTCCAAATGAATTTGGGAAATTGGAGGCTGAAATCTTGTTTGAGGGAGAACGGGTATATGTAATGAGAAATCATATTGATTTATTTTTATTTGACTGAAGATATTTTACTAACAACGACTAACAATTTTTATTTCGTGCCTATCGCCATTTCTAAACGCTATTTATTCATTTCTGTGGTCACACACGAACTCCGATCACGGCGAGAATGGACGTACAGCTATAGTTTGACGTTACGGTCCTAATGAATCTTGTTTTGTCGGATTCCGAGTCTGTTTGTGAAAAAGGTGCTCGTTCGAGTCGAAATGGTCGTTTTATTTGTATTTAATTTTTCCACGCTCACACAATAACTCCAATTGGAGCGGAACTTCAAATCTAGCAATAATTGTTCATTATGGTCTTAATAAAATTCATTTCGTTTAAAACAGAGATCATTTGAATAAATCACTTTTTAATGGTCCAAAATAAAATAAAATAAACCAATTTTGAAATACCTCAATATAATAATATTAAAATATTATAATTGGTCATACTTGAGAAGAGTTTCATATATTTTTAAAATATACTCCAGGTTGAATTCCAAGCCAAATCGATATTCAATATATTAAAAAAAACTTCTATTTTATATAACAATTTATAATGAATTCCATAACGACTATTTGAAAATTTTATTTGGACATAAAACAAAATCAACACCATGAAAACTCGATTTTTCTCTTTCATTAGAAAAATATTGTCCAATAGATTCGGGCGTTTCTTGTTTCAAAGAAATCCGACTTATATTGAATCCTGTATAACCAATTGAAGTTCAAAACGTAATATTACGAACTACCACGCCACTGTAGCTCGTTTTATAATTAAATAATAAATTAAACGTTCAAACGTCGTTTAATAAACGATTACGTTAAAATAATTCCAATATAAACAACATTAAATCCTTTTAAATTTCCCCTTCACATTACATTGCAAATTCAACATTTTCCGACTATTTTGAAATTAAAATATTATTATATTATTTATATTAATAAAATATTCAAAATTATTAAATTTAGTTATTTAAATTCGAATCAACATTAAAACAATAAAATAAATTTAAATAATTAACAAGAAAATACGGACGTTACATTCTTTCCACCTTAAAAGAATTTCGTCCATGAAATTACTAAGGTAGAAAGAATGCTATAACCCAATATCTTTACAAATAAAACTTTAATTTCATTTCCAAAACTAACCCAATTAGTTTTAAAACCAATTTATTTCAAATAACAAAATTTTCCAAAAATCTTCAAAAATTTCTAATACCTTAAATTTTGGAAAAATTTTGGCAGAGTCTCCCATTTACGGAGGGATATCTGCAATATTGCAGGTTCAACAAATATATACACATCGACCCATACGGTCGGAAAACAAAATTAAAAACCCAAATCAAAAACAAAAAATTTATATTTTGCATAGGCGTACTTTTTTGGGAGCGTTATTAAATATACTTCTCAATTTATAAGCAATCTACGCAATCAAATTCTATCCGCATAGTCTTCTCACACCTGTACTTAACTCAATTATCAACTAAGTAACAACTGAATGAACTTTTAGAGTAACATCTTATCGATTCGCAAATGATTAAACAAACGCAATCTAATCATATGACATCATTACATGTTTAAATCTTTTGGTTTTAATTCATAAGTGATTCCATTCAAACTCGCTATACTGGAATTCGTTTACTTAATTTTCCAATTTATTAAGCTTTAGATATAACTATTGGTGAATTCTATACAAACCATCCAACATATAACAAACGAACAAGGCATAAAAATTCAACCAAATCATTTTGATTCAACATTAATATTTCTCCTTTTATTTCACTTTGGTTTCACATAATCAACATCGATTAATTAATATTTGGTTAAATTCCATCAATTATGATTTCATAACTGAAATCTCATTCCATTAAACTACTTCAGTTTAATATTCCAATTTGAATTCTTATTCAAATTATTCAAACAAATCAATATTATCGTCATGTCTATATAAAAATATAATCCGGAAATTATATAAAAAGAATTTTTTTAATCAATTACAAATACGCGCTCTCATATATAGACTCAAACTAAATCTAGGGCTTTACTAACCTTATCTCTATCGAGTTACACCAAAGCCAAAGTTATCACTAAACCAATAGCTCTGATACCAACTGTAAATGCCCGTAAATCCGTACCGTTTGAGCTGATGAATTACAACCCTCGTTCAACCCAAATTGCACGGAATTATGATAATAGAAAGAAATTAGAGGATGAGAGATAGAAAAAAATGAAATATTAGAATAGAAGAAAAAGAAGAACAACTGAATCTCACAGCAGAATGAATAAATATAATAAATCAAATCTCTCTACGCACATACCAATCATCAGAGTACACCATATATCTGTCACATCGGAAAATAACTTTAAATAACTGACGGTGAAGCCTCCTGTTTCCATCTACCGAAACTCCAAGCAAAACTTAACCTGGAAATATACTCGGTTTGACCCGAGTACATTTGAAGCAAAGCAAAATTATCCCGGATCAGTCTGGAATACTTTTAGGGATAAATTCACAACACACACAACTTGTTTAACTTTATAAAACCCTTTTTAAAAGAAAAGGATAATAGTATGACCAGCCCGCACATACACACGAATGGTTTTTACCTTACTATAACCCAAAACATTTTTGATATATCCAAATCCAGTGATATTATAATAATGTCTATCAAACCACAAATAAATAACCATGTAGCAGAACGCTTGAATCGAACACTCTATATATTCGTTATATAATTAAAAATCGCAAGGCGCTTGTTGGAGCATGGATTCCAACTATAGCAAGGTATATGACCACCTCCCAATTAGTGTACCTCTAGAGATGAATACACTGGGGTTTAACAAGAACATCTTGCAATCCAGGCTAAAACATGACTGGTCACTCATTTAGCTTGAGTGGACTGAGTATATCATTACCACGGTTAGGGGACAACTAACTGAACTGAAAGCATAAAAAATAAGGAACAACCGAGGCATTTTAGTTCTCCAGATTAGATAATGATATGCCCTACCTAGGTATGACCCAATTAGCCATGCGACCTACTCGATTTCTGCCATTTCCCGATTGATGAGGCTTGAGGTCACCTTTTTTTAGAACAACACGCCACCATTTACTTTGAATGCCACATCGTCAGATCCATTAAATTACTAATTGACATCCACAAATATACTCTGCGTGTTAAGCAAGAGAATTTCTCCACCATCAAACTTGGTATATTTGTAAAAATCAATGTACGTGACTCTCAGGAAATACTCTTTTGGACATTCGTTCATACAAGTCATCCATGAACAAGATGAACTGAGGCACGCTCCTACCGCATTCTATATAGGAATCACCCCAAGGATTAGTAGTGAGATATCCTTGCAACTCGAAAATTTCATTCACGAATTAATCAAAATCAAAAGATCTCTGCTTGCCATTAGGGAAATTTATCAAGTAGTTCTTCCGCTCATGAAGATCAACGTTCTTCAATAATCCATCTTTATAGGCCTGCAAGTTAGTCGCGTTCGCACAGTTGATTCGAAGTGGTTCAGGGTCTACTCCTCATCTCGATCTCTTCGAAACAACACGTCCAAAGGTCCAATAGAATGATTCATTTGATAGTTGGTTGTTTAACAATAAAAAACTAAGTAAATTGGTAGCTCAAGTCCTTTATATAAAATATCTCATTCAAACCATTTCATCGATTCTCAAAAATCAATTCTAAATTCTTATCTCAACAAAACTCTTTTGTTTCATTACTTTCGATAACATAAACCAATACTTATATTTTAGAATAAACATATTTTCCTGACTCATTCCCTTATTCCCTTTTATCCTGAAATAGTGCTATAAATATTTCCAAATGGAATATATTTTATTCACAAATCTTTTATGGCCACAATAACATCATACGACACATTTATTATAATATGAATCCCAATGGTTTCATTTACTTCAAACTTAATTCATTAAAGTTCACTAATCTCATTTGTGGATGTTATAATTATTTTGTAATATCCAATTTATATAAATATTTATTTTCAATTGTCCCGAAATTCAAACTCATTGACTTATTTCTTCGAATAAGTGTATCTGCCAAATCTACTATTAGCCAACAATGTCAAATAAGAACTGTTATTGAAAAATCCAATAGCTTTTATAAAAAATATAAATCTTTTGTTGTTTTAAAGTTGCAGTTCTTTCCTTAATAAACCATTCCAGCATCCCTACCCATTACAAACTTGTACTATCTCTTGATAATAGTGAAGTCGTTTAAATTGGGGTATTCTAATTACCTTTCAGACCTTGATCGACAACGTTCTTATCTCAAGATAATAAAAGTATGCAACCCAAAATCTGATATTTCATTCCCATTTCCATTTACTATGATTTTATAAACCATTTCTTTTATTTGAAAACCCACTTTACATGCTAATTCCATTTACTTGTAAACTCTTATCGAAAACTCTTACAAGTCACATTTACAAACCTTGTTTGTAACTTGGATTATAAATCCTTTGATTAAACTCTTACTAGACTTTAATCAAAGATTATTTCCGTTTGATAACATTTTTATTTAATTTTTCAATTGAAAAGTAATCGCTTTAATTATTATTACTTAAAATAATAATTAACTTCAACATTAACCACATTAAAAGTTATTAATTTTGTTGTTAACTAAAGATAGAATAAATTATCATTTTTAAAAAGCTATTAAATCATAATTAACTTTATTAACAATAAACAATTTGAAAATCACTTAAAAATATAGTTAATAAAAGATTAACTAACTTTTAACAAAACTTGTTAAGATTAACGAATATTCAAAAAACTATTGATTAGATTAATTTAAGTCAAATTAAACCAATCGTCAAATTTCAATTTTAAACCAGTTTGCTTTGCCAACCGTAAACATAAATTAAGCTATTAACTGATTTCCATTCACCTTTCCCCCTTAAATTAATTAATAACTTAATTAATTTTAAAAACATCATTTAATTGCTTTATAAAAACAATTATTCAATTTTACTAACCCACGGGTTAGTTTATGACTTTCTGTTTATAAAACGACATAAGAATTTGTTATATAAACATTTAATAGCCCCTTTCGTAAAACACAATTTTAAATATAAATATATTTATAAAACTTCTAAAATAAACTTAAAACTTCAATTCAGTTATAAAATGAATTTTATAAATAAAACTTTGCCCATTTTCCTAACGGCGAAATGACATCATAAATCGATGAATTTTAGGCCACCACTGTCAACCACTTAATCAATACTTTCGATTGGTTAAAATCACAACAACAAGTAGCATCCATTCAATCATTACATTCAATCAGGTTTTAATGTCATTTGGAGTGAACAATTCATATAAATGAATAATATGATCACAAATAATATACAATTTATTTAAGGAATCCGGTTGGATTCCTCCAATCTGTTCTTCCCTGCATCACATAACACAATAACAGTTGATAATAATATACGAAATGATTTCATTAATAAAATGCATTTAAATGACAAAATATAAATAACATCAACCATCAACAATAAACAACCAATGGCATTCATAGCATCCAATCATCAAATTTTATACTATCAACGATAACTTATAATTATATGAATTTTGCAGATCAAAGTAATTCCAGGAAAGCGTGAGAATTAACTCATATTTTATTTCGATCGACGGTTCATGCATCGTTTCGTGTAATTTTAAATAAACATTTAAAATTACACGAACTTCCAACCGCTTCCATTTGTAACCAAACCAGCTTGTACGTGTAGCCTCCGTCGCTGTGATCCCAACGGATCCAATTTTGGGAATTTCTGATAACATATGAATGCGTTTCGGTTAAAACAATTTTAAACTTAAATATAACTATAACTGAGATATAATTATCGTACAAAACCTTTTATTCCCACTTACTAACTAATTCCTATATTAGTTAAATCCACGTCCGACCATTATGACATGTTTTCTCCCCTTTCACATGTTCAAACTGAATCGTGCCTTCTTCATCATCTTCGAATTTTAGTTTGACCTCGTCGTTGAAACATCACTGCCATTCGAACACCTTGGAGGTCGACATGCACCTGCGACGACGTTCATCGTCACTCCAGCTTATACAACCCGAAGCGATGCCTTTCCAGTCGCCTCCAGCCAACCAGAAAGCTGCTTCGAATGTGTGTTGCGTCTCCCCAGAATTCTCTGCAACCATGCCACTTCATCGCGCCACACCAACCCCGTTGTCACCGCCTCACATCAGGCTACCATTGACCTTCAGACCATGGACCGCCTCATCACCTCAGTTGATCGGAAAATGGTAAAATCTGATTGCAACTCACCAAAAACCGCTCCAAAACACTGTCTCCGATCAACTTAGTACACTAACCTCCACAATACGTTTTAGCTCCTCCAACCAAAAGAAGAAACGTAGCCCTCTTCCTCTTGAACAACATCTCTTTAGGATCCATCTGTTAATATTGAATCTATCACTCCCAAATCCACAAAGAATGAAAGGAAAAACTCATGGTTTTAGGCCGACTCTGGCCACCACAGATGATTATAGCTCACCAAATTTTAGCTGAAGCTACTCCTCAAAATCCTCTACAAGTTTGTTGTTGGTCACCTCGACTAATTCCTTACAAATCGAGAGAAATGAATTATTTAGTGAATTTAGGCTTAAATGTAAATTTCCAGGCAAATTTGGGAAATTTGAGGCTGAAATCTGGTTTGAGGGCGAATGAGTATATATAATAAAAAATATATTAATTTATTTTGATTTGACTGAAGATATTTTACTAACAACGACTAACGATTTTTATTTCGTGTCTTTCGCCATTTCTAAATGCTGTTTATTCGTTTTTATGGTCACACACGAACTCCGTTCGCGAAGAGAATGGACGTATAGCTGTGGTTTGACGTTACGGTAGTAATGAATCTTGTTTCGTCGAATTCTGGGTTCGTTTGTGAAATGGCACTCGTTCGAGTCCAAATGGTCGTTTTATTTGTATCTAATGTTGCCATGTTCACACAATAACTATAATTGGCGCGAAACTTCAAATCTAGCAATAATTAGTCATTACGGTCTTAATAAAATTCGTTTCATTGAAAACGGAGATCATTTGAATAAAGTCCCTTATTAATGGTCAAAATTAAATTAAAACAAACCAATTTTAAAATACCTCAATACATTAATAATAAAATATTATAATTGGTCATTCTTAAGAAAAAATTTATAAACATTCAAAATAAAATAGTCCGGGTTGAATTCCAAGTCAAATCGATATTCAATATAATAAATACCCTACTATTTTATATAATGAATCGTTTATAACAAATTCCATAGCGACTATTTGAAAATTTGATTTGCACATAAAACAAAATCTACAACATGAAATTTTGATTTTTCTCTTTCAATAGAAAATTTTTATCCAATAGATTCGGACGTTTCTTGTTTCGAAGAAATCTGACTTATATTGGATCATGTACAACCAATTGAAGTTCAAAATGTAATATTACAAACTACCGCGCCGTTGCAGCTTGTTTTATAATTAAATTATCCACTAAGCATTCAAACTTTATTTAATAAACGAATACGTTAATATAATTCCAATATAAACAACATGAAATCCTTTTAAATTGCCCCTTCGCACTACATCGCAAATTAAACATTTTCCGACTATTTTGGAATTAGAATATTATTATATTATTTATATTAATAAAATATTTAAAATTATTAAATTCAGTTATTTAAATTCGAATCAACATTAAAACAATAAAATAAATTTAAATAATTGACCAGAAAATACAGGACGTTATAGGTAGAGCTTTCAATAGAGCTCTAAAGTTTCAAATTGAATCCATAGACAATTCTTATGAGATTAGGAAGAAGGAAAGAAAACTTAAAGAGCTCCTATATATCGCTATCCGACATTCTGTTAATCCTCCTGTAATAGACAGCCTAGATAAGGAGGTTAAGATATTTAATGTCAATATAATATTAAGCTCCAAATTTTGTACTTGACAATCTATGAAATGACATTATAAATAAATTTGTAAAATAACTTTGTAAATTGTGTAGATATTACCTGATGTATAACCTTTGTCTGTGTTTGGAACATCCTCATCTAGAATTTCTTCTGCATTATTTTGCATAAAATTGAACAACGGGCTCTTTTTTTTGCGTTAGTCTCAGTGCTGAATATTTCTCTCATATTGTTCTGAGCATTGTATAGATCAAAACCACGTAGTAAATGAAATTTGTGATAAGAGCAATATGATCATTTTGACTAATATAAGTTTAGAGAACTTCCCTGTTTTGAGCTATGAATATCATAACCTTCGTTAGAAGGTTTCAAATAGAAGACCCGAGATACCAACCCGAGTATTAATTTAAAAATCCTCTTTTTGGAAATAAGATACTATGCCCGAATCCCATACTTGGGCATGATAATATAAGTCCAGAAATCCTCTTCTGGAAATGAGAATGGAAAATTCATAACCCAGATTTAGGTGTTTGAATAATGTAAATATGAGAATCCATTTCTTAAAGTATTATAAGTCCAGAATCTTCATCTGCATGAGGGAATGGTCCAAAGCTCTGCCTCGAGTTTGTGTAATATAATTCCGAAAACCCATTTTTTTAGGAAATTAGAATTATAGTTTTGAAACCTAGATTCAGCTATTAACATAGAAATCCAGAAATCCTCTTCTAGAAGCATAGATAGAAGCTTTGGAACTCATATTTGGGCATTCGTAATAAAAGACAAGAAATCCTCTTCTTGAAATATAGATTAAAGACCCAAAACCCAGATTTGGGTATTTGTAATAGAAGACCAGAAATCCACTTCAGAAATATAGATAGAAAACCCAAAACCTAGATTCAGGTATATGTAACTTTTGCTTTGAGTTTCCATTTCGGCTCTGATATGATTTGTAAGCCACTTCTTGGGCTTTGACTAGGTGTTTTTGCCATGTGAGCCACTCTCTGGGCTTTGTGTGTCCGATGCGCTTAGCTAGATTATTCTAAAGCAGGGCCCAATGACTTACCTGACCTCCCTCCAGGAGGTGCCTTAACCTGACCATTTTGACGTAGCTAAGGTCTTAGATGCTTTATCTGGATAAAGGCTTACACTTTTGATGCTCTACCATGACCATTGTAAGCATGGATAGAGGTTTACACCTACCCCCTCCAAGGGGTGCTTACCCTGGTCATTGTGACTTGGATAAGGGTTTGTGATGCTTTAACCTGGCCTTTTCTGACTTGGACGCGGATAATGGGTTACATCGATCTTCCTCAAGGAGGCACCTTAGCCTAACCATTGTGACCCAGTTAAGGGCATAGATGCTCTGGCCTGGCCATTGCTGGCGCGGACAGAGGCTTACTCTTTTGATGCTTTAACCTGGCCCTTTCTTATTTGGGCACGGCTAAAGGCTTACACACCACCTTCCTTCAGGAGGTTCCTTTCCCTGGCCATCTTGGTGCGAATAAGGGTTTTCTGCCATTGTAGGAAGCTTTACACATTTCGGGTAGTTCCAAATTTTAAGGAGTTTCCATACTCCCAACCATGTAGACATTCTTTCTTCAAGAAATCCTTTTTTATAACAGGTCAAGTCTTTTTACAAATCTGTACAATTGGCCTTGATTAAATAACTTGATAATCGTGAGTTCGAGAACCCTACAATGGTTGGTTTCATGTCCGTTCATCATATGGTAGTAGCAACATATCACTCCTAGTTTCCTTCCATATTTGGGTTGCTTCTTTGATGATAGCTAAAAGTTAAGATAATGTGTTTGGTTAGGAAGTAGATATTCTCAATAGATGTGGTAGGGTTTCATTATTTTTTGTAGTCTTGACTC
Organism: Allium sativum; assembly: GCA_030737875.1. Lineage (NCBI taxonomy): Eukaryota > Viridiplantae > Streptophyta > Magnoliopsida > Asparagales > Amaryllidaceae > Allium > Allium sativum. The sequence goes on along the minus strand of CM060924.1, from coordinate 229,843,637 downwards.
GAAAGATTCCCTTTTGACGTCGGAACTTAGCCCTTTTGTTACTCAGCTTTGTCACTTCATCTTTATCTTCCAATATTTTTTTCAATGTATCTCGAGGCTGAAGTGCAACTTTTTTTTAGAACATTTTAAAGTAAAGCGGTTGAAATCCTTTATTATTTTTTGCTCAAATATAGTTCCATTAGCTTGTGCTCGGATGGCTTCTTTCATGTGCGAGAATACGCTGCGTTCCTTTGATGTAGAGTTACTTAAAGCAAAGATGGGGTTGGTCCAACATGGAAAGAGTTAATGCTCCAGTGGTCAGGGTTATACTGTTCTACTTCCCTTTTCATACCTATAATTTGCAAAGCTTTCGTTCTTAGCCTTTGTTCTTCAATAGCACTCGGATTAATGATGTCTGAAGTAGTAATTCGAGTTCAGAGGACCCTTTTAGAGACCTTTTATCAATGGTTTAGCTCTTCAATGTCTAACGACAGGATGGAATAACTAGGGATGTGGTAGGTTATCCAGAGGATCGGAGGTCCATCCCTCCTTTTAGCACCAAGATGTTAACGATAAAAATCGTCAACACCTGAATGTAGGGTTATGGTTATGGACCTTTGTATAATCTAGTCCTTCCAAGCTTGACTTACTTCGTCATTTCTTAGATGTCAATGTCCCAAGTTTGAAGATTAGTTTCTCTTCCTTCAAGAGGTGAGTATCATGCTTACAATACATTGGAAAACAAAGTTATCTTAAGATAAGGACTCCATAAATTTGTTGCTAATTTGGGCTAGAATGTTCATTGAGGTCAATTTTGCATTTACATCTGATTTAAGGGGTTTGAATTGAAATGAGTAGATGAAAGACAAGTGTAATTGATTGTAGATGTTAAGCATTTCTTTTATTGATTAATTGATAAAGTACGTGGAAGATTACAAGATAAATACCCAACTAGATTTCTAAATTAGGGTTTAGACTCCTAGAATTGAGTACAATATTTTGGAACAAGGGAAAGCCTCCTAAAATGTGACCCTTAGGGTCTAATTTATAGAGGATTCAGACCCCCTTTTGAAGCAATGGTCTGGGAAACCCCCCTTTCGCATCAACTTCTTTATATCTTCCTAGGTCAATGCTTTCTAGTTTCGCTAACAACCTTAAACCTTAGTCCTTGGCTTTATGCGATTGTATTCATTCTTTGGTGTCGACAGTAAGCTAACTGCTTACTGCATATTGGTGTCAACAAATGCCTATATTTCCCTTCTTTCCATAGTATCATCACCAAGTTGTTTGTTCTCCTATGTTGGTGCCGATAGCATACTTATAAAGCCTTTGTCCGGGTGTCGTCTTCGCCGATACTCTCTATATCCTTGGAAACGACTTCATATTCCCAATCTTGCTATTTTGGTATCAGTTTCATTGATATTATTCCAAGCTTTCAGTGTCGGCTTTGCTTTTTATGTCTCCACGTGATGGTTCTGGCTTTTCACCATTTCTTTTCATTATGATGCCGATTTGGTTCCTTTTAGATCCTTTGCTATCGGTACTGGCTGTAACGACCTGAACTTCCCCCTAAAGGAAAGCCCGGATTGAATTGAGAACACGACAAATCAGAACACAAACAGAAGAACATTTCATTGCTTATTACAACAATTCCATCAGAATACAAGAATATACAGAGTATGAATAAATATTACACATTATAAAATATCAGAGGTTTAAATACATTACTACAGCGGAAAAAATAATACAAAACACAACTGAAAGAGATAAACGGATACAGAGCTTTCCGAATATGGATCCAGATGTAAAATCAGGATCTTATAAATATAAATCTGCAAAACCCAAACTACTAGCTGCCCGTGGGGAAAATAGGGGCTCCCGGAGTTTAGGTTAAAACATTAAACTGCAGGTCAGTCATACGACTGGCGTGAGAGCTAAAACAATTATTAATCTTTATTTTAAAGTTAGGTAAATCAAGGGACCACGCCGTATAACACGGAACGGGTTTCCTCCCACGAATACTAGTGCATAAACAAACAACGCATGCTAAATAAAGAACAATAAAGCTATTATAAGACCCAGGTCCCATCACATAATGCAACGCAAGCCGGAGGATAGGGTTCTACCTTATAATAGCCAAATAATGCTTGATACGCGAAATTTAATATTTTATTATTACTATAAGTGAAGAAATCAACTTCAAACATAAATGTATCAATCATAGACGGCATAGAATTCCATGCTACTATGTCGCCATACTAGTTCTATAATTAAAACTGCAAGGTGTCGTATTGGAAGTTGGATTTCCATTGTGAACCAAGGCAAAGGATCTTCCTTACCACTTCGAGACATATAGCCTACCATGTCTCAGGGCCTAGACTCAGGTGGACCCTTGGATCGTCAGGCCCGGTCCACACGGAGTGGATTAAAATGCCTGAACAATGTGTTTCCCCGCCCTATAGGGCGTAAACTGGTCATATCTCATTCAAACCATCGGCACCGTAGTGACCGATATATCCGAGGCACCTCGCAATCCATCATCCACATAAGTAAAATGTCAGGGCTTGTAAACGCTGACACCACTCCTAGCTAGAAAGAAACGCATGTCCTCCCCGAGGTCCTCTCCCGTTTCTGGTTCACACCGGGATGTGAGGCTCGCGAATTAACGCTACACAAAGCTATGCTATATTAAAGTCGTGCTTTGATCATCAACCACGAGACTCTGCTTTTCAACAGAAACCTTGATCATCTGCATCTCAGCATGCCACATAGGCAATTCACGCCATGCAACTGACGTCTATCAATCACAAAGAATGAAATCTGATGTCAGACACACACAGTCCATTTACAAGTTCGTTCTGGGTCTGAATGAAACCGGAGGCACCTTATTCCTCATCCCATATGTCCAATACAGGAGAGAGGTCCTCGCATATCCGATCGATCTCCAAGTACGTCTGGACGATCACCACTTATTACCTCGTCTTGGGTGTACAAACCAATCAAGGCATCAGTAATCATCCAAACGATATGAAGACCTCCGGTCTTCAACCACCGTCTTCATCGCCGATTCAGTTATTCAGAATGGGACAAACCCGGTCTTTCTGAATAACTTACGTATTTAATAAACAAGTTCTATAAAAACACAACATACGCCTCATTCCAATTCTGAATATTCTTTTATTTTAATATTCATACCCCTTGGGTAAGGTTCCCTTTATTTTTATCAAAGATAAATTCTTTAAATTTACTCTTTAATCTTCCTTTGCATATCAATTCAAACCAAATTAAGATTTATCCAAACTAGTCGGGATTAGCAAACCTTACCGAAGTAATCATTTGTTTTATTTCCCAATCCCAACTTATTCATCCCATGGATCAAAACTGGTAGTACTCCATATCTAACACCACGGTGTTATCGGCAAATTCAACTACCATTTCACGTTTAAAATTAATTAAAGATTCGACTATCGCTTGGAGCAAAACTGGTGATACTCCATTCTCGATCATTTCTTGAATTTGATAATTTTAGTTATCAAATTCACAATTCAATCTAAATGAACATTCAATTAAACTATACTTCAGTTTAATTTCCAGAAATCATTAGTTAAAGATTTTCTTCAAAGTTAAGAAATTAATCTTATCTTTAACTGGGTTAAAGAACTAATGTCATTTAAAACACATCTCAAGATAAACCCAAAATCTCATTCCATTAACAATGGAATTTTCATGGAAAACAGATCGATATATATATAATCGATATAAACTTCCATATCCAACCGATAATATAAATGGAATAACGACAAAGCCTTCTAAATTCCATACATATTAACAGTCTTCCTCTATAGAAGCTCACTTCGATTATTACCAAATCGAATTCCATTCAATTCCAATTTAATATGTTAAATTGGAAAACTTTACGTTGGAAAATATCCTTTAAATCTTAACAAAAGATTTATAAATTCCAAACCACATTTCACCATAAATCGGGTTAAAGAATGAATGTCGCTAAAAACACAGTTCACAATAAACCCAATTCACATTCCATTTTATTCCAATTATTAAATATAATTGGAAACTCTAAAAATCTTAATTAAAAGATTTATTCTCTTCACATGGGGTTCAAGAACAGTGTTACTAAAGACACCGTTCACAACAAACCCCAAAATCCAATTCTTTTATTCCATTCCAATTAAATATTAATTAATTGGAAAATTTCACTAAATCTATATAAAAAGATTTATTCTTTCCTCAACTGGGTTTAAGAACAGTGTTAGTGAAGACACCGTTCACGACAAACCCAATATCCCATTTGATATTAAATACAAGGCTCTGAATAGAAAATATATCGGCTTATATTCAATATCAAATTTTGAATTCAACAAATATCGTATTGGAATAACGATATATACATATATATATGTATATATATATCGTCCAAATTCCTCTACAATGTCCTTCTAATCACGGAATCCAATATCGAAATTCCCGAAGATAATTTCGATTCAAATCCATTCCAATTCATATATTGGAAATTCTGGTTATTTTTAAAACCACTTCAAATCCAATTTATTTATTTATAAATAATTGGATTATAATTCTAGTTGATAACTAGTTCATTTTGATAAAATATATTTTTATCTTTTCAAATATGGAATTTTTCATCCCAATTCTTTCCAAATCATTTATTATGATTTTACACAAATTATGGCTATTTTTAATAATTTTATCAAGGCCCGTACAGTCGATTTCCATAAACGGCCATTGAACTGCACTTACAGTGATCTTTTCCAAATTTGATTTGGACATAATTCCAAATCCATATGTTAGATTCCGAATTTCTTGTATTCATTAGAAAGCTCTTTTCGATACGAACCCAACGGTTCCGGTTTTAGGAGAATCCGACGGTCGGATCTCCCGTAATATCAATTCGAAGTCAATGGTCGAAATTTGCGAACTGCCGCGGCGCGGTGCATTCTATTCAGGCAATTAAATTATATATATAATATATATTTCGTCGAGTTTCATTGAAACGTATTTTATAAATCGTTTTAAATTCGTTTAAAAAACAATTTCAACTTCATATTCAATTTCAAATCAAAATTGAATATTCCATGTCATTAATATATAAATGATAATATTTTCAAAACATCAGATTTTGAAATCATTTCCTTTTCGATATTCATTATCAAAATGAATAAAATCGATATAAATATCGCTCGTGTCAAAATGGCGCATATCTAATCAACACGGCTTCATATATTTAAATATATTCGTGTCCATCCCAAATCGGACATCAAAATCAGATTTTTGATCTTTTATTGAATATTATTTTAAAAATATTTGTAATTTTAAAATATTCGTTATTTTAAAATATTACATCTTTCTGAACTGGAATCAGACACATTCAATTACCATATAATGTTATTTATATGGATTTAACACAACACATGTATAGAACAACAATGATAAACAATCAACCATCATCCAGAGTGCATTCTACACTGCATAAGCATTAAATACAAATATTTAACGCTTACAACAGTTTGTCAACCCATCGATTGACATACAACTAAACAATTGGGATTAGTGTACATCAAATATCATCCCAAAACCCGTGTGGGGTTTCAATCATCAAACACATATTTTATTTGTGCAGTTGGGCAATGTGTAAAATTTATCGTACTAATCCATATCAATAAAATGTGCATACATAAACAAATCGTCTAATTTGTAAATGAATATTTATTTTATTTCAACACATGAAGATTTTATACAGTCCATTTCACATCACAACCAAATTTCACAACACAATCAAACAAACAAGTCATCTATAGTCTGTGGACAAAGGGGAGTAGTTCATATATGCAGTTATGAAATAAATAACTGTATAAAAATAATTTTGGTGAGAAGTTCTCACATTGGTTCTTTTATTTCTGAATTTCTGGTTCGGTTCGGGTTTGAATTTGCCTGAAATTCCAACGTGCTCCGTTTTGAACGCGGTCAGTTTTGTTGTGAAGCTCTCGTCCCACGATCGCAAAAAATCCAATTTCGCGCGGTTCGGACCTCGTATGCAAAAGATATGAATTTATATATGTTCATTACAAAAGTTTATTAGTTAAATAATTAAATAATTTATTAATCACATCATTTAGTTAATCATCCTGGTTAGTACTTCTTCCCCGTTGAATAGCCTGGCCCAAAACATGCACAGCCGCTCTCAACTAGGGCTCCGTTTTCCACGCCATACAGGACACGAGGTGCCGATCGAAGATCACCACCAGCGGTGGCGCGTTGCCCTCCTCCGACACCCAGGCGTGCTCGCAGCTCGGTGGGCCCCATTGGCCTAAAAAGGCATGTAATGTCGGTGACTTCAGGTCGAAAAAATGAGCGGTTAACTCCTCGATAGAGTATCAAACTAGGGGGATCGATAGAGCTCTCCTTGCCCCTTGATTTCCTCTTCAGAAGACATGAATTTTATTGAACGAGGGAGGAGAATTTTGGGGATTCTTTTTCGTGCGATTTGGGCCTTCGAACGGGAGATGGCGGCGGCTGTTATAAAGGGGGCTAGGGTTTTGTTTGGGGGGAGGGTTTTATAGGATATTTTTAAATTCGCTTAAATTCAAACGAACTTCAGTTCGAACCCAACGATTGTCGCTCCCAGCCAATTACCCCTATTTCGAACATAATGGGATATGTTCTGTAAGCCAATTCAACTGTTTCGATCAGTTTTTCTTTAAATTAAAATATAAATCAATATAAATTAAATATGAATGTACATTTTAATTTACCAAGGCCACATACAGACTCCAAAAATTCCAAAAAAAAATCTGGTTTTGTTTTGACGATACGGTCCTAACAAAACTAATTTCATTGAATTTGAAGACCATTTAAAAAATGGCCATTTTCTGGTCGATCCAAATTGACGGAAATTGACAAAACACGTTTACATTTCCACGCTCACATATTGATTCCAAAAATTATGAATTTTGAAATCTAGCAATAACCTGACATCCCGGATCCAACAAAAGTGGTTTCATCGAAAACGGAAGTCATTTGCAAAATGGCTATTTTTAAGGACTATACTTCCATAGCGACTATTCTGAATTTTCAGCTTGACATAACTTTTTATTCACGCTATGAAATTTGGATTTTCGGATTCGTTGAAAAGATATTTTCGAATAGATTCAAATATTTTTTGTTTAACTAAAATCCAGTTTATTTGGAATCTTGTACCTTCATTTGAAATTTAAAATCAAATTTTCAAACTACCGCGCCATTTTCAATTCCTTTTAGAATTAAAATAATTATTTATATTCTAACTTCGATTTAAATAAATTTATACGTTCTAATTCTATTCAGAATAAATTTCTAATCGTTATTATTTAAAATAAATCATTTTAAATATTCAAAATTCATTAAAATTGCCAAAATAAATTTTTTTAATTGGTTCTGATTTTCTTGGTTGTTACAATCTCCCCCACTTAAAATCTTTTCGTCCTCGAAAAGGAACAGAGCTGAAAGTTGTTTAACTAATCAACTCAACTTCCAGTTTGTCTTTCATTCTTCAACTTTTCAGTTTCTAAGAATTTTCCAAATTTTCAAAAATTTGGCTAACACCCTAAATTTTCAAAAAAAAAATCGCCACAACCTCCTAACCACCACACAGAATGTCTCATCTCAAAAAGAAAAAGAAAAATCCAGTTGGCTCATAAAATCATCTAAACCCAATAAATTAGTAAACATATACCTATTTGTCGGGCATACAAATTTATTCCTCTTCTCTAACCTCCTTGCTCTGACCTGTCCAATGTATATACATGTATATGCATGCAATTTCAATCAATTTTCATGTCAGTTCAATATTTTGATTCGATTGGGCTAATGGTTCAAAATTTTAATTAATCAAACTAATAATCATACAACACAACCAGCAATTAATTAGTTGATTATCATTTCAAATTCGTAATTTATATATATATATATATATATATATATATATATATATATATAAATCCATTTTTGATGCTAAGTCACAACAATCGACCCTATCTAGTTTCGGTTCTCACACCAGTCAATTGAAAATATATAGAAATCTCACTTTTGAAACTCGAACATAAGCACTGATGATGCTATAGCGATCATCAGGACCATCTCCGGGCGACTAGAGTGTGATTCTATATCTATCTAGTATCTGAGGCTTCGAATATACACCCTGTCAGGCATATACTCAAAATCTCCCTATACTAGATTGTACAAATTCAATATAAAATAAATATTCAAATACGAATAAAGTGGTTTAAATTTTCCAAACGAAATCTGTTTTCATTTCTATTTTAAAAATATACTCTTCACACTCATTCTAGGATACTACTGATCCTATCTCTAACGAGTCATTCTTATTGGATATTACTTATCCAATCTCTAATGAATTCTTTCATTTGGTTCTAATGTGTCCTGTTCTCGAGCTCTATAAACCAAAGCTCTGATACCAAATGTAACGACCCAAACTTCCCCATAAAGGAAAGTCCGGATTGGATTGAGATCAGGACAAATCAGAACATAAACAGAAGAACATTTCATTGCTTATTACAACAATTCCATCAGAATAAAAGAATATACAGAGTATGAATAAATATTACACATTATAAAATATCAGAGGTTTAAGTACATTACTACAGCGGAAAAAATAATACAAAACACATCTGAAAGAGATAAACAGATACAGAGCTTTCTGAATATGGCTCCAGTTGTAAAATCAGGATCCTGTGAATATAAATCTGCAAAACCCAAATTACTAGCTGCCCGTGTGGAAAATAGGGGCACCCAGAGTTTAGGTTAAAACAATAAACTCCATGTCAGTCATGTGACTGGTGTGAGAACTAAAACAGTTATTAAACTTTATTTTAAAGTTAGGTAAATCAAGGGACCACGCAGTATAACACGGAACAGGTTTTCTCCCACGAATATCAGTGCATAAACAAACATCGCAATGCTAAATAAAGAACAATGAAGCTTTTATAAGACCCAGGTCCCATCACACAATGCAGCACAAGCCGAAGGATAGGGTTTTACCTTATAATAGCCAAATAATGCTTGATACGTGAAATTTAATCTTTTATTATTACTATAAGTGAAGAAATCAACTTCAAATATAAATGTATCAATCATAGACGGCATAGCATCCCATGCTACTATGTCACCATACTAGTTCTACAATTAAAACCACAAGGTGTCGTATTGGAAGTTGGATTTCCATCGTGAGCCAAGGCAAGGGATCGTCCTTACCACTTCGAGACAATCTATCCTACCATGTCTCAGGGCCCAGACTCAGGTGGGCCCTTGGATCGTCAGGGCCGGTCCACAAGGAGTGGATTAAAATGCCTAAACAATGCGTTTCCCCGCCCTATAGGGCGTAAACTGGTCATATCTCATTCAAACCATCGGCACCGTAGTGACCGATATATCCGAGGCACCTCGCAATCCATCATCCACATAAGTAAAATGTCAGGGCTTGTAAACGCTGACACCACTCCTAGCTAGAAAGAAACGCATGTCCTCCCCGAGGTCCTCTCCCGTTTCTGGTTCACACCGGGATGTGAGGCTCGCGAATTAACGCTACAAAAAGCTATGCTATATTAAAGTCGTGCTTTGATCATCAACCACAAGACTCTGTTTTCAACAGAATCCTTGATCATCTGCATCTCAGCATGCCACACAGGCAATTCACGCCATGCAACTGACGTCTATCAATCACAAAGAATGAAATCTGATGTCAGACACACAGTCCATTTACAAGTTCGTTCTGGGTCTGAACGAAACCAGAGGCACCTTATTCCCCGTCCCATATGTCCAATACAGGAGAGAGGTCCTCGCTTATCCGGTCGATCTCAAAGTACATCTGGACGATCACCACTTATTACCTCGTCTTGGGTGTACAGCCCAATCAAGACATCGGTAATCATCCAAATGACGTGAAGACCTCCGGTCTTCAACCACCGTCTTCATCGTCGACTCAACGCTGATTCAGTTATTCAGAATGGATAAACCCGGTCTTTCTGAATAACTCGCGTATATAATAAACAAGTGCTATAAAAACACAACATACGCCTCATTCCAATTCTGAATATTCTTTTATTTAATTATTCATATCCCTTGGGTAATGTTCCTATTAATTTTATCAAAGATAAATTTTTTAAATTTATTCTTTAATCTTCCTTTGGATATCAATTCAAACCAAATTAAGGTTTATTCAGACTAGTCGGTATTAGCGAACCTTACCGAAGTAATCATTTATTTATTTCCCAATCCCAACCTATTCATCCCATGGAGCAAAACTGGTAGTACTCTATATCTAACGCCATGGTGTTATCGGTAAATTCAATTACCATTTCACATTCAAATATAATTAAAGATTTGACTATCGCTTGGAGCAAAAATAATGATACTCCATTCTCGATCATTTCTTGAATTTGATAATTTTAGTTATCAGATTCACAATTCAATCTAATTAAAGATTCAATTAAACTCTACGTCAAATTTAATTTCCAGAAATCATTAGTTAATGATTTTCTTCAAAGTTGAGAAATTAATCTTATCTTTAACTGGGTTAAAGAACTAATGTCATTTAAAACACAGCTCACGATAAACCCAAAATCTCATTCCATTAACAATAGAATTTTCATGGAAAACAGATCGATATATATAATCGAAATAAACTTCCATATCTAACCGATAATACAAATGGAATAACGACAAAGCCTTTTAAATTCAATACATATTAACAGTCTTCCTCTATAGAAGCTCACTTCGATTATTACCAAATCGAATTCCATTCAATTCCAATTTAATATGTTAAATTGGAAAACTTTACTTTGGAAAATCTACTTTAAATCTTAACAAAAGTTTTATAAATTCCAAGCCACATTTCACCGTAAATCGGGTTAAAGAATGAATGTCGCTAAAAACAAAATTCACGATAAATCCAATTCACATTCCATTTTATTCCAATAATTAAAATATAATTGGAAACTCTAAAAATCTTAATTAAAGATTTATTCCCTTCACATGGGGTTCGAGACCAGTGTTACTGAAGACACCGTTCACAACAAACCCCAAAATCCAATTCTTTTATTCCATTCCAATTAAATATTAATTAATTGGAAAATTTCACTAAATCTATATAAAAAGATTTATTCTTTCCTCAACTGGGTTTAAGAATAGTGTTAGTGAAGACACTGTTCACGACAAACCCAAATTCCTATTTGATATTAAACACAAAGCTCTGAATAGAAAATATATCGGCTTATATTCATTATCAAATTCTGAATTCAACAAATATCGTATTGGAATAACGATATATATATATATATATATATATATATATATCTTCCAAATTCCTCCACAATGTCCGTCTAATCACAGAATCCAATATCGAATCCCGAAAATAATTTCGATTCAAATCCATTCCAATTCATATATTGGAAATTTTGGTTATTTTTAAAACCACTTCAAATCCAATTTATTTATTTAAAAATAATTGGATTATAATTCTAGTTAATAACTAGTTCATTTCGATAAAATATATTTTTATCTTTTCAAATATGGAATTTTTCATCCTAATTCTTGCCAAATCATTTATTATGATTTTACACAAATTATTTCAATTTTTAATAATTTAATCAAGGCCCGTGCAGTCGATTTCCATAAACGACCATCGAACTGCACTTACAACGGCCTTTTCCGAATTTGATTTGGACATAATTCGAAATCCAACGGCTAGATTCCAAATTTCTTGTATTCGTTTGAAATCTCTTTTCGATACAAACCCGACGGTTCCGGTTTAGGAGAATCCGACGGTCGGATCTCCCGTAATATCAATTCGAAGTCAATGGTCGTAATTCACGAACTGCCGCGGCGTGGCGCGTTCTATTCAAGCCCTTAAATTATATATATAATATATATAATATATATTTTCATCGATTTCCATTTAAAAAATATTTTATAAATCGTTTTAAATTCGTTTTCAAAACAATTTCAACTTCATATTCAATTTTAAATCAAAATTGAATATTCCATATCATTAATATATAAACGATAATATTTTCAAAACATCAGATTTTGAAATCATTTCCTTTTTGATATTCATTATAAAAATGAATAAAATCGATATAAATATCGCTCACGTCAAAATGACGCATATTTAATCAACACAGCTTCATATATTTAAATATATTCGTGTCCATCCCAAATCGGACATCAAAATCATATTTTGATCTTTTACTGAATATTATTTTAAAAATATTCGTTATTTTAAAATATTCATTATTTTAAAATATTCGTTATTTTAAAATATTACTTCTTTCTGAACTGGAATCAGATATAGTCAATTACCATATAATGTTATTTATATGGATTTCACACAACACATGTATAGAACAACAATGATAAACAATCAACCATCCTCAGGGTGCATTCTACACTGCATAAGCATTAAATACAAATATTTAACGCCAACAGTCTGTCAACCAATCGATTGACATGCAACTAAACAATTGGGATTAGTGCACGTTAAATATCATTCCAATACCCGTGTGGGGTTTCAATCATCAAACACATATTTTATTTGTGCAGTTGGGCGATGTGTAAAATTTATCGTCCTATTCCATATCAGTAAAATGAGTGTACATAAACAAATCGTCCGATTTGTAAATGAATATTTATTTTATTTCAAAACATGAAGATTTTATACAGTCCATTTCACATCACAACCAAATTTCACACACAATCAAACAAACAAGTCGTCTATGTTCTGTGGACGACGGGGAGCAGTTCATATATGCAGTGATGAAATAAATAACTATATAAAAATAATTTTGGTGAGAAGTTCTCACATTGGTTCTTTTATATCTGAATTTCTGAATCGGTTCGGGTTTGAATTTGCCTGAAATTCCAGCATGATCCATTTTGGATGCGGTCGGTTTTGTTATGAAGCCCTCGTCCCCACGATCGCAACGGATCCAGTTTCGCGCGATTCGTACCTCGTATGCAAAAGATATGAATTTATATATGTTCATTACAAAAGTTTATTAACTAAATAATTAAATAATTTATTAATCACATCATTTAGTTAATCACCTTGGTTAATACTTCTTCCCCGTCGAATAGCCTGGACCAAAACATGCACAGCCGCTCTAAACTAGGGCTATGTTTTCCACGCCATATAGGGCACGAGGCGCCGATCGGAGATTAGCACCAGTGGCGGCGCATTGCCCTCCTCGGATGCCCAAGCTTGCTCGTAGCTCGGTGGGCCCCAATGGCCTAAAAAGGCGTGCAAAGTCGGCGACTTCAGGTCGAAAAAACAAGCGGTTAACTCCTCTATAGGGTATCAAACTAGGGGGATCGATAGAGCTCTCCTTGCCCCTTGATTTCCTCTTCAGAAGACATGAATTTTATTGAACGAGGGAGGAGAATTTTGGGGATTCTTTTTCGTGCGATTTGGTCCTTTGAACAGGAGATGGTGACGGCTGTTATAAAGGGGGTCAGGGTTTCGTTTGGGGGGGGTTATAGGATTTTTTAATTTTAAATTCGCTTAAATGTGATTTTTCAAACGAAATCCAATTCGAACCCAACGACTGTAGCCCCTAGCCAAATACCCCTATTCCGAACACAATGGGATATGTTCTATAAGCCAATTCGACTGTTTCGATCAGTTTTTATTTAAATTAAAATATAAATCAATGGGATATGTTCTATTCCGAACACAATGGGATATGTTCTATAAGCCAATTAAAATATAAGCCAATTCGACTATTCCGAACACAATGGGATATGTTCTATAAGCCAATTCGACTGTTTCGATCAGTTTTTATTTAAATTATATAAATCAATATAAATTAAATTTGAACGTACATTTTAATTTACTGAGGCCACATACGGACTTCAAAAATTCCAGAAAAATAAATCTGGTTTTGTTTTTACGTTACAGTCCTAACAAAACTAATTTCATTGCATTTGAAGACCGTTTGAAAAATGGCCATTTTCTGGTCAATCCAAATTGATTGAAATTGACAAAACACGTTTTCTTTTGCGATGCTCACATATTGATTCCAAAATTATGAATTTTGGAATCTAGTAATAACCTGACATCCCGGATCCAACAAAAGTGGTTTCGTCGAAAATGGAGGTTATTTGCAAAATGGCTATTTTTAAAGGCTATATTTCAATAGCGACTATTCTGAATTTTGAACTGGACATAACTTTTTATTATCGCTATGAAATTTGGATTTTTTGGATTCGTTGAAAAAATATTTTTGAACAAATTCAAATATTTTTGGTTTCACTGAAATTCGGTTTATTTTGAATCATGTACCTTCATTTGAAATTTGAAATCGAATTTTCAAACGACCGCGCCATTTTCAATTCCTTTTAAAATTAAAATAATTATTTATATTCTAACATCAATTTAAATAAATTTATACGTTCGAATTCTATTCAGAATAAATTTCTAGTCATTATTATTTAAAATAAATCATTTTAAATATTCAAAATTCATTAAAATTGCCAAAATGAAAATTTTAATTTGGTTTTGATTTTCAGGTTGTTACACTGGCTCCACCCTACACACTCTTGCTTTGGTATCGATTGAACACTTCCCAAGCTTCTACTTTGGTGTCGACTCTATTATGATACCCCTTCACCTTGTTTTGATTTCGTTATCGTCGGTACGAATTCTTGTAGTAACAATTAGTTTTGATAATAAAATAGCTAAACTAGTTCAATTGTTCCTCTTTAAAACATCCCTAATGGTAGCCGCCTCTAAGTTTCGAAAAGCGTTTCTTTCATTTTTCATCTTCTTCCAACTTTCTCCCCTCATCTAATTCTGATGCCTTTGTCATTCCCTTCCGCCTTCCCCTTTATCTCTCTACACTCTCACCTAATTACTGTAGTATAAAATCATTTTTATAACATTTTATAAATAAACCTTGTAAAAGAAAAACGTTTGTGATATGTTATTTTTGTTGTAGTTACTAGAAAGGGATTGTTAAAACTTTAAAATAGACAATTTGAATCAAGTAATAATTTATTGAGTGAATAATGAATTACAGAATATATGCACTACAAGTGACTTCAAAATCATTTAAGTTTGAATCATTTTTAAGAACATATAAACCAATATTCAAAAATGTTCAAATTAAAAAAAAAAGAACCGACATTAATTTTTACTATGGAATTTGACCTTTTAATGAGATTTTTTTTTAAAAGATAAAACTAACCGAATGTGCATTAATATTTATTATTGCTTTCATAGAATTAATTATTAATGGTCTGCATTTTCTAGGTTTGATTAGATGGTAGCCATTATGATAGGGGTTACCAATCCATTTACTTGTACCGCTGGAAATTTAGTAGTCATGGGTTATCTAGTTAAAGTAACTCTTATAGACATATTCATTTTTCTTTGATTTTAAACTATAACTTATTATGATTATAGTGGAATTTTTGTGAATTTAAGCAGAAGCATATTTGATCAAGATCTAGTATTGTCTATTTAGATACCAATGGAACTCAAAACAAAAGAACAAGAATCAATTATGCATCCTTACAGAAACAATAACAGAAACAAGAGGCACAGAAGATTTAATGTGGTTTGGATATGAATATCCTTCGTCCACGGAGACCCAACAACTTCTTTTTTTCTTCTTCAATTCAAGAGGCAGTACAATAAGAGAAGAATAAAAACACTAAATATATATTTCTCACCTTATAATTGATATAGAAATAGAGATCTTATTGAGGATATGTTGAAGAGAGCGCTATTGCCTTTATGATGAAAACGATGAGCAATTGGCTCCCTATTTATAAGAGTAAGGATGAAAAGTTGCCTGAAGATAAGTATCAAAAGTTTCTGAATTTCCTTGAATTCGATGTAAATCTTGCATATTTTTGATTTTTTTCCCCGTATACATATATTTGATTGATTTATCAAATCAAATAAACTCTTCTCTTATCTTCCCAGTTTGTTTTCATATATATCTGGATTTGATTGATTTATCAAAACAAATAATATTTTCTCATATCTTTCCAATTGTTGCCTATGCCAAGTGTAAAAACACAGCCTAATACTGACTTTCTAGAATCTCTATTCCTAGCATAATCAGAATCAAAGTATCCTCTAAAAGAGATGTCATCATCTACTCAACCATATAACAAGCCCATCGAAAAAGTGCCTCGATGATATTTAAGAATCCACTTCACTGTTTGCCGATGTTCTTTGTCTGGTTTAGACATATATTGACTCACAACATCCACTGCATGGGACAAATCTGGTCTTGTGCACACCATCGCATACATAAGACTACCAACGACACTAGAATAAGGTATATTAGCCATATACCTCTCAACCTCTTCTGATGTAGAATATTAGTCTTTCGACAACTTAAAATGAGAGCCTAATGGAGTGCCAACTGATTTGGCTTTCTCCATTCCAAATTGAGAGAGAACTTTCTCAATGTATTGCACTTGTGTGAGCCTTAACTCTCTCCGCTTCCTATCCCTACTTATCTCTATACCCAATATTTTTTGTGACTTTCCAAAATCCTTCATGTCTAACTCTCTACTAAGCTCCGCTTTCAACTCCTTAATTCTGACCATACTCCGAGATGCAATCAGCATATCATCAACATATAACAACAAATAAATCATATCATCATCACATCTCCTAAAGTAAACACGTTGGTGAAATTTCTAGATTATCCTTGTGAAAGCATAAGCATAACAAACTTCTTGTACCATAGTATAGGAGATTACTTCAACCCATATAGAGATTTGTTGAGTTTGCAAACATAATCTAGTACGAAACTGTCAGTGAACCCTTTTAGATGCTTTAAATAAATTTCCTCATCCAGATCACCATGCAAGAATGTAGTTTTAACATCTAGTTGCTCTACTTCCATATTATAATGAGAAACTAATGCTAAGAGAATACGAATAGTAGTATGCCTAACAACTGGAGCAAAGATATCATGATACTATACCCCCTTCTTCTGAATGTACCCCTTTGCTACTAATCTTGCTTTACATCTGAAATTTTCATTTCCTTCGTCTGTCACTCTATAGATCCACTTACATCTAGTAGCTCTTTTGTCGACAGGAAGCGACACCAAATCCCAAGTGTTATTTTTTTGTAAAGATTCAATCTCCTCTTCCATTGCAACTAACCAAATGGAAGTGTCAACTGATGATATAGCGTCTCTATAATCTCTGGGCTCATCACAGACAACATTAAATGTGTATGTTGTTATATCATCAAAGTCAATGTCTTTGATGCTCAAACCAACAAACTCATTAAGCCATCTAGGCTTTCTTCTTTCTCTAAAAGGTCTAGTCTTTTTAAGAGCTCCACCTTGAGTCTGATCTTCTATGCCAATATCTGTACTATCCTCATTAATAACAGTGTCATCAGAAACACCATTTGACATATATGAAAATAATCAATAGATGACTTGTTTGTGTCTGGTACTCTTCACATGTCCTCTCATTGTCATCCAATGAGGAAGGCTGCACCTTCAACATAGCCTTCTCATCAAAAGATATATGACTGCTTATAATAAGTTTTTTTGCTAATATGACACCATAACCTGTATCCCTTCACTCCTCTTCTATAATCTAGAAAGATACACTTGCGAGCTCTAGGTTCCAGCTTTTCTCGACTCTCGTGTACATAAGTTAAACAACCAAACACCTTTAGGAATGAATAGATAATATGATCTCCTTTCCATACTTCTTTAGAGATCTTCATGTATATGGTAGTAGAAGGTATGTGGTTGATCAGGAAAGCCGCCATAGATAATGCTTCAGGCCAAAATCCCTTCTTCAACTTAGCAGTTAATCTAAGGCCTCTAGTTCTCTCCAATAATGTATGTTTCATTCTTTCTGCAACTCCATTAGACTGGGGGTCGCCTGGTGTGGTGTAGTTTCTCTTAATGCCTTCAGACTCACAATAATCGACGAATTCCTATGATACAGATTCACTGCCATTATCTAAACAGAGAACTTTCAACTTCTTCTCTGACTGCTTTTCCGCTATAGATTTCCATTCGTGAAATCTAGCAAAGTTTTCACTTTTAGACTTTAGAAAGTACACCCAAACATTATGAGAGAAATCGCGTATAAATGAAACGAAATACTTAGCTCCACCCAAGGATGGGCAAGGGGAAGGTCCCCAAACCTCCATGTGAACATAATCCAAATAATCTTTTGGCTTATGCTCACTAACACCAAAAGAAATCTTCATCTTCTTACAAGGAACACACTCTTCACAAACCCAAGCTTTGAATGCTAAAATCTGTCAATCAATCCTCGCTTTCTTATATCATCCATGTTGCGCTCGCCAATGCGACCCATTCGCAAGTTCCATAATCTCGAAGAATCTAAATCAACCAAAGTAACTGAAGCAGATTCTCCAACTACAGTAGTGCCCTTTAGTAGATAAAGATTTCATACCCTCGCTCCATTCATAACAATAATGGAACCCTTAGATATTTTCAACTTCTTTTCTTCAACTACAATTTTTAATTCAAGTCTACTCAATGCCCCAACAGAAATCAAGCTCTCCTCAAATTAGATATGTGCCTAACATCAGCAATGGTTCAAATAACACCGTCAAAAATCCGGGTCTTAACACTACCAACACTAAGCATATGGCAAGAAGCATCATTGCCCATCAAAAATTTTCCTCCATCAATCTCACGATAAGTGGAAAAAGAGTTCCTATCAGCTGTCATATGATAGGATGCACTAGAATCAATCAGCCATAGGGTGCTCTTCCTAGAAGAGCCAGAAGTTGTAAACACATTTTCGTATCTGATTTCTCCGTTGTAGAGGCTGAAGCTTGCTTTGGGTCTTTTCTTCTTCCTTCAAGCTTGGGACATTTACAATAAAGTGCCCAGGCTTCTTAAAATAATGACAAGATAAATTCTTAGGTCTTCTAAACTGAGGCCTCGAAGAATTCCATCCCACCTTTCTTTGATTTTCTTTGGCTTCTAAATATCTTAACAGATAAGCCTTCAGTATCACTGTCAATGCTAGTGCTCGCCAGTCTACCTCTTAACTTTTCATTATGAAGACCATCCTTTACATTAGGAAGACTAATTTTACTATGGCCAAAAATCATGGAATTAAAAAAAAATAGTATACTCCTTAGGCAAGGAACATAAGAGGATCATTGTTTGAGCCTCATCGGTAATATCAACATCTGCTGCCTTTAAGTTCATAACTAAAGTGGACAAAGCATCTACATGCTCCATGAGATTGACTACATGTTCCATGAGATTGACTCTAGGGTTCATATTGGATGAATAAAGTTGTTGTTAAAGAATAATCTGATTAGTGAGATACTTGTCTTGATATGCATCTGATAATACATCCCATATTTCTTTTGTCATATTATTCTAAGAAAAAATCTCTAAGAACTTCATCTGAAAGACTCAACTGGATTTTTGTGAGAGCTTCATCTTCCATCTCTTCCAAATCAGCTACATCCATATCTTTCAATTTCTCAGGAGCAAAAACAACTTTATAACTCCTTCTTCAACACAACCTCCATCTTCATTTTTCAAGTACTAAAATCTCTCTTTCCATCAAAATGTGTTACTCCATAATTGACACCGGATCTACCAATTGACTTACTAGAAGTAAGCATTAATATCCAAATAAGAACAATTACACTAGCTCTGATACCAAACTATAGTGAAATTTCTGTGAATTTGAGTAGAAGCGTATTTGATCAGGATTTGATATTGTCTATTTAGATACCATTGGAACTCAAAACAAAATAACAAGAATCAATTATGCAGCCTCATAGAAATAATAGCAGAAATAAGAAACACAAAAGATATAACATTGTTCTGATATGAATATCTTACGTCTACGGTGAACCAACAACTTATTTTATTCTTCTTCAATTCAAGAGGGAGTACAATAAGAGAAGAATATAAACACTCAATATATATTTCTCACCCTACAATTGATATGGAAATAGGGGATTTTATTGAAGATATGTTGAAGAAAGCGCTATTGGTTTTGTGATGAAAAAGATGAGGAAATGTCTCCCTACTTATAAGAGTGGGACGAAAACTTACCTTAAGATAAGCTTGAAAAGTTTCTGTATTTCCTTGATTTGGTTTTAGTGTAAAATCTTGCATATTTGTGATTGTTTGCCCATATACATATATTTGCCTGATTTATCAAATCAAATAATCTCTTCTCTTATCTTTTCAAGTTGTTGACATTTATATCTTGATTTGATCGATTTATCAAATCAAATAATCTCTTCTCATATCTTTCCAATTGTTGACCATAATTAATTGATTACAAGAACCAATTAAATTCTTCTTCATAATAAAATTAGCACAGATTTAAATCATCAAATTTTAACGGTTATAACAATATTTTTTCAATAATTGACAATTTTTTTTGTTGTTTTAGGTTTATGGTTAACAATTGTCTACTTATACTTAATTTTATAAATATGCTTGAATCAGGGCTAGGGGAGTTATTTGTCAATTTTATAATCTATAAGTACCCATTAAGCAAAGGTATAAATCTTTTATGAAATTGGTAGCTTTTAAAAATAAAATTATGCTAATACATGTTCACTATATCCTAAAAGCAGTTAACTTAAACAAAGAAAATAAGTGTATAATCCTGTAGTCGTTTATGTTGTTACATTGCTCTTTATACTCTGTAACAACCCGTATTTCGATAACATGATTAAGACGAGAATCAAGGCAGAATTTAATTTTAAATTCTGAATCAAGTGAAACGGGCTATGCCATTGTGTTCGTCTCGGAAAAATACGCGAAATAGAGTCCGAGTTTTCGAGAATCGGAGTCCGTATGACCAAGTTATGGTCTGACGAAGTTTTCAGAAAATTCAAGTTCAAAAACGAGTTCTAATTTCAAAAGTTAGGGCCGGAAGGCTAGGCGGGAAGAATTCCGGCCAGGAACCCCAAGTCGACAGCCCTGTCGACTTGGGAGTCAACATGCTTGACCCAAGTCGACAGCCCTGTCGACTTGGGGGTCGACTTATGGTGGCCGGGCAGTTTTGCCTGGTGCACCTATTTTCTGTCTTGGCTAGGTTTTTTGGCCTGGTTCTTAATCTGATGGCTCAGGTTGATCCTAGGGTTAATCCTAAGGTCCTAATCACTCCTAATCTCTATAAATAAGCCCCTAACCTACCCCTAAACCCTCATTATTCACCCATGCAACTAAACTATGGCAAAAAATTTACTCTCATGGCCTCCATCCTCTTGCCCAAAGTCTCTATCTTCATTTCTATGAGAGGTTTCATGATCATGTGAGTGTTAGAGAGTCTCTATGTTAGTATGAGAGCTTCTCAAGTTGATTTCAAGGCTAAAGCTTTGATCTTTGTCCATCAAGATGGGGTTTTTATTGATTTGGAGCTTTCATCTTTGGGTTTTTGAATGATGGCATGCATAGGCTTGGTCTTAATCTTCAATTTAATCGATTTTGGCCTTCATAGCAATGTAAGCCCTTTCCCTACTCTTAGATATTAACTATGAAGTTAAATGTTCATGTTGCAAGTTTGGGTTTGATCATTGAGAATGATACATGCTATCATGTCATGTAAGTTTATGAAGTCATTATCTTGATCTTATGAGCTAAAAACTACAACCTTTATGTTGAAATGATGCATTATGCCACATGAGAACCTTCATACCCTTTATGTCAACTTGCATATGAATCATAACCCTTATATGATGATATATGCGAGTTACTAGTCATCATTCCATGTCTTTTGTCACCATGATTCACTTATGTGCCAAGTTTGGGTTTATGCATGTTTTTGAGGCTTAAGAATAACATGCAAGTTAATGAACACATTTGTGCCTCATTTGCCACCATGATTAACTTGTGGCTTAATATCCATTTTTGTCATGCCTTTGCCAAGTCTCTTCTTTTAATCCATTACATTGTTGCGAACGTATATGCGAGTTTAAAAACGTTGGGTTATGTTATGGGTAATTTCTAAGGACATGAAAATACAACTTGAAAACATGACTTGAAATATAACATGGAAGTTGACATGTAAGTATGCTTGAAACATAAGCTTGGGGAATTTACCTATTAAGTTAGGTCTACCCATTGGGAATTTACCTATTAAGTTAGGTCTACCCAATTGCTTGAAAACTTGAAAATGAACATGACACTAGACTAAACATGAAAGTGGCCAACTCGAGGTTGAGTTGAGTTTGCAACGTAAAACTACCCGGAACCGACCGGCCTAACTAGTAGTTGCAAACAATAGGACCCAATGTGAGAAGTTGGTCATGTTGTGCTT
The DNA here is from genome assembly GCA_030737875.1 of Allium sativum. Classification (NCBI taxonomy): domain Eukaryota; kingdom Viridiplantae; phylum Streptophyta; class Magnoliopsida; order Asparagales; family Amaryllidaceae; genus Allium; species Allium sativum. The sequence continues at coordinate 229,821,299 of CM060924.1, read as the reverse complement.
GAACCCGAGGTTAGACCAAGTTGTGGTGTAAAGCTACCCGGAACCGACCGGCTTAACTAGTAACCACAACAAAGTCTAATATGAGAGGTTGGGGTGCATTAAGTAATTAATGCCACATGATAGGGTTAAGTTAATTTGATTAATGACTCTTAACCAAATATGACATGGACAAATGGGTTAAGTAATTTGATTAGGCTAATGATACTTAACAAAACATGACAAGGTTGGGTAGGTTAAGTGACTTGATTTGCCTAATGACACTTAACCATTTTTATACGACTAGTGGACGGGGTTAAGTTAACCAACACTTAATCAATCCAACACGATAATTTGGTAAGGTTAAGTAAGTTTTCTTAATGACACTTAACCAAAAGATACAGTTAATGGATGGGGTTAAGATTAGACTCAACTAGTCTAAACATGATAATCGGATGGGGTTAAGTTAGCCTAGACTTAATTAATCCCACTTGGTAGTTTAATGGGGTTAAGTTAAACACTTAACTAATCTAAGACGATGATTTGATGTGGTTAAGTGACCTATACTTAACCAATCTAACTCGTTAATTTGATGTGGTTAAGTTAACCAATACTTAACCAATATAACGTGAAAACATGATAAGGCTAAGTCACGAATCGCTTGAATACACTTGACCGATTTGACTAAGTAAATTGATAGGGTCAAGCTAATATATACTTAACCAATCTAGAATGATGATTGGACGAGGTTAAGTTGCGAATTGCTTAATATACTTAACCAACTTGACACATGGTTTGTAGGGTTAAGTCTTGGACTTGGATACTTAGCCAATTTTGACATGATTTGTAGACGGGTTAAGTCATGAACTTAAGTGACACTTAATCCATTATGTAAACCCTAGTTCGGAGGATTAGGTGGATAACCGTAATTAACAAGGATAACGGGAATAAGGCTAAGTGGTAAACCTTAGTTGAAGAATAACTAAGTAATGATTCTTAGTCAAGGAAATTTAGAACAGTTCATAGATAGATGAGTAACCTGATACGGTAGGTCATCATTTAAGTATACGAGTAGGAGCAAGTATCTGATTTAGATAAAGGCTCCAACGAACTGGGTGACGAAGCAGCGACTTCGGGGAACGTGAGGATATTCTTGGTATCCCTCTATGAGCTGCCAGGTGATCATACTAGGCTCATGAGAGGTTAAGGTCTGCGTTAGAAGAACCAAGAGTATGCCTTGGTTGCTATACGAGCGACCTAAAGACGGGGATGGATAGGGTATAGTCGACGATACACGGTCGTACCCTAGATAGCATTTCGTCAGGCTACCTACCATCTTTGGTCAAGCGTGTACGTACGGAAAGGCAGAGAACGCCCAATAGACCATAATTGCTATCTAATTATGGTTGCGGTAAGGCTAGGATTGTGGGTTGGCCAGTAGTGTGTTCTCATACAGGATTTATCCTGTCTTGTCTTTCGCTAGTTGAGGGAGTGGTCTCGTGGGACCATAGCCACGTATAGAAAAAAACAGACCTTAGCATCTGCATCGGCAGATAAATCGAAAACTCCCGACCGAGTCCTGTATTTCCTGGTCTGCCCTGTGACAGGACTCGGATGGCATGATGTGATACATGTGCATACAGTCATGGAAAAACGATTCACGATGAATGCGTGGGAAAAAGGGCGCGGTTGACGGTTAGCGTAAATCCTAGTGGCCCTGGGTGGTTGAACCAAAACCGAGATACGAAAACGTGCAATAGGTAAGCGTAATCCCTAGTAGTCCTAGGTAGCATAAGTCCTAGTTGTACAAACAATGATTCATGTTGAAAGACCCTAGTTAGATATAGGGTGACAATCCAAAACGATCTTAAGGAGCAGGGAACTATGTTAAAGTAATATAGAATCTCATGGGAAAGCCCATATGGTCTACGGCAAGGGACTGAACATTTACATGGAATAAAACATACGAGTTGAGTAACCTATATATACGATATATTAGGTTGACATAGACCATTACACGACTTTTGAGTAAGGGTCATTCATGGTTAACACATGATACGGTGGGGATACTAGTACGGTAGGTGCAGAGCTAAAAGACAGGATAGATACCATGGGATGTTATACGTGATAGATATCTTGGGGATATTATATTTGACAGGAACTTGACGATGGGGTACCTTGTTTTATCTTGACACCGTAATTTATCATGACAACTTAGTTTATCTGAGTTCAGTAGTTCATCCTGTTATTTTGATTTAGCTTATCTATCTTGTCATCATGCTTATGTTCATCTCAGTTTCTCATGACAGTTAACTTTACTAGTTTTTATGCTGATAGTAGATAGGGCTTACTCAGTCTTTTTGACTGACCCGTTTTGTTTCGCCTCTTTTCTTCCGTTTCCCCCCCCCCCCCAAGGTTACAGGGAGGAAATACTGTTGTTTAGTTCGGACTTCTTCTGCTTGAAGGTCATCATGGATGGCTTGGACTTTTCTTGGATATGGCTACTTTACTGTTTTACTTGGAAGGGGAATAATTTATGAAAAAGTCTTTATGCTTCTTTACTATTGCAAGACAGGTTTTGATGTACTCTGATGTAAAAGGCTTTAGACCTTATTTATTCATGTTATGAAAGTTTGATTTTACTTCCGCTATTTTCTATGTTCTGTCTTGTGATATTTCTGTGCATGTTTACCAATAATGCCCCTCTAAAGCTAGTGCATTCCTTTGCGAGTGACCCTGGCGGAGGCGGGGTGTTACATTTGGTATCAGAGCAGAAGGTTACCAGACTGGGCAAAAGTTTTTAAAGACCTTCTGAAAACTATTTGAAAATCGTTTACAAAGAAGCATTTTTCAAGAAAATTTTCTTTTAAAAGAAAAAGGCTATTCCCCAAAGGCCATTAGCACTATCCTTGTTTCCTTGATTGAATCTCTTTTCCTTTCTTTCCTCCATCTGTAGTCACAGTGGTTTTAAGTGCGATTAGTCTTTTCTATCTACGACAGTGTTTTCCATACGATGGAGGTGGTTCTCGAGAGACCAGTGGCCACGTTATAAGAAAGGATAGTAAGAAAGAGGATAAAGGATACAAGCTTAAGGATGAGCAACTTGTTGGTATGGCTCAACCCATAACGAGAAAGTATCGTAAAACGGGGCGGATAGTTAAGTATTATGGGACAAGGACAAGATCATCGGGAGGGCAATAGTATGCTCTCACTTCTAGGGTACCTCGGAAGGAGGGTAACGATCTTGTTAAAGGTTTAACTCTTCTTCTCTATCATCCCGTTAGGACTTTGTTTTGATCATCGTATCATTTAAGTTTGCTTCGATAGTTGAGTCTCTGCACCTTAAGTACTAGCGTAATAGAGAATCCCATTTTTGTCTCAAAGTCCTATTGGAGAATCAGTCCATTTTATACATGACTCGTTGGGACTTGAGAATGTCTATGCCAAGAGTTGAGTTTGGAAATAATGCTTATGTTGATAAGTTATAGATGGATTCTAGGGATGAAGTGGCTATCCAGTAGGGGGTGCCACTCTCGGTTTTGATAGGAGGGTAGTTAGACCTTTTGACTAGCCTTGGTAATACCCTCGGAGTATCGTGTAACCTTTTTGAGGTTCTGTCATGACTAGTTACTTAGAATCCCTTGATGCCTTTATTGGAAATTTGAAGCCCGATCGAGTGGTGTTCGCCGATAAGACGGGTGGTTTACTTCATTTATGCATGGGTTATAGAGATCACCCTAGTAAGTGCGCTTGATAACCTGGTTGACACCTGTTTACTTTCAAGAGAAAGTTCTTCTACATGGAATACCTTATAGTATATAAACGAGATCCAAGATTCACTAGTGAATTTTGGAAAGCTCGCATGGAATCATGAGTACGAAGGTTGGCGCCAAGTATTCTAGAAAAAGGATAAGTGCAAGTGGAACGAGAGGCGACGAAGAAATGAGTTCCTGCTCATGTTATGGAAACAGGAAAAATAAGGAGCTACGAAACCATGAAGTTCAAGGATGGTTAAAGCACAAAGACTAGATACGCGCATGATATCTCTTTTTGGGAGTATATCCTTGATCCCTGTTTTCTGTAGAGCCTACTTGTAGGCTATCTTTTGTGGACATCCTTTCGGTCCTATTTTCTGTTACAAACCCCGTAAGGAGTTTGTCTTGTTTATCTTCTCGACCCTGTTTCAGGGAATCCTAGGTAGAACCCTATGGATGTAAACATGTATTTGAAACATGTTATGATTGATATGGTTGCAAGTGGTTGCAAGTGGTTGCTCGTGGATGCGCGAATACACATTAGATACTAGCTCGACTCGGTCACATTTCATATTGCATATGCACGGGTATTTATACTTGTTTATGGATGAAACCGAATGTATTATCATGCGGTTGTTGCATATGAATGAATGATTGTGCACGCATATAGTATCTATATGACTAGGACTATTTGCATACATGTTGGATTCATGGCACTATACATATTTTGCATTAGAAAGATTATTCAGGTCTGATCATTAGCATTAGCTAAGGAACATGTACACACACGTTTTGCATATATTCATACAGCATTAGAAATCATCTAAGGACAATGGTTGCTTGTGGATGATGTTTTGAGTAGATGAATGATGGATGGTAGGATATGTTCTTCCTAACTTGGAGATTTCGGGGACGAAATCCTAAAAGGTAGGGAGAATGTAACGACCCGTATTTCGATAATATGATTAAGACGAGAATCAAGGCAGAATTTAATTTTAAATTCTGAATCAAGTGAAACGGGCTATGCCATTGTGTTCGTCTCGGAAAATACGCGAAATAGAGTCCGAGTTTTCGAGAATCGGAGTCCGTATGACCAAGTTATGGTCTGACGAAGTTTTCAGAAATTCAAGTTCAAAAACGAGTTCTAATTTCAAAAGTTAGGGCCGGAAGGCTAGGCGAGAAGAATTCCCGCCAGGAACCCCAAGTCGACAGCCCTGTCGACTTGGGAGTCGACATGCTTGACCCAAGTCGACAGCCCTGTCGACTTGGGGGTCGACTTATGGTGGCCGGGCAGTTTTGCCTGGTGCACCTATTTTCTGTCTTGGCTAGGTTTTTGGGCCTGGTTCTTAATCTGATGGCTCAGGTTGATCCTAGGGTTAATCCTAAGGTCCTAATCTCTATAAATAAGCCCCTAACCTACCCCTAAACCCTCATTATTCACCCATGCAACTAAACTATGGCAAAAATTTTACTCTCATGGCCTCCATCCTCTTGCCCAAAGTCTCTATCTTCATTTCTATGAGAGGTTTCATGATCATGTGAGTGTTAGAGAGTCTCTATGTTAGTATGAGAGCTTCTCAAGTTGATTTCAAGGCTAAAGCTTTGATCTTTGTCCATCAAGATGGGGTTTTTATTGATTTGGAGCTTTCATCTTTGGGTTTTTGAATGATGGCATGCATAGGCTTGGTCTTAATCTTCAATTTAATCGATTTTGGCCTTCATAGCAATGTAAGCCCTTTCCCTACTCTTAGATATTAACTATGAAGTTAAATGTTCATGTTGCAAGTTTGGGTTTGATCATTGAGAATGATACATGCTATCATGTCATGCAAGTTTATGAAGTCATTATCTTGATCTTATGAGCTAAAAACTACAACCTTTATGTTGAAATGATGCATTATGCCACATGAGAACCTTCATACCCTTTATGTCAACTTGCATATGAAGTCATAACCCTTATATGATGATATATGCGAGTTACTAGTCATCATTCCATGTCTTTTGTCACCATGATTCACTTATGTGCCAAGTTTGGGTTTATGCATGTTTTTGAGGCTTAAGAATGTAACATGCAAGTTAATGAACACATTTGTGCCTCATTTGCCACCATGATTAACTTGTGGCTTAATATCCATTTTTGTCATGCCTTTGCCAAGTCTCTTCTTTTAATCCATTACGTTGTTGCGAACGTATATGCGAGTTTAAAAACGTTGGGTTATATTATGGGTAATTTCTAATGACATGAAAATACAACTTGAAAACATGACTTGAAATATAACATGGAAGTTGACATGTAAGTATGCTTGAAACATAAGCTTGGGGAATTTACCTATTAAGTTAGGTCTACCCATTGGGAATTTACCTATTAAGTTAGGTCTACCCAATTGCTTGAAAACTTGAAAATGAACATGACACTAGACTAAACATGAAAGTGGCCAACTCGAGGTTGAGTTGAGTTTGCAACGTAAAACTACCCGGAACCGACCGGCCTAACTAGTAGTTGCAAACAATAGGACCCAATGTGAGAAGTTGGTCATGTTGTGCTTGAACCCGAGGTTAGACCAAGTTGTGGTGTAAAGCTACCCGGAACCGACCGGCTTAACTAGTAACCACAACAAAGTCTAATGTGAGAGGTTGGGGTGCATTAAGTAATTAATGCCACATGATAGGGTTAAGTTAATTTGATTAATGACTCTTAACCAAATATGACATGAACAAATGGGTTAAGTAATTTGATTAAGCTAATGATACTTAACAAAACATGACAAGGTTGGGTAGGTTAAGTGACTTGATTTGCCTAATGACACTTAACCATTTTTATACGACTAGTGGACGGGGTTAAGTTAACCAACACTTAATCAATCCAACACGATAATTTGGTAAGGTTAAGTAAGTTTTCTTAATGACACTTAACCGAAAGATACAGTTAATGGATGGGGTTAAGATTAGACTCAACTAGTCTAAACATGATAATCGGATGGGGTTAAGTTAGCCTAGACTTAATTAATCCCACTTGGTAGTTTAATGGGGTTAAGTTAAACACTTAACTAATCTAACACGATGATTTGATGTGGTTAAGTGACCTATACTTAACCAATCTAACTCGTTAATTTGATGTGGTTAAGTTAACCAATACTTAACCAATATAACGTGAAAACATGATAAGGCTAAGTCACGAATCGCTTGAATACACTTGACCGATTTGACTAAGTAAATTGATAGGGTCAAGCTAATATATACTTAACCAATCTAGAATGATGATTGGACGAGGTTAAGTCGCGAATTGCTTAATATACTTAACCAACTTGACACATGGTTTGTAGGGTTAAGTCTTGGACTTGGATACTTAGCCAATTTTGACATGATTTGTAGACGGGTTAAGTCATGAACTTAAGTGACACTTAATCCATTATGTAAACCCTAGTTCGGAGGATTAGGTGGATAACCGTAATTAACAAGGATAACGGGAATAAGGCTAAGTGGTAAACCTTAGTTGAAGAATAACTAAGTAATGATTCTTAGTCAAGGAAATTTAGACCGGTTCATAGATAGATGAGTAACCTGATACGGTAGGTCATCATTTAAGTATACGAGTAGGAGCAAGTATCTGATTTAGATAAAGGCTCCAACGAACTGGGTGACGAAGCAGCGGCTTCGGGGAACGTGAGGATATTCTTGGTATCCCTCTATGAGCTGCCAGGTGATCATACTAGGCTCATGAGAGGTTAAGGTCTGCGTTAGAAGAACCAAGAGTATGCCTTGGTTGCTATACGAGCGACCTAAAGACGGGGATGGATAGGGTATAGTCGACGATACACGGTCGTACCCTAGATAGCATTTCGTCAGGCTACCTACCATCTTTGGTCAAGCGTGTACGTACGGAAAGGCAGAGAACACCCAATAGACCATAATTGCTATCTAATTATGGTTGCAGTAAGGCTAGGATTGTGGGTTGGCCTGTAGTGTGTTCTCATACAGGATTTATCCTGTCTTGTCTTTCGCTAGTTGAGGGAGTGGTCTCGTGGGACCATAGCCACGTATAGAAAAAAACAGACCTTAGCATCTGCATCGGCAGATAAATCGAAAACTCCCGACCGAGTCCTGTATTTCCTGGTCTGCCCTGTGACAGGACTCGGATGGCATGATGTGATACATGTGCATACAGTCATGGAAAAACGATTCACGATGAATGTGTGGGAAAAAGGGCGCGGTTGACGGTTAGCGTAAATCCTAGTGGCCCTGGGTGGTTGAACCAAAACCGAGATACGAAAACGTGCAATAGGTAAGCGTAATCCCTAGTAGTCCTAGGTAGCATAAGTCCTAGTTGTACAAACAATGATTCATGTTGAAAGACCCTAGTTAGATATAGGGTGACAATCCAAAACGATCTTAAGGAGCAGGGAACTATGTTAAAGTAATATAGAATCTCATGGGAAAGCCCGTATGGTCTACGGCAAGGGACTGAACATTTACATGGAATAAAACATACGAGTTGAGTAACCTATATATACGATATATTAGGTTGACATGGACCATTACACGACTTTTGAGTAAGGGTCATTCATGGTTAACACATGATACGGTGGGGATACTAGTACGGTAGGTGCAGAGCTAAAAGACAGGATAGATACCATGGGATGTTATACGTGATAGATATCTTGGGGATATTATATTTGACAGGAACTTGACGATGGGGTACCTTGTTTTATCTTGACACCGTAATTTATCATGACACCTTAGTTTATCTGAGTTCAGTAGTTCATCCTGTTATTTTGATTTAGCTTATCTATCTTGTCATCATGCTTATGTTCATCTCAGTTTCTCATGACAGTTAACTTTACTAGTTTTTATGCTGATAGTAGATAGGGCTTACTCAGTCTTTTTGACTGACCCGTTTTGTTTCGCCTCTTTTCTTCCGTTTCCCCCCCCCCCCAGGTTACAGGGAGGAAATACTATTGTTTAGTTCGGACTTCTTCTGCTTGAAGGTCATCATGGATGGCTTGGACTTTTCTTGGATATGGCTACTTTACTGTTTTACTTGGAAGGGGAATAATTTATGAAAAAGTCTTTATGCTTCTTTACTATTGCAAGACAGGTTTTGATGTACTCTGATGTAAAAGGCTTTAGACCTTATTTATTCATGTTATGAAAGTTTGATTTTACTTCCGCTATTTTCTATGTTCTGTCTTGTGATATTTCTGTGCATGTTTACCAATAATGCCCCTCTAAAGCTAGTGCATTCCTTTGCGAGTGACCCTGGCGGAGGCGGGGTGTTACATACTCGGAGTAGTATTTACTAAAAACGACTAAATGAATAAATTTAACTTCAATTTTTTATTGTGACTATTGTATGTTGTTCATGATATATAATTTCATTTATGTGTATCATTCAACAGATCTTGGATGTGGACGTGTTTATCTTTATAGTTAAAAACATTTTGCGTTATAAATTTACACAGTAGCTTAGTTGGTGCAAACTTCGAAATATTGTCATTGTTCCAACTGTGTGTACTAACTTTTTTGTAGGTGTCTCTCAGATTTAGGATTTAGGTAAGTGTTGTGCTTAACACTCTAAAGTTTCTCCATCGGTTGCAACATATGTGCACACTTTTCTTTTGCAAATTTCCACAAACTTCTATCATCATTAGTTTGGTTTGAATGACTCGTATTTTATTTTATTAGGAGATTATAATGTTTCATAAGTGTTATTCATGTATTACATGTCCTAGAAGTGATCATCGGTTAGTGAACTATTTCTTCTTGAGTCAAGAACATGTTAATGAGAAGCCAAAAATGATGATCAATAAGAAAAGATAATGAAGATTTTCTTTTAAAGGACAAACTTTGCATTTTTTTGGGTGAAAAGTATGAAAGTTTGGAATTTAGGGGGAAGGATATATTCTAGTGGAAAAGTGGAATTCAGGGGGCCCACACTATCATTTCCTCTTTTAAACTAAAATATATCATTCTCCATAAATTCCAAACTTTGCATACTTTTCAACATTTTTTTTTCTAAGTTTGTCCTTCGGCCTATTTTCCACAAAGAAAAATGATGTTTCGTCACGTTTAATCTTCTGCAAATATGTTTTCATAATACACAAACAAAAGTTTGGAGTTTTAGGAAGAAATGTTTACTACTTAACTTGAACTTTTGATTTTAAATTTGCTCATTCCATATGCAATTTACCATACTTTTCTGATTAAACATGAAATCATAAAAATCTGTGTAGTGTTAACCTATTTTTAACAATTTATCTTATTTACAATATATATAATGTTTCTAGTTCTCCAATTTTATAGTTTGAAGGAATGGTTGTATGATTATTTATGTCAAACCAAGAGGATATCCAATAGTTTACGAACCATAATATTACGAGTTGTAATATTACGGTTCAATATTCAGTGCTCGATCCAATAGGCGGACACTGATGTAATCTGCGCCCTTGATAGTGCGCTAATTAAATCAATGTTTAATGGATGGGCATTGATTTAATCAACACCCAATCATAGGGCGCTGATTAAACCAATGACCGAGGTTGGGAGTTGTTAAATAGCACCATACTGGCCATTTTTCATTTTCACCCTCATAAATTTTGTTTCGTTTGAATGACTCATATTTTATTTTATTAGGAGATTATAACGTTTCATAAGTACTATTCATGTATTACATGTCCTAGAAGTGATCATCGGTTAGTGAACTATTTCTTCTTGAGTCAAGAACATGTTAATGAGAAACTAAAAACAATGATCAAGAAGAATACAAATATGATGTTCCCCCTGGTTTAACCTTCTGCAAAAATGTCTTCATAAGACACAAATGAGAGTTTATATTAAGAGATTTTACTGATGCTACTCTCACAAGTTACCCAGCTCAACTACCATTTAATATATGTGACACTTATGCTTAAATTTCAGATGTGTGTGAGCAAGCGTATGCAGTAAGTGTCAGTTTTTAAGTGAGAATACTCACTGAAATATTTGATTTAGTAATATTTGGTTGTTGTGTTATTTTTTGTGAAATTTGTATTAAATGTTCATTTATCACAAATTAACAATTGTTATTGTTATTTAGATATTTATCTCATCAGGGTCATTAAACAAAGATTACTTATATCACAGGAATACATTTCTAGTTCTGTGTGTGTGCAACTGTGCGTTATATTTTGATTTCAACATACCATGCTATTTTAATAAATATATTTAGTAATAGGGGCATTTTATAAATTTTCTAATTTATCAATTCTAAATGACACCAACGAGTAGTTAAGGAAAACAAAAAAATGATATTGTAACAAAAAGAACTTTTGTCATATTATATACCAGAGACATAATAAGGGATCATACGTTTAATTATCGCATTGTCTCCTTGAATTTCTTCAACTTTCTCTTTTTGTCATCTAGCTAAACAGGAGAAAATTATGTGTTGGGTTTGCCTCTAAATGTTAATATAGAGTCATAGACTGCATTTTGGGTGGCTACTAATCAGCCTCGCCTTGGTATAGCGGAAAATTAATATAATTTTAGGTCTCTAACTCTGATTAATCGAGACAGATATGTTTGCCTTTAATATTATTGAACTTAAACCGCAAATATAACAAATAATTGATGAACACACTGGACAAGCATCTTTGTTTCGACTGGTTAAAGCGTTGAGACAGAAAGTAAGAGATCATGAGTTTGATTCAGTCGGACTTCTTTGTTATAGTAGTATTGTACATACTACCTCATTTTGCAAGTATAAGTATTCAATTTTTGGAAAAAATTAATGAACCTACTTCAACTCCTGTATCATCTTAGAACATACTTAGCACTATCACCAGTTTAGTTTAATGAAATTAATATTATATTATAATTATATTTATCAAATGGAAAATCAATTATACCGCATGCATAGAATTACAGAATGAAGATAATACAAAGTAGAAATGGTTAATCATCATTTCATACTTTATTGGAGCTTTACAAATATTTCATAATTATAATCCACAGATTGGTAAACAAATAAAATATCACTACACGATTTCTATCACATAGAAATATAAAAGGAAAGAAAATGATTTGAAAGATAGAGATTAAGATAGGGGCATACAGGGGCAATAACAATGAATGAACCACTGAAAATTCAACAAACATTCTAAGAGGATCTCCAACAATCTTATGTGTCGTAGTCTTATGACTCGTAAGATTCAGGGGGGAATGGGGGGGAATTCCCCAACAGGAGTGTGCCAATTTTATCGGCGCGCTCTCATTTTATTAAAGCGCACCGATAATATTGACGCTTTAACGTAACACGCTGATAATATCGACGCGTTATGTCGGAAGTATTTTTAAAGGTTGTAATGTAGGTTTTATGTTATTTTTTTTCTTAGGTTAACAAATATATTAACTACTAAACTATAATGTTATGTGAAAATTGATTTATTATCCCTTTTAGGTTTATTTTAGTGGTTTAGGTTGATTTAAAATGTTTTAATGTGCATAGAAAATTCATGATACAAATGATAATAAAGTATAAGAAATAGTTGCTCATAAACATAACGATACAACTAATATTAAGTAGACCGATATAAATACAATAGACATTATTACATCCGCATGCAAACTAATACAACAGACGTTACTACATCCGCAAGATACAAATACAACAAACGTTCTTATATGCGCCGGAAGCACTAAACGATAAAACTAACGATTAGATCAAAGTAAAGTAGGAAAATAAATACGCAAGCAAACTAAATGTTACATTCAATCTCAAGAGATTCCAAAGCAGTTCTAAGCCGCCTAATCTCTTGTTCTAACTCGTTGTGTAAGAAATACCCCTTGGACATAAACGACCGTCAATCCATTAAGAGTAATTGCAGCCGTTCGGCCATCATGAGCATAACTAGAGCTTACAAACAATATTTTCTCCAACCGCCCTTACCACCACCTCCACCGTGTATCCTCAGTGGCAATAAATGGGATATGACTTTGCCTCCTGATCGTTTGGAGATTGGGTAATTGTAGTCGCTCGTACCTCTTGTTCGTATAGAGGTTGATTGGTGAGAATTGATATATCACTTCTTGTGTTGGAGGGTGAGTAACAATAGCCGCTTGTACCTCTTATTCATATACAGGTTGAACTACCAGATGACAATCTGGGACATAATCAATTGGTTCCTGCAGTCTAAGTAGGCTCAGATCTGGGTACTCACGACGCACATCCTCGTAGTGCCGCTCTTGGCATTCGATAAGCCAATCAATATCTGTTTTTGGACTATCCGTGGAAGCTTATCGATTCCAAGGAAAGTTAGAATCCATAGACGATAACTATGAAGGAATTGCATTTCGTATGCTGAATTGTGGAAAACAAATATACTTTTCTGAGTGTAGAATGGTAAGCAAAACCCATAGAGATATATAGTTGTGTATTATGGAGTGCATAAAACAAATTGTGATGTGATTGTGATGTGATCATACATAGTGACTGCCTAATGAGTATCGTGTTGAGAAGTCATATTGGATATTGTAGCCTAGTGAGTAATGAAAAACCAACCAAGTGCTTTGACATTTGTGCAAGGTGAATAGAGTCAAAGATCTAGACTCGACATTGGATACAACAGCCACTCTGTCCTGTATGTTATTTACTGTACCATTGTATATTGCATTTTATTTCGTTTCATTCAAATATTCGATATCTATATCCGACCCTAATTTTTTAACTCCTTGTCTATATTAGGGGACGACTCTGTTATTTTTACTCCTTAGGTGTATTAGGTGATAACCTTATTAAGCTGCACATTACACACTGGACCAATGCAATTGTCAATAAGGGAGCACTCGTACCAATAAAGGAACACAAATAACAATAAAGCTATATTAGGGGACGTTCAAACATCGATTAAGATCATACATAGCCAAAATCACTAATATATATATATATAGTGTAATAATTAAATCAATAATTATTTAATTATTACACTAATGAAGTAAGATCATATATTAGGACGACCCTACACGTTTAACTCCTACGCTATATTAGTGGACAACCCTAAAGCTGTGCACTGCATTTACACACTTATCGACAAAGGGACACTAAAACCCATAAAGCTGCACACAACACAATGCAAATACACAGTTATTGACAACAATACACTCCAACCAATACAGTTGCACACAATTTAATATAGGAAGACAGATAACAATAAAGCGACACAATAACCAAGACCTCATACCTTATATACAACAGCAACATTGCAAACCGTATCTCATACCCAAACATATTCGCAAACAAAAATGGATTCCTATTCTATGAAACGCATGATGGCTTTTGATAGCGATTCAGAGGAAGAAGAAATCCTTCAAGAGGAAGCAGAAGAAATACAAGAAATACGAAACTTATACAATGAAGCCTACGGTTCATGATCCATAAATCAGAGGAGATCGGCTCCTGGAAGGAAGTTTATACACCGAAATCAAGCTCAATACCATATGTCTCTGATGCAAGATTACTTGAATGAAAACTGCACTTACGGGCCTGATATGTTTCGTAGAAGATACAAGATGCGGAGAAATCTATTTCTTCGGATATTGGTGGGTATTCAAGGTAACAATAGTTACTTTAAGTACAAACAAAATGCATCAAAGACACAGGGGTTAATTGGTGAACATAAATTGACGGCCGTTATGAGAATTTTAGCTCATGTCACTCCTGCAGATGCATTGGACGATGCATACCGAATTGCGAAGTGCATGGCACTTGAAACACTTGAAAATTTATGTTACGCTATGGTGGACATCTACAGAGAGGAGCACTTAAGGTTTTGAACGAAGCTGATATAGTGCAAATCAGATAGATACACGAAAGTAGGGGATGGTCGGGCATGTTAGGAAGTCTGGACTGTACGAATTGGGAATTGAAGAACTGCCCTAAGGGACTACAAGGTGTGTACAACGGCAAGGAAAGGCGACCAACCATCATTTTGGAAGTTGTAGCATCGTACGATTTGTGGATATGGCACACTTTCGTCGGAATGCCCAGTTCGAATAATAACTTAAATGTTATAGAAAGATCTCATCTGTTCAATGATCTTGCTCAAGGCTAGGTACCTCTTTTAACATTTACCATTGGTCAAAATACTTACAACCATGGCTATTACTTAGGTGATGGCATTTACTCGAAAATGGAGTACCAGTGTTAGAACATGTTCAAATCCATTGACTCCTAAACAAGCCAAATTCGCAGCGATGTAGGAGGGACAAAGAAAAGATGTAGAATGATCATTCGGTGTTTTACAATCTAGATTTGCAATGATAAGTAATCCATGTCGGTTTTGATCTAGGAAAAACATGTATACAATCATGTTTGTTTGCATTGTTCTACACAACATGATCATAGAAGATGAAAGAGATACGGATGACGGGCAACGCCATTACGAATATGAACGTGATTTGCAGGCACTCGAAGTATTCTGACAATACACATAAATAACAGAAGAGGAATTCAACATTCATTTAGACCGTCAGATTATGTTTTGAGATTCACAACTCCATTAACAGGCTGCAAAAAGTCCTTATGAATCATTTATGGAACCACTATGGCAATAATTAGTTATGTTAGAGTCTCTATGACGTTAATTAGTTATCCTAATGCCTTTATTATGATGTTTGTTTGGCCGAACTTGTGTTTTATTTTATGCTTGTATAAATTTATGCAGTAATGATGATTAAGTTATTTTAGCATAATCGTTCTATTGTATTTGTATGTGTTATTAAGCAGCTATTATTAACATCTAAGGCTATAATATTTTGGGAACGCTCTGAAATTTATAAAATCCCCTATTCTGGTCTAAGTAATCATAATTGTATTATACTCGTGGTACGAAAATAATAATAATAATATTTTACCAACGCGATAAGAAGCGTGCCGATTTTATCAGAGCGAGCTGAAAAAATCGAAGCACTTCCTTTTACGCCGGCAAAATCAACTCGCGGGGCTAGTTCAAAATTCAGAATTGGCCCGGTAATTTTCTCCTGAATATTCAGGGGAAGAATATCCATCGGAGAGCTTTTTGAGCTCTAATTCATGATTCAGGATACCAATACTCAACCATTGGAGTTGCTCTAATAGGCGTCATTTCAAACCAAAATGGCTATTGGTTTTTTTTTTTTAAGGAAAAAAAATGCTTATAGAACAATCAGATTGCCCTTCCGAATTCTTTCAACTTCCTACATTTTAACAAAAAAATGATTTTGCCATAATAGCAAAACTCGTTTCTTACTTCCTTGTCCTCGGTTATGTGCTAAATCGTAAGCTTCATGAAACTTACAGTATATAATATAGTTTAACTTCATGTTCAACATTGATCAAAAAGTTCATGACAAATGGTACGCAAAATGGTTTCATGAATTTATTTTTTCCTGCTTCCCAGACGCAGTTAAGCACTCAAATAAGTTGATCGTATTTCAACAAACAAAAAGCCAGTGACTGGTTGCATACATGCAGTCATGGAGAATATTTTTGCAATAAATTTGAATAACAAACCTTCCCTATATATATAAACCATATCGAGTAAGTCAAGATAGTCTTCGTTCTTCACTTATTATTATCCTTAGAAATATAATTATTTTTTGAATCCAGATATATTTCGTTTTTATATAGCAAATATTAGTGCTATACTTCTTCCTTTTATGCTAATGAGAAGTGTTCACTTCTGATGTGGTGGCTTAGGGTGTTTGCTATTTCTATTTGTATTAAATCCAA
Organism: Allium sativum; assembly: GCA_030737875.1. Taxonomy (NCBI): domain Eukaryota; kingdom Viridiplantae; phylum Streptophyta; class Magnoliopsida; order Asparagales; family Amaryllidaceae; genus Allium; species Allium sativum. The sequence goes on along the minus strand of CM060924.1, from coordinate 229,804,826 downwards.
TTTGAGTGTTACGTAGAGGAGACAAAAGGGGATAGCTTATTCTACCATGAACAAACACTAATAATAGTGCAAAGATGGTCGAGATCAGGTAAAGGGCGGATGATAATTGTGCCATGGCCGCTCAAAAGGATTGCTTGAATAAATTATATATTGGCGTGCAATAGAGTTGTTGCAAATGACTGTATGCAGTGCGCCCTTATTTATCCGAGGAAACAGGGAGGACACGTACACGCGACTCCAAGAATGCATCACCATGTGGATAATAGTCAACAAACAATTCCAATGGACACGGACGGTCAATAGCAGTATTGCACCCGCCATTCTTCCTTTTACTCTCTGTTTTAGCTCTATTATCATACCGACGTAAAAAAAAACATAAAGTGATGTTCCATCGTAGTTTCTGAACGCAAGTTTTCCTCCTTATTTTTCGGCAGCAAATATAAAATATTTAGGGGATTTTTCCAATAAAGACAAACTCATCAAATTATTTGTCCAAAAGGACAACCACCAAATAACTTGCCCAAAAGGACAAGTTTTAGAGCAAATGGTGAATTTCAGGGGGATCCCATGTTTTTCCACTTTGCACTAAAACTTGTCCTTTTGGACAAGTTTTTTGCTCTTTGTCCTTTTGGGTAATTTTTTTTGCTTTTTTTGTCCTTTACAATTTTTTCCTGAAATATTTATTTAGAATTAACATTTGATTTTGTCCAAACATTCGTAACTTTTTCAAAATCTTAACTCAATTATTTATTGTTCCAACATTTATTCTAAGTGTTAAATTAAAGGGGGCAGCCATTTGGATAAAAAATTAAATACAAACTTAGAGACACAATGCTCTCAACCGTTGGATCTTTTTGTCTTTATGTGGTGAAGTGTAATTCATGGGGTGATCCAATGGTGTAAATTCATTGTGTCACCAAATGTGTCTAAATCTTGTGTCTCAGTAGACTTTCCTTTAATTAAATATCAAAATATATTATTTTACATATGTCAGGACGAGCTCAAATTTTGAATAAATGATAAAATATATGTGGACTGAACATCTACAGATTTTTATTGGATTTGAATTGATGTAATTCAACTCCTAAAGTCTCCATGTATCCACTTTTAAACAACCATTAATTTTTTCATCAAAATTAATGATATATCACTTCAATCGAACCTATAGAGTAATGATATATCGCTCCAATCAATTATTAAATTTTACGCCATGCCAAAAAATAAAATGATAAAATCTACTTGGATAGAGAGAAATTTTCGTCTCTAATACCAATAAAATATCACAGAAGTATACCCAAAACAAATGAAAAGTCAAATATATTTACTAATGATTTGCATGTACAGAACTAAAGAAACAAGATGATTCAAATCCTCTGGTCCCAAATCCCTTGTTTCTCTGGATCCAACCAACGATCCCATATGATTTCAACACTTTTGCGATTAAACCCGCTAAAATAATATGGTTTAATTGCAAAATGATTGAAATTAGAGGGTCTCGTTGATTGAATTCAGGAGGATTTGGGATAAGGTGATTTGCTCTTGAAAGAAGACAAATTAAAGGAGTAGACGGTTAGCTATTCCTTTTCATTGACTAATTACAAATATGCAAAAATTATTATCCATGGACGGCGAACCGATACATGATCACCGCTCGATTTTCTATCATGCAGAAATATACCGAGAAGGAAAATTATTTCGAAAGATAAAGAGCGGGACGTGCAGGACAACGGCAATATTGAATGAACTGCTGAAAATTCAACAGACAATTCTAACGGACACAATTTCTTACACTATTCTTGCTGTTGGTGCTATGCTATATGGGAAGCTTCATGAAATTTCAATTCTCCGTTGATCAACACTGGTCAAAAAATCAATCCAGACTAGCCAATTGCATGGCTGTGAATGCAGTTATGGGGAATATTTTTCCGATAAATTTGTGTCACAGGACTTCCCAGCATAAATCGTATATTGACTAATGCATGATAATCTTTACATATTATTTTTCTTAAGGGTATATTTTTCTGTGCATCCATCCGAATGTTTTCTTTTGATACAGCAAAATTAATTGTACATCTTCCTCTTACGTTGCTGCGTGCATTATTTTATATCAGAGAAAAACAAAGAAGTTGAAAATTGAAATCATAAAATGCTACACATATCAGCAATGGAAGTGAGCATTGAGATGCATATACATCACTGACGGGGAAATCAATATAAATAAACACGAGAATTATATTATGGGCCTCGGATGGGTAGTTAAATAGTAAGGTAGCGTTTGATTTTTAAGCTGCTCAGTTAATGCCCGCGTCCGCGTCGGATGTGTCAGATGCTTCCGACGCGTCGATGTAGAGCCCACACCATTTGCTCCTTTCAACCGAACAATTCAAAAGTTTGCTTTCGCGTCTTACACAAGCCAACAGCTAATTTTTTACCCCTTTTATACATACCCATACAAATAAAATACATACAAATAATTAATAAAATAATAACTTTACCCCTTTCAGTTTACCCAAATCGTAAAAAAGAACATATTCCCCTTTCTTAACAATTCCGATTCAAATAACCCTTCAAAATAACCTTTTCATTTTCTTCTTTCCGTTCAAAATCAAACGGACCCTAAATACACAGATCTGCGGCTTTATGTCAAACTGAATTATAGAACTATATATATGATTTTCTGTCAAACTGAATTATAGCATTGAAATAATATGGTGAAAATCATTGGGCTTTTCAGAGTGTTGTATTGTTTGAAGATCGATAGCATTCCAACAGTGCAGTACTCCTATTAAAGCTTCCTATTTTACATTCCATATTCTCGTTTCTTTCTTTTTTCACTAATAATTTCTCCATCTACTATTTTAAATATAAATGGATAGTTTAGAATTTAGATCACGTATAAAGTAGATAGATTGGCCATGCTCAAAAGATTTAGTCAATTAATTGGGAGCATGCAAATTGAATTGTTGAAGAAATGATTGTAAGTGGCTGGATGCAGGGTGTCTGGTTTCCAGGAGGAAATAGGGAGGATGCACACAGCACCAAGAATGCATTACCATCTTAATAATCAACCAAAAAATAATAATAATAATAATAATAATAATAATAATGATGATGATGGTGGCCAAAAATATTTTAACCCGTTTATTTATTTAAGCTTGATGGTTAGGAATTAGGAGAACCAAAACATGCGAACCAAAAAATTTATTGCAGGTACCTCCCGTTACTAAACATTTTTACAAAACCATCACCAGCGATCAAATAAATTTGTTAGGCAAACAGTTGTCAATTAACACATTTTGTAATGGTCATAACTCGTGACCAAAATCAATTTGTTCAACAGACAATTAATCTTTGATTAACACAATCACGGTTTGATAATCACGAAAAATAATGTTGCTGAACTTTATCTATTATAATGTTAAATAAGTCAAAATTAATGACGTTGTTAGTCTTTTAAAATATCAGTATTGATTAGACTGATATTACCGCACAAAGACGGAAAAACCGACCGTTAAATTATAAAATATCAAAAACAAGTCTTTTGCTAATTTTATTATGTTAATTAATTAAGAATTTGATGAAAATTAACTGCATTGTATGAAAAAATGAAAATATTTAGAAAAGTTTAAATTAAATTACATTAAGGTTTAGACATGTATGTAAGCTTGTTTGACAATTAGGAATCATTATATTGATATAAATCACGCACGTTCAAGTACATACATATTATATTACGAAAGACTAATACACTATTTAAAAAAAAAATCTAGAAGTTCTAAATCATCATTAAATTCTAAAAATAAAAGGATAAACCAAACAAAAATTAGTTCAAAACATATCATGATATTTGTGAGTACTTAATAAAAAAAGATAAAAAATATAAGAATTAATATAATAAATAAATCAAATATTATTGAGTTACGTTATTTGAATAAATAATATTGAAGTACAATTGTCATTATCAATGACAAACAACTGAATTGAAAAAAAAAAGTTAAACTTTGTACTTTGGTGTTATTGATATTTGTTTCAACTATATTCGACTGAGTAATCAATAATGATTGAAACATACCATCTCTTTTTTCATATTCATATAATCAATCTAAACAATATTAACATTGAAGAAAAAAAACCAAATACCAACCCATTTAGTTGATGTTTTGTATATATCGTCTTCTTTATTTTTAACCATACAGAAATCAACACTGCAACATGCAATCTTCTTTGTTGCTATATTGAAAGCAGTAATTCAAACAAATTCACAAGCTAAAATATTTTTTGAGAGTTTTGTCAAAAGAACAAAAATGTTACAAATGATCTCGGTACTTGATGCAAGTACACTACCATCCACGTTCACATATTCATGAATCTAGAGGTACATAAAAAGGAATCACACTAATCATAAAAGATTTTTATCGGCATATTATATTATCTACAACGATATAACTCACTTCCATTTGAGCTCATGGCAGACATACTGTCCAGACTACCAGTTAAAACCTTGCAACATAAAGATGCGTGCGTACACAGTGGAAAACACTGCTGAACTACAACAAATATTTCATATTGGAGCATCACTACAAAGCTCTTCATGACCAGCCCATGCTTATTTCCTGCACATCGTCAGACAACAAAATGATACCACTCTTCAATTTAGCAAAAGACGATGAAATAAACGACTGTTTCGTGAAACAAATTGCTCCCCTGCGCCGCTGCAAAGTATCCAACCCTGTACACGGACTTGTATGCCTCTTCGAAAAATACTATATAGAAACAGGGGATTAGTATTTATTTAATCCCATCACTCGGGAAATAGCAAGACTACCAAAATTAAAAGGCCACAATCGCATTTCTGTGTGCTTGGTTGGATTAGGGTATGACGAGAAACAATAGCTTATAAGATTGTATTGTTTTCCATTCAATTAAAAAGATGCCAAAAACTCAACTAAAATACAGTACATAATCACAGCCTTCTCCCTTTCCATTAAAAATTAGAATGAGATGACAGTATTATTTTCATCCCCAAAGACATGAATAACTATATGACAATCAGCAATGCACTGCAAAGGAAAAGTCATAAGAGCATTTTATGCACTCGTAAAATAAAGAGACATGGGTTACTTTATTAGATGTTAATGGAATCGTGTTTAAGCGTATGTAACATACACTCTGCGGATGTTACTATAGTATAATCAGCTGTGTAAATCACCGGACCTGAAGACTTTGATAAATGTTATGAACAAACATGGTTAAAATATTATATACAAACTTATGAAAATAACCACCAATTGGTGCAAATCAACAACAGCTGAAGCATTTCAGCTTCAGTTAAGTTGTATATCTCAAACAGCGCTCCATTTTGGAAGGGTCTTGCTTGTAACAAGACAATTTACTACTACTCCTTAAAGGAGAGTTTTCACATCCGGGAAATATCTCACTTGTAACTAATTGGATAGTGCAACCAAGAGTGACTATCAGAAATTTCTCTCTTCAAGAACTATTGAATGTTAGCATACGTTAACTATACCAAATCTTGGGACGAGCCCAACATAAAATCCCTTTTGTTAAATGACAATCATAATACGATGTCCTTTTTGATACATAAAATTTTATTTTTATTCATTAACAAAAAAATATTACTTCATTTATGCGTTTGTAAAAATATACTTTTAGTTTGTGACTACAAATGATTTGTCTCATTCTTATATAGACTTTAGTTCTAAGAAAATCTGTGTTCTAAGACTCCACTCAAAACTCGATGTTTTTCATTGCTCAAAGATATTGTCATCACGCAATGCATCACCCTAAGAAAATACTAATGAACTGTTAATTAGGTAATTTGTGCAACAAAAATTATTTATTAGTTGTTTTCTCAGTATTTGAAGTCATCCTTTCTGCTTTCTAATCTTCATGCAAAAACACATTAACATATCTCCCATCAAATGCACAATATAGACAAAGTAACATTATCAAATATACAATTGATTTTGATGCAAGGTCATTAGGTAGATTAACGAACCTGGCATGTAGTGAAGTGCATAGATACAGTTTCATGTCCATTAATAAGGAGAAGATGACCAGAGCCATCGGAATGAACCAATTCATGAAGTAACTATGTTATGCTATTTAATGCATTGGACTTGAGTGTCATGTCCTCCCTTTCATCATCTATTGGAATAATAATGTGGTTTTTTTTTCTTTAAGACAAATCGGTGGCTCTACCCAAGGGCGGACCTAGGAATCAAGACTAGGGTGGGCTGATTTTAATGACAGCTCTTTCATTATAATGAAATTTCAATTGCTACTACAAAACAATAATCATAACAATAATAAATAAGCTCATGTTTCACATTCGATACATAACATTTAAGCTTTATTGTGCTCGATGAATATCTACATAGTTAAATTCCTTAAGTCACTGCAGAGCCGGTTCTGAGATTTTTAATGTCAACTGCGAATTTCTAAATGATGCCCTTTTGTTGAATATTGCTTGATTGTACTAAATAAAAGTTTATTTATAATTATAAATTGTACTTTCTCCTATTTGAAAATGCAAGTATGTTGAATATCGCTCGATGCCAATATTGTTTTATTAAGAGATACATAACGAAGTACATATCTAGTAGTTAAAAATTAAAATTTAATGTTAGTTTCATATTTTGCGTTGTTAATACATTTGAAAAGGATTTAGAACTGAAAAAAATACTACAAATGGAAAAAAATTTGAAGGAAAAAAGGAAAATCACGATAAATAGTTTGAAATTATGCAATCATAAACTGGTTGGTAACTACTAGGAACACAAAAATACAAAACCTACAGAAATGATTATCCTTTCAACATATCATATCATTTACTGAATTAAAAACACTAAATTTAAAAATAACACATAATGTAACGATAAGAAAATGACATGAACTTTCTAACAAATTTTCTAATTCACTTACCGTATGTACAGACTTGAAAATAATACAGAGGAAGTGAAACATGACATTGTTGTGCTGGAGATTTTTACAAGCACCTAGGCTGCATAACTAAGATAAGAATTTCAACATCAAAACAGAATAAACTAAAAAAATTATCTTGAAACTTCATTGAATGAATTATGACAAAAATTATCTATACCAAAAAGGCAAAAATCATGGTAACAAGATATTAGTTGAAAAGTGTACCCTGTTCATTAAGGTCACAAACACAAGCCTGGATAGTTATGAGTGGAAATCTTTGCAGAAAAATAGAAGATGCTTGGAAAAGAAGATAAAGCCTTGGAACCTAAGAGTGATGTTTTTCTACCTTCCAATTGCTGTATTTCGAAGCCAGAAGAACGAAAGAAAGAAACGTGAATGATAGTGAGTTGCGGCTTCCTTCAATTTTGGGCTTAGGCTATTTTTTATATATATTTTTTGCCCTGGGCTGCAGCCCAGCTGAGCCCAGGGATGTGTCCGCCCTTGGCTCTACCCTATTATAATTAAAATCAATAATAATAAGAAAATTAAACCTTAAATTATTTGGCATCATAAATAATATGCATAAAGAAATTCCTTAGCAACCTAACGCCTGCTAATATCAATTCAACGAGTTGGGCCGTGTGAAACTACATAGAAGTGAATATCATATCATATGGCATCATTTGAACATAGAAGAACATCATATCTTCCTATCAACATATACGTCTTTGGCTGAATACTATTTAACAACACAAACGCTAAGACTCCTATTCGACAAGTATTATCAGGCTCCACTGCATGGTCCAAGTCATGGGAAAGTATGGTCAAGGAATTTGCAGTTACAAAGGAGGAAGGTGTGACTGATTTAGCATTCTACGCAGCATCTAAAAGGGATCACCGCCAATAGGACATCTGCCAAAATCAATTATGCAGGAATCTGAAGAGAGGTGGAAGACTACATTGGTTGCATATATTCTAGGAAGGATGCCACTTTACAACAACTTTTAAAACATTTGTGGATAAAATTTGGCGACCTATGGGGGAGTATGACATGTATTACAAGAGAAACGACTTCATTATTATTAAATTTTTCAATGCGGGGTGACTGTGCAAATATAATTGTTTGATTTGTACTTATACACACAACCAAAACAATGCAAGTCATAGCAACAAGAGACAAAAATATTATACCATTAACATTTGAACTTGCGTGCAAAAAATAAAATAAGGAAATATCAACGCTAAGTCTTAGGTTTTATGCTACTGGAATGACTCCTTTACATATAGTGAAAATATTATGGAAAAAAAAAATGTATGACATGCACGCTCTAATTTTATTGTTGGACAAGTCTGATGGGAAACATTAGCTTGTCCTCCACATGGTACACGAAATGTTACACGTGTGTGGGGGGGGGGGGGGGGGCATGTTGGAGAAGTCCCATATCGGGAGATTTATCAACCAAGATCCTGGATATAAACTAAGATGTTCACCATACACATTGCCAATTGGTTTTGTGATAGTATGGGATTAATGAACTCTTTACATGGTATTAGAGCCACGGTTCCGGTTTGATTTGCTTGTCTCACGCTATTGTCTCCACGTGATAGCGATGTGCTACACGTATAGGGGGCATGTTGGATAAGTCCGATGGGAATGATTTTCCTGCTGACATACGTCATCCTATGATCTCCACGTGCTAGGCGAAATGCTACACGTGTGGAGGGCGTGTCGGATAAGTCCCATGTCCGGAGATTTGTCAATCAAGATCCTGGATATAAACTAAGATGTTCACCCATCACATTACCAATTGGTTTTGTGATAATATGGGATTAATGAACTCTTTACAATTATCTTACCACAAATTCCTGAAACATCACTTTCTTAACATCATTGGGAATACTTTTTAAATTGGGATAAAAATCATTAATTCGTGCTAGCAACCCACTCGGATAGCACGAGATGTGGCCCTAGCAATAAACTCATATCTAAAACATGCATATTTGAAGCATGAATATAAACATGTAAATATTACTCAGTGTAAATATTATTTCTACTTCTATTCTTTTAATAGCCAAAAGATAGAAAACACATTCAGTAAAATATGGTGCATTAGTTCATTTTAGAACGGAATATTTAGATAAGCTAAAAGAAAGTAAACTATTTTCTTGGAGTATCAATAATCCACTGTTCCTATCAATTACCAGAGCATTGAACCAAATATTTAGATGTCATACTATTCATTAATAATAGGAGACAAGCATGGATATAATGTGTTATCATGCTCAGCATCTATAATGTCATAGGCTCAGAGATTATACCTTTTCAAACTGTATTCTCAAATTTATCAAGTTAGACTCAACTTATAACACAAAGACAACAATACAATGGACATATTTTGAGGTGCAGGAAAAAAACACAAAGATAACAAATTCTAAAGTAACCAAATGTAGTATTGGCTGCGAGTTTTGACAATAATACACCAATATTCAAACTCAATAAGGAATCGCAGCGAAGTTAATTAACTCCATTCAGGCATTTGAATGGTCATTGTTCACGTGTTCAGTTTGAATGGTTATTATTCATGTGTTTTACCAAAAACTTTTGATTGGATTTAATTTCCAATACATAATTTTGAGATGCACTAGCTTCTTTTCTACGGAAGACCATCTGTGTATTTCACTTTGCTTTTGGGAAGATGAGTGTGCGCTCTTAGATTTTGCTACACTTAAATGAATTTCTATCGCACTGCACTTTCGTTTGTCGGACAATGAACAGTACCAAAAGACTTTTTCTTAAGTACGTATTTCTAAAACAAATATATATATATATATATATGTGTGTGTGTGTGTGTGTGTGTGTGTGTGTGTGTGTGTGTGCTGATTTTTTTGGGCACACCAAGCAATTGAATCTTGGTTTAGAGGATTCGTTTCTCAACAGGCATATCTTCAATGTCTGACTAGCACGTACAAGCTGATGATTGTTTTGTAAAATAGGTACAAGCCACAAACTATGATGAAGTCAAAATATAGGAACATGCACGCAAATAAGTTGGTTTGACCTAATGGATGATGATTGTTTAGCTTATGTCAGTCGATTCTACATACTTTATAAAGCAAACTTCTGTAATAATAAATACATTAAGATTATAATGTTCCAAGTTAGTCGATTGTGCTGAGGAAAATTAATGAACAATCTTTTAAGAAAACAGAAGAACAAGGATCTCCTTCAAACCAAAGAATGAGCGATTTTCATGACTAAAATATTTCTGATTCAACTAAGGAGTAAAAACGTGATGCTTGTTTCGTTTCATATGAAACTTTCATTGAAAATATGAATCTCTTTCAATTGTATAACAAATTTATAGCCGCATTATAACAAATAATCATATTGTTTTAAGATTTTCAATTTTTATGCATTTTTATTTGTTTTGATTATGCACTTTTAATTGTGCTCTTTTCCTTTTTGGATAATGAAACCAAGTTTAAAAGAAAACAGAAGAAAGAACATTGTGGCTCAAAAGAAATATGGTTTCTTTCAGTTGAATTGATATAATACGTTTGTTTTGCTCTTTCTTCTTAAATCCAAGGGTTCTTATCACTGATTTTACTTGAAATGACTAAGGTTGAAAAATTCTGTAAAAAAAGGATAGTAATTCAATATACCTGGATGAGCAGATTATGTTGCCTGCCCAAGCGGTGGTTCTTTCTGCATTACGGGAAAGAAAAATGAATGTTATGACTACGAATCTATATAAAACTGAAAGCAAAGACCTAACTAAAGTTGAACATGATAAAAAAAATTATAACTTCTAGTACCTGTGAATACGAGATTCGAGACAATAGCGAACTAACATTGACGAAGAGCAACGATATATTTGGAACAGTGCAACCATGTTTAAAGAGGCGACTGGGGGAGGGTTTGGAATTTGAGAATTAAAATAGTACAGAATCAGACAAATGGCGATTGAGAAGAAAACGAAAGAAAATAAAGTTCACGGAAGGATTTGGATTTTGGATGTTGTGCTGAGTGATTTGAATCCAAAAGTCAGATCCAATGTTGTGCTGAGTGATTTGAATCCAAAAGTCAGATCCAGAAATTTAGATTGAGAAACAAAAGAATAGGAAATTCGAACCTGTAAATTTTGAGAAAGGCTTGCGAGAGAGACAGAAGAGAACGTGAAGCGGAGACGAAGAGAGTGAGATTTTCATCAGACAAATTGATTTTGTTTCCTTACAGTAGAGAAACCTCCCTAACGTCCGGTTTCATAATAGATTAGAATTGTCTGGTATCATTTACCACTTATACTAAATATTAGTAAGAAATTTTGATATCACAATTGGCAAAGTCGCTTATTTTCCGTTGTGCAAAAACGTGCTTTGATTTATACTTCTTAAATGGGCAAGATGACACGTCGCGGCTTGTAGCCTAGAAAATATTTTTTTATGTTCAACGGTTATGTACATTTGGTTGTCGTACCAAAACAAACGATAACATGTTAGCGTTTTCTGACACATCAAATGCATCAACGGTCCATTTCCTCTACCAGCCTCATTTGAGCCGTTGGAGGAATTTATGTCATTGGCATTCGATGAGTTAAACGTGTTTTGGCTTTCCTTTGCCAACAAGCTTTTCTTCCTCATTCCTCCTCTTCAATCAATATATTTTCCCCACCTCTCCATCTTTTATATTTCATTCTAACAGAAACGTTTAATTTACGTCACTCCACAATAACTTTGAAGTATATTTTTTACACCGCAATCTTTACTTTTTTACCTCTACATCATTTTTTAGATATATATTTTAGAATCAGAATGGAAAACTGTAGGGCTCTACGTCACTAGTCGTCCAGTGAGACTCAGATTATGTTGAAATATGCTGTAAAATCATAATTTGTCTGCGGTAAAAACAAAAAGGAAACGCACAAAGGTATAACAGAAAAGTTTTGCAGTGATTGTGCAAACATACTTTTAATTTACGCATTTTTTGCTTATAATCTTTCTTTTGTTATTATTTTTTCCTTTACTTTAAAATTTTCGAACAAATACTTTAAAGTATAGTAAAGCCCCTACTTAAAAAAATTAATGCAACAATTATTCTGAGGAAAGAATGCAACCGGACAAACATCGTATACTCAAGCTTTTATACATCTAATACAACAAAACATCCATCCTTCTATATAGACTAAGTTTGATAGAATGTGGGCTTAATTAGCTAGATGAAACGCAAGAAACATACCTTTCAAATTTGAATTAACCAACCAATCCTCCATTATATAAAGCTTTAGTGCAACAAGGTCCATTTGTTGGCTTGTTTTCTTTTGCGCATATCAATATGAGAAAACTCCATGCAGACACTAATGATACTGCTAACAATAAAAATTGTAAACACCCTAAAGTATGGAATCCACATTAGTAAGGCCTTTCGAGTCAGTTGAAAGTCTTTAAATCTTTCAAAAGTGTGGAGACTATAGGAGTTGAGTCAAAGCAGTATTACTTTTGACAGTCCCTTTTGAGCATGTCAAAGACCGATAGGCATTCTTGAATGTGTTCCTCAATCAATTACTTTAAGCCCCTTTTCATTAATGATTTGGAAGAGTGCATATATAGGCTTACAGTAGAAAAATAAATCCTTAATTCGATTTGGGATCTAAGGTTTGCACTTATGACTCTAAATGCAAGATTTAGAATAAGAAACTCAAATCCCAATTTTGGACCCCTAAGTCTTATTTATAGGCACGGATCCACCTCCTTTTGCCTCGATGCCTTCGCTTCTGTGTCCGATGAATCCAAGTCAAAGGGCTGGTAGCAACAGCTCCTCTATTCTTTGTCTCGGAGTTATCAACATAGTCGATAGGAGAGAACTGCGGCAGTTGATCCAATGGATGGCCCGTGATAAATGTTTTGAGACTATCCTTTAACTCCTTCGAAAGGCAATCTTTGGTCTCTGCAGAAGTTTGATATGTTCGAAAGGTGGAGGTTGAGTTCCTGTAGGAGGATGTCTTCGAAAGCCCTTGTTCTGATGATCATGAAGGAGTTGATATAGGACAAAAAGATGTTGCTAGATGGTTTGACGCCTTCAAAGGGGTTGATTACTATAGGATCAATAACTTCTAAGGGTTGATTTAGGTTGCGTTCGCAGTGAAAATTTGGCATTTTCATTTTTTTTTTCGCGTTTGACGCGTCCGACGCAAGCACTTTTTACCTCTTTCAGATTTCACGATTCTCGAACGTTGGAAAACTAACCGTTGGCGTCCGACGCGAACGGTTAATTTTCCAACGTACCCTTTCAGGCTCTATTAAACCGAGCCCCCCCCCCCCCCCCCCCCACCCTTTTCTCTCATCTAAACCCGATTACACTCCTCCTAACCTCCGATTTTCGATTTTTTGGAGCAATTTCAAGCGGCAAAAAGGGTAATTTTTAGTATCGTTGTCTTTGTTTTTCAATTTTCTACCACATATATTTTTTTCGGATTTTTTTGGATTTTTTTTTTTTTGGTTACGCAGATGGCTTCCTCTTCCACCACTGCTACCTCGCAGTCATTTGCGAATTGGACAGACGACCGAGAATCCGCTTTCATAGATATTTGGGTTGAGTTCATAGCCGCTTGCGATACAAGCGTAAGTGGGTTCTACGCAACAGTCGCAGCAACAATGAATGACCGTTTTGGACTGGAGTTCACAGAAAACCAGATTAAAAATAAATGGGACAACATGAAGCGCACTTTTCACGAATGGGACACTCTGCTACGAACACCTGACGGTGTATGGAATGCAGATTTCGATTATCTGGACGGTCCTGATGATTTTTGGAGTACCGGCGGTGGCAGACCATTCAGAAAATTCAGGAAGCACTCGCCGGTGAAGTTCCGAGACTAAGACATTATGTTCGAGGGTTGTTTGCGCAAAGATACTTGTGCGTATCCGATTCCTCAGGTTGCGCCTCCTACTGCACCAGCACCTCCACCAACGTTTGCAGCAGCTGGTTCTTTCTCCCCCGGGGACGCGAGTTTCTATACTGGTTGGATGGCTTCGGGCGATCCACCGTCTGGTCAGCCCTCTAGGCGCAGACAGGCAGAGCGTGCCAGCTCGTGGGTGACCGACCATACGAGACAGCTTGTTGCTCGTTGTTTGGAGCTTGTTCGGAGATCGGGGACGCGTGTGGATCTTTGGGAGATTCTGACGGTTTTTCGCAACGATGAGCGGAATGTTGATATTGCTCAGGAGCTTAGCGATGAGGGCTTATGTGCCTTTATTTCATCGGAGTTGAACTTATTACCTCATCGTCGTTTATTGTAGATTTTCATGTATTTGTTTTAATTCCAGTACCGTTGTGTTCTTTATGTTTTATGAAAAACGTGGTCGTGTTATGAAATATGTTGTCGTTATAGTTTGATGCAATTAGAATTTAATTAAATCAAAACCATTAATTTAACAATTAAATACCATGCTCAAATACCACGCTCAAATACCCCGTTCGTCGCTAAAAACACAATTCCCCTTCGCTACAGTACCACGCTCAAATGCCACGCTCACGTTCGTTAAGAACGCACCCTTACCCTGTAGTGTCCTTCCAATGTCGTGATGGCTTACTCTTAGTGGTCATGCAATCGAAACACCCTGTAACGCCATACCCCGGGATCCACTCTAATAAGGAGCATTAATGAGTAAAGTCATTTATTAAGACAGAGAATAGGGCTGGTTAGGAGGATCCAACTGTAATCTTGTATTCGAAGAGTATTGATTAAGTCAATTAGGTGTATAAAATTTCTTTCCTTACCTCGAGTCTATCGACGTACTCAGTTCATCTAGTATAAAACTACAAGGGCTAAGAATCTTATTCAGAACAAACTACAACACATCACAGATAGTAGATTACAGAATAGAATATATATAGATACAACAACATATTACAACATATAAATGTGCTACAAAGCTGAATGGTTTCATAGAAACATATGCATGTACAACTTTCTTCAAAGAATAAATACATGAACGCATGAATACACCACTAGACATCTAAGATGATAGCTCCAAGAAAGACAACCCAAGATGGATCAGCAAATCACGAATCAACCGCAACTATATCCTGAAATAACTCGGATTGACTCGAGTTTAAATACATAGGTCAGTATAGCTTAAAAATATCAGTTACACATGATGATTAGATAGTAATATCACATAAAGGAGGAATACGACAATTTCCCAAACATCGTAAATTGCATGAGATAGGTTCACTAACTCATATCCAAGGGTCTCAACACCAAACACCATTTCCATCGTCTAAATAACCAAAGCCTCAAGCTATAATGGACTAAAGAAAACTCGATCACTAGAAAACATGATGGAACTCATACAAAGTATAAGAAGTCGAACTCATCTAAGATTTTGCCACCTAGTAGTATAATCACTATGTAATCAACAATCAAACAACATGCAGTGAGGTACATAACCGGATATACTTATGTTGGTGAATCATTGCAAAACAATATAAAATTATAAAAATCAGAACACTGGAAATCTAGAAAATTCATCATGTCACACAGTCAACATGCCACACAATTTCTAGGGGAGATAGAGAACAACAAACCACACAGTTTTGGATCCAAGATAAAGGCAAGACTTAGCAATGCCTGCACGTGCACTACACAGTGGACGAAGCTAGCTAGTACAAACCAGTATGGTTTGGTGCCCCACACAAATTTTCAAATAAATATATATAGCTAGTAAGCCCAGCACAGACAGCTTCACTGGTCTACATAATTGGCATATAACGGGCTAGTACTTGCAACACCAACAACAAGAGGTGACCCGAGTGTCCCAGAATGTTCCCTGAGCATATGTCATAGACTTCCCAACATTAACCTGAACAGTGGTAACAATACGTCACATACCGTACATTCTCACTTATCGGTTTACTCTAAGTCGGTAATTTCAGAAAAGAGCTTCAATCAATGAGTCTGGAATTAACATATATAATATACCTTTATGTCCCATAGCACGAGGTATACTCCATCGTTTAGATTGCTTTCTCGCTTTCTCGAAGGTGCAAAAATGTTTAGTTTATATATATATATATATATATATTGAAAATACTTGATTTGAGAAAACAGGTTTATAAAATGACTTCGGAACCACTTGGATTATTCCATTAAAATCTTTATAATTGGGAAAATATATTTATAGTATAGCCTTGAGACGTTTTTCATTTTCAAAACTAAAATATGTAAACTAATTTGTGTCAAACTGATAAGATATATATATATATATATATATATATATATGGTCCAAGGGGACTGCGTTAACCTGTACAAGGTTGTGGTGCAGACTGGGTTGACCTACGCCCCCCAGAATGAATGGTCCGCCGTTGTCTTCAGTTGGTCGTTCATATATATATATATATATATATGTGTGTGTATATATACACATATATATATATATAGTTGCTTATAAAACTGTTTTACAAAACGTGGATGTGTCACGAATCCATCATAATTTCAACTTGGAAATATAACTCAAAATCAACACAAATTCATGAATCTGAAGCACGGATCACATGTGATATATGCTCGTATCAACATATTTAGATCCATTAATAAATCATATTAGAATTCATTACTTCATTCATCAGAAACACATACTGGAACTCAACAACCAAGCCATAAAATTTCACAGGGAAAGGCACGACCTACCACAGAGACAGGTCGACCACTTTGGGTACTCAGGTCGACCATAAGGTCGACACTTGTGTTGGAGGCAGTCGACCCTGGGTGACGCAACTCACCTAGATTACGAAGCTCCTCCGTCTGCATCTTTGCATGCATGTTTACCTAAGCTACCAAACATGGTTTGATATAGAAAATGGTATGCAAAAATTTCATCACTCAAGCTAAGGATTGAAATAAAGATAAAGCAAATCCAACATGAATTGAGGGGGATGTGAGATCTCAAAGATCGAACCAGACAAGGTTCGAGAACTGTGAATTTATTCAAACTTATACTAGTTACAGTAAATCATTTTCAACTGCAACACTAAATTAAAACCGACAAATAAACATAGAAAAAGGGTTCAAGCTAAAGAGAGTGAGTGTAACAACTCACTATGCTTGGATTAGATGATTTTTAGCTTGATGTGTCCTACAAGATTGAAACTTGGACATCCTCACGGCCTGTAAATGAAGGAGGGACATATAAGGCTTCAAATAACTACTGTAGCTTTCTTCATGAATTCCAGAGAGTAATAGGTTAAAACATGTACTAGAATTGCCTTCTTGATGAGAATCTTTATTTGTTTTAATTTGAAAAAAAAAATTGGTTTTAGGATTTGAGGAGGCCATTTTTACTCATTTTCTTCTTGCTGTAGCTTTCTCAGGAATGAGGAAGAAAGTTTTGAGGGAGGAAAGAACGTACTGGATAGATTTCCAGAATTCTCCCCTCTATATTAATACATAATGGGCTCAATTAAGCCTTAGGAAAGTGGTTAAGAGTTTCCTAAAGCTTGTATTAATAAGCCATTTTTCTGTTATTTGCATGCACAACTATGTTGTGTTTAATTTACATAACACAACACATATATTTAAAATAACTTTATAAACTTTACATCGTTTTTGGCACAACTTCTGTTTTTTTTGGGCAAGGTCGACCGATTTTTTAAGTGATTTGTACACTTTATTATATCAAAATAATAATACATGAAGACCGGAGATATACAACATGTATATCTCTTAACTAACTAACCAACAAAAAACACTTCCACATAGGGAAGAATGGACCAGAACAAAATCCTGAATAACATGGCAAACATAACATACCCAAAGCAGGGAATCATAATATATGTTACAAAACAGTCTCCCTTGAGCCAAAAAAAAGCTCAACTTTGCACCAACCTAACTATTAGTCATTGGAGAAGCTGAGCCCTTTCAGCATCTCGTTTTTTTACTCTGAGTGATAAGAGCTTTGATCTCATTATATCCTAGCACGGCAGCAGACAATGGGGAGTTAACGACACGATCAGCATTGACTTACACGCAGCTTGTGGAACGAGATGAGCGTATGGGTACATTTGCTTTAACATACTCTTTTTCTTCACCGAGGAGGAAGAGACTCTATGTTCGTAGCTAAAATTTTCCATAGATTGACTTTTGACTGACGGATAAGCAATCGACACTGAAATCGGGGACTTGGCAGTGGTGCTAGGTTTGTTAAGAAAACCAGGCTTAAGTTGTAGTGAACCGATTAACAGCTTATTGATTGGAGCAGCATCCTTGGCTTGTACACTTGTATTCTTACCAAAATTTAAGACATTGAAAAGAGCATTTGTATGGTACCACGTTTTTATCTATTTTCATTTGTGCCGAGTTCATAAAATGATTGGTAGGTCTTTTACATTCACTAAACAACTTTTCTTGGTTACTCACATTGTTTTTTCCATTATCCAGTTAAACATCCACTTGTTCTTCAACACTACTCACATCAGACAAGGTTGTTTCATTGTTACTGGTCTTACTTTTGACAGTCACAATACCATCATGCATAGCTTGATTTTCGATTTCAGTATCTTCACTTTCAGTTTTACCACTATTAATATCGCACTACTCATTTATTTGTTCAAGTATATCGAAACTATTGGAAACTCCAATGCTAAACTCATTTGCAGTTTACCCTACTTGAACATTTTACTTCCATGTCCAATTTTGCTTACTTCAAAGATGTTACATACATTCGACAAACCATCAAAAAAATAGCTAACATTTTGTACCTTAAGCACAGATCCCACTAGCACTTTCCCCTGATCCACAAAACTTTTATTATGTCAACTTTTAAATTGTAGTTTAGCTAAAGTTTTCTTTTTACTTAAATATTTTCTTCAAACAATTTTTTTCTTGGGGAATTTTTTTAAACTAACTGCTTTAATGTTAGAACTAGGCTTAGCATTTTCGGTGTTTCCTAAGTTATTACCATCATTTACTTTCTACTGATAATCACTTGTAGGAACTATACTCGGAGTAACATTACTGTTGGCACTGATAACTTTATTCATTAAATGAAATAGAATAGAAAATAAAAGATAAGAAGAAGAAGAAAATAATGGAGATTGCTTTATTGATTGATTGCAGAATACAATGCTAAACCTATATTTATAGGGTTATTTGTTCTCTAGAATATTCCTTATTCTCTAGAATATTCCTTGTTCTCTAAAATATTCTTTATTCTATAGCATATTCTTTGGCATATTTCTCAGCATATTCTCTAACATCCCCCCTCAAACTCGTGATGCAGCTGCTATAGGCATCAGGAGTTTGCTAACTAGAAAACAAAAATGAAAAACTGAATGTGACTTGGTAAAGAAATCCGAATCTACAAAGCGGATGGTACAAAAGGTAAGGTGATGGTGTGCTTCTCAAGATGATGTCGAGTAAGGTGGCAATCAATCTCAATATGTTTGGTTCGTTCATGAAATACTGAATTGCGAGCTATTTGAATTGCACTTTTATTATCACAATACATAGGAGTTGGCTGAGAAAAAGATACTCCCATATCCTCAAGTAATCAACGTAACCAAACAATTTCTTTAGTAGTAGATGCCACAGCACGATATTTTGCTTCTGCTGAAGAATGAGAAACAATAGATTGTTTCTTACTCTTCCAAGATATAAGAGAATCTTCAAAAAATATAGAATAACCAGTAACTGATTTACGATCAATTGGATACTACTATAATCAGCATCAGAATATGCACGCAACTCCAAGGAGGAAGTAGAAGAAAGTACCAGACTATGGAAATAGTACCTCTAAGATATCTCAATATGCGATGAATAGCAGCCCAATGAACTGTAGTGGGCCAAGCTACAAACTGACTAACAATATGAACAACATATGAAATATTTGGACGCGTGATAGTAAGATACACCAAGCTTCCAACAATAATACGATACAAAGTAGGATCTGATAAAAGACTTCCATCAAAAGGAGAAAACTTCGCGTTAATCTCAATGGGGGTATCAACATTCTTATTATCTGCGAGTCTAGTTTGATCAAGAATATTTGTGATATATTTGACTAAGAAAGAAGATGTCCTTTGGGTGAATGTGCTATCTTAATACCTAAGAAATATCTTAATGATCCCAAATCTTTCATTTCAAATCGTCTAGCTAATTCTGTCTTTAATATAGAAATTCTTTGTACATCATCACAAGTAATAATCATAATCTCAACATATAATGATAAGACTATACGTTCAAAATTAGTGCATTTAACAAAGAGAGCAGGATCATGACAAGAGAGATAAAACCAAGAAAAGATATGACAACTGAAAATTTCTCAAACCAAGCTCGAGGACCTTGTTTTAGACGATACAATGCTTTCTTTAGTCTACAAACATATCTAGAATCATGTGGAACAGCAGGAGGAGGTTCCATATAAACTTCTTCTTGAAGATCCCTATTCAAAAAAGCATTCTTAACATCAAGTTGAGAGATATACCATTGACGAACTGAGCTACAACAATTAAAGTGTGAACAATTGTCATCTCAGCAACAGGAGCCAATGTTTTCTCATAATCCATGCCATACTTTTGAGAATACCCTTTTGCAACCAATCTAGCTTTGTATCTCTTAATAGATCCATCGAAATTAGTTTTAACCTTATATACCCAACGACAACCAACATCCCTCTTACCAGAAGGTAGAGGAACTAAATCCCAAGTATTTGCCTTATGCAAAGCGGAAAGTTCCTCCTCCGTCGCCTCTTGCCAATGAGGATCAAGAATTGCTTCTTTATATGAAGAAGGTTCAGAAAAACTATGGATCGAAGACAAAAGAGAGGTAAAAGATGAAGAATAACAAAAATATGCCAAATCTGTTAATTTTTTGGACTTATGGCTGCGTGTGGAATAACGTAAAGATGGTGGAGGTGGTGGTGATGGAAGATCTACAGTCTCAGAAGTTGCTTGAGGAGGCATAGGAGAAGAGGGAGCTTCATCTCAAAAGTAGGTCTGATTATGCCTATTCCTAATCCTAAATAGAATGTAACAACGTAGGGATCCATATGAAAATATAGTATCTATTTACATATCCTCGAATGACCCCTTCTCATAATAAGAATGTACATAACCACCGAAATGGGTTCTTTACAAGAAAGAATCACTTCCACCAAAGAAAGGTCTATAACTACGATCCAAGCAGTTTATGTACCTGCAGATGATTGGACAAATCGTTATCATTTTCTGAAAGCATGCCATTATCTGCAGTACTCCCAGCATCAATATCATGTGAAAAAGGATCGATATGAAGAAGATCAGATCTAGTTATGTCACGAGTCTTAGTTGGAACAGAGAAGAAAGGGATGTGTTCAAGAAACATAACATGACGAGGACGTATAGTTTAATAATTGGATCAAAACATCTATATCCTTTTTGTCCAGCACCATATCCTAAAAAGACACACATAGTTGAATGGGATGACAATTTATTGCGTTCAATATGAGGAAGAAGAACAAAGAAAGTACATCAAAAAACTTTAAGGAATGAATAATCAGGAGCAAAACCATACAGTTTTTTAAAAGGAGAAACACCTGAAATATGAGAAGATGGAATTGTATTAATTACAATCGTGGCTGTAAGAACAGCCTCCCGCTAAAAGTCATTAGGAATATAAGAGGACAATAACATAGATCTAACATTTTCAAGAATGTGTCTATATTTTCTTTCTGCAACACCATTTTGTTGAGGAGTGTCTACGCATGAAATTTGGTAAATAGTTCAATCTAAGGTAAGTAATTCTTGAAATTTCTTAGATGTGTATTCCCTACCTAAATCACATCTAAAACGGTTAATGATAGTTGAGTGTTGAGTTTTAGCGAGAGCTCGAAAGGCAGTACAAATTTCAAAAAATTATGAATGATGTTTCATTAAATATATCTAACAATAACGTGTATGATCATCAATAAAAGAAACATAATAACGAGACCCTCCTTTTGTGGAAATTGGGGATACATCAGAATGAACTAAATCAAAAGAAGCATAAGAAACACAAGTACTTTTATTAAAAAATAATGCGGAAAACTTAGCAAATTTGCAAACACTACAATCAGAAATATCATGAATTTTCAAATTTCCTAATTCCCCTGTGGACGCTAAAAATCTCAAACGAGATGAAGATACGTGACCAAGACGTGAATGCGATAAATAAGAAACAGAAGAAGTACTTGACCGAAAAGAAGATAAATCAACACTAGTAGTAGTAGCAGATGCTTTCAACCCATTCAAAATATTAAGCCCGCCTTTTCTATGGCTTATCCCAATTAGCTTTTGTGACTGCAAATCCTGCACAAAACATGAAGAAGATGTGAAAGTGAATATATTACCAGTATCACATAATTAACAAACAGATGCATGATTTAATGTGAGATTTGGAACATGGTAAACGTTTGGAAGTGACAATTTAGAATTTATTACAGATCCAACGCCTTCTGAAGGCATAGGAGTGTCGTCAGCGGTCATAACATTAATAGAAGATAAAAGAGTCAAAGAAACAAAAGATAAAGAATCTGGTATCATATGATGTCAAGCAGCAGAACCTAAGATCCATAAAGTAGATGGCATACCTGAAGATTTTTGAGGCGATTGACTTATAAAGGAAGGGGCATACATGGCTTGAGGCTGTAAGGCAAGAAACTTCTGAAATTGAGATCTGATGTTGATATTGCTGCAGTATTAGGTTGCACTTGATTAAAAGATGGAACTCTAGGGGAAAACTGTCTTGGTCGATTTCTTTTCAAAAAAGGACACTGATTTTCCTAATGACCTTTCTCCTTACAAAACCTGCATGTATCAGGAGGAGTATAACCTATAGAAGATTTCCTGAATAATGGTCTTCGCTATACAGGAGTAGCCTCTAGCACATAGGGGACAGTTTTTCTCGAATACGTCTTAAGACGTGTTTCTTCAGCCAACAGTTCACTAACAAAAAAATCAACTAATGGAAGCAAAGAAGATGTAATATTGAACCTCGAAGTCCTTCAAAATCAGTGCGTAGAGCCATCAAAAACTGGACTAAGCGTTGTTCCTCTCTGAATCTAACATATGCTTTGGATGCTTTCAGTTCGTCTAGTTTTGTAAGTGCTAATTCATCCATATTTTCGTCATAGCAGAGTAGAATTACTATGGCTCATACTATTCTGTTGAAGAGCCCTAATATCATTTTCCAACTGATATCATTTTGCAAAATTTGATTGGGTGAATAACTTTTTTAAATGTTCCCAATCCAATTTTGTTATCTCATACTTTGCTAATTGAATACCTATTGAATGCTCAACATATTTATTGATCCATGTGATAATCTTTGCGTTATTTTCTTCTCAAACATCCATAGCAATTGGGTAGTCCTCATCCTTTCTTCAGGCATATTACAAATCCCTTTAACATATCCCCACAACTTTTTTCCTTTCAATTTTTTTCATGACATAACTCCAATACAAATAATTTCTTCCATCCAATCGCACACCTATAGCTTGAAGCGAATCTTCTCTTTTGCTTGCCATAACTAGATTCAAGAACTATCAAAATAGCAGATCTAAAAATCACCGGCACCTTTTTTACTAATATTGTCAATGATAACTTTATCTAAATGCAAATAGCAGATCCGCAACAGCAACCCTCTCTGATACCATGATAAATTTATTTATCACATGAAATAGAATAGAAAATAAAAGATAAAAAGAAGAAAATAATGGAGATTGCTTTATTGATTGATTGAAGAATACAATGCTAAACCCTATATTTATTGGGTTATTTATTCTCTAGAATATTGCTTATTCTCCAGCATATTCTTTATTCTATAGCATATTCTCTAACAGTCACAACCTTTGTTAACACTTCACATTGATACAAATCACACATTATACACTTTAATTGATCTAAACCTATATTTCATAATTTTAAAAATTCACATTAATTCCATTTCCTTGACACCATATCCAGTCCGACTTTGGCATCCAAAGTGATTGAAAAAATAATCTGTCAAAAAGATAAACGTGACCTCCAGCCTCACAACCGGGAAATGATAAAAATTGGGCAGGCAGCATGGCTAAGTGGGTCATACCTATGCAAAGTATATTATCATCATCTAGAGAAATTTCATATTTGACTTCTTAATCTCTTTTCCCTGCTGCAACTTTTGGAAATGATGGTTTGAGCCCAGCCGTCGGTGATAATATATTCGTCATGCTCAAACTAAATGAGTGGATAGTCATGTGTGGTCGAGTTACAAGACGTTCTTGTTGAACCTCAGTGTATCCCCTCTAGAGTACACAGATCGGCAGGTGGTTCCATACCTTGTCATAGTTAGAATCCAATCTCCAATAAGCGCTCTACGGTTTTGAATTATATACTATATACATGGAACGTGAGATGCAAGCATTTCACTAGATGATTATTTATTTAATAAAAAACTATTGTAATATCAGATGATTTTGACATCAAAATACTTGGATCATTATCCATTTTGCTTATGGATTGGTCTGAAGATTTTCAAAAAGTTAAATGAATCTGTCTAGTATGGGAAAACCCTTATTCCTGTATTTCCCTGTTTCCAAGCTATATTAACATTGTTTACTCACACTAGTCCCCTGATTGACCCAGAGTTTATTTTCTGTGTTTCCTAAACTCTTGGGTACTCATAACACTTGTTATGAGTAGACAAGCGATCCAAACAGAAAATGGAACCCTATGGAGTCTGTTGGATTAGAGTTCAAGACCTAGTCTAGTAGTTATATCTTTTACTAAGTATCCAGTTTAAATGTCAGTATTAACCTAATAATCATGTATGATGATGTATTATGATGCTGATGCACTATGATCATGTATTATGATGTTGTATTATAATTTAATAGACCATGTTATGTAATATATTATGTATTTTGTTAAATTCCGCTGTGAGATTCTGATGTTTTGTTTAGTTCTATTCTCTATCTATTTCTCTTTCTTTAATAATGACACGACTTCTGAGGTCATCGAAAGTTGCGTCGTTACAGTTGCTATCAGAGCTTAGGCTTACTGAATACCTAGGCTTTGGGTAAGTGTTGAGAGAGCATATTTTTAAAAACTATTATAGTATAGGTCAACCCTAGTTATCAAATTAAGTCATCCCTAAAAATATCTTCTGATTGAGTTATTAATTATCAACCCGTATACTCAGAAAGTTGAAATTGAGTTCGCATGGAAGAATAGGCCGAGGAGAGAGCAGTACAACCATGACCAACAGGCACACTGCTCTCCAAATCAAATGGATACTGCTGAAGTAGTCCCAGCTCCAACTCAGCCAAACTTTGCAATGATCTGCAAGAATTAAACTACTCTAGGAGGAAAGGTTTTTAAAGGTACTGAATCATTGGTTGTAGTCCAAGCATGGATAAGGTCATGTGAGAAGATTTTTAAGGGACTGAAGTTGGATGATGAGTATAAGCGTCTCTTAGCTTCGTGGCATTTGGAGGAAGCCGCAGCAATCTGGCGGGATGCCTAAACGGCTAACACTCCTGAGGAAGAATTTACTTGGGCTATGTTCAATGAAGCCTTTGAAGCCCAGTATCTGCCTGCCACTGGAAAGACCAGGATGTACCGAGATTTCATCGACTTGAAGCAGGAAAGCATGAATGCACTCTCAAGTTTTGGACTGGAGTTGGTTAACACTCTGTTGAAGAAAAATGAGATGTTTGTAGCTGGCCTGAAGGATAGTTTACAAGGCAGAATGATGGGACATTTGAAGGATCCATTTGTTGAATTAGTGGACTTAGCACTCAGGTATGAAGCCTTGGATGCTAAGAAACCAGCAGCAAAGGCTCAGACTGGAGAGACAAGTGGAGGGAATTCTTTGAAAAGTAAATTCAACCCATATTGGAAAGACAAAGGCCAAGGGAAGGCAGGGCAACAGAAAACTGAAGGGTTCTTTAAGAATGTTCTGTGTCACAATTGCAAGCAGAAGGGACACATTGCACGATTCTGTAAGAAGAAAGGGAACAAGAAACCCCAGGTACATCAACAAAAGAAACCTCATCAACAACAGAATCAAAGGAATGAGATAGTGGTAAAGAATCTTTGTTTCAACTGTCATCAGCCTGGACACATGGTCAAGGACTGCCCACTGATGAAGAAGGCACCACAACCTAAGGTTTTATATTGTCAAGAATGAACCGTCTACTTCCTAGAATGTGAAGGGAGTGCTGGAAGGTACCTTACAATTTGATGGAATTTATCTTCGTGTTTTATTCAATACCGGTGCTTCGTACAGTTTTATTTCCTTTGAAACATTAAATCAATTTCACCTTAAACCAATAATTTCCCCAAACCCAATTTGCATATCAAATCCCATTGGTGGGAAAACCGAGTTGAAAATGTGTTGTGAGGATATAACACTTTTATATCTTCCACATTCGTTTCATTTTGATTTCTATGTTCTCGATTTCAAGAGTTTTAATTTTATTCTTGGTTGGACTGCTTATGCAAGTTCCAAGCTAAGATAAAATGTGATAAGGAAACCGTAGCCTTAATCACTAGCCTAGGGCGGAAGCTAAGATACCTTGTGGAAAACCCGGTATTCATACCTGTAGTTTCTTCGATGCCTTAGAAGCACCAAAATAAAATCTTGAAACCTTGGAAGTAGTTGGAGAATTCAAGGAAATATTTGAGGAAGTCAGAAGTTTACCTCCGCATTAGGAGATAGAATTCCAAATTGATTTAGTTTCATGAGCAAGACCGATAGTTCAACTAAAGAGACGAATAGCTCCATTGGAAGTGTTGGAACTAGAGAAACAAACTCGGGATTTGCTGAATAAAGGCTTAATCCGACCTAGTTTTTCTAGTTGGGGCTCGGCGGTAGTTTTTGTAGTAAAGTCTGATGGGTCATTAAGATTGTGTGTAGACAATAGAGAGTTAAATAAAGTGACCATCAGAAATAAATATCCATTACCCCGAATCGACGATCTTTTCGACCAATTGCATGGAGCAACGGTGTTCTCCCAAATGGATTTAGCAACGGGATTTCACCAACTAAGAATTGCTGAAGATAGTATTCCTTCAACAGCATTTAGAGGCCCGGATTTCTTTTACAAATGGTTGGTTATTCCTTTCGGACTAACCAACGTGCCAGTCTTTCTCATAGATCTGATGAACATAGTTTTTAGGAAAATTCTAAATAAGTTCGTTCTTATTTTCATCGACGATATTTCAGTCTATTCAAAGACTGAAGAGGAGCACCATTATCATCTTAGAGTAGTACTAGAAACTCTAAGGAAACATGTGTCGAAGGCAAAATTTTCCAAATGCCATTTTTGGAAATCTGAAGTGAGAAGTTTGGGGTACGTCATGAATGGAGACGGAATATTAGTAGACCCAGTTAAGGTTGAAGCAGTGCAACAATGGAAACAACCATGAACACCAACCGATGTTCGTAGTTTCCGAGGATTGGCGGGATACTACCGAAGATTTATCCAAGACTATTCCAAGATATCATCTCATCTGACGAAGTTAACAAAGAAAGGCCAAAAGTTTATTTAGACCCCAAAATGTGAAGAATCTTTCGGGAGTTAAAGAAGAGATTAACCAAAGCACCAGTATTAGCTATTCCTGATGGAATGAGTGGATTTGAAATTTACACAGATGCTTGTGGAGTTGGATTGGGAGCTGTTCTGACGCAAAACGGTCGTGTGATTGCATATGCGAGTAGGCAACTGAAGTTGCGTGAGAAGAATTATGCAACTCGCGATTTGGAGTTATTGGCAGTGGTCTTCACGTTTAAAATGTGGAGGCATAATCTTCTGGGTGGAAAATTCGAGCTTTTTATTGACCATAAACCGTTGAGGTATTTATTTTCTCAAAAATATTTAAATTTGAGACAACAACGATGGTTGGAATTTCTTGCATCGTATGACTTGGACATTGTTTATACACCTGGGAAAGCAAATGTAGTAGGTGACGCCTTGAGCAGAAATGCGATTTTATCCCTATTGGAAGTCATGCCGACTCTCCAAGAAAGGATCATGGGTAACCAAAGAAGAGATGCCAAACTAGAGAAAATAATTCAAGTAGTCATGAATGGAAAGGAGTCTGATTTTGAGTTAGATAACCAAGGAGTGCTTAGGATAAACGGCAAGTTACGTGTTCTAGACATGGTTGGGTTGAGGCAGGAAGTTTTAAAGGAGTGCCACACATCAAAGTTAAGCATCCACCCAGGAATTCATAAGAGGAATAATGATATGAAGCAAGTATTCTGATGGCTAGGAATGAAGAAGGATATTATAACTTCTGTGAATGAATGTTTGTGTTGTCAGCAAGTCAAAGGAGATCATCAAAGGGCTGCTGGATAACTGCGACCATTGGAAATTCCCAATTGGAAGTGGGCAATGATGTTGATGGATTTCATCGATGGATTTCCCAAAACAAGGAGAGGTTTTGAAGGAATTTGGGTAATAGTAGATCAACTAACAAAAACTACGCATTTTATTCCAGTAAAACCGACACGAACTGCAACATCATTGGCCGAAGTTTTCATGAGAGAGATTGTATGACTGCATGGTGTACCAACAAGCATAGTAAGTGGTAGAGACCCTATTTTTATGAGTAAATTTTGGGAAGCCTTGCAGAAGGCTTTGGGGACAAGATTAAACTTTAGCACAGCTTACCATCCTCAGCAGGGTTGCCAAACTGAAAGAGTGAATCGGATATTGGAAGATTTACTAAGAGCTTGTATTCTGGATTTTGGAGGATCGTGGGAGGATCATTTACAATTGGTAAAATTTGCTTATAACAATAGTTACCAGGCGAGCATAGGAATAGCACCATATAAAGCACTATATGGAAGGCCATGCAAAGCACTCGCATATTGGATAGAATCCGGAAACAAATTAGTCCTTGGTCTAGATATGATCCTGGAAGCAACGGAGAAGGTGGAGTTAGTAAAGCTAAGAATGAAAGAGGCTCAAGATCGCCATAAAAGCTACGCAGATAAAAGGCGAAGAGACCTAGTATTTGTTGTTGGAGATCTGGTATTTATAAAGATTTCACTGATGAGAGGAGTAATGAGATTTGGAAAATCCGGGAAATTAGTTCCGCTATATGTTGGCCTTTCCGTATTCTGGAGAGGATTGGTTTTCTAGCTTATAAATTCTAATTGCCAAAACATATGGCAGGGGTTCATAATGTGTTCCATGTATCTCATTTAAGGAAATGTATGCATGATCAAGCCTTAATTCTGGAACTGTCTGTTCAGTTAGAGTTAGAAATCGACCCCGATTTTAACTGTGATTCGACATCCATTCTGCATTGTGGATAGAGAGGAAAAGGAACTTCGCAATAGTGTGGTAAGGCTACTAAAAATCCAATGGACCGAGAATCCGAAAGACTGTACATGGGAAACAGAAAAGCATATCTAGAAATTATACCCAGATTTTTCTACGGATTAGGTATGGTTTACTATTTGTTTGATTGGATGATACTGTATATTAGAAAGAAAACTTGGATTTCTTCATTTCTATGAGCATTGGTATGTGCATTTTATGGATTCAGTTTATTAGGACTTTTGTTCTCTACTATTATGATTCCATCATTGATGAGTTCTATTTCCTTGTTTATTTATCAGATGGCACCCATATTCAAAACAACAGCCAGAAAAAGGTTAACCCCACTACAGATCCTTAGGCTACAAGCAGAAACAGGTAGATCAAAGGTAGGAAATTCAGAAGAGATTCGAGAGGGATCACCGAGTGATGATGAAAGTGCCTATAGAGAATCAGAAGAATCAGATGTCAGCCGAGATGAACCAATGGACCAGGATGAAGACAGTTTGGGATACATAGACGAGGATGAAGAAATGGAATAGGAGGAAGGATTTGGCGGCAATGGCGTTGGAGATGACAGTGATAAGGATGGAGATGATGCTGATGACATTGACATCGACGTGGAAGAAATAGAGGAAGATGAGGAAGAATTTTAAGAAGACGAAGATTTCGCAGTTCCAGAGACACCAGTCCTAGCTATGGGAAACCAACAAGAGAATATGTTGATCCAATGACAGCAATATGGGAAAAACTGGGGCAAGACCTCATCGAATTCCATGCAGCAGGTGATTACGTAGAGATTTTTAGAGAGTACGGATACCCAGCAGTGGCTCTTTACCTACTACCACCCGTAGAAGTCGTTGATATTCCTAATGATGATGAGGAGGCATATACCAAAGATGTAGTCGAGATCTTTGATGTTTCTGATGATGATGAAGTAGTGGAGGTGGTAACATCTCCGACGATGAGGTGATCGAGCTGGACAGCCGTGACTAAGAGCAGTAGTATGGAGAGATGTGTTGGATTATATATGTATATTATATAGCAGTCTATAACTTGAATTAGTCAAGTATAGAACTAAGTGTTGTAGTTGTGTTATATATAGCGATCTATAGCATAAGCTAGAACAAGTTATTATGGCTATGATGTACTAAGCTATTATGGTATGATATATTATCTTTTGGGAATCTTTCTATCTGTCTTATTCTAATTTCGAGGACGAATTTTTTTTAAGGGGGGTGGACTGTAATGTCCTGGTTTTTATCTAACCTTTGATTAATAATAAATATTGATTTTAATAAGATAATTAATATAAAATAGGTTTACTAAACAAACTAAAACAATTATAATTATATGTGTAAAGATATAAGTGCATGTACACACTAATAATGTGTATATTTGGTTATGTTTTAACCAGAAAACATAATATAAGTTGCAAACAAAAACCTTAGCCATACACATGAAAGTGTATCAATATTTATATAGGTTAATGGATGTGTATTAGAAAACAAAGTAAAAATCTTGCAACTAAAACTTTAACTATTCGCATACAATTATAACAAAATTTACATATATAAGGGGGCATTCTATTGCTTAGGAAAACATCAATAATTCCTAAATAATTATGGGCAGCAAGGAGTAAACATATGCAGGAATTATTTCGGCCAAAACAATTATACATGGACATATAAAAATAGTGAACACGACATGTTTGATAAAATGCCTCAGTAAAAACAACAAAGGAAATGCATATAAAAACAAACAAGGATAAGATGATAAAGACAACACTCTTAATATGATTTAACATGAAATAGTATGGTTAAAGGTAGGCAAAAACCATCACCTAAAAACCCTCAATACAAACTTGCAAATATAAAATCCTCCTTAGCAAAATATCAAACATATAAAATGCAAGTGAAACCGTTTTATATTGCTAAGAAAAGGTGAACCATTCTCAACATTAAATGAAGTATGGCATTTGATATATCATGCTTCTAGAAGGAGAAACAACAGACAAGAGAATAAGGAAATATCTTAGTAAAAAAATCATTTTTCCCATGTATAGTTTTCCTGCACAAGTCGTATAGGTTAGAACCAAAGGGTAAGGCTAATAAGCCACTTACTATATCAAAATTGAAGGAAAATAGATTTTTAAATTTGATCACTTGGCTATATATACCACCTTGAAGCCATGCATTCTCCACACACAAAAATATACTGAGTTCAAATTAGCAGGAAAGGAAAGCAGTCAATGTCAGTAAACCAACCTTGTATAATCTTTATTTCAGAGTGTTGTTCCACTTATAAGTTAATGCTAATGTTTGTATGAGTTTAGAACTATGTATGAATCATACTGTTAAATGCTAAGATCTGAAAACCAATACAGGATGATAACCTTGCTTGTAAACCTTTCTTTTATACTCTTTGATAAACCCCTATGCCAATGATCATATAGATTAAGCTAGGTATATTTATATTTGTATGTATATTCCATTGGATGATTAGATTATCATGTTATTAAGTTAGAACAAGTTTATGAACACCCTGTTCCAGAAAAGAATTATACAAAATGCTCACATATGGATTTATTTGAATACAAAAATCCCAGTCATCCTTTAAGTAGTACTTACTTGAGTAATATAAACAATAAAATCACTATAATATATATGAATGTACAAGGAACCAGAAAATTTTATTGTTCTCTGTAACCTCGTATTAACATGAGATTTTCGATCCACTTAGAAACATGTTTTACGTATATAAATGGAATTGTGATACAAAACAATGATATTTAGTCTTAGTTTCATGATTTTTAAGTGGGTAGTTGATGAGAAATTAAGGGATGAACGGAAATCGCGTTTTGGTCAATATCCGACGATCAAGACAACCGGAATTCGTGGCGTGAGGTAGGGAGCGACGTGAAGGGTAGGAGATCATGGGAAAAATATTAAATAATTTTTCTATTGCATAGATTTCGTAAATGAGACAAAAATATGGTTTTCTTTGAAATTCGATATAGTGGAGTTCATCGGAAAACTGCTCTGACAAGGCGGCGAATGGAGGTTGCGTACAGGGGGGAATCGGAGCTGGAGGTCATTGGCTTGGCGTGGGTGAAGTCTGAGGTACCCTAGTGGTCAGAGTACGTGCTAGTCGATGCTTTCTTGGATGGGACTCAGTTCGATGAGGAAGGTATGGGATGGTGAAAACACTATAGCAGGCGTGATGGTCAGATCAGAGTTGCGAACTGAGGTCTGAAGGTGACGAGAGGTTTGGGTGGATGATCGCGAAGGCTGGAAGGTGGCTTGTCTGGCTGTGCACGCGTACAGCGTACACGCTGTGCACTAAAAAGGCACAAAGAGTTGTAGAAGAAGAAAAGGGTGATCGAGGCAATGGTTTTCAGTGGCGATCACATGTTTTTCCTTGCTAAACTCAGGTGGTACTCTGAAAGTGGTACTTGGCTCGAGCATGGGAATTTGGAGTGGGTCAGTATGTGCGACATGGAGTTTTGTTATGGAATCAGGATCTGGCAAGTGGTACTTGGCAAAGTGGCAAGTGGAAGTGGTACTTGGCTCGGGAAAGGAAATCTCGTATGATCAGTGGGTGCGGCATCGAGTTCTGGAGTGGAAATCTGGTACTTAGCAAATGCGAAAAGGAATGGATTGGGCAAATGGATTTTGGGCCGGGCTTTTTTATAAAACAATCTTAAAATAAAAATAGAAAATCAAATAAAAATAGAAAAATAAAATAAAAGAAGAAGAATAAAAATAAATAAAATGAGATTTTCAATTTAATAGGATTAAAAAGAAACCAAACATTTTGGGTAGGTGGAAGGAAAGACCTTAGAAGAGAAATAGACCGTAGTGGCTTGGATAAAAGGATTTCAACAACTTTAAAAATAAAACATGAAGGAATTAATAAAATATAAAAGAGAAATTAGTATAAATTAAATTATTAGTGTTTATTCAGAAATAAAAAGACGATTTACAAAGTGTGACCAAGATATAAATTGCAAATAATTGTCGTATAAACAAGCTAACATTTTTGAAGGAAGTACCATGTGCGAAGCACATGCTTTAGTTGTTCATTTATAAAAAGACAATCAAAATGTCTGGATTTAAACAATGCAGATATATACCATTTTGTTTGGTCAAAGCTCATAAAATAAAAGGTATATAAAATGAATTATACTTAATCCAGTTCGTTTTAAGCTGATAACTATTTCTTTAAAGAAATGTTTGAGATCAAGTGAACATTGAAACAGTTCTTAAATATCAACCGATAGTAAAAGACATTACGTAAATCATTTCGAAGAAGCCGGAATTATATTCCACTTCGATTCGGATTATACGTCGCATGTTAGAAATATTGACAATAATTGAAGATGGAGATATGCAAGGGCTATTTTAATATACTGCCTTCGGTATGTCCGGTCCCAGGACAACCTGTATAGTCGGGTTTCTGACAGCGTATATCTATTAGGTCTTACATATTGACTTTTCGTAAGTATATTACGTTGGTGGCGGAGGAATTCATTTCTCTTAGCTTTATGCCCGCAATATATTTGGAAAATTGAATGAGCGTTCTAACAGATATGACGATGTGGCATCCAAAGTGATTGAAGAAATAATCTGTCAAAAAGATAAACGTGACCTCCAACCTCACAACCGGTAAATGAAAAAATCGGGCAGGCAACATGGCTAGATGGGTCGTACCCAAACAGGGTATATTATCACCATCTAGAGAAATTCCATATTTTACTTCTTAATCTCTTTTCGCTGCTGCAGCTTTCGGAAACGGTGGTTTGAGCCCAACTGTCGGTGATAATATATTCGTCACACTCAAGCTAAATGAGTGGACGGTCATGTGTGGCCGGGTTACAAGACATTCTTGTTGAACCCCAGCGTTTCCCCTCTAGAGTACACTGATCGGCAGGTGGTTCCATACCTTGTCATAATTAGAATCCAATCTCCAATAAGCGCTCTGCGGTTTTGAATTACATACTATATACATGGAACGTGAGATGCAAGCGTTTCACTAGATGATTATTTATTTGATAAATACTGTTGTAATATCAGATGATTTTGATATCAAAATACTTGGGTCATTATCCATATTACTTGTGGACTGGTCTGAAGATTTTTTAAAAGTTAAATGGATCTGTCTTGTATGGGAAAACCCTTATTCCTTTATTTCCTTGTTTCCAAGCTATATTAACATTGCTTACTCACACTAGTCCCCTGACTGACCCAAAGTTTATTTTCTGTGTTTCCTAAACTATTGGGTACTCAGAACACTTGTTATGAGTAGACAAGTGATCCAGATAGCAAATGAAACCCCATGGAGTCTGTTGGATTAGAGTTCAAGACCTAGTCTAGTAGTTATATCTTTTACTAAGTATACAGTTTAAATGTCTGTATTAACCTAGTAATCATGTATGATGATGTATTATGACGCTGATGCACTATGATGATGTATTATGATGTTGTACTATGATGTAATAGACCCTGTTACGTAATATATTATGTATTTTGTTAAATTTTGCTTTGAGATTATGATGTTTTGTTTAGTTCTATTTTCTATCTATTTCTTTAATAATGGCATGACTTCTGAGGTCATCGAAAGTCATGCCGTTACACCGACCCAACCCACCTACCCGACCCAACCCACATAAATCCAATCTAACTTGTAACAACCCAGAATTTCTGAACCAATTTAAATTTTTTATTTCAGCTATGTTAATGGATTTTGAATGTTTAAAATGATTTATCTTAAATAATAACAATTTAAAATTTATTTTAAACATAGTTAAAATGTACAAATTTATTTTAATTATAAATAGAATTTGAAATGGCGCGGTAGTTTGAAAATTCGATTTTAAATTTCAATTGAATGTACATAATTCAAAATAAATCGGATTTCAGTAAAACCAGAAACATTTGAATCTGTTTAATCATATCTTTCTGACGAATGTGAAAAACTGAGACTTCATAATATAAATTGAAATTTATATCCCGTTTAAAATTTAAAACAGTCGCTATGGAATTTATATTTTTTTTAATATATATATATAAAGCCCTTAAAAATAGCCATTTTGCAAACGACTTCCGTTTTCGACAAAACCACTTTTGTTGGATTCGGAATGACAAATTATGGTTAAATTTCAATTTTCATAATTTTTGGAATTAATATGTGAGCACAGTAAATATAAATGTGTTTTGACAGTTTCAGTTTGAATTGGATCGACTAGAAAATAGCCATTTTTCAAACGGTCTCCAAATTCGACGATATTAGTTTCACTAGGACCGTATCATTAAAACATAGCTAGATTTATTTTTCTGGAATTTTTGGAGTCAGTATGTGGCCTCGATAAATGAAAATGTACGTTCAAATTCAATATATATTGATTTATATTTTAATTTTGATAAAAACTAATCAAAAAAGTCAAATTGGCTTACGAAACATATCCCATTGTGTCCGGAATGGGGGTATTTGGTTAGGCGCGACAGTCGTTGGGTTTGGTTTGGAATTCGTATGCAAAAA
The DNA here is from genome assembly GCA_030737875.1 of Allium sativum. NCBI lineage: Eukaryota > Viridiplantae > Streptophyta > Magnoliopsida > Asparagales > Amaryllidaceae > Allium > Allium sativum. The sequence goes on along the minus strand of CM060924.1, from coordinate 229,769,018 downwards.
CCCTAATTTTTGAATTAAAAAGAATTAAAAATATAAAATAAATTTACAATAAAACCTTGGCCAATCACAAAATTATAAAACCTTAACTTTTACGTTCCGCCTCCAAGCGATTATTGCGGCCAGAATGCTCCAGAAAGAAATCTGTTCGATCTCCACCATCGTGCATGATTCCAACCAACTTCCTAAAGCAAAATCCTATGTCTAAGAGAGATCTACCACGTGAACGGTGGAGATCCCCACTAGAAGACGATGGTGGCCATAATCGAGCCTCAAAGTCCTAGCGTTTGGGGTGGATTTCGTGGGCCCTGGGAAGTTCGAGCGTTGCACGGTCAGGGCGGGAGGGAGGCGACGACGCGGCGGTTCTGGTGAGGCACTCCGATGATGGTCGTGGCGGCTCTGGTGGCATGCGTCAGGGGTGACGGTGGTTCAATGAAGTCGACGATGTCCAGAACAAAAAAGTGAGCTCCTTTTTTTTATTATATTTGTTTAATTAATTTTTTACTAAGAAGTAATTAAATTTTTGAAAAAAAAACATTATTTTTAAAATCTGTTTTTTAATATGTGATAGAATTTATAAAAATGTAATTTTTATATAGATAACAATGTTATAAAAATGTAATTTTTATATACATAAAACAGTTTAAAAATATGATTTTTAAAAATGTATAGAACGATATAAAAATGTGATTTTTATTATAAAGAACATTGAAATAAAACGTGATTTATATAAGTGTATATATAGCATAGCTTTAAAAATGTAATTTCTAAAATGAAATAGCTTTAATAAAAATGTGATTTTTAATTTATATAATTATAATTAAAAATGTGATTTTTAATTTACATAACAATGGTATAAAAATATGTTTTTTTTAAATATATAAAATTGTTTTTAAAATATAAACATTGTGTTAAAAATATGATTTTTACATAGATAGCGCTGAAATAGAAATGTGATTTTTTATTTATAAATATCATTGATAAAATATGTTTTGTAATATAAGCTGCGTGAAACAGGTTGCGTTGGAAACACGGTGAAGAACACAACGCGCTGAAACGAATCCAAATCCAAACCGTCCATTAAAGAATGACGGAGTGGAACCCAAAGGTGAGAACACCTTCTCACTCAAATTATTTTACAGTTATTATATCATAGGTTGCAGACGGGGCTTAGTAGCCCCCGACACTACTTTTTGTATAGATCATGGTTGATTGTTTGTTTGGATTGTGACTGGGATTGTCATTGACTGATATGGTTGTATATAAAATTATTTATATAAAATTATCGTGAAAATAAATAAAATAAATATTCATTTACAAATCGAACGGTTTGTTTATGTACACCTATTTATCTTATATTGATTGGGACGATAAATTTTACACATCGCCCAACTGCACAAATAATATTCAATATTTGTTGGTTGAAACCCCGCACGGGTATTGGGATGATATTTGAGATACACTAGTCCCGATAATTAGCTGTATGTCAATCGATTGGTTGACATACTTTTGTAAGCGTTAATTATTTGTATTTAATGCTTATGCAGTTGTGTAATGCACTCTGGATGATGGATGATTGTGTGTCATTGTTGTTGTGTACATGTGATGTATGAAATCCATTTAAATAACATTATATGGTAATTGATTGGGACTGATTCCAATTTAGAAAGAACGGATATTTTAAAATAATATTCAGAGAAGGATTTAAATGTTAATTTGATGTCTGATTTTGGATGGACACGAGAATATTGAAATGTGTGAAGCTGTATTGATTAGATATGCGTCATTTTAACGCGAACGATATTTATATAGATTTTATTCATTTTTATAATGAATATCGAAAAGGAAATGATTTCAAAATCAGATATTTTGAAAATATTATCATTTAAATATTGTAATGATAAGGAGTATTCAATTTTGATTGAAAATTGAAATGAATGTGGGAATCGTTTTTAAAACGAATTTATAAACTACGTTTTGAATGAAATATTATATATATATATATATGGCTTGAGTAGAATGCGTCGTGCAGCGACTGTTCGCGAATTTCGACCATTGACTTCGAATTGACATTACGGGAGATCCGACCATCGGATTCTCCTAAAAGCGGAACTGTTGGGTTCGTATCGAAAAGAGCTTTCCAACGAATATTAAAGATTTGAAATCTAATGGTTGGATTTGGAATTATGTCCAAATCAAATTTGGAAAAGGTCGCTATGGATGCAGTTCGGTGGCCGTTATTGGAAACGATTGTACAGGCCTTGATAAAATTATTAAAAAATATTGATAATTTATGTAAAATCATAACAAATGATTTGGAAGAAAAATTCCATATTTGAAAAGATCAAAACATAATTTTATCAAAATGAAGTGGTTATTAGCTAGATTTGAAATCCTACAATTTTTAAATAAATTAAATCGGATTTGTGAATGGTTTTAAAAATAACCAGAATTTTCCAATAAATAAATTGGAATGGATTGGGATGGAAATAATCTTTGGAATATTTCGATGTTGGATTCCATGGTTATATGGATATTGCTATGGGAATTTGGAAGATGGAGATATCGTTATTCCAAATACGATATCCGTTAGTTTCAGAATTTAATACTGAATATAAGCCGATATAATTTCTATCCAGAGCCTTGTATTTAATATTAAATTGGATTTTATGTTTGTCGTGAACGGTGTCTTAAATAATACTGTTCTTAAACCCAGTTGAGAAAAGAATAAATCTTGTAATTAAGATTTAGTGAAGTTTTCTAATTAATTAATATTAAATTGGAATTGAATAAAAGAATTGGATTTTGGGGTTGTTGTGAATGGTGTCTTCAGTAACACTGTTCTTAAACCCCGTGGTGAAAAGAATAAATCTTTTAATTAATATTATTAGAGTTTCCAATTATATTTGATAATTAGAATAAAATGGAATGTGAATTGGGTTTATTGTGAACCGTGTTTTTAACGACATTCGTTCTTTAACCCGATTAACAGTTAAATGTGATTTGGAATTTATAAATCTTTTATTAAGATTTAATGGAAATTTTCCAAAGTATATTTTTCCAATTTAATAAAATAAATTGGAATGGAATTCGATTTGGTAATAATCGAAGTGAACTTCTGTGGAGGAAGGCTGTTAATATATATGGAATTTAAAAGGCTTTTCCATTATTCCATTTATATTATCGGTTGGATATGGAAGTTTATATCGATTATATATATTGATCTGTTTTCCGAGAAGATTCCATAATTAATGGAATGTGATTTTGGGTTTATCGTGATCTGTGTTTTAAATGACATTGGTTCTTTAACCCAGTTAAAGACTTGATTTATTTCCTAAATTTGAATAATCATTACATAATGACTTTTGGAGATTAAAACTAAGTGAAGTTTTAATGAATCTTTAATTAGATTGAAATGTAAAGGTAATAATTTAAATTATCAAATTTGGGAAATGCTCGAGAATGGAGTACCACCAGTTTTACTTCTGGCGATAGTTAAATCTTTAATTATATTTGAACATGAAATGGTAATTAATTTTACCGATAACACCGTGGTGTTAGATATGGAGTATTACCAGTTTTTCTCCATGGGATGAATAGGTTGGGATTGGGAAACAAAATAAATGATTGCTTCGATAAGGTGCGCTAATTCAAACTAGTTTGGAAAACCTTAATTTGGTTTAAATTGTGAAAAGAATATTTGAATAAAAGAATATTCTGGATTGGAATGAGGCGTATGTTGTGTTTTTATAGCACTTGTTTATAAGATACACGAGTTATTTAGAAAGACTGGGTTTATACCCATTCTGAATAATTGATTCGACGATAAGTCGAAGATGAAGATGGTGATTGAAGACCAGAGATCTTCACATCGTTTGGATGATTACTGATGTCTTGATTGGGCTGTACACCCGAGACAAGGTAATAAGTGGTGATCGTCCAGACATACTTGGATATCGACCGGATTTTCAAGGACCTCTCTCCTGTATTGGACATATAGGATGAGGAATAAGGTGTCTCCTGTTTCGTTCAGACCCAGAATGAACTACTAAATGGATGTGTGTTTGACATTGGATTTTGTTCTGTGTTGATTGATTTCTATTAAATATATATCTATTTGGCGACGGAGAATTTATTCTTTTGCTTAACGCCCTTCTCTGAGACATACGAGCTCAGAGGTTATATATCAATAGACATCAGTCGTATGGCGTGAATTGTCAGTGTGGCATGCTAAGTGGCATGTTATCAAGGCTTTTGTTGAAAAGCAGGGCCTTGTGGTTGATGATCAAAGCACAACTTTAAATAGCATAGCTTTGTATATAGCGTTAATTCGCGAGCCTCACACCCCGGTGTGAACCAGAAATGGAGAGGACCTCAGGGAGGACATGAGTTTCTTTCTAGCTAGGAGTGGTGTCATGGTATGAAGCCTAGACACTTTACTCATGTGGATGTTGCATATTGTTTGATGGATAGCGAGGCACCTCAGATATATCGGTCACTACGGGACCGATGGATGACATGGTCGACATACTGACCAGATTTATGCCCCATAGGGCAGGGAAACGTATTATTCAGGAATTATAATCCACTAACGTACGTGTGGATCGGCCCTGAAGCTCTAGGTACAGTTGCGACTGATACTGAGACATGATGCTAGATTGTCTCAAATCGATAAGGATGATCCCTTACCTTGGTTCACGATGGAAATCCAATTTCCAATACGACATTTTGGTTTTAATTGCAGAACTAGTATGGTGACATAGTAGCATGGGATACTATGTCGTCTATGATTGATACATTTATATTTGAAGTGATTTTGACACTATACACTTTTAATAGTATCAAATGATTTTTGTTTTAAACGAGCATGTTTGGCTATTACAAGGGAAAACTCTATCCTCCGGCTTGCGTTGCATTGTGTGATGGGACCTGAGTCTTACAATAGCTTCATTTTTCAAAAAGCATTGCATTGTGTAAAAAATGTTTTATGCACCAGTATTCTTGGGAGAAAACCCGTTCCGTGTTATGGCGTGGCTCCTTGATTTACTTTATTTCTAAAGTAAAGTTTTAAATAACCGTTTTAGTTCTCACACCAGTCACATGACTGACCTAGAGTTTATTGTTTTAACATAAACTCTGGATGCTCCTATTTTCCACACGGGCAGCTAGTAGTTTTGGTTTTGCAGATTTCTATTTTTCAGGATCCTAGATTACAGTTGGAGTTATATTCGGAAAGCTTTGTATCTGTGTATCTCTTTTAGTTGTGTTATGTATTATTTTTCCTCTGCTAATGTAATTTAATCTCTAATATTTTTCTAATGTATATTATTTATTAATATTCTGTTATATTCTTGTACTCTGATGTAATTGTTGTAATAGCAATGAAATGTTCCTTTGTTTGCGTTCTGATTTATCTTGTTCTCAACTCAATCCGCTGTTTTCCGTCTCTTCGGAGATCGGGGGATTTCGGATCGTCACAGGTGGTATCAGAGCTTTGGTTTACAGAGCTCGAGAACAAGACACATTAGAACCAAAGGAAAGAATTCATCAGAGATTGGATTAGTAATATCCAATGAGAATGACTCATTAGAGATAGGATCAGTAGTATCCTAGAATGAGTTTCAAGGAGTGTTATTTTTAAAATAAAAATGAAAACAAATTTTGTTTTGAAAATTTAAATCTTACTATACGTATTTGAATATTTATTTTATTTTGAATTAGGACTATAGGGTATATGAAGATTTTGCATATATGCCTAGCAAGCGTGTATACGAAGTCTCAAATATACTGGATAGATATAGAATTACACTCTAGTCGCTTGGAGATGATCCTGATGATAGGTCGACCATCATTAGCATTTATGTTCGAGTTTCGAAAGTGGGATATCTGTATATTTCCAATTGACTGGTGTGAGAACCAAAACCTAGTTGGAATTTATTGTTTGTGATTTGGCCCCAAAAAGATGATTTTTGAATATGTATTAAAGTTATGCATTTGAAAAGCTAATCAACAAATTGATTGCTGGTTGTGTTGTTTGATTATTAGTTTAACTAATAAAATGTTGGAATGATAAAACCAATATGACAATGAAAGGTAAATTAGCCAAATTAAGCAAATATTGAACTGAATTGAAAATTGATTGAAATTTCCTATATATACATGCATATACATTGAACAGGTCATAGCAAAGAAGCTAAGAAGAGGAATAAAATTGTATGCCCGATAAATAGGTACATATTTACTGTATTTCTTGTATTTTGATGATTTTATGAGCCGACTGGCTAGCCGCTTTGCGTTTTCTTTTTCTTTTGGATTGATGAAGGCCCTGTGAGGTAAGATGTGGTTTTAAAGGTCTCCCCGTACAAAGGAGGTTATGGCGAAATTTTTCGACAATTAAGGGTGTTAGCCAAATTTTTGAAAAATTAGAAAATTCTTAGAAACTGAAAAGTTGAAGAATGAAAGCCGGAATGAAATTTGAGTTGGTTGGTTAAAAAACTTTCTGCTCCGTTCCTTTTCGAGATGAAAAGATTTTAAGTGGGGGAGGTTGTAACAATCCGGAATTTCTGAACCAATTTAAAATTTTCATTTTAGCTATTTTAATGAATTTTGAATATTTAAAATGATTTATCTTAAATAATAACAATTTAAAATTTATTTTAAACATAGTTAAAACATATAAATTTATTTTAATTATAAATAGAGTTTGAAATGGCACGGTAGTTTGAAATGGCACGGTAGTTTGAAAATTCGATTTTAAATTTCAATTGAATGTACATATTTCAAAATAAATCGGATTTCAGTAAAACCAGAAATATTTGAATCTGTTTAATTATATCTTTCTAAGAATGTGAAAAAAAGAGATTTCATAACATAAATTGAAAGTTATGTCCAGTTTAAAATTTAAAAAGTCGCCATGGAATTTATATATATTTTAATATATATAAAGCCCTTAAAAATAGCCATTTTGCAAACGACCTCCATTTTAGATGAAATCATTTTTGTTGGATCCGGAATATCAAATTATTGTTAAGTTTCAATTTTCATAATTTTTGGAATTAATATGTGAGCACCGTAAATATAAATGTGTTCTGATAGTTTCATTTTGAATTGGATCGACCAGAAAATGGCCATTTTTCAAGTTGTCTCCAAATTCGACGAAAGTAGTTTTGTTATGACCGAATCATCAAAATATAGCTAGATTTATTTTTCTGGAATTTTTGGAGTCAGTATGTGGCCCCGGTAAATGAAAATGTACGTTCAAATTAAATATATATTGATTTATATTTTAATTTTGATAAAAACTAATCAAAATAGTTGAATTGTCTTACGAAACATATCCCATTGTGACCAGAATGGGGGTATTTGGCTGGGGGCGACAGTCATTGGGTTTGATTTGGAGTTCGTATGCAAAAACCCTAATTTTTGAATTAAAAAGAATTAAAAATATAAAATAAATTTACTATAAAACCCTGGCCAATCACAAAATTATAAAACCCTAATTTTTATGTTCTGCCTCCAGGCGATTATTGCGGCCAGAATGCTCCAGAAAGAAATCCATTCGATCTCCACCATCGTGAATAATTCCGACCAACTTCCTAAAGCAAAACCCAACGTCTAAGAAAGATCTACCACCTGAACGGTGGAGATCGCCACTGGAAGAAGATGGCGGCTAGAATCTAGCCTCAAAGTCCCAGCGTTTGGGGCGGATTTCGTGGGCTTTGGGAAGTTCCAGCGTGGTGCGGTCAGGGCTGGAGGGAGGCGAAGGCGCGACGGTTCTGGTGAGGCACTCTGATGATGGTCGCGACGGCTTTGGTGGCGTGCCTCAAGGGGGGACGACGTTTCAATGAAGTCGACGTTGTCCAGAACAAAAACAGTGAGCTCCTTTTCTTTTTTTATTATATTTGTTTAATTATTATTTTCTAAGCAGTAATTAAATTTTGAAAAAAAGAAAAACATTATTTTAAAAATCTGATTTTAATATGTGATAGAATTTATAAAAATGTAATTTTTATACAGATAACATTGTTATAAACATGTAATTTTTATACATATAAAACTGTTTAAAAATAAGATTTTTAGAAATGTATAGAACGGTATAAAAATGTAATTTTTATTATATATAACATTGAAATAAAACATGATTTATATATAGATATATATAGCATAGCTTTAAAAATGTAATTTTTATAATCAAATAGCTTTAATAGAAATTTGATTTTTAATTTATATAATTTTAATTAAAAATGTGATTTTTAATTTATATAACAATGGCATAAAAATATGATTTTTTAAAATATATATAGAATTGTTTTTAAAATATAAACATCGTGTTAAAAATATGATTTTTATATAGATAGCATTGAAATAGAAATGTAATTTTTTATTTATAACTATCATTGATAAAAATATGATTTTTAATATAAACCGTGTGAAACAGATTACATTGGAAATACGGTGAAGAACACAACACGGTGGAACAAATCCAAATCCAAATCCAAATCGTCCATTAAAGAATGACGGAATGGAACCCAAAGGTGAGAACACCTTCTCACTCAAATTATTTTATAGTTATTATATCATAGGTTGCAGACGGGGCTTAGTAGCCCCCGACACTGCTTTTCGTAAAGACTATGGTTGATTGTTTGTTTGGATTGTGATTGGGATTGTCATTGATTGATATTGTTGTATATAAAATTATTTATATAAAATTATCATGAAAAGAAATAAAATAAATATTCATTTACAAATTGGATGGTTTGTTTATGTATACCTATTTATCTGATATTGATTGGGACGATAAATTTTACACATCGCCCAACTACCCAAATAATATTAAGTATTTGTCAGTTGAAACCTACACGGGTATTGGGATGATATTTGACATACACTAGTCCCGATAATTAGCCGTATGTCAAATGATTGGTTGACAGACTGTTATGAGCGTTAATTATTTATATTTAATGCTTATGCAGTTGTGTAATGCACTTTGGATGATGGATGATTGTGTGTCCTTGTTGTTGTGTACATGTGATGTATGAAATCCATATAAATAACATTATATGGTAATTGATTGGATCTGATTCCAATTTAGAAAGAACGAATATTTTAAAATAATATTCAGAGAAGGATTAAAATGTGAATTTGATGTCCGATTTTGGATGGAGACAAAAATATTGAAATGTGTGATGTCGTATTGATTAGATATGCATCATTTTAACGCAAATGATATTTATATCAATTTTATTCATTTTTATAATGAATCTCGAAAAGGAATTGATTTCAAAATCAGATATTTTGAAAATTTTGATTCAAAATTGAAATGAAAGTGGGAATCATTTTTAAAACAAATTTATAAACTATATTTTGAACAAAATATATATTACATATTATATATATATATAAATGGCTTGAATAGAACGCGTTGCGCAACGACCGTTCGCGAATTTCGACCATTGACTTTGAATTGACATTACGGGAGATCCGACCGTCGGATTCTCCTAAACTAGAACCGTTGGGTTTGTATCGAAAAGAGCTTAACAACGAATATAAGAGATTTGAAATCTAACGATTGGATTTGGAATTATGTCCAAATCAAATTTAGAAAAGGTCGCTACGGATGCAGTTCGGTGGCCGTTATTGGAAACCGACTGTACGGGCCTTGATAAAATTATTAAAAATATTGATAATTTATGTAAAATCATAATAAATGATTTGGAAATAATTTGGATAAAAAATTCCATATTTGAAAAGATAAAAATATATTTTTATCAAAATGAACTAGTTATTAACTAGATTTATAATCCAATAATTTTTAAATAAAATAAATCAGATTTGTGAATGGTTTTAAAAATAACCAGAATTTTCCAATAAATAAATTAGAGTGGATTGGGATAGAAATAATCTTTGGAATATTTCGATGTTGGATTCCGTGGTTATACGAATATTGTTATGGGAATTTGGAAGATCTAAATATCGTTATTCCCAATACGATATTTGTTAGTTTCATAATTTAATATTGAATATAAGCTGATATAATTTCTATTTAGAGCCTCGTATTTAATATTAAATTGGATTTTGGGTTTGTCGTGAATGGTGTCTTAAATAACACTGTTCTTAAACCCAGTTGAGAAAAGAATAAATCTTGTAATTAAGATTTAGTGAAGTTTTCTAATAAAAGAATTGGATTTTGGGTTTGTTGTGAATGGTGTCTTCAGTAACACTGTTCTTAAACCCCATGGTGAAAAGAATAAATATTTTAATTAAGATTACTAGAGTTTCCAATTATATTTGATAATTGGAATAAAATGGAATGTGAATTGGGTTTATTTCAAATTGTGTTTTTAATGACATTCGTTCTTTAACCCGATTAACAGTGAAATGAGATTTGGAATTTATAAATCTTTTATTAAGATTTAATGGAAATTTTCCAAAGTAAAGTTTTCCAATTTAATAAAATAAATTGGAATGGAATTCGATTTGGTAATAATCGAAATGAACTTCTGTAGAGGAAGACTGTTAATATATATGTAATTTAAAAGGCTTTGTCATTATTCCATTTATATTATTGGTTGGATATGGAAGTTTATATCGATTATATATATTGATCTGTTTTCCGAGAAGATTCCATAATTAATGAAATGTGATTTTGGTTTTATCGTGAACTGTGTTTTAAATGACATTGGTTCTTTAATCCAGTTAAAAGACAGGATTTATTTCCTAAATTTGAATAATCATTACGTAACGATTTTTGGAGATTAAAACTAAGTGAAGTTTTAATGAATCTTTAATTAGATTGAAATGTGAAGGTGATAATTTAAATTATCAAATTTGGGAAATGATCGAGAATGGAGTACCACCAGTTTTACTCCAGGCGATAGTTAAATCTTTAATTAGATTTGAACGTGAAATGGTAATTAATTATACCGATAACACCGTGATGTTAGATATGGAGTACTACCAGTTTTGCTCCATGGGATAAATAGGTTAGGATTGGGAAATAAAACAAATGATTATTTCGGTAAGGTGCGCTAATCCCGACTAGTTTGGAAAACCTTAATTTGGTTCAAATTGTGAAAAGAATAATTGAATAAAAGAATATTCTGGATTGGAATGAGGCGTATGTTGTGTTTTTATAGCACTTGTTCATAAGATACGCGAGTTATTCAGAAAGATCGGGTTTATACCCATTCTGAATAATTGATTCGACGATAAGTCGAAGATGAAGATGGTGATTGAAGACCAGAGATCTTCACATCGTTTGGATGATTACTGATGTCTTGATTGGGATGTACACCTGAGACAAGAAAATAAGTGGTGATCGTCCAGACGTACTTGGAGATCGACCGAATTTGTGAGGACCCCTCTCCTGTATTGGACATATAGGACGAGGAATAAGGTGCCTCCGGTTTCGCTCAGACCCAGATCGAACTAGTAAATGGATGTGTGTCTTACATTGGATTTTGTTCTGTGTTGATTGATTTCTGTTAAATATATATATCTGTTCAGCGGCAGAGAATTTATTCTCTTGTTTAACGCCCTTCTCTATGACGTACGAGCTCAGATGTTATATATCGATAGACATCAGTCGCATGGCATGAATTGTCAGTGTGGCATGCTGAGTGGCATATGATCAAGGATTTTGTTGAAAAGAAGGGCCTTGTGGTTGATGATCAAAGCACAACATTAAATAGCATAGATTTGTGTATAGCGTTAATTCATGAGCCTCACACCCCGGTGTGAACCAGAAACGGGAGAGGACCTCAGGGAGGACATGAGTTTCTTTCTAGTTAGGAGTGGTGTCATGGTATGGAGCCCAGACATTTTACTCATGTGGATGTTGTATATTATTTGATGGATAGCGAGACGCTTCGGATATATCGGTCACTACGGGACCGATGGTTGACACGGTCGACATGTTGACCAGATTTACGTCCCATAGGATGGGGAAACGTATTGCTCAGGAACTATAATCCACTAACGTAAGTGTGGACCGGCCCTGACGCTCCAGGTGCAGTTGTGACTGATCCTCAGACATGGTGCTAGATTGTCTCGAATCGGTAAGGACAATCCCTTGCCTTGGTTCATAGATGGAAATCCAATTTCCAATACGACATTTCGGTTTTAATTGCAGAACTAGTATGGCGACATATTAGCATGAGATACTATGTCGTCTATGATTGATACATTTATATTTGAAGTGATTTTGGCACTATAAACTTATAATTGTATCAAATAATTTTTGTTTTAAACGTACCAAGCATGTTTGGATATTATGAGGGAAAACTCTATCCTCCGGCTTGCATTGCATTGTGTGATGGGACCTGAGTCTTATAATAGCTTCATTTTTCAAAAAGCATTGCGTTGTCTATACACTGTTTTATGCACTGGTATTCTTGGGAGAAAACCCGTTCTGTGTTATGGCGTGGTCCCTTGATTTACTTTATTTCTAAAGTAAAGTTTTAAATTACTGTTTTAGTTCTCACACCAGTCACATGACTGACCCGGAGTTTATTGTTTTAACCTAAACTATGGGTGCCTCGATTTTCCACACGGGCAGCTAGTAGTTTTGGTTTTGCAGATTTCTATTTTCCAGGATCCTGGTTTACAGTTGGAGCTACATTCAAAAAGCTTTGTATCCGTGTATCTCTTTCAGTTGTGTTATGTATTATTTTTCCGCTGCTATTGTAATTTAATCTCTGATATTTTTCTGATGTATATTATTTATTCATACTCTGTTATATTATTGTACTCTGATGTAATTGTTGTAATAGCAATGAAATGTTCTTCTGTTTGCGTTATGATTTGTCGTGTTCTCAACTCAATCCGTTGTTTTCCGTCTCTTCGGAGATCGGGGGATTTCGGATCGTCACATAACTCATCCTAATTCAGGTCGGATATGGGTTACAACCCAACCCTATATTAAAAAAACTAATTTAATATCAGCCAATTTAAAATTAGAATAGTATAATCCTAGAATAATGTTTATGTACTCTATAGTAAATATACAAAAAAGCATATTTCATGTCAATCCATAGTAGATAGAATTTGGCAAACATATTTTAAAGAGTATTATAATGTATTTTATAATGAAACACTTGTTCTACTATGTAGTAAATTAATTCATTATGATGTGTTTTATAATGAAATTTTAATAAAATATGTCTTATAATGAATCAGTTATTTTAAATGCATTATGCTAGCTAAAATTTGATATAATATGCTAAATATTTTAATATTATTTTAAAAAAATTCTCTTGTATTCTCATTCTTTAATATATTCAAGCAACCCAACCCAACCTTACTAAACCCGACCCAACCCATACTTCAATCCAACCTATATCTAATCTCATATAGGGTCGGATACGGGTTGAACTACCTTAAACCAATATTTATGCGGGTCGGATGAAGTATTTGGTCTAACCCGACCCAACCCATACTTTATGCAACCCTAACAACACATAGCCTTATAAATTATTACAACACATTTAAAATGATTTATTTCAACACATAGCCTTATAAATATGGCTGGTAGATCTAATGGTTGGTGGTTTGATTGTGGTGTGAATATTTGGGTTTGAAAGGACAAGTTGTCGTTCAAACCTTATGAAATCATCGACGATGGTTAAAAAGTTCAAATGGGAGATCACAACCGAGCCAAAGTTGCTGAAATAGGAAGCGTTATACAAACATTTACTTCTGTAAAATTTATTACACTAATCAATGTTCTTCATACGCCAGATACAAGAATTTTTTGGTTTCTATTGATTTTGTACGCAAAAAATGATTTAGTGTTGTGTTTGAGTCCAACAAAGTCATTTGTGACTAAAAGTGGAATGTTTCTAGAGAAGGGACATGGTTGTGGTGGGATGTACAAACTAAGTATTGATTATAATATTCCTTCTACTTATACTGTTGAGTCTTATAATTTATGGCACGATAGATTAGCACATCAAAATTCTAAATCCGTGGCAAACATGAGTCTACTTCGTCTTATTGAAGCTGAAGGATCTGATTGTGATAAACATGAGATTTGCATACTATCCAAGACTACAGATAAATCTTATCCTACTATTAAATGAAATTCTGAAATTTTAGATATAATATATTCAAGCATATGTTAATCGAATGGTGTTTTGACCCATGGTGGAAGAAGATATTTCATCATTCTTATTGATGATTATTCAAAATATACTTATGTGTATCTTATGAGAAATAAGAATGAAGGATTTAGAAGAATTTACCAAATTTCAATTTTTAAGTTTTAAAAATGAGCTTGAAAACTAGATAAGTAAAAGAATTAAGGTTATCAAAAGTGATAGAGGATTGGAATATTTTTCCAATGAGTTTGACGGTTTATATGAATCAAACAGGGATTATACATGATCAAATTGCACAATATACTCCTCAACAAAATGATTTGGCCTAAAGAAAAATCATATTCTATTGCAAATGGTGAACAACATGCTTGTAGATTCAATATTGCCTCTAAACTTAAGGGGAGAAGCACTAAATACAACATATTATTTACATAATATGATTATCTCACTAAAGACGAATATGCGTCCTTGTGAACTTCGGAAAAATAGAATACCAAATACATCTATTTAAAAGTGTGGAGATGCTTGACTTACTAAAGGGTTAGTGATCCTAAGAGAAACAAACTCGGCCAAAGAGCTTTAAGGAACGTGTTTGTTGGATATCCTGAACATAGCAAAGCATATGGACTCTTTGATCTTTAACGCCATTGTCGAATCAGTGGTGTAGAGTTCACTGGAAATATTTTTTTTAGTGATTCAAAAGTTGTGGATGCATCTCCTTAAAACATTCTTATCCCTTGTATTGAAACATGTTCTCTTCCATAGAATGACTCAAAAAGTAACCAATACAACAAAAGACAAAGAAAGTCCAAACAATTAAGAAAGGAAAAAGGGCTACATCCTGATTTTATATTCACAAAAGTCGTACTTTTCTTAGTCGATGGTGACAGAGGAAAGATGGTAAAAAATTCCAGTTGTCCTAAATATCGAGGAAGTACCTAAAACTTATGATGAGGACATCAACTTATGAGATGTTGGCTTTTGGAAGGAAGAAATCAAGATGAGATGGCTTCTATCATTTTTATAAAACTTTGACTTCAGTTGATCTTCCACTGGCTCTAAAACAAATTTGGTCAAACTAGATTTTCAAAATAAAATACGGATCAGAAAATATTATACAAAGTTTTAAGCCTAGACTAGTTGCTTAATGATGTAGACAAAATAAGGGTGTCGATTATTTTGACACTTATGTATCCGTTGCATGAATAAGTGTTATTCAAATTCTAATAGCATTATCTTCCATATACAACTTACATATTCATTAAATGGATGTAAAATCAACATTCTTCAATGAGGATATGAACGAAAAGTTACATACAAAAACCAAAGGGCTTGTAATCCCCAAAATTAAAAGAAAGTATGTAAATTAAATAAATCACTATACGGTTTAAAACAAGCTCCAAAACAGTGGCACGGGATATTTGACTCGTCAATACTATCCTTCAGGTTTGCTTGTAATAATGCAGATAAATGTATTTATTTAAAATGCACAAAGGAGTATGACGTAACTATTTGTTTATATGTTGATGACATGAGTCTTATTGGAACAATATGTCTGGCAATTTAGATACCAAGAATTATTTAACATCGATCTTTAGAATGAAAGATATAGGTGAAGTAGATACCATATTAGATATCAAAATCACAAAACATTATCATGATTGCTCGCTATGTCAAAGACACTATATTGGATAATATTATCAAAGTTTAAACATTTAAACTTTAAATAATATCACATTCCTTTTGATTCCAGTGTTAAACTAACAAAAAACAGTGGAAGAGCAATTGAACAACTCTGCAATTGGCAGCTTAATGTATCTTATGCACCGTACTAGGGTAGATATCACATTTTCAGTATGTAAACTAAGTAGTTTCGATAGCAATCCAAGCGGAGAACATTGAAAGGCAATAAATAGAGTATTAAAAACAAAAACAATAGAACTCGCTCTTTTTTACAATGATTTTTGAACCATGCTTGAAGGATATATGGATAGAAGTTGGTTAACCAATACGACAGACAATGTTTTTACATTAGGCTGGGTGTTCCTATTTAGAGGAGGTGTTATATCATGGGTATCAAAGAAACAAACATGCATATCATACTCTACTTTGAAATCCGAATTTATTGCATTAACAACTGCATGTAAGAAGGCTAGATGGATTAGGGACCTATTACTGGATATTAAGATATGGCCAAAACCTCTCCTACCCGTTTTCGTACATTGTAATAGTTAAATCACTCTCCCTAGAGCTTATAATAGAAATACTTACAATGGAAAATGCAGGCACATAAGCTTGTAACAGGAGCATTTAAGACAGCCAGTAAAAGAAGGAATTATCACTATTACACATAAGAACAAGTAAGAACTCCGCTAGGCCTTTAACAAAAGGCCTGCCTAGAGACCTAGTGAAAAAGACTTTATTAGAAATGGGGTTGAAACCTATAATGAAATAAATCACAAACAATGGGAACCAAACCATAAACTAAAATTAGTTATAAAAAAAGGTTTAGAAGGTAAAAATAAAATGTTTAAAAGTGACAGAGAACTACTAATTCACATGAGAAGTCCTAATTGTGACAATTAAAAAGGAATTAGCGCTGAACAAACTATGATAAAAAGATTGAAGATTACTTCAAAATGAAGTTGTAAAGTGTTTAAATAGTGGGGGCATACAAGATAGCTTCAGCTATATGAATGTGGGAGTGACGCCGCTCCTCACAAGAGTTAATAGGTTACTCTTTGAATCATTCATGAAAAAACCAGTAAAAGTAGCACATGGCCATAATAGATTGTGCGATTTAAGAAATTATTTGAAGAAGATACCACTTGTGTCTATAATACATCCAAAATTATTGTAAAAAAGTAACATGTTTAGATACTTAAATTACAAATCTCTTTGATAACATATTGTCATATTTATACTAACTGAAAGTTTAAGAAACTAAACACCTTCATGTATGCTTTTAGTATCAAGTTTTGAGGCTTATAGATAGGAAAAGAAAAAAATTTGAATCCATTTGTATAATTAAAGCGGGGGATTATTGGGTATTTAACTATACAAAAAAAAATTCTTATAACCTACATCGCCAAAATGATTGAAATGCGTGTGTGTGTGTAGGGACCAGCTATAGGGGCACAAAATTGGACACAAACTTATGTACAAAAAATATGAGCCATGCGATTTGTTTGTCTTTATGTATGAGGTGTAATTCTGGGGGAGATCTAATGGCTCAGATTTTGTGTGTTTAATTTTGTGTCCATTTAGACACTCCCATATATATATATATATATATATATATATATAGAAGGGGGGAGAGAGGAGCGATTGGGGGCACCTGCAACGACCCGAACTTCCCCGATCTTCGAAGAGAAGAGAAAGGCTGGATTGAGTTGAAAACACGACAAATCAGTAGACAAACAGAAGAACATTTCATTGCTTATTACAACAATTCCATCAGAATACAAGAATATAACAAAGTATGAATAAATAATATTACAAAGGAAATATCATAGATTTAATATACATAGCAGCGGAAAAATAACACAAAACACAACTGAAATACACGGATACAGAGCTTTCTGAGTATAGTCCCAGCTATAAATCTAGGATCCTGTAAGAATGAATCTGCAAACCAAAACTACTAGCTGCCCGTGTGGAAATACGGGCACCCAGAGTTTAGGTTAAAACAATAAACTCCAGGTCAGTCATGTGACTGGTGTGAGAACTAAAACAGTTATTTAAACTTTACTTTAAAATAAAGTAAATCAAAGGACCATGCCATATAACACGGAACGGGTTTCCTCCCAAGAATACTAGTGCATAGAATAAACGATGCAATGCTTTTTGGAAAAATGAAGCTATTATAAGACCCAGGTCCCATCACACAATGCAACGCAAGCCGGAGGATAGGGTTTTCCCTTATAATATCCAAACAAGCTTGGTACGTTAAATCATTTGATACTATTATAAGTGCGTAGTGTATAAAACAACTTCAAATATAAATGTATCAATCATAGGCGGCATGGGTACCATCTATTATGTCGCCAATACTAGGCTCTACAATCAAAACCGAAATGTCACGTATTGGAAATTGGATTTCTGTCATGAGTCGAGGTAACGGATGTACTCCTAGCCTGCTTCGAGACAATCTGGCAAATGTCTCGGGACTACACACTCTGGGTAACCCATGGATCCTGCAGTGCCAGTCCTCCCTTACGTTTGAGGATTGGCAATTCCTGAACACACGTTTCCCGGTCCTATCGGACCAATCCATCGGCTCCGTAGAGGCCAGTATAACCGAAGCGCCTCGCAATCCAATAACCACGTAGGTAAAAATAATATAAATGTCAGGGCTTGTAAAACGCTGACACCACCCATAGCTAGAAAGAAACGTCATGCACTCAATGCGTTCTCTTATCCCGTTTTTGACTCATACTGAGGTGTTAGGCTCGCGAATCAAAGCTAAACACAAAGCGGCGCTATATTAAAGTTATGCTTTGATCATCAAACACAAGACTCTGCTTTTCAACAAAAGCCTTGATCACTGCATATCAGCATGCCACACAGGTAATTCATGCCATGCGACTAATATCTATCGATATATAACCTCTGAGCTCCTATGTCTCAGAGAAGGGCGTTAAGTAAGAGAATAAATTCTCCGCCGCCAAATAAATATATATTTAATAGAAATCAATCAACATTGAATAAAATCCAATGTCAGACACACAATCCATTTACAAGTTCATTCTGGGTCTGAACGAAACCGGAGGCACCTTATTCCTCGTCCCATATGTCTAATACAGGAGAGTGGTACTTGCATATCCGGTCAATCTCCAAGTACGTCTGGACAATCACCACTTATTACCTCGTCTTGGGTGTACAACCCAATCAAGACATCAGTAACCATCCAAACGATGTGAAGACCTCTGGTCTTCAACCACCGTCTTCATCATCGACTTATCGTCGAATCAGTTATTCAAAATGGGTATAAACTCGGCCTTTCTGAATAACTCGCGTATATAATAAACAAGTGCTATCAAAACACAACATGCGCCTTATTCCAATCCAGAATATTCTTTTATTCAAATATTCATATCATTTGGGAAATGTTCCCATTAATTTTATCAAAGTTAAATTCTTTAAAATTTATTCTTTAATCTTCCTTTGAATATCAATTCAAACCATATTAAGGTTTATCCAAACTAATCGGGATTAGCGCACCTTACCAAAGTAATCATTTGTTTAATTTCCCAATCCCAACCTATTCATCCCATGGAGAAAAACTGGTAATACTCCATATCAAATACCACGGTGTTATCGGTAAAATTAATTACCATTTCCCGTTCAAATCTAATTAAAGATTTAACTATCGCTGGAGCAAAACTAGTGATACTCCACTCTCGATCATTTCCCAAATTTGATAATTTAAATTATCAATTCACATTTCAATCTAATTAAAGATTCATTAAAACTCCTCTTGGTTTTAATCTTTCCAAAAATCAATGTTAATGATTATTTAACTTTGGGAACACAAACATGTCGCATCGACAATCTACACCGTACTATTGATTTCTGCCGATATATAACCTCTAACCTCGTACGTCTTAGAGAAGGGTGTTAAGCAAGGGAATAAATTCTCCGCTACCAAATAGATATATATTTAGCAGAGATCAACCATATAGTTCGAAATACAATGACAGACATGTAATCCTGCCTTTAACTGGGTTAAAGAACTAATGTCATTTAAAACACTGTTCACGATAAAACCAAATCACATTCCATTAATGGAATCTTTATGGAAAAACAAATCAATATATAATCGATATCAATTCCGTATCCAACCAATAATATAAATGGAATAACGGCAACACCTTCTAAATTCCATATGTATTAACAGTCTTCCTCCACAGAAGTTCACTTCGATTATTAGTATCAAATCGAATTCCAATTTAATATATTAAATTGGAAAACTTTACTTTGGAAACTTTCCGTTAAATCTTAATAAAAAAATTATGAATTCCAAATCACATTTCACTGTAAATCGGGTTAAAGAACTAATGTCGTTAAAAACACAGTTCACAATAAACCCAATTCACATTCCATTTTTAATCGGCTTAAAAGAACAAGTGTCATTTAAAACACAGTTCACGATAAACCCAAAAATCAAATTTCAATTAAATTCCAATTAAATATTAATTAATTGACGACTTCATTAAATCTCAAAAAAAGATATAATCTTTTCTCAACTGGGTTTAAGAACAGTGTCATTTAAAACACAGTTCACGACAAACCCAAAATCCAATTTGATATTAAATACAAGGCTCTGAATAGAAAATATATCGGCTTATATTCAATATCAAATTCTGAAACCAACAAATATCGTATTGGAATAATGATATATATCTTCCAAATTCCTCCATAATATCTGTATAATCACGGAATCCAATATCGAAATATTCTGAATATAATTTCGATTCAAATCCATTCCAATTCATATATTGGAAATTTTGGTTATTTTTAAAACCATTTCAAATCCAATTTATTTATTTAAAAATATTGGATTATAATTCTAGTTCATAACTAGTTCATTTCGATAAAAATATATTTTTATCTTTTCAAATATGGAATTTTTCATCCCAATTCTTTCCAAATCATTTATTATGATTTTATACAAATTATTGATATTTTTAATAATTTTATCAAGGCCTATACAGTCGATTTCCATAAACGGTCATCGAACTGCACTTAATTCCAAATCCAACTATTAGATTTCCAATCTCTTGTACTCGTTGAAATCTCTTTTCGATGCGAACCCAACGGTTCTGGTTTTAGGAGAATCCGACGGTCGGATCTCCCGTAATGTCCGTTCGAAGTCAATAATTGAAATTCGCGAACTGCAGTGGCGCGGCGCGTTCTATTCAGGCCATTATATATATATATTATATATATTATATATATTTTATCGATTTCCATTTAAAATGTATTTTATAAATCGTTTTAAATTCGTTTTCAAAATGATTTCTACTTTATATTCAATTTCAAATCAAAATTGAATATTCCATATCATCGATATATAAATGATAGTATTTTCAAAACATTAGATTTTGAAATTAATTCCTTTTCGATATTCATTATAAAAATGAATAAAATCGATATAAATATCGTTCACGTCAAAATGGCGTTAATCTAATCAACACAGCTTTATATATTTAAATATTTTCGTGTCCATCCCAAATCGGACATCAAAATCAGATTTTGATCTTTTACAGAATATTATTTTAAAATATTCATTATTTTAAAATATTTATTCTTTCTGAACAGGAATAAGACACAGTCAATTACTATATGTTGTGATTTATATGGATTTCATACAACACATGCATACAACAGCCAAGATAAACAATCAACCATCATCCAAAGTGCATTCTACACTACATAAGCATTAAATATAAATATTCAATGCTTACACAGCTTGTCAACCAATCGATTGACATACAACTAAATATTGGGATTAGTGTATGTCCAATATCATCCTAATACCCGTATGGGGTTTCAATCAACAAATAATGAATTTTATTTGCGCTATTGGGCGATGTGTAAAATTTATCATCCCAGTCCATATCAGTCAAATATATATACATAAACAAATCACCCGATTTGTAAATGAATATTTATTTTATTCATATACACGTTAAAAATTATATTTTTAACGATACATTATTTTATTCAATACATGTACATTTTATTCCACTCAACATCACACAATCAATTTTCACAACACAATCAAACAAACAAACAAGTCGTCCATGGTCTGTGGACGACGGGTGTCGGGTGCTGTTAAGCACCGTCTGCATCCTTGTATATATCTTAACTTGCAAATCAAATTAAAATGAGAATTTCTCACCTTGGGTTCCACTCCTCCATTCTTTATTCTGAACTGTTCAGATTTGCCCAAAATTCCAATGCGATCTTTTCCCGCTGTTCAGAGTAAAAATCACATTTTTATTTCAATTCTAAAAATTATATTTTTACTTCGCTAAAAATTATATTTTTACTTCAAAACCATATGTGTAAAAATCACATCTTTAACGCGATGTTTACATTATAAAGATAATATTTTTATTTCGATGTTCATACAATAAAAATCATATTTTTATTATCTCTATAATATAAAAATCATATTTTTATTGTCTCTATAATATAAAAATCATATTTTTATTATCTTTATAATATAAAAATCATATTTTTATTCGCTAGAAATATAAATAAAAATCCTATCTTTGTATTTATTTCTATAAAACTGATTTTTCTTTATTTTTATTTAAAACTAAACATAAAGAAAATAAATAAATAAATAAGTTATATTAAAAACTTACGGTTTTCAGCGAAGGGGGGGTGTCGAAGCTCGCTGGTGACGCTCAGGTTGTCGGAGCAGCAGAGGAGTGGAGGTTTCGGGGATGTTTTGGGGTTCATGGTTGAAAGAGAGGGAGGAGCGATGAAGGGGGGGGCTTACTGGCGGTAAGAGGCTGGGGGGAGGGGGGGTCTAGCGGCGATCGATGGTGGCGGCGCCCCTCTGGTGGCGGGGGGCGCGCGAGGGGGGGCGGTGGTGGCTGGGCGACCGGTGTCGGGTTCGCATTTTTCTTTCTTTTATTCTTCTGATTTGGTCAACGAGAGGGTGGGAGGGAGAGAGAGAGATACTATATAATAATATATATTAATTATTTAATTAATTCTAAAAAGCAACTTTTAAATTCGATCTCCAATCGAGACCTAACGACTGTTGCCCCTAGCTAATTACCCCCATTCGGAACACAATGGGATATGTACGGTAAGTTGATTCGACTGTTTCGATCAGTTTCCATCAAAATCAAAATATAAATCTATATATTGAATTTGAACGCACATTTCAGTTTACCGGGGCTACATACGGACTCCAAAAATTCCAGAAAAATAAATCCGGCTATGTTTTGACGATATTGTCCTAACAAAACTAATTTCGTCGAATTTGAAGATCATTTGAAAAATGGCCAATTTCTGGTGGATCCAAATTGACTGAAATTAACCAAACACGTTTTTCTTTGCCACACTCACATATTAATTTCAAAAATTATGAATTTTGGAATCTAGCAATAATTTGACATCCTGGATCTAACAAAAGTGGTTTCGTCAAAAACGGAGTCCGTTTGCAAAATAGCTATTTTTAAGGGCTAAAATTCCATAGCGACTATTCTGAATTTTCATCTGGACAGAACTTTTTATTCCTGCTATGAAATTTTGATTTTTTAGATTCATTTGGAAAGATATTTTCAAATAGATTCAAATATTTTTGGTTTCGCTAAAATCCGGTTTATTTTGAATCCTGTACATTCATTTGAAATTTGAAATCGAATTTTCAAACTACCGCGCCATTTCCAATTCCCTTTTATAATTAAAATAAATATTTATATTCTAACTTCGATTCAAATAAATATATACATTCTAATTCTATTCGAAATAAATTTCTCGTCGTTATTATTTAAAATAAATCATTTTAAATATACAAAATTCACTTAAATTGCTAAAATAAAAAATTTAAATTATTTCTGATTCTCTGGGTTGTTACAGCATCCCTGTTGCACCCACTATCCATTCGTGAGCTATGACGATCCAAATCCAACGAGAATTTTGTAGATGTTCAATCCACACATATATAATGATCTATTCAAAATTTGAGCTTGTTTCAACATTTGTAACATTTTCAAAACCATAGCTCAAATACTCACCGTTCAGACATTTATTCAAACCGTTAAATTTAAACATCAAATATATTATTATACGAATGTCAGAACAAACTCAAATTTTGGATAGATACTAATATATATGGACTGAACATCTACAAATTCTCGTTGGATTTGGATCGATGTAGCTCACGGACGGGTAGGGGGTGCTGCAAACAGAGGTGCCCTGATCTGTTCTCATATATATATATACATATGTATATGTATATATATTAATATATGGGGCTAGCTATTTGGACACAAAATTAGACACAAAGAGAGCGACACAAATCCTCCACCGTTGGATTTGTTTGTCTTTATGTGGAGAGTGAAATTCATGGGAGAATCCAGTGGTTGATATTCATTGTGCGCAATATTGTGTCCTTATTTTGTGTCTAAATAGAGTTTCCTTATATATATATGTATATGTATATATATATATAACAATATTCAATATATATATATATATATGATGTTCCAGTTTCAAAAAAAATAATATACCAAATGTTGATTTGTCTATTAATCAAACCGACCGTTAGGGAGGTTTGCTTACTGTGAGTTGTCCAAAATCAATTTCTCTAAAGCCAAAAAAACGTTGCGTCTTCTCCGATACTGTTTCTCTCGATGTCTTTGCAAATCGCCTCTTATCTGATGTTTTGCCTTGTCTTTCGTTAATATTTGTCCTCCCCTATTTCATTGATTTTTATTCTATTCGGTTGGCTGATTTTTCTTCTGTTTGACTGACTAGTTCTTCTTCATATCTTTTCGAATTTTAGTGTTCATTATTATATCCCTCCATATTGCTGTTTCTCTTGCTTCTCCCCGTTTTTCTCCGTACTTTTCTCAAATCGAATACCCTTCAATTCACATAACAACCTATCTACCCTTCAATCCAGTTAACAACCGATCTATCAGATCCAAGCCTCAAAACAACCCACCTCCCAAAACAACCCGCGGATGATTTCGGATTTGCATTACACCATTCGATTTATCGGAGCTACGAATTTGTTGAATTTCCTTCAATCCAGGTATCATTATTTTATTTTATTTTCCCTTCGTTTTTGTTGTTCGAATCATTTTTTAATAATCAAATTTAAAACATACCCTATGTTGATATGTATTTAAAATAGAAGCGAAAAGATTTATTCTTTGCCCAGTAATATTATATTTATGAAATTGATTCTGATTTTAGAATTACGCGTTCAAACATAAAAACTAGATTTTGTCTAATAATAAAAAAAGCTTTGAATTGTAAGTTCAAGTAAGGACCTTACCATAGTTTTAGCTCAGCATGAACTGACCGTCTTTTCTCAATCCTGATTCTAGCTGAGTTTGTAATGGTAATTTAATTGAGAGTATTGTCCTCACCAGGGGGATTCAGTTTGAAAGGAGATTCAAATTGCAAAAATCTACCATTTGCGATAACGATGATAACTATATAGAAATCACCAATTTATCCTGTTATCCTTTAGGGGTGCACAGTCTCTTAGAATTTACCAGTTAAGCTTGGGCTCTCTGCAAATTGCGATTACAAAAATATTTATACTATGACATCTTTATGCCAATTACTTAACAAGTATGGATCATAATGCTGCGTTCAGGTAGGAGGTTTTGTTTAAAATTACAGATTTAGTAGAGAACAAATTTCAAATCATTTTTGTTGTTGAAAAGAGCTACTTGATGCATGGTCAGTGTAAAAGAACAAAATTTATATTTATTCAATTGAATGTTTTTAGGGTGTATGTTTAATGCATAAGATTGTTGTTTTCTTTAAAATATAGTTTTCCTAAGAAACAATAAAATATTTCCATCTAAATTACTGTAATCGAACTTTAGTTTTTTTTATAATTTACATATGATTATTTTATATTTTAAATTGAAACGTTTCCTCTATATAGTGCTTTTATTTACATAATTTAGATTTATCGTTCTTAAATGGTTAAGTTCGAATCATTTTTTTCTTTTTTATTTCGAAGATTTAATTTATTTTGTGTTAGATCCATCATTTGCCGATAGCATACCCTATGTTGACAGTGGATTTAAATTAGAAGCGAAAAGATTTAGAATAGAAACGATTATTATTAAGTTAATTTTGTGTTAAGATCTTTGAATGAATTATTTGTTGAAATCCTAGGAAGTAATCGGTCCATCTTTCAGTGAATTGCTATTCAGATCTGATGTATGTTTTAATTTTTGTTTAATGAAGTCACAAACACATCAACATATTTTTGTACTTCATGATGTTTATCTCAAATTGACTCTGTTTAAAATTATTTGAATAAAATTAAATAACCCTCTACATTAAATTTGTTGTGCATAAATTGCACAAATTATGGTGGCATTCTTCTTCATTGAATCTCAAGTTCATAGTAAATTTCCTTTCTATCATTAAAACATTTCTGCATAGACTTAGTTTATTGCAAATGAATGAATGACAGAGAGAAAAGTTAAAGGCATGTAGCACTCCGATGGCTGTCGAGACAGCGATGAAAAAGCTAGAAGAGTTTTAGGCGGTATAGGTCATGCAATTTGTAAGCTATCTGTGATAGGCATTAAAAGGTAAATTATCTGATCAAAGCTTTTAAATTATGTAATATATATTTCTTCTATATTCTATGAATAGAAGATGAATTTACTCGTATCCATGACATAACTTAACATATATAGAGTGTTTTGACACCTTTTGAGATAATAATGCGTAATTTCTAATGTCTAAGATGATATATTAACATTTCATCATCATTGTCATCTTCTCAATATATGTATGGATGCATATGCTTTGCTTACTAACATTTTCCATTTTCCATTTTCAGATACATATATAAAATTTATTATGTATCTTATTGATTTGAATACATTGCGTATGCCGGAAAATGACGATAATCCACTTGAAGATCATAGCAGTACTATGCATGTGGAAACACCATCAACCTTTAATATGATAATCATTTGCCTTATCAAATTTTATTAGTTGCATGTTTATTCTTAGATATGTAGTAATACAGTAAAACTTGTATGTTAGCAAATTATGCATTACAAATTTATTTTGCATGTTTAGGAAAATGGGATAGAACATGTATGCCCGATTGATTTGAATTCACCGCCAACACCTGGTAATTATGAGCAAACACATGAATATCATGTTGATCATATGCAAGTGCTACCATCATCACGATGGGTCTTCCAAACGGTAAATTTTCTTACTTACATATTTTATTTTTAAAATGTATTACAACAAAAATTGTATATAATTTTGTCAATTATTTTAAACATATAATAGATCCCCTTAAGCCTTTGATATGTCAATTATTTTTTCTGAAAAAAGGTATTCTTACCATTAAGAGTATCTGTATAATTTTGTATATTTGTGAAATTTTCATTTCAAACTATATCTCAAATTTTTGACAAAATAAGAATTTTCACGGACAAGAATGGTTTTATTTGAGATAAAAATTCTTATCGATGTGATTATTTTTCAATTACTCCATATGTTTTAAACAGAAACCTTGCTTAGTGCCTACAAATTGAAATTTTGTAGCTCTAACTGAGATGCTAAAACTAGAAGCTACATGCATACCTGTTGCTTCTCCTTCTGAAGATTTCACTATTTTTTGATATATCTGAAGGCTATACCTTTACGTAAAGCAATATATAAGCGATAACTCCTTTTATTCATTTTATTAACTTTCATGGATTATGGATATGTCCTGAATCATTTTGCAGGGTACTAGGAAACCATAAATTAGTTGGATTTATAACTCCAACAATTGGAAAGCTGGATCAGTCGAAACTATTGTAAGTAGTTTCCTAAAACTTATAATCCACCTTTATTAAGCTTGGGTACTTATTCAGCATGAATTTAGTTATTGCCTTTTGGATTTTTGTTGAGCTCTACATGGAAACAGTTTATATGGATCTATCCTACCTGAGCTTGGAAATTGCACGAAGTTGCAAAAACTGTATGTTTTCCTTCTCGACACACATTTTTCTCTGCATTTTCACAACCATGATAGTGGTTCCTTTTGATTAATTTCTTTTTACTTTCTATAAAGTTGTTATTTTATGGAGATACTTATTGGGGAACTACATGAGTGGAATTATCCATTGAGCGATAGTTAACCTTTTGAAACTACATGAATGGACATACATACGCACATGTAGGAATCATATTACATTATGTACACGCACACATAATTATTATGATAATACAAGGCTGCAAATTCAATTTTATAGTGCAGAAAGGATCTTTGGGCACTTAGATGCACATTGTACCAAATGTTTTGTGGTACCTCTCCGGTCAACGGTAACAGCGAACATCAAATGACTTATATGTTATCGAGACAGATACTTAGAGAGAGATCAAGATTGAATGCTTCATTAACAATTCATAGATCCAGTGCAACACCACAGTGATTGAAAGTTCTGAGCACGTTCTTCATAGATCTGGTGCAGGTTTTATTTCTTATTCGCATTATAATAATTTTTTATTTTATGTTGAACCATTTTATAACTCGTTCTTCATTGTTTGCTTCCCCGAGCTCTTCTGATACCACCCTTTCCTTTTCTGTAGAATCTTTAGCAACACCTCATGGGTTTGAAGGTTCCAATTGCTATTGGAGGTCCAGGGCTTGCAGTAGGAGATTCCGCAGCGATGTTCCAGATGGTGGACTAGCCAATGTTGTTGCAACTGTGATGAATCTTCGTGGGTTTAAAGCACCCGGCGATTATGAAACTATCCTCATTGAAGTAGCTGACAATAGATTGTCTTTGTATTTTCTAGTTTGACAACCAGACTCCATCACATAAAAGTTTTTGTTATGTTTCACATTGAATAATGTTTTGGGTAGTGGTCCATGGGAGGAAAAATAAGCACAACTATTTTTATACTCGGATTGGAATGATTTTATATTGAGAATATTTACCCTTAGTAACTACTTGTATTTATTTGTTTCAGTGTTGTGTATTTAGGATAGACAAAGTAAGTTTTTGTTTCTTATATGACATTTACATGTCATTTCGGCTTGAACCGAATAGTTTATTTTCTCATTTTGGTTCTTAACTTTCATAGTTTTGACTTGTGTTTGAATTACCAACTTTTGGCCCGTCCTTATTTGTTTGATTTCTTATTTCATTTTACAAAATTGGTAATGATTCAGAGTATATTAATTAATAGAGTTTACATATTTGTTCATGTTTTCATTTATTTTAAATAACACGGTGAATTTTTCATTAATTTTATGTTTAAGAATATAGTTAATAGAATTTTTGTCCTTTTGATATCAGATAACCAAACTGTCGGTATTTCCACCGTTATCCGGTTATACTAGTTAAATATAAGGATTGATCATGCATGAGCTTGGATTGAGACGAAAAGCGCACATGATTCCAAACTGCACTTGTCACCCGCTTCGCATGCACTCATGCTAAGCTGTAAAGCCCGAAAAGAAAGCCAGAAAATGGTGCGATAGTCGTGTAGAAGACATCCCGTGAATTGCAGACCACAATCCAACGTTTGTTTTCATTTCCACACAAACTCGCATCAATTTTCTTCGGGCCTTCTAGCACTTCTCGTTCAAATTTGGGCATTGGCTTTGCTACAGTCAAATTCATTCTATCTATTTCGAACAGACAACATTGTCCGTTTAGATTATTTTGAAATTCAAACCCAAATGGTTTTTCTCAAAGGTTGCGACTGTTCAAAAGAACGTATGCTATTCTATGAATAACTCACTTTCTTTCCAAATGAGAAAACTTCTCTCTACAGACTGTAATTTATTTTCTTTTTTTAAGGAATGTAGAATTGTTGTATGCTTTTCTTGACTTTCTTGTATCCC
Source organism: Allium sativum (assembly GCA_030737875.1). Classification (NCBI taxonomy): domain Eukaryota; kingdom Viridiplantae; phylum Streptophyta; class Magnoliopsida; order Asparagales; family Amaryllidaceae; genus Allium; species Allium sativum. The sequence continues at coordinate 229,739,333 of CM060924.1, read as the reverse complement.
TGGAAAGTATTTGCATGAACTCTACAACATACTTTACTCAAGGGCAAATAACTCTTAAAAGTTAGTGTTCTACTTGATACGACGTCGAGAAGTTAGTGTTCTACTTGATACGACGTCGAGATCAAATCCTCTATCCCCAAAATTCCCTATTCATCTATACCCCACCAATCAGAACCTCTGATTTTCAGATTTCTGCTATTAAGTCAGAGATTAAAAAAAGGGTTTAATTTCAAAAGGTGAAAATTAGGGATGCTGATTAGTTGGGTACAAGGGATAAGGGGTTTTGGATACAGAGGATTTGCTTTGACGTCGCAAAGCCATATTTTACTCTTTATGCTACTTAACATGATCTTTACGGTTCAACACTTAACGATTCAATAGCAGTGAATATGTAAAAAGTTATAGCATGGATAAAAAGATAATATAGTTATACTTGTCATGTACATATCTACTAGCATAGGATTCCTAGCAGTGAAAATGTGGGAACAAGCCTCCCTATTCGTGTTAATTGGCATCAGGGTCGGCCCAAGGACATTTTATGCCCTAGTAGAGATTTATTTTTTAATTAATTTTTTCCCTTTTCGTTGAAAAAGAACAATAATTTTAATTGTAGAAACAAAATGAATATTTTAAATGTACAAACAAAATAAAAACATTTTTATATATTGAACGATAATTACAATATTTTGGTCAATTAAGTTACTTAGAGCACATACCAAAAACCAAAATGCCAACATCTGTTTTAATTGAAATACAACACAACATTATTAATGAAAAAAAAAAATCTTTTGAACTCAATTCTAGTAGCTAATCATAATTTAATCAATTCAAATAAATTATGAAAGACATTATTATATGCACTTCAGAAATGGTTAAGGGGGGATATGGTCAAAAACGAATTTTGGTATACATCCACCATTTTTCATTTTCGGCGACCATTTTCTGAATTTAAGGGTGAAACTCAACCAAATCCCCATTGAATTCCATGATTAAATACCATGTCCTCCTCCCCCTTAATCATTTCTGGTGTGTATATAATGATGCCCATTATGAAACCAATGTCATTCATTATCAAATCCAATGAAAACGGAATGAAATCAACGATTACACCTATGGTTTAACAATATATTTGTATTTCACCAAAGACCACGCAAATCAGAAGCGGCAAATTTATAATTTATAATTGTTTTTGTTTATAATATTTTATTGTTTATGTTTTTGTTTGTGTTTTTGTGTATATATTGTCGAATAGGATAATAGAATGCAGAATACAAATTGCAGAATAAAAAATACTGAATTGAAATACGCATTACAACACAACCACTACAACACTTCCATTACAACACATCACAACAACACAACCACAAAATAAAACACAACCACAAAATAAACCACAACTACAACACAACCACAAAATAAACCATAACTACAACACAACCACAAAATAAAACACAACTACAACATAATCACAAAAGAAAACATCATATCTGTCCAGCCCTCAGTTTCCTAACAAAATGAATAACACAACTCCTAATCTGTGCGGGCTTGTCAACAGAGAATAAAAAGGGTTGTGGCGCAATCTGTCATGCTCTGACAGAATAACCACCACCTCCCACTCCTGATAGTCATCATCCTCATGGCGTATTGACATGCATAGATCCATAAGCTCGTCTCGGTCCATGCGTGAAGGAGCTAAACGAGAAGGGCTAGCACCAGACCTGACCTGACTTGCCTACGAGTCGGATGACTCGAGATCTCTGCATTATCGCCACGAATGAAATCTCCATAGAGCTGTGCCTCATGCAGATGAACTGGCGGAGCATCTAGAATTACGTACTGACATCTCTCGTTATCCCAGCCCTTTATAAATACCACTCAGCGGTCAATAACCCAAACATTTCTCATTCGTGATCAAATAATTCCTTCTGCCACCTCTATCATTAACGAGTGGCCAAATTTGCTCAGTCCTTCATTCGTGATCAAATCCACTCATGAAAATCAAAGTATCCTAACTGCAAAAATTTCAAGTCCTATGAGATTCGAGTCTGGTCGGTGATGATCACCTCTGGTGGTTCGTACTGACGACAATCAAAGGTGAAAGGAGGTGTTGTTCGTGGTGGATAGAGGGCACTGGGCATAACCGAGTCTGGAACTAGTTTAGGAGGGGATAAGCGGTGCTGGGCCGCATCAAGCGGTGGCTTCTGATCACTGGGAAAGCTAACGGTGGCGGCGCGGCAATCGTTGATGAGCCGACAGCTTATTTGGAGCCTGGAACCAGAGGTTACGCAGGAGGAGGAAGCAAAATACGTTGGAACGATGCTCAGGAACAAAGAAAGGATCGGCTCCTATTTTTTAAAAACTGAACTAACGCAAGGAAGGGTGAACCGGAGCGATACAACGAACTGAGGAAACCTTGTTCTCATTATTATCAAACCAAAAGGACAATAGATTCTTTGTTTCCAGTGGGGCGGGTTTTTGCTGAACAAAGGAAAATTGGAATGAGGAACAAAAAAAGAAAGTTGGGTCCAAAATTTAGGAAATAAAAGAAAGAGCGTTGGCTTGTTTTCATTGAAAACTGGAAAATGTTTTAAAAGGAGAAGTAATAGTACGTGAAACATGCCGTGATGGGTTGAACTGATTTTGAGAGGAGCAGAAGGAAATTGGCGAAGATGGTGAACAGCACATAACTGTGCCTGATCGAAATACAGACATCCCAAATCATGTTTAAAAAAGAGACTAACCAGGTATAACGTAATTAAAGCTTTAAAGTTAGTGGTCATAACATAACTGAGGGTATTTGTTTTTATAGCCAAAGTATTTAAACATTATAGGGTGGCGCGGTGAGAGATTGTTGTTGAAATGTGAGTTCTGAAAGGTCAGACAATGTGAACAAGAAGAGGTGGACTAGTTTTCTTCGAATTAGTATGGAACCGAAGGCATGGAAAGGGAACCGTATATCTTTTACTATAACTATAATTCCTTTGTATCTAATTACAATCAAGAAATCTTTAGTTTAATTAATCATGTATGCTCATATTCATTATCATTTGTTGTCAGGACAGGTTGAATGCAGGCACCGGGAAGCAACGAAAGTAATATCAGCGGTTAAAGGCCTTAATGAAGTAATAAACTTTAATTCATGAATTAAACAATTAATTTTATTATTTAACCATTGTTATTGTTAACCAGGTCGGGAAAAATTTGCAGCATGACTTCGGTGTTTAGAACAAACGTACGAGAAGATGAACAACGTACGGGGGAGGAAAATGAAGAATAATGACCGAACATGAGTTACAAATTTTAAAATGTAATATGTTTAACTAATTATTTTAATTAAAATATAGGAAATCAATTAATGTTATAATCATATATAATAAAGAATAATTTATTTAATTTAAGTAATGAACTTACAATGTGCATATCTCGTGCATCTGTTGATAGAATCAGACGAAACAAAGGGCGTTGGGACAAGATGACTGCACTCTACATTCTGGAACCACTTTGGGATGAACGGGAACTGCTGGAATTTTTTATATTAAATTAAACGCTTATTTAATTTAATTAAACTGAACCGCCTTAGCGACAATGGAAAATCAAATCAAGGTGAGTTAAACTCACTCAGTTTCCCCCACTTATATCTTATATAAGTCGGGTTTTTATTTTGTGTACTCTGGTTGCTAATGGTTGACTGTTTACTAGTTATATATTTATTTGTTGATTTAACCAATGAAATTAAACTGTCATTTAATTTCAGTAAAATGTCAAATCGTTATTTTAACAATTGGATCCAATAAAGGTAACTTACCTTGTTGGTCACGTTTATAAAATAAACGTGTTTAAATTATTTGAACTGATTGAATTGTTTTGTTAATTGGTTGAAGTTAAGTAGTCGTTATTTACTATTATAGAAATTATCAGTTAAATGGGATTGAATGATCTGATTTCAGATATCCGTTTTGACTACAGGGAAGAACAGGTTGAAGGGATCTAACAGGATTCCTCAAATATATTACACATTATTTATTCTCATATTATCAATATATGAATTGTCCTGATTAGGTGATTGATTTTATTATTGATAGTTGACTGGAATGAAATCTTTGTTTGGTTTTAACCAATGGGCAATATTGGTTGAGAAATCGGCAGTAAATGGCCTAAAAATAAATTGTTTATATTGATTTACCGTCAGGTGAATCGATAGAACATAAATTATAAAATATATTTTATAACTAGAGATAAGATTTTGAAATTATTATTTTGAATAAAAGTTTATCATAAAGAAATAAATATTTATTTTTATTTATTTAAGTTTATAATTAATTATTAATTGATTTTATAAAGTAAATTCTGATGTTAATCAGATTTATAAAAAAAGGTGAATAGAAATTAATCTAACGATTAAAGTTGGATAATTGTTTTAAGAAACAATTAAAGGGAAATTATTTAAATTAATTATATTATTAATTAATTTAAAGGGAAAAACGAATTGGAATCGCTTAAGTAGATAACCATGTTTTGAGTTGACTAAATCGACCGTTTAATTGGGATTGAGTATTAAACTAGTGTGTTTTTGAACAAAATAGCTTAACGAATATTTGTCTTAATTTTTTATAACGTTTTAAAAAGGGATTTACCATTAATTAAATGCTAAAGAGTTAACGGTCAAAGTAAATCATTATCCTGATTAATAATGATTTAGAAAATTACTTTTTAATTAAAATTCATTTAAAAAGTAATCAAAGTTGAAATAAAATCTAATTGATTGGTGAAAGGAGTTTATGAACAGGTTTATTTTAAACCTGAGTTTTATAACAAAATAATAGAAGGAATTTTAAGCGTATACGATAGCTTAAAATAAATGCTACTTGAATAGTGGAATTAATTAAAAACGATTTAAGATAAAAGGGGTTTATGGTAAACCAGGGTTATATAAATGAGGTTTAAGATGTTAAAGCGTGAAATTGACAATTAATGTTACTTAATAATGGGATTAAGTAAAAGTAGGGAATTGAAATGAGAAGTTTAAGCGGGAAATAGTGAAAAAAATTGAAAAGGGATTGGTAAAAGTGAATTTTGCAAAGTAAGTGAGTCATGGGATTTTGAAACAAAATCCGAATCAAAATGAATTTGTTTTAAAGAGGTAGAGGTTAAAAGGTGTTGTTTATAAGACATCACTTAATTAGTGAATTAAGGAAAATGGTTAAATCCGTAAAAGAGATTTTCAAAAAGAAAGAAGGTTTTCTGAAACCGTATTTTGAATAGTTCAGTTAAATGGAATTTGAATTGTTATTAGAATGAAGTATCAGTTTTTGGATTACAACTCGTATCTGCCTTAAGATATGAACGTTGTTGATCAAGGTCTGAGAGGTAATTAAAATACCCCAACTTGAACGACATCAGGATTGCCTGAAGATGATATTAGTTATAATGGTAAAAGAGGTTAGTAAAATTTATTATTTCATTAGTGAAATAATAATGCAACATTTTTGATGAAGATTTGGAAAGTATATATATATATATATATAATGATGATTCCAAAGTGAAAAGGAAATAAAAAGGGGTTGCTGAAAATATAACGAAAATTTCGGGTTAGAAAGGAAACGTAAAGTTGAGTTCTATTCTATAAGAATAAGCATGGATTATTGTTTCAAGTAATGAAATGAAAGATATTTTGGAAAGTTGTTTTACGAGTAATAAGTTGAATTGATTTCCCAATATTAGATAATAATGCGGCTAATGTTTTGAAAATGAAAAAACAGAAAACTGGATATGATATAGGATTTTCCTAAGTAATAAAACGAATTTGTTTAAAGAAAAATCATATGTTAAATAAGAAGCGAAAATATATTTATAATATCAAAATATTTAAGAGTTTTAAATTTACATTTGTTTTAATTAAAAGGCCAAGTGATGCTAAATACTGAGCCAGTGAACTCATTGGATTTTCATGATTGAATCATTGTTTATTTTGATAGTTAAATAACCGACTATCAAATATGTCCAATACGATTGTTGGTATGGAAAGACCAGGATCGAATTTATATTCGAAAACCATTCTGCGACCAACAAAAACGTGAAGATATTAGAAGATGATCGAGATTGAGTGTTGAAGACTGTAAATTTTCATAAACGAAAGGACTGCTAATAATCTTCGATCTGGAGCCAAAGATGTACAGTGTTTTTGTCGTGGTTGAAATCTACGGATTTGCAAGGACTACTCACTACTAATTTATAGGGTGATTCCTTGGATGTGGTAGAAGGGTACTTTCGATTCATCCTGTTCCTGGATGACTTGTATGGACGGATGTCTGACAGAGTATTTCCAAAGGGAACGCATATGTTGATTTCTTCAAACGTGTTGAAGCGACCCAAACTTCCCCATGAAGGAAAGCCCGGATTGACTTTGAGGACAAGACGAATCAGAACACAAACAGAAGAACATTTTATTGCTTATTACAACATTTTCATCAGAATACAAGAATATACAGAGTATGAATAAATATTACACATTTATTAAATATCAGAGATTTACAATACATTACATAGCAGCGGAAAAACAATACAAAACACAACAGAAAAGAATATACGGATACAGAGCTTTCCGAATATCAATCCAGCAGTAAACCAGGATCCTATGAATATAAATCTGCAAAACCAAAACTACTAGCTGCCCGTGTAGAAAATAGGGGCACCCAGAATTTAGGTCAAAACAATAAACTCCAGGTCAGTCATGTGACTAGTGTGAGAACCAAAACGGTTATTTAAAACTTTACTTTAGATCAGATATATCGAGGGACCATGCCGTATAACAAGGAACGGGTTTCGTCCCAAGAATACCAGTGCATATAACAAAACAGCGCAATGCTTTTTGGAAAAATGAAGCTATTATAAGACCCAGGTCCTATCACATAATGCAACGCAAGCCGGGGGATAGGGTTTTACCTTATAATAGCCAAACATGCTCGGTACGTTTAAACAAATCATTTGATACTATAATAAGTGCATTGTGTATAAAACAACTTCAAATATAAATGTATCAATCCTAGGCGGCATGGGTATCATATATCATGTCGCCAATACTAGACTCTACAATCAAAACCGCAAATGTAACGTATTGGAAGTGGGATTTCCATCTGTGAACCGAGGCAAGGGATCGTCCTTACCAAATTCGAGACACTCTAGCCCGCCAAAGGATACAACCGCAACTGCACCTTGGATCATCAGGGTCGGTCCACTCGATGTGGATTAAAATGCCTGAACACTGTGTTTCCCCGCCCTATGGGACGTCAACTGGTCAAATCCCGACCAAACTATCAACCCCGGAATGACCGATATAACCGAGGCGCCTCGTTATCCATCATCCACATAAGTAAAATGTCAGGGCGTGCAAATGCTGACACCACTCCTAGCTAGAAAGAAACACATGTCCTCCCTGAAGTCCTCTCCCATTTCTTGTCCACATCGGGGTGTGAGGCTCGCAAATTAACACTACACAAATCTATGCTATATTAAAGCCGTGCTTTAATAATCAACCACAAGACTCTGCTTTTCAACAGAAGCCTTGATCATTAGCATCTCAGCATGCCACACAGCCAATTCACGCTATGCAACCGATGTCTATCAATCACATAGAATGAAATCCGATGTTAGACACACATCCATTTACAAGTTCGCTCCGGGTCTGAACAAAACCGGAGGCACCTTATTCCTCCCCCATATGTCCAATACAGGGGAGAGGCCCTTGCATATTCGGTCGATCTCCAAGTACGTCTGGACGATCACCACTTATTACCTTGCCTTGGGTGTACAGCCCAATCAAGACATCAGTAATCATCCAAACGATGTGAAGACCTCCGGTCTTCCACCACCGTCTTCATCCTCGACACATTGTCGAATCAGTTATTCAGAATGGGATAAACCCGGTCTTTCTGAATAACTCGCGTATATAATAAACAAGTGTTATATAAACCCAACATACGCCTCATTCCAATCCAGAATATTCCTTTATTCAAATATTCTTATACTTTGAGAAAGGTTCCCATTAATTTTATAAAAGATAAATTCATTAAATTTATTCTCTAATCTTCCTTTGGATATCATTTCAATCTAATCAAAGATGCATTAAAACTCCACTTGGTTTTAATCTTCCTAAAATTCAATATTAACGATTGTTTAACTTAGGAAATCATATCCTGTCTTTAACTGGGTTAAAGAACCAATGTCATTTAAAACAAGGTTCACGATAAACCCAAAACCACATTCCATTCCATCAGCCTCTAACCGTAAATTACAAGTGAACAATTCCCTAAGTATTAACCCCGAAGACCGAAACCAACATCAGATCAATACCCCGGAAACCATTCAACTTAACTAATCTCCAGTTAAATTCTGATTTTCTTAACTCCAATGGTTCTAAGAACAGTATTGTTAAAGATACCATTCACGACAACCCAAAATCTTATTCCATTGTTAATCGGGTTAAAGAACAAGTGTTATTTAAAACACCATTCACAATAAACCCAAAGACCAATTTCAATTCCATACCAATTAAATATCAATTAATTGGTATACTTCATTAAATCTAAATAAAAAGATTTAATCGTTTCTCAATTGGGTTCAAGAACAGTGTTAATGAAGACACCATCCACGACAAACCCAAAATCACACCCGTCTCTAACCGTAAATTAGTAAGAGAACAATTCCCTAAGTATTAACCCCGAAGACCGAAACCAACATCAGATCAAGACCCAGGAAACCATTCAACTTAGCTAATCTCTGATCAGTTTCTAATTTTCTTAACTCCACTGGGTTTAAGAACAGTATTATTAAAGATACCATTCACGACAAACCCACAATCCAATTTGATATTAAATACAAGGCTCTTAATAGAAAATATATCGGCTTATATTCAATATCAAATTCTGGAATTAACAAATACCGTATTGGAATAACGATATATATATATATATATATCTTCCAAATTCCTCCACAATATCTGTATAATCACGGAACCCAATATCGAAATATTCCGAAGATAATTTCGATTCAAATCCACTCCAATTCATACATTGGAAATTCTGGTTATTTTTAAAACCATTTCAAACCCAATTTATTTATTTCCAAAAATAAATAAATTATTTTTCTAGTTCATAACTAGTTCATTTCGATGAAAATATATTTTTATCTTTACAAATATGGAATATTTCATCCCAATTATTTCCAAATCATTTATTATGATTTTACACAAATTATTGACATTTTTAATAATTTTATCAAGGCCCGTACATTCGATTTCCATAAACGGCCATCGAACCGCACTTACAGCGACGTTAATTTGATTTGGACATAAATCCAAATCCAACCGTTAGATTTCAAATCTCTAATATTCGTTAGAAAGCTCTTTTCGACACGAACCTAACGGTTCCGGTTTTAAGAGAAACCGACGGTCGGATCTCCCGTAATGTCCATTTGAAGTCAATGGTCGAAATTCGTGAACTACCGCAGCGCGGTGCGTTCTATTCAGGCCATTATATATTATATATATATATTGTTGTTTTCCTTTTAAAACGTGTTTTATAAATCGTTTTAAATTCGTTTTCAAAACGATTTCAACTTCATATTCAATTTCAAATCAAAATTGAATATTCCATATCATCGATTTGTAAATGGTAATATTTTCAAAACATTATATTTTGAAATCAATTCCTTTTTGATATTCATTATAAAAATGAATAAAATCAATATAAATATCGTTAACGTCAAGATGGCGCACACCTAATCAACTCTGCTTCATATATCTAAATATATTCGTGTCCATCCCAAATCGGACATCAAAATCAGATTTTGATCTTTTACTGAATATTATTTTAAAATATTATTTATTTTAAAATATTCTTTCTTTCTGAACTGGAATCAGACACAGTCGATTACCATATAATGTTATTTATATGGATTTCATAAAACACATGTGCACAACAACAATCAAATACAGTCAACCATCATCCAAAGTGCATTCTACAATGCATAAGCATAAAATATAAATATTTAACGCTTATAACAGTCTGTCAATCAATCGATCGACATACAACTAATTATTAGGATTATGTATATCTAATATCATCTCAATACCCGTGTGGGGTTTCAATCAATAAATAATGAATTTTACTTGTGCAGTAGGGCGATGTGTAAAATTTATCGTCCCAATCAATATCAGTCAAAGGTGTGACATAAACAAATCATCTGATTTGTTTATAAATATTTATTTTATTCATATACACGTTAAAAATTATATTTTTAACTATAAAATATTTTATTTCATTCCACATCACATAATCAATTTCACAACACAATCAAAGAAACAAACATGTCGACCATGGTTTGTGGACGATGGTTGTCGGGTGCTGCTAAGCACCGTCTGCATCCTAGTATATATTTTAACTAGAAAATTAAAATAAAAGTGAGAAGTTCTCACCTTTGGGTTCCACTTCGCCGTGCTTTGATTGTCGATCTATGTAGCATACCTACGTTAAAAATTATATTTTTAACAAATCAATAATTATTTCTTTGTATGAATATTTTATAAATAACATACATAGGCTAAAAATTATATTTTTATCTTTCTAAAAATAATTTCATATTTTTATAACCATGCTACATAGTTAAAAAACACATTTTTATACCGCTACTATATAGATAAAAATCAAATCTTTCTATCGCTAATGAATATATATAAAAACCACATTTTTATATTGCCATCCAAACGATAAAAAACATATTTTTATTATCTCTATAATATAAAAATCATATCTTTGTTATCTCTATAATATGAAAATCATATTTTTATTATCTCTATAATATAAAAATCATATTTTTATTTCTACTTCATATATTTTTACAACGCTTTCTTCTATATAAAAATTATATTTTTATATTTCTACTTCTTATATAAAGATCGAATTTTTATTTCGCTTCATATATAATAAAAATCGAATTTTTATCTTAATGATATCCATATAAAGATCGTGTTTTTACTTAGCTAAAAATCATATTCTTCTCTAATCAAAATCAAATCTTTCTCTACCCAAAAATTAAATCCTCATACCGTTTAAAATCAAACTTTTATTATAATGTTATACATGTAAAAATCAAATCTTTACGATGATGTTATTCATACAAGTATCTCATCTTTATAATTTTAAAAAATATCGTCTTTCTAGTTCGAAAAATCATTTCTAAAGCGTTATTCAAAATAAAAATCACATCTTTTTATTCGCTATACATAAATCTAAAAATATAACCTTCATGCGCTATGAAATTTATATAAAAACTAAGTTTTTATAGAGATGAACAAATAAACAAAATAAATAAAAAAATATAACAGTAAAACTTACTTTTCGACTTCAACGGAGGAGGGGGAAACGTTGCGCCGGAGGTGGAGGATGGGAGCAGGCGGTGGATGGACATGGCGGCGGCGGAATAGGGGATGTGGCGCGGGTTTTAGGGCAAGGAGACCTAGAAAAGGGGAATGAGGGAGAGAGGAGCGTTGGAAGAGGGGATCTCGCGGCAGAGGGCGGCGGCGCGTTGTGGCGGGTCCGGTGGTCATCGCGTCGTCGAGGATCGCAAGGGATGAGCGGGTTCCTTCGCGATGGAGGAGGAAAGAGAAACGAGGGCGGAGTGAGGAGGTGGAGGCGCGGGGTCAGGGGTTGGAGCGGCGGTAGGCATGCTGACGGAGGTGATGGCGAACGAGGTCACCATTTTTGATTTGGGGGAGTGGGTATCGGGGTTTGTGATACCGGGAAAAGGATTTGGGGGGGGGGGTTGTTCAAATGTAAAGGATTTTATATTTTATATATTTTAATTTACTATTCTCTCTATAAAAAGTTGACTTTTCATACGAACTCTAAACGAGGTCCAACGACTGTCATCCACAACAAATTACCCCATTCCGGACACAATGAGATATGTATTGTAAGCCAGTGTGGCTGTTTCGATCAGTTCAAAATCAAAATATAAATCTATATATTGAATTTGAACGCACATTTCAATTTACTGGGGCCACGAACAGACTCTAAAAATTCCAAAAATATATTTTCTAGCTTCGTATTGACGATACGGTTCTAACAAAACTAATTTCGTCAAATTTGGAGACCGTTTGAAAAATGGTCATTTTCTGATCAATACAAATTGATTGAAACTGTCAAAACACGTTTTCCTTTGCCACGATCACATACTGCTTTCAAAAATTACGAATTTTGGAATCTAACAATAACTTGACATCCCGGATCCAACAAAAGTGGTTTCGTCGAAAACGGAGGCCGTTTGCAAAATTTCCATTTCTAAGAGCAAAAATTCCATAGCGACTATTCTGAATTTTCAATTAGGCATAACTTTTTATTCCCGCTATGAAATTCCAATTTTTCAGATTCGTTGGAAAGATATTTTCAAATAGATTCTAATATTTTTGGTTTCCCTAAAATCCGGCTTATTTTGAATCCTGTACATTCATTTGAAATTTGACATCGAATTTTCAAACTACCGCGCCATTTCCAATTCCTTTTATAATTAAAAAAAATTAATATTTATTTTTTTAACGTCGATTCAAATAAATATATACATTCTAATTCAATTCAAAATAAATTTCCCGTCATTATTATTTAAAATAATTCATTTTAAATATTCAAAATTCATTAAAATTGCCAAAATAAAAATTTTAAATTGGTTTGGATTTTCTGGGTTGTTACAATCTCCCCCACTTAAAATCTTTTTGTCCTCGAAAAGGAACGGAGCTGAAAGTTGTTTTACGAACCAACTCAACTTTCATTATTTCAATTATGGCTTAAGTTCTTCAAGTTTTCAGTTTCTAAGAACTTTTCAAAAATTTGGCTAACACCCTAAATTTTCAAAAAATTTCGCCATAATCTCCTCTGTACGGGAGTACCGGAAAAATCCAGAAATCACTATACAGGCCTCTCCATTCCCAAAAGAAAAGGAAATAGCCAAGCAGCTAGCCACGGCTCATAAAATCATCCAAACCCAAGAAATTAGTAAACATGTACCTATTTGTCGGACATACAATTTTATTCTTCTGCTCTAGCCTCTTTGCAATGACCTGTTCAATGGATACACATGTATATGCATGCAATTTCAAACAATTTTCAATACAATTCAATAATTGGTACCATTTGGCCTAAATTTACCTTTCTTTCACATGTTGATTTAAATAAATAATCACACAACATAACCATCAATCAATTTGTAAATTAACGCTTCAAATTCATAATTTTGATACACATACAGAAAATCATGTTTTTGATGCCAATCCACACAATAGCCATATCTAGTTTTTGGTTCTCACACCAGTCAATTGGAAATATATAAATATCACACCTTCGAAACTCGAACACAAACTACTGATGCCATATAGTCATCAATAGTTTCATCTCCGGGCGACTAGAGTGTGATTCTATATATATCCAGTATATTAAAACTTCGAGTACACGTTTGCAAGGCGTATATGCAAAATCTTTATATATTGGATTGTCCAAATTCAATACAAATAAAATATTCAAATACGTATAAAATGGTTTAAATTTCAAAACAAAATTCATTTTCATTTTTATTTTTAAAATTAATACTCTTCACACTCGTTCTAGGATGCTACTGATCCTATCTCTAACGAATCATTCTCACTGGATATTACTAATCCAATCTCTGATGAATTTTTTCGTTCGGTTCTAATGTGTCTTGTTCTCTGAGCTCTGTAAACCAAAGCTCTGATACCAAATGAAGCGACCCGAACTTCCCCGGGAAGGAAAGCCCAGATTGACTTTGAGGACAAGACGGATCAAAACACAAACAGAAGAACATTTCATTGCTTATTACAACAATTTCATCAGAATACAAGAATATACAGAGTATGAATAAATATTACACATTTATTAAATATCATAGATTTACAATACATTACATAGCAGCGGAAAAACAATACAAAACACAACTGAAAAGAATATATGGATACAGAGCTTTTCGAATATCAATCCAGCTATAAACCAGGATCCTGTGAATATAAATCTGCAAAACCAAAACTACTAGCTGCCCGTGTAGAAAATAGGGGCACCCAGAGTTTAGGTCAAAACAATAAACTCCAGGTCAGTCATATGACTTGTGTGAGAACTAAAACAATTATTTAAAACTTTACTTTAAATCATATAGATCAAGGGACCACGCCGTATAACACGGAACGGGTTTTCTCCCAAGAATACCAGTGCATATAACAAAACAGCGCAATGCTTTTTGGAAAAATGAAGCTATTATAAGACCCGGGTCCTATCACACAATGCAACGTAAGCCGGGGGATAGGGTTTTACCTTATAATAGCCAAACAGGCTTGGTATGTTTAAACAAATCATTTGATACTATTATAAGTGCATAGTGTATAAAACAACTTCAAATATAAATGTATCAATCCTAGGCGGCATGGGTACCATATATCATGTCGCCAATACTAGGCTCTACAATCAGAACCGCAAATGTCACGTACTGGAAGTTGGATTTCCATCTGTGAACCAAGGCAAGGGATCGTCCTTACCAAATTCGAGACGCTCTAGCCCGCCCCTCAGGATACAGCCTCAACTACACCTTGGATCATCAGGGCCGGTCCACTCGATGTGGATTAAAATGCCTGAACACTGCGTTTCCCCGCCCTATGGGGCGTCAGCTGGTCATATCCCAGCCAAACTATCGGCCCCGGAATGACCGATATAACCGAGGAGCCTCGCCATCCATCATCCACATAAGTAAAATGTCAGGGCATGCAAAATGCTGACACCACTCCTAGCTAGAAAGAAACGCATGTCCTCCCTGAAGTCCTCTCCCATTTCTGGTCCACACCGGGGTGTGAGGCTCGAGAATTTACGCTACACAAAGTTATGCTATATTAAAGCCGTGCTTTGATCATCAACCACAAGACTCTGCTTTTTAACAAAAGCCTTGATCATTTGCATCTCAGCATGCCACACAGGCAATTCACGCTATGCAGCCGATGTCTATCAATCACCCGGAATGAAATCCAATGTCAGACACACATCCATTTACAAGTTCGCTCCGGGTCTGAACGAAACCGGAGGCACCTTATTCCTCCCCCATATATCCAATATAGGGGAGAGGCTCTCGCATATCCGGTCGATCTCTAATTACGTGTGGACGATCACCACTTATTGCCTTGCCTTGGGTGTACAACACAATCAAGACATCAGTAATCATCCAAACGATGTGAAGACCTCCAGTCTTCCACCACCGTCTTCATCCTCGACACATCGTCGAATCAGTTATTCAGAATGGGATAAACCCGGTCTTTCTGAATAACTCGCGTATATAATAAACAAGTGTTATAAAACCCCAGCATACGCCTCATTCCAATCCAGAATATTCCTTTATTCAAATATTCTTATACTTTGGGAAAGGTTCCTATTAATTTTATCAAAGATAAATTCTTTGAATTTATTCTTTAATCTTCCTTTGGATATCATTTCAATCTAATTAAAGATGCATTAAAACTTCACTTGGTTTTAATCTTCCCAAAAATCAATATTAACGATTGTTCAACTTGGGAAATCATATCCTGTCTTTAACTGGGTTAAAGAACCAATGTCATTTAAAACACGATTCACGATAAACCCAAAACCACATTCCATTCCATCAGCCTCTAACTGTAAATTAGCAAGTGAACAATTCCCTAAGTATTAACCCCATAGGCCGAAACCAACATCAGATCAATACCCCGGAAACCATTCAACTTAACTAATCTTTAGTTAGATTCGGATTTTCTTAACTCCATTGGGTCTAAGAATAGTATTATTAAAGATACCATTCACGACAACCCAAAATCTCATTCCATTGTTAATTGGGTTAAAGAACAAGTGTTATTTAAAACACCGTTCACGATAAACCCAAAGACCAATTTCAATTCCATACCAATTAAATATCAATTAATTGGTATACTTCATTAAATCTAAATAAAAAGATTTAATTTTTTCTCAACTGGGTTCAAGAACAGTGTTAATGAAGGCACCATCCACGACAAACCCAAAATCACATCAGTCTCTATCCGTAAATTAGTAAGAGAACAATTCCCTAAGTATTAACCCCGATGGCCGAAACCAACATCAGATCAAGACCCAGGAAACCATTCAACTTAGCTAATCTCCAGTCAGTTTCTAATTTTCTTAACTCCATTGGGTTTAAGAACAGTATTATAAAAGATACCATTCACGACAAACCCACAATCCAATTTGATATCAAATACAAGGCTTTAATAGAAAATATATCGGCTTGTATTCAATATCAAATTCTCGAATGAACAAATATCGTATTGGAATAACGATATATATATCTTCCGGATTCCTCCACAATATCCGTATAATCATAGAATCCAATATCAAAATATTCCGAAGATAATTTCGATTCAAATCCACTCCAATTCATATATTGGAAATTCTGGTTATTTTTAAAACCATTTCAAACCCAATTTATTTATTTCCAAAAATAAATAAATTATTTTTCTAGTTCATAACTAGTTCATTTTGATGAAAATATATTTTTATGTTTTCAAATATGGAATTTTTCATCTCAATTCTTTCTAAATCATTTATTATGATTTTACACAAATTGTTGATATTTTTGATAATTTTATCACGGCCCGTACAGTCGATTTCCATAAACGGCCATCAAACTGCACTTACAACGACCTTTTCCAAATTTGATTTGGACATAATTCCAAATCCATCCATTAGATTTCAAATCTCTAATATTCTTTAGAAAGCTCTTTTCGATACGAACCCAAGGTTCTAGTTTTAGGAGAATCCGATGGTCGTATCTCCCGTAATGTCCATTCGAAGTCAACGGTCCAAATTCGTGAACTGCTGTAGTGCGGCGCGTTCTATTTATGCCATTATATATAATATGTATATTATATATATTTCGTCGATTTCCTTTGAAAAAGTATTTTATAAATCGTTTTAAATTCGTTTTCAAAACGATTTCAACTTCATATTCAATTTCAAATCAAAATTGAATATTCCATATCGTCGATATGTAAATGGTAATATTTTCAAAACATTATATTTTGAAATCAATTCCTTTTCGATATTCATTATAAAAATGAATAAAATCGATATAAATATCGTTCACGTCAAGATAGCGCACACCTAATCAACCCGGCTTCATATATCTAAATATATTCGTGTCCATCCCAAATCGGACATCAAAATAAGATTTTGATCTTTTACTGAATATAATTTTAAAATATTCATTATTTTAAAATATTCTTTATTTTAAAATATTCTTTCTTTCTGAACTGGAATCAGACATAGTTAATTACCATATAATGTTATTTATATGGATTTCATCAACACATGTGCACAACAACAATCAAATACAGTCAACCATCATCCAAAGTGCATTATACACTGCATAAGCATTAAATATAAATATTTAACACTTATAACAGTTTGTCAATCAATCGATCGACATACAACTAATTATTGGGATTAGTGTATGTCCAATATCATCCCAATACCTGTGTGGTGTTTCAATCAACAAATAATGAATTTTATTTATGCAGTTGGGCGATGTGTAAAATTTATCGTCCCAATCAATATCTGTCAAAGGTGGGTACATAAACAAATCGTCCGATTTGTTTATAAATATTTATTTTATTCATATAAACGTTAAAAATTATATTTTTAACTATAAAATATCTTATTTCATTCCACATCACATAATCAATTTCACAACACAATCAAACAAACAAGTCGACTATGGTTTGTGGACGACGGGTGTCGGGTGCTGCTAAGCACCGTTTGCATCTTAGTATATATTTCAACTAGAAAATTAAAATAAAAGTGAGAAGTTCTCACTTTTGGGTTCCACTCCCCGTGCTTTGATTGTCGATCTATTTAGCGTACCTATGTTAAAAATTATATTTTTAACCAATCAATAATTATTTCTTTGTATGATTATTTTATAAATAACATGCATAGGCTAAAAATTATATTTACATCTTTCTAAAAATAATTTCACATTTTTATAACCACGCTACATAGTTAAAAATCACATTTTTATACCGCTACTATATAGATAAAAATCGAATCTTTCTATCGCTAATGAATATATATAAAAATCACATTTTTACATTGCCATTCAAACGATAAAAATCATATTTTTATTATCTCTATAATATAAAAATCATATTTTTATTATCTCTATTATATAAAAATCATATTTTTATTATCTCTGTAATATAAAAATCATATTTTTATTTCTATTTCATATATTTTTGCAATGCTTTCTTCTATATAAAAATTATATTTTTATATTTCTACTTCTTATATAAAGATCGAATTATTATTTCGCTTCATATGTAATAAAAATCGAATTTTTATCTTAATGATATCCATATAAAGATCGTATTTTTACTTAGCTAAAAATCATATTCTTCTCTAATCAAAATCAAATCTTTCTCTACCCAAAAATTAAATCGTTATACCATTTAAAAATCAAATTTTTATTATAATGTTATACATATAAAAATCCAATCTTTATGATAATGTTATTCATACAAATATCTCATCTTTATAGTTTTAAAAAATCTCGTCTTTCTAGTTCGAAAAATCATTTCTAAAGCGTTATTCAAAATAAAAATCACATCTTTTTATTCGCTATACATAGATCTAAAAATCTAACCTTCATACGCTACGAAATTTATATAAAAACTAAGTTTTTATAGACATGAACAAATCAACGAAATAAATTAAAAAATATAACAATAAAACTTACTGTTCGACATCGACAGAGGAAAGGGAAACGTTGCGCCGGAGGTGGTGGATGGGGAGCAGGCGGTGGATGGACATGGCGGCGGCAGAATAGGGGATGGGGCGTGGGTTTTAGGGCCACGGTTGAATTAGAAAAGGGGAATGAGGGAGAGAGGCGCGCTGGAAGGGGGGAGCTCACAGTAGAGGGAGGCGGCGCGTTGTGGCGGGTCCGGTGGTCATCGTGTCGTCAAGGCTCGCGAGGGCTGAGTGGGTTCCTTCGCGATGGAGGAGGAAAGAGAAACGAGGGTGGAGTGAGGAGGTGGAGGCGCGGGGTTGGAGCGGCGGTGGGCATGCTGACGGAGGTGATGGCGAACGAGGTCACCATTTTCGATTTGGGGGAGAGGGTATCGGGGTTTGTGATACTTGGGAAAGGAATTGGGGGGTTTAAATGTAAAGGATTTTATATTTTATATATTTTAATTTACTATTCTCTCTATAAAAAGTTGACTTTTCATACGAACTCTAAACGAGGCCCAACGACTGTCTTCCATAACTAATTAACCCCATTTCGGACACAATGGGATATGTATCGTAAGCCAGTTTGGATGTTTCGATCAGTTTCTGTCAAAATCAAAATATAAATCTATATATTGAATTTGAGTGCACACTTCAATTTACTGGGGCCACATACGGACTCTAAAAATTCCAAAAAATATATTTTCTAGCTTCGTATTGACGACACGGTTCTAACAAAATTAATTTCGTCAAAGTTGGAGACTGCTTGAAAAATGGCCATTTTCTGGTCGATACAAATTGACTAAAACTATCAAAACACGTTTTCCTTTGCCACGCTCACATACTTCTTTCAAAAATTACGAATTTTGGAATCTAGCAATAACTTGACATCCCAGATCCAACAAAAGTGGTTTCGTCGAAAACGGAGGCCGTTTGCAAAATTTCCATTTTTAAGGCTAAAATTCCATAGCGACTATTCTGAATTTTCAATTGGGCATAATTTTTATTCCCGCTAGGAAACTTCAAATTTTTGGATTCGTTGGAAAGATATTTTCAAATAGATTCTAATATTTTTGGTTTTTCGAAAAATCGGTTTATTTTGAATCCTGTACATTCATTTGAAATCGAATTTTCAAACTACTGAGCCATTTCCAATTCCTTTTATAATTAAATAAATAAATATTTATTTTATAACGTAGATTCAAATAAATATATACATTCTAATTCTATTCATAATAAATTTCTCGTCGTTATTATTTAAAATAATTCACTTTTAATATTCAAAATTCATTAAAATTGCCAAAATAAAAATTTTAAATCGGTTCGGATTTTCCGGGTTGTTACACGTGTCATAGTTGGGTAGCTTCCAACTAGAGTATTTTTGTGGACGTCAATTAGTGATATCTGGTGGATTTGACGATGTGACATTCAAAGTGAATGGTGACCAGATGTTTCAAAAGATAATTTTAACCTCAAGCCTCATTAACCTGGAACTGACAAAAATCGAGCAGGTAGCGTGGCTATGTTGGTCGCTCCCATTAGGGTGTATAATAACCTATTAGAGAAAATCCATTTCCTTCTTCAATCTATTTTCGATATTGTCCCTTTCGAGAAACGTTGGCTTGATTCCAACCGTTGGTGATATACATTCGATACACTTAAGCGAAATGAGTGGTCGGTCATGTGTGGGCCGGGTTGCAAGACGTTCTTGTTGAACCCAGTGTATTCCCCTCTAGAGGTACACTATCGGTAGGTGCTTCCATACCTTGTCATAGTCAGAATCCAACCTCCAATAAGCACCCGCGATTTTGATTGTATACTATGTATGTGGAGCATGAGATGCAAAGTTTTCGCTAGATTGTTATTTACTTGTATTTAGACACTATTATAATATAAGAAAAGATATTGATTTCAAAAACATTTTGGATTATCGTAAGGTAAAAACCATCTGTATTTATGTGTGGATTTGGTCGTATGATTATCCTTTTCTTTCCAAATGATTTTGACTTTAAAATCAAGTTGTGTGATACCCTTAAACTTAGTGTGTTTATCTCACTCTGGTTCACCAGACTGACCCAGTGTTTTGTAAATACTCGGGTTAGACTGGGTTGTACAGGTTTAGGTTAGCGGATGCTGCAATGTCCAAAGATGAGCTGGAGGTGTTCAGACGTATTGTATTTAGTATTTATTCCGATGTTTGTTGTATACAAGGACAGGTTATTATAACTGTCCAGATGTGTTTATGTACTTTGATATTGTAAGTATTTTTAAAAGCTCTCAGTAAAGATTTATTTCTATGTCATATTTTGTTCCGCTGTGATGTGAGACTCTGATTATGTTGTTCTGGTTCTTCTTCTTCTACTCTAATATTTCTTTCTTATCTCACTTTCTAATTTCTTTTTAATAACGTTGTGGTGTTTTCGGTGTTTGGAAGGTCGACATGAAATCCGGTAAATGTATTTATGTCGATTTTTCGGGGCCGAAAATCCTTGGGTCGTTACACAATTAAATTATACATGTGTTTTAATTTAACAATAATTTCCAGCGTTCTTCGGTTCTATCCAAATCCATCCCAGAATATAGTATTTATCGCTAGGGTCCCAATGTCTCTTATCTGGTCAAATTCCGGTAATACAGGCATGAATTATACAAATTATAAACATACGAATTTTATTTAATAAAATAAATTCTTAATTTGATTATAATGTTAATTACATTAGTTCACAGTGAATTAGACCGACGAAACCTTCTTCGATATCCTTCGTTCATTCCGAAACAATTCTCACTTTTGTCTCTTTATTTCCAAAACCTGGTACCACACAGAAAGAAGTTATTTAAAATTTTAGTATAAATGATAAGGATATAATAATAAATTTCACTTAACTTCTTACTTCAACTTAGGTACTTGATTTAATTATTAACATCTGCATGAATCCAATGCTTTACTTATGATATTCGAACCCAGGCCCATGATAAATCCTACTTCCTCCAACTTTTAGGGAAAAATTTTAATTATTTTTAAATCCCTTAATTATAACTTAATTAACCGTTAATTAATGGTTTTTAAACAGTATAGGGCCGAATACCCCCTTAGTTCACGTTCATTCGAATTGCCTGATCCCTCGAACACGCATCGTTTTTTTCCATCTATTTCTAAACACCACGCTTCTACTGCTCGACGTAAGAATCATCCCCGCGCCACCCTCTCAAACCATCAGAGCTTCAACGGGAGTTTCCAGTCCAAACGCCTCAGTCTCGCCATACTTCAGCCCATACTTGTTCATGATTCGGTGCCACCAATCAATGGCAAAGAACCCTAAGCCAATTCGTGTTCAAATAGGGTTTGCCGGTGCCACGTTCAACTCCAGGCGATCATAGCCATATGTTTGACTAGATGTGATAACAGTTTAGGATTTGATAAAATTGTACAAGGTATTTATAATGTGCCCATATATTAAAATATTATTAAATTAACTTCATCGTGAAGTATCGCCTTGAAGTTGCCACATACGACTCCAATCGGAACGAAACTCCTAATTCTAGCATAAAAAAATATTCCGGACCCAATGGGATAGGTTTCACTGAATTCCGAGGCCGTTTGTAAGAAGTCATAAATCACAAATGAAAAATCATGCGTTTAAATTTCTCATGATCACAAAGTTAATCCAATCAACTTAAAACTTTGAAATTCTACTTGTCCTCTTCCTTGTGGATCCAATGAAATTTATTTCATTAAAATCGGAGTTCATTTGGCCAGTCATTTATTCCTTTAAAGTTACCCCTGTCTAAATTGGCCAAAATAATATAAATGATTTAGGCATTTATCATTGCCATGATCAAATGGTAAGTCCGATTGACATGAAAATTGAAATCTTATAATAATTAATTAATACGAATCCAATGGCACAAATCTCATCGTATTCCGAGACTGTTTCCCGATATGCTATTTTTATGTGTCAAATAACGCTATTTCGGACATCAAAATACCCGATGTCCAAAAATAAAAAACTAGCTATCGATCCTGACTTTAATCATCGATACAAACTCAATGGAATTGGTTTCCTGCCTTAAATTGATCTTCTGCTCAAGTTATAAACAAATACCCCTTTATTAAGTTAAATTAATTTAACTACGCGCTATAGAAAATGACTAGGCGTTTCACATACGACATTGGTTTGCACGAAATTTAATATCGTGCAATAATTTAACGTTACGGTTCCAATGAAACTAATTTCATCAAAAACTGAGCTCGTTTGGAAAATCGCTATTTTTAACGCTTATAAAATATCAATTAAAATATTATTTAAATTCCAAAATAATTCAAATAAAAAAAATAATAAATTATTATCATCATATTTATCCAAATAAAATTATCATATAGTTATACAACTCGATATCAACATTCCGGGTTAAACAATATCCAATTTATATAAAAGTCGTTACTAAATTATTTTAGTAAACGTTATCGTTTATTAACAAATTCCATAACGACTATTTTAAAATTTGATTTGGACATAACTAACAATCTATAACACGAAGTTCGTATTTTTCTATTTCATTAGAAAATTATAGTCAACTAGATACAAACGTTTCTTGTTTCACAGAAATCCGACTTATATCGGATCATGTATATTCAATTGAAGTTCAAAACATAATATTACAAACTACCATGCCATTTCGAGCTCGTTTTAAATTATAATAAAATTTAACATTTAACTTCGTTCTAATAAACGAATTAAATATTAAAAACCAATAATATTCCAGATATAATATTTAAAATAATAAAATAATTTAAATATTCGATGACAAAAATATGGGACATTACATTCTTCCCCCTTAATAGAATTTCGTCTTCGAAATTACAAAGGTAAGATAAATGTTACAAACCCATTCACTTTCAAAATCGAATTTTATTTTAAATCGAATGCCAATCCATTATTGTTAAAAAATATCGAAAACAAATTGCACTTTAAATCCCCTGAAAATTCGGCAGAGTTTCCCCTGTACGGAGTAACATCTTTGATATCGCAGCAACAAATAATATGTATACATCGACCCACATGGTCGGAAAACAAAAACCAAAACTCAAAATTTATATTTTCGCATAGGCGTACCATTTACGAGCGCTATTGAGTATACTAACTCAATGTATATGCGATTTACTCAACCAAAATCTAACCTAAAAGCCATTCGGTACCTGAAGTAACGGATATATGAAATTCTTAAATAATATTTCACTAATCAACAAGTACAACAACACTAATCCAAAATCAACAACAAGCATCAATTCATTTGCAGCTAAAAGGTTAAATTTTCAATTCATATGATTCCACTCCAATTTATTATACTGGAATCTATTTTCTTTATTTTCAATTGATTCGACTCTATATTCAACCAATAACCAATCAACCATCAATACATAACCAACTTAATAAAGTCAACTAAATTTATATTCAACATTAATACTTACTTTAGTTTCACATATTTGAATATCAATCAGTTAATATCCGATCGATTTCTATTTAACTATTATTAATATTCAATTTCCAAATCAATTTAATCTAATTTCAACATCATTTCTTAATTTAATTCCACTTAACCAAGTTAAGTTCCAATTCCAAATTGAATAAACGAATTGAATTTTCCTAACCAAATTTTGATTTTTTTTCTGCTTTATCTTATCTTAAGTTAAAAAATTTATTCACTCGATTCCATATTACCATTCTTATTCGCAAATTTTATGTGAAATCTTCTTCTGTTTATATTAGACCATTTCAACTCATAATAAAATTTGGATTTTATTCAAATCAATCAACCATACATATATATCCCAATAATTTAATAAAATTATTTCTTTTCTATACAAAATATATTTCGGGTAAAATTATTTCATTTACCCTCTTTAAAAAATAATATTGTGTCCATTAACAGTTCATGCTTCTCAACACTTGAACCAATCAAATAACACAATACAAAACATTCGTATATAAAATTTACAAATACGCTCTATGTGTATACACCCAACTCAATCTAGGGTATTACTAACCTAGATTACATGATAGAGATGGGGTTACTCAACAGAGCCAAGGTTATCGCTAAACCTTATGCTCTGGTACCACTGTAAAGGCCCACGAGATTTTCGACCACGAAAATCGACACCAAACACCATGTCGACTAATCAAGCATCGAAAACACTGGATCATTAATAGGAAGAGATTTAGAGTGTGAGATAACATTGAAAGAAATATTAGAATAGAAGAAGAAGAAGAAAAACCAACACAACACAGAGTCTCACATCGCAGAGGAACAGAATATAATATAGAAATAAATCGTCATTGAGAGCTTTGAAAATATACGTACAATCATCAGAATACATCAACACATCTGGACAATTATATAATTTATATTAATTTGTCCTCATATACAGCACACAGCGGAATAAATACTAGATATCATACGTCTGAACACCTCCAGCTCGTCTCTGGACTTCGTAGCATCCGATAACCCAAACCCATTAAAACTTGGTCTAACCCGAGAATTACGAACGCCGAACCAGTCTAGCGAACTAGAGCGATAAAAACACTAAGTTTAATACTGTCATCCAACTTGATTTTTTTTTAAATCAAAATCCTTTTGAAAGAAGAGGATAATCATAAAACCAAATCAACACATAAATATAGATGGTTTTTACCTTACGATGACCCATAACATTTTTGAAATCAATATCTTTTCTGATATTATAATAATGTCTAAATACAAATAAATATCAATCTAGCAGAACGCTTGCTTCTCACGCTCTACATATATAGTATACAATCAAAACCACGGGCTCTTATTGGAGAATGGATTTCCATGGCAAGGTATGGGCAACCACCTTTCCAACAATGTACTCCGGAGATGAATACATTGGGGTTCAATAAGAATATCTTGCAACCCAGGATAAACACGACCGACTCCTCACTTTGCTTGAGAATACAGAATATATCATCACCACGGTTGGGGGTCAGCCAACCGAACTGATAGCATATTAATAAAATAAATCGACAACCGAAGGCAATTGATTTCTCCAGATCAGGTAATGATATACCCTTTTGATGGGTGCGACTGTCATAGCCATGCGACCTACTCGATTTTAACCATTTCCCGGTTGTTGAGGCTTGAGGTCATACTTACTCTTTTGGAACATCTGGCCACCATCCACATTGAATGCCACATTGTCAAATCAGTCAAATCACCGATTGACGTCCATAAATGTACTCTGGGCATAAAAGAAGTGCCCCTCTTTGCCACTGACTCGGTATATTTGTAAAAATCAACATACATGGTTTCTTGGAAATACTCTTTCGGACATTCATCCATACAATCCATCCAAGACAGGAAGCACTCTCCTACTGCATCCAGTATAGGAATTACCCCATGGATCAATAGCGAGAAGTCCTTGCAATTCATAGATTCCAACCACGATAGAATCATGGTTTATCTCCGAGAGTTAACCAGATATTCATAGATTCAATGCTCCGTCTTCAATCTGCATCTTCACGTATTTGCTGGTTTAGAATGGTTTTCGAATATAAATTCGCTCTTAGTCTTTCCGTACCAACAATCGTATAAGTCGGATTTGGTAGACAGTTATTTAACTATTAAATAAAAATCATGGAAATAAAATGATTTCATAAAATGATTTCACTAATTCAGTACTCGACATTACTTGGCCTTTATTTAAAATAATTAATGAATGGTTAATTTAAATCTCTAACTCTTTCAATAATTTTAACATAGTATTTACTTCTTATTTTATTTTAAAGAGTATTCGCAAAACTATTTCAAGTACATTAGAATTAATTCATATATATATATTCCCAACTTTGATTCTATCAAATTTCACATAAAACATCGTTACTTGAAAACAATATCCAACTCCTATTCTTTCGGGATTAACTCATTCTAGAAAATATACTTTTATTTCCTTTTTCTTATGGAAATATCATTATATATATAAATATATATTTTCAACTCTTCCCATTTCTGTTACATTGGAAATGTTATTATTTATTCTCAAATCTTGCAATTAACGTTGCGTTATTATTTCTCATAGGGAAATAATAAATTATTCTTAACCTCTTTCCCATTATAAACTAATATCATCGTCCAATAATCCTGAAGTCATTCAAGTTCGGTATTTATTTACCTCTCAGACCTTGATCAACAACGTTCTTATCTTAAGATAGATATGAATTGTAATTCAAAACCCGATATTTATTCTAATATCAAACAAATCTCATTAAACTACTTTATTTAAAATATGGTTTATAAAACTGTCTTACTTTTGGAATAACATTTTTTAAATATAACTTAGTATTACTTCATATGTTAATTAAGTAATTTCGTAATAGCATCACTTCTTAACCTTAATTTCTTTCAAAGAATTCATTTTATAATTCAAATTATTATTACTAAATCCCATTACTATTTTTTTTATCAAATTCAATTACAAATCCCTTTTTAATCTTTTCCTTTTGAAAATCTCATTTCGATTCCATTCATCTCTCTCAATTCCATTATTTAATAACGTTAATTTAAAATTAACGCTTTAACTTCACATCTCTTATATAGACTTCGTTTATATAATTCTGCTTTAAGATAAGCCCTTTTTATCTCCAATTCCTTTAACTTAATTCAAACATTAAGTAAACACTAATTTATGCTATCGTATTCGCTTAAAATTCCTTTTCTTAAGTTCGTCATAAAAACTCGGATTTATATTAAAATCCGTTCATAAGTTCCTTTCACAATTCACTTAGATTTCGTTTCCACTTCGATTACTTTTTAAATGTATTTTAATTAAAAAGAAATGTCCTAAATTATTATTAATTGAAATAGTAATTTACTTCAACCATTAACTACCGTAGAAGTAATTAATTTCCTTATTAACTAAAATAAATAGTGAATTCCTTTTTAAAATATTATTAAAATTAAAACAAATATTCTTTAAACTATTACATTAGATTAATTCAAAACGAAATAATTAAATAATCAATCCCACTTAAAACTGTTGACTTAGTCAACTCAAAACACGGTTAATTCGTTAACCAATTCAAATTAATTCTTCCTTTAAATTAATTAATAATATAATTAATTTAAATAAATTCCATTTAATTATTTCTTAAAAACAATTTTCCAACTCTTATTCGTTTGGTAAATTTCCGCTCTCTTTCTTATAAATCTGATTAAAATCAGAAATTTACTTTATAAAATCATTTAATTATTACTTATAAACTTAGATAATAAATATTTATTTCCTTTTAATAAACTTTTAATCATAATAATATATTTCAAAATCTATCTCCCATTATAAAATAAATTTATAACTTCAGTTCTATCGATTCACCTGACGGAAATCAATATAAACAAAACGATTGATTTTTAGGCCATTTACTGCCAGTTACTCAGCCAATACTACCCATTGGTTCAAACAAAACAAAGGTTGAATTTTAGGTCAACGGTCAATAATCAAATCAATCATTTAATCAGAACAGTTCATATGGTGATAATATGAAAATAAATAATATTTAAGGTAGTTGAGGAATCCAGTTGGATCCCTCCAACCTGTTTTGCCCTGCATCAAAATAAATTATCTCACATAAATCCATTCAGTTCAATTTAACTGATTATTTCTATAACAGTATATAACGGCTATTTAACGTCAACCAATTTATTTAACATTAACAAACAATTCATTAAATTAAACACGTTTATAATATAAATATGGCCAACAAGGTAAGTTACCTATATTGATTCCAATCGTTAGAATAATGATTTTGTGTTTCATTGAAATTAAACAACATTTAATTTCATCGGATCAATCAATATATCAACAAACAGTCAGTAATTAGCAACCATAGCACACACAATGAAAACACGACTTATATAAAATATAAGTGTGGAGAACTGAGAGAGTATAAATCACCTTGATTTCTGTTTTATCGTTGAGCAATTCGGTTTCCAATTAAATTAAACATGTGTTTAATTTAACAATAATTTCCAACGTTCTTCAGTCATGTCCAAGTCAGTCCCAGAATGAAGTATTTATCGTTCGGATCCAATGTCTCTCATCTGGTCAAATTCTGGTAACACATGTATGAATTATACGAATTATAAACAGACGAATTTTATTTATAAATTCTTAATTTAATTATATTGTTAATTACATTATTTCATAGTGAATTAGGCTGACGAAACCATATTCAATATCCTTCGTTCGTTCTGAAACGATACTCACTTTTGTCTTTTTGTTTTCAAAATCTGATACCACGTAGAAAGAAGTTATTTAAAATTTTAGTATAAATGATTAAGGATATAATTATAAATTCCCCTTAACTACTTACTTTAACTTAAGTACTTGATTCAATTATTAACATCTACATGAATCCACTGCTTTACTTCTGATATTCGAACCAAGGCCCATGATTAATCCTTCTTCCTGCAACTTTTGAGGAAAACAATTTAATTAATTTTAAATCCCTTAATTATAACTTAATTAACCATTAGTTATTGGTTTTTAAACAATACAGGACCGAATACCCCCTTAGTTCACGTTCATTCGAATTGCCTGATCCCTCCAGCACGCATCGTTTTCGTTTCCATTTATTTCTAAACACCACTCTTCTACTGCTCGACGTAAGAATCATCCTCGCGCTGCCCTCTCAAGCCATCAGAGCTTTATCGAGAGTTTCCACTCTGAGAACCTCGGTCTCGCCATACTTCGGCCCACACCTATTCATGATTCGGTGCTCTCAATCAATGGTAAACAACCCTAAACTAATGCATGTTCGAATCGGGTTTGTTGGCGCCACGTCCAACCCTAGACGATCATAGCCATTAGAAGTGTCGATATCATCGAGCTGAGAAAAGTTGACGTTGGAAGATTTCGCGATTGATCTATGAATTTTGAGATAAGGTGGATAATTGTTTCGAACATTACTGTTCATTAAAAATAAAGGAGGCAACGGTAACCATGTTTGATCAGGCGTAGTAATAATTTAGGGTTTGATAAAATTGTAAAGGGTATTTATAATGTGCCTATACATTAAAATATTATTAAATTAACATCGTCATGAAGTATCGCCTTAAAACTGCCATATACGACCTACAATCGAAATGAAACTGCTAATTCTAGCATTAGATAATATTCTGTACCCGATAGGATAGGTTTCGCTGAATTCCGAGGTCGTTTGTAAAAAGTCCTTTATAAATCACAAGCGAACAAAAACGCATTTAAATTTCCCACGATCATAAAATAAATCCAATCAACTTGAAACTTTGAAGTTCTACTTGTCCTCTTCCTTACGGATCCAATGAAATTTGTTTCATTAAAACTGAAGTTCATTTGGTCAGTCGTTTATTCCTCTAAAGCTACCCCTGTCTAAATTAGCCAAAATAATATAAGTGATTTATAATGTTTATCGTTGCCATGATCAAACTGTAAGTTCGATTGACATGAAAATTGAAATCTTATAGTAATTAATTAATATGAATCCAACGTCAGAAATTTCATCGCATTCCAAGACTATTTCCCGACACGCTATCTTTACGTGCCAAACAACACTATTTCACACACCGAAATACCCGATGTCCAAAAATAACAAACTGCCTACATATCCTGACTCTAATCGTCGATACGAACTCAATGGAATTAGTTAAGTGGCTTAACTCGATCGGCTGCTCCAGTTATAAATAAATACCCCTTTATTAAATTAAATTAATTACGCGCTATAGAAAACGACTAGGCATTTACGGTTATCGTTGTCACATACGACATCGGTTTGCCATGAAATTTAGTATCATACAATAATTTAACACTACGGTTCCAATGAAACTAATTTCATCGTAAAATGACCCATTTGCAAAATCGCTATTTTTAATGCTTATAAAATATCAATTAAAATATTATTTAAATTCCAAAATAATTCAAATGAAAATAAAAATAATAAATTATTATCATCATATTTATCTAAATAAAATTATCATATAGTTATACAACTTAATAACAATATCTGAGTTAAACAATATCCAATTTATATAAAAATCCTTATTAAATTATTTAAATAAATGTTTCCGTTTATTAACGAATTCCCTAATGACTATTTTAAAATTTGATTTGGACATAACTAGCAATCTATAACACAAAATCTTGTTTTTTCTCTTTCATTAGAAAATTATAATCAACTCGATTCAAACATTTCTTGTTTTATAGAAATCTTACTTATGTCGGGTCCTATATATTCAATTGAAGTTCAAAACTTAATATTACGAACTACCATGCCATTTCGAGCTTGTTTTAAATTATAATAAAATTTAACGTTTAACTTCATTCTAGTAAATGAATTAAATATTAAAAACCAATAATATTCCAAATATAATATATAAAATAATAAAATAATTTAAATATTCGACGATAAAAAGTACGGGACATTACAATCTACATCAAGTGAAGGGAGATCACATCAAATTGGGAGATTTGAAGATCATTCTTCGTTGTTCGGATTGGGAATTTTGTGATTTCAAGTTATTTCAAAGAATTGGTGAGTGATTAGTATCTCTCGCACGGATTCAATCATGTATATGGGTTGGATCTTATTTTCATCATTTACAAGTTGTTTTCACCTAGATCTACATCATGGTAAGTATGTTTTCACTTGAGTCATCATAGGATCTAATCTAGCAACTTAAACCGGTAAATTCCTATGTTAGTTTATGTATGTATGCAAGTTTAGATCCACTATTTTGTTTATTCATTGATTTATCATGATTTGGTGAATTCTATATGGTTGTTGATGAATAATTGTCGTTCTAACATTGATGGTGATTCCATAAAGTGTTTATGGTTGAATTGGATGTTTTAGATAAGTTGGTTGCATCGATTTGTCGTTTGGTGATGGGTTGGTCGAGATTTGAGTTAGATTGGTAAATCCTGGAGTCGGGTCATTTTTCTTGCATGGGTCGTGTGGCTTGGAGGACAAGAAATGGATTGTTCGCATACACTCAGGTCGTTCGAATTGATGACTTCAGGTCGTTGGATTTGGGTCGTCGAAGGTTGGATTTTTTAAGGACATCGGATCGCTGGAAGACATTAGCTTCAGGTCGTTATGGCTTGGGTTGTTGGTGCTCCGAAATGTCGGATCGTGGTGCTTGGTTCACATGAAGATGGGTCGGTCTGATTCTTGCAAGGCGGGTCGTTCGTGTGTGCTAAGATGGGTCAACCAAGTCAGGTCATTTGCATAGAGATGGGTCATCCAAAGGGAGTCGAGTCGGTGCAGATGGATTAGGTCGTTAGGTCGTGGAACGACTTGGTAAGTTAGGTTGTGGGGAATCAATGGGGTCGAGTTGGTTGCCTAAATGGTCGTGAAACTTACTGAAGGAATCGTAACATTTGGGAAACACTGTAAAAGGAGGGTGAAATGCTGTAGTATGTTTTTCATGGTGAAAAGATTGAAATGCTATGAAATGGAATATCGACCAAATGAAGTATGTTTTTGGTTCGAGAACAGATGTGGTTTCAACATGAGTTCCAGATGAAATGTTCGTAGTTTTGTGATGTGTTCATTAATCGATGAAATGCAACGAATGTGAATATGACTCAAAGATGGTGAGTTGGTGGATAATGGTTCCTCTAGAAGACGCTTGAGTTATTGATAGTCGCAGTGATGACGATTAGACATATCGAAGGCCAAGGAATTATCGTTAGTTAGAGGTTCTAGCGGGCTCAAATCAGGGGTACATTGGGGATGCCTAAAAGATCGAATGGGTCGAGTACCCTGGGCAAAAACTTGATGGGCCTAGTTGTCTTCGTCGAGTAAGACAAACATACAATGTAGATGGCGTATGGAGTTTTACTAGAACCGGGTTTACCATTAGCCCTTGGCGAATGGCCAGATGTGTCGGTCATACGATTAACGATGATTCCAAGCAAGATTGGTGGTGATAGCCAGAGTCATGGATGATGATTGTTTTGCTTGTATCGTGTTTTGTAGGTTGTCCGACGTCGAAGGAGATATCTCTTAGGTGCTTGTCTAATGTTGGTTTAGGCCTTTGGGGCTTGTTCTTGGTACATGTCGATATCGACAAGGGTGGTCTACGCTTAATAATTGATCGCCATGAATGTACTGTTTGTTTCTGTCTAATTGTTGTAAAGGCTATCACTGTCGGATGTGAAGGAAACGGGTTGGGTTCTTCTCTGATGATATGATTGGTAGATTAGATGACTAGTCTTCCTATTCTCATATTCTTTATTGATGATGTTAGTTGGTTGTTTTATGTCTCATTAAGACTGTTGTGTGACTTAAGGTTTTATGTTTCCCTCTTATAACCTTTGGTTGTTCATCCATGTGTTAGAGGGGCAGACTGAGCAGCAAGTGACAGGTGATATCTTGATGAGGACGATGCTACTGAGCGACGACGAGCAGGAGGCTTTCGTATTAGCTTTTACAATCTACTATTTGATGTTTTCCTCTATTATGTCTATGTATGCTCTGAGTGACTTGTAGTGAGACGACTTTTTATAGAATCTTATAGTACTATCCAATGTTGTATGGATTCTTCATGATGATATTAAAATTTTAAGATTCCGCTCAATTTTGTTTCACTATTATTGCCTGTTATATATGTTCTATTATACTTTATCCTTGCGTTGTGAGTTATACGACAGGTTCCTCTTGTGTTATCCTATCTTGGTGATCATTCATAGCTACCTGGAATGTCTTTCAGTGCATTATTTTCCTTGTTAAGTGCAGGAGTTATGGGCGTCATCACACCCTCAAGATGCGATTCCATCGCATCACTTAGGATACGATTCCATCGCATCCTATGGATGCGAGGCCATCGCATCCCGCAGATGCGAGGCCATCACATCCAATGGATGTGGCGCCATGATGTACACATCGCATCCCTCTGGAATGAAATTCTCGTATCCTTTAGGATGCGAAAATCGCACCCCAGAGGGATGTGATTTTCCTCCTACCGAACATACGTGATGTGATTTTCTCGTTGTAGGCGATCCCATGATGCAATTTTCTGCTATGTGGTCCCCAAGTCCTACCTACTCGTACCTAACCCTTCACCATAAAAAACCATGAACTCATTTATTACAAGGGTTGGAAATTGGCTTGATTGACGCCTCTTGAGAGCTCCAAGTGACTTCTTTAATGGCATGCTTTCTTTGAGGAAGAAGAAGGGAAAAAGTGTCTTTTTCCTAATATTCATATATGATAATTATGACATTAACATACTTAGAAATGTTTGTGGAAGGATGTCATGAGATAGTCTTAAACCTGTAACTCATTATTATAAACAATAAAATATCAGCGACTCTTCCAAAGTGGACGTAAGCCCCACATAGGACCGAAGCACTATAAACCTACTATGTTATTTTTCTGCTTTCTGCGCTTATATTTCCACGTGAAACGTAATTCTCTAAGTAACGGAGAATCTTTGGGTGTTACGACATTTTTTTCCGCCAACATTCTGCTGCTTTCATATACAGAACTTAGATTTTTTTTCTTTGCCGCAAATTCCCATCTCGACTTCGACGCACTTTGGTTTTCTTCTATAACCTGCCGCCAAGTACGCTTACGATGGCTAAGCGACCAAAGAATCAAATGCTCATCCAGTCTGCCGCAGTTGACGCTGGTACTTCTCAACAACCTCAAGCAGTAGAGAACCCGAACGAAATGGATCTTCTTCCACCCGTTTACCCTGAAACTCCGGTGACTCAAGCGCAGATTCATGTGCTTAATAAGAAGTATGAGAACATAACTCTCGAACTCAACTAGGCGTTGAAGAATAACATCGACCTTATGCGCCAACTTCAAGAAAGTCAAAGCATCGTTGCTCGACTCCAGCTTTCTTAGAGCAACATCCGACCGCGACATACTATATTGGAAACCTTTTCTTACGAATCAAGGGGCCTACGTCAAAGAAGGAGGTTCAGCCTCATCAATAATGTCGTCGTCCTCTCCAATGCTCATACAAACGGAAATGGTAATAACAACAAAATTGGAAATGGTGATCGAACCACCGTAACTTACAGTGGGGGAACACAGTACTGTGACAGCTCCCGATTGATTATCAACGGCGAACCAGATATGAATAACCGACACCCTCCTTGTAACGACCCGCATTCTATGCATTGAAGGATCGTAGAATATTTCTTTCTTTCACATACAAAGTCGTATGGGCATGTAACTTTGGGAGACGACTATTGGGGTTATTTCCCATGTTCATGATTTTTGTCGATTTTTAAATGACCGTTTTGCCCCTAGCTGATCTTGTGTTGGCCATAACTTTTGATTGGCAAGGAGTTTTGACTTGAAACCACTTCCATTAGATCTGTATGATGGTTTAGCTTTCCTTAGAGTGGTCACATTAGCCAAACGGACTCACCGTTTGGGAGATATGGATGAAACAAGGTTTAGAAGGTGGAAAACAACTTAACCGGGCCTAATTAGGGTGATTAGCAAGAGGGTCTACAACCCATTTCGGGATTAGGGATATGAGAGGGCTGAGATGAGTTAGTAAATTAGTTTTTATTTCATTTCTTAGCCACCACTTATAACCTTTGAACCCTAGCAATGGCCTCCACTTGCTAAAACACCCCAAATCACCTTCTAATCGCTAATTAAGCCAAATCTACATTAAATCAAAGCAGATTGGCACAAAAATCGAGGTAGATCTGCTGGAGTGTATTGGAATCCGAACTATTTTGTCCAAAAGTTTCAGATCTGAGTTTATTTGTGGCTAAGGTGAGTGATTACCCTTATTTTTACACTAATTAAGGTTAATTAAGGGTAATTAGTGATAATTAGTGAATTTATACATGATTAAATTTTGGGAAAATATTTATAAATCTCTAAGTCTTGATTTAGGCCTTTGTTAGAAATTTGGATTAATTTGGTTAAGTTTTGCTAATCCTAAGGTTAGTTACGCTTAAACATGATTATGGGGAAAACAAGGGTTTTTGGGTATGCTTGGTCGACATTATCATGATTATTTGTTGTTTTGGTGTTTATGGTTGATCATACATGTTGCTATGACTGTTTGGAATGAATTGTGATTGCATAGAAAAGTTAGATTGATCAAAAATGCCGTCGAATGGCGTAAATAGCTTGCTGGAACGAGTTGCCAGAAATTTTCCAATCCAGTTCGTGACTAGGGTATCACAACCGACCCGACCGTGGAGAGCTATTACGACCCGACTCGACCGTGGAGAGCCATCACGACCCGAGCCCTCCATTCGTGAGTTAGCCTCACGAGCCAAGCATGTCACCAACAACAGATCACGAGCCAAGCCAAGCAGGGAACCACGATCCGTGGAGCATCCATTATCAAAAACCAGAGGGTCCCACGATCCGAATGTGGTGTCACGAGCCATGGGTCACGAGTGGAGCATCATCACGAGCCGAGGAAAGGAGGGCGAGCCACGAACCGATGCATACGGGGATCCATGAACCGATCTTCAAGTCTTGACAGCGAATGAACGGAATGGAACTGAAGTACGAACGGGATGATAATGACCAAAACCCGAGACGCAAAGGTAGTCCAAATGGGAAGATTGTACTCAGGATCCAGTTGGGAACCAACGATTCAACTTCATGATTGGGCTTTGCTGCGGGACGTGTTCTAAGGGGTTATCGACGTTCATAACTTTGATTCACCACCAAGATGGATGTTAGGCTACGTATCAGTGCAGTGGGTAGTTATTAGTCCATGGGGGCAGAGTGATATAGCATGGCTATGAGCCAGTGCAATGGAGTCATTATGACTTCATGGGGCAGAGTGGACATAGCAAGGACTAGTGGCTATGGATCAGTGCAGTGGAGTCGCCATGACTCTATGGGGCGGAGTGATCATAGCAAGGATTTGGGTGATCAGAGTGGTGGATATCGTATGCTTTACGCATTGAGTGAGAGGTATGAGGATGGTTGTTATGCTTGATTGTTTGACATCACTATGACATGCATGCCCCCACCCCCGTATCTTTACACCATATGTTAGTGTCACTTTAGAGTATTGTACATCTTGCCGTGCTAACTCTTTGGTTGTAGGTCCAGGTTCAGGTATGGTTTAGTATACATATTATTGTTCTGTTTTGCTGCTTATCACTCATACCAGACTTTTGTCTGACCCAAAGTTTATGTCTCTTCTTATTACTCTGGGTGCTCTTAAATGGGAAGACTAGAGACAGGTTAACTGGTTGTGCACGAGTAGCTGTCCGGAGACGAGCAGGAGGCTAATACGTACTATTCTCTATATATATTCCCCCTGTGTCGCTGCTGGTCATTACTTTGGGCATTAGTAGTGTACCTTTCTTATTTTGCTTTAGAGACAGGTTTAGAAGTTGTAATAAAGATGATGTGGAATATAAGCTGTAATTTTGGATTTTCCGCTGCTACGATGGTTTAAGTTTTCAACTTATGCACTGTCTCGCCTGTTTTATGTCAAGTTATGTTATTATTATATTTTATTCCATGCGCTGTGAGATATACTACAGGTTCCTTTTTAGTTCAGATTTCCTTCTTTCCTTTCTTTGACGACCGTCCCGTGCTGGTTGGACATTGGCACAACGTACTTTCATTGGAAATGTCGGCTGGTGCGGGGCGGGCCATCACATTTGGTATCAGAGCTCTAGGTTGCGTAGTTAACCTAGGGAAGACACCAGAGAGAGATAGTACGTATATGAGAGCGCATATTTGTGATATTTTGGTTTTCAAAAGCTATATATATACTATTAGTATTTTTAAGGATGAAGTCGCATTGCACTGGCACCACTGAAGAGATGGTTAATCGTTTTCTCCTTACAGATTGAACGATGAGCCGATATACTAGGGGTACTGGTAGAGGAGCTAATAATGGGAATGCTCCTGATATGATAATGATGTTCACTGACCTCATGAGAGAGATGCTTAGGGATATTCAGAGGGCAGCTTCTAATGCTGCAAAAGGTGGTGGTACAGCGGTGCAGGCGCATAGGGCTGATTTCGCCAAGCTATGCAAGGATTACACTAGCCTTGGTGGGAAGTCGTTCCACGGAACGGAATCAGCTACAGAAGTTTAGGATTGGTTGGATAGCTGTGAGCGTATCTTCGAAGACTAAGGTATCAAGGATGCGATGAAGAGAAAGCTGGCATCCTGTCAGCTGCAAGGACGGGCGATGAATTGGTGGAATGCCATTAAGGCAGCTACTCCAGAGCATCAAGTTACATGGGAACAGTTTAAGGCCCGATTCAGTGATAAATTTATCCCAACTGCTCAGATATCAGAGTTGTTTAGGAAAATTTTGGGGCTTAAGCAGAATGGTAGGGCAATCTCAGAGTACATTGCAGAGTAAGTATGGATTATCCCTTATCGATACTGCCGAGAAGAAGAATGAGAAGTTCATAACTGGTTTGGATGGATACTTAGGGGAAAGGCTTATTAACCACATCGATGAGACGTTTGAATCGATTGTGGGGAAAGCATTGAAGTCAGAGAGTCTTTACCCTAAGTCGAAGATTGAGGTTGCATCTGCAGAGGAGCCAAAACCGCAAGCAAGCGGTGGTGGCAAGAATGGTTCTCAGAATAAGAGAAAACAGAATCAAATGAGGGATGGCCAAAAGAAAAAGAATAAGAAAGATGTTGAGTGCTTTAGCTGTGGCAAGAAAGGCCATTATGCTAAAGAATGCCGCGCGAAGCTAGCGGACAGGAAGTGCTTCAACTGCGGCCAAGTGGGAAATCACAAGGATAAGTGTCTGCAACCCCTTAAAGAAAAGCAGATTGCGAAATCATATGCTATCAATGTTGTTCCTTCTTCGTCGAATGCCCCGACTGCGGCGGAGAAAGGAAAGAATGTCGTCATTCAAGGTATGCTTTCTATTTATGATGTTCCTGTTCGAATATTGTTTGATACCGGAGCTTCCCGTTCCTTCATATCTAGTGATTGGTAGATAGGTTGGGATTGGAACCCGAGATAGTCGATAGACCTTTAGCGGTGACGAACCCGATTGGTGGTTCAACTAGCCTTAGCATGATTTTTCGTAATGTGGTCTTATCGAGTCATGGATGTATGTTTTCTTGTGATTGCTTTGTTTTGGGCTTTACTGGGTTTGGCATTATTTTGGGAGTCGATTGGCTCTAAAGATACAGGGTGGTGGTAGACTTTGAGGGCTTTTTGGTGACAGTTAGAGCGGATGATGGGCGGAGGGTAGTGTTTGGTGGTTTACCTAGTGATGGGGTAATGACTAGTTTTCTGAATTCCCTCGACATCCCGCATGATGAGTTGTCAGATGTGCCCATGTCTGGCCAGTATCCGGACGTCTTTGAGGAAGTGATCGGACTTCCACCACACCGAGAGTTTGAGTTCCGTATTGATTTAGTGAAAGATGCCATACTTATAGTGATGCCACTTCGCCGTGTGGCACCAAGGGAGCAGCGAGAGCTTAGGGTGCAAGTAAGCGATCTGTTGAAGAAGGGATTTATCAGAAGAAGTGTTTCTGAGTGGGGAGCACCAGTTGTGTTTGCTACCAAGGCAGATGGTTCCCTTTGATTGTGTGTGGACTACCATGAGTTGAATAAGGTGACGAGGAAGAATAAGTATCCTCTACCACAGATAGATGATTTGTTTGATCAGTTGAGTGGCACGAGAGTGTTCTTCCAGTTGGATCTCGCGACAGGTTTTCATCAACTTAGGGTGGAAGCTGAGAGTATAGCTTAAACGGCCTTTCGGACGCCGTTTGGGTTCTATGAGTGGTTGGTCATGCCACTCGGGTTGACCAATGCACCAACATATTTTGTGGATCTTATGAATAGAGTATTCCGAGATCAATTAAATAAGTTTGTTCTTGTGTTCGTAGATGATATCTTGGTTTATTCGAGGACAGAGGAAGAACATAAGGAACATTTAAGGATAGTGATGGAGGTGTTGAGAAAACACCAATTGAAAGCAAAGTTTTCTAAGTGTCACTTCTGGAGGAGGGAAGTGAGATTCTTGGGCCATGTTGTTTCAGAGAATGGTATTACCATGGATCCTGCGAAGGTGGCTACGGTACAAGATTGGTCTACGCCCAAGAATGCAACAGACGTAAGAAGTTTCTTGGGATTGGCTGGATATTATCGGAAGTTTATCCAAGACTTCTCCAAGATAGCAGCACCGTTTACTCAGTTGACCAAGAAGAACCAAGCTTTTGTTTGGGACAAAAAGTGTGAGAACGCATTCAAGAGTCTAAAGGAAAAATTGACATGTGCACCAGTGTTAGTCAGTCCTAAAGGGAACGAAGAGATGACGGTATACACAGATGCCTGTGGTACCAGACTAGGTGCTGTATTGATGCAAGGAGGTAAGGTTGTAGCTTATGCTAGTCGGCAACTGAAACCGCATGAGAAAAGATATCCTACCCATGATTTGGAATTGGCAGCGATTGTGTTCGCATTGAAGATGTGGAGACATTATCTCTTGGGAGAAAGATTCGAGTTGTTTACCGATCATAAATCGTTAAAGTATCTTTTCTTTCAGAAGTATCTAAATCTTGACAGCAAAGATGGTTAGAATTCTTGGCTTCCTATGATTTCGATATCGCATATACACCAGGAAAGGGCAATGCGGTAGCTGATACCTTGAGTAGGAGATATGCCAGTTTAGGGGCTATGTTTCTAGAATGGAAGCAATGAAATACATTGCTGGGTATGATTTCAGACCAAAGTGCGAATTGGATCCAAAAGTATTAGCAAGTTTGACAATCGGACCCACTTTAATTGAGCGGATTGGTTCCAGTCAGAGGGACAAT
Organism: Allium sativum; assembly: GCA_030737875.1. Lineage (NCBI taxonomy): Eukaryota > Viridiplantae > Streptophyta > Magnoliopsida > Asparagales > Amaryllidaceae > Allium > Allium sativum. The sequence goes on along the minus strand of CM060924.1, from coordinate 229,698,697 downwards.
ACTAACTTATTAGAAATCATCTCCAAGTTAGGGATGGATATCAATAGGGAGATGGACAAGTATGGGCTTGATCGAGATGGATGGCTTAGGAAGAATGGAAGACTAATATTGCCCAATGTCAATGGATTGAGAGATGAAGTGCTTAGAGAATGTCATCACTCAAAACTGACTATACATCCTAGTGGTAATAAAATGTATCGAGACATAAAGCAGACCTACTACTGGTAAGGGATGAAAAGAGACGTTGGGAAGTTTATATCCAAATGCATGAATTGCCAGCTAGTTAAAGCCGAGCAAAAGAAGCCTAGTGGGTTGTTGCAACCATTAAAAATTCCAGAATGGAAATGGAAACAAGTCTCAATGAATTTCATTGATGGGTTACCAAAGACTAGATCAGACCATTATAACATTTGGGTGATTGTGGACCGATTGACTAAGAGTGCAAGGTTTATACCTATCATCGAATAGAAGGGCAGCTAAGTTAGCGGAACTATATATGAAGTGGGTAGTGAGATTTCATGGAGTACCTAAAAGCATTATGAGTGACCGAGACTCGTTGTTTACTAGTGGGTTTTGGAAGAGCTTACAAGAGGCTCTAGGGTCAGAACTACACCTCAGTACCGGGTATCTTCCTCAAACTGACGGTCAGATAGAGAGGGTGAATCGAGTATTAGAAGATCTCTTGAGAGCTTGCATATTGGATTTTGGCGGATCATGGGATGACCATTTGCATCTAGTAGAGTTTTCGTATAATAATAGTTATCAATCCAGTATTGGTATGGCTCCATATAAAGCCTTGTACGGAAGACCGTGCAACTCACCGTCATGTTGGTTAGAAACCGGTGAGAAATTTGTGCTTGGGCAGATGCGATAAGAGAAACCTCAGATAAGATCAAAGTTATCCAACAACGAATGAAGGCTGCCCAAGATAGGCAAAAGAGTTATGCTGATAAGAGGAGGAGAGACTTAAAATTCTCCATTGGCGACTTGGTGTTTGTCAAGATTTCTCCATTAAAGAGCGTGATACGATTTGGTAGGAAAGGAAAGTTAACACCAAGATTTGTTGGTCCATTCCCAATCCTCGAGCAAGTTGGGAATTTGGCATGTAAAGTTGAATTACCAAAGAAGATGGAAGGATTTCATTACGTACTTCATGTTTCCTAGTTAAGGAAATTCTTGCACGATCCCGATATGACTATTTCACCTGATCAGTTGGAAGATACAGAAGTAGAACCCGAGGCGGTTGAGAACCGCAAGCCGATTCGTATTGTCGAGCACGATACGAAGAAACTTCGAAGGAAAGCGGTGAATCTAGTCAAGGTTCAGTGGGGCGAGGATGAGAATGACCGTACATGGGAGACAGAGGAGAGCATTAAGAAGACGTATCCAGAACTCTTTGCCTGATAAGATTTTAATTGCAATTTAGTTTTCCGCATACTAGGATAGACTTGTTTGTTGTTTTTGTATGTTTGATTGTTGCGAATTGTTGGTAGGCGTGCGGGATCCTTTGCTTGTTTCTTAGTTAAGGAATTTCGGGGGCGAAATTTCTTAAGGGGGGAGAATGTAACGACCCGCATTCTATGCATTGAAGGATCGTAGAATATTTATTTCTTTTGCATATGAAGTCGTATGGTCATGTAACTTTGGGAGACGACTATTGGGGTCATTGCCCATGTTCATGATTTTTTCCGATTTTTAAATGACCGTTTTGCCCCTAGTTGATCTTGTTTTGGCCATAGCTTTTGATTGGCAAGGATTTTTGAATTGAAACCACTTCCATTAGATCCAGATGATGGTTTAACTTTCCGTAGAGTGGTCACATTAGCTAAACGGACTCACCGTTTGGGAGATATGGCTGAAACAAGATTTAGAAGGTGAAAAACAGCTTAACCGGGCCTAATTATGGTGATTAGCAAGAGGGCCCACAACCCATTTCGGGATTAGGGTTATGAGAGGGCTGAGATGAGTTAGTAAATCAGTTTTTATTTTATTTCTTAGCCGCCACTTACGACCTTTGAACCCTAGCAATGGCCTCCACTTGCTACAACACCCCAAATCACCTTCTAATCGCTAATTAAGCCAAATCTACATTACATCAAAGCGGATTAGCACAAAAATCGAGGTAGAGCTGCTGGAGTGTATTGGAATCCGAACTATTTTGTCCAAAAGTTTCAGATATATGAGAGATATATGATCCTCATCTCGCATCCCTGACATGGTCTGAAGGATCATGGGAGATATATGAGGGAACGCCAACGACTCGTGGGAAACCCACCTGATGCATAATCCCTTCACTAGAATCGTTCACGGAGACAAGTGGCCATGATGCTTCAGTATGCCACAGATAGCATTATATGACGGCACGAACGATCCTTGTGCCTTCCTAAACCTATGTGTATGGCAAATGGATTCCAGTCAGGCTACCAACGTGGTCAAATGCAAGTGTTTCCTAGTCTTCTTATCAGACACAACTCTGCTTTGGTTCTCTCGCCTTCCACTGCATTTTCTGAACAACTTCCTTTATTTGGCCAGGGAGTTGGTTAAGTAGTTCAGAATGTACGTTCCAACTCCAAAGAATGCCCTCACCCTATCCAATCTCTACCAAGGGCCTGCAGAATCCCTCAAGAGCTACCTCTCGCGATTCAATACCGCCCTTGTCGAGGTCGACGACCTAGAGCCTCATACTATACCCTTCCAATTTGCAAAAGGTGTCCTTCCAACTTCTGAATTTGGAGCTTTTGGATTGACATAAAATAGCCTAAGTCCCTAGGGGCTTTCTACAAAAAGGCTGGGCAAATTCCTGTGCTAAGAAGAAGCAAGGTGTAATCGAGCTTATCGGGGAAACCACTCCAACAATCTGCACACTAACACCGTTAACGACAACGTCAAAGCAAAAAAGGTTAGTGAATCCTCTGACAAGGGTAAATGAGGGGCCCTTTACAAGCCAAAACTGAACAACGGCAAGCAAGGTAGTCGCAACAGCAAGCAGGTTCTAGTAGATCCGAAGAATCGCTACTTTGGGCGAGTTTGTCCCCTCCAAGCTTCAGAAAATAATGTGGGACGATATTATCTTCCGCAAGAGAGAGTCTATAAGAATTGAGATCCCAACCATAGACCCTCTCTTGATCATAGCTCAAATTGGTCCTGCCTCCGTCCGAAGAATCCTAATTGACTCAGGAATCCTGATCAACATCATTTACAAAGCGGCCTACGATCAGACGAAGTTGAAACCAAAGACTTGAAACCGTGTCATGACACGATCCATGGCATCAACGGATCTTCCAATCACCTAGTAGGCATAGTAGACTTGCCTGTAAAACTCGGAGAAGAGGATAGTGGTCGGGTCTGAATGCTCACCTTCGTGGTTATCAACGTTATCTCTCCATAAAACATCTTCTTTGGACTTCCCTTCCTTGCAGAGTTCCCACTTTGCATGTCACCACGGTCTCTCCTAATGAAGTTCCCAACATAAAATGGGATCAGCACAGTCAAGGGTGAATAAGCAACAACCCGAGATTGCTACGTAATAGAATGGAAGAATGTGTGCAATAAGAATAAAAGCAAGACCGTTCATCCACCTTCTTGCGCCAAGACAATCTCCGCATGTCAATCAGAGGTGTTTGAGCCCCATCTAAGGCTCCACTGTCGTCTTTCCGACGATCTCGATCTAAGGGAGGACAAAGAGCCCGATTCTGAAAGGGCTACCCTAGTCAAACATATGGTGGATATTTCGGTCAGCCCCGATGACCCGACAAAGGTCTTGAAAGTTGGATCGCAACTCCACCCCATAGTAAAAGTAGTTCTTGTGAAATCTTTAAGGTCCAACCTAGACATATTCGCTTGGACCCACTCTTATATGTGTGGCATTGACCCCGCGGTTGCCTGTCACAAGTTGACCATCAATCTCTTGCAACCTCCGATCAAACAGAAACGTCGATTCTTGGGAATCGAATGGTTGACTGCACTTAAAGAAGAGGTAGATAGGATACTCAATAATGATTTCAACTGTGAAACCTACTACTCCGAATGGATCTCACACCCAATCCTAGTTAGGAAAGCGAACGACAAGTGACGAATGTGTGTCGATTTCTCCGACTTAAACAAGGCATGTCCCAAAGACAACTTCCCACTTTCAAATATTGACCAGCTCTTTGATTCAACCGCAGGATACCATCTTTTATCCTTCATGGATGTTTATTCAGGTTATAACCAGATCACGATGTATCTTCCAAACCAGGATCATACTTCTTTCATAACCGACCTCGGGGTCTACTGTTATCGCGTCATGTCTTTTGGTCTTAAGAACGCGGGAGCCACCTACCAACGACTGGTCAACTTCATTTTCAAGGACCAAATTGGAAGATCCATAGAGAGGTACATAGAAGATATGCTTGTAAAATCAAAGATGTCAAGCGACCACGTCCGTGACCTCTTCGAAATGTTCGATGTCCTTCATCGTTATAACATGAAACTCAATCCCTTGAAATGCCCCTTTGGCATTACATCGGAAAAATTCTTGGGCTTCATCATCAACTCGTGAGGCATAGAAGCCAATCCAGACAAGATCAAGGCTATTCGGGATATTCAAGTCCCTTAAAGCATCAAGGATGTTGAAAGTTTAAGTGGGAAGATCGCTGCTTTAAGTCGATTCATCTCTAAAACCACCAGCGAATGTGTCCCCTTTTTCAACTTACTCCAAAAGGGGAAGCGCAACTTCGCATGGACCCCAGAATGCATTACCGCATTCAAGGACCTCCTGAATCACTTAGGGCAACCGTCTATCTTGTTCAAACCCATGGACCATGAGGAATTATATGTTTATTTGGTTGTTTCCATGCATTCAATCTGCTCAGCGCTCATACGCATTAAAGACCGTGTCCAACGACTTGTTTACTACATCAGCAAGAGATTAACGGGGGACAAAAAGAACTACCCAAAGCTTGAGAAGCTAGCCTACTGCTTGTAAATCTCTTCCGGAAGCTACGACCATACTTTCAGTCTCACCCTATCAAGGTCTTCACCGACCAACTGCTATGACAGGTCCAGCAGTGACCTGAGGCATTTGGACGACTAATAAAGTGGAATATAGAACCGATTCAGTTCGAGATCACATTCATTCCTCGTCGATCCATCCTCGGACAAGCCTTCATCGATTTCATAGTACAGTTCACCATCTCGGAAGAGCCTCCTCCGGAGTGCATCGAAACTCCATACATTCAATGGAAAATGTTTGTGGATGAATCTTCCAACAATAAGTACTCCGGCATTGGAGTCGTGCTCATTACTCCTAAGGTTCTGAAGCCGTCATTCCCATTGGGCTAAAGCTTCAATCTCATCGAGTCACCAATTATGATCCTAAGACCAACCAAAGACCTTCTTCTGGAACCACCCAACTTGCTCGAAGAGAAAAGGAACAAAACCGAGCTCAGAGCTTCCGCCCAATGCCAATGAGTAGCCCGGTACTTCAACTCTAAAGTCCTCCATAAGGACCTCAACATCGGGGACCTCGTCCTGAAACAGATCTTTCCCACACCGACTGGTTTCAGTCCTCGCTGGGAAGGTCTGCATGTCATATAACGAAGGCTCGGAGATGGAACACTACACCATAAATGGCCTAATGCAACAACAAAAATTTATTGGCACATGCCCAAAAAATATTGGCATAGGTCTTTGGCAACATTTTTCGGATGATGCAATTTTCACCGTTGGTGTAGACCTCAAAGGCAACATTTTGACTATCTACGGCAAGATAACAACTATTGTTACAATAGACCCCTATTTAGGTCTATAGCAACATCCTTAGGTGTCTGCAGCAACATTCCAAAAATGTTGCTATAGATATTTTTTTTTAAATATTTAATATAACGAAAAGGAGAATTAAATGCTACTACAGAGAATTAAATATTCAAACAGTATTTTTATTCAAATAAATATTTTATTTCAACATTTGAAATAGTACATATTTCTAACTGTGACACCCCACTTCTGTTGATGTCACTCACTAAGGGAATGCATTAAGTTTCGTGAAGCTTTATAGGCAAACAAACGCAGAATATTACCAGATAGAAATAATAAGATAGCAGCGAAAATTCAAATTTTTTTTCAAACATAAACCGTAACATCGTGGTCAAAATAACATAAGTCACAAAAACCATTACAGTAATATAACTTCTGTCTTGTCCCATCATAGTACATATGGATATAAAAAAACATGATTCCCCAAACAAAAGAGCTAAGCCATAGTAGAGAAAAGAACTTGAGCTATACTTCAAAAGCAGCTCCTACAAGATGATAATCGAGTCTTGACTAAGCATGAGAATTCCCTCCCTGCGAACCTAGTGGGAAACGGAAGAAAGAATAGGAAACAAAAAAGGGTCAGACATAAAGTCTGACGAGTCCAGTTACTTTTAGCAAGTAAATAAATAAAAGTAGCATGACAGGCATATAAAGTGGATAAAAAAGAGATAACTACATAAAGGCAGGTATGACAAGGTAAACAGGATAGAGTGTGTACGCTTCTAATGATTACTCTGCACTACTACTAGTATATCCAGAATCAGATGATCCCTTCCACTATAAGGTGGTAGCTTAGGCATACGTCCAAATGTACCCTAACTTACTACCCTAATCGATCGGCTCCCTAATCCGCGTAGATACTCTATGTCGGCCCCACCTTAGGATGTATCACATCCTAAAGTGGCAACCCCTCGCTGATATGCATAGCCCCCTATCTATAGGTGTCACGGTCGTCTTATCCCCTTTTGCCCGGCTCATGCACGCACATGGCCCAGTCGGATTGCGCCGCCCACACCGTCCTCCACGTTTGGATCTCTTACAATCAGACCAGTAAGCGTGCCCCTTCTCCAACCTAGTTCGGAATATATGTTTGATACCTACTCCGGGTTACTGGTTGAAACGGGTCTCACACAATATGATACACGCTCTCCCCTTTGTCTTGTATTCCCCACTAGGTTTTCATTGGCTATATATACCACTAGGTGTCTTTAATTACATAACCCTATTATTTCTATAAGTTATGCTTACCCTAAAAGGTGTCACATAACTTTTTATTATTTTCTCCGGTTATGTATACCACAACATGTTTTTAATTACATAACCTTATCGGGCTAAGTTTGTGGGCCTGTATTGTAAATATTACCCACCCCATCAGATTTACTTAACCCACCCACTGTTCAACCAATTTTACTTAACCCTAACTTTAGTTCATTTTCGTACAATCCCTATGGATTTAACTAGGTTAAGTATTCCAATTCATTACCATGTCCATTTATGGTTGTAATAGGCTAGACCTCCCACATTAGGCCTACAACTTGTGGATGCTGGAAATATCGGTCGGATACGGGCAGACTTCCTCCACAAGTTGGGCCTAACCTATTGTCTTAGCCTGTCTCGTATTTGTGCTCTTAGACCCCTCACATTAGGTTCAACACTAGTGGTTGCTGGATGTGTCGTTCAAGTCCGGGCAGACTTCTACCACTAATGCAACCTAACCTCGTGTCATAAGTGCAGTTACAGTTTCTAACTATTGTAATTCTAGGCATCTTAAGTATTAACCAACTAATTAAGCTCTTGTCTTTAAAGTTATTCATGCCCATTTACCCAATTATGTTCATAGTGAATAATGTATCCAAATTCATATGCCAATTCTAGTATTTTCTCTCGTCTCCTAACTAATGTGTTCGCATAAATTTGGCGTCATGCCTAGGCTAAAAATTAGCCTAGCCATAAACAATAAAAGGAGAAGGTGATGGGAATATGACAAAAATGATTGTCCTACCATAACTGGCATAAACCACTACACCAGAAAAAAACTTTGGTAGCGTTTGAAAAATGCTACCAAAAATTTTGGTAGCATTTCAAAGAACGCTACTACAGGTCCCGCAACTAAAAGTCTGAATTTTTTGGTTGCATTTTGATAAACGCTACCAAATGGTTAGCATGGTTGCGTTTTTCAAACGCCACTAAAGGTTGGTAGGTGGGTCACCTTTTTGCATTTTTGTAGCGTTTATTTCGAGCAACTAAAAGCTTTTCGCTGCATTTATTTTATGCCACTATATATTCAAATGGTATTTTTTACATATGTTTTACTAGCGTTTTTAAAACGCTACTAAAAGATATTGATTGTTTTGCAGCACATTTTAAATGCTACTATATATTGTTATGGTTTACATCATTTACAGCAACCAGCTTTGTAATAGTCATGTTAAAATGAGTAACAACCGCATAATTACCATATTCAAACCAACAATCAATAAATCATATAATCAACATGTTCAAATAACTGAGAACAAGTTAGTTACATAAGTATTATCCATAACCATTTAAAATTAGTTGTTTGGAAAAAATGAGCAAATTCACGTACCACAAGCATCCATAAAAAAGTTTACATAACAAGTACTAACTAATATAATAATACATAATAATTGAAGTCACGTCCATTGTTGTTGATGGTCTTCACTTCGGAAAAGCTAATTACCTGTAATCAAGTTTGATAATCAACAATAAAAGTTTGTCATGAATCATCAAGTAAAATTCAAACAATATTAATTGACTGTTATTAAAACAAGCACATAAACAATCAAGCCTATCCATCTGTATTTGAGTCTTGTGTTGGGTTTCTTTTATTTTCTTGTTTAAATTACCGTGCAGTGTCATTTGCCTTCAGTTCCAGTTTTTTGTTTCATTTGCATGTCTCTACTTCCGTGCACATCATCCCGTAACCTTTTAAAAAATGCACATAAACAACTTCTGTACAGTCAATTTTTGTTCAATTTTTAAATACATTGTTTTACATTTGTGCCTGGTCTCTGTTATTTCTAGTTCTACCCTCGCAAATATACATAGCACTTTCTTTACTAAAACTTCCATTTCAGAAAACAATGCACATCCAACCCTCCACTTGGTTAATTTATTATTATTATTAAAACTTAGTTAACTTAGTTATATTATTATTATTATTATTGTAAACTCGGTTACTTTTTACAAATTTAGTTAAGTCACCATCAGTAGTGTTATTTATAAAACTTTCTGAAATTAGTTATATTATTATTGTTATTTAAAATTATTTAACTTAAACTTAGCTAATTTTTATTAATTTGGTTAACTTAATTAATTTTATTATTACTATTATTACGAAAACTCGGTTAACTTAATCATTTTATTATTACTATTATTATTATAAACTTAATTAATTTTTGTAACTTAATCAATTCATCATAATCATTATAATCACCATCGTCATTTAGAAAATTTGTTAAATACTTATATTTTTATTATTTATAAATTTTACTTAGCTTAAACTCAATTAATTTTATATAACTTGTTTAATTTCAACAAAACTTTTTTAATTTGTTATTACTATTATTCAAAACTTGGTTAAATTAGTAATATTACTGTTATAAACTTAGCTAAGTTTATTAGCTTCGTTAATTCATCATTATTATTTATTAAATTTAGATATCTTAAACCTATTTAATTTTATAAAACTTGTTTAAGTTTAACAAAACATAGCAAATTCTATTAACCTAGTTAACTTAATTAATTTATTATAATAGCTAATGATAATTATAGGTACTTCAATTATTACTGATAGAGCTTAGTTAACTTAATTATATTACAATTATTAAAATAAATTTAGTTAAGTTTTATAAACTTTGTTAATTCATCATCATCTTCATTATTATTTATAAAACTTTTTTAAACTATATACTATTATTATTTTTAAAATTTAATTAACTTAAACTTGGTTAATTTTATAAAACTCATTAGACATACATGAAATTTGAGTTGTGAAAACAGTGTTCATTAACAAAATTATTTCGAATAATAATTACAGATGTAAATAGTATGCCAAAATTGAACTTAATTGATGCAATATTTTTTTTAGCTATAGCTAATGTAATAGTAGAATGAACTGAAAAAGTTGAGGCACACATACCTTGAATGGAGCGCTTTTTCCTGAATGTGATGTGCTTTGAAGGCACTCCAGGTGCTAATGCATATAAAAAAATTACACAAAAATACAAATACATGGACAGAAACAGAAAAGATGACACAGTGGTTAAGAATGAAATATTACTCTGGTCTAGTACAATGGACCAATTAATAACAAAGAGTCCAACAACACAACAGCTTGTACAATCGTTAAGCATAAATAAGCGCACCAGACCAAAGAGATGTTCAATCTACGCTTTGAAATTCCCTCCACTCACTGCATCCAAGCAAATTGTTTACATTAAGATATCTACAGCTATCTATAGCAGAAAATTTTCTTTCTTTAAGACATCTGCATTAACAACAAAATATATAAATAATGCGAAATTTGCTTGTTCTTATATAAGACAGTGCACTAACGAGCAAATGATGTAATGATTTATGGATATCAGTAGATGCACTTTGAATGTTAGACAATGAACAAGCACGGTTCTATATGCAAATATTTCCCTAAGTGTAAAAAAGTTAAGAAACCAACTATAGCCAGCGAGGATAACAATCAAACGATTGTACAATTAATTATATAATTAATAATTTATATAATTAATTAAAATACATAACGAAATACTCATAACGTATAATCTATAAAAAAAGTTATGTTTATTTCCTTTCATTGTTTTCCTTCCTAACAAAATAAAAAATAAAAGTAGTAATAGAAATATAATAAAAATAAAAGTAACAGCAGTAGCTCAAATACTTGCAGCTAAAGCCCAATATGATTTGCCATTATGATCTTGAGGAATGATCTAATTAGAAACAAAAGGTGGGTAAAATTTAATATACTAACCACACACAATAACAGAAATACCAAAACCAAAACATTGATATAATTACAAACATTTAAAGCTAAAAATTATACGCGTTGGCCCGTTCAATCAATACAGGCAATTACATATCAAATACAATGAATAACATAAACTAGACAGCATGTTTTATCAATCTCAAGAGCAAATATAATCGACTCATCTGATGTTAATCAAGATAGATACCTCTTCTAATCTGATCTTAGAAACAGCTACAACCAAAGTTTCACCATTGCAGGGTTCCACAGTCAAACCCAAAACTTCCTGCAAGGTTGAATATTTGCGCATGCAAGTAATTAAAACCTTTACTAAAAAAGATAATGTACTTCTATGAAAAAAATATTCTTGCATGAGAAATTAGGTCCAGTTGATTTGCAACGTAAAATTCATATAAGTCATCATTTTTTTTATTGCCAATGGAAGTCACTGTTGTTAGTTGAATTATTTATAACAACAGCTATTTTTTTTGCCTTGGTTACCTTTTTATGTTAACGGGTTGGCCTTACTACTTTGTTTTACACCAGCAGTATTTTTTGATTAAAAACCAAGCTCAGTTCCAAGAATTTCTCAAATCCATAGCCATTTTTTTCAACTTCAGATCATCCAACTACAAATGCTTATACTCTCATGTTAATGTCATTGATCAGAGTTGTCTAACCTTTACCTAATTGCAGCAAGTAGCAAAATAGTTCTCATAATTGCCAAAAGTAGTTTTTCCATCAAAAAACTCAAAAACAAAGTATTGGTTGACCATCTCTTTATCTCAGGACCAAAACCCAGATCATATCAAAACTGAATCATAAGGTGTAATAACACAACACTAAATCTCTTGAACAACGTTTACAATATGAGCAATTTCCTATAAAGAACACTTGCTTCTCAGGCCCATACAAGTCTCAAGAGAATTTCCTGCACAGCGTACATTTCTGCCAGAAGCACCTTGAGAAAGGGCATTTTTTAAGGAATGTAAGATATCATTACATGACTGAGATAAAAAAAGATTTAAATGAATTACGAAATAACTAATAAAAAATCCTACTTACCTAAAAGTTCTAGAAAGAAAAAAAAGATCAGAATGCATTTCACTAAGACACCATGGAAGAACTGTTAATATCTTCATGTTGGCACTGTAATATTTATCAAGCATAAACATTCCAAGGATCGTTTTGTATTGTAAAATTTACATATGCACTGTTGCAACATAAACATATGAACTGAGAGTATATACTACACCATCGCAGCATTCTTCCTCAGCTCATCGCCTTCTCCACCGACTACTCCAAATGCCTTCAACTTCGGCCCAACTCGCGCTGAATGCAAGATACCGAGCTTCCTCAAGCCATCAGAGGCTATGCTTTCCTCCACAACTTCTCTCCTTCGCATCCTCTGTCTATATTCCAACTAAACCACTACCACATGAACCACACACTGTAAAGCATATTGGTAATCCGATTGTAATGCAAAATCTGTATAGAAAGTCTTAGTACAAAATGTATGTACATCGTTGCTTATATAATGCAACGTTATCACCGCTAACGATATAAACAAAACAGACAATGGGCCTTAAGCCCAGCCCAGTTACATAAAGCTCAATATTTATCTGATGAAGCAAATTGCGAGTGGTTTTATTACCCACCCTCAATTTTATCTAGGGTTTTCAACCTTCTCTCTGCGCCGCCGCCATCTTCAATCTTCATCTCCTCTCTAAACTTGACAAAATTTCTCTGCGACAACGGCTTTGTGAGGGCATCAGCTCTCTGGAATTGAGCGGGAACGTGGTTTACATCCAATTTTCCACTTGCAGTCTGTTCTTGTACAAAGTATAAGTCGATTTCAATATGCTTTGTATGAGCATGTTGAATCGGGTTGGCAGAAAGCAATACTGTGCTCAAATTATCACACCATACCACCGGTCGTTTACTGGGAAGAAACCCTAACTCTCCAAGTAATGAATTTATCCACATCACTTCAGCCGTGGTGCTTGCTAGTGATCTATATTCCGCCTCCGTGCTAGATCGTGAAATAGTTGGCTGCTTCTTCGAGCACCAAGAGAATGGGTTGCATCCCATAAATACACAATATCCAGATGTCGATCTGCGGTCATCTGGGTCCGATGCCCAATCTAAATCACTGTAAGCTTGTATATGTAGGTTTTTACTAGTTTTTAGCTTAATTCCGTAATTAATTGTTCCACTTAGATAGCGTAGGATCCTTTTCACTGCTATCCAGTGTTTATCAAGTGGAGATTGCATGAATTGGCACACTTTATTCACACTATAACTGATGTCAGGTCTGGTAACAGTTAAGTATTGCAACGCACCTACTATGCTCCTGTATTCTTTAACATTTTGAACAGCCTCTCCTTCATGCCTAGATAGCTTTAGGTTACTGGTCATGGGAGTTGGCATAGGTTTTGCCTTGTGCATTTTAGCTCGAACAAGTAGTTCACTAATATATTTGCTTTGAGACAGTATAATTTCTTCATTGGAATTTTGAGTGAGTACTTGTATTCCCAAGAAGTAGTTTAGATTTCCCATGTCCTTGATAGAAAAAGTTTGATCCAAGTATTGAACTATCTTGTTCACTTCTGCCTGATTACTTCCAGTGATCAAAATATCATCAACATACACAAGTATAAATGTAACATCAGTTCCATTCCTTTTAATATACAGTGAGTTATCTGATTTAGCTGTAATGAATCCTAATCTCATGAATGTGCCTTTAAGTTTGTCATACCATACTCTGGATGCTTGTTTTAGCCCATAAATGGCCTTATTTAATTTGCATACATAATTCATGTTGTGATTAGTCTTGTATCCTTCTGGTTGCTCCATATAAACATCCTCCTGCAGCTCCCCATTTAGAAATGCATTACAAACATCCAGTTGTCTAATGCACCAATGTTTGTGTAGGGCAATATAGATGATTATTCTTATAGTTGAATGTTTGACCACTGGGGAAAATGTCTCTTTAAAGTCAAAACCATATTCTTGTGTGTATCCCTTGGCCACTAATCTAGCTTTGTGTTTTAGTATGCTATCATCTGCTGCTCTTTTTAATCTGTAGGTCCACTTACATCCTATGATGTTCTTATGTTTTGGAGCAGTCACTAGATTCCATGTTTTGTTTTTGATCAGGGCACTATATTCCTCATCCATAGCATTTTTCCATTCTTGATATTTTACTGCTTCATTATAGTTAATAGGCTCTCTCTCCTCTATAGCTGTTGAGTACACCTTAGGATTGAATATACCATGCTTGGCTCTTGTCATCATGTGGTGCCTGTTCTGATCATGTGGCTCATCATCACTGCTTGCATCTATTGTGGTATTGTTGTTCCCATTTCCTGAATCTGTGTCTCCACTTTCATTTTCATCAGTGTTGTGGTTATTATCACCACCTTCACCAACAATAGAATTAGCTGGACTGTAACTAGATCTGGTACTAGGCACACTTTCCTCATCCTTTTCTTCATCAAGTGCTTGTTGTTCATTGCTAATTTGTTGTTTATTGTTGTTCACCACATCTTCTATTAGCTCTGGTGGTGCTAGAGTACACCTTTCAGTATTGATAATTCTCTTGGTAGTTTTAATACCTTTATCTGCAAAAGGAAATACATGTTCATCAAATATAACATGCCTCGAGATGAATAACCTCCCATTATTGTCTAAGCACTTGTACCCTTTCTGGTTTTCAGCATAACCAAGAAAAATACAAGGGCTTGATCTTAAGCTCATTTTATGCTTGTTATAGAGTCTGAGGCAAGGAAAACATAGGTAACCAAAAATTTTCAGTTCAGAATAATCTGGTTTTGTATTGTGCATCATTTCATATGGGCTTTTGTATTTTAAAACCTTAGCAGGCATTCTGTTAATTAAGTACACTGATGTTATAAAAGCCTCTGACCAAAATTTTAAGGGTACAGAGGATTGTGATATCAGTGTAAGCCCAGTCTCAACTATGTGCCTATGTTTTCTCTCAACCAGCCCATTTTGTTCAGAAGTATGTGGGCATGTCATTCTATGCAGTATGCCTTTATTATCAAAGAATTTCTTTAAAGACTTGAATTCACCACCACCATCTGTTTGCATAATTTTGACACTACAATTTGTCTGATTTTCAACTAAAGTTACAAACTGTTTTGTCACATTACAAGCATCTGACTTGCTTTTAAGTAGATAAATCCAAGTATATCTAGTAAATGCATCAACAAAGGAAAGATAATACCTGTATCCATGATCTGTTTTTACTGGAGAAGGACCACACAGGTCTGTCGCAATAAGTTCAAGTGGTCTGTTATATTTTGTATCAGACTCAGTGAAGGGAAGTTTATGACTCTTGCCAATTTGGCAATGTTTACGCATATATTGATCAGGTATGATACTGCAATTAATTCTATTTTCATTCAGAATATGTTTAACAATTTTAACATTTGGATGCCCCAATTTGCTATGCCACTCATCAAAAGTTTTATACATGTTATTATCATTAACAATGGTTTCAACATGACTGTCAACAAATTTAACATGATTATCAGTAATAGATTCAACATTATAGCAATGATTTCCATTGTCATTGGCATGCCTGGGCTTCAAATTCTTGAACTTGTATAGTCCCTTATCCAAACTACCCTGTAGTAATATGTTTTTATTCAGTAAATCCCTAACAAGACAATATTTTGGGTGAAACTCAAAGTATACATGGTTGTCATTGGCAAATTGAGACACACTAATCAAATTTTTCTTGATCTTGGGGACTCTAAGTAAGTTATTTAAATAGAGTTCCCTTTTTCCATTTATGGAACCACAACCAACATGTGATATACTGATTATTTCACCATTACCCATAGAGACAGAACACATACCTGAATAGCCTTTGTTTCTCAGATTTAGATTCTGCAGGTTATTTGTGACATGATTTGTAGCTCCTGAGTCTGGGTACCATTCATCAAGATTTATATCATCTGACTTGTTAGAGTCATCATTGTTTGATCCTTGTGTCTGCATTCTTGATCCTTCTGTATTTATTCTTTGCTGTCCCATTTGAGTTATTTTGACATTTGGTGCCCTTTGATTATGTTGATTCACATTATATTCAGTGTTAAATCTGAAATAACATCTGCTTGCAACATGGCCAAATTTCTCACATATTTGGCATTTTGGCCTATTATTGTTATTGAATCTGCCTCCTCTGCCTCTTCCTCTTTGACTAGTACCTCCTCTGTAAAACTGATTTTCTTGCTTATTGTTTTGGTCAGTATTTCCCTTCTGTTGGCCTTTGTTTCTTGTTGTGGAGGCATAGTTGACAGAGTATTCTGATTGCTTCTTCTGTTCAACTCTTCCTTCATGTGCAAGAAGGGATGAATACACATATTGTAGGTCAGGTACAGTTTTCTGAGAAGCAATAAATGTAACTATGGACTCATAATCTTCATCTAATCCTCCTGTGATATAGAGCACTTGTTCACTTTCACTAATCATATGCCCAGTGGAATTCAGTTTATCACATAGAGTCTTTACTTTGGTTAGGTATTCATTCATGGGTATCTCATCTTTCTTTATGCATTGTAACTGCCTTCTATATAACATGGATCTTGCTGCTGATTGAGCACTGAATGTTTGTTCAATTGTACTCCAAATAGCATATGATGTATTGCATCCAATCACACGCGGTAGAATACTTGCACTTATTGATGATATTAACCATGACACAAGAAGATTATCTTGCTTCTGAAAATTTAAGTAGTCTTCATTACTGACTAGATTCCCATCTTTATCATGAAGCATTGCAGGTGGGATCAGTACTGTCCCTTTGATGAAATCAAGAAGTCCATATCCTTTCAATGCCGCTTCTACTTGAAATTTCCAAAGCATGTAATTATCATCATCTAATGGGATGGTGATTATGTGAGTTTTGGGTTTTATCAATTTGAAGCTTGGTGATGGAGGATTGGTTGGTGGATTGGTGCCTGAATTGGCTGAACTGAGTGCTTGATCTGTTTCAGCCATATGTCGAATCAAGAAAAGCTTTCTTGGATGATGGGTGATAGTACTAGGATGGTGAAATCACAGTCAAGTGATTTTGCAACCAGTGTTAAGGTAATAGATGGTGAAAGTTTCAGAAAAACCGAGGTACTTGGATGGCAAGATCACCAGAAATGGTGATTTCTGCAACCAAATCTCGTGCCAAAGGAAGACTGTAATGTCTGATGGCTGAAACTGCAGCCAAGATTGTAGAAAATGATGAGAATTTTATGATTCTACCTCTTGGCAAGGCAGTTCTGATCTCCAGTGATGAATAATGTCTGAGGAGAACAACTTGAATGCACTTTCTTTTAATTTTAAGCAATCAAGTTTGTATTTTGTAATTTGATCTTTTATGCCGTTAGGCTTTCTTGCTCTGATACCATATTGGAAATCTGATTGTAATGCAAATTCTGTATAGAAAGTCTTAGTACAAAATGTATGTACATCATTGCTTATATAATGCAACGTTATCACCGCTAACGATATAAACAAAACAGACAATGGGCCTTAAGCCCAGCCCAGTTACATAAAGCTCAATATTTATCTGATGAAGCAAATTGCGAGTGGTTTTATTAAAGCATACCCGCATATCCAAACCCAGACTGGAACATTCGTTTTCTTGCTCAATGTAACAGCAATCATGACTGCAGACAGCAAAACAAATGCCAGATTCCAGGATATGTCAAGCACGATGATTTGCCAAACCAAGTACCATTACCGAGCATGGGTAATCTTCCACGTCACAGCACATGAACCTCATACCAACCATTAAACTACAGGAAGGATGCAATTTTCCTGATTGCATTCTAACGGCTAATGCTTATATGCAATCTGAAAAATATTGTAGCGATATCACAATCACAATAGGAGGCTCAGTTCACAATCAAGCATCTGTAATAAACCAAGTGAGCATTAAAGAAAAGCACATTACATATATACATAGCTGTTAATGCTACATAATTTGATATTTGTTCTCTTTTTTTTCTTTTTCTTTTTATGAATGAAATGCAGGAGGAATCTTTGTTTGATGGTTTAAAGGATATTTTGGACTCGGATTACTTCAGTTCATTGATTTCAGCGTTATATTACACAATGGATGGTCAATAACTGATCAGCAAAGATATTCATACAAACATGTTGTTTTGTCAACTTTTTTATGTATGTTTAAATGTATGTATGTTTTTTGTATGAATTAAATTAAACTATTTTTCCAATCAGAACTAGACTAGACGGCAGCTACTTAATACCATTATTTTTTATTCATCATTGTGTGAGCAACAGGATGTTAACTAGTTTGTCTATGTTCATATTACTCTTATTTTTTATTTACCATTGTGTGAGCAACAACATGTTGATTAGTTTGCTTATATTGTAAGGCTTCCACATCCACCCTAACTTCTTCTCCTGAGTATAAACTGAAAAAAAATCCATCTCCCCGCTTTAACCTTCTTCCTAAATGCTCGATATGAAACTACTTGTTATAACTTTACTCGATTAATTCATCAACGAGCCTAAACCTGAGCAAAGAAAACTGGAGAGTATCTACCTAGAACCAAAACCATATGATCAAAATAAGAACTCAAACACCAGGAAGTATATTTCAATCTATTCGTTGCATATATTTTAATCCAGTAGATTCAAAAACTTGGTGTGCTCAGGCCTAAGCACTTTGATTTTTTACCAAATGTAGCACATGTTCACACAATTCACGTTCAGATTTGAGTTTAAATTTGTTAAAAATTCTAGAGTTCCTTTCTTGCCATATACACAGGTGCAAGTTGAAAAAAAAATTAGTTATGTCATAGCTTTTACACTTCATTTGAATTTTTACAGTAAGAACTTAATATCAGACTCGATGAATAGAACATATGAATGCTTAATAGGCCAAAGAAGCTTTATAATAGACTACATCCATATGTAATTTCCAATGCAAAGACTATTCTGGAGCTAAATGCAATAAAACACAAGTAGTGTCAACTGTCATTTTTCTTTGAAGCAGTCAATCCTTCGTACTTCATAGGCAATAAATTCTATATAGTCTTATAGGCACAAAGAGTCCTTGGATAGTTGTATTCTAAGTATATCACATGTCAAAAGAATGAATATTAGTATTAGGACTTATGAAAACTCATGTGAAAAACACGACACTATGAAAGCTCATATCTGTAAAGCCCCTCTAGAAAATCAAGTTGTTAAATCTCCAGCAATCTTTGCATAAAAACTGACTAATTCCAAAATTAATAATCATGAAACTACTAGTATTGAATTTTGATGAACTTGGGTTTAGGGATTTAAAATTAATGAGCATGTTCTGATTTGAAGATCCGAAGCATTGAAAAACAGTTGATTTATCAATTCAAGAAAAGATCTCAAACCCAGCGTTCCCAAAATCATCACCTATGTGCGTAATACTGAAATCAAACCAAGACTTCATTCACCACAAGCATGGATGCTCATTGTAACACCCCGTGTTTTCGATAAACCTTAAAGTAACTAATTAAAGAATAATTAATTCTAAATGTGAGGATTAACGGAAACAGGTTACGCCGTTGCGTTCGTCTCGGAATTTCGGTTGAGAAAGAGTCCGAGTTTGTGTGAATTGGACTTCATATGAAGAAGTTATGGCCTTCGGAAGTTTCAAAATTTTCAAAATTCAAATTTAAACATAGAAGAGGGCACGGCAGGAAAAATTCCCGCCCAGGCCAGGTCGATTGTAGTGTCGACCTACCCTATAGGTCGACCTGGGGGTCGACCCACCTCCCCCCCGGCAGATCAGAAAAGATGACGATTTCTGACACCCTGCTGAGTCATTAGGGCTGAGGTGTTATCCTATTTTGACTGGATGGTCTTGATTATTTCTAGGGTTAATCTGACGGCTCTAAATTAATTAAACCTCTATAAAAGCAACCTAACTCTCAACCCTAAATCACAAATATTCATGCCAAGAGCCGCCATGCCGTCAATGGTGAACCTAGAATAGCCGTCATCTCTTTCAACTCAAAGGCAAGATTGAAGCTACGTCAAAATTAAATCTAATCTAATTCAACTAAGAAAATTCAATGATCTACATCAAAGGCGAGCAATTCAATTTCAGAATACAGATCCCAGAACTCAAGAATTCCTTTTTGTTTGTAAGTGTAGTTATCTTTCAGATGTGAATAAATTAAAGACATGGTTTGTAATGAATTGTAAAACAGAATTGTATCAAGTTGTATGTGAAGCTGATTTATGTTTATTCATGTCTATTCTATCATATATGCCTATGAACTGTTGTGGTCTATCGAACCTATCATGTTATGTGGAAATTGGTGAATAAACCTATGATGTCGTATAGGAATTTGGGAATGAAATTATCATATGTAAGTTTGGTGATATTATACAGGTTTTAGGCTAAGTCATGTAGTTTATGCCTAACTGTTTAGATCCATTATGCATACATGTTTAGATCTACGACCTTGTATAATTTGGTGATTATATCTATATGTTGTATGTCAATTTAGAAATTATGCCATGTTTATGCAAGCTGAGTGATGCTATCATGTTATGAATACATGCAAGTTTATATGTTAAAAACATGATTATGTAAACCTATATGTTTAGATCTACAACTTTATATGTTAGAACCATTGTAATGACCCGTATTCTACACGTCATAGGATTGTAGAATATTTATTTCTTTCCCATGTGAAGTTGTATGGTCATGTAACTTTAGGAAACATCTATTAGAGTCATTTCCCATGTTCATGATTTTTGTCGATTTTTAAATGACCATTTTGCCCCTAGTTGGTACTGTTTTGGCCATAACTTTTGATTGGAAAGGAATTTTGACCTAAAACCACTTCCATTAGATTCGTTTGATGGTTTCTCTTTCCGTAGAGTGGTCACATTAGCCAAACGGACTTACCGTTTGGGAGATATGGCTGAAACAAGGTTTGGAGGGTGAAAAACTGCTTAACCGGGCCAAATCGGGTGATTAGTGAGTAGGCCCATAACCCATTTCGGGATTAGGGTTATGGGAGGGCTGAAATGAGATGGAGAATCATTCCATTTCAGTTTTCTAGCCTCCACTTATCACCAAGAATCCCTAAAAATGGCCTCCAACCTCTAAATCACCTCCAAATCACCTTTAGGTTAAGGATTTGGCTTAGCAACCCCTAATCAAGAAGGATCTTCACCAAATCAACAAAGGAGCTGCTGTTTGGTATTGAAATTCGCATCAAATCAGAGAATCATTTCAGATCTTAGTTTATTTTGTGGCTAAGGTGAGTGATTTGCATAGTTTTACACTAATTACAGCTAATTAGGGGTGATTAGTGCTAATTAGCGAATTTAAGCATGATAAAATTCGAGAAAAATGTTCATAAATTCCTAAATGATGTTTTAGACCTCTGATATGAATTTGGGTTAATTTGGTTAAGTTTTGCTAATCCTATCATTAGTTTCACCTAAAC
Organism: Allium sativum; assembly: GCA_030737875.1. Lineage (NCBI taxonomy): Eukaryota > Viridiplantae > Streptophyta > Magnoliopsida > Asparagales > Amaryllidaceae > Allium > Allium sativum. The sequence continues at coordinate 229,677,403 of CM060924.1, read as the reverse complement.
ATGTTTAAGGGGAAATATGAGATTTTGGGTATGTTTGATCCATTTTAACCTATGATATTGATGTGAATGATGTTTATGGTTGATTATGTATGTTGCTATGACTGTATGAAATGCTTTGTGATTGATTCCAATAGTTAGAATGGTCGAAAACGTCGTCGAATGGCGTAAACACTTGCTGGAATAGTTTCAGAAAACAGTGCAGAGTTCGGATCGGATCGGATAAGGGGGCTCGGATCGGATATGTGGAACTGAGCCAAGAATCTGGTTGGATCGGAACCCAACACTTGGGAAAAGTGGCAAAAAGGAAGGCCACGCTAGCTGAACTGGGATCGGATCGGATAGAGGAAGACGGATCGGATCGAAGAGGACGGATCGGATCAGAAACACAAAGGCGAATCAGAGCAGGAGCAAGAAAGCGGATCGGATAGGAGCATATGAAGGGGTGCATGAAGACGGATCGAAAGCACGAACCAAGAAGGACCCGACCCAACCCGAAAGGAAGCACCGACCCGACCCGAAGAAGAAGAAGCAGCTGACTCGAACCCAGAGGAATGCCGACCCGAACCGCATCAGAAGGGGGACCCGACCCGAACGGATAAAGAACACCGACCCGAACCGATGACCTGAGGAAGAACCCGACCCGACCCAGTATTGACCAATAACCCGAGATGCAAAGGTAGTCCAATAGGGGAAGTTAGAGCTCAGGATCCCGGAACCAGTTGGGAACCAACGAGTTCACTTCATGGTTGGACTTTGCTGCGGGACGTGTGCTAAGGAGTTGTCGACGTTCATAACTTCGATTCACCACTAAAAGGAATGATGGGCTACTTATCAGTGCAGTAGGGTCATTACGACCTGAGGGGCAAGGTGATGGTAGCAAGACTACGTTATCAGTGCAGTAAGGTCATTATGACCCGAGGGGCAAGGTGATGCGTAGTAAGACTATGAGCCAGCGCAGATGGGGTGAATAACTCCATGGGGCAAGTGGACATAGTAAGGATTGGTAAGGCTATGAGCCAGCGCAGATGGGGTGAATAACTCCATGGGACAAGTGGACATAGCGAGGATTTGTGGCTACGTTATCAGTGCAGTGAAGCCATTTATGACTTCATGGGGGCAAAGTGATCGTAGCAAGGAATGTTGGGTGTTCGAAGTGGTGAATATCGTATGCTTTATGCACTGAGTGAGAGATGTGAGGATGGATGCTATGCTTGATTGTTTGCCATCATTATGACATGCACACCTCCCCCACCTCCGTATCTTTACACTGTTTGATATGATACCTTAGAGTGTTGTACAGTATGTAGTGCTAACTCTTTGGTTGCAGGTCCAGGTTCAGGTATGTTTTAGTCTACCTGTTATTGTTCACTTTAGATGCTTATCGCTCATACCAGGCTTTATGTCTGACCCAGAGTTTTATGTCTCCTCTAATTACTCTGGGTGCTCACACGAGCAGACTAGAGACAGGTTAGCTGGTGATGCGCGAGTAGCTGATTCGGAGGCGGGCAGAAGGCTTCCACGTATGATATATATATACACATTTTCCCTGTGTCGTTGATGGTCGCTACTTGGGCATTAGTAGTGTACCTCGCTTATCTTACTTTGCTTTGAGACAGTTTGAAAGTTGTAATAAGCTGTATTCTGAATTTCCGCTGCTATGATGTTTTGTTCTGATTTTCAGCTTATGCACTGTCTCTCCTATTTTATGTCAAGTATATTGTTATTATATTTTATTCTATGCGCTGTGAGACATTCTACAGGTTCTTCGTATGTTCATTTCCTTTTTCCTTCTGGCGACCCGTTCCGTGCTAACTGGACATGTGTTCAGCGCACTTTTGGAGTAAATGTCGGTTGCTGCGGGACGGGCCGTCACACTTGGTATCAGAGCTCTAGGTTGCGTAGTTAACCTAGGGAAAGACACTAGGGAGAGATAGTACGTATATGAGAGCGCGTATTTGTGATTACTTTGGTTTTCAAAAGCTATGTATGTATATACTATTAGTAGTATAAAGATGAAGTCGCACTGCACTAGCACCACTATGGGGTCGTTAATCGTTTCCCTTTTACAGATTAACGATGAGCCGAGAGACGAGGGGTGCTGGTAGAGGGACCAACCAAGGGAATGCCGCTGACATGAGGGCTATGTTTACTAACCTCATGAGAGACATGCTTAGAGAAGTGCAAGGGCAGTTCCCAATCCCGGAGTTGGTGTTGGCCCAGTAGTGCAGGCGCTTAGGGTCGATTTCGCCAAGTTGTGCAAAGATTACACTAACCTTGGCGGGAAGCCGTTCCATGGTACGGAGTCGGCCACGGATGTTCAAGATTTGATGGATAGCTGTGACCGTATCTTTGATGACTTGGGTCTCGAGGATGCGATGAAGAGAAGGCTAGCGTCTCGTCAGCTGCAAGGGCGAGCGATGAATTGGTGGAATGCTATCAGAACAGCTACTCCAGAGGACCAAGTTACTTGGGTTCAGTTCAAGGCTCGCTTTAGCGAGAAGTTTATTCCAGCTGCCCAGAAGTCAGTGTTGTTCAAGAGGTTCTTGGAACTCAAGCAGAATGGGAGGGCAGTTTCTGATTATATTGCTGAGTTCGACACTTTGTCGAAGTATGGACTGTCTCTTATCGATACTCCTGAGAAGAAGAATGAGAAGTTCATTACTGGTTTGGATGGGTACTTGGGGGAAAGGCTTATCAACCACATCGATGAGACTTTTGAATCGATCGTGGGAAAAGCTTTGAGGTCAGAGAGTCTTTACCCTAAGTCAAAGACTGAGGCTGCATCTGCAGAAGGGCCAAAGCCGCAAGCAGGCGGTGGAGGCAAGAATAGCTCTCAGAATAAGAGGAAGCAGGACCAATCTAAAGGTGGCCAGAAAAAGAGCAAGAAGGATGTTGAGTGCTTCAGCTGTGGAAAGAAAGGCCATTATGCTAAGGAATGTCGGGCCAAGCCAGCGGAAAGGAAGTGCTACAACTGTGGCCAAGTGGGACATCAGAAAGGTAAGTGTCCGCAACCTCTTAAGGAGAAGCAGATTGTGAAAGCATATGCTCTTGATGCTGTTCCTTCTTCGTCGAATGCCCCAACTGCGGCGGAGAAAGGAAAGAATGTTGTTATTCAAGGTATGCTTTCTATTTATGATATACCAGTTCGAGTTATGTTTGATACTGGGGCTTCCCGTTCCTTCATATCTAGTGACCTGGTAGATAGGTTGGGACTGGAACCCGAGATAGTCGATAGGCCATTGATTGTGACGAACCCGATTGGTGGTTCGACTAGCCTGAGTATGATTTGCAGGAATTTGGTCTTATCGAGTCATGGATGTATGTTTGTATGTGATTGCTTTGTTTTGGGCTTTACTGGGTATGGCATTATATTGGGAGTCGATTGGCTCCAAAGATACGGGGTGGTGGTAGACTGTGAGGGCTTTTTGGTGATAGTGAGGGCGGATGATGGGCGGAGGGTAGTGTTTGGTAGCCTACCTAGTGATGGGGTTATGGCTAGTTTTGTAAATTCCCTCGACATCCCGCAGGATGAGTTGTCAGATGTGCCCGTGGTTGGCCAGTATCCGGACGTCTTCGAGGAGGTGACCGGGCTTCCACCACACCGAGAGATTGAGTTCCGTATTGATTTAGTGAAAGATGCCAGACCTATAGTGATGCCACTTCGTCGTATGGCACCAAGGGAGCAGCGAGAGCCCGGGGTGCAAGTCAGCAATCTTTTGAAGAAGGGATTTATTAGAAGGAGTGTCTCCGAGTGGGGAGCACCAGTTGTGTTTGCCACTAAGGCAGATGGTTCCCTTCGTTTGTGTGTGGATTATCGCGAGTTGAATAAGGTGACGAGGAAGAATAAGTATCCTCTACCGCGGATAGATGATTTGTTTGATCAGCTGGAAGAAGCTAGAGTGTTCTCCCAGTTGGACCTCGCGACAGGATTTCATCAGCTTTGAGTAGCAGATGAGAGTGTTCCGAAAACGACATTTAGGACGCCGTCTGGATTTTATGAGTGGTTGGTTATGCCGTTTGGGTTAACCAATGCACCAGCCTATTTTGTGGATCTTATGAATCGAGTATTCAGAGATCAGTTGAATAAGTTTGTTCTTGTGTTCGTGGATGATATCCTTGTTTATTCAAGGACAGAGAAGGAACACAAGGGGCACTTGAGGATAGTGATGGAGGTGTTGAGGAAACACCAATTGAAAGCGAAATTCTCTAAGTGTCATTTTTGGAGAAGGGAAGTGAGATTCTTGGGTCATGTTGTTTCAGAAAGTGGTATTGCCGTGGACCCTGCGAAGGTGGCTACGGTACAGGATTGGCCTACGCCCAAGAATGCAACAGATGTAAGAAGTTTCTTGGGATTAGCTGGATATTATCGTAAGTTTATCCAGGACTTCTCCAAGATAGCAGCACCGTTGACTCAGTTGACTAAGAAGAATCAGTCCTTCGTCTGGGACGGAGTGTGTCAGGATGCCTTCAAGAGTCTAAAAGAGAGGTTGACGCGTGCGCCAGTGTTAGTCATTCCTAAAGGGAATGAAGAGATGACGGTATATACAGATGCTTGTGGTACTGGACTGGGTGCAGTATTAATGCAAGGAGGTAGGGTTGTAGCTTATGCTAGTCGACAGCTAAAGCCGCATGAGAAGAAGTACCCTACCCATGATTTGGAGTTGGCAGCGATTGTATTTGCGCTGAAGATGTGGAGACACTATCTCTTGGGAGAAAGATTTGAGTTGTTTACCGATCATAAATCGTTAAAGTATCTCTTCTCTCAGAAAGACCTAAACCTCCGTCGGCAGAGATGGTTAGAGTTCTTGGCTTCGTATGATTTTGATATCGCATATACACCTGGGAAGGGTAATGCGGTAGCCGATGCCTTGAGTAGGAGACATGCCAGCTTAGGGGCAATGTTTCTTGAATGGAAGCAACTGGAGTATATCACGGGGTTTGATTCCAGACCAAGGTGCGAATTGGATCCAGTTATGCTAGCTAGTTTGACGATCAGACCCACTTTGATAGAGCGGATTGGTTCTAGCCAGAGGGACGATCCTAATCTATTGGAAATCATCTCCAAGCTAGAGATGGGTATCGAAGAGGAGATGAATGTGTATGGGCTTGATCGAGATGGATGGCTTTAGAAGAATGGAAGACTAGTTGTGCCCAACGTGAATGGTTTGAGAGATGAAGTGCTTAGAGAATGTCATCACTCAAAACTGACTATACATCCCGGTGGTAATAAGATGTATCAAGACATGAGACAGACTTACTACTGGGAAGGGATGAAAAGAGACGTTGGGAAGTTTATATCCAAATGCATGAATTGCCAGCTAGTTAAAGCCGAGCAAAAGAAGCCTAGTGGGTTATTGCAACCATTAGAAATTCCCGAATGGAAATGGGAGCAAGTTTCGATGGATTTCATCGATGGCTTACCAAGGACTAGATCGGGATATGATAGCATTTGGGTAATTGTGGATCGATTGACTAAGAGCGCAAGATTTATACCAGTCAAATCGACCAGAACGACAGCCAAGTTGGCAGAATTGTATATGAAGTGGGTAGTGAGATTTCATGGAGTTCCCAAAAGCATTGTGAGTGACCGAGACCCGTTGTTCACTAGTGGGTTTTGGAAGAGCTTACAAGAGGCTCTAGGGTCAGGATTACATCTCAGTACCGCATATCATCCTCAGACCGACGGTCAGACGGAGAGGGTGAATCGCATATTGGAAGATCTCTTGAGAGCGTGTATATTGGATTTTGGTGGATCATGGGATGACCATTTGCATCTAGTAGAGTTTGCATATAATAATAGCTACCAATCCAGTATCGGTATGGCTCCATATGAAGCTTTGTACGGAAGACCGTGCAACTCACCATCATGTTGGATAGAGACTGGCGAGAAGTTTGTGCTTGGACCAGATGTGGTAAGAGAAACGTCAGATAAGATTAAGGTCATTCAACAACGAATGAAAGCTGCCCAAGATAGGCAGAAGAGTTATGCTGATAAGAGGAGAAGAGACTTGAAATTCTCCGTTGGTGACTTGGTGTTTGTTAAGATCTCTCCGTTGAAGAGCGTGATACGATTTGGCAGGAGAGGCAAGTTGGCACCAAGATTTGTTGGCCCGTTCCCTGTTCTTGAATTAGTCGGGAATTTGGCATATAGAGTTGGCTTACCAGAGAAGATGGCAGGAGTTCACAATGTATTTCATGTTTCCCAAATAAGGAAGTTCGTTCACGACTCAGATGTGGCTATTTCACCTGATCAGTTAGAGGACTTCGAAGTAGAACCCGAGGCGGTTGGGAACCGCAAGCCGATTCGTATTGTGGGGCACGATACGAAGCAACTTCGGAGGAAGGCGGTGAAGCTAGTCAAGGTTCAGTGGGGCGAGAACGAGAATGATTGAACTTGGGAGACAGAGGAGAGCATTAGGAAGGCTTATCCAGAACTCTTTGCCTGGTAAGATTTACTTTGCAATTTAGTTTTCCGCATGCTAGGATAGACTTGCTTTGCGTGTTTGCATGTTTGATTGTTGTTTTATGATTGATAGGCATGCGGGAACCTTTGTGTATGTTTGGATTAGGGAATTTCGGGGGCGAAATTTCTTAAGGGGGGGAGAGTGTAATGACCCGTATTCTACACGTCATAGGATTGTAGAATATTTATTTCTTTCCCATGTGAAGTTGTATGGTCATGTAACTTTAGGAAACATCTATTAGAGTCATTTCCCATGTTCATGATTTTTGTCGATTTTTAAATGACCATTTTGCCCCTAGTTGGTACTGTTTTGGCCATAACTTTTGATTGGAAAGGAATTTTGACCTGAAACCACTTCCATTAGATTCGTTTGATGGTTTCTCTTTCCGTAGAGTGGTCACATTAGCCAAACGGACTTACCGTTTGGGAGATATGGCTGAAACAAGGTTTGGAGGGTGAAAAACTGCTTAACCGGGCCAAATCGGGTGATTAGTGAGTAGGCCCATAACCCATTTCGGGATTAGGGTTATGGGAGGGCTGAAATGAGATGGAGAATCATTCCATTTCAGTTTTCTAGCCTCCACTTATCACCAAGAATCCCTAAAAATGGCCTCCAACCTCTAAATCACCTCCAAATCACCTTTAGGTTAAGGATTTGGCTTAGCAACCCCTAATCAAGAAGGATCTTCACCAAATCAACAAAGGAGCTGCTGTTTGGTATTGAAATTCGCATTAAATCAGAGAATCATTTCAGATCTTAGTTTATTTTGTGGCTAAGGTGAGTGATTTGCATAGTTTTACACTAATTACAGCTAATTAGGGGTGATTAGTGCTAATTAGCGAATTTAAGCATGATAAAATTCGAGAAAAATGTTCATAAATTCCTAAATGATGTTTTAGACCTCTGATATGAATTTGGGTTAATTTGGTTAAGTTTTGCTAATCCTATCATTAGTTTCACCTAAACATGCTTAAGGGGAAATATGAGATTTTGGGTATGTTTGATCCATTTTAACCTATGATATTGATGTGAATGATGTTTATGGTTGATTATGTATGTTGCTATGACTGTATGAAATGCTTTGTGATTGATTCCAATAGTTAGAATGGTCGAAAACGTCGTCGAATGGCGTAAACACTTGCTGGAATAGTTTCAGAAAACAGTGCAGAGTTCGGATCGGATCGGATAAGGGGGCTCGGATCGGATATGTGGAACTGAGCCAAGAATCTGATCGGATCGGAACCCAACACTTGGGAAAAGTGGCAAAAAGGAAGGCCACGCTAGCTGAACTGGGATCGGATCGGATAGAGGAAGACGGATCGGATCGAAGAGGACGGATCGGATCAGAAACACAAAGGCGAATCAGAGCAGGAGCAAGAAAGCGGATCGGATAGGAGCATATGAAGGGGTGCATGAAGACGGATCGAAAGCACGAACCAAGAAGGACCCGACCCGACCCGAAAGGAAGCACCGACCCGACCCGAAGAAGAAGAAGCAGCTGACTCGAACCCAGAGGAATGCCGACCCGAACCGCATAAGAAGGGGGACCCGACCCGAACGGATAAAGAACACCGACCCGAACCGATGACCTGAGGAAGAACCCGACCCGACCCAGTATTGACCAATAACCCGAGATGCAAAGGTAGTCCAATAGGGGAAGTTAGAGCTTAGGATCCCGGAACCAGTTGGGAACCAACGAGTTCACTTCATGGTTGGACTTTGCTGCGGGACTTGTGCTAAGGAGTTGTCGACGTTCATAACTTCGATTCACCACTAAAAGGAATGATGGGCTACTTATCAGTGCAGTAGGGTCATTACGACCTGAGGGGCAAGGTGATGGTAGCAAGACTACGTTATCAGTGCAGTAGTGTCATTATGACCCGAGGGGCAAGGTGATGCGTAGTAAGACTATGAGCCAGCGCAGATGGGGTGAATAACTCCATGGGGCAAGTGGACATAGTAAGGATTGGTAAGGCTATGAGCCAGCGCAGATGGGGTGAATAACTCCATGGGGCAAGTGGACATAGCGAGGATTTGTGGCTACGTTATCAGTGCAGTGAAGCCATTTATGACTTCATGGGGCAAAGTGATCGTAGCAAGGAATGTTAGGTGATCGAAGTGGTGAATATCGTATGCTTTATGCACTGAGTGAGAGATGTGAGGATGGATGCTATGCTTGATTGTTTGCCATCATTATGACATGCACACCTCCCCCACCTCCGTATCTTTACACTGTTTGATATGATACCTTAGAGTGTTGTACAGTATGTAGTGCTAACTCTTTGGTTGCAGGTCCAGGTTCAGGTATGTTTTAGTCTACCTGTTATTGTTCACTTTAGATGCTTATCGCTCATACCAGGCTTTATGTCTGACCCAGAGTTTTATGTCTCCTCTTATTACTCTAGGTGCTCACACGAGCAGACTAGAGACAGGTTAGCTGGTGATGCGCGCGTAGCTGATTCGGAGGCGGGCAGAAGGCTTCCACGTATGATATATATATACACATTCTCCCTGTGTCGTTGATGGTCGCTACTTGGGCATTAGTAGTGTACCTCGCTTATCTTACTTTGCTTTGAGACAGTTTGAAAGTTGTAATAAGCTGTATTCTGAATTTCCGCTGCTATGATGTTTAGTTCTGATTTTCAGCTTATGCACTGTCTCTCCTGTTTTATGTCAAGTATATTGTTATTATATTTTATTCTATGCACTGTGAGACATTCTACAGGTTCTTCGTATGTTCATTTCCTTTTTCCTTCTGGCGACCCGTTCCGTGCTAACTGGACATGTGTTCAGCGCACTTTTGGAGTAAATGTCGGTTGCTGCGGGACGGGCCGTCACAACCATATGCCTTTATGTTAGATCAATATTAGCATGATTCAATCCCTATGCAAGTTCACCTCTACATGTATAATTAGATTTTGGTAGTTCTTTGTAAAACTGTTATTTTATGACTCATGTTGCATAGACCTAGTTTGCAAGTTCATAATTAAAAGTATATTACGCCAAGTTCATGTGACACATCTGTAGTTAGATCCATATTTTTGTATGATGTTGGAATGTTGCAAGTTCCTCTTTTTTCCCTTTTAGTTTATTAGTTGGGCTAAGATGTCAAGCCTAACATCCTATGTAATTTTGCGAACGTACAACGGGGGTAACGTTGGGGAAAACATGAGAATTATACATAATTAACATATCTGGCTCATAACCATGTAAATGATATGGCATTGAAATGGTATAATTTACTTACCAAAAATTATGAATTTGATTTAGAAAGAAAGTGGGCCATGACAATAAATTATTGACAAAGTTTACATATAAGCATATATAAATTCAGAAAAGACGAATATGCCTAACCCGAGGTTAGACTGAGTTGTGGTGTAAAACCGATCGGAACCGACCGGCACATCCAGTGACCACAACAATACCTGTCTAATGTGGGTGGTTAGTGCATTGAGCCCAAAAAGTACCCGAGTTTAGACTAAGTTATGGTGTAAAACTGCCCGGAACCGACCGGCACATCCAGTGACCACAACAATACCTGTCTAATGTGAGTGGTTGGTGCTCTAATAAAGCTGAGTCAAGAGTGGTAGGGTTAAGTCAATTACGGAAACACTTAACCAATTCAACATGTTAGCTAAACTAATGGGTGGGGTTAGGTAAATTTGGACACCTAACCAATTTAACATGTTGGCTGGAAAACCCTAGTAACGGGGACGCATTTCAGCAGTAACCTACATAGATGTATCATGGGACCCTGAACTAGGCAGGGTGGGGCACGATTACTGGGCTGATTATAAGCGGTCAAAAAAACATCGGCGGTGGTGCATCAGTGTAGGTTCCGGCGGAGTACGGGTGTGCACGTACTCCGAAGTGGAAAAAGAAGGCACTGGGCATTAGTAGTCATACACTGTGCATCTTGAATCGTGTCGGGTTGCCACCATAAGATTTGATACACCCCGTGGTGGGACCAGCACAAGTATCTACAATCAAGTGGGGGCCGAATGACACACGTGATAAATGCGTGCGAGTAGGAGCCAATCGATATAAGGGGATCATTTCACCAAGAACACGTGGTGCTAGTTGGACAAATACAAGTAGGTGCAGAGAATTAAACATGGGTGCGATGTATATTCGGTTTATCCTGCCTTATATAGTTTTATGTTAGTTTGCTGTTCTGGTACTGTCCTATTTTCAGTTTATTCCTATCATGACCTTTTCCTTATTCACACACTGAAAAGTCACTAGGCTTACTCAGACTTATGTCTGAGCCATTTTTCTTTCGTCTTCTTTTCTTCCATTCCCCCCCCCCTCAGGTAGCCAGAGAGGGAACAGGTTAGCTTAGTTTGGACCGTTCATCTTTCCAAGCTTGAAGACTCTGAGATGTACGACTTGGAACCCATTATCTTTGGCTATGGCTTTGGACACACTAGATTTGGGGATTTATGCAGTTTTATTTATATGCTTCTTTATGTTTTAATCAAGATAGAAATTATGATGTAATGATTTGAAAGTTGGTTTGAGCAGTTTGCTGTAATGTTTTGTTATAAACCACGTTTGAAATAAAGTTAGTTTTATTTTCTGCTGCTTATATATATATCTGTCTTGTAAATTTTCTGTGTCTTTTACCTATAATACTCCACCAAAGTTAAGGCATTCCCTTTTTGTGTGACCTGAATGGAGCTGGGGTGTTTCACTTGGTATCAGAGCTAATGTTTACTAGATCAGATAAAAGTTTTTGAAAACTATTTTCAAAAAGAAGCATTTTTCAAGAAAAAGTTTTATTTTTCTTTAAAAGGCATAATCCCCCAAAATCCATATGCACTATCTTTTTATCCTTTGTTTTGAATCTTTCCTTTTTCATTCCATCATGTCTGGGAATCTTAACCTTCCAGAGGGTGTACCGATACCCGGCTGGTTCAGGTGGTACCTAGAGGCTAGGGCCAACGACGCTGGCCCAGCAGACATTCCTCCTCCCCCAGCTGCAGCGGTTCCTCCTCCTCCTCCTCCTCGTGCAAATGCTTTCTCAAAAATATGTAAGTACTTTCGAGCCATGGGTGGAAAGAACTTCAATGGAAATGAATCCTTCGTGGAAGCAAGAAACTGGCTCAAAGAAACTGACGATTTGTTCGATATCTTCGAAGTGGATGATAGGCAGAAGATACAGTTGGCGGTATGGTTGCTCAAAGATGAAGCTTCCTATTGGTGGGAAGTCACTAACGCTGAAAGACTAATTGAAACTTGGATGGATTTTAAGATGAGGTTTGAAATGAAATTCCTCTCACAAGTTGAACGAAGGCTACAGATGGAGAAGTTCTTAGCTCTCAAACAGGGAAGTACGTCGGTCAACGAATACGTTAACCAATTTAATTAGCTGGCTAGGTTTGGATTGGAGTTAGTGAACACTCCACATAAGAAGGCTCTCCGCTTTGTTAAAGGATTGAATGAGCCACTGCACAGCGTAGCTATGTCCCATATACCTATGGGTGCGACTTATGAGAGATTGGTGGACATGGTACAATTAAAAGAAGAAGATAAGGTTGGCAAGAAGGAAACAACGGTAGGAGCATCTCAGAATAAGAAAAGGGAAGGATCACAGAGCAAGAAGACAGACTCCAAGAAAGGCGGGAAGAACAACAAAACCCGTGACAAGAGGAAATGCAATTTTTGTGGCATTCCAGGACATCTACTTAAGGATTGCAGGAAGATGAAAAGAAAGATGAGTGGTTGTTTCCATTGCGGCGAGACAGGACACATGGCTAGGGATTGCCCAAGAAAGCAAGGGCAAGGGCAGAGAGTTGGATCTACTTCTGGAGGGCAGGTTCACGCTCTCAAGGCACCTCCGCAAGAACAAGGTAGAAATGTTTCTATTGAGAGTTTAGTTTATCTTTTTGATCATCCTGTTCGTACACTCTTTGATTATGGCGCATCACACTCTTTTATATCTACTGCTTTTGTTGAATCTCTTCACCTAGACTCTAGTTTAGTACAGGATCCCTTGGTTGTTTCAAATCCAATTGAGGGCTCAACTTATTTGTCAATGATTTGTTTGGATTTGGAAATTTCTATATTAAGTGTGGGGTTTAGATGTAATGCCTATGTTTTGGGCTTCACGGGCTATGGGTTGATTCTAGGCATGGATTGGCTATCCAGTATTGGTGCCATCCTCGACCGTGAAAAGAGAGTGATTAGACTCATGACTCGCCTTGGTAACACTCTCGAAATTTCTTGTAATCCCATGAACTCTGTTATGCTTAGTTATCTAGAATCTCTGGATGCTTCTATTGAGAATTTGCAGTCTGTTAGAGTAGTTCGTGAATAATCGGATGTCTTTGTAGAGGTTAAAGGGCTACCTCCAAAACGGAAGATAGACTTCCGCATATACCTCGTTGATAATGCAAAACCTGTCGCTCTACCCGTTAGACACATGGCTCTAAGGGAGAGGAAAGAACTCAGCAAGCAAGTTAAAGAGCTGCTTGAGAAGGGGTTCATAAGGCGGAGTATTTCTGAATGGGGTGCTCCAGTAGTGTTCGCAACTAAAGCAGACGGTTCGCTTTGCCTATGCGTTGATTATAGGGAGCTAAACAAGCTGACTAAGAAGAATAGGCACCCACTTCCAAGAATAGACGACTTGTTCGATCAGCTTGTAGGTGCATCAGTTTTCTCCCAACTAGATTTAGCTACCGGGTTTCATCAGCTAAGAGTGGCTGAAGACAGTATTGACAAGACCGCGTTCAGAACTCCGGATGGTTTCTTCGAGTGGCTTGTCATGCCTTTTGGCCTGACAAACGCACCCGCTTACTTCGTCGATTTGACGAGCAGGGTGTTCAGGGAGTTCCTCAATAAGTTTGTGGTGGTCTTCATGGATGACATTTTGATTTTCTCGAAGAGTGAGGAAGAGCATGCTCAGCATCTAAAGGAAGTCATGGACACTCTTCGTGCACACCAGTTAAAAGCCAAATTCTCCAAATGCCACTTCTGGAGGGAAGAAGTAAGGTTTCTTGGACACATGGTATCCAAAGAGGGATTAGCTGTGGACCCCGCAAAAGTAGTTGCGGTGCAAGTTTGGAAGGTCCCACGGAATGCAACCGGAGTCCGAAGCTTCCTCGGGCTAGCGGGCTTTTACCGGAAGTTCATCAAAGATTTTGCGAAAATCTTAGCTCCACTTACAAAGTTAAAAAAGAAGAACTTAACTTTCACTTGGGATTTGGATTGCGATATTGATTTCCAACGCTTAAAAAGAGCTCTAACAACAGCCCCAGTTCTGACATTGCCGGATGGGAGCAAGATGTTTACCGTATACACAGATGCATGTGGTACGGGATTAGGAGTTGTCTTGATGCAAGAAGGGAAGGTAGTAGCTTATGGAGGCAGGCAGTTGAAAATACATGAGAAAAACTACCCAACTACGACCTAGAGTTGGTTGCCATCGTCTTTGCGCTTAAGTCTTGGCGCCATTATCTCCTAGGTGAGAAGTTTGAATTATATACTGACCATAAATCGTTGAAGTACCCTTTTTCGCAGAAAGATCTTAACTTGAGGCAACAAAGGTGGATGGAATTCTTGGCATCCTACGATTTCGAGATTTCCTATACCCCTGGCAAGGGCAATGTAGTAGCGGACACCTTGAGTAGAAAGAAGCTGACCTTAAGCCCTCTCTTTGTTGAAAGGCAGAGCTTGGAGTATATAGCCAACTTTGATTTTAGACCCTCTGTCGATCATGTGACTGGTTTGTTAGCATCGCTAGAGGTGCGGCCTACTCTTTTGGACTCAATAGGGACCGCACAACGTGAAGACCCTCAGCTAGTTGATGTGATAGATAAGTTAAGTAGGGGTAAGACTTCTAGTCACCTCAATAGATACTCCATCGATGATAAGGGTTGGTTGAGGCGGGATGGAAGGCTATGCGTCCCACAAGCAAGGGATTTGGTGAAGAAAGTTCTTGAAGAAGCACACCATTCCAAGTTGACCATACACCCCGGTGGAGACAAGATGTATAAAGACGTAAAAAGGGTTTTCTTTTGGGATGGCGTGAAGAGGGATGTAGTTGAATTCGTCTCGAAGTGCTTAGTATGCCAGCAAGTCAAGGCGGAACAAAAGAATCCTGGTGGTTTGCTTCATCCTCTAGAGGTCCCACAGTGGAAATGGGATAACATCTCGATGGACTTTATTGATGGGCTGCCTAGGTCAAGAAGAGGCAATACCAGTATTTGGGTAATAGTGGGCAGGCTCACAAAAAGCGCTCACTTCATACCCATTAAGAGTGGAAGGACTGCCTCATCTCTAGCATCTATATATCTTAAAGAGATAGTCCGACTCCATGGGATAGCCTCTAGCATTGTTAGCGACTGAGATCCTATCTTTACAAGCAAGTTTTGGAAGAGCTTGCAAGAAGTTGTAGGCACACGGTTATGCTTAAGCACGGCCTATCACCCCAAACCGATGGTCAGACGGAGAGAGTGAACTGAGTATTAGAAGACCTGTTGAGATTTTGCATTCTTGACTTCGGAGGAACATGGGAGGATCATCTTCCTTTGGTGGAGTTTGCCTACAATAATAGCTACCAAGCCACCATAGGTATGGCACCCTTCAAAGCTTTATATGGGAGACCATGCCGATCACTAACTTGTTGGTGGGGGTCTACAGATAAGCTCATACTTAGACCAGATATGATTAGAGAAACTTCAGAGAAAGTGGACTTGATACGAAAAAGAATAAAGACTGCCCAAGATAGACAAAAGTCCTATGCAGATAAGAGAAGGACCGACCTAGAGTTTGAGGTTGGGGACAGGGTTTTCCTTAAAGTATCTCCTTTGAGGAACGTAGTTCGCTTCGGATCCGTAGGAAAGTTAGCACCAAGATTTTTAGGGCCGTTTCCTATCATTGAAAGGATTGGGAAGATGGCTTACAGAGTAGAGCTGCCCGAAAGATTGGCTGGAGTTCATGATGTCTTTCACGTTTCCCACTTATGAAAGTGCTTACATGAGTCTGCGGAAGTGGTGGAACCAAGCATATTAGAGGACGTAGAAGTAGAACGAGAGGCGACTGTGAGATGAGTTCCAACCCGTATATTGGGTACAGAAGTTAAAATGCTACGCAACCGCGAAGTCAAACTTGTAAAAGTTCAATAGAGTGATGCTGAGGAAGACACGACTTGGGAGACTGAGGCCAAAATACGCGCAGCCTACCCTTTTCTTTTTGAGGGTACATCTTTGATCTCTTTTTCCATAAGTTTGTTCACACTCGTATCTATCTTTTTAGTATTTTCCTCAATGCCATTCTCGATCCTTAGGTAGAAACCAATGGATGTAAACATGTATTTGAAACATGTTATGATTGATGGTTACAAGTGGTTGCAAGTGATTGCTAGTGGTTGCTCGTGGATGCATATACACACACTTTAGGTATTAGATCGCCTCAGTCACTTTCATATTGCATATGCATATATGTACTTATATATGATTGAAACTTGATGTGTTATCATGTGGATGTTGCATTTGTATGAATGATTGTGTACTCATGTAGAAAGTATGATTAGGGAAGATTGCATACATTATGGACGCATGACACCAACATGACTTGCATTAAGGAGGTCAATTGAATCAGTAGACCGCCTGATTTTGCATTAGATAAGGACATATACACACATTATGCATATGATCATAAAGCATTAGAAGTCTTTTAAGGACAATGGATGCCTGTGTTTGATGGTTGAGTAGATGGACGATTGGATGGTAGGATATACGTTCTTCTTGACTTGAAGATTTCGGGGACGAAATCCTTTAAGGAGGGGAGAATGTAACACCCCGTGTATTCGATAAACCTTAAAGTAAAGAATTAAAGAATAACTAATTCTAAATGTGAGGATTAAGGGAAACGGGTTAGGCCATTCCATTCGCCTCGGAATTCTAGTTGAAATAGAGTCCGAGTTTGCGTGAATTGGACTTCGTATGAAGAAATTATGGCCTTCGAAAGTTTTAGAAATTTCAAAATTCAAATTTAAACACAGAAGAGGGCAGGGCAGGAAAAATTCCCGCCCAGACCAGGTCGACCCTAGAGTTGACCTACCCTACAGGTCGACCTGGGGGTCAACCTACCCCCCTCCTCCCCGGGCAGATCTGAAAAGATGACGATTTCTGACTCCCTGCTAAGTCATTAGGGCTGAGGTGATATCCTATCTTGACTGGATGGTCTTGATTATTTCTAGGGTTAATCTGACGGCACTAAATTAATTAAACCTCTATAAAAGCAACCTAACTCTCAACCCTAAATCACAAATATTCATACCAAGAGCCTCCATGCCGTCAATGGTGAACCTAGAATAGCCATCATCTCTTTCAACTCAAAGGAAAGATTGAAGCTACGTCAAAATTAAATCTAATCTAATTCAACTAAGAAAATTCAACGATCTACATCAAAGGCGAGCAATTCAATTTCAGAATACAGATCCCAGAACTCAAGAATTCCTTTTTGTTTGTAAGTGTAGTTATCTTTCAGATGTGAATAAATTAAAGACACGGTTTGTAATGAATTGTAAAATAGAATTGTATCAAGTTGTATGTGAAGCTGATTTATGTTTATTCATGTCTATTCTATCATATATGCCTATGAACTGTTGTGGTCTATCGAACCTATCATGTTATGTGGAAATTGGTGAATAAACCTATGATGTCGTATAGGAATTTGGGAATGAAATTATCATATGTAAGTTTGGTGATATTATACAAGTTTTAGGCTAAGTCATGTAGTTTATGCCTAAATGTTTAGATCCATTATGCATACATGTTTAGATCTACGTGTTGTATGTCAATTTAGAAATTATGCCATGTTTATGCAAGTTGAGTGATGCTATCATGTTATGAATACATGCAAGTTTATAGGTTAAAAACATGATTATGTAAACCTATATGTTTAGATCTACAACTTTATATGTTAGAACCATATGCCTTTATGTTAGATCAATATTAGCATGATTCAATCCCTATGCAAGTTCACCACTACATGTCTAATTAGATTTTGGTAGTTCTTTGTAAAACTGTTATTTTATGACTCATGTTGCATAGACCTAGTTTGCAAGTTCATAATTAAAAGTATATTATGTCAAGTTCATGTGACACATCTGTAGTTAAATCCATAATTTTTGTATGATCTTGGAATGTTGCAAGTTCCTCTTTTTTCCCTTTTAGTTTATTAGTTAGGCTAAGATGTCGAGCCTAACATCCTATGTAATTTTGCGAACGTGCAACGGGGGTAACGTTGGGGAAAACATGAGAATTATACATAATTAACATATTTGGCTCATAACCATGTAAATAGTATGGCACTGAAATGGTATAATTTACTTACCAAAAATTATGAATTTGATTTAGAAAGAAAGTAGGCCATGACAATAAATTGTTGACAAAGTTTACATATAAGCATATATAAATTTAGAAAAGACGAATATGCCTAACCCGAGGTTAGACTGAGTTGTGGTGTAAAACTGCCCGGAACCGACCGGCACATCCAGTAACCACAACAATACTTGTCAAATGTGGGTGGTTAGTGCATTGAGCCCAAAAAGGACCCGAGGTTAGACTGAGTTGTGGTGTAAAACTGCCCGGAACCGACCGGCACATCCGGTGACCACAATAATACATGTCTAACGTGAGTGGTTGGTGCTCTAATAAAGCTAAGTCAAGAGTGGTAGGGTTAAGTCAATTAAGGAAACACTTAACCAATTCAACATGTTAGCTAAACTGGTGGGTGGGTTAGGTAAATTTGGACACTTAACCAATTTAACATGTTGGCTGGAAATCCCTAGTAATGGGGACCCATTTCAGTAGTAACCCACATAGATGTATCATGGGACCCTGAACTAGGCAGGGTGGGGCACGATTACTGGGCTGATTATAAGCGATCAAAAAAACATCGGCGGTGGTGCATCAGTGTAGGTTCTGACGGAGTACGGGCGTGCATGTACTCCGGAGCGGAAAAAGCAAACACTAGGCATCAGTAGTCATACACTGTGCATCTTGGATCGTGTCGGGTTGCCACCATAGGATTTGATACACCCGTGGTGTGACCAGCACAGGTATCTACAGTCAAGTGGGGGCCGAATGACACACGTGATAAATGCATGCGAGTAGGAGCCGATCGATATAAGGGGATCATTTCACCAAGAACACGTGGTGCTAGTTGGACAAATACAAGTAGGTGCAGAGAATTAAACATGGGTGCGATGTATATTCGGTTTATCCTGCCTTATATAGTTTTATGTTAGTTTGTTGTTCTGGTACTGTCCTATTTTCAGTTTATTCCTATCATGACTTTTTCCTTATTCACACACTGAAAAGTCACTAGACTTACTCAGACTTATGTCTGACCCATTTTTCTTTCGTCTTCTTTTCTTCCGTTCCCCCCCTCAGGTAGCCAGGGAGGGAATAACTCAGCTTAATTTGGACCGTTCATCTTTCCAAGCTTGAAGACTCTGGGATGTACGGCTTGGAACCCATTATCTTTGGCTATGGCTTTGGACACACTAGACTTGGTAATTTATGCAGTTTTATTTATATGCTTCTTTATGTTTTAATCAAGACAGAAATTTTGATGTAATGATTTGAAAGTTGGTTTGAGTAGTTTGCTGTAATGTTTTGTTATAAACCATGTTTGAAATAAAGTTAGTTTTATTTTCCGCTGCTTATATATATATATGTATATGTATATGTCTTGTAAATTTTCTATGTCTTTTACCTATAATACTCCACCAAAGTTAAGGCATTCCCTTTGTGAGTGACCTTAGTGGAGGTGGGGTGTTTCACTTATGAAGACTACAAAAGCATACTAACTGCACTAGTTTTGTGCAATCAAAAATCCATATAAAAGATCTATGTACACCCACATACACATATATATAGACACACACACACATATACATATACGTATATATATAAAAAAAAATTATCATGGGCACTTCTACTAGTTCATTAGACATCCATACACAATTATACAATACACATCCGCGCTCTTTACTATACTTGTCACAAACACAATATCTTTACCAGACCACAAGAACTAACTCATAAACAAAAGGGACATTAAAAAATAAAAGCAGACTTTGGTAGGTCGCAAAAGACAAAAACAAAATTGTCACATACGTCAATATCACCATGTCATAGCATGCACATATAGAGACCAAGGCTTTACAGCAAAATTTGTTTACAAACGAAAAATATTTGTTGCTTGTTTATCTACGCCCAATATTTTATTAATGTGGTCTTTTGTTTACAAAGAAAGTTTATCGAATGGCTAATGATCATTTAATATGATTTTATGTTTACAAACAAAGTTTTCAACATAATTCAACATGTTAGTTGTATGAATACATATCCACCCAATCATAAAAAAAAATTACAAACAAAGTTTATCAAACTCAAATGGCTTGATTTTCTGGTTGACTTGCAGTTCAACCATTTTCAGTTGAACTACCTACACAAAGCATAATTGATTTTGCATACTAAGTCGTATACACTGTATTTAAACACCAGACTTATTAAAGTCATTCAAATCTTTAGCTGTAACTACAACTCAGCAAAAATTATGATTTCCTTTCTTATGAAAAAAATGATGTCCCGTAGATTCACAGTTAGTTTATTTTTATTACTATTCATAATCAAATTCAGCAAATAAATAGAAAAAATAAAATAAAAGAAGGTACGAACATGACGTTATATGCAATAAATATCCATTTGAATTAGCTCACAATCACAGAACTTCAATTTGAAGTCTCTCCTCTATTTTAGCTACTATCAACTATAGTGAGATATGGATCAGAAAGAATGTTCCTTAACTGAAATTCAAGCTGTATCAAATTGAAATGCTGCAAAAACAATGAGCAATTGACACACGATAATTACTGAATTATGTCGACTGTTCTGATTCAGATACAGCTACAAGCAGGTTGTAGAATAGCTTGACGCTGAATGAATATTTGAAATATTAATGTAAACACTTGTATACTTACCTAGAGCTGAAAGCAAAATGGTCCACGCAAAACTAATTAATTGTAACTTCAACAAAGATTTACATAAACAAAGTTTACAAACAAACTATGTATTGATAAAATTTGCTTCCATACAATTTTTTTTAATGTGGCCTATGTTTACAAACAAAGTTTATCAAATGATAAATTATTAATGATCATCTTTTGTTTAAACAAGCAAAAAATTCTACGTTTTGACAAACACCAGAGTGTATTCATGTGCATATAAACAAAGGAGATGAATTTCTACAAGAAGTGTTAGCTCACTGCAGGTACAATTTTTTTGCACTTGTATAAAACCAAATTCCAAATAAACTTAGTCAAATGGCGACAACAATGATCTTTAATTGTTGTAACAATGCATAGAATCTCTTCTTTTGTTATGAAAACTTCTAATTTTATGCAATTCACTAACAACATCTCTCTTCTCCATTCGATTTTCAACCGAAGGTTTTGAGCATGAAATGCCAAATCCAATTATACAAACCAGGCATTCTTCATTTACCCTACTTTCAGAAACTTGTACACTATCAACCAATGAAGAGCCTACAATATTTAATAAAACAAGTTTGATAAAACTAGTAGGATTACAGTTAGGCTAACGAAACTAGTAGGATTGAAGTTGAAATCAAGAAAATCAAACATAGATTAAATTATAGAATTGTAACCTATAATACCTTACCACTAGTCACTTACATCATTTAGGGCAAATAATTTAGGGTTTGTCGCTGCACTTCAAATCCTTAAGACAGCTTCTGCAGAACTCGAGAAACCGACCAGCAGCTTTGAGTTTGCAGCAGCTTCGAGTTTGGGACAGTGTCGACAAAGTTGAGCTTCAAGGAGAGTTTATTTCTGACCGTTCTCGCAAATTTCGAAGAGTTTCGTTCTCCCTTTGTTTATTGCTTCCCTAGGACGTTGTTTCCATCCCCTATGCCTTACGCCGGCTCTGTAACGACCACTAAATTAGTAATTTAGACGAGGTGTTAGGCGGATGGTTATCAATTTATTGATTTGAGAAGAGCGGAAGATTTGAGAAGAGGAGAGGAGGTAGACAAATTTTCGGGTTTATTTTGTTTTAGCGCTAGTAAACCAAAATGAAAAAAATTTGGAGGGCACGGTAAGCGGGAATGGGGAAATAAATTATCCAAAGCTAAAACACGATAAACTTAGTTGGATCAATGAAACAGCCGCATATAGCATTCAAACGCCACTATATAATGTAACTAAAAACACAATTTCTTGTAGTGAACATATACTAAAATGGTGACAAGATGAACATATAAGCA
This sequence comes from Allium sativum, assembly GCA_030737875.1. NCBI lineage: Eukaryota > Viridiplantae > Streptophyta > Magnoliopsida > Asparagales > Amaryllidaceae > Allium > Allium sativum. Next base: position 229,655,636 of record CM060924.1, on the reverse strand, counting down.
TATATCCAAGGAAATGGTGACAGTTAACCGGGTTTAATATAGCAAAGATGTTAAGATAAGCATGACAAGATCTAAATATTAATTTAGATGTCCAGCAGGTTCAGATCTAATATGATAAGTACAAGGAGATCTAAATAATAAGCTAGATTTGTTTAATAATTTAGATGTCCACATAACTCAGATCTAATAGATAAGAGTAGATCTGACACAATTAAGGTTTAAGATCCACATCATAGAATGTCACAGAAGTTACAATAGATCTGACTAGATAGAGATATAGATCCAAGTTATAACCAATTCAGAATGTCTTATGTTCACAATTTACAATAGATCCAGTATAATTTAGTCATAGGAATAAATCCAAACTATAGTCATATCAGGTTTACTTTTAAATATTTAAATCTAAAGCCAACTAAGAACTCACAGTGTTTGGATTAGAAAAATAGAATAAGAAAAGAAGCTTGTTGAGATTTGGATATACACTTGAATGATTAGCCTTATTTGATTGTTGTAGAAGATAAATGATTCCATTCAGTTCAGTCACCGGCAGAGTCTGGCCTCCATGGATTCTCAATGGAGAAAACAAGAGAAATGGACCTCTATATATAGCTGCCAGCCTCTAGAAATCGACCGCCACCCCAGCCCAGGGGGGTCGACACCCCTCCTATGGGGTCGACTCCCGTAGGTGGGATTTTTCCTACTTTCCCCACTTTCTGTGATTTCGAATTTTTGAACAAATTTTTTTGAATTCTTGGGTCCTATATATATATATATATATATATATATATATATAATTCTTCTGCGTGTATAAAAACTTCAAACCTTTATAACTTCCTCACACGTTGTCCGTTTTATGCAAACCAAATGTCTATCTTAATCAGAATTTCGAGACAGACGTAATGGCGTAGTCCGTTTCCCTTAATTTTGAATATTAAATTGATTATTATTTTTCCTTCTTTAATGTTGTTACAATTTTGGGGTGTTACATTCTCCCCTACTTAAAGGATTTCGTCCTCGAAATCTTCAAGTTAAGAAGAATGTATATCCTACCATCCATCACCCATCTACTCATCCATAAACCACAGGCATCCATTGTCCTTAAATACTTCTAGTGCTTATATGAACATATGCAAAGGTGTGTGTATATGTCCCAATACTAATGCGAAGATTAGGCGGTCTACTGATTCAGTCAACCTCCTCAATGCAATGTATGTTAGTGCCATGAATCCAATATGTATGCAAATAATCCTATTATAATATGTAAGTTCTATATGTGTGCTCACTCATTCGTCTAAATGCAACATCCATTTGGTAATACACCTATTTTCATCCATTAAAAGAAAAGAAAATGCACATACATCCATATGCAGTATGAGGGTGGTTGAGCGGATCTAGTGCCTAATGTGTGTGTGTATGCATCCACAGGAAACCATTAGCAACCACTTGCATCCATCAAACATAACATGTCTCAAACACATGTTTACATCAATAGGGTTACTATCTAAAGGTCGAAAATACTATTGATAGGACATACTCAAATGATAGAAGCAAGCATAGATAAAACTTTGGAAAAGGAGTTCAGAACATACCCTCGAAAAGGAATGGGTACGAAACACGAATCTTGTTTTCGGTCTTCCAAGTCGCATCCTCTGGGTTATCTCCCCATTGAACCTTTATCAACTAGATTTCTTTATTGCAGAGCTTCTTAATTTCTGATTCGAGAATACGGGTAGGGACTCGTCTGACTGTCACCTCCCGTTCCACTTCTACCTCCTCTAATATACCTGGCTCAACAACTTCCGCGGTGTCATGCAAACACTTCAGCAGATGACAAACGTGGAAGACATCATGAACGCCTGATAGATTTTCTGGTAGCTTTATTCTATAGGCCATTTGGCTGATCCTTTCGGTTATGGGAAATTATCCCATAAATTTGGGTGCCAGCTTCCCTATAGATCTAAAGCGAACCACATTCCCCAGAGGTGAAACTTTAATAAAAATAAGTCTCCCACTTCAAATTCGATGTCAGTCCTCCTCTTGTCTGAATAGGATTTCTTCCTATCTTGAGCTGTCTTCATCTGCTGTCGAATACGGTCAATCTTCTTGGACGTTTCTCTAACCATATCAGGTCCAAGTAACAATCTTTCTGTAGATTTCCACTAGCAAGTTGGTGATTTACAGGGTCGTCCGTACAATGCTTCAAAGGGTGCCATGCCGATGCTAGCTTGATATCTGTTGTTATATGCAAACTCTATTAAAGGAAGGTGAACTTCCCAAGTCCATCCGATGTTTAGGACACACATCCTTAAAAGATCCTCTAGAATTCTGTTCACCCTCTCCGTTTGTCCATCAGTCTGAGAATGATAAGCGGTGTTCAAACACAACTGTGTACCTAATGCTTCGTGCAAGCTCTTCCAAAATTCACTGGTAAAGATGGGGTCACGATCGCTTACGATGCTGGAAGGTACTCCATGAAGACGAACTATCTCAGGAACATAAATTGCTGCCAACCATGATGTTGTCCTCTTACTCTTGACTGGAATGAAACGAGCGCTCTTAGTCATTCTGTCCACTACTACCTAAATATTGTTGTTGCCTTTTTTTGATCTAAGCAACCCATCTATGAAGTCCATGGAGATGCTCTCCCGTTTCCACTACGGACCTCCGAAGGATGAAGTAAACCACCGGGCTTCTTTTGCTCAACTTTAACTTGCTGGCAAACTAAACATCAAGAAACAAACTCCGCCACGTCTTTCTTTATCTCAGCCCAAAAGAAAACCCTCTTCATGTCTCTGTATATCTTATCACTGCCTAGATGAATAGTCATCTTAGAATGGAGGGCTTCTTCTAGGACTGCCTTTATCAAGCTCCCAGTTTGAGGAACACAAAACCTTCCATCTTGTCGTAACCACCCCTTTTCATTTATGGAATATCTGCTGAGGTAACTAGAAGTCTTCCCTTCTCTGAGCATATCCATGATGTTTAAAATATGTGGGTCACCTTGCGGCGAAGCTCCTATCTGATCCATAAGAGTTGGTCATGTCTCTAGCGATGCAAACAAATCAAGCAAAATCTCAGTGGAAGGTCTAAAGTCAAAAGTTGATATGAACTCCAAGCTCTTCATTTCCATAAACAGAGTACTTAAGGCCATCCTCTTCCTACTTAGTGTGTCAGCCACCACATTACCCTTTCCAGGGGTATAAGAGATTTAAAAATCATAAGAAGCTAGGTACTCCATCCATCTTTGTTGCCTTAAATTAAGATCCTTCTGCAAGAACAGATACTTGAGAGATTTATGATCTGTGTATAACTCGAACTTCTCTCCAAGTAAGTAATGACGCCACGTCTTTAGTGCGAATACTACGTCAGCTAGCTCTAAATCATGGGTGGGTAGTTCTTCTCATGAATTCTCAACTGTCTACTCGCATAACACATTACCTTTCCTTCTTGCATCAGAACCGCACCAAGCCCTGTACCGCATGCATCAGTGTAAACCGTAAGCACACTTTGTTCCCATCGGGCAAAGTAAAGACTAGGGATGTTGTCAGAGCCCTCTTTAAACATTGGAAAGCAACATCACAATCTATATCCCATGAAAATGCCAAGTTCTTCTTTGTCAGCCCGGTGAGAGGGGCTGATATCTTTGCGAAGTCCTTAATGAACTTCCTATAATAACTTGCCAATCCTAGAAAGCTCCTCACCTCTGTTGCATTTTTAGGAATCTGCCAATCTTGCACCGCAACTACCTTCACGGGATCCAAATCTATCCCTTATTTGGAGACTACATGCCCTAAGAATCTCACCTCTTTTCTCCAAAAATGGCATTTGGAGAACTTTGCCTTAAGCTGATGCTCACGGAGAGTTTTCAAAATTTCTCTCAAATGTTGGGCATGCACTTCTTCGCTTTTGGAGAAGATCAAAATATCATCCACAAAGACTACGACAAATTTATTTAGAAACTCCCGAAATACCCTACTCATCAGATCGACAAAATAGGCGGGTGCATTTTAGCCTAAAAGGCAAAACTAGTCAATCAAAGAAACCATCCGGAATCCAAAAAGCGGTCTTGTATATGTTGTCCTCAGCCACCCTCAAGTGATGAAATCATATGGCCAAGTCTAACTGAGAGAATACTGGGGCACCAACAAGCTGGACAAACAAGTCATCTATCATCGGGAGTGGGTGCCTATTCTTCTTTGTGAGTTTGTTCAACTCTCTGTAGTCCATACACAAACGAAGCGAACCACCCGCCTTAGTTGCGAATACAACTGGAGCACCCCATTCAGATATGCTTTGCCTGAAAAATCCTTTCTCAAGTATCTCCCCTACTTGTTTACTCAACTCTCTCCTTTCCCTCAGAGCCATATGACGCACTAGTAATCCAATTGGCTTTGCGTTGTCCACCAGATATATACGAATAATCTCGGACTACTGGAACAGATTGCAAATCATCTATGGATGCATCAAGAGACTCTAGGAAGCTAAGCATAACAGACCCTTGGGGGTCACAAGAAATCTCAAGGGTCCTCCCATGGAAAGTCAGAACTCTAACGACCCTCCTTTCACAATCTAGAATGACACCATACGTGGTTAGCCAATCATCCCAGAATCAATCCATAGCCCAGGAACCCAAGCACATACGCATCACATTAAAATTCGACGCCTAACACAGACATTCTCAAACCCCGACAAATCATAGATAAATGAGCTGAACCACCAATGTGTTGTATATAACGGTGTTGTATACACAATTATATGATTTTTGTTTGATGATAACAATCGAATGAATATTATTATAAATGTGTTTGGTTCTGTACTCATACACCATATTACAGACAGAAATATAATATTTATATTTAATTAAAATACTAACGGACAAGAATTTAAATATTCAAAACAGTGTTTTATTAAATATAATATTTTATTTCAACAGTCAAAGCAGTACAAACTTATAAACTCCACTATTTGTACATTTCACTGATATTCATTTCAATACAGTCAACTTCATTGTATATAAAGTTCCTCACTACACCACTCACACTCAGTTATACAGACACATAACTTAATATAGTCACTTTGATTTATAAAATTCACTGACTCTACACCCAGTCTTTTGTCTTCACAGCTTTCTATCAGTTCAGTCATCATCTGCTTACCTGTCACATGAAACACACATAGAGTACACTGCAATAGAAATAAAACTGAATATATGCGAATATAAATTTTATTTGCCTCATATTTCTGGTGTGTTTCTCATCATCTTTCATGACTTGATCTGATTTGTATATTTCCATCTTGTACCCACTGATCAGCCTAAACATACCACACTGGTTTGCTGATCAGAACCAGCTTCAAAACTAGCTGATTCTGAAAAGCCACAACACAGTATGGCGGTATGTTGATATAAATATTCATTAAATTTGCCACATGTATACACACACACATATACACATATACGTGTGTATATATATACATGTATGTATACATGCAGTCTATACAGTGTCGAACTCAAACCAGCGAACATTAAAGTGCCAAGGTGGTGCAACTCAGCTGCAAGTGATCAACTCTGGCTGGATATTCAAGTCAAATGTGCAAATGAAACAATTCAAAATGGTCGAGCAAACAAGTAGTGTTTTTAGTATGACAACATAAAGCAGTAAAAATGCAAGAAAAGGCAAAACTGCAAGGGTAGCTCGGGGACTTCCAAAGCACATAAAAACAGATTTGGAGCATGTATATAATGCCAACATGGTTCAGCTTCAAAGATCAACATAGCAAAAAGATATAGTTCATCAAAACAACAGTGACTTCATAAGTGCACACTAGTGTACATGGGTTATATAAATGGGACAGTTATAACATGTTCAAGGGTGCAAAATGTAGTGAAAGCAGCTAAATGGTCAAGCAACATATGTCAAAATGGTCAAGCTATTTCAGTTCAAGACTAGCAACATGCATAAGTGAAGTTCAAGTGCACAGAAATCTTTCTAGGTCAATCATACTCACATTCAATTAACTACCAAATCAGCATGTACAGTATGTTAAGAATGGCAAGGATCTTTTCAAGTGCCAACGAGCAAAATTTAACATGATGCACAGCAATATAAAAACAAGAAGGAGCAGTATAGTCATTGGATACAACTACAAAGGTGTTGCTGAATGTCATGCACATAGTTTTAATTATATGTGGACATGGACAAAACTTTTGGAAACACAACTGCATCAACACAAGTGGGAATGTGGTATGTATACAAGCTAAATATATATGTACCATACAAATTGCAATGGTGAACATAGAAGTAGAGTTTTAGCTCAGCAAAACCGTCATGATTGAAATATCAATCTCATATGATGATCAAGTCGAGCCAAACAATCATGCAAAGAGGAAAATGGATTTCCAGAAATACAAGTTAGAATGTAATTGGTTTCAGCATTTAAGAGTTTTTTATGTGTGCCAGGAAATAAATCTGCATGGATCAATATTGGACCAAACATTCATTTGTTTTGGCAACTGTTTTAAAAGGGAAAATAGATTATTTCCATGTATGATCTAATTTGTTTTTGAAAGGGACAACAAATCAAATCTTTCTAGTTTTTTTCATCTCATAAATCAGTAAATCCGTTTGATCAGTGAAGTGCATGATTGAAGCTTAATTTGTTCATATATGGTATCAGGAAATTGAAGGGTTTCCAGTTTTAAATCAAATATCAATTCAAAGTAAATTTGAAGGTGTGCAAATAAATGTATGGAAAGAGTGTTCATGGTCCTCAAAATCAATTCAGTTTTCTACACATGTATGGCAAGGCAAGAAATAAATATATGGACAAGAATATTTTGGCAAGGTTTCGATGCACATATTTCTCTATAGAAAAACAGAGAAAATCAAAGTCAGTAATTACACAAGGGATAAATTCAATTTCAAAAGGGGCAATTTAAATCTGGAGTTTCATCGAAGGCCAAATTAAAGACCAGATTCACAAGCAAAAATCAAGCAAGCAAAAGGGGAAGTCATCCAATTAATCAGACAAGTCACACGATGAAATCAGAGTCGATTAGGGTTTATTTTACCATATATAACGCGCATATCATCATAGGCAAACAAGAAATTGGAACCACAAACAATCCGATAGCAATTCAAAGAAGAAAATTCAAATTACTCACAAATTCCAATTGGTTTCGATAGCCACAAATTCCCAAATCAATCGATAATGCAAGCCGCCAGTGATTGAAGCCAAAAGACTCGAGTGTCGGAGAATCAAATTTCAACTTTCAAACATCACGATTTAGGGATTTGAGGAAAACCCTTTTTCCCAATTATCGGCCTCCATTATCAGTTTAGAAAGAAAGGGAAACACAATGGGCTCAACAAATAAACAATTGGACTGACCTAGTTCAAGTTAACCTAGCCTAGGGTTTTAAAAAGGGATGGGTTTAGTTTTTTTATTTATTCTGTATTGCTTTAAATTTGTTTGTAAACGATCTATCAGTTTTTCTAGAGTCTGTAAAATTCTAGGGGATTCAGTTAGGGGTTAACTGACAGTTTCTAGAGTTTGTAAAATCTAGGTGGTTTCCTAGTTTCATCTGTAAAACTAGGCAGTTTACTAGAGCCTGTAAATCTAGGGGAAATCTGATCTAGGTGATTAGATCTGTCTACGGTTTTGAGCATAGGGTTAGTACAGGAGCAGGGAGTGCGAGTTTACAGGGTCTGTAAGCGGGATCTGTTATTAACACCTAGTAGAAACCTTAATGAATGCAGCAGTAGGCAGAGTCTGCCGAAGCTGGTATATCTGTGTGTTATTTTCTTACTGCATTTATTTCCCTATTGATTTCTGTGCTGAGATTGTTTTTTAAATATCTCGATAAATTGTAATAAACCCTATTCACTCCCCTCTAGGGTTAATCTAGATCCAACAATTGGTATCAGAGAAGGTATTCTATCAACTCTAGAGTAAGTCATGGGTCCTAGTTGTCAGCCCTTTGAGAGTCAGTCCAACCACATTCCAAACATTTTTGATGGTACAAATTTTTCGAATTGGAAATCAGAAATGAAATCTTATTTGAAATTTGTTCATATTAAATATTGGGATGTTGTTAACAATGGAGGTGATATAATTTATAGGAATATTAATGCCCGTGTTATGCATTTTCTCTATTCTCATCTTAGTAATAATCAACTTGATCTTATCTCCCATTGTTTGACTGCACAGGAAATCTGGAGAACTCTGAATGCAAAGTTTGGACAAAATGACAACAAGTGCTCAAAACCTGCAAAGATCAACACATATTCATAAGTATGTCTAACAGGATTTACTAAAGAAGAATCAGATGATGATAGTGTTGGAGATTCAACAGATGATGAAATAAGACATTTTCATATGAAGATCTGGTTTATTTTTGTGTTGATTTAACCAAATCTTTTGATAAACTCCAACTGAAAAATAAATCTCTAAAATCTAAGAATTCTGAGTTGACTAGCAAAATTGATAATTTGGAATTACAACTTGAATATTTCAAAAATTCTTCAAATTCAGATTGCAAAAATTGTTTGAAATTGGAAACCAATTTTGTTCATCTCAATAAAAATATTCAAAAGTTTGAAAAGGAAATTCTGATCTTAAAAGAAAACAAGATTGAGTTATCGAGTTTGAGCAATTTTCTACAAAAGGAATTTGAAATTTTTAAGACTGATATACATTCCAAATTTGAAATTGCTGAAAAGGAGAATTTGTTGAAATCAGATTTGATTTTGAAAGAACTTGAAAATGAGATTGAAAGATTCAAGAAATTTGAGTCTGAAAATCGAAAACATTTTGAATCTGAGATTGTTGAGTCCCAAACCAAAAATAATTCGCTTAAAGATGAAAAATTGGTTTTGAAATATGATTTTGAAAGATGTAAGATCACTGAAAATCGTTGTTCAGATTTAATGAAAGAAAATAGTGATCTTAAAACTAAAATTCAACAACTTGAAACAACTTTGGCTAAATTTTCTAACGGTGAAAAATATCTGAATATGTTGTTGGAAAATCAATTTTCATCTGAAAATAAAAGTGGACTCGGCTTTGGGTAAAATAATGGCTTTGAAAAAGAGAAATCAAATGATTTTAAAAATCCTTCAAATCATTTTGAAAATATTCATTTTGATAATTTGAATTCAAATAATTTCAAAGGGTTTTTAAATCGAAAGTGAAATGATATTTTGTTTGATAATAATCCATTTAAACCATTTTGGACCCTGAAAGGAAATACAGTGAGCTCATCAAAATTTATGCAGATTTGGGTCCCTAATGGAACTTTGATAAATTTAGATGGCTTGTTATATAAACAAATTTGGGTACCAAAACATATGAATACAACTGTGAGTGGTTTTACTAATTTTGTTAGACCACTCGATCCTTTAAACTGTTAGGTACCGAAGGTGGCTGAGGAACTGCTGTGCTGAAAGGAAATCTGAAATCAAGCTAGTCTATAATTATGTATCATTTACAGTTCCTTTAGCTAAGATCTGATGAGTTAGAGATTCTATTGTTTACATCGATTTCAGGTATAACCTCTAAACTCATCTTTGTAAGTATTTTTCTTTTTCTTTTTGTATTCCTCCTTCTACCCCTTCTGAATTTTTTTTCTTTGATTTTTCTTAGTTGATATGTCACTTTCATATCATTGTAACTTCTTTTGGGCTTCATTGACTTCCAATTGCAGTATTCATGATCTTCTGAAAATTTGCTTTATTTGAATAGAACTCTAATGTCTTTAATAATTTCCAGATCTTGAATTTAAACTTGCATTGTTTTGAAGTTTATTTTTTGATTTCTGAATTCGTAACAGTGTTGATGTATTCTTGTCATAACTTGAACACTGTTAATTAGGATTCTAAGTTCTTGAAGATCTGAAAATTTGATGAAGTTTCACACACCTTTGCTATTTTGACTTTCTTCTAATTCATTTTAGAAAAGCTTGAAATTTTATACTCATTACAACACACTACTACTTCTCAGTTGTGAAAATTTCATTGTTTTTCAGATTGGCTTGGATATTTTGAAATGTCTTGAATCACAGTGATACATCTTCAAATTCATGTTTATTCATGATTATTTTATTTGAAATTTGTTTGTTTGAAATCATCTGAAATTCTTGAAATTTTGAATATCACACACCGCTTAAATTTGAACTTATCAATCTTGTGTGACAAATTCATTATATCTCAAAACATGACATTGATTCAAGTGATTTCAAATAAATTATTGTTCAATTTTCTAGACCATAAATATCTCTCCAGACTAATGTAGATGATCTAAAATTACTCTTGTACTTGTCAGTATTACTTGGAAAAATTCTCTGAAAATCATGTCTTGAAACTTACTGTTATTTCATGATTTTTTTTATTTAAATATTTGTTTGTTTAAAATCATTTGAAATTATTGATTTCTTGAATCTCACACACATCGTGAATTTAAAATTTATAATCTTGTGCGACTGATTCATTGAATCTCGATCTTTACATATCCCTTTAAATGATTTAAAATAAACCATATATTTAATCTTGGATCATGAACCATTCTTTGACTGTCTGAAATATCTTTGAAACATCTCCTTGACATGTTTACTTTGAAAATGATTTTTGTGCTACTCAGATATTGTTCTTGAAAATATTTTTTTGGTGACTGCTTGTTTTGGTACCAAATATATACCATGCGCTGATAGGCGAAATTAATTTGCTTGATTTGTTAACTGTGTCTGGTTAGGCTTTGTGATTAAGATTCTGTTGTCTGCGATATCTTTGTTCATATCCAGTGTCATTTTTAAAATCCTCATGAAAAGAGACATAAAGTGTTATCAGTTTAGAAGTGCTGAATATTTTTTTGTATATTTTTTTAATCCCTCTTGTCTTGTATAGATCTTCCAAATCCCTCTTGTAATTGATTTTCAATTTTAAAGTTATTTATTGATTGTTCATTCAGAAATTGAAATCAATAACCAAACCGAACTGTATTTATAATTCATCAAAACTATTATCAGATGAATTGTGATTGCAGAATATTTCACAACAAAAGGAGATTTTATTTAGATTTTCATGATGGCTGAACAGTTATTATAATATCTTAGAATTGGCAATTATTTCATGACCATCTTCAATATCTATCGTCATTCTGCCACCCATCATGTTTATTATATTAATGTGGAGAGTTTATTTTTTTAAAATCATCTTGAATAAACAGTGGAAATATTTGTGATAGAAATGGGACTATGTTATTATTCAAAATTAGTGATAATTGAAAATTTTCAATGATCTCGGTACAGTTGGTCATAATTCATAATATGATTAATTTTGGAAATTTGTTTCACAAACCATTTCTGTACCTATCACAATTCTATCATCCATATTGGCTTTATATACTGAGGAGTTTTTCCTTTTTTGAAACAGAAAATAATTATAATATAATATTCATAAGTATTTCTCTAACCTCATTTAAAAATCCAAGCTCTGGTCATACATGGTTATGAGATTACTTATATTTAAGCTGCAACTGATCTCATTTAAAAATCCAAGATCTGGTTATGCGTGGTCAGTGTGCTCTTAAATTAAAAGAAAAAGAAAAGAAAATAATTTAAATAAATAAAAATATATATGAAATTCTCCTTGGTGTGTAAAAACCAGCCTATCAATCCATGTTCTATTTTGTGAAATGTGTTAATATTTTATGACGTATTATGATTTGTTGATTAATAGACATTGGGATTTGAGATTATATGATTGCGTCACTTAAGTTGAATTTATAATTGTAGTCTGAATCCGTCACTGTTTTTGTACTTCATTTTTAAATTTATTTTGAAAATAATTGAAATTCATATTTTTAAAACTCTCTCCATTATATATATATATATTTCATCTTAAATCTGTCATTCTCTACAATGTGAAATATGCCACTAGTTCTTAGAGTATTATGATTTTTGTTTGACTGATTAAGATTTATGATGACCGTTCTTCCTCTTAAGCTAAAATTATATATTTTTTTTACTCATTTTTCATCTGTATTTTAAACTCTGTATTCTTTTGGTGATAACAAAAGGGGGAGAATGGGTTGAGATTTTGATTTATGAGTGAATATTTTATAAAAAATTTATTTTTGAAAATTCCATCTAATTCTCATTGCTTTCACTTATGCACAGTTATAGGGGGAGTTTTCTATTGTAGGGGGAACATTCAAAGAGGGGAGTTCCATTTTTCACTGTAAAACACATTTATTATACTTAAAATCTTAATATTTGTTTGTCATCATCAAAAGGGGGAGATTGTTGTATATAACGGTGTTGTATACACAATTATATGATTTTTGTTTGATGATAACAACCGAATGAATATTATTATAAATGTGTTTGGTTCTATACTTATACACCACATAATAGACAGAAATATAATATTTATATTTAATTAAAATACTACTGGACAAGAGTTTAAATATTCAAAACAGTGTTTTATTAAATATAATATTTTATTTCAATAGTCAAAGCAGTACAAACTTATAAACTTCACTGTTTGTACATTTCACTGATATTCATTTCAATACAGTCAACTTCATTGTATACAAAGCTCCTCACTATACCACTCACACTCAGTTATACAGACACATAACTTAATATAGTCACTTTGATTTATACAATTCACTGACTCTACACCCAGTCTTCTGTCTTCACGGCTTTCTATCAGTTCATTCATCATCTGCTTATCACACGTAAAAACACACACACACACACACACGCACACACACACACACATATATATATATATGCACATACGTGTATATATATGTATACATATATGTATACATGCAGTCTATACAGTGTCGAACTCAAACCAGCAAACAATAAAGTGCCAAGGTAGTGCAACTCAGCTACAAGTGATCAGCTCAGGCTGGATATTCAAGTCAGATGTGCAAATGAAACAATTCAAAATGGTCGAGAAAACAAGTAGTGTTTTAAATATGACAACACAAAGCAGTACAAATGCATGAAAAGACAAAATTGCAAGGGAAGCTCAGGACCTCCAGAGCACATCAAAACAGATTTGGAGCATGTATACAGTTCCAACATGGTTCAGCTTCAAAGATCAACACAGTGAAAAGATATAATTCATCAAAATAGCAGTGACTTCACAAGTGTACACTAGTGTACATGGGTTATATAAATGGGGCAGTTACAACATGTTCAAGGGTGCAAAATGTAGTGAAAGTAGCTAAATGGTCAAGCAACATATGTCAAAACGGTCAAGTTGTTTCAGTTCAAGACTGGCAACTTGCATAAGTGAAGTTCAAGTGCACAGAAATCTTTCCAGGTCAATCATACTTACATTCAATTAAATACCAAATCAGCATGTACAGTATGTTAAGAATGGCAAGGATCTTTTCAAGTGCCAACCAGCAAAATTCAACTTGATGCACAACAATATAAAAACAAGGAGGAGCAGTATAGTCATTGGAGAGAACTACAAAGGTCTTGTTGAATGTCATGCACACTGTTTTAATTATATGTGGACATGGACAAAACTTGTGGAAACACAACTGCATCAACACAAGTTGGAATGTGGTATGTATACAAGCTAAATATGTATCATACAAATTGCAATGGTGAACATAGAAGTAGAGTTTCAGCTCAGCAAAACCTTCATGAATGAAATATCAATCTCACATGATGATCAAGTCGAGCCAAACAATCATGCAAAGAGGAAAATGGATTTCCAGAAATACAAGTGAGAATGTAATTGGTTTCAGCATTCAAGATTTTTTTTATGTGTGCCAAGAAATAAATCTGCATGGATCAATATTGGACCAAACATTCATTCATTTTAGCAACTGTTTTAAAAGGGAAAATAGAATATTTCCAGATATGATCTAATTTGTTTTTGAAAGGGACAACAAATCAAATCTTTCCAGTTTTTTCATCTCATAAATCAGTAAAGCCGTGTCATCAGTGAAGTGCATGATTGAAGCATACTTTGTTCATATATAGTATCAGGAAATTGAAGGGTTTCCAGTTTTGAATCAAATATCAATTCAAAGTAAATTTGAAGGTGTGCAAATAAATGTATGGCAAGAGTGTTCACTGGTCCTCAAAATCAATTCAGTTTTCTACACATGTATGGCAAGGCAGGAAATAAATATATGGACAAGAATATTTTGGCAAGGTTTCAATGCACATATTTCTTTCCAGAAAATTAGAGAAAATAAAAGACAGTAATTACACAAAGGACAAATTTGATTTCAGAAGGGGCAATTTAAATCTAGAGTTTCATCAAAGGCCAAATTAAAGACCAGATTCACAAGCAAAAGTCATGCAATCAAAAGGGGAAGTCATCTAATTAATCAGTCAAGTCATACGATGAAATCAGAGTCGATTACGGTTTTATTTTACCCTACATAACACGCATATCATCACAGGCAAACAAGAAATTGAAACCACAAACAATCTGATAGCAATTCAAAGAAAGAAAATTTAAGTTACTCACAAATTCCAACTGGTTTCGATCGCCACAAATTCCCAAATCAATCGATGATGCAAGCCACCAGTGATTGAAGCCAAAAAACTCGAGCGTCGAAGAATCAAATTTCAACTTTCAAAGGATCGCGATTTAGGGATTTGAGGAAAATCCTTTTTCCTAATTATGGGCCGCCATTATCTCTTCAGAAAGAAAGGGAAACACACGGGCTCAACAAATAAACAATTTGACCGACCTAGTTCAAGTTAACCTAGCCTAGGGTTTTAAAATGGGAAGGGTTTAGTTCTTTTTTTATTTTGTATTGTTTTAAATTTGTTTTGTAAACGATCTATCAGTTTTTCTAGAGTCTGTAAAATTCTAGGGGATTTAGTTAAGGGTTTAACTGACAGTTTCTGGAGTTTGTAAAATCTAGGTGGTTTCCTAGTTTCGTTTGTAAAACTAGACAGTTTACTAGAGTCTGTAAATTTTGGGGAAATCTGATCTAGGGGATTAAATCAGTCTACGATTTTGAGTGTAGGGTTAGTATAGGAGCAGGGAGTGTGATTTTACAGGGTCTGTAAGTGGGATCTGTTATTAACACCTAGTAGAAACCTTAGTGAATGCAGCAGTAGGCAGAGTCTGCCGAAGCTGGGTATATCTGTGTGTTATTTTCTTACTGCATTTATTTCCCTACTGATTTCTGTGCTGAGACTGTTTTTGAAATATCTCGATAAACTGTAATAAACCCTATTCACCCCCCTCTAGGGTTATTCTAGATCCAACACAATGGGGTTTGAGACAACTACGGGATCCACTACCATACTAGTATTTAAGTGCAGTGATTCAACCACAGAACTAGATATAAATGAGTGGGAAGCGCCAGAATCAAAAAGTGTTCTAATAGGAAGATTTGAAAGAGAAATTAAACCTTCTACATAAATTTTCTACCTCTATCAGGAGCAATGATCGTGAGAGCATGCACCTGCCCTCAAGAAGTTTCTGCAGTTTGACCTTGTCCCTGTTTCTTCGGGCACTCCCTAGCAAAATGTCCGACCTCCCCACAGTTGAAGCAAGAATTCTTCCCTCTTTTACAGTCTTTCGCCAACTGACCCTCATGCCCACAACTGTGACACTTTCTTTTATCCTTACCCTTGTCATTCTTTCCACTTTTCTTCTACTGGTGCTGTTGTTGTTGTCCTTTCTTGGGCCATATCTTCTTGTTTTGCATTGTTTCCTCAGCTTTAACCTCCTTCTTTTCTCCTTTCTCTTCCTCATACATCAAGGCCATATCAATAAGTCTTTCAAAGGTGGCTCCCACTGGAATATGGGACATGGCTAACCCATGAAGGGGTTCGTTTAGCCCTTTAACAAATCGCAAAGCCTTCTTATGTGGAGTGTCTACCAGCTCTAGTCCGAATCTGACTAGTTGATTGAATATGTTTACATATTCTCTTGCAGTCAAGGTCCCTTGTTTGAGTGCTAAGAACCTCTCCATCTGCTTGCTTTTCTCGGCTTGGGAAAGAAATTTCATCTCAAACCTCTGTCTAAAGTTATCCAAAGTTTCCGCCGGATGGCCTGCTTGGGTTACCTCCCACCAAAATGAAGCTTCATCCTTCAGTAGCCAAGCAACTAACTGAATCTTTCTTCGATCCTCTACTTCAAAGATTACAAACAAGTCCTCAGTCTTCTTGAGCTAGTTCCTTGCCGCCACAAATGTCTCGGTTCCATGGAATGACTTCCCTTCCATAGCACGGAAATCATTGTAGATCTTAGAGAAGTTGTCTGCACGCGGAGGAGGAGGAGGAACAACGGGCACAGCTGGGGGAGGAACGTTTCCTTGGCCTTCGGCAGGCGCCGTGGCCTCCAGATACCTACGGAACCATCCTGGTATCGTAACGCCCTCTGGGATATTGGGTTCCCCAAACATGCTGAAATAGAAAAGGAAAGGGATTCAGACAATGGATACAAAGATATTACTTATGGATTTTTGGGGAATGTTTTTCAAAACATACTTTTCTTTTTGAAAATGCTTTCTTTTAAAACCTTCTTGAAAATAGTTTTCAAAAACTTTTATCGAATCTGGTAATCTTAAGCTCTGATACCAAGTGTGACACCCCACGAACGTTAATGTCACACACTAAGGGAATGCATTAGTTTCGTGAAGTGTTATAGTTAAACAGACACTGAATATCACAAGACAGATATAATAAGATAGCAGCGGAAATTCAAATTTTTATTTTCAAACATAAACCATAACATCGTGGTCCAAAATACCATAAGTCACAAAAAACATTATAATAATATAACTTCTGCCTTGTACCATCAGAGTACAAAAGTATATAAAAAAACATAATTCCCCAAACAAACCAGCTAAGCCATAGTAAAGAAAAGAACTTGAGCTATACTTCAAAAGCAGCTCCTAGAAGGTGATAACCGAGTCTTGACTAAGCCTGAGAATTCCTTCCATGCGAACCTAGGGGGAAACGGAAGAAAGAAGAGGAAACAAAAAGGGTCAGACATAAAGTCTATTTAGTCCGGTTACTTTTAGAAAGTAAATAAATAAAAGTAGTATGACAAGCATATAAAGTGGGTAAGAAAGAGATAACTACATAAAGGCAGGCATGACATGGAAACAAGATAGAGTGTATATGCTTCTAATGATTACTCTGCACTACTACTAGTATATCCAGAATGAGATGATCCCTTCCACTATAAGGTGGTAGACCTAGGCATACGTCTGAATGTACCCTAACTTACTACCCTAATCGATCATCTCCCTAGTCTGCGTAAATACTCTGTGATGGCCACGCCATAGGATGTATCACGTCCTAAAGTGGCAACCCCTCGCTGATATGCACTACCCCATATCTACAGGTGTCACGGTCATCTTATCCCCTTCTGCCCGACTCATGCACACACATGGCCTGGTCGGTTTGCGCTGCCCACACCGTCCTCCACGTTTGGATCTCTTACAATCAGGCCAGTAAGCGTGCCCCTTCTCCGACCTAGTTCGGAGTATATGTTTGATACCTACTCCGGTTTACTGGCTGAAACAGGTCCCACACAATATGATACAAGCTCTCCCCTTTGTCTTGTATCCCCCACTAGGTTTTCATTGGCTATATATGCCACTAGCCGTCTTTAATTACATAACCCTATTATTTCTATAAGTTATGCTTACCTAAAAGGTGTCTTTAATTACATAACTTTATTACTTTCTCCGGTTATGTATAGCACTTGGTGTCTTTAATTACATAACCTTATCGAGCTAAGTTTGTGGGCCTATATTGTAAATATTACCCACCCCCTCAGATTTACTTAACCCACCCACTGTTCAACCAATTTTACTTAACCCTAACTTTAGTTCATATTCGTACAATCCCTATGGATTTAACTAGGTTAAGTATTCCAATTCGTTACATGTCCATTTATGGTTGTAATGGGCTAGACCTCCCACATTAGGCCTACAACTTGTAGATGCTGGAAATATCGGTCAGATACGGGCAGACTTCCTCCACAAGTTGGCCCTAACTTCGTGTCTTAGCCTGTCTCGTATTTGCGCACTTAGACCCCTCACAGTAGGTTCAACATTGGTGGTTGCAGGATGTGTCTGTCGGGTCCGGGCAGACTTCTACCACTAATGCAACCTAACCTCGTGTCATAAGTGCAGTAACAGTTTCTAATTATTGTAGTCCTAGGGATCTTAATTATTAACCAACTAATTAAGCCCATGTCTTTATAGTTGTTCATGCCCATTTACCCAATTATGTTAATAGTGAATGGTGTACCCAAATTCATATGCCAATTCTAATATTTTCCCCCGTCTCCTAACTAATGTGTTCGCATAAATTTAGCATCATGCCTAGGCTAAAAAGTAGCCTAGCCATAAATAATAAAAGGGGAAGGTGATGGGAACATGAAAAAAAATGATTGTCCTAACATAACTGACATAAACATATACTAACATGGTGACAAGGCGAACATATAAGCATAGATCCTAGGAAATGGTGACAGTTAACTGGTTTTAACATAGTAAAGATGTTAAGATAAGCATGACAAGATCTAAATATTAATTTAGATGTCCAACAGGTTCAGATCTAATATGATAAATACAAGGAGATCTAAATAATAAGCTAGATCTGATTAATAATTTAGATGTCCACATAATTCAGATCCAATAGTTAAGAGTAGATCTGACACAATCAAGGTTTAAGATCCACATCATAGAATGTCACAGAAGTTGCAATAGATCTGACTAGATAGAGATTTAGATCCAAGTTATAACCAATTCGGAATGTCTTATGTTCACAATTTACAATGGATCCCATATAATTTAGTCATAGGAATAAATCCAAACTATAGTCATATCAGGTTCACTTTTAAATATTTAAATCTAAAAACAACTAAGAACTCACATTGTTTGGATTAGAAAAATAGACTAAGAAAAGAAGCTTATTGAGATACGGATCTACACTTGAATGATCAGGCTTATTTGATTGTTGTAAAAGATAAATGATTCCGTTCAGTTCAATCACCAGCAGAGTTTGGCCTCCATGGATTGTCAATGGAGAAAACAAGAGAAATGGACCTCTATATATAGCCGCCATCCTCTAGAATCCGACTGCCATCTCAGCCCTAGGGGGGTCGACCCATGGGTCGACACCCCCCTTGAGGGGTTGTTCCCGGGGTTGACACCCCTCCTATAGGGTCGACTCCCCTGGGCGGGATTTTTCCCGCTTCCCCCACTTTCTGTGATTTCGAATTTTCGAATTGAAAATTTTGAATTCTTGGGTCCTATATATATAATTCTTCTACGCGTATATAAACTTCAAACCTTTATAACTTCCTCATACGGTGTCCGTTTTACGCAAACGAAATGTCTATCATAACCAGGATTTAAGGACGGACGCAATGGCCCAGTCTGTTTCCCTTAATTCTGAATATTAAATTGATTATTATTTTTCCTTCTTTAATGTTGTTACAATTTTGGGGGTTACACTTACTCCACCGTTTATAGTTCATTGTTAATAACATAGTCAATCACATATACGGATATTCCACACTACATCACTCGGTTCACTCATTACATATGCAGTTTCAAGTTATATAGACACTAACACTGACAAATATATGTCGAGCCGAAGGTGAGCCGAGTGCCGAGCATAAGGCGATCTGAGTGCCAAGCCGGAGGCGAGCCGAGAAACAGGTCCGGGCGCAGCGCCGGTGTGGTTCCGGGGCCCCATAGTTCCGATTCATTTGATTTCAGAAGACTAATCCTTCTTTGAAACACTGCACACCAAGTCCATTATCACCCAAAGCCTTAAGCAACAACAAACATTAAACTTGTAGATAAACCTTGGACATCCGCCTTTTAAATAAACTCATGTTTTTCATCATTACTTTGAAGATGAGGTGATGCATCATGTATAGCACATATACACTACTTTAGCACCTCAATACTCTGACCAAGTCTCTAAAACTATTCTACTACCGCCTCTTCAATCTTGCGGTATCAAATTGGTTGCATGAAAGACATTGCACGACCTACTCATTTCATAAAACCATCCATTGAACTCCTTGCAAGTATTTACACTCCAACCAACTACTATATGTATACACATGAAAAGCATGTGTCTTCAATTTCTAACATTACGTCTACTAACACCATATCAACTTCATAATATATGTGTCAACTGTCAATGTACACCGCACAGTCATAAAAATGTAAAAGGAGGAATAAGTACTCACCGTCATAATACCGATTCACCAATTTCTCATGCTCAATAGCCTATGTGGCATCACATGGCCTACCACGTAGGTAAGGTCGTTGGTTAAAACCCCAAAGTCCAAAAAATAATTGTTTGGAAAAATGCCAAAACTTATCATCGCTTTCTCTCTTTCTCTTGGTGTTTTATTTGCCTTTTTAGTCATTGATCGATTTTGAAGCATAGAACAAGTACTAGAGGTTTTGAAGCAGCATTAATGCAAAAACTTGTAGGGCACAATCAAAATTTATCGATCCTAAAATACAAATAAATTTATGAGAAATAAAAAAAATAAAAATACCAAAGAATGTAAAGATGCATTTGGCATATACATTATCCAATCTTTATCACATCAGCCCCATCCAGTGCCTTGCTGACATAGACCTTGCTCTAAGAACCCATGGCAGGACCACCGCGCCTTCCTCTGCCTCTGGTAGTTACTAAAATCCAACCACGCAACTCCACTTGCAAACCCATCCACCAACGTCTGAAGCAACCAATCCTATTCAAACACTGTAGAGACAATGAGATGGTATAGACTAGAATTTTATTAGCTTACAGATCCAAGATTTTATATTTTTGTAGATCCGGTTCTTCTTTAAGAGCGGCTTTAAGATGAGCATATTTGAGAAGTTGAGGACGATGAGAAGTTGGGAATGAACAAATCTGAGAAGCTAAGAAAAGAGGAATAGAATGGCTCAAGTAAGTTGATTTTCTATTGGTGTGGGATTTTAACGGATTAGTGAGGTGTCAACTTTAGAAGTTGTTTTTAAAAGGTAAATTAACAGATAGATTTACATGTTTTTATAGGTGCAGATTGATGATGTGGCAAATGCTTATGGCTAAGGTGTCAAAATGTTGCATCGTGTTACACTTGTTTAGCTAGAGCAACACATTTTTAGGGTTAAGGTAACATCAAAAATTGAACGTTGCGGTATGACCAAAATATTATAGCTATCAGGACATTTTGGCTGGCAAAACCTTGTAAATTCGTTACATTAGGTTGTTTATGGTGTAGTGGAACCTTCAAGCTAGCGACTGTCGATAGAGCCGAACTCCCTAGGGCATGGAACAGTGAACGTATTCATTGCTACTTTGCATAACTTAGTGTATAGTTTTGACGCTTTCTAACAATGTTGTGTTTTCTTTAAATTCAAGGCATTATAAAGGCTGTTACTGCCAAAGTATAGTAAAGATGATGTTTAATGCTCTGTGACCTTGATATGTTTACTTTCTGCATGATATGTTTGATTGAATATCATAACATGTGTTGTTAAAGCGCTTAGTGGATCCAATGCGGTGGAGGTACAAAAAGTTGTGGTGGAGATAAAGCGAGGAAGTAGTGGGATACAGGGGATGAGTCTAAAATAGCATATAAAACGCATATTTATTGCTTTTACAAATATATAAATGACAAATAAAGGGAAAATTAACATTCAACCTATAAGAAGTAAAATTCTTAATTTTAAATAAAAGCATTTGAAAATATATGTAAATAAATATAAAATTTTATTTAGCTTGGTTAAATTTAATAGAATATTATAGTATTTTATATTTTGAAAATATACGTTATAAATTTGTATGGAAAAACCAATTTTGCAAATTTTAAAATGTATAAATGTCATTTCTAAATCCATTTCCTTTATAAAAGATATCGTGGAATATAGCTAAAATAATGGAATATATCGGGAATATCGGAATATAATGGGGATTATAGCGGAAAGGCTATTTCAGAGGTTATTTAGAAATAGCCCAGTGGCAGAAATCCACTACATGATATAGTGGGGATATGACAGTGTAATATCGAGTCATTAGCTGCATATATCACAACTAGCTTGCACACACAAAAACACGAACACCGAATCGACACCCCAAGCATGGGAGCCGGTACTGTCACTGGAGCCTCGAATCAGTGACGAGACCGAGTATAAATGACACTGGATTGGCACCCCGAGCGTGGGACCCGGTACCGATACTCGAGTCTCGAACCAACGACGAGCGGAGTATAAATAACACCACTCGAGTCTCGATCTCACAACGAGACCGAGTCTAAATAACAATACTCTAATATCGAACGAACAGCGAGACCGAGAATAAATGGTTCTGCTCCTAAGTACTCAGACTTGGGGGCAGCCCACCAGCCAAGCTAGTGTGATACTGACCTCTCCCACGGTTTCATTCGACCCATCGGGTCAGGATCCGGATACCTCTCGAACCTCGAACCAACGATGATACCGAGGATAAATGTTTCGTCCCCACGTCCCCGGACTTGGTGATAACCCACCAGCTAAGCTAATGTGATACCGACTATTCCGCGATGGTCCGGATCTGGGCACCATTTGGCGAATAGATGAGGCCTTTGAGCTCTAAACCTAAATTAACGACGGGATAGCCGAAACGGACGAATCCATAACGTCTATGTCGTCTCACAACTTAGGGCTAACGAACTCTGGGAGGTCCAAGAGAGAGAGCACCTGACCTGGATTCCACTCGACTTGGAACTCCTGAATAAAGGAAAACCCAATAGTGGAACCAACGTACGACCTCCGTACGACTAGGGGCACCTCAAGGGAGGAGTCTCCAATCACGTTTCTGTAAGTGTAACAACAAGTACACTTGTGCAAGTATAGGATGCTGGAAAGCATAAGACGAACATTCGAACACTTAACATGAAATGCGATTTAAATAAAGTTAACCAACAGTTTCATTTACATACCAAAAGCAAACTACATATCTAATATCTTTCTTTCTAAATGACAAGGTGTACATGAGAATCACACCGTTCCTCCAAAGACCAAAATTGAGGATTGTACTCGCGTATACTATCGGCCTGCATCACCAAAAGACAATCATGAAAGTCACTTAGGCAACTCTTCCGCCTCCACAGGCTCCTTCTATGTCTCTCTTTTTCTTTTTCTTACCCAAGTCTCC
Source organism: Allium sativum (assembly GCA_030737875.1). NCBI lineage: Eukaryota > Viridiplantae > Streptophyta > Magnoliopsida > Asparagales > Amaryllidaceae > Allium > Allium sativum. The sequence goes on along the minus strand of CM060924.1, from coordinate 229,632,466 downwards.
ACTCGAGGGATCGTCGCCTTTCCTCCTTCGCCTCCTAGAGCCACTTTCTCCCTTGTCCTTCTTCCTTTTGAGCGGGGTAAAGGATTTGAAAGACGCCAACGATATCTCCTCCTCGTCATCACCATTGGTCATCTCCGTGATCTCATGATCAGGCAAGATTTCTCTTAAAGGAGGAGGAACAACCTCGCTTGAAAGCACAAGAATGATCAGGGCGCACCATCTTTCCCCTTGGTCTAGTCTTCGCAGCCACCTTTTGCCGGCTCGCCTTGAGTTTTCTGGCCTATTCCTCCTGCAGTTATCTGTACGTCTTGTCATCTTTTTTCTTAGAAGCCTCGGCGTCGGCCTTTTTCTTAAGATTCGCCTGTTCCTTGGCAGGGGTTTCTCTGTCTCTCTGTACCTTAGCCACATCATCTTGCTCGACCTTCCTCTTAGCCTCCACCAATGTCGTCTATCGGGCTAACATGTTGGCCACCTTCTTCTACTCTTGTTCCTCGTCCTTTACGCGTAAACTAGCCTGCTGTTATTCGAACATCCTGTGCATAGTGTGTTCACTCAATTCGATGGTCTCTGTGAATTGTCCCTTATGCCCGTCTCTTCCTATAAAGGACCTAAATAGTGTCACCTCCTACAAATCCTCCATTCCAATCGCGAGCTACCCAAACTGGACCGGGTCGAGGCTCACTGTCACTCCTTCCCCGAAGGGACCGGCACAACCACAAGGAGGCTAGTCAGTCGGCTTAACTCCCGTATACACATACCTCTAAGTACTTAAGAGGAAGTGACCTTACCTACCGAAACCTGAGGCGCAGCTACAACCGACAGCAAGCTTCCGCCCACTAACTGGTCGAACTCTCAAGTCCCAACCCTGTTTGACCATGGTTGTATTCAGGTATGATGTGGGTTGAAACTTGAGAGCTAGTTTTAGGAGAAGACGACGCAACTGACTATTGAGAAAAGCTACTTCCACCAAACTCATGGCTACCAGCAAATTGCCAGTGTCCACATTCTTTCCCTTTATGGTATCTCGTTCTGCCTCCTTTGTCGCATCAGCATCGCCTCTCAGCAGCTGCCTACCATCCTCCAATGTAGAGTGCTCTTTCTCGTTCAAGTGAGAGAACATGAAATCGATTTCATTTATGGCATCCACCTCCTGCAGGTTGGCCTCAAACTCCAACAACCTATCCTACATTTTAGCCAGCAGCCTGGGGTAATCGTCGACCCATGAGAGATCGTAGTACCTAAGAACTTTCACATACATATCCCAAACATAAAGTTGCAGATCTAATTTTGCCTGGGTCGCAGCATCCTCGGCTGCAAATTTGAGCTTCTCTACATCTCTCTCATGCTCAGCCCTTTCCCTATTCAGTTGGCTTAGCGCATCTCGAGCTGTGTTCTTGGCCCTTTCCTTATCTTTCTTGGCCTCCTCAAGTTATTTCTTCAGTTCGACATTCTCCTACATTAGCCTATGTGTTTCTGCGTTATCAGCCCTCAACCTCTCGTTCTCCTTCCTTAAGGCCTGATTATCCATTTGAAGCTGGGATACCCTTTCATTGTCTTTCTCCAATTGGGCATTCACATGTACCAGCTCACCCTTATCTCTCTTGAGGGTCGTATTCTCAATGGTTAGCAAGGCTGCTGTATCCTTGAAGGTCGAAGTTGCATTCCCCACCTCCGTCTTTAGCCTCTCGTGTGCTTCCTTTAGCTCCGCTGTGTTAACAACAAAAAATTAGCTTTCAAGTAGGGTACTACAAGCATAAGTAGCGCCTATAGCGTCAAAAACAAGCCTCGCCTGTCTCGTTCTCCAGATTTCGGACGGTCATCCAATCAGCATCAATGGTCAACCGCCGGTTCTGGGTCTCCACATTATTGGCTTGAATCAGGTCAGAAAGATGCCTAAAGTACCTGTTGAATTCTACAGCCTGGTGATAAGCCTGATAAGCTTTCTTCCACATGAGAGCAGTTTCATCACAAGGAATCTAGTTAAGATCCATTACCCACATCAACTCCTCAAAGTAATGCTTTGGGAACTGCTCTTTCAAGAGTGCCATTTTCTCCTCGTTGGTTAACTGCACAACTTCTGGCCCTCCCTTTGACGTACCCACTCTCGGTGCCCTGTGATACACCGACTGTACATCATGACTGGTAGATCTATAAACAGACTCTTCCCGGGGGTAGGAATGGGGAGCGTCGAAACTTTCAGCCTGGTGCCTTTGGTCTCAAGCCTTGAATTTTCCCCTGGCGATTGAAGTAGTGATGGGGACTCTAAGTGTCTTTTATATTGGTAATCCCCGCCGCGACTACGAGGGTGGGAGGACTGGGGCAGTTTGGCCGTTCGTAGGAAGGGCCGGAGTAGACGGTGGACCCTCTCCTCTGCCAATCGTTTCCACGACGCCAGCACCGCTCGCGCTAGCACCTTCCTGGATCTTTTCGTACTTAGGTCGTTTATTCACGACAGGATAAGTCTTCCGTTTAGGGCCCTGAGAGCTCCTTTTTTCCTCTGGTTCCTCCTTCCTTTTCCGAAGTAGCCCTCCTGAACATTGTCCTGTTTCGTGGAGTAAGCCCATCCGGCGGGAGTTCTCCTCATCCAAGATCTTGTCTGTAGAATGAACTTCCTTTGGGATAGCTTTCAAACGCCCTTCGGCACCAGTAGGATCCCTGTTATATATAGTAAAGGTTAGCATGTATCTCATAAATCAACCAACATCAAGCTGTAGACAACAACAGTACTTACTTCCCTCCAGCCAGCGTCTCGCAAAACCCGGGGGACAATGGACGAAGAACCATTCAGATTTAAACAAATCAAGTCGATTCCAAGACCCTTCAATAAGTCGGGCTCTGTGTATCGCCTCTAGAAAGTAAAGGGACGGCGTAATCTTAGGTCTCCTCTTAATCTAGAACAAGGACCAGATGTCCTCTCCAGTAGGCTCCTCATGCAGGTACTCTCTAAACAAACGGCTGGTCCCAAGGAGAAAGGCGTATCAGTTTGGATGAAGTTGTATAGGCGCTAAGAGGAAAGGAAACAGCATGTCACGGACAAAATCACAGGATGGGGGCACGCACCCAGAGATGCACATGTGCCTATTTAATGCAGTGTATCCATCTGGCGGAGCATGCTCCAGATCTCCCTTTTGCGGAACTAGAACTTCGGTACACGGTATGTTGAGTCTTGCGCAAATGCGCTGTAACACCCCACCTCCGCCAGCGCCACTCTTGCAAGGGCACTGACTTTGGAGGGGCGTTAAGTGAGGTAAACATGCATGCTGATATCACAAGACAGAACCCATAAGTAAAACAGAGTAGTAAAGCAGCGGATAAAACTATCATTTCAAAACCAGAGTTAAGTTACAACAAAGTACTTGGTCATTATTTTCCAACAAACAAAGTCTAGATAAAAGCATAACTGAAAAACTGAAATACATAAAGTACTATCCCCAAAATGAAGTGATAAACCATAGCTGGCTCAATGTCCAAAACCGTACATGAGCAAATCCAGTAAGCAAGCTGTAAAGATCCAAGCTAAGCTCCAATGTTCCCACCTTGAGAACCTGAGGGGGGAAACGGAAGACAAGAGGCGAAAGAAAACAGGTCAGTCAAAAAGACTGGTAAGCCTACTACTATCAGTCTATGAACTAGTAAAGTTAACTGGCATGAGAAGCTGAGATGAACATAAGGATAACAACATACTGGCATGATGATTAACTAACAAGATAGATAAAGGTGTCATCGCATAATCAAGGTTAAGTTTTGCACCACGGGTGTACTAGCACTCTAACATATCAAGTAGAAACAAGAATTGATCCCTTGGCCCAAGCTTGGCCCAACATCATGAGATGACCTAAATCAAGGTCCAACTACTCGGTCTAGTCGATCGGCTCCCTATAAGCCTAACTCGTCCAGTGTCGGTGTCATACGGCCCAAACATGCAATGTAGCTAACTGCGCTAGGCCCACCCCAGGGTGTATCAAGTCCTAGGGTGTAGACCTCGGACACCAATCAAGTATGCACAGTCTAGATCTACTGGTACCCGTGCCTGATTTTCCAACTCCGGACTATGTGCACGACCATAGTCCGCCTGGACCCACACCGGCGTACCTACTCAGCCATCGTTTTGGTCGCTTACATGTCAGCCCAGTAATCGTGCCCCCACCCTAGCCTAGTCCTAGGGTCTTATGATACTAGCAAGAGGGTTACTGCTGAAAAGGACCTCGCAACTAGGGTTTCTCAACGGGTTAAATGTGGTTAACCCGATCCAAACGTGGATTAAATTGGTTAAGTGTTCCCAAGATTCATGACTTAACCCCGTTTAACCCATCAAGCCCAAATTGGTTAAGTATTAAGTGGACCATGACTTAACCCTAATCAGGAGGCATTCATTCACTTAATGCGCTTTAACCTCTCACATTAGACTTTGTTGTGGTTACTAGTTAAGCCGGGCGGGTCTGGGTAGATTTACACCACAACTAGGTCTAACCTCGGGTTCGAGCACAACATGACCAACTTCTCACATTGGGTCCTATTGTTTGTAGCCACTAGTTAAGTCGGGTGGGTCCGGGTAGATTTATGCTACAAACTCAACCCAACCTCGAGTTGGCCACACTCATATTTTCTAAGTGTCATGTCCATTATGTTTCCAAAACATAATTACAAGTTAACATATCACGTCATGTTATAAAAACCATGTTTATGTCATAATGTTACCCAATCCCAATGTAATCCCATCGTTTACATAATCGCATCAACGCATAAAGGATAAAATAGGGAACTTGGCATAATCATGACAAAAAGGTGTTGAAGCCACAAGTTTAACATGGTGGCATATGAAATGTACGTATGTTCATATATTTGCATATTGAATTATTAGGCTTCAAAAGCATGCATAAAACCAAACTTAGCATATGAGTGATACATGGTGATAAATGACATGTAGAAGTTGCTAGAAGTTCGCATTTGGCCTCACATGCAAGTTATCATAAGGGATATGATAACTTTCATGTTGCCAAAATGCAACCTTTAACCTAAAGCTTGAAGCTTTAAGGTCATAAACTCAAGTTTAACTTGCATAACATGATAACATGTGTATAATGATCAACCCAAACTTGCATAACATGATAACATGTGTCATACATCATGATTAAACTAACTTGCATAATGATCAACCAAACTTGTATATCATGATGATCAACCAAACTTGCATATCATATTGATCAACCAAACTTGCATATCATAATGATCAACCCCAAACTTGCATCATTCATTTAACTTTAGAGTTCAATAAGAAGAAAGTAGAAAAGGGCTTACAATGCTATGAAGACACAAATAAATAATTATTAAAAGATTGAGACGAAGCCCTTATGCAATCACCCAAATATGCAAGCTCCAAATGAAAAACCCTTGAGCCAAATCAATGAAAATCCTTGCTTTGAAATAGAAATGTTGCAACTTGACTTGAATGCAAACTAAGAACACTCTTACAAGCTTGAAAACACTTGTATGAACTCACAATCTCTCATAGAAATAGACTTAGGAATTTTAGCATGAGAGTGGAGGCCATGAGAGGAACAAATTTGACATAGTTTAGTTGTAAGAATGAATAATGATGATTTAGGCTAGGCTTAGGGTCCTTTTTATAGAAGATTAGGATAGTATTAGCCATAGGATTAACCATAGATTCAATCCAAGCCATCAAATCCCGTCACAAGCCTCCAAAATAGGTCAAAACAGCCATATGGGTGCACCAGGTTGCCTGGGCCGACCAGGCAGGTCGACACCCAGGTCGACCCTGGGGTCGACTCCCCAGTCGACCTGGGGGGGAGGTCGACTCCCCAGTCGACCCCCAAGTCGACCCCCCTGGGTCTGGCGGGAATTTTCCCGCCACTTCTGATTTTCTGAAATTTGAATCTGTTTTGAATTTGAATTTTTCGTGAAACTTCGCGAGGCCATATCTTGGTCATACGGACTTCGATTTTCGAAAACTCGGACTCTATTTCGCGTATTTTTCCGAGACAAACGCAATGGCACAGCCCGTTTCCCTTGATTCTGATTTTACAGTTTAATTCTGCCTCGATTTATGTTATAACATGTTATTCAAAAATACGGGTTGTTACATTCTCCACTCCTTAAAGGATTTCGTCCCCGAAATCTGCCAATTAGGAAGAACGTATCCTACCATCCATCATCCATCTACTCACATCATCATCCACGAGCAATCATTGTCCTTAAGGGATTCTAAATGATGTATGATCATATGCAAAGGTGTGTGTATATGTACTTATCTAATGCAAAAATCAGGAGGTTACTAATTCAGTAAACCCCCTTAATTCAAAATATGTTAGTGAAATGAGTCCATATGTATGCAAATTCCTATCATAATTTATAATCTCTACATGAGTGCACATAACATTCATCCATATGCAACATCCACGTGATAGCATAACAAGTTTCAACCATGAATAAGCATAAACACTCATGCATATGCGGTATGAAAGTGTGTGAGCTGATCTTAGTGCCTAATGTGTATCATGCATCCACGAGTATCCACGTGCAAACACTTGCAACCACTTGCAACCATCAAGCATAACATGTTTCAAATACATGTTTCATCCAAAGGTTTCTACCTAAGGTCCTCATAACATGATTAACGAGATAACAAGATAAACTAGGTAAACATGGATAAACATGGATAGCAAAAAGAAAGATATGCTAATTAAGAAAGAGGTTGAGAATGTACCCTCAAAAAGAAATGGATAAAGCCCACGCATCTTCTCCTCGGTTTCCCAAGTTGCATCTTCGTCGGCTTCACCCCACTGAACCTTCACCAACTTGACTTCCCGATTCCTTAGCTTCTTGATCTCCGTTCCCAAGATACGAATCGGAGCTTTTCTCAAGGTTGCTTCTTTCTCTACCTCAATGTCTTCCAGAATGCTTGGTTTAACCACCTCAGCGGACTCATGTAGGCACTTTCGGAGATGCGAGACATGAAAGACATTATGCACTCCGGCTAGCTTTTCGGGCAATTCCACCTTATAGGCCATCTTTCCAATTCTCTCTATGATAGGGAAGGGTCCTACGAACCTTGGTGCCAGCTTCCCAACTGCTCCAAAACATACCACATTACGCAAAGGGGAAACCTTCACGAAAACCATGTCTCCCACTTCGAATTCCAAATCTGCCCTTCGTCTGTCAGCATAGGATTTTTGTCTATCTTGGGCCGCTTTCATCCTTCTTCTCACCAGTTCAACTTTTTCGGATGTGTCCCGTATCATATCGGGCCCAAGTATAAGCCTATCTGTAGTCTCCCACCAACAAGATGGTGACCTACACGGCCTCCCATACAAAGCTTCAAATGGTGCCATCCCTATGCTGGCTTGATAGCTATTATTATAAGCAAACTCTACAAGAGGAAGGTGGTCTTCCCAAGTACCACCGAAGTCGAGGACACAAAGCCTCAAAAGATCTTCTAGCACTCTATTCACCCTTTCGGTTTGGCCATCCGTCTGGGGGTGATAGGTCGTACTCAGATTCAATCGCGTACCCATTGCTTCTTGCAAACTGTTCCAGAACTGGCTAGTGAAAATTGGGTCGCGATCGCTAACTATGCTGGAAGGAACTCCATGCAACCGCACTATCTCCCGAAGATAAATAGATGCCAGCCCTGACGCGGTCCTCTTGCTCTTTACTGGGATGAAGTGAGCACTCTTCGTAAGTCTGTCAATTATGACCCATATGCTTGTGTTCCCTCTCCTTGACCTAGGCAATCCATCCACAAAATCCATAGAAATACTCTCCCACTTCCATTGCGGGACCTCCAATGGATGTAATAGCCCACCTGGTTTCTTTGACTCGGCTTTCACTTTTTGGCACACCATGCACTTTGAAACATACTCTGCCACATCCTTCTTCATTCCATCCCAAAAGAAAATGTGCTTCATATCTCTATACATCTTATCTCCTCTCGGATGTATAGTCATCTTCGAGTGATGCGCTTCTTCAAGAACTCTATGGACTAAATCTCCTACTCGAGGAACACATAATCTCCCATCACGCCTTAGCCATCCTTTATCATCAATAGTATATATGGCCAGGTGACTAGACGTCTCACCACGAATCAACTTATCCATGACCTCGACTATCTGCGGATCTTCCTTCTGCGAAGCCCCAACTTGATCAAGAAGTGTGGGTCTAAGCTCAAGGGATGCTAATGAACCCGTCATCGACTCAACAGTCGTCGTGAAATCAAAGTTTGCCAAGAATTCCAAGTTCTTCATCTCAATGAATAAGGGGCTCAAAGTTAATCTACTTCTGCTTAATGCATCTGCCACAACATTACCCTTGCCAGGGGTATAAGCTATCTCGAAATCATAAGATGCCAAGAATTCCGTCCACCTTTGCTGCCTTAGATTCAGATCTTTTTGCGAGAAGAGGTATTTGAGTGACTTGTGATCGGTATACAACTCAAACCTTTCGCCTAGAAGATAGTGGCGCCAGGATTTGAGTGCAAAGACGATCGCCGCTAACTCCAAATCATGAGTGGGATAGTTCTTCTCATGAACTTTAAGCTGCCTACCCCCATAACATATCACTCTTCCCTCTTGCATCAAAACAGCTCCTAACCCTGTACCACATGCATCTGTGTATACGGTAAACATCTTACCACTATCGGGTAATGCCAAAACTGGAGCTGAAGTAAGGGCTCTTTTGAGCTTTTGAAAAGCAAGCTCACACTCCAAGTCCCATGCAAAGACTAAGTTCTTCTTCGTCAACTTAGTAAGAGGGGCCGAAATCTTAGCGAAGTCCCTGATGAACTTCCTATAGTAGCCCGCCAGACCGAGAAAGCTTCTTACTTCGGTTGCATTCCTAGGAGTCTTCCAGTCTTGAACCACAACCACTTTCGCGGGATCCACCGCTATGCCTTGCTTAGAAACTATATGTCCAAGAAACCGAACTTCCCTTCTCCAGAAATGACATTTGGAGAACTTGGCTTTCAACTAATGCGCTCTAAGCGTATCCATCACTTCCTTGAGATGCCTAGCATGCTCTTCCTCATCCTTTGAGAAGATCAGAATATCATCCACGAAGACAACAACAAACTTGTTAAGGAACTCCCTGAACACCCTACTCATCAAGTCCACGAAGTATGCGGGTGCATTAGTCAAACCGAATGGCATGACAAGCCATTCAATGAATCCATCTGGAGTCCTAAACGCAGTTTTATCAATGCTATCCTCAGCTACTCTAAGCTGATGGAATCCGGTGGCTAGATCGAGCTGATAGAAAACAGAAGCACCTACAAGCTGGTCAAAGAGATCATCAATTCTCGGTAACGGGTGCCTATTCTTCTTTGTCAGCTTGTTCAACTCTCGATAATCAACACATAGACGAAGCGAACCATATGCCTTAGTAGCGAATACCACAGGCGCACCCCATTCAGAAATGCTTCGCCTAATAAAAATTTTCTCAAGCAACTCCTTGATTTGCTTACTGAGCTCCCTTCTCTCACGTGGAGCCATGTGCCTAACGGGCAATGATACTGGCTTGGCATTATCGACTAGATAAATGCGGAAGTCTATCTCTCGTTTAGGGGGTAACCCCTTAACTTCCTCAAAGACATCAGGATAGTCTCGGACCACCCTTACAGATTGCAGATCATCGATGGACGAGTCGAGAGATTCAAGATAACATAACATGACGGGACCTCTAGGGTTACAAGAAATTTCTAGGGAATTACCGAGGCGAGTCATGAGCCTCACCACCCTATGTTCACAATCGAGGATGGCTCCATAACTGGACAACCAATCCATGCCCAAAATCAACCCATATCCCGTGAACCCGAGAACATAAGCATTACACGTGAATTCTACGGCCAAGATAGAAATTTTCAAATCCACACAAATCATAGACAGATGGGCGGAACCCCCAATTGGATTTGAAACACAAACGGGATCCTCAACTAGGCTAGTACTTAGGTGCAAACTTTCAACAATGTCAGAAGAGATAAAACTATGCGATGCGCCAGAATCAAATAAGGTGCGAACAGGAAAATCAGAAATATAAACAAGACTTTCTACGGAAATACTACCTCGGTCCTGAACTGGAGCGGCATTGAGAGCATGTACTTGCCCTCCAGAAGGTCCTGCACGCTGATTCTGCCCTTGCTTCTTGGGGCAATCCTTGCTAAAGTGTCCAGCCTCTCCACAATGAAAGCATCCTCCCAACTTCCTTTTCTTCTTTCTACAATCCTTGGCTATGTGCCCAACAATTCCACAGTAGTTGCATCTTCTTGGGTCCTTTGCCTTAGCCTTGTTGCCCTGGTTGTTCTTGTTATTTTTATTGTTCTGATTGCTCTGATTTCCTCCCCCTTGGAGTCTGTCTTCTTGGCTTGAGTCTCACTAGCCTTGACTTCCTTCTTGCTATTCTTATCGTCTCCTTGAAGCAATGACATGTCCACTAGGCCTTCAAAAGTGGCCCCCATGGGTATATGAGATAGGGCTAAACCTTGTAATGGCTCGTTCAACCCTCATGCAAAGCGCAAAGCCTTCTTCTGGGGAGTATTAATCATGTCCAAACCGAATCGGGCGAGCTTGTTAAACTCATTCACATACTCCCTCACTGTCATGTCTCCTTGCTTCAAAGATATAAACTTCTCCAATTGCAAATTCGCCTCAGCTGATGATAGAAACTTAAGCCCAAATCTTGTCCTAAAGTCGGCCCAAGTCTCTATAGGCCTCGTAGCATTGGTGACCTCCCACCAATAAGCAACTTCTTCTTTTAATAACCATGCTGCCAATAAAACCCTTCTATGATCTTGCACATCAAAGATGGCGAAGAGATCTTCAGTTTCTTTCAACCAATTTCTTGCCTCCACAAAAGTCTCCGTCCCAATAAAGTTCTTGCCACCCATCGACTTAAAGTCCTTGCAAATCTTTGCGAAATCTGCTTGCGGATTCTGAGGAGGAGGAGGAGGAGGAACCTCAGTTACGGTGGGGGTAGTTGCTGGGCCCGCATCGTTGGCCCGAGCTTCCAAGTACCTCCGGAACCATCCAGGGATGGTCACTCCCTCGGTGAGGTTAAGATCGGCCATACTGAAAAAGAAGAAAAAGATAGATTCAGAACGAAGAAACGAAGGATAGTGCTATGGCCTTTGGGGAATAGCCTTTTTTTTTAAAAAATAACTAGACTTTTCTTGGAAAATACTTAATTGGTTTTGAAAATAGTTTTTCAAAAGGTATGTTTTTAAAAACACTTTTGCTCAAATCTTGTAAACCTTATGCTCTGATACCAAATGTAACACCCCACCTCCGCCAGCGCCACTCTTGCAAGGGCACTGACTTTGGAGGGGCGTTAAGTGAGGTAAACATGCATGCAGATATCACAAGACAGAACCCATAAGTAAAACAGAGTAGTAAAGCAGCGGATAAAACTATCATTTCAAAACCAGAGTTAAGTTACAACAAAGTACTTGGTCATTATTTTCCAACAAACAAAGTCTAGATAAAAGCATAACTGAAAAACTGAAATACATAAAGTACTATCCCCAAAATGAAGTGATAAACCATAGCTGGCTCAATGTCCAAAACCGTACATGAGAAAATCCAGTAAGCAAGCTGTAAAGATCCAAGCTAAGCTCCAATGTTCCCACCCTGAGAACCTGAGGGGGGGAAACGGAAGACAAGAGGCGAAAGAAAACAGGTCAGTCAAAAAGACTGGTAAGCCCTACTACTATCAGTCTATGAACTAGTAAAGTTAACTGGCATGAGAAGCTGAGATGAACATAAGGATAACAACATACTGGCATGATGATTAACTAACAAGATAGATAAAGGTGTCATCGCATAATCAAGGTTAAGTTTTGCACCACGGGTGTACTAGCACTCTAACATGTCAAGTAGAAACAAGAATTGATCCCTTGGCCCAAGCTTGGCCCAACATCATGAGATGACCTAAATCAAGGTCCAACTACTCGGTCTAGTCGATCGGCTCCCTATAAGCCTAACTCGTCGAGTGTCGGTGTCATACGGCCCAAACATGCAATGTAGCTAACTGCGCTAGGCCCACCCCAGGGTGTATCAAGTCCTAGGGTGTAGACCTCGGAAACCAATCAAGTATGCACAGTCTAGATCTACTGGTACCCGTGCCTGATTTTCCAACTCCGGACTATGTGCACGACCATAGTCCGCCTGGACCCACACCGGCGTACCTACTCAGCCGTCGTTTTGGTCGCTTACATGTTAGCCCAGTAATCGTTCCCCCACCCTAGCCTAGTCCTAGGGTCTTATGATACTAGCAAGAGGGTTACTGCTGAAAAGGACCTCGCAACTAGGGTTTCTCAACGGGTTAAATGTGGTTAACCCGATCCAAACGTGGATTAAATTGGTTAAGTGTTCCCAAGATTCATGACTTAACCCCGTTTAACCCATCAAGCCCAAATTGGTTAAGTATTAAGTGGACCATGACTTAACCCTTATCAGGAGGCATTCATTCACTTAATGCGCTTTAACCTCTCACATTAGACGTTGTTGTGGTTACTAGTTAAGCTGGGCGGGTCCGGGTAGATTTACACCACAACTAGGTCTAACCTCGCGTTCGAGCACAACATGACCAACTTCTCACATTGGGTCCTATTGTTTGTAGCCACTAGTTAAGCCGGGCGGGTCCGGGTAGATTTATGCTACAAACTCAACCCAACCTCGAGTTGGCCACACTCATATTTTCTAAGTGTCATGTCCATTATGTTTCCAAAACATAATTACAAGTTAACATATCACGTCATGTTATAAAAACCATGTTTATGTCATAATGTTACCCAATCCCAACGTAATCCCATCGTTTACATAATCGCATCAACGCATAAAGGATAAAATAGGGAACTTGGCATAATCATGACAAAAAGGTGTTGAAGCCACAAGTTTAACATGGTGGCATATGAAATGTACATATGTTCATATATTTGTATATTGCATTATTAGGCTTCAAAAGCATGCATAAAACCAAACTTAGCATATGAGTGATACATGGTGATGAATGACATGTAGAAGTTGCTAGAAGTTCGCATTTGGCCTCACATGCAAGTTATCATAAGGGATATGATAACTTTCATGTTGCCAAAATGCAACCTTTAACCTAAAGCTTGAAGCTTTAAGGTCATAAACTCAAGTTTAACTTGCATAACATGTGTATAATGATCAACCCAAACTTGCATAACATGATAACATGTGTCATACATCATGATTAAACTAACTTGCATAATGATCAACCAAACTTGTATATCATGATGATCAACCAAACTTGCATATCATAGTGATCAACCAAACTTGCATATCATAATGATCAACCCCAAACTTGCATCATTCATTTAACTTTAGAGTTCAATAAAAAGAAAGTAGAAAAGGGCTTACAATGCTATGAAGACACAAATAAATAATTATTAAAAGATTGAGACGAAGCCCTTATGCAATCACCCAAATATGCAAGCTCCAAATGAAAAACCCTTGAGCCAAATCAATGAAAATCCTTGCTTTGAAATAGAAATGTTGCAACTTGACTTGAATGCAAACTAAGAACACTCTTACAAGCTTGAAAACACTTGTATGAACTCACAATCTCTCATAGAAATAGAATTAGGAATTTTAGCATGAGAGTGGAGGTTATGAGAGGAACAAATTTGACATAGTTTAGTTGTAAGAATGAATAATGATGATTTAGGCTAGGCTTAGGGTCCTTTTTATAGAAGATTAGGATAGTATTAGCCATAGGATTAACCCTAGATTCAATCCAAGCCATCAAATCCCATCACAAGCCTCCAAAATAGGTCAAAACAGCCATATGGGTGCACCAGGTTGCCTGGGCCGACCATGCAGGTCGACACCCAGGTCGACCCTGGGGTCGACTCCCCAGTCGACCTGGGGGGGGGAGGTCGACTCCCCAGTCGACCCCCAAGTCGACCCCCCTGGGTCTGGCGTGAATTTTCCCGCCACTTCTGATTTTCTGAAATTTGAATCTGTTTTGAATTTGAATTTTTCGTCAAACATCGCGAGGCCATATCTTGGTCATACGGACTCCGATTTTCGAAAACTCGGACTCTATTTCGCGTATTTTTCCGAGACGAACGCAATGGCACAACCCGTTTTCCTTGATTCTGATTTTACAGTTTAATTCTGCCTCGATTTATGTTATAACATGTTATTCAAAAATACGGGTTGTTACATGCGCCTTAACGCATTTTTGTCCATGCACGATGGTCCCGAGTCCAGTGGTTTGTCAACTACAACGGCACCTGCCATTACGTCTGAAGCCTCGGGGGCATTGCTTGTCATAATATCTATGATCTACTCCTTGGGCCTCTCCTCAGCCACAGCAGGAGCTCCCGGCACTGGCGGTGCAGTCATGTGCCCGACCGTCTGTTGTAAATTAGAATCTTTCGGCAGGTCTATTGTCCGGGAAGCGGTTGACTCTGAAGAAGTCTCAAGCTTGCTGTCCCTTGAGCTAGTGTTGTTAGTTGACCAGACTGGGATAGTGAATACTGAGAAGCTTCAGCTTCCAAGTGTTGCTGTGTTTTGGATCATGTCTCAATTGCTAGCTATTCTTCAATATACTTGGGTTAGACATCGGATGAAAAACCTGTACCCCTCATGTTGGTGCAAACTAACATGCAAACGCAAAAGTTCAGTGCGGTGATAATGCGGTTATAGAAAAATAAACTAGGGACAGGGTGACGATCGCTGTTTCTTGAAAGTAGTAACCATCGCCGTCATCGACCGATGTCGTCAAACTCACGTTGAGTCGCGATCACATCGTGATTGGGATCAGGAAACAAGTTAAACAGCCCAAAGTTCTTGTCCACGATTCGAGTGGTATGCTCTAAACCCTAAGTGTAAAGTCCTAATCCCATCCAATCATGAAACGTCGCAACAACAACGCAAGGTGAGGCCCATCGCCTCAAACAGATGCGAGAGAACCGCATCACACAAGTGATCCGAAGTCACATCACATGAGCGATGCGAAATCGCATCACTTGGGTGCAAACCCGCAACCATAGTGATGCGGAGTTTCGCATCACGCAAGTGATACGAAATCACATCACATAGGTAATGCGAAATCACATCACGCCAGTGATGCGAGATCGCTTCACACAAGCAATGCGAAATCGCATCATGCCAGTGCCAGTGATGTAAAATCACATCACATAGGTGATGCGAAATCACATCACACGGGTGATGCGAGATCGCTTCACACAAGCGATGCAAAATCACGCCAGTGATGCAAAATCGCATCACTTAAGATGCGAGATCACACAACCACAGTGATGCGGAACCGCATCATACCTAGAAGTGAGGCGCAACTTTCATCCTCATTACACTACATCCCTTCCTCTCCAAATCGATCTAACTTCCTCCTCCGCCATTAAAATCAAACTCGGGCTCCTTTGGGCATTGAATTTCAAGCTCAATCATTCGAATCCCATGCCCTTGAGCTCCAATTAGATGCGCAAGGACTCCCACGTCTGAATCTACACCTTTTAGTACGGATCTGAACTCGTCTTTCTTAGATAAGAACACAACGGGTTCGGAGGCAACAAGAAGAGGAAGGATAAAAAGTGTAGAAGGGGGAGGGTGTTTGGTTTTTATAGGGAAGGAGAGGTTTAGTGGGCTTCGGCCCAATGAATCGTATCATATCCCCTCCAGGATGTGAGGCGATTGCATCCCTCTGTGGATGCAAAAGAATCACATTCGCTCGAGGATGCGATTTATCACATTCCACTAAGACGAGATGCCTCGCCTCCCACTCTAGGATGCGAGAGACTAAAAAAAAGGATATATATATATATATATAAAGATAATATGTGTATATATATGTGCATGTGTATGTGCATATGTTCATACGCACGCACTTCAACATCACATTTTCTACTTGTATTTTATTTCTAACTCAGTTCACATCGTGCAAAACCACGTACTAACATGTGAGGGCATACCCAATTCTGGCCCATTGACGAACCGTTTGCACTTTGGTGCAATCGGGAGTTGGCGACTAATGTTTAAAATTTGTGAATAGACAGGGATTAGATATTCAAACAAGCTCCCGGTGAATCAGAATTTTCGACGTGCTCAACAGAGAGACCACAACCAAATACTCAACAAATAGGAAGTCTTCCCACTTCCCAGTAACATCTTCTCAACACAAAGCATATCCTTCCAGAACAATATGTTCTTCATATGACAAATATTAACCGACTTTTAGTCCAATTCCCAGAAGTACACAAGACCCACCCGACTCTATGCATCGCGTGGCACCAATGCCTGAAGTGTTGCCAAGACACCAAAGACTAAAGTCGAGAAGAGGAAAAGCGAGCAATGGCCTCACATCAATTCACATCGTATCACCGACTTGGATCACATCGAGATAGCTCGCATCACAACAAAACAGCTTGCATCGCAAAAAACAACTCGCATCGTCTCTATTAAGGTGCGGTAAAAATCGCATCTCACGAAGGCAACTTTGCATCCTCCAGGATGCGATGGCAACGCATCCCCTGGATGCGATCCCATCGCATCCAACGAGTTGCGATGGCATCACATCCAACTAGATACGATGGTGCTGCATCCCTCGAGATGTGATTCCATTGCATCACTCGGGATGCAATTCCATCGCATCCCGCGGATGCGAGGCCATCACATCCAATGGATGCGGTGCCATGATGTACACATCGCATCCCTCTGAGATGCGATTCTCGTATCCTTTAGGATGCGAAAATCGCATCCCACACGAGGGATGCGATTTTCCTCCTACCAAACATACGTGATGCGATTTTCTCGATGTAGGCGATCCCTTGATGCGATTTTCTGCTATGTGGTCCTCAAATCCTACCTACTCCCACCTAACTCTTCCACTATAAATGCCCTCAAACTCAATTATTACAAGGGTTGGAAATTGGTTGATTTGACATCTCTTGAGAGCTCCAAGTGACCTTTTTAATGGCATCCTTTATTTTGAGGAAGAAGAAGGGCGAAAGTGACTTTTTCCTACTATTCATATATGATAATTATGACATCAACATACTTAGAAAATTTGTGAAAGGATGTCATGAGATAGTCTTAAGCTTGTAACTCATTATTATAAGCAATAAAATATCAGAGACTCTTCCAAAGTGGGCGTAGGCCCCACACGGGACCAAACCACTTTAAATCTACTGTGTTATTCTGCATTCTGCACTTAATATTTCCACGCGAAACGTAATTCTCTAAGTAACGAAAAATCTTTCAGTGTTACGACATGTTTTTCCATCAACAACATAAAATATTCTATGCTTCCTAATTCCACATTGATCTCTTTTTAATCTCTCACTCAACCATTGATCGTCGAAATAATCACATATTTAACCCTAATCTAAAACCTTAATTCATTTGTTCCTTTACCACCGTAGCTTTTCACGGATTCAAAATTCATCTTCACTTCTTCTATTTTGCTAAATTCGATCTTTATTCACAACTTTTTTATTTGCATCCACTTATTTTTGTAGTAGCGTAGAATTCGGTGAAAAAAGATGGATGAACACGTCGGAAACAAAAATCATGGCAGTCTAGGGTTTTCGAAAGAGAAAGAAAGGACAAATGGAAGATGAGAGGGAAAAATAGGTATAAATGGTGGTAGCCCTATTTTTTTAATATGAGGCATTAGAAAGAGTGAAAGGGTAATTTTGACATATTTTTTTAGTTGTGGTAACATATAGAGGTAATTAGGGTGCCTTTTAGCACCACACTATTTTAAAATTGAATGGAAACTCATAAGGCAAAAGCACATTAATTGATACAAACTCTTCTGCATTGAACTGGATCTCTAAATTTATATTCATCAATTGCCAAAAACTAAAATTCCAACAACTAATATACCCAATCAACCTTCTAATAGTGATTTCCAAATACCAACTAAACCGTTTGTGCAATCAAGTCTTCCATTTAAAACTCGATGCTGGAGGCAGATACTGTCTAACAATAGAAACACCCATTTTTTATCATATGAAATCAATTACAAGATTCTTACCTTAGAAAAACCCATGCCGCACTGAACTGCTTGTCCGAGTTTATGGAAGAACTGGTTGTGACAAAATGAATTTCAGCTATTAGATGTTTACATTCGGTGCAATAATGTCAAAATCACGATTTTCCCTCATTTCTTGATTCTTTGTAGATTGAGCATAGCGGTTATCTTCCAAATCTGAATAAAATTAGATTTTGCAAAAGGAGAATGTGGAATGAAATGGTGAGAGATCATATATATGGCAGAGCTATATGGATATAAAAATTTAACACAAATCAGGAAACCTAAAATCTTAACCATTGAATCAATTTGTCTTTATATGAGGGATGGAAACTGGGGACAATCCAATAGTTCAGATTTTGTATCCTCCAATTTGTGTTAAATTTTTGTGTTTAGATAGACTTTCCTGTATAGAGAGCGGTTATACTGACAAATTCAATTGACTGAACATTCGGTCAATCGAAAATCTTAACCAATTGATTCGGTTAACCAACCGCGCCCACCTCTACAAAGATCATTTAATTTCGTTAAACTGCAACAATATCAATTTTTTTTAAACACCACCATCTTTTCTGTTTCCTCTCTATTAGACCAAAAAATGGTTCTAACACCCAATAGACTGTAGTTTCTCGAATTTTGGATGGCCTTGTTATAAGGAAGGCTAACATTTTGCCGCTCCAAATTATGTACTATCGCAGATGAGATGTGCTTTGAACTTGTCAACCTATCCATTCTTGAGTAAATAGCAGTCAAGAGTCGTGTCTTTCTTCGAAGTCGTGACTCTTGTGCCATGTATAAATAAAAGATTACACCCGTGATTGTGTTTGTTGTAATTGGCAATTCAAGATCTTCAACTGGAGTACAGACAGATATACAGGTAAATCATTCAAACTGATCCCACATGTTTCCATACATTGTGATAGTCGGATTACTCCTCCTATAACTTATAGTAAGGATTATAATGGAAAATCTAAACATATAAGCTTACTGTTGGATCTTGGTTAACCCTAGAAGAGGGGTGAATATGGTTTATTGAATTTTTATGAGATATTAAAAATAATCACATCACAGATTTCAGTAGAGAAAATAAATGCAAAAATAAAATAACATAGATTTTACCCAGTTTCGGCAAATCCTGCCTATTGCTGCATTCCCAAGATTTCTACTAGGCATGAAAATAGATCCCGCTTAAAAAACCATGTAAACTCACAAACCCTGCTCCTATTCTAATCCTACGCTTAAAACCCCAGACTGATCTTTATCCCCAATATTAGATTACAAACCCATAACCCGTAAATCCTAACCATAAATCATATGCTAGAAGACCCTAGTTTTACAGACAAACTAGAAAACCCCTAGTATTACATACAAACTATAAAATCTCTAGTTTTACAGACAAACTAGAAAACCGTGAATCGGTTACAAAAGAAATATAAAACAAAAAAATCAAAAAAAAACCCATTTAAAACTAGAAATAGTCGGCCCTTTGTAATATTTCTTTGCAATGTCCTTGCTTCAAAAATGTCGATCGAACATAATTAGGGTTTTCCCCTTTCCCTCAAATCGCGACTTTATTTTTTGATGAAATTTGATTCTCTGATGAACTTCAGGCATCATTATCCTTGGTCGGTTGATTTGACTTGCAATCGAAAACAATCTGTGAGTATTTCTAATTTGAAATTGTTTGCTCTTTGAATTATTGCCTTGGTTTTTCGATAATAAGCCTATGATGAATTGTGTGATTCATAGGGTAGATAGAAACCTCTATGCACCCTCTGATTTCACAAATTGACTTGGCTGGTTTGCGTGATTTACTAACGTGCGTCATTTATTGATTTTCGCTTAAAATTGATTCCATGATAAATCTGGAAATACATAAAATTGTTATCTTCGATTTTGTGATTTGTTACCGTGAATTTAATATTGCCAAAAATACACATGAGATTTTCTTTGCATTCCTGGAATTATTTGTAGCCTTGAATTGTCACCTGATGTTCCAATTGATTTGCTTGACTCTGATATGGAATTTTAAAACTGGAATATATTTGTTATCGTGAACCTCTTGTTTACATTTCAGGAATGTTTGAAACGATTCTCTCCAAAAACTATTTGTGAATTCCTTAAACCAAACTGTGATTTTCAGGAAACCAATAAAACTGTGTCTTGCCCAAAAATGAATTTCTGGAACAAATGCTTTGTGGAAACTAATAAAATTGCGATGTACACTTGTATGAATTTCTTGAACGATTTCTGGAAATAGTTTTCAACGTGAATTATCAAACCACCTTCTGGAAATAATCCGTAGTCTTTACCATTTCTATAAACATTGATTCTTGCCCCAAAATATATTCCTGGAAATGATTTTGAATAATTTTTTCTTGCCAAAAAAATATTGTACTACTTGCTCTTTTGCATGCTGTCTTACTTTACCATGCATGCTTCATGCACTTGTGTTATTCCAATTGCATATGTGAAAAGCTTTATGTGTGTAGTAAATATTGCACATCTGTGCATGTTGATAGAATCACATTGTCTAGATTTATTTGCTTACTTATGTATACTCCTCCGTGTTGATTTCCTGTTTGTGTTCATGTGCATGCTTTAGGGACTACCATGTATACATGTGTGTGTCTACATACATACATACATACATACATACATACATACATATATAGATATATATATATATATATATATATATATATATATATGCCCGACTTGTGTTGTCGCTTTGCATGTCATCCATATATACTCGGCCTTGTTTGAAACTGCTTTGTAGTTTTGTACACTGTTGCATAATTGCTACGACACCCTTTCTTGTGTACACCATTATCTTTGATGTTGTATCATTTTTCTTCACTAACCTGCTTTGCATTGACTTGTGGCACTTGAACTTATCTTCTTCATGACTGCAAACACACGTGTATATATATATATATACACACACACATGTATGTGTATATAAATGTATATCAAGTTTGCATGTTGTGCCTGTAAATTTGCTCGAGCCTGTGTGCACCATGTATTCTTGTGCACCTGAATTGTAACATGGCTTTGTTTTAGTTGCTATATGTACCTGAATTTGGTCCTGGCTTTCATTTGAGCTGTTGTGCCATTTTGAAATGCTTGAGCCTATTTTGTTGCCACTTGGCTTTTCTGGTATTCACGTTTGCATTAACATGATTGTTTTTGATACATCCATTTGGCACATAAAAAATATGTATATATACACAAAGTGTGTATGTGTATATGTAGCTTGCCTTCATGCCGACTTGACCAATTTGAGATGCATTTGAATTTTAAACTGTCTCGACCATGTATGCCTTGGCTGTTGCATTTGGCTCTTGATCACTTGCTCACTTGCATGCTGATCCATTTCTCTTTGATCCATTTATGTATATCCATGCATAACTGGATACATTGCTCAGCCATGTGTTTTTGTACCCAACTTTGATAATGTCATATATTTATGTCATGTATATGCATATATATATGTATGTATGCATTTATGTATATATGTATATGTATATGTATATGTATATGCGTGTGTGTGTTTGGCTTTGGTGAACATTGCGCTTTATCATTCATTTGCATTGCTGCAGCTTAACGCTGATCAATACAACATATATATATATATATATCGTATACATACATACATATATATATGCACAAATGTTTGTATATATACGTATTTATATTTGTCACTATTATACCTATGTACATATCTGTCTGGCTCCATTTGTTTGAACTGATGAATTTGCACTTGAGCTGCATACACTTGCTTGTTCATGCAGAATTTGAATTTTTGACCAAATTGCCCCTATATGCCTGAAAAAAGAAATATGTGTATATACATACATGTATTGTGCACAAGCAGTTTATATATGTGAGCACTAAAGGATTTGTCTACCTTGTGGTGTTTACAGTTAATCACTGTGAATATCACAAGCAGTCTAGAGATAGATGGAAATAAATACAAATCATACCAAGTCATGAAATATGATGAGAAACACACCAAAATTCTAAGGAAAATAAAGTTTAAAATAAAATTATATCTGCTCAAAATTATATTTGTTTTGTACCAGTTTACTCGATGTGTGTTTCTGTGACCGGTAAGCAGATGACTGGACTGACTGAAGCAGACATAAGGCAAGTGCGTAAAAGAGTGTGTAACTGAGTATGTCATTGTATGTATATGAGTGAGTACAACCTAAGTGAATATAGTTGAGTGTAACAAATGAAATTGAAAATGAATGAACTATATTTCAGTGAAATGTCCAGATAGTAGAGTTATAAATTTGTACTATTCAAATGTAGAAATAAAATATTATATTTCAATAAATACTATTTGAATTCTTATATAGTAGTATTTTATTAAATATAACTGTCTGTGATTTTGTAGTATAGTACAATTACAAATACATCTATAATATATATATATATATATGTTTGTTATCATCAAACAAAAATCATAGAATTGTTATATACAACACTTACAATATGATTATTTAAGACAGACAACAAAAGAAGGAATTACCACTATTATGCATAAGAAGAGTGAGAACTCGGCTAAGCCTTTCACAAAATGGCATGCCTAGAGATGTAGTGAAAGACACGTCATTAGAAATGGGGTTAAAGCCTATAATGAAATAAATCACAAGCAATGGAAATCCAACCATAAACTAAAATTAGACTTAAGAAGTTTAAAGGTAACAACAAATTGTTTACAATTAATAGAGAACTGCTAATTCATATGAGATGTTCTAATTGTGCCAATTAGAAAGCAATTAGCATTGAACAAACTATGATAAGGAGGTTGAAAATTACACCAAAATAAATTTGTAAAGCGTCTAAGTAGTTGGGGAATAGGAGATAGTTGCACTTATATGGATGTGGGAGCGTTCTTGCTCCTCACGAGAGTTATTAGGTTTACTCTTTGGATCATTCATGAAAAAAATCAATAAAAGTAGCAAATGGACATAATAATGTGTGAGATTTAAGAAATTATTTGAAGAAGATACAACTTGTGTATATGATATGTCCGATACTATTCTAAAAAGTATCATATTTAAATGCTAATATTACAAAAAAAATTAAAATATCTTGTCATATTTATACCAATTGAAAGTTTAAGAAACTAAACAGCTTAATGTAGGACTGTTATGGTAATGGTAAATTTACCATTATCTTACTAGTACCTAACCATTGGTAACCAATATCGAGGTGCATCGGTACACCAATGATATTGTTATGGTAAACCTTCGCCTTTGCGGAAGCGACCAGGATCTTATTCACTCAATTACTTAAAGATGATTTCTATGGAAACAAACACAGATATGAAATCACACGCGCAAACACAGAATATTCCACCCAACCACCCTCTTTATTGATTCTCAAAACGAATTTTGTTTACACTCACTGGTTCAACAACCAACAATAAACAAACTACAAGAATCAATAACCTTATTGAGAAAGTGAAATAATATCTAGATGACTACAACTTTTGTTGGAGAAGGAGAACAATGAAGAACGACGGCTAACCCTTGGAATAATTAATTCGGTCTTAATCCCATACTTTTGATTCAACCCTAGATGCTTCTTTTATAGGAGAATAGAACCCTAGGAAAATTCCCAATTTTCCCCTTCATTACTTGCAGAATAAGTCACAGAAAAGACCAAGTCAAAAATGCAGGAAACCCCGCTCAGACGTCTGACCCAGATTGGTCAGACGTCTGTCCCTGCTCTCGGGTTACCAAAACCCTGACAACAGACGTCTGACCAAATGCTGTCAGACGTCTGTGCTGAAGCTCGACACAGAACCGCTCCTCCTTGCCTTCTTTCTGCTTCTACACCATCTCCACTATCGCCAAGCACATCCACGCCTCGTCTCCATCAACATATGTGATTTCATGTCACAAATCACAACACTCCACCTTGATATGAAATCGCATCACATCAAACGAACTTCCAACACACAAGTCATCTAGCTCTTTCAACGACACCTACTCTCAATTAAACCATTACAAACACAAACCACCGCCTGCCAAAGATGCATCTTTCCCTCGAGATGCACCACGCAACACTAACGGTCTAAAAGTGCTTGTAATACCACAAGGATCTCCACCTTGTGGATTTTCTGCTTCGACACCCGTCTATCACTTGACCTGAGCTTCTTCCTCGATCACTCCTAATCCCTTAAGTATCATCAACAAGAAGACCCCTGTCGAACACATCAGCAGTGACCAAATTAACCTCTCCACCTTGCTGTGGACTAGGTTCTTCAACCGTCACTCGCCTTCCACTGTCGACCACAGAACCAACCAATCTATACAGGTTTCCTGCCTCCAAGACACCTCTCATCACAACACGATCACCCTTCCTCACTCTCAAAACTCCACCTCGAGTATCATAAGTGCAACCACGATGATCTAACTGACCGAGAGAAATGAGGTTATGCGAACTAGCGGGCACATGTCTAACTCCAGAGACTTCCCTTACCACGCCATCATGCAGACGAAACCGGATAGATCCAATACCACAAACTGGTAGCTCTACTCCATTGGTTGTTCTAATCACGTCGACGTCCTCCTTATAAGAAGAAAAACACTTCACATCCTTACAAATGTGAAAACTGGCTCCTGAATCCATCTTCCAAGGATTAACTTCGCTAAACAGGACATCACTAGAAGTATCGCTAATGGAAATTGCAGCAATATCTGTTGTGCCTCATTACTTCCATCACCATCTGCAGCCTTCTTCTTATCCCTGTAATAAGCATAACAATTCTTGCGTATGTGACCTTCCTTACCACAATAATAACAAGCACCTTTACCATTAGCCCCTTTCTTCTTCCTTTTTAAATCTTTCCCCGAGTCCTTTGCTACCATGGCTTCACCTTGAATTGATTTAAAACCCGACCCTTTTATCCTTAGTTCCTCATTCAAAAGGCTGCTTCGTACCGTTTCCAAAGATATGGCTCCACCAGCATTGGAGTTACTCAATGAAACAACCAAATTATCCCAACTTTCTGAAAGCGAACTCATCAGCAAAAGAGCCTGCAACTCATCATCAAAATTGACCTTCAGATTTGCCAATTGAATGATCACATCTTGAAATTCATTCAGGTGCCCTGCAACAGACTTCTCCTCATCCAATCTCAACTGAACAAGCTTTCGAACCAGAAAAGCCTTACTTGTAGCACTCCTCGACTCATACAAAGATACCAACTTGTCCCACAAATCCTTCGCGGATTCACAATTAGCCACATGATGGAATACCGAATCATCAAGGTACTGCCGAATCAAGGCAAAAGCCTTCTTATCCACCTTCTTCCACGTTCCCTCATTCACACCTGAGGGCTTCTCCTCATTTCCAACAATCGGATCATGAAGATCATTGAGGTAAAGCACATCCTCCATCTTCGGCTTCCAAATCCCCCAATTTCTTCCGTCAAAAACAGTCATCTTCGGAAACACCATCATATCCATCATCAAAAAATTGATTTTTTCCAATCCAAAATCACTCAAAGCTTTACGATGATTTAGCTCCGATACCAACTGTTATGGTAAACCTTTGCCTTTGCGGAAGCGACCAGGATCTTATTCACCCAATTACTTAAAGATGATTTCTATGGAAACAAACACAGATTTGAAATCACACACGCAAACACAGAATATTCCACCCAATCACCCTCTTTATTGATTCTCAAAACGAATTTTGTTTACACTCACTGGTTCAACAACCAACAATAAACAAACTACAAGAATCAATAACCTTATTGAGAAAGGGAAAGAATATCTAGATGACTACAACTTTTGTTGGAGAAGGAGAACAATAAAGAACGACGGCTAACCCTTGGAATAATTAATTCGGTCTCAATCCCATACTTTTAATCCAACCCTAGATGTTGCTTTTATAGGAGAATAAAAGCCCTAGGAAAATACCCAATTTGCCCCTTCATTACTTGCAGAATAAGTCACAGAAAAGACCAAGTCAAAAACGCAGGAAACCCCGCTCAGACATCTGACCCAGATTGGTCAGACGTCTGTCCCTGCTCTCGGGTTACCAAAACCCTGACAACAGACGTCTGACCAAATGTTGTCAGACGTCTGTGCTGAAGCTCGACACAGAACTGCTCCTCGTTGCCTTCTTTCTACTTCTACACCATCTCCACTATCGCCAAGCACATCCACGCCTCGTCTCCATCAACATATGTGATTTCATGTCACAAATCACAACATATATCGATATGGTAACGGTAAGTTTCACCATTGTTAATGATAAAATAGCAGTAAAGAAATCTCAATATCAGTAGTAGTAGTAAATTTACCAGTTATAATAATTTTGTTTTTTCACTATTTTGAAGAATTGCAACCTTTTTTTTTTTGAAATTTTATCATATTTTATGCAGATGCTTACAGATTTATTTAGGATGGTAATTCTTTTTTCCTTTATTAACTTCAAAGTTTAAGATTAACAAGATTATTATTTTACATTGTTGAAAATATCTAGTGATAAACTAAGTAAATTTTCTATGCCAATTAAATTAAATTTAAATATTTGTATAAACATTAATGATGTTAGAATCAGTAAAAAAAATATTTACTTTTTATCATTATCGAAATTTTAATGTGTTAATGTTTTAATAGTTTTATTTATCGGTAATTTTACCATTACCAGTCAACGGTTTATCAGTTTATCGGTATTCCAATGAACATTTTACCAACGGTAACAATAAATTATCGGTATTCATTATTGATTTATCAATAGTAACGGTATGGTAACGGTTTTCTCATTTCAGTGACGGTTACCATTATCATAACAGCCCCAGTTTTATGTATGCATGTAGAATCATGTTTTGAGGCTTGGTGATAAGAAAAGAAACTTACTATGATAAGGAGGTTGGAAATTACTCCAAAATAAAGTTGTTAAACGTCCAAGTAGTCGGGGCATACGAGATAGCTGCACTTATATGAATGTGGGAGCGGTGTTGCTCCTCACGAGAGTTATTAGATTTACTCTTTGCATCATTTATGAAAAAAGCAATAAAGTAGCAAATGGACATATAGTGTGTGAGATTTAAAAAATTATTTGAAGAAGATACAACTTGTGTGTATAATACATCCAGTACTATTTGAAAAAGCAACATGTTTAAATGCTGATGTACCAAAAAAAAATTATCATTTTTATACTAATTGAAAGTTTAAGAAACTAAATAGGTTCATGCATGCATGTAGTAAAGTATCATGTTTCAAGGCTTGGTGATAAGAAAAGAAACTTACTAGGTCTATTCGTATAGTTAAAGTGGGGATTATTAGGTATTTAATTGTATAACAGAATTTTCTTATGTATGGCTTGGACTGAAGGCGGTGAGCACGCGTGATTCAGAAACATACTTATGACCAGGACCGTCAATTTCTTACACGACTCGTAACCCGCACGAAAAAAACCCGACCCGACCCATTTATAAACGGGTCAATTTCGGATCAACCCACTTTGACCCGTTTAATAAACGGGTGGGTAACGGGTTGACCCGTGAACCTGTTTCTGACCCGTCATAACCCGTTTAATATAAAACATACCAAGCCCAAGCCGTATAAAACCATTTGATGATCTGCTGCTGCTAGTTTGTATTAATAAGTGTATCATGTATGTTGCCTTTTTTAAGTGTTATATTTTTAAGTAATGTATTATTCTATTTCAATATGCTTTTATTTTGCAAAATGTAGGCGATAAAAAGATTTCTGTAATTAAACAGGTCAAAACGGGTCAACCTAATCCGACCTGACCCGGCCCGATTAGATAAACGGGTTAAGCGGGTCGGGTCAACCCGTTTATAAACGGATCGGGTTCGGGTGGCATAATATGACCCCGTTTATTAAGCGGGTTGACCCGACCCATTTAAAAATTGACCTGAACCCGACTTGACCCGATCCGAACCCGACCCGATTAGATAAACGGGTTAAGCCGGTCGGGTCGGGTAAACACGTTTATAAACGGATCGGGTTCGGGTTGGCATAATATGACCCGTTTATTAAACGGGTTGACCCGACCCGTTTAAAAATTGACCCGAACCTGACTTGACCCGACCCGACGCGATCTATTGACAGCCCTACTTATGACCCTCTACGCACGCATTTGCTATCTATAATTTTTCTTTTCAAAACATACAACTTCTCTTTAAAAGCTAAGGGTGCGTTTGGTTTATAGTTTTTAATTTTTGATTTTCGTACATACAAAATTACCAACGACATACACGAATCGTGAAAACGATCGTTTTACAAAACGACATACAAAACAAAAAACAACTTTTTATTATTTTCTATATTTTAAGAAACGACGGAAGAACGGTAACATTCATCCACCCATCGTCTCTCGGTTCCCACTATCATCTCCTCCGTTTTTGATCCATCAACTCCGCTTTTCTTTGAATCTTCACATATTTTGAAATTAACGTTGAAAACTCAAAACATAAAATAAACCAAACACTAGAATTGTTGCCTGTAGTTCTTAACTTTGTCGTATTCTAGAAAGTATTTGCTTGATCTCAACAACATACTTTACTCGAGGTCAAATAACTTTTAAAATTTAGTGTGTTCTATTTGATACATCCTAAGGCCATATTTAAAACTCTTATGCTACTCAACATGATCTCTGCAGTTAAGGCGCATATAAAACCATATTATAGTTATACTTGACAACAAGTCTCCCTGTTGGCGTTAATTAATTGGTGTGCACCAGTTCTGGGTTCAACACGTACTTGGTGGAATAATTCAGAGGTTTGATCAACTATTTATTTCCTAGGTATTCAAATCTCCAACTCCCTTTTTCAAACATTTGTTGATTTCTATTTCAAACGTCTGAGAAAGTTCAAAACGTCCAAATGGAGTCGAATTCAAACATAGAATTTTCTAAAATCTAGGCGTGTAAATACAATTCCCAGACATCTGGTTAAGTTTTCGAACAACTGGTCATCCTCTTGGCTGCGATTTTCTCTCTTCAGATATTAAGTTTATTAACTTTGGTTATTTTCATTCTTCATCCTCAGAGAGGGACATACTGGGCATCGACAATGAACGAACTGCTGGAAGTTCAACAAACAATTCCAATGGACACAACTCCTTACACTATTCCTTCTCCTCGATCCATCATCCATGCTGTCAAAATCGGAAGCTACATGAAATTTCAATATGTGCTCAACATTGATCAAAAAGTCGATCGGGACTAGGCATTAGTCATATTATATACAGCCAGAAAGCCAATTGCATGGTTGTGTAATATGCAGTCATGGGTTAATATTTTCCCAGTAAAATTGAGTTACAAACTTCCCAACATAAATCATTTGGACTAATGCATGATAAACATCGCTTATTATTATCCCTATAGTACACTTTCTTCCTTATTTATGTTGTATCAGAAAATACAAAGAAGTTGAAATCATAAAATGCTACCCGTAAGCGAGCATTGACAGATATATCACCAACTGTGAAATCAATACAAATGAACAAGAGGATTTTATTTTGTGCCATGAATCGAATCGGCAGTCAAATACATAGATATATGATTTTCTATCACACTGAATTACATAAAGAGCGAGAACACACAAACATACATATACATATACATACATATATATATGCACAAAATCAATCAAGGATGTTGATTGATCTCCGGGCCACGTTGAGGAGAAGGAGGAGAGTAAGGAATGGGTCTGCCATGGTTATGATGAACTAATATTAATAGTAGTGCCACGATGGTTGAGATCACCAATAAAGCAGATAAGTTGGCCATGCTCAAAATATTTAGTCCAATTGAATTGTTGAAGAGAGGAATGCAAAAGGCTGGATGCAGTGTGCCCTGATTTATAGGAGCAAATAGGAAGAAGGTATTCGGCAGCTAGAAAATTCATTACCATCTCAATAGTGGACAACGATTCCAGTTGAATTCTCGTTCAGCACAATTTGTCATAGGCATTATGACCATAAAAAATAATCTCGTTTGGCCTTTGTTTGTTAGGTTAAATTAGTCAAATTTGATGTTTTTATTACTTGTTAGTCCCTTAAAACATCTGACATCAATAAGATAATAGATCAAAATTGTCTGGAATTGTTTGCCAATTATCTTTCCATCGTGCGAAAGTCTTTTTTTGGTTAATACTTGTTGAATAGCAAAATGACATATCTTGGCTTGTAGCCTATAAAATATTATTTTATGTTTTATATGTTTGGTGTCGTTCCCAGCCAAACAATAGCATGGTAGCGTTTTGTTACGCCTCCAACGCACTAATGTCTCATTTTCTCCTCCAGCCTTGCTTGAGCCATTAGAAGAATTTATGCCGTTGACGTACAATGGGTCGAAGGGATTATGTCATTCCTTTATCAAAAAATTAACGGAAGGTGAATTAAGTTTAGAGTGTGACATGTAGAGAAGTGGAGACAAAGCATTGCTGTGGAGAAGGACAGTTAATAATTAGTTTGACGGAGATCGTACGTGTTCAGTTACTAGGAAATAAGAAAATAAACAGAGGTGATAGATGTCCACAAAAGCAAAGTCATTTTCCTGTTTAAAATATGATCGAATAAGATTTTGTCAAAATCTGCAAAATAGTTCAACGAGTGTAATTTACAGGGTGTAAAGTCGTAATTTGCAGAATGGTTCGTGGTATAGAAAGAACGTACGTGGCAGCATAATAATTTGCAGAAAAGGATGCCACGTCAACCTGCGAAAACAACTAAAATAGTTTCGGGTATAAGAGCATTATTGTTTAAGTAATAGATAAGTTGTAGAAAGGAACTGGTGCATTGTTGCAAATGTATCCAAATTGTTGTTAGAGATACCCCGAACACTCAAGGAAGCATGATACATGTATGCATCTAGGTTACTTAAGAGATGGATACTCCATGATAGGATAAATGTTAAAACATGTACCTGTATTTGAAGGATGCACTGTAAGTTTTCATCATTTCTATGATTTGAATCATTTCTTGGTTTCTTGGTTTAAAAAACATTTTATTGATACAGTACAACAGTTTTAATCTTCCTCACTATTCAGTTAATTTGCTTACATATGTATCAATGTTAAATGACATACATACATGGTTTTTTTCTTTTTTTGAATTTGTTAAGGAGGGAAACCGATCGTAGTTGTAATACCCTCCATAATGCACCTAGCTTGATCCACGAGCACCACATAGTGACTGATTTTCCCGTATGCACATAATAAGCTCTTAGCATTTCGTTTCGGGTTTGAAACTAGCGCCACTGTTACCATGACACAATGTCCTTAACCGCTAGACTGCTGTGCATCAGACATACGTACATACATACATACATATGTATGTGTGTGTGTGTGTATATATATATATATATATATATATATATATATATATTGCCAACTTAAGTAGTGAGCATCTCATTCGCCTCCCTCTCGTCATCTCTCATTTATTACAAGTTAAGCTAGTGGATGGAGAGAGATGTAGTGGAGGGAGAAAGAAACAGAGTGTGTGGTGGAAATCAGAGGGCATTTTGGGGTGCTGCATTGTTTTGGGTGTCACTGAATGCTAGTCACACACACATATATATACACACACAGATGCTTAAACATAAAACAAACAACTAAACTGAAAATAGAACATAAAATACATAAATCGAAACAAAAGAAATAAAATAGATATACATATTCCAGTCCCGTTTTGGCGTGCATGATACTTGCACTGCTCCAGCCAGCTAATAAGCCGCTCCTTTTCTTTTGTGAAAGCATTGACCATGGTTTTTATTATCTTCAGGTTCAAAACAAGTTAGTTGCAATAGCACTGGAGTGGTGTCCCACTTGTTGCATGTCTTTTGCTCAAACTGTCAGGATAAATGCTAAGAGCATCTCCAATCCATACATGACATATTGTCATCTAAAACTTATGTGTCTAATGTTGATACACAATATCAAGTGGATATGAAAACACTTGATATTCATGAGTTATGTTTTTTGTCCAATGCAAAAACGTAGATACACAAAAAAATGTATTGGTATAATTTTCTTATAATTAAGAGAAATAATATGTTAGTTAAAACCGACTAGTGAAAAGAGAAAAAATGATGTGTCATCTGGAATTGAATGTCTACTAGACATTGAAAAAGACAATGTGAAGTAAATTTTCAATTGCATCAACAAAATATATCAGAATTGGAGACAAAATTTTAAAAGAAAATGTTAAATAATGATGTGACATACAAATTACAATGAATTAACAATAGGGTTGAAGATGCTCTAACCATCCCTTCTCCGCATGTGCCATAACTGCTAAAAAAGTGTGATGGTTTGTAACCAATATCCCGCGTTCTATGCATTTAATTTCTCCGCGGTTTTAGCACAGATACATCAACGTCAAGATTGAATGCATAATTGCAGATCCCTTAAAGTGGTAATGAAATATCACTTGAATGTAATCTTTAAATGGACCAAGACATATTTTAAGTGTTGCCAAGGGCACCCCAATTTTCTCTTCCTATTACCACAACTAAAAAAATTAAAACACGTTTGTTGACCGACTTTTTAGTCCGGTTCCCAGATGTACACAATACCCACCCGACTCTACGCATCGCATGACACCAATGCCCGAAGTGTTGCCAAGACACCAAAGACTCAAGTCGAGAAGAGGACAAGCGAGCAATGGTGTCACAACTCCTCGCAACAACTTGCATTATATCACCCTGACTCACACCACATCAAGACAGCTTGCATCACAAGACAACTCGCATCGTCTCCACTAAGGAGTGGCGGCAATCGCATCTCACGAAGCCAACGGATTCGCATCCGCCAGGATGCGATGCCATTGCACCCCCGGATGAGATCCCATCGCATCCAATGAGTTGTGATGACATAACATCCAACTAGATATGTTGGGTCGCATCCCTCTGTAACATTCCACATTTTACATATCAGAGGATCGTAAAATATTTTTATTTAATTCCTTAAGGGTTGGACCATTCTTATATTTTGATATGTAGTTTATGGAGATGTGAGACATATCCATAATTTTTACGAATTTTATTTGTGACAATTTTCCCTTTGTTAGTTTTGTACATGGCATAACTTTTGATTGAGATCGAATTAGGTGCTGAGATCGATGTCATTGGAAAGGAAATGGTGTTGCCAATTCTGTAGTATGATCACATTAAAGATTTGGTTCAGCGGTTTGGAAGGAATTGTTGTTTTAGTGCTACACAATTTCTGTTTAGGTTTTATAAGCCATTGGTGGGCTAATTTGGTGTGGCCCATTTGAAGCGACCCGAACTTCCCCTGTCTCCGAAGATATGAGAAAGAACGAATTACTGTGAGGACAGGACAAATCGGAACGCAGACGGAAGAACATTTCATTGTTATTACAACAATTCCATCAGATACAAGAATATACAGAGTATAAATGAGTAAATTACATTCGATAAATATCAGAGATTACAATAAATTACATAGCAGCGGAAAATAATACAAAACACAACTGAAGGTGATGTACGGATACAGAGCTTTCTGGATATCATTCCAGCTGTAAATCAGGATCCTGTGAATATAAATCTGCAAAACCAAAAACTACTAGCTGCCCGTGTCGAAAATAAGGGCACCCAGAGTTTAGGTTAAAACAATAAACTCCAGGTCAGTCATGTGACTGGTGTGAGAACTAAAACAGTTATTCAAAACTTTACTTTAAAAGAGAGTAATTCAAGAGACCACGCCGTATAACACGGAACGGGTTTCCTCCCAAGAATACCAGTGCATAGAATAAACAGCGCAATGCTTTTTCGAAAAATGAAGCTATTATAAGACCCATGTCCCATCACACAATGCAACGCAAGCCGGAGGATAGGGTTTTCCCTTATAATAGCCAAACATGCTTGGTACGTTTTAAAACAAATCATTTGATACTATTATAAGTGTATAGTGTCAAAACAATTTCAATCATAAATATCAATCCTAGGCGGCATGGGTACCATCTATCATGTCGCCATACTAGGCTCTACAAATTAAACCGAAGTATCTCGTATTGGAAATTGGATTTCCGTCATGAGTCGAGGCAAGGGGCAAGCTCCTCTCCGCTTTCGAGACACTCTAGCAAATGTCTCAGGGCTACGCACTCTGGGCAACCCTTGGATGCTTCAGGGCCGGTCCTCTCTTACGTTTGAGGATTAGTATTCCTGAACACACGTTTCCCGGTCCTTACAGACCTAAAATCGAGGCGCCTCATCCAACAACCACATAGGTGAAAAGTATATAAATGTCAGGGCTAGTAAGTCACTGACACCACCAAAGCTAGAAAGAAACGTCGTGCTCTCCCTGCAGTCCTTATCCCGTTTTTGACCCATACCGAGGTGTGAGGCTCGCGAATTCACATTATACACAAAGCTGCCACGTAGGCCGTGCTTTGATCATCAACCACAAGACTTTGCTTTTCAACAGAAGCCTTGATCCATGCAACTCAGCATGCCACACAGGCAATTCATGTCATGCGACTGATGTCCATCGATATATAACCTCTAAGCTCGTACGTCTCAGAGAAGGGCGTTAAGCAAGAGAATAAATTCTCCGCCGCCAAACAGATATATATTTAACAGAAATCAATCAACACAGAATAAAATCCAATGTCAGACACACAATCCATTTACAAGTTCGTTCTGGGTCTGAACGAAACCGGAGGCACTTTCCTCGCATATCCATCCATCTCCAAGTACGTCTGGACGACCACCAACTGATTCCCTTATCTTGGGTGTACAGCCCAATCAAGATCATCAGTAATCACCCAAACGATGTGAAGAATTCCGGTCTTCGACCACTGTCTTCATCTTCGACATATCGTCGAATCGGTTATTCAGAATGGGTATAAACCCGGCCTTTCCGAACAACCCGCGTATATTAAAAACAAATGTTACACAAACAAAACATACGCCTCATTCCAATTCATCGGTCACTAACCGTAAATCAGTAAGAGAGCAATTCCCCAAATATTAACCCCGAAGGCCGAAACCAACATCAGATCAATACCCAGGAAACCATTCTTCTTAACTAACCTACATCTAGTTTCTAAATTTCTTATTCTTAGGGAAAGGTTCCCATTAATTTTATCAAAGATAAATTCTTTAAAATTTATTCTTTAATCTTCCATTGGATGTCATATCAAACCAAATTATGGTTTCCCACTACTAGTCGAGATTAGCGAACCACACCGAAGTAATTATTTATTTTATTTTATTTCCCAATCCCAACCTATTCATCCCATGAAGCAAAACTGGTAATACTCCATATCTAATACCACGGTGTTATCGGTAAAATTAATTACCATTTCACGTTCAAATCTAATTAAAGATTCAACTATCGCTTTGGAGCAAAACTGGTGATACTCCATTCTCGCTCAATTTCTAAATTTGATAATTTAGATTATCAATTCACATTTCAATCTAATTGCAGATTAATTAAATCTCCTTTTACTGGGTTAAAGAACTAATGTCATTTGAAACACAGTTCACGACAAACCCAAATCACATTCTATTTATTATCGGGTTAAAGAACAAATGTTATTTAAAACACTGTTCACGATAAACCCGCATATCAATTCTATTTAAAACCCATTTCAAATCCAATTTATTTATTTAAAAATAAATGGGTTTTAATTTCAGTTCAAAACTAGTTCATTTCGATAAAAATCTATTTTTATCTTTTCAAATATGGAGTTTTTCATCCCAATTTTTCCCAAATCATTTCTTATGATTTTACACAAATTATTACTATTTTTGATAATTTTATCAAGGCCCGTACCGTCGATTTCCAACAATGGCCATCGAACTGCACTTACCCCGACCTTTTCCAAATTTGATTTGGACGTATCTCCAAATCCAACCGTTAGATTTCAAATTTCTAATTTTTGTTTGAAAGCTCTTTCCGATACGAACCCAACGGTTCTAGTTTTAGGAGAATCCGACGGCCGGATCTCCCGTAATGTCCGTTCGAAGTTAATGGTCGAAATTCGCGAACTACCGCGTCGCGGCGCGTTCTATTCACGCCATTATATTATATATATAATATATATTTCGTCGATTTCTATTTAAAATGAATTTTATAAATAGTTTTAAATTCGTTTCAAAAACATTTCAACTTCCATTTCCAATTCAATTCAAATCTCGATTCATTTTATATTCAATTCAATTCGAATTTGGTTTATATTCAATTCAATTCGAATTCGTTTTCTATTCAATTCAGTTCGAATTCGTTTTCTATTCAATTTAGTTCGAATTCGTTTTCTATTCAATTCAGTTCGAATTCGTTTTCTATTCAATTCAATTCGAATTCGTTTTCTATTCAATTCAGTTCGAATTCGTTTTCTATTCAATTCAGTTCAAAAAACGAATATAATCGATATAAAAATCGTTCGCGTCAAAATAGCGCATCTCTAATCAACACGGCTTTATATATTTCAATAATTCCGTTATTCTATTCAACAAATGAATATTTATTCTATTCAATACGTGAATCTATATTTTTGTCAACACATGACTAATCTCAATGAATGAGTACTGTCCACGTGTGACTATTTTTGTTATTTAATATATTTTATAAAAATTATGGTATCTATCGTTTGATTTCAAATCAGACTCCAACCGTAAATTAGTAAGAGAACGATTCCCTGAATATTAATCCCGAAGGCCGAAACCAACATCAGATCAATATCCAGGAGACCACTCATCTTTTATATTTTCCAATTAGTTTCTAATTTTATATATGATAAAGACGTAAATTTTATTATTAAAATATTTCGTTCAACACATGACTAATCTCAACGGATGAGTACTGTCAACACATGAACCTTTATTTTATAATGATAAAGATGTAAATTTTATTGTTAAAATATTTCGTTCAACACATGACTAATCTCAACGGATGAGTACTGTCAACACATGAACCTTTATTTTATAATGATAAAGATGTAAATTTTATTGTTAAAATATTTCGTTCAACACATGACTAATCTCAACGGATGAGTACGGTCAGCACATGAACCTTTATTTTATAATATTCTTTATCTTCTAAATTGGAATGAGGCCCAATCAATTACCATATAAAGTTAATTATATGGATTCCATTCAACACATGTATATAATAGCAACGATAAATATTCAACCATCATCCAAAGTGCACTACACTGTATAAGCATTAAATATAGATATCTAACGCTTATAACAGCCTGTCAATCAATCGATCGACATACAACTAATTATTGGGATTAGTGTATGTCGTATTTTATCCCAATACCCGTGTGGGGTTTCAAATCAACAAACATAGATTTTTATTTGTGCAGTTGGGCGATGTGTAAAATTTATCGTCCTAATCAATGTCAGCCAAATCAGTGTACATAAACAAACCGTCCGGTTTGTAAATGAATATTTATTTATTCATATTCACGTTAAAAATTATAATTTTAACGATCGAATTATTTTATTCAACCTATGAATATTCTATTCGGTTCATTTATTAAATAAAATGATATCTTTATTTTTCTAACTTATTTTAGAAAATTTCGGTGGCATAACGGCACGATACTAGAAACAGGACAAGGCCTAGCCTTATCTCCGGTCTAGTGATGGCCCACGCCATACACATATCAATCAATCCATTCCATTTCACCAAACAATCAAATTCAAATCAAATAATCTAACCAACTACACAACCAAACAAACAAGTCCATGGTCTGTGGACAATGTTGTCGGGTGCTACTAAACACCGTCTACATCCTAGTATATATTTATAACTAGAAAAGGAAATTTAGAGTGAGAAGTTCTCACCAAAGCTATCCCAATCATCTCGACTCTTCTTTTGTAGAAGTCTTCGCCGTTCTCGCCTTTTGTCACTTTCGTTGCCCGTAGCCACTACATATATAAAAATCACATTTTTATATTGTTGCTATGTATATAAAAATCACATTTTTATTCTACTACTATATAGATAAAAATTCTATTTTTACACTACTGTTCATATAGTAAAGATCAAATCTTTACTATCTATATAATATAAAAATCGTATTTTTATTATCTCTACTATATAAAAATCATATTTTTATTCTTTTTATAATATAAAAATCATATTTTTATTCTACTTCATTCGTCAAAAACCATAGAAGCTTTAAAGTGGAGAAAACTTACTTTTTTTCTAACGCCCGGATTCGCTGTTCGGGTCCCAGAATTTGCAAACGAACTTCAATCTTCAAACCATCTTTTTTCTAGCTTAAACGCGTCATTCCAGACAACTTTCGCCTAAGGGTCTTTTTGCAGAAAATGCTCCAATTCGCCAGAATTCGCGAAAGTACACGAATTTTACCGCTTTTGAACAGCAGAATTTGAACGCGTTTTCCGAGCAGCTCCGAACTCCAAAACACGACTTCCATATAGCCAAATCGAAGAGAATTTCGTGCTCTACAACTTTGGTCTAGAGGGACTTTGGCCAAAAACGCACCGTTTGGGAGATATAAACCAAAACAGTCTGGGGTGTTTTGTGCAAAACGGGAATTTTGGTGAAAATGAGTTTTTGAGTGTAGCGGGGCCCACGGCCGGAATTGGGTGGCCAGCGGGCGGTGGCGGGCCTGATGGACGTGGGGGAGGTTGCTAAGGGGTGGTGGCGGTGGGGTCCGTGGTGGTGGTGATGATGATTTGGGGGTTTAGGGATTTGAAATTGGAAGAGAGAAAGGAGGAGGAGGAAGAGGAGGAGGGGAGGAGGAGGAGGGCGACGGCCGGCGGTGGAGGTGGGTGGTGGCGCTGGTGGAGGAGGGGCAGCGGGTTTGGGGAGCGGTGACCATTATTGAGTTTTTTTGAAGAAAGAGAGGAAGAGAGAAAGTGAGAAACAATGAAGAGAAAAAGAAAGTAAAAGTGATTATATGCTAGTTTCTCCCGTATCGCCTGAACGCTAACGATCTCCAATCGCCGCGGATTTCGGTTATGAGATAGTAGACATGAAGACGAGTCCAAAGAAACTAGTTTCGTCGAATTCCGAGTTCGTTTGAACATTTAAAAAAAAATCACAAAAATGCTCAGATAAGCACTAAAAATACGATTTTGGCGCACCTTTTTTTCTCACACGCTCACATGCTAACTTCAAAAATCATGCCCTTTTGGATTTAACCATTTTTAGACGATACGAATCCAAAAAAAAAACGAAATCGAATTCCGAGGTCGTATCAGTAATGTTCCTTTGTAAAATGACTGCTCGTTTTACCCTGAACTGTTTTAGCTCGCACGGCCATATACTGACTCCGTTCGACGCGCCCTTTGGAACTCAACAATAATTTGTCATTATGAATCCATAAAAATTTATCTCGTCGAATTCTGAGCTCGTATGCAAAATTTCACTTTTTAAGGGCTATGTATTGTTAACCGAACAACTCCAGCCCATAGCCATTATTCCGGATATCGGAATATATCAAAGTTTATACTTTTCGGAGTTCTAAACGGCATTTTGAACTCAATGGAAGAGGTTTCGAGTCCAAATTCATCCGTATGCAAAATTTGACTTTTTGGGCCATGTATAATTTACATAGCGACTATTCTGAATTTTCAACTGGGCATAACTTTTGATTCCCGCTATGAAATTTCGATTTTTCAGATTCGTTGGAAAGATATTTTCAACTAGATTCTAATATTTTTGGTTTTGCTAAAATCCGGATTGTTTTGCACCCGGTACATTCAATTGAAGTTTGAAATCGAATTATCGAACTACATGGCCATTTTCAATTTCTTTTATAATTATATATAATTATTTATATTCTAACGACGACGTATATAAATATATTCGTTCGAATTATATTCAAAATAAATTTCTCGTCGATATTATTTAAAATAATTCATTTTAAATCTTCAAAATTCGTCGAAGTTGCCAAAACAAAAATTTTAAACTGGCTCAGAATTTTCGGGTTATTACACCATTAGTGGGCTGGTTAAAGACTATTAATAAGGGGTAGAGGCATGGAGAATAGTTTATTTTCTTCATTCACTCATTTAGTTGAGCTCGTGATTCTCCTCGCTCAATCAAATACAACTTTGCTCCATTAAAA
The DNA here is from genome assembly GCA_030737875.1 of Allium sativum. NCBI lineage: Eukaryota > Viridiplantae > Streptophyta > Magnoliopsida > Asparagales > Amaryllidaceae > Allium > Allium sativum. Next base: position 229,592,357 of record CM060924.1, on the reverse strand, counting down.
TTCTACATCTACTCGAAAAGATTGAAGATCTACATCAAGCAAAAGCTAGATCTACATTAAGTGAAAGGAGATCGCATCAAATTGAGAGGTTTGAAGATCATTCTACGTTGTCTGAATTGGGAATTTAGTGATTTCAAGTTATTTCTAAGAATTAGTGAGTGACAAGCTTATCTCGCACGGATTCAATGAAATATATGGGTTTTCTGATCTTATTTTCATTATTTACAAGTTGTTTTCACCTAGATCTACATCATGGTAAGTATGTTTTCATTTGAATTATTGTAGGATCTAATCTAGTAACTTAAATCAGTAAATTTCTATGTTAGTTCGTATGTATGCAGGTTCAATGGCACCCCAAATAGTGAGCACCCCTTTAGCCTACCACTTTTCAACCACACATTTCCTTCCTCTCTTCTTCCACTCGTTCTTTCACCTCCCACTCACTTTTCATTCACTTTTTTTAATATAAATGGGTGGCTGAAATTGGAATACAAATGGAGGACTGAAATTTAGGGGGCTCCCTGATCCTATCATATCCTATATATATATATATATATATATATATATATATATATGCTCAAAATCAATCAAGGTTGTTGATTGATATCCGGGCCACGTTGAGGAGAAGGAGGAGAGTAAGGAATGGGTATGCCATGGTTATGATGAACTAATATTAATAGTAGTGCCACGATGGCCAAGATCACGTATAAAGTAGATAATTTGGCCATGCTCAAATGATTTACTCGATGTGCAATTGAATTGTTGAAGAGAGGATTGCAAATGGCTGGATGCAGCGTGCCCTGATTTATAGGAGCAAATAGGAAGAATGTATTCGGTAGCTAGAAAATTCATTACCATCTCAATAGTGGACAATGATTTCAATTGAATTGTCGTTCAACACAATTTGTCATAGCCATTATGACCATGAAAAATAATCTCGTTTGGCCTTATCTTTCCATCGTGCAAAAGTCTTTTTTTTGGTTAATACTTGTTGAATAGCGAAATAACATATCGTGGCTTGTAGCCTACAAAATATTATTTTATGTTTTATATATTTGGTGTCGTTCCCAGCCAAACAATAGCACAGTAGCATTTGTTACGCCTCCGACGCACTAATGTCTCATTTTCTCCTCCGGCCTCGCTTGAGCCATTAGAAGAATTTGTACCGTTGATGTACAATGGGTCGAAGGGATTATGTCATTCCTTTATCAAAAAATTAACAAAAGTTGAATTAAGTTTAGAGTGTGACATGTAGAGAAGTGGAGACAAAGCATTGCTGTGGAGAAGTGGAGACAAAGCATTAGTTTGACGGAGATCGTACTTGTTCAGTTACTAGGAAATAAAAAAATAAACAGAGGTGATAGATGTCCACAAAAGTAGTCATTTTCCTGTTTAAAATATGACCGAATAAGATTTTGTCAAAATTTGCAAAATAGTTCAATAAGTGTAATTCACAGGGTGTAAAGTCGTCACAGAATGGTTCGTGGAATAGAAAGAACGTACGGGGCAGCATAGTAATTTGCAGAAAAGAATGTCATGTCAATCTGCGAAAACAACTAAAATAGTTTCGGGTATAATAGCATTATTGTATAGACAGGGACATAACGAGTGAACTTCTTGTTCAACAAACAATTCTAATGGACAAAACTTCTACAAACAATTCGATCCGTGCTGTCAAAATCGGAAGCTACATAAAGTTTCAATTATGTATTCAACATTATATTGGTCAAAAATCCGATCCAAACTAGGCTTTAGTCATATTATTTACAAGCAGAAAGCCAATTTGAATGGCTGTGCGATATGCAGAGTCATGGGGAAAATTTCCCCAGTACGTAAATTTGAGTTACAAACTTCCCAATATAAATCATTTTGACTAATTAATGCATGATAATCTTCACTTATTATTATCGCTAAGAAATCATAAAATGCTACAAGTTTCAGCAATGGAAGTGAGCATTGTCGACAGATATATCACCGACGGTGAAATCAATGCAAATAAAAAAGATAACTATATTATGCGCCTTGAATCGCAAGTTTAATACATCGATATATGATTTTCTTTATATCACACTGAATCATAGAATTACATAAAGAGCGCGAACAAACACACGTGTGTGTATGTACACGTATAAACTTACATACATATACTGATATTATACATATATATATAGTAGCACAAAATCAATCAAGTTGGTTGTACCGTGGTTAATGATTTGTACGCAGCAGCAGGAATATCCAAATATATATTTAAGAAGGATGGAGATGCAAAGGTTGAAGTGGAAGACATTATTAACAGAGAAGAACAAAAGAGGAGTGTTCAATTAGCGGTGTCCAACTTTGGGTCCGCGCTTGGAGGCGCCTACAGGAGAAGGAGGAGATGCAAAGGTCTTTGATTATATATATGTAGAAAGCCAATTTGAGTGGCTGTGTAATATGCAGGCATGGGTTAATATTTTCCCAGTTTGTAAATTTGAGTTACAAACTTCCCAATATAAATCATTTTGACTATTTAATGCATGATAATCTTCACTTATTATTGTCGCTAAGAAATCATCAAATGCTACACGTGTCAGCAGCGGAAGTGAGCATTGTCGACAGATATATCACCAACGGTGAAATCAATGCAAATAAAAAAGAGAACTATTTTAAGCCAAGAAGTTCTGCATCCATGGCTGCTCCCAAATCGTTTCAAAACCCAATCTTCGACAACAACCCCAACCGCAAGGGGCAATCCTCTCAATCTTCTCCAATCTCTTCTATTACACCTTCTAATTTCCCTTAATCTACACCTGATTTATTGGTAGATGAGAATGGCTTCACTACTGTTGTGAATAAGAAGAGAGGAAAGAAACAAATTTCTAATCTGGATGCTTCTGTGCATATCAGAAAAGGAACTGGCAAATACAATGAACTTCCTTTCAAACCGAAACAAAGGCCGTTTCCTTCCTCTAATGGCGCCCGAATTCAATTCAAGAACAGCATCAGAAATCCGCAAGAACCCATTCAAAATCCAAAGGTAAATATACCTAAAGATTTGAAAGTGTCTTCATGGGCGGATATGGTGAAAGATAGGGGTCAAGAAACAAGCTTTGATTTAGAGTTTATTCCACCAGTCGAGGCAACTGGGGAAAGAATAGTGGTCGTCTCTGAAGAAATAAGCATTCGTACAGAAAGTAAATGGGGACTTGCCGTAGTGGCGTATGTATTTGGCAAAAGACCATCATACTTCCATTTCAGGGCATATGTGGATCGGACATGGAGTCCAACAGGTTCGTTTGAAATTTTTACTAGAGAAAATGGATTTTTTGTGATCAGATTTACTAATGCTGAGGACTGCGAAAAACTGTTAAAAGGAGGTCCTTATTTCATAAATGGAAAACTTATAATCCTGAAAAAGTGGACCAAGAAAATTGTTTTAGATAAAGATCTACTAAGTTCTATGCCAATATGGATAAGATTACCTGAGTTAAATCTTAGGTTATGGGATAAAGAAGTATTCAGTGGAATAGCTAGTCTTGTCGGAAATCTAATAAAAATGGATGAACAGACAGCTAAAGAAACAAGACTCAGTTATGCAAGAATCTTGGTAGAGATTAATGCTGATTCAGAACTACCTAATGAAGTATCTGTTTACACTCATGATGGGGAGATCATATCCTAGCGAATTACATATGAAACGATTCCAGATAGATGCAAAATGTGCAAAATCTTTGGGCATACACTAAAAGATTATGCCCAAAATAAAGAGAATAGTGTCAACCCTAATGACTCTACGGACTTTGTTCTGAAAATGGTGGAAAATGGTTCAGTAATCAACGCAGAGCTACCTACTCAGATAATTCCAGATATTGAATACATATCGGGTAACAACGAAGATTCAATGAATCTAGATGTTCAGGAATTTAATGTTAACGAAGCAGGGAGCTTAGAAGTTGATTGTTGTAAGGAAGCTGCTGTTCTTTCAAAGAATATGCAGTCCAGGAAAGTTCTAGAAAGAGACAATGGGTCAGGAACCCCATCAGTCTCAATCGAACAAACCGTCATTGGTGGTAAGCAAAACAAAAATTCTAAAGTGGGAATTACAGAGCAGGTCATTGAAAACTCCACCCACATGGAGGATTCAAGATATATTACAAACACAATGAATATTAATGCTAACAACGAAGATTTGGCAAGCTGTGCAGAGCTTCTTGCAGCTGATCCTATATACACCGACAGCTCTCTTGTTGCTGAAAGATTGGCACCGAAAAGAACATCATCTTTCTCTGAATCAGACATACAGAGGGCTGTAACCAAACAATAGCTGCAGCCAAGCCAACGGCAACCCCCAAACCTGCAACAGTTAGCAAAAGGAAGAAGTCCAGAACTAAAAGTCTTTCAGACATTACTTCAATGGAGGAATCTGAAGATCTAAAAGATCATGACTTCAGAAAACAATACATTGGCAAAAATGCCAAATGGGGAAAGCAGTTAAAAGCCACAGATCAAACTAATTTTAAAAAAAGTAGCAAGCAAGTTGATAAGAAGGGAAGTGTTGGCAAGCACAGTGCTCCAACATAGAGGTCTGTATCCTTTTAGTATCGTTTATATAAAATTATTTTATATTTTTATATATGGATATTATAGCGTGGAACGTTAGGGGTCTAAACTCCCCTGAAAGGCAATTAGACCTTTCTAAGTTCATTATTAAATACAAACCTAGTATTATAGGGTTGATTGAGCACAAACTCCATGATCACAAAATTGAGGAGTTACACACCAGAAGATTTGCAAGTTGGAATTGCATCAATAACAATAGAATGGGAGGCAATGGAAGGATTATGGTCTTACATAATCCTTCTATTTGGACTCTCATTAAATACTTTATTGATATGCAATACATCCATTGTTATTTTGAAAATAAGGGTGGTTTATTTATTAAGGTTACCTTTATATATGCTTCTAATTATGAGGATGATAGAAATAAGCTTTGGAATAATATAGAGCAACTGAGCATTAACAATAAAAGTCCATGGATCTTGATAGGAGATTTTAACACAATTTTTCACAACACAGAAAAAAGAGGGGGAAATCCTGTTCCATTCATTAAATTGAATAGGGTTAATAATTTTTTAGTAAAATCAGGTTTAATAGAACCACCTATCTATGGTAATAAATATACATGGAAGTCTGGTGAATATAGAAATATTCATTGCAAATTGGATAGGGTTCTATTAAACCAGATATTCATCAATCTATTTTCTTGTGTGAACTGTTGTACTCTCCCTCAAAATACAAGTGATCACACACCCATTCAAATATCATTTAAAGAACAAAAGGATGCTACCCCTAAAGCTCCTTTCAGATTTGAAAATGGATGGGTGTATGATGATAGTTATAAAGAGATTGTTCAAAAGAGTCTCTCTAACAATTTGTATGGCACTGCACAGTATAAGTTTAACAAAACATTGCTTATTGTCAAAAATAACCTCAAAAATTGGAATTGCAATAAGAATAAAGAGGATATTAATTCTATTAGAAAAGATTGTGCTGAGCTCCAGAATAAGTTTGATGATAACTGTTCAGACAAGGCGGTAGCTGACTCATTTTTTAATGCTCAGGCTAAACTTGCCAAAGCTTTACACATTAACTCGGTAAATATTAAGCAGAAGGCAAAAATTGACTAGTTAACTTACGGAGATGAGGCCAGTAAATTTTTTTATACTAAAATGTCTAACAGGAGAAATAGAAATGATATTGGGAGAATTATAAATAATAATGGAAAAATAATTAATGAAGCTTCAGTTATTGAACAGGAGGCTATTAATTATTTCAGCTCATTATACAATTCTTCTAGCTACTGCAATTCCTTTCCTAATATTGAGTACAAATATACTGTTAATTGCAATAGTGCAGATATATTAAATGCTCCTGTTAGAAAAGAGGAGATCAAAAATATAATATTCCAAGCTAATGTTGATAAAAGTCCTGGGCCAGATGGATTTGGAGCTAAGTTCTACAAAACACATTGGTCTGATATTCAAGGCCCTATAAGTGATTCTATTACAGAATTTTTCAATTCTGGTAGGCTGTTAAAAAACACTAACCATACCTTTATAACTCTTATTCCTAAAATAGAAACACCTATGGGGCTAGAGGATTACAGACCAATAGCTTGCTGTAACTTCATCTATAAGATTATTTCTTCTATTCTTTGCAACAGAATGAAGTATTTTCTCAAATTTCTTATCTCTGAGAATCAAAGTGCTTTCATTCCAGGGAGATTAATTTCTGAAAACACTTTGTTAGCTCATGAGCTTATTAGAGATTTCAATAAGAAGAATAAAAATCTTATGTGTATTAAGATTGACTTACACAAATCTTTTGATAAAATAAACAGGGATTTTATAATTTATAGTATGAATAGAATGGGTTTTAATGATAAATTCTGTGAGCTGATAAAAGAGTGCATTTCAAATGTGACTTATTCTATTATGATTAATGGGTCCCCAAAAGGGTTTATCCATAGCAATAGAGGAATTAGACAGGGAGATCCACTATCACCCTATCTATTTGCTATTGTAATGGAATATTACATAATTCAAATGGAGATAGAGATGGCCAGGGGAAACATTAAGACTATTAACAGAAATACACCACATATCACCCATCTATTATATGCTGATGATATGCTCCTTTTCCTAAAAGCTGATAGGAATAATGCACTATCTATTTGCAAAATTTTGGATAACATGGAAAAATATGCTGGCCTCACTGTGAACATTAATAAAAGTAAAATTTATTTTAGCAAAGATGCCTGTCATAAAGAGGATATTTTAAATTTGCTAAAATATAGAGAGGGTAAGTTACCAGTCAAATATCTAGGCCTTCCCCTTAGTATTAATCAGGTTAAGGATAGGGATTGTAATAGTTTAATTGAAATTATTCAGGGGAAATTAGAAGGCTGGTCTAGTAAACTACTGTCCTTAGCAGGTAGGGTGGAACTTACCCACACAGTCATCATGGCAGTTATCATCTACTGGATTCAGACACACAATATCCCCTCTAGTACTATTCAAAAAATTGAAAAATTATGCTCCAATTTTATTTGGAGAGGCAAATACCATAAGCTGGCTTAGGACAAAGTTTGCAAACCAAAGAAGTTTGGTGGCCTTGGCCTCAGAAATATTAGGGACATTGCTGATGTTTGCAAATATAAGTTATTTTGGAAATTTATAGAGGGCAGATCTTTATGGGCTAGGTGGATGAAAGCCAAATACCTTAAGAATAAGAATTTTTGGATTGCTAGAAAAGACAATCAGCATTCATATGTCTGGAAAAACATTCTTGACTGCAGGGATATGGGTAGAAAACTTATTTATAGGAATTTAAGAGATGGTACTAAGACCAGTTTGTGGTTTGATCCATGGATTCATGGCAACTCCCTCATTAATCTTCTTGGTTGAATAATTTGTATCATTTTGGGGGCTTACATGATAATGTAGATAGTATTATTGATAATAATTGTTGGAGCTTTCATACTAGCAATGCTGCTTATATTTTTAAAGAAGCTATTAGTAGTATTAAAATTGACCAAAGGGGTTATAAAGATGATTGGGATTAGAAGCTTTGCACTAAAGATAATAAATTCTCATTTAAAAAAATGTGGGAATACATTAAGGGGGAGGAAGTTGAGGTAGATTGGCATAAAGTAATTTGGAGTAAATCAAATTGCCCAAAAATGGCACATTGTGCCTTTTTTGCTATTCTTAACAAACTCCCTACTAAAGATAGATGCTGTAAATGGGGCCAAAATATTGACACAAACTGTTTGTTTTGTAAAAAAGTAGTAGAAAGCTCCAGGCATTTATTTTTTGATTGCGAATATTCCCAATACATTTGGAATAATGCCAAAAGTACACTGGGGGTCAATCAGTACATTCCCACTTTAGATATTAGAGGTAGTGTTGATTATATCCTTAAGCATTTTAAACCCAAGTCTAAAAACTTCATTAAGGCTTGTGTTTTCCTTACTGCTATGGTGTTTCACATATGGAAAGAGAGAAATGAAAGACTGCACTCTAATAAAGCTATGAGTAGTTATCAGTTATGGAGAAATATCTATGCTGAAAGCCATATCATATTGAAAAAAATCAGACAAGCAGAAAAATGACTGCAATACTTATCATGAGAATGCAAGCAAATTCAATGACTGTAATAAGTATGTGGAGGATTTCTTACTAAATGGAAAGCAAAGTTTGCACAAGCACTGCATCCACAATCAAGTTACTCATTCTGGAGAGCAGGATGATTATGGTAACAAGGGAAAACACATTTATTCTGACCTCCTAACTGGGATTAATCATCCCAACTCTGAATTCAGACAACATTCCTACAAGGGAAGGGTCCAAATTAATAATTGTGATCATAGAAATATATCTAAAATTATGAACAATAATGCTGGTTCATTACCTGATGCAGGATTCAGAGACAAGATTGATCCCAGTAGTGATTCAGAAGAAAATCATAACAGGATTTGCAACTCTGGCTTCCTTACTGAAGAGAAGCTCCATACTGTTCACAGAAATCATTTCTGTAAGGGAAGTAAACAGGGTTATTATCATTGTCATCCTATTAATTCTCAAATTATAGGCACTAACCCTAATTATTTACCTGAAACAGTTAGAGAACCCATCAGCAGTGATCCGGAGTTCGACAAAATCCTGGAGGTAAACAATGAATACTGGTCAGCCCAGAAAGCCAAAATCAAATGCAAGGATATAGATAAAGACAGAAGCTTTCTTAATAAAGTTGGGGACAATCACTATAAAAGCAAGATTAACAACAATATATACCACTTATCTTGCTGGGACAGAGGAGAGAGCAGCGGCGGATTCAGATCTCAAGCAGATCCAAGCTCCGAGAGGCACAGAGATGACCAAGACATGTTATTAAAGACAAGCAAGAGCAGATCTGAAGTCATGGTTAGTTTTAACACTAACGACATAGATGTTAGAGGCTCTAACAAGCTCAATGATCTTAAGAGAAAATTCAAAGACAAGGAAGATCACGTTTAGAAGCCTCCATAATGCTTTCATCGACCATTGTATGAAGATGACGAATCGCTCTCAAGTCCGCCATCTTTGAGTTTGTGTGAGTTTGAGAGGAAGCTGTGATTAGGCGGCTAGGGTTAGAATGAGACGATAAGAGAGATGTCGGTACTTATGTTGAGTACTGGACTTTGTTTGTTTGGGCCTTGGGCCGGTTTTTTACCTATTTCAAAAAAAAGAGAACTATATTATGCGCCTGGAATAGCAAGTTTAATACATGGATATATGATTTTTTATCACACTGAATTATAGAATCACATAAACTTTAGACCTCAAATTTTCTTTTTTGCCTAGGCCCTGATTTGCTGAGTGCCGTCACTGAGTTAAGTGGAGATTATTAGGTATTTAATTGTATAAAAGAATTTTTTTTTGAAAAGGATATAAAAGAATTTTCTTATGTTCCACATCGTCGAAATAATTGAAACTTTACAGTATGTATCTCGGCAAATCCTCTGTACCCAAAATTACCTATACCTCTGTCCCCAACCAAATAAAATTTCTTTGTTTTATCTTTTTGCAATTAAGTCGGAGGGAGAAACAATGCATAATTGCAAAAAGGTGGAATTCAGGATGTCCTGATTGGTTGGGAATAGGGGTATAGAGGGTTTTGGGCACGGGTGATTTGATTTGATGTATACCAAATATTGATTTGTATGTTAGTTGAATAAAAACAAGGATTGAGCAAACATGGCTTAGACTGGAGGCGGTGAGCAAGCCTGATTCCCAAACGTACTTATGACCCACTACGCACGCATTCGCGTTGTTCAAATTTGGGCTTTAGTCTCGCTATCGATTTCTTTCGAGCAGACAACAGTGTCTCTTCCAAAAGGTGTATGCCTTTCTTTAAATAACTCATCTTCCAAAAGATGCACGGCTGAAAGCTGTGCGCTTCACCACCCAGACTAAGCTACTTTATACAATACATCCGAACATCTGTTTTATCAAAAAAAAAAAAAAAATCAAAACTGTGAGGCCCACCATTTGTCTCCTCCTGCCGCCGCCGGATCCGGGGCCCTAGGCCACCGCCTAGATGGCCTAGGCCCAGGGCCGGTACTGCTTATGGAATAATTCAGAGGTTTGACTAACTATTTATTTCCTAGGCATTCATATCTCCAACTCTTTTTTCAAACATTTGATTTCTATTTCAAACACCAGAGAAAGTTCAAAACGTATAAACGGAGTTGAATTCGAACGTAGAATTTCCTAAAATCTAAGAATCTAAATTCAATTCTCAGACATATGGTTGAATTTTCGAACAACTGGTCATCCGCTTGGTTAGTTTTTCTTTCAACAGATGTTAAGTTTATTTACTTTGGTTATTTTTCATTCATCATCTTCAGACAGGGACATACTGGACATCCACAATGAGAATGAGTGAACTTTGTTGAATGGTGCTTCAAAGTTGTCTCACATCGAGAAATACTGAACTAAGATCCTGGATATAAACTAAGATATTCCCCATCACATTGCCAATTGGTTTTGTGGTAATAAGGGGATTAATAAAAAACAACTAACATGATATTAAAGCTCAGGATTTCAGTAAGAGTTGAAGAGAAAATGCTTCAACAATTGAAGGTGACGAGAAAGTGCATCACAAATCGAAGAGAAAGTGATTCGATCTCAACAACCTTGAAGCAAGGGGGTGTGTTGAATGGTGCTTCAAAGTTGTCCCACATCGGGAAATACTGAACTAAGATCCTGGATATAAACTAAGATATTCTCCATCACATAACTAATTGGTTTTGTGATAACAAGAGGATAAATAAAAATTTAAAAAACTAACAAACTTTTGTTCAACAGACAATCCTAATGGTCAAAAACTTCTTACAAACAATTCGATCTGTGCTGTCAAAATCGGAAGCTACAAGAAGTTTCAATTATGTGTTCAACACTGATCAAAAAGCCGATCGGAACTAGGCTTTAGTCTACACTGAATTATAGAATTGCATAAAGAGCGCAAACACACACACGTTTGTTTATGTACATGTATAAACTTACATACATATACTGATATTATACATATATATAGTAGGTTGTACCGTGGTTAATGATTTGTAGATACCTAGCAGGAATATCCAAATATATATTGAGGAAGGACGGAGACACATGGACAGGTTGAAGTGGGAGATATTGATAACAGAGAAGAACTAAAAAGAGGACTGTTCAATTAGCGGTGTCCAACTTTGGGTCCGCGCGTCCCGATTCACGTACGTTGAGGAGAAGGAGGAGAAGAAGGCCTCTGCCTTGCGTCGAGTCCGGATTCACGTTGAGATGAACTAATATTATTAAAACCATAACCAACAATCCGTTCTGTTCACTTCTTCTCTTTCATCCAAACAAGCCACAACACAACCAGCAATACAAAACCAGTCACAACCAACCACAAACCACTTAAAAAATATATTATATAATACAAACAGTACAAAACAGCAAACACCCCTTCCATCCAATATTACCCCTTTTCACCGCAGCAAACAGCGTTTGCATGCATTTTTATTATTAAAAGTTTATAACGGTAAAGTCTTTGCCGTTATAAATTTATAACGACAAAGACTTTGCCGTTATAAACTAAAACGGCAAAGACTTCGCCGTTATAACCTCCAACCTCTGTTCACTCAATCGGACACGAGCTGGTTCCAAACTAGCCACGGGGAAGTAAACAAGCCATACCTATTTGCTCCGTGGTTTGTTTAGTAACTGAACAAGTCATTATTGGTTGTGCTCTAACAATAGTACCACATGATTGAGAAGATCACGTATAAAGCAGATAATTTGGCTATGCTCAAAGGATTTAGTCGAATTGACTGTTGAATACAGGATAGCAAATGGGTGGATGCAGCGCATGCCCTCATATATAGGAGCAAACAGGAAGGATGTATACGACACCTACAAAATGCATCACCATCTGAACACTCAACAACGATTCCAATGTAAAACAACTAACCGTACCCTTGCTTCCTTTCATTTTACTGGTTTATTTATTTTAATGGTGGTTGGGAAAATTGAAAATTATGAACGCAAAATTTGTAGCCACTTCTTTTACTTAAATTAGTCAGAATTGATGTCTTTATTAGTCCCTTAAATTAGTTAATACACAGTATCAAGTGGATGTGAAAAAACTTGATATTCATAAGCTGTGTTTTTTGTTCAACACAAAAATGTAGATATACAAAAAAATTATTGGTATAATTTTCTCATAATTAAGAAAAGATAATTTTTATTTTAATCCACAATTTTAGTTAGTTAATTCACCATATTTTATAGGATCGTTGACTTTCACTAAAATTTAAATTTTAATCAGTGTATCCATTTTAAAAGAAACATACAGTGTATCCACTTTAAAAGAAACATACGTATATTCTTTTTTCTTCTTAGTTTTCTTCTTTGCGTTTTTCCTCATATTCTTATTTCTGAAATCCTATCATCTAAATAAAAGTTTAAGTGGAGTAATTTAACGTAATAACAGTAAGTAGTTTGTTTGTTTTTTGTTTGAAGTTGATTATTTGTATACAAAAATGTATTTTTTTTAAATCTCATATAATTGTTGTTACCTATTTTCTGAAATCTTGAAAAATTGATAGAAACATGTCAGAGAAGAGAAGCTGTTTTGTGTTGGTCTGTAAAAAAAAAAATCATCAACGGGCAAACTTAACCAAGTTTCCACTCTTTAATGTTGAATTTTTAATAAACCGGTTTTAATTCTTTTTCTGTTACTAGATACCTTAATGTACTGTCAAAATTTTGTTCTACATACATGATTACAGCTTCCTTAACAAATCATATTAGCAAATTTTCCAATACATTGTTCTGCCTCTATCTAACTTTGGATGAATTAGGATCAACTATGGATATTAAACTAGAGTTTGTTTTATATGCATTTAGATGATTATGGTTCGCGGTGCTTTGTAAACAGCCAGATTATGAATAAATACAATAAAAACTATGTTAAAATGATGAAACCCGTAAAGAAGTTAGAAGATAGTTCAAAAAATTTCAAGTGAAATAATGAACCAAACTTTAATCATTCAAACAATAGTGGTTTTTCAATTCAGTGGTTTAATTCCTTGCAGTATAAATTGGAAAGTCATGGTAAAGCAAGAAGCACAAAAATCAATTGTAAACTATATGATAGGGTGAAATATTTAAGTTAATCCACTCGTGGATTAACTTACAAAATAGATGTGGATTAATTTATTAAAGTAAAATGGTGGATTATCTTATTAAAGCCATGGATTAGAATGAAAATTACCTTAAGAAAAAATAATATGTTAGTTAAAACCGACTGGTGAAAAGAGAAAAAATTATGTGTCATCTGGAGTTGAATGTCTACTTGACATTGAAAAAGACAATGTTAAGTAAATTTTCAATTACATAAACAAAATATATTAGAATCGGAGACAAAATTTTAATAGAAAATGTTAAATAATGTCATGACATACAAATTACAATGAATTAACACTAGGGTTGAAGAAGCTCTAACCATCCCTTTTCTGCATGTGCCATGACTGCTAAAAAACGTGTGATGGTTCGTAATCAACATCCCACATTCTATGCATTTTATTTCTGCATGGTTTTAGCACAGATACATCAACGTCAAGATTGAACGCATAATTGCAGATCGCTTAAAGTGGTAATGAAATATCACTTGAATGTAATCTTTAAATGGATCACGATATATTTTAAGTGTGGTGCTAAGGGCATCCCAATTTCCTCTTCCTATTACCACGACTAAAAAATTAAAACATATTACATTTTCTATGCTTTCTAATACCACATTAATTTCTTTTTAATATCTCACTCAACATTGATTTCCGAAATAATCCCGTATTCAACCATAATATAAAACCTTAATTCATTTGTTTCTTTACCGCCGCTGATTTTCACGCCTTCAAAATTCATCTTCACTTCTTCTATTTTGCTAAATTTGATCTTTATTCACAACTTTTTTATTTGCATCCACTCATTTTTGTAGTAGCACAGAATTCGGTGAAATAGAAAAAAAGATGGATGAACACGTCGAAAACAAAAATCATGGCAGTCTAGGGTTTTTGAAAGAGAAAGAACGAACGAATTGAAGCTGATATGGAGAAATAGGTATAAACGGTGGTAGCCCCTGTTTTTTCAATGTGAGGTATTAGGAAGAGTGAAAGGGTAATTTTTGTGGTATTTTTTAGTTGTGCTGATACGGAGACACATGGACAGGTTGAAGTGGGAGAAGGAGGAGAAGAAGGCCTCTGCCTTGCGTCGAGTCCGGATTCACGTTGAGATGAACTAATATTATTAAAACCATAACTAACAATGCGTTCTGTTCACTTCTTCTCTTTCATCCAAACAAACCACAACACAACCAGCAATACAAAACCAGCCACAACCAACCACAAACCACTTAAAAAATATATTATATAATACAAACAGTACAAAACAACAAACACTCGTTCCATCCAATATTACCCCTTTTCACCATAGCAAACAGCGTTTGCATGCATTTTTATTATTAAAAGTTTATAACGGCAAAGTCTTTGCCGTTATAAATTTATAACGACAAAGACTTTGCCGTTATAAACTAAACCGACAAAGACTTCGCCGTTATAACCTCCAACCTCTGTTCATTCAATCGGACACGAACTGGTTCCAAACTAGCCACGGGGAAGTAAACAAGCCATTCCTGGTTGCTCCGTGGTTTGTTTAGTAACTGAACAAGTCATTGTTGGTTGTGCTCTAACAATAGTACCACATGGTTGAGAAGATCACCTATAAAGCAGATAATTTGGCTATGCTCAAAGGATTTAGTGAAATTGATTGTTGAATACAGGATAGCAAATGGGTGGATGCAGTGCATGCCCTCATCTACAGGAGCAAACAGGAAGGATGTATACGACACCTACAAAATCCATCACCATTTGAACACTCAACAACGATTCCAATGTAAAACAACTAACCGTACCCTTGCTTCCTTTCATTTTACTGGTTTATTTATTTTAATGGTGGTTGGGAAAATTGAAAATTATGAACGCAAAATTTGTAGCCACTTCTTTTACTTAAATTAGTCAAAATTGATGTCTTTATTAGTCCCTTAAATTAGTTAATACATAGTATCAAGTGGATGGGAAAAAACTTGATATTCATAAGCTGTGTTTTTTGTTCAACACAAAAATGTAGATATACAAAAAAATTATTGGTATAATTTTCTCATAATTAAGAAAAGATAATTTTTATTTTAATCCACAATTTTAGTTAGTTAATTCACCATATTTTATAGGATCGTTGACTTTCACTAAAATTTAAATTTTAATCAGTGTATCCACTTTAAAAGAAACATACAGTGTATCCACTTTAAAAGAAACATACGTATATTCTTTTTTCTTCTCAGTTTTCTTCTTTGCGTTTTTCCTCATATTCTTATTTCTGAAATCCTATAATCTAAATCAAAGTTTAAGTGGAGTAATTTAACGTAATAACAGTAAGTAGTTTGTTTGTTTTTTGTTTGAAGTTGATTATTTGTATACAAAAATGTATTTTTTTTAAATCACATATAATTGTTGTTACCCATTTTCTGAAATCTTGAAAAATTGATAGAAACATGTCTGAGAAGAGAAGTTGTTTTGTGTTGGTCTGTAAAAAAAAAAAATCATCAACGGGCAAACTTAACCAAGTTTCCACTCTTTAATGTTGAATTTTTAATAAACCGGTTTTAATTCTTTTTCTGTTACTAGATACCTTAATGTACTGTCACAATTTTGTTCTACATACATGATTACAGCTTCCTTAACAAATCATATTAGCAAATTTTCCAATACATTGTTCTGCCTCTATCTAACTTTGGATGAATTAGGATCAACTATGGATATTAAACTAGAGTTTGTTTTATATGCATTTAGATGATCGTGGTTCGCGGTGCTTTGTAAACAGCCAAATTATGAATAAATACAATAAAAACTATGTTAAAATGATGAAACCCATAAACAAGTTAGAAGATAGTTCAAAAAATTTCAAGTGAAATAATGAACCAAATTTTAATCATTCAAACAATAGTGGTGTAACACCCCGAATTTCGGTTAATGCTAGAATTCACTAATTAAAGAATAAATAATCTCAGATGTGAGAATTGGGGGAAACGGGCTGCGTCATTGCGTTCGTCTCGGAAAAATACGCGAAATAGAGTCCGAGTTTTCGTAAATCAGAGTCCGTATGGCCCGGTTATGGCCCAATGAAGTTTACAGAAAATTCAAAGTTCAAAACAGATTTAAAATTCAGGTTTAAATTTTGAAATTGGAGCCATTGGGCGGAGGGGGGAAAATTCCCGCCTACCTACCCAAGTCGATAGCCCTGTCGACTGGGCAGTCGACTTGGCTAGGACCAAGTCGACAGCCCTGTCGACTTGGGTGTCGACAGGGGTTGCTCGTCAGGTCTAACCTGGTGCACCATTTTAAGGGATTGGCTGTGTTTTGGGCTGTTCTCTAGAAGCTTTCGAGATCTGATGGTCCTAATCTAACCTAGGGTTGATCTAAGGGCCTAAAACACTTGCCTAATCCTATAAATAAGACCCTAAGCTAACCCTAAATGATCATAATCCTATCTCCTAACTAAACTATGCCAAAATTTTCTATGATCATGGCCTCCACCCAAAACCCTAGCCTCCATCCTATTTCTAAACTATTTCTATGAAGGCTTTCATGTGCATACAAGCATCTTTGAGTTGTATAAGGGATCATTAGCTTGCATTCATCATCAAGTTGCAAGCTTTATGTTCAAGGCTAGAGTTTTTGGGTAATTTGTGGCAAGGGTTTGCTTATGGGAGCTTAGTGGTGAGTTCCTATAGCTTTAATAATCAATTGTTAAATTGATTATGGTAGGATGTGATAAGATATGGCTATGTTTGTGGAATCAATGTGTTTATGCAAGTTTAGTATAGTGTATGTTGTGTGTTTTGCAAGTTTTATGCCATATGCAAGTTTGATGTTATGTTTTATGATGCTCACTATGCAAAACACTATGTTGAACATTTATGCATATGTAACATGTTATGCAAACTATATGTGAGATCATATGCAAGTTATATGTAACATGCTATGCAAGTTATGTATTTGGTTTTATGCATGCTAAGTATTTGGTTTTATGCATGCTAAGTATTTGGTTTTATGCATGCTAAGTATTTGGTTTTGTGCATGCTAAGTAATTGGTTTTATGCATGCTAAGTATTTGGTTTTGTGCATGCTAAGTAATTGGTTTTATGCATGCTAAGTATTGGGTTTTGTGCATGCTAAGTATTTGGTCATATGCAAGTTATGATGCAAGTTATGATGCAAGTTCATATGCAAGTTATGATGCAAGTTCATATGCAAGTTATGATGCAAGTTCATATGCAAGTTGCCTCTATGTATGACATAAGTCCATGTGCAAGTTCATCCGTTTTAGACCTATGACATGTATGCAAGTTGACACCTTTATGATAGGTCTATGACATGAACATTTAAGTAAGTTGCCATCCCTATGACATATGTGATTCATGCAAGTTGGGTTGGTTATTTATGCAAGTTGGGTTTATGGTCATATATACAAGTTGACACCTTTTAAACCTATGATAATGCAAATGATACGCTAAGTTGAACCCATTGTGTGTATGATGAATCTTCTCTTTTGAAGTATGTCATGTTAACGTATTTACGTGGGAACGATGGGGTAAAAATCAATGAACACATAAAATTATGTGAAGTGGGTATGATTAAACATACCGTAAAGTGGATGGACACAATTGGGAATTTACCTATTAAGTTAGGTCTACCCATATTATGGAATTGGGAATTTACCTATTGAGTTAGGTCTACCCATATTCTTAAATATTTGTAATTAATTAGGGATAATTAATACAAATTATGGGGGTGATTAATTAGGTGTAATTAATCTACTAAGACACGAGGTTGGACCCTTTTGTAGCATAAGACTGCCCGGAACCGACCGGCAAATCCAGCGGCTACAAATGATTGGCCCAATGTGAGAGGTCTTAGTCATAAACTAAATACGTGACAAGTGTAAAGACACGAGGTTAGATTCTGTTATGGTGTAAGGCTGCCCGGAACCAACCGGCATATCCAGCTGCCATAAAAGACAGTCTAATGTGAGAGGTATTTACAAAGGTCACGATCTTAATTAATTAAGAAACACTTAACCAAATTAGCATGTGGAGGGGCATGAGGGGTTAAGTGGGTGCCTTGGGTGGCATGTAGTAACTAGTGGGGGTGCCTTGGGTGGCATGAGGGAACTAGTGGGTTGCCTTGGGTGGCAATAGAAAATACGATTAGAATACTTAACCAAAGTGGAACATGTAATTAAACATGATTAAAGGGTTAAGTAAGTGCCTTGGGTGGCATGTGGGAATCAAGTGAGTGCCTTGGGTGGCATGTGGAAATCTAGTGGGTGCCTTAAGTGGCAATTGAAATATAATTAAATGACAAGCTTGAGTAGTAGCTTGTGGGGGCCTTAAGTGGCAATTGAAATATAATGACAAGCTTAAGTAGTAGCTTGTGGGGGCCTTAACTGGCAACTAAAATATAATTAAAAGACTTAACCAAAAATTTGTAACACGTAGGTGAACATGGTTAACGGGTTAAGTAGATAAAATGGCAAGCTTAAGTAGTAGCTTGTGGGGGCCCATTTCAACCAATATCCCAAACGTATCTTTGTGGGCTCGACCCAGGTCGAGGACGGGACACGCATATTGGGCTTGACTATAAGAGGCCAAAACGGGGTAGCGGTGGCAACGCAAGTCCAACGGGTTTCATATGCGTGTGTGGACCCGGGCTGGTAGGTAAGACGTTGTTGCATCGTGTAGGTATAAGCCGTGCACCAGTGATTATCGGGTTGCCACTTTGGGGAATGATACACCCCACTGTGGGGCCAGCACGGGTATCTACGGTAGGGAGCCGATCGCTTGGGGGTAGTGGGTATACCTAGTGGAGATAGGGGCAGACGGCACCTATGTAGTCAGCTAGGGGTACAAGAAACTACTGGGTAAAATTACTAAGTACACTTAGTGGGATCAACCTTTAAGTAGGAATTACCCTTGGGTGGGTAGAACTGGTGTGGTGCAGTGTAGGAATTACCCTTGTATGGGTAGATCTGGGGTGGTGCAATCTAGTAATTATCCTTGGGTGGATAAATGCGTCTTTTCAGTTATCTTAGTACATCCTGTGTTTAGTTGGCTACTTAGTGTAGTCATTATCCCCAGAGGTACCGTACCTTGTGTATATCGTACCCTAATTACTTTAATGATTGTATTGTTAGGGTTATAGGACTCACTCAGACTTATGTCTGACCCCGTTGTTTCTTTATCTTTTTCCCAACCCTCAGGTTTTTTTCAGAGTGGGCCTAGCACTAGTGGGCTTTGACCAGACTGCTTTATCTATCGTTTGGAGCTTGGACCGTGGATGTAAAGCTCAGTTTATCTTTTCTATTATGGCTATTAGGTTATGTAGTGGGATTATGTACTTTTGTTTTTATCAGGATGGATATTATGTACTTGACTCTTATTTATGGTTTTGGTGTAACCAAACATGTTCTACTTTCCGCTGAAATGAAATGATGTTTTAAATTCTCAAGTATTACTTATATCTGTCTTGTTGTAATTTTTCTGTTCTATATTCACTTAAAATACTCCACCGATGTTACGGCATTCCCTTAGTGAGTGACCGTAGCGGGTGTGGGGTGTTACACGTGGTATCAGAGCTTAAGGTTACCAGAACAGATAATTTTTTTAGAAAAACTTCTTTCTAAGAATATTTTTGAAAGGAGTATTTTCAAAAACATGTCTTTTAAGAGAAAAGTTTTTGAAAGAAAAGCATAATCCCCAATAGCCATATCTATATCTTTCGAATTCTCCGTTTTGAATCTCTTCCTCTCTCGTCTTGAGTTTACCCTCCGTGTATAGATGATCTTTCTAAGATTGATAAGAATGGAAAACCACTTCAAGGGACTTAGACGATAGTCAGATTAGAAGTTGGTTCAAGAAGGAGGAGGACTGGTAGGTATCTATTGGATAGACGATGGGAGGAAGGCTCAAATATTTGTTTGGTTAAGGAAGGATGAAACCTCATTGGTGGGAGGTTATGAGTGGAGAATGGGATGAAGAAGGCGAATAGTTATCCTTTTGGGAGGAATAGGACATCTTATTAGGATTGTCCAAAGAGGCAAGGGCAAGGTACGGAATCTCCTGGAGGGTGGTTGTATTCCTTCACGACTAGGGTACCAGATGGGGATAGGACCGTCTAGGATGGAATTTGGATTTCTTTATTATCCAATTCGGACTTTATTTGATTCTGACGCATCAAGTTCGTTTATCTCATCATTGTTAGTTGAGTCACTGCACTTAGACACCAGTTAGTAGATGATCCCTTAGTTGTTTCAAACCCAATTGGGGCTCCATGATGTGTTTGGGTTTGAAAGTTGCTATACTTAGCGTTGAGTCTAGATGTGATGCTTTTTGGGCTTCACGAGCTATGGGTTAGTTTTGGCATGGACTGGTTATCCAGTAGGGGTGTCGTTCTTGATTTTGAAGGGAGAGTTGTTAGGCTTATGACCCGCTTGGGTAACACTCTCGAGATCTTTTGTAATCCCATGGAATCTGTTATGCTAAGTTATCTAGAATCGCGTGACACATCGGTCAAGAGTTTGCGATCTGTTAGAGTGGTCCGAGAATACTCGGATGTGTTTGAGGAGGTGAAGGGCTTACCTACGGAGTGGGAGATTGACTTCCGAATATATCTGGTAGACAATGCCAAACCAGTATCGTGGCCAGGGTGCCACATGGCTCCTCGTGAGAGGAGGGAACTCCATAAGCAAGTAGGCGATTTGCTTGAGAAGGGGTTCATAAGACGAAGTATATCGGAGTGGGGTGCTCCAGTAGTCTTTGCCACGGAGGCGGATGGGTCCCTCAAACTTTGTGTAGGCTAAAGAGAACTAAATAAACTCGCAAAGAAGAATAGACACCCATTGCCGAGGATTGATGATCTCTTTGATCAGTTGGTTGGCGCCTCAGTGTTTTTGTAGTAGGACTTAGCCACGGGGTTTCATCAGTTGAGAGTGGCTGAGGATAGTATAGAGAAGACTGCCTTTAGGACTCCGGATGATTTTTTTTATCAGTGGCTGGTGATGCCATTTGGTTTGACGAACGCCCCCGCATACTTTGTTGATTTGATGAGAAGGGTGTTCAGGGAGTACCTAAATAAGTTCGTGACATCTGGGTCTTTTCTAGGAGCGAAATAAGTTTTCGTGTGTGCTTGGCAGGTTGAGCAAAGCCAGTTATGAAAAAACAGTGGTTTTGGAGCGAGACTGGCGAGGACATCCAAAGTTGGTTAAAGGCTTAATTACATAGCCATTTTTACTAGTATCATCTCACGTAGGTCGTCTGAGCTCGAAGGAGATATCCCTTGGGTGTTTGTCTGATATTGGTTTAGGCCTTTGGGGCTTGCATTTGGGGGATGTCGAGTTCGACTAGGGTGGTCTGCGTGAGAAAGGGACAGTTGTGATGATTTTGGATGGGATTCTTAACATCCTATGAGTTTGAGATAGCGTATACCCATGACAAGGGTAACGTGGTGGTGGACGCCTTAAGTAGAAAAAGGTTGTCCTTGAGTTCATTGTCCGTTGAACGACGGAGCTTGGAATTTGTTTCGATGTTTGGCTTTAGACCTTCCGTTGATTTTGTACCCGGTTTGCTAGCCTCCTTGGAGGTTAGGCCTACTCTTTTGGGATGAATGGACGAGGCACAGCGAGACGACCCACAGTTGGATGAGTTAGTAGAGAAGCTCATGAGGAGGGGGTCGTCCAGCCATTTGAGTAGGTACACCTTAGATGGTAAGGGGTGGTTGTGTAGAGACGGTAGACTTTGTGTACCACAAACGAGGGTTTGAGGAAGGCTATACTTGTTGATGCACATCGGTCGAAAATGACCATTCATCCGGGTGGGGACAAGATGTACCAAGACATGAAGCGAATTTTCTTTTGGGCCGGTATGAAGAAAGATGTGGCCGAGTATGTCGCTAGATGCTTGGTGTGCTAGTAAGTGAAAGCGAAGCAGAAGAAACCCGGCGGGTTGCTTCACCCATTGGAGGTTCCGCTATGGAAATGGGATAGTATCTCGATGGATTACCAAGATCGAGGAAGGGTAATACGGGAATCTGGGTGGTAGTAGACAGACTTACTAAGAGCGCCCATTGTATACCCGTAAAAAGTAAGAGAACTGCTCCATGGCTAACTTCAGTTTACATTCGAGAGATTATTAGATTGCATGATGTACCTTCCAGTATAATGAGCGATCGAAATCCTACCTTCACTAGAGAGTTTTGGAAGGGTTTGCAAGAGGCGGTAGGGACTCAGTTGTGTTTGAGTACCGCATATCATCCTCAGACGGACGGTCAGACCGAGAGGGTGAATTGTATTTTAGAAGACCTTCTGAGGCTATGTATCTTGGATTTTGGAGGTACATGGGAAGAGCATCTTCCATTGATGGAGTTGCCCGACAGACTTAGTGGTGTGCATGATGTATTCCATGTGAGGAAGTGCCTACATGAGACCGCAGAGGCGGTAGAGCCGAGCTGGCTTAAAGAAGTAAAGGTAGAGCGTGATGTGATTATTCGACGAGCTCCTACCCGCATCCTTGGGTCAGAGATTAGGAAGTTGAGAAACAGAGAGGTTCGACTGGTCAAAGTGAAAAGGGAGAAGGAGAGAGCAATACTACTTGAGAGACAGAAGCGAAGATGCGTTCGTAATAGCCATTCCTTTTTGAGGGTATGTCCTTTAAATGTCTCCTTTATCGTTTGTCTAGTGCTTATCTTATCTTTAGTATGTCCTCTCGTAAGTATCTTTGACCTTTAGATAGGGTAAACCTATGGCTGAAACATGTGTTTGAGACATGTTATGATTGATGGATGCATGTGGATGCAAGTGTTTGCTAGTGGTTGCTCGTGGATGCATATACACACACTCTAGACACTAGATCGGCTCAATCACTTCATATTGCATATTGCATAAAATTGTGTGTAGGTAACTATATTAATGGATGTATAATGGTTGTGTTATCACATGGATGATGCATTTTGGTGAATGATTGTGCACTCATGTAGATATTGTATGTGTCGATAGGGTTCTCTCGCATACATAATGGATGCATGGCACTATCATGGTTTGCATATGTTCATACATTAGATAGGGAACATATACACACACTTTTTTTGCATATGCTCATACATCATTAGAAATTGTTTTAAGGACAATGGATGCTCGTGTTTGATGAATTGAGTAGATGGTTGTTTGGATGGTAGGATATGCATTCTCCTTAGCTTAGAGATTTCGGGGACGAAAGCCCTTAAGGAGGGGAGAATGTAACACCCCGAATTTCGTTTAATGCTAGAATTCACTAATTACAGAATAAATAATCTCAGATGTGAGAATTGGGGGAAACGGGCGGAGTCATTGCGTTCGTCTCGGAAAAATACGCGAAATAGAGTCCGAGTTTTCGTAAATCGGAGTCCGTATGGCCCGGTTATGGCCCAATGAAGTTTACAGAAAATTCAAAGTTCAAAACAGATTTAAAATTCAGGTTTAAATTTTGAAATTGGAGCCATTGGGCGGAGGGGGGAAAATTCCCGCCTACCTACCCAAGTCGACAGCCCTGTCGACTGGGCAGTCGACTTGGCTAGGACCAAGTCGACAGCCCTGTCGACTTGGGTGTCGACAGGGGGTGCTCGTCAGGTCTAACCTGGTGCACCATTTTAAGGGATTGGCTGTGTTTTGGGCTGTTCTCTAGAAGCTTCCGAGATCTGATGGTCCTAATCTAACCTAGGGTTGATCTAAGGGCCTAAAACACTTGCCTAATCCTATAAATAAGACCCTAAGCTAACCCTAAATGATCATAATCCTATCTCCTAACTAAACTATGCCAAAATTTTCTATGATCATGGCCTCCACCCAAAACCCTAGCCTCCATCCTATTTCTAAACTATTTCTATGAAGGCTTTCATGTGCATACAAGCATCTTTGAGTTGTATAAGGGATCATTAGCTTGCATTCATCATCAAGTTGCAAGCTTTATGTTCAAGGCTAGAGTTTTTGGGTAATTTGTGGCAAGGGTTTGCTTATGGGAGCTTAGTGGTGAGTTCCTATAGCTTTAATAATCAATTGTTAAATTGATTATGGTAGGATGTGATAAGATATGGCTATGTTTGTGGAATCAATGTGTTTATGCAAGTTTAGTATAGTGTATGTTGTGTGTTTTGCAAGTTTTATGCCATATGCAAGTTTGATGTTATGTTTTATGATGCTCACTATGCAAAACACTATGTTGAACATTTATGCATATGTAACATGTTATGCAAACTATATGTGAGATCATATGCAAGTTATATGTAACATGCTATGCAAGTTATGTATTTGGTTTTATGCATGCTAAGTATTTGGTTTTATGCATGCTAAGTATTTGGTTTTATGCATGATAAGTATTTGGTTTTGTGCATGCTAAGTAATTGGTTTTATGCATGCTAAGTATTGGGTTTTGTGCATGCTAAGTATTTGGTCATATGCAAGTTATGATGCAAGTTCATATGCAAGTTATGATGCAAGTTCATATGCAAGTTATGATGCAAGTTCATATGCAAATTATGAT
This sequence comes from Allium sativum, assembly GCA_030737875.1. NCBI lineage: Eukaryota > Viridiplantae > Streptophyta > Magnoliopsida > Asparagales > Amaryllidaceae > Allium > Allium sativum. The sequence continues at coordinate 229,567,613 of CM060924.1, read as the reverse complement.
GCAAGTTCATATACAAGTTGCCCTATGTATGACATAAGTCCATGTGCAAGTTCATCCTTTTTAGACCTATGACATGTATGCAAGTTGACACCTTTATGATAGGTCTATGACATGAACATTTAAGTAAGTTGCCATCCCTATGACATATGTGATTCATGCAAGTTGGGTTGGTTATTTATGCAAGTTGGGTTTATGGTCATATATACAAGTTGACACCTTTTAAACCTATGATAATGCTAATGTTACGCTAAGTTGAACCCATTGTGTGTATGATGAATCTTCTCTTTTGAAGTATGTCATGTTAACGTATTTACGTGGGAACGATGGGGTAAAATCAATGAACACATAAAATTATGTGAAGTGGGTATGATTAAACATACCGTAAAGTGGATGGACACAATTGGGAATTTACCTATTAAGTTAGGTCTACCCATATTATGGAATTGGGAATTTACCTATTGAGTTAGGTCTACCCATATTCTTAAATATTTGTAATTAATTAGGGATAATTAATACAAATTATGGGGGTGATTAATTAGGTGTAATTAATCTACTAAGATACGAGGTTGGACCCTTTTGTAGCATAAGACTGCCCGGAACCGACCGGCAAATCCAGCGGCTACAAATGATTGGCCCAATGTGAGAGGTCTTAGTCATAAACTAAATACGTGACAAGTGTAAAGACACGAGGTTAGACTCTGTTATGGTGTAAGGCTGCCCGGAACCAACCGGCATATCCAGCTGCCATAAAAGACAGTCTAATGTGAGAGGTATTTACAAAGGTCACGATCTTAATTAATTAAGAAACACTTAACCAAATTAGCATGTGGAGGGGCATGAGGGGTTAAGTGGGTGCCTTGGGTGGCATGTAGTAACTAGTGGGGGTGCCTTGGGTGGCATGAGGGAACTAGTGGGTTGCCTTGGGTGGCAATAGAAAATACGATTAGAATACTTAACCAAAGTGGAACATGTAATTAAACATGATTAAAGGGTTAAGTAAGTGCCTTGGGTGGCATGTGGGAATCAAGTGAGTGCCTTGGGTGGCATGTGGAAATCTAGTGGGTGCCTTAAGTGGCAATTGAAATATAATTAAATGACAAGCTTGAGTAGTAGCTTGTGGGGGCCTTAAGTGGCAATTGAAATATAATGACAAGCTTAAGTAGTAGCTTGTGGGGGCCTTAAGTGGCAACTAAAATATAATTAAAAGACTTAACCAAAAATTTGTAACACGTAGGTGAACATGGTTAACGGGTTAAGTAGATAAAATGGCAAGCTTAAGTAGTAGCTTGTGGGGGCCCATTTCAACCAATATCCCAAACGTATCTTTGTGGGCTCGACCCAGGTCGAGGACGGGACACGCATATTGGGCTTGACTATAAGAGGCCAAAACGGGGTAGCGGTGGCAACGCAAGTCCAACGGGTTTCATATGCGTGTGTGGACCCAGGCTGGTAGGTAAGACGTTGTTGCATCGTGTAGGTATAAGCCGTGCACCAGTGATTATCGGGTTGCCACTTTGGGGAATGATACACCCCACTGTGGGGCCAGCACGGGTATCTACGGTAGGGAGCCGATCGCTTGGGGGTAGTGGGTATACCTAGTGGAGATAGGGGCAGACGGCACCTATGTAGTCAGCTAGGGGTACAAGAAACTACTGGGTAAAATTACTAAGTACACTTAGTGGGATCAACCTTTAAGTAGGAATTACCCTTGGGTGGGTAGAACTGGTGTGGTGCAGTGTAGGAATTACCCTTGGATGGGTAGATCTGGGGTGGTGCAATCTAGTAATTATCCTTGGGTGGATAAATGCGTCTTTTCAGTTATCTTAGTACATCCTCTGTTTAGTTGGCTACTTAGTGTAGTCATTATCCCCAGAGGTACCGTACCTTGTGTATATCGTACCCTAATTACTTTAATGATTGTATTGTTAGGGTTATAGGACTCACTCAGACTTATGTCTGACCCCGTTGTTTCTTTATCTTTTTCCCAACCCTCAGGTTTTTTTCAGAGTGGGCCTAGCACTAGTGGGCTTTGACCAGACTGCTTTATCTATCGTTTGGAGCTTGGACCGTGGATGTAAAGCTCAGTTTATCTTTTCTATTATGGCTATTAGGTTATGTAGTGGGATTATGTACTTTTGTTTTTATCAGGATGGATATTACGTACTTGACTCTTATTTATGGTTTTGGTGTAACCAAACATGTTCTACTTTCCGCTGAAATGAAATGATGTTTTAAATTCTCAAGTATTACTTATATCTGTCTTGTTGTAATTTTTCTGTTCTATATTCACTTAAAATACTCCACCGATGTTACGGCATTCCCTTAGTGAGTGACCGTAGCGGGTGTGGGGTGTTACAAGTGGTTTTTCAATTCAGTGGTTTAATTCCTTGCAGTATAAATTGGAAAGTCATGGTAAAGCAAGAAGCACAAAAATCAATTGTAAACTATATGATAGGGTGAAATATTTAAGTTAATCCACTCGTGGATTAACTTACAAAATAGATGTGGATTAATTTATCAAAGTAAAGTAGTGGATTATCTTATTAAAGCCATGTATTAGAATGAAAATTACCTTAAGAAAAAATAATATGTTAGTTAAAACCGACTAGTGAAAAGAGAAAAAATTATGTGTCATCTGGAGTTGAATGTCTACTTGACATTGAAAAAGACAATGTTATGTAAATTTTCAATTACATAAACAAAATATATTAGAATCGGAGACAAAATTTTAATAGAAAATGTTAAATAATGTCATGACATACAAATTACAATGAATTAACACTAGGTTTGAAGAAGCTCTAACCATCCCTTTTCTGCATGTACCATGACTGCTAAAAAACGTGTGATGGTTCGTAATCAACATCCCACATTCTATGCATTTAATTTCTGCATGGTTTTAGCACAGATACATCAACGTCAAGATTGAACGCATAATTGCAGATCGCTTAAAGTGGTAATGAAATATCACTTGAATGTAATCTTTAAATGGATCATGATATATTTTAAGTGTGGTGCTAAGGGCATCCCAATTTCCTCTTCCTATTACCACGACTAAAAAATTAAAACATATTACATTTTCTATGCTTTCTAATACCACATTAATTTCTTTTTAATATCTCACTCAACATTGATTTCCGAAATAATCCCGTATTCAACCATAATATAAAACCTTAATTCATTTGTTTCTTTACCGCAGCTGATTTTCACGCCTTCAAAATTCATCTTCACTTCTTCTATTTTGCTAAATTTGATCTTTATTCACAACTTTTTTATTTGCATCCACTCATTTTTGTAGTAGCACAGAATTCGGTGAAAAAGAAAAAAAGATAGACGAACAAGTCGAAAACAAAAATCATGGCAGTCTAGGGTTTTTGAAAGAGAAAGAACGAACGAATTGAAGCTGATATGGAGAAATAGGTATAAACGGTGGTAGCCCCTATTTTTTTAATGTGAGGTATTAGGAAGAGTGAAAGGGTATTTTTTGTGGTATTTTTTAGTTATGGTAATAGGAAAACGAAATTGAAGTGCCTTTAGCACTACACTATTTTAAAATTGAATGGAAACTCATGAGGCAAAAGTACACTAATTGATACAAACTCTTAACTGAATCTCTCAATTTATATTCATCAATTGAAAAAAATTAAGATACCAACAACCAGTGTACCCAATCAACCTTCTAATAGTGATTTTCAAATACCGACAAAACCGTTTGTGTTATCAAATCTGCCATTTAAAAATCGATGCTAAAGCGGAAACTGTCTAACAATAGAAACTGTAATGACCCGCATTTTTAGCTGTCAAATAATTAATTAATTTAATTATTAAATATCGGGTTGGCGATATTGATAACTGGAATTAAATAATAATTATATTTAATTAATATAAATAATAGAATAATATATATAATTCAGAAATAATCGAAAATAGAGGAATTCACAATATTGTGTGAATTGGATTATTTAAAATATATAACTCGGTTTAGAGTTGAATTATATTCACGAATATATTATATAAATGAAGTTTTAACGTATAATTATATTATAATTAAAATCGAGCTCGAAATGGCGCGGCAGTTCGCTATTTGGCGATTCGAACTTCAACCGAATATACAGAAGCCGTTTTAAATCGGATTTCTGTGAAACAAGAAACGTTAGGAGCTGGTGAAGTATATTTTTCTAGTGGAAGAGAAAAATCAGGATTTCATCGTGTAGATTGTGAGTTGTGTCCAAATCAAATTTTAAAGTAGTCGCTATAGAATCGTTTATCGATCATAACGGTTTATTCGATATAACTAGATACCGGTTTCGAATTTAGACAAGATTCTTTTGAGACGTAGTGATAATTTAATTTTTAGAATTTTATTGTAATTTTTAATTAATTAAATAAGAAACTTTTTATTTGGAGTATTTTGCACCATATATCAATATTTTTAGGTTTCACAATATGAGTTAACCTACCGGTATTATTATATTTTTGGGATCATGGCACATTACTCGATTTGATGATATTTTTATATCAGTCCGTGAACAAACAGAGTTTCATATAATAGGGTACGTTAAATGTTACAACTCAAAATTTAATATACTAGCATTCTCTGATAAAAATGAAGTCCACGTTGCATTCTTTCTCAACCTCACATTTTTCCTCGATCAAGACACAAGCCACCGCATCCTCAAGCAAACAAATTTGTGGCCTTCAGATAATCCACAAGGTAATCAATATAAAATGATATGTCTGCTTGTAAGTGTTCACCCAATTCCCTTATGACCTAATCTATTTCCACAACAAAGATCGAGCCGCCACAAATCAAAATCACAGCAATTAAAATCAAAAGAAAAACTAGGAAAATTCTATAAAACATTTCAAGTATATAGCGAGAATCGTTGAAGGAACCTCTTCATCCCAATAGGCTTTCTTTTGAGCTCGATCGATTCGTGTTTACCGGTGAGGTGGAGTACAGACAGCGTGAGGCTACCAGAGTTGGAGGTGGAGAAAAACCGAGGTAGTAGCGGTAACCGCAAGTGGAAAGTGTCGGCAGAAACAAAACAAAAGGGTCAGACCCCATTTTTTTTTAGTAGTAAAGAAACACAAAATAGGATGTAATTCAAAACTGGGCACTTGAATAGAAGCACGGAGGGGGTAGAGTGAGTCCTGTTTGTTGTGAATGAAAGTGAAGACGTGGTGAATGGACTGGAAGGGTCTGGGATTGAGAATATAGATGTGAACGCATTTTGTGTACTGATGTGGAAAAACAAAAGTGTTTGGGCCTGCAAGTAATTGGCCAAAGTTGTGTGGACGTGGAGTTCACCGTGAGGCTGATGATGGGTGTGGCTTTTGGATTCAACGTATAGAAGAGTAGCGAAGTAGCAGTTCAAAAACAAAGGGGAAAGGATTGAAGAAGAAAGCATTCACGAGAGCGGGCCCGGGTTTATCAGTTGGGTTTAGGGATCTTTGTTGAATATGTGTTCAAGGCAAGAAGAATCGAAATGGTGCCGGGTCATTGTTCTCGTATGCGAACTGAAGGAAATGTAGGAAGAAGCTAGCGGGTTAAATATCTGGAAGGGAAATGGGCAGTTCACACGATAGTGTAGACGAAGTTGGGCCGAGGTTCTAAAAGGGTAAAAGCCCAATGAAATAATTTGTTAAGTTTAAATTTTTATTTAAATGTATATTAATTTGTCGATATCATAACTTGTACATACGAAATCAGAATCACGACCGGTCAGATCCGTTGGGATCGTATGGACGGGAGCTTCACAATGGGACTGACGAGGAGTGAATTGAAGTTCGTTATAATTTATAGCAAAATAAATTGTCCGTCTGAATCAAATGATGGTTATCGTTATTAACGATGATCGTCCAATGTGAGTAAAACTCACCAACTCTGAACAGTTATATTTTTATAACGTATTCTTAGAACTGATAATTATCTGTTGATTGATGTGTGTTAACTGTTTGGTTGAATTGCTTGTATAACAACCCGTATTTTCAATAACCTGTAATAACATAAATCGAGGCAGAATTTAATTCTAAAATGGGAATCAAGGGAAACGGGCTATGCCATTGCGTTCGTCTCGGAAAAATACGCGAAATAGAGTCCGAGTTTTCGAAAATCGGAGTCCGTATGACCAAGATATGGCCTCGCGAAGTTTCACGAAAATTCCCAAATTAAAGTATACTTAATTAAGTGAAATGGGTTGTGTAGATATATATATATATATATATATTGATATATATATATATATAATTGAAAATTTAATAAATAAATATGCAAAAATGCTCAAAACAGCGAATTGGGAGAGGGGAATAACCGAACCGGCCGATTTTTGAAGTCGACCCGAGCCCGCTGGGTCGACTAGGGGTTAATCCAGGGTGTTTGGCTGTCAACCCGTGGGCCGATTCGCTCAAGTGCAGATTTTGCATTTGAATGGTTCTCATGGTCCATCTTTAATCTAAAGGCCCTAGATGGTTCCTACACTTGACTTCTTCCCCAAGACATGCTTTGATGGCTTGGATTGAATCTAGGGTTAATCCTATGGCCTAAAACACTTGCCTAATCTATAAATAAGACCCTAACCTACCCTAATTCATTCATAATTAAACCTAGTGACTAAACTATGGCAAAATGCTAGCTCTCATGGCCTCCACTAATTTTATGAAGAGGGTTGCATACTAATCACTCTCTAATCAACTTCTAATCCCTTCTTAGCATCTTAATCTTCTTCATTTGGTGTTCAAAGTTGCTAGTTGTGAGTTTCTATCACTTTGATGATCTTTTGGTAAACTAATTAGATGAGATGTGATGAGATTTATGGTTTTGTATGTGGGTTAATGAGCTTTGAATCATATGATATGATGTTAGCATTAATCTTATGTTTATGCATGTTGAGTATGTAAGCTTATGCAAGTTTAATATGATGTATGTTATGTTTGCATGATGCTAAATATGCAAGTTGTGGGCTATGTAATCATATGCATGTTATGCAAGTTCATGGTAATATGCTATGCAAGTTACATGTATGTAAATATGCAAGTTACATGTTTGTTAATATGCAAGTTACATGTATGTAAATATGCAAGTTACATGTTTGTTAATATGCAAGTTACATGTTTGTTAATATGCAAGTTACATGTATGTAAATATGCAAGTTACATGTTTCTTTATATGCAAGTTACATGTTTGTTAATATGCGAGTTACATGTATGTAAATATGCAAGTTACATGTTTATTAATATGCAAGTTCATGATGACACATTATGCAAGTCTATAAGCTAATATGCAAGTTTGTTATGCAAAATGAATATGTAAGTTATGTGACATATTATATGCAAGTTATGTGACATGTTATGCAAGTTCATATGCAAGTTATGTGTTTGTTAATATGCAAGATGGCACCTTTGAAACATGTTCATTCATATGCAAGTTGACACCTTTTATATGTGTTATATCATGAACGAAATTACGTGGGAACGATGGGGTAATTAAATGCATAAGTTAATAAGATTGTGTGAAATTAATATAATTATGCATAACACAAAATAAATAAACATAGTATGGGAATTTGCCTATTTGGTTAGGTGTACCCATACTATGTGTTGGGAATTTACCTATTGAGTTAGGTCTACCCCATGGGAATTTACCTATTAAGTTAGGTCTACCCATGTTAAGAAAACTTGATTAATTAGGGATAATTAATATAAAATTATGAGGGTGATTAATTAGGTGTAATTAATTGACTAAGACACGAGGTTGGACTCAGTTGTAGCGTAAAACTGCCCGGACCCAACCGGCTTAACCAGTTGCTACAAATGTTAGCCCAATGTGAGAGGTCTTAGGCACAAACTAAATACGTAATTAATGTAAAGACACGAGGTTAGACTCTGTTATGACATAAGGCTGCCCGGACCCAACCGGCTTAACCAGCGGTCATAAAAGACAGTCTAATGTGAGAGGTCTTTACAAAGGTTACGTTCTTAATTAATTAATTAAGAAACACTTAACCACATTAGCATGTAGAGGGACATGAGGGGTTAAGTGGGTGCCTCGGGTGGCATGAGAAAATCTAGTGGTTGCCTTGGGTGGCAATAGAAAATACGATTAGAATACTTAACCAAAATGGAACATGTAATTAAAACATGATTAAAGGGTTAAGTGGGATATACTAGAAAAAGGGACAAGCTTAGGTGGGTAGCTTGTGGAGGCCCATTTCAACCAGTAACCCATACGTATCTTTGTGGGCTCGACCCATGTCGAGGACGGGACACGCATACTGGGCTTGACTGTAAGAGGCAAACGGGTTAGCGGTGGCAACGCAAGTCCAACGGGCTTCATATGCGTGAGTGGGCCCGGGCTGGTAGGTAAGCCGTTGTTGCATCGAGTAGATATAAGCCGTGCACCTTTAGTTTCATCAGGTTGCCACATTGGGGAATGATACATCCCACGGTGGGGCCAGCACGGGTATCTACGTTAGGGAGCCGATCGAATGGGAAGTAGTGTGTACACCTAGTGGATTGTAGGGCCCCGTGGCGCCTACTTGGTCACCTAGGGGTACGCAGGTACTAATTAGTAAATTTTATAAGTCCTTGGGTGGGATCAACCTTTAAGTTAGGAACGACTGGTGTGGTGCAGTTTAGTAATTTACCTTAGGGAGGGTAGATGCGTCTTTATCCTTTATCTTCGTTTAGTTGACTGCTTAGGGTAGCCATTCATCCCTATATGTTACCGTATATCAGTTTATGTCTTCTCTGGTTACTTTAACGATTGTATTGTTAAAGTTATAGGACTCGCTCAGACTTATGTCTGACCCTGTTGTTTTTATCTTTTTCCCAACCCTCAGGTCCTACGGTGGATCCTAGCAGTAGTGGAGCTTGATCGGATTGCTGTTCCAGTCTTTAGGAGCTTGGATAGATGTAAAGCTCCAGTTATCCAGTTATCTTTTCTTTTGTTTGGCTATTGTATGAGAGTGGGATTATGTACTTCTTTATTTTGATGGATATTGTACTTGACCTTTATTGTGGTTTTATGATGTAACCAGACATGTTTTACTTCCGCTGTTATGAGATGATGTTTTAAAATTTCAAGTACTATTTATATCTGTCTTGTTGTAATTTTTCTGTTCTATATTCACTAAAATACTCCACCGATGCTATGGCATTCCCTTAGTGAGTGATCATAGCGGGAGTGGGGTGTTACACGTGGTATCAGAGCTTAAGGTTACCAGAACAGATAAAATTTTTGAGAAAAACTACTTTCTAAGAGTATTTTCGAAGAAAGTATTTTTAAAAGCATGTCTTCTAAGAGAAAAAGTTTTTGAAAAAGAAAAGCATAATCCCCAATAGCCATATCTTTATCTTTCGGAATCTCCTTTTTGAATCTTTCCTCTTTCGTTTCAGCATGGCTGAAGATCTTAACATCCCGGAGGGTTTAGTTATACCACTATGGTATAGGAGGTTGCAAGAGGCTAGGGCCGCGGCTGCGGGTCCGGCCAATGCTACTACACCAGAGACAACCGCTCCTCCTCCTCAGCCTAGAGTGGATAATTTTGCTAAGGTTTGCAAGGAGTTCAAGGCTATAGGAGGAAAACCTTTTCTTGGTTCAGAGACTTTCGTAGAGGCTAGAGATTGGCTTAAGGAAGTGGAAGAGTTGCTAGATATCTTTGAAGTGGAAGAGGGAAAGAAAGTCAAGTTGGCGGCTTGGTTAATGAAGGGAGAGGCCTCATTCTGGTGGGAGGTCACTAATGGAGAACGCCCTGTTGACTCTTGGGCAGATTTTAAGCAAAGGTTTGGGGCTAAGTTTCTCTCAAGGGCGGAAGAGAATCTGTTTATGGAGAAGTTCTTGAATTTGAAGCAAGGGAATCTCACGGTGAAAGAATATGTCAACAAATTCAATCAATTAGCAAGGTTTGGCATAGAGTTGGTGAATACACCGGAGAAGAAGGCTTTGAGGTTCGTTAGAGGCTTGAACGAACCATTGCAAGGAATAGCTATGACTCACATTCCTATGGGGGCCACTTTTGAGAAGCTTGTCTACATGGCACTTATGCATGAGGATGATAAGAATTCTAAGGCACCAGAGAAAAAGGGGGATCAGAAGAAACCGCAACAGCAACAACAAGGCAAGGGCGGAAAAGGCAATGGTGACAAAAAGAAGACGAAGAAGAAGTGCTTCAATTGTGGAACACCAGGACACCTTAGTAAGGATTGTCGCAAAAAGAAGAAGACCGGTTGCTTTCATTGTGGTGAAGCAGGGCATCTTGTGAAAAACTGCCCAAAGAAGGGGCAGAAGACGGGGTCTACCTCAGGAGGCCAGGTGCAAGCTCTTATAGCACCACCTCAGTCAGGGGGGCAAGTTCAGGTTCTCTCAGTTCCACCGATTCAGCAGAGAGGTAGAACTATTTCCGTTGAAAGTCTGGTTTTTCTGTTTGATCATCCAGTTCGTACTTTGTTTGACTCTGGCGCATCGCATTCTTTTATCTCATCATCGTTAGTTGAGTCACTGCACTTAGACACCAGTCTAGTTGATGATCCCTTGGTTGTCTCAAACCCAATTGGGGGCTCTATATATCTGTCTATGATATGTTTGGGTTTGAAGATTTCTATACTTAGCGTTGAGTTTAGATGTGATGCTTTTGTATTGGGCTTCACGGGCTATGGGTTGATCTTGGGCATGGACTGGTTATCCAGTAATGGTGCCGTTCTTGATTGCGAAAGGAGAGTTGTCAGGCTCATGACCCGCTTGGGTAACACTCTCGAGATCTCTTGCAATCCCATGGAATCTGTTTTGCTAAGTTATCTTGAATCGCTCGATGCTTCGGTCGAGAGTTTGTGTTCTGTCAGAGTAGTCCGGGAATATCCGGATGTGTTTGAAGAAGTAAAGGGTTTGCCTCCGAAGCGGGAGATAGATTTCCGAATTTATTTGGTGGATAATGCCAAACCAGTGTCTTTGCCAGTACGCCACATGGCTCCTCGTGAGAGAAGAGAACTTCATAAGCAAGTAGGGGAGTTGCTTGAGAAGGGGTTCATAAGGCGAAGTATATCGGAGTGGGGAGCTCCAGTAGTGTTTGCCACGAAGGCGGATGGGTCCCTCAGACTTTGTGTGGATTATAGAGAACTTAATAAGCTCACGAAGAAGAATAGACACCCATTACCGAGGATAGATGATCTCTTTGATCAGTTGGTTGGCGCGTCAGTATTTTCGCAGATGGACTTAGCTACAGGGTTTCATCAGTTAAGAGTGGCGGAGGACAGTATAGAGAAGACTGCTTTCCGGACTCCGGATGGTTTTTATGAGTGGCTAGTGATGCCATTTGGGTTGACAAACGCCCCCGCATACTTTGTTGATCTCATGAGTAGAGTGTTCAGAGAGTATCTGAATAAGTTTGTAGTAGTTTTTGTGGATGACATCTTGGTCTTTTCCAAGAATGAAGAAGAGCATGCCTTACATCTCAAGGAAGTGTTGGAGACTCTTCGAGCGCATAGTCTTAAAGCTAAATTCTCTAAATGCCATTTTTGGAGAAGAGAAGTGCGATTCTTAGGGCATGTGGTCTCTAAGGAAGGGATAGCTGTGGATCCCGCAAAGATAGTATCTATCCAGGATTGGAAAGTTCCTAGAAATGCTACCGAGGTAAGAAGTTTCTTGGGGTTGGCAGGATATTATAGGAAGTTCATCAAAGACTTCGCGAAGATATCAGCCCCATTAACCCGCTTGACGAAAAAGAATCTGGTTTTCTCGTGGGATGTAGATTGTGATGATGCTTTCCGACGGTTAAAGAGAGCTTTGACCACCGCTCCAGTTTTAGTGCTCCCGGATGGGAGTAAGCCGTTTGTTGTTTATACCGATGCTTGTGGAACAGGATTAGGCGCAGTCTTGATGCAGGAGGGAAGGGTAATAGCCTATGGAGGGAGACAATTGAGAGTGCATGAGAAGAATTACCCTACCCATGATCTAGAGTTGGCCGCGATTGTTTTCGCACTTAAGTCTTGGCGCCATTATCTTCTTGGTGAGAGATTCGAGTTGTTCACCGACCATAAATCATTGAAGTACTTATTCTCTCAGAAGGATTTAAACTTAAGACAGCAAAGGTGGATGGAGTTCTTAGCATCCTATGATTTCGAGATAGCGTATACCCCTGGTAAGGGTAACGTGGTGGCAGACGCCTTAAGTAGAAAAAGGCTATCTTTGAGTCCATTGTTCGTGGAACGACGAAGCTTGGAGTTTCTTTCTTTGTTTGACTTCAGACCTTCTGTTGATTTTGTACCTGGTTTGTTGGCATCCTTGGAGGTTAGACCTACTCTTTTGAGACGGATTGGCGAGGCTCAGCGAGACGACCCACAGTTGGTTGTGTTGGTAGAGAAGCTTATAAGAGGGGAGTCGTCCAGCCATTTGGGTAGATACACCATAGATGATAAGGGATGGTTGCATAGAGACGGTAGACTTTGTGTACCGCAAGATGAGGGTTTGAAGAAGGCTATTTTGGATGATGCACATCGTTCAAGAATGACTATTCATCCCGGTGGAGACAAAATGTACCAAGACATGAAGAGAGTTTTTTTCTGGGCCGGTATGAAGAAAGATGTGGCCGAGTATGTGGCTAGATGCTTAGTGTGCCAACAAGTTAAAGTGGAGCAAAGGAAACCCGGTGGGTTGCTACACCCATTGGAAGTTCCACAGTGGAAATGGGATAGTGTCTCGATGGATTTCATCGACGGGTTACCGAGATCGAGGAAGGGCAATACGGGAATTTGGGTTGTGGTAGACAGACTTACCAAGAGTGCCCATTTTATACCCGTAAAGAGTAAGAGGACCGCTCCATGGCTTGCTTCAGTCTATGTTAGAGAGATTGTTAGATTGCATGGCGTACCATCCAGCATTGTGAGTGATCGAGATCCTATTTTCACTAGTGAGTTTTGGAGAAGTTTGCAAGAGGCGGTAGGGACTCAGTTGTGTTTGAGCACCGCATATCATCCTCAGACGGACGGTCAGACTGAGAGGGTGAACCGTATCTTAGAAGATCTTTTGAGGCTTTGTATCTTGGATTTTGGAGGTACATGGGAAGAACATCTTCCTTTGGTGGAGTTCGCATATAATAACAGCTTTCAGTCCAGTATTGGTATGGCTCCTTTCGAAGCTCTTTATGGAAGGCCTTGTCGATCTCCTACATGTTGGTGGGAATCTACGGATAAGATCTTGCTTGGGCCGGATATGGTTAGAGAGACTTCAGAGAAGATTGATTTAATTCGAAAAAGGATGAAAGCAGCGCAAGATAGACAGAAATCTTATGCGGATCGGAGAAGGACGGATCTTGAGTTTGAGGTTGGGGACATGGTTTTTGTCAAAGTATCTCCATTGAGAAATGTTGTTCGCTTTGGGTCCGTAGGGAAGTTAGCACCGAGATTTGTTGGGCCGTTTCCTATTAAGGAAAGGATTGGACGGATGGCATATAGGGTGGAGTTGCCCGACAGACTTAGTGGTGTTCATGATGTATTCCATGTATCACATTTGAGGAAGTGCTTACATGAGACCGCGGAGGTGGTAGAGCCGAGCTTGCTTAGAGATGTAGAGGTAGAGCGTGATGCGACGATTCGACGAGCTCCTACTCGCATCCTTGGGTCAGAAACTAGGAAGTTGAGGAACAGAGAAGTTCAGCTAGTTAAAGTGCAATGGGGAGATGACGAAAGCAATGCTACTTGGGAGACGGAAGCAAAGATGCGTTCTTTGTATCCATTTCTTTTTGAGAGTATGTCTTTTAACTTCTCCTTTATTGCTTGTCTAGTACTTATCTTATCTTTAGTATATCCTCTCGCTAATACCTATGACCTTTAGATAGGGTAAAACCTATGGTTGAAACATGTGTTTGAAACATGTTATGGTTGATGGATGCATATGGATGCAATTGTTTGCTAGTGGTTGCTCGTGGATGCATATACACACACATTAGGCACTAGATCGGCTCAGTCACTTCATGTTGCATATTGCATAAATGGATGTGGTAGTTAGATTGATGGATGTATCATGGCTGTGTTATCATATGGATGATGCATTTTTGTGTATGGTTGTGCACGCATGTAGAAATTTGTATGTGTCAATAGGGTTTCGCATACATATTGGATGCATGGCACTATCATGGTTTGCATTAAGGAGGTTTACTGTATCAGTAACCGCCTGATTTTCGCATTAGGTAAGTACATATACACACACTTTTGCATATATCCATCCAGCATTTAGAATCTTGTAAGGACAATGATTGCTCGTGGATGATGCTTTGAGTAGATGGATGATTGGATGGTAGGATACGTTCTTCCTAACTTGAAGATTTCGGGGACGAAATCCTTTAAGGTGGGGAGAATGTAACAACCCGTATTTTCAATAACCTGTAATAACATAAATCGAGGCAGAATTTAATTCTAAAATGGGAATCAAGGGAAACGGGCTATGCCATTGCGTTCGTCTCGGAAAAATACGCGAAATAGAGTCCGAGTTTTCGAAAATCGGAGTCCGTATGACCAAGATATGGCCTCGCGAAGTTTCACGAAAATTCCCAAATTAAAGTATACTTAATTAAGTGAAATGGGTTGTGTAGATATATATATATATATATATATATATATATTGATATATATATATATATATAATTGAAAATTTAATAAATAAATATGCAAAAATGCTCAAAACAGCGAATTGGGAGAGGGGAATAACCGAACCGGCCGATTTTTGAAGTCGACCCGAGCCCGCTGGGTCGACTAGGGGTTAATCCAGGGTGTTTGGCTGTCAACCCGTGGGCCGATTCGCTCAAGTGCAGATTTTGCATTTGAATGGTTCTCATGGTCCATCTTTAATCTAAAGGCCCTAGATGGTTCCTACACTTGACTTCTTCCCCAAGACATGCTTTGATGGCTTGGATTGAATCTAGGGTTAATCCTATGGCCTAAAACACTTGCCTAATCTATAAATAAGACCCTAACCTACCCTAATTCATTCATAATTAAACCTAGTGACTAAACTATGGCAAAATGCTAGCTCTCATGGCCTCCACTAATTTTATGAAGAGGGTTGCATACTAATCACTCTCTAATCAACTTCTAATCCCTTCTTAGCATCTTAATCTTCTTCATTTGGTGTTCAAAGTTGCTAGTTGTGAGTTTCTATCACTTTGATGATCTTTTGGTAAACTAATTAGATGAGATGTGATGAGATTTATGGTTTTGTATGTGGGTTAATGAGCTTTGAATCATATGATATGATGTTAGCATTAATCTTATGTTTATGCATGTTGAGTATGTAAGCTTATGCAAGTTTAATATGATGTATGTTATGTTTGCATGATGCTAAATATGCAAGTTGTGGGCTATGTAATCATATGCATGTTATGCAAGTTCATGGTAATATGCTATGCAAGTTACATGTATGTAAATATGCAAGTTACATGTTTGTTAATATGCAAGTTACATGTATGTAAATATGCAAGTTACATGTTTGTTAATATGCAAGTTACATGTTTGTTAATATGCAAGTTACATGTATGTAAATATGCAAGTTACATGTTTCTTTATATGCAAGTTACATGTTTGTTAATATGCGAGTTACATGTATGTAAATATGCAAGTTACATGTTTATTAATATGCAAGTTCATGATGACACATTATGCAAGTCTATAAGCTAATATGCAAGTTTGTTATGCAAAATGAATATGTAAGTTATGTGACATATTATATGCAAGTTATGTGACATGTTATGCAAGTTCATATGCAAGTTATGTGTTTGTTAATATGCAAGATGGCACCTTTGAAACATGTTCATTCATATGCAAGTTGACACCTTTTATATGTGTTATATCATGAACGAAATTACGTGGGAACGATGGGGTAATTAAATGCATAAGTTAATAAGATTGTGTGAAATTAATATAATTATGCATAACACAAAATAAATAAACATAGTATGGGAATTTGCCTATTTGGTTAGGTGTACCCATACTATGTGTTGGGAATTTACCTATTGAGTTAGGTCTACCCCATGGGAATTTACCTATTAAGTTAGGTCTACCCATGTTAAGAAAACTTGATTAATTAGGGATAATTAATATAAAATTATGAGGGTGATTAATTAGGTGTAATTAATTGACTAAGACACGAGGTTGGACTCAGTTGTAGCGTAAAACTGCCCGGACCCAACCGGCTTAACCAGTTGCTACAAATGTTAGCCCAATGTGAGAGGTCTTAGGCACAAACTAAATACGTAATTAATGTAAAGACACGAGGTTAGACTCTGTTATGACATAAGGCTGCCCGGACCCAACCGGCTTAACCAGCGGTCATAAAAGACAGTCTAATGTGAGAGGTCTTTACAAAGGTTACGTTCTTAATTAATTAATTAAGAAACACTTAACCACATTAGCATGTAGAGGGACATGAGGGGTTAAGTGGGTGCCTCGGGTGGCATGAGAAAATCTAGTGGTTGCCTTGGGTGGCAATAGAAAATACGATTAGAATACTTAACCAAAATGGAACATGTAATTAAAACATGATTAAAGGGTTAAGTGGGATATACTAGAAAAAGGGACAAGCTTAGGTGGGTAGCTTGTGGAGGCCCATTTCAACCAGTAACCCATACGTATCTTTGTGGGCTCGACCCATGTCGAGGACGGGACACGCATACTGGGCTTGACTGTAAGAGGCAAACGGGTTAGCGGTGGCAACGCAAGTCCAACGGGCTTCATATGCGTGAGTGGGCCCGGGCTGGTAGGTAAGCCGTTGTTGCATCGAGTAGATATAAGCCGTGCACCTTTAGTTTCATCAGGTTGCCACATTGGGGAATGATACATCCCACGGTGGGGCCAGCACGGGTATCTACGTTAGGGAGCCGATCGAATGGGAAGTAGTGTGTACACCTAGTGGATTGTAGGGCCCCGTGGCGCCTACTTGGTCACCTAGGGATACGCAGGTACTAATTAGTAAATTTTATAAGTCCTTGGGTGGGATCAACCTTTAAGTTAGGAACGACTGGTGTGGTGCAGTTTAGTAATTTACCTTAGGGAGGGTAGATGCGTCTTTATCCTTTATCTTCGTTTAGTTGACTGCTTAGGGTAGCCATTCATCCCTATATGTTACCGTATATCAGTTTATGTCTTCTCTGGTTACTTTAACGATTGTATTGTTAAAGTTATAGGACTCGCTCAGACTTATGTCTGACCCTGTTGTTTTTATCTTTTTCCCAACCCTCAGGTCCTACGGTGGATCCTAGCAGTAGTGGAGCTTGATCGGATTGCTGTTCCAGTCTTTAGGAGCTTGGATAGATGTAAAGCTCCAGTTATCCAGTTATCTTTTCTTTTGTTTGGCTATTGTATGAGAGTGGGATTATGTACTTCTTTATTTTGATGGATATTGTACTTGACCTTTATTGTGGTTTTATGATGTAACCAGACATGTTTTACTTCCGCTGTTATGAGATGATGTTTTAAAATTTCAAGTACTATTTATATCTGTCTTGTTGTAATTTTTCTGTTCTATATTCACTAAAATACTCCACCGATGCTATGGCATTCCCTTAGTGAGTGATCATAGCGGGAGTGGGGTGTTACAGCTTGTGTATTGGTTGAAATCATAGATAACGATACATATATATAAATCGTTAATCAAATATTGATTCTGTTTAGCAGAATATTTCATATTGAAATGAAATCGATGTTATTATATTGTTTAACATCTGTGGATGCAGGGAAACAGGTCGGAGGAACCCAACTGGATTCCTCAACATTTATTTTACTATTTTTCATATGTTGTGATATATGATATGATATATAATCTGTTGTTTATTGTGTGTGTTTGGATAATATTGATCAGTAATATATGGTATGTTAAATACCATAACAAATACTGGAATACAAAAAGGGAACTTTCAATGTTATATTGAAATTGAAATCTTTATAAAATCAAGGGATTTTATAAAGGAAATTATTTGTAAAAAAAATATAAAGGAAATTATTAGTAAAAATAATATAAAGGAAATTATTGGTAAAACAAATATAAAGGAAATTAATTGTATAAAAAATATAAGGGAAAACATTTGTGAAAACAAATATAAAGGAAAATATTTGTAAAACAAATAGAAAGAGAAATATTTGCAAACCATTTACAAATAGAATAGGAAAGGAAATATTGTAAACCATTTACAATAGTAGTGAAGAGGAAATATTTATTTGTTAAATAAATAGAAGTGAAAAGGAATATTTATTTGTTAAATAAATAGAATTGAAAAGGGAATATTTATTTGTTAAATAAAACAAATAGGAAAGGGAATATTTGTGAAACAAATAGGAAGGAAGTATTTGAAATCAAATAGAGTTAGTCGAATATAGTTTAATCGAATATTGGTTATTCAGAAAAGGAGTAAATCGAAAGGAGTTAAAACAAAAGGGGTTAATCGATAGAGTAAATTGAATAGAGTTAATCGAATTGAATAGAGTTAATCAATTAGAGTTAGAATTAACCAGTTAGAATTAACCAGTTAGAATTAATCAGTTAGAATTAATCAGTTAGAATTAATCAGTTAGAGTTAACCAGTAGAGTTATTCAAATGGAGTAAATCGAAGTAGAGTTATCGAATATCACTTACTCGAAGTAGAGTTATCGAATATAGTGTATTCGAGAGAAGAGAAATCGAATATAGTTTATTCGAGAAGAGTAATCGAATATAGTTCATTCGAGAAGAGTTATCGAATATAATTTATTCGAAAAGAGTTATCGAATATAATTTATTCGAAAGGAGTAAATCGAATATAGTTTATTCGAATAGAATTAAAGGAGTTATCTAATATAATTTATTCGAAAGGAGTTAAGTGGAAAGAGTGATCCAATAGAGTTAATTGATAAGAGTTAATCAAATAGAGTTAATCGGTTAGAGTTAAATCAATAGAGTTAAAGGGGTTATCGATGTTAGTTTAATCGAAAGGAGTTAATCGAATTTTAGTTATTCGAAGGTGAGATTATCGAATATAAGTCATTCGAAAGGAGGTTATCGAATATAATGTATTCGAAAGAAAGAAGATTATCGAATATAGCGTATTCGAAAGAAAGAGATCGAATATAATTTATTCGAATTGAGTTAATCGAATAAGTAATTTGAAGAGTGAGATAATCGAATAAGTTATTCGAAGAGAGAAAATCGAATATAGGTTATTCGAAGAAGAGTTAATCAAATAAAGATTACTCGGAAGAGAGTAAATCGTCGAATTCGATTATATCGAATTCGGGAAAGTATTATTTACTTTCGGTTTTTAAATCAAGATTTATTTATTTATAAATAAATTAGAGTAGGTGAATTATTCAAAGTAAGAAGTAAAAAGTTAGATGTTAAGATAGATATTTCAGAAGTAGGGTTTATAACGTTAGCGTTATAACCAATGTTTTCAATAAAGAAGTGGATTCGTAAATAGAATCCGAGAGTTACGTACGGAAGATTGTTAAAGGTTTAAAAGATAAACTTTCACTATTTCAAAGTTAAAACATTGTTCAGTTAAGGTCTGAGAGGTAATTATACCCCAACTTGATTGACTTCCTTCTTAACTAAGGAATGGTAAGGTTTGATAGTGAATGATGGTTAAGTGAGTTTAGTAAATGGTTTGAGTTGGCATAGCGATGTTTTATTTAAACATCTGTTTAAATCCAATGAAGGAACTTGGAAATGTTTTACAAATAAGAATCAGAAATGTTTTCTGATAATAGATAATAGGAATTCAGAATATATGGAAACAGGAGATAAGTAAATTAGTGAACTAAAGAGATAAATGTTCAATGATGATTGATCGATATAATTTCCATTTGGAAATAATATCGTTGTTTGCACACGTGTTTTTCTTTGATAGTTAACTCACCGACTATCGAAGTTTTCGACCATTTTAACGTTGTTAATATGGAGAGACCGGTTGGATTATTATCCCAAGAACCACTCCGTATTGGCATAAGCGTTGCGAATCATATATGCCAAAGATAATGTGATACGGAGTAAAGTGCAAGGGCTGTTGTATAAACCTTAGTTAAAGATTGCCTAAGATGGTTGTACTGAATAGTGCCTTCGGTTTGTCCAGTCCCAAGATGACTTGTATGGAAGAATGTTAGATAGAGTATATTTAATAGATCGCGTAGGTTGATCTCTTCAAACGTATTTACGTTTGGTGGCAGAGGAATTCGTTTCTCTTAGCTGTATACTCATGGTATTTTTATGGAAATCAATTTGTGATTTGGCGGGTATGACGATGTGACATTCAATGTGAATAAACATGATCTGTTAGAGATAAGCGTGGCCTCTAGCCTCACAACCGGGAAACGACAAAAATCGGGCAGGCAGCATGGCTATGTAGGTCGCACCTATTAGGGTGATTAATCACCTGATCTAGAGTTTCATTTATTTCTAAAAATCTATTGTCGATGCTTGTAATAACCCGTAAAATACGGGCCAATTTAAAAATTTTTAATTGGTGATTTCAAAGGAATTTGAACAATTGAAATAGAATATTTCAATAAAATAGTGAATTAGAAACAGTGAGTCAGTTTGAAAATTTGAATTCAAACTTTGACTGACTGTGAAGGGTGGAAAATATAACGGATTTTAGTGAAACTAAAAATATTTAAATCTGTTTATCAATACCTTCCTAACGAATCTGAAAAATCGAAATTTCATAACGGGAATCAAAAGTTATGGCCGAATGAATTTTCAGAAAGGTCGCTATATAGGATATATAGCCCTAGAAAATTGATATTTTGCAAACGACCTCGGAATTCGACGAAACCACTTTTGTTGGGTCTGGGATGTCAAATTATTGCTAGGTTTCAAATTTCATAATTTTTGAAGCTAGTATGTGAGCGTAGCAAAAGAAAATGTGTTTGGTCAATTTCTGTTAAATTGGATCGACCAGAAAATGGCCATTTTTCAAACGATCTCAGAATTCGACGAAACTAGTTTTGTTGGGATCGTAGCGTCAAAACATAGCTAGATTTATTTTTCTGGAATTTTTCGTATCAGTTTGTGGCCCTGGCAAATTGAAATGTACGTTCAAAGTTAAAAATTAAATGTTTTATACTTTAATTTGAAAAATAACTGTAACAGTCGAATTGGCCAACGAAACATATCTCATTGTGTCCGGAATGGGGTATTTAGCTAGGGACGACAGTCGTTGGACTTGAAAAGGAGTTCGTTGGAGAAAACACTATTTATAAATATAATATATATATCGGCCAATCAGAATTTTACTTTCATAAATTAAAAAATTAAAAAACCCTCTGTAACCCCACGAACGAACGGCGAAAACCCGTTCAACCCTTTCCACCTCGATCGCCGCCGACTCCGCCACTTCCAGGCACCGCCGTCACCACCCCTCGACGCAGCTCCGCCTCCTCTTCAAATCTGACCCCAGCACCTCCTCCCTCGACGCCTCCTCCGCCAGAATCGAGCCCGCCAACTTCACCACTTCCCATCGCCACCCTGATCGCCACCGACCTCCGAGTTGCACCAAACCGCCACCGACAGGACCGCTGCTCGAAGCTCTTCCATGTCAGCACCCCCGATCGTCTCCACGTGCCACGGATTTCGCGAAAACCTCAACCCTAGTTTCGAACCACTTAGAAAGGTGAGTCCTTTTTGATGTCTGCACTTTGAAAAATCATATCTTTTTGGTGTGTTGACGAAATTCAATGAAACAGGAAACATCGGGACCGCAAGGAAGCTCTCTACCACATAGAAGAAGCCGCAGATTTTTATGAGTCATCTACGATTTTTAGCACTCCGCAAACCAATGTGAGAAATCTAAATTAAAAGAATTTGAATGGAAAATGTCGTGTATAAATTATATAAGTGAAATATAAATTACACACGTGTTGTATACCTCATGTACATGCGTGGTGTAAGCTATATAAGCGAAGTATGAATTATACATGCATAGGATAATTGATATATGTGTTGAAATGCAAGTGAAATATAGCAATAATATATATATACTCCCCTCGTCCACAAACCATGGACGATATTTATTGTTGTGAATTGGTGTGAAATATTGGATGAAAAATACGAATGGTTGAATAGTTGTTTGTGGTTGATATTGTTTGGTTGTGGTTGAAAAATACCCATTGGTGATTGAAATGAATGGGAAATATTTGTGGAAATAAAAATAAAATATGCCGCCTGCATGCGAATTAGATGCATGAATCCCCATTGTCAAAAACCGCGAGGTTTTAAGGTAGAGCGAGGAGTCGTACTAGGGACGGTGCCGGTTTTAACTACCCTGCCGTTATGCTGCCGAAATTTTGAATAATCTTTATGTGTTAGAATTATTTTCATATGTTGAAATTATCTTCATGCGTTGAAATTAAAGCCATATGTTGAAACTATATCCATGTGTGGAAATGTTCATGTGTTGAAAAGTGATGTGTGAAAATTAAATTCATTTATGAATGAATGAAGTGTTTAAACAATAAAAATCACATTTTTATAATATATATGAAGTATGTAAAATATTCGCCTTATATATAAATAGTTTCAACAATAAAAATTCCATCTTTCTTATATGAACAACATAAATAAAATATCCATGTGTGGAAATGCTCATGTGTTGAGACGTGTGTGTAGTGGAAAAGTTCATGTGTTGAATAAAAAGATCGAACAAGAAAAATTACATTTTTTTATTGAAACTATGAAGTGTTGAAAACCTCCATTTGTCGAATAAATATTTTAAATGATAAAAATATCATTTTTATCATATATGCGATATGCTAAAGATATGCGGACGTTGAAATAAATATTTTTGAATGAAATATTATTTTTAACATGTATAGGAACTAAATAAAATAGTCATGTGTTGAAATCTATTTTAGTTCGCCAAAATTATCATCTTTGAAATGTGAAGTGCTAAAAATAGCCACTTGTTCAAATAAATATGCATGAGTTGAAATAAACGTTAATTAGCTAATGATGTGATTTTAGCCTATGCATGCAACATTAGAATGAATGGTGTTTTTAAACCAAAATAAATCAAATATGAAGTTTAATGGAAAATGATAAGTGATAAAAATTGTATATATGTACATGCATATTTATTGAACAGGTTATAGCAAAGGGGCTAGAGAAGAGGAAAAAAAATTTGTGTCCGACAAATAGGTACACATTTACTGTTTTGTTTGGGTGATGATTTTATGAGCCTGTTGGCTAGCCGCTTGGCTTCTTCTTTTTCTTTTTGACATGAGACGCCCGTGTGGCTATTTGGGAATTTTCCCAGCCCCTCCCGTACAAAGGAGGTTATGGCGAAATTTTCCAAAATTTAAAGGCGTTAGTGAAATAATTGAAGTGAAAACGATATAGGAATTTTTGAATGAACTATATTTATACAAATATATAAATATAAATAAAATTAAAACGAAACATGGCCGTGCAGTTCGTGTTTTGAAACCGTGATTTCAAATGACTAGTGCGGGAAATCCGAGATTTTCCCGAAACCGCAACCGTTGGGTTCGCCTTGGAAATATCTTTCCAACGACACCAACTTTGTGAAGATCCGATGGTTGGATTGTCTGGAATGTTTAATTCAAATCTGAAGAAAAACAGCGCCAGAAACGATTATATTTATATATATATATATATAAATATAATTAAATAAAATCGAATAACGACGCTGTAGTTCGTAAATTGAAATCGTAACTTCAAATGGCTAGTGTGGAAGATCCGACCGTCGGATTTTCCCAAAACTGAAACCGTTGGATTCATTTTGAAATGACCTTCCTAAGGATAGCAAATTTGTGAAGATCCAACAGTTAGATTTTCAGATATATGTAAAACAAAATTAGTGAAAAACAGCGCCAGTGCATCGGCACGACCTGAAACGTCGTTTAATTAAATATGGCCGGTTTAAAATAAATAAAAATGGCGATATATCGTTATAAAATACTATAGACGATATAGAGTGGGAATAAACCAATTTTGTTGTGTTTTCTTGATATGTGATGGTTGAATGTATTTAACATGAGAATTATAACTAAAGAACTGAAATGTGAATGTTGAATAGTCCAACCATGTGATTAATTGATTTGAAATTCTAAATATACGTAGATTATTTGAAAAGGCCGAGTTCATC
This sequence comes from Allium sativum, assembly GCA_030737875.1. Classification (NCBI taxonomy): domain Eukaryota; kingdom Viridiplantae; phylum Streptophyta; class Magnoliopsida; order Asparagales; family Amaryllidaceae; genus Allium; species Allium sativum. Next base: position 229,543,499 of record CM060924.1, on the reverse strand, counting down.
TCATTTCAAATAATCGATCGACGTTGAGAAGTCGAAGAGTCGAAGACGGTTGAAGACCGACAATCTTCACATTGGATGGATGAGGGCTACTGATGCTCGTGATTGGAGTAGCTACCATGAAGGAACTGAAGTAGTAGCCGTCCAAACATACCGTTGATTGTACGGATATGCGAGGAATTGGTGCCTCCGGTTTCGTTCAGACCCAGAACGGACTTGTAAATGGACTGTGTGTCTGACATTGGATTTTGTTTTGTGCTGATTGATCTCTGTTAAATATATATCTGTTTGGCGGTGGGGAATTTATTCTCTGGCTTAACGCTCTTCTCTGAGACGTACGAGCTCAGAGGTTATGTATTGATAGAAATCAGTCGCATGGAGTGGATTGCCTGTGTGGCACGCCTAAGTGGCATATGATCAAGGCTTCTGTTGCAAAGCAAAGTCTTGTGGTTGATGATCAAAGCATGGTTTGTGTGATGTAGCTTTGTGTATAACGTGAATTCGCGAGCCTCACACCTCGGTATGAGTCAAAAACGGGAGAGTGACTGCAGGGAGAGCACGACGTTTCTTTCTAGCTAAGGTTGTGTCAGTGACCTACCAGCCCTGACATTATATATACTTTTCACCTGTGTGGTTGTTGGAATGCGAGGCGCCTCGATATAGGTCTATAAGGACCGAGAAACGTGTGTTCAGGAATTGCCAATCCTCAAAAGTAAGAGAGGACCGGCCCTGAAGATCCAAGGATCATAGTGGGGTCCTGGGACATTTGCTAGAGTGTCTCGAATCGGAGAGGAGCTTGCCCCTTGCCTCGACTCATGAAGGAATCCAATTTCCAATATGAAATATGCGAATGTGATTGTATTACCAGTATGGCGACATGATATATGGTACCCATGCCGTATAGGATTGATATTTATGATGGAATTTGCTTTTAAAACATATATGCACTAGTAATAATATCAAACACTTTTGTTTTATATGTATGAAGCATTTTTGGCCATTATAAGGTAAAACTCTATCCTCCGGCTTCCGTTGCATTGTGTGATGGGACCTGAGTCTTATAATGGCTTCATTTTAATAAAAAGCATTGCGATGATTTAATCATTTACTTTATTTCATGCACTAGCACTCATTGGAGTAAACCCGTTCCGCGAAAGTGGCGTGGTCCTTTGATTTGCCTTATTATTGTTGTTAATAAGTTAAGTAGATTTCTCATACCAGTCCTATGACTGACTCGTAGTTTGTTTCACCTTGCAAACTCGGGTGCCCTCATTTTCACATGGGCAGCCTAGTTACAGGTTTCTGACGCACTTTTGGCTCATGGCAAGGCTTGACTACACCGTGCTAACTTGGATTTTCTCCGCCATTATTGTATCTATATTATGATTCCGCCATGGGCGATGTAGACTGATATTTATTTTGTGTACTCTTTATGTACGATTCCGCCTCAGGCGATGGTGATTGATTATGTATCATTATGCACTAAGTTGTATCCTGTACCGTGCTTCTCTGATGTGATGATATCTATATGATTCCGCTGTCATATGTGTGTAAATTATTCTATTTTCTGTTTTTGCTATTGTCTGTGATCTACTAATGATGATTAATGTGTTATATTCCAATGATTATCCTTAACACCGTGTCATGGGGTTTTGGGATCGTCACAATGCTGTCCCATTCGGGAAACGGTTGCTGATCCCAACCGTTGGTGATATACATTCGATACACTCAAGCGAAATGAGTGGTCGGTCATGTGTGGCCGGGTTGCAAGATGTTCTTGTTGAACCCAGTGTATTCCTCTCTAGAGGTACACTAGCGAAAGGTGGTTCCATACCTTGTCATAGTCGGAAATCCATTACCACATACGTTCTTGCAGTTTTGATTGTATACTATATATGTAGAACGTGAGATGAAAGCGTTTCTGCTAGATGATTATTATATTGTGGTTGATAGACATTATTATAATATCAAAAGGTTTTTGATATAAAGATAATTTGGATTCTCATAAGGGAAAAACCCGTTCCGTTATACAGCGTGGTCTTATGTGATTTATTACTTGTTCAAACTGTTTTAAACTGTTTTACTCATACCAGTCCCATGACTGACCCGGAGTTTATTTTGTTTTGTTTTCCCTAAACTCTTGGGTTCCCAATTTTGTACGGGCAATCAAGTAGTCGGGATTTACAGATACTTGAAGAGCTGGAGCAGGAGGCTTCAGAATTATGTAGCTATGGCTATTTTCCGCTGTGTTGTAAGTGCTGTACTTTGGAAATGATATGTATATTCAAGTACAGATTTATATTTCGAAGTTATGTTATATATTATATGTTATTCGTTCCGCTGTGAGGTTCGTGTTACTCTGACGTTGTGTTGTTCTTCTTCTTCTTCTATTCTAAGTTTCTATCTTATCTATTCTCCCCCTCTAATTTCTTTCATTAACTACCGGTATTTTTCGATGTTTGGTCAATCGTCATTGAGTTTACGTCGATAACCAAAGTCGCTGAAAAACCGGGTCGTTACAGTTGGTATCAGGGCTTAAGGTTAAGTGAATTACCTTGGCTCTGTGGCGTGACTCAGTAGAGATAGGGTTAGTAATACCGTAGATTGAGTTTGAGTGTATATGTATATATAAGCACGTATTTGTTATTCAATATTAAAATGATTTTATATTGTGAAGATTTGTTAGTTGAGTTGTTTGTGAATTCTGGTCGATCAGTTTAGTCCACTGTATCGGTAGGAGTTTCTAAACACTCGAATACGATGGGTCGACACGATATGTTTTGAAAAGAGGGTAAACAGAATAATTTTACCCCAATTATATTTGATATAGAGAAGATATATATATTGGAATGAATATATATTGGATATATTGGTTGTTATTATAATCGAATAAGATTATAAAAATGTGAAATGGTTATGTAAATAACCGATCCGGATTCAAATAAGCATAATGAATGGAACTAAATCTGAAATTAAAATCAGAGTTGAAATTTAAACCCTGGAATTTGAAAAGTGTTTGTAAAAGAACATGGATTAAATATACGTGAACTTTAAAATCCTAGGAGATTTTTAAATTTGTTACAAGCATTAAAATGATGTTTTGAACTGATTTCAAAATGGAAGTATGTGGAAATGATTTTGAAAAGTGATATAGTATTGAACTCACTTGATCGCTGGAAAATAGATTCCGATGATGACAACTGCATCATCGGTGTTCATTTTCGAGTTGTAAGTGACGAATTACTACCAAAGGTTTTGTTTTCAAATTTGTTTTGCGAAAACAAGGTGTTCAGAAATTCAAGGGTTTTGAATTGTTATTATGATTTCAAATTGATTTGAAATAAAAACCCAGGAATTTAAATTCTAGAATTTAAATTTAACTTGTGAAGTTAATTCGAATGGGATGATGAAAGTAAATAATAAACCAGAATTTAACTTGAGATGATAAGTTAAGCAAAACTGAAATGGATTAGAGGATAATCTGGAATGGAATTGAGTTGATGAGTTAAGAGTTTGAAATTTGATATTGGAATTTGAATGGAGTTTGGCTTGGATAGAACCAAATGTTTGAGTTGAGGAGTTTGATTAAGATGATATTGGTATATGTTAAATTGGTAACAGATGCAAAGGATATAATGATGTACCCGACAAAAAGGTACAAGTTTATTTTTATATTGGGTATGAGATTTTTATGAGCCGATTTGGCAAACCGTTTGGCTGTTTGATTTTCTTTTGGGTTGGAGAAGGCCTAGAGAGGCGAGTTGTGGTTTTACTGATAGGACTATACAAAAGAGGTTACGGCGAAATTTTCCGAAAATTTAAGGTGTTAGAAAATTTTCAGGATTTTTGAAAATTTTAGTTAGTCGGAATAAATTAATATTTTAGTCGATATTAATTGGTTCAGTTTAAACTGAAGTTAAGTGGTAAACAGATAAATTTTTATCCAGTAGATAGGGTCGTCACCTACCTTAGCAATTTCGAGGACGAAATTATTTTAAGGGGGAAAGATTGTAATGACCCACATTTTTAGCTGTCAAATAATTAATTAATTTAATTATTAAATATCGAGTTGGCGATATCGATAACTGGAATTAAATAATAATTATATTTAATTAATATAAATAATAGAATAATATATATATAAAATTCAGAAATAATCGAAAATAGAGGAATTCACAATATTGTGTGAATTGGATTATTTAAAATATATAATTCGGTTTAGGGTTGAATTATATTCACGAATATATTATATAAACGAAGTTTGAACGTATAATTATATTATAATTAAAATCGAGCTCGAAATGGCGTGGCAGTTTGTTATTTGGCGATTCGAACTTCAACCGAATATACAGACTTCGTTTTAAATCAGATTTCTGTGAAACAAGAAACGTTAAGAGCTGGTGAAGTATATTTTTCTAGTGGAAGAGAAAATTCAGGATTTCGTCGTGTAGATTGTGAATTGTGTCCAAATCAAATTATAAAGTAGTCGTTATAGAATCGTTTATCGACCATAACGGTTTATTCGATATAACTAAATACCGGTTTCGAATTTAGACAAGATTCTTTTGAGACGTAGTGATAATTTAATTTTTAGAATTTTATTGTAATTTTTAATTAATTAAATAAGCAACTTTTTATTTGGAGTATTTTGCACCCTATATCAATATTTTTAGGTTTCACAATATGAGCTAACCTACCGGTATTATTATATTTTTGAGATCACGGCACATTACACAATTTGATGATATTTTTATATCAGTCTGTGAACAAACAGAGTTTCATATAATAGGTTATGTTAAATGTTACAACTCAAAATTTAATATCCTAACATTCTCTGATAAAAATGAAGTCCACGTTGCATTCTTTCTCAGCCTCACATTTTTCCTCGATCAAGACACAAGCCACCGCGTCCTCAAGCAAACAAATTCGTGGCCTTCAGATAATCCATAAGGTAATCAATATAAAATGATATGTCTGCTTGAAAGTGTTCACCCAATTCCCTTATGACCTAATCTATTTCCGCAACAAAGAACGAGTGGCCACAAATCAAAATCACAGTAATTAAAATCAAAAGAAAAACAAGGAAAATTCTATAAAACATTTCAAGTATATAGCGAGAATCGTTGAAGGACCCTCTTCATCCCAATGGGCTTTCTTTTGAGCTCAATCGATTCGTGTTTACCGGCGAGGTGGAGTACGGACAACGTGAGGCTACCGGAGTTGGAGGTGGAGAAAAACCCAGGCCGTAGGGGTAATCGCAAGTGGAAAGTGTCAGCAGAAAGAAAACAAAAGGGTCATACCCCATTTTTTTGAGTAGTAAAGAAACACAAAATAGGATGTAATTCAAAACTGGGCACTTGAATAGAAGCATGGAGGGGGTGGAGTGAGTCCAGTTTGTTGTGAATGAAAGTGATAATGTGGTAAATGGACTGGAAGGGTCTGGGATTGAGATTATAGATGTGAACGCGTTTTGTGTACTGATGTGGAAAAACAAAAGTGTTTGGGCCTGCAAGTAATTGGCCAAAGTTGTGTGGATGTGGAGTTCACCGTGAGGCTGATGATGGGTGTGGCTTTTGGGTTCAACGTATAGAAGAGTAGCGAAGTATCAGTTCAAAAACAAAGGGGAAAGGATTGAAGAAGAAGGCATTCACGAGAGGGGGCCTGGGTTTATCAGTTGGGTTTAGGGATCTTTGTTGAATATGTTTTCAAGGCAAGAAGAATCGAAATGGTGTTGGGTCATTGTTCTCGTATGCGAACTGAAGGAGATGTAGGAAGAAGCTAGCGGGTTAAATATATGGAAGGGAAATGGGTAGTTCACACGATAGTGTAGACTAAGTTGGGCCGGGTCTCTAAAAGGGTAAAAGCCCAATGAATTAATTAGTTAAGTTTAAATTTTTATTTAAATGTATATTAACTTGTCGATATCATAACTTGTACATACGAAATCAGAATCACGAACGGTCAGATCCGTTGGGATCGTATGGATGAGAGCTTCACAATGGGACTGACGGGGAGTCAATTGAAGCTCGTTACAATTTATAAAACATAAATTGTCTGTTTGAATCAAGCGATGGTTATCGTTATTAACGATGATCGTCCAGTGTGAGTAAAACTCACTAACTCTGAACAGTTATATTTTTATAAGTATTCTTAGAACTGATAATTATCTGTTGATTGATGTGTGTTAACTATTTGGTTGAATTACTTGTGTATTGGTTGAAATCATCGATAACTTTATATATATAAATCGTTTGTCAAATATTGATTCTATTTAGCAGAATATTTCATATTGAAATGAAATCGATGTTATTATATTGTTTAACATCTGTGGATGCAGGGAAACAGGTCGGAGGAACCCAACTGGATTCCTCAACATTTATTTTACTGTTTTTCATATGTTTTGATATATGATGTGATATACAATCTGTTGTTGATTGTGTGTGTTTGGGTAATATTGATCAGTAATTTATGGTATGTTAAATACCACAACAAATACTGGAATACGAAAAAGGAATTTTCAATGTTATATTGAACTTGAAATCTTTATAAAATCAAGGGATTTTATAAAGGAAATTATTTGTAAAACAAATATAAAGGAAATTATTGGTAAAACAAAAATAAAGAAAACTACTGGTAAAACAAATATAAAGGAAATTATTTGTAAAACAAATATAAAGGAAAACATTTTTGAAAACAAATATAAAGGAAAATATTTGTAAAACAAATAGAAAGAGAAATATTTGTAAACCATTTACAAATAGAATAAGAAAGGAAATATTGTAAACCATTTACAATAGTAATGAAGTGGAAATATTTATTTGTTAGATAAGTAGAAGTGAAAAGGAATATTTATTTGTTAAATAAATAGAATCGAAAAGGGAATATTTATTTGTTAAATAAAACAAATAGGAAAGGGAATATTTGAGAAACAAATAGGAAGGAAGTATTTGAAATCAAATAGAGTTGGTCGAATATAGTTAATCGAATATTGGTTATTCGGAAAAGGAGTAAATCGAAAGGAGTTAAATCAAAAGGGGTTAATCGATAGAGTAAATTGAATAGAGTTAATCGAATTGAATAGAGTTAATCGATTAGAGTTAGAACTAACCAGTTAGACTTAATCAGTTAGAATTAATCAGTTAGAATTATTCAGTTAGAATTAATCCGTTAGAATTAATCAGTTAGAATTAATCAGTTAGAATTAATCCGTTAGAATTAATCAGTTAGAATTAATCAGTTAGAATTAATCAGTTAGAATTAATCAGTCAGAGTTAACCAATAGAGTTATTCAAATGGAGTAAATCGAAGTAGAGTTATCGAATATCACTTACTCGAAGTAGAGTTATCGAATATCACTTACTCGAAGTAGAGTTATCGAATATAGTGTATTCGAGAGAAGAGAAATCAAATATAGTTTATTCGAGAAGAGTAATCAAATATAGTTCATTCGAGAAGAGTTATCGAATATAATTTATTTGAAAAGACTTATCGGATATAATTAATTCGAAAGGAGTAAATCGAATATAGTTTATTCGAATAGAATTAAAGGAGTTATCGAATATAGTTTATTCGAAAGGAGTTAAGTGGAAAGAGTAATCCAATAGAGTTAATTGATAAGAGTTAATCAAATAGAGTTAATCGGTTAGAGTCAAATCGATTGAGTTAATCAAATAGTGTTAAAGGAGTTATCGATGTTAGTTTAATCGAAAGGAGTTAATCAAATTTTAGTTATTCGAAAGTGAGATTATCGAATATAAGTTATTTGAAAGGAGGTTATCGAATATAGTGTATTCGAAAGAAAGGAGATTATCGAATATAGCGTATTCAAAAGAAAGAGATCGAATATAATTTATTCGAAGTGAGTTAATTGAATAAGTTATTCGAAGAGTGAGATAATCGAATAAGTTATTCGAAGAGAGAAAATCGAATATAGGTTATTTGAAGAAGAGTTAATCAAATAAAGATTACTCGAAACAGAGTAAATTGTCGAATTCGATTATATCGAATTTGGGAAAGTATTATTTACTTTTGGTTTTTAAATCAAGATTTATTTATTTATAAATAAATTAGAGTAGGTGAATTATTCAAAGTAAGAAGTAAAAAGTTGGATGTTAAGATAGATATTTCAGAAGTAGGGTTTATAACGTTAGCGTTATAACCAATGTTTTCAATAAAGAAGTGGATTCGTAAATAGAATCCGAGAGTTACGTACGGAAGATTGTTAAAGGTTTAAAACATAAACTTTGACTATTTAGAAGTTAAAACGTTGTTCAGTTAAGGTCTGAGAGGTAATTATACCCCAACTTGATTGACTTCCTTCTTAACTAGGAAATGGTAAGGTTTGATAGTGAATGATGGTTAAGTGAATTTAGTAAATGGTTTGAGTTGGCATAGCGATGTTTTATTTAAACGTCTGTTTAAATCCAATGAAGGAACTTGGAAATGTTTTCCAAATAAGAATCATAAATGTTTTCGGATAATAGATAATAAGAATTTAGAATATATGGAAACATGAGATAAGTAAATTATTGTACTAAAGAGATAAATGTTCAATGATGAATGATCGATATAATTTCCATTTGGAAATAATATCGTTATTTGCACACATGTTTTTATTTGATAATTAACTCACCGACTATTGAAGTTTTCGACCAATTTAACGTTGTTAATATGGAGAGACCGGTTGGATTATTATCCGAAGAACCACTCCGTATTAGCATAAGCGTTGCGAATCATATATGCCAAAGATAATTGGAGACAGAGTAAAGTGCAAGGGCTGTTGTATAAATCTTAGTTAAAGATTGCCTAAGATGGTTGTACTGAATAGTGCCTTCGGTTTATCCAGTCCCAGGACGACCTGTATGGAAGAATGTCTGATAGAGTATATTTAATAGATCGCGTAGGTTGATCTCTTCAAACGTATTTATGTTTGGTGGCGGAGGAATTCGTTTCTCTTAGCTGTATACCCATGGTATTTTTGGGGAAATCAATTTGTGATTGGCGGGTATGACGATGTGACATTCAAAGTGAATAAACATGATCTGTCAGAGATAAGCGTGGCATCTAGCCTCACAACCGGGAAATGACAAAAATCGGGCAGGCAGCATGGCTATGTAGGTCGCACCTATTAGGTTGTATAATCACCTGATCTAGAGTTTCATTTATTTCTAAAAATCTATTGTAGATGCTATCCCATTCGGGAAATGGTTGCTGATCCCAACCGTTGGTGATATACATTCGATACACTCAAGCGAAATGAGTGGTCGGTCATGTGTGGCCAGGTTGCAAGATGTTCTTGTTGAACCCAGTGTATTCCTCTCTAGAGGTACACTAGCGAAAGGTGGTTCCATACCTTGTCATAGTCGGAAATCCATTACCCAATACGTGCTTGCGGTTTTGATTGTATACTATATATGTAGAACGCGAGATGAAAGCGTTTCTGTTAGATGATTATTATATTGTGGTTGATAGACATTATTATAATATCAAAAGGTTTTTAATATAAAGATAATTTGGATTCTCATAAGGGGAAAACCCGTTCCGTTATACGGCGTGGTCTTATGAGATATCGTTTACTTGTTCAAACTGTTTAACTCATACCAGTCCCATGACTGACCCGGAGTTTATTTTTTTTTTGTTTTCCCTAAACTCTTGGGTGCCCAATTTTGTACGGGTAGTCAAGTAGTCGGGATTTACAGATACTTGAAGAGCTAGAGTAGGAGGCTTCAGAATTATATAGCTATGGTTATTTTCCGCTGTGTTGTAAGTGCTGTACTTTGGAAATGATATGTATATTCAAGTACAGATTTATATTTCAAAGTTATGTTATATATTATATGTTATTCGTTCCGCTGTGAGGTTCGTGTTACTCTGATGTTGTTTTGTTCTTCTTCTTCTATTCTAAGTTTCTATCTTATCTATTCCTACCCTCTAATTTCTTTCATTAACTACCGGTATTTTTCGATGTTTGGTCAGTCGTCATTGAGTTTATGTCGGTAACCAAAATCGCTGAAAAACCAGGTCGTTACAGAAACACCGATTTTTTATCATACGAAATCAATTACAGGATTCTTACCTTAGAAAACCCCATGCTGCACTGAACAGCTTGTCCGAGTTTAAGGAAGAATTGGTTATGACAAAATGAAATTCAGCTATTAGATGTTAACATTCAATGCAATAATGTCAGAATCACGATTTTTCCTCATTTCTTGATTCCTCTTAGATATAGCATAACAACTATCTTTCAGTTTTGAATAAAGTCAGATTTTGCAAAAGGAGGATGTGGAATGAAGCAGTGAGAAACCATATATATGGCGATGGCTATACGGATACAAAAATTGGACATAAATCAGGAAGCACAAAATCTTGACCATTGAATCAATTTGTCTTTATATGAGGGGTGGAAATCGGTGGCAATCCAATAGTTCAAATTATATATCCTCCAATTTGTGTTAAATTTTTGTGTTTAAATAGACTTTTTCTATATAGAGAGCGGCTATACCAGCAAATTCAATTGACTGAACGTTCGGTTAACCAAAAATCTTAACCAATTGATACGGTTAACCGACCACGCCCACCTCTTCAAAGAACATTTAATTTCATCAAACCGAAAGAATATCAAGTATTTTTTAAACACCACCATCTTTTCTTTTTCCTCTCTATTAGATTAAAAAATGGTTCTAACACCTAATAGACTAAGATTTTTATAGATTAATGAAGAAATATAAATTGAAAACGAGAGAAAAACAGCAAACACTCAAGATTTATGGTGGTTAGGCATTAACGAGCCTACGTCCACTTTATAATTTCTCTATTCAACAAAAAATTACAATTACAATGCTTGAAATCCTTAGACACTCGATATTCAATTAGAATTCTCTCGAAAATGTGGAAAATCACTCAAATATCGTGAATCTGGGGTCGGATCGAATAGAATTGGCGGTCTGGATATGGAGTTTCAAGCTTCAAAGTGTCAAAAGTCCTTTTTTGTCTTTCGGATCGGGTATTTATATGCATTGGCTTTGGAAAAGAGGCGGGAACGGTTAGGATGACGTGGCTCTCGAACTGGAAGCATATGAGATGGTGGAAGCAGTTTCCAAACAGTTGTAGCTAGGTGGGATCGGTTTGTGAGATACGTGGCAGAGGCTCCGAATCTTCTGGGAATAGTGGGAACGTGGGAGAAACTGCCTTCTTGGGATCAGATGAGGGTCGGATCGAATGCTCGAGCCGTATTATGTTCGAACTGAGGACATTGAGCTGTCCCATTTACTTCTTGTACGATCCGATGGACATAGAGTTTTTTGATCCATGTTTCCTTCGATCCGGCCCGACACTTGGCTCTTGGTTAGACATGATTCTCAATGTCCCAAGTTTGCGACCGTGAATACTCGAATTTTGGACAGCCTTACTACAAGGTAAGTTAACATTTCCCCCCCAAAGTATGACTTATTGTAGATGAGTTGTGCTTTGAACTTGTCAAGCTATCCATTCCTGAGTAAACAGCAGTCAACAATCGTGTCATTATGTGAAGTCGTGACTCTTGATTCCTTGTGCCATGTATAAATAGAAGATTACACCCTTGATTGTCTTTGTTGTAATTGGAAATTCAAGATCTTCAATTGGAGTATAGACAGATATACAGGAAAATCCTTCAAACTGATCCCCTATGTTTCCATAAATTGTGATAGTCAGATAACTCCTCCTATAGCTTATAACAACGACTATAATGGAAAAATTTGATATATAAGCTTACAACATGAGTATTTAAGATAGTCAACAAAAGAAGGAATTATTACTATTATACATAAGAATGAGTGAGAACTCGGCTAAGCCTTTCACAGTAGGCATGCCTACAGATGTAGTGAAAGACACTTCACTAAAAATGGAGTTGAAACCTATAATGAAATAAATCAACAGAAATACAACCATAAACTAAATTTAGATTTTTTTTTGAAAAAGGTTTAAAGGTAACAACAAATTGTTTACAAATAATAGAGAACTTCTAATTCATATGTGCTGTTCTAATTGTGCCAATTGAAAAGGAATTAGCATTGAACAAACTACGATAAGAAGGTTGAAAATTACACCAAAATAAAGTTGTAAAGCTTGGGGAATACGAGATAGCTGCACTTATATGAATGTGGGAGCGGTGTTGCTCCTTATGAGAGTTATTAGGTTTACTCTTTGGATCATTTTTGAAAAAACCGGTAAAAGTAGCAAATAGACATAATAGTGTGTGTGATATAAGAAATTATTTGAAGAAGATACAACTTGTGCATATAATACGTCCGATACTACATGAAAAAGTAACATGTATAAATGCTAATATTACAAGAAAAAAATCTTGTCATATTTATACCAATTGAAAGTTTAAGATACTAAACAGCTTCTGTATGCATGTACTGTCATGTTTTGAGGCTTGGTGATAAGGAAATAAACTTACTAGATCTATTCGTACACAGTGCAATTCATGTATGATTGAAAATTTTGAGTATACAATACCAAATAGACTTTGCTACTTTACCCGGGTGTAAAACCGAGTAAAGCGAAAAAACAGTGCAATTCACGTAATTCAAGGGGTATATCAGGTATTTCAGCTGAGATTATGGTGGGGTCTCCGTCTTTTTTGGTCTCTTATCGCAGAATTTGACAAAAAGTCAGTGTGGGTACTTTAGCATTTTCGATACCAAATATTGATTTGTATGTTAGTTGAATAAATACAAGGATTGAGCAAACATGGCTTGGATTGGAGGTGGTGAGCACGCATGATTCCCAAACATACTTATGACCCACTATGCACACATTCCGTTGTTCAAATTTGGGCTTTGGTCTTGCTATCTATTTTTTTCGAGCAAACAACAGTGTCTCTTCGAAAAGATGTATGCCATTCTTTAAGTAACTCAATTTTCTTTTCAAAACAGACAATTTATCTCTAAAAGCTTTACTTTTTTTCCTTTTTATCTGAAGAAATTTAGAATTACTGCATGCATTTCTTTACTCTGTTGTATTCTGGAAAGTATTTTCTTGATCTCAGCAACATACTTTACCCGAGGTCAAATAACTTGTAAAAGTCAGTGAAAAAGTGGGAACAAGTCTCCCTATTCGCGTTAATTGGGAAGAAATGGAGACGAAGTATACCAGTTGAGGACATTTGATAATTAGTTTGACAGAGATCATTTTATCAAATAAGAAAATAAACAGGAGTAATAGATGTCCACATAAGCGAAGTCGCTTTCCTGTTTAAGATATGACCGAATAAGATTTTGTCAAAATATGCGAAATAGTTCAATAAATGTAATTCATAGGGTGTAAAGTCATAATTTGCATAATGGTTAATTTGCAGAAAAGGATGTGTATACGTCAACCCGTGTAAACTGACTAAAATAGTTTTGGGTATAATAGCATTATTATTTAAGGAATAGATAAATTATAGAAAGGAACTGGTGCATTGTTGCAAATGTATCCAAATTGTTGTTAGAGATACCCAGAACACTTAAGGAAGCATGATACATGTATGCGACTAGGTCACTTAAGAGATGGATACTCCATGATAGTAAATATGCTAAGAACATGTGCCTGTATTCGAAATATGCATTGTAATTTCACCATTTCTATGATATTAATCATTTCTTGGTTTCTTAGTTTATAAAACATCTTAATTATTGATATAGTACAACGGTTTTAATCTTCCTCACTACTCAGCAAATTTTCTTACATATGTATCAATGTTAAATGACATTAGTGATTATTTTATAACAAATTAAATTACGAACAACGAAATATCAAAGCACATTGAGGATTTTCTATTATAAGATGTTAGATATATGTTTAAACCGTTAAAGATAACGGTCCTTGTGCCAAATAAAAAAAAGAAGGAAATAGTAAAATGATCTTCAGTTTTTTTCTCTTGAAGAACAACTCATACCAGAAATTTTCAAGATGAGCGTAAGACTAGCTTTACCGTTTTGAGTTAATACCCATAATGATGGATAGTGGTGCATAAATAGAGATAACTAGATCTCTGATCTCATACAACAACAACTCTTACATTCCATCAAAAACAGCTTGTGTTAGAGATTGGAAGCTTTCAATTTTAAATTACTCTGTTCTTTTCTTTGGTTGGAAAACTTGAAAGCTATGTCTAAAGGTTAGTTTACTTCTTTAATTTATTTCTGACAACATTTTGGTATGAGACCCATTCCTTTCGGATAGTTTTTAGTTCTTCATTTTCCAAATCTCTAAATTTGGATGAGTAATTTGCTTTCATCATCTCTGAGCTACTGTATATTATTCTTGTCATGAACTTTGACCTGCTATGTATTATTCTAAATGAGTTGTATGTTGAAATTATATTGTTTACACCAGTTTAATAGCAATGGCTGCTTATATATGTTTTATCAAGGACCTGTTTAACCTTAAGAATCTTGAATAAATAATTGATTGTGACATCTCTGGCACTACTATGTCTGAAGACAGAAGCATGATACAGCTAGGCTATTTATTAATTGTCAAAAGAAAAAAGGTACAACTACCCATGTTTACACGGTACTCACTTATGCATGCTTTGGAAAGTGATGTCAACTATAAATTGTCATTGTGTAAGAGTAGCCACATCATCTTTACACTAAATATAAGTACATCAAGATATGAATTTGAGTTCTATGAAGTGACATCATGATTCAATTTTATTGAGATTAATATAATTGTTTAGAAATTATACTTAATACCCTAAGGTACAAGTACTTTTTCTGACAATTAATATTAAATTTTTCTGTCTTGTTTATGAATTCGGCTATGCACTGTTTAGCATTGTTTAGCTACTACCCAAAGGGCAGTTATAATAATGCTCTACTTTTCATGTGAGGATATATTTTATCATTAAGCGATGTAAGCTTTTTAATTCATGTCTGCATTTCCTCAACCTGCTATTGTTTCTGAAAACAAAATTCCTACACTTGATGGAGATAATTTCTCAAAATGGAAGGAGAAAATTCTTCTTACCTTAGGATGGATGAACCTAGATTTAGTCTTGCGTGTTGATGAGCCTCCTGCTCTTACATAAACAAGCACTCAAGCTAAAAAGAATCTTTTTGAATAGTGGGGGAGATCCAATCGCCTCAGCATGAATCTCATTCAGTCCCACATGAGGAAAAATATTTGAGGCTTCATTCCTAAGTGTGATAAGGTCAAAGATTACCCCAAAGTTGTTGAAGAACAGTTTGCGAGTTCTGTAAAGGTACTTGGTAGCACCTTGCTGAACAAATTGTCATGTATGAAGTACCATGGTGATAAAGGACTGCGCGAGCACATCATGGAAATGAGAGACATTTCAACTCAGCTGAAGTCTTTAAAGATGGAAATTTCAGATTCTTTTCTTGTTCATTTCATACTCAATTCACTTCCTACAGAATTTGGGCTTTTTAAAATCTCTTACAACACACATAAGGACAAGTGGTCAGTTAAGGAATTATTGATCATGTGTGTTCAAGAGGAGGGGAGGTTGATGCAGGAGAAATTAGAAAGTGCTCACCTAGTTTCCCAAGAAAATGCATAACAAAAGAAGCCACATATTTCTTGCAATAAAGCAAATAACAAGTCGTTGTCCATTAAGAAATCCAACAACAATAAGGAAGCACTGAAATGTTTTTTCTATTAAAAGAAGGGGCATTTCAAAAGGAACTACGAGAAATATAAAGCGTGGCTCGGGAAGAAAGGTAATCCTCTTTCCTTAGTATGTTATGAATCTAATGTAGTTAATGTTCTTAGTAATACATGGTGGATTGACACCGGTTCTACAATTCATGTTGCCAATACTGCACAGGGATTTCTAAACCTACGGAATCCGATGGAAAGTGAACAATGCATCTACTTAGGCAACATAATGCGTTCACATGTGGAAGCGGTTGAAACACTCAGGCTTGTTTTGAAATCTGGTTTTGTGTTAGATCTGAATAAAACTTTTTACATTCCATCATTTTCTAGAAATCTTGTTTATGTTTCAAAACTTACTCCATTAGGTTTCAGTTTTGAGTTCTTTGAAATTAGTTTTAATCAGGTGCAAATTGGTGATGGAAAATTTTGTTTAAATTGTCTTTAGATCAAACTTTTGGTTTTAGTTTATTTACAATAGATAGTTGTATTGGCATGAAAAGAAGTATTGTTAATGAGAAATCAATTATGTTATAGCACAAAAGGTTAAGGAATATTTCCCTAGACATAATAAAAAGATTGGTAAATGAAGGATTTTTACAAGCTCTTGACTTTTCCGATTTAAGTACTTGAAGGAGTTCTAATACATTAGAAATCATACACACTGACTTATGCGGACTGTTTAAACCAAAAATGGTTCAAACACCAAAGGTGTCTTATCGACACTTCACCAATAGGAATGCAATAGAAAATGGGGCTACAAATACAAATGCAAGTAAAAAACACAAGGATTTTTATAGTGATTCGATCTATGATAGATCTACGTCCACTTTTGAAGTGATTTTCATTATCATGAAGAAATTTACAAAGAGCATCATCTCATACATTTCATTTATATCACTTATTCACTTTCTTTATAATGATTTTCCACTTTTCACTCTTTTTCCGCTTTAGATCTCACTTGAATGCGAGAAGGAATGGATTGGATCTCGTGATTAGATGATCTTCGTTGGTTCCATATTAAAATTAGTGTTAAATCCGAGCTTTAAAGATAAGTAATGGCGGTTGGAGATCACTTGGATTGAAATTGAGTGAAAATTAATGGTGTTTGGAGAAGATGAGATCCACTTGATGTTGGAGGAAGATGGAGCGAGCTTAGGAAGCCATTAATGGAGCTTAGGAAGCTTGAGAATGGTGGAAAACTGTAATATCCCGAATTTTTAATGACATTAAAGGAGATAAATTAAAGAATAAATAATTTAATATTAAGAATTAAGGGAAACTGATTACGTCATTACGTCCGTCTCGAAATTCTGGTCAGGATAGACACCTAGTTTGCGTAAAACGGATAACATATGAAGAAGTTACGGACGATAGAAAGTTGAAAATCAGAACCAGATATAACTGACGCACTTGCCAAGTGCGCCAAGGAAATTTTGCATTGGCGCACCTGTAAAGTGGCCCATAACAGTTTCTGGGTATTTGGGCCTTTTTCGAGTGAGTGACGACTCGTGACCTGACCCAATTCCATTATGGCTGAGGTGGCATCCGAATTCTGTAACCCAACAGCTATAAATATATCTCATATCCTTTGTTTTCTTCACAAAGAAACAATGGTGGCCAGACTCTGCTGGATTCTAAACTAAACTGGGGTCTCTCATCTTCTTCTAAAGAATATCAAATTCTGAAATTCAAGCATAGACTCAGCACCTTTTCTATCATCTTAGCAATCCAATCACAGTGAGTTCTAGTTGCTTTTAGGTTTAGATGAATAATAGTGAATTATGAAAGACTGTGATTTGGATACGTTGCAAACCTTGAATCTATGTTATTGTTAGATTTTATGATATATCATGATAGATCTATTTCTTTGGATTCAATTCAATTGTTCTACTATGTTATTATTATGGATCTTGGGTTGTGACTTTTATGATATGCTATAATGCAGACGTATGTATATATAATCTATGTAATCTAAAATTATCACCTTAGATCTATCCTATGTGATCTAAAATTATCACCTTACGATTCATGTTAGATCTATCCTATGTGATCTAAAATTGTCACCTTATGATTCATGTTAGATTTATTCTATGTAATTTAAAAATGTCACCTTATGATTCATGTTAGATCTATTTTATGTGATCTAAAATTGTCACCTTATGATTCATGTTATATCTGTTCTACGTGATCTAAACATGTCACCTGATTATTCATGTTAGATCTATTTTATGTGATCTAAATTGTCGCCTTATGATTCATGTTAGATCTATTCTATGTGATCTAAATTGTCACATTATGATTCATGTTAGATCTATTTTATGTGATCTAAATTGTCACCTTATGTTAACATGTTAGATCTATTTTATGTGATCTAAATTGTCACCTTATGTTATCATGTTAGATCTAAACCGATTGGACATCTAAATTGCTAATTTAGATATTGTGACATCATAGTTCATCAGATTTATGTCCACCTTGTTATGATGACAATTTCATGTCCAGGCTAGTGAAACACCCCACCTCCGTTAAGGTCACTCACAAAGGGAATGCCTTAACTTCGGTGGAGCATTATAGGTAAAAGATGCAGATAAACTACAAGACAAACAAATAAAGCAGCGGAAAATAAAGTCATTTTATTAATGATGTGGTTTAGTCAAGCTCTTACAACAGTTGTCTCAATCATACTTAAAAGTAATACATAGAACTTCTATCTTGATTTAAAAACTTCCAAATATAAAAGAAGCATAAAAGAAAATGGGTCAGACATGAGTATGGTAAGTCCGGTGACTATTTAGCATGTAAATAAGAAAAGGGTTACGAAATGAATAAATTGAATCTAGGACAACACCCTAGAAATAAGATAATTAGGCTGAATATGCTATCGCACTCATTTCACTTCTCCGCACCTCCTAACTAGTGTCCCAACTAGTAATCTATATAAAATGATAATATTACAATGTGATCCCAATCCTCGCAAATGTGGGTAGCCTTCAGGTGTACATCTATCGTGAGGATTCCACCTCAATCAGCCAAATTGCCACGAACATGTTAGATGCACCCTTACTACCCTACCGATCGGCTCCCTTACTTGTATTCATGTTCCATGTGTCTGTGTCAATCGGCCCTCTCTTGCGTGTAGATACCCTGTGTTAGTCCCACCATAAGGTGTATCAAACCTTATGATAGCAACCCGACACGATTCAAGATGCACAGTGTATAACTACTGGTATCCAGTGCCCGCTTTTTCCCACTCCGGAATACGTGCACGCCCGTAAACTGTCGGAACCTACACTGACGTACCCCCTGCCCCTGTTTTGACCGCTTATAATTAGCGCGGTAATCGTGCCCCACCCGGCCTAGTTTCAGGGTACCACGATACATCTATGTGGGTTATTGCTGAAATGGGTCCCCGTTACTAGGGTTTCCTGCTGGTTAAGTTTTGTGGGCCTATATATACAAATATTACCCACCTACACGAGATGTACTTAACCCTCCCACCGATTCTAGCATGTTTATTTAATGGTCAAGTTTTGTGGGCCTATATGTACTAATATTACCCACCAACACGAGATGTACTTAACCCTCCCATCGATTCTAGCATGTTTATTAAATGGTTAAGTTTGTGGGCCTATATGTACTAATATTACCCACCTACACGAGATGTACTTAACCCTCCCATCGATTCAATCATATTTATTTAACGGTTAAGTTTGTGGGCCTATATGTACTAATATTACCCGCCAACCCAATATATACTTAATCCTCTCGTACATTATGTCATATTGGTTAAGTGTTGTCCATTCATGTTAACTTAACCCACTCATTCATCCTGTTATGCTAGGTAAGTGTTTCCTACTAACTTAACGCTCCTCACTTATCATGTTGAATTGGTTAAGTGTTTCCTATTAACTTAACCCCGTTCGTCCATCAAGTTATATTGGTCAAGCGTTCTTTGTTAACTCAAACCCACGTGTTCATCTTGTTGTATTGGTTAAGTGTCATTAATCAATTCAAGTTACCTTAACCCAACGTGTTTATCATGTTGTATTGGTTAAGTGTCATCAATCAATTCAAGTTAACTTAACCCACCTACTTGTCATGTTACTTTGGTTAAGTGTTGCCTTTTTGTGTTAACTTAACCCTACCACAAATTAAGTTATATTGGTTAAGTGTTGCCCTCTTGATTTAACTTAACCTTACCACAAATTTAGTTACATTAGTTAAGTGTTGGCCTCTTGTTTTAACTTAACCTTATCACAAATCAAGTTACATTGGTTAAGTGTTTCTTATTAACTTAACCCTAATCATTCATCTTGTTATATTGGTTAAGTGCTTCTCATTAACTTAACCCTAGTCATTCATCTTGTTATATTGGTTAAATGTTTCTCATGAACTTAACCTTAGTCATTCATCTTGTTTATTAGCATTAATTGATTTATTAATGCAACAATCTCTCACACTAGATATGTATTGTTGCGGTTACTGGATGTGCCGGGCGGTTCCGGGCAGTTTTACACCACAACTCAATCTAACCTCGGGTTTTCCTTGGGCATGATGCACTAACCACTCACATTAGATAGGTGTTGTTGTGGTTACTGGATGTGCCGGGCGGTTTTACACCACAACTCAATCTAACCTCGGGTTAGGCATGTTCGTCTTTTACTTAATTTACATATTTACTTTTCATATTTATATGTAAATTTTCTACAATTATTGCCATTCAAGTCATGCCCCCATTTACCCTCTAAGTCATATTTTCAATTTTTGGTATATAAATTATACCATTTTTATGACACTTACCATTCATTCATTTATGGGCCAAATTATGCCAATAATAATAATTTCTAAGGTTTTCCCAACGTTACCCCCGTCATACATTCGCAAAATTCATATAGAATGTTAGGCTCGTAACTTAGCCTAACTTATTTACAAAAGGGGAAAGAAGGGAGAATATACCATTCACACAACATAAAATAATAAGGATCTAAATAAACATGTGTCATGGCATAAAATAATGAACTTGCATTTTTGGATCCAACTAACATGAGTCTTTAAGCATATGAAATTACCCAAATCCAACTAGGCATGTAAATGTAAACTTTTATTTTGGGTCCAATGAACATAAACCTTGAGCATATAGAATTTCACAAGTTCAACTAGACATGTGAATGTAAACTTAAATTTGGATCCAATAATCATGAATCTTAAACATATAGAATTACACAGGTTTAACAAGGCATGTAAATATGAACTTTTATCTTGGATCCAACAAACATGAATCTTAAGCATATGGTTTTACACAAGTTTAACAAGGCATGTAAATATGAGCTTTAATTTTTGGATCCAATTTTCATAGATCTAAATGTGAATGTAAACATAATACATGTCTTAGCCAAACAACTTGCATGATTCAATAAACATAGATCTAAATGTAGATCTAAACATAATACATGTCTTAGTCTATCTAAAAACTTGTGTGATTCAATAAACATAGATCTAAATAACTTGCATGATTCAATAAACATAGATCTAAATGTAGATCTAAACAACTTGCATGATTCAATAAACATAGATCTAAATGTAGATCCAAACAACTTGCATGTTACATAACATAAAAAAGTCACCAAATTTACATAATATACGATTGGTTTAACATCAACATAATAAGCACAATAATCTCACAAGCATATACGATAGAATCGTTACAAGAATAGGCATAAATCTGCATCGTCATTATCTTACAACTAGGAATTACTCTAGTTTTCATTTTATTACAAATCACAACTTTTAATCGTTCAATCTAAACAATAACAGGACTTACAAAGAAAAGAAAGTCTTGTTTTCTGGGATCTATTTTCTGAAATTGGAAAGCAATCCCTTGAAGAAGACTATCAATTCTCTAAGTTAGTTTTGATTCGTAGTTTTAATCTTGCTTTCAAGTTGAGGAAGGAATGGTGGCTAAACTAGAATGATCATGGACGGCATGGTGGCTCCTTGGAATGAATTTGTGTGATTTAGGGTTTGAGGATTATGGTTGCTTTTATAGAAGTTAAATCTTATGTGAGCCGTTAGATCATTTTAAGAGCAATCAGAGCCATCCAACTAAAGCAATGTGTCACTCAACCAATCATAGCATGACACATAAGCCCTAGCACCTCAGAATTTGTCACAAAGCCAATTAGAGAAGGCCATGTAAAAAAAAACAATCCTTGACCAACAAAAAAATGCGCCACGTGCGCCACATGATGCGTATACATCATATATATATATATATATTTGTATATATATATATATACATATATGTACATTCTGTATATATATATATATATATCTTTCCAATTAACCATTTTTAGACTATACCACTTTTTGAACTGCGTTCACACTAAGCCAATTTTTAGCCATTCCCCTAAAACAAAAATATGGCGCTGGCAGGGATCGAACTCTGCACCTCTTGTATGCAAGTCACATGTTCTAACCAAATGAGCTACTAAGTCTTTTGCTTACAAACCTTAGAACAATGCTAAACATTATTTTTTTCCCATTCTTCTTTTTCATGTTTTGCTGCAATATTTAATTTAAAGGTATCTTCTCCATACGGAGTCCGATTTACGCAAAGTCGTACTCTATCTCAAGAAGAATTCCGAGATGAACGCAATGGCGCAACCCGTTTCACCTATTTCTTCTTTTTCAAATTAATTATTCTTTAATTTGTTATTTTAATATTCTTAGAAAATACGGGGTGTTACATTCTCCCCTCCTTAAAGGATTTCGTCCCCGAAATCTTCAAGTTAAGAAGAATGTATATCCTACCATCCAGTCATCCATCTACTCAACCATCAAACACAGGCATCCATTGTCCTTAAAAAGATTTCTAATGCCTTCATGATCATATGCATAGTGTGTGTACATGTCCTTATCTAATGCAAAATCAGGCGGCCTACTGATTCAGTTGACCTCCTCAATGCGAATTATGTCAGTGCTATGAGTCCATCATGTATGCAATTATTCCTAGTCATACTTTATAACTTGTACATGAGTGCACAATCATTCATACAAATGCAACATCCATATGATAACACATCAAGTTTCAGTTCATATATATAGAAATTCACTCATGCATATGCAATATGAAAGCGACTGAGCCGATCTAGTGCCTAATGTGTGTATATGCATCCACGAACAACCACTAGCAACCACTTGCAACCATCAGTCATAACATATTTCAAACACATGTTTACATCCATTGGCTTCTTCCTAAGGATTGAAGATATGACCTAGAGGTTATTCCTAAAAAGATAGAAACAAACATGCATAGAATTCCTCGAAAAAGAGATCAAGGATACACCCTCAAGAAAAAGGGTATGATGCGCATGTCTTATCTTCAGTCTCCCACACCGCGTCTTCTTGAGCTTCACTCCACTGTACCTTAACTAATTTAACTTCACAGTTGCGAAGCTTCTTGACCTCCATTTCCAAAACTCACTAGTAAAGATAGGACCTCGATCACTGACTATGCTAGAGGGTATCCAATGTAGTCGATCCTTCCAAGATAAACAAGTGTGAGCCATGATACCAAGTGTTTATACTAAGATGATTAGAGGTCTCTCCTCTACTTAGATTATCCATCATGTCACAAATCCGAGGGTCTAAAGCTAAAGGTTGCTATGTACTTTTTACCTCTCTTAAGGTCAGTTTCACTTTAGGGCGCCTGCCACAACCATTTATTTCTCACGCAAACCATCGTAGTCGAACTCGACATCCCTCAAGTACTAGCCCCAAAGGCCTAAACCAATATCAGACAAGCACCCAAGGAATACCTCCTCCGAATTTGGATGATTTACGTGAGATGATACTAGCAAAACAACCAAACAATTGAGCACTTAACCGGCTCTGGCTATCCTTGCCAATCTTGTTCCAAAACTATCGTTGATCGCATAACTGGCTTTGCATTGTCAACTAGATATATGCGGAAGTCTATCTCGAGTTTTAGGGGGGAAATCCCTAACCTAATCAAAAACATCTGCGTACTCATGGACTTCTCTAATGGATCACAAATCGTCGATAGATGCATCAAGTTATTCTAAGTAGCAAAGCCTAACTGATCCCTTAAGATCGCACGAAGTCTCGAGGGTATTCCCAAAGAAAGTAAAAAGTCTAACTACCCTCCTTTCACAATTACTAGCTAACCAATCCATGCCTAGAATCAACCCATAGCCCATGAAACCAAAAACATAAGTATCTCAAATCCTTACAAACCAAAGATAAATGAGCTGAACCACAAATTAGATTTGAGACAATAACGGGATCTTCTACTCTACAAGTACTAAGGTGCAGAGACTCAACTATTGGACCAGATATAGACGAATGTGAAGCGCTGAAATCAAAACGAGTACTAACAAGATGATCAAAAAGGAAAAACTAAACTCTTTCAACAGAAACCTTATTACCTCTCTCTTAAGTACGCTGGCGGTGAGAGCAGGCACTTGCCCTCCTGAAAATCCTGTTCTTTGTTCTTGCCCTAGTCCTTAATTATATGACCCGTTATTCCATAGTAAAGATACTTTCTCTTGTCTTATGTTTTACTATTCTTTCCTTCTTCTTGTCATGTGATTCTTCCACTTATACCTCTTTATTTTTTTGCCTCCTTTGTGAACCAAGTCCATATCCATGAGTTTCTCATCCTTGGGTTGTGCTCCTTAGCCAAACTCCCTCATTCTCATCTTTGCCATCCTTGTGTAACTTGTTGACAAGTCCCTTGAAAGCTGCCTCCATCGCACGGAAAATCCTACAAACCTCAAAAGAAAATTAGCCGTAGGTGAAACTACTGCGGCTATAGATGGAAGTTGGGCACTTATTTGCCTTTTGACAAGTGTCGTAGTCTCGTCGAGCATACAGAACCATGCCGCGATGAGGTAACTGAAACGACCTGAAATCCCCCTTACGGGAAATCCTGGATTGAGTTGAGAACAAGCCACAACAGAACGTAGAAGGAAGAACATTTCATTGTATATTACAACAATTCCATCAGATTACAAGAATACACAGAGTATAAATCAATATTACACATTATAAAATATCAGAGATTACAATAAATTACAAAGCAGCGGAAAATAATACAAAATACAACTGAAGGAGATATACGGATACAAAGCTTTCCGGATATCGTTCCAGCTGTAAACCAGGATCCTGTGAATATAAATCTGCAAAACCGAAACTACTAGCTGCCCGTGTCAAAATAAGGGCACCCAGAGTTTAGGTTAAAACAATAAACTCCAGGTCAGTCATGGGACTGGTGTGAGAACTAAAACAGTTATTTATCTTTATTTTAAAGTTAGGTAAATCAAGAGACCACGCCGTATAACACGAAACGGGTTTCCTCCCAAGAATACCAGTGCATAAAACAACTGCGCAATGCTAAATAAAGAAAAATGAAGCTATTATAAGACCCAGGTCCCATCACACAATGCAAAGCAAGCCCGAGGATAGGGTTTTTACCTTATAATAGCCAAAGAATGCTTGGTACGCTAAATTTCATGTTTTATTATTACTACAAGTGTATAGTGTCAAAACAATTTCAAATCATAAGTATCAATCATAGATGACATAAGTGCCCCATACCACTATGTCGCCATATATAGGTTATACAATCAAAACCGCAATTGTCACGTATTGGAAGTTGGATTTCCTTCTGCGAACCGAGGCAAAAGATAGTCCTCTACCGATTCGAGACTGTCTAGCCCGAGCCTCAGGCAAGTACTCAGTCAAGCCTTTGGAGCGACAGGGCCGATCCACCGATGTGGATTAAAATTCCTGAACACTGCGCTTCCCCGCCCTATGGGGCGTAAATGAGCCAACGAATGACTCCATCGGCTTCACGTAGTCACCGATATATCCGAGGCGCCACGCAACAGCAACAACCACATAAGTCAAACTCGTCTGGGCGTGTAAAACCACTGACGCCACTTCTAGCTAGAAAGAAACGCATGTCCTCCCTGAGGTCCTTCTCCTGTTTTTGGTTCACACCGGGGTGTGAGGCTCGCGAATCAACGCTACACAAAGCTATGACACACAGGCTGTGCTTTGATCATCAACCACAAGACTCTGCTTTTCAACAGAAGCCTTGATCATATTGCCACTTAGGCATGCCACACAGGCAATTCACTCCATGTGCTTGATATCCATTAATATATAACCCCTGAGCTCGTACGTCTCAGAGAAGGGCGTTAAGCAAGAGAATAAATTCTCCGCCGCCAAACAGATATATATTTAATAGAAATCAATCACACAGACTGAAATCCAATGTCAGACACATAGTCTATTTACAAGTTCGTTCTGGGTCTGAACGAAACCGGAGGCACCTAGTACCCCGCATATCCATCGATCTCGAAGTACATCTGGACGATCACTAACTGATTCCCTCCTCTTGGGTGTACGACCCAATCAAGATCATCGGTAGTTATCCAAACGACGTGAAGACCTCCGGTCTTCAACCACCGTCTTCATCTTCGACAACACGTCGAATTAGTTATTCAGAATGGGATAAACTCGGTCTTTCTGAATAACTCGCGTATATAATAAACAAGTGTTACACAAACACAACATACGCCTCATTCCAATTTAGAATATTCTTTTATTCAAATATTCTTATACTTTGGGAAAGGTTCCCATTAATTTTATCAAAGATAAATTCTTTAAATTTATTCTTTAATCTTCTTTGGATATCAATTCAAACTAGTCGGGATTAGCGAACCACACCGGAGTAATCATTTATTTTATTTCCCCATCCCCACCCATTCATCCCATGAAGTAAAACTGGTAATGCTTCATATCTAACACCATGGTGTTATCGGTAAATTCAATTACCATTTCACGTTCAAATCTGATTAAAGATTTAGCTATCACCTGGAGCAAAACTGGTGATACCCCATTCTCGATCTTTTCAATCTAATGAAAGATTCATTAAAACTCCACTTAGTTTTAATCCTTAACTGGGTTAAAGAATCAGTGTCATTTAAAACACGGTTCACGATAAACCCAAAATCACATTCCATTAATTATCGGGTTAAAGAACAAGTGTTATTTAAAACACTATTCACGATAAACCCAAAAATCAATACCAATTCAATTCCAAATAAATATTATTTAATTGGTTCACTTCATTAGATCTAAATAAAAAGATTTAATATTTTTCTCCACTGGGCTTAAGAACAATGTTAATGAAGACACCATTCACGACAAACCCAAATCACATTTGATATTAAATACAAGGCTCTGAATAGAAAATATATCGGTTTATATTCAATATCAAATTCTACGACCAACAAATATCGTATTGGAAATAACGATATTAATATATCTTTCAAATTCCCATAACAATATTTGTATCACCATGAAATCCAACATCGAAATATTTCGAAGACAATTTCAATTCAAATCCATTCCAATTTAATTATTGGAAGTTATGGTTATTTTCAAAACCATTTCAAATCCACTTTATTTATTTAAAAATAAATAAATTATTATTCTAGTTCAAAACTAGTTCATTTCGATAAAAATCTATTTTTATCTTTTCAAATATAGAGTTTTTCATCCTAATTCTTCAGAAATCATTTCTTATGATTTTACACAAATTATTACTATTTTTAATAATTTTATCAAGGCCCGTACAGTCGATTTCCATCAACGGCCATCGAACTGCACTTACAACGACCTTTTCCAAATTTGATTTGGACATAATTCCAAATCCAACCGTTAGATTTCAAATCTCTAATATTCGTTAGAAATCTCTTTTCAATATGAACCCAACGGTTCCGGTTTTAGGAGAATCCGACGGTCGGATCTCCCGCAATGTTCATTCGAAGTCAATGGTCGAAATTCACGAACGGCCGCGACGCGGCGCGTTCTATTCAGGCCATTCTATATATATAATATATATATTATGTATATTTCGTCGATTTCCTTTTTAAAACGTATTTTATAAATTGTTTTAAATTCGTTTTCAAAATGATTTCAACTTCTTTTCAAATTCAAATCAAAATTGAATTTTTCCGTATAAATTCGATTTAAATTCATTTCAAATTGATTTCAATTCAAATCGATTTTTAATTCAATTTCAGTTCGTCTTCAATTCCATTCAATTTCAATTTGAATTCATTTCTATTCAATTTCAAATTTATTCAATTTCAATTCGAATTCATTTCTATTCAATTTCAATTTCAATTCGAATTCTAATTCTTTTCAATATATCAGATTTTGAAATCACTTTCGATATTCATTATAAAATGAATAAAATCGATATAAATATCGTTCACGTCAAAATGGCGTCAATCTAATCAACACGGCTTCATATATTTCTATTTTCGAGTATTCTATTTCAAATATTTCCTTTTTTCAAATATTTCTATTTTAAATATTTCTATTTCAAATATTTCTATTTTAAATATTTCTATTTCAAATATTTCTATTTCAAACATTTCTATTCAAAACTGGAATGAAGCCCAATCAATTACCATAGATTTTATTTCATGGATTTCCATACAGCGCATGTATATATCAACAATGACGAATAATCAACCATCATCCAAAGTGCATTCTACACTGTATAAGCATCAAATATAAATATTTAACGCTTATAACAGTCTGTCAATCAATCGATCGACATACAACTAATTATTGGGATTAGTGTATGTCATATATCATCCCAATACCCGTGTGGGGTTTCAAACAATCAAACACAGATTTTATTTGTGCAGTTGGGCGATGTGTAAAATTTATCGTCCCAATCAATATCAATCAAATCAGTATATATAAACAAATCTCCGATTTGTTTATATTAATTTATTTCATTTCATATACACATTAAAAATTCTATTTTTAACTATATAATATTTTCCACTATAAAATATTTTATTTCGTTTCACATCACATCACACAATCAACTACACATCAAAATCAAACAAACAAGCATACAAGCCGTCCATGGTCTGTGGACGACGGGTGTCGGGTCTACTAAACACCGTCTGCATCGTAGTATATATTTTAACTAGAAAATAAAATTAAAAGGTGAGAAGTTCTCACCGAGGGATCCACACCGCCATGCTTTGCTTTTGAACTGCTGAATCGACTGAATCTGCTTGAAATTCCAATGCAGTTCTTTTCACGCTGTTCAAATAAAAATTATATTTTTATTACTTCATTTCAATAAATAAAAATCATAATTTTATTATCTCTACAATATAAAAATCATATTTTTATATTCTCTATTATATATAAATTCTATTTTTAATTCGCTACTTATATCAAAATCAAATTTTTATTTCGCTACAACACATATAAAAATCGTATTTTTATATTCGTACTTATATAAAATTATATTTCTAACTTACCATTCGAATAAAAATTATATTTTGAACCTTCCTATAATACAAAAATTATATTTTTATATTTCTACTTCTTATATAAAGATTGACTTTTATTATCATAACTATATAAAAATTATATCTTTATATTTCTACTTTAATAAAAACCATATTTTTAATACTCTACCTAAGTAAAAATCATATTTTTATTATTGCCACTATATAAAGATCATATTTTTATTGTCTTTATTATATAAAAATCATATTTTTATAACTTCTACTTTATAAAAATCAAATCTTTATAAATTCAAAATCGCATTTTTCTTCTATACCATTTCATATAAAAAGATTATATTTTTCTTCATGATAAAAATCATTCCACATTGTAGAATAAAAATCAGTTCTTTCTAAATAATAAGGATCATTTCTTTATAAACAATAAAAATTAGTTCTTTAAAATATTTATATTTAAAAAAAACTGATTATTTAAAATAAAATAAAATAATTAAGCTTACAGCGTTGTAGAAAGAGGAGGGGGAGGGTGCGTCCGAGGGATTGCTGGTGCTCCTGAGAGACGGCGGTCGGATTGGGTTTTGGGCGATGGGGGTTTTTAGAGAAGGGAGGGAAAGGAGGAGATCGAATCGAAGAGTGGGGAGGAGCCTGTGGCGGAGCGGCAGTGGCCAGCCTCCATCAGCGCGGCGCGGCGATCTGAAAAAAGGGTGGGCTTCACGGGTTTTCTCTGCATGGAAGGGAGAGGAGTAAGGAAGAGGGGGGGGGTCTCGAGTTGGCGGAGGTGCGGCTGGGGTAGGCGTCGGCGGCGCGAGGTGGACCTGAGTGGGGGGGGGCGACGCGGTGTTTAGTTTTTTTTTAATCTGATTTAGGTTTTGAACCACATAAGGGGCTCGCGTTGACTAAGGGATGGAGAACGGGAGGGAATATTATAATTTATATTATTTAATTAATTTACTTATTCAAAAAAGTTGACTCTTCTTTCAAATCCCAAATCGAACCCACCGACTGTCGTCTATTGCTAATTACCCCCATTCCGAACACAATGGGATATGTATCGTAAGCTGATTCGATCATTTTGATCAGTTTTCGTCAAAATCAACATAAAGCTCTATATATTGAATTTGAACGCACATTTCAATTTACCAGGGCCACATACTAACTAGAAAAATTCCAGAAAATATTTCTAGCTTCGTATTGACGATACGGTCCTAACAAAACTAATTTCATCGAATTCTGAGACCGTTTGAAAAATGGCCATTTTCCAGTCGATTAAAATCAACTAAAACTGGTCAAACGAGTTTTCCTTTGCCACGCTCACATATTGATTCGAAAAATTATGAAATTTGAAACCTAGCAATAACCTTACATCCCGGATCCAACAAAAGTGGTTTCGTCGAAATCCGAGGTCGTTTGCACAATTTCCATTTTTAAGGGCCAGAATTCCATAGCGACTATTCTGAATTTTCAACTGGGCATATCTTTTGATTCCCGTTATGAAATTTTGATTTTTCGGATTCGCTGGAAAGATATTCTCAAATAGATTCTAATGTTTTTGGTTTCGCTAAAATCCGGTTTATTTTGAATCTTGTACATTCATTTGAATTTTGAAATCGAATTATCGAACTACCACGCCATTTTCAATTCCTTTTATAATTTAAAATAAATATTTATTTTCTAACGACGATCCATATTAATATATACGTTCGAATTCTATTCAAAATAAATTTTTTCGTCATTATTATTTAAAATAATTCATTCTAAGTATTCAAAATTCGTTAAAATTGCCAAAATAAAATTTTTAAATTGGCCCAGATTTCCGGGTTATTACAGTAACCTCCCAGAAAGCCAGGAGCCCCGGAGACTCAAGAAAGAAGGAAACAAGGATTCAAACCGAGGATTTAAAGATAGTGCATATTGCTTTGGGGAATATTCCTTTAAAAACAAAACTTTTCTTTTGAAAATGCTTCTTTTAAAACCGTTTTGAAAATAATTTTTAAAATCTTTTATCTGATCCGGTAACCTTCAGCTCTGATACCAAGTGAAACACCCCACCTCCGTTAAGGTCACTCACAAAGGGAATGCCTTAACTTCGGTGGAGCATTATAGGTAAAAAAAAGGGTGCGTTTTTTACAGGTCCCTGTTATAGTTTCAAAATAGAAAAAAAAAACCCGGTCATAAACTTATTGTAAATTAAGTCCCTATTTTCTGAAAATTCATCAAAAAAATATTAAAAAATCATGTAAATTCGTATTTAAATAAAACATGTAAACGCTAAAAAATTCAGAACAAAAAATCATCAAACAAGGCGTCAAAAATCAAAAAAACAGAAAAAAAAACGAAATTTCTAGTTAAATGCATAATAGTATGCACATATATCATTTTCCTGCATACATCCGTGCTTATTTTTCACTACATTCATCTTCGTTGATTTTTCTTGATGCAAATACGTGCATACATGTGTGCAAATATTTCAAATACTTGCACACATTTGTGCAGGTTTATTTTCAGATTTTAATCCGAACACAGCTTACGGAAAAGTTGCATACATATATGCAATTATCAGTAATAATTGCATAAATGTGTGCAACTATTTTTTTTTATTTCCGTACAATCCTGACATAATTTCCAGATTTTAGAATATTTTTTTTATGAACTAAAGCACATTTTTTAAAATAAAAATAAAAATATGGGGGCGGGTTTAAAATTTTCAATTTTTTTTTTTTTTATAAATTAGGTCCCTACTTTTAGCCAGTGTGTTATCCTATAAAAATGTTGCACACATGTGTGCATGTTTTCTGAGAAATTTGCACATTTGGATGCAAATAAAAATGAACTGAAATATTAACATAAATCTATGCGCTGGAAGAACTGCAATAATTGCACATATGCATGCAATAAAATCAAAAACGTGCATAATATTATGCATTTAACTGCAGTTTTTTCTGTTTTTCTGCTGTTTTCTTCTTTCTGACATTATTTTTGTTGTTTTTTTAACTGAATTTTTTGTATAATGCATAATATATTTTATTACTAATTTACGAATTTTTTTAATTTTTTAATTATTATTTTATAAGTTTTGAAAACAGGGACCTAATTTATATTAAGTTTATGACCGGATGTGAGCCTAATTAAGTTTCAAAATAGGGATGTGAGCCTAATATTCACTAAAAAAATGCAGATAAACTACCAGACAAACAAATAAAGCAACTGAAAATAAAGTCATTTTATTAATGATGTGGTTCAGTCAAGCTTTTACAATAGTTGTCTCAATCATACTTAAAAGTAATACATAGAACTTCTGTCTTGATTTAAAAACTTCCAAATATAAAAGAAGCATAAAAGAAAATGGGTCAGACATGAGTTTGGTAAGTCCAGTGACTATTTAGCATGTAAATAAGAAAAGGGTTATGACATGAATAAATTGAATCTAGGACAACACCCTAGAAATAAGATAATAAGGCTGAATATGCTATCGCACTCATTTCACTTCTCCTCACCACCTAACTAGTGTCCCAACTAGTAATTTATATAAAATGATAATATTACAATGTGATCCCAATCCCCGTAGATGTGAGAGCCTTAAGGTGTACATCTATCATGAGGATTCCACCTCAATCAGCCTAATTGCCATGAACATGTTAGATGTACCCTTACTACCCTATCGATCGGCTCCCTTGTATTCATGTTCCATGTGTCTGTGTCAATCGTCCCTTTCTTGCATGTAGATACCCTATGCTAGTCCCACCATAAGTTGTATCAATCCTTATGATAGCAACCTGACACAATTCAAGATGCACAGTGTATAACTACTGGTACCCAGTGCCAGCTTTTTCCCATTCCGGAGTATGTGCACGCCCGTAAACCGTCGGAACCTACACTGACATACCCCTTGCCGCTGTTTTGACCGCTTATAATCAACCCAGTAATTGTGCCCCACCCTGCCTAGTTTCAGGGTACCATGATGCATTTATGTGGGATACTGCTGAAATGGGTCACCGTTACTAGGGTTTCATGCTGGTTAAGTTTTGTGGGCCTATATATATATATATATATATATATATATTACCCACCTACACGAGATGTACTAAAGCCACCCACCGATTCTAGCATGCTTATTTAATGGTTAAGTTGTGTGGGCCTATATGTACTAATATTACCCACCTACATGAGATGTACTTAGCCCTCCCATCGATTCTAGCATGTTTATTTAAAGGTTAAGTTTGTGGGCCTATATGAACTAATATTAACCACCTACACGAGATGTACTTAACCCTCCCATCGATTCAAGCATGTTTATTTAACGGTTAAGTTTGTGGGTCTATATGTACTAATATTACCCACCAACCCGATATGTACTTAACCCTCTCGTACATTATGTCATATTGGTTAAGTGTTGTCCATTCATGTTAACTTAACCCACTCATTCATCCTGTCATGTTGGTTAAGTGTTTCCTATTAACTTAACCCTCCTCACTTATCATGTTGAATTGGTTAAGTGTTTCCTATTAACTTAACCCCGTTCGTCCATCAAGTTATGTTGGTCAAGCATTCTTTGTTAACTCAACTCCATGTGTTCATCATGTTGTATTGGTTAAGTGTCATCAATCAATTCAAGTTACCTTAACCCCACATTTTTATCATGTTGTATTGGTTAAGTGTCATCAATCAATTCAAGTTAACTTAACCCACCTACTTGTCATGTTACTTTGGTTAAGTGTTGCCTTTTTGTGTTAACTTAACCCTACCACAAATCAAGTTATATTGGTTAAGTGTTGCCCTCTTGATTTAACTTAACCTTACCACAAATCAAGTTACATTGGTTAAGTGTTGCCCTCTTGTTTTAACTTAACCTTACGACAAATCAAGTTACATTGGTTAATGTTTCTTATTAACTTAACCCTAGTCATTCATCTTGTTATATTGGTTAAGTGTTTCTCATTAACTTAACCCTAGTCATTCATCTTGTTATATTCGTGAAATGTTTCTCATTAACTAAACCCTAGTCATTCATTTTGTTTATTAGCATTAATTGATTTATTAATGCACCAACCTCTCACAATAGATGTGTTGTTGTAGTTACTGGATGTGTCGGGCGGTTCCGGGCAGTTTTACACCACAACTCAATCAAACCTCGGGTTTTCCTTGGGCATGATGCACTAGCCTCTCACATTAGATAGGTGTTGTTGTGCTTACTGGATGTACCGGGCGGTTCCGGGCGGTTTTACACCACAACTCAATCTAACCTCGGGTTAGGCATGTTCATCTTTTACTTAATTTACATATTTACTTTTCATATTTATATGTAAATTTTCCATAATTATTGCCATTCAAGTCATGCCCCATTTACCCTCTAAATCATATTTTCAATTTTTGGTATATAAATTATACCATTTTTATGCCACTAACCATTCATTCATTTATGGGCTAAATTATGACAATAATAATAATTTCTAAGGTTTTCCCAACGTTACCCCCGTCATACGTTCGCAAAATTCACATAGAATGTTAGGCTCGTAACTTAGCCTAACTTATTTACAAAAGGGGAAAGAAGGGAGCATATACCATTCACACAACATAAAATACTAATGATCTAACTAAACATGTGCCATGGCATAAAATAATGAACTTGCATTTTTTGATCCAACTAACATGAGTCTTTAAGCATATGAAATTACCAAAATCCAACTAGGCATGTAAATGTAAACTTTTATTTTGGGTCTAATGAACATAAACCTTAAGCATATAGAATTTCACAAGTTCAACTAGACATGTGAATGTAAACTTAAATTTGGATCCAATAATCATGAATCTTAAACATATGGAATTACACAGGTTTAACAAGGCATGTAAATATGAACTTTTATCTTGGATCCAACAAACATGAATCTTAAGCATATGGTTTTACACAAGTTTAACAAGGCATGTAAATATGAGCTTTAATTTTTGGATCCAATTTTCATAGATCTAAATGTGAATGTAAACATAATACATGTCTTAGCCTAACAACTTGCATGATTCAATAAACATAGATCTAAATGTAGATCTAAACATAATACATGTCTTAGCCTATCTAAAAACTTGCGTGATTCAATAAACATAGATCTGAATGTAGATCTAAACAACTTGCATGATTCAATAAACATAGATCTAAATGTAGATCTAAACAACTTGCATGATTCAATAAACATAGATCTAAATGTAGATCTAAACAACTTGCATGATTCAATAAACATGGATCTAAACAACTTGCATGATTCAATAAACATAGATCTAAATGTAGATCTAAACAACTTGCATGATTCAATAAACATAGATCTAAATGTAGATCTAAACGACTTGCATGTTACATAACATGAAAAAGTCACCAAATTTACATAATATACGATTGGTTTAACATCAACATAATAACCACAATAATCTCACAAGCATATATGATAGAATCGTTACAAGAATAGACATAAATCAGCATCGTCATTATCTTACAACTAGGAATTACTCAAGTTTTCATTTTATTACAAATCACAACTTTTAATCGTTCAATCCGAACAATAACAGGACTTACAAAGAAAAGAAAGTCTTGTTTTTTGGGATCTCTTTTCTGAATTTGGAAAGCAATCCCTTGAAGAAGACTATCAATTCTCTAAGTTAGTTTTGATTCGTAGCTTTAATCTTGCTTTTAAGTTGAAGAAGGAATGGTGGCTAAACTAGAATGATCATGGACGGCATGGTGGCTCCTTGGAATGAATTTGTGTGATTTAGGGTTTGAGGATTATGGTTGCTTTTATAGAAGTTAAATCTTATATGAGCCGTTAGATCATTTTAAGAGCAATCAGAGCCATCCAACTAAAGCAATGTGTCACTCAACCAATCATAGCATGACACATAAGCCCTAGCACCTTAGAATTTGTCACAAAGCCAATCAGAGAAGGCCACGTAAAAAAAGACAATCCTTGACCAACAAAAAAATGCGCCACGTGCGCCACATGATGCGTACACGTCATATATATATATATATATATATATATATATATCTTCCCAATTAACCATTTTCACACTAAACCACTTTTTGAATTGCGTTCACACTAAGCCACTTTTTAGCCACTCCCCTAAAACAAAAATATGGCGCTGACGGGGATCGAACTATGCACCTCTTGTATGAAAGTCACATGTTCTAACCAAATGAGCTACTAAGTCTTTTGCTTACAAACCTTAGAACAATGCTAAATATTATTCTTTTCTAATTCTTCTTTTTCATGTTTTGCTACAATATTTAATTTAAAGATATCTTCTCCATACGAAGTCCGATTTACGCAAACTCGGACTCTATCTCAAGCGGAATTCCGAGATGAACGCAATGGCGCAACCTGTTTCACCTATTTTTCTTTTTCAAATTAATTATTCTTTAATTTGTTATTTTAATATTCTCATAAAATATAGGGTGTTACAGCTAGTATGCATGTTCACCTTATTATCATACAAGTTTATATTTATGCCAAGATGATCATTTTAGTTATGTTCCCATTATTTTCCATATTATCGTTTATGACTAGGCTATTGTCTAGCCTAGGCATGTTGCCAATTTTGTGAGGGCGCTAGTTAAGGAACAGGGGAAAAAGGGTTAAAAATGGCATAATTTGAATACGAACATTTATGGACATGTAATTCAAATTATTGGGTAAAATAGGTATTGACACCTATAAAAGGAAAGGATTAATTAATTGATTAATTAATTAAAAATGGAATGTCTAGTAATTACAATTAGGAATTATAATTGTACTTATGACACAAGGTTAGGTTGCATTAGTGGTGGAAGTCTGCCCGGACCCGCCCGACATATCCAGCAACCACTAATGGAAAACCTAACGTGGGAGGTCTAAGTACGTAAATACGAATTGGGCTATGACACGAGGTTAGGCCTAACTGTGGAATAAGTCTGCCCAGACCAGACTGGCATATCCGGCATCCACATGTTGTAGGCCTAATGTGGGAGGACTGGCCCATTATGAAACCATAAATGGACATGGTAAAGAATTGGATTACTTAAACTAAGTTAATCCACAGGGATTGTATGAACTTAAATTTAAGTTGGGGGTTAAGTAAACATGGTTAAGGGGTGTGTTAAGTAAATCTGAAGAGGGGATGGGTAGTATTCACATATAGGCCCACAAACTTAACCCGTTAAGGTTATGTAATTAAAGACACCTAGTGGTATGCATAATCGCTGGAAATAATAAGGTTATGTAATTAAAGACACTTAGTGGTATACATAATCGGTGGAAATAATAAAGTTATGTAAGTAAAGCCACCTTTTAGGGTAAACATAACTTGTAGAAGCGATAGGGTTATGTAATTAAAGACACCTATAGGTAAGCATAATCGGTTGGAAGATTAGGGGTTATGTATTAAAGACACCTGTAGGTAAGCATAACCAGTAGACATAAACAAGGCTATATAATTAAAGACACCTAGTGGTATACATAGTCAGTGAAAACCTAGTGGGGGATACAATACAAAGGGAGAGCTTGTATCATATTGTGTGGGACCCATTTCAGTCAGTAATTAACCCGGAGTAGGTATCAAACAAAGTACTCTGTTCTAGGCGGAGAAGGAGCATGCTTACTGACTGATTGTAAGAGATCCAAACTTGGAAGATGGTGTGGGTGGCGCAAACCGACCGGGCCATGTGCGTGCATGAGCCGGGCAGAAGAGGATAAGACGACCGTGACACCTGTAGATATGGTTATGCACATTATTACGACGAGGGGTTGCCACTTTAGGATTTGATACCTCCTACTGTGGGGCCAGCACAAGGTATCTATGAGGGTTAGGGAGCCGATCGATCAGGGTAGTAGTTAGGATACATTTGGACGTATACCTAAGTCTACCACCTTATAGTTGAAGGGGTCATCTCTTTCTGGATATACTAGTAACAGTGCAGAGTAATCACTAGTGAGGCATGTACACCTTATCTTGGTTACCTTGTCACAACTGCCATTTATGTAGTGATCTCTCTCTTATCCGCTTTATATTCCTATTATGTTACTGTTATTTATCTACTGGCTAAAAGGAACTAGAATCGCAAGACTTTATGTCTGACCCTTTTTGTTTCTCCTTCTTTCTTCCTCCCCCCCCCCCCCAGATTCTCAGGGAGGAAACACCCAGGCTTAGTCAGGATTCAGTTATCACCTTGCTAGGAGCTACTTCTGAAGTATGGCTCAAGTTCTTATCTCTATTATGGCTTAACTCTTTCAATTGGGGAATTATTTTTTTATATTATGTACTCTGATGATGCAAGACAAAAGTTATTTTATTGTAATGGTTTTTGTGACTTATGGTATTGTGGACCATAGTATTTTAATTTATGTTGAAATAAAAATTTAAATTTCCGCAGCTATCTTATTTATATCTGTCTTGTAATTATTCTGTGTCTGATTACCTATAACGCTTCACGGAACTTAATGCATTCCCTTAGTGAGTGACATTAACGGACGTGGGGTGTCACACTTGGTATCAGAGCTGAAGGTTACCAGATTAGATAAAAATTTTTGAAAATTATTTTCAAAAAGGTTTTAAAAGAAAGCATTTTCAAAAAGAAAGGTCTGTTTTGAAAAACATTCCCCAAAAAGCCATATGTAGTATCCTTCGGTCCTTTATCTAAATTTCTTACTTTTCCCTTTTTCAGCATGTTTGGGGAACAAAACATCACTATACCTGAATGGTTCCGTAGGTATTTGGAGGTCACAGAGACGGCTGAAGGCCAAAGAGACGTTCCTCCTCCCCCAGCTGCACCAGTCATTTCTCCTCCTCCTCTACCTCCAAAAGAAGATAACTTCGCCAAGATCTGCAAGGACTTCCGTGCTATGGGAGGGAAGCCATTCCATGGGAACGAGACATTCGTGGAAGCTCGGAATTGGCTTAAGGAGACCGAGGACTTATTCGTAATCTTTGAAATAGAGGACCGAAGAAAGATTCAGTTAGCTATTGGTTATTGAAGGATGAAACCTCCTTTTGGTGGGAAGTCATCCAAGCTGAACGTTGGGTGGAAACTTAGGAAGATTTTAGATAGAGGTTCGAAATGAAATTTCTTTCCCAAGCAGAAAGCAGCATGCAGATGGAGAGATTCTTAGCACTCAAACAAGGAAACTTGACGGTGAAAGAATATGTGAACAAATTCAACCAGCTAGCAAGGTTTGGGTTAGAGTTGGTGGATACGCTGCACAAAAAGACTTTGTGATTTGCTAAAGGGCTGAATGAACCCCTTCATGGGTTAGCAATGTCCCATATTCCAATGGGGGCCACCTTTGAAAAACTTGTCGATATGACCCTGATGCACAAGGAGGATAAAGGAGAGAAGAAGGAGGTAAAGGTTGAGGGGACATCGCAAAATAGGAAGGGGTGGCCCAAGAAGGGGCAGCAGCAGCAACAACAACAACAGAAGAAAGGAGGAAAAAATGATAAAGGCAAGGATAAGAGAAAATGTCACCATTGTGGGAAGGAAGGTCATCTGGTTAAAGACTGTAACCGAAGGAAGAATTCTTGCTTCCACTGTGGAGAGGCCGGACACTTTGCTAAAGAGTGCCCGAAGAAACGGGGATCACAGGACAAGGTCAAAGGGCAGGAAATTCTGGAGGGCAGGTGCATGCTCTTGCGACCAGTGCTCCTGATAGAGGTAGAAAAATTTCTGTGGAAGGTTTAATTTCTCTTTCAAACCATCCTATTAGAACACTTTTTGATTCTGGTGCCTCACATTCATTTACATCAAATTCTGTAGTTGAATCTTTGCAATTAATTAATAGTATGGCAGTAGATCCCGTAGTTGCTTCAAACCCCATTGGTGGTTTAGCTCATTTATTTATGATTTGTCGGGGTTTGAAAATATCTGTATTAGGTGTCGAGTTTGAATGCGACGCGTATGTACTTGAGTTTATGGACTATGGGTTGATTCTAGGAATGGACTGGATTACCAATTATGGTGTCATTCTGGATTATGAGAAGAGGGTTGTTAGGCTTCTGATTTTCATGGGAGAACCCTCAAGATTTCGTGTGACCCACAAGGGTCGGTTATGCTTAGTTTCCTAGAGTCTCTTGATGCATCTATCGACGATCTACAATCTGTTCCGGTAGTCTGAGATTTTTCCGATGTTTTTGATGAGGTTCAGGGTTTACCTTCGAGGCACAAGATCGATTTTCGTATATATCTGGTGGAAAATGCAAAGCCAGTTGCATTACCAGTGCGCCACATGGCTCCAAAGGAAAGGAAGGAGCTAAGTAAGCAAGTAGGGGAGCTACTTGAGAAAGGGTTTATCAGACGAAACATATCTGAATAAGGTGCTCCAGTAGTATTCACAACTAAGGCAGATGGTTTGCTTCGTTCTTGTGTTGATTACAGGAAGCTGAATAAACTCACTAAGAAGAATAGGCACCCGCTTCCGAGGATTGATGATTTATTTGATCATCTTGTTGGTGCCTCGGTATTTTCCCAGTTTGACTTGGCCGCAGGATTACATCAGTTGAGGGTGGCTGAGGACAACATAGATAAGACTTCCTTTAGGACTCCGGATGGTTTCTTTGAATGGCTAGTTATGCCATTTGGGTTGACGAATGCACCCGCCTATTTTTTCGATTTGATGAGTAGGGTTTTTCGGGAGTTCCTAAATAATTTTGTGGTAGTCTTTGTCGATGATATTTTGGTCTTCTCCAAAAGCGAAGAAGAGCATGCCCAACATTTGAGAGAAGTTTTGAAAACTCTCCGTGACTATCAGCTTAAAGCAAAGTTCTCTAAATGCCATTTTTAGAGAAAAGAGGTGAGATTCTTAGGGCATGTGGTCTCCAAAGAAGGGATAGCTGTAGATCCCGTGAAGGTGGTTGCAGTGCAAGATTGGCAGGTTCCTAAAAATGCAACCTAGGTGAGAAGCTTTCTTGGGTTAGCAGGTTACAATAGGAAGTTCATTAAGGACTTCGTAAAGATATCAGCCCCACTCACCAGGCTGACGAAGAAGAACTTGGCATTGTCATGGGATATAGACCGTGATATTGCTTTCCAACGACTGAAGAGGGCTCTGACAACAACCCCAATCTTGACCTTGCCTAACGGGAATAAGGTGTTTACTGTTTACACCGATGCATGTGGTACTGGACTTGGTGCGGTTCTAATGCAAGAAGGGAAAGTAGTGTATTATAGGGGTAGACAGCTGAGAGTTCATGAAAAGAACTACCCCACTCATGATCTAGAGCTAGCTGCCATAGTGTTTACATTAAAGACGTGGCGTCAATATTTACTTGGAGAGAAGTTCGAGTTATACACCGATCATAAATCTCTCAAGTATTTGTTCTCGTAGAAGGATCTCAACTTAAAGCAACAACGGTGGATGGAGTTTCTGGCTTCTTATGATTTTGAGATTTTTTGTACCCCTGCCAAAGGTAATGTGGTGGCAGACGCACTAAGTAGGCAGAAGGTGGCCCTGAGTCCTCTGTTTGTGGAAAGAAAGAACTTGGAGTTCATATCAACTTTTGATTTTAGACCCTCCATCAAGATTTTGCCCGATTTGTTTGCATCCTTGGAGATACGACCGACTCTTGTGGACCAGATAGGAGCTTCGCAACAAGGTGACTCACGGATTCTAAACATCATGGATAAGGTCAGAAGAGGGGAGACTTCTAGTCACCTCAGCAGATATGCCATAGATGAAAAGGGGTGGTTGCGACGAGATGGAAGGCTTTTTGTTCCTCAAACTGGAAGCTTGATAAAGGTAGTCCTAGAAGAAGCCTCCATTCTAAGAT
This sequence comes from Allium sativum, assembly GCA_030737875.1. NCBI lineage: Eukaryota > Viridiplantae > Streptophyta > Magnoliopsida > Asparagales > Amaryllidaceae > Allium > Allium sativum. The sequence goes on along the minus strand of CM060924.1, from coordinate 229,501,701 downwards.
GATTATTCATCCAGGCAGCAATAAGATGTACAGGGAAACGAAGATGGTTTTCTTTTGGGCTGGGATGAAGAAAGATATGGCCGAATTTGTTTCCTAATGTTTAGTTTGCCAGCAATTCAAAGCTGAGCAAAATAAGCCTGATGGTTTACTTCATCCTTAAGAGGTTCCTCAGGAAATGGGAGAGCGTCTCTATGAATTTCATAGATGGTTTGGTTAGGTCAAAGAAAGGCAACACTGGTATCTGGGTGGTGGTAAATAAACTCACTAAGAGCACTCACTTTATTCCAGTTAAGAGTAAGAGGACAACATCATGGTTAGAAGCAATTTATGTCTGAGAGATAGTTCGTCTTCATCGAGTTCCTTCCAGCATCGTGAGCGATCGTGACCCCATCTTTACCAGCGAATTTTAGAGGAGCTTGCAAGAAGCATTAGGTACACAGTTGTGTTTGAGCACCACTTATCATCCTCAGATCGATGGGCAAACAGAGGGGTGAACAGAATTCTAGAAGATCTTTTAAGGCTGTGTATCCTAGACTTCGGAGGGACTTGGGAAGAGCATCTTCCTTTAGTAGATTTTGCCTATAACAACAGCTACCAGGCCAGCATCGGCATAGCACCTTTCGAAGCATTGTACGGACGACCCTGTAGATCACCAACTTGTTGGTGGAAATCTACAGAAAGACTATTACTTGGATCGGATATGGTTAGAGAAACATCCGAAAAGATTGACCTTATTCGACGGCGGATGAAGACAGCTCAAGATAGGAAGAAATCCTATGCAGACAAGAGAAGGACTGACCTCGAATTTGAAGTGGGAGACTTGGTTTTATCAAAGTGTCACCTCTGAGGAATGTGGTTCGCTTCAGATTGGTAGGGAAGTTGGACCTAGGTTTGTGGGACCATTTCCCATAATCGAGGGGATCGGCCAAATGGCCTATAGTGTAAAGCTTCCTGAAAATCTATCTGGTGTTCATGACGTTTTCTATGTTTCTCATCTGCGGAAGTGCTTGCATGACACCGCGGAAGTTGTTGAGCCGAGTATATTGGAAGAAGTAGAAGTGGAACGGGAGGCGACAATCAGGTGAGTTCCTTCCCGCATTCTGGGATCAGAAGTTAAGGAGTTACGCAATAAAGAGATCAAGTTGCTAAAGGTTCAATGGGGAGATAACCCAGAGGATGCGACTTAGGAGACCGAAGACAAGATTCGTGCTTCGTACCCTTTTCTCTTCGAGGGTATATTCTTAACTCTTTTTTCCAAAAGCTTTATCAGTACTTGTTTCTATCATTTGAGTATATCTTATCTATATTATTTTTCGACCTTTAGATAGGAACCCTATGGATGTAAACATGTGTATGAGACATGTTATGATTGACGGATGCAAGTGGATGCAAGTATTTGCTAGTGGTTGCCTATGGATGCATACACACACACATTAGGCACTAAGATCGGCTCAATCACTCTCATACTGCATATGGATGTGTGCGCATTTTCTTTTCTTTTATGGATGGAAATGGATGAATTAGCATATGGATGTTGCATTTGGATGAATGAGTGTGCACACATGTTGATCTTATATGTTATAATAGGCTTATTTGCATACATATTGGATTCATGGCACTAACATACATTGCATTAAGGAGGTCAACTGAATCAGTAGACCGCCTAATCTTCGCATTATTGTTGGGACATATACACACATCTTTGCATATATTTATGAAAGCATTAGAAATCCTTAAGGACAATGGATGTCAGTGATTGATGGATGAGTAGATGGATGATGGATGGTAGGATAAGCATTCTTCTCAACTTGGAGATTTCGGGGACGAAATCCTTTGAGTAGGGGAGAATGTAACACCCCGAATTTTTAACGAAATTAAAGAAGATAAATTAAAGAATAAATAATTTAATATTCAGAATTAAGGGAAACTGATTACGTCATTACGTCCGTCTTGAAATTCTGGTCAGGATAGACACATAGTTTGCGTAAAACGGATAACATATGAAGAAGTTACGGATGATAGAAAGTTGGAAATAAAAACTAGATATAACTGGCGCACTTACCAAGTGCGCAAAGGCAATTTTGCCCTGGCACACCTGTAAAGTGCGCCCAGAACAGTTTCTAGGTATTCAGGCCTTTTTCGAGTGAGTGACGACCCGTGACCTGGCCTAATTCCATTAGGACTGAGGTGGCATCCGAATTTTGTAACCTAGCAGCTATAAATATATCAAATTCTGATATTCAAGCATAGACTCAGCACCTTTTCTATCATCTTAGCAATCCAATCACGGTGAGTTATAGTTGCTTTTAGGTTTAGATAAATAATAGTGAATTATGAAAGACTGTGATTTTGGATACGTTGCAAACCTTGAATCTATGTTATTGTTAGATCTTATGCTATATCATGATAGATTTATTTCTTTGGATCCAATTCAATTGTTCTACTATGTTATTATTATGTATCTTGGGTTGTAACTTTTGTGATATGCTATGATGCGGACGTATGTAGATATATTCTATGTGATCTAAAATTATCACCTTAGATCTATCCTATGTGATCTAAAATTGACACCTTATGATTCATGTTAAATCTATCCTATGTGATCTAAAACAGTCACCTTATGATTCATGTTAGATCTATTCTATGTGGTCTAAAATTGTCACCTTATGATTCATGTTAGATCTATTATATGTGATATAAAATTATCACCTTATGATTCATGTTAGATCTATTCTATGTGATCTAAAATTATCACCTTATGATTCATGTTAGATCTATTTTATGTGATCTAAATTGTCACCTTATGATTCATGTTAATCTATTCTGTGTGATCTAAATTGTCACCTTATGATTCATGTTAGATCTATTTTATATGATCTAAATTGTCACCTTATGTTAACATGTTAGATCTATTTTATGTGATCTAAATTGTCACCTTATGTTATCATGTTAGATCTAAACCGAATGGACATCTGAATTGCTAATTTAGATATTGTGACATCATAATTCATCAGTTTTATGTCCACCTTGTTATGATGACAATTTCATGTCCAGGCTAGTATGTATGTTCACCTTATTATCATACAAGTTTATGTTTATGCCAAGATGATCATTTTAGTTATGTTCCCATTATTTTCCCTATTATCGTTTATGACTAGGCTATGTCTAGCCTAGGCATGTTGCCAATTTTGTGAGGGCGCTTGTTAAGGAACGGGGGAAAATGGGTTAAAAATGGCATAATTTGAATATGAACATTTATGGACATGTAATTCAAATTATTAGGTAAAATAGGTATTGACACCTATAAATAAAAGGATTAACTAATCGATTAATTAATTAAAAATGGAATGTATAGTAATTACAATTAGGAATTGTAATTGTACTTATGACATGAGGTTAGGTTGCATTAGTGGTGGAAGTCTGCCTGCACCCGACCGACATATCTAGCAGCAACTAATGGTAAACCTAACGTAGGAGGTCTAAGTACGTAAATACGAATCGGGCTATGACACGAAGTTAGGCCCAACTGTGGAATAAGTCTGCCCAGACCCGACCGACATATCCAACATCCACATGTTGTAGGCCTAATGTGGGAGGTCTGTCCCATTATGAAACCATAAATGGACATGGTAAAGAATTGGACTACTTAACCTAAGTTAATCCATAGGGATTGTATGAACTTAAATTTAAGTTGGGGGTAAAGTAAACATGGTTGAGGGGTGGGTTAAGAAAATCTAAAGAGGGAATGGGTAATATTCACATATAGGCCCACAAACTTAACCCGTTAATGTTATGTAATTAAAGACACCTAGTAGTATACATAATCGCTGGAACTAATAAGGTTATGTAATTAAAGACACCTAGTGGTATACATAATCGGTGGAAATAATAAAGTTATGTAATTAAAGACACCTTTTAGGGTAAACATAACTTGTAGAAGTGATATGGTTATGTAATTAAAGACACCTACGGGTAAGCATAACTGTTTGGAAGATTAGGGGTTATGTATTAAAGACATCTGTAGGTAAGCATAACCAGTAGACATAAACAAGGCTATTTAATTAAAGACACCTAGTAGTATACATACTCAGCGAAAACCTAATGGGGGATACAAGACAAAGGGAAGAGCTTGTATCATATTGTGTGGGATCCGTTTCAGTCAGTAACCCGGAGTAGGTATCAAACAAAGTACCCCTTTCTAGGCGGAGAAGGGGCACGCTTACTGACTGATTGTAAGAGATTCAAACGTGGAGGATGGTGTGGGTCGCGCAAACCGACCGAGCCTTATGTGTAACACCCCGCATTTTTAATGAAATTAAAAATGTGGAAATATGTAAATATATTGTATACATAGATATATTTAAGAGAAAAATTAAATAATGACAATAAAATTGCATGTAATAAGTTAATGCAGTGAAATGAAGAAAAAGATAAATAAAAGAAATTACATGTAATACATGAAATGCGAAGAAATGCATGCGAACATTTAAAAAGAAATAAAAAGGAGAATTTGAAGAACCTCCAGAATTTGGTCATGAAATTAGTGTCATTGCATTCATGGCGATTTTCTAGTCAATTTAGACCTATAGTTTGTAGAAAACTGATTTAAAATGAAAAGGATATCTTTAAATTAAATATTGCATCAAAACAAGAAAAAGAGGAATGAGAGAATAATGTGTAGCTTTGTCCTAAGTATTGTTAGCAAAACACTTAGTAGCTCAGTTGATTAGCACATGTCACTTGTACGTAAGAGGTTCTGAGTTCAGTCCCTGCCAGTGCCATATTTTTGTTTTAGGGGAATGGCTAAAAAGTGGCTTAGTGTGAACGCAGCTCAATTAAAAAAGCGGTTTAGTATGAAAAGGGTTAATTGGAAGGATAGTTAAAAAGAAAAAAAAGGAAGATATATATATATATATATATATATATATATATATATATGACATGTGGGTGTCAACACCCTTGCTGCTGCGCATCATGTTGCACACATGGCGCATTTTTATTTGTTAATGACGATTTTTGAGTTTTAGGGCTGACACGACATCTTATGGTTGGTTGAGTGATGTGTCTTTTTAGTCTGAATGGTTTAGATGAATCCTAGTCAGATCTAAAGGCCCTAACTCACTCACTACAACTGTATAAACATACCTAGACCTAAACCTAATTCACAATACACTAATTCATACGCCTCCATGCTGCCGCCACCTAAGCTAGTCTTTCTTCTATACGAAAGTAAATCTAAATAGGAGTAATTCATATTGAAAGATAAGAAGAGAATTCTGCAACAACGGTTTAGCTAATCAAATTCAGAATACAAAATTCAGATCTACTTTCTCTTCTTTCACTGTGAATCCACGTTGCTTTCACAAATAATCAATTAAAAGTAATTGTGATAAGTTTGTGGATTGGATTTTATAAACATGGCTGTGAGATGAATCATATGTTTAATTAGATCTATTTTATGATGCAAGTTCATATGTTTAATTAGATATATTTTATGATGCAAGTTCATTTATTTAATTAGATCTATTTTATGATGCAAGTTCATGTTTAATTAGATCCATTTTATGATGCAAGTTCATATGTTTAATTAGATCCATTTTATGATGCAAGTTCGTATGTTTAACTAGATCCATTTTATGATGCAAATGTTCAATTAGATCCATTTTATGATGCAAGTTCATATGTTCAATTAGATCTATTTTATGATGCAAGTTAATATGTTTAATTAGATCTATTTTATGATGCTAGTTCATATGTTCAAGTAGATCTATTTTATGATGCAAGTTCATATGTTCAATTAAATCGATTTTATGATGCAAGTTCCTATGTTCAATTAGATCTATTTTATGATGCAAGTTCGTATGTTTAATTAGATCTATTTTATGATGCAAGTTCGTATGTTGAATTAGATCTATTTTATGATGCAAGTTCATATGTTTCATTAGATCAATTTTATGATGCAAGTTCAATTGTTCAATTTGATCTATTTTATGATGCAAGTTCATATGTTTAATTCGATCTATTTTATGATGCAAGTTCATATGTTTAATTAGATCTATTTTATGATGCTAGTTCATATGTTTAATTAGATCTAATTTATGATGCAAGTTTGTATGTTTAATTAGATCTATTTTATGATGTCAGTTCATATGTTTAACTAGATCTATTTTATGATGCAAGTTCATATGCTTAATTAGATCTATTTTATGATGCAAGTTCATATGCTTAATTAGATCTATTTTATTAGATCTATTTTATTATGTTAGTTCACATGATTATTAGATCTATGCCAGTTCATGTGCTTATTAGATCTATTTTATGAGATCTATTTTATTATGTCAATTCATATGCTTATAAGTTCTATGCCAGCCCATATGCTTATTGGATCTATTTTATTATTCATACCCAAAGTTTATATTCCATATGTTATTGGATCTATTTTATGTGTTATGCCACTTTGGTGCTTTAATTCTCTTCCCTTCCCTTCTTTTCCTTTTTATGAGAATAGGCTAACTGCGATCCTAACATATTACGTCGAATTATACGTACGAATAACATGGGAACATTGTGGGAAAAGATTGGGGAAATTATTGAATAATATGTAATTGGCATAAATTGGTTTGTAATCATGTAATTGATTTGTGGCATGAATTGGTGCAATTTGCATACATAGGGTTTGGCATAGATTGTTATTAACAATAAATGCAAAGTAATTTGGGCATAATTTGGCATGATATGTATACGTAAGATTATTGGCCAAATTTGGATTAAAATTATAATCATAATTTTAATGAGGGATTTTGGGTAATTGACATAATTAGCCTGAAATTGGCATAAACTGCAAATAAATAAATTGGCTAAGATAAGCATGCTGAGACACGAGGTTAGACTCGTTTGCAGTAAAGCCTGCCCGGAACCAACCGGCCGAACCAACAACCGCAAACAGTCAGTCTAATGTGAGAGGTCGCAGACATAACTAAAAGATTCTTAGACACGCGGTTATGTCTGGCTTGCGGTGGAAGTCTGCGCGGAACCGCCCGACATATCCAGCGGCTACAAGCAATCGATTTAATGTGAGAGGTCTGTGCATTAATAACTAATTAATGCTGATCAAAGTGAATATGATATCTAAAACATGTTAGGTAGGTGGGGTTAAATTAACCTGTGTAAGATGACAACTTAACCAATATTACAAGAACAACGTGGATAGGGTTTAGGCAAGCTTAACCAATAATACATATTGATTTGATAAGTGGATGGGGTCAGGTCAACTGGGTGGATAGAAAATACTTAACCAAGATAAGACATGTAGTAAGACATGGGAACAGTAAAAGGGTTAAGTGGGTGACATGTGTAACATGTATTGTATGGGTTAACATAAATAATGAACACTTAACCAAGACAAGGCATGTGGTGAGACATGGGTGACATGTGAAATATAATTAGAAGCACTTAACCAAGGTGAAACATGTAAGAAGGCATGGGAACAAGAAGGGGTTAAGTGGAAATTCCTAGTGGGGACCAAGCTTAGGAGGGAAGCTTGTGTCAAGTGTGTGGACCCTTTTCAACTAGTAACTCATTCTGTATCTATGTGAGCTCGAACTAGGTCGAGGACGGGACATGCTTACTGGGTTTGATTGTAAGAGGTCAAAAGAGTTAGCGGTGGCAACGCAAGTCCAACGGAGTCATGTGCGTGGGTGGGTTCAGGCTGGTAGGTAAGACGTTGTTGCATCATGTAGATATGAGTCATGCCTTTTTTGTAGTATCGGGTTTCCACTTTAGGGAGTGATACACCCTACTGTGGGGCCAACATGGGTATCTACGAGTTAGGGAGCCGATCGAATAGGGAGGGTAGTGGGTGCAATTAATGGAGATAGGAGCAGGCGGCACCTATGACAACAGCTAGGATTACAACTACCATACTATGAATAAATGTTGTAATTAGAATGGGGAGGGAAATGGGTACAACGAGTGGAGGTAGGAGCAGGCGGCACCTATGATAGCAACTTTCTTTCTTTTCTTTTCTCCCCCCCTAAGGTGCTTAGGGTGGGATTAGTTGAGCTTGACTCAGCTTTCTTTCTTCTTCAAGTGCTTGGAAGCGTTGAAGTAATGTTCGGCTTTATCTCTTTTTCATTATGGCTAGTTGAAGTGGGATTATGCTTTTGTTTTTATGTACTTTGAAAATAAATTGTCCAAGATGGATATTCGTGTACTTGGCTTTATTATTTGGTTTTGATGTTGTAACCAAACTATATTCAGTTTTCGCTGCAATGAAGTTATTTTGAAGTACCATTTTATATATCTATCTTGTAATCTTCTGTTTATACACTTATAATGCTCCATGAAAGTTAATGCATTCCCTTTGTGAATGACATTAATGGACGTGGGGTGTTACAATGTGCGTGCATAAGATGGGAAGAAGGGGATAAGACGACCGTGACACCTGAAGATATAGCTATGCACATTGTTACGATGATGGGTTACCACTTTAGGAAGTGATACATCATACTGTGGGGCCAGCACAAGGTATCTGTGAGGGTTAGGGAGCCAATCGATCATGGTAGTAATTAGGATACATTTGGATGTATACCTAAGTCTACCACCTTATAGTTGAAGGGGTCATCTCTTTCTTGATATACTAGTAACAGTGCAGAGTAATCTCTAGTGAGGCATGTACACCTTATCTTGCATACCTTGTCACACCTGCCATTTATGTAGTAATCTCTATCTTATCCATTTTATATGCCTATCATGTTACTTTTATTTATCTACTGGCTAAAAGGAACTAGACTCACCATACTTTATGCTTGACCCTTTTTGTTTCTCCTTTCTTCCGTCCCCTCCCCCCCCCCCCGGTTCTCAGGGAGGAAACTCCCATGCTTAGTCAGGATTCAAATATCACCTTCCTAAGAGCTATTTCTGAAGTATGGCTCAAGTTCTTGTCTCTACTATGGCTTAACTCTTTCAATTGGGGAATTATGTTTTTATATTATGTACTATGATGATGCAAGACAAAAGTTATTTTATTGTAATAGTTTTTGTGACTTATGGTATTGTGGACCACGATATTTTAATTTATGTTGAAATTAAAATTAAAATTTATGTTTCTATCATATTTATATCTGTCTTGTAATTGTTCTGTGTTTGATTACCTATAACGCTTCACGGAACTTAATGCATTCCCTTAGTGAGTGACATTAACGGACGTGGGGTGTCGTAAAAACCAAAATGACAGCACTTTGGGGTTGCTCCGATTGGTCTCTTGAATGTTTGTGAAAGGGGGTATTTATAGGAGAAGTTGGAACTAGGTGGCGATTTTGTAATTATGGTGAACAGGGTAGGGGTCGTTCATACAGGTATTTATGGAACTGCCACTGGACAGCTGTACACAGCTGGAGCCAGCTGTATCCAGTTGTACAACCAATCCTTAATGTGCACGAGCGACCAGGGTACTTCATGCACGAGGGACTCTGCTCCTTAACTGAACAAGCGACCGTCCCTAAAATTGGTGAGCGAGCGACCTCTCCAAAGCATGCACACGCGACTTTATATGTTATGCGTGAGCATAAATTCATGCTTTGTAATGATGGATCCCTTCTATGTTTGCCATGTGCCTGTCTGTTTTGTTGTCCACTTACATTTGTCGGAACAAGATTCGCCGGCTTGAGATTGCATTTATACTTTGTGAAAATGGGAACAGTAATTAGGATATTGCCATCCACTTTGATATAAACCAACTTGACTTAAAGTGCTCAAGCACACTGCTCGATCGACCCCACTTGTCACTGCTCGACCAATGGTTTCCAGAAGGGCAGTTCGCTCATCAGCATGGTGCCCAACCTCACATGGTGAATGACCTTGCTATGCACGAGTGCTCAAATTGATCGTTACATGGGTGATCGATCCATCTTTTGTACGAGAGCAAGTTACTTTGCTCGACCAGCATTTGTATGACCTACCTGGAAGATCTTTCCCGACTCCATGATAATGCGTGCGAGCCGAATTGCTGCTTGTGCGGCTCAACTTCTCGGCAAGATGGTGTTTGACCGAGCAGGTGGGAGTTGATGCGGCCTTGTTCGACCGGGGCTGGTGTTCGAGCAGTTCACTTTGTTTGCATGGTATTGCTCCTAGAAGCTTTATATGCTCATGGAATGATTTGTACAAGAGTTGATGTCAAGTATTTATGTGGTTACCATGTATTTGAACCATCCATCACATCATATACATGCTTTATATTGAAAACAATTTATTCCCATATCATTATATTTTTGTGTATAATTGAACATGAAGATACCTGATTGTTAATACTCGTGCATGCGATCGCTTGGGCTTTAGAACCATCCAATTGTGACTGACATATATATATATCAGCGGATTCATTTGAAATGGATATAGTCCATGTGCTACTATATAATATCCATTCTATATATTTGTAAAAGCTTTCGTGCATCGAATTTGGTAACTGCATGTCGCCATTCATAAAGACTTCATAATTTTGAACCATGTTTTAACAACTGGGTTAACCTTTGCCCCTCGAAGCTTGTATCTTTTGCTTGTGAAAAAGGCAGGCTTCGAAATGAACATTGCTGTTGAAATATTTTGCATTGAGATCCAGTTATAGCACTTTATTTGCCATAGCAAATCATACTTTGAATTCATATGCTTCATGTCACCTATTCTGTAATTAAAACAAGCAATTACAAGATTTTGGACATATACTTCACCACCGACTGTCCATATCGATAGTGGATTATTTAAAAAATGAATTATAGCGAATTTTATTTTGAATTGAATAAAGTGTTTGCACAGGACTAGTTTTACTCAACGGTTTATAACTCGTCGAATATTGTTTGCACAAACACGATATTCTAATTCGAATTCGAATAACGCTTAAAATCAACTAATCGACTAAAGCCAACTGTGGATTTCAAACAACATTGTTTTAACGACTTATATGATGGTACACTACATTTCTCATTTGGGAAACACGTATCTGTGATTCATTTTCTGCTTTCTCTTTGAGAAGCTCTCGATATTCGTGCCCCCGGCTTAGGAGATCCTCTAGTCTTCACTATGGGAAGAAATTTTTATTAGTCAATGTTTGTATATTTGCTAATTAATTCTGACATTGGAGACATCATTGGGTGCCCCTAGTATAAGGAGGGTGTTTATAATCCAACGTTCGTTTTTTCCTGTCAACTGAATAAACATTATAGCGCTCATTGAGCACTGTTGATTTCTCTTGTGGAGAAGTTTCTTTTTCTATGAAAAGGACTTTTGAATTCTATATCCTTGCTTGGGTTAAAATCTAACACTTGTCGTGTTTAGGGTATTCAGACACTATGACAGTTAATTGATTAATGTCCAACACTTGTCGCGTCTGAGATATTCAGATACTATGCAAGTTAATTGGTTAAGATCCAACACTTGTTGCATCTGATATATTCAGACACTAAGCAAGTTAATTGGTTAAATCCGAACTCTGTCTACAATTCAGCTTGGTTAATTCAGGCATTGGAGACTTTCGTCACTCAATCGTACTGATTAATCCAAGCGTCAGTAGGTTCAAAAGGAATGCTCCCCGAGAGGACTTTGGATAGAATCCCAATGATTTTCGTAATCGGGTCAGGTACTTCCTACTACTGATGATCAATTGGGTGCCCGACATTCTTCACATCTGGGGATTCCAGATGCTACACAAATGGATTTTCATTCTTCACATCTGAAATTATCATATGCTACGCAAATGGATTTTCATTCTTCACATTTGAAATTATCAGATGCTACGCAAATGGATTTTCATTCTTCACATATGAAATTATCAGATTCTACGCAAATGGATTTTCATTCTTTACATATGAATGTATCAGATGCTACGCAAATGGATTTTCATTCTTTACATTTGAAATTATCAGATGCTACACAAATGGATTCTCATTCCTCACATCTGAAATTATCAGATGCTACGCAAATGGAATTTCATTCTTCACATCTGAAATTATCAGATACTACGCAAATGGATTTTCATTCTTCAGATCTGAAATTATCAGATGCTATGCAAATGGGTTTTCATTCTTCACATCCGAAATTATCAGATGCTACGCAAATGGATTTTCATTCTTCACATCTGAAATTATCAGATGCTACGCAAATGGATTTTCATTCTTCACATCTGAAATTATCGGATGTTATGCAAATGGATTTTCATTCTTCACATCTGAAATTATCAGATGCTATGCAAATGGATTTTCATTCTTCACATCTGAGATTATCAGGTGTTACGCAAATGGATTTTTATTCTTCACATCTGAAATTATCATATGCTATGCAAATGGAGTGGGGCGGTTGTTGTATTGTTCCAGGGGGCAACCATTAGTTCCTTTGTCGGACGCTTGACTTGGCAGCTATTCCAGTTAAGGAGCTGAGGTTTTGAACCTCCCACTTGGGGAAGCTCCCTCGTTTGTTTGTCATGGCGCTTGTTCGTTGTTTGAATCTTTGCGACTCTTCCCATTAACTTTCCAAGGTGGTGATTTTCTTTCATTGCATCTGTGCATGTTGATATTTACAGCATTTGGAACTTGAGCTAGCATTGCTGGGGTCACCATGTTTCGTTGGATTTTTGATGAAAGGAGCGCTCGAAGGGTAGCCTGTAATATGAAATCAACTTTAAGCAATTTTTTCATGCAAGAGATTTACATAGGCAGGTACGCTTTCAGTAGTAGATATGATATTCTACTACAATCGCTCCTTTACCAAGGGAGGTTTATATTTGTAAAAGAAAGTATATCAATTTTTCATAAGCACTGAGTAGTGCTTTTATGTAGAATGTTGACACAAGAGGTCGTTATTCCACATTCTTGGCATTGAAATTCCGTCAAGGCTTCACAATTTGTAGATGCCATCTAGCCTTTATTAAGTTTTGGTATGGAAGTGCCTGGCAATCATTGGATGAACAAGAGCTTCTAATTCCGTTGGAGTTATCGCTTTTGTTGGACTATACTCCTGAGCATTCGGGTAGCTTTGCATCTTCTCCCAGCTTTTATTGGCTGAGCAAGAACTATTTGCTATTGGAGCCTTTCCATCTGAGCCCAGTTGATTGGTGGGTACACTTTTCCCCTAGGTAGTCGGAAGAGAATTTATTGCATGCGATTTCTTAACATATTTCTGCAGCTTGTCCCTTCTAACCAGCATTTCAATTAAGCATTTTAGATGTCTGCAATCATTGGTATCATGGCCAGGCTGATTGTGATAGAGGCAAAGACTTCCAGACATTGTTGCTTTATCGCCTATCCTTACTGGTTTTGGTTCCGTATATTCTTTAAAATGCCTCGTTGAAAGATAGATATTTTCAAGGGTGTCATTCAAAGGTGTCCAGATCTAGTGGGTTGAAAAGGCAAATTTTCTTATATTCTTTGTTGCTCTTTCCATTCTTGGCGTGTTTTTGCCCCCGAGTATTTTACGGACTATCCTCCGAATTGATGGGAAAGAAAGATTGCTTGAGCCCATCCTCCTCGTGATCACGACAATTACACTTCCCTTTGAGAAAACCCGAAGCATAGGAATATTCATTTCCTTTCAAACCAATGTTTGTTAGGCAATTTGCAAGATCGGCTTGAGCGGCTTTGAGAACGTAAAGCTGGTTTAGAAACATCTCATTCGAAGCATTGATTTTTAGATGTAAATTGACTATAGCACTGTTGAACTCTTCTCAAGATACAATAACCCTCGGAACTTAGCCAATTGTCGGAATATTAGCTTGAGAAGTTGCGGAGACATTGTCATCTTCATCAAGACCAACATGGACCTTTTGAGGGGTTGGATTTGGTCGAGCATTGAGAACCGCATCTAACTTGTCCATGAAAGCCTTTGTAACACCCCACCTCCGTTAAGGACACTCACAAAGGGAATGCCTTAACTTTGATGGAGCGTTTTAGTAGACAGAACAGAAACTTACAAGACAGGTAAAATAGTACTTGAAAAATTTATAGCTTTATTACAACAGAAACCGAAGTAAGTTTGGTTACATCCTTTCATATCACAATATCAGAATTCAAGTACAAAATATCAGTCTTGTAAAAAAGCCTTCAGAATGCATAGTTTTTAAAATCATAATTCCCAGCATAAACTGCCATGCCAAAGCCAGACGATACTTCAAGCAAAGAAGATCCGAATCAAACTCCCAGATTTCCACCCTACAAACCTGGGGGGGGGAACAGAAGAAAAAGGGGCGAAAACAAGCGAGGTCAGACTTAAAGTCTGGCAAGTCCAGTGACTTTCAGCATATGAATAGATAATAATAATTATGATATGAAAATAAAACTGGATGCGAGATAACAGTAACTGGAGTAGCAGATATACTTAGGTTAAACAGAAAAAGAACAGAATGATGTAAGCTACTACTTTTCACCTCTCTGCACTAATACTAGTATAACAGGATTAGGTGTCACCCCAATGTCTAAGCTGAAACAGAAACAAGAACAGAATAATTTCCACAGAAGAGAATGCTAGTAATGGGCCTTTACCACCTCAACAGAAACAGACAGAAATAGAATGTTAATAATGGGCCTTTACCACCCGAACAGATGGTACGGAAACAGAAACAGATTAATCCGTATGGAAACAGAATGTAGAATTACGTGTACACTAGTAAATGGGCCTTTACCACCAGAACAGACGGTACCACGCAGAAACAGACAGGTGTTACCACCCAACAGAAACAAACGGTACCAACAGAAACAGACAGAACTAAGTGTACCCTAAAACCCTACCCCAAGCGATCGGCTCCCTAATACATAAATACCCTGTGCCAGCCCCATAAAAGGGTGTATCACTCCCAAAAGTGGCAACCTTTAAATGACACAGACCTATTTACAGATGTCACGGCGTCTTACATCCTCAGAGGCAGACCGGGATCCATGCACGCACATGACCCGGTTGGAATGCACCATCAACACCCCTCGCCATTATCAGAATGAACCGCTTATAATTAGTTCAGTAAGCGTGCCCGGACCCTACCTGCTGTTGGGTCAAAGTTTTGATACCAGAAAGGGTTACTGACTAATATGGGTCCCAAACAACAGATGACAAAAGTAATTTCCCTCCTAACCTTGTGTCCCCAGACTAACAGATTTCAGATTAACTTGTTTACAAGTTCAGACATACAGAGTTCAGATCAACTAGTTCACAGATCAGACAAGTTTTCAGACTAACGGATCAGATATACGGATTTAACAGATTTACAGATTTGTCTAACTTTGTAATTGGGCCTACAGATTCACGAAATGGGTTTGTTAAATTCATTAGTTCAATTGGTTCAACCCTATCCACCCAACTTGTTTTAGACATCATATTTATCTTTGATTTGTATTAATTAAAAATCAATGCGCAGACCTCTCACATTAGACTGACAGTTTGCGGCTACTGGTTAGGCCGGTTTGTTCCGGGAAGATTTCTACCGCAAACTGAGTCTAACCTCGGGTTTCAAGCACGTTATGACTAACTTCTCACATTAGAACCTATTGTTTGTGGCCACTGGATGTGCCGGGCGGTTCCGGGCAGGATTACGCCGCAAACTCATTCTAACCTCGAGTTGGCCATGTTTCATATTTAGCCAATTTATTCATTCATAGACTATGCTAATATCAGACTAATCATGCTAATTTAACAAATTAACTTCTGTACAAGTTACAACAGATTATTCGAGATTCTATTAACAAGTTTTGCTCAATTTTAAATCGAGCCTACAGATTTACATACTTCAAATTTCAGCATTTTAGTTCCAACAGATTATGCCATTCAACAGATTAAACAGATAACAGATCTTGCAGATTAGGCGATTTATCAGATTTAGCAGATAAGGCAATTTAACCTAATTAGCAGATTATGCAATATAACAAAACTAGCAGATTAGGCAATATAACAGAACTAACAGATTAGACAATATAACAGAACTAGCAGATTAGGCAATATAACAAATTTAATCATTCCTTAAAGTTTCATAGACATATCTTGCCTAATTGTAAATTTGGCCTAAGTTGCATGCCTAAATAGTTGTCATGATTCACAATATGATCATATACCACACGTTTGCGTTGAATTTACATGGCACAGATTATGGTCATAATTTACCATATAACACATGTCCAAAATTTAGTTAAACTTGCCTAGTACAAAAGATTCACATATAAATTATACCAAACATAGCCATCGATTTCAATGTATGTCATATATTCAAAAATCTTCCACTTAGGTGTTATTCACATTTAATAGTTATCAAATCTTAATATAGATCTTCACACCTAAATCATATTCTCTTTTTATCTCAAGTCGTGAATCGTTACATAGACAATATGCCCAACAATCTAGAACTTTAAATTATAACAGATCTTAATTCAAAATATGCGTTATGTCCAATGTCTCATGTCACATGTTAACATACAATGGTTCCTCTTCTTCCAATTCACAGAATACGCATAGATCTAAATCTAGTTTACAACATATGTCCTTTCAGTCACAGATTAGCCATGTTCAATTATGCCATCATTCATTATTTGTCCCAAAGTTTAGCGTTTGTGCGTTAATCTCTTATGAGATGTGGCGCAAGCTCGTGGTAGCCTAGCTATAGAACAGAAAGAAGAAAGAGATACAAAATAAAATAGATTAGAACAGAACATACACAACCTCAAATTCAGAATTACCATCATGTCACAATTATAACTAAAGTTTATATCGGAAAATAACTGTATTTGCCTTTCGTGGTTTTAAGAAAGGATAATAAACTGTTGTTGATGTAGAAATGCTGAATTCCTCTTTAATTGTTGTTGTTCTCTAAACTTTGATGTGAGATTTGATTTAGCTTTTAATTCTATTCAGGTTGGAAGAAGATGCATCAGTCCAAGTTTTGATCCCAACAGAGTAGCGACGCCATTTTTATTTTTTATTTAGAACAGAGACAGAGTATAGACAGAATGAAATTGTGTAGAGAAAATGTGGCTAGGGGGTTGTTTATATAGGATTAGGAGGACGAATCTAGACAGAAAGCGAGACCATATACATCAGAATGAACCAGGTTCAAAAACTTGGTTTCGGGAGCAGGTCGACCCCCAGGTCGACACTTTGGTCGACCTGGTCTGGCCAGGTCGACCACCAGGTCGACACTATGGTCGACCTGGCCCCTGGAAGGTCGACACTATGGTCGACCCCCAGGTCGACCTGGTCCCTGGGCGGGAAAATTCCCGCCCAGCCTGTTCTGGGATTTTGAATTCGAAGTTGAATTCGAATTTTCGAGTTGTTTTCGATTATGAAATTCTCTGAAACTTCGGAGGGTCATATCTCTCTCATACGGACTCCGTTTCTCGAAAACTCGGACTCGTTTCCAAGCAGAATCTCGAGACGAACGCAATGGAGCAACCCGTTTCCCTTGATTCTTATTATAAAAATTAATTATTCTCTGATTTGTTACTTATACAATCACATAAAATACGAGGTGTTACATTCTCCCTCCCTTAGAGGATTTCGCCCCCGAAATCTTCAAGTTAAGAAGAATGCGTCCTACCATCCAGTCATCCATCTACTCAACCATCATCCACACGCATCCATTGTCCTCAGAAAACTTTTAATGTTGTATTAACATATGCAATAGTGTGTGTATATGTTCCTTATCTAATGCAAAGATCAGGCGGTCCACTGATTCAGTTGACCTCCTTAATGCGAATTATGTCAGTGCCATGAGTCCAACATGTATGCAATTTTCCTATTTGATACATATCATTCTTATATGAGTGACAACCATTCATTCATATGCAACATCCACGTGATGAGTCAATCATTTTGCATCCACAGAAATTGAAAATGCTCACACATCCATATGCAGTATGAGAGTGTTTTCGAGCCGATCTAGTGCCTAGTGTGTGTATATGCATCCACGAGCAACCACAAGCAACCACTTGCATCCACTTACAACCATCAAACATAACATGTCTCAAATACATGTTTACACCCATTGGTTTCTACATAAAATTCGAAGATTCGATCGATAGGATATAGTCGAATGATGGAAGCAAGCATAGATAAAATAAAAACTTGGTTCCCATTAGACCTTGGTTGAGAAAATAATTCCCCTAAGTATCAACCCCGAAGACCGAAATCAACATCAGATTGACACCCAGAGGATTACCCTCTTTAGACAATGTCAAAACTGGAAATCTTAATCTTATCAGAAATATTCAGATACTTACAGACTACTGGTACAGATCAGATCACCAAATGATTCTTAGGAAACTAATCATGATAAAACCTAGAATGTATGCGTCCTACTTGACGCCTAACACAGATATCTCTCAAACCCCAATCTATCACAAGCAGATGAGTCATAACCCTTATGGGTTTGAGCCTACAGTGGAATCAGAAACAATACTAGTATTATAGTGCAGAGTATCGGTTATAGAATCAAAATGCCAGAATCAGAAAGTGTTTCAACTCAATAATCAGATAAAGAAATTAAACCTCCCACAGAAAGTTTTCCTAATTCTATCTTATCCACTAGCCTCGAGAGTGTTCGCCCGCCCTCCAGAAGTTGGTCCTGCCCTCTGCCCATGCCCTCTTTTTTTTGGGCAGTCCCTAGTGAACCGTCCCATCTCACCACAGTTGAAGCAAGTGCCCTTCCTTTTTCTGCAATCCTTTTCAGATGAGTCGAGCTTCCACAGGTAAAGCACTTTTTCTCCTTCTTATCTTCAGACTTCTCAATCTTCTTTTGTGTTTCCTTTTTGGGCCAGGCTTTCTTGTTCTATGGTTCTTCCTTCTTTCCCTCTTACTTGCCCTTGTCTTCCTCGTGCAATAGTGCCATATCCACCAATCTCTCGTAAGTTGCTCCTATGGGTACAGGGGTCATGGCTAGATTGTGCAGTGGCTCGTTCAATCCTTTAACAAAGCGGAGAGCCTTTTTATGCTGAGTGTTGACTAAATCCAGTCCGAATCTAGCTAGTTGGTTAAACTGGTTGACGTATTCCTTGACCGTCATACCTCCTTGCTTAAGAGATAAGAACTTTTCCAGTTGTAGACTTCGTTCAGCTTGCGAGAGGAATTTCGTCGCAAACCTTGTTCTAAAATCCATCCATGTTTCAACTGGCCTCTCGGCGTTAGTGACTTCCCACCAATAGGAAGCTTCGTCCTTGAGTAACCATACCGCCAATTGTACCTTCTGCCTATCGTCTACCTCGAAAATGACGAACAAATCGTCGGTCTCCTTCAGCCAGTTCCTTGCTGCCACGAAGGATTCAGTTCCACAGAAGTCTTTTCCACCCATAGCCTTGAAGTCTCTACACTTCTTTGCGAAAGCATTTCCACGAGGAGAAGGAGGAGGAGGTGGTACTGCTGCCACTGGGGGAGGAATATCTGCTGGGCCTGTACCGTTGGCCTTAGCCTCTAAGTACCTCCTGAACCAGCCAGGTGTTGGAACACCCTCTGGAAGGTTAAGATTCCCTGACATGCTGAAACGAAAGAAAAAGGATTCAAAACGGAGAACCGAAAAGATAGATATATGGCTTTCGGGGATTATGTTTTTCAAAATAAGATTTATTTTTTGAAAATATTTCCTTTCAAAACCTTTTTGAAAATAGTTTTCAAAAACTTTAACCAATCTGGTAACCTTCAGCTCTAATACCAAGTGTAACACCCCACCTCCGTTAAGGACACTCACAAAGGGAATGCGTTAACTTTGATGGAGCATTTTAGTAGACAAAACAGAAACTTACAAGACAGGTAAAACAGTACTTGAAAATTTTATATCTTTATTACAACAGAAACCGAAGTAATTTTGGTTACATCCTTTCAAATCACAATATCAGAACTCAAGTACAAAATATCAGTCTTGTACAAAAGCCTTCAGAATGCATAATTTTTAAAATCATAATCCCTAACATAAACTGCCATGCCAAAGCCAGACGATACTTCAAGCAGAGAAGATCTGAATCAAGCTCCTAGATTTTCAGCCTACAAACCTGAGGGGGGGAACGGAAGAAAAAGGGGCGAAAACAAGCAAGGTCAGACTTAAAGTCTGGCAAGTCCTGTGACTTTCAGCATATGAACAGATGATAATAATTATGACATGAAAATAAAACTGGATGCGAGATAACAGTAACATGAGTAGCAGATATACTTAGGTTAAACAGAAAAAGATCAGAATGATGTAAGCTACTACTTTTCACCTCTCTGCACTAATACTAGTATAACAGGATTAGGTGTCACCCCAATGTCTAAACTGAAACAAAAACAAGAACATAATAATTTCCACAGAAGAGAATGCTAGTAATGGGCCTTTACCACCCCAACAGAAACAGACAGAAATAGAATGCTAATAATGGGTCTTTACCACCCGAACAGAAGGTACAGAAATAGATTAATCCCTACGGAAACAGAATGTAGAATTAGGTGTACACTAGTAAATGCGCCTTACCACCCGAACAGACGGTACCACGCAGAAACAGACAAGTGTTACTGTAACAACCCGTATTTTCAATAACCTGTTATAACATAAATGGAGGCAGAATTAAACTGTAAAATCTGAATCAAGGGAAACGGGCTATGCCATTGCGTTCGTCTCGGAAAAGTACGCGAAATAGAGTACGAGTTTTCGAAAATCGGAGTCCGTATGACCAAGATATGGCCTCGCGAAGTTTCACGAAAAATTCCCAAATTAAAGTATACTTAATTAAGTGAAATGGGTTGCGCAGAGAAATATATATATATTGATATATATATATAATTGAAAATTAAATAAATAAATATGCAAAAATGTTCAAAACAGCGAATTGGGAGAGGGGAATAACCGAACCGGCCGATTTTTGAGGTCGACCCGAGCTCGCTGGGTCGACTAGGGGTTAATCCAGGATGTTTGGCTGTCAACCCGTGGGCCGATTCGCTCAAATGCAGATTTTGCATTTGGATGGTTCTCATGGTTCATCTTTAATCTAAAGGCCCTAGATGGTTCCTACACTTGACTTCTTCCCCAAGACATGCTTTGATGGCTTGGATTGAATCTAGGTTTAATCCTATGGTCTAAAACACTTGCCTAATCTATAAATAAGACCCTAACCTATCCTAAATCCTCATTATTCATTCATGCAACTAAACTATGGCAAAATTTTACCTCTCATGGCCTCCACTCTCTTCATAAAATTTCTAAATGGTTTCTATGAGAGATTTTCCATGCATACAAGTGTTTTCAAGCTTGTATGAGTGTCATTAGCTTGCATTCAAGTCAAGTTTCTATCTTTGCATCATAAAGCAAGGGTTTTGATCATTTTGGCTCAAGGGTTTTTATGTTAGAGCTTGCATTTTGGGTCTATTTGATTGCATAAGGGCTTTGTCATATCTTTTGTGCCTTCATAGCAATGTAAGCCCTTTCCCTACTCTTAGATATTAACTATGAAGTTAAATGTTCATGTTGCAAGTTTGGGTTTGATCATTGAGTATGATACATGCTATCATGTCATGCAAGTTTATGAAGTCATTATCTTGATCTTGTGAGCTAAAAGCTACAACCTTTATGTTGAAATGTTGCATTAGGCAACATGAGAACCCTCATAACCTTTATGTCAACTTGCATATGAAGTCATAACTCTTATATGATGATATATGCGAGTTACTAGTCATCATTCCATATCTTTTGTCACCATGATTCGCTTATGTGCCAAGTTTGGGTTTATGCATGTTTTGAGGCTTAAGAATGTAACATGCAAGTTAATGAACACATTTGTGCCTCATTTGCCACCATGATTAACTTGTGGCTTAATATCCATTTTTGTCATGCCTTTGCCAAGTCTCTTCTTTTAATCCATTACGTTGTTGCGAACGTATATGCGAGTTTAAAAGCGTTGGGTTATGTTATGGGTAATTTCTAATGACATGAAAATACAACTTGAAAACATGACTTGAAATATAACATGGAAGTTGACGTGTAAGTATGCATAAAAACATAAGCTTGGGAATTTACCTATTAAGTTAGGTCTACCCTTTGGGAATTTACCTATTAAGTTAGGTCTACCCAAATGCTTGAAAACTTGTAACATGTTTTGGGAAACATGATGGACATGACACTTAGATAATATAAGTGTGGCCAACTCGAGGTTGGGTTGAGTTTGCAACGTAAAACTACCCGGAACCGACCGGCCTAACTAGTAGTTGCAAACAATAGGACCCAATGTGAGAAGTTGGTCATGTTGTGCTTGAACCCGAGGTTAGACCAAGTTGTGGTGTAAAGCTACCCGGAACCGACCGGCTTAACTAGTAACCACAACAAAGTCTAATGTGAGAGGTGAAGGTGCATTAAGTAATTAATGCCACATGATAGGGTTAAGTTAATTTGATTAATGACTCTTAACCAAATATGACATGGACAAATGGGTTAAGTAATTTGATTGGGCTAATGATACTTAACAAAACATGACAAGGTTGGGTAGGTTAAGTAACTTGATTTGCCTAATGACACTTAACCATTTTTATATGACTAGTGGATGGGGTTAAGTTAACCAACACTTAATCAATCCAACGCGATAACTTGGTAAGGTTAAGTAAGTTTTCTTAATGACGCTTAACCGAAAAATACGGTTAACGAATGGGGTTAAGATTAGACTCAACTAGTCTAAACATGGAAATCGGATGGGGTTAAGTTAGCCTAGACTTAACTAATCCCACTTGGTAGTTTAATGGGGTTAAGTTAAACACTTAACTAATCTAAACGTGATGAATTGATGTGGTTAAGTGACCTATACTTATCCAATCTAACTCGTTAATTTATTGTGGTTAAGTTAACCAATACTTAACCAATATAACGTGAAAACATGATAAGGCTGAGTCACGAATCGCTTGAATACACTTGACCGATTTGACTAAGTAAATTGATAGGGTCAAGTTAATATATACTTAACCAATCTAGAATGATAATTGGACGAGGTTAAGTCGTGAATTGCTTAATATACTTAACCAACTTGAGCATGGTTTGTAGGGTTAAGCCTTGAACTTGGATACTTAGCCAATTTTGACAGGATTTGTAGACGGGTTAAGTCATGAACTTAAGTGACACTTAATCCATTATGTAAACCCTAGTTCTGAGGATTAGGTGGATAACCGTAGTTAACAAGGATAACGGGAACAATGCTAAGTGGTAAACCTTAGTTGAAGAATAACTAAGCAATGATTCTTAGTCAAGGAAGTTTAGACCAGTTCATAGATAGATGAGTAACCTAATACGGTAGGTCATCGTTTAAGTATACGAGTAAAAGCAAGTATCTGATTTGGATAAAGGCTCCAGCGAACTGGGTAACGAAGCAGCGGCTTCGGGGAACGTGAGGGTATTCTTGGTATCCCTCTATGGGCTGCCAGGTGATTATACTAGGCTCATGAGAGGTTAAGGTCTGCGTTAGAAGAACCAAGAGTATGCCTTGGTTGCTATACGAGCGACCTAAAGACGGGGATGGATAGGGGATAGTCGACGATACACGGTCGTACCCTAGATAGCATTTCGTCAGGCTACCTACCATCTTTGGTCAAGCGTGTACGTACGGAAAGGCAGAGAACACCCAATAGACCATAATTGCTATCTAATTATGGTTGCGGTAAGGCTTGGATGTGGGTTGGCCAGTGTTGTGTTCTCATACAGGATTTATCCTGTCTTGTCTTTCATTAGTTGAGGGAGTGGTCTCGTGGCACCATAGCCACGTATAGGAAAAAACAGACCTTAGCATCTGCATCGGCAGATAAATTGAAAGCTCCCGACCGAGTCCTGTATTTCTTGGTCTGCCCTGTGACAGGACTCGGATGGCACGATGTGATACATGTGCATACAGTCATGGAAAAACGATTCACGATGAATGCATGGGAAAAAGGGCGCAGTTGGCGGTTAGCGTAATCCCTAGTGGCCCTAGGTGGTTGAACCCAAACCGAGATACGAAAACGTGCAATAGGTAAGCATAATCCCTAGCAGCCCTAGGTAGCATAAGTCCTAGTTGTACAAACAATAATTCATGTTGGAAGACCCTTGCTAGGTTTAGGGTAACAGTCCAAACCGATCTTAAGGATCATGGAACTATGTTAAAGTAATATAGAATCTCATGGGAAAGCCCGTATGGTCTATGGCAAGGGACTGAACATTTACATGGAATAAAACATACAAGTTGAGTAACCTATATATGCGATATATTAGGTTGACATGGACCATTACACGACTTTTGAGTGAGGGTCATTCTTGGTTAACACATGACACGGTGGGGATACTAGTACGGTAGGTGCAGAGCTAAAATACAGGATAGATATCACGGGGCGTTATACGTGACAGATATCTTGGGGATATTATACTTGATAGAAACCTGATGATGTGATACCTTGTTTTATCTTGACATCGTAATTTATCATGACACCTTAGTTTATCTGAGTTCAGTAGTTTATCCTGTTATTTTGATTTAGCTTATCTATCTTGTTATCATGCTTATGTTCATCTCAGTTTCTCATGTCAGTTAACTTTACTAGTTTTTATGCTAATAGTAGATAGGGCTTACTCAGTCTTTTTGACTGACCCGTTTTGTTTCGCCTCTTTTCTTCCGTTCCCCCCCAGGTTACAGGGAGGAAATACTGTTGTTTAGTTCGGACTTCTTCTGCTTGAAGGTCATCATGGATGGCTTGGACTTTTCTTGGCTAATGGCTACTTTACTGTTTTTTACTTGGGGAATAATTTATGAAAATGTCTTTATGCTTCTTTACTGTTGCAAGACAGGTTTTGATGTACTCTGATGTAAAAGGCTTTAGACCTTATTTATTCATGTTATGAAAGTTTGATTTTACTTCCGCTATTTTATATGTTCTATCTTGTGATATTTCTGTGCATGTTTACCAATAATGCCCCTCTAAAGCTAGTGCATTCCTTTGCGAGTGACCCTAGCGGAGGCGGGGTGTTACACGTGGTATCAGAGCAGAAGGTTACCAGACTGGGCAAAAGTTTTTAAAGACCTTCTGAAAACTATTTGAAAAAAAAACCGTTTACAAAGAAGCATTTTTCGAGAAAATTTTCTTTTAAAAGAAAAAGGCTATTCCCCAAAGGCCATTAGCACTATCCTTGTTTCCTTAATTGAGTCTCTTTTCCTTTCTTTCCTCCATCTATAGTCACAGTAGTTTTAACTGCGACTAGTCTTTTCTACCTACGAAAGTGCTTTCCATACGATGGAGGTGGTTCTCGAGAGACCAGTGGCCGCGTTATAAGAAAGGATCGTGAGAAAGAAGGATAAAGGATACGAGCTTAAGGATGAGCAACTTGTTGGTATGGCTTAGTCCTCAAATGAGGGAGAAAGATGAACAATGAAACCCATGACGAGAGAGTACCTTTGGCATGGTAAAACGGGGCGGATAGTTAAGTATTATGGGACAAGGACAAGATCATCGGGAGGGCAGTAGTATGCTCTCATTTCTAGAGTACCTCGGAAGGAGGGTAACGATCTTGTTAAAGGTTTAGCTTTTCTTCTCTATCATCCCGTTAGGACTTCGTTGTTCGTATCATTTAAGTCTGCTTCGATAGTTGAGTCTCTGCACCTTAAGTACTAGCGTAATAGAGAATCCCTTTTTTGTCTCAAAGTCCTATTGGAGAATCAGTCCATTTATACATGACTTGTTTGGATTTGGGAATGTCTATGCCAAGTGTTGAGTTTGGAAATAATGCTTATGTTTATAAGCTATGGATGGATTCTAGGGATGAAGTGGTTATCCAGTAGGGGGTGCTACTCTCGGTTTTGATAGGAGGGTAGTTAGACCTTTTGACTAGCCTTGGTAATGCCCTCGAAGTATCGGGTAACCTTTTTGAGGTTCTGTCATGACTAGTTACTTAGAATCCCTTGATGCCTTTATTGGAAATTTGAAGCCCGATCGAGTGGTGTTCGCCAATAAGACGGATGGTTTACTTCATTTATGCATGGGTTATAGAGATCACCCTAGTAAGTGCGCATGATAACCTGATTGACATCTGTTTACTTTCAAGAGAAAGTTCTTCTACATGGAATGCCTTATAGTATATAAACGAGATCCAAGATTCACTAGTGAATTTTGGAAAGCTTGCATGAGATCATGAGTACGCAGTCATGTTTGCGTCAAGTATTCTAGGAAAAGGATAAGTGCAAGTGGAACGAGAGGCGACGAAGAAATGAGTTCCAGCTCATGTTATGGAAACAGGAATAAGAAGCTACAAAATCGCGAAGTTGAAAGACGACTTTGATGGTCAAAGACTAGATACGCGCATGATATCTCTTTTTGGGAGTATATCCTTGATCCCTGTTTTCTGTAGAGCTTACTTGTAGGCTATCTTTTGTGGACATCCTCTCGGTCCTATTCTCCGTTACAAACCCTGTAAGGAGTTTGTCCTGTTTATCTTCTCGACCCTGTTTCAGGGAATTCTAGGTAGAACCCTATGGATGTAAACATGTATTTGAAACATGTTATGATTGATATGGTTGCAAGTGGTTGCTCGTGGATGCGCGAATACACATTAGATACTAGCTCGACTCGGTCACATTTCATATTGCATATGCACGAGTATTTATACCTGTTTATGGATGAAATCGAATGTATTATCATGCGGTTGTTGCATATGAATGAATGATTGTGCACGCATATAGTATCTATATGACTAGGACTATTTGCATACATGTTGGATTCATGGCACTATACATATTTTGCATTAGAAAGATTATTCAGGCCTGATCATTAGCATTAGCTAAGGAACATGTACACACACGTTTTGCATATATTCATACAGCATTAGAAATCATCTAAGGACAATGGTTACTTGTGGATGATGTTTTGAGTAGATGGATGATGGATGGTAGGATATGTTCTTCCTAACTAGGAGATTTCGGGGACGAAATCCTAAAAGGTGGGGAGAATGTAACAACCCGTATTTTCAATAAACTGTTATAACATAAATGGAGGCAGAATTAAACTGTAAAATCTGAATCAAGGGAAACGGGCTATGCCATTGCGTTCGTCTCGGAAAAATACGCGAAATAGAGTCCGAGTTTTCGAAAATCGGAGTCCGTATGACCAAGATATGGCCTCGCGAAGTTTCACGAAAAATTCCCAAATTAAAGTATACTTAATTAAGTGAAATGGGTTGCGCAGAGAAATATATATATATTGATATATATATATATATATATAATTGAAAATTAAATAAATAGATATGCAAAAATGTTCAAAACAGCGAATTGGGAGAGGGGAATAATCGAACCGGCCGATTTTTGAGGTCGACCCGAGCCCACTGGGTCGACTAGGGGTTAATCCAGGGTGTTTGGCTGTCAACCCGTGGGTCGATTCGCTCAAATACAGATTTTGCATTTGGATGGTTCTCATGGTTCATCTTTAATCTAAAGGCCCTAGATGGTTCCTACACTTGACTTCTTCCCCAAGATATGCTTTGATGGCTTGGATTGAATCTAGGTTTAATCCTATGGCCTAAAACACTTGCCTAATCTATAAATAAGACCCTAACCTATCCTAAATCCTCATTATTCATTCATGCAACTAAACTATGGCAAAATTTTACCTCTCATGGCCTCCACACTCTTCATAAAATTTCTAAATGGTTTCTATGAGAGATTTTCCATGCATACAAGTGTTTTCAAGCTTGTATGAGTGTCATTAGCTTGCATTCAAGTCAAGTTTCTATCTTTGCATCATAAAGCAAGGGTTTTGATCATTTTGGCTCAAGGGTTTTTATGTTAGAGCTTGCATTTTGGGTCTATTTGATTGCATAAGGGCTTTGTCATATCTTTTGTGCCTTCATAGCAATGTAAGCCCTTTCCCTACTCTTAGATATTAACTATGAAGTTAAATGTTCATGTTGCAAGTTTGGGTTTGATCATTGAGTATGATACATGCTATCATGTCATGCAAGTTTATGAAGTCATTATCTTGATCTTGTGAGCTAAAAGCTACAACCTTTATGTTGAAATGTTGCATTAGGCAACATGAGAACCCTCATAACCTTTATGTCAACTTGCATATGAAGTCATAACCCTTATATGATGATATATGCGAGTTACTAGTCATCATTCCATATCTTTTGTCACCATGATTCGCTTATGTGCCAAGTTTGGGTTTATGCATGTTTTGAGGCTTAAGAATGTAACATGCAAGTTAATGAACACATTTGTGCCTCATTTGCCACCATGATTAACTTGTGGCTTAATATCCATTTTTGTCATGCCTTTGCCAAGTCTCTTCTTTTAATCCATTACGTTGTCGCGAACGTATATGCGAGTTTAAAAGCGTTGGGTTATGTTATGGGTAATTTCTAATGACATGAAAATACAACTTGAAAACATGACTTGAAATATAACATGGAAGTTGACATGTAAGTATGCATAAAAACATAAGCTTGGGAATTTACCTATTAAGTTAGGTCTACCCTTTGGGAATTTACCTATTAAGTTAGGTCTACCCAAATGCTTGAAAACTTGTAACATGTTTTGGGAAACATGATGGACATGACACTTAGATAATATAAGTGTGGCCAACTCGAGGTTGGGTTGAGTTTGCAACGTAAAACTACCCGGAACCGACCGGCCTAACTAGTAGTTGCAAACAATAGGACCCAATGTGAGAAGTTGGTCATGTTGTGCTTGAACCCGAGGTTAGACCAAGTTGTGGTGTAAAGCTACCCGGAACCAACCGGCTTAACTAGTAACCACAACAAAGTCTAATGTGAGAGGTGAAGGTGCATTAAGTAATTAATGCCACATGATAGGGTTAAGTTAATTTGATTAATGACTCTTAACCAAATATGACATGGACAAATGGGTTAAGTAATTTGATTGGGCTAATGATACTTAACAAAACATGACAAGGTTGGGTAGGTTAAGTAACTTGATTTGCCTAATGACACTTAACCATTTTTATATGACTAGTGGATGGGGTTAAGTTAACCAACACTTAATCAATCCAACGCGATAACTTGGTAAGGTTAAGTAAGTTTTCTTAATGATGCTTAACCGAAAAATACGGTTAACGAATGGGGTTAAGATTAGACTCAACTAGTCTAAACATGGAAATCGGATGGGGTTAAGTTAGCCTAGACTTAACTAATCCCACTTGGTAGTTTAATGGGGTTAAGTTAAACACTTAACTAATCTAAACGTGATGAATTGATGTGGTTAAGTGACCTATACTTATCCAATCTAACTCGTTAATTTATTGTGGTTAAGTTAACCAATACTTAACCAATATAACGTGAAAACATGATAAGGCTAAGTCACGAATCGCTTGAATACACTTGACCGATTTGACTAAGTAAATTGATAGGGTCAAGTTAATATATACTTAACCAATCTAGAATGATAATTGGACGAGGTTAAGTCGTGAATTGCTTAATATACTTAACCAACTTGAGCATGGTTTGTAGGGTTAAGCCTTGAACTTGGATACTTAGCCAATTTTGACAGGATTTGTAGACGGGTTAAGTCATGAACTTAAGTGACACTTAATCCATTATGTAAACCCTAGTTCTGAGGATTAGGTGGATAACCGTAGTTAACAAGGATAACGGGAACAATGCTAAGTGGTAAACCTTAGTTGAAGAATAACTAAGTAATGATTCTTAGTCAAGGAAGTTTAGACCAGTTCATAGATAGATGAGTAACCTAATACGGTAGGTCATCGTTTAAGTATACGAGTAGGAGCAAGTATCTGATTTGGATAAAGGCTCCAGCGAACTGGGTAACGAAGCAGCGGCTTCGGGGAACGTGAGGGTATTCTTGGTATCCCTCTATGGGCTGCCAGGTGATTATACTAGGCTCATGAGAGGTTAAGGTCTGCGTTAGAAGAACCAAGAGTATGCCTTGGTTGCTATACGAGCGACCTAAAGACGGGGATGGATAGGGGATAGTCGACGATACACGGTCGTACCCTAGATAGCATTTCGTCAGGCTACCTACCATCTTTGGTCAAGCGTGTACGTACGGAAAGACAGAGAACACCCAATAGACCATAATTGCTATCTAATTATGGTTGCGGTAAGGCTTGGATGTGGGTTGGCCAGTGTTGTGTTCTCATACAAGATTTATCCTGTCTTGTCTTTCACTAGTTGAGGGAGTGGTCTCGTGGGACCATAGCCACGTATAGGAAAAAACAGACCTTAGCATCTGCATCGGCAGATAAATTGAAAGCTCCCGACCGAGTCCTGTATTTCCTGGTCTGCCCTGTGACAGGACTCGGATGGCACGATGTGATACATGTGCATACAGTCATGGAAAAACGATTCACGATGAATGCGTGGGAAAAAGGGCGCGGTTGGCGGTTAGCGTAATCCCTAGTGGCCCTAGGTGGTTGAACCCAAACCGAGATACGAAAACGTGCAATAGGTAAGCATAATCCCTAGCAGCCCTAGGTAGCATAAGTCCTAGTTGTACAAACAATAATTCATGTTGGAAGACCCTAGCTAGGTTTAGGGTAACAGTCCAAACCAATCTTAAGGATCATGGAACTATGTTAAAGTAATATAGAATCTCATGGGAAAGCCCGTATGGTCTACGGCAAGGGACTGAACATTTACATGGAATAAAACATACAAGTTGAGTAACCTATATATGCGATATATTAGGTTGACATGGACCATTACATGACTTTTGAGTGAGGGTCATTCTTGGTTAACACATGACACGGTGGGGATACTAGTACGGTAGGTGCAGAGCTAAAATACAGGATAGATATCACGGGGCGTTATACGTGACAGATATCTTGGGGATATTATACTTGATAGAAACCTGACGATGTGATACCTTGTTTTATCTTGACATCGTAATTTATCATGACATCTTAGTTTATCTGAGTTCAGTAGTTCATCCTGTTATTTTGATTTAGCTTATCTATCTTGTTATCATGCTTATGTTCATGTCAGTTAACTTTACTAGTTTTTATGCTAATAGTAGATAGGGCTTACTCAGTCTTTTTGACTGACCCGTTTTGTTTCGCCTCTTTTCTTCCGTTTCCCCCCAGGTTACAGGGAGGAAATACTGTTGTTTAGTTCGGACTTCTTCTGCTTGAAGGTCATCATGGATGGCTTGGACTTTTCTTGGCTAATGGCTACTTTACTGTTTTTTACTTGGGGAATAATTTATGAAAATGTCTTTATGCTTCTTTACTATTGCAAGACAGGTTTTGATGTACTCTGATGTAAAAGGCTTTAGACCTTATTTATTCATGTTATGAAAGTTTGATTTTACTTCCGCTATTTTATATGTTCTGTCTTGTGATATTTTTGTGCATGTTTACCAATAATGCCCCTCTAAAGTTAGTGCATTCCTTTGCGAGTGACCCTAGCGGAGGCGGGGTGTTACAGTTACCACCCAACAGAAACAAACGGTACCAACAGAAACAGACAGAACTAAGTGTACCCTAAAACCCTACCCCAAGCGATCGACTCCCTAATACATAAATAACCTGTGCCAGCCCCACAAAAGGGTTTATCACTCCCCAAAGTGGAAACCTTTAAATGACGCAGACCTATTTACAGATGTCATGGCGTTTTACATCCTCAGAGGCAGACCAGGATCCATGCACGCACATGACCCGGTTGGAACGCACCATCAACACCCCTCGCCATTATCAGAATGAACCGCTTATAATTAGTTCAGTAAGCATGCCCGGACCCTACCTACTGTTGGGTCAAAGTTTTGATACCAGAAAGGGTTACTGACTAATATGGGTCCCAAACAACAGATGACACAAGTAAATTCCCTCCTAACCTTATGTCCCCAGACTAACAGATTTCAGATTAACTTGTTCACAAGTTCAAACATACAGAGTTCAGATCAACTAGTTCATAGATCAGACAAGTTTTCAGACCAACGGATCAGATATACGGAATTAACTGATTTACAGATTTGTCTAACTTTGTAATTGGGCTTACAGATTCACGAAACGGGTTTTTTAAATTCATTAGTTCAATTGGTTCAACCCTATCCACCCAACTCGTTTTAAACATCATATTTATCTTAGATTTGTATTAATTAAAAATTAATGCGCAGACCTCTCACATTAAACTGACAGTTTGCGGCTACTGGTTAGGCCGGTTGGTTCCGGGCAGATTTCTGCAGCAAACTGAGTCTAACCTCGGGTTTCAAGCACGTTATGACTAACTTCTCACATTAGAACCTATTGTTTGCGGCCACTGGATGTGCTCGACGGTACCGGGCAGGATTACGCCGCAAACTCATTCTAACCTCGTGTTAGCCATGTTTCATATTTAGCCAATGCATTCATTCACAGACTATGCTAATATCAGACTAATCATGCTAATTTAACAAATTAACTTCTGTACAAGTTACAGCAGATTATTCGAGATTCTATTACCAAGTTTTGCTCAATTTTAAATCGAGCCTACAAATTTACATACTTCAAATTTCAGCATTTTAGTTCCAACAGATCACGCCATTCAACAGATTAAACAGATAACAGATCTTGCAGATTAGGCGA
This sequence comes from Allium sativum, assembly GCA_030737875.1. Classification (NCBI taxonomy): domain Eukaryota; kingdom Viridiplantae; phylum Streptophyta; class Magnoliopsida; order Asparagales; family Amaryllidaceae; genus Allium; species Allium sativum. The sequence goes on along the minus strand of CM060924.1, from coordinate 229,469,196 downwards.
TTTAGCAAATTTAGCAGATAAGGCAATTTAACCTAATTAGCAGATTAGGCAATATAACAGAACTAGCTGATTAGGCAATATAACAGAACTAACAGATTAGGCAATATAACAGAACTAGCAGATTAGGCAATATAACAGATTTAATCATTCCTTAAAGTTTCATAGACATATCTTGCCTTATTGTAAATTTGGCCTAAGTTTGCATTCCTAAATAGTTGTCATGATTCACAATATGATCATATACCCCACGTTTGCATTGAATTTACATGGCACAGATTATGGTCATAATTTACCATATAACACATGTCCTAAATTTAGTTAAACTTGCCTAGTACAAAATATTCACATATAAATTATACCAAACATAGCCATCGATTTCAATGCATGTCACATATTCAAAAATCTTCCACTTAGGTGTTATTCACATTTAATAGTTATCAAATCTTAATATAGATCTTCACACCTAAGTCATATTCTCTTTTTATCTCAAGTCGTGAATCATTACATAGACAATATGCCCAACAATCTAGAACTTTAAATTATAACAGATCTTAATTCAAAATATGCATTATATCCAATGTCTCAAGTCACATGTTAACATACAATGGTTCCTCTTCTTCCAATTCACAGAATATGCATAGATCTAAATCTAGTTTACAACATATGTCCTTTCAGTCACAGATTAGCCATGTCCAATTATGCCATCATTCATTATTTGTCCCAAAGTTTAGCGTTTGTGCGTTAATCTCTTATGAGATGTGGCGCAGGCTTGTGGTAGCCTGGCTATAGAACAGAAAGAAGAAAGAGATACAGAATAAAATAGAGCAGAACAGAATGTACACAACCTCAAATTCAGAATTACCATCATGTCATAATTATAACTAAAGTTTATATCGGAAAATAACTGTACTTGCCTTTCGGGGTTTTAAGAAAGGATAATAAACTGTTGTTGATATAGAAATGTTGAATTCCTCTTTAATTGTTGTTGTAGCTCTTAACTTTGATATGAGATTTGATTTAGATTTTAATTCTATTCAGGTTGGAAGAAGATGCATCACTCCAAGTTTTGATCCCAGCAGAGTAGCGACGCCATTTTAATTTTTTTATTTAGAACAGAGACAGAGTATAGACAGAATGAAAATGTCTAGAGAAAATTGTAACACCCCACCTCCGCCAGGGTCACTCACGAGAGATTGCACTAGCTTTGGAGGGGTGTTGTCTAGGTATACATGCACAGAGATACCACAAGATAGAACATAGATAAATAAATAATTAAAGCAGCGGTAGAAATTTAAAAATCATAGTTAACCATTTCAAACCAAAGTCAACTTACATCAAAATACTTAGTCATTATTTTCCAACTACCACAAGTCTAGAAAACATAAACTGAAAATAACATAACGTAAACTATCCCCAAATAGATGTGGTGAAGCCATAGCAAGCTCAAGTCCAAACCGTACATGAGCTGTCAAGAAAGCAAGCCAAATGTCCAAGCTAAGCACTAGTGTTCCCTCCCTGAGAACCTGGGGGGGGGGGGGGGGGGGAACGGAATAAAAGAGGCGAAAGAAAAAGGGTCAGTCATAAAGACTGGTAAGTCCTACCTACTATTAGTATAAAAACTAATGAAGTTAACTAAACATGAGAAACTGAGATGAAACATAAAGATGGTAACTAACTGGCATGATAAATAGATAACAAGGTAGATCAAGTGTGGCATCGCATATACAAGGTTTAGTTTTTGCACCAATAGTACTAGTATTCTAACCCATGTCAAGTATAAACAAGAAATGATCCCTTGGCCCAATATCATGAGATGACCCAAGTCAAGGTCCAACTATACGATCTAGTCGATCGGCTCCCTATAAGCCTAACTCGTCGAGTGTCGGTGTCATACGGCCCAATCACGAAATGTAGTCAACTGTGCTAGGTCCACCCTAGGGTGTATCAAGCCCTAAGGTGCCAACCACTGACACAAATCAAGCACGCACAGTCTAAACCTACTGGTGCCCATGTCTGTTATTTTTCAACTCCGGACTATGTGCACGACCATAGCCCGCCTGAACCTACACTGGCGCACCTACTCAGCCGTTGTTCTGGTCGCTTACAATCAGCCCAGTAATCGTGCCCCACCCTAGCCTAGTCTCTAGGGTATCGTGATACATCCAAGAGGGTTACTGCTGAAAAGGACCACGTAACTAGGGTTTCTAATGGGTTAAGTGTGGTTAACCCTATCCAATCATGTATCAAGTTGGTTAAGTGTATCCAAGTGGTTCATGACTTCACCCTAACATGTGGCATTAATTAATTTAATGCGCCCAACCTCTCACATTAGACTTTGTTGTGGTTACTGGATGTGCCGGGCGGGTCCGGGCAGCTTTACACCACAACCTAGTCTAACCTCGGGTTTCAAGCGCGATATGACCAACTACTCACATTGGGTCCTATTATTTGTAGCCACTGGATTTGCCGAGCGGTTCCAGATAGATTTACGCTACAAACTCAACCCAACCTCAAGTTGGCCACTTTATGGTTTTCTACATGTCATGACCACATTCAAGTTTTCAAGCATAATCAACTTTCAAGTCACATTTCAAGTCATGTTTTTCATGTCATTTCAAGTTCGCCTAACTACCCATAACGTATTCCCATCGCATGTAAATTCGCATCAATACGAATAGATCAAGAAGGGGAACATAACAATATGACAAAGATGGGCATAAGGTGGTAAAGTTGGTCATAAGTTAAACATGATGATATTTGAGGCAAAGGTGTTCATCACAACTTGCATATAGGATTATTGGCCTCAAAACATGTATGACATTAAAACTTACCAAATAGGGTGATACCATGGCAATAGTTGACATAAAGTGATAAACTTGTGACTAGCATGTAGTTCAACATCATAGGCAAGTTAACATCAAGGTTATGAGGGGTTCTATGTTGCATTATGCAAAATCCCCAAATAAAGCTCATAGCTTTCTACCCAAAAATCAAGATGAACGACACTAGGTTCATGATAGTTCCACAATCATAGATCAAAAGAGTCATAAATGGATCTATGCATACAATGATAGACCAAAGACAAGTATTACACACGAATCCCATTTCAACTTGCTACATGTTCACATTAATTTCATAGTTTAAATCTAAGAGTGGTGTGGGGCTTACAAATCATGGCTATGAGAACTAGAACAAAATAGAACAAGATAGAGACGTTGTAGAAGCTCTAGGAATGATGTAGCAACACTAGAAGCCTTGAGAATATAAGTAGCTCCTTTGATTTGATGGAGAAAGATTGCTCCTTTGCCTTAGCTTTAGTTTAGAACTCTCAAGCTCTCAATGATGAAGATGGAGGCCATGATTTAGGAGCATTTTGGCAGCACTTAATTGTTAGGATGATTTGTGGTGGTTTCGGCTAGGTCTTAGGCTGTTTTTATAGGTGTAGAGACAAGTTTAGGCCATAGGATTAACCCTAGTTTAGATTTGAACCATCAAATCCCGTCACAGGCCAACTGAACAGACCCAAAGGAGCAAACAGGTGCACCAGGCAAACATGGCCGACCAGGGAAGTCGACCCCCAGGTCGACACCCAAGTCGACTGGGCAGTCGACCTGGGCTGGGGCAGGTCGACTCCCCGGTCGACCTCGGGCTGGGCGGGAAATTTTCCCACCCAATCTGTTTGGGGCTGAATTTGAAATTGGGGCTGAATTTTGAATTTTCTGAAATCTTCTATGGGCCATATCTTGGTCATACGGACTCCGATTTTCGAAATTTCGGACTCGTTTTCAAGCAAAATTTCGAGACGAACGCAATGGTGTAACCCATTCCCATTGATTCTTAACTTATAATTTAATTCTGCCTTGATTTCTTGTTTTAACATGTTATAAAAATTCGAGTTGTTAGATTTTCCCCACCTTAAAGGATTTCGTCCCCGAAATCTCAAATTAGGAAGAACGTATCCTACCATACATCATCCATCTACTCAAAACATCATCCACAAGTAATCATTGTCCTTAAAAGACTTCTAATGCTTTATGACCATATGCAAAAGTGTGTGTATATGCACCTATCTAATGCGAAAATCAGGCGGTTACTGACTCAGTAAACCTCCTTAATGCAGAATATGTTAGTGAAATGAGTCCAAATGTATGCAAATTCCTAACATAATTTATAATCTCTACATGAGTGCACATAACATTCATCCATATGCAACATCCACGTGATAGCATAACAAGTTTCATCCATGAATAAGCATAAACACTCATGCATATGCAATATGAAAGTGTGTGAGCCGATCTTAGTGCCTAACGTGTATCATGCATCCACGAGTAACCACTTGCAAACACCTGCAACCATCAAGCATAACATGTTTCAAATGCAGGTTTCATCCAAAGGGTTTCTACCTAAGGTTCTCATGACAAGATTAACGAAATAACAAGATAAACATGGATAGCAAAAGAAAGATATGCTAACTAGGAAAAGAGATTGAGAATGTACCCTTAAAAAGAAATGGATAAAGCACACGCATCTTCTCCTCGGTTTCCCAAATTGCATCTTCATCGGCTTCACTCCACTGAACCTTTACTAACTTTACTTCTCGATTCCTCAGCTTATTGATCTCCGTTCCCAAGATACGAATCGGAGCTCACCTCAGGGTTGCCTCTTTCTCTACCTCCACGTCTTCAAGAATGCTAGGCTCAACTACTTCGGCTGATTCATGTAGGCATTTTCGGAGATGCGAGACATGAAAGACATTGTGCACTCCAGCCAGCTTCTCGGGCAATTCCACCCTATAAGCCATTTGCCCAATCTTCTCGATGATAGGGAAGGGTCCTACGAACCTTGGTGCTAGCTTTCCAATTGCTCCAAAACGAACCATATTTCGCAAGGAAGAAACCTTCACAAAGACCATATCTCCAACTTTAAACTCTAAGTCTGTCCTTCGCTTGTCTGCATAGGATTTCTGATTATCTTGGGCCGTTTTCATCCGCCTTCGAATCAACTCAACCTTCTCGGATGTGTCCCTTATCATGTCGGGCCCAAGTATAAGCTTATCCGTCGTCTCCCACCAACATGTTGGTGACTTGCACGACCTCCCATACAAAGCTTCGAATGGTGCCATCCCTATGCTTGCTTGGTAGCTGTTATTATAAGCAAACTCTACGAGAGGAAGGTGGTCTTCCCAAGTGCCACCAAAGTCAAGAATGCATAGCCTCAACAGATCTTCTAGTACCCTATTCACCCTTTCGGTCTGACCATCCGTCTGTGGGTGATAGGCTGTACTTAGATTCAATCGCGTACCCATCGCTTTTTTCAAACTATTCCAAAATTGGCTAGTGAAGATTGGGTCACGATCGCTAACTATGCTAGAAGGAACTCCATGCAATCACACTATCTCTCGAAGATAAACAGATGCTAGCCATGATGCGGTCCTCTTGCTCTTCACTGGAATGAAATGAGCGCTCTTCGTGAGTCTATCCACTATGACCCATATGCTAGTATTCTCCTTCCTTGATCTCGGCAATCCATCCACAATATCCATAGAGATACTTCCCCACTTCCATTGCGGGACCTCCAATGGATGCAGTAGCCCACCGGGCTTCTTCGACTCGGCTTTTACTTGTTGGCAAACAATGCATCTAGAAACAAACTCTGCAAAATCCTTTTTCATCCCAACCCAAAAGAAAATGCGCTTCATATCCCGGTACATCTTATCCCCTCCGGGATGTATGGTCATCCTTGAGTGATGCGCCTCCTCAAGAACTTTATTTACTAAGTCTCCCACTTGTGGGACACATAGTCTTCCATCACGCCTTAGCCACCCCTTGTCATCAATAGTATATCTAGCGAGGTGACTTGATGTCTCACCACGAATCAACTTGTCCATGATCTCGACTATCTGCGGGTCTTCCCTCTGTGAAGTCCCAACTTGATCAAGAAGTGTAGGTCTAAGCTCAAGGGATGCTAACGAACCAGTCATCGACTCTACAGCAGGTGTAAAATCAAAGGTTGCGAAGAACTCTAGGCTCTTCATCTCAACAAACAAGGGACTCAAAGTCAACCTTTTTCTACTTAGCGCATCCGCCACAACATTACCCTTGCCAGGGGTATAAGCTATATCGAAGTCATATGATGCCAAGAATTCCATCCACCTCTGCTGCCTTAGATTCAAATCTTTCTACGAGAAGAGGTACTCGAGCGAATTGTGATCAGTATATAACTCAAACCTTTCACCGAGAAGATAATGGCGCCAATATTTGAGTGCAAAGACGATCGCCGCCAACTCCAAATCATGAGTGGGATAGTTCTTCTCATGAACTTTGAGTTGCCTACTTCCAAAGCATATCACTCTCCCTTCTTGCATCAGGACAACATCTAATCCTGTGCCACATGCATCGGTGTACACGGTAAACAACTTCCCTCCATCGGGTAATGCTAGAACCGGAGCTGTGGTGAGGGCTTTCTTGAGCCTTTGAAAAGCAAGCTCACACTCAATGTCCCATGCAAAGACTAATTTCTTCTTCGTTAACTTAGTAAGAGGGGCTGAAATCTTAGCGAAGTCCTTAATGAACTTCCTATAAAATCCTGCCAGACCGAGAAAGCTTCTCAATTCAGTTGCATTCTTCGGAACTTTCCAGTCTTGTACCGCCACTACTTTAGCGGGATCCACAGCTATGCCTTGCTTAGAAACTATATGCCCAAGGAACCGAACTTCCCTTCTCCAAAAATGGCATTTGGAGAACTTAGCTTTTAACTGATGAGCTCTAAGCGTATCCATAACCTCCTTGAGATGTGCAGCATGCTCTTCCTCATCCTTAGAGAAGATCAGAATATCATCCACGTAGACAACCACAAACTTGTTAAGGAACTCCCTAAACACCCTACTCATCAAATCAACGAAGTATGCGGGTGCATTAGTCAAACCGAACGACATGACGAGCCATTCAAAGAATCCATCTGGAGTCCTAAACGCAGTCTTGTCAATACTATCCTCAGCCACTCTTAGCTGATGGAATCCGATGGCTAGATCCAGTTGAGAGAAAACAGAAGCACCTACAAGCTGGTCAAAGAGATCATCAATCCTCGGTAACGGGTGCCTATTCTTCTTTGTCAGCTTGTTTAACTCACGATAATCAACACATAGGCGGAGCGAACCATCCGCCTTAGTAGCGAATACCACAGGAGCACCCCATTCAGAAATGCTTCGCCTAATGAAATTTTTCTCAAGCAACTCCTTGACTTGCTTGATAAGCTCTCTTCTTTCTCGCGGGGCCATGTGCCTAACAGGCAATGAAACTGGCTTGGCATTATCAACAAGATAAATACGGAAGTCTATCTCGCGTTCAGGGGGTAACCCCCTCACCTCATCAAAGACATCAGGATATTCTCGGACCACCCTCACAGATTGAAGATTGTCAATAGATTGTCTAGGGATTCAAGATAACATAACATGACGGGATCCATAGGGTTACAAGAAATCTCTAGGGTATTTCCAAGGCGAGTCATAAGCCTCACTACACTATGCTCACAATCGAGTATGGCTCCATAACTAGACAACTAATCCATGCCCAAAATCAACCCGTATCCCATGAACCCGAGAACATAAGCATTACATGTGAATTCTACGGTCAAGATAGAAATCCTCAAATCCATACAAATCATAGATAGATGGGCGGAACCCCCAATTGGATTTGAAACACTAACGGGATCCTCAACTAGACTAGTACTTAGGTGCAAACTTTCAACAATGTCAGAAGAAATAAAGGTATGCGATGCGCCAGAATCAAATAAAGTTCGAACAGGAAAACCAGAAATGTAAACAAGGCTTTCTACATAAATACTACCTCGGTCCGGAGCTGGAGTAGTGTTGAGAGCATGCATCTGCCCTCCAGAAGGTCCTTCCCGCTGAGTCTGTCCTTGCCCCTGTCCTTGCTTCTTTGGGCAATCCTTATTGTAGTGTCCAGACTCTCCGCAATGAAAGCATTCTCCCAACTTCCTCTTCTTCTCCCTGCAATCTTTGGCTATGTGTCCAGTGATCCCACAGAAGTTGCACTTCCTTGTCTCCCTTGCCTTGTTGTTGTTGGCCTTGTTACCCTTGTTGTTCTGGTTGCCTCCCCACTTGGAGTCCACCTTCTTGGTTTGAGTCTCATTAAGCTTAACTTCTTTCTTGCCATTCTTATCATCTCCTTGAAGCAAGGCCATATCCACTAAGCTCTCAAAAGTGGCCCTCATAGGTATATGAGACATGGCCAAACCTTGCAATGGCTCATTCAAACCTCGAGCAAAGCGTAGAGCCTTCTTCTGGGGTGTGTTAACCATGTCTAAACCGAATCGAGCAAGCTAGTTAAACTTATTCACATACTCCCTCATGGTCATGTCCCCTTGCTTCAAAGATATGAACCTCTCCATTTGCAGATTCTCTTCAGCAGATGATAGAAACTTAAGCCCAAACCTCATCCTAAAGTCGGCCCAAGTCCCTATAGGCCTAGTAGCGTTGGTGACTTAGCACTAATAAGCAGCTTCCTCTTTCAATAGCCATACTGCCAACAAAACTTTCCTACGATCTTCTACATCAAAGATAGCAAAAAGGTCTTTAGTTTCCCTTAACCAGTTTCTTGCCTCAACAAAAGTCTCTGTCCCAACAAAATTCTTGCCACCCATCGCCTTAAAGTCTTTGCAAATCTTCGCGAAATCCGCTTGTGGACGCTGAGGAGGAGGAGGAGGAACCTAAGGTACGGGAGGAGGGGTGGGAGTGTTTGCAGGGCCGGCTCCATTTGCCTTAGCCCCCATGTTCCTCCTAAACCAAAGAGGTACCGGTATTCCCTCCGGGATGATAAAGTTATCGGCCATACTGAAACGAAGTAAAAGATAGATTTAGAATGAGGAAACAAAGGATAGTGCTAATGGCTTTTGGGGAATAGCCTTTTAAAATAAACTAGACTTTCCTTGGAAAAATACTTAATTGGTTTTGAAAATAGTTTTTCAAAAGGGTTTTTAAAACTTTTGTCCGGTCTAGTAAACCTGGCTCTGATACCAAATGTAACACCCCACCTACGCCAGGGTCACTCACGAGTGATTGCACTAGCTTTGGAGGGGTGTTGTCTAGGTAAACATGCACAGAGATATCACAAGACAGAACATAGATAAATAAATAAGTAAAGCAGCGGTAGAAATTTAAAAACCATAATTAACCATTTCAAAACCAAAGTCAACTTACATCAAAATACTTAGTCATTATTTTCCAACTACCACAAGTCTAGAAAACATAAACTGAAAATAACATAAAGTAAACTATCCCCAAATAGATGTGGTGAAGCCATAGCAAGCTCAAGTCCAAACCATACATGAGCTGTCAAGAAAGCAAGCCAAATGTCCAAGCTAAGCACTAGTGTTCCCTCCCTGAGAACCTAGGGGGGGGGGACGAAAGAAAAGAGGCGAAAGAAAAAGGGCGAGTCATAAAGACCGGTAAGTCCTACCTACTATTAGTATAAAAACTAATGAAGTTAACTAAACATGAGAAACTGAGATGAAACATAAAGATGGTAACTAACTGGCATGATAAATAGATAACAAGGTAGATCAAGTGTGGCATCACATATACAAGGTTTAGTTTTTTCACCAATAGTACTAGTATTCTAACCCATGTCAAGTATAAACAAGAAATGATCCCATGGCCCAATATCATGAGATGACCCAAGTCAAGGTCCAACTATACGATCAAGTCGATCCGCTCCCTATAAGCCTAACCGTCGAGCGTCGGTGTCATACGACCCAATCACGGAATGTAGTCAACTGTGCTAGGTCCACTCTAGGGTGTATCAAGCCCTAAGGTGCCAACCACTGACACAAATCAAGCACGCACAGTCTAAACCTACTGGTGCCCATGTCTGTTATTTTTCAACTCCGGACTATGTGCACGACCATAGCCCGCTTGAACCTACACTGACGCACCTACTCAGCCGTCTTTCTAGTCGCTTACAATCAGCCCAGTAATCATGCCCCACCCTAGCCTAGTCCCTACGGTATCATGATACATCCAAGAGGGTTACTGCTGAAAATGACCACGTAACTAAGGTTTCTAACGGGTTAAGTCTGGTTAACCCTATCCAATCATGTATCAAGTTGGTTAAGTGTATCCAAGTGGTTCATGACTTAACCCTAACATGTGGCATTAATTAATTTAATGCGCCCAACCTCTCACATTAGACTTTGTTGTGGTTACTGGATGTGCCGGGCGGGTCCGGGCAGCTTTACACCACAACCTAGTCTAACCTCGGGTTTCAAGCGCGATATGACCAAATACTCACATTGGGTCCTATTGTTTGTAGCCACTGGATTTGCCGGGCGGTTCCGGGAAGATTTACGCTACAAACTCAACCCAACCTCGAGTTGGCCACTTTATGGTTTTCTACATGTCATGACCACATTCAAGTTTTCAAGCATAATCAATTTTCATGTCACATTTCAAGTCATGTTTTTCATGTCATTTCAAGTTCGCCTAACTACCCATAACGTATTCCCATCGCACGTAAATTCGCATCAATATGAATAGATCAAGAAGGGGAACATAACAATACGACAAAGATGGGCATAAGGTGGTAAAGTTGGTCATAAGTTAAACATGATGATATTTGAGGCAAAGGTGTTCATCACAACTAGCATATAGGATTATTGGCCTCAAAACATGTATGACATCAAAACTTAGCAAATAGGGTGATAACATGGCAATATTTGACATAGAGTGATAAACTTGTGACTAGCATGTAGTTCAACATCATAAGCAAGTTAACATCAAGGTTATGAGGGGTTCTATGTTGCATTATGCAAAATCCCCAAATAAAGCTCATAGCTTTCTACCCAAAAATCAAGATGAACGGCACTAGGTTCATGATAGTTCCACAATCATAGATCAAAAGAGTCATAAATGGATCTATGCATACAATGATAGACCAAAGACAAGTATTACACACGAATCCCATTTCAACTTGCTACATGTTCATATTAATTTCATAGTTTAAATCTAAGAGTAGAGTGGGGCTTACAAATCGTAGCTATGAGAACTAGAACAAAATAGAACAAGATAGAGACGTTGTAGAAGCTCTAGGAATGATGTAGCAACACTAGAAGCCTTGAGAATATAAGTAGCTCCTTTGATTTGATGGAGAAAGATTGCTCCTTTGCCTTAGCTTTAGTTTAGAACTCTCAAGCTCTCAATGATGAAGATGGAGGCCATGATTTAGGAGCATTTTGGCAGCACTTAATTGTTAGGATGATTTGTGGTGGTTTAGGCTAGGTCTTAGGGTGTTTTTATAGGTGTAGAGACAAGTTTAGGCCATAGGATTAACCCTGGTTTAGATCTGAACCATCAAATCCCGTCACAGGCCAACTGAACAGACCCAAAGGAGCAAACAGGTGCACCAGGCAAACATGGCCGACCAGGGAAGTCGACCCCCAGGTCGACACCCAAGTCGACTGGGCAGTCGACCTGGGCTGGGGCAGGTCGACTCCCCAGTCGACCTGGGGTTGGGCGGGAAATTTTCCCACCCAATCTGTTTGGGGCTGAATTTTGAATTTTCTGAAATCTTCTATGGGCCATATCTTGGTCATACGGACTCCGATTTTCGAAATTTCGGACTCGTTTTCAAGCAAAATTTCAAGACGAACGCAATGGCGTAACTCGTTCCCATTGATTCTTAACTTATAATTTAATTCTGCCTTGATTTCTTGTTTTAACATGTTATAAAAATTCGTGTTGTTACAAAAATGAGGCTAGGGGGCTGTTTATATAGGATTAGGCGGACGAATCTAGACAGAAAACGAGACCAGATACATCAAAATGAACCAGGTTCAAAAACTTGGTTTCGGGAGTAGGTCGACCCCCCAGGTCGACACTATGGTCGACCTGGCCCCTGGGAGGTCGACCCCTAGGTCGACCTGGTCCATGGGCTGGAAATTTCCCGCCCAACCTGTTCTGGGATTTTGAATTCGAATTTGAATTCGAATTTTCGAGTTGTTTTCGATTCTGAAATTCTCTGAAACTTTGGAGGGCCATATCTCCCTCATACGGACACGGTTTCTCGAAAACTCGGACTCATTTCCAAGAAGAATCTAGAGACGAACGCAATGGCGCAACCTATTTCCCTTGATTCTTATTTTAAAAATTAATTATTCTCTTATTTGTTACTTATACAATCATAAAAAATATGGGGTGTTACAACCTTGGTAGAATTATCTGTTCATTGGTTTAAATTGGCGATAGCGAGGTTTAATTCAGCTCAAGTTATTCCGGCTTCGCCTGTCGAGTTTTGGACAATTTCGAAACGATTAGTAAGTGGCGTAGCCTTATTAGCAACATTGTTGGCTTCTCCAACGATTTTTCTTGTAGTCTTCTTTGACTTATCCATTATTTCGGAGAGGCTTTAGAACTTCAATCCAAGACTTTTAGACTTGAGAGAAGTGTAAGAGAGGGAAGTGCGAACATGGCCCCACGGTGGGCGCCAAGTGTTTAAACCAAAAATGGTTCAAACACCAAAGGTGTCTTATCGACACTTCACCAACAGGTATGCAATAGAAAATGGGGCCACAAATACAAATGCAAGTAAAAAAACACATGGATTTTTATAATGGTTCGATCTAGGATAGATCTATGTCCACGTTTGAAGTGATTTTCATTATCATGAAGAAATTTACAAAGAGAATCATCTCATACATCTCATTTATCACTTATTCACTCTCTTTATAATGATTTTCCACATTTTACTCTCTTTTCGCTTTAGATCTCACTTGCATTCGAGAAGGAATGGATTGGATCTCGTGATAAGATGATCTTCCTTGGTTCCATCATGAAATTAGTGTTAGATCCGAGCTTTAAAGAGGAGTAATGGCAGTTGGAGATCACTTGGATTGAACTGGAGTAAAAATTAATGGTGTTTGGAGAAGATGAGATCCACTTGATGTTGGAGGAAGATGGAGTGAGCTTAGGAAGCCATTAATGGAGCTTAGTGAGCTTGAGAATTATGGAAAACCGAAATGACAACCCTTCGGGGTGGCTCCGATTGGTCCCTGGAATGGTTATGAAAGGGGTATTTATAGGTGAAGTTGGAACCAGGTGGCAATTCTGTAATTATGGTGAACAGGGTAGGAGTCGTTCGTATGGTTATTTACAGAACTGCCACTGGACAGCTGTACACAGTTGGAGCCAGCTGTATCCAGTTGTACAACTGACCCTTAATGTGTATGAGCGACCAGGTTATTTCATGCGCGAGCAACCCTGCTCCTTAACCGAACATGCGACCGTACCTAAAATTGGTGAGCGGGCGACCTCTCCAAAGCATGCACGCGCAACTTAATGCGCAAGCAGAAATTCATGCTTTATAATAATGGATCCCTTCTATGTTTGCCATGTGCCTATCTGTTTTGTTATACAGTTATATTTGTCAGAACAAGATTCACCAGCTTGAGATTGCATTTATACTTTATGAAAATGGGAACGGTAATTATGATATTACCATCCACTTTAATATAAATCTGCTCGTTCATGTTAGAGTTGCTTGACTTGAAGTGCTCGAGGACACTGCTCGATCGATCCAACCTGGGTGTCACTGCTCGACCAATGGTTTCCAGAAGGGCGGCTCGCTCATCAGCATGGTGCCCAACCTCACGTGGTGAACGACCCTGCTATGCACGAGTGCTAAAACTGATCGTGACCTGGGTGCTCGATCCATCTTTTGTATGCGAGCGAGTTGCTATGCTCGACCAGCATCTGTATGACCCACCTGGAAGCTCATGCCCGACTCCATGATGATATGCGCAATCCGAATTGCTGCTTGTGTTGTTCGACTTCTTGGTAAGATGGTGTTCGATCGAGTAGGTGGGAGTTGATGCGGCCTTGCTTGACCGAGGCTGAATGTTCGAGCAGTTCACTTTGTTTGCATGGTACGACTCCTAGAGGCTTTATATGCTCATGGAACGATTTGTACAAGAGTTGCTATCAAGTATTCATGTGGTTACCATGTATTTGAACCATCCATCAAATCATATACATGCTTTATATTGAAAACAATTTGTTCCCATATCATTATATTCTTGTGTATAATTAAACATGAAGACACCTGATTGTTAATACTCGTGCATGCGATCGCTAGGGGATTAGAACCATCCAATTGTGATTGACATAGACATATATATATATATATATATCGGCAGATTCATTTGAACTGGATATGGTCCATGTGCTACCATATAGTATCCATTCTATATATTTGTAAAAGCTTTCGTGCATCGAATTTCGTAACCGCATGTCACCGTTCGTAATGTCTTCATAATTTTGAACCGCGTTTTAACAATGGGATTAACACGGACCTTTTTCAACACCTTATTTCAATGTTCAAAAATACTTTATAACCTTTACTAACGATCACACAAGATACATGTATCTCTATCTTCTATATGAGAAGCACGAAGCATTGAATGCTTTTAATGCTTATAAGGTGGAAGTAGAGAGACAAACAAAAAAAATGATAAAAATTATGCGATTAGACCGAGGTGGTGAAAATTATGCTAGGTATACAAAAGACGGACAAAAACCAGGTCTGTTTGCAAAATTCCTTGAAGAACATGGAAATATTGCTCAGTATACGATGCCTGGCTCAACACAAATGAATGGTGTGGCTGAAAGGAGGAATCATACACTAATGGATATGGTTAAAAGTATGATTAGTAATTCTAGTCACCCTTTGTCTTTGTGGAGTAAGGCCTTAAAATCCGCAGTGTATATTTTAAATAGGGTTCCAACTAAGGCAGTTCCTTAAACACCTTTTGAGTTGTGGAATGGTTGGAAACCAAGTTTAAAACATTTACACATTTGGGGTTGTCAAGTAGAGGTCAGGGTGTATAATCCATAAGAAAGAAAATTGGATCCTAAAACAGTCGTGGTTATTTCATTGGCTATGCAGAACATTCCAAAGGGTATAAATTCTATTGTCCAAGCTGTGATATTAAGATTGTTGAAGCAAGAAATGCAAGATTTCTTGAGGATGGCAAATTTAGTGGGAGTATGGAACCTCGAAACTTAGTTTTTGATGTACTTCGGGATCAAGCAAACATTCGTGAATGTTCAAAGGATTTTGTTGTTCTTCAAGACATTCCACAAAATTTTGTGCAAGAAGAACAACCGATAGTTGAGTTTCCGATCCATGAGGATCAAGTTGTCACTGAAGTTTACAACCTCCAAATGAGGAAGTTGATATCACATTGAGAAGATCCTCAAGAGACAGAAGATGTGCAATTTCTTTGGACTATTATGTGTACCTTTAAGAGTCTGATTATGATATTGGTGTTGAAGATGATCCAGTCTCGTTTTCACAAGCCATTAAAGGGAAAAACTCAAATTCTTGGTATAATGCTATGAAAGAAGAAATGGATTCTTTGTCTACTAATAAAGTTTGGGAAGTAGTTGATTTGCCGAAAGGAGTCAAACCCGTCGGGTGCAAGTGGGTCTATAAGACCAAACATGACTCAAATGGACAAATCGAAAGACGTAAAGTTAGACTAGTAGCAAAAGGATACACACAAAAGAAAGGTATTGACTACCATGAGACCTTCTCTCCAGTTTCTCAGAAGGACACATTGAGATTAATCATGGCATTAGTAGCTCATTATGACTTGGAGCTACATCAAATGGACGTGAAAACGACATTCCATAATATTGATTTGAAAGAGGAAATCTACATGACTCAGCCTGAAGGATTTACTTCAGATAAAGGGAGCCATCTCGTTTTTAGACTTAAGAGATCAATATATGGATAAAACAGGCTTCACATGAATGGTATTTCAAATTCCACAGTGTTATTTCTTCATTTGGTTTTACTGAAAACACTGTTGATCAATTTATATATCTTAAGGTCATTGGAAGAAAATTCATATTTTTGATTCTCTATGTTAATGACATTTGTTAGCAAGTAGTGACTTGGGTTTACTTTAAGAAGTTAAACAATATCTTTCTAAAAAAATTGATATGAAAGATATTGGTGAAGCATCATTTGTCATTGACATTGAGATTCATAGGGATAGAACTAAAAGAATTTTAGGGCTATCTCAAAAGGCCTATATCAATAAAGTTTTAGAAACATGAAAGATTGCTCACCAAGTGAGGCACCAATAATCAAGGGTAATAAATTCAGTTTGAACCAGTGTCCGGGAAATGATACGGAAAAGGAACAAATGAAAAACATTCCATATGCATTTGTTGTTGGCAGTTCAATGTATGCCCAAGTCTGTACAAGACCAGACATTGCATTTGCAGTTGGAATGTTAGGTAGATACCAAAGCAATCCTGGCACGGACCATTGGTGAGCAGCAAAGAAAGTATTAAGATATCTACAACGAACTAAGGATCACATGATTACATATAAAAAATATGATCTTTTGGAAGTGTTTGGATATTTAGATTCAGATTTTGCTGGTTGCGTTGACTCTAGAAAGTCAACATCATGCTTCATTTTCCTACTTGCCGGTGCTGCAATATGTTGGAGAAGTGCTAAACAAATCTTAATTACAACTTCAACAATCGAATCGGAGTTTGTGTCATGTTTTGAAGCAACATCACATGCAAAATGGTTAAGAAGGCTTAGAGTAGTGGGTTCAATTTCTAAGCCAATAAATCTGCACTGTGATAATTCGACTGCAGTTTTCTTCTCTAATAATAATGAAAGTGTGAGCCAAAGTAGACATATAGATATAAAGTACTTGGCGGTTAGAGAACAAGTACAAGAGAATGAAGTTACTATTGAACACATCAATACTTCAAAGATGATTGTGGGTCCCATGACTAAGGGGTTAAGGGGTTACCAACTAAATTATATAAAGATCACGTGGAGCATATGGGACTCTTTAGTATGTCAAGTTTTTTTTTCGTGTTTAAGTATTGTCTCTTGCATTTGCAGAATAAATGGACTGTCATTTTATATATGGATTCAATTGTATACATAAAGTTTTATTAAATGACTTGCAGACTGGGATGAGTATTTTAACTTACTCAAAGAAGTTATGAAATAAAGTTCAGTTCAGTCAAAAATTATTGTACTGTGATCCATGCAAGATGATATTTTCAAATGAATTTATTTGCCACCAGGATTGTTATACTAATGTTTTTTTTTCTGAATTGAAAATATAGCTTTAGGCAGGAAAGCTATTTCTAGAAGTTAAATGAGAAAAATTATTTTGTTGTTGCACATGGACCAAGTAGGAGAATGTTTGACGTATGTTTAAACCATTAAAGATAATGGTCCATGTGCCTAATAAAAAAGAAACAGCAAAATGATCTTCAGTTTTTTGCTCCTGAAGAACATCTCATACAAGATATTTTTAAGATGAGCGTAGGAATAACTTTACCGTTTTGATTTAATACCCACGATGATGGATAGTGGTGTATAAATAGAGATAACTGGATCCCAATTTCACACAACAACAGCTCTTACATTCCATCAAAAACAGCTTGTGTCAGAGATTGGAAGCTTTTAATTATAAATTGCTATGTTCTTTTCTTTTGGCTGGAAAACTTGAAAGCTATATCTAAAGGTTAATTTACTTCTTTAATTTATTTTTGACAAAATAAGAAACTCATAAGAGATTTGAACGGAAGTAATTATAATTGTGTTTGACAACTTCTAGAATGAACTAAATGAGTGTCTAATTCTATTATGATGGGAAATTGTAATGCTCTAAGAATTTTCCAGAATATCGAATTAAGAAAGAAGCTTGTAGCAGTGAATTCTCCTTCGGCATCATCAGAAACTCCACCAGGAGATGGCGGTGGTACAGACCCTTCAAACAAGTTAGATAATCAAAAGGTGGAAGTTCATGGGTGCAGTAACTTGTCTGTTGAATGTGATGGAGCTGTTAGAAAGTACACGTGCATGTTATGCCTGTGTACAGTAAGCATTTGAATTTTTAATTGTAAATCGAGTAACTGGCATGTATAAATATGGGTGATGCTCATGTAATACAACTGTTGAATGAATTGAATTAACTCAGGTTTTTCCCTGTTTCCATTCATTCTCATATTTCCACAAGTGTATGTTAAAATTCCTCCTGTCATTCTTCTTTCATTACAGATTGCTACCGCCATTACCGACCTCCATCGATGTCTTCAGGCCGATACTCCAAGCAGAAGAAAAAAGAACCTACCAAAGTGGTATCAGAGAAAGATGACGACGCATCCCCTCGTCATTTACACGACCCTGATTCCGGCAATCAAGATGATAGCCATTTATCCAACGCAGAGTTTGATGAAGGACAGGAATTCTAGCAACGCCAAGAATGAATCAATGAATCGACCAAGGACTCATTACGGTAGCTACAAGAATCCCATCAAGAACTGTTTGAATCTCAACAGGGTCTCCACCATGGCTTGCAAGAGACTTCTCAACAACTCACCCTCAAAATTGACCAAATTTCCGAAACCCTAAATTTTGTCATTCGAGGATTGAAAACCCTCCAAACTAATCCACCTCAGCAAAATTGATCCATTACCTATGTCCTACCATTCCAAAGAAACAGAAGAAATCATAATGATCATCAAAATTCCCAGAATCAAGCCTTGATTTTACCATCTGCTCCTAAGTTGCTTCAGCATACCACTATTAAACTTGAGTTCCCTACCTACGATGGAGAAGAGAATGTCGTGGAATGGGCGAACAGGTTGAACATCTATTCGGATACCGTCAAACCTCAGAGGGGGAGTGGGTTCCTATTTGTTCTTTTCATCTTAAAGGTGATGCGCAAAAATGGTTCAACGGGATATCCAAGAATGTGAGAGAGTACAAACAGTGGAAATTTTTTAAGAAGGCAATCATTATGCTCTTTGTGCCTTCGGAATTAAACAAGCCTTTTGGCACATTTGCTAACCTGAAGCAGTTAACAACAGTTCAAGCATACCTCACTAAGTTTGTACAGTTGCATGGAATGTTAGATCATCTGCACCCGGACTATGTGTTCGATAAATTTATGGATGGGTTAAAAGAAGAGATTCGGTTTAGTGTTGAAGCCGAAAATCCTACCTATTTCAGAGAAGCCATAAAATTTGCCAAGATATTCAAAAGTAAATATAACAGTATCAAGAAATATACCAAGCGGCTGACCTATCCCAATACCACCTTCTATGCCACGAGTAGAGTACCCAGATATGTCCCTAAGCTTCTTACCAACTACCAAAACCCTTATAAAAATCCTACCTTAACCGATCTAGCAAAAAGAAAGGGGTTGACTCCAGAAGAATTGCTGGATAAAAGAAGAAAGAACCTATGCTATGGGTGAAATGAACTGTGGCATGCTGGACATCAATGCAAGAATAAGCAAGTGTACATTCTTGAGGTAATAATGGACCTTGATGGAAAGGAGGAGGCTGATAATGATGCCTGTGTTGACATTAAACAAGAAACCAATGAACCCAATGGGAACCCAACTATAACCTTCCATGCTATGTGCGGCATACCCATTTCACATACTATTAGATATTCTGGTGTAATTAAAGGAAAAACTGTTCAAATATTGATTGATTCGGGGTCTACTCATAGCTTTATTGATGAACTCATAGATGAGAGGTTGTCCCTCCCTATTGATGAATCAAAAAGGTAAGATGTTGTGGTCGCAAACGTTGAAAAACTACAGGGTGATGGAATTTGTAGACAAGTTACTCTTAAATGTCAGGGTTGCTGCATGCCCATCGATTTGTTGTTGCTACCTCTAGATGGATGTCAAGTTGTGTTAGGAGCACACTGGATGAATTCCTTAGGGGAAATTACCTTAAACTTCAACGAACTCCAAGTTAAATTTGTCTTTGGCGGCAAATAGTACGTATGGAATGGAATTCAGCCAGATGATATCCAGGTAGTGGATCAAAAGCAGTTTAATAAAGATAGTGCAAAGGGGCATATGACCTTGATGTTATGTGCTCGAGAAGTGCTTACCACCAAGAAAGACACACCCACTTTTCCACCCTCTGTTATATCATTTCTTCGCCGATACCCCTAAGTTGCCAGCCCTAAGCCTATCCTACCACCAAAACGAATGCATGACCATAAAATTCCTCTTCAGCCTAGCTCTAAACTGATCTGCCTTAAACCCTATTGACATTCCCATTATATAAAGAACGAATTAGAGAAAATCATGCAGGAACTGGAATCATTAGGCATATATGCAGTTCGTACTCATCCCCTGTAGTCATGGTGAGGAAGAAGGATGGTTTGCGTAGGTTGTGTGTGGACTACCAAAGCTTAAACAAGATCACCATTAAAGACAAGTTCCATATTCCCTTGGTAGACGATTTATTTGATGAATTACATAGGACCAAGTACTTCTCAAAGTTTGATTTGAAATCCGGGTATTATCAAATCAGAATAAGTGAGGATGACATCCACAAGACAGCTTTTAGAACCCATGAGGGCCGTTATGAATTCACGGTGATGCCATTTGGTCTTTCTAATGCTCCTTTCAATTTTCAATCTTTGATGAATTCTATATTTAAACCTTATTTGAGAAAATTTGTATTAGTGTTCTTTGATGATATTCAAGTTTACACAAAAAACATGATAGAATCTTTGAATCATCTTAATGCAACGCTCAAGTCTTGAAGGCTAACTCATCGGTTATCAAGCCTTCCAAATGCACTTTTGCTAGCAGCATAATCAAGTATTTGGGGCACGTCATATCAAGGGGAAGGCATTGATGTTGATCCAAGCAAGGTTGATGTTGTCAAACAATGGCATGTTCCTAGTAATTTAAAGGCATTACGCGGTTTCCTGGGTTTAACAGGGTATTACCGCAAGTTCATCAGGGGATATGGTGTAATTGGTAAACCTCTTCCATATTTATTAAAGAAAGGCGCCTTCAAATGGAGTGATGCGGCCACTACTGCGATGGAACAATTTGAAAGAATGCCTTATTAATCCCCATGTACTGTGCATGCTAGATTTCAGTAAGAAGTTCGTTGTTGAGTGTGATGCTAGTCGAATTGGCATTGGCGCAGTATTGAAACAGGATAATAAACCCATCGCATACTCGAGCAAGGCTCTTCATGGAAGGACACTGCATTGGTCTACCTATGAAAAGAGTTGCTGGCCTTAATCCTTGGCACTAAAAAGTGGTCACAGTATATATTGGGAAGATAATTCATCATCAAAACTGACCACCAGAGCCTAAAATACCTCTTAACTCAAAAATTGCACGCTAGAATCCAAGCTAAGTGGCTAGCCAAATTTCATGGTTTTGAGTGTCAAGTCAAATTTCGTAGTGGACGAGAGAACACGGTAGCCGATGCACTATCTAGAATAGACGAGACAATAGTTAACAAAGACCGAGAATGCCATGTTATATCCCATGTGCAACCACATTGGTTAGAAAAGCCTAAAGTGACCCTGGCCCATTCAGCATTTTATACCAACCTCATTCGGCAAATCTGAGATGGAAAGAAAGTAGCAGATAAATACAAATTGGTTGATAACTTGATATTTTATATAGGAAAACTGGTCATTGATCATCATAATGATTCCTTGATTAAAGTCTTGCTAGAAGAGTTTCATTCTGCACCCTTGGCTGGACATTTAGGAATGAAAGGAACTTTAAAGGGGATTAAAGCTATGTTTTATTGGAAGAAAAATAAGGAAGCATGTGGAGCAATTTGTGAGAGAGTGTGATGTGTGCCAAAGGAATAAATTGGAGAATATCAATATACCGAGTTTGTTACAACCTCTACCTGTTCCCGATAAGATATGGACTAACATTAATATTGACTTTGCCACTAGGCTGCCACGAAGCAATAAGTACATTGTTATCCTTGTAGTGGTTGACAGGCTATCCAAGTATGCTCACCTATTTCCACTTGCACATCCATATACTGCCAGAGATGTGGCTCATATATTCTCCTAGGGAGTGTTCAAATTACATGGCCTACTCACTTCCATTGTTAGTGATCGCGATGTCCTTTTCACCAGTACTTTCTGGAAGGAGCTGTTTAAGCTACAAGGATGCACTCTTAAGTTAAGTTTTGCCTACCATCCGCAAATGCATGGGCAAACTGAAGTTGTTAATAAAATAATTGAAGGATATTTGCGATGTTTTGTGAATCATAAACCTCATAAGTGGCCAAGGTGGCTTACACTTGCTAAGTAATGGTACAATACTACATGGAGAACATCCACCAACACCACCACATTTCAAGCTGTATACGGAATTCCACCCCCCATATTGCTAACCTACCTCCCAAATTCAGCTAAATTCAGCAGGTCAAAGAAGAGTTGTTCTCCAGAGACATTACATTGCAGCTATTGATAGACAGTCTAAATCTGGCCAGAGACAGAATGAAGAAATATACAGACTTGAGGAGGACTGAGAAAAGTTTTAAAGAGGGGGATTGTGTATACTTGAAGTTACAACCGTACAGGCAGATTGCAGCGAGAAGTCGTAGAAAACGTAAGTTGTCTCCTAAGTTCTATGGCCCATATGAAGTAGAAAGCAAAATTGGAGAAGTTGCATACAAGTTGAAATTGCCTGCCAGTGCCAATATCCATCCTGTGTTCCACGTAACTCAACTATAAAAGAAGGTAGGGTGTGGCATTGTTGTATAAGATGACTTGCCTACATATATGGAGGAAATTATCAAGGAGATTAAAAGAATTATTGACCAGAGAATCGTTCCAAGGAACAATAAACCAGTGGTGCAGATATTGATTAAGTGGAAGGATTTACAAGAAGAAGAACCAACCTGGGAAGATTATTGGGTGATGATTGCGAAATACCCGACATTGGACCTTGAGGCAAGTTTCATTTTTCAAGGGAGGGGGAGATGTAATGCTCTAAGAATTTTCCAGCACATTGAATTAAGAAAGAAGCCTGTAGCATTGAATTCTCTTTCGGCATCATCAGAAACTTCACCAGGAAATGGCGGTGGTACAGACCCTTTAGACAAGTCAGATAATCAAAAGGTGGAAGTTCATGGGTGCAGTAACTTGTATGTTGAATGTTATGGAGCTGTTAGAAAGTGCACGTGCATGTTATGCCTGTGTACATTTGGCATTTGAATTTTTAATTTTAAACCGAGTACCTGGCATGTATAAATATGGATGATGCTCCTGTAATACAACTGTTGAATGAATTGAATTAACTCGTTTTTTGCTATATTTCCATTCATTCTCATATTTCCATAAGTATTTGTTAAAATTCCTCCTGTCATTCTTCTTTCATTATAGATTAATACCGCCATTACCAACCTTCATCAATGTCTTCAGGCCGATGCTCCAAGCAAAAGAAAAAGGAACCTGCCAGAAACACCGTACATTTACATCATTTCATCCCTTTTTACACTATTTTCCAACATTGCAATTCCAAACTGAGCATCACGATGGCAATGATAGAGCGCCCCTACTGTTCATTTGACATTTCCCCTCATGGTTTAAAGCTTTTGTTATTGTTTTTGTAGAAGGATTATTGGAATTGTTTCCATCTCTTGGATTTTTTTTATCTTCTTTTTTTTTTGTTCTAACTTAGATGATGATCATGTCCCAAAACTTCGGTGGAAGATGCTGACAGAACTGCTAATGTAGAAGCTCAAGCTGATTAGCCCGCGGGTTTACAAGGGCTTATAGACATTGAGAGTGGCAAGCACTATTAGAAGTTGCTATATACCTTAGCACTTCATTAAGTTTTTGGTTACTATATCTTGGATAACATTTGTATTTCATAAGAATTCTATAAAACTTGAATTATTATGTCTATTAATTGGCATGCACAGATCTGAGTTCAACCTGTACTTAATGAAATAATTCAGAGGTTTGATTGACTATTTCCTAGGCATTCAAATCTCCAACTCCCTTCAAACATTTGATTTCTATTTCAAATATCTGAGAAAGTTGAAAACATCCATATTGGATTCGAATCCAAATGTATAATTTCCTAAAATCTAGGTGTCTAAATTCTATTCTCAGACATATGGTTAAGTTTTCGAACAACCGGTCATCTGCTTGGTTGGGTTTTCAGTCTTCGGATTTTAAGTTTATTTACTTTGGTTATTCATCATCTTCATTCTTCAGACAGGGACATATTGGACATCAACAATAATTGAACTGCTGAAAGTTCAACAAACAATTCTAGTGGGAAGCTACATGAAATTTCAAATATGTGTTCAACATTGATCAAAAGATAATATATATTGCATGGCTGTGTGATATGCAGTCATGGGGAAAATTCACTACAACAAAATAACCTTACAACGGTGGAAAACCGTTGTAATATACATTTTACAACGACGGGCTAACCGCCATGTATTATGAAGTTGTAATAGACTAAAATCTTTTACAACTGTTATGCACCGTTGTAACACTGTTGTAATATGTACATTTTACAACTTTTTTCCACTGTTGTAATAAACATTATTACAACAGTTATGCACCTTTGTTGTTGTAATTTTTATAACAATTTATGACCATTGTGATATATTTTATTACAAATTTTATTTTACAGTTGTAATATATCCACAAATTATATGCATAAGAATCTATATATATTTTATATGTGCAACAATAAATAGATAAATGACATACGAAATAGATGTAAGTTTAAAGGCATCATAATCCATTCATTGATTGAAATCACAACTTTATATCTATAATACAAATTATAAATCATATACCACATAAAAATGTGTAAAATTACAACCATGTCCTCCTCATTTGCCATGGCTTATATTGTATACATCACAATGAAACGCTAAACAAAACACAATGAGAGGATAACATCACACTGGCAAAGCAGTAACGAACATGAAGATCTCTTCTTTCTTTTCTTCTCATCTTCAAATTTCGGACTTGCATGCTTAACATTATGGCAAAAATTCAGACAAGAACACCTTCAAAATCAATAAAAAGGACCAGAGCATGCATAACATAGTCACTATCGCTAAGGTTAAGCCTTCCTATTATGTACCGGCTATCGAGCGCAACGTAGCGAAGAAACACAAGTAGCCCAAAGTATGGTTGTAACATAAAAATGATGTCAAAAAATTTCAGATATGGTCACTACAGAATTAAACTTGATAGTTAGTTCTAGGATGACGGGAAAGTGTTGTTTATAACCATACCTCAACATTGAACACGGCTGCGAAGTGATCAAAGATTGAGGGGGAAAACTGCAACCAGAAGAGGATTGATACGGCTGTTACACGAACTCCAGTAAGGCTGTTACACTAATGGTAACCACTGCCATTTGAGTGTACACATCCTATGTTTCATTATTTTCACCTTGTAGGATTGATGCATGCTATGCTTCCAGGTCAAAACACCACTAAGTGAAAAAAATAAACCAAGTTGCACTTCTTGTGAACTAAAACCTGTATTATAAATCATAGCAAATTGCCTTTGGTGACCGGAAAAGCTGGAAAATTTTATGACAAATACATAGCAAGACTGGAATGACTATTTGACTCCACACTCGGCTGCAATTCTTGAAAACTAAAACTTGTATTATAAATCAAATGGGACGACTAATTACTAATTGATACCCAGACGTCAAAAATGGAAGTCAAACTATATAAAGGAAAAGCAGCTAGTCACTTATGCAAACCTTTACTGATTCCCATGTTCTCAAGAAAGGCACCAACACCAAATATTAAAATAAATGGTAGAGCAAGAATACGAAAAGTTTTCCATAACTGTTCTTTGAAACTAGCAGTTTCAACTATTACCATGTGAATTGGAGCTTTTGCAGTTCCAAGAGAACCGGTTTTAGTCATTTGGTCCACGATTTTCAGTGTTGTTGGCACACCGTGAGATAATTCCTCTTTTGAAAGACCTGCATGAGCACTATAATGTTAAATACCATGTCTGATGATTATTTGTGAAATGAAAATGCATGTGCAAACTTGTAAAATATTGCCAATTGCTAATAATCAATCAAAACATATTTAAGCACAAATTAACTAACATTAATTAGAATACATTTCATTTTGATATCCCAAAGAATCAACTTTCTATCCAATCATGCAGCAATAACTTGACCTGTTTGGTCAAAATATTCAACTTGTATAACCAAATCACCAAGATTCCCAACGATAGTTCGCCTTTTGTGCTCAAATTGAATTTTTTCCCGGACCCATCGGAACAATCAGAAATCACACTGCATTCATCTTGAAAACAACAATCAAGCACCGGTCCGTTAAATTCAGCTTCAAACCTAGTAACATATGCATCTACATCACACAATCTAGCACCAGTCTGTCAAATCCCGAGAGGATGATTGAAGTGGATCCATAAAGCACAAGAGTAAAAACCATCTTTACCATACTTACCAGTGCCACATACGCCACGTAAATTACATACAAGCTTCAGTGCGTTCAGTGGATCATGTTCCATGATTTGGGCAGCAGATCTGTTACCTTGGGGAAGGGGTGTATGGAACAACTTGGAAGAGGAAATTGAGGTTAGGTTTTCCTAAAGTAACATAAGTTGTAGAGTTGTTTTCAGTTCGACCCATGAACTCTAGAGTTTCACTCTTGTCGGAACTGGTGTCCATTTGGTTGATGGATTGATCTCCAGGTGAGTCGATAGTTGTTTCAGTGGCCACGATGGAAGAATCTGGAGTGGTGATGGTAGCAGAATCAATAACGGGGGAGTCAGAATCAGAAGCGATGGTGTCTGGTTTAAGCACAGTTAAATCGAACGTGAGAGTAAGGATTGTCTAGCGGAGAAGACGAGGGCCCAAAAGTGAAGGAGCCATCTTTTACAGTGGACGGTTTTACCTCGTTAGGGTTTTGATTTAGGTTGATTTTACAGTTGAAGATTATCTACCTGATGTTCCAGAAGAAAACGATATGAAATTGTGGCGGCCTTGAAATTCGGATTTAGGGTTCAAGAAGCTTCGGTGTAATATAAGGGTTTGGCCACCAAAATTTTCAGCTCGTGCTGCTTTTACAAACAATCAATTTTTTCACGTTTATCTAATTGGTACTGAACGAATGTGATTACATCTTATATTACAATGTTTTGCAGCACTATACATAATATTATTTCTCACAGGAATTAATTAACCAATTTCGACAATCAATAGATCACGTTGGTTAAGTCATTTAAATATTCATTTCGATTTTAAGGTTCAATTATCATAAGAAAAAAAGAGAAAAACTAACAAGTTTTTCGTAATTTTGGATATATTGTAAAAGTAATAGTTCATTGAATTTATTGTTATTAATTTGTTAAAAATTCAATATTTTATTGGTTTTGTCTAGAAAAATTAAACTTTATTTGAAATATTAGATGTTAAATATAATTTTTTTTGATGCAAAAAGGTAGTGAATCGCTAGATTCACGCCTTCATTCATTCATTAAACATAAAACAAGTACAACGTGTTCAACATGCAGAGGACTAGCTACTGATTACAACTATTTACATAAATATGTACAACCAAAATTACATGCACGCAGGCATGTTTACATAGTGCCTAATATATACATAAAACAACTACATAGTAGCATGCAAACCCAAAAGACTGAAGCGTGGCAGCATCAAGCTCGGCTACCACGAGTCCTATCCATTACTCGAGCGCCGATTATGTCTACAAACTTGATCTCCTCCTTGCCTGACCAAAGAGAAACAAAATTAAGAACGCGAAAAATAAATGAGTTGGGCTGTTTCATTTTGCATTTAAACTTTCATGAGTTGCGTTCATGCCAAAGGATCCAAACATAAGCAAAGTTCAAAAGGGCAAACAAATGTCGCATGTTTGTGTCAGGCAGTGAAGTAATAGTGCTGTGCCAGAAAAGAAATTGGTCAGTGATGAAGTTGGACCAGTCTAAGCAGATATTAAGGCTAACTAAACATTTCGTCCATACATAAAAGGCGAAATCGCAATCAACAAAAAGATGCTGGTAATCATCGTTGTCGTCAGCACAAAAAGCACAGCCCCCAGCGACATGAACACCTTTTTGACGTAATCTGCTCACTGTATTAAGCTTGTTGTGCATGATCATCCACATATGAATCTTGACCTTAGTGAGTACAGCCTTAAAACTCCACATTCTCATGAATCCATCATACTTTCTTCCTGCGAAGTTCATCATCTTATAAAGTGCGCTAACGCGAAAGTTATTTCCACCAATCTTCCATACAAATTCATCATCCTCATTGCCATGAAGTTGTACATCATCTAACAAACGGACCAGGCCATATAGCTGAGTCAAAGCATTACCAGCCAAAATACGACAAAAGGTCAGGTTCCATTTAAAACTGGCAGAATTCGCATTAAACATTGCACAGACTGAAGCTTCTTTGTTGCATGCAATATCAAATAGGTCGGCAAATTCAACATGCAAAGGGATAGGGAGCAACCAGCAGTCAGGCCAGAAAGAGACGTTGCGACCATTTTTGACTACAACCTCAGTCCCAATCTTCATCCATTGAATGTTTGCCATAACACCACGCCAGAATATCGAGCAATGAGAAACGTCCGCGTTCCAATCAAAACTTCCACCGTAGCAAGTGTTTAAGATCCACTCCTTCCAGAGAACTTTCTTATCGCTAAGCATAGTCCACAGACATTTACAAAGCAATGCAGAGTTCATGTTTTTCAAATTTATAACTCCCAATCCTCCTTGATCCTTGGACTTGCACACCTGGTCCCACTACTATACAACAAGCTTTACGCGTGTCCTTCGTACCAGTCCAGAAGAAATTCCGACGAACAGCATCAATCTTCTGAACTACCCAACCGGGACATGAATAAAAAGAAAGCCAGTACAAAGGGATAGTAGACAGAACAGAATTCACCAGCACCAGCCGACCAGCCTTTGATAAACAGTTCCCCTTCCATCTCGCCAAGCGCCTGTCAACTTTATCAATCACATACTGCCAATCACTCTTCATCAGTCTTTTTGGACGGATGTAGGCTCTAAGATAGATGAGGGGGAAAGAAGCCGCCTTGCAGTTAAGCATTTCTGCACATTTTCTGTTCACATCAACGCTACAGCCCAAAGTTTAAACACTACTCTTATGAAAATTAATCTTTAAGCCAGATAAGCTTTCAAAAGCATAAAGCAAAAATTTTAAAGAGGCAATATACTTGCAATCAGGGTTGCAAAAAATAATGGTATCGTCAACATATTGTAATGAATTAATACCCCCAATGATGTGATCTCGCCCGAAGCTTTGGATAATATTATTAGCACTTGCCACCTGAAGGATCCGACAAAAGACATCGGCAGCCAAGTCGAAGAGAAGTGGAGAAAGTGGGTCACCCTGGCGCAGCCCACGCTTGGAGACAATGGTCTTGCCAGCCACGCCATTCACACAAATATTGGATCTGCTTGATGTTAAAATACAATGAATCCAGTTTAGCCATCTACACGGAAAGCCTCTTGCGCTAAGAAGATCCATGATGAACCTCCAATCAACGGTGTCAAAGGCCTTAGCGAAATCCAGCTTCAAGATTGCGCAAGGCACATTATGTCTGTCACTATGAGAAATAACTTCCTGGACAAGTACCGCTCCATCAAGAATGAATCTTCCCTTAATAAATGCTGTCTGCGAAACATCGATCAGGTCATCCATCTTCGCTTTCAGTCTGTTTGCAAGAACCTTAGTGATCAATTTTAAGCTACTGTTCAAAAGACTGATAGGTCGAAAGTCCGCAGCAGAGACATTTCCTCCTCTCTTAGAGATCAAGACTACGTTAGCGTACCCCAACATATCCAATCTCAAAGAATCGGAGTGAAATTCATTGAAAATGTTGATAACATCATGTTTAATCAAATCCCAGTATTTCTTATAAAAAAAGTTTGGAAAACCGTCAGGGCCAGGGGCTTTATCACCAGGCATTTCGTTTAAAGCCGCGACGATTTCCCCTTCCGAGAACTCAGCATCAATGCCACTAAGATCGACAGAAGAAGGATACAACACCTTCCAATCAACGTTCACACAATTCTCAATTCGTTCACCAAAGATACCCTTATAAAATTCAGTAAAAACTTCTCATATCCTTTGTTGATCACAAATTTCAACTCCGTCTTTCCAAATGCAACATATTGTGTTAGTTCTCCGTCTACCGTTTGCAACTTTGTGGAAGTAACTTATGTTACTATCACCAAGCTTCAGCCACTGAGTTCTCGATCTCTGTTTCCAAAAAATCTCTTCTTAGTTAATCACCGTTAGAAGCTCCTTTTCTTTAGTTTTTAACAAGGCTTGCTCAGCATCATTTAAATTACGTTCTTCCTCAAGCAAATTCAGCTCCATAATCTCAGATTCAAATCTCTGTTTCTTAATTCTGATGTTCCCAAAGACTTCTCGATTCCATTTGGCTAAAAAAATTCGCAACAGTCTCATTTTTCTACAAAAATTGCTAGCTGCATCCCCAAAGCTGCGAAAGTCTACCCACTTCTGGCGAAGCATCGCATCAAAATTTGGCTCAATGCACCACATATTCTCGAACTTAAAAAAAGATTTCCTTCTATACCCAGCGTTAGTGTTTAGGACAACAGGGCAGTGGTCAGAAATAAGGGAAGTAAGACCTCTCTGAAGGGTCAGAGGGTGCAATTCTTCAAAAGCAGAATTAATGAAGAAACGGTCGAGGCGAACCAAAGTAGGAGGGGTCCTACCGCCAGTCCACGTATATTTTCTATTATTCATGGGTAAGTCAATAAGGCCACAGTTACCAACAAAGTCACTGAAATCGTTCATATCGCCCAAGCCAGCGTTTTTCACTACATTACGTTCAGACATAAATCTAGTGATGTTAAAGTCGCCGCCAATTACCCAGGGACCATACATGAGCTTATGAAAATCCAAACCCTCAGCCCATAAAATCATTCTTTCTCGTCTTGTATTGGGTCCATAAACATTAGAAAAAAAGTAAAGAACATTTGTAGATTTACATTCAAGGGTCAAATGCAGACAGTAAGTTTGTTTAATTTCTTGCTTAATCGACCAAGAATTACTACTCCAACCAGTAAAAATGCCACCCGAGGTTCCCACAGCAGGTATAAAAGCCCATTCATCAATTATTAACCATAAATATTAAATACTAATAATAAGTATTACTTTTTAATTATTAAAGATTTCTTATTAATCATTCGTTATTAAAAAACTTTACTTCTTAATTATTAATTGCAATCGTTAATTATTCATCATTATCATTAATTATTATATTTAATTATTAACTATTTAATGGTAATTATGTAATATTAACTATTTTTTTAATTATTCTTCTTAATTGCAAAGTATTAAATATTACAGATTGATTTTTAACACTAATTATTAATTATTACTTCCTAATTGATTATTAATAGTAATTATTAGTTATTAATTATAAATAATCAATATAAATGTATTAAATATTAATTATTAGTTGTTAATTATATTAAAATATAGTCATATATTACAACTATCAAAAAATAAAAGTTGTGATAGAATTCTATATCCGTCAAAATAATATAGTTGTTAAAAATAACTTTATTACAACTTTTCTGAAAAAACATTTGTAAAAACCATTTATTACAACTAACATATTGTGATAGTTGTAAATATAAAGTTGTAAAAGGGCATTTTTGTGTAGTGATTTTCCCAGTAAGTACGTTTGAGTTACAAACTTTCAGATATAAATCTTTTTGACTAATGCATGATAATCTTCACTTATTATTATCCCTAACAGTCCTTTTACGTTGCATCATAAAATGCTATACGTATCAGCAATGGAAATGGGCATTGACAGATATATCACTGAAGGTGAAATCAACACAAATAGAAAAAGAGAATTATATTATGTGCCTCCAATCATAAGTTTAATACCTATCACACTAAATTATAGAATTACACAAAGAGAGATAACACACACATGTGTGTATATGCATGTATATATGTACATACATATACACATATATATCAGCACAAAATCAATCAAATTGGTTGTACGATGGTTATAGGTTTGTATGTAGCAGCAGGAATATGTATGTATATATATATATGTATGTATATATATATATGTATGTATGTATATATATATATATATATATATATATATATATATATATATATATATATATATATATATATATATATATATATATATATATATATATATATGTTGAGGAAAGATGGAGATACATCAACAGAGGTTGAAGTTGGAGATATTGATAACGGAGAAGAACCGAGTAGTGTTAGGAAGTCCAGGGCTGCGTTTAGTGTTAGGTTGAGAAGGATAAAGAAGCAGTCTGCCATGGTTATGATGAACTAATATTAATAGTAGTGCCATGATGGCCAAGATCACGTATAAAGAAGATAATATGGACATGCTCAAAAGATTTAGTCGATGTGCAATTGAATTGTTGAAGACAGGTTTGCAAATAGGCGGATGCAGTGTGCCCTGGTTTATAGGAGCAAATAGGAAGGATTGACCATGGTTTTCCATAAGTCTTTATGTGCAAAACATGCTACTTGCTGCATGTCTTTTGCACAAACTGCCAAGATAAATGTTAGCCATCCCTTTTTCGCATGTGCCTTAACTGTCTAACAATAGAAACACGCAGTTTTTATTGTATGAAACCAATTGCAAGATTCTTGCCTCAGAAAACCCCATGCCGCGTTGAACTGCTTATCCGAGTTTAACAAAGAATCGATTGTGAGAAAATGAATTTAAGCTATTAGATGTTTACATTGACTGCAATAACGTCAAAATCACAATTTTTCCTCATGGCTTGGTTCCTCATAGATCGAGCATTAGCAACTATCTTCCAGATTTGAATGAGATCATATTTTGCCGAGTTTTCCTTATGTTCCCATATCTTTTTCATCCTTATCATGGAAGTGCTCACTAGGTCATTTAAAAGTATTGTTAATGCCACTCCAAAAACGGATAACCGAGAGGTTATATTTTATTTTCACTCCATTCAAACAAATTGTTAAGGAGGGGCTAAACACAATGGATAAATAAATAAACGCAATGGCATGCACTAGATCTGGGTTCAACATATACTTGATGAAATAATTCAGAGGTTTGAATGGCTATTTCCTAGGCATTCAAATCCCCAACTTGCTTTTTCAAGCATTTGATTTCTATTTCAAACATGTGAGAAAGTTCAAAACGTCTAAGTGGAGTCTAAATTCGGTTCTAAGACATATTGTTGAATTTTCAAACAACTGGTCATTCGCTTGGCTGGTTTTTCTCTCTTAAGATTTTAAGTTTAATTACTTTGTTTATTTCCATTCATCATCTTTATTCTTCAGACAGGGACATATTGGACATCGACAATGAGTGAACTGTTGAAAGTTCAACAATCAATTCTAATGGACACTACTTCTTAAAAACAATTCAATCTGTGCTGTCAAAATCGGAAGCTACAAGAAATTTCAATTATATGTTCAGCATTGATCAAAAAGTCAATTCGTACTAGTCTTTAGTCATACTAGCTATATACAGGCAGAAAGTCAGTTTGAATGGCTGTGTGATATGAAATCATGGGGAAAATTTTCCCAGTACATAAACTTGATTTACAAACTTCCTAATATAAATCATTTTGACGAATGCATGATGTGATGATAATCTTCACTTAAGTTTATCACTAATGGTACACTTTCCTCCTTTTACGTTATATAAGAAAAACAAAGAAGTTGAAATCATAAAATGCTACACGTATCAACAATGGAAGTGAGCAATGACTGATATATCGTGGACAGTGATATCAATACAAATAAACAAGAGAATTATATTATGGATCTCAAATCGGCAGTCAAATACATAGATATACGATTTTCTATCACACTGAATTATAGAATTACATAAAGACCGAGAACACACACATGTGCGCATATGTGTATATATGTGCATACACACACACACGTGTGTATATATATATATATATATATATATATATATATATATATATATATATATATATATATATATATATATATATATATATATATATAAGCATAAAATCAATCAAGGTTTTGTCAGATCAGCGAGCCAGGTTGAGGAGAAGGAGTAGCGTAAGGAATGGGTCTGCCATGGTTATGATGAATTAATATTAATAGTAGTGCCACGATGGCCAAGATCATATATAAAGTAGATAATTTGGCCATGCTCAAATGATTTAGTCGATTTGAACAATTGAAGAAAGCAATGCAAATGGCTGGATGCAGTGTGCCCTGATTTATAGGAGCAAATAGGAAGGATATATATGGCAGCTAGAAAATTCATCACCATCTTAATAGTCGACAACGATTCCAATTGAATTGTCGATCAACACAACTTGTCATTAGCTATTATAACCATAAAAAATAACGTCGTTTGGCCTTTGTTTGTATGGTTAAATTAGTCAAAATTGATGTCTTTATTACTTATTAGCCCCTTAAAACATCTGACATCAATAAGATAATAGATCAAACAGGAAAATAGTGTGAAGTACAAAATGGACAAAAAATTGTTTCATAAGGACAAAGGGCCAAAAATTTATCCGTAAGGACTAATTTTAGTGTAAAAGGATGAATTATAGTGGGACACCTGAATTCCTTCCTTTACACTGAAATTTGTTCATATGTTGTTCATATGGAACAATTTTTCGTTCAATTTGTCCTTAAGGCTAAAAACCCCTAGATCAAAATTGTCTGGAATTGTTCGTGACTTATGTCACTAAGCATTTTTGGTAATGCAATTAGTAAGTTACTTATTTTTTGTTAATACTTGTTGAATAGCCGAAATGACAAATTGTGGCTTGTAGCCTACAAAATTGTAACGACTCGGGTTTTCGCGATCTTGGTTATCAACATAAACTCAATGTCGATTATCCAAACATCGGAAATACTGAATAGTTAATGAAAGAAGTTAAAGGGTGAGGATAGATAAGATAGAAAGTTAGAATATAAGAAGTAGAAGAATATACAATATCAGAGTAAACACGAATCTCACAGCGAAACGAATAAAATATAGTATACAACACAACTTGGAAATACAATCTGTCATTTGAGTATAACACTTACATCACAGCGGAAATAAATAATAGCTATATAATCCTGAAACCTCCTGCTCTAGCTATCCAAGTATATCTGTAAAAACCTGACTACTTGACTGCCCGTACAAAATTGGGCACCCAAGAGTTTAGGGAAAACAAAACAAAATAAACTTCGAGTCTGTCATGGGACTAGTATGAGTAAATCCATTTAAAACACTTTGAGTAATCAAACGATATCTCACAAGACCACACCGTATAACGGAACGGATTTTCCCTTATGAGAATCCAAAACACTTGGTCCAATATTCAAAAACCTTTTGAAAGGAACGATAATCTTTATATCAAACTCATTTGATATTATAATAATGTCTATCAATCACAATAAAATAATCATCTAGCAAAACGCTTTCATCTCTTGTTTCATATACAAAATATATAATCAAAAACCGTGGGCGCTTATTGGGTAATGAATTCCAACTGGCAAGGTATGGGACCACCTTCCAGCTGTGTATCTCTAGAGAGGAATACACCGACTTCAACAAGAACATCTTGTAACCCAGGCAAAACATGACCGATCACTCATTTCGCTTGAGTGTACCGAATGTATTATCACCAACGGTTGGGATCAGCAACCGTTTCCCGAAATGGACAGCATCGAAATAGAATAAAGAAGCAAATTGGCCGCTAACCTCTTAGCCATGCGACCTACCCGATTTTATACCATTTCTCGGTTGTGAGGCTAGAGGCCATAACATATCCTTTTACAAACCACACCTTTCTTCACTTTGAATGTCACATCGTCATACCCGCCAAATCACAAATTGATTTCTCCAAACATACAATGGGTAAATAGCTAAGAGAAACGAATTACTCTGCCACCAAACGTAAATACGTTTGAAGAGATCAACTTACGCAATCTATTAAATATACTCTTTCAGACAATCTTCCATACAGGTTGTCCTGGGACTGGACAAACCGAAGGCACTATTCTATAAATCCATCTTAGGCAATTTCTACATAGGATCACCAGAACAGCCCGTGCATAACTCCGTCTTCAATTATCTTCATCATATTTGATTTGCAACACTAATGCCCATACAGAGTGGTTTTCAGATAATGAATCAGCTCCCGGTCTCTCCGTATTAACGACAGAAAAATGGTCAAAAACTTTGATAGTCAGTGATTTAACTATCAAAGAAAAACATGTATACAACAATGGTCGTATTTCCAAATGGAAATCTTACCGATCAATCATCAATCAACTTTTTCTCTTTTTAAATTAATTCATCATTAATTTATTCAGTTACCCATTTCCATATCTCCGTAAATTCTTATTTTCTAAATTTAGAAAATATACCTTATTAACATTGGAAAATGTTTCCATTTCTTATTCACGCTCAACTATCATTTCACGTTCATCAGTCTCTAATCCTAAATTAGTAAGAGAGTGATTCCCTAAGTATTAATTTCGAAGGCCGAAACCAACATCAGATCGATACCCCGGAAATCATTCAACTTAACTAATCTCTAGTCAGTTTCTAGTTTCTTTAACTTTATTTCTTATCTTTTTATCAAATCATTGCCTACGCAACTCTCAGATTCAGTTTATAAACCATGTCCTTTTATAAAACGTGGGTTACAACGATAACGTTATAATTTTTACTTTCGATATAACCTAACTCCAAATTATACTATTATTTCTAAAATTGAATAATAATAATAGTTTATTAAATAAATAAATGAATCTTGATTTAAAAACGGAAAGTAAATAGTACCTTCCTACATTAGATATAATCGAATCCCAATGTACAATTCTCTTTAGAATAAACTATATTCGATTTAACTCTATTTCGAATAACTAATTCGATTAACTATTTTCGAATAACTAATTCGATTAACTCCTTTCGAATAACTAATTCGATCAACTCTTTTTTCAAATGATCTACCTTTGATTTAATTCTCTTTCGAATAACTAATATTCGATTAAACACTCTTCGATATTCATTGCTGAATTTACAATCCAAATTATCCACTGATAATTATTTTTAATTTATTTATAAACATTGTTTATAAATCACACTACTTGTTTTTATTATTAAACAAGTTATTTATTCCTAGCCATTTAAAATTTCATTTCTATTTGAATTCCTATTTCAAAAATCTGATCTTCTTTATAAATGTTTTTATTTTCAAAACATTTATTTTAATCCATTATTCATGTTCAATATGAATAACATTTCTTTTATAATCTTCTTCTTTGCAAAAATACTTGCCTTAATCCATTATTCATATTCAATGTGAATAATATATTCTTTATATAATTAAAACAGTTTGGTTTTGTATTCAATATATTATCTTATTTTAAATATTCTATTTATAAACAATTCATATAAAATCTTATTTTATATTCAACACTTTAATAACTCCAGTAATAAGTCTTGTTAGCACTACGTTCATATTCAGTTTCAAATATCGATGTTAAAATCGATTCTTACTCCTTTATATAAGTTCAGACTTATATATTTTTATTTATCAAATGATAAATATTTTCCTTAATTTAAAAACATTATTTAAAATTAATCTTCTCAATTCATTTATTAAAAACATATTTTATTTAATATCTATTTTAAATAAATCAATTCATATCTCTATTATAACTCGAAATCCCCTTTTTATAATTCTTATTTATTTGCCAAATATTTCCTTTTATAAAATCTTATTTATTTTATAAATAATTCCTTTTATAAAATTCTATTTATTTTATAAATATTTCTTTTTTATAAAATCCTTTTATTTTATAAATATTTCTTTTTATAAAATCCTTTGATTTTATAAATATTTCTATTTCAATATAACATTGAAAATTCCCTTTTTATATTCCAGTATTTCTTATGGTATTTAAAATACCAAATAACAATGATTAATATCATTCTAACACACATAATCAATAATAGATTATATATCACATCATATATCACAATATATGAAAACAGTAAAATAATGTTGAGGAATCCAGTTGGATCCCTCCAACCTGTTTCCCTGCATTCACATATGCTAAACAACATAATGTAACATCGATTTCATTTCAATATGAAATATTCTGATAAACAGAATCAATGTTGGATAACGATTTGTATATACACCATTATCAGTAATTTCAACCAATCGACCACTAGTTCATCCAAACAATCAACACACATCACTCAATTATCATTTATCAATACCAGACTATACTTATAAAAATATAAATTTATCAGAGTTACTCACATTGGGCGTTCATCGTTAAATAACGATAACTGTCGATTGATTCAGACAGATAATTTATTTCGCTATAAACTGAAACCAGCTCCAATTCAGTTCTAGTCAGTTCCATTGTGTAGCCCTCGTCCATACGATCCAACGAATCATGTATAGTTGAATTTGGATAACGTATGATAAAGTTATAACATTTACAATTTTAAATAAGTATTTATTATATTTAAATCCATTTCAGTACCAATTTGGGCTTACCACACAACTTCGGCCCACAAAAGAAATCAGACCCGCTCCCTTAATTCTTAGCCCACGTTCAAACAATTTTAAATAATATCCTCCCCCAAAAAAAATCCGACCCTGCTTTTATCCAGACCTCGTCTCCTACCCTCACCTCGTCCAACCCCAATCAGCAGAAGGCCGTCGTGCATCACCAGAGCGTCCTCCCAGCTCAACCGACGCCGCCCTCCACGATGGGCCCCCCAAACCTCACCGTCCAACCACAAATAACAGTAAAGGTGTTTCCGTTCATCACAGCGAAGAAACCACCTCCGTACACAGTGGCCCATCGGACAACCACCGAACCCCCTTTGCGACGACCCCACTCCAGCGGTCAATTCCCAGGTGAACTCGAGTCCCTGTACACTCCATAAAATCGATTCAAAGTCGATGGCTTCAACCCCAAAATCCCAGTGACTTTTTCCCCAATTCGCAATACCGTTTTTCAATTCCAGACGGCACTTCAACTGCCTACCATTGCTTCACTACTTCGCCGGAGCTCCGGCCAGTTGACTTCTTGTGTCGACCCTCCACTCCGCTCCAGCATCCCCGTCCCCGTCCAATACGATGTACCGGTCTCCAAAACTCCAAAACTCTAATGAACCCAATCCTTAAACTCGCTGTGCACAAACCAGAACTAAAAAAATGATGTTGAGCCCTACAAAAATCATTCCTGAAGATCTTCCATCTAGTATTACAAAGATATAATTTTTTTTTGATTTTATAAACCTTTTATTGAATTGATTTGAATTTTAAAGTTACCATTTTTGCTGTGAGGAAAGAATTTGTGGCGGCTACAATGTATTGACCAGAGAAAATTCTTTTTAGGGTTATGGGGAGATTAGTGGTATTTATAGGGATTAGATAGCTTATAAGTTAAGCTTCGTATCTTTAAATTAGTTTATGTTCGATTTTTAACTCTATTTATCATAAAAAAAAATCATGTGATCGTATACAATATCCTAAAATCATGAAAATGGACATATAACTAGAGTTTGATATTACGGACCCAATGAAACTTGTTTCGTCGAATTCCGACTCCGTTTGATCACATAGCGTATTTTTAATGGTCAAATTATCGACTGTTTTTCATATTAAAATTTCGTACGACCACATACCGACTCCAAAAATCAGGAAAATTGAAATCTAACAATAATTTAATATTTCGGATCCAACAAAATTAGTTTCGTCGAAAACGGAATTCGGTTGTAAAAACAGCTATTTTCTAAGGCCTAAATAAACCAATTTAAATATTAATATATTTAAAATAATTAAATTAAATATTAATAAATTAATATTATCGTATATATTCACATAGAATATAATACAGCTGCAAAATATTCCTATTTGAATTTATAACTCGACATTTCAAATCCAGATTAAATCAGTATTCAATTTATATATATAAATCCATTTATAATATAAATAAATCGTTATAAATTATAAAGGAATTCTATATCGACTTTTCAAAAATTTGATTTGGACACAACTCACAATCTACACGACAAAATCTTGATTTTTCTCTTCCATTAGAAAAATATACTTCACCAGCTCCGAACGTTTCTTGTTTCACATAAATCCAACTTAAACCGGATTCTGTATATTCGTTTAAAGTTCGAATCGCCAAATTACGAACTGTTGCGCAATTTCGAGCTCGATTATAATTATAATATAAATTATACGTTCAACTGACATTTATAAATAAATTCGTTAATATGATTAAATTCTAAACTGAATTATATCTTATAAATAATCC
This sequence comes from Allium sativum, assembly GCA_030737875.1. Classification (NCBI taxonomy): domain Eukaryota; kingdom Viridiplantae; phylum Streptophyta; class Magnoliopsida; order Asparagales; family Amaryllidaceae; genus Allium; species Allium sativum. Next base: position 229,428,930 of record CM060924.1, on the reverse strand, counting down.
AATTCACACAATACTGCTATTTCAGCTATTTTTTATTATTCCAGAATTAAATATATTATTTAATTATTATATAAATTAAATATTCAAAGTTATTTAATTTAAACCATTAAATTACCAAACCATTATTTAAATAATTAAATAAAATTAATTATTAAATCGTAAAAAATATGGGTCGTTACATTCTTTCCCCTTAAAATAATTTTGTCCTCGAAATTGATAAGGTAGAAAACAAACCATATTAACTGGGTTAAAAATTATTTGTTTACTTCATAACTTTAGTTTCAACCGAACCAATTTAATTTTAATTAAATATTTATTCACTCCTGCTAACGAAAATTTTCAAAAATTTTCTAACACCTTAATTTTTCGAAAAATTTCACCAGCATCTCCTTTTTACGGGTCAATCGGTACAACTGCAAGTCGCTTCTCTAAGCCTTCTCCAATACAAAAAAAATCAAACAGCCAAGCGGCTTGCCAAATTCAGCTCATCAAAATCTCAAACCCATATATAATATAAACTGGTACCTTTTTGTCTGGCACATCATTATATGATTTCCATCTGTTACCAATTCAGCATATACCAATATCATCCCAATCAATATATCCTCAAAACCAAATCATTTGCTTATACAAGCTAAATTCCATTTCCGATTTCAATTCTTACATACTAGTCCAATCCCATTCTGGATTATATCTAATCCAAACTAATTCGATATTTTCTATCTCAATTCATTTTCCACTTAACTGCTTTTAATTCATTCAATTTTCTTTCACAAATTCATATTTAATTTGTTTTAATTCAAACAATCTTTCCCAGGGAATTTTAAACATTTTAGCTTTTCTGAAACCAGATATCCCTTTTCAGGATTCAAAACAACTTGCTTTCCACAAAACAATTCAAAAACAAAATCAATGTAGTAATCCATCACTTAGCAACTCAAAAATGACACTGATGATGTGGCCACCATCATCAGGGTTATTTTCCAGCTATCGAAGTGAGTTCAGTACTATAACAATTTCAAAACCATATTTAAACACCTTCATTTTGAAATCACTTTCAAAATATCCTTCACAATGCTTGTAAGCAATTTAAAATCTCCCAGGATTTTAAAATTCTCATATATTTAATCCAATTCCATTTACAAACACTTTTCATGTTTTTTTTTACGGAATTTTAATTCCAATTCTGATTTAAATTCAGATTTAATTCATCTGATTTCATATATTACACTTATATGAATTCTAATTGGTTATTTATATAACCATTTCAATTTATAATCTCATCCGATTATAATAATGACCAACACATCCTATATATTATAATAATTCCAATATGTAGATTCCTTTTATAACTTCAGGTAAAATTATTTCATTTAGCCTCTTTTCAAAACGTACCATGTCGGTTCATCGAATTCAAGGGTTGGTTAACTCCTACAGATATAGTGGATCAAACTGATCGACCAGAACTCATAAACAACTCAATCAATAAATCTCCACAATATAAAATCAATTTATATTGAACAACAAACACACGCTCATATATGTACACTCAAACTCAATCTAGGGTATTGCTAACCCTGTCTCTACAGAGTCACGCCACAGAGCCAAGGTAATTACTTAACCTTCAGCTCTGATACCACTGTAACGACCCGGGTTTTCGCGATCCTGGTTATCGACATAAACTCAGTGTCGACTATCCAAGCATCAGAAATACTGGATAACTAATGAAAGAAGTTAGAGGGTGAGGATAGATAAGATAGAAAATTGGAATAGAAGAAGAAGAACATACAATGTCAGAGTAAACACAAATCTCACAGCGAAACGAATAAAATATAGTATACAACATAATTTGGAAATACAAATCTGTCATTTGAGTATAATACTTACATCACAACGGAAATAAATAATAGCTATATAATCCTGAAATCTCCTGCTCCAGCTCTCCAAGTATGTCTGTAAAAACCTGACTACTTGACTGACCATACAAAATTAGGCACCCAAGAGTTTAGGGAAAACAAAACAAAATAAACTCCGGGTCAGTCATGGGACTGGTATGAGTAAAACCATTTAAAACAGTTTGAGCAATTAAATGATATCTCGTAAGACCACGCCGTATAATGGAACGGGTTTTTCCCTTATGAGAATCCAAAACACTTGGTCCAACATTAAAAACCTTTGGAAAGGAATGATAATCTTTATATCAAACTCATTTGATATTATAATAATGTCTATCAACCACAATATAATAATCATATAGTAGAACGCTTTCATCTCACATTCCACATACGTAATATATAATCAAAAACCGCGGGCGCTTATTGGGTAATGAATTCCAACTGGCAAGGTATAGGACCACCTTCCAACTGTGTATCTCTAGAGAGGAATACACTGGGTTCAACAAGAACATCTTGTAACCCAAGCTAAACATGACTGGTTACTCATTTCACTTGAGTGTACCGAATGTACTATCACCAACGGTTGGGATCAGCAATCGTTTCCCAAAAGGGACAGCAATGAAAAATAATAAAGAAGCAAATGGAATTTCTCTAGATCAGGTGACAATACAACCTAGTTGGCAGCTAACAACTTAGCCATGCGACCTACCCGATTTTACACCATTTCTCGGTTATGATGCTAGAGGCCATAACGTATCCTTTTACAAACCATGTCTTTCTTCACTTTGAATGTCACATCGTCATACCCGACAAATCACAAATTGATTTGTCCAAACATACAATGGGTAAATAGCTAAGAGAAACGAATTCCTCTGCCACCAAACGTAAATACGTTTGAAGAGATCAACTTACGCAATCTATTAAATATACTCTATCAAACATTCTTCCAAACAGGTTGTGCTGGGACTAGACAAACCGATGACACTATTATGTAATTCCATCTTACGCAGTTTATACCTAGGATCGCCAGAACAGCCCTTGCATAGCTCCGTCTTCAATTATCTTCATCATATTTGATTCGCAACGCTAACGCCCATACAAAGTGGTTTTCAAATAATGAATCTGCTCCCGGTCTCTCCGTATTGACGATGGAAAAATGGTCAAAAACTTTGATAGTCGTTGAATTAACTATCAAAGAAAAACATGTGTACAATAATGGTCGTATTTCGAAATGGAAATCTTACCCATCAATCATCAATCAACTTTTTCTCTTTTTAAATTAATTTATCATTAATTTATTCAGTTACCCATTTCCATATCTCCATAAAAATTTATTTTCTAAATTTAGAAAATATACCATATTAACATTGGAAAACGTTTCCATTTCTTATTCACGCTCAACTATCATTTCACGTCCATCAGTCTTTAACCCTAAATTAGTAAGAGAACGATTCCCTAAGTAATAATCCTGAAGGCCGAAACCAACATCTGATCAATAACCTAGAAATCATTCAACTTAACTAATCTCTAGTCGTTTTCTAATTTCTTTAACTCTATTTCTTTTCTTTTTATCAAATCATTGCTTACGCAACTCTCGGATTCAGTTTATAAATCATGTTCTTTTGTAAAACGTTGGTTAGAACGATAACGTTATAATCTCTACTTTCGATATAATCTAACCCCAAATTGTACTATTATTTCTTAAATTGAATAATAATAATTTATTAAATAAATAAATGAATCTTGATTTAGAAACGGAAAGTAAATAGTACCTTCCTACATTCGATATAATCGAATCCCAATGTATAATTCTCTTTCGAATAAACTATATTCGATTTAACTCTATTTCGAATAACCAATTTCGATTAACTCTTTTTGAATAACTAATTTGATTAACTCTTTTCGAATAACTAATTCAATTAACTCCTTTCGAATAACTAATTTGATTAACTCCTTTTTCAAATGATCTACCTTCGATTTAATTCTCTTTCGAATAACTAATATTTGATTAACTCTCTTCGATATTCACCACTGAATTTACAATCCAAATTATCCACTAATAATTATTTTTAATTTATTTATAAACATTGTTTATAAATCACACTACTTGTTTTTATTATTAAACAAGTTATTTATTCCTAGCCATTTGAAATTTCATTTCTATTTGAATTCCTATTTCAAAAATCCGATCTTCTTTATAAATGTTTTTATTTTCAAACATTTACTTTAATCCATTATTCATATTCAATATGAATAACATTTCGTTTATAATCTTCTTATTTGCAAAAATACTTGCCTTAATCCATTATTCATATTCAATATGAATAATATATTCTTTATATAATAAAACATTTTGGTTTCATATTTAAAATATTATCTTATTATAAATATTCTATTTATAAACAATTCATATAAAATCTTATTTTATATTCAACACTTCATCAATTCCAGTAATAAGTCTTGTTAACCCTATGTTCATATTCAGTTTCAAATATCGATGTTAAAATCGATTTTTACTTCTTTATATAAGTTCAAACTTATATATCTTTATTTATCAAATGATAAATATTTTCCTTAATTTTAAAACATTATTTAAAAATTAATCTTCTCAATTCATTTGTTAAAAACATATTTTATTTAATATTTATTTTAAATAAGTCAATTCATATCTCTATTATAACTCGAAATCCCCTTTTTATAATTCTTATTTATTTGCCAAATATTTCCTTTTATAAAATCTTATTTATTTTGTAAATAATTCCTTTTTTAAAATTCTATTCATTTTATAAATATTTATTTTTTATAAAATCCTTTGATTTTATAAATATTTCTTTTTATAAATTCCTTCGATTTTATAAATATTTCTATTTCAATATAACATTGAAAATTCCCTTTTTATTTTCCAGTATTTCTTATCGTATTTAAAATATCAAATAACAATGATCAATATCATTCTAACACACATAATCAATAACAGATTATATATCACATCATACGTCACAATATATGAAAACAATAAAATAAATGTTGAGGAATCCAGTGGGATCCCTCCAACCTGTTTCCCTGCATTCACAGATGTTAAACAGCATAATATAACATAAATTTCATTTCAATATGAAATATTCTGATAAATAGAATCAATATTGGATAACGATTTATATATATACCGTTATCAGTAATTTCAACCAATCGACTAGCGGTTCATCCAAACAATGAACACACAGCAATAAATTATCATTTATCAATACCAGACTATATTTATAAAAATATGAATTTATTAGATTTAGTGAGATTTACTCACATTAGACGTTTATCGTTAAATAATGATAACTGTCGATTGATTCAGACAGACAATTTATTTCGCTATAAAATGTAACGAGCTCCAATTCACTTCCAGCCATTTCCATTGTGTACCCCTCGTCCATACGATCCCTGCGAATCTTGTTTCGCTGAATTTGGATAACGTATGATAAAGTTATAACATTTACAATTTCAAACAAGTAGTTATTTTATTTAAATCCATTTCATTACCAATTTGGGCTTACCACACAACTTTGGCCCACAAAAGAAATCAGACCCGCTCCCTTAATTCTTAGCCAATGTTCAAACAAATTTAAACACATTCCTCCTCCAGAAAAAAACCGACCCTCCTTTTATCCAGACCATGTCTCCTACCCTCACCTCGCCCAACCCCAATCAGTGGAAGGCCGCCGCGCATCACCAGAGCGTCCGCCCAGCTCAACTGACGCCGCCCTCCATGATGCCCCCCCAAACCTCACCGTCCAACCCCAAACAACAATAAAGGTGTTTTCGTTCATCACAGTGAAGCAACCACCTCCGTACATTGGCCCGTCGGACAACCACCGAACCCCTTTAACGACGACCCCACTCCAGTGGTCAACTCCCAGGCGAACTCGAGTTCCTATACACTCAAGAAAATCGATTCAAAGTCAATGGCTTCAACCCCAAAATTCCAGTGACTTTTTCCCCAATTCACAATACCGTTTTTTAATTCCAGACCGCAGTTCAACTGCCTACCGTCGTTTCACTACTTCGTCGGAGCTCCATCTAGTTGACTTCTTGCGTCGACCCTCCACTCTGCTCCAGCATCCCCGTCCCCGTCCAGCACGACGTACCGGTCTCCAGAACTCCAAAACTCAAATGAACCCAATCCTTAAACTCGTTATGCTCAAACCAAAACTGAAAAATGATGTCTAGCCCCACAAAAATCATTCCATTTTGAAGATCTTCCATCTAGGATTACAAATATATAAGTTTTTTTATTTTATAAACCTTTTATTGAATTGCTTTGAATTTTAAAGTTACCATTTTTGCTGTGAGGAAAGAATTTGTGGCGGCTACAATATATTGACCAGAGAAAATTCTTTTTAGGGTTATGGGAAGGTTAGTGGTATTTATAGGAATTAGATAGCTTAGAATTTAAGCTTCGTAATTTTAAATTGGTTTATATTCGATTTTTAACTCTGTTTATCATAAAAAAAATCCTGTGATCGCATAAAATATCCAGATATCATGAAAATGGACATATAGCTAGAGTTTGACATTACGGACCCATCAAAACTTGTTTTGTCGAATTCCGACTCCATTTGATAACACAACATATTTTTAAAGGTTAAATTATCGACTGTTTTTCACATTAAAATTCCGTATGGCCACATACTGACTCCAAAAATCACAAAAATTGAAATCTAACAATAATTCAATATTCCGGATCCAACAAAATTAGTTTCGTCGAAAACGGAATTTGTTTGTAAAAACAACTATTTTCTAAGGCCTAAAATAAACCAATTTAAATATTAAAATAATTAAATTAAATATTAATAAATTAATATTATCGTATATATTCACATAGAATATAATACAGTTGCAAAATATTCCTTTCTGAATTTATAACTCGACATTTCAAATCCAGATTAAATCAGTATTCAATTTTTATATATATATATATATATCCATTCATAATATAAATAAATCGTTATAAATTATAAAGGAATTCTATAGCGATTTTTTGAAAATTTGATTTGGACACAACTCACAATCTACACGACGAAATCTCGATTTTTCTCTTCCATTAGAAAAATATACTTCACCAGCTCCGAACGTTTCTTGTTTCACAGAAATCCGACTTAAAACGGATTCTGTATATTCGTTTAAAGTTCGAATCGCCAAATTACGAATTGACGCGCCATTTCGAGCTTGATTATAATTATAATATAAATTATACGTTCAAATGACATTTGTAAATAAATTCGTTAATATAATTAAATTCTAAACTGAATTATATCTTATAATTAATCCAATTCACACAATACTGCTATTTCAGCTATTTTTTATTATTCTAGAATTAAATATATTATTTAATTAATATTTAAATTAAATATTCAAAGTTATTCAATTTAAACCATTAAATTACCAAACCATTATTTAAATAAATAAAATTAATCATTAAATCATAAAAAATACGGGTCGTTACAAATATATTATTTTATGTTCATCATTTTATATGTTTGGGTGTACTTCCCAGCCAAATAATAGCATGTTTGGGTTTGTTATGCCTCCGACGCACTAATTTCTCATTTTCTCCTCCGGCCCCACTTGAGCTATTAGAAGAATCTGCACTGTTGAGACACAATGGGTCGAAGGGATTATGTCATTCCTTTATCAAAAGCTTTTCTTCTTCATCTCTCATCCATCTATATATTCCCTCCGTCTCTTTCTTTTCAATTTCAAACTAACAAAAAACTAAGGGTAGACATTTATTACGGTTAAAACCAATTCAACTGACTTTAACCGAATCACATTAGCCGAGAGATTCGTTTAGTCGAACATTCGGTTAATCGATCGATGTTAACCGACCAAATTATGGTTAATCATATAACATAATTTGTGAACCATTAACCGAAAATAGACACATTTATCTAGACAAATACATAAACACACACACTACAAGAAAACACTACAATTTTCTACATAAAATTTACTATGCCATTCCAACGCCAAACTGCGGGGTGTAGGAAGGGTGTAGGAAATAAGAAGAAAGAGGTAATGGCGTAGGAAAGGCATCGGAAATTTCCTACGCCTTTCCTACGCCTATCGTGGTATGCAAAAAAATAATTATGGTGTGGAAAAGGCTTAGGAAATTCACTAGCCATATCATTCGTCATAGGAAAGGCATAGCCAATCTCCTACGCCATTCATACGCCTATGTAAATTTTCTATAAATTCATATTGACGTGGTAATGGCGTAGGAAATTTCCTACTCCCACTCTACGGACACAAAAATAAAATCAATTATTTTAATGGTTAAGACTAGTATCAATTAATAGTTAAGAGTAAAATTAATTAATTGAAGAGTAAAATAAAATAATTGTCAAGCGTATAAAGGTCAAGGATAAAAATATAAACTAATCCAAATTTTCATGTCTCCCTTCTCAGTTTCTTAAGCTATAACATAATGATGTCTAGCAAATTACCGATCCTTCCTGATCAATAGAGAGCAATCTGCATCTTTGTGTTATCATTAATTTCAACCATTCAAATATAAATATCTTACAATCATAAATTGTTATCCGTGTGTTGTTTGTAAGTAACCAAAGCCATCAAATTGGAAAAATAATATAATACTGAATTTATGGCAGCCAACTTCGATATCTAATTACTTCACCTTTTTTCGCCTCCTTCGTCATTCCTTCCTAAACCTAAATCTACAAATTAATCCCAATTTGCAAACATAATTTCTTTTATCTATTTCAAACGCAACATGCTCTAAGAAAACAACGCGCAACGAAAGATGCTTGAAATTTTCTCCAGCCTTCGATTAGGTTACAATAAGATCTCGATCCATGGATATCTTGTATTATGTTACAATATTCTAATAAGATTGATTATAATATTGTAACAAAATCGAAGTTGATCAGATACCATTGAAGGAAGTCGGATTAGCCACCTCTAAAATCCATTGGCATCGGTTCCTAACAGTTGGTTTGACAAAGGCCTTGCCAGGATCGTCCCATGTGAGTTGAGGCGATCCAATGTTTTTGCCAAATCCAAAGGGTCGAAGTCCAAAACCAAGGATGTTTGAACTGATCACCCTTGAAGCTTGCATCAATCCGATTTGGTGCCTGATTCCTTGGCCGATCCGAAGGTAAAATATATACATGTACACGTTAGTTATTAAAGGCATTTTGCATAATAATTGACTAAATAAAAGTGGAAAGTAAGTTTTCCTCCTTAATTTATTTTATGTAAGTTCTAGTTGTTATTTTAATTTTGATAGTATTCATTGTCTCTTATGGTAGGATGGACCCTTTGATTAGGTTAGACAGGAATAAGTCTTTTTGATTGAGTTACCAAATGATTTTTATCATCTAATCGTGGTGTTTGGGTAGCCAAGCTGCATTCCAAATATTGTTGCCTCAATTTGCTACTGGTATTCAGACTCTTTATTTGATACAAAATTATAACTGTTTGCTAATTTGGAAAGCCAACAAGTCTTGTACATGTCTACAGCCTTCACAAGTCCACTTCCAAATCATATATATTTGAATAGTGTCCGTCTGTTTAATTTCTAAGCTATGTGGTTCTAAATATAGGAGAAAGACACATCATCATTCTAGACATAATTGAACATATGCTCTACACCTTTGTTCATAGTAAAATGGATATTAAAATATTGCACCTGCTAACAATGGACGATAATCAAATATTGTTGAGGATTGATTTGGCCTTGCATGTTAATCATTAAACACATCTAAACTATTGCTGAAAATAAGTAGAAGAAGATACTTCAGATTATAGAAAATTAGAAACCAGTCTAAATGAACAAATTTTAGCATTTCGGAAAGAAGAGATTTAAAAGTTATGCTAGTTCTTTTTTTTTAAGGAAATAAGTTTTTAATAAGAAATTGATGGATATGATTCACCATACAGATTTAGACATGATATTAAATTCCTAAATGATGTACATGTTCTTAATACATCATTACAAATTAGGAAGACCATAGCATAGCTTCATATATAGTGTTTATGGATATTTGATACATGCTTATTTACACTAATTTTGAATGATATAAAAATTCCAATAATGCCATATTCTGGTGATCTTCGTGTAGTATGTTAGAATATTCTAATCAATCTTATTTTGTAGACAGTTGTAACATCCCAAATTTCAACCATTCAAGTCACTGAATAAATTTAATTACTGAATTTAAAGTGATTTTAAGATAAATTTTATGATGTTATTTATGAACGATTTCAAATTAATTTGTAATAAACAACAATATGTAAATAGATAAATGGTGATTTATAATAGTCGAGATTATTATCAAATTGTACGTATATGTTAATAATTAACTACGAACTATTGATAATAAAAGAAAATAGTACTTGAATCATTATTTTGTTTAAAAACATTAATAAAGAAGTTTTATGCTAATTGATAACAAATTAATTAATGCTTCCATTTTAAATTGTATAAGAGAAATTGTAACGAAATGAGGTGTCAACGATATACAACGTAAGTTTTAACTAGCATAGTTGACGAAATTTAATGTTGACATTAATAATCAAATAAATCATACACGTAATTTATTTTCTCATTCACATTTCATGCAAGTTTATTTTCTTTCCTCTTCTTTCCTTTCACTTCAAATATAAAGCTTCCAATCCAAACATGCAATGTTTTTCTTTCTTCCTTCATGCATTCATATCCACGTTACTATTTTCTTATGCACTTTCCTTTCTATGAAACGCGGAAAAAAAGGAATCATTCATTTGTGTCCTCACGTTTGCCAAGCTTCAGTTTACACCTGCATGCACATATAAAAAAACGTAGGATATGTATGTATATAATGAAAAAAAAAAATGTTGTATGCACAATAATTGTTCTCACTCATGTTATTTTCTTTTTTTTAATGCATGCATTAGCTAAAACGTTGCATACACCTTAAATGCATGGCGTTAATTTTCTTTCCCTTTTTCAATCTAACGTACCTTTTAAAAAAATTACATAGGAAGAATTCAAACTTTTGAAATATTGTCATGCCACAATTCACGATCTTATCTCTCTTCCCCTTTTATCGTTCTTTTTTCTAAGGCCTTCCAACCACTATTTTTCACACACATGATATATATACTGCTTCCCCCTCATTATATTCTCACGCCTCTTAAAAAAAATCACCGAATCCTCCCAGTCTCGATCAGCAACGCCTGCACCAAACTCCGACCCTGATTGGTTCGTCATCGCCCAAATGGAATCACTGCAAGTCGAGGACCGCCTTTGTTCTTCACCAATGATACGTTTTGTTGTTACCGCCACCTACTTCCAATTTCTTCGTTGATTTAAATGTGAGTATTTGTCATGATTAATCTTGATTCAAGTATCTTAGCCCCAGTAATTTAACTAAATAAAATAGTAAATTTTTGGTGTTTTCGGATGTGTGGTTTATTGCTGTTTCACAAGTAAAACTGTGTTTGTTACCTTGCGTTGATTACCTGCCTGCATACTTGAAAATATTGTGTATGCATGTTGATTCGTTGCACTATGTCTACACTGTTTGTGTGGCTACTTGTTTCATTAGCCACCCTTGTTGCGCTGTGTTATCATTATGATCATTTGATTTTTTGAAATTTTATAACTGAAACTAATTGTATTTCATTCGGTTTGTTATTAATTATTACTTTAGGTAATGTATAGTTGGTATGGGAAAAGGTGAATTAGTGGATTAGTTTGTTGCCTTATTTATAAATCTGAAGGTACATAATTGTACTGCTGCTTTACTTTGTATGTAAACCTGAACTTGCCTATAATTTGCACCTTATGTTCATATATATATATATATATGTATATGTATATATATATATATATATGTATATAAATAACAGTGTAGGACAAACATGATTAATGCAAGACAAATAAAATATCATTGTAGTCAAGATATCAAAGCATACAGAACGAACATGGCAACAATTTCATGCAGGTACACATGGACCACATATACTGTGAAAGTATTAATAGTGGATGGAAGAATGTTTTAGTTGTTATTAAATGAAAATAGATTCAACTTATTCCCATATACCAATCTAGGTGTAGTATATTAGTAACTTGATAATCTTAAATCTAACACTTTCCATTATTAAATTATACATTTCTAAGCCGCATATCATTAAGCAATACAGTTAGCAGTTTCCTATTAGATGCACATGCAATATTCATCAAAGTACACCTTTAAGTGTTGCATTGTTATAATTTGACTAGACAATTTCCAATTAAATGGATGTAGTGATAGTACCCAACGATGATAATTTTAGCTTTTCTATGGAGCTATTACTTACTTGTATAAAACAAATTTTAAACTTACCAATTAATAATCTATGTAAGTACACAAATATATTTTTCACATTTCAGCAAAGCATTTAACTTTAAACTTAGTACCCTGAAACACAAGTGTTGGTTCATACAACCTCCCTTATTTTGTAAACTGGAACACATGCTGATTTGATATATTTGCATGCCCTATTTTGTAAAACTTAAGCATACCTGTTGATACACACACTTCTGCCTTGATTTGTAAAACCTTAAACACATTTTGATTCATTGTTTTGTTAAACTGAGATATACATATTTGTTCACTCACCCTTGCCTTATCTTATAAACATGAAAACCGCATGTTGCTTTAAGTTCTATATTAAATTTATGTTGACCGTGATTACTTAGCAATCTGGACACGTATTCGAAAATTTATTATTTTAAATAAAAGTTGGGTTAATTATTATATTTTAGTGTTTTTAATTGAAGTTAATTTACTTGAACAATGATTAATCCTTATTCGAGTATTTTGTGTTTTGCATGGAAGCTCGGGTCAGATTCGAGTGTTGCAAATTTAAAGATCTCAGTTATTAAAGTTAGAGAATGGTGAAGACATCCGCTTTTAGTCCATTTAAAATTCGCAAGATTTTGGTAAATTAATTAATGTATATTTTTCTTCCGTTGTGTATATGAATTTTCCAAACTCTGATATTTTGTATAAAATTCTTACATTGTGGGATGTTATTGTTTATTTTATTTTGTGATTCTGTGTGATATTCTGTTTAAACCCGTAAACTAAATAACAATCTGTCTTTTGAGTGGTTTAAGTTGGTTTAATTACCGACTTGAAGCGGTCAAAAAGGCAGGTCGTTACAACAGCTAACGATGAATTTCTTGTATAAGCATGCTTTTTTTGATGCACATGAATTTGGTTTGCTACTTCACCCATCGCTTGGGTTGAGCTTGAAATTCATTGGGCTTGACCTTGTGACCGCATGTTTTTGCCTCTGCAATTGAATACATGTAAAAGTGTTTTATATATGTGCTGGCAATCGTATGAAGGTTGTTGGGCTTGAGTCATTACTTTAAAACACAATTAGATTTTACAGAATTCTCATTTTACTTTTACAGAGTTGTTGGGATTATTTCCTGCTATACACATAGTTGAATAATGACCACTACTACTAGTAGTATAATGCTGATGTTTAACCGTTGTTTCACCTACTAATAATGTAATGTGCTTGTTGAACTATGAAAAAGTTTAACATGGTTTAACATGTTTACTTGTATGAAAGGTGATAGTTATTGATTATGGTTAAAAATGAAAACATGGCAATGCAGAGTAGTGGTAGTCCTAATTGTGGTTTAAGGATTCTCAAAAAAAAATAAAAATAAAAAAATAAATTAAATCTTTTATTGACCCAAACAAACTACTATGGAAATAATCAAATGAACTCTTCTTAACTGATCACGTACACTATTTTTTTTTCTGTTCTTTTGAAGGCTTACACATTCTTATTTTAACAAATGCATAGGAAAAGTGTACATACTTTTATACTTTCTTTGATTTAATTTATATATGTTCTTTTTATTCCTACATCTATATGTTTGAACTAAACTATATTTATATAACTTAGAAAGTACATGACATCTATTTGAAATAATAAGTGTTTTTCCTAAAAGATGCCATAGCTGGTGCATCACATTAATTAATTGGTAAATAACACCCACGGTAGAAGCTTGTATTTAAAGATTATGCCCTCTTATGAATAACATACTATTTGTTTTGCCATTTGGAACTTGTGTAGTTGTGATAAGTGATTATCTACCTTTACATGCTTTACCCTGTGATTTAAACCATGTCATTTGTTATTTGGTTTCTATTTTTTTCAATCAGCAAGACAAAGAGTGCATATCATTAAATTTGTACAACGGGCATTTTGGTAAGCAAGAACAATTGCTTCGATAATATTTCCTCAACAATGTAGTGGGAATACATTCAATCGAACCAAACGTGCATCATAAATCCACCCTAACAAAGATGAGGGTGAGCTATTATGCTAACATGCTACTGCCTAATTTCAAAAACACAATTAGGTTGTTGCATGGCAGAGTCATAACACCTATACACATGTCTTGCGCTAGTTTTGTTTTAAATTATATCTAACAAAATATTTTTTGTGCAAATGTCAAATGCAGGCAAAATACCAAGCAAGAATTGAAGAATTAAAGGATCAAGGCATAGAAATTTCGTATGAAGTCGAGGAAGAAACATTTGAAATGTTGACTGATGTTGTAGCTAAAAGAAAAGTTCGTAGACCATATTAAGGCGTAGGTAAACCATAGCTAAATAATTAACGTAAAAAAACTGTAGGAAACGTTAGATGTAAATATGTCGTAGGAATATCGTAGGAAGATCATGGCATAGGGAAAACATAGGCAAATAATGGTGTAGCTTTGGCGTGGGAAACTCTCTTACGGATGGCGTAGGTATGACGTGAGAATATTATTACCTCACAGGTTTTAGCCATGCCAATATTGGTGTAGGTGTTACATAAGTACTGCATTTACCTACTCCCCGCCTATGCCATTTTGGCGTAGGTAAAACTACAGTTTTCTTGTAGTGACACACACATACATACATTTTTTTTCTTTTGAATTTATTCAGGAGGGAAAACGTCAGAAGTCGTTAAACTCTCCCTAGTGTACCTAGCCTGGTCCACAAGCACCACATAAGTAGCTGATCTTAGCTTATGCACATGGTAAGCTCTTAGCATGTCATTCCGGGTTTCAAACTCGTGCCACTATTACCACGGCGCAAAGTCCTTAACCGCTAGGCTACTGTTGCGCACCCCCATTCCCCCAACACACACACACACACACACACATATATATATATATATATTTAAAATTGGTATGCTTTATTAACTGCAAATAAAAGTACATAGTAAGGTTAGCATTCTAACCTGAATTACAAATGAAATGTACATAACCTAAATACAACACATAAGCTGTAAAAATCCCAATATAACTGTCTCCTGCACTTCTACACACATTCTTCACTTTACTTGCATAGTTGCAACCTTGTCGGTCGTATCTACCCTTATTCATATAGAAATCTATCTGTAAATCAATCCTCAAATGTGTATCAGTTTGGAGGATATCAATTGGCTTGTGAAAATAGTAGAAGCAATGTAGAGATCACCACATTTGGTTTTTTTAAACAAGTAGTTGAATCTGCCAAGCTTTATGTGGTGAATTCTTTTTATTGGACAAGTCGTGGTTCACTTACAGCAATAACTATCCATGAAGTCTGCATAGGAGAAGCATAACCACTGCCTATGAAACTTCTCCATTATGCTACCCATAAACATCAAGATTGGTACGCATGTTTGTGAACAACAGTGTTAGAGTTGGTAGAAATCAGTGGCTTTGATTCTATTACAAACTATGAGCATTCCCCTTCATGTAGTCACTATGAGACAACTACGGTAAAACAACAACTTCCAATGTAATTGAAACAACATCTCTAAACATCTTCGGTAATTGAAACATGTTAATACTATCGGCCATTGAAAAGATGTACGTAAGAGTTGCTTAATTCCAATTTCCTTCAGTCAACATTTGAACTTCTCCATTACAAACCAAAATCATCAGTCAAGCCGTAAATTCAGCCCAAAGAATAAAGAATTGAAATTTGATGGCCTGATTAACGTGTGGCTCGCTTTACACCTTGCAATGTAAAGCAGTTTTCAACAAAAGAAATGCACAATACAATCATGCATTCCAACATCTGGATCATTTTACACTTTAAATTGTATATTTTCTAGTAACCACATCTATTTCCCCCAAAAATTGAACACAGATCCAGAATATGACAAATCATATTTTATTCGGATAAAAATCACTCCAAATAACATATTGAAGTCGTAGATCAAATTTTACCATTCAGAAACTGCTTCAAAGTCACACGGTATTCTAGATTAAATAGGAGTGGTTAGAAGACAAAGGAGATCTAATTTTGTATGTCGCGGTTAATTCGATTTCACCAAATCTCACTTGTTATGGTGGCTTGATCCTCAGTAAGATGACCTATAGAAGCAGATTGAAGGCAAAAATATAATCTAGGTTGCGGTTGGGATTTGGATTGTCATAAATGAAACTAAGTACTCAGAAACTGGAGTCAACGTCGATTTGTTATGGGTAATGACTAGATTTGTTACCTGATTTCAAACCGATGAAGCGGTTAAAGAAGAAAAGTTGTGAATCGCCATTCCTTTCCCTAAGGGGATAGGAGGTTTTATATATATATATATATATGAATTTGTTCAGGAGGGAAACGACCGGAGTCGTAAAATACTGCATAGTGCACCTAGCCTGGTCCGCCAGCACCACATAAGCAGTTGATCTAAGCGTATGCACGTGGTATATATATATATATATTGTAAGATCGATAACACATAGACACACACACACACAAACAGACACACATACATATATATATATATAGAGAGAGAGAGAGAGAGAGAAAGGAGCGTTCAATAGCACCCGTAATAGTGAGCACCGCATTTTCCCTCTCTCTCCATCTCTCATTTATTATAAATTAAGCTAGCGGAAGGAGAGTGTAGTGGAGGGAGAAAGAAACGGAATGTGTGGTGGAAATCAGGGGGCATTTTGAGGTGCTGCACTGTTTCGGGTGCCACTGAACGCTCACCACACACACATGTGCGCGCATATACAGACACATACATACATATTTTACGACCAAAATAAACCCCTAGCATAGGCCGATAGTGAAGGGGTGTCGTAGGAATGCTAACACGAAAGAACCTTCCAAAGGAGCAAATGGAGATGACCGAAAGTTATCTACGAACGATAGGGAAGTTTACCTGATCGAGTCTATCCAATAGGGCCTACCCAACGAAAGTGTCCTAAAGCGAAAGGTATCAAGCCAGAAGACTATCCAGAACCAGCTCCCGAAGTAGCTACTTCATGAACGATGAAAGGTCGCATTGATAGACAGCAAAGAATTCACCAAAAGCTATCTTCCGAAAAGTCAGATTGTCCCAAAAATCTCCACCGGAAGGCAAACCGGGACCCTAGTAGAGATACAGGCTATCGGTACTAATTTACCTACTACAGGAGCCAACAACAGTTTCAAACCGGCAGCTATCTACATACGTCACGAGGGAAAGTCCCTCTAAGTATTCAAGAGAAAGCCGGAAGCCTACATCTAGAAGCTTGCGTCCGGAAGCCTTTACCCAGGAGCTGTTACTGGGAGTTCAATGGCTATCCGAAAAACCACCACGGCAACAAGCCCACGTTAGTCTCGAAAAAGCCCCAGTTGATCGGAACCCTCACTTTGGAGACTATAATTAGCACCACAAAGACGGACGAGAGCCAAATGCCCGAGATCAAGGAAAAAGCGGCCAGCCAAGGCCTATGCAGGCCCAATATCCTAGCAGTGGATAGGGTCCCGAATTCCCTATAAATAAGACCCTAGGAATCATGCAAAGGGGGACGAACTTTTGATTGCTCAGTCTAAGTCTTTTCTTCTAAAAAGGAGCAAATACTAAACTCTTGTAATACATCTACATATTACGAATGGAGAATTCCGGGTCTTAAACATCTTGCGATTTGATAACTTATTGTGTCGTAACGATGAAACAGGGAGTTAACACTAATCTTTCTAATGAGAAAATCAATCATGGTACCTTAGCGATGGAGGAGGAGCTTTATAGAAATACTAAGTCCCCTTCTCCCCGCTTTGAGGGTTTGTCATGATTAATCGACACTCTCATGATGAGCCTAACGTTTCCTCACCCCAGAGAAAGGAGGTCATCTACGAGTCCGTAACTTGACCACTGACGCGATTCAGACCCATTTTTGTGTTGGTTCGATGCGGAATGATTGTCTGAGTTAATGAACATCGCGATGCCTTCTTCCCCGAAAATGGGGGATGCGTTCGGCCTGTTTTCTTCTTATCACAGTTTATAGCATCACTTTTATGATTTAGAGAGAAATTGATTTCATAAGACCTAGCAATATCAAGTTGAATAACCTTCCTAAAGTCATTTCAGAACACTGTTGCATAACATGTGTGATGCCCATCCTTTGAGGGCGATATAACTAATCGTTAGAATCAAAATTTCAGTGTCTAAGGAAAGGTAGATTAGCTTATATTCATATGTTTCGTAATTCACTTCATTAACTCTATATCATGATGGTGTCAAATCCCATGAACACACATCCTAAATAACTTAAACCGGGTGCTGACGGAAAATATCGTCAACATTTTGGTGCTATAAGGAGGACTTGAACCTCCGTCCTTATGGTTAATTCATCAAAACTAATTTGGTGAATTTATTGCTCCATGGCAGGGGAAAGATGAAATCAAAAGGATTTGTGGAAAGAAACAAGGAATTGGATCCTAATGCAACCCTTGAAGGAAATGTGGATCCAATGCTCAACCCAGACAATAACGAAAGTGGAGCCACGTCTAATCCACAACAACCACCAAACTCAAACGTCATGGAAGACAATGTCACAAGAATCTTGTTCCTAGAGAATCAACTCTAAGAAATGCAGGCTCAGGTCAACGCCGTCCAGGCACAGAAGTCCTCGAGGCTCACCAGATCTAGTCAAAGAGAGACGAATGAATCTCCAAAAAGAAAGGGTCCAATTCACGATTCTGAAGCAAAAGAGAAGCTTAAGGCAACTTCTTCCAAGAAGAAGTCCCATCTGATGGGAGTAGACTACCAAGGGAATCAATGCGAGCAGGAACAGTCTAGGAGTTCCACCTCCAAAGGCTATGATCCCAAAAGAGTAAACTATGACAACACAGAAGCTTACATCAAATACCTCATTCAGTAGACCGTCAAGGACTTGTTGGGAAGTAAGTGGAAAAGGACCCAAGATGATAAGGTTAATGACAACGAAAGAGTAGCTCTATTCATCGATGAAATTATGAACACCGTAATACCATCGAGAGTGAAGGTTCCAACCATAAAGTATCTTGGCACAATTGACCCCGATGATCATCTGATGGCTTTCGATAGCCAAATGGATCTTTATGACGCTTCCGGAGTCGTCAGATGCCGTATTTTCCTAGTTACCTTTCAAAGGGCAATGTCAAAGTGGTACCGTCAGTATAAGGAAAACACCATTTACTCATGGAAACAATTCTCCTTCGAATTTTCCGCGCAGTTCTGCATTTGCAAAGATCCGACTTTGGACTATACATCACTAACATCAAATAGATGCAAGAGGAGTCTCTCGGGGATTATTTGAAAAGGTTCAACATCGAGGCCTTGAAGGCCAAGGATATGAACGGCCGTGACAAGTTGATTGTCGTACACTCAGGATTAATTGAAAACACCTCTTCTGGAAGAAGTTATATATTCACGGCTGCAAAGACTTGCAAGACTTTCATTTCCAAGTCGACAAGTTTATTCACATGGATGAATTGTACTTCACGAAGAGGAAGTTCGGACCTCGAGGGGAAGCTGGAAGGCTGAACTTTGAACGAAATCTCCAGGAAGGGAATCAAAAGAGGAGAAGGTGGGAAGATTCCAATACCAACTTGGTTTCCCTGAACAAGCCCACCTCGTATGTGAATGCTATCACAAGAGAAAGGGTCAATAACTTCCTCATCTTGTTCAAAGCCAAGCATTGCCATGAACATCATTCCGGTGGTAAATATTGTGAGTTCCACAAAACCTACGGACACAAGACCGATGAGTGCAAGGTATTGGATGGGATTATTCAAAAGCTGATCTGAGAGGGACATCTGAAGGAATTTGTTTTAAACAAGACAACATCAGCTCAGCACACAAGTGGACAGCAAAGGTTTTGGTAAATGCGATAGGAGTGGCTACGGAAAAGAGAAACCTAGATTTGGGGCCACCCATAAATCGAATCAACGTGATCCATGGAGGCCCACACCCTGCCAGAAGTTGTCCGAAGGCTAGGAGACAGTACATGAAAGAGGCCATAGAGGGAATCTTCTCCATTCAAGAACAACCATCGTTGAAGAACATGCGTTATGCTCTCAAAATACACAACCTAGTAGTCCCTCTAGAAGAAATGAAGAAAGGGTTCACCACCCTTATAATGATCCTCTTATGATTACAACGCAAATAGGGCTCTCTGTTGCTTCAAAGATTCTTGTAGATAATGGGAGTGCCGTCAATGTCATCTTAAAGCACGCTTTCAATCAGATGGAAATTTCTGAGAAGAAGTTAGAACTAAGCAATGAACCAATCTTCGGCTTCAACAACAAAGGATCGACTCCGGTGGGTCAAATTAACCTTCTGGTTCAAGTTGGACTGTCCCCGCTGCATAGGACTTTCGAAACTCTCTTTGTTATGATCGATCAACCATCCTACTACAATGCCTTCTTTGGACGACTAGCTTTGGAGGAGATGGACTCTTTCATTTTTTTCCAAATATCTTATGTTAAAATTCCTAACCAAGCAGGGATGGGGTACCATCTGGGGAGAAAAATTCAGTTCCCGCGAATTGTACTTCGCAACGATTGACAAATACAAAAGGGATTGTTTTTGTACTTTGATTCTTCTACTATTTTTATACCTTCGGATAGAGGATTCTTACATCCCCCATTAGAAGCTAAGATAAAATTAAATAAGATTGACAAATGCACCAATGGTAGGTACAATTCTCTAAAAAGAAAGAGGAAGAGGTCCGATGAGGTGAATTTGACCGAGGAAGGAGAAATCATCACAGATCTGGAATCTAGGGGGACATTAAAAGGATGAAACCAATAGAAGACGTAGAGGAAGTAAATGTCAACCCAGAAGATCAACCGACGGTCGTCAACATAGGAAAAAGGCTGACGGAGCTCTTAGGAGTGACCTAATTCAGTTCCTACAACGCAACAATGATGCTTTCGCCTGGACCCATTCAGACATGATCGGTATCAATCCTTCTATTATGAGTCAGGCCTTGAAAATTGACCCCTCAGTGATCCCTATTCGGCAAAAGAAGATTCAATATAGACCGACTAGAAGCCTTGAAAGGAGGAGGTCAAAAGGTTAGAAACAAACGAGTTCATCAGGGAAATCCTTTGCATGAAATGGCTAGCCAATCCCGAGCTAGTGAAGAAGTCCAATGGGAAGTGGAGGACGTGTGTTGATTATATAGATTTAAACAAGGCTTGCCCGAAGGATTGCTATCCTTTTCCGTGGATTGATCGGTTGGTCGATGCCACGAGTGGCCACAAGATACTATCCCTTATGGATGCCTACTTAGGGTACAACCAAATTCCGATGCACAAACCCGACGAGGAGCACCCAATCTTAATTTATCACTGATTGGGGAACATTTTGCTATAAGGTAATGCCCTTCGGGTCGAAGAATGCAGGAGCAATATACCAAAGACTGGTAAACAGGATGTTCCGAGAGCAAATAGGGGGCAACATGGAACTATGTGTGGATGACATGCTAGTGAAGTCCACTGAAATAGGGAATCACCTAAAGGACTTGGAGGAGATGTCCAATGTCTTAAGGAATTACAAAATGAAATTAAACCCGCAAAAGTGTTCTTTTGGAGTTTAGTCTGAAAAGTTCCTGGGGTATGTAGTAAGTGAACAAGGGACCGAAGCTAGCCCTGAACAAATCCAAGCTATAAAAATATAACGGAACCTAAGACCAACAAAGAAGTCATGAGCCTAAATAGGAAAGTAGCAGCCCTCGGAAGGTTCATTTCCAAGGCCATCGACAAATGTGTTCATTTCTTCGACGATATAAAGAAAAAGAAGAATTTCAAATGGAACGTAGAGTATAGAAAAGCATTCCAAGAATTAAAAGTTTATATGGGGACGCCTCCGGTTTTATCTAGTCCCGAGAAGGGAGAAGAGTAATACCTACATATGGTTGTTTCAGAACATGCAGTAAGCTCAGTCCTAATAAGAGAGAGTAATGAGACTCACCATCTCATTTACTACGTTAGCCGAAGGCTAAAGGACGTAGAAAACCGATAACCTGTTATAGAGAAACTAGCGTATTACTTAATTCTTACCACGCAAAAGCTCAGAAGTTATTTCCAAGCTCACCCTGTTGGAGTTTTAAATAGTTTTCCGCTCAAGCAAGTGTTCCACAAACCGGAAACCCCTAGGAGGCTAATCAAATGGGGTGTCGAGTTAGCCAGTACAAGATCGAGTTCCATTCTCGAGCAGCAATTAAAGGACAAGATCTCGTAGATTTCATGAATGAGTGCACGAGCTTCATTTCAGAACGATTAGGTAAACAAAACGACTTAAAGGACAAGTGGCATCTCTTTGTAGATGGAGCCTCCAATGAGCTGGGAGCAGGGGTAGGTTATGTTATAATTACCCCTGACGAACACCGCTTGCACTACGCCATGAAGTCAGGGTTCTCGGCAACTAACAACATGGCCGAGTATGAATCAATGATCCCTGGTTTGAACCTGCCACTATAATCGAAGATACCGCAGATAGAAATCTTTAGTGATTCGCAATTACTGGTAAACTAAATAAAACAAACATATCAAACCAAGATAAGCGGCTGGTCTTATATATGAAGGGTGTACTGAAGATGCTTTCCCTATTTGAGGACTCCTCAGTTCATCAAATACCTTGTGGGGAGAATGCGCAAGCGGATTCACTAGTCAAGTTTGTCAGCTCCCGGGGGGCTCCCAAAACTCGAATAGTTCCCGTGGGATATCAGGAAAGGCCTAGTATCGAGAGGGAGGAATCAGAAATGGGGAAAGAGTTATTGGTCTTAACTAGATCCCAAGCCTTGAGAAGGGAAGACAAAGAAAACCAAGAAGAAAACTCCAATCAGAAACCTCCCATAACGAAAACGAACTGCCAGCAGGAAACTACATGGACGACTCCCACAGTAGATTACCTCCTAAGAGGAGCTTTACCCCCTAGTAAGCAAGACGCGAGAAGGATAAAACACCAAGCTCCTACATTTGTGATTATGAATAACATACTCTATAAAAAGGGACATTCGCTTCCTTATTTTAGGTGTGTTAGTTCTGAATATGGAATTAATTTGTTAAAAGAATTTCATGAGGGATGGAGTGGGGACCATCCCAGTGGAGTTAGGCTGGCCAAAAGAGACATGCGACAAGGTTATTATTGGCCGTGGATGGTTAGTCAAGCAGTTGAGTACGTCAAGAAATGTGATAAGTGTCAGAGTACTCTAAGGTGCTCCGACTTCCTCATAGCGAGCTAACCACTATATCAAGCCCCTGACCATTCTATGTATGGGGAATATATTTAATTGGACCCTTACCACCCGCCAAGGGTTAGAGCTAAGTATGTTATAGTAGCTATCAACCACTTTACCAAGTGGGTGGAGGCAGAACCCCTTCCTATAATCACATCCAAAAAGGTATTAAGATTCGTAATAAAAAATATCGTTGCTCGCTTCGGGATTCCTCACAAAATCATATCGGATAATGGAACATAATTTGAGAGCAAAGAGTTCACCTGATTTTGTGATAAAAATGGAATCATCAAAAGTTTCTCCTCAGTTACCCATCCGGAAGCTAATGGAGTTGTGGAAGCCGCTAGCAAAAGCATTATGACAATCCTTAAAAAACGCCTAAATCAAGCCAAAGGAAATTGGACAGAAGAGTTACCTTTAGTGCTTTGGGCATACAGAACTTCTACCAAAACAGCCATGGGACACACCCCCTTCTCCCTGACATATGGATGCAAAGCTATGCTTCCAGTTGGTTGAAATCCCATCACATAGAAGGGTAGCATATGCGTTTGACCCCAATCAAGAGTTGAGAAAGGAATCACTAGACTTAATACAAGTACTAAGAGATGAGGCTGCAATCAGAACCGCTGAATATCAAAGGAGGATTATGAAATACTACAATTCAAAGGTAAAAGCTAGAACCTTCGCAAAAGGTAAATTAGTGTTACGAAGTGTGATGGCTAAAACTAAGAACACAACGGATGGCCCTCTTGGTCCAAATTGGGAAGGACCCCTGATCATCCATCAAGAAGTTATGCCCGGAAAATATCAGCTATGCAGCGGCTGTGTAGCCACGCGCTACATATCCGTTTGCTCTAAAAAAAAATATCAGCTACGCAGATCCAATGGTGATTTTGTTTCGAGAACATGGAACTCGAAACATTTAAGACCATATTTCTCGACTATAAAGGAATAAGGAAAAAGATTTTCCTCCAAAGATAATAACACAACTAAGGGAACGGAAACGCTTCCAGTAGGTCAAGAGAGACCCAAAAGGGGTCGAGTTGATAAAGGATCAAATCCCTCATCATCACCAAATTGGTCGGGGCGAGGCTTCCCCTGGAGGGGGATGGTGTGTTAGTCTTTCTCCATGCCCAAATCATAAGGGGAAGGGTTAAAGCATCAAAAGCGTAAGCCTCTGTTTCACACCAGAAATGGTCGTGGCGGTGCATCTAAAATTAGCACGCCATGCCTCTGCTCGTAGAAGAGTAGCCCTGCCTCTGCTAGAACTAAGCACGTCCTACCTCTACTCGCAGAAGAGCACGTCCTGCCTCTGCTTATGTTCCGCGTTACCCGCAGAAGGGAACGCAAACCCCTATAATCGCCTACAATGGTCAGGATAGGGCACCCCTCGGGGGGGGGGGGGGTGGCATATAAGCCTCTATCAAAACCTACGATGGTCAGTATGGAGCGTCAAAAGAATAAACCTTAGTTCTTGGCCTACGATGTCCCCGTGTAAGTTTCTAAGACCCTATCATCGCCTACAATGGTCAGGATAAGGCGCCTCTTGAAGGGAGGTCGGGTAGGTCCTTGGACTTTGCTTGTGGATAAGCTAGCCAAGCGCACCAAACGCACAGGCCCAGACATTGGCCAAAAAAGAACGTACATCCTCTGCTTTGACATCGAAAGCCTAAGGAGTGGCTCAAGGAGCACATACACCCTCTGCTCCACAAATCAAATCCAAAAGGGATGCCAAAACAGAAAATACCGGAAGGGGTTTCCGGTCTTCTATCTATATTAATACCCGAATCTGGGTTAATTCGGCTCTTCACAAATACCGAAAGGTGTTTCTGGTCTTCTATCTATATTAATACCCGAATCTGGGTTGATTTGGCTCCTTACAAATATCGAAAAGATTTTTCGGTCTTTTATCTATATTGATACCCGAATCTGGGTTGACTCGGCTCTTCACAAATACCAGAAGGGGCTTTCGGTCTTCTATCTATATTAATACCCGAATCTGGGTCGATTTGGCTTCTCGCAAATACCAGAAGAGGCTTCCGGTCTTCTATCTATATTACTACCCGAATCTGGGATGATTCAGCTCCTCACAAATATCGGAAGGGGTTTCCGGTCTTCTATGTATATTAATACCCGAATCTGGGTTGCTTCGGCTCTTCAAAAATACCGGAAGGGGCTTCCGATCTTTTATCTATATTAATACCGAATCTGGGTCGATTCAGCTTCTCACAAATACTGTAAGGGGTTTCCGGTCTTCTTTCTGTATTAGCATCGAATTTGGGTTGATTCAGTCCTTCACAAAAACCGGAAGAGAGTTTCTGGTCTTCGAGCATCAGACAATCTGAGTAAAGGTTGGTTTAAAGATACTTTCATTGCAGGGAATCAGCCAATGGCCCTCAACCCTTAACGAATAAGGAAAGGCTAGTCCGAAAGCAACGCCTCATGAGATTCCTAACGTATTCCAACATTATGAGACAATTCACAAACAAATGAAAAAGAGCCTAGACAGAAAAAAGTTTACTTGGAAAGTCGAAGACACCCCTTCACTAAAGGGGGGGATAAATGTTACTACCAAAATAAACCCCTAGCATAGGCCGAGAGTGAAGGGGTATCGGAGGAACGCTAACATAAAAGAACCTTCCAAAGGAGCAAATGGAGATGACCGAAAGCTATCTACGAACGATAGCGAATTTCTCTGATCGAGTCTATCCAATGGGGCCTACCTAACGAAAGAGTCCTGAAGCGAAAGGTATCAAGCCAGAAGACTAATCGAAACCAGCTCCCGAAGTATCTACTTCATGAACGATGAAAGGTCGCATTGATAGACATCAGAGAAATCACCAAAAGCTATCTTCCAAAAAGTCAGATTGTCCCAAAAAACTCCACCAGAAGGCAAACCGGGACCCTAGCAGAGATACAGGCTATCGGTACTAATTTGCCTAGTACAGGAACCAGCAACGGTTTCAAACCGACAGCCATCTACATATGTCACGAGGGCAAGCCTCTTTAAGTATTCAAGAGAAAGCCAAAATCCTACATCTAGAAGCTTGCATCCGGAAGCCTTCACCCAGGAGCTGTTACCGGGAGTTCAAAGGCTATCCAAAAAACCATCACAACAACAAGCCCATGCTAGTCTCGGAAAAGCCCTAGTTGATCGGGACCCTCACTCTGGAGACTTAAATTAGCACCACAAAGACGGCTGAGAGCCAAACGTCCGAGACCAAGGAAAAAGCGGTCAGCCAAGGCCCATGCAGGCCCAATAGCCTAGCAGTGGAAGGGGCCCCGAACTCTCTATAAATACAACCCTAGGAATCATGCAAAGGGGGGACGAACTTTTAATTTCTCAGTCTAAGTCTTTTCTTCTAAAAAGGAGAAAATCCTCAACTGTTGTAATACATCTACAATTTATGAATGGAGAATTCCGGTCTCAAATCTTGCAATTTGATATGTTGTTGTGCCATAACGATGAAACAGGGAGTTAACACTAACCTTTCTTATGATAAAATCAATCATGGTACCTTAGCGATGGAGGAGGGGCTTTGTAGAAATACGAAGTTCCCTTCTCCCCGCTTTGAGGGTTTGTAATGATTTATCGACACTCGCATGATGAGCCTAACGTTTCCTGACTCCAGAGAAAGGAGGTCACATGCGAGTCCGTAACACGAGCACTGACGCGATTCAGACCCCTTTTTGTGCTGATCCTGCGCGGAATGATTGTCTGAGTTAATGGACATTGCGATGCCTTCTTCCCCGAAATCGAGGGATGTGTCAACTTGTTTTCTTCTTATCACAATTCATAGCATCACTTTCATGATTTAGAGAGCAATTGATTTCGTAAGACCTAGCAATATCAAGTTGAATAACCTTCCTAAAGTCGTTTTGGAATAATGCTGCATAGCATGTGTGATGCCCATCCTTTGAGGGCGAGTTAACTAATCGTTAGAATAAAAATTCCAATGCCTAAGGGAAGGTAGATTAGCTTAGATTCACAGGTTTTGGAATTCCCTTCATTAACTCTATACCATGATGGTGTCAAATCCCATGAACACACGTCCTAAATAACTTAACCCGAGTGTTGACGGAAAATATTGTCAACAACATACATACATACATATATAGTGTGGTGCTAAGGGCACCCCAATATGTTCTTCCAAATACCACGACTAAAAAATACCGTAAGAATTAGTATTACACTCTTCTTAGTACCACACACTTAAAAAATAGGGGATACCATAATGTTTTACCCTATTTCTATTTCGCTCGATATTTGTTCGTTATACTTTCTAAAACCGATCAACGAGCTAAACCCTAGATCTATAACCGATCAATGAGTTCGACACCGCAATGCCGAGAAATATACAATATCCGTGAATAAGGTTTGAATTAAGCAAACTATAAGAGGAAGTGAAAGATTAAGGTTTTTAGATCACCAAACAATTGAGAGATTATCATACGAGTTTGAATTTTCCTGCGAGAGATGCGAAGAAGACAACGATTACGAGATATTAGGGTTTTTGGATTAGCTTAGTATGTGATTAGATTGACAAATAATAATTGAGGAGAGATTATAATGGAAAGGTAATGTGGTATTAGGAAACATGCAAAATTCAATAAGTTTTGTTTTTATAATTGCGGTATTAGGAAAAACATATCGGAGTGCCCTTAGCACCACACTATATATATTTAGACACAGACATGCTTAAACATAAAACAAAAAACTAAACTGAAAAAAGAACGTGGAATACATAAATCGAAACAAAATAATTAAAATAAATATACATATTCCAGTCACGCTTTTGCATACATGATACTTGCACTACTCCAACCAGCTAATAAGCTGCTCCTTTTCTCTTGCAAAAGCATTGACCATGGCTTTTATTATCTTCAAGCGCAAAACAGGTTAGTTACAATAGCACTGGAGTGGTGTCCCACTTACGGCGTGTCTTTTGTACAAACTGCCGCGATAAATGCTAAGAGCATCTCCAACCCATACATGACGTATTGTCATCTAAAATTTATGTGTCAAATGTTAATACACAGTATCAAGTGGATGTGAAAGCACTTGATATTCATGAGTTATGTTTTTTGTCCAACGCAAAAATGTAGATACACAATATATGGTATTGGTATAATTTTTTCATAATTAAGAGAAATAATATGTTAGTTAAAACCGACTAGTGAAAAGAGAAAAAATGATGTGTCATCTGGAGTTGAATGTCTACTTGACATTGAAAAAGACAATGTCAAGTAAATTTTCAATTACATAAACAAAATATATCAGAATTGGAGACAAAATTTTAAAAGAAAATGTTAAATAATAACGTGACATATGAATTACAATGAATTAATACTAGGGTTGAAGATGCTCTAACCATCCCTTTTCCGTATGTGCCATGACTGCTAAAAAATGTGTGATGGTTTGTAACCAACATCCCACATTCTATGCATTTAATTTCTCCATGGTTCTAGCACAGATACATCAATGTCAAGATTTAACGCATAATTGCAGATCGCTTAAAGTGGTAATGAAATATCACTTGAATGTAATCGTTAAATGGATCACGATATATTTAAGTGTGATGCTAAGGGCACCCCAATTTCCTCTTCCTATTACCACAACTAAAAAATTAAAACACATTAAATTTTCTATGCTTCCTAATAACACATTGATTTCTTTTTAATCTCTCACTCAACATTGATTTCCGAAATAATACCGTATTCAACCCTAATATAAAACCTTAATTCATTCGTTTCTTTATCGTCGTTGCTTTTCACGGCTTTAAAATTCATCTTCACTTCTTCTATTTTGCTAAATTCGATCGTTATTCACAACTTTTTTATTTGCATCCACTCACTTTTGTAGTAGCATAAAATTCGGTGAAAAAAAATGGATGAACGCGTTGAAAACAAAAATCATGGCAGTCTAGGGTTTTTGAAAGAGGAAGAATGGACAAATTGAAGCAGAGATGGAGAAATAGGTATAAGCGACGGTAGCCCCTATTTTTTTAATGTGAGGTATTAGGAAGAGTGAAAGGGTAGTTTTTGTGGTATTTTTTAGTTGTGGTAATAAGAAAAGGAAATTGGAGTGCCTTTAGCTCTACTTTATTTTAAAATTGAATGGAAACTCATAAGGAAAAAGTACACTAATTGATCTGAATCTCTCAATTTATATTCATCGATTGAAAAAAATTTAAGATACCAATAACCAGTATACCCAATCAACTTTCTAATAGTGATTTCCAAATACCGACAAAATCGTTTGTGCTATCAAATCTTCCATTTAAAAATCGATGCTAGAGGCGAAAACGGGGGGATTAAGATAAAGGGCTTACGTAGGTTAATTAGTTAGTTTCCAGGACACGGTTAAAATTGAATCAGTTTTCAGGACAAATAAAGGAAAATTACTTCCCTGCCCCTCCCTGCCGCTCAACGCAATGAAAACTAACTAATGTTATCAATTTCTCAGCAAATGCCAAAAAAGATAACCGCTCCTCTTCATCTCCTCCAAATTCACCCAATCTCAATGAAAATTCTTCAGATCCATATAAATCTCTATTACTAATAAAGAGTTCTGCTTCTATGCGATGGCCCTTCTCGCTTACTACAAACATGCCCTCACGTCTAATGGCGATCATCGCTGCTGCTTACTATTTTGATTGGTACCTAACGATCCACCTTCAATAACCGCTTCTATGCGTTCCCTTTCCAAAACCGAAATTCAGGTACTCATCCACCTTCAATATCTGTATTTTTTGCAATCTGATCTCCATTTGATAGATTCTGCAGGAAGGTTCTTACTCGATCTTGCTATTTATTTATATATTCGATTACAATAATATTTCTCACTAATATGTATTTGTGTTTGTAGGATACAAAAAAAAATGGAGACTAGCGATCTATATAATGAACATGGACCTCCGCTTTTGATTTGATTTCTTCCTTCGAATGTTCTATCTTTGGTACTGCTTTTCTCTTCCTCAATTTTATGGTAATCTGTATATGTTTCGAGTTAATGATATTTGGGCTAATTGGTTCTAAGTACTTTTGGTTGCTTTGAAATTCTCACCTTTACGAAAGGAATCAGCAGTCTAGCCGGCACTGGACATTTACTAATGTGAAAAACAAATTAAAATCCTAGATTTAGTTTGGAAAAGCAAAAAATTGTTAAAATATGCTATTTTGATTAGTGCAATTATCAGAGACTTTATATAGTGAAAGTAAAGGTTAGTAGTAGTGCATGAAATTTTTCCACCAGTATAGGATAGTTTACTCTTACTGATAGCATATGCTCCCTCCGTTCCAATATTTAAGATATTTTGCTTGTTTGCACAAGAATTAAGGAGCTAATTAATGTTGTCTTGTTCTTTTAAATTACTTCTTTTCATGTACAACTCTTTTAAAAAAAGAAAAAAAAAAGTCATTAACAAAGGAACAATTAGTAGTTGAAAACATGATAGATGCATATAAAGTATCATTATTTATTATGCATCACGGATAAAGAGAGCATAAAACCTTAACCATCTTATATTTTGAAACACATCAAACTTGCCAAAACATCTTATATATAGAAACGGAGGGAGTAAGAAACATCAGAACAATTTTACCCAACATTACATTTAGCACATAAACCATGTTCATATAATCAAATTATTTGCATTTTAATTACTGTGGAATATTTCATCCGAGCATAAGTTGCATCTATTT
Organism: Allium sativum; assembly: GCA_030737875.1. Lineage (NCBI taxonomy): Eukaryota > Viridiplantae > Streptophyta > Magnoliopsida > Asparagales > Amaryllidaceae > Allium > Allium sativum. The sequence continues at coordinate 229,397,787 of CM060924.1, read as the reverse complement.
TAGCCCTCATATATACTTTCTTGAAACAGACTAGCATGGATGTATAACCATTATTATCCAATTCTTAAGCAAAGGCTATAGTTTTAAAGAGTTCGTCATATCTAAACCAATCTGGAAGTAGTTTTTAAGCTACTAATTTATACATGATCCACGGCAGCAGTAACATCTACTGATGTTCTTCTCTGAGGATATACGTGGTCTTATATATAACAATCTCGAGTATTAAAAAATTAATTCAAAAGGATCACTAAACATATACTCATGTTTTCATAATTGAGTTTTAGGCATTAAAAATTGAAGTTTATTTGTCCACCTGAATATTAACCAACTGAATATTTTATATACCTTAACCAATATATTGGTTAAGGATCTGGTGGTAAAATTATAGCTCATGTGAACTATAATTTTCTGAAGGTATGTATTGGCTAAGCTTTACAATATAGAAGCAAATATAATTTTATAATGCATGTTGTTACTCAAATGACTTAAAAGCTTACCAGGTTGGCTCCCACATTCATTTGTTGCCCTCTTTAATGTACCCGTTCAATGTTTTATCTGATGTTCTGAATACAGGCATACTTTAACGTTGCCTAAAGATTTATGCTTCATTCATGTGCTTCTAATTTTCTATAATATGTTTTGCCCCTGCCAGTTTTACTTAACCACACTTGATTGCACGCAAAGTTGTTTCTTCTCAAACTTTAAAATGGGAAATGTAAAACACTGAATATGGAAATCAAAATGAGTAAGTAAACCGAAAAGAGTCTTGGTCACTTTTAATATGTTGACATTTTTTTGAAAACTGATAAACATGTTAATTTCAAATATGTATTTGGCTTCAAAAGGACGGAAGTCTTGATAAAGATACCTGTTTTGGAGTGCATATATCTTAAAATCTGAAATTGTAGATGTGTATATGTATTTAAACTTTTGAGTGTGGTAATCCTGAAAGAATAGCCCTCCTATATTTGTGCAAAAGACTTTTGTAACCATGTCTGTTCATGTGAATATGTACTTCAAATATGATTATATTGTATTTCAAAAAGAGGATATATTTTGACTTATATTAAATTGTTTGTGATTGTTCAGACAAGGATGAGAGTGGATGATTATTATAGTTTAAGTTCAACAATAAAGAAAGCTTTTTGTTCTCTTGATCTTTGAAATTTCTTCAAATGACCTGTTCTTTAATTGCTAATGCAGAAATAGTCTAAACGATGGTTAGCCATTCCTACACACTGAACTAATAAACATATTAATTTTCTATAATATAATTATTTCGGTTGAATAATTTGCCTTCTTCCTGTTTTCTTAAATTTGGTTGCAATTAAAATATGTTTATTGTGTTAAACATTTTCAAACCAGCTGGGAATTTAATTGAGTACGCCTTGCAAAGAGAAGCTCCAGTTGAATAATTTGGCTATAGGTATTGCTTTTTTTGGTAGTTCGCTTTTTTTTTAAGCTCCAGTTGATTAATTTCCCTTCTTTCTGTTCTTTTATTTAAATTTGATTCCAATTAACTTCTGTTTATCATGGTAAACATTTTCAAAACAGTTGGCAATTTAACAGAGAACGCCTTGCAAAGAGAAGCTCAACTTAACCAATTTAGCTACATGTTCCGCTATCTTTTTTGTAGTTTGTTTTTCTTTTCAGCTACACAATTTGTAACTTCTTATACCAAATTATTAATATAACCTTTTTATTCATTTTCCTATGACTATATGGTTACACGTTGTTCTATGGTTCTTTTCTAATTTGGACAGAAGAAGATGGAGTTTTTCATTATAGATTATTTTTTACTTACCTCAAGGCTGCAGGTCCAGTAATATGATTTTTTGGTATATGCTGGTTTTTATTAGGGCCGGGCCTGAGGCGGTGCCACCGGGGCGACCGCACAGGGCCCACGAGCGCGATGGGGCCCACCAGAAGTTGGCATCGTTCCTTTTGCGAACTTGGCCGCGTGGCAAATAAAATTCCTACTATTGCCTTTTTCCCCAAAAATCCGCATGCGAGATAAAATTTCCACTAATGCGTTTTTGAAAATTCGTACTGGTGCATACTCGAAAATTCGTACTATTGCCTTTTTGTGAGAAAACCGCCGCCGTCACCTTCTTTTCCTGAATTCCGCCGTTACCCTAGGGTTTTGATCTAATTCCGGCGTTACACGGGTATGTAAATTCGGTTCTAATTTAATTTCAGGGCTTTCAAAATCGAAAATCCTAGGGTTTTAAGAATCGTGTAGTTGTTTTTTAATGTCTTTCATCTATGCTTATTTTGGTAATGATTCAAATTTGAACCTAATTTAACTATGATAAATTTTTATTTTCAGTTTAACTATGTTCAATAAAAAACACATGTCTGGTCTTCAGAAAAGAAAACGAAAAAAAGAGGAAGAAGAGAAGATTAAACCCCTTAAAGGATCACTTGAAAAACTTTGGAAAAAAGCCAAACCACCTGAAGAAAAAGAAATGCCTGATGTTGAAAATGAAACGCCTGAAATTATAAGAAATTCTATAGAAGATGAGAATGTGGTTAATGAAGAAACTGAAAATGAAGTAATTGAAGAAGAAAAAGATGTGTTTGAAAATATGATTAGTGAAAATAGGGAAGAAACCAATCCAAGTGATCCTGGTTCCCTGTCTTTGAATATTAATGATCCTCTAGTGTGGGATGGATTAAATAATAAAATGAGAGATTTTCTTGTTGAAAAGGGTCATGTTAGAGAGAAAAATGTCAATTTTCCTAAAGATAAGTACAATAAGGGTTCTCTACATATTATTTTGATCAGAAATTAAGAAACGGGGAACTTATTGATAGAAAATGGTTAGTTTACTCAAAGGAATTAGATAAAGTGTTCTGTTTTTGTTGTAAAGTTGTGAAAAAAGCTCGTTCACAAAGAAATTTAGCAAGTTCTGGAGTAGATGACTGGGTGCATTTGGGTGAAAAACTTAAGCAACATGAAGATAGTCGTGAACATCTTATTAACCTTAGAGCTTGGGCTGAACTTCAAATTAGACCGAAAACAAATCAAACTATTGATAAAGAATTGCAAGAGCAAATAAAAAAAGACACTGAACACTGGGGAGATGTTATGATCAGAATAATTGCTGTTGTTAAACGTCTTACAATGAATAATTTGGCATTTCGTGGGACGCACGACAAAATATTTGAATATTCAAATGGTAATTTTTTGGGTTTTCTGGAGTCAATAGTTGAGTTTGATCCTGTAATGAAACATCATTTTAGACTCATTCAAAATAGGGACATTCATTATCATTATCTTAGTCATAAAATTCAAAATGATTTGATTGAAATGTTGGCATCGAGTGTCAAAAGTGCCATAATAAAGAAAATAAAAGAAGCAAAATATTTTCCTGTGATCCTTGATTGTACTCCTGATGCAAGTCGTATTGAACAAATGACTTTGGTGATTAGATGTGTTGATGTCGTGGGCTACCCAATAAAAATAGAAGAATATTTTTTAGAGTTTTTGAATATGGAGAACACTTCTGGCTTGGGTCTTTTTGGTGAATTGGAAGCTGCTCTTAGCTCTCTTGATTTAGATATTAATGATGTAAGGGGACAGGGGTACGATAATGGTTCTAATATGAGGGGAAAACATCAAGGTGTTCAAAAAAGATTGCTTGATGTTAATCCTAGAGCTTTTTATATGCCTTGTGGTTGTCATTCTCTTAACTTGGTACTTTCAGATATGGCAAACTCTTATGTGAAAGGAAAAACGTTTTTTGGAGCGTGTCAAGCATTATATAATGTGTTTGCTAATTCCACTAAAAGATGGCACCTTTTTCTTGAATATGTTGATGATTTGACTTTAAAATCCCTATGTGTGACAAGATGGGAAAGTCGAGTTAAAAGTTTTAAAGCAATAAGAACTCAAGCTCCTAAAATTACAGATGCTTTAATGAAACTAGCTGAAGTTTCTGATGATCCAAAAATAAGCTGGGATGTTGAAAATTAGCTTCTAATGAATTTTCAAGTTTTAAATTCTTATTGAGCTTAATTATTTGGCATGAAATTATGTACAAAATCAATTTGATGAGCAAAAAGTTGCAATCTGAAGATATGCGTCTTGATGTAGCAATTGCAAGTTTAAAAGGGTTGGTTTCTTTCTTTGAGAAATATAGGGGAAATGGGTTTGTGTCAGCTATGAATGATGCTAAAGAACTTGCAGATGAAATGGACATTGAACCTGTTTTTCAAATAAAGCGTAGGATTAAAAGAAATAGACAATTTGATGAGAATCCTAACACGGAAAGAGAACAACAATCTGCTTCAGAGAACATTAGAACTGATTGCTTTCTTGTTCTAGTTGATATGGCACTCTCTCAGTTGAAGATAAGGTTCGAACAAATGGAACTTTTCGAGTCTATATTTGGTTTTTTGTTCGATGCTTCCCGGTTGATTTCTTTGGATGATGAAGGATTGAAAGAATGTTGTGTAAAACTTGAAAAATCCTTGACTCATGGTGATTATTGCGATATCGATGGAAAACGCTTACTTTCTGAATTACAAATATTACAGGAAATGCTTCCTAGTGTAGCATATGAGTGTGAGATTCCATGGAATTCTATCAGAGTTTTGGAATTTGTGAAGAAGATGGACATGTTTCCAAATATTTTGGTTGCTTACAGGTTTTGTTAACTATACCTATTACTGTGGCTTCTACTGAGAGGAGTTTCTCAAAGTTGAAGTTAATTAAATCTTATTTGCGCACAAGTATGACTCATGATAGGTTGAATGGCTTAGCAATTTTAAGCATTGAAAAACATATGCTGAAAAATATCAAAGTGGAGCATATTATCGATGATTTTGCTTCAAAAAAATGCAAGAAGATGTCACTTTAAATGAGAATTGATGTTTATTTTTGCCCATGATCTTTGTACAGGTATGCTAACTTCATTTATAATTCATAATATCTTATTTTTTTGCTTAATGTGTCTTATTATATGATGTTCATCCCATATAATTTATGTCAAATTTAGATTAATTTTAATGAGTTATTTACTTAGAGCTGCTTTTTCTTGTCAGGATGCGTAATATATCTTCATTATGATCTGCTCAGTGAGGAAGAATGAAATCCAACACTTGTTAAGTTTGCTTTAGAAAGGTTAGAAAAATTTATTCAACTTTCTTGTTTCTGCTTATTACCAGTTGTGTTTTTAAACATGTTATGAGTATAATAAAATTTAGTTGACATATGACAATGATATGACATATGACTTAACTTCAATTACGTAAAAAAAAAAAAGAGGGCCCAAAATTTTCTTTCCACACTAGGCCTACAAATACTCAGGACTGGCCCTGGTTTTTATTACGCCTTTTTCATTGTATGTTTACCGTTCTATTTCAAACTTCATCATCCAGCCAACCATTTGTTGACCTAGGAACTTATTTTTTGATAGTTCGCTGTATATGTTTCAGCGAAACATAAGGCATATGGTTGTATCACTGTACTCATGGAAGCGAACAAAAAAATGATAGGTTGACAAATTAAGAAAGAAATAGACAGAATGATAACTACATTAGTGTCTTTCTCCAAGTCTTAGGTAGTATAAAGTTGCAGTTTCTAACATGTTCAAAGTGAATGAACTAAAGTGAGATGAGTGATTTCCATTTGCGCTTTGTAGAATTCTTGATGTAAGCTCCTTATCTAATTTATTTTTATATTTTAGTACAAGCATGTTGAAAAGTAAACGAAATTTCAGTTGGAGATTATTCACAAAAATATCCTGTATTTTTACTCGAATTAAAATATGATGTATTTTATATTATTCTTCCAAATTTCAGTTGAACATGCTCCATTAACTGTAGATGTTCACGATGTTGCAGGTGAGATGGCAATGGTACAATGACCATTTATGGTTTGCTGTGTGATTGTGGTCTATAGTTGGTGAGCAATGGAGTGTGAATTGGCAGAGAAGGAGTTATGGTGTGTTTTGGATGGTTGGGATGAAAGTCTGAAGTGGAGGTTGTAGTGAGTTCTTTGTTGGTCGACGGTGATGATGTTAAGGTGGCTTTTTTGTGATGTAGGAGGTTCAAGGGAGTAGTTGTAGTTAAATGTTAAATCTCTGAGGTACTGTTAATTCATACTAAAAAAATGTATTCACAATGAAACATGATAAATTTATATTAAAAAAAACAAAGTAAATTTATGTTAAATCTCTGAGGTTCAAGGGAGCGGTCCGCGCGGATAGCCGCAGAGCGACTCGATGCGGAGCGCCGGTAGCCGAAACGGAGTAAATGTTGTTAGGTCAAAAATTGGAAGTACAAATGCATTGGTAGAAATTCAGAATGGAAGAGAAGTAGGCAAGTGTATGAATTATACCTCAAAGATCAAACAAATACTGTTATGTTTGATTAACATAATAATATGCAAGTGTATAAAGTTATTCAGAATGCAACTTGATGTTAATTTATATTAAAAAAAAGTACTGTTATTGTTTGATTTCATTATTGCTTCTTTCATTAAACAAATAAAATTCCATTAATAAATTGAAATATGGCGATGGAAGTGGCAAAGTGCAACGTTCATGAAAGATGAGCAATGTACAACATACACCATGCATTTATTAATCGAGTCCAAGCAACTTTATATGTCACAGAGCATGCTAGCAACCAAGCATGAAAACCATTACTTTTAAAGAGCAAACTACTTTCATTGCCTTTGATGCCTAAATTATGTTGTATATATGTTGTAAATATATGCTACCTATTTTTTCTCTTTTTTATATGTTCTTAATATATGTTGTATATCAGTTTTTGAATTATATATGTTGTATATAAACGTTTTCTTTTTTTTCTCCACTTTTTTCTGAATTTTATATCTGAATTATATATACAATTCTCTTTTATATCTGAAATTTGATCATGATACTTGTAATCAGTTTTTGTTCAATATATACTTTAGCTCATGATACTTGTAATCAGTTTTTGAGCAAATGTATACAGTTGCACTATAGAACATCACACACATAGTTTATATATTTTTGAATTTTAAGGATACTTGTAATCAGTTTTGAGCCAATTTATAAAATGAATTTTGCTCATGATACTTGTAATCAATTTTTGCTCAATATATACTTTGGATCATGAGCTACACAAATATAGAATGATTTAAAACTTGTAAATGCTTGATCTATATTGCAGATATAATGTAAGACCAAAATTGTGATTATTCTTAAAGTTAGGAACATTTATGGGATAACCTGGTATCCTTTTCTCTAATGTATAAACAAAATAAATAGAGCAAAATAGGAGGTCACGCAGTTTCATATATTGTTGGATTAGGATATTTAAACTAGTACAAACGATCCTAGGCCATCGAACTGTACACATGAGGGTAATTTAAAGCATTTGATTGTAAGCTTTGTTAAGGGCTAGTTTAAAGATTTGGTTATGACCTTAATTATGAGCGTGGTTATTAGCTCGGTTATTACCTCAGTTATGAACTAGTCTTAGATCTTGGTTATAGGCTCGGTTATTAGATCGGTTATGGAATAAAAGCCAAATTAGAAAAATTAAAATAAAAAATAAAAAACCTAAATTAAAAAAATATAAAGTGTAAAATATAAAATATAAAGTACAAAGTATAAAGTATAAAATATAAGTAACTAATTTTGGTTACAAGCTATATCATAACCTCGTTTAAGAGCTTAATTATAAATTCAATTACAAGCTTATTTAAGAGCTCGGTTATGGGTTTGGTTTTGGACTCGGTTATGTGCATGGTTATGGGCTCAAATATGAGATCGGTTATGAGTTTAATTTTTGACTCGGTTATGTGCTCTGTTATGGGCTCGATTATTGGCTTGATTATGCGTACAGTGTACCGTATGAGTTTGGTATACGCTCGGTTATAGGTTCAGTAATCAGCTCGGTTATCAGCTTAGTACTAATTTGTTACGAATAACAAAATGTAATATAAAATATAAAATATAAAATATATAATATAAAGTATAAAATAAAATATAAAATATAAAGTATAAGAATTAAATTGTAAAATGTAAAATATAAAAATAAAATAAAATATTAATTATTAAATACAAAAAATAAAGTATAAAATATAAATTATGAGCTTAATTAGAGGTTTGGTAAAGGCCTCAATTATTAGCTTTGTTAGGGTTTTGGTTATTGGCTCGGTTATGGACTTGGTTCTGGACTCGGTTATATGAAGGGTCTCGGTTATGGGCTCGATTATGGACTCGGTTATGTGAAGGGTATCAGTTATGTGATTGGTCATGGACTCGGTTACGTGATTGGTTATTAGTTCGGTTATGGGTTAGGTTAAAGGTTTGTTTTTGACCTCAATCATGACCGTGGTTATAAGCTCGGTTATTACCTAATTTATGTAATAAATGCTAAAATATAAAATATCAAGTATAAAGTATAAAAAATAAAATATAAAATATAAAGTAAAGTATAAAGTATAAAGTATAAAGTATAAAATATAAAATATAAGATATAAAATATAAAGTATAAATATAAAGTATAAATTATAAAACATAAAGTATAAAGTATAGAATATAAAATATAAAATATAAAGTATAAAATATAAAGTATAAAATATAGAATATAAAGTATAAAATATAAAATATAAAATATAAAATATAAAGTATAAAATATAAGGTATAAAGTACAAAATATAAAGTATAAAATATAAAATATAAAGTATAAAAGATAAAGTATAAAATATAAAATATAAATTATTAATTATTAATTATAAAAAATAAATATGCATTATAAAGTATAAAATATAAAGAATAAATTATAAATTATAAATTATGGGCTCGATTATAGGTTTGGCTATGGACTCAATTATGTGAAGGCTCTCGGTTATAGACTCAGTTATGGACTTGGTTATTGCCTCGGTTAAAATATAAAATATAAATTATAAAGTATAAAACATAAACTGTAAAGTATAAAATATAAAGTATAAAATATAAAATATAAAGTGTAACGACCCAGATTTTTCTGGTCGATTTATTTTGAATATTTAATATCGTTTTAAATATTGAGCTGATAATATAATCAATTTTTATATTGAATTATCGACATAACTATCGTAATATGAGGATCTTAAGTAATTAAATTTGAAATGAAATCAAATTGATTTACATGAAGTTTTATTTGAATTTAAACGATAACAAATAATAATTTATTATCAAAGAATTCATTTGTTTAAATTTAAATTATATTATATTGATTTAAAATGGTTATTTTATATATATGTTCGAATAAATTTTAGAATCTGTTTGGTTGAGTTCAGGAATATCGTTATAATCTGAGAACAACGGTTGTTACGTTGAATAGCGGTTTGGGGTTTCAAAGTTAGGGGCAACGAAATAAATTAAACCAAACAAAATCAAATCAACATAAAGAAAGCCTCTTATAAGCCGACCTATGTTCAAACATTTCGCAGACCTATACTCTTCTCGAGCTGTAGAAAATGTCTCTCCCTCTCAGGATCAAGCAGACAACATTTCAATGTCACGTACTATTTGTTTCTCCTCCCTTTGCTTATTTAAACCATCGCAACTTCATTCCTTCATTCGAAAACAATACAGTCCCTCAAAAATCCTCCGTTGCTTCTTCTTTTTCCTTAATCAATGAAAAACCCTATTTCCGTATCAAGTCAAAATCGGGGGATCGCGATTCGAAAGCTTGGTTGTGGGGGAGGTCGCGTTCAGGAAGGAGGCGGGTGGCGTTCATCTGAGGCGACTAGCTGTTGCTGGGAGGGGAAATCGAAATCGATTTCTGTCTGAGGCCAGGGTTCGCAAGCGGAAACGGTGTGCGCAGGGTAACAACATCGCAATTTAGGGCAACCCGACTTCAGAAGCTTTGCGTTAGAGGTTGCGATGGGGATGGGAGGACTATTGTGGAGTTCGACCGCGTCTGATGATGTTTGGAGTGGGTGCGATAGTGGGATTTTTGAGGGATGGGTCAGCAAATGGAGATGAATGAAGGGGAGTGGTTCCGTTCAAGGATTTGTGGAGAAGCAGGGTGGATTTCTGGACACGGAATGGTTGCTGCATTCGGGCTTGAAGTCGGAATGGTGTAGGGTATGGATGAAGTAGTCTGTCCGTATGTAGTAAGAGATGAGAGTGTTTGGGCCATGGTGAATGTAAGGTATTCGATGATATGCCATAAAGGATTAAGCATGGTGATAAGGTATTTTTGAATTTAATGTTTATTTTAAAACTAGTTATAAGGTGGGAATTTATTAAATTAAATAAGTGGTTAATCGGTAATTAAATTAAATAAATGATAAGGTCCAAAGCAGATTATTCGGAAGATCCATGGTTGCGATGATATGGAATTTTACTGGGGATTCAGCGCAAACGAAATCGAGGAGAGTAAATCTCACTCACCTTTTATTTACAATTATTTTTATTTCGTTAAAAATAATTGTGGTTGCTCGTTTGGATTTTTCTGCTTGCTTTATATATATTAGTTATTTAGGCTATTATATATATATATTGGGTTGATTGATTGGTTGGATTCCCGCAGTCTCATTAGCGGATGCCCGCAGTTTCATAGCGGATGATTACCCTATACGCCCCATGCTATGATTAGTGGATGACCTTCTATACCGCGATATTCTGCCACGAAGCAGAATGGGTATTATTTATGTGCTAACATCTGTGGATGCAGGAAAACAGGTTGGAGGAATCCAACTGGATTCCTCAAAAATACATTATCTGTTTGTTTATTTGTTTGCATATATATTGTTATATATGATGTGTTAGAAAAATAAATAATTCGTTGCATTGTGTGTTTAAATATCACTGGGCTTAAGTAATGATATTTAAAAAAATATCGTGGAAGGATATTTGAGATTTTAAAAGGGAAAATTCTATTTTTAAATAGAATTTGAATTTTTAATGGAATAAAAATATAAAACTTGTTTTTGAAAAATATAACAAGTAGTTCCTTTATAAACGGAGTTTATAAATAGTTCTTTTATAACGAAGTTATAAAATGAAGAGGAAAGAATTATCATTTGATAATTCAGAAATAGAAATACAAGTGTGAAATTGGAATGGGAAATCTATCTTCAAAGAAAAAAGAAATATCGATTTCAAAAGGAATTGAAGTCGAGACTTGTTTAAAGAAATTGGGTATAAGAACTCAAATAGAAATAGAATTTGAAATATAGAATTTCAAAGAAGAATTGGAAATATGAAATTTGAATTGAGATTTGAAATAGAAATTCAAGTGTTGAATTTGAACATGGAATTGAATATAGAAATTCAAGTAGAAATTTGAATATGAGATTTCAAAATAGAATTTGAAATAAACTTTGAAAGTAGGATTGAAATAGGATTTCAAAATAGGGAATCCAAATAGTTTTGAAATGGAATTTGAATTCAAGGGAATTCAAATGAATTTGAATAATAGAAATTCAAATGGTGTTGAAAATGAATTTGAATATTAGAAATTCAAATGGGGTCGGAAATGAAAAATGAAATTTGAATGTAAGAGATTCAAATTGAATTCAAATAGGATTTAATCTATGGGATTTGAATATGAAATTCAAATGGGTTTTAAACTATGGAATTTTGAATATAGAATTTAAAAGGAGTTTGAATATTTGAATTCCAATAGAATTCAAATATAGAAATTGGAATATAGAAAGTTCAAATGGAATTTAAATATAGAGTTTGAATAAGGGAATTCAAATAGAAATTCAAATATTGAATTTGAATATCAAATAGAAAAGGAATTGGAATTTGAATTTAGAATTCAAATAAAAGTGAGATTTGAATTTGAATCAAGCAGAGTTAAATGGAGTTGAATTCATTTTAAAGAAGTTTAGAAGTTTAAAAGTTTATATATATATAAATATAATTAAAACGAATTCGCCGCAGCGCTGCAGTTCGTAAAATAGCGATTCGAACTTCAATCGAATATACAGGACTCAATTGAAGTCGAAATTCTTTGAAACAAGAAACGTCAGGACCGGTTTGATAATAGTTTTCAAATGAAAGAGAAAAATCTGAATTTCGTCGTATAGATTTTGAGTTATGTCAAAATCAAATTTTCAGAAAAGCAGCGCCAGAACCATTATAAAACCATAACGGTTTATTTAATGATATTAAAGGATTTTAAGCAAATAAAAATCGAAATTTCTATTTAGAAAAATCCAGATTTGAGTTATAAAATATATGTGAACTCCAGTGGAGTAATGAGTTGATTTTTGAAACAGAAATCAGATTTTTGATTTATTGAATAGAGTTAACTAATGCGAATAGAAATTAGTTAATAAGATTTCGAATTAATATTGGGCTTTGAATAAGCGAATTCGATTTGAAAATTTATATTCGAAATCAAACAGGAAACTAGGATCGAAATTGAAATTCAATTTGGTTATGAGCAAGCTAATTAAATATTTTGTTTGAACATGTTATGTTCAACAAAGAAGTGAAATAGGCAAAATGACTAATTAAAGAATAAATGGCGAAACTGAATTCAAACGATTGAATGGTATTGAATTGAATTGAAAACAGATGAACAGGTGTAAGCAGGTTTGATATGAAGTATATGAAGATTTAAATTTATGTGCTCGACAAAAAGGTACATGTTTAATTCATATATGAGATTTATGCGCCGTATCGGCAAGCCGCTTGGTTTTTTTCTTTTTCTTTTTGAAATGAGAAGGACCGGGAAAGCTATTTGAAATTTCCCGATGCTCCCGATACAGGGGAGGTTATGGCGAATTTTTCCGGGAATTTAAGGAGTTAGAATATTTTTAAGAAAAATTTGACAATTAGAAATCTATATATCGATATATATAGAATTCGATAAGGAAACGAAATCAAAGGTAGCGTAAAGGGCCAATATGGCTATTGAAAATATTTGGTTAACAAATATTGATAGAGAAAATGGAAAAGTGATTTAATTAATGAATATTAATTAAAGAGCCCAGTGATTTGTTTGATATGTTGGATGAACACTTGTTTTTATTCGATAGTTAAATCACAGACTATCGAAGTTTTTGACCATCGTTGTCAATATGGAGAGACCGGTTGGATTATTATCCGAAGAACCACTCCGTATCGGCATAAGCGTTGCGAACCAAGTATGCTGAATATATTGAAGACGGAGTAAAGTGCAAGGGCTTCTCTATTTATAGAAATAGTGCCTTCGGTTTCGTTCAGTCCCAGAACGAACGTAAATGGACGAATGTCTGACAGAGTATTTCCAATAATCAAATGGGTTGGTCTGTATGAATGTATATGGTTGCAACGGATTTATCCCTTAGCATAATATCCAGAATATTTGTGCAAACTTAACTAGTGATTAACGGATCTGACAATGTGGCATTCAAAGTGATTGTGTTATCAATGAATGGTAAGTAATCGTAGCCTCAGGCCTCAACAACCGGGAAAGGACAAAAATCGGGCAGGCAGCATGGCTATGTGGGTCGCACCCATTAGGGTGTATAATCACCTATCTAGAGAAATTCCTTTTGTTTCTAAATCTATCGATTCTGCCCATTCGGGAAACGGTGGTTTGAGTCCAACCGTTGGTGATATACATTCGATACACTCAAGCGAAATGAGTGGTCGGTCATGTGTGGGCCGGGTTGCAAGACGTTCTTGTTGAACCCAGGTGTATTCGCCTCTAGAGATACACTAGCGGAAGGTGGTTCCATACCTTTTCATGTTGGAAATCCAATCTCCAATAAGCGCCATGCGGTTTTTGATTTTATACTATATATGTGGAGCGTGAGATGCAAGCGTTCTGCTATTTGGTTATTTACTTGATGTAGACATTATTATAATATCACTGGATTTTCGTATCAAAGTGTTTTGGGTTATAGTAAGGTAAAAACCGTCCATGTTTATGTGTGGGCTGGTCTTACTATTATCTTTTCTTCCGAAAAGAGTTTTGAAAGTTAAACAAGTGGTTGGAGTTTACTCACACCAGTCCCATGACTGACCCAGAGTTTATTTTGTTTTGTTTTTCCTAAACTCTTGGGTGCCCAAATTTGTACGGGCAGTCAAGTGTTTCAGGCTTTTACAGATACACTTGGAGGAGCTTGAAGCAGGAGGCTTCAACGTTAGTTATTTAGAGTTACTTCCGCTGGATCAAATGTTATGTGTACTCTGATGATGGTATGTATATATGTACAAAACAGATTTGTATTTCGAAGCTTATGTTATATAATATATTTTATTCATTCCGCTGTGAGTTTGTGATCTTTGTTTTCTTCTATTCTAATATTTCTTTCTTTCTATTTCTCATCCTCTAACTTCTTTCTAATAATGAGTCGTATTTCTGTGCAATTTGAGTTGGACGTGTGTTGTTTTAGTCAACTCAGATAGCTCGGATTTGCGGGTCGTTACAGTTGGTATCAGAGCTTAGGTTGAGCGAACACCTAGGCTTGTGTGGCATGTGCTCATTAGAGATAGGGTCAGTAGTACCCTAGAATGAGTTGAGTGTATATATATACGAGAGAGCGTATTTGTTAGTTGATATAAAAATTGTTTTATATTGTGTTGGCTAGTCTGTGAGTGGTTTATGAATTCTGGTCGAATCGTGGGACGCCACGAAGTCGATAGGGATTTCTAAACACTTAAACAGAGAAATTCGACACAGTATTGTTTTAAAGAAGGTAAATGAAATAATTTTACCCAAATTTCTATTTTTATATAGAAGGAATAATTGTTTTTGAAATTATTATATTATATGGATGTGTTGATTGTTAGGATTGTAATCCAATGAGATTATAAAATTGGAATGGGTAATCATAACCAAATAAAATTTGTATATGAATGAAATATATACAAATAGGATGAACTGGAATTAAATTCAAACCAGAATTGGAATTTAAATCCTGGGAAGTTTGAAAATATTTTTCAAAGTATATTAAAGTAATATAGCTTTGTTTTGGAAGGATTTTTGATTTAAAAACCATTTTAGATGGATTTTGAAATAATAAAGCACTAAACTCACTTCAGTAGCTGGAAAATAATTCTGATGATGACTGCAGCTTCATCATTGTTCATTTCCGAGTTTCTAAGTGACGAATGGCTACCTTAGAAAAGTTTTGATGGAATTTGTTTGGAAGGAAAACAAGTTAGTTGAAAAATTCAAATGTTTTGTATTTGAAATGAAAATAAATATATGTGTATATTTATGGGATTTCAAAAGAATTTGAAATAAAAACCCAGGGATTTGAATTCTGGAATTGGAACTTAACTTAAGCTAGTAAATGGGTCGAAGTGAATCAATTGACTAGAATCAATTTGGATAAATTGGGGTTGAACCAATATGAATAGAATATGAGTTGGATGTGAATAACTTAATTGCAAATCATTCAGAGTTAAATGAATGAAAGCATTTATAGTGTGTGATATTCAATATGAATGGAAGCCAAAAGTTTGGTAGAATTGAATTTGTTGAAATATGAGGAGTTGAGTTTCAACATAAGTGAATTTTTGAAAAGTAATAGATTTGTACCATTTTTCCTACCTTAGCAATTTCGAGGACGAAATTATTTTAAGGGGGGAAGAATGTAACGACCCAGATTTTTCTAGTCGATTTATTTTGAATATTTAATATCGTTTTAAATATTGAGCTGATAATATAATCAATTTTTATATTGAATTATCGACATAACTATCGTAATATGAGGATCTTAAGTAATTAAATTTGAAATGAAATCAAATTGATTTACATGAAGTTTTATTTGAATTTAAACGATAACAAATAATAATTTATTATCAAAGAATTCATTTGTTTAAATTTAAATTATATTATATTGATTTAAAATGGTTATTTTATATATATGTTCGAATAAATTTTAGAATCTGTTTGGTTGAGTTCAGGAATATCGTTATAATCTGAGAACAACGGTTGTTACGTTGAATAGCGGTTTGGGGTTTCAAAGTTAGGGGCAACGAAATAAATTAAACCAAACAAAATCAAATCAACATAAAGAAAGCCTCTTATAAGCCGACCTATGTTCAAACATTTCGCAGACCTATACTCTTCTCGAGCTGTAGAAAATGTCTCACCCTCTCAGGATCAAGCAGACAACATTTCAATGTCACGTACTATTTGTTTCTCCTCCCTTTGCTTATTTAAACCATCGCAACTTCATTCCTTCATTCGAAAACAATACAGTCCCTCAAAAATCCTCCGTTGCTTCTTCTTTTTCCTTAATCAATGAAAAACCCTATTTCCGTATCAAGTCAAAATCGGGGGATCGCGATTCGAAAGCTTGGTTGTGGGGGAGGTCGCGTTCAGGAAGGAGGCGGGTGGCATTCATCTGAGGCGACTAGCTGTTGCTGGGAGGGGAAATCGAAATCGATTTCTGTCTGAGGCCAGGGTTCGCAAGCGGAAACGGTGTGCGCAGGGTAACAACATCGCAATTTAGGGCAACCCGACTTCAGAAGCTTTGCGTTAGAGGTTGCGATGGGGATGGGAGGACTATTGTGGAGTTCGACCGCGTCTGATGATGTTTGGAGTGGGTGCGATAGTGGGATTTTTGAGGGATGGGTCAGCAAATGGAGATGAATGAAGGGGAGTGGTTCCGTTCAAGGATTTGTGGAGAAGCAGGGTGGATTTCTGGACACGGAATGGTTGCTGCATTCGGGCTTGAAGTCGGAATGGTGTAGGGTATGGATGAAGTAGTCTGTCCGTATGTAGTAAGAGATGAGAGTGTTTGGGCCATGGTGAATGTAAGGTATTCGATGATATGCCATAAAGGATTAAGCATGGTGATAAGGTATTTTTGAATTTAAAATTTAATGTTTATTTTAAAACTAGTTATAAGGTGGGAATTTATTAAATTAAATAAGTGGTTAATCGGTAATTAAATTAAATAAATGATAAGGTCCAAAGCAGATTATTCGGAAGATCCATGGTTGCGATGATATGGAATTTTACTGGGGATTCAGCGCAAACGAAATCGAGGTGAGTAAATCTCACTCACCTTTTATTTATAATTATTTTTATTTCGTTAAAAATAATTGTGGTTGCTCGTTTGGATTTTTCTGCTTGCTTTATATATATTAGTTATTTAGGCTATTATATATATATATTGGGTTGATTGATTGGTTGGATTCCCGCAGTCTCATTAGCGGATGCCTGCAGTTTCATAGCGGATGATTACCCTATACGCCCCACGCTATGATTAGTGGATGACCTTCTATACCGCGATATTCTGCCACGAAGCAGAATGGGTATTATTTATGTGCTAACATCTGTGGATGCAGGAAAACAGGTTGGAGGAATCCAACTGGATTCCTCAAAAATACATTATCTGTTTGTTTATTTGTTTGCATATATATTGTTATATATGATGTGTTAGAAAAATAAATAATTCGTTGCTTTGTGTGTTTAAATATCACTGGGCTTAAGTAATGATATTTAAAAAATATCGTGGAAGGATATTTGAGATTTTAAAAGGGAAAATTCTATTTTTAAATAGAATTTGAATTTTTAATGGAATAAAAATATAAAACTTGTTTTTGAAAAATATAACAAGTAGTTCCTTTATAAACGGAGTTTATAAATAGTTCTTTTATAACGAAGTTATAAAATGAAGAGGAAAGAATTATCATTTGATAATTCAGAAATAGAAATACAAGTGTGAAATTGGAATGGGAAATCTATCTTCAAAGAAAAAAGAAATATCGATTTCAAAAGGAATTGAAGTCGAGACTTGTTTAAAGAAATTGGGTATAAGAACTCAAATAGAAATAGAATTTGAAATATAGAATTTCAAAGAAGAATTGGAAATATGAAATTTGAATTGAGATTTGAAATAGAAATTCAAGTGTTGAATTTGAACATGGAATTGAATATAGAAATTCAAGTAGAAATTTGAATATGAGATTTCAAAATAGAATTTGAAATAAACTTTGAAAGTAGGATTGAAATAGGATTTCAAAATAGGGAATCCAAATAGTTTTGAAATGGAATTTGAATTCAAGGGAATTCAAATGAATTTGAATAATAGAAATTCAAATGGTGTTGAAAATGAATTTGAATATTAGAAATTCAAATGGGGTCGGAAATGAAAAATGAAATTTGAATGTAAGAGATTCAAATTGAATTCAAATAGGATTTAATCTATGGGATTTGAATATGAAATTCAAATGGGTTTTAAACTATGGAATTTTGAATATAGAATTTAAAAGGAGTTTGAATATTTGAATTCCAATAGAATTCAAATATAGAAATTGGAATATAGAAAGTTCAAATGGAATTTAAATATAGAGTTTGAAAAAGGAATTCAAATAGAAATTCAAATATTGAATTTGAATATCAAATAGAAAAGGAATTGGAATTTGAATTTAGAATTCAAATAAAAGTGAGATTTGAATTTGAATCAAGCAGAGTTAAATGGAGTTGAATTCATTTTAAAGAAGTTTAGAAGTTTAAAAGTTTATATATATATAAATATAATTAAAACGAATTCGCCGCAGCGCTGCAGTTCGTAAAATAGCGATTCGAACTTCAATCGAATATACAGGACTCAATTGAAGTCGAAATTCTTTGAAACAAGAAACGTCAGGACCGGTTTGATAATAGTTTTCAAATGAAAGAGAAAAATCTGAATTTCGTCGTATAGATTTTGAGTTATGTCAAAATCAAATTTTCAGAAAAGCAGCGCCAGAACCATTATAAAACCATAACGGTTTATTTAATGATATTAAAGGATTTTAAGCAAATAAAAATCGAAATTTCTATTTAGAAAAATCCAGATTTGAGTTATAAAATATATGTGAACTCCAGTGGAGTAATGAGTTGATTTTTGAAACAGAAATCAGATTTTTGATTTATTGAATAGAGTTAACTAATGCGAATAGAAATTAGTTAATAAGATTTCGAATTAATATTGGGCTTTGAATAAGCGAATTCGATTTGAAAATTTATATTCGAAATCAAACAGGAAACTAGGATCGAAATTGAAATTCAATTTGGTTATGAGCAAGCTAATTAAATATTTTGTTTGAACATGTTATGTTCAACAAAGAAGTGAAATAGGCAAAATGACTAATTAAAGAATAAATGGCGAAACTGAATTCAAACGATTGAATGGTATTGAATTGAATTGAAAACAGATGAACAGGTGTAAGCAGGTTTGATATGAAGTATATGAAGATTTAAATTTATGTGCTCGACAAAAAGGTACATGTTTAATTCATATATGAGATTTATGCGCCGTATCGGCAAGCCGCTTGGTTTTTTTTCTTTTTCTTTTTGAAATGAGAAGGACCGGGAAAGCTATTTGAAATTTCCCGATGCTCCCGATACAGGGGAGGTTATGGCGAATTTTTCCGGGAATTTAAGGAGTTAGAATATTTTTAAGAAAAATTTGACAATTAGAAATCTATATATCGATATATATAGAATTCGATAAGGAAACGAAATCAAAGGTAGCGTAAAGGGCCAATATGGCTATTGAAAATATTTGGTTAACAAATATTGATAGAGAAAATGGAAAAGTGATTTAATTAATGAATATTAATTAAAGAGCCCAGTGATTTGTTTGATATGTTGGATGAACACTTGTTTTTATTCGATAGTTAAATCACAGACTATCGAAGTTTTTGACCATCGTTGTCAATATGGAGAGACTGGTTGGATTATTATCCGAAGAACCACTCCGTATCGGCATAAGCGTTGCGAACCAAGTATGCTGAATATATTGAAGACGGAGTAAAGTGCAAGGGCTTCTCTATTTATAGAAATAGTGCCTTCGGTTTCGTTCAGTCCCAGAACGAACGTAAATGGACGAATGTCTGACAGAGTATTTCCAATAATCAAATGGGTTGGTCTGTATGAATGTATATGGTTGCAACGGATTTATCCCTTAGCATAATATCCAGAATATTTGTGCAAACTTAACTAGTGATTAACGGATCTGACAATGTGGCATTCAAAGTGATTGTGTTATCAATGAATGGTAAGTAATCGTAGCCTCGGGCCTCAACAACCGGGAAAGGACAAAAATCGGGCAGGCAGCATGGCTATGTGGGTCGCACCCATTAGGGTGTATAATCACCTATCTAGAGAAATTCCTTTTGTTTCTAAATCTATCGATTCTGCCCATTCGGGAAACGGTGGTTTGAGTCCAACCGTTGGTGATATACATTCGATACACTCAAGCGAAATGAGTGGTCGGTCATGTGTGGGCTGGGTTGCAAGACGTTCTTGTTGAACCCAGGTGTATTCGCCTCTAGAGATACACTAGCGGAAGGTGGTTCCATACCTTGTCATGTTGGAAATCCAATCTCCAATAAGCGCCATGCGGTTTTTGATTTTATACTATATATGTGGAGCGTGAGATGCAAGCGTTCTGCTATTTGGTTATTTACTTGATGTAGACATTATTATAATATCACTGGATTTTCATATCAAAGTGTTTTGGGTTATAGTAAGGTAAAAACCGTCCATGTTTATGTGTGGGCTGGTCTTACTATTATCTTTTCTTCCGAAAAGAGTTTTGAAAGTTAAACAAGTGGTTGGAGTTTACTCACACCAGTCCCATGACTGACCCAGAGTTTATTTTGTTTTGTTTTTCCTAAACTCTTGGGTGCCCAAATTTGTACGGGCAGTCAAGTGTTTCAGGCTTTTACAGATACACTTGGAGGAGCTTGAAGCAGGAGGCTTCAACGTTAGTTATTTAGAGTTACTTCCGCTGGATCAAATGTTATGTGTACTCTGATGATGGTATGTATATATGTACAAAACAGATTTGTATTTCGAAGCTTATGTTATATAATATATTTTATTCATTCCGCTGTGAGTTTGTGATCTTTGTTTTCTTCTATTCTAATATTTCTTTCTTTCTATTTCTCATCCTCTAACTTCTTTCTAATAATGAGTCGTATTTCTGTCCAATTTGAGTTGGACGTGTGGTGTTTTAGTCAACTCAGATAGCTCGGATTTGCGGGTCGTTACATAAAGTATGAAATATAAACTGTAAATTATAAATTATTATTTAAAAAAATTAAATATACATTATAAAGTATAAAATATAAAATATAAAGTATAAAGCATAAAATATAAAATATGAGCTTGATTATAGATTTGGTTATGGACACAGTTATGTGAAGGGTCTCGGTTATAGGCTCAGTTATGGGTTTGGTTACAGTCTCAGTTATGACCTAGTTTAAAGGTTTGGTTATGACCTACTATAAAATGTAAATTAGAAATAAAAAAATAAAAAATATTAATTATTAAATATAAAGTAATATTACAAAGTATAAAATATAAAGTATAAAATATAAAGTATAGAGTATAAAATACAAAGTATAAAGTATAAAATATAAAATATAATACGTAAATTATGAGATTGATTAGAGGTTTGGTTAAGACCTAAATTATGAGCTCAGTTAGGGTTTTGGTTATTGACTCAATTATGGGCTCGGTTATGGACTCGGTTATATGAAGGATCTCGATTATAGGCTCAATTATGGATGTGGTTATGGGCTCGGTTATCGACTCGGTTATGTGATCGATTATGTGAAGGGTCTCGGTTATTGGCTCATTTTTGGACTCAGTTACGACCTCGGTTATGGACATGTGGTCGGTTATGGGTTCGATTACAGTATTGGTTATGACCTAAGTTTAAAGGTTTGGTTATGACCTAGTATAAAATATAAATTAGAAAATAAAAAATAAAAATAAAAATAAAAAATATTAATCATTAAATATAAAATATAAAGTAATGTTACAAATTATATAATATAAAGTACTAAGTATAAAGTATAAAATATAAAGTAAAAGTATACAAAATAAAGTATAAAATATAAATTATGAGCTTGACTAGTGGTTTGGTTAAGGCCTCAATTATGAGCTTAGTTAGGGTTTTGGTTATTGGATCGGTTATGGGCTCAGTTATGTGAAGGGTCTTGGTTATGGGCTCAATTATGGATTCGGTTATGGGCTCGGTTATGGACTTAGTTATGTGATTGGTTATGTGAAGGGTCCCGATTATTGGCTCGGTTGTTGACTCGATAATGAGCTCGCTTATAGGCTCAGTTATGGACTAGGTTATGTGAAGGGTCTCGGTTATGGACTCGGTTACGGACATGTGATCGGTTATGAGTTCGATTACGGTCTCGGTTATGACCTACTTTAAAGGTTCGGTTATGACCACAGTTATGACCGTGATTATGGGTTCAGTTTGGGCTAGGTTTAGATCTTGGTTATGGGCTCGGTTATTCCATCTGTTATGGAATATAAGCTAAATTAGACAATATAAAATATAAAAATATAAAAAATATTAATTATTAAATATAAAATATATATTAGCAATTATATAATATAAAGTACAAAGCATAAAATACAAAGTATAAAATATAAATTATGAGCTTGATTAGAGGTTTGGTTAAGACCTAAATTATAAGCTTAGTTAGGGTTTTGGTTATTGGCTCGGTTATGGGCTCGGTTATGGACTCGGTTATATGAAGGGTCTCGATTATGGGCTCAATTACGGATTCTGTTAGGGGCTTGGTTATTTGATCGGTTATGTGAAGGGTCTCGGTTATTGGCTCGATTATGGAATCGATTATGAGCTCGCTTATAGGCTCGGTTATGGACTCAGTTATGTGAAGCGTCTCAATTATGGGCTCAGTTTTGAGCTCGATTATGGCCTAGGTTACAGACATGTGATCGGTTATGGGTTCGGTTATGGTCTCGATTATGGCCATGTGATCGATTATGGTCTCGGTTATGACCATGTGATCGGTTATGGGTTCGGTTATGGGCTAGGTTTAGATCTTGGTTATGGGATTGGTTATTCCATCGGTTATGGAATATTAGTTAAATTAGAAATATATATATACATTTATATAACACTAATTATTAAATATAAAATATAAAGTGTATATTACAAATTATATAATATAAAGTACAAAGTACAAAATACAAAGTATAAAGTATAAAACATAAAGTATAAACTATTAAACATAAAGTATAAAATATAAAATATAAAGTATAAATATAAAATATAATATAAAGTATAAAACATAAAATATAAATTATATAATAAAAAATAAAAAATATCAAGTATAAAATATAAAGTATAAAGTATAAAACATAAAATATAAAGCATAAAATAAAAAATATAAAGTATAAAATATAAAGTATAAAGTATAAATTATAAATTATAAATTATAAATTATAAAAAATAAATATAAAATATAAAGTACAAAGCATAAAGTATAAAATACAAATTATATATTATGAGCTCGATTATAGGTTTGTTTATGGACTCGGTTATGTGAAGGGCCTTGGCTATAGGCTCAGTTATGGACTCGGTTATGGCCTCTGTTATGGACATGTGATCAGTTATAGGTTCAGTTACGTTCTCGGTTATGACCTAGTTTAAAGGTTTGGTTATGACCTAGTATAAAATATAAATTAGAAAATAAAAAATAAAAAATATATATAATATTAATTATTAAATATAATGTAATATTACAAATTATATAATATAAAGTCCAAAGTATAAAATATAAATTATAAAGTATACAAAATAAAGTATAAAATATAAAATATAAATTATGAGTTTGACTAGTGGTTTGGTTAAGACAACAATTATGAGCTAAGCTAGGGTTTTGGTTATTGGCTCGATTATGGGCTCGGTTATGGACTCGGTTATATGAAGGGTCTTAGTTATGGGCTCAATTATGGATTCGGTTATGGGCTCGGTTATGGACTCGATTATGAGCTCGCTTATGTGCTCGGTTATGGACTCGATTATGTGAAGGGTCTCGGTTATGGGCTCAGTAATGGACTCGGTTACTGACATGTGATCGGTTATGGGTTCGATTACGGTCTTGGTTATGACCTACTTTAAAGATTTGGTTATGACCACAGTTATGACTGTGATTATGGGTTCAGTTACGGACAAGGTTTAGATCTTGGTTATGAGCTCGGTTATTCCATCGGTTAATGAATATAAGCTAAATTAGAAAATATAAAAATATAAAAATATATAAAATATTAATTACTAAATATAAAATATGAAGTATATATTACAAACTATACGATATAAAGTACAAAGCATAAAATACAAAGTATAAAAAATAAATTATAAAATATAAATTATGAGTTTGATTAGAGGTTTGGTTAAGACCTAAATTATGAGCTCAGTTAGGGTTTTGGTTATTTGCTCGGTTATCGGCTCGGTTATCGACTCGGTTATATGAATGGTCTCGGTTATAGGCTCAATTACGGATTCGATTAGGGGCTCGGTTATGTGATAAAATATAAAGTATAAAATATAAAGTATAAAGTATAAAATATAAAGTGAAAGTATAAAACATAAAATATAAAGTGTAAAATAAAAAATATAAAGTATAAACTATAACCTATAAACTATAAATTATAAATTATGAATTGATCATATGTATATATGCATGTTTATATAATATAAAGTAATATTACAAATTATATTACAAATTATAATATATAAAATATAAAGTAAATTTACAAATTATATAATATAAACTAAAAAGTATAAAATATAAATTATAAAGTATAAAATATAAAATATAAATATAAAGTATACAAAATAAAGTATAGAATATAAAATATAAATTATGAACTTGATTAGAGGTTAGGTTAAGACCTCAATTATGAGCTCAGTTAGGATTTTGGTTATCGGCTCGGTTATGGGCTCGGTTATGGACTCGATTATAGACTAAAAGCTAAACTAGAAAATATAAAATATAAAAAAATACAAAATAAAATTATAAAGTATAAACTTTAAAGTATAAAATATAAAATAAACTATGAATTATAAGTTATAAAAACCATAAAAAATTACAAAATTAAAAAAATCAAATATCAAATATAAAATATAAAGCATAAAGTATGAAATATAAAATATAAAATATAAAGTATAAAGTATAAAATATAAAATATATAGTATAAAATATAAAATATAAACTAAGAAGTATAAAGTATAAAATATAAAGTATAAAGTACAAAATATAAAATATAAATTACAAAATATAATATATAAAATATAAGCTTGATTAGAGGTTTGGTTAAGTCCTCAATTATGAGCTCGATTAGGGTCTTGGTTATGGGCTCGATTATGGACTCGGTTATGGACTCGGTTATGGGACCAGTTATGGGTTTGATTTTAACTTAGTCATGTGCTCGATCATGTGCTCGCTCGCTCATGTGCTTAGTTAAAATTTAGATCATATGCTCGGTTATGAGCTTGGTCATGGACTCAGTTATGTTCTCGGTCATGGGCTCGATCATGGGATCGGTTATAGTCTTAGTCATGTGCTCGGTCATGGGCTCGGTTATGAGCTCGGTCATGGGCTCGCTTATGTTCTCGGTAATGTGTTCGGTCATGTGCCCGAGCATGTGCACAGTTATGGGCTTGGTCATGGCTCGGTCACGTTCTTGGTTATGGGGCTCGATCATGTGCTTGGTTATGGGCTTGATTATGTGCACAATTATGGGACTCAATCATATGCTAGGTCATAGGCTCAGTCATGCGCAAGTTATTGCTC
This sequence comes from Allium sativum, assembly GCA_030737875.1. Lineage (NCBI taxonomy): Eukaryota > Viridiplantae > Streptophyta > Magnoliopsida > Asparagales > Amaryllidaceae > Allium > Allium sativum. The sequence goes on along the minus strand of CM060924.1, from coordinate 229,372,264 downwards.
TGTTATTGGATCAGTTATAGATTAAAAGCTAAATTAGAAAATATAAAATAAAAAAAATAAAAAATAAAATTATAAAATATAAACTATAAAGTATAAAATATAAAATAAATTATAAATTATAAGTTATAAAATTATAAACCATAAAAAATATTAAATTAAAAAAGGGGGAATTAGGATAAAGGGCTTACGTAGATTAATTAATTAGTTTCTAGGACAGGGTCAAAATTGAATTGGTTTCCAGGACAAATAAAGAAAAATTACTTCGCTGCCCTTCTGTGCCACTCAACGCAATGAAAATTAACTGATATTATCGATTTCTCAACAAATCCTCAAAAACGAGAACCGCTCCACTTTATCTCCTCCTGACCGCATCTTCACCGTCTACATCACCTCCTGACGCCCGCACCATGCCAACTCGGCCAGAGCTCCTCCTGATGACGTCGGACGACCACCACCCTTCCCTTCCATTTCGCGAGCCTCGCCATGGACACAGCTCCCTCTCCATTGCTCACAACATACACCCGAACTGGATGCACCCTCTTCCTCCTGGAATCACGACCATCTCCGGACCAACAACCTACTTGACTTCACGAATCCCTGCAGCAACCATGCCACATTAGCACGTCACCAGACCACCCACCTTTGATACAAATCAAAGGCCGATCCGAACCCCATTTTCCAGGATTGAACCGCACTTGAGATTGATGCTACCGGTGAGGAGAGCATGTTTAAATGAGAGAAACAAATCAAACGATTCTTGTTATTTTATATCATTTATTGAAGATTCAAGTTACAGGGGAGGTGATGTATTTGCTTTACTATTTCGAATGGGAAAAGAATGAAACAGTGTTGTTTCAGGCAGAATGCTTTTTTGTAGATCGATTCTTGGGTTTTATTTTACTTAGTTACCATGCTGGAGAGTTACACGGCTATTACCATCAAACACAAACCCAAGTACATCATTTCGGCTTGGTTCCAGACTTCAATTTTTACAGTTTGATTTCAGAAATGGTTCGAAGGCCTAGCTGTTTTAGTTGATGATACTTATGCCACTTAGAGTGTTGCTTCTGAAACTGTGTTCTCTGCTCCGGCTATTGCGCCTGGCTCTTTATCTTAAACTGGCAATTTGAGATCTTTGATATTGAGTAGTGATTTCTTTTTAGGAGCCGTTGTGTCTTGTACATTGACTAAGTTGATTTTGAGGTTGGTAGAGGTCCAGCCATCAAAAATTGAAGTGAATAAGTAGACTGCCACTGCATTGTTGATTACGACATCTATGTTGCAACTAGGGCTTTCTTCTTACCTTCCCCATCCGATTGATAATGATTCATATGATAGAATTGTGCTTTGCATCAGGATATTGTGCAATACTAGGGATGATGCAAGAAAATTTTGGTTGCTGTCATGTAGGCAGAACTTTGCTAAGATGCTTATAGAGAAGCAGTTTGGGGAGGAGATTAAGGCCAAAGCACAGTTTTCTCATGCATAGCCTGATGACCTCATCGATTTCTACCATCTTAAGGGTCGAAGGGAAAGAGAAAACTTGAACTTGAGGATGAGGTTTAGGATGATCTCTAAAACGTGCTAAAGGAGAATTTGTCAAGGATGGCAATGATGCTAACAAGCTTAATTACACTGTTCAACTAACAGAATTTAGTGATCCTGTTTGTGTTGAAGGTTATGTAACTGCTCATAACTATGACATTCTTCTTGATGTAATTATCATCAACAGAACTAAAACGACTCTTCAAAATTATGATTTGAGTTATCAACTGCGGGGGGCCTTAAACTTGTCGAATGCTTATAAAATAATATTTTTGCACTAGAATCATGTAAGCGGATTAAAGCTAACATCAAGGTTTCTTCCACTGGAATTGATGTCATATTTGGTAATCTTGTTTATGAAACTTCAAATGTTTTGGAAAGGAAAGTTGTAGTGCTCAATGACATTCATATTGACATTATGGACTACATTTCTCGTGCCACCTATGCTGAAGTGGCATTTTAAAACATGTGGGCAGAATTTTCATTGGAGAACACGGTTGCTGTGAGCACTATAATTCAGGACGAGAAAGAATTTTGGATCACATAACAAAGCCAGCTAATATGAAATGCCTCACCCCGCTATTTGCATTGGATGGAGAATGTGGATTCCTTACTACTAATTTTATGCGAAAAGTGTATTTGAGGAGGATGCTCTAGTAAATATCAGCATGGAGAAACAAGTAGATGAGAAGCTAAGAAGTTACATAAGAATAAGGAGCAAGACCCAAGAATTGCCCTCGGTTCAGACAACAAAATTACCTTAAACAAAAAGGAAACAGTTAAATTAATTCTTATAAACCACAAATCTTTTGTCGTTTCATTTTTACCTGTTTAATCAATTTTAACCGGAGAGTAAATTTTTTTTCCATCTGGTCTTATATTGCATATGAGTTTCAATTCTTATAAACCACAAATCTTCTACCGTTTCATTTTTACCTGTTCAGTAAATTTTAACCGAAGAGTATTTTTTTTTCCATCTGATCTTATATTGCATATGAGTTTCTTAATGCGTTTTGTTTGAATGTCATTTTTAGATTTTGCTACTATTTTGTTTTGTTTTGTTCTGTAGTAAATTTTTTTTAGGCAAAGCCATTTGTAGTAATTTTGATCCCACATATAACATTGTTCTTGTTGTTCCGAAATTAACATTGTTCTTGTTGGTTTGTAGTAATTTTTACAGTTTGCTACTATTTGCTTTGTTTTGTAGTAATTTTGATTGCACATATAACACCAACCCAAGCTTGTTTAAGAGCTCGGTTATAGGATCAGTTATGGGTTTGTTTTTGGCTTGGTTGACCGGTTATGGGTTAGATTAAAGGTTTGGTTATGACCTCAGTTATTACCGTGGTTATGTGCTTGGTTATTAAATCAGTTATGAGCTATGTTTAGATCTCGGTTATGTGTTCGATTATTGGATCGGTTATGTAATAAAAGCTAAATAAGATAATATGAAAGCTAAATTAGAAAATAAAAAATATAGAATAAAATATAAAATATAAATTATAAAGTATAAAGTATAAAATATAAATTATAAAAAAATATAAAATATAAATAACTAATTTAAGTTACAAGCTAGATCATAACCTCGATTAAGAGCTCAATTATAAATTCAATTACAAGCTTATTTAAAAGCTGGGTTGTGGGCTCGGTTATGAGTTCGGTTATTGAATCAACTATGGGTTTGGTTTTGGCTCGGTTATTTGTCCGATTATGCTCTGTTAAGGGATCAATTATGTTGTTGTTCTGGGCTTGGCTATAACCCCAGTTATGGACTTGATTTTAATCTCGGTTATGGGATCGGTTATGACCTCGGTTATGAACATTGCTCTGTGTTTTGTTCAATTACGAGATCGGTTACTACCTCAGTTATGAACATGGTTTTGGGTATTATATTAGGTTATAATATCGATTATGAGCTCAGTTGTGATTATTATGTTCGGTTGTGGGCGTGATTATAGGCTTGATTATGTATTAGCGTATTAGGCTTGTAAAAGATGGATTATTGTTTTGTTTATTGTTTAATTTGGTTAAAGGGATGGTTATGAAACTAGCTAAGGATGACGAACATATTAAAATTGTAAGTCATAAAATACCAATAATAAAAAATAAAAATGAAAGCTAAGTAAAAAAATGTAAAATAAATAATATAAAATGTAAATAATCAAATATAAACTTAATTTACAACAAAAATTTGTTATGTGGTCTGTTATGTGTTTGGTTTTGACATTAGTTATGGACTTGTTTATGATCTCGGTTATAAACATAGTTTGAACACAGTTATAGGTGTCTATTATGCACTTAGTTATGACCTGAGTTATGGGTTCAGTCAATGGCTCAATTTTATGGGCTCGGTTTTTATCTCGGTTATGGACACTATCGTGCTTTACATCCATAAGGTAGTCCGATTAGGTTTGAAATTCAACCATCTTTCGTTTTCCGTCGTTTGGTCAGTTAAACGTTACAGGTATAGATCGGTTAAATGAAATACCTTGGGTATTATCCCAACAAGGAATAATAAATAAAGTTTAAAAGTAAAGTTTAAAATACAAAATGTAAATATAAATAAATAATATATAATAATAATGTAAAATATTAATAAATTAATATACATATTGGGTTATAGGCTCAATATTAAACTTTATTATTGATATTATGCCAGGTTATGGTCTTGATTAATGGCTCGGTGAAGGCACTAGGTTATAGGCTCTGTTACGACCTAGGTTATGGGATCAATGAAGGAACTCGGTAACGTGCTTGGTCATGATCTCGATTATAGGTAATATGTCTGGTTATGGGTTCGGTTATATATTCGGTTATAGGCTGAGTTATCATTTAGGTTATGAGCCTGATTATGGGTACTATGTTTAGTTATAGGCTCGGTTATGAACTTGGTTATGGGTGTTATGTCTACTTATGGGATCAGTTTTGAACATGGTTGTTGGTGTTACATTCGGTTATGAGCTCGATTATGAGCTTGGTTATGGTTATTATGTTTGTTTATGTACACAATTATATGCTCGATTATGTATTAACGTATTAGGTTGTGTAAGATCTCGGTTTTAAATTCAGTTTCAAGATTATTTAAGAGCTCGGTTGTAGGATCAGTTATGGGTTTGGTTTTGTTTTGGTTTGGTTATGTGCTCGATTATGGGCTCGGTTATGCACCAGGTTAAAGGTTTGGTTATGACCTCAATTAAGAGCTCGGTTATGGGCTCGATTATGGACTCGGTTATGGGATCATTTATGGGTTTCGTTTTGGCTCAGTAATGTGCTCAGTTATGGGCTTGGTTATGGACTAGTTTAAAGGTTTGGTTATGAATTCAATTATGATCGTGGTTATGAGCTCAGTTATTATCTCAATTACGAACTAGGTTAAGATCTCGGTTATATGCATGGTTATTGGATCAGTTATGGAATAAAAGCTAAATTAGAAAATATAAAATAAAAATATAAAATAAAAATAAAATATAAATAACTAATTTTGGTTACAAGCAAAACCATAACCTCGATAACCAATTCTGGACCAAGTAGGAATTACTTAACCGAGCGAGTACTGGTGACACGTAAAAGACTTCTGCACCCAAGGCCTAATCGGGTACCCATGACACGTAAAAGACTTCTGCACGCAAGGCCTAATCGGGTACTCCATCAATGATTCTGCACCCAGCAGGAATTACCTAACCGAGCGGGTACTGGTGACACGTAAAAGACTTCCGCACGTAAGGCCAAATCGGGTACTCCAACAATGATTCTGACCGAGTAAGAATTAGTTAACCGAGCGATTACTGGTGACAAGTAAAAGACTTACTTACGCAACGCCTAATCGGGTACCTATGACAAGTAAAATACTTCTGCACGCAAAGCCTAATCAGGTACTCCCGCAATGATCCTACACCCAGTAGGAATTAGTTTACCAAGCGGGTACTGGTAACACGTAAAAGACTTATGCACGCAAGGCCTAATCGGGTACCTATGACACGTAAAAGACTTCCGCATGCAAGGCATAATCGGGTACTCCAGCAATGATTCTGCACCCAGTACGAATTAGATAACCGAGCGGGTACCGGTGACACGTAAGAGACTTACGCACGCAAGGCCTAATCTGGTACCTACGACACGTAAAAGACTTTCGCACGAAGTCCTAATCAGGTACTCCAACAATGATTCTACACACAGTAGGAATTAGTTAACCGAGCAGGTACTAGTGACACGTAAAAGACTTACGCACGCAAAGCCTAATCAAGTACTTATGACACGTAAAAGAAATTCACACGTAAGGCCTAATTGGGTACTCCAACAATGATTCTTCACCTAGTAGGAATTAGTTAACCGAGTGGGTGCCGGTGACAAGTAAAAGACTTAAGAACGCAAGGCCTAATCGGGTACCTATGACACGTAAAAAACTTCTGCACGCAAGACCTAATCGGGTACTCCCGCAACGATTCTGCACCCAGTAGGTATTAGTTTACCGATCGGGTACCGGTGACATGTAACAGACTTACGCACACAAGGCCTAATCAGGTACCCATGACACGTAAAACACTTTCGCACACAAGGCCTAATCGTTGCTCGGTTATGGGCTACAATTATAAAGTATAAATTATGGAAAATAAAATATGATGCATAAAATATAAAATATAAAATATAAGTATAAAATATAAATTATAAAGTAAATAATATAAAGTATAATATATAAAATATAAAATGTAAATCATAAAATATAAAATATAAAGTATAAAGTATAAAATATAAAGTATAAAATATAAAATATAAATTATAAACTATAAAATATAGATTACAAAGTAAAAAATATAAAGTATAAAGTATAAAGTATAAAATATAAATTATAAATTATAAAGTATAAAGCATAAAATATAAAATATAAGTTATGTGTTCGGTTATAGGTTTGGTAAAGACCTCAATTACGAGCTTAGTTAGGGTCTCGGTTATTGGCTTGATTATGGACTCGATTATGAGATCGCTTGTGGGCTCGGTTACGAAGTTGATTATGAGAAGGGTCTCGGTTATGGGCTCGGTTATGGACTTGGTTATGGACATGTGATCAGTTATGGGTTTGGTTATGGTCTCGGTTATGACCTAGTTTAAATGTTTGGTTATAACCCCAATTATGACCGTGATTATTGGTTCAGTTATAGCCTAGGTTTAGATTTTTGTTATGGGCTTGGTTATTCCATCAGTTATGGAATATAGGCTAAATTAGAAATTAGAAATTAAAAAATATAAAATATAAAATATAAAATATAAAGTATATATTGCAAATTATATAATATAAAGTACAAAGTATCAAATATAAATTATAAAATATAAAACATAAAGTATAAATCATAAAATATAAATTATAAGCTTGATTAGAGGTTTGGTTAAGACCTCATTATGAGCTCAGTTAGGGTTTTGGTTATTGGCCCGGTTATGAACTTGGTTATGGATTCGATTATATGAAGGGTCGCGATTATGGGCTCAATTATGGATTCGGTTATGGACAAGGTTTTGTGATCGGTTATGTGAAGGGTCTCGATTATGGGCTCCGTTAGGGTCTCGGTTATGAGCTCGGTTATGAGCTTGGTTATGGCCTCTGTTATGCGAAGGTTCTTGGTTATGTTATTGGTTATGGGCTCGACTGTGGACTCAGTTATGGACTTGGTTTTGAATTCGGTTATGGGTTAGGTTAAAGGTTTGGTTATGACCTCAATCATGACCATGGTTATAAGCCTGGTTATTACCTAATTTATGTAATAAATGCTAAATTATAAAATACAAAATATAAATATAAATAATTAATTTCAGTTACGAGCTAGATCATAACTTCGATTAAGAGCTCAGTTAATAACTCAACTGCAAGCTTGTTTAAGAGCCCGGTTACGGGCTCGGTTATAAGATAAATCATGTGTTTAGTTTTGGCTCGGTTATGGGCTACCATTATGAAAATGTTTATGGGCTCAGTTATGGGCTACAATTATAAAGTATAAATTATAAATTATAAATTATAAATTATAAATTATAAAGTATAAAATATAAAGTATAAAGTAAATAAAATAAAGTATAAAGTATAAAATATAAAATATAAAATATAAAGCATAAAGCGTAAAATATAAAATATAACGTATGAAATATAAAGCTTAAAATATAAAATATAAAATATAATGTATGAAATATAAAGCTTAAAATATAAAATATAAAATATAAAGTAAAAAAATATAAAGTATAAAGTATAAAATATAAACTATAAATTATAAAGTATAAAGCACAAAATATAAAATATAAATTATGAGCTCGATTATAGGTTTGGTTTAGACCTCAATCACAAGCTCAGTTAGGGTCTCGGTTACTGGCTTAATTATGGACTCGATTATGAGCTCGCTTGTGGGCTCGGTTATGAAGTCGGTTATGTGAAGGGTCTCAGTTATGGGCTCGGTTATGGACATGTGATCGGTTATGGGTTTGGTTATGGTCTCCGTTATGACCTAGTTTAAATGTTTGGTTATAACCCCAGTTATGACTATGGTTATGAGTTTAGTTATGGCCTAGGTTTAGATTTTAGTTATGGGATAGGTTATTCCATCGGTTATGGAATATAGGCTAAAATAAAAAATAAAAAATAAAAAATATTAATTATTAAATATAAATTATAAAGTATATATTACAAATTAAATAAAATAAAGTAAAAAGTATAAAACATAAAGTATAAATAATAAAACCTCAATTATGAGCTTGATTAGAGGTTTTGGTTATTGGCTCGGTTATGGGCTTGGTTATGGACTAGATTATATGAAGGGTCTCGGTTATGGGCTCAATTATGGATTTGGTTATGGACTCGGTTATGGACATGGTTATGTGATCGGTTGTTTGAAGGGTCTTGATTATGGGCTCGGTTAGGGTCTCAGTTATGAGCTCAGTTATGGGCTCAGTTGTAGACTTTGTTATGCGAAGGGTCTCAGTTATGTGATTGGTTATGGGCTCGGTTGTGGACTCAGTTATGGACTTGATTATGAGTTCGGTTATGGGTTAGGTTAAAGGTTTTGGTTTTGACCTCAATCAAGACTGTGGTTATAAGCTCAGTTATTACCTAATTTATGTCCTAAATGCTAAATTATAAAATAGAAAATATAAATACAAAATATTAATAAAATATAAATAACTAATTTCAGTTACAAGCTAGATCATAACTTCAATTGAGAGCTCGGTTATAAATTCAATAGCAAGCTTGTTTAAGAGCCCAGTTATGGGCTTGGTTATAAGATAAGTTATTTGATTAGTTTTGGTTCGGTTATGGTCTCAGTTATAGGCTACTTTTATGAACATGTTTATGGGCTTGGTTATGGGCTACAATTATAAAGTATAATTTATAAAATATATAAATTATAAAGTGAAAATTATAAAGTATAAAGAATAAAATATAAAGCATAAAATATAAAATATAAAGCATAAAATATAAAATATAAAATATAAAGTATAAAATATAAAGTATAAAATATAAATTATAAAGTAAAAAATATAAAGTATAAATTATAAAATATAAAGTATAAAATATAAAATATGAATTATTAAATATGAAGCATAAAATATAAAATATAAATTATGAGCTCGATTATATGTTTGGTTAAGACCTCAATTACGAGCTCGGCTAGGGTCTCGGTTATTGGCTTGACAATAGACTCGATTATGAGCTCGCTTGTGGGCTCGGTTATGGAGTCGGTTATGTGAAGGGTCACGGTTATAGGCTCAGTTATGGCCTCGGTTGTGGACATGTGATCGGTTATGGGTTTGGTTATGGTCTCGGTTATGACCTAGTTTAAATGTTTGGTTATAACCCTAGTTATGACCGTGATTATGGGTTCCGTTATGGCCTAGGTTTAGATTTTGGTTATGGGCCAGGTTATTCCATCGGTTATGGAATATAGGCTAAATTAAAAAAAATTACTAAATATAAAATATAAAGTATATATTACAAATTATATAATATAAAGTACAAAGTATAAAATATAAAGTATAAAGTATAAAATATAAAGTATAAAATATAAGGTATAAATTATGAGCTTGATTAGAGGTTTGGTTAAGAGCTCAATTATGGGCTCAGTTAGGGTTTTTGTTATTGGCTCGGTTATGGGCTTGGTTATGGACTCGGTTATATGAAGGGTCTCGGTTATGGGCTCAATTATGGATTCGGTTATTAGCTCGGTTATGAACACGGTTATGTGATCGGTTACGTGAAGGGTCTCGATTATGGGCTCAGTTAGGGTCTTGGTTATGAGCTCGGTTATGGGCTCGGTTATGAACTCTGTTATGCGAAGGGTTTCGATTAAGAGCTCAGTTATAAATTCAATTGCAAGCTTTTTTAACAGCCCGGTTATGGACTTGGTTATAGGATAAGTTATGTGTTTAGTTTTGGCTCGGTTATGGTCTCGGTTATAGTCTACAATATGAACATGTTAATGGGCTCGGTTATGGGAGGCAATTATAAAGTATAAAATATAATTATAAAGTATAAAGTAAATAATATAAAGTATAAAGTAAAAAATGTAAAGCATAAAACATAAGTTATGTGATCGGTTATGAAATATAAAATATAGGCTAGATTAAAGTATAAGATATAAAATATAAAACGTAAAGTATAAAATATAAAATATAGGCTAGATTATAAAACATAAAGTATAAGATAAGTTATGTGATCGGTTATGGGTTTGGTTATGGTCTCGGTTATGACCTAGTTTAAATGTTTGGTTGTAACCCTAGTTATGACCATGATTATGGGTTCAGTTATGGCCCAGGTTTATATTTAGGTTATGGGCTAGGTCATTCCATTGGTTATGGAATATAGGCTAGATTAGAAAATAAAAAAATAAAAAAATATTAATTATTAAATATAAAATATAAAGTATATATTACAAATTATATAATATAAAGTACAAAGTATAAAACATAAAGTTTAAAGTTTAAAACATAAAATATAAATTTTGAGCTTGATTAGAGGTTTGGTTAAGACCTCAATTAAGAGCTCAGTTACGGTTTTGGTTATTGGCTTGGTTATGGACTCGGTTATATGAAAGGTCTCAGTTATGGGCTCAATTATGGATTCGGTTATGGGCTCGGTTATGGACACGGTTTTGTGATTAGTTATGCGAAGGGTCCCGGTTACGGGTTCAGTTATCTCGCTTATGGCCTCGGTAGGAATTAGTTAACCGAGTGGGTACCAGTGATTCGTAAAAGACTTACGCACGTACGGCCTAATCGGGTACCTATGACACGTAAAAGATTTCCGCACCAAAGGCATAATCGGGTACTCCATCAAAGATTTTGCACTTAGTAGGAATTAGTTAACCGAGCGGGTATCGGTGACACATAAAAGACTTACGCACGCAAGCCCTGATCGGGTACTCCATCAACGATTCTGCACCTAGTAGGAATTAGTTAACCGAGCGGGTACCGGTGACACGTAAAAGACTTACGCACGCAAGGCCAAATCAGGTATCTATGACACGTAAAAGACTTCCGCATGCAAGACCTAATCGGATACTACATCAACGATTCTGCACCCAATAGGAATTAGTTAATCAAGCGGGTACCGGTGACACGAAAAAGACTTACCCACTCAAGGCCTAAATGGGTAACTATGACACGTAAAAGACTTCTGCACGCAAGGCCTTATAGGGTACTCCAAAAACGATTCTGCACCCATTAGGAATTAGTTAACCGAGCGGGTATTGGTGACCTGTAAGAGACTTACGCACGCAAGGCCTGATCGGGTTCCTATGACACGTAAAAGATTTTCGCACGCAAGGCCTAATAGGTTACTCCAGCAACGATTCTGCACCCAGTAGGAATATTCACTACAACAAATTCACCCTATTACAACGGTGCAACACCGTTGTAATATCATTTTACAACGGTGCCCCCACCGTCGTGTATGCAGACGTGGTAATATATTATTTTTTATTACAACTTTTCTGCACCGTTGCAGCACCGTTGTAATAGGATTATTTAACAACAGTTATCAACCGTTGTAATAAATTTTTTTACAAGTTGTCGTATATACTATAGTACAGTTAGAGTATACGTATAACAACTTTTATCACCGTTGTAATAAACTATATTACAACTTTTATCCCCGTTGTTGTAGATTTTGTAATAATGTTGTGTTCATTTATATAACAACATGTCTGCACCGTTGTAATTTCATTGATATTACAACATTTTTCCACCGTTGTGAATTGATTTATATTACAACATTTTCACACCGTTGTAACATGACTTATTACAACTTTTTTTTCTGTTGTAATTTGCATGGACCTGACTAGTAAAACAAATTCATATATATTACTGATAATATGATTCACATTTCAATGCAACAAATATTAGTACACAGAATCATTTATATATATTACTTAACATAATATTCGATCAACATAACACGCAAGTACGTAGTACATCACCAACTTAACCGTGTCACCAAAAACATAACCCAATATATACATAACATAACCGTGTCACCAAAAACATAACCGTTTCATAATACATGCATGATTTAACCCAATATGTACATAAGAAAGATGGAATGTCTACGAAAGCATACCCTACGAAAGCACTCTAGCTGAAGGCAACGTAATTTTTATTCCAGGCCACAGTTGATCCAACAGCTTCTCCAATAGTAGTCATTGCGGAATTCGGCTTCCACAAGAATGCTTCTGGATCCACCGCCACGTCAATCCAAACTTTCCAGCCTTGCGATCCAAGTTTTTTAAAGTGCACCAAAGCTTCTGGATCAGTGGATGCCACTCTTCCTTCCGCAACAACTTGTTTTTCCCAATTCAATATCTTACACTTTCTGCCCTCATTTCCATCAGCTTGCACTGCTGTTTTTCTGGCCGGATTTTTCTGCTTAGACTGTTTTTCTGTTTTGCTGCCGTCAGTTTCAGATGGATGCTTTTCATTTTCAGCTGATTGCTTTCCATTTTCAGGTGCCTGCTTTCCATTTTCAGGTGCATGCTTTCCATTTTGTTTAGACAGTTGAACTGCCAAGGTATTGCTTCCACGGTGTGACTGCAAACAAAAAAAATCTAGAAAATCTGAACTGGAAACTAAAAACAGAAAGTGAGGCAAATAAATACATGGAACTAAATACAAAAGACAGTAAGCACTTATGTATAATCCAAGGCTTATGCATCATAGACAGTAAGCACTTATGTATAATCAAAGGCTTATGTATAATCAAAGACAAAACACACGACTAAGTTTAAGTTAATTTGATGGCTGTTGAGTGGAGCAGTTTCAGTTACTGCCAGTTGTATTGTGAGAACAATGCAATAGATTTAACGACAGAACAACACCACCAGAAGCGTCTTTCTAAGCTGGGAACAAAGAGTGGATGAGTTGAATCTATGAAATTTATGTGTAATGGATTGTTATCTTTATTTATTTTACAAATAATTTCCTTATTTTTGTTTAATCTACGAATGTAATTATAAAACCTGAGAATGGTAAAGATAGTGAACACAATAGAAAAACACAGTAATACATCTGCAAACTCTTTCTTTTTAAACCCTTAGTGATTGAATATAGTATGATGCAGGCGCGCGCGCGCACACACACACACACATATATATATGCATATATGTTTGTGAATATGTATGTGTAACTAATTGTTCTTCATGTCAAAAACTGGACGAAATATGAAAACAGTGGATCTTTTGTGAATAAACTCTGTGCAAACTCTCTGAATTTAAGCTAGTGTGGGTATAGATATGAGTACTTTGATAGATTATTAGTTGACTACACTTATATATGACTGGAAGTGATTAACTATGTGAAGTAAGATCTAGAAATGAGAAATTTCCTTTACTGTTGTATGAATACAATAATAATAAAAGATGAACACCTCACTTTCAAAAATAAAGTACCCCAATTTTAGCATGTTTTAGATAACAGTATAAACACAAAGGTTATTCCAAATTGAATTTAGTTTATGTTAAAAAGTTCTTCAGCTTCTAATGCGCGGTAATTTAGTTTAACATTACCCAACCCCCCTCCATTTACTGTCCTTAAAATCACCCTAAAATTTCACAGTTCGGTAAAAGCATTTCAATGAAATGTTACATCTTTTTATCAATTATACCAATAAAAAAGGGTACCTGAGGCGTATTAGGATCAGGATTTGCTGGATTTCCCGCATTAGCTTGCTTTTCTTTTAGATCCTGTAAAGATTGCATATACATAGGTCATATAAAATTAGCACAAAATATGATTTTGGTCATATAAAACTAGCACAATTGGGAAGCCGTAAATTTGAAACACATTATGAAAAAAAAAAGGCATTTTGCTTTGCTCTTTTTTTAATATTTTTTTTCAATTGTAGAGACATAATGGGTTATGTCCAAGAACAAACATTGTACAAACGGCCACGTCTTATTTCTTTAACCTGGGAGATTAAGAATTAAAAGAAAAAAGTGTTAAAATGTAACCAGATATCGTGGCAAAGGATCATGAGAATAATCCAAGGCATTCTACCTCTGGTGAAGTTTTTATTATTGGCTCCATGCTACGGCAGCAAAATGCCACAGCCCATAGGCGATTGCTGGTTCTTTTTAAAATTTTGGAGCCTATGTTTATTGATCAGCAACCCAGCACCAGCAGATCCCGAAAATCACAAATAGGAGTATTTGTTTAATACAACCATACTATGAAGAATTAAGGTATTAATTTGAAAACTCTCCGAAATAAGTTAAATAACACAAAGCAAATCGAAGGCAATCAGATTGAAGGCCAATGTAAGAATATATCCACACTGAATTCAGACTCATACCATCTTAGCATCGTCTTGCAATATAAAAAATTGAAATAATTCTTATTTCAATATAAAAAATCGAAGGCAAACAAAAATAACTTTATTTCATACATAATGCCGGAACTAATAGGAAATAGCCGACAGATCCCGAATCAAAGAGTAGGAATAAATTGATGAACGTTGAAAAAATTAAATAAACTTCAATTTAATTGATAGAAGAAATCAGTCGGACGTAGCTGGTTAAAATCTTATTTCCATTTGACAACAAACCAATGAGAATCCGAACGATTCTTCTCTACATAGCACAAATCACGCCAAAAACTAATTAACCAAGCTTGATGAATAATATAAATTTTGCTTACCATAATACCTAGAATTCTGCAGAGTGTTGAAAAATCGGATCTAAAGGCTTTTAGCCTAAATCCTAATGATAATAAACCTTGCAACAAACAGTTGCAATTTAAGAAGAAAGCTGGAAGCAGATATTTGTTCCAAAAAACAATGCTAAAGGTTTAGAAACAGGACCATAAAGAGAGAGGAGGAAAATGTTCGAGTAGGCTCTGTAAACTGCTGGATAAATGGATTTTTGAGGAATATATATATACATGGCAGAAACCCCTAGATAAATAGTTTGGGTTAGAGTGGCACTGGGTCTGGTCACACTGTTTTTTCCGAGTTGTTTTAAAACATTACCCACTACTGATTGGTACCGTTGGCTACGAAAAGAAAATGCAATTGGTCAAATAATCGACGTAACCGGAGCATTATAATGGAATAACATGGGTCAATCTGGAAAATCAGCATGAGAAAACCACACCGCAATTATCAAACCGGGAATTTACCGGAAATTCCGAAATATCCGGAACGGAACCGGAAACCGACAATAACTTGGTTTCTAATTAACAGGAAAACAGGAAAAATCGCCGTTAAAATAAATTTCTAATTAACACTTACCATCAACATCGTAGTGAGCTCCTGTACTTTGGTCTCCAATCCACTAACTTGGTTTCGCAATGCATGTACTTCACCTGATGAGCTACCCCGAATACGAAGCTGAGATGGTACAACCCCAAAACCAAGCCCTCTTACACGTCCTCCATGCTCCTGACCAAAAAGCTTCGACACGCCATCTTGAGTAACTGATGTTGCTCCATGAGAATCCTGACTTGCGGCATTATGATGCTCGTTTATCTTAGACTACAAATTAAAAAACAACCAAAATTCAGAAATTAAAATTAAAACTACGTTAACAATAGCAACAGTTTCTGATATTGTATATTTGAACTTATTCTTACTATGCATTCGGCAGCAATTGAATTCGGAGGTTTTCCATCTTTTCTAGTGTGGCCTTTGCACCACAATTCGTCTCTAGTGATAGTAGATGTTGACGTTTCCTTTTTCTGCAAAAATAGCTTAACAGCTTCAGAATTTTTCATGTGATAACATATAATAGTTGCTTTAACAATATTTTTTTACCATTTCTTCTTCCAATCTTGCATAACCTTTTCTGCTCATGGTGTGTGGAACTTTATTCTTTTCTCTAATGCTTTTGAATCTTTGGCTTGTTGCCTATAAAATCAATTCAGTAAATATGATATAGGAAAATGTAATATATTTAACAGTTAAACTCAGTAAGACAAAAATAACCACCTCAAACTTTTCTGACAATTTTTCAGTTACAAAAGCATTCCACTCGTCATCGCTCTTTATATTGAACGGTTTTAGGCTTGCTAAAGTATCGGTAGAGTCGGGATTTTGAGACGCTTTTTTGATAGCTGCAACTAACCTTGATTTCGACTCCTTCCACCGCTGTCCTATTATCATTAACAAGTAATCCTTATACACCATATCTACCTTGAATCTTGACTGCGTGCACACCCAAAAAAAAAAAACAGCAGATTAGTCTCTAACAGTATTGCAAAATGCAATGTTGTACCACAGCAGGTATATAATTTGTTGCTTTGAATATTGAGACATTTAATATGTACCAGTATTGCAATGTGCATAATGCATATGTCATTATAAAGAGAACTATAGCAGGCATATAATATGTTGCTTTTAATATTGAGACATATAAGTACTCCCTAACATAAATAACATAGAATCAGTAAAATTAAATACAACTTAAAGCCAGAATTTACTATTGAAAGCCAGAATTTATTATTCACAGATCATCCCTCAAATCGTACACAAGCCAGAATTTATCATTCACAGAATTTACTATTGAAAGCCATAATTTACTATTGAAAGCCGACATATGGTATACAAGTCAAATATCAGTACGTACCTCTATACAAGTCCACAGATCATCCCTCAAATCGTCACCGACGTTCCTCCATGTGCTAATGGTAAAAGGCACCATCTCCCTTGCTAGAGTACCAATATATGACGACAAATGTTTGGAATTAGCACCTATTGCTTGTCCGCGTTCATTAAATTCAACTTCCGGCTTCTCATCTGGTATCATAGCTAATGATTTCATCATCGTTCTGCCTCTCTTTCTTCTAGCTTGCTTCAATCTTTGATCTTCAGTAGAATCGGGTTGAATTTCGTTTGGACTGGAATCATCGTTGGCTGGAGTTTCATGGAAGTGTAGTTGACGGGCAGGGGGCTGTGCTGGGTTTGTATTGTCGAAGGGGCTGTTATTGGAAGGAGGGGGCTGTATCTGGTTTGTAGTGTCGACGGGGATGCTACTGGAAGGAGGAGGGGACTGCATCCCTTCTGCAGTGTGGCCAAGGTTGCTTCCATGTTTGTGAATTGTGCGTATTGGGTATTCAGCATGTTTTCGAGGAGATCGTCTTATAGCAATATTTAATTCACGAAGCAACGGAAGTGGTCCATCTGGGTGTTCGTTGATTCTAATCCCAACCGGTCTTTCATCAGCAGCACGAACAGCTGCAAGTGCAGCTAAACTTTGCTTTTTTGCTCTTTTGCTTGCAATTTTTGAGCTCTAAAAAATAAAAAATTTAAGTCAGTTTTCAATAGCTAAAAAATAAAAATCTTAAGTCATTTTTCAATGGCTGAACATACAATATATTTTAAACTGAGCACTACATGAACATCATAAGACGAACTGTGTTGTTCATCAAAATACAAGCGACTACAGTGAAATGATTATATTTTAAACTGAGCACTGAGCACTGAGCAATGGCAAGGGTACAAGTGGGTAAAATAAAAGTGACATAAAAATGTTTTTTTTTTGCCAGTGCTCAGTTTAAAATGTACGTACGGAAGGCATATAAATACTGGTAGGTGCTGCTGAATAGAGTCTTTAATCAAAATGTAGGGAGTAAATGTGCTTATCGCGTTTGAAACGTAACCGAGGAATGGATTTTCCAAATCAGTGGCTGCCGGTTCTTTGGGTTTTCCAATCGTTATATCAGACTCACAAAATTGTCGTTAAGGAGTATTTGGTTATTAAAATATCCATCGAATTATTATGACAAATCTACACTAGATTCCACCTTGACACCAAAAAGGAAATAAAGGAGCCTTGATGCCGATCTGCTGATCAAGTAGCCACAAGTGGCAAGGGCATGAGGTGGAGACGGAGTCCACTTCTCCGCAAGTACATCTACGTACACATGAGGACCATTTTTTATGCACATATTCATTTTAGCTATTGAAAACTACTTGCACATATTCATTTTATGCACATTTTTTAAGCACATATTCATCTGCTGATCTAATAAAGAATTTTTATGCACATATTCATTTTTCATTAATTAATTGAAATGAACATTCACATTTAAAAATCATAAGATATTACAACATTAAACAAAAACATATTATTCTGACATTAAAATATACATATAAATTATTTATTGTTAATAGGTTAAACATACAAGTCATATAAACAAATAAATCACGCGTGAAGCACTTGCCATACAACTCACATTATATTAACTTAATGCAAGTTTGCAATCTACAACTCACATTATATTAACTTATTGTTCCTGGAGCTTTTTCTTAT
The DNA here is from genome assembly GCA_030737875.1 of Allium sativum. Lineage (NCBI taxonomy): Eukaryota > Viridiplantae > Streptophyta > Magnoliopsida > Asparagales > Amaryllidaceae > Allium > Allium sativum. Next base: position 229,353,950 of record CM060924.1, on the reverse strand, counting down.
TCTTATTATTACTGTTACCGCATATATAGGAATAGCTGGACTTACAATGATTATATCACATTACATTCATCGTATGATTGTTGTCAGTGTTGAATTGATCCAGATACAATATTAGGCCTTTAGTGTTTGTTCGCAACTCAGTTTTAGACATCAAATTTATTTTCAATTTTGTTTTCCAATTTTTTCACATGTCGTTCAAAATTAGATTTGTGGAATCAACCTATCTGCAATAATGTCAAGTATTTCTCTGTCTTAGTTCAGGATATTTTGAAACATTGGTTCGGTATCCCGTATTTCTGGTGTTTGCGATATTTAAATTATGGATTCTTTTTTTCTGATGGTTTTAATCAGTATTCTTTATGTTGATTTTAGTTCTCTTTGTGAAAAAATACCTTTAAATATTGAATTTTCTAAAAATTAGTTAATAAAATAGTTTTGTAAAAACATATATTTTAATAACTTAACATTTCTCTACATTTTGCAAATTTATTCAGCCAATTTTCACAGATAGAAATAATAATAAAAGGCAGGAAACACAAGTTTTTGTTTACATTTTTTTTTTATCTATTTGAAATGCCAAATTTTCAATGGGATAAAAATTGTAAAAAGCAAAGTTCAAACTTTAAATCAAAATAAAATTTAAATCATAAATCACATATCCAAAAGATCCATATTTAAGATTTGTACATACATTCAAGTTGATTTTAATATTTGAACTTCTATAGCTGAACTTAAAAAAAACATGTGGTAAAAAATGCAATATGTACTTGAATACCTCTCCTTTGTCTAGCACCATCTTCCTCGCCGATAATACAAGATCAATCTTCCTCGTCGACCTATAAAAAAACAAAACGATTTACAAAGGATTAGAACATCACACTAAATATAGCACTACTTTGTAACAACCACGTACAAAATAAAATACACATGCAAAGAACATAAAATAGAAAATAAAGTTATTTTGATACACGCTAAGATGTCAATCTTATATCAGATTTTTTTTTCTTTTTTTCATTCTAACAACACATTTTATGGTATATATGAACATGCATAAAATAAAAAATCAATAAAATATGCTTATAACATACCAAAATACCGTTACAACCCTCCCTTACGTAACTTTCATCCCCATTATCTACGTCTCTATCATCAAGTTGTGACTCATCCAATGGTTTACTAGTTGATTCTTCATCCTCGTCGTATTTTTCCAATTCATGAAACCCTCTAGAGGGCGCTCTCAACACAACATACCAATTTGAAGAACTACCTTCTCTAGAGAAGAAAACTTGAACCGCTTGTGTTGCTAAGATAAACGGGTCGCTTTCAAACTTATTTTGAAATTGATGCAAATTGACCAATGTAAATCCATCTTCAACTTTGACTCCACGATACATATTTGCCCAATCACATTTAAACAAGGCAACTTGAAATTGACGATAATCCAACAAGAAAATCTCACGCAAGACCCCATAATATATTATTTTTTCAATAGACCCATCTACACAAACAGTACTTGACTCAATGGAAACACCACTATTTTGTGTCGCCTTCTCAAAGTCTTTCGTATGAAAACGTCGACCATTAACAATATAGCCAGAATAAGAAACTATTTGCGAACGAGGTCCGTATGAAAGCCATTTTATTATGTTGCCGACATTGGATATACGTCTATCATCTCTAACCTGGACAAATAAAATATATTAAATAAAGATTTATGTTGATCTATTACTTTCATCATTAATAGTTTTTTAAGATATAGCTATCAACCTTTTTTCCGAACCAAAAACTAAAAGTCTTCGATTGCAATTTTGACAGTTCCAAATCGTCTTGTGCAAGATGAGGATGCAAACATTTTAGCTCCTCTTTGTGCATTCTGCATACATAAATGTAATTAAGGATCTAATTTATTTTGTATGTCATAGTTAAGTTGGACTTATACTTACTCTATATACGGCTCTACTTCTTCCGTATTAAACAAAACGTATCGATGAGCAGCATTAATCACCTCCTCATCGACTGTAATAGGTTTTCCTTTGGAAATAGGACGCCCCTCAAGTATAAAATCATTTTGTTCCACTTCATTTCGGTTTTTCCTCTCTCCAATTTGTAATGCATCTTTAATATATCCAGAGCAATATTTCATACATTCTTCGGAAACATAGCGCTCAGCAATGCACCCTTCAGGCCGTGCTTGATTTTTAACGTACCCTTTTAATATTTTCATATATCTATAACCAAAATGAATAAACAAGTTACTTTCATAACTATAGATACTTTTAACTGTCAATTATTTATAATAAATATTACCTCTCAAATGGATACATCCATCGATATTGGACCGGCCCACAAATTCTTGCTTCTCTCCCTAAATGTATTGTTAAGTGAATCATGATATCGAAAAAGGAAGGGGGAAAGAATCTCTCTAGATCACATAGTGTTAATGCAACTTGATAGTCCATTAATTCTAATTTATCCCTATCAAGCACTCTTTGGCATATGTCATTAAAAAATGAACATAGTCGTAGTAGTGCATTCCTTATCCCTGTAGGTAGAAGTCCTCTTAATGCAACGGACAATAGTTGTTGCATCAAAACATGATAATCATGAGACTTAAGGTTTGATATCTTGTCTTCTTTTGCAAAACATTTTCCAATATTTGAGCTATATCCATCAGGCACTTTCAAGTTCTTCATTCTACTATAAAAGATCTCTTTTTCTTGATCGGATAAGGTGCACGGTGCGGCTGGGAGCAATACTTTATTTCCAATGTCTATAGGATGCAACTTTTTTCTAATGCCCATTGCTTCTAGATCTTGGCGTGAATTGAGGCCATCTTTTGATTTTCCTTTGATATCAAGCAATGTACCAATAATACTTTCACCAATATTTTTCTCAATATGCATCACATCTAGATTATGCCGCAAAGGAAGTGCCTAAAAATTGACAAAACACAACTAATTAAGTACTAAGTAGCAAACATGAATAGAAAATGGAAAGCAATGTGTTTCTAGTTAAATTTCACCTTCCAATAAGGCAAGTCAAAGAAAATGGACCTCTTCTTCCACATTGTACATCCTTTTTTCATCATAGTTTTCCTTTTCCTTTTCCTTTCACCTTTCTCTTCCTTTTTTAATTTTTTCCCCCAATCATTAATAATATCTTGAACATCATCAAAGATTTGAACACCAGTTTGTATTTGAGGCCTTTCTCTATTCTCTATAGTTCCATCAAATAAGTTTTTCCGTTGACGATACTCATGGTTAGGTTCAAGGAATCGTCTATGACCCATGTATGCACACTTTTTACTAAATGGTAGCCATATTGAGCAGGTATTGACACCACAAACTGGACATGCTCTCTTACCTTTTACAGGGCAACCAGCTAAATTTCCGTAAGCTGGAAAATCATTGATTGTCCACATAAGAATAGCATGTAATCTAAATTCACTACGACTGTAAGCGTCGTACGCTTTCACCCCTTTATCCCACAATTTTTTCAAATCTTCAATAAGTGGTTGCAAGTATACATCAATGTCATTTCCCGGTTGTCGTGGCCCAGGAATTAACAAAGATAGCATCATATTATCTTTGTGCATACAAAGCCACGGAGGAAAGTTGTAAGCAACAAGAAACACTGGCCAACAACTATATCCACAATTCCAATCACCGAAAGGATTAAAGCCATCAGATGCAATGCCAAGCCTTAAATTTCGTGGATCGGAAGCAAAAGAATGATACATTCTATCAATCGTAGCCCACTGAGTAGAATCCACTGGATGACGCAATTTACCATCATCACTCTTATGACTGCTATGCCATCTTAGTTGTTCTGATGTTTCTGGGGATGCAAACATTCTTTTCAGTCTTGGTATCAGTGGGAAGTATCTCAAAACCTTCATAGGTATTTTGGTTTGCTTCCCATCTTTAGTAGTCTTGTTTTTTTTCCAGCGAGACTTACCACACTTAGGACAGAAATCACTATTTGCAAGCTCTTTTCTAAATAAACAACAATCATTTACACATGCATGTATCTGCTTATAGCCTAAACCAAATGACTTAAGCAACTTCTTTGTTGCATATGTAGAATCAGGAAGCATGTTTTCTTTAGGCAACATATCCTTTAGAAGTTTAAGAAGCTCTGTAAAAGCCGTGTCCGATATACCATTTCGCGCTTTGTGCTTGAAAAGAAGTACTGTAGCAGACAACTTTGTGTGGCTTGCACAACCGGGATACAAAGGAATTTCGGCATTCTCCATCATTTCCTCAATACCTTCCCCATGTCTTGCTTCAACATTGGCTTCTACCTCCTCATCATAGATTTGCGCATCAACATACATTCTATAAGTATCTGTCTCACTATTATTTTGTGATGGCCGTTTTTCTCCATGAAAAATCCATATATCTTAGGTTGGGTCCATTCCAAAACAAATCAAGTGTGACACAACTTCCCTTGATGTTTGCCAAATTAGATTCCTACAATCACGACATGGGCATCTAATTTTTTCGGGATTCCCTTCACTCGCAACATGCCCATATACAAAATTTTCCACAGCTTGCCTATATTCGCTTGTCATTCTACAAAACAAAAAATGTATTAATACTCCTTCTTAAATACTTATAGTGTGATGCTAGGGCACCTCGTTTTCTTCTTGCTAATACCAAAATTTTATACTACATTCTTCCTAACACCAAACTCATTCATAAATACTTATATTTGTTTATAATGGTATTAGGAAGTACATCAAATTTATTGTACTTATTATTTTTATTCGTGGTATTAGTAAGAGGAAAATGATGTGCCCTTAGCATCACACTACTTTTAACTATGGAAGTAATAGCCAAAATGATGAAACCTTGGTAGGTTGACCCATGCTTTGTCCATCTTGGTAAAACAACGCCTCTAATTTTCGGACCTACTATAAAGACTTCTGCTCAACATTATTGTACAACTTGGTTATACGCACCCACCTTATCTACCCCTCTTATGCATCACCTATCATACTTCAACCCACCCTCTAAAACAACGTATTTGCATAATAATATATATATCATCAAAATAAACACAAATAAAAGACCATCACACATAGGGGTGAGCATACTTTGATTTGTGACATGGGCATCTAATTGCACTTAAACTGAATAGTTCTTCTGTAAGTCATATGACTCATATTATTCAAATTCTGAATTTCAATTAAACTGAATTGCACTAAAAATTATGCCTTGTACAGAACAAGAAAAATGATTGAACATGTTTCTATTTACTTTGATTTGTGACACGATGTTTGAATTTATATTTCAGGGTCTCTCAGCCATGAGGCAAGGGAGGTACTATCTGCTCTGGTCTTTGAAGGTTCGGTTTAATGTTAGTAATATATGTTAAAATGAAGTTAATTTTTTTATACTAGAAATGATACATGTTCTTCAGCTTTATAATTTTGCTTGGATGTTGTACATTTATTAATTTGAGATGTTAAGTTAGAGATTCAGATCTAAAACTTCATACCCTAATGACATCAGTTCAAGCAGAAAAACACTAATATGAGAAGAACTATTTAGTTTAGCTATTGTTAGTTTAGGATTTGCAGTTTTGGTTCAATTGTGAGAAGAACATGTACCAAAATTGACAGAACTTTTGAGAAGAACTATTCAATTTGGCTGTTGTGTTAGTTCAGGATTTTTTTTCCAAATGAAACAGCTAATTTGTTTTCCAAATGAAACATCCAAATGAATTAGATTTTTTCTGAAATCATTGGAGTATTATCCAATGTTTTCTATCCAATGTTTTCTGAAACATCCAAATGAAACAACTAATTTGTTTTCCAATGTTTCATCCAAATGAAACATCCAAATAGATGTAAACTAAACTGAAACATCCAAATGAAACAGCCAAACAGAGTTTAGCATTGGTTATGAAATATCATTTGATAATAATCCGATGTTTTCTGAAACAGTTAATTTGTTTTCCAAATGAAACATCCAAATGAAACATCTAATTAAAAGGATAAATGAAACATGAGATATTATAATTTAGTTATTGGAGTATTATCCAATGAGTTGAACTTGCATTTCATTAATTAGATGTAAATTATAAACTGCTGCACTTTTTAAGAGGTTTCACAAAAAAATTACTCATTTAATCCATTTTCTGAAGTTAACAGCGGACTAGGAGCTGTGTTTATGAAATGTATGCTCAACCTTTTTTATAGTTAAATTAAATATCTCATACTATGTTTGTTATTCTTGCAGATCCTATGAATATGAATGGTAAAAGCTTCAGGATGACAAAGCTTCATCAAGACAGCAAATGATTTTTGCTGTTTATTTTGGTGTATTTTAGTGTGTTATTCTTGTTTCTATTGTAGGCTTGTATTTTAGTGTGTTATTCAGGATGACAAAGCTTCATCAAGACAGCAAATGGTATTAGACAGTATATGTGTTCCCAAATACACATCTCCACTTCAGATTTTAATAGTGTATACAAAGTCAGTACCGCAGTACAAAGTATGAAATGCAAGCGAACAAACTTTGGTCATTCTAACATACTGGTTGTTTATGACAAATACCCAAACCCGTAAAAATTCAAAAAGTCAATATCATAAACTAAATATACAAACTCAACTTATGACCAAATACATGTTTATACATATGCGCACGTGTATATGCATATATATGATCGAATTTCATATTTCAGGTCCAAAACGAGTGTGACTGCAAATTGACAGGAATTACAGTTAGACGAAGAAATATATAGATGTTTGAATACAAAGTTCAACCTAAAAGGAGCATTGTCACATGCAATTGAGGTTTGCCATGGTAATTTGTCACATGCAATTGAGGTTTGTCATCAAATTATATACAAAGTTCAACCTAAAAGGAGCATTGTTACAATCAGTATGACACAGTAGCGATTGTCACATGCAATTGAGACAACGAATAAAAATTGTACTGTGAACCGAATAAAAATTGTTACAATCAGTATGACACAGGAGCATTGTCACATGCAATTGAGACAACGAATAAAAATTTACCAGCGAGATACGTAGGCGATCGGGTAGTGGCGATTGAGTAGCGGCGATCGAGCAGTGGCGATTGAGCAGCGGCGATCGAGCAGTGGCGATGTGATGTGAAGCGGCGATGTGAAGTGGATCGAAAGGGGAATTAGGGTTTGCGGTGGAATACGATGGAAAAGGAAATTTGGAATACTATGGAACACGATGGAAGAACCGATGTCAAAAGGCACGTTTAATTGAAGAACCAACGGAAATTTTGTTAAGTATGTTTTATGTACGCTGATATGTACGCTGTGTTTATGGAAATTTTGTTAAGTATGTACTATGTCAACTTAGGACCTTTTTACTTAATAATTAGACATGCTTGTTTTGATTGTATGCTTATTTTGAATTTATTTAGAACAAAATAAAGAACATGATAGATTGGAACATGCGGTATAGTTGACTCAATTGTCATTGATTACTTGAACAAAGCATAAGCAAACAGCATTGGAAGAACAACAATTATTGACATCTTATAATTTATTTCATACTTACATTGGATGTAAGAAGAAAAGCCAGTGTTTTTCTTTGCTGAACCGAAATACAGACATGTCGATCAATTACTTGTACAACCAACAAACTACAACCTTATATCAATAGTTTTTTTTAAAGGCATGTTGATAGTGTACAGAACAGGGACCATTCTTATGCAAAAAGAGTAGTCAATTATCATATGTTTGACTGTCTAAGATGCCATATTCTAGAAACTGAGTAAAATTAAAAAGTAATACATAGGTAATGTGTTTTCTATGGAATGGTACATGTGCGCCAAGGAATATACATGCTTAAAGTAGGATGCATGTACCCATAAACTCATGGCTTTGTACATACATCCAAAAACAGGTAGATAGGCACAGACCCAAAAAAATTTAAGTTAATTATAATCGAGAGGAATACTTATTACAAACTTATGTTACTATTAATTAATAAAGTAGCTAGTTAACATATATTAACTATTAAAAAAAATTACTACTTATTAACTATTAATTATTTAAAAATAATTGACAAATATTATTGATTCCCAAGTTTATTATTAATTATTATTATTAAGTTTCAATATAATTATTTACTAAATATAGATATTATAAACATGAAGTATGCACTAGGCATCTCAATTACAACGAATAAAATGAAAAGTTGTGATATATATGTTTATTACAACAGTGAGTTTTGCAAGGTTGTAAAAAGGGATCTATTACAACGGTGGACGCCACCGTTGTAAAATTAAAGTTGTAATATGGTAATATATATGCTCTTTACAACAGTGATTAATGCACCGTTGTAAAAAAGAATCTATTACAACGGTGATTAATGCACCGTTGTAAAATTAAAGTTGTGATATGGTAATATATATGTTCTTTACAAGAGTGATAATTTCACCGTTGTAAAAAACATTTATTACAACAGTGCGTTTTGCACCGTTGTAATAAATGCTCTATTACAACGGTGATTTATGCACCGTTGTAAAATTAAAGTTGTAATATGGTGTTTTTGTTGTAGTGATTTAACCGAGCGGATACTGGTGACACGTAAAAGACTAACGCACGCAAGGCCTAATCGGGTATCTATGGCATGTAAAAGACATCTGCACGCAAGGCCTAATCGGGTACTCCAACAACGATTCTGCACCCAGTAGGAATAAGTTAATCGAGCGGGTACCGGTGACAAGTAAAAGACTTACGCACGCAAGACCTAATCGGGTACCTATGACACGTAAAAGACTTCTGCACGCAAGGCCTAATCGGTACTCCTGCAACGATTCTGCACCCAGTAGGAATTAGTTAACCGAGTGGGTACCGGTGACACGTAAAAGACTTACGCACGCAAGGCCTAATCGGGTACCTATGACACGTAAAACACATCCGAACGCAAGGCCTAATCCGGTACTCTAGCAACGATTCTGCACACGGTATGAATTAGATAACCGAGCGGGTAGTGGTGACACATAAAAGATTTACGCATGCAAGGCCTAATCGGACACCTATGACACGTAAAAGATTTCCGCATGCAAGGCCTAATCGGGTACTCCAGCAACGATTCTGCACATAGTAGGAATTAGTTAACCGAGCAGGTATCGGTGACACGTAAAAGACTTAAGCATGTAAGGCCTAATCAGATACCTATGACACGTAACTTCCGCATGCAAGGCCTAATCGGGTACTCCAGCAATGATTCTACACCCAGTAGGAATTAGTTATGAACTAGCATTAGATCTCAGTTATGGGCTCGGTTATGGAATAAAAACTAAATTAGAAAATATACAACATAAAATATATAATATAATATAAAGTATAAAATTTATAATATAAAATGCAAAGTATAAATTATAAAAAAATACAAAATATAAATAAAATATAAATAATTGATTTTGGATACAAGGTTGATCATAACCTTGATTAAGGCCTCGGTTTTAAATTCAATTACAAGCTTATTTAAGAGCTCAGTTATGGGATAAGTTATGGGTTTAGTTTTGTCTCAGTTATGGTCTTGGTTATGGGCTAGGTTAAGGGTTTAGTTATGACCTCAATTATGACTGTGGTTATAAGCTCGATTGTTACCTTAGTTATAAGCTAGGTTTAGATCTCGGTTATGGGATCGATTATGGAATAAAAGAGAATTAGAAAATATAAAATTTAAAGTATAAAACAAAAAAAATTAAAATATAAAATATGAATAAAATATAAATAATTTTGTTGCATTCGACAGAGAACTTTAATGTTCCGGCAATTATAATAGAGCTAAATAACATAATATAACAAACAAATACATGAACTTAGTTTATAGATGCAAAGCTGCAATGAATAATTACAATTTACAATTTACAGACAAATGGATGTAGGACAAAGAAATAATTGTAGAATGCAGTTATACGTAGAAAAACCTACATAATACACGAGGTATGGAAAAATCACAATAAAGATTGCAACAAGAAACCCAAATGTTTCATTGGTATTAACATCTTTGTACAAGACTGAAATGGGCATAGGCCTATACCCATATAATCTCAACCCAATTGACTCAAAAAAATGCAAAATATAGATTTAATGGCTCAATACATTTAATGGCTCAGCTAATGCAATAAACAAAATAGAAGCTGAACGCTTGCTTACTTCTTCTCAACTCCTTTTCAAATTTTAACAATCATCTTCCTCTTCTTATTAGACCCTATGCCAAATAACGACCCACTCTATGACGACAATGTGTACTAGAATCTAAGAGTCTTGCCTTTGGATTTTTAGGCTCCTTCTTCATATATATCTCCCCATAAAATTATAGAACTACAATCCAATGAACTTATATAACTGGATCAATAGGAGAACTGATGGGAAACAATTACAATGTAGACAGTTGAGAGTCACTACTAAATAGAGTTAATAGGTAATTACAAGCGCATTCCAGTTTCTGCTATCATAAAAAATGGCAAATGGAATACTTTAATCATATTAGAAATAAGGGAACTAGCATTAACAATTAATCAAGGGCAAATTATTCTGACTAGTGATGATGATTATTTGGAATGGTGAGGTCAGAAATTTTTATTTCCCAAATACATGGCAACTTTTAGAAAAACTCTCAAACAATATGACTAGTGTCCAATAATATGAAGTAATATTAATAATAAAAAATGTTGTGATGTGCACATAGGTTATTTCTGGAAGTATTAACACAAGTGACAAACTAATGCAATGAGGTGTGGATTGTTTTAAAACGTTTGTGTTGTGTAATGAACAACCCAAGGCAGTTCATCATACTTTCTCAGTTGCCCTTATAGCAAATACATATGGACTCTCATGAAGTTGAAATTGAACATACATACAAACAATAACTCTTTGTTTATTAAAGACAGTTTATTTTGCTAATTGAACCTGTTTGAAACAATTGCCATGCCATCAAGCTATACATGATTATCTACCATCACCTTTGAGTTATTTATTGTTATGATAGATGCAAAAGTCATACGGGATCATAATAGTGGATAATATATAAAGGGAGAAAAAGATAGTGAAAATTGCGCTGAATTAATTATCAGTATTACATCATATTTTTAACCAATCAATCGCCAAAACATGAAACTCGGTACTCTCTATCGTTTCGACCTTCGCTTGAATTTAATATTTATTTTGAAGTATAACCTGAACAAAAGAAAAAATAACCTTAAAATAAATGAAATTAAGTTTCAAAATAGTGTACCTGTGCAGTCAAAATAGAGTTGGACGTGGAGCAGCAACAGATGTAGAAGGTGGAGGCGGACTTCTTGGAAAAGGAAGAGGCCAGCTGTATAGAGGTACACTAGACTGAGGTGGGGAGGTTGGAGCTTTGGGCGAAGGAGGACATGAGGTACAGTTAAACAACATGCAGTTCTATACAACCGTTAACTCTGAAAACTCCATAATTGTTAACATTAAAAACTCCAAAGCTCTTTGTTCAATAATTAAACAACATGAAGTTCCATACAACTGTTTTAAATATGCAATCAGCCCACTCTAAAACTGCAAATCCTTGTCCTTCTGTTTTGTTATTTTGCATAGGAATTATGTTGATCTATTGGGGTGTTGCTCTATATATTCTACTTGCTAGCGAGACCATGTATAGTATATACATAGACACGCATACATACATGTATGAAAGGCATGTAATAGCTTGAAAATGAACAACCATGTGAAAACCACTTTCATATTTATCTTATGCATGATCGGGCATTCATACTTTCTATTATAAATCACATAAACAAATATTTATCTTATCCAGTACTTCCTTAGAAACAGTGCATCACCACTGTTTATGTGTGCACAGATTAAATTAGTAAATGATATTATGTTAGTTGATTGGCTAATTGATCAATCAAATGATAAATGTACTATGCCATCTCTTTTGAATTAAGAAGCAGTTTACAATCTTTAGTAGAAAGAAAATAATAAGTTCACTTTGTCCTCTTACTTATATTTTTGCTTGAAATTCTTTTCAAAATGATGCCTACTACCCGGTAAATTCAACATACAAAACTTACACAGTAGCATCAGCAACACAACTCTGGTTATAAACAACGCAGGTACGACCGCGGTAGCAGTTATGACACTCGCGGACTTGAACACTGTTGGCAGTATTTCCATGATTGGAACAGTAAATAGTGGCCACCTGCTCAGCCTCAAACACTGCCTTTCTGGTCCATGTCAGTCTTGGGGTCGAACAGTCATCAACATAGTGATCAATGTCAACTGCAATGAAGGTGATAAGCAGAAATATTATTCCAGCTTGCGCCCGTAACTTTGAATTTCTAAAATCAAGATTCAACATTGTACTATGTACTTCTGGATCTGCAGCTGGCATTTTTGTTATTGGTTAATTTATCTTTAAAAGACGGTTATGTATATTTTCCAAGAATGGAACCTCTATATATATTGAAACGGATATCAGTGTGAGTTGTGTGACTATTTCAACTTTTTTATAAATTTTTTGAAATTCCCATAGAAGGTATCACTTAGATGATTGACAAAAAGATAACAATCATGAATATATAAAAAAAAATTGACTTATATTTTGAATAAAATGACTTGTAGATGTACCGTCTTTCACTAAGTTATATGTTTTTCCTTTGATATAGATTAAAATCAATAAGCCGCGTAATTAAATGCCAATGCTGTTCAAACAAGCATTTAATGATGACTGGGCAATATAAAGATATATTTGCCTCAATTTGCTGAAACTACACTGAGGAATGCACATTTGCTCAATATACATTTGCTGAAACTGCATTATACATTCTAATATCGATTAGTTGCTAAAGCATGTATTGCTAAGGTTGAGTTGTTGTATGACTGAGTATAACTGCTTGATATTTTATGTTTTCACCAATGTTTCTAGACCAAAACTTAGTATCATTACTTACAAGCTAATGCTTCCTTGCATTCTCTTAATTGTATGTTTAAAAACAAAACATGGAGATAAATGACCAAACATACAAATAAAAAAATAAATACACAACATTACCTACATTTGAAGGATAAAATTATTTATCTTTTTGCTTAAAAGCTGATTCTAGTCAAAAGGGTTTTATAAGATCTGGAACAAGTTGAATGATTAACAATAAAGATGTTTACCAAAATTATTCAGTAAAATATATACAAAAACTCAGTAAACCCACTACTATGAAAAACCCATTTTGGAAAGCCATGGAAAAAGGCCAAAACTACCTCCCGAAAGCTGAAACCCGACCATCCCATTATTTTTCCTCAAGGTTGCTCCAGCTTGGAATATGCAACGTGAAGAATTATAGCTGCTTTTATTGGTCATCGAGACGGGGCAAAGAAATGGGAATTTTAGGACTCGATGATTGAGAATAAAATAGAGAGTGGTGATCTGATAAAAGAATCGAGATTGAGATTGTATATTTTGATTGGGAAGAGAAAAGGAGAAGGCAAAGGGTAATTGCGGCAAGTTGAAAAATATAACCGGGACCTGAAACGGGTGTATTAGGATAAAGGGCCTGGATAGGTAAATTATTAAGTTTCCAGGCCCGTCGCTAAATTCTATTAGTTTTAAGGCCATATACATTGTAAAATTACGGACTTACCCATCCTTTTAGTGGGAACGTTCTAGTTCATTACTGCAAAGCCCTAATTTCCTAATTCTTCTAACAGTCTTAATTTTACAACTTCTCGCAGCTTTCAATTAAATCGATTGTTAAGAAGATCAGCTTCAATTGTTTGTTTGTCGAATCAAGCAAAGTTAGTAATCGATCTATCACGCGTTTCTTCTCTCAGCTTCTACTTAAAATTCCGTAAACAAGCAAAGTTAGTAATCTATTGAATCGATCTATCACGCGATTCTTCTCTCAGCTTCTACTTCAAATTCCTACTGAAAGAAGTAATATAGGTGAGGTTAATGTCGAGAAATAAGTTAATGTTTAGTGTTTTTTTAGTTTGAATATAAGATATGTTCCTAATTTCTTTCCCGTATGTTCAAAAACTGTAGTATAAACAAAATTTTAGATTTGCATGTTGATAAAAACAACAGATTAAAGTAGTTTAAACATTATTAAGTTAATGCATGGCTTTGGGGTGATGTTAATGAACTTATGTCTAAGGACTTTCAATTTGTAGAAGACAATAAAATCTTTTTCCTTCATTTGTTCCTGAAATTAAGTCTAAACTTAGCCCTTCCAGGCAAACTCGCAAAGCATATGGTTTGATTTATAAATTTTATTGTCAGTTTATATTTGCATGGCAATGAACACGATTTTCGGTCATTGGTTTGTTGTTTGGTGTTACACAGTTTAATTCTAAATGGTGCTAAATGTTAACATAAACATTGTTGCTTAGTGTTGCCACAAGTAATATCTGTAATTTATTATTAATATTGTGGTTGGGGATAATATAGGTTACAAGTTGTATTAAGAGGAATCCTAAAGGGAACAGTATTACAAGTTGTTTATGGGCTTGAATCTTTCATTGAATAGGATACCTAATGTGTTAAATTAGTACAACTGAATATTATTGGAACTTTGACCCTTCATTTGTAAAAAATTTGGAAAAATCATTTGTCAAGCATTTTCACTACCAAAAATTATGATTTTAGTACCTTGTATAGAATCATTTGTGTGCGCATGTTGATGCTGATATTTTCCTATGAGTTGATATACTGCTTTGGTTGGCCTGTAGTTTACTTATCATTGCACTTGAATCTCTTTCCTGTTTATTTGATTTTACCTTTTGTGCCACTCTAAATGTTGGTTTAAGTACAAATTTTCATCTTATAGTTTATACTTCATAGACATACCACTTGTTACATGTCATATTTCTGTTCGTTGCATCTGTACTAGAAACTTTGAGACCATTTTCTTAATACTAAACTCATGGTTATCCCTGACTTGAATACTTTGGGCTCATGTCTTTGCTTGACCATTCTTCTTTTTGTCGCTAGGCCTAAAAGTTTTGGAATACTTCCACTTTTCCTCTTTCTTTGTACTTGTTGATCTTTGAATCACTATAAACTTGCATTGTTTTGATGTCCATATTGCCTGTGTACTCTCTACTCTGTGCATATTTCGCCATTTAACACAATTAGTTCTTGTCAGCGACTTAAGTATATTGGTTTATTCAGTATGAATTTAATATGTAACATTTTTTATTTTATTTTGCAGGATCATCATGTTAACAAGAAATAAAGTGGAGAAAAAGATGGCTCAATGTATATTTATTAATAATGGCGGAAAACAATGTGTCAATATAATATCGTCACATACATCTTTTTGTGAGATTCATTCTCAACAAAGTGACGAATTACAGACAATAGATCTTAAAAAAAATTCTGTAAGTTTTTTTATTTTATTTGCATTGTTGTATTAATTTTAACATTGTGAGTAGCACATTGCAACATAAGTGTTTAATACAATTTCCCGATCAGAAGAATTAATAGGTTTAAGGAACAAAAAATATAAACAGGTACCGCTTAGTTTTAAAGTTTTTATGTTCGGATCCTGAGTGAATTATAAAGTTTTTATGTTCGGATCCTGAGTAAATTATGATTTCTAATTAGGAACTTTCTGTCAGGATCCTGATTATAATTATTGTTCACAACATCTGCTCTTCCCTAATGTTTTCTTGTTTGTACTTTGTACTCTTCTGTAGTTGTTCACAAATTGGGGCTGTGTTTAAAAATATGGGGCTGTGTTTATCAAATTATTAAATTTGGTAGGAGAAATTGGCCGTTTCTATTACATCAAAATTCAGAAGTATAATTTAGCAACATAACATACATAACATATAGCACCCTTAATAAAGAAATAAAGACTCCAATGTCTTATAATCGTCTATCTTATAGTGAGAATCACTTTGACAATGTATGCACAAGTGTCATCCAAAAGTGGATACTATAGTGCTTAAATTGATTAACCCATTTTCTCTTTTATGTCAAATAATTTAGCTTATGTTTAAGTACTACAAAACCAGGAGACTAGATACAGTACTTTCAAGAATTTAGTAGTATAATTTGCATTAATCTGAATAGTATTTTTTTTTCAAATTTGTAAAACTAACTTAAGAGCGGACAAGAATAAAAAAAATACAAATACTAAGCGTTATGATGACATGAAGGTAATAAAATTTGCACATCGCAGTCCATTGTTCAAAATATAGTTAGCACACAAACTTATGTGACCTGCTACGTTAATACTTAGATTATGAGAGCTACTAAATTAAAATTTAACAGCAATTATCTTTTGACATATATATTTAACAGCAAATTTCTCCTACCAATTTCTCCAATAAATACTGTTAATGTTGCAAACAGATAATTTGATAAGCATTGCATATGTGATGGTGATTAAATATTTTAAAATTATAATCTGATGTGTAGTTTTGTTTAGTACTGAATTTTTTTTTGACACAATGTACTTAGTATACAAGGCATGCCAATGTCAAATGCTTTAATTAGGTCTGCTATGACTGTATGTAATGTTGTTTATGTATTTGTTTGATTTAATATACTTTTTTTAAACATGTTTATATATGCAGGATTTTTTTTACTAACGTGTATTTTTATTGATGTTGTTTAGGATGAAAATAATCCAAAAATTATGACAAAGGATATAATGCCAAGCTGTCAAAGCACTTCAAATTCTAGTCTTGGTACACATTCAAATTCTTCAAACAAAAATTCAACGGAATCGGATGAAGAGATGGCAGCAAGTAAACAATGTGTCAATAGACTTGTAGATGAAGTAAATTTGGGCAGTATAAAAAATGATGAAAAAATGTATGGCTCTTATTATTGCAATCTAGAATCATTGCACAAAATATTTGTGAAATTAAGAAGCAAGAAGATTGTGAATCATGATTTGGTGGAAAAAATGAACAAAAGTCCATTCAAAAACTTCCTAAGAGTATTTGTTGAAAACAAAATTACAAGGAGTGATTTTAGGAAAAATTCAAAGACATTAGACGATGTCATTCGGACATATAATGTGGATGAAAAATCATTTCAAATAGGAAGGAAGTTGTTAAAACTAACAGAAAAAGATGTTAGTTTGATATTCGGTTTTCCGATCGGTGGTAAGAAAATATTTCCGATTAAACATTCCGGTAGAAACTCGGTACCGAAAGTATATCATGATTTCATAGATTTTCACTTTCAAAATACCAACAAGATTACAAAACAAAAGGTAGAGAAGAGAATAGAATTTTTGATCTCTCAAAAATATCAAGAGGAAGATTTGATGAAACTAATTATTATATTGTTTGTGGTATCTTTCTTGTACCCGAATAATAATGGATATTTGTCTTGGAGCTTCATCCCATATTTACTTGATTGGGATAATATGAATTCAGTATGTTGGTCAAGATTTGTTGTTGAAACCTTGAATAGGAATTTAGAGAAATTTGTTGATGATTATCGAGGTACGCCTGGTTGTACGTTGTTTTTATTGGTAAGGAATTTTTTCTTTTCTTTTCTTTTCATTAGTTTTAAGTTCCTTTGTTAAATTATTTTATATTTAATGTAGTATTGGATATGTGAAAGGACAGCTCTCATTGAAGGGAAAGAAAATGTCATAGGATATCCGCGTTTCATTAAATGGAATCTATCAAATTTGAAAAATCAGTTGACGTATGCAAAATTGCAAACAATTGAAGATAATCAGGTACTATTAGTTTTATTTGTATAATTTTTAATAATTTTATATGCAATTTTAAACTTTAGTTATTTGCATGTATAGCATCAGCTGAAACAATTCCAATATTATTAAAAAATAATTGTAAAATTTATAGTTATTTGCATGAATAGCTTTCAGCGATCATCAATTCGACTGTTTCTTTGCTTTCTTTCTGCATTATGTTGTAAACTAAAAAACACGGTAAACCAATGGATTTTCACGTGTGCTTCCGCGGCTTCTGAAAAACACGATAAATTCGACTGTTTCTTTCTTTCTTTGCATGTATAGCTTTCTTCCTTTGCTTTCTTTTTGCATTATGTTGTGAACTGATCATTGATTCGACTGTTAACATATAAATATAAATTGATAAAAAAAATTATTTTAGATAAACACACTTTATTTTACGTTGGAACAAATATTTTTTTAATTTTATATAATGTTTACAGCAACCTTTAAATTGCACAGGTAGCGTTGTTTTACATTTTTATTACACGGTTAGCTTTATTTCAAAACTATTTTCATTCGTAGTCCTGTTTTGATTTACTTAATGTTGCATTATTTGTTTTTTAAACGTATGTTCTAGTACATTTGAAATTACATCAATTTTTTTTCCTATTGTCTAAACAATGAAAGTTCGACTTTAAATTGTGTATTCGTTTTGCATTTGTAAAAAAATACACTTAAGAGCCTTTTGTTTTTAAATTACTTATTTCTTCATTTATTTCCAAAAAAAAAAGCTTACTGTTTTCACTAATTTACCTTTTAGAACTACCATACTTCATCTGTTAGACTTTCCTTCTCTATATTCAAACATTTAATTGTAATATGTTCAATTAATAAAACAGGTTTTTGAAGAAATTCCGGAAATTAGTGAATTTGAGAATGATTTGCTTGAAACAAACAAGGGTCAAAGTGATCAAAATAAAAAACTGAATGAAGAAAGCCCTAAAAGATTCAATACTGGTAATGTTAGAAAGCATGATCGACACGTTGAAAAAGAATCTTGTTCATGTGGCAGCAAAGCCCAAGTGGACTCATTGACAGTAGAATTAAATAGTGTTAAAAAAGAAGTGTCATTGTTATCTACAAGGTTAGATGAAGAAAAAACAAGAAGACAATTGACGGAACAAGAGTTGAAAGATATCAAAGAAAAGTTGAACTTTCAAAATTATATGTCAACTGTTCCGGAATCGGTTTTCGAATCAGACAAGGAGGAAAAAGTAAAAGGAGAAGATAAAAATGTGGATATCAAAAGCAATGCAGAGGACACTACTGATTTCAAAATGGAAAAAGAAAGAGTACGTTTTGATAATTATATTTCATTGTTTAAAATTTATTGTGTGAACTATAGTAAATATTCCTTGTTTATATTTTGTTTAGGTTGATCATTTAAATGACGTTCAAGAAGTTGCAAGAATATTTTCTGGTCCGGATGATGAATTAAAAAATTCAAATGTTATTTCAAAAAAAAGAAACAAACTTTGTGTGAGCAAAAAAAAGAAGGTTAGTAAAGTTTTAAGAATTTTAGATGTATTACTTAATAATGTAAAATAAATGAATTTAATATATTAGTTTATGTTTACTACAGGTTATTGATAAAGATGAATATCCAAATTTTAATTTGGATATTACGCAACAGTTTTTAAAAACAGCCAATGAAGATCAGGGAAGTATTCAACTTGTGGATTTTGAATCTAAATCAAAAAAAAAAGAACAAAAAAGTTGCTACTTCTATTCCTTTCATGATAAAGAGAATTAAAAAAGAAACAAGGGTTCCCAATGAAGATCCAGATTTTGTTTATGAAAAAGCGGTTGTTCCTACTAGTATAATATACAATATAGAACACTGTGATTTGATTCATGATATGAATCAAGAAATGAGTAATGTCATAAAAACTTTCTTCAAAATTGTTGATAATAACAAGTAAGTGTTATATTTTTATTCTTTCATTCATTACAATTATGAAATAAATGTTTTTTTATGTTTATACAGCGAGATAGCATGGAGTAATGATGATAAGTCAGTTGATCTGGATATTACAAAGGAAATGATTGGGGAATTAATTTTTAATCGTTATGCATTTGGGCAGGTATTTTATACATTAGGTATTTTATGTATTTTGCATTAAAGCTATATTGATCCATTGTGATAGTACCGTAGCTATTTTAATAGATAATCGTAATTACAGCAGCAAGAAAAAGAAAAAGGATTGTTTGACCTATGATATGATGATATTGGAAGGGGTAGCTTTCAAAAACTGTTGGTAGTATAGAATATAGCATAGAGAAGATACGATATGAGCAAGATCAGCCTGTTTGACCTATGATATGACACCTGGAAGATAGTAAATGGGTGCTTTGATTGTTTACGCTATTCACTATCTTGTGTTGTTTTCTTTTATTTGTTTCTATAATTCTTATTAGTTCTTTCTCTCAATTATTTATTTTATTTTATTGAACCATTTTCTATAAGTATTCACAATTCCAATAACTCATGTTCATGAAGACCAGAAACATTAGTAGGCGAACATGTCATAACACTTTTCAATTGCAATATGATTTTAATAATTGTTACAGCATAATTAATTATCGTTAACCCTCAGAAATTCATATATTTTATGACCAAAATTTATACAGTTACTTTTAAATTCTAAACCTAGAATTTAGGTTATGTTTGTCTTATGTTTGTGTCTTATGGTGGTATAGTTGTCTTGAAGCTAACATACATGATTGCGTTTTACCTTAAACTTGCAAAGCAAAGCCTTGATATGATCATTTTGATGAAAATCTGATGGATTGCGTTATGAAAGGATTGTTTGACCTATGATATGATGATACTGGAAGCGGTAGCTTTCAAAAACTGTTGGTTTAAATAATTAATCACGCAGAACAAACATCTTCCAAATGAAACTGGCATATCATTTTTTGTCTATGTTCTGTTCAAGTACGAATTCGTTGGATACACATGAATTATGAATAACAAATTACTTTGCATTTGCACGTTAGCTGGCTTTAACAATAAGACTGAGAAAGAAAAAAAAAGGTGAGAAAAAAATCCAAATCATCTACACATCATGCATCTTGAATTAACTACTTTTTTTTTAATTGTTCAGATAATAGATTGGTATTGGGAGCGACAACTGAAACGCCTAGATGAAAGTGAAAGCTTCGTTTATATAAACACTGTTATGACCGTAAGTTTAAGTTTTTCATAATATGTCATTATACTAAAGATCTATGTTTAATTAATTACAATATACTAATTTGAATATGATTTTTTTTTTGTAGAATAATGCAACCTCATGCCTTGCTAGCACTAGAGAAGCTTTATTCATGCCAGCTATACGAAATTCTCTTTCAAACAGATTGTGTTGCAGCATATTATTTCCAATAAATGATGTGCATCATTGGACACTTCTAGAATTAGATATTGCAGAGTCTAAATGGTATTTGTATGATTCTCTTCAGCCCCGTCGTTCTTCATCTAAAAGAAATAATCACATGATATCAGGGCTTAAAATTGTAAGTTTTTTATATTTTTTAAAATAAAAGGTGTTAAGTTTAAGATTGTTCTCATTTTTTTTTATGTAATGTTTTTGCAGAAAAGCTTTGTAGAAGATGTTGCAACAGAATTAAAGAAAGAAGGATTACCAGTGAAGTTAAATAACAAAAAAGTGATCATGAATTCGAAGTGTACACAGCAGTCCAATGGGTAATTTCTGCAAATTGATTTACTCCTTATTTATATTAATTTTTATACAATGGATTATATATTATATTATATAGCAAGTTTTTTTTGAGAGTCCATATCCATGTCCATATCAACAAAAACATACTATTTTACTAGCACTGCATATGAGATTTATCAAACGATTGAGCTCGTTGTTTCTTTATTTACAAATTGACGGTAGAAAAGTAAATTTCAGGAGTCCCAAAAAAAATATGTTAGAAAGAAAATGCATATGAGATTTGTAACATCCATCCTCTATCATCTGTTGAAGTCTTTTAACGTGCATGTCAACACAAGATGTTATATACGTAATTGTTTATTCTAAACCAAAATTACTTCATGTATTCGTTCATCAAAGCCTATATATCTGTACTGGGTGCATGACAGCTCAAAAATAGTTATAATATGCGAATTGTGATTTTTAGTGGCATTAAATAAATATAAATCACATTTGATTTTGATGGCTCTGTTGAACTTTAAAATGCTGGCAAGACTGGGCTAATTTTGTAAAGAGTCGGAATTCTCTTCTTCTAGTATTATAAAGGATAATAGGGGTCCCAAATTTGATGAATACTTTATAGGCTCTAAGGATAGGATTATCGAAGGGTGGAATACTATAGTTGCAGATTCTAACGAGGTCGAAACCAAATATAACATATTCAAAGGCCTGAAGCTTAAATAGAACCACATTCAATCATAAGAGTCAACATACTCAAGCCTTAACAAATTTCTCTTTTTTCAGAGTGTGTGCAACAATAACAAAAAAAAAGCACATTCCAAAATGAAGCTGTTGTCTGCGGGGCAGCAAATTAAAACCCCAAAAGTTGATTTAATGGTCAATTTTAGTTAAGTGTTATAGATTTAGATTTGATATGATCCAATGATGGCATGAATATCTTTGAGACCTGATGTCAAACTGTGATGACAACTATAAGCATTATCGCTGAGGATCTATATTTTCAACGTATTTATCATTTTCTTAGTTCAATTAATATGCGGGATAAAAGAAGAATGATGAAATGCACTGGGTTCTGATCTATGTGAACACATATAAATCTGACAGATATGTGTTTGCTTAGAATCATTTGAGTTATTTGTTCAGTCGATGGTTATTTGTTGTTGAGAATCATGCGTGAAATATTGTCTGTTTAGCAGTTCATATGGTTTGGTTAAGGAACATTAATTATAAAATAACTCACCCTCCTCTTTATTAAGCAGGTAGTTAGATTCAGTAGACTATTTTTTGAAAATTTATTGTTTGGCTGTGTTAAATAGATAATAGATATCAGTGATTACATCATTACAATTATATATTTATCATGTTTTAAAATTTCAGAGTTGATTGTGGCCTATTTGTGATGCTCAATATGGAAAGAAGAGTGAAAGGATTGAGCATTACTGAAGATGTATCTGAGAGTTTAATAAGAAAAATGAGAGGACAAATAGCACATGACATTCTGTCAGATATTCCATACAGTTGGTCAGTTGAAAAATTCTACAGTTCGTATCAAGGATAAAATGTTGAAGGTTGAATTTTATTTACTGTTTGTTAGTCTTTCTTCTTTTTACGTACTTGTTAAACTACTGTCATGTAAGGTTGGCGAATTGTTGGGGTATTTGAAATATATGTAATCCGTTGTGTAAGTTTGGGGTATGTTGAACAAGATTAGAGTAGTTTGTTGTAATTTGTTGACAGTAGAAGCATGACAGTAGAAAGCATGAGTATTTTGTTGTAGTTTGAAGTTTTAAAATCACATTCTGTACACATTCTGTGCTGTTGTTTGTGTCTTTTAATTTTCATAGTTAGCTATGTTGATTTGTTTTTTTTGAAAATTTAGTTGTGCTGGAGCTTTATATATTGTCAAGTTGTTTTTTGTCAAAAGTGATTGCTCTTTGATGATTGATGGTTAAGTTTGGTGTGAGTTCAAAATCAGTGACAGTGTCACATTGTATTGTACAGTTTGCTTTATTTACAGTTTGTAGCTTTTGGGATGCTCAAATAGGGTATCTTTGGTTATTGATTGTAAGCTTGTGTGGTATATGCTTGGTAAATACGCACATTAAAGACAGAAGGAAACCCTTTTTTGAATTTTAATTTTTATGCAGTTACTGTTGATTTTATTTGTTCACTGTGTTGTTTACAATAATGAAATAGCAACATGTACAACACCGTAAAATAGACCCTTGCTTGCTTGTTTATTCTTAGAACTAGCAATTGTGTACAACTCTTGATTGTACGGTATTATTTGTATTACTTTCCTGCACTTTATTACTAATATATAGTACCAATCTGCTGTGTGGTTTGATGTATTGAAATATCATCATGAAATTAATTTTTTACATGTTAACTTGCATAAAATCCCCTTGTGTATTTTTCATAGTTGTATTTTTTTGTCTATTGTCTGGGTAACCATGTTCAAAGTAAAATATTTCCAAAACACAAACAGATGTAAGAGAAGCAAATCATGACTTTAATAGATGAAAGAGAGTTGGGTTAACAGCTTGGTTAGGTAAGTGGTTATGGGTTGATTATGGGCTTAGTTGTCGTTTTGGTTCTGTTCTAATATCAGTTACAAGCTAAATAATAATCTCAATTAAGGGATAAGTTATAAATTAAATTAAAAGCTTTTTTAAGAGCTCGATTATGGTATAAGTTATGGGTTTAGTTCTGGCTCAGTTATGGGCGTGGTTATGTGTTAGGTTAAAGATATTGTTATGACATTAATTATCACTGTGCTTATGAGCTCAATGATTACCTCGGTTATGATCTAGGTTTATATCTTGTTTATGGGCTCGTTTATTGGAATGATTATGAAATAAAAGCCAAATTATAAAATATAAAATAAAATTTAAAAAATTTAAAATATAAAATATTATAAAAAAACTAAAAACTAAAATATAAATTATGAACTTCGTTAGAGGTTTGGTAAGAATTCAATTAAGAGTTCAGATAGGGTCCTAGTTATGGGCTTGGTTATATGATCAGTTATAATCTTAGTTGTACTTCAATTATGAGCAAGGTTTATATCTCGGTAACGGGCTCGGTTATTGGTAAGGTTATGGAAAAAATTCTAAATCACAAAATACAAAATATAAAATATAAAGAATAAAGTATAAAATTTAAAATGTAAAGTATAAAAAATAAAGTATAAAATATAAAATATAAAGTATAAAATATGAAGTATAAAATATTAAGTATAAAGTATAAAACATTTAAAATAAAATTTAAAGCATAAAATTTAAAGTATAATGAATAAAGTATAAAGTATAAATTATAAAACAAAAAGTATAAAATATAAAAAATATAAAATAAAATATAAATTATGATCTTGATTAGAGGTTTGGTTAATACCTCAATTATGAGCTCGGTTAGGGTCTTGGTTATAAACTTTGTTATAGGCTCAGTTATGAACTCGGTTATGAGATTGATTATGAACTTTGTTATGAACTCCGTTATGGACTCGATTATAAAATATAAATTAGTAAATAAAAATATAAAATAAAATATTAATTATTATACATAAAATATAAAGTATAAAATATAAAGTATAAAATATAAAATATAAAGTATAAAATATAAAATTTAAAGTTACCAGCAAAACGTGGAAGTTCAAAATGTAATTAAAAGCAAATTGATCAAAATGTAATAAAATATAAAGCATAAAGTATAAAACATAAAACATAAAATATAAAGTATAAAATATAAAATATAAAGTATAAAATATAAAATATAAACTATAAAATATAAAATATAAAGTATAAAATATAAATTATACAATTTAAAGTATAAAGTTATGGGCCTGGTTATGGACTCAATTAAGGATTCGATTATGGGCTCAATTACGAATACGGTTATTGGCTCGGTTACGAACTCGGTTATGGCCTAGGTTATGGACATGTGATCGGTTATGGGTTCGGTTATGGTCTCGGTTATGGATGCTTGGTTATGTGCATGAGTATGTGCATGGTTATGTGCTCGGTCATGGCTCGGTTACGTTCTTGTTTATGGGGTTCGGCCATGTGCTCGGTCACGTGTTTGGTCATGCACTAAGTCATGGGCTCGGTTATGTTATCGGTTATGTTATTAATTATGGGACTTAGTCATGTTATGGGCTCGGTTATGGACTCTGTTATGGGCTCGGTTATGGGCTTAGTCAAGGGCTCGGTTATGGTCTATAAAATATAAAATATAAAATATAAAATATAAAATATAAAGTATAAACTATAAAATAAAAGTATAAAATATAAAGTATAAAGAATAAAGTATAAAATATAAAATATAAAATATAAAGTATAAAATATAAATTATAAACTATAAAATATAAAATATAAAGTATAAAATATAAAATATAAAATATAAATTGTAAAATTTAAAAATATAAAATATAAAGTATAGAATATAAAAGTATAAACAATAAAATATAAAATATAAAATATAAAGTATAAAATATAAAATATAAAGTATATATTATAATATATAAAGTATAAAATACAAAATTTAAATCATAATATAAGCTTAGGCTCAGTTACAGATTCGGTTATGGACTTGGTTATGGGCTTAGGCTCTATCATGGCCATTGTCATGGGATTAGTTATGTTTTCGGTCATGGGCTAGGTTATGTTCTTGGTCATGGGTTTGAGCTCGGTCATGGCCTCGGTAATGGGATTGGTTATGTTCTCGGTCGTATGTTTGGTTATGTTCATGACCATGTGCACGGTTATGGGCTCGGTCATGGCTCGGTTACGTTCTTGTTTACCAACGTGCTAAGTCATGTACAAAGTCATGGGCCTCTCCAAAGTGGAGTTTAATGGATCCATACTATTTTTATAGACTATTGTGAGACAATATAAGCTCGGACGATGGACTTCTGTAACTCTTACATAACTACAGTGGGAGATCTGATCACTTAGAACACTGAAATATAATGTTGTTACATACCTGAAGCGGAAAGTAATGAATCGGTCAAAGCTTATCAATCTCAATCAAAGAAGAGTTCAAGCAAAACACTCAATCAAGAGGCATTGAACTAAAATACAATGACTGGGAGGTACTGATAAAGACGGTCATGTGTTTGGTCATTTGATAAAGTATAAAGTATAAAATATAAATTATAAAATATAAAGTATAAAGTATAAAATATAAAATATAAAGTATAGAATATAAAATATAATAGTATAAGGTATAAAACATAAAGTATAAAATATAAAATATAAAATATAAAATATAAAGTATAAAATATAAAATATAAACTATAAAGTATAAAGTATAAAATATAAATATAAAAATAAAGTATATATTATAATATGTAAAGTATAAAATATAAAATTTAAACCATAATATAGGCTTAGGCTCAGTTACGAATTCGGTTATGGACTTGGTTATGAGCTTAGGCTCGATCATGGCCTTGGTCATGGGATTAGTTATGTTTTTGGTCATGAGGTCGGTTATGGACTTAGTTATGGGCTCGGTTATGAGTTCGGTTATGAACTCGGTTATGTGCTCGATTATGGACTCAGTTACGGACTTGGTTATGGACTCGGTTACAAACTCTGTTACAAACTCAGTTATGGGCTCGGTTATGGGCTTGGTTACGGGCTCAATTACAGACTCGGTTATGCACTCGGTTATGTGCTCGATTATGAAATATAAATTATAAAGTATAAAATATAAAATATAAAGTATAAAGTATAAAATATAAAGTATAAAATATAAAATATATAATATAAAAGTATTAAGTATACAACATTTAATATAAAATTTAAAGTACTAAGTCATGGGCTCGGTTATGTTATTAATTATGGGACTCGGTCATGTTATGGGCTCGGTTATGGACTCTATTATGGGCTCGGTTATGGGCCCAGTCATGGGCTCAGTTATGGTCTACAAAGTACAAAATATAAAATGTAAAATATAAACAATAAAATATAAAGTATAAAATATAAAGTATAAAATATAAAATATAAAGTATAAAGTATAAAATATAAATTATAAAACATAAAGTATAAAGTATAAAATATAAAATATAAAATATAAAGTATAGAATATAAAATATAATAGTATAAGGTATAAAACATAAAGTATAAAATATAAAATATAAAATATAAAGTATAAAGTATAAAATATAAAATATAAACTATAAAGTATAAAGTATAAAATATAAATATAAAAATAAAGTATATATTATAATATATAAAGTATAAAATATAAAATTTAAACCATAATATAGGCTTAGGCTCTGTTACGAATTCGGTTATGGACTTGGTTATGGGCTTAGGCTCGATCATGGCCTTGGTCATGGGATTAGTTATGTTTTTGGTCATGAGGTCGGTTATGGACTTGGTTATGGGCACGATTATGAGTTCGGTTATAGGTTTGGTTATGAACTCGGTTATGTGCTCGGTTATGGACTTGGTTACGGACTTGGTTATGGACTCGGTTACAGACTCTGTTACAAACTCAGTTATGGGCTCGGTTATGGGCTTGGTTACGGACTCGATTATGAAATATAAATTATAAAGTATAAAATATAAATTATAAAGTATAAAATATAAAATATAAAATATAAAGTATAAAATATAAAATATATAATATAAAAGTATTAAGTATACAACGTTTAATATAAAATTTAAAGTATAAATTATAAAGTATAAATTATAAAATATAAAATATAAAATATAAAGTATAAAATATTAAATATAATAGTATAAGGTATAAAACATAAAGTATAAACTATGTTCATGGCCTCGGTAATGGGATTGGTTATGTTCTCGGTCGTATGTTTGGTTATGTGCCTGAGCATGTGCACGGTTATGGGCTCGGTCATGGCTCGGTTACGTTCTTGTTTATGGTTTGGTCATGTGCTCGGTCATGTGTTTGGTCATGTACTAAGTCATGGGCTCGGTTATGTTATTAATTATGGGACTCGGTCATGTTAAGGGCTTGGTTATGGACTCTATTATGGGCTCGGTTATGGGCTCAGTCATGGGCTCAGTTATGGTCTATAAAGTATAAAATATAAAATGTAAAATATAAACTATAAAATATAAAATGTAAAATATAAAATATAAAATATAAAATATAAAATATAAAATATAAAATATAAAATATAAAATGTAAAATATAAACTATAAAATATAAAGTATAAAATATAAAATATAAAATATAAAGTATAAAATATAAAATATAAAATATAAAATATAAAGTATAAACTATAAAATATAAAGTACGAAATATAAAATATAAATTGTAAAATATAAAATATAAAGTATAGAATATAAAATATAATAGTCTAAAGTATGTTAATTATGGGCTCAGTCATGGACTTGAGCTAGGTCATGGCCTCGGTCATGGGATTGGTTATGTTGTCAGTCATGTGCTTGGTTATGTGCATGAGTATGTGCACGGTTATGTGCTCATGGCTCGGTTACGTTCTTGTTTATGGGGTTCGGTCATGTGCTTGGTCACGTGTTTGGTCATGCACTAAGTCATGGGTTCGGTTATGTTATCGGTTATGTTATTAATTATGGGACTCAGTCATGTTATGGGCTCGGTTATGGACTCTGTTATGGGCTCGGTTAAGGGCTCAGTCAAGGGCTCGATTATGGTCTATAAAATATAAAATATAAAGTATAAAATATAAAATATAAAATATAAAGTATAAACTATAAAATATGAAGTATATATTATAATATATAAAGTATAAAATATAAAATTTAAATCATAATATAAGCTTAGGCTCAGTCACGGATTCGGTTATGGACTTGGTTATGGGCTTAGGCTCCATCATGGCCATTGTCATGGGATTAGTTATGTTTTCGTTCATGGGCTAGGTTATGTTCTTGGTCATGGGTTTGAGCTCGGTCATGGCCTCGGTAATGGGATTGGTTATGTTCTCGGTCGTATGTTTGGTTATGTGCTTAAGCATGTGCACGGTTATGGGCTCGGTCACGGCTCGGTTACGTTCTTGTTTATGGGGTTTGGTCATGTGCTCGGTCATGTGTTTGGTCATGTACTAAGTCATGGGCTCGATTATGAAATATAAAATATAAAATATAAAGTATATCATGGCCAATGTCATGGGATTAGTTATGTTTTCGGTCATGGGCTAGGTTATGTTCTTGGTCATGGGTTTGAGCCTCGGTCATGGGATTGGTTATGTTGTCAGTCATGTGCTTGGTTATGTGCATGAGTATGTGCACGGTTATGTGCTTGGTCATGGCTCGGTTACGTTCTTGTTTATGGGGTTCGGTCATGTGCTTGGTCACGTGTTTGGTCATGCACTAAGTCATGGGTTCGGTTATGTTATCGGTTTTTTTATTAATTATGGGACTCAGTCATGTTATGGGCTCGGTTATGGACTCTGTTATGGTCTATAAAATATAAAATATAAAATATAAAGTATAAAGTATAAAATATAAAATATAAAATATAAAGTATAAACTATAAAATATAAATTATAAAATATAAAGTATAAAGAATAAAGTATAAAATATAAAATATAAAATATAAAATATAAAGTATAAATTATAAAGTATAAACTATAAAATATAAAATATAAAGTATAAAGTATAAAATATATAATATAAATTATAAAATTTAAAAATATAAAATATAAAGTATAGAATATAAAAGTATAAACAATAAAATATAAAGTATAAAATATAAAATATAAAGTATAAAGTATGAGATATAAAATATAAAGTAATATTATAATATATAAAGTATAAAATATAAAATTTAAATCATAATATAAGCTTAGGCTCAGTTACAGATTCGGTTATGGACTTGGTTATGGGCTTAGGCTCTATCATGGCCATTGTCATGAGATTAGTTATGTTTTCGGTCATGGGCTAGGTTATATTCTTGGTCATGGGTTTGAGCTCGGTCATGGCCTCGGTAATGGGATTGGTTATGTTCTTGGTCGTATGTTTGGTTATGTGCTTGAGCATGTGCACGGTTATGGGCTCGGTCATGGCTCGGTTACGTTCTTGTTTATGGGGTTTGGTCATGTGCTCGGTCATGTGTTTGGTCATGTACTAAGTCATGGGCTCGGTTATGTTATTAATTATGGGACTCGGTCATGTTATGAGCTCGATTATAGACTCTATTATGGGCTCGGTTATGGGCTCAGTCATGGGCTCAGTTATGGTCTACAAAGTATAAAATATAAAATATAAAATGTAAAATATAAACAATAAAATATAAAGTATAAAATATAAAGTATAAAATATAAAATATAAAGTATAAAGTATAAAATATTAATTATAAAATATAAAGTATAAAGTATAAGATTAGGCTCAGTTACGAATTCGGTTATGGACTTGGTTATGGGCTTAGGCTCGATCATGGCCTTGGTCATGGGATTAGTTATGTTTTTGGTCATGAGGTCGGTTATGGACTTAGTTATGGGCTCGGTTATGAGTTCGGTTATAGGTTTGATTATGAACTCGGTTATGTGCTCGGTTATGGACTCGGTTACGGACTTGGTTATGGACTCGGTTACAGACACTGTTACAAACTCAGTTATGGGCTCGGTTATGGGCTTGGTTACGGACTCGATTACAGACTCGGTTACGCACTCGGTTATGTGCTCGATTATGAAATATAAATTATAAAGAATAAAATATAAAATATAAAGTATAAAATATAAAATGTAACTATAAAATGTACCTGTGAAATATAAACTATAAAGAATAAAATATAAAATATAAAGAATAAAACATAAAATATAAAATATAAAATATAAAGTATAAAATATAAAGTATAAAATATAAAATATAAAATATAAAATATAAAATATAAATTATAAAGTACAAAATATAAAATATAAATTGTAAAATATAAAATATAAAGTATAGAATATAAAATATAATAGTATAAGGTATAAAACATAAAGTATAAAATATAAAATATAAAATATAAAGTATAAAGTATAAAATATAAATATAAAAATAAAGTATATATTATAATATATAAAGTATAAAATATAAAATTTAAACCATAATATAGGCTTAGGCTCAGTTACGAATTCGGTTATGGACTTGGTTATGGGCTTAGGCTCGATCATGGCCTTGGTCATGGGATTAGTTATGTTTTTGGTCATGAGGTCGGTTATGGACTTAGTTATGGGCTCGGTTATGGGCTCGGTTATGAACTCGATTATGTGCTCGATTATGGACTCGGTTACGGACTTGGTTATGGACTCGGTTACAGACTCTGTTACAAACTCAGTTATGGGCTCGGTTATGGGCTTGGTTACGGGCTCGATTACAGACTCGGTTACGCACTCGGTTATGTGCTCGATTATGAAATATAAATTATAAACTATAAAATATAAAATATAAAGTATAAAATATAAAATATAAAATATAAAATATAAAATATAAAGTATAAAATATAAAATATATAATATAAAAGTATTAAGTATACAACATTTAATATAAAATTTAAAGTACTAAGTCATGGGCTCGGTTATGTTATTAATTATGGGACTCGGTCATGTTAAGGGCTTGGTTATGGACTCTCTTATGGGCTCGGTTATGGGCTCAGTCATGGGCTCAGTTATGGTCTATAAAGTATAAAATGTAAAATATAAACTATAAAATATAAAATGTAAAATATAAAATATAAAATATAAAGTATAAAATATAAAATATAAAATATAAAATATAAAATATAAAATATAAAATATAAAATGTAAAATATAAACTATAAAATATAAAGTATAAAATATAAAATATAAAATATAAAATACTTCCGCACGCAAAACACTTCCGCACGCAAGGCCTAATTGGGTACTCCAGCAACGATTCTATACCCAATAGGAATTAGTTAACCGAGCGGATACCCGTGAAACGTAAAAGACTTACGCACGCAAGGCCTAATCGGGTACGTATGATACGTAAAAGACTTCAGCACGCAAGGCCTAATCGGGTACTCCAGCAACGATTCTGTACCCAGTAGGAATTAGTTAACCGAGCGGGTACCCGTGATACGTAAAAGACTAACGCACGCAAGGCCTAATCGGGTACCTATGACATGTAAAAGACTTCAGCACGCAAGGCCTAATCGGGTACTCCAGCAACGATTCTGCACCCAGTAGGAATTAGTTAACCGAGCGGGTACTCGTGATATGTAAAAGACATCCGCACGCAAGGCCTAATCGGGTACTCCAGCAACGATTATACACCCAGTAGGAATTAGTTAACCGAGCGGGTACCCGTGATACGTAAAAGACTTTCGCACGCAAGGCCTAATCAGGTACTCCAGCAACGATTCTGCACCTAGTAGGAATTAGTTAACCGAGCGGGTACCCGTGATACGTAAAAGGCTTACGCACGGAAGGCCTAATCGGGTACCTATGACACGTATAAAACTTCCGCACGCAATGCTTAATAGGGTACTCCAGCAACGATTCTGCACCTAGTAGGAATTAGTTAACGAAGCGGTTACCCGTGAAACATAAAAGACTTACGCATGTAAGACTTTCGGTTATAGGCTCGGTTATGGGCTTAGTCATGGACTCGATTACGGTCTATAAAATATAAAATTTAAAATATAAAGTATAAAATTTAAAATATAAACTTTAAAATATAAAACATAAAGTATAAAATATAAAATATAAAACATAAAGTATAAAATATAAAATATAAACTTTAAAATATAAAACATAAAGTATAAAATATAAAATATAAAATGTAAAGTATAAAATATAAAATATAAAGTATAAACTATAAAATATAAAGTATAGAATATAAAATATAAAAGTGTAAAGTATAAAATATAAAGTATAAAGTATAAAATATAAAGTATAAAGTGTAAAATTTAAATTATAAATTATAAATGTAAAATATAAAGTATAAAATATAAAGTATAAAATATAAAGTATAAAATATAAAATATAAATATAAAGTATAAAGTATAAAATATAGTATAAAATATAAACTATAAACTATAAAATATAAAGTATATATTATAGTATATAAAGTATAAAATATAAAATTTAAACCATAATATAGGCTTAGGCTTAGTTACGGATTCGGTTACAGACTTGATTCTGGGCTTAGGCTCGATCATGGCCTTGGTCATGGGATCCGTTATGTTTTCAATCTAATCGGGTACTCCAGCAACGATTCTGCACCCAGTAGGAATTAGTTAACCGAGCGAGTACCTATGACACGTAAAACACTGCAAGGCCTAATCGGGTACCTATGACACGTATAAAACTTCCGCACGCAAGGCCTAATCAGGTACTCCAGCAACGATTCTGCACCTAGTAGGAATTAATTAACCGAGCGGGTACCCGTGATACGTAAAAGACTAACGCACGCAAGGGTCTCAGTTATTGGCTAGGTTCGGTTATGGTCCTTGTTATGACCTAGGTTAAAGATTTGGTTTTGAACTAGTATAAAATATAAATTAAAAAACAAAAAATATAAAAATAAAATAAAATATTAATTATTATATATAAAATATAAAGTATAAAATATAAAATATAAAGTATAAAACATAAAATATAAAATATAAAACAAAAAAATTAAAATATAAAATATAAAGTATAAAATATAAATATAAACTATAAAGTATAAAATATAAAGTATAAAATACGCATACATTATAAAATACGCATACAATATAAAATAAAAATATATGGACTCAATTATATTGGCTCATTTATTGGCTCGGTTATGGACTCAATTATGGATTCAGTTACGGGCTCATTTATGGACTTGGTTATGGCCTATGTTATGGACATGGGATAGGTTATAGGTTCGATTATG
The DNA here is from genome assembly GCA_030737875.1 of Allium sativum. Classification (NCBI taxonomy): domain Eukaryota; kingdom Viridiplantae; phylum Streptophyta; class Magnoliopsida; order Asparagales; family Amaryllidaceae; genus Allium; species Allium sativum. The sequence goes on along the minus strand of CM060924.1, from coordinate 229,319,741 downwards.
GTCTCGGTTACGGACATGTGATCGGTTATAGGTTCAGTTATGGGATTGGTTATGGTCTCAATTATAAGAAGGGTCTCAATTATGGGCTCAATTACGGATTTAGGCTCGGTTATAGGCCCGGTTATGGACTCGATTAAGGTTTCGGTTATGGACTCAGTTATATGAAGGGTCTTAGTTATGGGCTCAATTACGGATTTGGACTCGGTTATGTGATCGGCTATGTGAAGGGTCTCAGTTATTGGCTAGGTTCGGTTATGGTCCTTATTATGACCTAGGTTAAACATTTGGTTATGAACTAGTATAAAATATAAATTAGAAAAAAAATATAAAAATTAAATATTGATTATTATATATAAAATATAAAGTATAAAGTATAAAATATAAAGTATAAAATATAAAGTATAAAGTATAAAATATAAAACAAAAAAATTTAAAATATAAAATATAAACTATAAAGTATAAAATATAAAGTATAAAATACGCATACATTATAAAATACGCATACATCATAAATTACTAACATTATATACCGAAGCATATTACGAATACGGTTATGGGCTCGGTTATGGCCTAGGTTATGGACATGTGATAGGTTATGGGTTAGATTATGGTATCGGTTATGGACATGTGATCGGTTATAGGTTCGGTTATGAGATTGGTTATGGACTCAGTTATATGAAGGGTCTCGGTTATGGGCTCAATTACGGATTTGGTTATGAACTCAGTTATGTGATCGGCTATGTGAAGCGTCTCAATTATTGGCTAGGTTATGGAATCAAGTATAAGCTCACTTATGAGGTCGATTATATGTCATGGGATCAATTATGTTCTTTGTTATAGGACTCAATCATGTGCTCAGTCATATGCTAGGTAATATGCTCGGTCATAGGCTAGGTCATGCGCAAGTTTATGACTCAATTATTGGATTGGTTATAAATTAAAAACTAAATTAGAAAATATAAAATATAAAAAAAATAACGTAAAATAAAAAATTATAAAATTATAAAATATAAGATATAAAGTATAAAATATAAAATATAAAGCATAAAGTATAAAATATAAAATTAACCGAATCTTTAATCTTTATATAAATTGTAAAATATAAAATAATTAAGGTCATAACCAAAAATTTATACTTCATTTAAAACATAAAGTATAAAGTATAAAATAAAAATTATAAAATATAAAGTATAAAGTTTATTGGATAATAAAAAATATAAATTATATAAAAAAAATATTAGATCCTTAACCAACTGTGTTGCGTAAGTCTTATTTATGAAGACATTAGTTATTTTAATTTATAATCAAACAATGCTTTAGAGCATCTCTAGTAGGAAGTCTAAAATCAATAGGACGAAGAGAAAATAAAGCATAACAAATTTCCACTTCTCAATAAATAAGTGAGGTACTTTTTTTTAACTAAACTCTATAAATGGTTTTCAAGATACTTCTATTCTATAAATGATTTTTAGAAAAACAATTTTAGGTTCTTTTATAATAAAAAGATGCCTCTTTAATTAAAAAAATACCTTTATGTCTATAAATAGCAATCTTATTGTTGTATATTTTATAAACAGTAATATGATTCTAGTTTATGATATAAACGAGATTGTTTATGTTAAACGGGAATCAGATTCCCAATTATAATAAAAATTGTTAAAAAAAAAATGGGGAGACCTTTGTTTTACTCCTTTCCCAACATTGAAATTACTTTAGCTTCTACAACGTGAGACAACATATCATTTTGTCATTCCTCATTTTCTTTCGTCATTAAAAATGATTAATCTTCCTCTCATCCCTTTTATCGTCCCTCCAATTAATTCATATTTTATTATTGATGTTGAAAACTTAAGACACGAAATACAAATTAAATGAAAGGACCTTAAGCTTCGAAGAAAAAATGTGGAGTGTCTGGACGGGACAACTAATGGCAAGCTTATCCAAATAAACATTTACTGCGATACAATTCTGCATAACAAGCGAAAAATAAATCAAAGAAACACACAAGATATAAATAACATGAAGAAAAAGCAAAAGAACACATTAATATGTAAAAACATCACAAGCACATGCATTGTATTCACTAAATCATTAAACTCATCACTCATTGGAATACTGTATTGTATTCACTTCTTTTGTACACAAATCTTGAATATAATACAACAATACAAATAAGAAAGAAAAGTAACACACACACACACATAATATTTATACAAGAATACTTCTGAGTTTTAATATCATCAAGATCAATACAATACTACTAAAGCTTTCTACATTATTGAATATATATATATATATATATATATATATATATATATATATATATTTCCCTTCTTTTGTACACAAATCTTTGGTCCCCATGCTACAACACTCATTGTTTATTCATTTCTTCATCTCCTGTTAATGCATTTCCTATTGCCATGTTTTTTTTACCTTTGCTGCAACTTCACTGCTAATGCATGAAATGTTTGTTTCCATAATTTCACTTTCTACCTGTATGTCTTCTGTTCTTTTTGCTTCAAGCCAATACATTGCATAATGTTGATTACTGAATCGAACCACTCTTCCCCTCAGTCTAAAATAAACACACTGTTCTATGATACCAGAGAAGAGGCCGACAAATTTTGCCTGGCGGTTCATAATCTACACTGAAAGCATCAAATCAAAGTCTGTATATTTGTTACATGCACATAGTTTAATTGAAACAGCAATGAAAAGATTGGAGAAAGAGTTCTACCAGGTTATTTCAGCTAATTACGACAAATTGGACCCAGACTCTGCTTCACATCGATCAGCTAGATCAATCATAGCAAGCCTATCGGATCTTGATTCTGAAGATGAAAACTGAACAGTCTGCGACACCATTACTGAAGTTCAACGGGCTTCTTCAATTGCAATGGCAGATCTAAGAACTATAGATCAAACTATGATATCAGCCGGTTACGGAAAAGAGTGCTTGAAAATTTACATAATGATAAGAAAATCAATAGTAGACGAAGGTATGTATAGGATTGGATTTGGAACTCTGACCGTGTCTCAAACGAAGAAGCTTGATTAGGAGATTCTTGATATAAAGACCCAAGCATGGCTTTCAGGGTCCTCTATTTTAATCTGGACTTTAATGTCAGGTGAGCGGATCTTGTGTGATCAAGTCTTTCAAAGTTTTGATTCAATGAGGAACTCCTGTTTTGCTGAAATCACAAAAGAAGCAACTATCTGAATATAAATTAGTTTTATTACACATCTACATGCATTTTAGAATCCAAACACCATCATCACTTTTGAAATCATTCTTGGATCCATCAACCATCTCATCGCCTATGTCATATGATTAAAATTCACAGTTACCAACTAAGCTCAGCAAAATAGAAGGCCAGCTAATAATTGTCCCAATGACTGTGTGAAGCATATCCATAATATCATTATTATTGAGTAATTTTTAATTGACAAAGAGTTTTTCAGTTCTAATTTATTTTATCATACCCACAGAACAACACCTAAGATGAACAACCATGGAGGTATATATTTTCACAAATAACCGTTGAATAAAATATCTCAACATATAAACTATGTTTAAGGCTTGCCAGGATACTGTTATTCCATATAAGTAATATCGCATTATACAGCTTATTCAACACGACACATCAAGAAAGCAAAAGGAGTTTTAGAAACAGAAGCATGCAGTCAGTCATGGCTAAGCCTCCCCACTGTGTAAACCTGGAGCGTTTGCTATATTCCATACATAACCATAAAAAGGGGAAGAAAAAAAAAGGATCACAATCTACTAAATAGTGAATACAATACAGGTATACAAGTACATCATCAAAGAAAGAGAAAAGAAACCATACCTTTGTTCCTTTTAGAAGCACAATATCCAACTGCTTTCTCACCAAATTCACGACTATATGGGCTAAGAGGCGCAACGGAGAGGCCAGGAGGCGCAAACATCCTTTTAAAGCAATCATGGTTCAGGCGAAGCAGTGCCCCACAGCACTTACGATCGAGTCCAGTTACATTGTCATCAACCGAAGACATATAGATTGATAACGCACAGCCAGGTGTATCCATGACGGGCTTCCAGCAGGCTTCAAGGGCACTGGGCAGTATCCCTGCGTAAGAATCGCAAAAGGTGCTCCTTTTCGATCTTGCTCCACTACGGATGCAATCCTTGAGTAAATTTTTTATTATGCAGATCCCGGCGGCAAACATAGTGCGTGAATTCAAACCAATGCTTCCATGCACAATTAAAAATTATTTATAAAAGCAATTATAATAAGTTGATATTAATAATCATATAATGATAATATTAAAACATACCTTCAACACTATTTGGTCATACACAATGCAGGAATATTTAACAATAAACCACCTCATACTTCAACTTCAACATATAGCACAATCATAATTTTATAAAATACTGTTTCAGTTTGATTACACTATTTTTTTTTGTAAAAAAATTCATACAAATAATTTGTCAAAAAAACATCCCATATTGAAAACAAAGGGAAAAAAAATTATACAACAGCTTGAATACTTAGAAAAAAAAGTATATGATTTTTTCAAACATTTGTAACTATAATTAGCATCAGCATTAAAATAAATTGATAATAAGACATGATAACATATTTAAAACCACCATACAATTCTAAACAAGAAAACAACATTTCATATCAAATATCTAAATAAGAAAATTAAAAAGCAAACATAACACTAATCAAACATTCATTGGACAACCTCTTTGATTGTGCCCTAATTTCTTGCATTTTCCACATTTATTCTGTTTTCCATGGAATACATCAGGACCTCCTAATCTATTAACTCTAGGCCTACCAGCTGCTTTAATTGGTTTCGGAGGATGAATAATTGAAGACCCTTCAGCTACAATAAGTTGCTTATCAACAGTAGGAATTGGCTGAATAACATGTGAATAACTAGCACGATAAGCGGCAGCAGTAAAATAATAGTCGACATAGTCATAAACTGAAAGTTTGCTGACTACTAGACACTTCAAAGCATGAGAACAAAGAAAACCGGTTACTTTCCATTGATTACACGTGCATAATCTATTTTCTAGATCAACTTTATGAGAAATCGGAGAATGTACTTCGAAAATCTGAGCTGAAGACTTAGAAACATTCCACCCAAATCCTTCTTCTTTTAGCGCCAATAGCCTAGCTTCCATTTTAGGACTAAGAATACTATCCCATTTTGATGCTTCTTCTCTTCTATTTGACATTTGAACCATAAGTTTAGTTCTAATTGTTGGGGAAATCTCGGTCTTTCCCGCTTCGTGAAGTTAAGATAGGCAATTAAAATTAAAAGTAGCAATGGCAGCACAAGAGTTTATAATTCTCCAATATGGAGATTCTTCCACTATACAAAAGAATAGTAGGATTACAAGAATTTGATTACAAAAGTAACTCACGTTTGACTCAAGCTTAAGGATGGATACTTCTTAAGCTATCTCTCTTTTCTCTCAAAGAGGCTTACTAACTCTCAAGTATTTTTCTCACTCTAAGAAGTGGATTTCTTTCTTGGATTCTTGGATGGTTAGTAATAGGGCTCCTTCTCCTATTTATACTACTCAACCTCCATAATGAATGGTGGTGATTACTTGCATCCGACGGTAGAGTTTGATTCTCTAGAATGCTCCACACTCTCTAGGGATCTCTACACTCTTCCATTCCCTTCTTTATTCTTCCATAATCTTCCGTAAGGTTCCACACGTCTCCAGAATATTCCAGAGGGTTCCACACTTTTCCACAAGCTTCTAGAGGGTTCTACACTTCTCTAGAGTTCTCCGGAACATTCTAGAAAATTCTAGATTTCTCTAGAAACGTCTAGAATTTTCTAGAAACTCTCCAATTAAGGAGGGATCCCAACAAATCTCCCCCTCCCGACTTAATTGGGGGGTAGTAGTACGCCGGCACCTTGACAGCAATCTTCAAACTTCTTTGTTGGTACTACCTTGGTCATCATATCAGACCAGTTCTCATCCGTGTGAACTTTATCAAGGTGTATTCGCTTTTCCTCGAGAACTCCTCGGATCCAGTGATATCTTGTATCAATGTGCTTTGTGCGGGAATGAAATGTTGAATTCTTTGCCAATTAAATTGCACTTTGATTGTCACACTTCAAGACATACTTTTCTTGATCCACTCCCAATTCATGCAGCAAGTCCTTCACCCACAACATCTCCTTGCAAGCTTCAGTAGCTGCAATATACTCTGCCTCTGTAGTGGATAATGCAATACACTTTTGTAGCTTTGATTGCCATGAAATAGCTCCCCCTGCAAAAGTGGTTAAGTATCCCGATGTTGATTTCCGTGAATCAATGTCACCAGCCAAGTCTGCATCTGTATATCCTTCTAACACAGGTTTTCCTTTTCCAAAGCATAAACATCTTTTGGAAGTTCCACGTAGATATCGGAGGATCCATTTGGCTGCAACCCAATGCTCATTCCCTGGGTTAGCCAAGAAGCGACTGACAACACCAACTGCATAAGCGATATCTGGTCTTGTGCATATCATTGCGTACATAAGGCTGCCTACTACAGATGAGTATGGTTTCTTCTTCATCTCCTCCTTGTCTTTTTCACTTGTCGGACTCTGCTTTGAACTTAGCTTGAAGTGCCCAGCTAGTGGAGTGTTAACCGGCTTTGATTTGTGCATGTTGAACCTTTCCAACACTTTCTCGATATATCTCTCTTGGGATAGCCACAACAGTCTTTTTGATCTATCACGAGTTATTCTCATCCCAATGATTTGTTTAGCCGGTCCCAAATCTTTCATGGCAAAGTTCTTGCTTAGATCTTTCTTTAAAGCAGCTATCTTTATGCGATCTTGTCCAATGATTAGCATATCATCAACATGGAGCAGAAGTATGAGAAAGTCACCACTTACGTACCTCTTTATGAAGACACAATGATCACTTTCTGTCTTTTTGAAGTCATGTTCTGCCATGAATGCGTCAAACTTCTTGTACCATTGTCTTGGTGCTTGTTTAAGTCCATACAGACTCTTTGTGAGGCGGCACACTAGATCTTCTTTGCCTGGAACTTTGAATCCCTCAGGCTGTTCCATGTAGATCTCTTCCTCTAAGTCACCATGTAGAAATGCCGTCTTGACATCGAGTTGTTCAATCTCCAAATCTTGCACGGCTGCTAGGCTAAGGACAACTCGGATTGATGACATCTTTACCACGGGAGAGAATATCTCTTCAAAGTCAGTACCTTTTTCTTGTCCAAATCCTTTAAAGACTAACCGAGCTTTGTAGCGAGGCTTTGAACAGTTCTCTTCGGTCTTGATTCTATAAACCCACTTATTCTTCAAAGCTCTTCTTCCTTTTGGTAGCTCCACTAGTTCATATGTATTATTCTCATGCAAGGATTGCATTTCTTCTTGCATGGCTATTCTCCACTCTTCTTTATGACAACCACTCATTGCTTCTTTATAGCTTTGAGGCTCCCCCTCATCAGTGAGCGTAACGTACTCCTCTGTGTTGTATCGAATGGATGGTCTTCTGTCCCTTGAGGATCGTCTTGGCTCTGGTGCGATTGGAGTGCTAGATTGAGGTTCTTCCTGGACCGGTTCATGATGGGTTTCATGATCTTCAGCATCACTACATTCTTGGGTGTTATTATCTTCATGTCGAACTAGAGTAGGATCAGTATTCTTATAGCTTCTCAATCTTGGCCTCTCTGAATTCTTGATGTCCTCAATTGTTTGGTCTTCGAAGAATACAACATCTCTACTGCGAATAACCTTCTTGTTAATTGGATCCCACAACCGGTACCCAAATTCATCCTTAGGTGAACGAAGATAGATACACTCCTTTGTCTTTGCATCAAGCTTAGCTCTCTCATCTTTTGGGATGTGAACAAATGCCATGCACCCGAACACCTTGAGATGATTATATGAAGCCCTCTTGCCCGTCCAAACTTCCTCAGGAATGGCCCCATCCAAAGGAACTGATGGTGTGAGGTTGACAATGTCGATCACAGCCATTATAGCTTCTCCCCAAAATGATTTGGGTAACTTAGCATGAGAGAGCACACAATGAACTCTTTCTTCAATGGTTCGATTCATTCTCTCAGCTAGCCCATTCAATTGTGGTGTCTTGGGTGGAGTCTTCTCTAGCCTAATGCCATATTTCTTGCAATAGACTTCAAACGGGCCTTTATACTCACCTCTGTTATCTGATCGTACACACTTGATCTTTCGTCCAGTCTCACGCTCCACTAGAGCATGGAATTCTTTGAAGGCATCAAGTACTTGATCCTTTGATTTTAACAGGTGCAACCATACTTTTCTTGAATGATCATCAATGAAGGTGACAAAATGTAGAGCACCACCAATGGATCTCTCAGACATTGAGCATACGTCAGTGTGCACGAGGTCTAGAATGTTCTTTCTCCTTGTGGGCGGAGAAGATCTTTGGAAAGCAACCCTGTGTTGTTTTCCAGCTAAACAATGAGCACAAGGATGAAGTGGTTTACCTTTCACGTTAGGGAGGAGTTGTTTCTGAATGAGTATGTGAAGACCTTTCTCACTAATGTGCCCAAGTCGTTGATGCCATATGTCCATATCATCGGTAGAGATGTTTACTTCTTCTTTGCATAGCTTAGCTTGCATTACATACAATGAGCCTACCTTCTTTCCTCGAGCCATCGTCAAACTTCCTTTGGTGAGCTTCCACTACCCCTCACCAAAGTAATTCATCAGACCATCATCATCTAGCTTTCCAGCAGAGATAAAACTGAGGCGCATGGTTGGGACATGCCTCACATCTTTCAAAATAAGCTTGCACCCGGTGCTTGTTGTCAGAGTGATGTCTCCTATTCCAACAATCTTGCTTCTATCTTGATTTCCCATTTGCACCGTGCCAAAGTCACCTCTTTGGTAGGATGAGAAGAAGTTTTCATGTGGAGTAACATGGAAGGAAGCACCAGAATCAATAATCCAAGAACTCTCATCGCAAGCAATGTTTAGAATGTTACTTCCACCAACGAGATATAGCAGATCTTCCTTCAATACTATGGCAGTAGTACTCTTTTCTTCTTGCTTCTTCGTTAGGCTTATTTGGTCAGGCTTAACATTACCGGCCTTTTGGTCTCTTTTGAAGCTTCGACATTCCATTTTCTTGTGACCTATGTTTCCACAGTAATAGCATGTAATCTTCGAGCGTGACTTGGATCTTCCTCGAGATTGATGTGGATTTCGGCTCTTACTACGTCCACGAGTTTCATTCCTACCCGGATTGTCAACAACATTAGCTTCGGGATGAATAGACTCATCTCGTTCCATTCTCCTTGCTTCTTCACCAAGAAGGCTGTCACTGACGGTATCCATAGTTAACTTTCCTTCTGGAGCTGAGTTACTAAGTGTAACAACAAGTGTGTCCCAACTTTCCGGTAAGCAACTGAGGAGTAGAAGAGCTTGTAACTCATCATCAATCTTCATATCAATTTTTGTTAGTTGATTTACGAGCCCCTTGAAGTTATTCAAGTGCTCAATCATGCTATGACCATCCTTATACTCCAATTTCACCAACCGTCGAACTAAATTGGCCTTGTTGCGAGGCGTTTTCTTCTGAATCATGGACTCAAGCTTTGTCCATAATTCATAGGCATTTGTATAAGTAGAAACATGCTCGAAGAGAGTTTTGTCAATGTACTTACGGATCATAGCAACAGCCTTCCGGTTCAACAGTTCCCATTGAGCATCACTCTTCCCTGCCACTTTATCTTTGTAGATGATGGGCTCATGCAAATCCTTACAATACAAGTGGTCCTCCATCATTGGCTTCCAATAGGAGTAGTTGTTGGCTGTGAGTTTGAACATGTCTCCATCATGAGCGACATTATCCTCCATCTTGAACTTACACGAGCTTGATTACGGCTACAGATGAACCTGGCTCTGATACCACTGTTGGGGAAATCTCGGTCTTTCCCGCTTCGTGAAGTTAAGATAGGCAATTAAATTTAAAAGTAGCAACGGTAGCACAAGAGTTTATAATTCTCCAATATGGAGATTCTTCCACTATACAAAAGAATAGTAGGATTACAAGAATTTGATTACAAAAGTAACTCACATTTGACTCAAGCTTAAGGATGGATACTTCTTAAGCTATCTCTCTTTTCTCTCAAAGAGGCTTACTAACTCTCAAGTATTTTTCTCACTCTAAGAAGTGGATTTCTTTCTTGGATTCTTGGATGGTTAGTAATAGGGCTCCTTCTCCTATTTATACTACTCAACCTCCATAATGAATGGTGGTGATTACTTGCATCCGACGGTAGAGTTTGATTCTCTAGAATGCTCCACACTCTCTAGGGATCTCTACACTCTTCCATTCCCTTCTTTATTCTTCCATAATCTTCCGTAATGTTCCAGAAGGTTCCACACGTCTCCAGAATATTCCAGAGGGTTCCACACTTTTCCACAAGCTTCTAGAGGGTTCTACACTTCTCTAGAGTTCTCCGGAACATTCTAGAAAATTCTAGATTTCTCTAGAAACGTCTAGAATTTTCTAGAAACTCTCCAAATAAGGAGGGATCCCAACACTAATTCCATCAATACATGCAGTAATGGGAAGGTGTCTTTCATCTAAAATCCAAGAATTAAAACTCTCTGCAACATTTGATTTATTTTCACCATAACGATTACCCGGGAAAAAAAGGTCTGCCCAATGATCAAGAGGTTTATCATTCAAAAAATCAATTGCTTTTTGACCTCCACTTTGTCTAAGATTAGCCATAGCCCTATCGAAATCATACTTGTTAGAAGCTCTAGCACAACGTTCTAATAAATGAGCTATCCAAGGTCCTTTTACGCTTTTAATAATTGAAGCTATATTATTCTGCATATGGTGTAAGCAATATGAATGACAAGAATTTGGAAAAAAATTAGGAATGCTAAGCAACAAACCCCAATGTCTATCGGATATGAAAACCAATTGTCGCTCAACACCAATAGTACTTTTCAAATGACCCAAAAACCAAGACCAGTTTTCTTCATTTTCTTTGGAGACAATAGCCATAGATAATGGGAAAAAACCTAAAAATACAAAACAAATAATTATTATTTGGAAACAAACAATATATCTCTGTCATTCACTATCAAATTTCAGAAAATCACACTTAAAAAGTAGAATTTCACTTGACAACCTGATATTATTTAAATTTCAAATGTACCAACAAAACTTAAATTGGAAATTATTCTGTTTAATAAATATTAAACGTAAGATAAAAACATGAAAGGAAAAAAAATACAAAGTAAATTAAACAGTACATAATAGTTCATATTAAATAAATTAAACAGTTCATAATAGTTCATAGCATTTCATAATAGTTCCTTCTTCCTAACAGTTCAAATTATCTAAGTGAAGTTTGTTCGATCGATATCATGTCCCTCTGTCCCGCCCAACAGAACTATCACTCATTCATGTGTGTTGTGCCTAATTGGAACTGGGCATATGCATGGTGAACATGCATCTTGTTTTGTGGACCGATGTGGACAATTTGCACGGCTGTGCATGATGCATGTGGATTCATTTCTTCTCAAATGCCGTATTATACAGACCATTATACATACATATACATATACAAATATATATATATATATATATATATATATATATATATATATATATAACAGTCCATATGATCCTGCCGTTATTAATAACTAAGTAATGAAAAATTAAATATATTTCTTACAAAATCCTTTCTTAATATAAAATCACATTCCTTGATGGTGGCTAATTCTACTCTCCTCCATTTATATTATCCACTCTATAGCCATCTAAAGACCATACTGATAGAAACCCTTTGATTTAAAATAAATAAGCAACAGATCATAAAATTTGTAATTTTATAAACAAAACTAATTCAAGGCAAATTTTAAGATTTTGACAACAATAGTGGTAAAAATTGCAACATGAAGCGAACCAAATCCCTAACAATAGGTAAATAAGTGAAAAGAATGAGAAAAGAGCAACCTGAAGTAGTAAAGAAAGCAACAACTAAAACTTAAGAGCGCGTTTGGTTCATATTTTCAAATTTGGAAGGTTTGTAAGTAGAAAGGTACATATGACGTACACATATCACAAAAAAACAATTTTTTAAATAAATTTGCTATCATATTAAGTAAACAGTTCTAAATATTAATTAAAAGATATCATCCTACAATTGAATATTAATTATAAAAAATCATACCTTGATTCCCATTTTTTGCTGTAGCAGCCATCAAGCAACCATTTCTACCTCGTAAAAAGGTGGCATCAAGAAATATCATAGGACGACAATGGCTAAATCCATAAATGCAAGCTTCAAATGATAAATAAACTCGTTGAAATTGATTGGTATACTCATCAACATTAATAGAAGAATAACTACCCGGATTAGTTCTATCAACAGCCTTCAAATACCAAACCAAATCATTATATGATTGTTCTTCATTACCAAATATTTCCTTTAAAGCCATTTTTTTACCGGTATAAGCATAATAGTGACTTAAATCAATATCATAATCCCTTTTAAAACTAGCTCTGATATCTTTCGTTTTTCTACATGGCTCATCTCGTACTTGGTCTAGAATTAGTGTCTTCACAAGATCACTATTAATTAATGGACTACTTATAGATCTAAAACCACCACCACATGTATGATTGGGCTCAAATTTTCGTACTAAAAAGTGATCCAATTGCTTCATTTTACAAGATGCATGGATTCTAAAAGAACAATTATCAACATGACATCCAACTGTAATACGCTCTTTACTATTCTTTACAAATTTTGGTTTAAATCCATTTCTCACACAATATCCAACCACAGTTCTTCGAAAATCAATTGCAGAATCAAATTTTTGTCCAACTCCATCAAAAAATTTCAAACTAGAACCCTTTTTCAATAATTCATTCAAATTTCCTTTTTTCCCTAAAAAGTCAACACTATCAACCGTGCTTTCATCATTTCCAATAGATCTACTATCAGAACAAGATATGCTATTATTTCCAACAAAATTTATACGACCAATTTTCTTCCGCTTCACAAATAAAACCAAATAATCTTCTTTTCTATAGAAAGTTAAACACAAAATAGCTTGCAAATCACTATTCGTTTCGATAAATGTAGTCTTAGAATCTTTAATGTAACAAATATCAAAAGATAAAGGAGTAAGATTTTTCCACACTTCACAAATCTTATCTCTAATAAATGAAACTATAGAATCCAAACTAACTCTTAAACTAAAAGTATGGTTGTTAAAATCAAAAATAACCATAACGGATTCTTTGTTCCTGTAAAGAAAAACAAAATAGCATTAAATATAATAAAATAAAAAACAAACTATAAAATAATTCAGCAAACACAATACCTTTGTTCACCTAGATTATCCATCAGAAAAGATATTACTAAGATCGCCTAGGGCAGTATAATCAAACACTAGAACAACCTGAATGGGGCAAAGTAACCATCGTGTTAGTTATTGACAGCTTAACCAAATGGACACAGATGACTAAATATGAGCATTAGTTATTTCAATCAGAATGGGGCAAAGTAACAATCGCGTGAGAACACATATTGCTCTCTGCTGACTACTCATGTTTAAAGCATCGTTAATTGCCTAAGTATCAGCAACAAACAGGGAAATTTTGGTCATCAAGGCATCTACAATTAGCAGCATAGTGCAGCCTTAATGATAGATTAGCAATGACCAAAATTTTAGAGAGGCCGCAGCGTCCCCGCGTCACTATATGGTCGCTAATTGACGTCGGAAATAAACCTTTTTTCTAGTAGTGTACTCAACTGATTAATGACATTAATACGGTTTTCTAATATTCAGGCTTAGAAATTTTATGAAAAACTACAACAACTATTAAACATTGAGAAAAAAAAAACAAGCATTGGGGAATTTTCAGTATTCAACTATTCAGGATTAGAAGGTTTAATCACAGGGGAAAATAAATAAAAAATAAAAAGCATTGGCGAATTTTCAGAAAAACGAAATATTAGATGCTGACAAGCAACAATCGAATCGGCAAAAGAAACAGTAAGGACTGAAACGATTTCTCGTCCAAATTGATTTTACTCTTCGTATCAGAGAGTATCACAATAAAAGATAGAGACCTCAATTTGACCAGATTTAGGTTTAAAGAGGAATCAATAACCTGAACATTTAAAATGCATTTAAAAAATCAAAATAAGGAAAAAATACCTGAACAAAGCCAAGACAGTTCTTGAATTAGATTATCGGCGGAACTTTTTTATTTATTTGATCGAAGCAAAAGCGGAGAACGGCAGTACTAAGAACCCTAATTTCTGGATACACGGCTTGGAGCGAGAAGGCGGAGAAGGATTGTAAATTTCGTGGAAAAAAAAAGAACAGAAGTAGAAAAGGGTTAGTTTGGGAATATGAAATTTGAGTTGAGTAGTTGATTAGCACAAAATCGGAAATTATGTCCTGGAAACTTAATGTTTTGAATCGGTGGCCTGCAAAGAAATACACGGCCGCATAGATGTACTAAAACATAATTTCCGGAAACTGTCTAATAATAGAAACACCCAATTTTTATCATATGAAATCAATTACAAGATTCTTACCTTAGAAAACCCCATGTCGCACTGAACAACTTATCCAAATTTATGGAAGAATTGGTTGTGAGAAAATGAATTTCAACTATTAGATGCTTACATTCAATGCAATAACATCAGAATCACGATTTATTCACATTTCTTGATTCCTCTTAGATTGAGCATAGCAGCTATCTTTCAGTTTTGAATAAAGTCAGATTTTGCATAAAGCGGATGTGGAATGAAACAGTGAAAAACCATATATATGAGAGCGGCTATACGGATACAAAAATTGGACACAAATCAGGAAACACAAAATCTTAACCATTGAATCAATTTGTCTTTATATGAGAAGCGGAAATCGGGGGCAATCCAATAGTTCAGATTATATATTCTACAATTTGTGTTAATTTTTTGTGTTTAAATAAACTTTTTCTATATAGAGAGCGGCTATACCGACAAATTCAATTGACTGAACGTTCGGTTAATTGAAAATCTTAACCAATTGATTCAGTTAACCGACTGCGCCCACCTCTACAAAGAACATTTAATTTCATCAAACCGCAAGAATATCATGTATTTTTTTAAAACACCACCATCTTTTCTTTTTCCTCTCTATTAGACCAAAAAATGTTTCTAACACCCAATAGACTAGAATTTGTAGAGATTAATTAAGAAATATAAATTGAAAATGAAAGAAAAACATCAAACACTCAAGATTTATAGTGGTTAGGCATTAATAAGCCTATGTCCACTTTGTAATTTCTCTATTCAACAGGAAATTACAAGTACAATGCTTGAAATCCTTAGACACTCGATATTCAATTAGTATTTTCTCGAAAATGTGGAAAATCACTCAAATATCGTGAATTTAGGGCCGGATCGAACAGAAAATGGCGGTCTGGATATGCAGTTTCAAGCTTCCAAGTGCCAAAAGTCCTTTTTTGTCCTTCGGATTGGGTATTTGTAGGCATTGGCTTTGCAAAATAAGCGGGAATGGTTAGGATGACATGGCTCTCGAACTGGAAGCATATGAGATGGTGGGAGCGGTTTCCAAATAGTTGTGGCTTGGTGGGATCAGTTTGTGAGACACATGGCAGAGGCTCCGAATCTTCTAGGAATAGTGGGAACGTGGGAGAAACTGCCTTCTTGGGATTATTAGATGAGGTCAGATCGAATGCTCGAGCCGTATTATGTTCGAACCGAGGATATTCGATCTAGCCCATTTACTTCTTGTTTGATCCGATGGGTAGAGAGTTTTTTGAACCATCTTTCCTTCAATCCGGCCCGAAGCTTGGCTCTTGGTTAGACATGATTCTCAATGTCCCAAGTTTGCGACCGTGAATACTCGAATTTTGGACGGCCTTGCTATAAGGTAGGCTAACATTTTGCCCCTCCAAAGTATGCCTTATTGTAGGTGAGATGTGCTTTGAACTTGTTAAGATGTCCATTCCTGAGTAAACAGCAGTCAACAGTCGTGTCTTTCTGTGAAGTCGTGACACTTGATTCCTTGTGCCATATATAAATAGAAGATTACACCCATGATTGTATTTGTTGTAATTGACAATTCAATATCTTCAATTGGAGTATAGACTGATATATAGGTAAATCCTTCAAACTGATCCCAAACTGATCCCCCATGTTTCCATACATTGTGATAATCAGATCACTCCTCCTATAGCTTATAGTAATGATTATAATGGAACATTTAGATATATAAGCTTACAACATGAGTATTTAAGACAGCCAACAAAAGAAGGAATTATTACTATTATACATAAGAACGAGTGAGAACTCGGCTAAGCCTTTCACAAAAGGCATGCCTACAGATGTAGTGAAAAACACTTTACTAAAAGGGGAGTTGAAACCTATAATGAAATAAATCAATAGAAATCCAACCATAAACTAAAACTAGATTTTTTTTAAAAAAAAGGTTTAAAGGTAGCAACAAATTGTTTACAAGTAATAGAGAACGGCTAATTCATATGAGATGTTCTAATTGTGCCAATTGAAAAGGAATTAGCATTGAACAAACTATGATAAGGAGGTTGAAAATTACTCCAAAATAAAGTTGTAAAGCATCTAAGTAGTTGGTGCATACGAGATAGTTGTACTTATATGAATGTGGGAGCGGTGTTGCTCCTCACGAGAGTTATTAGGTTTACGGGATCATTCATGAAAAACCAGTAAAAATAGCAAATGGACATAATAGTGTGTGAGATTTAAGAAATTATTTGAAGAAGATACAACTTATTTATATAATACGTCCGATACTATTTGAAAAAGTATGTCTAAATGCTAATATTATATATATATATATATATATATATATATATATATATATATATATATATATACACACACACAGAGAGAGAGAGAGAGTGTGTGTGAGTCATATTTGTACCAATTGAAAGTGTAAGAAACTAAACAACTTCATGTAGTATCATGTTTTGAGGCTTGGTGATAAGAAAAAAGCTTACTAGATCTATTTGTACAGTTAAAGCAGGTCCAGCCTTGTGCATAGGCGAACTAAGCGGTGACCTTGGGCCTCAGATCTGGGAGAAGAAGGAGAAAGGAGAAGGGAGTACTCAGTATTTTGGGTTAAAAAGAATACTGGTATTATTTAATTGTTTTTTCTGCATGTGTATTTACTTTAGGCCAAGGGTAACGTGTTCAGCTACCTAGTTTGCAACAAAGGTTTAGAGCAATTCTTCCGTCCCCATTTCCCTTGTCCCACCATGTCCCTCCAATCAAATTTCCTCATTTTCGTTTTTTTTAATTTAAATCTTCCGACAATTGAGGGATTTAGCTGCAAAAGGTGAAATCAGAGGGCTCTGATTCGGTGTAACACGGAGGCACAGGAAAAATGGGGACAGAACAATTGGGGCGAAAAAGGTTCGACTCCTACTGTGCTTTTTACACAGCTTATTTACATTTTCTTCCACCATTTTTGCACTTGTCTTGCACAAAACTTTAGACCTCAAATTTTCTTTTTTTTTTCCTAGGCCCTGATTTGCTGAGGGCCGTCACTGAGTTAAGTGGGGATTATTAGGAATTTAATTGTATAAAAGAATTTTCTCATGGTCTGCATCGTCAAAATAATTGAAACTTTAGAGTATATATACCAAATATTGATTTGTATGTTAATTGAATTAAAACAAGGATTGAGCGAACATGGCTTGGACTGGAGGCGGTGAGCAGGTCTGATTCCCAAACGTACTTATGACCCACTACGCATGCATTCGTGTTTTTCAAATTTAGGCTTTGCCCTCGCTATCCATTTCGACAAGACAACATCATCTCTTCAAAACGATGTATGCCATTCTATAAATAACTCAATTTTCTTTTCAAAACAGACAATTTCTCTGTAAAAGCTTTAATTTTTTTTTTTTTTTTTCTTTTTATCTGAAGGAATTTAGAATTGCTGCCTGCATTTCTCGACTTTGTTGTATTCTGGAAAGTATTTGCTTGATCTCAACAACAAACTTTACCTGAGGTCAAATAACTTTTAAAAGTTAGTTTCCTATTTGATATACGTCCCAAGGCCATATTTAAAACTCTTTATGCTACTCACCTTGATCTCTGCAGTTAGGGCACATAACGATTCAATAGTAGTGAATGTATAAAAGGTTATAGTGAGGCTAAACCCACATAGTATAGTTATACTTGTCACATATATATGTCTACTAGCATAGGATTCCTAACAGTGAAAAAGTGGGAACAAGTCTCCCTGTTGGCGTTAATTAATTGGCATGCACCAGTTCTGGGTTCAACACGTACTTGGTGGAATAATTCAGAGGTTTGATCAACTATTTATTTCCTAGGTATTCGTATCTTCAACAGTCCAACTCCCATTTTCAAACATTTTATTTCTATTTCAAACATCTGAGAAAGTTCAAAGCGTCCAAATGGAGTCTAAATTAAATCCTCAGACATATGGTTGAACTTTCGAACAACTGGTCATCTGCTCAGCTGGGTTTTCTCTCTTCAGATTTTAGGTCTCTTTACTTTGGTTATTTTTCACACTACAACAAAAACACCATATTACAACTTTCATTTTACAGCGGTGGTAAAATCGCCGTTGTAATAAATGTTTTTTACAACTGTTTTCCAGAAAAGTTGTAATAAACTTATTTTTAACAACTGTGTTATTTTGACAGTTGTAATAAAAATCTATCACAACTTTTATTTTTTGACTGTTGTAATATATGACTACACTACAACAAAAATACCATATTAATAATTAATAAAAATTCGATAATTAATAAAAATATTAATACTCAATAACTATTTTTTATTAATAATAATAAATAGTTCATTTGAAAAATATGTAATAACTAATATTAATAATTTCTTTTCGCTATAATAGTTATTATTAGAAATTAAAAATAAATAAATAAAAATTAGTTTTTACATTTTATAATTAGTATTTATGTAATAATAAATTAATAATTTCTATTAAATAATCAATAATTAGTAAATAATTTTTAACAAAAAAAATTAATAATTGGTATAATAAGTAATATATTAACAGTATTGTTAAATAATTAATTTTTAGTGTTAGATAATTAAGATATAATCGTTAATATTAATAATTTGCTTGACTTCGTGCAATGAATAAAGCCTATGAATATGTCATGCCTCTAGAAATAATCCTAGTCGTCGCCATTTAGTTGTTGGTGTTCTCTGATTAACCGTCGAATCTTGACTATCAAGCCTTGACGAAGATTTTTTAGACCCTTTTCTTCAAATTTAGATCATAGTTGATTTTTTTAATATACTTCTTGGCTTTGAAAATCAAAACACTTCGGCTTTTAAAAAAACGCATTTTGGCTCCAAAGGAAAAATCAAAACATTTCCGAAACAAAACTTTTAGGATCCTGTAAACCGAATTTTTCGCTTCCCTCCACAAGCCCGGTTGTATGTCCCCGAAATTTTCATCTTCCCTCCACAAGCCTGCTTTTCTAACCCAAATTTTCATGAACCCAGTTTAATTTCGAGACCTAACCCTAGCTCTCGAGACCTTCAATGACCGCCTCAAAAAAAGGATTACGGTCTTCACCAGCCTCTAACACCACCGCCCCAATTAAATTCATGACTCACGATACCCAACACCACCGCCCTAATTAAACTCACGAGACCCAAGGGGTTGGAGAGGCGTTGGTCTCAGTGTAGGCAGTCGGCGACTTTCAAGTGGTTGGAGGAGGGATGCGCTGGTTATCGCAAGGGGCTGGAGAGGGTCGATCGCAAGGGACTGGAAAGAAGTGCCTCAGGTTGTTTGATTCATATATTGGTTTCTCTGATGCATAAAGTTCAAAAATATGTACCAACATCTGTGAATGTCTCTCAGGTTGTTGCTTTTAACTATATTTTAGTACATCTATCCTGTAGAAGACGTTTTTTGGGAAGAAAATTGCCTTCTTCTGGATTGAATTTAAATTTTAAGTTGTTTTTATGTACTTTATTGGCCAAGCGTTGATTTCTTCTTGCCGAGCTTGTTAGAATTAATTTTAATGATTTCTTCTTGAGTTAGCATTAAGTATTAATTGTAAAGCTTATTCCATGTTCAGGTTGTTACATTTTTATGTTAGATTACTTACTAATTTTAGAGCTCTGTATGGTTACCAGACATACATGTTCAAGTATGACACTGTTTATGGTCAATGGAAGCACCATGAAATCAAGGTGAAGGACTCCAAAGCCCTTCTCTTTGGTGATAAACCAGTAGATGTATCTGGTTGCAGGTTGGTGTCTTTAAAACTTTTGGAACTTGTTTACTGTCTGTACTTATAAATTTTATTGCACTTCTTGCTTTGGTGCTAAACTTATCCGTGCTTGTTTTTATTAAGAAACCCTGAGGAGATCCCATGAGGTGAGGCTGGTGTTGATTATGTTGTTGAGTCAACTGGTGTCTTTACTGACAAGGACAAAGCTGCTGCTCACTTGAAGGTGAACATTTATCACAAACTGCATTGAAATTAACGAGTCGCTTATGCTTTGGTGTTGAGTTGTGAGTATATATACATATGTTAAATGGTTGGTACAGTTAAATTTTTGCTGATAACTGTATATGTTTTTCAGAGGAGTTGGCTATTTCAAACAAACCATCAACTGTTATGTTAGACTATAACAATCAGTTGACAAATTTTAGGATTTTGCTACGGGGACAAAATGAATTTTCAGTCAAACTGTAAGAACATGATATTTGGGGTTATTTGGAGGAATTCACCAGGGCATTTTGGTAATTTGCTTTGTGATCCGTCATAGAATATTGATTTTGCTGTAGATTTTTACAAAATCATTTTTGATCCTTTGCAGTGTTCTTGCCATATTCGAGTGACCAACAAGGGGTGAGCAGAGGAATTCTTGCAGTAATGTCGCTATCAAATTTTGGTATTGTTGGTTTAAAAAAACACTTTTTGTTCTTTTTTCTAACAACAGACATATTCTTATGCAATAGGTTTGATCACTGCAGTGAACTTGCAACAAAAAGATAAATGGCATAAAGATTTCCTTGTCTTCGACTAGTATACTCCCATTGGATATGCAATTTTTTGTGGATCACTTGTGCTTGTACTAAGTTGCTTTGTAACGGTCAAGCATGTAATAATGTACGAAATGTTGTCTAAAACTTATTGTTTGTAATACTGAATATTTGAGTATTTTAATAAATTAGTTTGCAAATAACTGTAATATCGGATTTGCTTATGGAGTATTGATATATTTAGTGTATTGTTCTTTTTGTTGCAAAAGATGTTTGTTTTTTTAAAAGCCAGATGTCAATCACAACGGTGCATAATAGTTGTAGTAGATTTTATTACAACGGTACATAATTGTTGGAATAAATTTTATTACAACGGTGGAAAAAAGTTGTAAAATATACATATTACAACGGTGTTGCAACAGTGCAAAAAAGTTGTAAAAGATATTAGTCTATTACAACTTCTTAATACACGATGGTTTACCCACCGTTGTAAAATTTATATTACAACGGTGTTCCACCGTTGTAATAGGGTCATTTTGTTGTAGTGTCATTCATCATCTTCAGACAGGGACATACTTGACAACGACAATGAGTGAACTTTTGTTCAACAAACAATTATAATGGACACTACTTCTTACAAACAATTCGATCCGTGTTGTCCAAATCGGAAGCTACGTGAAGTTTCAAGTATGTGTTCAACATTGGTCAAAAAGTCAATCCAAACTAGGCTTTAGTCATACTAGTATTACCGCATAACGGTGGGAAAACCGACCGTTAATGTATATAATATATTAAAAAAATATTTTATAAAATTCATTTCAATTATGACCCCAAAACTTGAAAATACATTTTCTCTGTTTATAATTATGAAATAAGAAAAAGGAAATTATAGCATACCACAAAATTTAAAATAGAGAAAGGCATTTGTATTAGTTGATTTTGCCAGTTTGAAAAAATATTGATAAACCAGTTTATACCATTAATAAACCAAATACCTTTATCACCCATCGAAATCATAAAAGAAATATTACAACCATGCAAAGTGAATATTAAAACTGCTCTGTTGTAAAATCACATCAACAAAGTAGTTAAATAACCAGATAATAATAACATGAACATATGCATTTTAACGATAAAAATTAATCGATATGATATAACAAAGCATACTCAAAGATTATGTTGCAACAAAGACTGCAACAATCATGCATATAAAAAACACTGAAGCTGCAAAGAGAACCGGTTGCATTAACAAAATCCAATAACTAGGCACTATATCTATAAATTAGAGATCTCCATTTATCCAAGTTATAGTTTCCACAAGCACCAATGCAAGCAACCTCTTTTATTTCCAGAGATCCCATCATTGCAAATATTTGCAAATGCTCTCATGTGTTTCAGTCCATAATGTGTTAAGGTTCCATGGTATGATTCATATAATCTAATCTGGATGTACGTTCTTAATAAAAATGAAAGAACACAAATTATGATGAAAATTAGTGCATTTACATACTCAAACATGACATTCTATGACCACAAGAGCAATTCAGCCACAACAAAAACCATATATCACATGTGTATTTATGAAAAAAAAGTAGCAGGTTGACAGCCAAATAAGAGATACATCACAACTTCTTAAACACAAAAATCCAATCGGGTATTCATTTTTGTTATCACTTGCCTTTTAAATTTGATCTTAGAGTAATTCATCCCATGCACAAGTCAGTTATTCGCTCTTTTCCTCATTCTATCAGGAGAGCTGCTAGATCACCACTTAGGCAATTTTGGACAGAATATTTGATAACTTGTCTTACCAACCTACCACCTAAAACACTGTCAAAACATTTTTCATGTTACATGTGGCACTTTAAGTGACATGCATTCATCCTCACTGTACCACATTCTAGTCCATATAGCACATACTTTCTGAACATTGAGAGAATACTTGCACTGTTCAATAACACAGTCCAACCAAATAATCAACCAATATAATAAACAGTGTTGACATATTCCAATAAAAATATATTCAACTGTTGAAAATGCACACTACAAAATTTACTCAGCAACTATTCAGCATTGAAAAGCATTACACACTCAGATAAATTTGTAGTTTACGTGCACAATAGAGGAAAGTTTAATTGTATCCCTTGAACTCTCAAATGTACAACAAATGACAATTCATAGATGTTCTTACCAAGAGAAAGCTATTATCGTGCTTAAACTATGTTCATTGTAGTGGCAACAATATGTAGTAGCAGTAGTGAAAGGGACTGTAAAATGATAAACAACCAACAGACGTCATCAAGAAATCTAAACAACCATGTTTGCAGATGGATGTAATTTGTTTTTACCATAAACCTCGTCATTCCACATCCATTTTTAATTCTGATTTGAATGAAAACTACACTATTACCTCCTCGCAACGTTGAGCACCACCAAACATGCAAACCTTCATTTTGGATCGAGGAATGTGTGGAAACTTCAAAAATCTAGTGAAACGCTTTTCCTTTTGAGAGTCATAGTGTTGTGCAGAAATTTTGATTCAAGACCGCTCAAACCAAAAATCCCTAACGCCGCGGAAAACGAGATCGTGGTAATAGTGCAAAAACAACCAATCGATATATCAAAACAATCTCAATCTTATCCAAGCCAATCACAATCACCAAACAATTGAAATAATAGAGCAATAACGAGAAACTAAATCACACAGGGATTTATAGTGGTTCCACCGATGTCTTGTCAGTGTAAGTCCACTTTTAGAGAAAATTCTTTATTAATATCAATAGAAGAGTACAAGAGATTGATTACAATGATCAAATTTACTAGAAAAATTTGATTTTGTGGAGAAAGGAATTGAAGAAGATTAGGATTGCCTAAACCCTAATTAGAATAAACCTTGATCTAATCTCTTGATTTTATTGTGTATCCTCCTCAATCTTCAAATCTACCGCCTTCGTCTTCATTAGAAAATCATCAAACACATTTAAGTGCGCCTTTAGCGAAGTTCCTTCCTTCATCTTATAGGTAAAGAAAGTCTGCAACAAGATCAGTCGATTTATGAGTGATTTCTTCATATACAACTCCTCCAACTTGTTCCAAATACCTTTAGCAGTCGTCTCACCACTAATTTCGTAAATAACATTCTTCCCCATGGCAAGTTGAAGTGTAGTGAATGCCCACTCTTCCATTTCTTCTCTCTCCACATCTGAGATGTTCTTTGGCAATAAATGTGTATCAAACACTACGCGATGTACCCGATTCCGCCTAAGAACCGCTTTCATCTTCCATTGCCACTTTTCGAAATCATTATCGCCATTCCACTTGTCGATAACCAATTGTGAACCAGCAGCTGCATACGACCCACGTATATAAGGAGCTACACCACTTGGACCAACTGTTGATGGATTATTTGAACCTAATTGAGGTATTTCTAAAACTATCTACCAACACCAATGCTCCGATACCAAATGTTGTGGAGAAATTTTGATTTAAAACCGCTCAAACTAAAAATCCCCAACGCCGCGGAAAACGAGATCGTGGTAATAGTGCAAAAACAACCAATCGTTATATCAAAACAATCTCAATCTTATCCAAGCCAATCACAATGTAAGCACACGAAACTTCCCCAGCAAGGAAAGCCTGGATTGCTTTGAGAACAAGCCACATCGGGACACAAACAGAAGAACATTTCATTGTTAATCACAACAATTCCATCAGAATACAAGAATATACAAAGTATGAATAAATATTATACATCAGAGAAATATCAGAGATTTAAATTACATTACATAGCAGCGGAAAATAATACAAAACATAACTGAAAGAGATATACGGATACAGAGCTTTCCAGATATCGTTCCAGCAGTAAATCAGGATCCTGTGAATATAAATCTGCAAAACCAAAACTACTAGCTGCCCATGCGGAAAATAGGGGCACCCAGAGTTTAGGTTAAAACAATAAACTCCCGGTCAGTCATGTGACTGGTGTGAGAACTAAAACAGTTATTAATCTTTATTTTAAGGTTAGGTAAATCAAGGGACCACGCCGTATAACACGGAACGGGTTTCCTCCCAAGAACACCAGTGCATAAAACAACAACGCAATGCTAAATAAGGAACAATGAAGCTATTGTAAGACCCAGGTCCCATCACACAATGCAACACAAGCCGGAGGATAGGGTTTTACCTTATAATAGCCAAAGAATGCTTGATACGCTAAATTTCATCTTTTATTATTATTATAAGTGTATAGTGTCAAAACAATTTCAATCATAAGCATCAATCATAGACGGCATAAGTGCCACATACCACTATGTCGCCATATATAGGTTCTACAATCAAAACCGCAAAGTCACGTATTGGAAGTTGGATTTCCATCTGCGAACCGAGGCAAGGGATCGTCCTCACCACTTCGAGACTCTCTAGCCCGAGCCTCAGGGTCAGAGCGCATTGAGCCATGGATCGTTAGGGCCGGTCCACCGATGTGGATTAAAATGCTTGAACACTACGTTTCCCCGCCCTTTGGGGCGTAAATGAGTCCTATGACTCCATCGGCTCCACATAGTCACCGATATATCCGAGGCGCCTCGCAATCCAACAACCACACAGGTGAATAAAATATAAATGTCAGGGCTGGTAGGTCACTGACACCACCCTAGCTAGAAGGAAACGCATGTCCTCCCTGAAGTCCTCTCCCGTTTCTGATTCACACCAGGGTTTGAGGCTCGCGAATTAACGCTACACAAAGCTACGCCACAAAGGCCGTGCTTTGATCATCAACCACAAGACTCTGCTTTTCAACAGAAGCCTTGATCATTTGCATCTTAGCATGCCACATAGGCAAACCACTCCATGCAACTGATATCCATCAATCACACAGAATGATATCCAATGTCAGACACACAGTCCATTTACAAGTCCGTTCTGGGTCTGAACGAAACCGGAGGCACCCTGTACCTTGCATATACATCGATCTCCAGGTACGTCTGGACGATCACCAACTGATTCCCTCCTCTTGGGTGTACAGCCCAATCAAGATCATCAATAATTATCCAAATGACGTGAAGACCTCCGGTCTTCGACCAACGTCATCATCCTCGACACATCGTCGAATCAGTTATTCATAATGGGATAAACCCGGTCTTTCTGAATAACTCGCGTATATAATAAACAAGTGTTACACAAACACAACATATGCCTCATTCCAATTCAGAATATTCTTTTATTCAAACATTCTTATACTTTGGGAAAGGTTCCCATTAATTTTATCAAAGATTTATTCTTTAATCTTCTTTTGAATATCAATTTAAACCAAATTATTGTTTATCCAAACTAGTCGGGATTAGCAAACCTTACCGAAGCAATCACCTGTTAAATTTCCCAACCCCAACCTATTCATCCCATGAAGTAAAACTGGTCATACTTCATATCTAACACCACGGTGTTATCAGTAAATTCAATTACCATTTCACGTTCAAATCTAATTAAAGATTTAACTATCGTCTGGAGCAAAACCGGTGATACTCCATTCTCGATCATTTCAATCTAATTAAAGATTCATTAAAACTCCATTTGGTTTTAATCTTCCCAAAAATCAATATTAATGATTGTTTAACTTGGGAAATCATATCTTGTCTTTAACTGGGTTAAAGAACCAATGTCATTTAAAACACGATTCACGATAAACCCAAAATCACATTCCCTTAACGATGGAATCTTCATGGAAAACAAATCGATATATAATTGATATAAACTTCCATATCCGACTAATAATATAAATGGAATAACGACAAAGCCTTTTAAATTCCAGATATATTAGTTGTCTTCCTCCACAGAAATTCACTTCGATTATTACCAAATCGAATTCCATTCGATTCCAATTTATTTTATTAAATTGGAAAACTTTACTTTGGAAAATCTCCTTTAAATCTTAACAAAATATTTATAAATTCCAAATCACATTTCACTGTAAATCGGTTTAAAGAACGAATGTCGTTAAAACACAGTTCACGATAAACCCAATTCATATTCCATTAATTATCGGGTTAAAGAACAAGTGTTATTTAAAACACCGTTCACGATAAACCCAAAAATCAATTCAAATTCAATTCCAATTAAATACCATTTAATTTGTATACTTCATTAAATCTAAATAAAAAGATTTAATCTTTTTCTCAACTGGGTTTAAGAACAGTGTTAATGAAGACACCATTCACAACAAACCCAAATCCCATTTGATAATAAATACAAGGCTCTGAATAGATAATATATCGGCTTATATTCAATATCAAGTTCTACGACCAACAAATATCGTATTAGAAATAACGATATAAATATATCTTCCAAATTTCCATAACAATATCTGTACAATCACGAAATCCAACATCGAAATATTCCAAAGACAATTTCGATTCAAATCCATTCCAATTCAATTATTGGAAATTTTGGTTACTTTTAAAACCATTTCAAATCCAATTTATTTATTTTAAAAATAAATGGATTATAATTCTAGTTCAAAACTAGTTCATTTCGATAAAAATCTATTTTTATCTTTTCAAATATGGAATTTTTCATCTCAATTCTTTCCAAATCATTTCTTATAATTTTACACAAATTATTACTATTTTTAGTAATTTTATCAAAGCCCGTACAGTCGATTTCCAATAACGGTCGTCGAACTGCACTTACAGCGACCTTTTCGAAATTTGATTTGGACATAATTCCAAATCCAACCGTTTGATTTCAAATTTCTAATATTCATTGGAAAGTTCTTTTCGATACGAACCCAATGGTTCCGGTTTTAGGAGAATCCGACGGTCGGATATCCCGTAATGTCCATTCGAAGTCAATGGTCGAAATTCGCGAACTGCCGCAGCGCGGCGCGTTCTATTCAGGCCATTATATATATAATATATATATATTATATATATTTCATTGATTTCCTTTTAAAACATGTTTTTTAAATCGTTGTAAATTCGTTTTCAAAACGAATTCAACTTCATATTCAATTTCAAATCAAAATTGAATACTCTATATCATCGATATTTAAATGATAATATTTTCAAAACATTATATTTTGAAATCAATTCTTTTTCAATATTCATTATAAAAATGAATAAAATCGATATTGATATCGTTTACGTCAAAACGACGCATATCTAATCAACACGGCTTTATATATTTCAATAACTTCGTTATTCTATTCAACAAATGAATATTTTCTTCAACACATGAATTTTCTTTTATTCAACACATGAATATATATTTTAATCAACACATGAATTTTCTTTTATTCAACACATGAATATTCTTTTTATTCAACACATGAATTTTCTCTTATTCAACACATGAATTTTCTTTTATTCAACACATGAATATTTTTTTATTTAACACATGAGTTTTCTTTATTTTCCAACTTAGAATGAGGACCAATCAATTACCATATTGTAACAACCCGAATTTTTAATAACGCGTTAAGACAAGAATCAAGGCAGAATTAAATTTTAAATTAAGAATCAAGCGAAACGGGTTGCGCCGTTGCTTTCATCTCGGAATTCTAGTTGGAAACGAGTCCGAAATTTCGTAAATCGGCGTCCGTATGACTGAGATACGGCCTATAGAAGTTTTACGAAAAATCAGAAAACGAAAACAGTTCAAATTCGAATCCGAATTTCAAAATTTAGCCCCAGACGGACTGGGCGGGAAATTTCCTGCCCAACCCGAGGTCGACTGGGGAGTCGACCCCCCCAGGGACCAGGTCGACTGCCCAGTCGACCTGGGGTCGACCTCCCTGGTCAAGCCAGGTTAGCCTGGTGCACCTGCTTGCTTGTGTGGTCTGGTTGGTTGGCCTGTGACAATTTTCAGTGGTCCAGATCTAAACTAGGGTTAATCCTATGGCCTAAACTAGTCCTAACCTCTATAAAAACACCCTAAGACCGAGCCTAATACACTACAATTCATTCTAACAACGAAGTGCTGCCAAAATCTCTCTTGATCATGGCCTCCATCTCCAACTTCAAAGGCTTGAGCATTCAAACTAGATCCATGACAAAGGAGCAAGCTTTCTACATCAAATCAAGAGAGTAGATCAACGTCGCTACAACGATTCTATGACGATTCTTGCTCCTAATTCACTAGCCACGATTTGTAAGTTCTAGATGCTTTTAGATTGAAACGATAACTTGAATATGACATGTGATAAAGTTGGAATTGGATTTATGCATGATATTCAATCCATGCTCATTCTTGTTCATTTTGGATCTTGACCTTTGGGGATGTTGCTATGACATCACTTTGAACCTATGCATGTTGCAAATCACTTTTTCATGTTCTTATCATGCATGTAATGATGATTTTCTCTCGGATCTTGTTTTATGCAAAGTTTCTACCTTCCCCTATTTATTTTCTTTTGATGAACCTTGGTCGATTTCGGACTTAGGCCTAAACTACGATTTACGTGCGATTTGTATACAGGGGAATATTGGGATTTCACCTATTTGGATATAGGTGTGGGTGGTCAAGTTTATGCATAACATGAACAAGGAAAAATTTGGAGTATTGCCAATATTATTTGCAAGTTTGGGCATACATGGGTTGGCATATGAATTAAATCACGGGTTTTGAGGCTATGCAAGTTAAATCAAGGGGTTGGGCTTATGTTAACTAGGCATAAGTGGAATTGGAAACATGAACCATGATGTTAGTTTATTTGGGCATGAACTTGACAACATGTAACTTTGGCTAGAACTTGATAGGGTTGGGATGTCATAAACTTGGGATACATGCAAATAGGCGAGAATTGGACATATGTAAAGTGGCTAGAATTGGGTACATATTTTCATGGGCATGTAATGTGGAACTTGGGCATATGTTTAGTAATATGTAAAGTGGGGATTTTTACTTAGATGACACATATGTAATTAACAATCTAACGGATGACTTCGACACGAGGTTAGACTTGAGTTGTGGTGTAATTCTGCCCGGAACCGCCCGGCATATCCAGTGACCACAACAATAATAGTCTAATGTGAGAGGTCGTAGGCAAAGATTAGATTGTGGTAATGCTTGAACCCGATGTTGGAATGGGTTTGCGGTGTAATTCTGCCCGGAACTGCCCGGCGTATCCAGTGACCGCAAATAAGTCCAATGTGAGAGGTTGATGCATTAGTAAATAAAACTTAACCAATATTACATGGACGGGTGGGTTAAGTAACTTGATTAGGCAAATGACACTTAACCAATATGACATGGACGGGTGGGTTAAGTAACTTGATTAGGCGAATGACACTTAACCAATATGACATGGACGGGTGGGTTAAGTAACTTGATTAGACTAATAACACTTAACCAATATGACATGGACGGGTGGGTTAAGTAACTTGATTAGACTAATGACACTTAACCAATATGACATGGACGGGTGGGTTAAGTAACTTGATTAGACTAATGACACCAAACCAATATGACATGGACGGGTGGGTTAAGTAACTTGACTAGACTAATGACACTTAACCAATATGACATGGACGGGTGGGTTAAGTAACTTGATTAGACTAATGACACTTAACCAATATAACGTGGATGGGTGGGTTAAGTAAAACCGTACTTGATTTCTAGATGACACTTAACCATATAACACGATTAGCGGATGGGTTAGTTTAACCTGAATGGGTCGATAACACCCGATTAGTATAACGCGAGGCATGGTAAGGTTAAGTAAACTCACGAGGGTAACACTTAACCATTATAATTTTACTAATGGACGGGGTTAAGTCATGAATCGCTTGAATATACTTAACCAATCTAACATGGTAACTTGACGGGGTTAAGTCATGAATCGCTTGGATATACTTAACCAATCTAACATGGTAACTTGACGGGGTTAAGTCATGAATCGCTTGGATATACTTAACCAATCTAACATGGTAACTTGACGGGGTTAAGTCATGAATCGCTTGGATATACTTAACCAATCTAACATGGTAACTTGACGGGGTTAAGTCATGAATCGCTTGGATATACTTAACCAATCTAACATGGTAACTTGACATGGTTAAGTCATGAATCGCTTGGATATACTTAACCAATCTCACTTGGTAACTTGACGGGTTTAAGTCATGAATCACTTGAATATACTTAACCAACTTGACACGTGATTCGTAGGGCTAAGCCATGAACGTGAATGACAACACTTAGCCAATCTTGACATGACATGTAGACGGGTTAAGTCACAAACTTGAATGACCACACTTAACCAACTGGACATGCTAGACTGATAGGGGTTAAGTCTTGAAGTTAGATGACAACACTTAACCTACTGGACGGAAACCCTAGTTACGCGTCCTTTTCAGCAGTAACCCTCTTGGATGTATCATGATACCCTAGGGACTAGGCTAGGGTGGGGCACGATTACTGGGCTGATTGTAAGCGACCAAAATGACGGCTGAGTTTGGTGCGCCATTGTAGGTTCAGGCGGACTATGGTCGTGCACGTAGTCCGGAGTTAAAAAAGCAGGCGTGGGCACCAGTAGTTGTACACTATGCGTGCTTGAAATGGTGTCAGTGGTTGACACCCTAGGGCTTGATACACCCTAGGGTGGACCTAGCACAGAGTAGCTACATTCGTGATTGGGCCGTATGACACCCGACACACGACGAGCTAGGACTTATAGGGAGTCGATCGATTAGATCGTTACGTAGAAAAAGGGCGTAGTCGATAGGTAGCATAATCCCTAGTGGTCCTAGGTGGCATAAACCCTGATCGAATCTAGAAAACGTCCAATAGGTAGCATAATCCCTAGTGGCCCTAGGTGGCGTAAATCCTAGTTGAACACGCGATAATTCATGAAGAGGAAATCTGGCCAGAACAAGGATGGCAGTCCGAGTGACTTCTAGGATGGTGACACTACGTTGTAGTAGTATAGAATAACGTGATGGAACCCGTATGATATACAGCAAGGGACTATACATATACATGGAAGGGATGATACGAGTTAGGATGCTAGTACGGTTGGTGCAGAGGACGTTAGACATGTGATGTTATTCCGAGTTTACCTTGGTTATCTTGTTACTTGAGTTTATCCTGTTATCTTAGTTTGATCTGTTTATCTTGTCATCATACTTATATTTACTTTCGGTTTATACATGTCACGTTACTCTTACCTGTTTTTAGGCTGAAAGTCACTAGGACTTACTCAATCTTTATGACTGACCCGTTTTGTTTCGCCTCTTTCTCTTCCGTTCCCCCCACCCAGGTCTACAGGGAGGAAATGTTGCTACTTAGTGCGGATTTTTCTGCTTCAAGATCATCATCTATGGCTTGGACTTTTCTTGGCTATGGCTATTTTACTGTTTTACTTGGGGAATAATTTATGACCATGGTTCTATGCTTCTTTATTATTGCAAGACAGGTTTCTATGTAAGTAATTTAATGGCATTTTGATGTAAAAGGTTTTAGACCTTACTACTTTTGTAAAGTAATGAAATCATGTTTTTCTTCCGCTGTTTTTATATGTTCTGTCTTGTAATATTTCTGTGCATGTTTACCTAGATAATACTCCACCAAAGCTAGTGCATTCCTTTTGTGAGTGACCCTAGCGGAGGTGGGGTGTTACATTTGGTATCAGAGCAGAAGGTTACCAGACTGGGCAAAAGTTTTAAAACCTTCTAAAACTATTTTCAAAGCCATTTTACAAAGAAGCATTTTTCAAGAAAAGTTTTAAAGAAAAAAAAACTATTCCCCAAAAAGCCATTAGCATTATCCTTCGTTCACTTAATTGGATCTCTTTTTCCTTTCTTTCCTCCGCCTGTAGTCACAGTAGTTTTAACTGTGACTCATCCTTTTCTAGCTACGTAAATGTTTTCCGTGCGATGGAGGAAGTTCTCAAGAGACCCGTTACCGCGTTATACAAGAAAGGACAGGAGTGGTTAAGGCGAATAAGGCTCAGCACAAGAAGGTAGTTAAGTACCATAGGACAAGGACATGGGCAAAGAACAAGATCGTCGAGAGGGCAATTGTATACTCTCACCTAAGAGGGATGGTAACGTTTTCGTTAAAGGTTTTCCTTTCTATCATCCCGTCAGGACTTTGTTTTGTACATCGCATCCTTTTTAAATCTTGCTTTGATAGTTGAGTCTCTGCACCTTAGTACTAGCACAATAGAGGGTCCCGTTTTGTCTCAAATCCTGTTAGGAGATCGTCCCATTTATTCATGACTTGTTTGGATTTGAGGACATCTATGACTTTTGGGAATAATGCTTATGTTTTTGAGCTATGGGTTGATTCTAAGAATGAAGTGGTCATCCCGTAAGGGTGCCATTCTCGGGTCGGAAAGGAGGGTAGTTAGACTCTTGACTTGCCTTGGTAATACCCTCAAAGTCTCATGTAACCTTTAGGGTTCTGTCATGATTGGTTATCTAGAATCTCTTGATGCATTTGTTGGTAATACGTTCGAGTAGAGTTCACCACTAAGGTGGATGGTTCATTTCGCTCGTGCATGAGATATGGAAATCACTCTAGTAAGTACACTTGGTAACATGGTTGGCATCTGTTTGTTTTCCAGATAAGTTCTTCTATGTGGAATGTCGTAGAGCAAGTAAACGAGATCCATGATTCACTAGTGAATTTTGGAGAGCTTGCATGAAAACCAAGAGTACACAGATATGGTTGAGCCAAATATACCATAGGGAGAATAAGTAAAAGTGGAACGAGAGGCGACAATGAAGTGAGTTCCAGCTCATATTTGGAAATAGGAGTTTAGAGGCCACAAAATCATGAAGTTGGAGACAGCCAAAGCACAATGGAGTTAAGCTCAAGGAAATGCGACTTAGAAGACTGGATACGCGCATCATATCTCTTTTTAAGAGTATATTCTTGATCCGGTTTTCCTGTAGAGCTTACCCGCATGCTATCTTTTATGCATATCCTCTCGGTCCTATTCTCGATCTTATTTCTGTTGCAAACTCCATAGGGGGTAGGACTCATCAGTTAATAATATATGTCAGGATTTAAAGGTGTCCGTTAGATTGACTAAACATTTTGGGCTTTATAGGATATGGGTTGGGTTTAGAAAGGGATTTCTTGTAATCCGAAAAAGAGTTTATCTTGCTTATCTTCTTGATCCTATCTTGAGAACCTTAGGTAGAACCCTATGGATGTAAACATGTGTTTGAGACATGTTATGATTGATGGTTGCAAGTGGCTGCAAGTGGTTGCTCGTGGATGCATTTACACATTAGGCACTAGATCGGCTCAGTCACCTTTCATATTGCATATGCATGAGTGTTTATACTTGTTTATGGATGAAATTTAATGTGTTAGCATGTGGATATTGCATGTGGATGAATGTTTGTGCACACATATAGTGTTTATGTGACTAGGACTATTTTCATACATGTGGATTCATGGCACTAAATATATTTTGCATTTAGAAGATCAATCAGGCCTGATCATTTGCATTAGATAAGGAACATATACACACACTTTCTGCATATGTTCATACAGCATTAGAAATCTTTTAAGGACAATGGTTGCCTGTGGATGATGCTTTGAGTAGATGGATGATTGGATGGTAGGATACATCCTCCCTAACTTACAGACTTCGGGGACGAAATCCTTAAAGGAGGGGAGAATGTAACAACCCGAATTTTTAATAACGCGTAAAGACAAGAATCAAGGCAGAATTAAATTTTAAAATAAGAATCAAACGAAACGGGTTGCGCCGTTGCGTTCGTCTCGGAATTCTAGTTGTAAACGAGTCCGAAATTTCGTAAATCGGAGTCCGTATGACCGAGATACGGCCTCTAGAAGTTTCACGAAAAATCAGAAAACGAAAACAATTCAAATTCGAATCCGAATTTCAAAATTTAGCCCCAGACGGACTGGGCGGGAAATTTCCCGCCTAACCCCAGGTCGACTTGGGAGTCGACTGGGTAGTCGACCCCCCAGGGACCAGGTCGACTGCCCAGTCGACCTGGGTGTCGACCTGGGGGTCAACCTCCCTGGTCGAGCCAGGTTAGCCTGATGCACCAGCTTGCTTGTGTGGTCTGGTTGGTTGGCCTGTGACGATTTTCAGTGGTCCAGATCTAAACTAGGGTTAATCATATGGCCTAAACTAGTCCTAACCTCTATAAAAACACCCTAAGACCTAGCCTAATTCACGACAATTCATTCTAACAACGAAATGCTGCCAAAATCTCTCTTGATCATGGCCTCCATCTCCAACTTCAAAGGCTTGAGCATTCAAACTAGATCCATGACAAAGGAGCAAGCTTTCTACATCAAATCAAGAGAGTAGATCAACGTCGCTACAACGATTCTATGACGATTCTTTCTCCTAATTCACTAGCCACGATTTGTAAGTTCTAGATGCTTTTAGATTGAAACGATAACTTGAATATGACATGTGATAAAGTTGGAATTGGATTTATGCATGATATTCAATCCATGCTCATTCTTGTTCATTTTGGATCTTGACCTTTAGGGATGTTGCTATGACATCACTATGAACCTATGCATGTTGCAAATCACTTTTTCATGTTCTTATCATGCATGTAATGATGATTTTCTCTCAGATCTTGTTTTATGCAAATTTTCTACCTTCCCCTATTTATTTTCTTTTGATGAACCTTGGTCGATTTCGGACCTAGGCCTAAACTACGATTTACGTGCGATTTGTATACGGGGGAATATTGGGATTTCACCTTTTTGGATATAGGTGTGGGTGGTCGAATTTATGCATAACATGAACAAGGAAAAATTTGGGGTATTGCCAATATTATTTGCAAGTTTGGGCATACATGAGTTGGCATATGAATTAAATCACGGGTTTTGAGGCTATGCAAGTTAAATCAAGGGGTTGGGCTTATGTTAACTAGGCATAAGTGGAATTGGAAACATGAACCACGATGTTTGTTTATTTGGGCATGAAATTGACAACATGTAACTTTGGCTAGAACTTGATAGGGTTGGGATGTCATAAACTTGGCATACATGCAAATAGGCGATAATTGGACATATGTAAAGTGGCTAGAATTGGGTACATATTTTCATGGGCATGTAATGTGGAACTTGGGCATATGTTTAGTAATATGTAAAGTGGGGATTTTGACTTAGATGACACATATGTAATTAACAATCTAACGGATGCCTTCGACACGAGGTTAGACTCGAGTTGTGGTGTAATTCTGCCTGGAACCGCCCGACATATCCAGTGACCACAACAATAATAGTCTAATGTGAGAGGTCGTAGGCAAAGATTAGATTGTGGTAATGCTTGAACCAGATGTTGGAATGGGTTTGCGGTGTAATTCTGCCCGGAACCGCCCGGCGTATCCAGTGACCGCAAATAAGTCCAATGTGAGAGGTTGATGCATTAGTAAATAACACTTAACCAATATTACATGGACGGGTGGGTTAAGTAACTCGATTAGGCTAATGACACTTAACCAATATGACATGGATGGGTGGGTTAAGTAACTTGATTAGGCTAATGACACTTAACCAATATGACATGGACGGGTGGGTTAAGTAACTTGATTAGACTAATGACACTTAACCAATATGACATGGACGGGTGTGTTAAGTAACTTGATTAGACTAATGACACCAAACCAATATGACATGGACGGGTGGGTTAAGTAACTTGACTAGACTAACGACACTTAACCAATATGACATGGACGGGTGGGTTAAGTAACTTGATTAGACTAATGACACTTAACCAATATAACGTGGATGGGTGGGTTAAGTAAAACCGTACTTGATTTCTAGATGACACTTAACCATATAACACGATTAGAGGATGGGTTAGTTTAACCTGAATGGGTCGATAACACCCGCCTAGTAAAACGCGAGGCATGGTAAGGTTAAGTGAACTCACGAGGGTAACACTTAACCATTATAATTTTACTAATGGACGGGGTTAAGTCATGAATCGCTTGAATATACTTAACCAATCTAACATGGTAACTTGACGGGGTTAAGTCATGAATCGCTTGGATATACTTAACCAATCTAACATGGTAACTTGACGGGGTTAAGTCATGAATCGCTTGGATATACTTAACCAATCTAACATGGTAACTTGACGGGGTTAAGTCATGAATCGCTGGGATATACTTAACCAATCTAACATGGTAACTTGACGGGGTTAAGTCATGAATTGCTTGGATATACTTAACCAATCTAACATGGTAACTTGATGGGGTTAAGTCATGAATCGCTTGGATATACTTAACTAATCTAACATGGTAACTTGATGGGGTTAAGTCATGAATCGCTTGAATATACTTAACCAACTTGACACGTGATTCGTAGGGCTAAGCCATGAACGTGAATGACAACACTTAGCCAATCTTGACATGACATGTAGACGGGTTAAGTCACGAACTTGAATGACCACACTTAACCAACTGGACATGCTAAACTGATAGGGGTTAAGTCTTGAAGTTAGATGACAACACTTAACCTGCTGGACGGAAACCCTAGTTACGCGGTCCTTTTCAGCAGTAACCCTCTTGGATGTATCACGATACCCTAGGGACTATGCTAGGGTGGGGCACGATTACTGGGCTGATTGTAAGCGACCAAAATGACGGCTGAGTTTGGTGCGCCATTGTAGGTTCAGGCGGACTATGGTCGTGCACGTAGTCCGGAGTTGAAAAAGCAGGCGTGGGCACCAGTAGTTGTACACTGTGCGTGCTTGAAATGGTGTCAGTGGTTGACACCCTAGGGCTTGATACACCCTAGGGTGGACCTAGCACAGAGTAGCTATATTCGTGATTGGGCCGTATGACACCCGACACACGACGAGCTAGGACTTGTAGGGAGCCGATCGATTAGATCGTTACGTAGAAAAAGGGCGTAGTCGATAGATAGCATAATCCCTAGTGGTCCTAGGTGGCATAAACCCTGATCGATTCTAGAAAACGTCCAATAGGTAGCATAATCCCTAGTGGCCCTAGGTGGCGTAAATCCTAGTTGAACACGTGATAATTCATGAAGAGGAAATCTGGCCAGAACAAGGATGGCAGTCCGAGTGACTTCTAGGATGGTGACACTACGTTGTAGTAGTATAGAATAACGTGATGGAACCCGTATGATATACGGCAAGGGACTATACATATACATGGAAGGGATGATACGAGTTAGGATGCTAGTACGGTTGGTGCAGAGGACGTTAGACATGCGATGCTATTCCGAGTTTACCTTGGTTATCCTGTTACCTTGGTTATCTTGTTACTTGAGTTTATCCTGTTATCTTAGTTTGATCTGTTTATCTTGTCTTCATGCTTATATTTACTTTCAGTTTATACATGCCATGTTACTCTTACCTGTTTTTAGGCTGAAAGTCACTAGGACTTACTCAGTCTTTATGACTGACCCATTTTGTTTCGCCTCTTTCTCTTCCGTCCCCCCCCCCAGGTTTACAGGGAGGAAATGTAGCTACTTAGTGCGGATTTTTCTGCTTCAAGATCATCATCTATGGCATGGACTTTTCTTGGCTATGGCTATTTTACTATTTTACTTGGGGAATAATTTATGACCATGGTTCTATGCTTCTTTATTATTGCAGGATAGGTTTCTATGTAAGTAATTTAATGGCATTTTGATGTAAAAGGTTTTAGACCTTACTACTTTTGTAAAGTAATGAAATCATGTTTTTCTTCCGTTGTTTTTAT
The DNA here is from genome assembly GCA_030737875.1 of Allium sativum. Taxonomy (NCBI): domain Eukaryota; kingdom Viridiplantae; phylum Streptophyta; class Magnoliopsida; order Asparagales; family Amaryllidaceae; genus Allium; species Allium sativum. Next base: position 229,281,015 of record CM060924.1, on the reverse strand, counting down.
ATGATCTGTCTTGTAATATTTCTGTGCTTGTTTACCTAGATAATACTCCACCAAAGCTAGTGCATTCCTTTTGTGAGTGACCCTAGCGGAGGTGGGGTGTTACACATATAATGTTAATTATATGGTTTCCCTTCAACACATGTATATAATAGCAACGATAAATAATCAACCATCATCCAGAGTGCATTCTATACTGCATAAGCAACAAATATAAATATTTATCTCTTATAACAGCCTGTCAATCAATCGATCGACATACAGCTAATTATTGGGACTAGTGTATGACCAATTTCAACCCAACACCCGTGTGGGGTTTTCAAACAATCAAACACAAGTTTTATTTGTGCAATTGGGCGATGTGTAAAATTTATCGTCCCAACTAATATCAGTCAAATGGGTGTACATAAACAAACCGTCCGATTTGTTTATAAATATTTATTACATATACACGTTAAGAATTATATTTTTAACTATAAAATATTTTCCACTATAAAATATTTTATTCCATTCCACATCTCACAATCAACTTTCACAACACACCAATTAAACAAACAAGTCATCCTTGGTCTCTGGACAACGGGTGTTGGGTGCTACTAAGCACCGTCTACATCCTAGTATATATTTCAACTAGAAAACAAATTAAAAGTGAGAAGTTTTCACCGAGGGTTCCACTCCGCCACTCTTTATTTTTGAACGGTTCAGACTTCGTTTTGATCTCAGACTGATCCATCGCCATATGTTTCACGCAGTTGACTATTAAAAATCACATTTTTATACGGTATTCATATAAATAAAAATCGAATTTTTATATAAATAAAAATTGAATATTTATAGATCCTCCTTCATTATAAAAATCAAATTTTTATATCGCCTTCACATATGAAAATCATATTTTTATTTCACTACTTCATATATAAAAATCTCGCCTTTCTATATATAAAAATATCGACTTTCTATAGTTAAAAATATCACCTTCCTATATATAAAAATATCGAACTTTCTATATATAAAAATATCGCCTTCAGTACGATAAAAATATAATCTTTACTATGATAAAAAAATAATCTTTACTATTAGCTAAAAATCATATTTTTATTGTCTCTATAATATAAAAATCACATTTCTATTATCTATATAATATAAAAATCATATTTTTATTATCCTACATAAATAAAAATTATATTTTTATTAAATCAAAAATCATATCCTTTCATGATTCAAAATCATAGCTTTCTATCCTTAAAAATCCTAGCTCCTTATATTTAAAAATCTTATCTTCCTTCTAACTAAAATTTATATTCTTATATAACCAAAATTCGTATTTTTTTCCTTCATCAAAATCATACCATTCAAGTGTTAAAAACCCTAACTTCATTTGAACAAAGATCTAAACTTTATATACATAAAAATCGAAACTTTATGTAAATAAATATCTTAACTTTATGTAAATACATATCGGATTTTATGTAAATAAAAATAAAAACAAAAATCAGAATTATATTTAAATAAAAATTACAAAGAAAAAACTTACAGTTTTTTGTCACGTTCACTGATCGGAGATGGGGGGTGTTCGCCGCGATCAGGCAGGGGTGGCGCGCGACTGGAGGGTGAAGCAGGTGGTGGCTCGATGGTGCGGCGGGACTCCCTGTGTTGGTCGGCAACGGCAGTCTTCGTGACTAGGCGGGTGCGGGCTTCAATTGGGGAAAGAGGAGAGAGAGGGGAGGTAGTGACGGAGGTGGCGCCCGCTGGAGGTGTGACGGCGGAAGCGTGGTGGGGGTGGGGGCGACAGGGCTGGGCGACAGGATCGAGATCCCCTTTCGTTTTTTTTAATTGATCGGTTTTGACTTTGAGGGGAGAGAGAAGGGCCTTAGGCCAATATATATTAATATATATATTTATTTTATTTTAACCCAAAAAGTAGCTTTTTATTTCAACCTCCAAACGAGACCCACCGATTATCGTCCCTAGCTAATTACCCCCATTCCGAACACAATGGGATATGTCACATAGGCCAATTCGATCGTTACGATCAGTTTTTGTCAAAATTAAAATATAAATCTATATATTGAATTTGAACGCACATTTCAATTTACTGGGGCCACATACTGACACTAAAAGTTCCCGAAAAATAGTTTCTAGCTTCGTATTGACGATACGGTCCTAACAAAACTAATATCATCGAATTCTGAGACCGTTTGAAAAATGGCCATTTTCTGGTTGATCGAAATTGACTGAAACTGTTAAAACACGTTTTCTTTTGCCACGCTCACATATTGATTTCAAAAATTATGAATTTTGAAACCTAGCAATTACTTGACATCCCGGATCCAACAAAAGTGGTTTCATCGAAAATAGAGATCGTTTGCAAAATTTTCATTTTTAAGGGCTAAATTTCTTTAGCGACTATTCTGAATTTTCAACTGGACATAACTTTTTATTCCCGCTATGATATTTCAATTTTTCGGATTCGTTGGAAAGATATTCTAAAATAGATTATAATATTTTTGGTTTCGCTAAAATCTGGTTTATTTTGAATCATGTACATTCATTTGAACTTTGAAATCGAATTTTCAAACTACCGCGCCATTTTCAACTCCTTTTATAATGATAAATAAATAATTATATTCTAGCGACGATTCAAATAAATATATTCATTATAATTCTATTTAAAATAAGTTTCTCGTCATTATTATTTAAAAGAAATTATTTTAAATATTCAAAATTCATTAAAATTGCCAAAATATAAATTTTAAATTGGCTCGGATTTTCGATTTATTACAATCTCCCCCACTTAAAACTTTTCGTCCCCGAAAAGGAATGAAGCTGAAAGTTGTTTTACAAACCAACTCAACTTCCATTATTTTCATTACGGCTTAAGTTCTTCAACTTTTCAGTTTCTAAGAACTTATCAAATTCTTCAAAAATTTGGCTAACACCCTAAATTTTCGAAAAATTTCGCCCTAATCTCCTCTGCACCGGGAGCTTGGGATATTTCAAATAGCCTCCCATAGCCCTCACCAATCCAAAAGAAAAAGCCAAGCGGCTAGCCAATCGGCTCATAAAATCATCAAAAACACCAAGAAATACAATAAACATGTACCTATTTGGCGGGCAAACAATTTTATTCCTCTGCTCTAACCTCCTTGTTATGACCTGTTCAATGGATATACATGTATATGCATGCAATTGTAATCATTTTTCAATACAGTTCAATATTTGATTCAATTTGGCCTAAATGGTTAAAAATATCAAAACCAATAATCAAACAACACAACCATCAATCAATTAGTTGATTAACGTTTCAAATTCATAATTTTGATACATAGTCCAAAAATCAGATTTTTGATGCCAAATCACAACAATTAGCCCTATCTAGTTTTGGTTCTCACACCAGTCAATTGGAAATATATAGAAATCCCACTTTCAAAACTCGAACATAAACACTGATGATGAGATCTCAATCATCAGTATCTTCTTCGGGTGACTATAGTGTGATACTATATCTATCCAGTATATTAAAACTTCAAATACACGCGGATCAGACGTATACGCAAAATCTTTATATACTTGATTGTCCAAATCAATATAAAAATAATATTCAAATACGAATAATTGATTTAAATTTTCAAAACAAAATTCATTTTCAATTTTATTTTAAAAACATCACTCTTCACACTCGTTATAGGATACTACTGATCCCATCTTTAACGAATCATTCTAATTGGATATTACTAATCCAATCTCTGATGAATTCTTTCGTTTGGTTCTAACGTGTCTTGTTCTCCGAGCTCTGTAAACCAAAGCTCTGATACCAAACTGTAAGCACCCGAAACTTCCCCAGTAAGGAAAGCCCGGATTGCTCTGAGAACAAGCCACATCGGGACACAAACAGAAGAACATTTCATTGTTAATTACAATAATTCCATCAGAATACAAGAATATACAGAGTATGAATAAATATTATACATCAGAGCACTACAAGAAAATATGAAATACATAGCATTATATCACAGCCTTACATTAAAATGCTATAATAAAATAACTAAAGAAAATAAAATAATGCATAAATTATGCTATATAAAGGAAGCAAAGAAAATAAAAAAAATTATGCTATCCTTTAGTATAGTCTGCTATATTAACGTTGATGATAGAAAAGCGGGAGCCAAAAACAAAGGCGGGATTAAATGAAAAGTAAGGCTGCGAAATTAAAAATATCTCTTTGTCCCCTTCAGAATTTATCTGTAAAATTTTCTTTTTTAGGTTTCACTGAAACTTGACCTTCTTCCAATCTCTGATTCAATCCAACATACGTCATTCATCTCCAATCCAGTCAACGGTAAATCAAGAACATCTCCCTTATTCACTCCGACTCTTCCAAATCAATAGTGAGATTTTCTGAAATCGGTAATTATTCCTTTCTTTCATTTATAAAATTGCTTCACTCGATGTTTATCTTTTGTTATTCAATTGATTCCCTAAGTTGATATCCCATGATTTTCTAGTCTTTGGCATTCTTTAGACCCAGATTCGTATGTGTGTTTTAACCCTAAAAAGGATTCTTTAAAATCCTTCCTGTCTTAACTAGTGTCACAAGAATAGACTGCATATGTAAATATATAGTTGAACTCAACCTGTGTTTTGTATAACTTGCAAAATTATGGTTATGAGAAATAGTAAAAAAAGCGTAGATGGATAATTTGTTAAGTTTTAAGTCGTTGGAATGTTATTTAGATTATTTGTGTCTCACTGGTTGTTTAAATCTATGTTGAAGTGGGCTTAGTTTAATTATTGGTTAATAGTGTTAAATGTAATGCTTAATTTGCTAACGGATTCCATGTGTAAGGGTTATGAAAGTACTTTTGCTGAAGTAAACTGTATTTCCAAAATTTACACATGTTGTTATATGAAATGCTAGAAAAATATATAAAGACATACTTCTTATATTACGGGCATGGATCAAGCATGTATCACATAACACATATGTGGCCATATGAGGCTCTTTGGTAAAAAAAAGTGTTGTGTAAATATGAAAGATATGTTATTTCTTTGGTATCCCGCATTAACTCGGTTTATGTTATAGTTAGTGGGCATACTTTAAATATTTCATGATTAAGACTGATATGCAAAGATACATAAAATATTTTCACAATTGTTCAAACATAAGCGATGTTTATGTTTGAAAAATATCATATATAATAAGAAGCTGGCAACATAACTGAACCTCATGAGAATCATGCTATGTGTTGTTGAACTGTTAATGTGGTCCTGAATATATAGTGCTTTTTAGAGCATTGACAAAATTGTTGTTGTCATAAACAACAACTATGAACACAAAAAATTACTAACCTTTGACGGTATCACTTATCAATGTTAGTTAAGATGTGAAATTTGTCTGGTAGGGGTAGAAGTGATTTTGTAAGGACTTGTATAAATAAGACCTAAGTTTGTATTCATATATGTATTTTTATTTGGGTTGCTGAAGCATAGAGAAGCATGACTGTTTCATGCAATGATTTATTATAGAATAGCATACTCATATAAATCAAATATGTGATGTAAACATAAAGTACAAGCTATGTATTTAATAACCAGAAAGTCAGGAAAAATGCTATAGTTTTTTGGGATTGCTTCCAAGGATATTTTAAATATAACAATATGGTATATTTTGTAAAACTTTTAAGCACCGAATGCGTAAAATTATAAAAATACATCTATGAACTAATTTGGTCTTTTAAAAGAAATACTGGGTTGTTTCTGTGCTCTGCTCGCAGCTCCACTTCCTCCCCAAATCGCAGCTCCACTCCCTCCCAAAATCGCCGCAAATCGCAAATCCCTTTCCTGTTCGAACGTAATCCTTCTCCGCAAGTTGCTATCTTCGCCGTCTTCATTATATGTGAGTGTATAAACCTTTTGGATGAGTATATCATTTGCTTTCTTGACCCTTTTTTCGTTGAATAATTAGTTTACATATTTTCATTTTTTGGAATTGTAATTTAATTACTATTGTGGTATTAGCAAGACCAATGGTTGTTTGGCTTTGCAACTTTTCTAAAATGAAGTTTTTTGTGAATTTTCATTGCAAAGGTACGTGAACAGAAACGAGATAAAACTAATGTCAAACTCATGTTTTATAAGTTACTTATTTTGTCTTCAAAACTATAGAATGCTTGTCGTGTCTTATATTTGATTTATTATGCTTTAAAGATTGTTTATTTTTTGTTTTAGGATATTAGTAATTAATGATGGCTTGAAACAAATATGAAATTATTTTTAGGACAAAATTTTTATTGTGTTTGGAAATAACAAAAGTTTTAAGTTATTAGAAGAAACACAATATGCATGTATTCAATAAGTTTACCTTGACTCTCTCTTATTCTTATTTCTAAATCATATCCAAAAAAGATGGATCCACAAAATCAATCGAGTTTTTGTGTGATGTTGTTATATGTTACTAGTTATTTCATTCTAGAAACTAATAATTCCATATAGTAAATGCTCAAATTCGGAGACTACCAATTTAACATTTAGCATGTGCTTTATGTTCAGTTTGGGCCTTGAGTTTTGCTTTTTATAATTAGAAGCGATCATTTTTACCTTATTTGCATTTTAATTCATTGTTTAGAGTCTTTCAATGGTCTAATATGTTGTGAAATTTAAGGATTTCAGTTCAGGTTATATGTGTATGAATGTGCTTAATCAGGCATGGAGCTTAGTTTTACTAGTAAATATATAGCTTGCACTTTTTTACATGTCTACATTTAACGTTCATAACAGGGGTGGTCAAGAATGATACACAGTTTTAATAATTGAGAATGAAATACATGATTAAAGTTAAAAAGCTCTATGTGTTGATGTGATAGTATCAGTTTCAGTTACACTAACTGAAAAGATGATGTGATCGCATTGCTTGAATCTTTGAACTATAAGCATGAATGTGTGAATAAATGTGTTTTTACAAGTTAGCTTCTAGCACTGAGTAACTATTATTTTCCCCACAGACAACCAATCACCTTACCACTACTCTTCATATCATCCTTGCTCTTAAACGCATGCTTGCTTTACAAAATCTACTACAAGGTAAAATATACAAAAGCAGAGCTGACATGGAGTTTAAATGCAGCTGCAGAAGCCGAGGCTGTTGCAGCCAACAAGTGCTCCGGCCATGGCCGTGTATTTCTTGATGGCCTTATTGTTGACGGAGAGCCAAAGTGTGAGTGCAACACTTGCTATGTCGGTTCTGATTGCTCTTTATTGAACTCCACCTGCTCTGCTGACACTGATGGGTAAAAGTCTTTAAATCTTTTTCTACCTACTCTTATATTATAAGATAGCCTTACATAGTTACATAGGAAATTTACCTAGCTCAGCACCATTTCTAACATTACAAACGTTTGTGTACAAGAATAGGAGAACCGGTGTTTCTTGAAGCATACTGGCAAAAACATCTATCGATTGGGGCAGTGCTAGTGTCAGGATGGCATCAAATGAGCTATGTAGCTACTGGTGCAAATTACATGTCTATTAAGCTTGAAAATCACATCCGACTCATACACGAAGCAGTAGGCAATTCTGTTATAGACAATAGGTTCACCGTCTTTGATACTGGATCAACTTAGCTTATAAATGCTTTAGTCTATGCACTTTCTCCCGATTACAGCAGCAATGCATCTATTCCTCCAGCGAAAGTTGTAGCTTCAGTGCCATATTACCCGGTTAGTTTGTCTCCAGTGTTATGTTGATGGCGAATACAAGAAAATAAAAATGAATATATCATTGTCAGTTGAATATGAAAGCTTAAACTCTTCATAAATGGCACAGGTGTAGATGCTAAAGAATATGAATGGGAGGGAATCACTTCACAGTGGGATAACTCAAATAATTCAGGAGATTCTAGATTCATTGAATTTGTTACGTCACCAAATAATCCAGATGGTCTACTAAAGCATTCAGTTTTAAGAAACTCTTCGGTCATTTATGATCGATGCTACTACTAGCCACATTATACTGCTATTTCAAAGGCAGCTTATGACGATATCATGATGTTTTCTTTCTCTAAAATGTCTGGACATGCTAGTAGTCGACTCGGGTACGTTTGTTTACATTTCGTTTGCTTTGATCAACTAACCATATTACAATGTTGCTCTCTAATAGAAATTAATCTGCTAAAACATCATTGATCAAAAGTTATTAGATCATTCATCCAAGTTTTCAGATATGTTGTGTATTGCTACTACAGTTTTAGACCAGAGTAAGTAATTCTACACACATACACCCTTCATAGTTTTGCTGTTTTCACCAAAGGTATGATTACCTTGCTAGACAGACAAAATTAAGCACATCACGATTGATATTTTGTGATTTTGACACATAGATGGGTGCTTCTGAAGAATAAGAAGGTGCATGAGAAAGTATCCAAATACATGCAACTGAACTAGATGGGTGTTTCAAGGGATACACAACTTAGAATGCTCAAAATTATCAAAGTAATATTATCCAACATAAATCAGCAAAACGATATCTTCCACTTTGGTTACGGCGCCATGAAGGCAAAATGGAGTAGGTTAAACAACTTAGTATCATCTTTAAACCAATTTTCCCTTCCGTGCATTGAGCCAATATACTGCAATTATTTCTAAAGAGTTAAAGACCCTTCGCCAGGTAAAAAGCAAATCCCGAACATTGACCTAACTCAGAAACGTTTCAGCTGTTACTCACGTTTTGAATTGATTTCAGCTTACGGATGGTTAAAATGTGAAAAGGAAGAAGATGAGGATTGTGAAGTTGTGCTACAAAACGGAGGAATTATTAGTAGAAGTGGCGTTTCTTATGAAGCAGGAAGCAAGTATACACGACTGAGCCTCATCAAGACACAAGATGATTTCGAGCTTTGATGTCTAACACTGAGTAACTCTTAAACTCCAGAATGGCATCATGCGAAAACAATATGTCAACTTTGAAGATAAAAAAGAAACTAGGATGGACCTCATTTGAGTTCTTATATAGCACAAGGTATCAGAAGGCTTAAACTCATGCACTTCATTTGTCTTGCTAGGGTATAGTATGAATATTGCAAAAAATTTTTTTTTGAAAATTGAGTATTTAGTTGGTAGTACATAATGACTACAAGTATAACGTAGTATGCATGTAGGCTGAAATTCAACAAAGTAGATTTTAATCATGGGAGATGAGTGTGTTTCTATTCCACTGTGTCATTAGTTCAAGCATTTCATGCCCAAGGTCTTCTAGCAAACGCTTCATCATATTCAATTGTGCAACCTTCCTGTTAGTTACATGATTAGGACCTTGTAATCCTTTCACATGGTCATGCTTTAACCTTTGTGGCCATTGCTTTGGTTTTAGGCTCTGTCCTTGGTGGTGCACATGTTGTGCATTCTTTTTAGCTATGTTAACACCATAAATAAGTAAAATAAATAAATAAGTGTGGAAGATTGGTAGTAGAATTAAAAAAAATAAATAAGTGTGAAAGAGTGGTAGTAGAATTAAAATAAATAAGTAATTTTTTTTGAATATTTTGGAGCGGGAATTGGACTGTATATAGCTGCTCTTGATATATAGGTCTTTTAATATCCTTTCCACAATATAGTTTTATAATAAATGGTGCGATAAAACAAGAGGGTGCATTTTTTGGCATGATACTTTTACCTAGTGGACAATCTATTTTCATGTTCTCTTAAGTATCTGTGTATGGCATCGCTGTAAAGTACACGATCAAAAATTTGTTACTGATAAGCACTTTTACGTAGCATAATCGCAATCGCTTAATTGCTCTTATGTCTGATGTAACAACCCGCAAAATCAGAACCAATTTAAAATTTTTATTTTAGAAAATTTTAATGAATTTTGACAATATAAAATAATTTATTTAAATAATAATGATCACAAATTTGATTTAAATCGAAGTTAGAATGAATGATTTAATTTTAATTAACAAAAGAGTTAGAAATAACGCGGTAGTTTGAAAAGTCAAACTTGAACTTTGACTGCCCGTACAGGATGCAAAATTTAACGGATTTTAGTGAAACCAAAAATATTAGAATCTATTTAAAAATATCTTTCTAACGAATCTGAAAAATTGAAATTTCATAGCGGAAATCAAAAGTTATGGCCAATTCAATTTTTAGAAAGGTCGCTGTAGAATATATAGGGCCCGAAAGGCTGCTTTTCACATATTTAGGAATTTCGACTCGAAACCACTTCCTTTGAGTTCGGAATGACGTTTCTGCATTGAAAAACAGTAAACACTTATATATTTCGAGTTTCGAAAATTATTTGTTTAAAAATGTATTTTTAATATTAAATATATTGGCCTGGAAAATAGTCATTTTTCAAACGACCTCTGTTTTCGACGAAACCACTTTTGTTGGAACCGGAATGTCAAATTATAACTAAGTTACAATTTTCAGAATTTTTCGAATTAATATTTGAGCATGGCAGAGGAAAATGTGTTTTGACTATTTTCAGTTAAATTTGAACGCCTTAAAAATAGCCATTTTTCAAACAGTTTCAGAATTCGATGAAAATAATTTTGTTGGATTCGTATCGTCATAAGAAAGCTAAAAATATTTTTTTAAGAATTTTCTGAGGTCGTATGTGGCCCCGGCATATTTAAATGTACGGTAAATATTTAATTAATTAATTTTTAATAGAATTTTAAATAAAATATGTAAAATTTCGGAATTGGGCCCGAGACCCATTCCGTTGCGCTCAGAAGGTGTCAAAACCTTAAGAACGACAGTCGTTGGGCTGAAATTGGACAAAGTTGCAAAACGGGCCTTTAATGAATAATAAATTAATAAAATATTATAAAAATACACGCAAACCGAGGCATCTCTTCTTCCCGATCAGAAACTCACGCACCTGAACCCGTAGCCGCCATGTCTTCTTCTCCTTCTCTCCTCCTTATCTCATAATCCACTCACTTTTAGATCCCCATCCTTTGGAAGTTTTTCAAGCTCTTCTCCTCCTCTTTCTTCTCCGACCAATTCCACATCAAACCGTTGCCCGTAGCTCTCGAATCACCTCTCCAAGTCTGCTGACTTTATGGATCCGCTGCTCCTCCTCCTTGCAACCGCATCCCACCCCCTTCCAGCCGAATATCCACCTCTCCAAGCACTCCATCCTCCAACAAACGGCACCCAAAACCATCAATCGTAGCTCAAGTTATCGTGATTCAAAGATTTGAACAATTCAAAGGTTATATAAATTTTATTTTATCAATTTGCAATGCTTGATTTCATTTCTAATCTTAATTTTAATTATTAAAAATGTGTTTTTGATTCAATCCGATTCAGAACGCAACAACGTTTGTGATATTGGGACAACGACACGCAACATAACATTCAAGATCTGTTGTGTACAATCTCTGATCCTTTGGATTCGGTTTTGATTTAATATCCAAGGTGAGCAATTCTAAATTTAAAATTTAATTTAATTTAATTTAATTATTTTTCTTAATTAATATATCTGCGTTAGCTAGATCTATGTTCGCATTGAAATTTCATTGTTTGTTTGTAATCACATTTGCTACGCTTTGAGTTTTGGATGTTGAATTATTCATGTATACCTAGATCTATTCTAAATAGATCTATATTTTGTTCATGTTTGGTATCATCGCTACGTGTAGACACCAAATGATGTGTTGTTATACATTAAATTTTAGCATTCATTGTAAGCACATAATTTTAATCAAACTTTAGCGTTATTGTTAAACATGAATTATAATAATATTTTAGCGTTTTGTGCAAACATGAAATTAAGAAAAAAAAATGAAAAATAAACAAAATTCTAGAGTCTTTATGAAATAATCCAATGTAAAGATTGAATCTTTATGTTGCGTTTGAATGACATATAAAGATTGAATCTTTATGTTGCATTTGTAATCAAATAAGAGATTTAAGTTGACGATGCAATTTTCATTGTAATTAAAAGATGGAACTCGATGATGAAATCTACATGCGTTTTTGAATGGAATAAAATATTAGATTTTTGTCAATACATTTCCATGTGAATTAGATTGAAAGTGAAAGATTTACATTTATCACTTAAATTGTCATTCCTTGTTGAGATTAGAATTAACGAATTAAAATTGTCACCTTTATTATGAATGTTATATTAGTAAAATGTCAAATTGGTTGTGTTAGCGATGAAAAATAGAAAAGTATCTTTTACATTGAATTGTCATATTTAAATTGATACTTTGAAACATAATAAACGACCATTCAAATGTCATTATGGTATGAAATGTCATATCATTGTAAATGCCATTATAGTTATAAATGTATGTAAGTATAAAGTTTGTCCTTTTATTTGTATTTACAAATACAAATAAAACTTTGAAATATAATTTGTTCTTTTTATTTGTATTTACATATACAAATAAAACATTGAAATATAATTTGTTCTTTTTGTTTGTATTCACAAATACAAATAAAACTTTGAAATATAATTTGTTCTTTTTATTTGTATTTACATATACAAATAAAACATTGAAATATAATTTGTTCTTTTTGTTTGTATTCACAAATACAAATAAAACTTTGAAATATAATTTGTTCTTTTTATTTGTATTTACATATACAAATAAAACATTGAAATATAATTTGTTCTTTTTGTTTGTATTCACAAATACAAATAAAACATTGAAATATAATTTGTTCATTTTATTTGTATTTACATATACAAATAAAACATTGAAATATAATTTTTTCTTTTTATTTGTATTCACAAATACAAATAAAACTTTGAAATATAATTTGTTCTTTTTATTTGTATTTACATATACAAATAAAACATTGAAATATAATTTGTTCTTTTTGTTTGTATTCACAAATACAAATAAAACTTTGAAATATAATTTGTTCTTTTTATTTGTATTTACATATACAAATAAAACATTGAAATATAATTTGTTCTTTTTATTGTATTTACATATACAAATAAAACATTGGAATAAAATTTGTTCTTTTTATTTGTATTCACAAATACAAGTAAACATAGAAAATAAAGTTTGTCCCTTTTATTTGTACTTACATATATAAATAAAACATTAAAATGAAATATGTCCTTTATTTGTATCCTCGAATACAAATAAAACTTTGAAAACAAAAGTTCACTTTTTATTTGTATTCACAAATACAAATATGCACTAAAAATAAATTTGCTCTTTTAATTGCACTCACAAATGCAATTATGCATTAAAACAAAATTGTTCTTTATTTTGCATTCACTAATGCAAATCTAACATAGGAAAAAAGTTAACTTTTTATTATGTTCTTCAATGCGAATGTAAAATGAAATAAATAAAATTGGCCTTTTTGTTTGCGTTCACAATGCAAACAAAACATAACAAATATATATATATATATATATATATATATATATATATATATATATATAATTAACATTTTTTTTGTTCGCATTCACAATGCGAACGAAACATTAAAAATAAGATTTGCGTTTTTGTTCGCATTCACAATGTGAGCAAACCATTAAAAATACATTTTTGTTTACATTCCACAATGTAAACAATACATGAAAATAAAAATTATATTTTTGGTTTGCATTCTACAATGCAAACGAAGCGTAGGAAATAAAAAAATACATTTTTGCATCCTTCCATGCAAATAAAAGATGAAAGAAGAAAAAAAATTACATTTTTGTTTACAACTTTTGTTGCAAGCAAACAAGAAAATAAAATTTGTATTTTTGGTTTGCAAATTTAGATGCAAACTAATTTACATTTTTTTTTATTATTTGCATTCCATCATGCAAATAAAACAAAGAGATAAAATTTCATTTGTTGTTTGCAACCTTAGTTGCAAACAAACAAGAGAATAAAAAAATTGCATTTACATTTTGTTTGCAAATTTAGATGCAAACGAATTTATTTAAAACAAATGTTTCATTTTTGTTGCATGTCTTAAATGCGAACAAAACTTTAATATAAAGGTTACATTTTTTTATTTATTTACTTACTTCACTTGATGTAAATAAACATAAAATAAGAAGTTGTTCTTTTATTTATATTTCTTGATGTAAATAAAACTAGAAAATTAATATTACATTTTTATTTGCATTACTCAACGCAAATAAAACATGAGGATAAAAGATACCTCTTCATTCGCAATCATTAATGCAAATAAATTATAAAATGAAAGTTACAATTATTTTTATTTACATTCCTTTATGTAAATAAACATCAAATTAAAAAGTTGAAATCTTTATTTGCATTCTCTATTGCAAATAAGCATGAAATGAAAAGTTATATTTTTGTTATTAATTGTATTCCCTATTACAAATGGATTAAAGATTATATTTTTCTTTTCATTTATTTACAATGAAAGGAATAGAAATGAAGATTATATTTTTATCGTCATTTTAGATACGATAAAAGAATAGAAATAAAGATTACATTTTTATTGGCATTTTATATGCGATAGAGAATAGAAATAAAAGAGACATTTTTATTGTTGTATTATGTATTGTGTATTACACCGCCATAGACAAGTTAACTGACTTGTTTATGTGATTGGGTCGATAATTTTTACACATCGCCCAAGTGCACAAATAATTTATTATTTGTTTGTTGGTTGAAACCCCACACGGGTGTTGGGATGAAAATTAACATACACTAATCCCAATATTTAAATGTATGTTGATCGTTAGATCGACAGGCTGCGATGAGCGTTATTATTTAATTTTAACGCTTACACAGTGAAATTTACACTTTGGATGTTAATGGATGACTTGATGATTATACTGTTATGGTCATATATATGGTGTGTGTGAAATCCATATAATCCAAATTATATGGTAAATGGTTGAGTCGCATTTCGATTCAGGTGTTCTTTTCAATAAGAATATTTTTACATTAGAAATTCTTTTTATATAAAGAATATATTTAATTAAGTATATGTTAAAACAAAGAATATTTTTAAGAGATAAAAGGGTAAAATATGAAGAATACTTCACATTCAAAAATCTTTATTAAGTATATTTTTAGTGATTATTTTAAAATATGTTCATGTAATAATGAATTAATATTTAAAGAGAGACCTTTTAATTAAGATTACCAGAATTGCAATCATATTTTGTGATAAGAAATAAATTGAGATGTGAAGTGGATTTATCGTGGACGGATGTTTTAAACGACATTTGTCCTTTAATCCAATCTACATTGAAATTGTTATTTGGAATTTATAAATCTATTTTATAGATTTAAAAAGGCATTTTCTAAAATCAAGTTTTTCCAATTTAATATATTAAATAGGAATTAAGTGGAAATTCTATGGGTGATAATTGAAATGGGCTTTTGTAAAAGAAGACCGATATTATATATGGAATTTAAGAGGCTTTGCCGTTATTCCATTTATACTATTAGTCTGATACAGAAATTTATATCGATTATGTATTGATTGGATTTCTGTGGAATTCCATATTTTTAGAAATTGATTTATAGATTTTATTTTAAATATTTATCTTTGATAAAATTAATGAGAATCTTCTAAAACAAATATCTTATTGAAAGAATACTCGGAGTTGGAACATGGCGTAATGTGTGATTTTCCAATATTCGCTTTTTAATCCCAAATTACGCGAGATATTCAGAAAGACCTGGTTTAACCCATTCTGAATAATCATCACGACGATCAAGAGTCAAAGACGAAGACGGTGATTGAAGACCGAAGGTTTTCACATCGTTGGGATGATGATGACTAGTATCTTGAATTGGGATTGGCCTTCCAAGGCAAGGTATTCGGTAATGATCGTCCAAATACATTTGGAGATCGACGGACACGTTGTTTCGTTCAGACCCAGAACGGACCTGTAAATGGATAGCATGCCTGACATTGAAATTTATTTCATGTAATTAAATCGGTTCTTATTTAATATATAAATGCATGGTGGCGGAGGATTTATTCTCTTGCTTAACACCCTTTTGTATGTTAAATAATTACCCATCGCATGATATGAGTTGTTGATGTGGTATGCCAAGTTGCACTTTATCAAGGTTTATTGTTGCAAAGCAGAGCCTTGTGGTTGATGATCAAAGCACAGTCTATTTAGGCATAGCTTTGTGTATATCGTGACTTCGCGAGCCTCACAGCCCGGTAGAGTCTAAAACGGGAGAAGGGAACGCAGGGAGTGCACACGTTTCTTTCTAGCTAGAGTGGTGCCAGGGACCTACCAGCGCTGGCATTTACTCATTGTGGTTGTTGGATTTTTCGAGGCCTCGGTTTATGCGGTCGCCACTGGCCGTATTATAGGTCCAAAAGGACCGGGGAGCGTGTGTTCAGGAATTGCCAATCCATTAAGCGTTAACGTATGGACCGGCCCTGCAGGATCCAAGGGTTGGACAGAGTACCAATCCTGGGGCATTTGCTAGATTGTCTCGAATCGGTAAGGATCTCCTCCCTAACCTTGACTCAGATGGAAACCCAAATTTCCAATACGACATCACGCGGTTTTGATTGTATACCTATATATGGCGACATAGTGGGATGGGGCACTCATGCCGTCTAGGATTGATACATTTACTTTGATGTATTTCAAATTGGTTGCACACTATTATTATATAATACCGTGTTTTTCGTATCAAGCATCTTTTGATCATTATAAGGTAAAACCCTATCCTCCGGTTTGCGTTGCATTGTGTGATGGGACTTGGGTCTTATAATGGTTTCATTTTTCTAAAAAGCATTGCGTTATTTTGACGATTTACTTTAGTCATGCACTGACAATCTATAGGAGAAAACTCGTTCCGCGAAAGTGGCGTGGTCCTGTGATTAGCCTTATTATATTTATAGGTTAGGTAGAATTCTCACACCAGTCCCATGACTGACCTGTAGTTTGTCCACTGGCAAACTCGGGTGCCCATATTTTCCACACGGGCAGTCGAGTAGCTATTTTTGCAGATATATTAAACAGGATTCTGGGTTGAAGCTTAAAGCTATGTCCAGAGATAGAGAGTCTTCCGCTGTGTTCTTCCGTTGCAGTATATTACATTTTTTGTATTTATCTTCCGCTGTAATTATATTCCAATGTACTCTGATATGTATATTCTGTACTCTGATGTAACATTTATTATAGTGTTATAAAAGTCTTCTGTTGTTGTTTTAATATGTTGTATGCCCAAAGTTAAAGTATTCGTAGATTTTCACTTTTTGGGTCAGACCTATGTGGTTTATGGTCGATTCAAAGGGCGGGAATTTGCGGGTCTTTACATCTGCTATTGTGCTAGCAGAACACCCTGAAACGACTATTGTCACTGATAGTGTAACATCTGATGAACTGACCACTTTTATAGAAAAGGAACTGGGAGGGAAGCATCATCGGTACAAACGAGGATATAAGAATGTCATTGATGAAGCAATTAGATTGAACTCAGTTGGTGAAGAATCACACTTGGCAATAGAAACAGGTGGTCATGGTGCTTTGAAGGAGAATAGGTGGCTTGATGATGGAGCGTATCTCATGGTTAAGCTATTAAACAAACTAGCTTCTGCAAAATCTTCAGTTTTAGGTACTGGAAGCTAAGTTTTGACTGATTTGGTCGAAGTGTTGGAGGATCCCGTTGTTGCAGTTGAACTGAGAATGAAGATAGACCAAACTCATGCAGATCTTGAAGGAGGATCATTCCGCGATTTGATTATTGAGGATGGAGGTTAGATACAATTTTTTTTCAAGTTTTAATTTCTCCATTAAAACCTATTATGCATGATATTACTAAATTTGCACCATATTTGTTTTTAGAAACATTGTGTCTATCATAATAGAATGATATCATGTGAACAAATGCATTATTAAATTGAACTTTATATTGTTTTTACTGAGTAGCTACTGAATGCGAGAGATCATAAATATTTACATTATTGGCAAACAACCGTGGTCCATGCAGATTCCTCAAGAATCCTATTGGATAGCGCTTTAGAATTAACATTTAAAGGAATTGCTTTTCCAGCATGTGCACTAGTGCACATACATACATTGCATACTAATGTGGACGTGTGCTATGCATGCAGAGTTCACCGTATAAAAAAATAGATTGTTGTGCGGTTTCATTTGAGAAGTGTTAGTTATAAAAGCCTATTTTATAGAATTGATCCATTTTACACGGCAATTTCTGCAGTTTTATAATAGTTAGACTGTTTCATTTTACGTAATGGTGAACGACACTTTTTGCAGTTTCAACAGATGATCAGTAATGTTGAACGACAGTTTCTGCATATTTTCTGTTATACCAAAAGCCTATTTTACTGCATGCAACATATTTTCTGTTTGTTACGAACTATTTGAGATGACATCTAAGACTTTCATTTTTGCATTTTAATTGTGTTTCTTGCATTTTTTTTTGTTATCAAACTATAATTTGTGTTTCTGAATTGCAGGTTCTAGAAGTTGGACGAGCTTACAAGGTGAAGACTAAATGATTTTTCATGTAATCTTGTTTTGAAACGATGTTTGAACAATATTGTATGTTAATTGGCTTATTTCTATATTTATTAGTAGACTTGTTAACTTTGACTTTGTAATTGAAATCAAATATGCTTTTGGATTTTTTGTTTTTTTTTTGTTTTTTTTGCTATTTACAGTTTTGTCTTGTGAATTTACTGCTTAATTGTTTATACTGTGCACAATTAAATAAGAGATTTGTTATATAAAGATCATAGCTGATGTTGCTTTATATTAAAATATTAATAGCGAAAAATTGCTGTTATGGAAATATAAGGTGAATGCTATGTAAAAAAATAAATAGTGTGGAACATCTTTTCGTATCATTGAATGTGCGCTACGAAAACACTGATAATGCTATATATACCACAAATATTCATAGCGGAAAACTCCACTTATGGAATCAAAATGTGAAATGCTATTAAATCGTGTGGATAACTTTTTATATCACTGAATATAAGCTATGTAAACAATGATAATGCTATGGAAAATATTTTTCACATCAACGAATATACGCTATGAAAATGTTGATAACGCTATAAAAAATAAGCTGAAATTTTAATAAGCAAATATAATTGCAATGTCTGAGTGCTATGTAAAACATTTCATGGTGGTGAATGTGCGCTATAAAATGTATAATACTATAGCATTTAGATTTGAGCTATAAGGTACAACAGGGCTATTATAACATGTCGTTATATAGCGTCGTCACTAATGCTATGGTAGCCTATTATAGCGTTCTTCACGCGTTATAAAAAGGTAAATCTGTTGTAGTGGAGAAATATCAAAGATTTAAATTACATTACATAGCAGTGGAAAATAATACAAAACACAACTGAAAGAGATATACGGATACAGAGCTTTCCGGATATCGTTCCAGTTGTAAATCAGGATCCTGTGAATATAAATCTGCAAAACCAAAACTACTAGCTGCCCGTGCGGAAAATAGGGGCACCCAGAGTTTAGGTTAAAACAATAAACTCCAGGTCAGTCATTTGACTGGTGTGAGAACTAAAACAGTTATTAATCTTTATTTTAAAGTTAGTTAAATCAAGGGACCACGCCGTATAACACGAAACGGGTTTCCTCCCAAGAACACCAATGCATAAAACAATAGCGCAATGCTAAATAAAGAACAATGAAGCTATTATAAGACTCAGGTCCCATCACACAAAGCAACACAAGCCGGAGGACAGGGTTTTACCTTATAATAGCCAAAGAATGCTTGATGCACTAAATTTCATCTATTATTATTATTATAAGTGTATAGTGTCGAAACAATTTCAATCATAAGTATCAATCATAGACGGCATAAGTGCCACATACCACTATGTCGCCATATATAGGTTCTACAATCAAAACCGCAAAGTCACGTATTGGAAGTTGGATTTCCATCTGCGAACCGAGGCAAGGGATCGTCCTCACCGCTTCGAGACTCTCTAGCCCGAGCCTCAGGGTCAGAGCGCATCGACCCGTGGATCGTCAGGGTCAGTCCACCGATGTGGATTAAAATGCCTGAACACTTCGTTTCCCCGCCCTTTGGGGCGTAAATGAGTCATATGACTCCATCGACTCCATATAGTAACCGATATATCCGAGGCGCCTCGCAATCCAACAACACAAAGGTGAAAATAATATAAATGTCAGGGCTGGTAGGTCACTAACACCACCCTAGCTAGAAGGAAACGCATGTCCTCCCTAAAGTCCTCTCCCGTTTCTGGTTCACACAGGGGTGTGAGGCTCGCGAATTAACGCTACACAAAGCTACGCCACAAAGGCCGTGCTTTGATCATCAACCACAACTATGCTTTTCAACAGAAGCCTTGATCATTTGCATCTTAGCATGCCACATAGGCAAACCACTCCATGCAGCCGATATCCATCAATCACACAGAATGATATCCAATGTCAGACGCACAGTCCATTTACAAGTCCGTTCTGGGTCTGAACGAAACCGGAGGCACCTTGTCCCTCGCATATCCATCGATCTCCAAGTACGTCTGGACGATCACCAACTGATTCCCTCCTCTTGGGTGTACAGCCAAATC
The DNA here is from genome assembly GCA_030737875.1 of Allium sativum. NCBI lineage: Eukaryota > Viridiplantae > Streptophyta > Magnoliopsida > Asparagales > Amaryllidaceae > Allium > Allium sativum. The sequence continues at coordinate 229,260,496 of CM060924.1, read as the reverse complement.
AACATCATCAGTAATTATCCAAACGATGTGAAGACCTCCGGTCTTCGACCACCGTTTTCATCCTCGACACATCGTCGAATCAGTTATTCAGAATGGGATAAACCCGGTATTTCTGAATAACTCTTGTATATAATAAACAAGTGTTACACAAACACAACATACGCCTCATTCCAATTCAGAATATTCTTTTATTCTAATATTCTTATACTTTGGGAAAGGTTCCCATTAATTTTATCAAAGATAAATTCTTTAAATTTATTCTTTAATCTTCTTTTGAATATCAATTTAAACCAAATTATGATTTATCCAAACTAGTCGGGATTAGCGAACCTTACCGAAGTAATCACCTGTTAAATTTCCCAACCCCAACCTATTCATCCCATGAAGTAAAACTGGTCATACTTCATATCTAACACCACGGTGTTATTAGTAAATTCAATTACCATTTCACGTTCAAATCCAATTAAAAATTTAATTATCGCCCGGAGCAAAACTGGTGATACTCCATTCTCGATCATTTCAATCTAATTAAAGATTCATTAAAACTCCACTTGGTTTTAATCTTCCCAAAAAAATCAATATTAATGATTGTTTAACTTGGGAAATCATATTCTGTCTTTAACTGGGTTAAAGAACCAATGTCATTTAAACACGATTCACGATAAACCCAAAATCCCATTCAATTAACGATGGAATCTTCTTGGAAAACAAATCGATATATATAATCGATATAAACTTCCATATCCGACTAATAATATAAATGGAATAACGGCAAAGCCTTTTAAATTCCAGATATATTAGTTGTCTTCCTCCACAGAAATTCATTTCGATTATTACCAAATCGAATTCCATTCCATTCCAATCCAATTTATTTTATTAAATTGGAAAACTTTACTTTGGAAAATCTCCTTTAAATCTTAACAAAAGATTTATAAATTCCAAATCACATTTCACTGTAAATCGGGTTAAAGAACGAATGTCGTTAAAACACAGTTCACGATAAACTCAATTCATATTCCATTAATTATCGGGTTAAAGAACAAGTGTTATTTCAAACACCGTTCACGATAAACCCAAAAATCAATTCAAATTCAATTCCAATTAAATACCATTTAATTGGTATACTTCATTAAATCTAAATAAAAAGATTTAATCTTTTTCTTAACTAGGTTTAAGAACAGTGTTAATGAAGACACCATTCACGACAAACCCAAATCCCATTTGATATTAAATACAAGTCTCTGAATAGAAAATATATTGGCTTATATTCAATATCAAATTCTACGACCAACAAATATCGTATTGGAAATAACAATATATATATATCTTCCAAATTTCCATAACAATATCTGTACAATCACGAAATCCAACATCGAAATATTCCAAAGACAATTTTGATTCAAATCCATTCCAATTCAATTATTGGAAATTTTGGTTACTTTTAAAACCATTTCAAATCCAATTTATTTATTTTAAAAATAAATGGATTATAATTCTAATTCAAAACTAGTTCATTTCGATAAAAATCTATTTTTATCTTTTCAAATATGGAAATTTTCATCTCAATTCTTTCCAAATCATTTCTTATGATTTTACACAAATTATTACTATTTTTAATAATTTTATCAAGGCCCGTACAGTCGATTTCCAATAACGGTCATCGAACTGCACTTACAATGACCTTTTCCAAATTTGATTTGGTCATAATTCCAAATCCAACCGTTAGATTTCAAACTTCTAATATTCGTTGGAAAGCTCTTTTCGATACGAACCCAAGGTTCCCGTTTTAGGAGAATCCGACCGTCGGATCTCCCGTAATGTCCATTCGAAGTCAATGGTCGAAATTCGCGAACTGCCGCAGCGCGGCGCGTTCTATTCAGGCCATTATATATATAATATATATTATATATATTTCGTTGATTTCCTTTTAAAATGTATTTTTTAAATCGTTTTAAATTCGTTTTCGAAACGAATTCAACTTCATATTCAATTTCAAATAAAAATTGAATACTCTATATCATCAATATATAAATGATAATATTTTCAAAACATTATATTTTGAAATCAATTATTTTTCGATATTCATTTTAAAAATGAATAAAATTGATATAGATATCGTTCACGTCAAAATGACGCATATCTAATCAACACGGCTTTATATATTTCAATAACTTCGTTATTCTATTCAACAAATGAATATTTTCTTCAACTCATGAATTTTCTTTTATTCAACACATGAAGATATATTTTATTCAACACATGAATTTTTCTTTTATTCAACACATGAATATTCTTTTTATTCAACACATGAATTTTCTTGTATTCAACACATGAATTTTCTTTTATTCAACACATGAATATTCTTTCTATTCAACACATGAATTTTCTTTTATTTTCCAACTTGGAACGAGGCCCAATCAATTACCATATAATGTTAATTATATGGTTTCCCTACAACACATGTATATAGTAGCAATGATAAATAATCAATCATCATCCAGAGTGCATTCTACACTGTATAAGCATCAAATATAAATATTTATCGCTTATAACAGCCAGTCAATCAATCGATCGACATACAACTAATTATTGGGACTAGTGTATAGCCAATTTCATCCCAACACCCGTGTGGGGTTTTCAAACAATCAAACACAGGTTTTATTTGTGCAGTTGGGCGATGTGTAAAATTTATCGTCCCAACTAATATCAGACAAATGGGTGTACATAAACAAACCGTCCGATTTGTTTATAAATATTTATTTCATGCACATGTTAAGAATTATATTCTTAACTATAAAATATTTTCCACTATAAAATATTTTATTCTATTCCACATCTCACAATCAACTTTCACAACACACCAGTTAAACAAACAAGTCATCCATGGTCTGTGGACAACGGGTGTTGGGTGCTACTACGCACCGTCTGCATCCTAGTATATATTTCAACTAGAAAACAAATTAAAAGTGAAAAGTTCTCACCGAGGGTTCCAGCCCGCCACTCTTTATTTCTGAATGGTTCGGACTTCGTTTTGATCTCAGTCTGATCCATTACCATCTGTTTCACGCAGTTGATTATTAAAAATCACATTTTATGCGGTATTCATATAAATAAAAATCAAATTTTTATGTATATAAAAATCGAATATTTATAGATCCTCCTTCATTATAAAAATCAAATTTTTATATCGCCTTCACATATGAAAATCATATTTTTATTTCACCACTTCATATTTAAAAATCCCGCCTTTCTATATATAAAAATATCGACTTTCTATAGTTAAAAATATCGCCTTCCTATATATAAAATATCGAACTTTCTATATATAAAAATATCGCCTTCACTACGATAAAAATATAATCTTTACTATAATAAAAATATAATCTTTACTATTAGCTAAAAAACATATTTTTATTACCTCTATAATATAAAAATCACATTTTTATTATCTATATAATATAAAAATCATATTTTTATTATCCTACATAAATAAAAATTATATTTTTATTAAATCAAAAATCATATCCTTTCATGATTCAAAATCATAGCTTTCTATCCTTAAAAATCCTAGCTCCTTATATTTAAAAATCTTATCTTCCTTCTAGCTAAAATTTATATTCTTATATAACCAAAAATCGTATTTTTCCTTCATCAAAATCATACCTTTCAAGTGTTAAAAACCCTAACTTCATATGAACAAAGATCTAAACTTTATATACATAAAAATCGAAACTTTATGTAAATAAATATCTTAACTTTATGTAAATATATATCGGATTTTATGTAAATAAAAATAAAAATCAGATTTATATTCAAATAAAAATTACAAAGAAAAAACTTACAGTTTTTTGCCGCGTTCACTGATCGGAGATGGGGGGTGTCCGCCGCGGTCAGGCTGGGGTGGCGCACGACTGGAGGGTGAGGCGGGTGGTGGCTTGATGGTGTTGCGGGACTCCTTGTGTTGGTCGGCGGCGGCAGTCTTCGTGACTAGTGGTGCGGGCTTCAATTGGGGAAAGAGGAGAGAGAGGGGAGGTAGTGATGGAGGTGGCGCCCGCTGGAGTAGCGACGGCGGAAGCGTGGTGGGGGGGGAGGGGAGGTGTGACAGGGCTGGGCGACGGGATCGAGATCCCCTTTCGTTTTTTTTAACTGACTGGTTTTGACTTTGATGGGAGAGAGAAGGGCCTTAGGCCAATATATATTAATATATATTTATTTTATTTTAATCCAAAAAGTAACTTTTTATTTCGACCTCCAAACGAGACCCACCGATTATCACTCCTAGCTAATTATCCTCATTCCGAACACAATGGGATATGTCACGTAGGCCAATTTGATCGTTACGATCAGTTTTTGTCAAAATTAAAATATAAATCTATATATTAAATTTGCACGCACATTTCAATTTACTGGGGCCACATACTGACTCTAAAAATTCCCGAAAATTAGTTTCTAGCTTCGTATTGACGATACGGTCCTAACAAAACTAATTTCGTCGAATTCTGAGACCGTTTGAAAAATGGCCATTTTCTGGTCGATCGAAATTGACTGAAACTGTTAAAACACGTTTTCTTTTGCCACGCTCACATATTAATTTCAAAAATTATGAAATTTGAAACCTAGCAATAACTTGACATCCCGGATCCAACAAAAGTGGTTTCGTCAAAAGCAGAGATCGTTTGCAAAATTTCCATTTTAAGGGCTAAATTTCCATAACGACTATTCTGAATTTTCAACTAGACATAACTTTTTATTCCCACTATGAAATTTCAATTTTTTGGATTCATTGGAAAGATATTCTCAAATAGATTCTAATATTTTTGATTTCGCTAAAATCCGGTTTATTTTGAATCCTGTACATTCATTTGAACTTTGAAATTGAATTTTCAAACTACCGCGCCATTTTCAACTCCTTTTATAATTATAATTAATTAATTATATTCTAGCGACGATTCAAATAAATATATTCATTCTAATTCTATTCAAAATAAGTTTCTCGTCGTTATTATTTAAAATAAATCATTTTAAATAATCAAAATTCATTAAAATTGCCAAAATAAAATTTTTAAATTGGCTCGGATTTCCGGGTTATTACACACAATCACCAAACAATGGAAATAATAGAGCAATAACGAGAAACTAAATCACACAGGGATTTATAGTGGTTTCACCGACGTCTTGTCAGTGTACGTCCACTTTGAGAGAGAAATCTTTATTAATATCAATAGAAGAGTACAAGAGATTGATTACAATGATCAAGTTTACTAGAAAAATTTGATTTTGTGGAGAAAGGAATTGAAGAAGATTAGGATTGCCTAAACCCTAATTAGAATAAACCTTGATCTAATCTCTTGATTTTGTTGTGTATCCTCCTCAATCTTCAAATCTACCGCCTTCATCTTCATTAGCAAATCATCAAACACATTTAAGTGCGCCTTTAGCGAAGTTCCTTCCTTCATCTTGTAGGTAAAGAAAGTCCGCAACAAGATCAGTCGATTAGTGAGTGATTTCTTCATATACAACTCCTCCAACTTGTTCCAAATACCTTTAGCAGTCGTCTCACCACTAATTTCGGAAATAACACATAGTTCTATAGCCCAATCTGCAACTCTATTGTTTTAGTAAAAAAAAAAAAAAAATCTCAACAACACATGTTTTAATCTGCGTGATTGCTTCCCTCTGTGAACATCACTCTGCAAATTACTGTAGGAATTTAAGCCCAATAGAAATAGAAAAAACATAAAAAAAGAATGCACCTTTTAATATTAATGGTAGCATGACTAAAGTAATATTAGTTTATAATCAGTTTATAATTACTTATCTAATTGCACAACTAATGTGATTGCAGGGATGCCTGTTGAGAGTTGACACCAACACAAAGCCATCTTACACCAACACAACACTAGCACAAAATTATTTGGAGGCCCCCGAATGAGACTCAAATCTCTAAAGCAATTTTTGAGTGATGTAAGAAACATGTTGAAAAACATGTAAGAATGTCATTCATGATTAGCACATTTATCAAATAACAAGCTAGATGCAATTTTTCTACACTTATTTTAATGAAAAAGTGGATACATAACCATGAGAAATGAACTAATTAGTGGTATTATTCTTTGGATTGCGTATAAAACTTATCTAACAGATCACTGTTGTTAATGTATATAGGTAACTTGGAATCATTATCGACAGTCTCCCTAATAATTTAACTGTTTATTGGTATAGAGATTATCTATTGTAAGTTTACAAAAAAAAAAATCTTGTTAAAATATCAGCATTGAATATTTTGCATACAAACGTACTTACATGTATAAATACATACAAATACGTACGGATATGCGCTCGTGCACACACATAGACATATAAAAATGTGTATACATATGTTTGTGTACATGTATATATGTGAATACATGTGGAGAGAAATAAATTAGCTACATCTCTTATACTGCATTCCTATGCTACATCTCACTGTTTACATCAACTTAGATAATATGGAATGAAAAATACTGTAGGAATGATAAATCCACGTAATACGTATCATGAGCACAAAATTTGATATCATTCTGATATTTTTAGGATGTTAAGATTAACCGAACAACTAGTAAGATGATAGTTCGTACACAAAAACTGAAATATTCTAAAGTAAGATGACGATAAACAAAAATAAACATTTTCCAGTAATTTTCAGTTTACTGTCAACCATAACTCATTTAAATTTTCAGATTACTGAAAAAGCTTTCAGTTTCTCACATTTTTCATGAGTTGACATTACCATTCCTTAGCATGTAACACAATTCATTTTAGAGCAAATCGACCACAATTTTGATCTTAAAAATTATTTCCCTCTAACTGCGTTCAAATGTCCCAGGCCGAGTCCATCCATTGATGCAATTCTTGTCGATAATTCATGCTTTGTCTACATCAGGGCCTTCACATAAGTATTTTGAAATTATAAATCTCTGTTTTCAAAATTGAACTTTTCATTAACCTAAAATTGAATTCTTAGTTATTTAAATGATTTCATACTCTTATTTACAGTTGCCATGGTCAATTATTACTCCATAGTTTTGATTTTCTGAATCAACAATTTGTGGAGTTGATAGATTATACTTTGTTGTTTTCTGAAATGGTCAGAAATTAAATGAACTGCTCTGTTGTTGTTGTTTAGTTCTTATGAAAGTGCATACGATTTGTGTTTTTTAAGTTTCTTTTATGTTTTATGCCCTTATACAATTAAGTTGGTTAAGAGTTGAAGAAATGGATATATGCAAAAGTAAGAACATATAGGGAGGACATATATGCAAAAGTAAGAGCTATATTTACTACTTTAATCAAGCTATTTTTTTTTTGTTCAAGATATATATCTATTTTAGTTATCATGATACAGAAAAAAATATTGATCCTCTATTTGAGCAACAAATTTGAATATTGATAGGAGAAGTGCTATAACCGCAACAATATCTTGTACATAAATAAAAATCATTGCTAATCATAACAAAGTAAGCATGAGAAGAAAGTCACACTCATAAACGCGTGCCTAGACGGAAACCCCGTCATGGAAAATCGAATATCCGTAGATGTCAAATATCATTTCCCACTTTATCAAAGCCTATTTCAAAACAGAAAGTTTGAATCCTAAGAATTTTTATTTACTGCAATCAACATAAGAAAATAAAAATAAAAAAGTTTGTAATATAGCAATTTTAGAGTATAGTTTGCAAGCTATTCCAAATGAGTGTTCATGATCAAGTAAAAATCATAAACTGAGTGGAACTAGAAACACTATCTTGTAATTTTATTGAAGTAAAAATAATGCATTCAAAGTATGGAGTTGTTTTAATGGTCATTATAGAAAAACCTCTATTATCCCTTTGATTTACAAACTTTGATAAAGATGTAATGCCTGCAACACCAACGTACAAAGGAAACAACAATAAACCAAAGACTTGCTGTTGATTTATATACAAAGATGAATCAACTTAGGTTAAGCTAAAAAGGTAAAAACTTTGAAGCATCATACATCCAGCATAAGCCACTACTATGTGAATGACGTAAAAATGCAAAACTACAACTCATATGTTTCTTGGACCAAAAACAGATCATAAACAATAAACCAAAGAGTAGTTCATCAAGTCAAGGCATGAGATGCAAACAAAATCTTGTAATGTAATAATAGATAGAATATATTTTTACCTCGATTTAATTGAAATAAAGTTAATGTTTGCATTAATCTCTTGTATTTCAGATGCTAATCCAGCTCCCTCCAACTCACCGACGCGTTTTGTCATCCAATTCCGCTCAGTCTCAACCCAAATCTTCCCAGAATCTGCTCCAGAACACCTAAATCAGATTACACGATTATTGGTGATCGAAATGGAGAAATCTTCGGAAGCACCAAAAATAGAAGTTTCTTCACCGTTGGAAATCTCGATCGGTGGTGATAACGGTGGAGCAAGTTGCGGTGGACTATGGTTAGAATTTGGGGGGATTTCATCTTCATCAGAAAAGCTGGGAAGTCTGAGGATTCATGGGGAGTATGGGTTAGAATATGGAGGCCATTTCTGGATTTGTTAGACGGAGAAAATTAAGATAGATATGAGGGAAGGAGAACGGATTAATGGAGAGAACTGGGAATAGATCTGAGGGAAAGAGAACGGAAGACGGAAATTACGGGCGAACTGGATTTGAAAAATGCGATGATGACCGGAGAGTTAGAGGAAGACGGAATAATTGAAGGAGAAGAATACGGATGGAAACACGGAAGAAACAAAATAAAAGAAAATAGCAGATAATTTTGGCTTCAGAACAAAATTGATTAGCAGCACAGTAGGCAAACCTCCCTAAGGTCTTTGATTATATACATGTAGAAAGCCAATTTGAGTGGCTGTGTAATATGCAGGCATGGGTTAATATTTTCCCAGTTTGTAAATTTGATTTACAAACTTCCCAATATAAATCATTTTGACTAATTAATGCATGATAATCTTCACTTATTATTGTCGCTAAGAAATCATAAAATGCTACAAGTTTCAGCAATGGAAGTGAGCATTGTCGACAGGTATATCACCGACGGTGAAATCAATGCAAATAAAAAAGATAACTATATTATGCGCCTCGAATCGCAAGTTTAATATGTTAGCGTAATTAATATTCTACTAAAGGGCAATATAGTCCTTTGTTTTATGTTTTGCTTATATATAAAGGCCTCTTGCGTTATTTTAGGGTTAAGGCTTTCTCTTCTATTAGCCTCCACTCTTACTGTATTTTGTTTTTCATTAATGTTATCATGGTATCAGAGCCGACTCTTCTCCGTTGGCCCTCTCTAATCTCTGTCTGAAGAACAAACCACCGTTTCCTCCGTAAATCCGAACCAATCGCCGAAGACCACAGATCCGCCGAATAACCATCGAAGTCCTCAGATCCGCAAATCCATTCTTTCCAGAACTCCTCAGTACAACCGCAATAAACAATCCCTACCACCGAATATCCATCGCAAACACCCAAGTCAACAGATCACCGAATATCCATCGCAAACACCGAAGTCACCCAAATCACCCAAATCCGTTCCTTCAAGAACACAGCCACCGAAGTCAACAGATCCACAAATCCGTTCCTTCCATCGACCGAAGTCCACAAATCCGCAGATCCGCCACCCATCGAAGTCACCCATATCCGAACCCGAAAGAAAATCCCAGAACCCGAAAGTAAATCATATCCAGAACCCGAAAGCAAATTACTAATCAATTCCCAGAACCCGAAAGCAAATTTCTAACCCTAAAAAGTTGGTATCCTGACTGACTATGTTGACCCAGAACCTGAAAGTTGTTGTTTCATGTTTGCTAACCCAAAAGTTATTCAAATCCAAAAGCTGCTGATCCAATTTGCTGACCTGAAATTTGGTGATCAAAAGTTAATGGTTGCTGACACGAAGTCCTTTTCTTTTTGAGTTTCTTTTCTTTGTTTTGATTTTGAGAAATTTTTTGTTTGTTTTGGGGTTCATTAATATGGCTGAAACTAGAGATGATTCACTTCAAGCAGTCGGTGTTCAATTAGATGGTAAAAATTATGCATATTGGAGTTATGTGATGAAAAAAAATTTGAAGGGTAAACAAATGTGGGGCTATATTTCAGGTGTTGTAACACCCCACCTCCGCTAGGGTCACTCACAAAGGGAATGCACTAGGTTTGGTGAAGCATTATCGAGGTAAACATGCACAGAAACATTACAAGACAGAACATATATAAAACAGCGGAAGTAAAACAAATTTCATTACCTTATAAAATAAGGTCTAAAGCCTTTTACATCAAAATACATCAAAACCTGTCTTGCAATAGTAAAGAAGCACAAACCATTTCATAAATTATTCCCCAAGTAAAACAGTAAGGTAGCCATAGCCAAGAAAAGTCCAAGCCAGGCATGATGACCTTCAAGCAGAGGAAGTCCGAACTAGATAACAGTGTTTCCTCCCTGAAAACCTAGGGGTGAAATGGAAGACAAAGAGGCGCAACAAAACGGGGTCAGTCATAAAGACTGGTAAGTCCTATCTACTTCCAGTATAAAAACAGGTAAAGGTAACATGACATGCATAAACTGAAAGTAAACATAAGGATGATGACAAGATAGATAAACTAAACCAAGATAACCGGATGAACTACTATAGCAAGATAAACTAAGGTATCATGATAAACTACGGTGTCAAGATAGATCAAGGTATCACACCGTCATGTTTCTATCAAGTATACTATCCCAAGGTATCTATTATGTATAACATCCCACGGTATCTATCAAGTATAACATCCCAAGGTATTTATCATGTATATTTGCTCTGCACCTCTCGTACTAGTATCCCAACCCGCATCATGTGTTAACTATGAATGTCCCTTGCCCAATGTCATGTAATGGTCCATGTCAACCTAATATATAGCATATGTAGGTTTTCCCAACTCGTATGTTTCTTTCCATGTATAAGTTCAGTCCTTTGCCGTAGGCCGTACGGGCTTTCCCATGTAAATCTATACCACCTCAACGTAGGACCATTTTATCCTTGAAGTTGTTTTGGACTGCTACCCTTGATCTGGTTATGTTTTCTTACCATGAACTATCGCGTGTTCACTTAGGATTTATGCCACCTAGGACCACTAGGGATTATGCTACCTAATGAACGTTTCTGTGTCTCGGTTTGGGTTCAGGCCACCTAGGGCCACTAGGGATTATGCCACCCGTCAACCACGCCCTTTATCACACGTATGTATCGTGAATCGTTTTCCATGTCTAGACGCACATGTATCTCAATGTGCCATCCGAGTTCCGTGCCAGGGCAAATCAAGAAATACGGAACTCGGTCGGGAGCTTTAAGTCATCTGCCGATGCAGATATCAAGGTCTGTTTTTGTATTCGTGGATATGGTCCCACGTGACCCCTCCCTCAACTACTGAAAGGCAATCCAAGAAAAATCGTGTATGAGAACTACATCCCTGCCCCCACTATGCCTCACCTTCCTATTGGCCAACCTCACCCATGACTCGGTAGCAAGAACATGGTATGTTGGGAGTTCTCTACCTTTCCGTTCGTACACGATTGACTAAAGATGGTAGGTAGTCGATGACGCGCTATCTAGGGCAAAAACAAGAATCGACGACTCCACGCTAATCCATCCCAGTCTTTAGGTCGCTCGCATAGCAACCAAGGCATACTCTTGGCTCTTCTACCGCAGACCTTAACCTCTGTGAGGCCAGGTTTCATGGACCATCTGCCACCTCACAGAGGGATACCAAGAGTACCCTCACGTCCCCCGAAGCTACAGCTTCGTCACCCAGTTCGGTTGAGCCTTTATCTAAATCAGATAATTTGCTCCTCCTCGTGTGTTTAAGCGATGACCTACCGTATCGGGTTACTCATTTATCTGTGAACTGGTTCAAATCCCTTGACTAAGGATTATTACTTAGTTTCCCAAACTAAGGTTTACCACTTAGTCTCCTTTCCCGTTATCCTTGTTAATCCCGGTTTTCCACCTAGTCCCCTGAACTAGGGTTTTGTCTAATGGGTTAAGTATTGTCATTTAAGTTCATGACTTAACCTGCCTACGAATCATGTCAAGATTTGGCTAAGTATTCAAGTCCAAGACCTAGCCCTACAAGTTGGTTAAGTATACCAAGAAGCTCATGACTTAACCCTATTCAATCATCAAGTCAAATTGGTTAAGTATTTGTTTATCTTAACCCTATCAGATTATCGTGTTAGATTGGTTAAGTAAAGATTATCTTAACCTCATCGGATTATCGAGTCGGATTGGTCAAGTATAGGTTAATTTAACCCCATCCACTAGTCGTTATTATAATGGTTAAGCATATTTAAACGGTCTTGTGACTTAACCCTATCAAGTTCTCATATTAGATTGGTTAAGCATGGTTGCTTAACCTCATCAAATCATCATGTATAATTGTTAAGTATAGGTCACTTAACCTCATTGAATTACCAAGTTTAGATTGGTTAAGTGTTTAACTTAACCCCATCGAATTACCGTGTTTAGATTGGTTAAGTGTAAGTTACTTAACTTCATCTAATTGCCGTGTTTAGATTAGTTAAGTGTAGGTTACTTAACCCATCTAATTACCGTGTTTAGATTAGTTAAGTATAGATTAGTTAACCCTATCTAATTACCAAGTCGGATTAGTTAAGTGTAAATTACTTAACCCTATCCCCTAATTGTCTTGTTTGGTTAAGTGTCATTAAGAAATCAAGTCCGGTTCCACTTAACCTACCCATTCGTGTCATATCAGTTAAGTGTCATTAGTCAAAATTACTTAACCTTTTCATGTGGCATTAATTAGATTAATGCACCCCAACCTCTCACATTAGACTTTGTTGTGGTTACTAGTTAAGCCGGGCGGGTCCGGGTAGATTTACACCACAACCTAGTCTAACCTCGGGTTTTAAGTGCTATATGACCAACTACTCACATTGGGTCCTATTGTTTGTAGCCACTAGTTAAGCCGGGCGGGTCCGGGTAGATTTATGCTACAAACTCAACCCAACCTCGAGTTGGCCACTTTCATGTTTGGTCTAGTGTCATATTACACTTACAACCCATACGTGTCTAGTTTCAAGTCCCATGTTTACCCCACATGTCATGTCCCCATTTAGGTGTATCATGAGTGTCATATTTTCATGAAATCCCATGTCAAATTATCATGTCATAATCTCACTCGTCTAACCTACCCCAAATCGTGTTTCCAACCCAAGTAAAACGAGTCAACATAGTGAAGATACCATGCTACATATTGGCCTCAAAACATGCACGATATCAAAAAGGGATTGGCTACAAACATGCATAGTATCATAAGGGAATTTGGCCACAAACATGCATGATAACATAGGGGGTTTGGGTTCATTTACATGCATAAGCCCCAAAGTCAAGTCTTTGCCAATGTTTCACAAGTCAAATGGTTCCCAAAGGTTCTTGCTAACATTCCATAGATAAAGATTCAAACTTGCAAGATAAACTAGGTTAAACATAACATGAGTGGCATGATTAAGTCGCTAAAACTTAGCCCAAGGTCATAGATCATTGAAAAGTGGCAAAATTAGGTTCACATAGGCTAGCATTCTTATGTTTCATCGCATCACATTAGAACCACCGTTAGAATCTACAAGTAGCTAGAACTTACATAGCGAGGCTTAGGGAAAGATCATGAATCGTCTTGACCAAGAAAGGTGGCTCCTTTGTTGAAGAATCGTCATGAAATTTGCATAGCAACGTTGATCTCTCCTCGATTTGGTGTAGAAAGCTTGCACCTTTTGAATTGAATCTGATTTGAATGCATAGTCTCTAGGAATTGGAGATGGAGGCCATGATCACTTGGCATTTGGGCGGCACTTCGTGGCATGAGTGATTTGTGATGGTTTAGGGTAGGCTTAGGGGTCTTTTTATAGAGATTAGGAGTAGTTTAGGCCCTTAGATTAACCCTAGGATAGATCTGAGCCTTTAAAATCCGTCACAAGCCTCCAAACATGTCTTGAGAAACAAGTCAGTTACACCCAGGCCAAACTGGCCGACCACCCAAGTCGACAGGGGTGTCGACTGGGCAGTCGACACCACCTGGGGTGTGTCGACTCCCAAGTCGACTCCCCAGTCGACTTGGGGGTGGCGGGAATTTTTCCCGCCTCTTCTGCTTGGCTGAATTTGAATTCTGAATTCAAATTTGAACTGCTTTTGAACTTGAAATTTTCTGAAAACTTTGACGGGCCATAACTTCGTCATACGGGCTCCGATTTTCGAAAACTCGGACTCTATTTCGCTTATTTTTCCGATACGAACGCAATGGCACAGCCCGTTTCCCTTGATTCACATTTTATCATTTAAATTCTGCCTTGATTCTTGTCTTAGTATGTTGTAAAAATTCGGGTTGTTACATTCTCTCCAACTTAAAGGATTTCGTCCCCGAAATCTCCAAGTTAGGAAGAACGTATCCTACCATCCATCATCCATCTACTCAAAACATCATCCACCTGCGTCCATGGTCCTTAAAAGACTCCTAATGCTTTATGAACACATGCAGAAAGTGTGTGTATATGTTCCTTAGCTAATGCTAATGATCAGGCCTGAATGATCTTTCTAATGCAAAATATGTTTAGTGCCATGAGTCCAACATGTATGCAAATAGTCCTAGCCATATAAACACTACAAGCGTGCACAAACATTCATTCATATGCAACATCTGCATGACAACACATTAACTTTCAAACAAGTATAAATACTCGTGCATATGCAATGCAAAATGTGAGTGCGTCGATCTAGTATCTAACGTGTATTCGCGCATCCACGAGCAACCACTTGCAACCATTGCAACCATATCAATCATAACATGTTTCAAATACTTGTTTACATCCATAGGGTTCTATCTAAGGTTCCCAAGATAAGATCGAGGAGATAAACAAGACAAACTCCTTACGGGGTTTGCAACAGAAACAGGACTGAGAGGATATCCACCAAGCGATAGCATGCAAGCAAGCTCTACAGGAGAACCAGGGATCAACGATATAGTCTTAAAAAGAGACATGATGCTCGCGTTTAAGCCACATTTCCATGAGCTTAATTCCATTGTGCCTTGACCGCCTTTGACTTCATGATTTCGTAGCTCCTTGATTCCTATTTCCAAGGTATGAGTCGGAACTCATTTCACTGTCGCCTCTCGTTTCACTTCCACTTATTCTTTCCCTAGTATGCTCGGCCCAAACATATCTGCGTACTCATGCAAGCTCTTCACTAGTGAATTCTGGATCTCGTTTACCGATGCCAATCCATGTTACCACGTGCACTTACTAGGGTGATTCCTATAACCCATGCTCAAGCGGAATGAACCATCCATCTTATTGGCGAATGCTACTCGATTGGATTAGAGATTTCCGATAAATGCATTAAGAGATTCTAGGTAACTAACCATGACAGAACCCAAAAGGTTATACGAGAATTCGAGGGTATTACTAAGGCAAGTTAAGAGTTTAACTATCCTCCTTTCAAAACCGAGAATGGCATCCATTACTGGATCACCACTTCATCCCTAGAATCCATCCATAGCTCAACAATAGAAGCATTGCTTCTAATCTCAACACTTGGCATAGACGTTCTCAAATCCAAACAAGTCATGAATAAATGGACCAACTCCCCAACCAGATCTTGGGACTAAAGTGGGATCTTCTATCATGCTAGTACTAAGGTGTAGAGACTCAACTATCGAAGCAGGCTTAAATGATATGATCAAAACAAAGTCTGGATAGGATGATAGAAAAGAAAGGCTAAACCTCTAGCAGAAACGGTACCACTTCCCTTAGGTACGCTAGTGATGGCATACGATTGCCTTCTTGCTGATCTCGTCCTTATCTTCCCTTGTGGATCAAGCCATACCAACAAGTTGCTTATCCCTAAGTTCGTGTCCTTTATCCTTGCTCTTATTATCCTTTCTTATATCTTCGGTAACAGGTCTCTTGAGAACTTCCTCCATCGCACGGGAAAACACTTCGTAGCTAGACAAGGATTAGTCGTAGTTAAAACTACTGTGACTACAGATGGAGGAAAGAAAGGAAAAGAGATTCGATCAAGGAAACAAAGGATAGTGCTAATGGCTTTTGGGGAATAGTATTTAAAAACTTTTCTTGAAAAATGCTTCTTTGTAAACGGTTTCTCAAATAGTTTTCAGAAGGTTTTAAAAACTTTTGCCCAGTCTGGTAACCTTCTGCTCTGATACCAAATGTAACACCCCACCTCCGCTACGGTCACTCACAAAGGGAATGCACTAGGTTTGGTGAAGCATTATCGAGGTAAACATGCACAAAAACATTACAAGACAGAACATATATAAAACAGCGGAAGTAAAACAAATTTCATTACCTTATAAAATTACGTCTTAAGCCTTTTACATCAGAATACATCAAAACCTGTCTTGCAATAGTAAAGAAGCATAAACCATTTCATAAATTATTCCCCAAGTAAAACAGTAAGGTAGCCATAGCCAAGAAAAGTCCAAGCCAGGCATGATGACCTTCAAGCAGAGGAAGTCCGAACTAGATAACAGTATTTCCTCCCTGAAAACCTGGGGGGGAAACGGAAGACAAAGAGGCAAAACAAAACGGGGTCAGTCATAAAGACTGGTAAGTCCTATCTACATCCAGTATAAAAACAGGTAAAGGTAACATGACATGCATAAACTGAAAGTAAACATAAGGATGACGACAAGATAGATAAACTAAACCAAGATAACCGGATGAACTACTGTAGCAAGATAAACTAAGGTATCATGATAAACTACGGTGTCAAGATAGATCAAGGTATAACACCGTCAGGTTTCTATCAAGTATACTATCCCAAGGTATCTATCATGTATAACATCCCACGGTATCTATCATGTATAACATCCCAAGGTATTTATCATGTATATTTGCTCTGCACCTCTCGGACTAGTATCCCAACCCGCGTCATGTGTTAACTATGAATGTCCCTTGCCCAATGTCATGTAATGGTCCATGTCAACCTAATATATAGCATATGTAGGTTTTCCCAACTCGTATGTTTCTTTCCATGTATAAGTTCAGTCCTTTGCCGTAGGCCGTACGGGCTTTCCCATGTAAATCTATACCACCTCAACGTAGTACCATTTTATCCTTGAAGTTGTTTTGGACTGCTACCCTTGATCGGGTTATGTTTTCTTACCATGAACTATCGCGTGTTCACTTAGGATTTATGCCACCTAGGACCACTAGGGATTAGGCTACCTAATGAACGTTTCCGTGTCTCGGTTTGGGTTCAGGCCACCTAGGGCCACTAGGGATTATGCCACCCGTCAACCATGCCCTTTATCCCACGTATGTATCGTGAATCGTTTTCCATGTCTAGACGCACATGTATCTCAATGTGCCATCCGAGTTCCGTGCCAGGGCAAATCAAGAAATACGGAACTCGGTCGGGAGCTTTAAGTCATCTGCCGATGCAGATATCAAGGTCTGTTTTTGTATTCGTGGCTATGGTCCCACGTGACCCCTCCCTCAACTACTGAAAGGCAATCCAAGAAAAATCATGTATGAAAACTACATCCCGGCCCCACTATGCCCCACCTTCCTATTGGCCAACCTCACCCATGACTCGATAGCAAGAACATGGTCTGTTGGGAGTTCTCTGCCTTTCCGTTCGTACACGATTGACTAAAGATGGTAGGTAGTCGATGATGCGCTATCCAGGGCAAAAACAAGAATCGACGACTCCACGCTAATCCATCCCAGTCTTTAGGTCGCTCGCATAGCAACCAAGGCATACTCTTGGCTCTTCTACCGCAGACCTTAACCTCTGTGAGGCCAAGTTTCATGGACCATCTGCCACCTCACAGAGGGATACCAAGAGTACCCTCATGTCCCCCGAAGCTACCGCTTCGTCACCCAGTTCGTTGGAGCCTTTATCTAAGTCAGATAATTTGCTCCTCCTCGTGTGTTTAAGCGATGACCTACCGTATTGGGTTACTCATTTATCTGTGAACTGGTCCAAATCCCTTGACTAAGGATTATTACTTAGTTTCCCAAACTAAGGTTTACCACTTAGTCTCCTTTCCCGTTATCCTTGTTAATCCCGGTTTTCCACCTAGTCCCCTGAACTAGGGTTTTGTCTAATGGGTTAAGTATTGTCATTTAAGTTCATGACTTAACCTGCCTACGAATCATGTCAAGATTTGGCTAAGTATTCAAGTCCAAGACCTAGCCCTACAAGTTGGTTAAGTATACCAAGAAGCTCATGACTTAACCCTATTCAATCATCAAGTCAAATTGGTTAAGTATTTGTTTATCTTAACCCTATCAGATTATCGTGTTAGATTGGTTAAGCATAGGTTATCCTAACCTCATCGGATTATCGAGTCGGATTGGTCAAGTATAGGTTAACTTAACCCCATCCACTAGTCGTTATTATAATGGTTAAGTATATTTAAACGGTCTTGTGACTTAACCCTATCAAGTTCTCATATTAGATTGGTTAAGTATGGTTGCTTAACCTCATCAAATCATCATGTACAATTGGTTAAGTATAGGTCACTTAACCTCATCGAATTACCAAGTTTAGATTGGTTAAGTGTTTAACTTAACCCCATAAAATTACCGTGTTTAGATTGGTTAAGTGTAAGTTACTTAACCTCATCTAATTACCGTGTTTAGATTAGTTAAGTGTAGGTTACTTAACCCCATCTAATTACCGTGTTTAGATTAGTTAAGTATAGATTAGTTAACCCCATCTAATTACCAAGTCGGATTAGTTAAGTGTAAATTACTTAACCCCATCCCCTAATTGTCTTGTTTGGTTAAGTGTCATTAAGAAATCAAGTTCGGTTCCACTTAACCTACCCATTCGTGTCATATCGGTTAAGTGTCATTAGTCAAAATTACTTAACCTTTTCATGTGGCATTAATTAGATTAATGCACCCCAACCTCTCACATTAGACTTTGTTGTGGTTACTTGTTAAGCCGGGCGGGTCCGGGTAGATTTACACCACAACCTAGTCTAACCTCGGCTTTTAAGTGCTATATGACCAACTACTCACATTGGGTCCTATTGTTTGTAGCCACTAGTTAAGCCGGGCGGGTCCGGGTAGATTTATGCTACAAACTCAACCCAACCTCGAGTTGGCCACTTTCATGTTTGGTCTAGTGTCATATTACACTTACAACCCATACGTGTCTAGTTTCAAGTCCCATGTTTACCCCCACATGTCATGTCCCCATTTAGGTGTATCATGAGTGTCATATTTTCATGAAATCCCATGTCAAATTATCATGTCATAATCACGCTCGTCTAACCTACCCCAAATCGTGTTTCCAACCCAAGTAAAACGAGTCAACATAGTGAGGATACCACGCTACATATTGGCCTCAAAACATGCACGATGCCAAAAAGGGATTGGCCACAAACATGCATAGTATCATAAGGGAATTTGGCCAAAACATGCATGATAACATAAGGGTTTTGGGTTCATTTACATGCATAAGCCCCAAAGTCAAGTCTTTGCCAATGTTTCACAAGTCAAATGGTTCCCAAAGGTTCATGCTAACATTCCATAGATAAAGATTCAAACTTGCTAGATAAACTAGGTTAAACATAACATGAGTGGCATGATTAAGTCGCTAAAACTTAGCCCAAGGTCATAGATCATTGAAAAGGGGCAAAATTAGGTTCACATAGGCTAGCATACTTATGTTTCATCGCATTTTATTCCATGTCACATTAGAACCACCGTTAGACTCTACAAGTAGCTAGAACTTACATAGCGAGGCTTAGCGAAAGATCATGAATCGTCTTGACCAAGAAAGGTGGCTCCTTTGTTGAAGAATCGTCATGAAATTTGCATAGCAACGTTGATCTCTCCTAGATTTGGTGTAGAAAGCTTGCACCTTTTGAATTGAATCCGATTTGAATGCATAGTCTCTAGGAATTGGAGATGGAGGCCATGATCACTTGGCATTTGGGCGGTATTTCGTGGCATGAGTGATTTGTGAGGGTTTAGGGTAGGCTTAGGGGTCTTTTTATAGAGATTAGGAGTAGTTTAGGCCCTTAAATTAACCCTAGGATAGATCTGAGCCTTTAAAATCTGTCACTAGCCTCCAAACATGTCTTGAGAAACAAGTCAGGTACACCCAGGCCAAACTGGCCGACCACCCAAGTCGACAGGGGTGTCGACTGGGTAGTCGACACCACCTGGGCTGTGTCGACTCCCAAGTCGACTCCCCTGTCGACTTGGGGGTGGTGGGAGTTTTTCCCGCCTCTTCTGCTTGGCTGAATTTGAATTCTGAATTCAAATTTGAACTGCTTTTGAACTTGAAATTTTCTGAAAACTTTGACAGACCATAACTTGGTCATATGGGCTCCGATTTTCGAAAACTCAGACTCTATTTCGCGTATTTTTCCAAGACGAACGCAATGGCATAGCCCGTTTCCCTTGATTCACATTTTATCATTTAAATTCTGCCTTGATTCTTGTCTTAGTATGTTGTAAAAATCCGGGTTGTTACAGGTGCCATTGTTAAGCCTGTGGATATCACAGCTGCTAATTATGTGTCTTTGTTGGACAAGTGGGAAGTTGCAAATTCTAAGATTATCACTTGGATTAATAATTCAGTCAAGCACTCGATAGGTACTCAATTAGCAAAATATGAGACAACTAAGGAGGTTTGGGATCATCTGGCTAGATTGTATACACAGTCTAATTTTGCAAAGCAGTACCAATTGGAGACTGATATTCGTGCTCTGCAGCAGAAAAGCATGAGTATTCAGGAGTTCTATGATGCTATGACAAATTTTTGGGATCAGTTGGCGCTCACAGAATTTGCTGAATTACGCGCCTTTGGACCGTATATTGCACGAAGAGAGGAGCAAAGATTGGTACAGTTGTTAATGGCTCTTCGTGACAAGTTTGAAGGACTTCGTGGGTCTATTTTACATCGTCATCCACTACCTTCTGTTGATTCTGTTGTCAGTGAACTTTTGGCAGAAGAAATTCGTCTTCAGTCCTCTGTTGTAAAGGAAGTCTCTACTCCGTCAGCCTTCGCCATGCCTACACGACCAAATTCAAATTCGCAAGTCAGACCTTATGTTCCAGTTGATCGTGATGAATGCAGTTTTTGTAGACAAAAGGGTCATTGGAAATCTCAATGTCCACAGAAAAGAAAGCAGCAACAACTCTATCAGCAACCTCAGCAATTGAAAATTTTTCGACCACCAATCCCTCATAATGGACCTCCTCTTCTTCCTCGCCCTCATAATGCTCTTACAGCTCCTTCTTTAGATTCATCAATGATTGAACAATTTCAGAAATTCCTTGCATCTCAGCCACATGCTATGTCAGCTACATCTCAACAAGGTTTGTCATCTAATTCATCAAGCATATCTTCTTCTACCTGGATTTTAGATTCAGGCGCTTCAAATCATATGTCACCTAATTTATCCTCTTTTACTTCTTTGGCTCATAAAGTTTCTGTGCCTGTCATGAGTGCTAGTGGTACATTTATGCCTGTGCAAGGTGTTGGTTCAGTCATTACACCGTCTATGTCCTTATCTAATGTCTATTACATTCCTAAACTTGCATTAAATCTTGCTTCTGTTGGTCAAATTTGTGACAATGGCTACTTGGTTTCTTTTTCTTCTTCTGCGTGTTATGTTCAGGATCCAAAGTCTCAGAAAGTGATTGGGACTGGCCATAGAGAAGGAGGACTTTATGTATTGGATCAGCTCAAAAATCCTAAGATTTCAGAGATTGCTGCTTCTGTTTCTGGTGTGGATGTTTCGTCTTTTCGTTTGAGTCAGTCATCGTCTATGTTTTATTTGTGGCATTCTCGTTTGGGTCATGTTTCTATGTCTCGATTACAATTCTTAGCGTCTACTAGAGTTTTGGGAGAATTGAAAACTCATGACATTTCTGATTGTAGTGGTTGTAAACTTGCAAAATTTTCTGCTTTTCCTTTTCCCCAAAGTAATACTTTTTCTACTGCACCTTTTGATCTTATTCATTCTGATGTTTGGGGACCCTCTCCTGTTTCTACAAAGGGAGGCTCTCGTTATTATGTCTCTTTTATTGATGACTGCACTCGTTATTGTTGGATTTATCTTATGAAATGTCGCTCAGAATTTTTTGGCATCTATAATGAGTTTCGATCTCTTATTAAAACTCAGCATGGAGCTATTATTAAATGTTTTAGATGTGACTTAGGGGGAGAATATACTTCTCATGCTTTTAAGGACCTTCTTGCTTCAGATGGCACAATTTATCAGACTCCTTGCACTGATACTCCTGAACAAAATGGGGTTGCTGAAAGGAAACATAGACATATTCTTGAAACTGCTAGATCTCTTTTATTGTCAGCTAGTGTTCCAAGTGAATTTTGGGGAGAGGCAGCTCTTACCTCTGTTTATTTGATTAATAGAATTCCTACTTCTCATAATTCTGGCTTGTCCCCCTATGAGAAGTTGTATGGTTGTCCACCAGATTATTCTTCTCTTCGTGTTTTTGGTTCCACATGCTTTGTTCTTCTTCCTCATGTCCAACGGAATAAGCTAACTTCACGGTCTTCTATATGTGTTTTTCTTGGTTATGGTGCAGGACAAAAAGGATATCGTTGTTTTGATCCAGTCAGTCACAAGCTATATGTTTCTCGTCATGTTATTTTTCTTGAACATATTCCTTATTTTACAATTCCTGATCGTACTCACAGTATATCTATGTCTAATCTTGTTCATATTGATCCTTTCACTGCTGATGATGATGAGCCACCTCCTGCTGAAAATCCAGACACTTCCATTAACTCAACAACCACCCAATCACCTTCTGAGACAGTAGACACCAGTGAACGTCGATATCCTATCCAAAACCGTCAATCTACTAGACGACCTGATTTTGAATATTCTTGTCTTTCCAGTTCATTTTCTTCAATTCTTGCTTCTATACATTGTCTCTCTGAGCCGTCATCTTTCAAAGATGCTATTCGTGATCCTCTTTGGCAACGTGCTATGGCTGAGGAGCTGACTGCTCTTCATCAGACTCATACTTGGGATTTAGTACCTCTTTCTGCAGGAAAACGTGCTATTGGTTCTCGTTGGATCTATAAGATTAAAACTAAAGCTGATGGATCTATTGAAAGGTATAAAGCTCGCTTGGTTGCTAAATGTTATTCTCAAGAATATGGTATGGATTATGAGGAGACTTTTGCTCCTGTTGCAAAAATAACTACAGTTCGAACTCTTATTGCAGTTGCTTCTATTCGCCACTGGAATATTACTCAAATGGATGTTAAAAATGCCTTTTTGAATGGAGATCTTCATGAAGAAGTCTATATGGTTCCTCCTCCTGGTATTGATCATCAACCCGGTGAAGTCTGCAAACTTAGGAAAGCTCTTTATGGTCTCAAACAAGCTCCTCGTGCTTGGTTTGAGAAATTCTCTATTGTGATTACTTCTCTTGGTTTTTGCCCAAGTAACTATGATTCCGCTTTGTTTGTCAAGTGCACCTCATCTGGTCGAATTTTTCTTTCTCTTTATGTTGATGATATGATTATTACAGGCGATGATGCTGTTGAGATTAACTTGTTGAAGTCTGAGTTGACTCGAAGTTTTGCTATGAAAGACTTGGGTCCCCTTTGTTACTTCTTGGGTATTGAAGTTGCTTCTTCTCCAAAAGGTTATCTTCTTTCTCAATCTAAGTACATTTCTGACATTTTTGAGCGCGCACGTCTCTCAGATAATAAGACTGTTGATACTCCAATTGAGCTCAATGCTCGATAATATTTCTGATGGATCTCCATTGCCAGATCCTAATCTTTATAGAACAATTGTTGGAAGTTTGGTTTATCTCACTATCACTCGTCCTGACATTGCATATGCTGTTCACATAGTCAGTCAGTTTGTTACTTCTCCTACTACAGTTCATTGGGCTGCTGTTATTAGCATTTTGAGATATCTCTGTGGCACTCAATTTCAGACTCTTTTGCTTTCTTCTACTTCATCTTTAGAGTTATGTGCTTTCTCTGACGCAGATTGGGCTGGTGATCCTACTGATCGCAAATCCACTACTGGCTTTTGTATTTTTCTAGGAGATTCTCTAATCTCTTGGAAAAGTAAGAAGCAGGATGTTATATCTCGGTCTTCAACAGAGGCAGAATATCGTGCTATGGCTTCTACTACTTGTGAAATTGTTTGACTACGATGGTTACTTGCTGATATGGGTGTTTTCTTGCGACGACCAACTCCTTTGTACTGTGATAATAAAAGTGCTATTCAGATTGCTCATAACTCTGTCTTTCACGAAAGAACCAAACATATTGAGATCGACTGCCATATTACTCGCCACCACCTTTAGAATTGCACATTGACATTGCCATTTGTCTCTACCTCCTTGCAACTTGCAGATTTGTTCACTAAATCTTTGTCATCTTCACGTTTCCGGTTTTTGACTGACAAACTCTCGATGCTCATTGCTATCGCATCATAAGTTTGAGGGGGATGTTAGCGTAATTAATATTCTACTAAAGGGCAATATAGTATTTTGTTTTATGTTTTGCCTATATATAAAGGCTTCTTGTGTTATTTTAGGGTTAAGGCTTTCTCTTCTATTAGCCTCCACTCTTACTGTATTTTGTTTTTCATTAATGTTATCATAATACATCGATATATGATTTTCTTTATATCACACTGAATCATAGAATTACATAAAGAGCACGAACAAACACACGTGTGTATGTACATGTATAAACTTACATACATATACTGATATTATACATATATATAGTAGCACAAAATCAATCAAGTTGGTTGTACCGTGGTTAATGATTTGTACGCAGCAGCAGGAATATCCAAATATATATTGAAGAAGGACGGAGACACATGGACAGGTTGAAGTGGGAGATATTGATAACGGAGAAGAACTAAAAAGAGGGCTGTTCAATTAGCGGTGTCCAACTTTGGGTTCCAAGTCAGCTTGAGGAGAAGGAGGAGCTTGAGGAAAGGGTCTGCCGTGGTTACGATGAACGAATATTAATAGTAGTGCCACTATGGTTGAGAAGATCAGGTATAAAGCAGATAATTTGGCCATGCTCAAAAGATTTATAAGTCGAATTGAATTGTTGAAGAGATCAGGAATGCAAATGGGTGGATGCAGTGCATGCCCTCATTTATAGGAGCAAACAGGAAGGATGTATACGGCACTTACAAAATGCGTCACCATCTGAATAGTCGACAACGTCATTTATAGGTTGAATTAGTCAAAATTGATGTCTTTATTACTTTATTAGTCCTTAAAACATCTGACATCAACAGGATAATAGATCAGGAAGCCTTTTTGGTAATGCAACTAGCAAGTTACTTATTTTTCCATCGTCCAAAAGTGTTTTTTTTTTTTTTTGTTAATACTCGTTGAATAAGCGAAATGACATATCGTGGCTTGTAGCCTACAAAATATTGTTTTATGTTCAACCGTTATATGTTTGGGTGTCGTTCCCCACCAAATAATAGCACGGTTGCTTTTGATCTCCACTAAATTGGTCTTTTGTTCATGATGTTGGACAGATGTTGAAATTGTTTCTTGTTCACGTTGGATTCATCAAGCATAGAAAGTAACTTTGGCAAACTCATTCCTCTTCTTCATTGCTCCATATTAAGGTCATGGATGTATTCTTTCTTATTCAGAGTTATATCATATATCAGTTCAGGTCAGCTTGTCAACTCAGCTCGTCTTCATGTTTAGGTTGCTCCGTGTTCAGATAGAATACAGTTGACTCAAACCATGGCCTGCATTTCAAGTTAAAGCAATTTACTTCTGCATCCATTCAGCAAGCCCCCAAAAAAAAAAAAAAAAAAAATTGAAATATAATTCAGTAATCTTCTTATCTCAATTCAACCAAATAAATTTCAGTCCTTTTAAATCAGGGTGTGCCATATCATTTTCACTTTTAAATAGATGTGCATTCAATGGTTTTCGCATAGTTAAAAAGATTGCTCTTTCATTTATAAAACAAAACAAAAACCCAATGTACTTTTATGGTCAAAGATAAAGAATAAACACATTAAACAGTCAACCTTGTCAGATTTTTTCATTTAAAGATTACCATGCACAATCTTCATAAATTCCAAAAATAAAAATAAAATAACTGTTAAGCTTGTGGTTAAACTTGTATTTCTCGGTTATCAATTGATACCAGTGAATAGTAAAAGGTAGATTAAAGAAATAAACTTTCAAGAAGATTACACATCTTATGAGAAAATATAGGGTGTGTTCTTAACGAACGGAAACAGGGTATTTGAGCATGACATTTGAGCGGGATATTTGAGCGTGGTACTGTAGCGAACGAGGAATGCGTTTTTTTTACTACGAACAGCGTATTTGAGCGTGGTATCTGAGCGGAGTTTTTAATTGTTAAATTAATTGTTATGAATTAATTAAATACTTAAGTGCACAAAACAAAACGACTAAATTTCATTGCACAAAGTAAATCCAAACAGAAATACAACATAAATACAATAATATGATTACATGAACATCCTACTTGTTGGCACCATCTTGATTTATCAGATAAGTTTGGTATTCTTTTGTGTTACGTTTCTGTGCAAGCCCTGATATCAACCAGTTTTTCACTAGATCGTCGGGGAGAACAGTAAACATCTCATTCTTGCCGGGTTCCATAACAAATAATAAAGCTTCTGCAACATCAAATTCACATCCTCCTCCAAGATGTTAAATGCGAGTAACTACATTTGCCAAAGTTGTAGAACTTCTCGTTGATTCCACACTAGTACCACTATTCGGACTATCAGAATGCGTGTGAGATTTTTTCATTTATCTCTCGTGCATTAGGTCAATGACCGCAACCATCTTGTCTTCATTTTCACCACGCCGTCTTCTAGATCCTTGGCCTGAAGTTGGTTGAGAAGGAGGATTGATTGGATTTTAGATTGAAGGAGGATTGATTGGATTTTGGGTTGAAGGAGGGATTATTGGAGCTTCGTAAAATGGTGCATTCATTGACGTTTGTTGTAGTGGGGGATTTGATGACGAATTCAAATTTGGAATATGATCATTTTGTGTTTCATCCAATGGATTAAAAAAACCCATCAAAAGTTCATGTTCTATCAAACGTGCTCTATCTTGAAGGCGGTGTACTAGTCTGCGATGGTTGTACGGTAGCTGCAGGAGTGTAGGACGATTGACCAGTAGCATTAGTCCCGCGAAATAATTGTTGCATCATCTCCAAATTTTCTAGCGAACGTTTCTTATATTTCATAACAAAGGGTCCAAATTCCTAAAAGAAAAAAACAAAATTGTAATAACCTATCTATAAATAAATTGTAAAAATTAAAGTTCACGAACCTTAACACGATTTTCCCAACATTCGTCACTTCCAGAAATCGTTCCTTTACGAGCATCCCAACCAACATCAGTCTACAAATTGGTATGACGGATGTTGCCCCATCTGTAGGAAGAACAACCACGACACAAATAATTGCCGATACAAGTGCAAGAGATGCCGAAACGCAATTCACTCTCACAGAGATTGCTGGTATCAAGAAGATGGTGATAAAAAAGAAGCAAACTTCACAGAAAAAGAAGAGGTGGAGCAGTTATTTATTCCTGTTCGATTTAATTGAAATAGAGTTAATGTTTGCATTAATCTCTTGTATTTCAAACGCTAATCCAGCTCCGTCCAACTCACCGATGCGTTTTGTCATCCAATCCCGCTCAGTATCAACCCAAATCTTCCCAGAATCTGCTCCTGAACACCTAAATCAGATTACACGGTTTTTGGTGATCGAAACGGAGAAATCTTCGGAAGCACCAAAAATAGAAGTTTCTTCACCGTTGGAAATCTCGACCGGTGGTGATAATGGTGGAGTAGGTTGCGGTGGACTATGGCTAGAATTTGGGGGGATTTCATCTTCATCAGAAAAGTTGGGAAGTCTGAGGATTCAAGGGGAGTATGGGTTAGAATATGGAGGCCATTTCTGGATTTATTAGATGGAGAAAATTAGGAATAGATCTGAGGGAAGGAGAACGAATTAATGGAGAGAACTGGGAATAGATCTAAGGGAAAGAGAACGGAAGACGGAAATTACGGGCGAACTGGATTTGAAAAATGCGATGATGACCAGAGAGTTAGAGGAAGACGGAGTAATTGAAGGAGAAGAATACAGATGGAAACACGGAAGAAACAAAATAAAAGAAAGCAGCGGATAATTTTGGCTTTAGACGAAAATTTAGCACCACGGTGGGCAAACCTCCCTAAGGTCGGTTCGATTATATACAAGTAGAAAGCCAATTTGAATGGCTGTGCGATTTGCAGTCATGGGGAAAATTTTCCCAGTACGTAAATTTGAGTTACAAGATTCCTAATAAAAATCATTTTGACTAATTAATGCATGATAATCTTCACTTATTATTATCGTTAACTGTACACTTTCCTCCTTTTACGTTTTATCAGCAATGGAAGTGAGCAGGGGCGGATCCACTCCTACCCCAGCTAGTGCAGTGGCCCTAGCTCAAAATCCCTAATCATGGCCAAAAATCCCTAAATCCGGTTGCTTGCCCCTGCTGAATCGAAGCTTCTTCCCTAGGTGAAGGCTAACAAACGCAATTTGGACAAGAATATGAGGTGCAGCTCGATTTGGCCCTAGCTAAGCTAAGAAGCTTGGTCCGCCACTGGAAGTGAGCATTGACAGATCAATACAAGTAAACAAGAGAATTATATTAAGCACCTGGAATCGACAATTAAATACGTGGATATATGATTTTCTATCATACTGAAATATAGAATTACATAATCAGCGAGAACACACACATGCGTGTATATACATGTGTGTGTATATACACGTGTGTATGTACATGCATATACACATATATATTACCACAAAGTCAATCAAATTGGTTGTACGGCGGTCAAAGATTTGTAGGTATCAGTAGGAACACATATGTATTGAGGAATGATGGAGTACATCGACAGAGGTTGAAGCGGGATATTGATATTGATAATGGAGAAGAACTAAAGGGAAGGGTTCAAGTAGCGGTGTACAACTCCGGGTTCCATGTCTCGTTGAGGAGAAGGAGTAGAAGCAAGGGGTCTACCATGGTTATGATGAACGAATATTAATAGTAGCGCCAGGATGGTTGAGATCACGTATGAAGCAGATAATTTGGCCATGCTCAAAAGATTTAGTTGAATTGAATTGTTGAAGAGAGGAATGCAAATGGCTGGATGCAGTGTGCCCTGATTTATAGGAGCAAGCAGGAAGCATGTATACGGCACCTACAAAATTCATTTACCATCTCAATGGTCAACAACGATACTATTGTATATATAATACGTCTGATACTGTTGTGACATGTTTAAATGCTAACATTGCTAATTACTTTGCTAATATCTTGTCATATTTATACCGGATGAAAGTTTAAGAAACTAAACAGCTTCATGTATGCATGTATTGTCAGGTTTTGAGGCTTGGTGATAAGTGCTGGAAAATTGATATAGAGAGGAGGAGATAGATTAATCGTAGAATAATTGAATAACTACATTTTCCTTATGTTCCGCATAGTCAAAATGATTGAAAAATAACAGTATATATACGTCCCAAAGTCATATTTAAAACTTTTTATGCCAGTTAAGGCGCTTAACAAATCAATATGTGTAAAAAAAAAATGCAGATAAAACGATAATATAGTTATACATTCATGTATATGTATACTCGCGTTAATTAACATGCACCAAATCTAGGTTCAACATTTACTTGATGAAATAATTCAGAGGTTTGATTAACTATTTATTTCCTAGGCATTCATATCTCCAACTCCCTTTCTCAAACATTTGATTTCTATTTCAAACATATGAGAAAGTTCAAAGCGTCTAAATTCAATTCTCAGACATATGGTTGAATTTTCCAACAACTGGTCATCCGCTTGGCTAGGTTTTCTCTCTTCAGATTTTAAGTCTGCTTACTTTGGTTATTTTCCATTCATCATCTTCAGACAGGGACATACTTGTTAGAATTTGAAATAGAGAATAGGAAGGGAGATATAACAGTAAAATATAAAACGACTACATTGTTATTGCTTATCATGAATAAACTGGAATTACAAAGTTATTTATAAAGAACTAAGCACTACCAAATAAATAGGATCTCACCTACCTTATTACTAATGACCGGGACAAACAAAATTAAACGTGCTAACTATCTCTAAAGAATAGGATAAATAATGAAGAAGTCATTATTTCTAACACCCTCCCTTAAACTAGAAATGCTAACATCTAGTTTATAAAGCAATGAACTGTGGTTCTCATTTTCTTCATCATCTTTGCATAGACGAACTCCATCACAATTTCCATCTCTATCTCTAAATGGTTGCTCAACTGTTTCATGTTGATTGGTACTTTAACCATCAACAACTGCCCTTGGTTTTCATTGAGGGACCTTCTCGGTCTCTGCATATGGACCATCCCTTGATACCGCGGTATCTGTCATCCCCCAACAAGCTAGAGCTGCGGTTCTTTTTCTTTTGCTTGTTGGATGACATAAAACCAAATCTGGTTCACTTGTAGTCTTGCCTACTTCACTTGTAGGCATGTCTATATCTTTTATAGACATATCATCAAACGGTTATCTTGAGCACTCCACAAATACCCAACACTATAACCGACGTTCTACTCTTCGTCGTTTTCACTACCTCAACTTCATTCTGCAGCTATGGCTGCATTTTCTCTCTGCAGTTGCTACTGCAAACTCTTACTCTGTCTTCATATTCAAGCACTCTTAACCATTGCAGCTCCTCACATCCGCTGTTAAGATCAAAACAACACTGTCAATCCTACGTTCCTCCATCTCACCACTGCTAACTACAAGAAACAAATCACTCACTCATTCAATAGAAACTTGTTTCAAGTTCAGCCCACAACCCTTCTTCATAACCGCATTCCATCACAAAACTTTGTCATCAACACGCTCTTCACCAAAAACAAGCTTCATTGTCCGACTTCCTTAGCAAACAAACCTGCACAAACTGTCTTTCCTCAAAGGATTACCCAAAAAACTGAAAACTGCATCAACCTCACAACTTGTGTCATCACTACCTATTAAAATGTCCACAAGCTCTTCAAAAACACGCCAACACGCTACTATCAGTACCATCTCCACAGAACAACCTACTTCAGCTGCACTTCCACATTTATCCCAAACTTCCATTCACCTCACCGTCAGCCATCCCTACCACAACCAGTGACCGCTACTTCATCACAAAACTAACTAATTTTGCTTCCTCAACAGTGCACCGTCAAACCAAACCGAAGTCCCTTGCTACAGCAATCACCATCTCAACTTTGTCATAGTCCCATTCAACCTTCTCTTTTACTTCCTTGTCACCTGCACTCTATCCAAGAGAACATATGCACGTCAATTCATCGGCTGCAGTTTCATGCATAACCATGCAGCTCTGCCAGTCTCAGCCTCTGCTTTTACGTTTTTTGTGTTTTTTTATTTTTTGATGTGTGCCTTCTTCCAATCTTTCTAACCAATCTGCCTTTCAGCTCTTCAAATCTGCTACTTCGCTTGTTTTCTCCATGCAAAGCCATGCAATTCAGCACATTAATTATATGAGTCGCCTACCAGATCGATCTTATTGACAATAATCCTATCTGCATATGCAATTTTTCAACTACCTCATTTACCACTCCCTTAGGCTTAACTTCATTAAGATGTAATTCAACGTGCTTTGCATCGACCAGAGTAACAACACCATCCAGCTTGGCATCATCGAATATTTTGACTTCGGCGTAAAATGTCTAAATAATGATTCAACCTGAGCTAAATGGAAAAACCTTATATGCAATTCGTACATGGCCAGTCTCCCATCACATACATCATTTCCACACCAACATACCTACTAAACCTAACCATCTCACTTCAGCTCTTCCTTCATCACCAAACATAGCAGCATACCACAAATATAACACTGCCAAAACTGCAGTCTTGCATCTCCTTTACGACTAAAAATTCCGACCACTATCCCATGACAGCTTGCGCACCAGCGACAATCACTCACCTCTTCTCATCCACCCCGACTGCAACTCATCTGCAAATATCCACCTCAACTGCAACTCATCCAACCTCATCAAAAACACAAGCCAAACTTCATCAGTTTGCCATAAATACATGCACATCACTACACTGCTGCCTCTTCTGCAAATTCACTACATCTACCTGCCCATTCAATCACCGCCCGATACAACTACTCAACCAAACGTGCACCGGTTAACAAGCTTTCCTCACCAACAGCTTGCCACAATATCCTGCTTCAACACATATCTATTGTTCTGAAACTTTAACAGTTTCAGCATCTGTACGTGTACTTTACCGGCACGTGCGAGTGATCCATGGACCTTTCCCATTTTCAGTTATCTTCTGCCTATAGGATAGTGGTTACCAGGAATTTTGAATGTAGCTTCATTAATAGAGGTCCTAATCGCAATTCTTCTAGCTTTGTCAATTACAACCATCGATATTGTGTCATGATTTCCTTGATCAATATGGTTAAGCTTTGACTCATCAAATTCCGGCATTATCACATCCGAAGAAGACTCATAGGAACTCTTAGCAATGATTTAGTATTTATCAGATTATATGGGCCACAACTATTCACAAAAGACACGTTTTGAAAGTTACAAGAGTTTGATCCCCAATTTTTGCCCTTTTTGGATGGACTCTATTGAGCTCTTATTTGTTGGCCCTTGAAGGCCAATTGAAATAGCGAAAATTGAACTTGCTCACCAACTAATAATGAATGTTTTGTGAGCTTCATAACCAACTTTGCAGCTTTAATGGCATCTTTATATATCTCATGGCTACCACAGCACCAACCTCCATGGTTGTCCCATCCATTACTAAAGCATCTCTTATGGTTTCTCCATTCTCATCAGGACTTCCACCAGGTCCAACTGTACCATCACAACGCAACAGCTCACAGGCGGAGCAACCATCAACAACTGCATCAACGGCTGAGGATCCCACATTCACAGACCTCCAAGCAGCTCTCACCGCTTCCAGGAACGACCAAGTACTTGCTATTATCGGAAAATTCAATTCCGGCATATCGGCTCCACCATCGCCAAATCAAATCTCGAATCAACTCATCAATAACCCAAATCACGATCTCCCTTCACAAATCAGAAATCAGCGCAACCTAGCCTCAATCGCTTTGGTTGATTTCAGATTTCTATATTGTTTTTTTTTGGAATTTTTATTTAAAGAAATGAAAACAATAGAACAATAAAAAAAACTCACTGTGACTCTATCTTCTCTCTCTTTTCTCTTTGATGTGGCTCTAATACCATGTTAGAATCTGAAATAGAGAATAGGAAGAGAGATACAACAGTAAAATACAAAATGACTACATTGCTATTGCTTATCATAAATAAACTGAAATTACAAAGTTATTTATAGAGAACTAAGCACTACCTAATAAATAGGATCTCTCCTACCTTATTACTAATTGATAATTTTAATAAAGAAGTCTGAAACAATTTATTGATTAAGCAACATAGCAACATACAGAGGAGATGGAGGCTAACAAAAGAAGAGAAAGGCTTAACCCTAGAATAACACAAGAGGCCTTTATATATAGGCAAAACATAAAACAAAAGACTATATTGCCCTTTAGTAGAATATTAATTACGCTAGCATCCCCCCTCAAACTCATGATGCGATAGCAATGAGCATCGAGAGTTTGTCAGTCAAAAACCGGAAGCGTGAAGATGACAAAGATTTAGTGAACAAATCTGCAAGTTGCAAGGAGGAAGAGACAAATGGCAATGTCAATGTGCCATTCTGAAGGTGGTGGCGAGTAATATGGCAGTCGATCTCAATATGTTTGGTTCTTTCGTGAAAGACAGAGTTACGAGCAATCTGAATAGCACTCTTATTATCACAGTACAAAGGAGTTGGTCGCCGCAAGAAAACACCCATATCCGCAAGCAACCATCGTAGCCACGGAGATAACTCTAAAGATGAAGTAGAAGAAAGCAAAAGAGTCTGAAATTGAGTGCCACGGAGATATCTCAAAATGCGAATAACAGCAGCCCAATGAACTGTAGTAGGAGAAGTAACAAACTGACTGACTATGTGAACAACATATGCAATGTCAGGACGAGTGATAGTGAGATAAACCAAACTTCCAACAATCATTCTATAAAGATTAGGATCTAGCAATGGAGATCCATCAGAAATAGAATATCGAGCATTGAGCTCAATTGGAGTATCAACAGTCTTATTATCTAAGAGACGAGCGTGCTCAAAAATGTTAGAAATATAGTTTGATTGAGAAAGAAGATAACCTTTTGGAGAAGAAGAAACTTCAATACCCAAGAAGTAACGAAGGGGACCCAAGTCTTCCATAGCAAAACATCGAGTCAACTCAAACTTCAACAAGTTAATCCCAACAAAACATCATCGCCTGTAATAATCATATCGTCAACATAAAGAGAAAGCAAAATTCGACCAGCCGAGGTACACTTGGCAAACAAAGCGGAATCATGGTTACTCGGGCAAAAACCAAGAGAAGTAATCACAGTAGAGAATTTCTCAAACCAAGCACGGGGAGCCTGTTTGAGACCATAAAGAGCTTTTCTAAATTTGCAGACTTCACCAGGTTGATGACCAATACCAGGAGGAGGAACCATATAGACTTCTTCATGAAGATCTCCATTCAAAAAGGCATTTTTGACATCGATTTGAGTAATATTCCAGTGGCGAACAGAAGCAACCACAATAAGAGTTCGAACTGTAGTCATTTTTGCAACAGGAGCAAAAGTCTCCTCATAATCTATACCATATTCTTGAGAATAACCTTTAGCAACCAAGCGAGCTTTATACCTTTCAATAGATCCATCAGCTTTAGTTTTAATCTTATAGATCCAACGAGAACCAATAACACGTTTTCCTGTAGGAAGAGGTACTAAATCCCAAGTATGAGTTTGATGAAGAGCAGTCAGCTCGTCAGCCATAGTACGTTGCCAAAGAGGATCACAAATCGCATCTTTGAAAGATGAACGCTCAAAGAGACAATGTATAGAAGCAAGAAATGAAGAAAATGAACTGGAAAGACAAGAATATTCAAAATCAGGTCGTCTAGTAGACTGACGGTTTCGGATAGGATATCGACATTCACTAGTATCTACTGTCTCAGAAGGTGATTGGGTGGTTGGGGAGTCAATAGAAGTGTCTGGATTTGCAGCAGGAGGTAGCTCATCATCATCATCAGCAGTGAAAGGATCAATATGAACAAGATCAGACATAGATATATTGTGAGTACGATCAGGAATTATAAAATAAGGAATATGTTCAAGAAAAACAACATGACGAGAAACATATAGCTTATGACTGACTGGATCAAAACAACGATATCCTTTTTGTCTTGCACCATAACCAAGAAAAACAAATATAGCAGACCGTGAAGTTAGCTTACTCCGTTGGACATGAGGAAGAAGAACAAAGCATGTAGAAACAAAAACACGAAGAGAAGAATAATCTGGTGGACTACCATACAATTTCTCATAGGGGACAAGCCAGAATTATGAGAAGTAGGAATTCTATTAATCAAATAAACAGAGGTAAGAGCTGCCTCCCCCCAAAATTCACTTGGAACACTAGCAGACAATAAAAGTGACCTAGCAGTCTCAAGAATATGCCTATGTTTCCTTTCAGCAACCCCATTCCGTTCAGGAGTATCAGTGCAAGAAGTCTGATAAATTGTGCCATCTAAAGCAAGAAGTTCCTTAAAAGCAAGAGAAGTATATTCACCTCCTAAATCACATCTAAAACATTTAATAACAGCTGCATGCTGAGTTTTGATAAGAGATCGAAACTCATTATAGATGCCAAAAAATTCTGAGCGACATTTCATAAGATAAATCCAACAATAACGAGTGCAGTCATCAATAAAAGAGACATAATAACGAGAGCCTCCCTTTGTAGAAACAGGAGATGGTCCCCAAACATCAGAATGAATAAGATCAAAAGGTGTGGTAGAAAATGTATTACTTTGAGGAAAAGGCAAAGCAGAAAATTTTGCAAGTTTACAACCACTACAATCAGAAATGTCATGAGTTTTCAAATCTCCTAAAGCTCCTGTAGACACTAAGAATTGTAATCGAGACTTGGATACATGACCCAGACGAGAATGCCACAAATAAAACATAGAAGATGACTGACTCAAACGAAAAGACGAAACATCCACACCTGGAACAGAAGCAGCAATCTCTGAAATCTTTGGATCTTTGAGCTGATCCAATACATAAAGTCCCCCTTCTCTATGGCCGGTACCAATCAATTTCTGAGACTTTGGTTCCTGAACATAACATTCAGAAGAAGAAAATGAAACCAAGTAGCCAATATCACAAATTTGACCAACAGAAGCAAGATTTAATGCAAGTCTAGGAATGTGATAGACATTAGATAAGGACAATGAACGTGTAATGACTGAACCAGCACCTTGCACGGGCATAGATGTACCACTAGCACTCATGACAGGCACATAAACTTTAGGAGCCAAAGAAGTGAAAGAGGATAAATTAGGTGACATATGATTCGAAGCACCAGAATCTTAAATCCATGTAGAAGAAGATATACCTGATGAACTAGATGACAAACCTGTTTGAGATGAAGCTGATATGGCATGTGGCTGAGATGCAAGGAACTTCTGAAATTGTTCAATCATTGATGGATCTAAAGCAGAATAGACAGAATTCCAATACACATAATTCTGAAATTGTTCAATCATTGATGGATCTAAGGAAGAATAGACAGAATTCCAATATGCATAATTTTTACCATCTGCTTGAAGCGAATTATCTCTACTAACTGCCATTTTAATAAAACCAAAATTTTCAACTTCAAAAAAAAAAAAAAAAAAAAGATAAAACAAACTCAGCAAGAAAAAAGAACTTCAGTTCAGCAACTTTTTCGGATCTGAAAACTCCACAATTTTCGGATCAGCAACTTTTGGGTCTATGGATTTGAATAGACTTCGGATCAGCGGATTAGATGACGCAAGATGGTGCAGATCAGATCAACCACAGCCTGGAGACAGAAACAACGGAGTGAAGCAAGTGGAGGTTGAGTAGAGGATCAGACTCGTCGGAGACTTTGAGTGCGGCTCGACTGAGGATTGAAGCAGCAACTGAGGAGACTTCGGGTAAGAAATCAAAGGAATCAGCGGATTTGGGCAGCGAATTTGGGTAGGAAACAACGGATTTTGTTCGGGTCTGAGGAATCGGCTACAACGGATTTGGAGCGAATTTCGGTGGCGCTTGCTACAGTGGCTTCGGTGGCTACAGTGGCTTCGGATCTGGGCGTTTCAAAGGGATCAGTTGGCGCTTGCTACAGTGGCTTCGGTGACTTTACTTCGGTGGAGAAAAGAATCAGAAAATCACAAACAGGGAAGAACCTGCTTTGATACCATGATAATTTTAATAAAGAAGTCTGAAACAATTTATTGATTAAGCAACATACAGAGGAGATGGAGGCTAACAAAAGAAAAGAAAGGCTTAACCCTAGAATAACACAAGAGGTCTTTATATATAGGCAAAACATAAAACAAAAGACTATATTGTCCTTTAGTAGAATATTAATTACGCTAATACTAATGACCGGGACAAACAAAATTAAACGTTCTAACTATCTCTAAAGAATAAGATAAATAATGAAGAAGTCATTATTTCTAACAATACTAGGCATCGACAATGAATGAACTGCTGAAAGTTCAACAAACAATTCTAATAGACACGACGTCTTACAGTATTCCTTGTCCTCGATCCATGCTGTCAAAATGGGAAGCTACATGAAATTTCAATTAATATGTGCTCAACATTGATCAAAAAGTCGATCCGGACTAGGTATTAGTCATATCATATACAAGCAGAAAGCCAATTGCATATAATATGCAGTCATGGGGTAAAATTTTCCCAGTAAATTTGAGTTACAAACTTCCTAACATAAACCATTTTGACTAATGCATGATAATCTTTACTTATTATTATCGCTAAGTAACAGTACTCTTACTTCCTTTTACGTTGCATCATCAGAAATAATATAAAGTTGAAATCATAAAATGCTACACGTATCAGCAATGGAAGTGGGCATTGACACATCAATACAAATAAACAAGAGAATTATATTGTACGCCTAGAATAGGCAGTTAAATACATTGATATACGATTTTCTATCATACTTAATTATAGAATTACATAAAGAGGGAGAACACACATGTGTGTATAATGATTTATATATATATATATATATATATATATAAACATACGTAAATTTACACATATATATTAGCACAAAATCAATCAACTTGGTTGTACGCGTGGTTAAAGATTTGTACGTACATAGCAGTAGAAATACATACGTATATATATTGAAAAAGGATGGAGATAGATGGACAATGGTTGAATTGGGAGACATTGATAACGGAGAAGAACTAAAGAGGACTGTTCAATTAGCGGTGTCCAACTTTGGGTTCCACGTCAGCTTGTGGAGAAGGAGGAGCGTGAGGAAAGGGTCTGCCGTGGTTATGATGAACTAGTATTAATAATAGTGCCACGATGGCCGAGATCACGTATAAAGCAGATAATTTGGCCATGCTCAAAAGAATCTTATTGTTGGTTGCTGATTGTTGAATACTGAATGAATGATGATTGCTGAATGTTGAATGTTGATTGCTGAATGCTGATTGTGAAAATGTTGTTTGATTACGTGTTAATTGTAAATTTGGTTTTTTGTAATAACTTGTTAGCTGACAAATTTACCATGTATGGTTAATTCGTGTATTATTCGACATGACCAATGAAATTATCTGCCTTGAGTTATTACAAACTACAAATGGAAATATTTTTATTGAATGCCTTCACGAAATAAAAATCATAGCAACTTATTAACAGTACGACTAGAGTAAAAAAACTAGAGAAGGTCTGCAATTTGATCATGCAAATTTGACATAAAAGATTGCGACTCGGGTGAAAACACTTCATTGTAAGTTGGTGGAGCCTGTGGTGGTTCTTGATTATCAATGCCATTGTTTGTTTCCTCATTTGTGGCATTTTCTTCTTGCTCACTTCCAAAAATAATTCATCATCAAGCGAGACGCGACGTAGAAAGTTGTGTATTGCCATGCATGCGATAACAATATCTCTTTGGTCGGAAAATTTGTATGGAGGCATTTTACTTAAAATGGGGAATCTTTTCTTTAAAACACCAAAACTTCGTTCGATGACGTTTCTTAATCGCACATGTGCATGATTAAATTTTTCTTTTTTATTTGTCGTAGAGTTGTTTCTGTAACTGTTCAACCAATAACGTGTGTTCCGATAAGGCGATAGAAATCTTCTGGTATTTGCGTAAGCCGCGTCACAAAGGTAAT
The DNA here is from genome assembly GCA_030737875.1 of Allium sativum. Classification (NCBI taxonomy): domain Eukaryota; kingdom Viridiplantae; phylum Streptophyta; class Magnoliopsida; order Asparagales; family Amaryllidaceae; genus Allium; species Allium sativum. The sequence goes on along the minus strand of CM060924.1, from coordinate 229,221,036 downwards.
ACTTATCTGTAACAGAAGAGGAAAAAATAAGCATAATACAACATCAGTTCATTTTAAACGTAAACTTGTGTAATTTACTTATATAATGGAGGTATAGGAAAGTTATTAGCAGGATTACGAATTGTTTCATTGAGCACCCTTGAATCATGAGCTACTCCTTCCCATCCTGCCATCACATAGACAAATTTCATATCGAAATCGGATATCGCCATTACATTTTGATAGCAGTTACCCCGGCCTCTGCCTCTGAATGGAATTTGTTCACGCATTGGAATATTTGCATCTATTAATGTACCATCCAATGCCATGATTGCACCTTTGAAAGGACCTTCTCTTAGTTGTACATGAGACTGTATATTTTCAATTGGTTTGTCAAAATCTAGCGGAAGTATCATTTCTCGAGCAAAGTATCTCATAGTCGTCAATACCTCAACAAAATACTTTCTAACCGTTTGACCTGAATGTTGAAAACAATATCTAATAATCTGATTTCTAACGTTATGACATATGGTGGATAAAAACATTGCCATTTTCTCTTCAACTTCAACATATTTACTATCCTGAAGCCAATTCTTTTCTCGAAAGTAACAACACAGCTTCAAGAATGATATGATTTATCCATTCTAAATTTATCATACATCACAACCGAAGGTCCATTCAAGAGCTCTTTCATGTACTCTTTTCCAGAAAGGGATGAAGTTAGAACCTTTTGTCTAGCATTTTTATTTTTCTTGTTCTTAAGTAATACTGAAAATGCTAACAATATCATTAAGAGCCTTTCTTTAGACATCATCCTGCAATAACAAAATATAACATATCTGTATTACTTAAAGATCATATATTAAAGTGATGAAAGACAATCATAATATAACTAAATATCATAACTACTTATTACCATATAAGCATCATATCCAAAATGAAATATGTATGAAATGAAAACCAAACGGAACTTCAATTTTATTCATGAAAATGTCAAAGACATACCTAAATACAACATGCTAAGCAAACATAAATAACTAGTTCAACTCTAAACCATTATTCATTTCAAAATAAAACCTAAAAAGTCCATCATCTCCACCATAACAAGCAAATCATTCTTAAACGTCTAATACATAATTTAAAAATTCAAGTCTGTTAACTATGCTCTCCTCATCCAAAAAAGCTACCCTCAACTCTTGTTTGTCACAAAATAATATCTTAGCTTTCATATACTCCTGCTGAGATATAACACTCATGTCCCTTAATTACTTTAATGCAACAATTACAGCATCGATTGAACATTCATTTGCAGCTTCCTCCTTTTCAGATTGGCCTTTAATAACTCCAATTAAATCTTCAATTTGTTTATCCACTGGTTCACCACTTGAACTGTTGCGTTTTCTTCTCGTAGACGAACTAGGTTTGAAGTTAGGTGAGTCATTATCATCTATCTGTCTATTAGGTGGACTATTTTGCGCTCCAGTTACTGCAACACCTTCAAAAAACTCATCTTCCACATAAGTAGGCAAACGTTCTTCTTCTACCTCTGCATTAGCTTCATTTCTAGTTTCATCTTCTGGTTGAGCATTGTCTGTATCAGGAGGTGCATTAGATGATGCAGATGACCATGAGTTTCCTCCTTTTGCAATAGTACTATCAAATATCTCCTTCAACATGTCAACATTTTCTAAAGGACTATTTCTAAATTTCCGTGCTTTAGGATGTTGCTGTTAAGTGCAGTAAAAAAGATAAATCATTTTCAAAGTGTGAAAATAATAATAAAATTACTATTAAAAAATGATGAACTTGCCTGAATGACATCATCCCATTTTCTCGAAGGCCAATGTATGGTATTCGTCTCAGCATTGAATCCATGTCGAGACTGCCCAATTATTTTAGTCCACAATAAATAATCTTCTTTTAAATAGCCATAGTGATTTTTGAATTGCTTATGTTCGTAGTTGACATTCCACTTTGTAATAAAGTTTTTCTCCAGTTTTTTCCGTGAGTCTAAAGTCAAAGCACCTTTATATCCTTGCTTAATGAGTTCTCGTACACATAACTGAAGAAAATCTTTTTTCATTTCAGGATTTAATGCAAATGTGGCCCTGCTCTTGGAAGCTTTGTTTGCTTCGTTGCCCGTATATTTACTTTTAGAGTTCCTACGTGATGTCATCCTACGTATTGCACATGGACATTTAAAAATTAAAACGGGTCATTTATGCAGAAGTTACACATGGACACTTGAAGTAAATGTTTAAACACATTGTTCTCAACAAATACGTAATAAAAATAATAGCTAATGCATATTAATCTGAAAATATGTTTTTCGTGCAACATACATTGTTAATGAAAAATCAATCTTATAGAAAATTTGTTCTTAGTGCAACATACATTGGTAATTCAACCAACATCAGACATCGGTAAAAGTTGCAGAAAACTGATTACTTCTCAACCAACACCAGTGAAAACAAAATCAACCAACCAATTCAAAAAGCAGCAAATACAAGGACAAATCTTATACTATCTATCATCCCTTACAAGGGAAATCAATATAGAAACATGATCAAATTTGATACCAAATAATAAGTAGGGATTTCTAGTCAGTGAAACAACCACCAGTTCCGATCTACAACAATCAAAATATGAACAGATGTATTACATTAATTAAAGGTAAATTTACTAGACAACCTGTTTGTGAATCATGATAGTAACAATTCTGACAATGAACTCAAACCGAAAGGACAATTCATGTAGACTGTTGTACGGTTTCCAAATGTTTTCTTATATACATTACTATACGTGAAACACATAAAGGAGCTAAAGGACTGTTGTTCTAAAATGAAGTGGTAATAATTAAGATGACCACGCTTCCACTTTTCCTACTTTAGTAGAATAATATTTAACACCATAAGACAGATCGCCACGTCATGTGTTGAAATCAGTTATGAGAGCCACAATTCATTTAAAGTTAAAAATCATGTTAAAACATTCATTTCTATTAAATATAAACAGGCTTAGGTGTAGGGATAAGTCAAAAACCATAAACCAACTACTTTAAATACCCAATTATTTCATCATATTTTGAAACGGGCAACAATAGAGAATGATGCAAATAAGCCAAAATGACAGTCTCTTGTTTCAATTGTTAACAGCTCTATGATTATTGATTTGGCCAATTCAAACAAAAAAATATACCGAAGTCAAAGAAGAAAAGTGTTGTTACCTGGTATGGCAGAAATATAAAGTAGTGTGATGAAGCAGTGCAGAGATAAAGCTGTTTTCCTGTGTGACTTCCTTTAACAATCCAGCATATAAAAGAACTGAAGCTATCCATTGTAAAATTATCATCGATTCAGCAGCTAAAAAAGCTCAGATTTGAGCTTAATGATATTTTGCTTGTTTGACCGAGTTTTGCTGATTGAGGGTTGGAACCAAACGTTCTTAATACCGCTGAATGTATTCAGCATTTTGATTCAGCACCTAAAAAGAACTTTTTCCTCAAAACAAACACAGCCTTAGTCGAATTGAATTTTTGAAGAGAGGAATGCAAATGGATGGATGTGGTGCAGATCAATTCTTCTGTACCCATATTAAGTGTGCTCATGTGCCCATCAGATTTTGACCGTAGATCAAGTAATTTAAGTGATTTAATCGATAAATGGATCCCACCAATTTATTAAAATAACTATATGATATGTATGATGTGCAACCCTGATTTAATGGGCACCCAGTATGGGTAAAGAAGAATTGGTTCCGATGTAGTGTGCCCTCGTTTATAAAAGCAAATAGGAAGGATGCATACGACATCTACAAATTTCATTACCACGTCAATAGTCGACAACGATTCCTATTGAATTATCGTTCAACGCAATTTGTCATAGCCATTATGACCATAAAAAATAATGTCGTTTGGCCTTTGTTTGTTAGGTTAAATTAGTCAAAATTGATGTCTTTATTACTTATTAGTCCCTTAAAACATCTGACATCAATAAGATAATAGATCAAAATTGTCTGAAATTGTTTCCAAATTATGTTAGTAAGCATTTTGGTAATGCAATTAGCAAAGCACTTACTTTTCCATCGTGCAATTTTTTTTTCCAGTTAATACTGGAATCGTTGACGCGTCGGATGCCAACTGTTAATTTTCCAACGTTTCCTTTTGTTGTTTATAAATTAGCATCTCCCCTGTCATTTCCTTCACCTCCGAACAACAAACTCACTTCCTCAACCTCCCCATTTTATTTTTTTCGTGACGATTCAAGATCTAAAATAGATTTTTTTATACCGTTATATTTGATTTTCTTTATTCATTTTATTTGGATTTTTTCTAAAAAAATTAATGTACTGCAGTATGTCTTCAAGTTCTGTCTTTGCTACCTCCCAGTCATTCGCTAATTGGACAAAAGAACGGGAGTCTGCTTTTATAGATGCATGTATATAGTATCTAGATGAGCGCACCACTAGCGTCAGCAGTTTCTATTCCTCGATCGCGACGGCTCGTAACGTTCATTTCAATCTGGATTACACATAAACCCAGACTAAAACTAAGTGGGATAATATGAAGTGGTCGTTTCATGATTGGGATAGACTGCTGCGGACCCCGGGCATTGAATGGTATCAGGTGCATGATATATTGGACGGACCTTACGACTGGTAGTCTGACGGCGATGGCAGACCATTTAGGCGATTCAGAAGGAATCCGCCGACACTACGCCATATATGGCCTAATGCAACGAATTTGCAAGGTGCTGCCAGCCAAAATGTAACGATAGCTATACTATTTTGGTCCTACTGCAACGTTCTATTTTTTATGTTACCTTAGCCATAAAAATGTGTTGCTGTAGATAAACAAGTGTAACACGATGCAACATTTTATACAGTGTTGCTATAGTAGCATTTCCATATCCTACGTGGTGATCTGCATCAACACGATCCAACGGTCCACGTTACTGATCCGCGTCATTCTGATTTCCTTCGTCTCCTCAACTTCTTTGCCCTAAAATTTTATTTTCCCATTGGAAAATAATTCACGCTATTTTAACCTGATAAAAAATACAGTCAGCTTCCACTTTAATGGCCGATCGAAAACTAGGGTTTTTCCCTCTTCAACAAATCACGACTTCAGCTCTGATTTCTTCGAATTACAACTTCTCCTCCCGTCATCAATTTTTTGAATGCTATTGGTCCTCCGATAATCCTCAATCATGTTCTTGTTGAGATGAAATTGGTCTCTGAAATTAGTACGTGATTTTGCCCCTTTTTACTTTTGGTTATTGTTTGATTTCAATCCCACCTTTACCTGTGATGAATTCGTGTGAATTTGTACGGTTTCGAATCCCTAAATAATATCTGATTTCAACATTAGATTTGGTTGTGATCTGTATATTCGATTTTGTCGAGTTTCAAAAATTCAAACTTTCTGGAATTTAATTTTGTGATGAATTAGTCGACTGAAATTATATTTTCTGGAAATAAATGTTTGGAATCAAATTTATAGCTCCGATTTGGTAATGATTTGTAGCTATGATTCGGTTGTGAATTATTGTGATGAAATCCGATTTGGTTGTGATTTTTTGATTTATGTTGTAACCTAATATGTTGGCTGTAACGACCCACATTCTACGTATCGGAGGATCGTAGAATATTTATTTTATTTTCATACGAAGTTGTATAGTCGTTTAACTTTGGGAAATGACTACTAGGGTCATTTCCAATGTTCACGATTTTTGCCGAATTTTAAATGATTGTTTTACCCCTGGCGATTATTGTTTCGCCTATAACTTTTGCTTGATAAGGAGTTTTGACCTGAAAAAACTTCCATTGGATTTGGATGAGGGTTTACCTTTCCGTAAAGTGGTCACATTTGTCAAACGGACTTACCATTTGGGAGATATGGCTGAAATAAGGTTTGGAAGGTGAAAAACAGCTTAACTGGGTTTAATTAGGTGATTAGTGGTTAGGCTCATAACCCATTTTGGGATTAGGGTTATGGGAGGGCTGAAAGGGTTTGGGAAAACATCTCATTTCAATTTTCTAACCGCCATTTACCTCCTTCTAACCCTAGCAATGGCCTCCATCTTCTAAACTACCTCCTAATCACTTTCTAATCCAATATTAAGCAAATCTACATCAAATCAAAGCGGATTGGCATCAAAGCAGAGTTAGGGCTTCTGTGTTGCATAGGAATTCGACACGAGTTAGTGGAGTTTCAGATCTAAGAATTTATTTGTGGCTAAGGTGAGTGATTAGCATGTTTTTACACTAATTACGGCTAATTAGTAGTAATTAGCGAAATTATGACTCAGAAAAATTTGAAAAAAATCTAAAATATTATTTTATGGCTTTGATAAAAATTTGGGTTAATTTGATTTAAGTTTGCTAATCCTATTGTTAAAACATGGTTAAGGGGATTAAGGGGAAAATCATGCTTTTTGGGTATGTTTGATCTAATATGACTTATATGCTTGATGTTTTGATCTTTTTAATTGAACCCATATGTTGTTACTGTTTCTTGTGATGTTTTGTGATTATTTAGTGAAGTTAGAATGGTTGAAAACGTCGTCGTAAAGCGAGAATGGACGAAACAAGCTCGTTGGAAATGCTGCAGAGATCCGGATCGGATCGGTTAAGGGGGATCGGATTGGATCAGATAACCGAACCGAACCAGAGTGGTGGCATCTTCAGTAGCGTACAAAGGCAAGGGCAACAAGGATGGCTAACTGGATCAAATTGGGGCAGGGGATCGGAACAGAGATGAAGGGAGAACCGGATCGGAATCTGGAGGTGAGAAGGAAGCACAAATGGGACCCGAATCGAACCAAATGAGAGACCCGAACCGAACCGATGATGACTGGAGCACTATGCATATTCAAACCGAAATAAGGCGTAGGCTATGAGCATCGAACCTTACCAGGTATGGAGTACCGAACCGGATGTATACTTTTACTTCTACGCGACGACTCTTTGGAAGACCAACTCCAATTCGACCAAAACCCGAGATGCAAAGGGAGTCCAAATAGGAAGTTATTACTCGGGATCCAGATGGGAACCAACGAGTTAACTTCAAGAGTTGGGCTTTGTTGCGGGACGTGTGCAAAGGGGTTATCGATATCCATAGCTTTAGTTCGCCACTGAGAGATGGATTAGTGGTTATGGATCAGCGCAATGAGATCATTAAGACTCCCAAGGGCAAGTGATCGTAGCAGGGCTATGAGCCAGTGTAGTGGAGTCATCATGACTCCATGGGGCAAAGTGAACATAACAAAGGATTAGCGGCTATGGATCAGTGCGATGGGTTCATTATGACCCCAAGGGCAAAGTGATCGTAGCAAAGGATTTGGTGATCGGAGCGGTGGATATCGTATGCTTTACGCACTAAGTGAGAGATGTGAGGTAGATTGCTATGTTTGATGTTTGCTATCACCATGACATGCACACTCCCATTTTACACTTTATGTTAGTGTTACCATAATGTACTGTACATCTTGTTGTGCTAACTCTTTGGTTGCAGGTCCAGGTTCAAGTATGATTATTTATACCTATTATTGTTCTGTTCTGCTGCTATCGCTCATACCAGACTTTTGTCTGACCCAGAGTTTTGTGTCTCTTCTTATTACTCTGGCTGCTCCTAAATGAGAAGACTAGATACAGGTTAAGTGGTATGCACGAGTAGCTGTCCGGAGACGAGCAGGAGGCTTCCACGTACCATTTACATATATTCTCCCTGTGTTGTTGCTGGTCACTGCTTTTGGGCATTAGTATTGTACCTTTTCTACTTTCCTTAGGGACAGTATTTTGAAGTTGTAATAATGATTGTTTGGATCATAAGCTGTATTTTGGATTCCGCTGCTATGATGATTTAGTTTTTTAGCTTATGCACTGTCTCGCCTGTTTTATGTCAACTTATGTTATTATTATATTTTATTCCGTGCGCTGTGAGATATACTACAGGTTCTTTGGTGATTCATAGTTTCAAATCCCTTTCCCTTGACGTCCGTCCCATGCTAGTCGGGCATCGGCACAGCACATTTCGTAGAAATGTCAGCTGGATCGGGGCGGGCGGTCACACTTGGTATCAGAGCCTGGGTTGCATAGTTAACCTAGGGGAAGACATCAGAGAGAGATAGTATACGTATATGAGAGCGCGTATTTGTGATATTTTGGTTTTCAAAAGCTATATATATATACTATAAGTATATCTAAGGATGAAGTCGCGCTGCACTAGCACCATTATGGAGATGATTAACTGTTTTCTCTTTACAGATTGGACGATGAGCTGATATACGAGGGGTACGGGTTCAGGGGCCAATAATAGGAATGCTCCTGATATGAGGACGATGTTTACTACCTTCATGAGAGAGATGCTTAGGGACGTTCAGGGGGCAGTTCCTAATGCTGTTAATGGTGGTGGTGCATCGGTGCAGGTGCCTAGGGCCGATTTCTCCAAGCTTAACAAGGATTATACTAGTCTTGGTGGGAAGTCATTCCCCGGAACGGAATCGGCTACGGATGTTCAAGATTGGCTTGATAGTTGTAAGCGCATCTTCGAGGATTTGGGAATCGATGATGCGATGAAGAGAAAGCTAACATCGCGTCAGATTCAAGGACAGACGATGAATTGGGGGAATGCCATTAAAGCAGTTACTCCCGAGGATCAAGTTACTTGGAATCAGTTTAAGACCCGATTCAGTGATAAGTTTATTCCGGCTGCTCAGAAATCCAAATTGTTTAGGAAGTTTTTGGAGCTTAAGCATAATGGTAGGGAAGTCTCAGAGTATATCGCTGAATTCGATATCTTATCGAAATATAGATTATCTCTTATCAATACTGCTGAGAAGAAGAACGAGAAGTTCATAACTGGCTTAGATGAGTACTTGGGGGAAATGCTGATAAATCATTTAAACGAGACGTTCGAGTCTATTGTGGGAAAAGCATTGAGATCAGAGAGCCTTTACCCTAAGTCGAAGGCCGAGGTTGCTAAAGTTAATTGATATTTTATTATGACGTATGAATTGTTTGAAATTTGCAACGAAAAATTTGCACAAAATGTCATTCCTTTGGACATCTGTCCGAAGCTTGTAAGCTAGTAGGTCCTACAAAGGTACGATCTCCTCTTATGAAGCCTTCTCCTAGTATTTGGGTTCCTAAGCCCAAAGTTGTTGATAAGCTTACTGATGAGGAACTTTTCATCCCATGTGAGACTGTTAGATTAGATGATAAAGTGTTGCCTGATGTACAGAGCGAGTTCTGACAGTCTCTTCACACCATCTGTCTTTTGGTGCTGAGATATATGTCAATAAAGCTAGCTCAGAGAAAGAATTTAATAGTGATAATGATCATCAGGAAGTTGAAGATGACACTTAAGATGAAGATTCAGAAGATGATGGCATATATTGGTAGTCAGAGGATAAAGCGTGGCTTCACATCAGTTCTGGTATGCGATATGATCCCAGGGAAAATATGTACTATATTTATGTTAATGACCTAGAAGATGATAACAGAAGACTGATTTACAAAGTAGCAGGAGAAGATTTTGTGCTCATGGAGGATGGAAAGATTGGTGCGTATAACAATTCTCTGTTCTGCAATACTACATGGGATTGGAATCGCGAGTTTCGTAGTCCTAACCCTTGTTTCGTTCCTAATCTTGTTGTTCCCTTTCTGGAGTACGTCAATGTTATAGGATCCAGTGATTGCTCCAGGGGTTCGTCACATGAGGAACAATTGTGAGTTTAATATAGTAATAGTAGTGTGATGTTACTCTCCTGGTTCGTATTGTATAGTGTTCTGGCACCTCAAACCAGATGGAGTTTCTGTGCCTGTGCAGAACTCTTGTTTCTCTTTTCTCATTTCTAATAAACAGTGGCATGGAACACTATAAAAACTGGCTTGCCTTTCAAAATGAATTGTTTGAAATGTATAAATTCGACCGGTGTGAAAAATGTAAACGTTTGGTTGTTAAAGAGATCGGGATGGGGTATTGTCATACTCTCTGCCAATACCGAAAACTACTTTAACAACTGTGTACGTGGTGGAGAATCCAAAATGAAGTGGGCTGGTTTGGTGAACGATAGTGGAATGAAGTAAGAGAACGATGATGGATATCCTTGACTTTCAGGTCGTAATTGAAATGACTAAAACAGATGTCATGGCCAAGCCAAGTGAGGTCGCTCCTCCTATCAAACACGCTTCTTCGATACAATATCTGTTACTTTGTAATTTGATTGGTGGCCACCCTTGATTTTTGGAGTGTTGTTCGAGGCGGGCGGTAGTAGCTATTATGCGTTACCACCAGCTCGGTCCCACAATCCGGTAGAATCCCACCGTTGGGTATTCCTCGGTGCCCTGTCATATTATCCTGATTGTGCCCACTACGATTTTGTTTTCCATTGTACCTATGGGGTGCTCCTTGATAGCCTACTGGTACAAATGTAATCCCGCTTACACTATTTTGGTACTTTACTGAATAGACACTATTATAATAGTGTATTTTATTATATAGTATCTAGTTTGACGGATCTTTAGGAGATGGAAATTCCCATAACATCTTTTAAGTTAATGCACTCACAAACACCTTGGATAGGATATGCGAATTACCTTAAGCATCTCTGATACCGTGACACTCATATTATTACCTGATTCTGATTTGACTGATATGAAAATATTTTAGTTTTGGTCCTAGTATTTTTGTGCTTTCATTGGTGCTCGTGTCAGCCTAACTTTTTTTAGTTAACGAAGAACGCGTTATATTGAAGATGGAGTTTGACAGACATAATTACTAGAATTATTTCACTGCATATATTGGTATGTTTTATGATAGTTGACTCTAATGTATTGTCTAATGTTTAATGAAATGTATAATTTAACAGCTTCATGACTATTATTTGATTATTATATTTTGTCCTTTCACTGTGAGGTTCTGTGATTGTTTTTTTCTTCCTTCTTTATTGATATTTACCCCAATAACTATATGTATATTTTATTTGTTTAATTCGATTGACGATTATTGTCGATTTTAATGGTAAAAAATGTGGGTCTTTACATGCATAAAAAAAACAGTGCTGGGAAATTCCTAAATAAATACGAATGACATATGGTTACGGCCCAGGCCACCGAGAGTGAAGTGTAGTTACTACCCTATGTTCCTTAAACACATCGACTATTATGGTTCTCTTAACTTACATCGAGAACCATATCAACTTTTGATCACCTTGCATGAAAATTAGTAGAATAGTTTTGCATGCACGCCATCATGACGAAGGATATTATTTTTATATACAACGTCTCCTAGATAGCCAGTGAATCATTAAAAAAACTTTATATTACACTTTAGCAATGTCCTAGTGGTGGTTAGTATCCTTTAGAAGGACAACATTTCTTATGGTACTCATTCAAGCATCCACTCTGAGACTGGTTTTGATAAATGGCTCGAGAGAAAGTCTCCAAAGACATTGGAATGCAATTACGAGAAGGATAACCGACATATATGCTAAAAGGAAGCATTCAAGAATAGGGAAAATCAAGGAAATCCTTACAAATATTAATATGATCATGTTCAGAGCAATGTAGCTATCAAGCATAAAAGAGAAAGCTCTGGTAAGGTCAATGTTAATGTTCAAAAAAAAACCTAAATAAAATGGCAATAATGTCGATAGCTGTGAAAAGAAGTAGGAATCAAAGAAACATTAGCGATTTGTTTCCTACAATTCCTATGCTCCACTAAATTATTAGCTGGAGACCAACTATCTTGAAACCTACAATACTATACAAGGAACCCGATCCGAGAGAATCAATAGAAAGAAAAAAGAAGTATAGGAATTAGTACAAATTTCATGAGATGTTCGACTACAATAAATATGGTTGCCTACATCTCTGTGATGCCATAAAAAATCTCTTTCATGAAAAACGATCGGAGCAGTACGTTCAACCATAAATACTATTTGTGGCATCTCCTATCCAACTGGCAAAAGATGGAGAAACACAAAATAGTACGTTAACTCGATCAAGCATATCGACTATGAAGTGTTTCGTTGTGGAAGAGGGTATCCCAGCCAAACAACAAAAAATGATGAACGATGACATTGTCTTTAGGAAAAGAGGCTGAATGGGTGGAGGCACTAACTATTGGCCCTCTTATCAGCTTGACTTTCATTAGTCCTGCTTTTGTATGGAAAGTTATTGTTGATAGTGGATGTTCTGTCAATATTCTATTTAAAAAGGCCAATGATTATATAAAGCTAGAGGCCAAGATTTGAAGTCTTGCATGCCAGAACTTATGGCTTTAATGGTACTGCAGGTGAGGCAGTGGGAGTCTTCGACCTACCAGTCAAATATGGTGAAGGAGATCATTGAAAAGTTTGAATTGTCTCATTTGTCGTCGTCAACATATGTTTTCCCTACAATGCCTTCTTAGACGTCCGTTCATTGCTAACTTCAGAATCTACATAACACTAAGGTGTTTGTTCTTAAAACTGCCCATATATATTGATGTTGGGGTTACTGAGGCAACCAAATCCCAAGGAAAGCATGCTACATATATAGCGGAATTCAAAGATGTTGACCATCGAGAAAAGGAAAGGTTGTGGGGACATCGCTTGCAACTAAGACCTTCAACGCATAACCACTATGTTTGAGACCTAATTTGGACAACATATCATATTTTCCAAGAGACTGACCCAAGATAAGACGAAGATTCTGATTATGAAAGAGCCAAACTTGTTGAGCAAACCATTGATATTTTAGTCATCCATCTCAGATCTTATAGTTCAATTCACAATTTGGTCCTTCTTTAGTGAAGGAAATCATCAACTTTATATAGTTTAACATTAACTTGAAGTTCCTTCTAATTAAATAGAAATGTTGAATCTTGGGATTAGAGAGATCATATACACTTAAAAATGAAGTGGATAAGCTACTGAACAATGATTTCATTCGTGATACCCTCTATCCTGAATGGATCTCCATTCCAGTGCTAGTAAATAATTCAAAGGGGAAATCAAGGGCATGCATTGGTTATTCCAACTTGAATAATGCATGCTAGAAAGATAGCTTCTAGTTTTCGAAAATATGCCAGCTCATCGACTCAACAGCTGGCCATCAACTCCTATCATTCATCGACACATATTCGGGCTATGACCAAATACCGATGCATGTCCCTAACTAAGAACATACTAATTCATTACTAACTTGGGGTTGTATGGGTACGATTTTCATGTCTTTTTGATTGAAAAAGGATGAACTACCTATCAATGACTTGTTAACAGAATTTTCAAACATCAAGTGTGTGACGGCCCGCCCCGCACCAACCGACATTTACTCCAAAAGTGCGCTGTACACATGTCCAGTTAGCACGGAACGTGTCGTCAGAAGGAAAAGGAAGAAGGAAATGAACATACAAAGAACCTGTAGAATGTCTCACAGCGCATAGAATAAAATATAGTAATAACATACTTGACATAAAACAGGTGAGACAGTGCATAAGCTGAAAACCAGAACTAAACATCATAGCAGCGGAAATCCAAAATACAGCTTATTACAACTTTTCAAACTGTCTCAAAGCAAAAGCAAGGTAAAAGAGGTACACTACTAATGCCCAAGTAGCGACCACCGACGACACAGGGAGAATGTGTGTGTGTGTATATATATATATATATATATCATACGTGGAAGCCTTCTGCCCGCCTCCGAATCAGCCACTCGTGCACCACCAGCTAACTTGTCTCTAGTCTGCTCGTGTGAGCACCCAGAGTAATAAGAGGAGACATAAAACTCTGGGTCAGACATAAAGCCTGGTATGAGCGATAAGCATCTAAAGTGAACAATAACAGGTAGACTAAAACATACCTGAACCTGGACCTGTAACCAAAGAGTTAGCACTACATATTGTACAACACTCTAAGGTACCATATCAAACAGTGTAAAGATACGGAGGTGGGGGAGGTGTGCATGTCATAATGATTGCAAACAATCAAACATAGCATTCATCCTCACATCTCTCACACAGTGCGTAAAGCATACGATATTCACCACTTCTATCACCCAACATATCTTGCTACGATCACTCTGCCCCATGAAGTCATAAATGGCTTCACTGCACTGATAATGTAGCCACTAATTCCTCGCTATGTCCACTTGCCCCATGGAGTTATTCACCCCATCTGCGTTGGCTCATAGCCTTACCAATCCTTACTATGTCCACTTGCCCCATGGAGTTATTCACCCCATCTGCGCTGGCTCATAGTCTTACTACGCATCACCTTGCCCCTCAGGTCATAATGACCCTACTACACTGATAACGTAGTCTTGCTACCATCACCTTGCCCCTCAGGTCATAATGACCCTACTGCACTAATAAGTAGCCATCATTCATTTTTAGTGGTGAATCGAAGTCATGAACGTCGACAACTCCTTAGCACACGTCCTGCAACAAAGTCAAACCATGAAGTGAACTTATCGGTTCCCAACTGGATCCTGAGTTCTAACTTCCCATATTGGACTACCTTTGCATCTCGAATTATTGGTCAATACTGGGTCGGGTCGGGTTACTCCTCAAGCCATCGGTTCGGGTCGGGTATCCTCCATCTGTTCGGGTCGGGTCCTCTTCTGGTACGGTTCGAGTCGAGTATTTCTCCTCGGGTCGGGTCCTCTTCTGGTACGGTTCGGGTCGAGTATTTCTCCTCGGGTCGGGTCGGGTGCCTCACTTTGGGTCGGGTGCCTCTCCTCCAGTCCCTGCTTCCGCTCCGATCCGCCTCGTCATCCTTCACGCGCTCCGATCCGATCCATCCTCCTCTATCCGCTCCGATCCCTCCTCTTTGATCCGATCCGATCCCAGTTCAATTAGCGTGGCCTTCCTTTTTTCCTCAAGTGTCAGGTTCCGATCCGATCGGATTCCTTGCCCAGTTCAACATATCCGATCCGAGCCCCATATCCGATCCGATCCGAACCCTGCATTGTTTTCTGAAACTGTTCCAGCCAGTGTTTACGCCATTCGACGACGTTTTCGACCATTCTAACTATTGAAACCAATCACAAAGCATTTCATACAGTCATAGCAACATGCATAATCAACCACAAACATCAAAACATCAATATGATAGGTTAAAATGGATCAAACATACCCAAAATCCCATATTTCCCCTTAAGCATGTTTAGGTGAAACTAATGATAGAATTAGCAAAACTTAACCAAATTAACCCAAATTCATATCAGAGGTCTAAAACATCATTTAGGAATTTATGAACATTTTTCCCGAATTTTATCATGCTTAAATTCGCTAATTAGCACTAATTACCCTTAACTAGCCATAATTAGTGTAAAACTATGCAAATCACTCACCTTAGCCACAAATAAACTAAGATCTGAAATAAATCTTTGATTTGATATGAATCCCAATGCTAAACAGCAGCTCCAATGTTGCTTTGGTGTAGATCTCCCTTGATTAGAGGTTGCTAAGCTTAATCCTTGACCAAAAGATGATTTGGAGGTGATTTAGAAGTTGGAGGCCATTTTTAGGGTTCCTTGGTGATAAGTGGAGGCTAGAAAACTGAAATGGAATGATCCTCTATCTCATTTCAGCCTTCCCATAACCCTAATCCCAAAATGGGTTATGGGCCTACTCACTAATCACCCGATTTGGCCCGGTTAAGCAGTTTTTCACCCTCCAAACCTTATTTCAGCCATATTTCCCAAACGGTAAGTCCGTTTGGCTATTGTGACCACTCTACGGAAAGGTAAACCATCAAACGAATCCAATGGATGTGGTTTCAGGTTAGAATTTCTTTCCAATCAAAAGTTATGGCCAAAACAATACCTACCAGGGGCAAAATGGTCATTTAAAAATCGACAAAAATCATAAGCATGGGAAATGACTCTAATGGATGTTTCCCAAAGTTACATGACCATACGACTTCATATGGGAAAGAAATAAATATTCTACGATCCCCCGATACGTAGAATGCGGGTCATTACAAAATGGGAGTTCCATGGACATATATGGATGATATGCTCGTTAAGTTGCGTCATTTGGATGACTACATTGATGATCTAGCGGATATGTTTAGTGCCCTCTACAAATATGGCATGAAAACGATCCCTTGAAATGTTGTTTTGGACATGCATTAGGAAAATTCTTGGGTTTTATTGTGGATACTCATGAGATTGAAGCCTACCTCGAGAAGATTGAACCTATCTAGAAGACTAGAATTTTGAAAACATTAAAGACATTCAATGCCTTAATGGGAAGGTTGTCACCCTTAGTCGATTCATCTCTCGAGCTATAGACTAATGCATTCTCTTCTCTAACTTGAAAAAAATGGAAATGAAACTTTTCTTAGACACATGAATGCATTGATGCATTCCAAAGCTTTATGAATCACTAGAAGAGACCTCGCGTCCTATCAAATCCTATGGATCAGAAAGATTTATTCATTTACAAAGTTATTTCTATTCAAGCAATCAGTTTTGCACTTGTGCACGACCAGAACTGTTTCTAAAGTCCCATATACTAACACCTAATGTTTAGCAAATGCCGAAAGAAACTATCACAGACTTGAAAAGTGGAATACTTCTTGTTAATGACCTTTAGGAAGCTCAGTCCACATTTATAAGCTCATTTTATAAAAGCCTATATTGATATACTTCTATGACAAGTCAACCTCTGGCATCCCAAAAGGCTCTAAAAATAGAACATTGAACTGAGCCAGTTCTATCTCACCTTCGTCCCTTAGAGTTCCATCCGAGGACAAACATTAACAAAGTTTATCATTGAATTCACTACTCCCAATGGCTCATCAAAAAGAAGCGAACAATCATGCATCCAATGGAAATTGTTTACAAATCGATCAACTAATGATTTATGTTTTGGCACTGGAATTGTACTTGTAACTCTTAAGCTAATGCTCGATTTCTTACACACTGAACTTTCCCTTCCTGGTTACCAACAATGATGTTGAATACAAAGACTTGATTATTGACTTAAAATTAACAAAGCATTGGGGAAAAATCAATTCATTTTTTAATATTCCTAACTCGTACTATGCCAAATACGAAGGGTGTCTCAGGCTAAAGACCACAATTGGCTTCTTATCTCTCTCGAGTATATAAACTTCTCGATAACTTCGAACATTACACTATTGCACACATTTCTTGAGATCAAAATGAAGAAACATATTCTTTGGCAAGGCTAGCTAGTTCTGAGGATGCACAAATCATGGGAAATGCCTCAGTTGAAGTATTAAAATCTCTGAGTATCGGTCAAATAGAATCTTGTTGGATATTGACAAAAGAGCCAGGGCATGAGTCACGAATGACTCCACTCATAAATTACTTACAATGGTAATTCTTTCCTAAAAGTTAAAATTAAAAATGATTACTCATCCCAAAAGAATCATGCTATTTCATTCAAGAATGAGTGTTATAACGTAGTGGCTTCTTCGTGCCACTACTCTAGTGTACAGCCTACAAAAATGCCAAAAAAGTCTCACATAAAGTCCATGAAGCCGAGTGTAATGACCACAATAAGGGGAAAACTTCAGCAAAACTTCACCATAACTATTTTCGGCAAATTGTTAATCAAGATTCATCTGACTAACCTTGATGTTGTGAAAAATGTCTAAGGTTTGCTATGATTCCAAGAGCCTCACTAATAGAACTCACTTTAATGGTCAGTCCATGACCACTCTCAATTTCGGAAATTGATATCATTAATATATTGTCAATGTCTAAAGACGTTACGAGATATGCCATCGTCGCTATTGATCACTTCACCAATTGGGCTAAAGCCAAGCTTTTGACTACTATTTCAACCAAAAAGGTGATCAATTTTGTTGTTAGAAACATCATATGTCACTTTGGTATTTCCAAAACCATATTACGATAATGAGACCCTATTCGATAGCTTTGAGTTCAAAGACTTCTATCAACATCATTG
Source organism: Allium sativum (assembly GCA_030737875.1). Taxonomy (NCBI): domain Eukaryota; kingdom Viridiplantae; phylum Streptophyta; class Magnoliopsida; order Asparagales; family Amaryllidaceae; genus Allium; species Allium sativum. The sequence continues at coordinate 229,203,128 of CM060924.1, read as the reverse complement.
TTTCGAAAAATGATTTGCGGTGGTTACTGATCAACAACCCAATGCATAAGTTGAAGCAGTTATAAAAACCATAAAGGCCATCTTGAAAAGGCATTTGGAAAGGGCCGAAGGCAAGTTGTCATATGAACTACCATTAGCTTTTTAAGCATATTGAACTACCCACAAGTCAACGGCTGGCCATAATTCATTCTCCCTCGCCTACAACTCTGAAACCATCATTCCTGTTGAATTGGAATCTCACCCTTATTAAATTACTTATTGTGATCTGAAGACTAATAAAGATCTCCTTTGGAAATCTCTAAACATGATAGATGGGCAACATGAAGAGGCTAAACTTAGAGCAGTCGCCTACCCAATCTAGTTGACCAATACAAAAATGCCAAAGTCCATTAAGAACACTTTGAAATTGGTCGGTCTCATCCTAAGATAATTTTTTCCCATACCAACCAATTTGGCCACTCATTGGGAAAGTCCTACGTCATCGATAGGGAGCTACCAAGAGCATGTAATAGCAACTATTTACAGTGCTATTTTACTTATCCATTACTTTGTATAGATTCACATCAATTAGAAGTTTGTCTTCAAGTTGTGTAATAAGCATATATTTCCCTCTTTTGTTTGGTCTTTTAATAAACGATTGTTGTGCCTTGTGCTCTTAATATTTCTTCATTCCTTGTTGTATGCTAATTGTGTATGAATAACTTGCATACATGAGCACAAAAAACAATACTGTCATAGAGCTTGGCATCGACCAAATCATCTTGTTCCATTATTGGACTCCTATAACACGGGGATGAATCGTCCACCGTAAACTAAATTGAGCCTTGAAAAAACGACAAGGCCTAGTATCGTGTGTTTGATTACTAACCTTTTGCCTCAAGACACATAGGAAGCCAATCCATTCTTAAGTCGATAGGATAATGATTGTTCACTTAGCCAACTGAATTTCTCAAAACTTGGATTGACGTACAAATCCAATAGGCAAACAGAAGATGCCCATGATTAAGCTCGAACTAACGATGAGTATAAGAATATATAAAGGCCGACTACAATGCCTAACTCAAGTTTATTTCCCTTTTCCAAAGATTCAAAAGAAAGCTTTATGGCTTGTTGGCATGTGATAAGCACCCGTTCAAAAGATGGAGAGAGAAAGCTGATATACCTTCTAATTCATGTTTTTCGCCTTCAACTAGGGTATCATATTTTTGAATAGGAGCCGGTATGGTCCTGGTTAAGAGGCTAGGATTTTCTGGGTCATTCCTCGGATCAGTAGAGATCGGCTGAGGAGCGGAAACCCCAACAATATCAGTGCACCGATAGAAATCTGGGTAGAAATATCTTGACTCGATGACTGGTCTGTTGAGCCACCATTATGAGTGATAATAATACTCTCACTCTCAACACTCTTGCCTTTTCCCAGAGCCAGTGTTGCGACTCTTTCTTCTTCCTCCTCTTCCTCTATAAAACGCCGGCCCTTTTCAATAACTCATATCTCATCACCCTTCAAATATTTATTTAATAAGTCCTCGTCACTAACCTCATCATTGTTGGTGTAGAACATATCATCATTAATAATTTGCTTGCATGTCACAGCGAGTGCCCTCAAATAATTTTTCCACTAAGACAAATCATGATGTTGGGGGACTTCAACATAGAATCACACGTTTATAGAATCAAGTTATTTCTTATCCTCCCCCGCCTCGTTCACCTTTTCCCTAAGCTCTTTGATTTCCTCCTCAAACCACGGCCGAACTCCCGAGACCCCATCTAGAATAGTTCGGATCAATTCCTCATCTACTTCCTTCACCTTTTTGGTTACTTCCAACTTAGCCTTAAGAGAGTCTCTCTCATTTCTTAGCTCTCCTTTAACACTCTCATTTTCAGAGATGAGGAGCTTATTATCATCTCCTAAGGGAATGGTTATGAGGGAAGCATGGCCAAACTCCTCGTAGATGAGATTTCAATCATCATCAACTTCCTCTTTCATCTCAACAATTGTCTTCCTTGCCTTAGTCAATTGAAGCTTTGTTAGAAAATGAAGTTCATATGACGGCTGCTGTTATTTGTTTTCATTACATTATGTATTAGGCCTATGGGCTCAGTCCGCTTCTGTAACCAACTAGATAACATGCAACTATATATAGTTGCGTACTGACTATCTATTAAACATTTTTTTATCAATTACATCAATAACATTCCAGTTTGCTCTCTTTACTACTCAAATACAAATTAACATTTGATCTTTTGGTACAAAATCAATTATGGTATCGGAGCTATACTATCTAGCGATCATCTGAACGTGCCAAGCTTTTGTTTCTGTAGTGTAACAACAGGATCATTGAGCCTCGCCAAGAAGCTGTTCATCAACGATCTTCTGGCAGCTCTCACCATTGAATACACCAAGTATTTTGTACCATTTTCTTGATTCAAGATCCATTCCGTCGGTTCTGAGTTTTATTTCTCTTCATATCAGATCAACTCTGATTATCTGAAGTTTCATTGACTGGTCTTTCAAGCAACCAGTCTTTCCTCTCTGAATTTACAACTGGTCTTTCGTGCAACCAATTTCTTGATTCAAGATCCGAATATTCTTCAACCTATCATCAGTGCCCATTGTTATCATCCTCTTCGATGGCTCAAGGAGACAATAACTCTGACACTTCTGACAATTCAAGAACTACGAATCCACCACAAGGCAATACACCTGAAAATTTATCAAAAATCATCATAAGCCCACAAAATCAACTGATACCGATTCAGTTAGACGAAAATAACTATCTACTTTGGAAATTTCAAATAGAGACTGCTATTGAAGGTTATGGACTTGATGAATATATAAATGGGACAAAGATTATTCCTGAACAATACGTTAACGATACTGTCAATAGAGAATATACCATCTACAAAAGGCAAGACAGACTTCTTTGTGCATGGATTCTATCATCTATTAGCTCTACAATTGTCCCACAACTAATTGGATGCAAGACAGCTCATGAAACATGGAGCACTATCCAAAAGGTATTCAGTTTACAATCATCAGCCAAAGTTATGCACTACAGGAAGCAATTACAGAGCATAAAGAAAGAAAACATGATTATGAGGGAATATTTGTTGAAAGTAAAAAATATTTGTGACTTACTTGCCTCAGCTGGACAAAGCATTCCAGATTCTGAACAAATAGTGTATTTTCTAAATGGTTTAGATGACGATTACGAAGCTGTTGTAGCCATAATTTCATCTATGGATCCAACTCCTCCCATTTCATACGTACATTCTACTCTTCTCGCACACGAGGGAAGAATAAATCATAAGAAAACCAATGTTACGGATTTATCTGTCAATTATGTCTCGACAAATAAAGAAAAAATCAAGAAAGAACTCAAAATTATCAAAGAGGAGGTTTTGGCAGAAATCAAAGGGGAAGAGGTGGAAGATGGAACAACAATAACAGACCTCGCTGTCAAATCTGTGAAAAATTTGGTCACACAGCCAATAAGTGTTACTTCAGATTCGATTCTAGCTATAATCCAAGTCAAAATAACCAAAAGGGCAGAAACATGAGTGCAAACCTAACCAATATGCAGCAAGAAACAAGAAATCAAACAGACAACAACAGAAATGATGATACAGCCAAAGCTGAAGATATAACAGATGATGCTTGGTTCCCGGATTCAGGTGCAACAAACCATGTCACTAATTCTCTCTCAAATTTAAATCTTGGCAACAAAGAATATAGAGGTAAACAGTGTATACAAATGGGTAATGGTTACTCAACTTCTATCACTCATACTGGGAATGCTTACATACAAGGTGACAGAAAACTTTACTTAAACAATATCCTCCGTGTTCCTCAAATAAAAAAGAATTTGATAAGCGTTTCTCAGCTTGCATGTGATAATAATGTCTATTTTGAATTTTACCCTAACTGTTGTGTTATAAGAGACATTCTAACTAAAAAAAATTTGCTGTAGGGTAAATCAGTCAAGGGGCTGTACCAGTTCACTACTGCTGATCAGGAGTCTCAATATATCAAACCATCATGTAACATGGTTAAATGTGATGCTAATGTCAATTCATGTGAACTGTGGCATGCAAAATTGGGTCATCCCAGTATGGATATTGTTAAGAAAATTATGGATGCAAATAATATTCACACTGATATCAGTCATAGTTCATACACATGCACGTACTGTCAGTTAGGAAAAAGTCATAAATTACCCTTCCCAAAATCTGAAACCAAGTACACAAATGCACTAGAACTTGTTGTTGTTGATTTATGGGGTCCTGCACCTATTGATTCTGATTATGGTTTCAAATATTATATTTCTTTTGTTGATGCATACTCTAGATTCTTATGGATTTACTTCTTAAAAAACAAGTCTGAAACATGTAATGCTGTTAAACAGTTTGTGAATTTTGCTGAAAACCAAACTAGATGTAGATTAAAAATCATTCAATCTGATGGTGGGAGTAAGTTTAAACCATTAAAAGATTACTTTCAAGAGAAAGGAATACAACATAGATTAACGTGTCCTCATACATCAGAACAGAATGGTTTAGTTGAGAGAAAACATAGGCGTATTGTAGAAACAGGTATAACGATGCTTGCACAAGCATCAATGCCTTTAAAATTTTGGCCTGATGCTTTTGCTACATCTGTTTATCTTATCAACAAACTCCCAACAAAGGTGTTACAAGGAAAATGTCCATATGAGGTATTATTTAATCAGAAACCAGATTATAATTCTCTTAAAGTTTTTGGTTGTTTATGTTTTCCATGTTTAAGAATGTATAAGACACATAAACTAGATTACAGATTATCACCCTTTACATTTATAGGTTATGCGAATAACATCAAAGGATATAAGTGTCTTGATAGTAATGGAAGAGTATACATATCTAGACATGTCATTTTTAATGAACATGTATATCCTTTTAAGAAAAAGGAGATTAAAACTACCAGTAAAATTTACAATGCAAAATTCTCAATACCACCTGTTCCTATATATGTTGATATAGTTGCTAATGAGCAAAGTAATAACAAACAACAAGGTTCAGGTCAGCAGATGGATGATCAACAACATGAAGATAGTCAGACCGATTTAGATATGCACAATGATGACATCAATCCTGACATCAACACTCCACAATCTACTGTTGTACCACACTCTGACACTGAAAATTCAAGTAGTCAGAATGAAAGTACTAACAGAATCAGTCAGCCTACTACTCATCATGCTGGTCATCCAATGCTTACAAGAGCTAAGTGTGGCATCTTCAAACCTAAAGCTTACACTGTCAACTTAAATAGTGAAGAACCAACTAATTATACTCAAGCATTACAAAACAAACATTGGAAAGCTGCCATGGATGATGAATACAAAGCACTCATTTCAAACAACACATGGTCTCTAGTTAAACTACCACAACACAAAAATCTAGTTGGGTGCAAGTGGACATTCAGAATTAAAAGAAATGCAGACGGGACTATTCACAAATATAAGGCCAGGCTTGTTGCAAAAGGTTTCTCTCAACAACAGGGATTCGACTTTAATGAAACATTCTCTCCAGTGGTTAAACCCACAAGTATAAGAGTAATTCTAACTATTGCCTTACACAGAAACTGGAAGATAAGGCAATTAGATGTAAATAATGCATTTCTCAACGGGATTCTTTAAGAAGAAGTATATATGGAGCAATCTCCAGGGTATAGCAAAGAAGGATATACTAATTTAGTGTGCAAATTAAATAAGGCCATCTATGGTCTTAAGCAGGCACCTAGGGTTTGGTTTGAAAAACTCAAATCAACCCTAATTGAATTAAAATTTGATCCATCTAAGTCTGACAATTCTCTGTTTATAAAGTTTAACAAGGGAATAGTGTTATATGATCTTGTTTATGTTGATGACTTCATCATCACAGGAAACAATGATGATGAAATCAATAAACTTATTAAACAATTGGACAAAGAATTCTCTATTAAGGACTTGGGTCAACTAAATTATTTCTTAGGCATTGAGGTTAAAAGAATTTCAGACTCGATGATGATCCTTAGTCAAAAAATTATATTTCTGAAATACTTGTAAAGTCAAAAATGGATCAAGCTAACAGTTTGCATACTCCAATGATCACTAACTTGCATTTATCTAAGTTTCAGGGTAAAGCAATCGAGAACTCTACCCAATACAGGAGTATAGTGGGTGCACTTCAATATGTGACCATAACCAGACCAGAAATCTCATACAGCGTCAACAAAGCAAGTCAGTTTATGCAGAATCCTTTGGATCAGCACTGGAAAGCTGTCAAAAGGATTCTGAGATATTTAAAGGGTGCCCTAAATCATGGTTTAATTTTGAAATCTAGTACTAATGTTAATCTCACTGGCTTTGCAGACGCTGACTGGGGAAGTGACCCAGATGACAAAAGATCTACAAGTGGCTACTGTATCTTCCTAGGACAAAATCCAGTGTCATGGTGTTCAAAAAAACAGATTACAGTTTCAAGATCAAGCACTGAGGCAGAGTTCAGAAGTGTTGCAAGTGCAGTAGCAGAAATAATGTGGATTGAGTCACTCTTAAGTGAACTTAAAATCAGCATCAACAAAATAGTTCTATGGTGTGATAACCTAAGTACTATAGCATTAACTGCAAACCCTATCATGCATTCCAGGACAAAACACATTGAACTGGATTTATACTTCATACGTGAACAAGTACTAAAGGGAAAAATCTGCATCAATCACTTACCGAGTGCCTACCAAAAGGCAGACATGCTTACCAAGGCTTTGTCCGCATCGAGTTTCAGCAGATTGAAGAAGGAGCTTTGCATTGGAGACGCTGAAGCTCTCATCAACACTGACCAGAATTCCACATCCAGGTCTGAAGCTGACTCATCCCAAAACAAGCAGAAAATCATCAAAGGAAAGCAAATATGAAGCCTAGGGAAGTAGATCTACTGATTCTCCAGCTATTCCGTTCTCTGAGATTTACTTCCGTTATGTTCCTATCAAATTCACTCATCTGTATATCTTTGTCTCACTAGCAAACCATATCTGAACCAGATCTGACGTTTTCTCTCAAGTTTAAAGCTTCAAGTCGCCATGGACGGAGATCGAATGAAACCCTAGTTTCAATTGAGGGAAAGTGTTAGAAAATGAAGTTCATATGACGGCTGATGTTATTTGTTTTCATTACATTATGTATTGGGCCTATGGGCTCAGTCCGCTTCTGTAACCAACTAGATAACATGCAACTATATATAGTTGCATACTGACTATCTATTAAACAGTTTTTTATCAATTACATCAATAACATTCCAGTTCACTCTCTTTACTACTCAAATACAAATTAACATTTGATCTTTTGGTACAAAATCAATTAAGCTTGCAGGCGGCTATCTCATCATTCATATGTTTCATCTTATGCTTGTCGATAACAGCTTCAAGCGTAAAATTTTCTATTTCAACTTCCTACTCCTTTAAAACTGTGGAAAATTTCTTTGCATACTTCTTCATCTCGCAGTAGTGAAAATACACTTCAACCAAATGATCGTTAGTTTCGTTATCCACTTTCATTAGAATCAGATCAATTTTGCATGACTATTGACCTTTTAAAGTGAAGTTTAGGGAATTGATCTTTAGGATCGCATACTTGTTCCTTTGGAATATGATTTGGAATATGATCTGATAGCGGAGCCACAAGCTCTTAGCTCTTCTACTTTGACTTCTCTAGATAATGAGGTTTTTTTGGAGGTATCTTAGCCTTCTCTGGAACGAATACAGCCGGTGTGAATTAGCGGTGGTGGTGAAGGTAGCTTTGAAGGAGGGGGTAAGGGAATTACAGATTGCTTTGTGCTCATAGATCCATTTGGCAGATGGGCAGTCTATCATGCTCTTTTTGGGATGTAGACCTCGATCAAGGGAGGCAAACATAATCCTTTTGATCTTGAATACAGCGCTTTCCATAATATCATCCATGGTGGTGTGAAGTCAGTGAAAGGCGCTACAATCCAAATCGTTACTTACATCAAGCTTCCCTTTTCTCATTGTACCTGAACAAAGGAAAGCTTGAGCCAGAATCTGGTCATTCACATGTGAACAAGTGTGGTATTATGCAACATTTCTGTTTTGTGTCCTAATATCCTCATAACAGACCCTTTTTCAATTTTCTTGAAGATGTAATCATCCTAATACTTGTCAACATTCTCTGTGAGCTTGGTAAAGTGCTCTCCACATTATTATCGTCAAATTTATGTAACGATGTCTTGAAAAGGATATCTTCAAGCTTCCCTCGGTCTCTTGTGACTTTTCCTTCTCCATAGTTGAGTTGGAGATATAAGCTTTGAAGCTTGACCCTCCCAGAACTTGGCAACCATAAAAGGATAGGTCATGAAAGGAACTTTTTTTGTGCTCAGCTTCATTTCCATCGATCTTTACTCCTCCTCCAACGTCACCCTAAGCTCTCTTTGGATCCTTTTCCATAACCGGGGGTATGATAGGTGAACCTCGTCGCCATTTCCTTCCTCCTCTATTCTTCTGATTCAGCTGCAATCTCCTCTTCTTCAACATTATCTTAACCAATCTTACATTTTTGTCAAGCATACGGCTGACATAGCAAAGGTCATCGATGAAAAATAATTTAACATCACGAAATTCCAAGGCAGACACCATTAGGGTTACCACCCTATCAAGATATTCCTAATCGATGGTCTTCGGAGGATTTCCCACTTAATTAAAACATCAGGTTAGTTTAGAGCTTATGAATTAATTATGAAGAATCACACAAGCAAGTTAGAACTGCACTTACGCCTTTCAATCCAACGTCGTGCGATTTTGGGAGGATAATGCACATGAAACCAACCACGTTTAAAGTTACTCAGCTTTTTCCATGCCTCGAGAATAACACGACTGTTGGGAGACACTTCTAAGAAAGTCAAAGACAAAGTAGTGTTTCTGCATTTGAAATTGAAAATATAACTTGTATCTTCCTTGGTTGCCTCTTGTTCAAATTTTTCTGGTACAATATGCTGAGTAGGAATATGAGCTGTTTGGATGTAGCAGACTGAAAACCAACCTAATATAATAATGAAATGGTTAAATAGTGGAATTCGCCCTACCATGTGCATATATCTATTGCATGTAGTATATCTTTCCAGTGGCATATGAGCTCTAGCTTCTATATCTGGGACCCATGCATGTCCATATGGAATGTTGTGCATCATATCCTTCTCGGCATCGATCCGTCAATCCTCGACGTAGCTAATTTAACCAGGCCCTCCAGAATTGTAGCTTCTTCAACGGATTCGGAAGCTGAAGGGATAACCTTAGCATATATCTCGATTTCTGTGGCCCCTTTCCCCTTCAGTCTGTTGTGGCCCCTCGGGCTGTACCATATGTTAAGCCAAGTGGCCTTCCTAATGTTGATTCCCATCTCAACTCATCATTGAAGCATCTTGAAATTGAGTCGATGTAAAAGTCTGCATATTTGTCTCAGCCTCAATAAATTTAAGGCAGTCTTATCATCCCAGACTCGTAAGTTACAATTCTCATAAAGGATTGCAACTAGTGTGAGTGACTTTCCCCTATGCTTAGTGCACATTAGTGCGATACGTCAGTGTCATGCGTGCATATACAATTTAATAGATACAATGGAAAAAGGTTATGAGATTTGATTATCAATTGGAGCGACCATCATCATTGACCATCTCACCAATTTTCGGATCGGTGATCGTGGGTTTCATTGGAAGTCGACATTTAGAATTCAATGTTTTCAGTCATACGTCCATTGTCCAAATTTTATGCTTTAAACCTGTATGCATGCCCATAATCATATGTTAGGTCTATGTGTTCTCATTTATATGTAGTTTCATGAATTATGCATTAAATTAGCTTGGAAAAATTATCCAACGTAAGGAACATACCCGATCCCTCTCCTGAACTAAATTTCCACTTTGACATGCCAGACCTGATTCATCTCCTCTCACAATCAACCCAACCCAAAAGATGTTTCTTCTTCTCTCTCTTATCTGTCTTTCCTATTTTACCTTTTGTCTTCGAAACTCTCCGACCTAACCTCCAAATTACCTTCAATCCGATCTGACCTGATTCGTACTAGTCCACTACCTTATTTAGGATTTAATATAGAAAAAGGAGAAGATAGATAGAACGATATAACGAGAGATTTACATTGTATCGTTACAGGAGAAACTTATCTTTATTTTAACTAATTTGGTGCCTTTATAAGCTACAAAACACTAACAAACTAACCTATAAACAAGGATCTTGACCACTACTTACACACATTATTAGGGACGTGATAAACAAGCCACTGACTAAATAAAACATAAACACAACTTCTAACACCCTCCCTTAAACTGAATGTTTCTCAAACATTCGTTTATAAAACATAAGCACAACTTATGGCGCCGATCTTCTTTGTGGCTGGGCATGCTAAACTGTTCAACTCATTCTCTCATGGTTTCTCCATGGGATTTACTGAGCCTCTCCATTTGGGCCATCCCATGATCGTCATCTACTTCAACAAGCGAGAACCACGACTCTTCTTCTGTACTTGTTGGACGACATGAAACCACATCTGCTTCACTCGCAGACTACCTACTTCACTCGTAGGACATACCTATTTTCCTCATAGGTACCGAACAGTTTCCACACTCTTCATATCGCTCATACCCTTTCTGCCATAGATCACACACATCATCGTCTTTTCGTATCACCGTCATCATTCGGGTTCATTTCTCAAACATGCATACATCACAACCTGCGTTCAAACTTCCCTGTTCTTCCATCACCACACAACACAAACTTCTAGCATCAAACAATACATCACAACAACCTTCACCTGAAACAAACCACTTCCTCACACGATCTATGATCCAAATCCCATCATCATTGCATATAGCAACTCCTCACTGCAACTATTCATCACTACATGCGCCTGTTCAGACTCCTCCTCCACATAACAAACCCACCACTCTTCATCTCCGTCAAAGAATCCCCTAACTTCACCCATTAACTGCCCAAAACAAGACTGCCTTGCCACCATAACTACACACCTACACAACCTGCACAACCACCTGAACCATATACTTCTCCATCATACCCATACAACCCTTCACATCAACCACTGTTACACCTGCACGTCATCAAAAGCATTACCTTTAACACTCTACACTGCCATGACACACTAACTGACCTCCTACTTCCACTTCCTCCCCCTTTCAACTCTTCCCAAATCTTCAGCACAAGAACCTCCTACATTTTTAAATCACGGTCATCACATCCAACCTCATAGTTTCTCATGTCACTAGCAAAACAATTTTTTTTTGCCATACACTCGCTCAGTCTGTCAGCCTTTTCAAAGTCTTCACTTTCAACCGCCTTTGCTTCAATCTCATTAAGCTTAGAGTCAATTCCTGCTTTAAGTATATTCAATTTTCTCTTAATGCTTTGCTCCTCTTTCTCCAAGTTCACTTCTGGTTTATTTTCATGTAAGCTTTCATCATTACCAGAATTTCCGTCTAACTTCTCATATGTATAGCTATCATCCGGAGGTTGAGCTGCATAAACAGCCAAATTGAGCCTCACTTCTTCAATTTTGGTTATATGTTCGGCTTTGGAATCCCCTAAAATTCCAACAGAGGCAATTTCACTACTCTGCTCATCAACATTCGAATCAAACCTTTCGAAATTTGAATCACTTGCATATCCGATTCTAACAACGGGATTCTTTTTCGGGAGATCCGATGAGAAGGCGGCGATGGCGGCTGCTGAGAAATGGTTGGATTTGGATGCTCTGAGCCAAACGATTGGAGGTCAGTGGTGAGAGTGAGATCGAGAAATGGACCTTCATACAATGAATGAGATTTGGAATGAGGTTCATCTTCGTCATTTACTGGAGGAGGATTAGGAGAAGAGTCGTCGGAAGGAGAGAACAGAATCACGCCTTCTTATACGTCAAAACAGAAAAACAAAAAAACTCACGTGAAACCTCTTGTTTCCTCTCTCCCTCTTTCTATCCACTCTAATGTGGCTCTGATACCATGTTAGGATTTAATATAGAAAGAGGAGAAGAGAGATAGAACGATATAACGAGAGATTTACATTGTATCGTTATAGGAGAAATTTATCTTTATTTTAACTAATTTGATGCCTTTATAGGCTACAGAACACTAACAAACTAACCTATAAACAAGGATCTTGACCACTACTTACACACATTATTAAGGACGTGATAAACAAGCCACTGACTACGTAAAACATAAACACAACTTCTAATAATTCCCAGTGCTGCTCCATCTCTGCTATCTCTTCTACTCTCCTACTTTCTCCTCACATCCATGTTCATGAATCACCATTATTGAAACTCATTACCAAAAAAATTAGAAGGCCTACCTTCTCAAAGATGTAAGTTGTGGGAAAATACAAGGCAGGGGGACTAAAGGTGGACATTGGGGTGGGAGGGGAAGAGGTGGGAAGGGGAAGGGGAAGGAAAAGGAGATCGTGAGGATTAGTATGTTATAGGGTTCTAAGTTTTCTACTGGAAAGGTTAGGGCTGGTCGGCCTCGTTTTCAAAATGAACAAGAAAGATGAAAAGGAGAACTTATATAAGGCAGTTGACTCCTCACATTCACTCAAATGACTGAGAAATTTTCTTAATTAAGAGATCGGTACTAGTCCTCAATAGGGCGTGACATTGATCCCTTTTCCACCTCAAAAAAAATGAAAATGAATGATTAATCATAAGCATGAGTGTGTGTTTGTATTCGATATATATATATATATATATATATATATATAACATACATATACTTACACACCCCAATGTGTTAAACGCACTAACATACATTCTTTTATACATATGTTCTTCATATACCATCACTACGCCATAAGTGGGCATCTTTGACACTAATGTGTGTGTTGCAAGAAAAGTGTGTCAAAAGGTATGCTTTCTTTGATCTTCTGCAACGATATTCATATATTGTTGCATTAGACATGGATGCACTTTTGCAGTGGGAATTGTAGTGTTGCGACATGCATCACTAGTTAAAAGCGTAGCTTTACATATATAAAATCCAACTCAGTGATCTGTGTTATCAAAATAAACAAATTAACAACCGCAGATGATGATTAATCCAACGGTTCAAACCAATCCCTGCTTCATTTATGTGAAATTTTGGCGCGACATTTCTGCCCTTCACGAAATACACCCCCCCTCCCCCCAAAAAAACAAATTCTCTCCCTCTTCACTCTTCTTTCTCTCTTGACAGAATCACTCGGAAAATCACCGCAAACTATCTCCACGAAACACCTCCAAAGCACCTCTAATTGCTTCAGTAACTCCGATTAAAAACTATATACCTCTGATTGCTCCTATTTTCCAAACTTTACACCATTTGGGTTTCATCATTCAAAGTCAATTACAGGCAGTTAGAGCTTCATCACTTGGGTTTTATTTAGGTGATTTCATTTCTAACTTATTTTGTTCTACATTCAAAGTCTTTATGTGATCGGGGTATACCGATTGCCTTAAATTAGGATTTTTCTGCTCATTTTTATTTGAATGTTTATATGTTTGGGTTTTTTAATTTGAATATTTCGGGTTTTTTATACTTGAAGTGTTGTATTTATATGATTGCATGTGTTGAAATTGTGCAAGTTTTGTATTTTTATGTTTGCCAAACCATTGATGTTTGACGCTGACTTAATACATTTAAATGTCAAATTGGGAAAAGTGGAAAAAAAATTAGAGGACTAAAGAAAAAAGAAATCCAATTTAAATGTTTAAGTGTCTATTTCTGTTTGTAGTAAGACAATGTCTATTTCTCTTCTTACATCATACGACTATGAAGATACACTGGGCATGGGTGATCTAGGACTGTCAAACCCATCATCACCAGAAACTCCTATTGATTTCTACATAGAGATGTAAGAAAGGCACGATGAAGATTTGCGTGAGTATGAACTAGACCAAGACGAACTTCGAAGACAAAATCGAGAACAACAATGACGTGAAGAAAGGCTACATCAACGGCAAAGTCAAGATGCCTTGTATCGTCAGCATCAAAACAACCAAGTGGTTAATGAACAACAAGTTGACTCACTAATTATAATGTGTCAGTGTGAGTATGCTGCCGAGGAAGATGTTATTTCGATTGGAGTTAACATTGGTCATCGTTATTTTAGATGTCGTGTTTATCCCACATGGTGTATCTTTTGGCAGTGGATTGACCATCGATTTCCATGTCGAGCCGCTGAGTACGCAAATGAATTACAACATTAACTTACAACGCTGCAAACTCAATTTATCAGTTTTCAAAGTTAAATTAGTACACTTAACGACCAGCTTCACAGGATAAACATTAGAAGACAAAATTAAATTATTGTATCATTCTTTGTATATATATCCAACTGTATCGTCTTTGCATCACTTGCATCGTTTTTGTATTTGTACTGTTTTGTTTTGGTGTAGCCGTGTAATGTCATGAATTTGTATTCAGTATCCTTAGTTGCTTGTTTTATGTATTATCTTGAAAATTCACCACACTGATTATGTATATTTATAAATTATTAACTTGTTGGGTTTTTATTTCTAATTTAATCAAACCTTATAGGGTAGCCCATATTCGTGTATTGAAACTATTAATGGTATCATGTTTAGTCTTACTAGGTCGTGGTTAGATTGTTGCAATGGATAGTGAGTATTGAATATGGATAGGACTTCCGAGATCTAGTGCAGAATTTGTAAGAGAGGTAAAAGCTTTTCTAAGAAATGCATTTCCCACTTAAAAAATTGGTGTTGTGATGAAGTGCCCCTGCAAAAAATGTACAAAACGTAACTGGGATTGTGAAAATGTCATATGCAATCATCTTATATTTAATGGCCCTTCTCTATTACATACCGGGTGGATTTGTGAAGTTTCACAAATAAATTAATAGGTGTTGATGACCATATGAATTGTGAAATGGAGATGGATTTTGAGTATATTTTAGATGTGATGTTCGAATGTGCGGGTTACGAATTTCAAAATCCAAGGGACTTTGAAGTAGAACCAAATCCAAAGGCTGAGAAATTTTATCGACATGTTAATGAAGGAAAACAACTGTTATATCCTGGCTGCACTATTCTTGGCTAAGTTTCTTGATCAGGATTTATCATTTAAAGTATGTTTATGGAATTAAGTCTACGTTTGGGGAATTACTAAAGCTGATAAAAGAAGCCTTTCCTGATGCCCAGCTGCCTTTGTCTTCCAACGCTGCAAAGAGTGTCATTAAGGGTGTAGGACTTGATTACCATAAAATACATGCCTGTCCAAACAATTTCATGTTATATTGGGCAGAGAATAAAGATAAAGAGCCTTATGACACTTGTGGTTTTTTGAGGTAGGTTGTAAAAGAAAAAGAAGACATCGCTGATAATAATGATCCACCAAAGTTGATTCCCAAAGTGCCGACAAATGTTACGAAGTACTTTCCACTAAGACCAGGGTTACAAATGATGTTTATGAGCGAAGAATTTTCCAAACTTATGAGATGGCACCAAGTGTAACGAAAGGAAGATGAAAAGCCAAGACATCTGGCTTATGGTGTGGCATGGAAGATGATGGATGCTCGCTACCCTGATTTTTCATCAGAAAATCGTAATATTAGGTTGGGTCTAGCATTTGACGGATTTAGTCCATATTGTTCAATGAATTCAAGTTATAGAACATGGCCAATTATGTCGGTAAACTACAATCTTACGCCTTAGCTATGTATGAAGCAAGAGAATTTGATTCTTTCAACATTAATATCTGGTCCAAAATTTTCCAAACTTATGAGATGGCACCAAGTGTAACGAAAGGAAGATGAAAAATCAAGACATCTGGCTTATGATGTGGCATGGAAGATGATGGATGCTCGCTACCCTGATTTTTCATCAGAAAATCGTAATATTAGGTTGGGTCTAGCATTTGACGGATTTAGTCCATATTGTTCAATGAATTCAAGTTATAGTACATGGCCAATTGTGTCGGTAAACTACAATCTTACGCCTTAGCTATGTATGAAGCAAGAGAATTTGATTCTTTCAACATTAATATCTAGTCCAAAATCTCCCAAGAACAATATTGACGTATATATGCAGCCATTAATTGCGGAATTGAAAGCGCTATGGAATGTTGGCATCAAAACTTATGATTCCTTCACTGATGGGAATTTTAGTTTACGTGCAAGCGTCTTATGAACCATTAGTGATTTTTCGGTATATGCCATGTTGTCAGGTAGGAGCACGAAGGGGAAACTAGCGTGTCCAGTATGCCATTATGAAACTTTTTCAAATTATTTGAAGCATAGCACAAAAATGTGTTATATGAACCATAGAAAATTTCTTGATACGACCCATAAGTGGAGGCTGGATAAAAGGAGATTTAATGGAAAAATAGAAATGGAGAACATTCCAGAAATATTACCAGGAACAAATATTGAAGAGTTATTGCGAGTGTACAAAAATCAGTTTGGGGATAAGACCAAGAAAACATGTAAAAGGTATAGCCCTTTTTAAAAAAATAAAACATTTTTGACTTATTATATTGGTGTCATAATCCGCTTCGACATAACCTGGATGTCATGCACATAGAGAAGAACATATGCGACAAAATGTTAGGTATTTTACTTAATATAGGTCGCATGTCGACGGATCACCTAAACACTTGTTTGGATTTACAGGAGTTGGGCATAAGGTAGGCCCTTCATCATGTTGAATGTGGTGATGGAAATCATGTTGAAATTAGAGCTGCAATACTTGATATGACAAATAAGGAAAAAGAAATCTTTTGCTCTGCATTGAAAAACGCCAAACTCCCTGACGGTTGTTCCTCGAATGTTAGTCGGTACGTGTACATAAAAGAAAGAACGGTTGTGGGATATAAGAGCCTTGATGCTCGTTTCATACTCCACTATTTGTTAAAATTTACTGTGAAGAAAGCGTCAAAAACCGAGGTTGCGGTATCAACGATCAGATTTAGTGCATTCCTTAGAGGACTATGGAGCAAGATTATCGAAGTGGATGATATCAAGAGGCTGCAAAAAGAAATTGTCAAGTTACTTTGTCATTTTGAAATTATTTTTCTATGGGCTTTTTTCGATATAATGGTACACATGCCTATTCATTTATGCAGAGAAATCAAGTATGGAGGGCCTGAACACCTTAGATGCATGTATCCAATTGAACGATATCTAAGAAAATTGGAATCTTATGTTCGAAATAGCAACAAACCGGAAGTGCAGAAGGTTACTTGGTAGAAGAGTGTGTGACCTTTTGTTCGAGATTTTTAAGCGTTGATGGAAAATATGTCGACTGATATTGGAAGATGTCCAACAGATTTGGAATATCATATTGGAACAAAGAAGAATACAGATGGAAAATAATCAGTTTGAAAGATTCAGATTGGAAGGCAATGCATCACTATATTCTGTTCAAATCCGGTAATAAAGAAATTAAGAGTTTAATCGAGTAAGTTCTTAAGTTCCTATATCGTTTTCCTTACCATTAAATTAATATTTGCATTTTGTAGTTTTTTGACCTTAATTATTATTTAGGGTTCATCGAGCTTTTGTGGATGGTCTTGCAAATCCAAGAAGATACAAGAGGGAATGAGCATATTTCAAAGAGTTTTGGAATTGGTTAAAAGAAGAGGTTCTGAAAAAGGGCAATATTTCAAGAGATTTAGAGGTATTTGCATTAGGTCCTAATCGAGTAGCTAGGAAGTTTACTGGTTATGTAATAAATGGATATAGATTCCACACAAATATTAGAGAGTATCGATGTACCACACAAAAAGTGGTGTATTTTCGACTGCCATAACCACCATTTTTGCATGTTCGAAAAACCAAAACCCAATAGTTAGTGATGTCAATCACTACGGATCAATCAAAGAAATTTTTGAACTTGATTATTAGGAAGCTTTCTCAGTGGTCCTTTTTAAGTATTGTTGGTACCAAGAGGAAAAAGATTCATATAGTCTTACATGAGTAAATTTTAGTAAGTGCCATGAAACTGATCCCTATGTCCTGTCTTCGCAAGTGCAACAAGTATTTTATTTGGAATATGCAGTTGAAAAGAACATTCATTATGTTATTAAAAAGTTGCTGAGAGATTGATGTGATGCTAAAAATCAGAATGCAATGGAAGAAGACAGCAATCCGCATTCACATGTGATATTGACATAGGTGGTGAACTAGAACCAGAAGTTGTTGATGGGGGTTGGATTAGGGATGATGTCCCTATAATACAACTAGAAACAGAATTAGAAATAGAACTAGAAACAGTAGTTCCTCCCGTTCCATCTCCTAATTAGGACAAAAAAATTCCTCTTTATTATATCATGCTTTATTTTGGTCTAATATGTTGTCTAATTTGTGATGTATTTGGCACTTTCTACTTTAGCTGTAAACTATTATCTTTGATTAATGTTTTTAGCACTCTTTTTTCATAATGCAATTTACACTGTTCCCATGATTTATGATTTAATGTCTTTCTTCACTATCATCTAAATTTGTTATAGTCCGAAATGTTAATTGTTGTTTTTTGTCCACTTTAACATGCATGTACCTTGTTCTAATGTATTCATTTTGTACAGGATGGATGAACATATTAATATCCGAATACACTATGACGGAGAGTTTCAAAAGACATGTTACGTGGGTGGAAAATCCTTCTTAGTAAAACATTATGATGTAGACTGCTTTTCTTATAGTGTGCTTAGGGAATTTTGTAACACCCCACACCTGCTAAGGTCACTCACTAAGGGAATGCCTTAACTTCGGTGGAGCATTTTAAGTGAGTATAGAACAGAAAAGTTACAACAAGACAGATATAAATACTTGAAAATCTAAAACATCATTTCATAGCAGCAGAAGGTAAACATGTTTAGTTACAACACCATAAAGAGTCACGTACTAAATATCCATCCTGATAAAAACATAAGTACATAATCCCACTACATAACAATAGCCATAAAAGAAAAGATAAGCTGGGCTTTACATCACGGTCCAAGCTCCAGAAGATAGTTAAAGAAATCTGATCAAAGCCCACTAGTGCTAGGCCCAACCTGAGGACCTGAGGGGGAAAAAGATAAAAACAACGGGGTCAGACATAAGTCTGAGTGAGCCCTATAACTTTAACCACACAATTATTAAAGTAATTAGGGTATGATATAAACTTGGTACGGGATGACTGGGGATAAATGACTACACTAAGTAGCCAACTAGACATAAGGGAACTAGGATAACGGTAAAGACGCATCTACCCACCTAAGGATAATTACTAACTGCACCACACCAGTCATTCCTACTTAAAGGTTGATCCCACCCAAGGACTTAGAGAATTTACCCAGTAGTTTCGTGTACCCCTAGCTGACTACATAGGTGCCGTCTGCCCCTATCTCCACTAGGTGTACCCACTACTCCCAAGCGATCGGCTCCCTACCGTAGATACCCGTGCTGGCCCCACAATGGGGTGTATCACTCCCCAAAGTGGCAACCCGATACAACAAATGGTGCACGGCTTATACCTACACGATGCAACAACGTCTTACCTACCAGCCCGGGTCCACACACGCATATGAAACCCGTTGGACTCACGTTGCCACCGCTAACCCGTTTTGGCCTCTTATAATCAAGCCCAGTACGCGTGTCCCGTCCTCGACATGGGTCGAGCTCGATTAGATACATAAGGGTTACTGGTTGAAATGGGCCCCCCACAAGCTACCACCTAAGCTTGTCAATTTATCTAGTGCATCACTCTTAACCCTTTAATCATGTTTAATTACATGTTTCCACTTGGTTAAGTATTCTAATCGTATTTTCTATTGCCACCCAAGGCAACCCACTAGATTTCCTCATGCCACCCAAGGCACTTACTTGATTTCCACATGCCACCCAAGGCACCCACTTAACCCCTCATGCCCACTACATGCTTATCTGGTTAAGTGTTTCTTAATTGATTAAGAACGTAACCGTTGTAAAGACCTCTCACATTAGACTATCTTTTATGGCAGCTGGATTTGCCGGTTGGGTCCGGGCAGCCTTACGCCATAACCGAGTCTAACCTCGTGTCTTTACACTTGTCACGTATATAGTTTGTGCCTAAGACCTCTCACATTGGGCCAATCATTTGTAGCCGCTGGATTTGCCGGTCGGTTCCGGGCAGTCTTATGCTACAAAAGGGTCCAACCTCGTGTCTTAGTCGATTAATTACACCTAATTAATCACCCCCGAATTAATTTTCCCTAATTAATTCCAATTTTAACGATTACATAATTGACTCAATTATGTCCATCACTTTATGGTATGCATAATCATACCTACTTCACACCATTTCATTAACATGTATATTAACCCCATCGTTCCCCACGTAATTCGCAAACATGACATAAAAGGGAAGATTCATCATAAATATAATGGGTTCAACTTGCATAGCATTAGCATCAACATGGGTTTAAAGGTGTCAACATGCATATAGCATCAAACCAACTAGCATAAATAATCAACCCAAACTTGCATGGATCACATATGTCATAAGGAGGTTAACTTGCATAAGTTATTTATGTCATACAAAGGGGTAAACTTGCATATGTATGTATGACATACAAAGGGGTTAACTTGCATATGTATGCATATCATTCTAAGGTGTAAACTTGCACATGTTACTTGCATATCATCAAACACCAAACTTGCATAACATGTCATATGTGAACTTGCATATAATCATACACCAAACTTGCATAACATATCATATATGAACTTGCATATAATCATACACCAAACTTGCATATCATGGTGTCATAATGGATCAATGTTTCTCATATGACTTGCATAACTTGCATAACATCACAAACACATAGCATATGACTTGCATAACTTGCATAGCATCATTAACACATAGCATATAACTTGCATAACATGCATAACATCATTAACACATAGCATATAACTTGCATAACATGCATAACATCATTAATACATAGCATATAACTTGCATAACATGCATAACATCATTAATACATAGCATATAACTTGCATAACATGCATAACATCATTAATACATAGCATATAACTTGCATAACATGCATTGATCCACATTCATAGCCATAATCTCATTATATCCTATCATAATCATTTCAATAATTGGTCATTAAGGCTATAGAAAACTCACAACTTGTTGATTAGCACTCCTAAGAAGAAGAATATGTTGCTAGAGTTGATTAGAGATTGATTTGAGATGCTATCTTCTTCTGCAAATTGATGGAGGCTCCTTCAAGTTGCATTTTGACGGCATGACGGCATTGTATCTATTTTTAGTATGAATTAGGGTAGTCTTAGGGTGTATTTATAGAGTAGTTAGGTGTTTTAGGCCATTAGATTAACCCTAAATTAGATTAGAGCCGTCAGATCACGTCCTAGCCACTAAAACACAGCCCAAAAGACAAGCTGGTGCACCCAGGTTACCTGGGCTCGACCAGGGAGGTCGACCCTAGGGTCGACTCCCCAGTCGACCTTGGGGGGGGGGGGGGAGGTCGACTCCCCAGTCGACCCCCTGGGTCTGGCGGGATTTTTCCCGCCACTTCTGAAAATTGAAAATTTTGTTTTTAAATGTGAATTTAAATTTCTGAAAACTTCTTTGGGCCTTATCTGGGTCATACGGACTCCGATTTTCGAAAACTCGGACTCTATTTCGCGTATTTTTCCGAGACGAACGCAATGGCATAGCCCGTTTCCCCTGATTCAGAATTTTAAATTTAATTCTGCCCTGTTTTATATTATAGCAAGTTATTCAACATACGGGGTGTTACAATCTCCCCTACTTAAAGGATTTCGTCCCCGAAATCTCTAAGTCAAGAAGAACGTATCCTACCAACCAAACAACCATCGACTAAACCATCAAACACTGGCATCCATTGTCCTTAGAGTTTCTAATGCTGTATGAACATATGCAAAGAGTGTGTGTGTATGTTCCCTGTCTAATGCAAAATCAGGCGGTCTACTGATTCAGTTGACCTCCTTAATGCAAACCATGATAGTACAATGCATCCAATATGTATGCGAAAGAACCTTATCGACACATACTATTTCTACATGAGTGCACAATCATTCACCAAAATGCATCATCCATATGATAACACAACCATTATACATCCATTAATATAGCTACCTACACACAATTTTATGCAATATGCAATATGAAGTGATTGAGCCGATCTAGTGCCTAGAGTGTGTGTATATGCATCCACGAGCAACCACTAGCAAACACTTGCATCCACACGCATCCATCAAACATAACATGTCTCAAACATATGTTTCAACCATAGGTTTTACCCTATCTAAAGGTCAAAGGTACTAATGAGAGGACATACTAAAGATAAGATAAGATAAGTACTAGACAAACGATAAAGGAGAAGTTAAAAGACATACCCTCAAAAAGGAATGGGTATAGTGAACGCATCTTCGCTTCTGTCTCCCAAGTAGCATTGCTCTCATCTTCTCCCCATTGCACTTTGACTAGCCGCACCTCTCTGTTCCTCAACTTCTTAATCTCTGACCCAAGGATGCGGGTAGGAGCTCGTCGAATAGTTGCATCACGCTCTACCTCCACTTCTTTTAGCAAGCTCGGCTCTACCACCTCTGCGGTCTCATGTAGGCACTTCCTCAAATGTAACACATGGAATACGTCATGCACCCCACTAAGTCTCTCGGGTAAATCCACCCTATATGCCATCCGTCCAATCCTTTCCTTAATAGGAAACGGCCCAACAAATCTTGGAGCTAACTTCCCTACGGACCCAAAGCGAACTACATTCCGTAATGGAGATACTTTGACAAAGACCATGTCCCCAATATCAAACTCAAGATTCGTTCTCCTCTTATCCGCGTAAGATTTCTGCCTATCTTGCGCTGCTTTCATCCTTCTTCGAATCAAATCAATCTTTTCCGAAGTCTCTCTAACCATATCAGGCCCAAGCAAGATCTTATCCGTAGATTCCCACCAACATGTAGGTGATCGACAAGGCCTTCCATAAAGAGCTTCGAAAGGAGCCATACCAATACTGGACTGAAAGCTGTTATTATATGCGAACTCCACCAATGGAAGATGCTCTTCCCTTGTACCTCCAAAATATAAGATACAAAGCCTCAAAAGGTCTTCCAGAACACGATTCACCCTCTCGGTCTGGCCGTCCGTCTGAGGATGATATGCGGTGCTCAGACACAATTGAGTCCCCACTGCTTCTTGCAAACTTTTCCAGATCTCGCTAGTGAAGATAGGATCTCGATCACTCACTATGCTAGAGGGTACCCCATGCAATCGAACTATATCTCGAAGATATACTGAAGCTAGCCATGGAGCAGTCCTCTTACTCTTCACAAGTATGAAATGGGCGCTTTTAGTAAGTCTGTCTACCACAACCCAAATTCCCGTATTACCCTTTCTTGATCTGGGTAACCCGTCAATAAAATCCATCGAGACACTATCCCACTTCCATTGCGGAACTTCCAATGGGTGAAGCAACCCACCTGGTTTCTTTTGCTCTGTTTTCACCTGTTGGCACACCAAGCATCTAGCGACATACTCGGCCACATCCTTCTTCATTCCGGCCCAAAAGAAAACTCGCCTCATGTCTTGGTACATCTTGTCCCCACCGGGATGAATGGTCATCCTAGAACGGTGTGCATCATCAAGAATAGCCTTCCTCAAACCCTCGTCTTGCGGTACACAAAGTCTACCGTCTCTACGCAAGCACCCCCTATCGTCTAGGGTGTACCTACTCAAATGGCAGGACGATTCCCCCCTTATGAGCCTCTCTACCAACTCAACCAACTGTGGGTCGTCCCTCTGTGTTTCTCCAATCCGCCCCAAAAGAGTAGGTCTGACCTCCAAGGATGCTAGCAAACCAGGCACATAATCAACGGAAGGTCTAAAATCAAACATCGAGATAAATTCCAAGCTTCGTCGTTCCACGAAAAATGGACTCAAGGACAACCTTTTTCTACTCAAGGCGTCCGCCACCACGTTACCCTTGCCAGGGGTATACGCTATCTCGAAATCATAGGATGCTAAGAACTCCATCCACCTTTGTTGTCTCAAATTCAAATCCTTCTGAGAAAACAAGTACTTCAATGATTTGTGGTCAGTGAACAATTCGAATCTCTCTCCCAAAAGATAATGGCGCCAAATCTTAAGCGCAAAAACAATAGCGGCCAACTCTAAATCATGGGTAGGGTAATTTTTCTCATGCTTTCTCGACTGCCTTCCACCATAGGCTATTACCCTTCCCTCTTGCATTAAGACTGCGCCCAGTCCAGTCCCACAAGCATCGGTATAGACAACAAATGGCTTACTTCCATCTGGCAACACTAAGATTGGAGCTGTGGTTAAAGCTCTCTTTAACCGTCGGAACGCATCATCACAATCTACGTCCCATGCGAAGACTAGATTCTTCTTCGTCAAGCGAGTCAATGGGGCTGATATCTTCGCGAAGTCCTTGATAAACTTCCTATAGTAGCCAGCCAACCCCAAGAAACTCCTCACCTCGGTAGCATTCTTCGGAACCTTCCAATCTTGGATGGACACTACCTTCGTGGGATCCACAGCTATCCCTTCCTTGGAGACCACGTGCCCCAAGAACCGCACTTCCTTCCTCCAGAAGTGACATTTAGAGAATTTAGCCTTAAGGCTATGCGCTCGAAGAGTCTCCAACACTTCCCTAAGATGTAGGGCATGCTCTTCTTCACTCTTAGAGAATACTAAGATGTCATCCACAAAGACCACCACGAACTTATTAAGGTACTCCCTGAACACCCTACTCATCAAATCAACAAAATATGTCGGGGCGTTCGTCAAACCAAATGGCATCACCAGCCACTCATAGAAACCATCCGGAGTCCTAAAGGCAGTCTTGTCTATGCTATCCTCAGCCACCCTCAATTGATGAAACCCCATGGCTAAGTCCAACTGAGAAAATACTGAAGCGCCAACCAACTGATCAAAAAGATCATCTATCCTCGGCAATGGGTGTCTATTCTTCTTTGTGAGCTTGTTGAGTTCTCTATAGTCTACACAAAGTCTGAGGGACCCATCCGCCTTCGTAGCAAAAACTACTGGAGCTCCCCACTCCGATATACTTCGTCTTATGAACCCCTTCTCAAGCAACTCCCCTACTTGCTTATGGAGTTCCCTCCTCTCACGAGGAGCCATATGGCGCACTGGTACAGATACAGGTTTAGCATTATCCACCAGATATATTCGGAAGTCTATCTCCCGCCTCGGAGGTAAGCCCTTCACCTCCTCAAACACATCCGAGTATTCTCGGACAACTCTAATAGATCGCAAACTCTCGACCGAAGCGTCAAGCGATTCAAGATAACTTAGCATAACAGAATCCATGGGATTACAAGAGATCTCGAGAGTGTTCCCCAAGCGGGTCATAAGCCTAACAACTCTCCTTTCACAATCAAGAACGGCACCATTACTGGATAACCAGTCCATGCCCAAAATCAACCCATAGCCCGTGAAGCCCAAAACAAAAGCATCACATCTAAACTCAATGCTAAGTATAGAAATCTTCAAACCCAAACATATCATGGACAAATAAGTGGAGCCCCCAACTGGGTTTGAAACAACCAAGGGATCATCTACTAGACTGGTGTCTAAGTTCAGTGACTCAACTAATGATGATGAGATAAACGAATGCGATGCGCCAGAATCAAACAATGTACAGACAGGATAATCAAACAGAAAAACCAGACTTTCAACGGAAATAGTTCTACCTCTTTCCTGAATCGGTGGAACCGCGAGAGCCTGAACTTGCCCCCTTGCCTGACCCGGTGCCATAAGAGCTTGCACCTGTCCTCCTGAGGTAGATCCCGTCCTTTGCCCCTTCTTAGGGCAGTCCTTCACTAGATGCCCTGCTTCACCACAGTGGTAGCAGCCAGTCTTCTTCTTATTCCGACAATCTTTGCTTATGTGGCCTGGTATCCCGCAATTGAAGCACTTCTTCTTTCCCTTGCCACCGTTGCCTTTCCCACCCTTATTTTGCTGTTGTTGTTGAGGTCTCTTCCGATCTCCTTTCTTCTCGGGTGCCTTATTAGCATTGGGACCCTTCTCTTCCTCATGCATGAGTGTCATGTCAACTAGCTTCTCAAAGGTGGCCCCCATAGGGATGTGAGTCATAGCCAAACCATGCATCGGTTCATTCAAGCCTTTAACGAACCTCAAAGCCTTCTTCTCCGGTGTATTCACCATGTCTATGCCAAACCTTGCCAATTGATTAAACTTGTTGACATATTCCTTCACCGAGAGGTTTCCTTGCTTTAGAGTCAAGAACCTTTCCATATACAAGTTTTCCTCCGCCCTTGAGAGAAACTTTGCCACAAATCTTTGCCTGAAATCCGCCCAAGAGTCAACGGGGCGCTCTCCATTAGTGACCTCCCACCAGAACGAGGCCTCTCCCTTCATTAACCAAGCAGCTAACTTGACTTTCTTTCCTTCTTCCATCTCAAAGATATCTATCAACTCTTCCACCTCCTTAAGCCAATCTCTAGCCTCCACAAAAGTTTCTGATCCTTGAAAAGGTTTCCCTCCCATAGCTTTAAATTCCTTGCAAGTCTTAGCAAAAGTATCCGTACGAGGAGGAGGAGGGGAAGGAGGAAGATCGGGTGCTACGCTTGGTGGAGGAACATTTGCTGGACCCGCAGTGGCGGCCCTAGACTCCATCAATCTCCTATACCATACTGGTATCGTCACACCCTCCGGAAAGTTAAGATCTTCAGCCATGCTGAAACGAAAAAGGAAAGATTCAAAACGGAGAATTCGAAAGATAAAGATATGGCTATTGGGGATTATGCTTTTCTTTCAAAAACTTTTCTCTTTAAAGACATGTTTTTGAAAATATTTCTTCCAAAAATGTTTTTAGAAAAATAGTTTCCTAAAAATTTTATCTGTTCCGGTAACCTTCGCTCTGATACCACGTGTAACACCCCACACCCGCTAAGGTCACTCACTAAGGGAATGCCTTAACTTCGGTGGAGCATTTTAAGTGAGTATAGAACAGAAAAATTACAACAAGACAGATATAAATACTTGAAAATCTAAAACATCATTTCATAGCAGCAGAAGGTAAACATGTTTAGTTACAACACCATAAAGAGTCAAGTACTAAATATCCATCCTGATAAAAACATAAGTACATAATCCCACTACATAACAATAGCCATAAAAGAAAAGATAAGCTGGGCTTTACATCACGGTCCAAGCTCCAGAAGATAGTTAAAGAAATCTGATCAAAGCCCACTAGTGCTAGGCCCAACCTGAGGACCTGAGGGGGAAAAAGATAAAAACAACGGGGTCAGACATAAGTCTGAGTGAGCCCTATAACTTTAACCACACAATTATTAAAGTAATTAGGGTATGATATAAACTTGGTACGCGATGACTGGGGATAAATGACTACACTAAGTAGCCAACTAGACATAAGGGAACTAGGATAACGGTAAAGACGCATCTACCCACCTAAGGATAATTACTAACTGCACCACACCAGTCATTCCTACTTAAAGGTTGATCCCACCCAAGGACTTAGAGAATTTACCCAGTAGTTTCGTGTACCCCTAGCTGACTACATAGGTGCCGTCTGCCCCTATCTCCACTAGGTGTACCCACTACTCCCAAGCGATCGGCTCCCTACCGTAGATACCCGTGCTGGCCCCACAATGGGGTGTATCACTCCCCAAAGTGGCAACCCGATACAACAAATGGTGCACGGCTTATACCTACACGATGCAACAACGTCTTACCTACCAGCCCGGGTCCACACACGCATATGAAACCCGTTGGACTCGCGTTGCCACCGCTAACCCGTTTTGGCCTCTTATAATCAAGCCCAGTACGCGTGTCCCGTCCTCGACATGGGTCGAGCCCAATAAGATACATATGGGTTACTGGTTGAAATGGGCCCCCCACAAGCTGCCACCTAAGCTTGTCAATTTATCTAGTGCATCCCACTTAACCCTTTAATCATGTTTAATTACATGTTTCCACTTGGTTAAGTATTCTAATCGTATTTTCTATTGCCGCCCAAGGCAACCCACTAGATTTCCTCATGCCACCCAAGGCACCCACTTAACCCCTCATGCCCACTACATGCTTATCTGGTTAAGTGTTTCTTAATTGATTAAGAACGTAACCGTTGTAAAGACCTCTCACATTAGACTATCTTTTATGGCAGCTGGATTTGCCGGTTGGGTCCGGGCAGCCTTACGCCATAACCGAGTCTAACCTCGTGTCTTTACACTTGTCACGTATATAGTTTGTACCTAAGACCTCTCACCTTGGGCCAATCATTTGTAGCCGCTGGATTTGCCGGTCGGTTCCGGGCAGTCTTATGCTACAAAAGGGTCCAACCTCGTGTCTTAGTCGATTAATTACACCTAATTAATCACCCCCGAATTAATTTTCCCTAATTAATTCCAATTTTAACGATGTACATAATTGACTCAATTATGTCCATCACTTTATGGTATGCATAATCATACCTACTTCACACCATTTCATTAACATGTATATTAACCCCATCGTTCCCCACGTAATTCGCAAACATGACATAAAAGGGAAGATTCATCATAAATATAATGGGTTTAACTTGCATAGCATTAGCATCAACATGGGTTTAAAGGTGCCAACATGCATATAGCATCAAACCAACTAGCATAAATAATCAACCCAAACTTGCATGGATCACATATGTCATAAGGAGGTTAACTTGCATAAGTTATTTATGTCATACAAAGGGGTAAACTTGCATATGTATGTATGACATACAAAGGGGTTAACTTGCATATGTATGCATATCATTCTAAGGTGTAAACTTGCACATGTTACTTGCATATCATCAAACACCAAACTTACATAACATGTCATATGTGAACTTGCATATAATCATACACCAAACTTGCATAACATATCATATATGAACTTGCATATAATCATACACCAAACTTGCATATCATGGTGTCATAATGGATCAATGTTTCTCATATGACTTGCATAACTTGCATAACATCACAAACACATAGCATATGACTTGCATAACTTGCATAGCATCATTAACACATAGCATATAACTTGCATAACATGCATAACATCATTAACACATAGCATATAACTTGCATAACATGCATAACATTATTAATACATAGCATATAACTTGCATAACATGCATAACATCATTAATACATAGCATATAACTTGCATAACATCATTAATACATAGCATATAACTTGCATAACATGCATTGATCCACATTCATAGCCATAACCTCATTATATCCTATCATAATCATTTCAATAATTGGTCATTAAGGATAGAGAAAACTCACAACTTGTTGATTAGCACTCCTAAGAAGAAGATTAAGTTGCTAGAGTTGATTAGAGATTGATTTGAGATGCTATCTTCTTCTACAAATTGATGGAGGCTCCTTCAAGTTGCATTTTGACGGCATGACGGCATTGTATCTATTTTTAGTATGAATTAGGGTAGTCTTAGGGCGTATTTATAGAGTAGTTAGGTGTTTAAGGCCATTAGATTAACCCTAAATTAGATTAGAGCCGTCAGATCACGTCCTAGCCACTAAAACACAGCCCAAAAGACAAGCTGGTGCACCCAGGTTACCTGGGCTCGACCAGGGAGGTCGACCCTAGGGTCGACTCCCCAGTCGACCTGGGGGGGGGGGGGGGGAGGTCGACTCCCCAGTCGACCCCCAGGTCGACCCCCTGGGTCTGGCGGGATTTTTCCCGCCACTTCTGAAAATTGAAAATTTTGTTTTTAAATCTGAATATAAATTTCTAAAAACTTCTTTGGGCCTTATCTGGGTCATACGGACTCCGATTTTCGAAAACTCAGACTCTATTTCGCGTATTTTTCCGAGACGAACGCAATGGCATAGCCCGTTTCCCCTGATTCAGATTTTTAAATTTAATTCTGCCCTGTTTCATATTATAGCAAGTTATTCAACATACGGGGTGTTACAAGTTTGTTAAAGATTGCCTCCATTACACTGAAATATGAGCAGTATATGTCAGTGATGTGCCCTTAAATTTGCACATTTATATTCACACATTTATTCTTGTTTTAGTTAAATAAATAACATAAAGGGATATTTTTACGTGTTTTAACCAAAAAATCAAAATCCTTAAATTGTCGTGCATTCATCTTCATATTGGGAAAAAAAGGGTAAATTGTGCATTTTTAATTTGTGATATCATGTACTTTTTCTTCGTAGTTGTCTCTTGTAGGAATGTAGAAGCCAAAATGATGTGTACACATGATGGTATGAAGAAAAACATGCATATACACATGAGGAGATGGAATTAATTCATACACTACTTAGTGGAGGACCCCACTCACTCTCCCCCTTTCTCTATTGGTTCATTTTAGTGGCTAATGCACTACTTGGATGACACAAAAAAGGCTTCATGATTCTACATGATGGATTAGTGGTTAAAGACCAGATTCGAAGCTTCATGAAGGGGTATTTTTGGTAGTCCCTAACAAAAGTGATTAGGGTTTTAGGGTTCCAAACATGTATATATACCCCTTTATGTCATGTAAATAAATCCTTTTTTAGTTGGTTTAGTTTATAGTGGAGGCTCAAATCCAAACCTCTCTTTTATTTCCATGGCTACTTAGCCATTTTCTTATGTAATTTTCATTTTAATGCAATTTAATTTCTATGCTCTTTACTTTATGTTCATAGTTTAGATTTATTTACATGCTCTCTACTTTATGTTCATAGTTTAGATTTATTTACATGCACTTTTCTTGTTCTATTTAGTCTTTCATTTTGCTTTCTTTTCCAATGTTGAAACTTACATGTGTTATGAGTAGCTAAGCCACTACAATTTAGGGGTAATGAAGCTCTCTAATTTTATGTAAGTTCAACATTTGTATGATTTGTAATCTCTCTAATTTGTGCTTCATGGTATTGGATTTTGATGTATGTTTATACAAGTGGGTTTGATAGTTTATGTAGCATAAGAAAATAAGCTATTCTTATTCAGTATAAACACAAACTACATCAATATTTGCTAAGTGGTTATCGATTTTGAAATGAAAGTAAGAAAAAAAAATTGATGGTCTATAGTTCTAATTAATAGTTCATAGGCCACGCTTAAATAGTTTTTGCTTTTGTTCCATTTTCATGAGAATCATAAGTGGTTTAATTTTTGTTTTAAGGTTTGATAGTTTATGTTGTGTTAATTAATAACACAAATAAACTATAATTATGATAACTGCAACATGTATGTCACTTAATATTTAAAATAGAGATTATGGATCTTATGTTTGTAAATTTACATAAATATGAGAAGGGATTTACCTCTAAATTGCTCTCTAATCTCATATTTAGCTTTCAACTTAGTTTCTATTTTCCATTAGTTTTTAGTTAAAACAATCCAAAGTTTGGTTTAATTTGATTGAGTGAAATTGAAATTATTTTTTCCTTGCGGATCGACCCGTATTAACAATTGTATGTCGTGCGCTTGCGGTTTTATTACAATATTTTATTAACAGTTTCTAATTCGATAGAAAATCCGTTTGCAAACAAGTTTTTGGTGCCGTTGCCGGGGAGAGAATTCAATTTTATTTTTATTCTTCGGATCAATTTCTTGTTCTTCTTAAAAAAAAGAAAAAAAATTTATTCATAACTTCTTGTGATTGTTCTCTACTTTGTTCATTCTTGTGTGTTGTTGTTTTTGTTGGATATAGATTAACCCTAGAGGGGGGGTGAATAGGGTTTATCTCAATTTTTTTTGGATATTAAAAATTCACATATCACAGAATACAGCAGAAATAAAAGTGCAGAAAATAAATCACACACAGATATACCCAGCTTCGGCAAAACCCTGCCTACTGCTGCATTCCTAAGGTTTCTGTTAGGTAAAATAACAGATCCCGCATACAAGACCATGTACACTCGCGAACCCCTCGCTTATATTCTAATCGTATGCTCAAAACCCTAAACTGGTCTATATCCACTAGACCATATTTTCCCTAGTTTTAAAGACACTAGTAAACTGTTAGTTAACCCCTAACTGAATACCCCTAGATTTTACAGAATCTAGAACTGATCATTTGTTTTACTACTCAAAAATAAAAAAAATAAAAAAAATAAAAACCCTAGGAGTTAAATTAAAAGGGTCATCCCCTTTTTAATTAAAAAAACAAACTATGCCCTTTTGTTTAAACTTGGCCGGCCCATTAGTTAACTCCTTGCAAACTCTTGTCTCTCTACTTGAAAATGGCGGCTGACGCTTTGAACTAGGGTTTCTGAAAACTCCCCCAAATCGATTCGATGGCTTCTGGAATTGATGAAACTGAGGCTCGCGTCTTTGTGGATATGTGATTCTTAACTTTGGCTTTCTCTGGTTTGGGAGTTAGGGTTTTCTACACTCCAAATCTCAAACGTATGCTTCTGGAATTAAAACTCTGCTTCTTCGAAATTATGCATAGCTTTTGTACTTCGATTTGGATGTGGTTATAATCGAAAACTTGGTGAGTATTTTATGATATGATTTGTCCGATTTTCTCCTTGAATTTTTGGCTGCGTTTTTCGATATTGAAGCCTGTGTTGATAGTGGTGTTTATATAGGATTTTAGTGATCCTACAATAGCTCTCTGATTTCGATTATTGGCTTGACTGATTTGCTGGGCTAATTTGTTTTCCTTTCCTCTTTTGCTTTTGTAATTTTCGGCATGAATGAATTGATAAAAAACTGGACATTAGTGTATGCCATATATCAATTGATGTTGTCCATTTCTGAATGATTCAAAAACCGGAAAGTTTTGATTTGTTGCCTTTGACATAATTCTGAAAAATGATTTTCTGGACATAAACATTTGTGGCCCCTTGCGATTGTAAATGCACCCATCCATGTTTAAACCTTGTCAGTAATGCGGTATGGATGATATCTTGTTTCCTTGAACTATTCTCAGGATTCATTTGCCATAACTGTATAATTCTAGAAAGTTATAATTCGAATTTCTGAAACACTTCGTCAAAAAAAAACTTGTTCACTGTATATTTTGAAAACACCATCCATGCATGTCTTTGAAACCAGATTTGTGTATTTGCCATATCTGTGAATTCTCGAATTGAATTGTCCACAAAGAAATTTATTGTCTTACCAAATATTCTCCTTGTTGATTTTTGCAAAACTAGAAATAAATATTTGTTTTTGCTCAGACAATGATACTAGATTATCATGTCAAATAAAACTGTGATTACCACTTGCCATTTTTGCTTCTCCAATGAATGAAATCTGAAATTGCTGCCTTGTTCTCTCTGATTTCTTGGAAATAAATGATTCATTCTGAATCTGTCTTGATTACCCTTTTGTATTACTGCATCTTTGTATACACCATTATTGTACTTGGCTATGAGCCGTATATATACTTCCCTGAACTTAAGCTACTTTTGTTGTTGTTGTTGTGACATTGCTATACAGACTTGAACCATTTGTCTTTGTGCATCCATTTGAATTTGAACGGTTTTGTGCAAATTTTTGTCTCTGGCCCATGCTTGTAGTTGCACCCATGTCCACTTGTGCTTGACGTGCACACTGCTGTTTTACCATAAGCCATGCTTGAGCTTGCCGAACCATTTGTGTCCATTATTAGCTGTTCCATTCTCTTTGAATTGATCCATGCTGAGATACACTTGAATATTGAACTGACCCGATCACTTTTCACCACTGTCTTGAACAATGCTTGCTATTATGAGATGATTATATTGTACACATTTGGCACTTGCTCCAAAATGTAGCTGATGTGTACTTGTTCATGCTGAAAGCACATTTGGCTTGACTGCTTTGACATGCTTCTTTGTTGCTGAACCACCACATGTTTACATGTACTATTCACTTGATTCCACATGCATGTATGTTCATTACTATGTGTAAACATGATACACTTGTGTATGTTTCCTGTGACGGCCCGCCCCGCACTAGTCTACATTTCCTCCGAAGGTGCATTGTACACATGCCCGAATAGCACGGAACGGTCGCCAAAGAAAGGAAAGAAGAGAATGAACTAACAAGGAACCTGTAGAATGTCTCACAGCGCATGGAATAAAATATAATAATAACATAATCTTGACATAAAACAGGCGAGACAGTGCGTAAGCTGATAAATAAAACCAACATTACGATCAGTGTAGCGGAAGTCTAAATACAGCTTATTACAACTTTTCAAATTACTGTCTCT
This sequence comes from Allium sativum, assembly GCA_030737875.1. Taxonomy (NCBI): domain Eukaryota; kingdom Viridiplantae; phylum Streptophyta; class Magnoliopsida; order Asparagales; family Amaryllidaceae; genus Allium; species Allium sativum. The sequence continues at coordinate 229,168,824 of CM060924.1, read as the reverse complement.
AAACAAAAGAAAGGAAGGGTGCACTACTAATGCCCAAGTAGTGACCACCAACGACACAGGGAGAATATCTATATATATATATATATATCATACGTGGAAGCCTCCTGCTCGCCTCTGGATCAACTACTCGTGCATCACCAGCTAACCTGTCTCTAGTCTGCTCGTGAGAGCACCTAGAGTAAAAAGAAGAGACATAAAACTCTGGGTCAGACAAAAGTCTTGTATGAGCGATAAGCTGCTAAACAAAATAATAACAGGTATACTAAACCATACCTGAACCTGGACCTGCAACCAAAGAGTTAGCACTACATACCGTACAATACTCTAAGGTGCCACTGAACCGATGGTGTGAAGATAACGGGGGTGGGGGTGTGCATGTCATAATGATGGCAAACAAATCAAGCATAACAACCTTCCTCACATCTCTCACTCAATGCGTAAAGCATACGATTTCCACCACTTCGATCACCCAATACTTTGCTATGATCACTCTGCCCCATGAAGTCACAACGGCTTCACTGCACTGATCCATAGCCACTAATCCTTCGCTATGTCCACTTTGCCCCATGGAGTCACAATGGCTCCACTGCACTGGCTCATAGTCTTACTACGATCACTTTGCCCCTCGAGTCAAGATGACTCTACTGCACTAATACGTAGCCCATCATTCCTTTTCAGTGGTGAATCGAAGTTATGAACGTCAACAACTCCTTAGCACACGTCCCGCAACAAAGCCCAATCATGAAGTGAACTCATTGGTTCCCAACTGGGTCCTGAGCTCTAACTTCCAACTTAGACTACCTTTGCATCTCGGGTTATTGGTCTCCACTGGATCGGTTCGGTTCCTCAGCCCTTCTTCTCTGTCGGTTCAGATCGGCCTCCTTCCAAGTGCTCCGGGTCGGGTCGTGGCCTCCAAGTCTCTTCGTAGTACATCGGTTCGGTTCGGGTGCTGTAACAACCCGTATTTTCAATAACCTATTATAACATAAATGGAGGCACAATTAAACTGTAAATTCTGAATCAAGTGAAACGGTCTGTGCCATTGCGTTCGTCTCGGAAAAATACGCGAAATAGAGTCCGAGTTTTCGAAAATCGGAGTCCGTATGACCAAGATATGGCCTCGCGAAGTTTCACGAAAAATTCCCAAATTAAAGTATACTTAATTAAGTGAAATGGGTTGCGCAAAGAAATATATATATATATATATTGATATATATATATAATTGAAAATTAAATAAATAAATATGCAAAAATGTTCAAAACAGCGAATTGGGAGAGGGGAATAACCGAACCGGCCCATTTTTGAGGTCGACCCGAGCCCGCTGGGTCGACTAGGGGTTAATCCAGGGTGTTTGGCTGTCAACCCGTGGGCCGATTCGCTCAAATGCAGATTTTGCATTTGGATGGTTCTCATGGTTCATCTTTAATCTAAAGGCCCTAAATGGTTCCTACACTTGACTTCTTCCCCAAGACATACTTTGGTGGCTTGGATTGAATCTAGGTTTAATCCTATGGCCTAAAACACTTGCCTAATCTATAAATAAGCCCCTAACCTACCCCTAAACCCTCATTATTCATTCATGCAACTAAACTATGGCAAAATTGCTACTCTCATGGCCTCCACCTCCAATCCCTAGAGCCTATGCACTCAAATCAAGTTCAAATCAAAAGGTGCAAGCTTGGTACACCAAATCAAGGCCAAATCAACATTCCTATGCGAGTTCCATGATGATTCTTCTACAAAGGAGGCACCTTTCTTAGCTAAGATGATTCATGCTCCTTTCCCTAGGCCTAACTATGTAAGTTCTAGCTACTTTTGGATCAAAACGGTATTTTTAATGTTGACATGGGATAAAATGAGGCTAAACATGATTATGCGAACCTATATGAACCTTACCATGCCTCTTGTGTTCATATTTATGATCTTAGGCCATGTGAGTGACTTAATCATGCCTCTCATGCTATGCATAACCTAGTTTAACTTGCAAGTTTGGATCTTTATGCATGAAATGCTAGCATGAACCTTTAGGAACCACTTTGCGTGTGAAACATTGGCTAAGACAAGATTTTGGGGCTTATGCATGTTTATGAACCCAAACCCCTTATGCTAACATGCAAGTTTGTGGCCAAATCCTTTATGAGACTATGCATGCTCGTGGCCAATTCCCCCCCCCCTTTTAAGTTGTGCATGTTTATGGCCAAACCCCTTTTGATAATATGTATGTTTGTGGCCAAATTACCTTATGACACTATGCATGTTTATAGCCAATCCCTTTATGATGATTATGCATGTGGAAGCCAAGCCCTTTTTGGCATCATGCATGTTTTGAGACCAATATGTGACATAGTATCCTTACTATGTTGACTCGCTTTGCTTGCGTTGGGAAAACACGATTTTGGGTAGTTAGATAAACATGAACATGTGTTTATACTTGAAAATATGACTTGAAAGATGACATGGAAGTTGACATGTAAGTATGCATAAAAACATGAGCTTGGGAATTTACCTATTAAGTTAGGTCTACCCTTTGGGAATTTACCTATTAAGTTAGGTCTACCCAAATGCTTGAAAACTTGTAACATGTTTTGGAAACATGATGAACTTAGATAAAATAAGTATGGCCAACTCGAGGTTGGGTTGAGTTTGCAACGTAAAACTACCCGGAACCGACCGGCCTAACTAGTAGTTGCAAACAATAGGACCCAATGTGAGAAGTTGGTCATGTCGCGCTTAAGACCCGAGGTTAGACTAGGTTGTGGTGTAAATCTACCCGGACCCGCCCGGCTTAACTAGTAACCACAACAAGGGCTAATGTGAGAGGTTGAGGGTGCATTAATTAAATTAATGCCACATGATAGGGTTAAGTTAATTTGATTAATGAGGCTTAACCAAATATGATATGGACAAATGGGTTAAGTAATTTGATTAGGCTAATGATACTTAACAAAACATGATAAGCTTGGGTAGGTTAAGTAACTTGATTTGCCTAATGACACTTGACCATTTTTATACGACTAGTGGACGGGATTAAGTTAACCAACACTTAATCAATCCAAAACGATAACGTGATAAGGTTAAGTAAATTTTCTTAATGACACTTAACCGTATAATACAGTTAATGGATGGGGTTAAGATTAGGCTTAACTAATCTAAACATGGTAATCGGATGGGGTTAAGTTAGCCTAGACTTAATTAATCCAACTTAGTAATTTAACGGGGTTAAGTTAAACACTTAACTAATTTAACACGGTGATTTGATGAGGTTAAGTGACCTATACTTAACCAATCCAACTCGTTAATTTGATGAGGTTAAGTTAATCTATACTTAACCAATCTAACGTGAAAACATGATAAGGCTAAGTCACGAATCACTTGAATACGCTTGACCGATTTGACTCGGTAATTTGACAAGGTCAAGTTAATTTATATAATTAACAAATCTAAAATGATAATTAGACGAGGTTAAGTTATGGATTGCTTAATATACTTAGCCAACTTGACACATGGTTTGTAGGGTTAAGTCTTGGACTTGGATACTTAGCCAATTTTGACATGGTTTGTAGACGGGCTAAGTTATGAACTTAAGTGACACTTAACCCATTAGGTAAACCCTAATTCGGAGGATTAGGTAAATAACCATAGTTAACAAGGATTATGGAAATAAGGCTAAGTGGTAAACCTTAGTTAAGGGAAACTAAGTAATAATTCTTAGTCAAGGAAATTTGGACCATTTCTTAGATAGATCAGTAACCCGATACGTTAGAGTATGCGTGTAGGAGCAGGCTATCTGATTTGGATAAAGGCTCCAACGAACTGGGTAACGAAGCAGCGGCTTCGGGGAACGTGAGGATATTCTTGGGATCCCTCTGTGAGCTGTCAGGTCATTATACTAGGCTCACGAGAGGTTGAGGTCTGCGGTAGAAGAACCAAGAATATGCCTTGGTTGCTATGCGAGCGACCTAAAGACTGGGGTGGATAGCAGTGAGTCGGCGGATACATAAGGTGCCCGAGATAGCAAGTTCGTCGATCATCTACCATCTTGAGTCAAGCGTGTACGTACGGAAAGGCAAGGAACACCCAACAGACCATAATTGCTATCTAATTATGGGTGAGGTAGGCCGTAGGATGTGGGCTGGCCGGAGTTTAGTTCTCATGCAAGATTTTCTCTTGTGTTGCCTTTCACTAGTTGAGGGAGGGGTCTCGTGGGACCATAGCCACGTGTAGAAAAGCAGACCTTAGTATCTGCATCGGCAGATAAATCTAAAGCTCCCGACCGAGTCCTGTATTTCTTGTTTTGGCCGGTGACAGGACTCGGATGGCACGATGTGATACATGTGCATACAGTTATAGAAAAACGATTCACGATGAATGCGTGGGAAAAAGGGCGCGGTTGAGGGTTAGCGTAATCCCTAGTGGCCTAGGTGGTTTAACCCAAACCGAAATACGAAAGCGTGCAATAGGAAAGCGTAATCCCTAGTGGTGCTAGGTGGCGTAAGTCCTAATAGTTCAAACGATGATTCATATGGAAGAGCCTAGCTAGAACAGGGGTGACAGTCCAAACGACTTCAAGGATAATACGACATGAGGAAGCCCGTACGAGGTACGGCAAAGGACTGAACTTATATACATGGAAAAAAACATATGATTTGAATAACCTATATATGTGATATATTAGGTTGACATGGACCATTACACGACTTTGAGCAAGGGACGTTCATGGTTAACACATGACGCGGGTAGGGATACTAGTACGAGAGGTGCAGAGCAAATATACATGTTAGAACTAGGAAGAATATACATAATAGATACCGTGGGATGTTAGATGGGGTAGATACCTTGGGATAATGTACTCGATAGAATCTGATGATGTGATACCTTGACTTACCATAACACCGTAGTTTATCATGATACCTTAGTTTACCTTGCCGCAGTAGTTCAGCCGGCTACCCTGGTTTATCTATCTTGTAGTTATCCTTATGTTTACTTTCAGTTTATGCATGTCATGTTACCTTTACTTGTTTTTATACTGGAAGTAGATAGGACTTACTCAGTCTTTTTGACTGACCCGTTTTGTTTCGCCTCTTTTCTTCCGTTTCCCCCCCAGGTTTCAGGGAGGAAACAATGCTGTTTAGTTCGGACTTCTTCTGCTTGAAGGTCATCATGGATGGCTTGGACTTCTCTTGGCTATGGCTACTTTACGGTTTTACTTGGGGAATAATTTATTAAAAAGTCTTTATGCTTCTTTACTATTGCAAGACAGGTTTTGATGTACTCTGATGTAAAAGGCTTTAGACCTTATGTATTCATGTTTATGAAAGTTTGATTTTACTTCCGCTATTTATTTATATATGTTCTGTCTTGTGATATTTCTGTGCATGTTTACCAATAATGCCCCTCTAAAGCTAGTGCATTCCTTTGCGAGTGACCCTAGCGGAGGCGGGGTGTTACATTGGTATCAGAGCAGAAGGTTACCAGACTGGGCAAAAGTTTTTAAAGACTTCCTGAAAACTATTTGAAAATCGTTTATAAAGAAGCATTTTTCAAGAAAATTTTCTTTTAAAAGAAAAAGGCTATTCCCCAAAGGCCATTAGCACTATCCTTGTTTCCTTAATTAAGTCTCTTTTCCTTTCTTTCCTCCATCTGTAGTCACAGTAGTTTTAACTGCGACTAGTCTTTTCTACCTACGAAAGTGTTTTCCTTACGATGGAGGTGGTTCTCGAGAGACCAGTGGCCGCGTTATAAGAAAGGATAGTGAGGAAGAGGATAAAGGATACGGGCTTAAGGATGAGCAACTTGTTGGTATGGCTTAGTCCTCAAAGGAGGGAGAAAGATGAACAATGAAACCCATGACGAGAGAGTACCTTTGGCATGGTGAAACGGGACGGATAGTTAAGTATCATGGAACAGGGACAAGATCATTCGGAGGGCAATAGTATGCTCTCATTTCTAGGGTACCTCGGAAGGAGGGTAACGATCTTGTTAAAGGTTTAGTTTTTCTTCTCTATCATCCCGTCGGAACTTTGTTTTGATCACCGCATCTTTTTAAGTCCGCTTCGATAGTTGAGACTCTGCACCTTAGTACTAGTATAATAGAGGATCCCGTTTTTGTCTCAAGTCCTATTGGAAGATCGGTCTATTTGTTCATGGCTTGTTTGGATTTGAGAATGTCTATATTAAGTGTTGAGCCTGGAAATAATGCTTATGTTTATAAGTTGTGGATGGATTCTAGGGATGAAGTGGTTATCCAGTAAGGGGTGCCACTCTCGGTTTTAGAAGGAGGGTAGTTAGACTCTTGGCTTGCTTTGGTAATACCCTCGAAGTCTCGTGTAACCTTTTGGGTTCTGTCATGGCTAGTTACCTAGAATCCCAGGATGCAGTTGTTGGTAATCCATTTGAATAGAATTCGCCGCTAAGGCGGATGGTTCGTTTCGATTATGTATGAGTTATGGGAATCACCCTAGTAAGGACTCTTGGCAATTTGGATTGGCATCGGAAAACGAGATCCAGAATTCACTAGTGAATTTTGGAGAGCTGGCTTGAGTACGTAGATAGGGTTGAGCCAAGTATACTAGGGAAAGAATAAGTGCAAGTGGAACGAGAGGCGACGAGGAAATGAGTTCCAACTCATGCTATGGAAACAGGAAGTAAGAAGCTGCGAAATCGTGAAGAAAAAGGGGCGGTCAAGGCACGATGGAACTAAGCTCAGGGTAATGCGACGCAGGAGACTGAAGGCTAAATACGTGCATGATATCTCTTTTGGGAATATATCCTCGACCCCTGTTTTCTGTTGAGCTTGCTTGTAGGCTATCTTTTATGGATATCCTCTCGGTCCTGTTTCTGTTACAAACCCCGTAAGGAGTTTGTTTTGTTTATCTTCTTGATCTTATTTTAGGGAATCTTAGGTAGAACCCTATGGATGTAAACATGTGTTTGAAACATGTTATGGTTGATATGGTTGCAAATGATTGCAAGTGGTTGCTCGTGGATGCGCGAATACACGTTAGATATTAGATTGACGCGATCACATTTCATGTTGCATATACACGAGTATTTATATTTGTTTATGGATGAAATTGAATGGGTTACCATGTGGACGTTGCATATGGATGAATGTTTGTGCACGCATATAGTGTATATATATGACTAGGACTATTTGCATACATGTTGGATTCATGGCACTAAACATATTTTTGCATTCAAAAGATTTTTCAGGCCTGATCATTAGCATTAGCTAAGGAACATGTACACACACGTTTTGCATATATTCATACAGCATTAGAAATCATCTAAGGACAATGGTTGCTTGTGGATGATGTTTTGAGTAGATGGATGATGGATGGTAGGATATGTTCTTCCTAACTTGGAGATTTCGGGGACGAAATCCTAAAAGGTGGGGAGAATGTAACAACCCGTATTTTCAATAACCTATTATAACATAAATGGAGGCACAATTAAACTGTAAATTCTGAATCAAGTGAAACGGTCTGTGCCATTGCGTTCGTCTCGGAAAAATACGCGAAATAGAGTCCGAGTTTTCGAAAATCGGAGTCCGTATGACCAAGATATGGCCTCGCGAAGTTTCACGAAAAATTCCCAAATTAAAGTATACTTAATTAAGTGAAATGGGTTGCGCAAAGAAATATATATATATATATATATATTGATATATATATATATATATATAATTGAAAATTAAATAAATAAATATGCAAAAATGTTCAAAACAGCGAATTGGGAGAGGGGAATAACCGAACCGGCCCATTTTTGAGGTCGACCCGAGCTCGCTGGGTCGACTAGGGGTTAATCCAGGGTGTTTGGCTGTCAACCCGTGGGCCGATTCGCTCAAATGCAGATTTTGCATTTGGATGGTTCTCATGGTTCATCTTTAATCTAAAGGCCCTAAATGGTTCCTACACTTGACTTCTTCCCCAAGACATACTTTGGTGGCTTGGATTGAATCTAGGTTTAATCCTATGGCCTAAAACACTTGCCTAATCTATAAATAAGCCCCTAACCTACCCCTAAACCCTCATTATTCATTCATGCAACTAAACTATGGCAAAATTGCTACTCTCATGGCCTCCACCTCCAATCCCTAGAGCCTATGCACTCAAATCAAGTTCAAATCAAAAGGTGCAAGCTTGGTACACCAAATCAAGGCCAAATCAACATTCCTATGCGAGTTCCATGATGATTCTTCTACAAAGGAGGCACCTTTCTTAGCTAAGATGATTCATGCTCCTTTCCCTAGGCCTAACTATGTAAGTTCTAGCTACTTTTGGATCAAAACGGTATTTTTAATGTTGACATGGGATAAAATGAGGCTAAACATGATTATGCGAACCTATATGAACCTTACCATGCCTCTTGTGTTCATATTTATGATCTTAGGCCATGTGAGTGACTTAATCATGCCTCTCATGCTATGCATAACCTAGTTTAACTTGCAAGTTTGGATCTTTATGCATGAAATGCTAGCATGAACCTTTAGGAACCACTTTGCGTGTGAAACATTGGCTAAGACAAGATTTTGGGGCTTATGCATGTTTATGAACCCAAACCCCTTATGCTAACATGCAAGTTTGTGGCCAAATCCTTTATGAGACTATGCATGCTCGTGGCCAATTCCCCCCCCCCCCTTTTAAGTTGTGCATGTTTATGGCCAAACCCCTTTTGATAATATGTATGTTTGTGGCCAAATTACCTTATGACACTATGCATGTTTATAGCCAATCCCTTTATGATGATTATGCATGTGGAAGCCAAGCCCTTTTTGGCATCATGCATGTTTTGAGACCAATATGTGACATAGTATCCTTACTATGTTGACTCGCTTTGCTTGCGTTGGGAAAACACGATTTTGGGTAGTTAGATAAACATGAACATGTGTTTATACTTGAAAATATGACTTGAAAGATGACATGGAAGTTGACATGTAAGTATGCATAAAAACATGAGCTTGGGAATTTACCTATTAAGTTAGGTCTACCCTTTGGGAATTTACCTATTAAGTTAGGTCTACCCAAATGCTTGAAAACTTGTAACATGTTTTGGAAACATGATGAACTTAGATAAAATAAGTATGGCCAACTCGAGGTTGGGTTGAGTTTGCAACGTAAAACTACCCGGAACCGACCGGCCTAACTAGTAGTTGCAAACAATAGGACCCAATGTGAGAAGTTGTTCATGTCGCGCTTAAGACCCGAGGTTAGACTAGGTTGTGGTGTAAATCTACCCGGACCCGCCCGGCTTAACTAGTAACCACAACAAGGGCTAATGTGAGAGGTTGAGGGTGCATTAATTAAATTAATGCCACATGATAGGGTTAAGTTAATTTGATTAATGAGGCTTAACCAAATATGATATGGACAAATGGGTTAAGTAATTTGATTAGGCTAATGATACTTAACAAACCATGATAAGCTTGGGTAGGTTAAGTAACTTGATTTTCCTAATGACACTTGACCATTTTTATACGACTAGTGGACGGGATTAAGTTAACCAACACTTAATCAATCCAAAACGATAACGTGATAAGGTTAAGTAAATTTTCTTAATGACACTTAACCGTATAATACAGTTAATGGATGGGGTTAAGATTAGGCTTAACTAATCTAAACATGGTAATCGGATGGGGTTAAGTTAGCCTAGACTTAATTAATCCAACTTAGTAATTTAACGGGGTTAAGTTAAACACTTAACTAATTTAACACGGTGATTTGATGAGGTTAAGTGACCTATACTTAACCAATCCAACTCGTTAATTTGATGAGGTTAAGTTAATCTATACTTAACCAATCTAACGTGAAAACATGATAAGGCTAAGTCACGAATCACTTGAATACGCTTGACCGATTTGACTCGGTAATTTGACAAGGTCAAGTTAATTTATATAATTAACAATCTAAAATGATAATTAGACGAGGTTAAGTTATGGATTGCTTAATATACTTAGCCAACTTGACACATGGTTTGTAGGGTTAAGTCTTGGACTTGGATACTTAGCCAATTTTGACATGGTTTGTAGACGGGCTAAGTTATGAACTTAAGTGACACTTAACCCATTAGGTAAACCCTAATTCGGAGGATTAGGTAAATAACCATAGTTAACAAGGATTATGGAAATAAGGCTAAGTAGTAAACCTTAGTTAAGGGAAACTAAGTAATAATTCTTAGTCAAGGAAATTTGGACCATTTCTTAGATAGATCAGTAACCCGATACGTTAGAGTATGCGTGTAGGAGCAGGCTATCTGATTTGGATAAAGGCTCCAACGAACTGGGTAACGAAGCAGCGGCTTCGGGGAACGTGAGGATATTCTTGGGATCCCTCTGTGAGCTGTCAGGTCATTATACTAGGCTCACGAGAGGTTGAGGTCTGTGGTAGAAGAACCAAGAATATGCCTTGGTTGCTATGCGAGCGACCTAAAGACTGGGGTGGATAGCAGTGAGTCGGCGGATACATAAGGTGCCCGAGATAGCAAGTTCGTCGATCATCTACCATCTTGAGTCAAGCGTGTACGTACGGAAAGGCAAGGAACACCCAACAGACCATAATTGCTATCTAATTATAGGTGAGGTAGGCCGTAGGATGTGGGCTGGCCGGAGTGTAGTTCTCATGCAAGATTTTCTCTTGTGTTGCCTTTCACTAGTTGAGGGAGGGGTCTCGTGGGACCATAGCCACGTGTAGAAAAGCAGACCTTAGTATCTGCATCGGCAGATAAATCTAAAGCTCCCGACCGAGTCCTGTATTTCTTGTTTTGGCCGGTGACAGGACTCGGATGGCACGATGTGATACATGTGCATACAGTTATAGAAAAACGATTCACGATGAATGCGTGGGAAAAAGGGCGCGGTTGAGGGTTAGCGTAATCCCTAGTGGCCTAGGTGGTTTAACCCAAACCGAAATACGAAAGCGTGCAATAGGAAAGCGTAATCCCTAGTGGTGCTAGGTGGCGTAAGTCCTAATAGTTCAAACGATGATTCATATGGAAGAGCCTAGCTAGAACAGGGGTGACAGTCCAAACGACTTCAAGGATAATACGACATGAGGAAGCCCGTACGAGGTACGGCAAAGGACTGAACTTATATACATGGAAAAAAACATATGATTTGAATAACCTATATATGTGATATATTAGGTTGACATGGACCATTACACGACTTTGAGCAAGGGACGTTCATGGTTAACACATGACGCGGGTAGGGATACTAGTACGAGAGGTGCAGAGCAAATATACATGTTAGAACTAGGAAGAATATACATAATAGATACCGTGGGATGTTAGACGGGGTAGATACCTTGGGATAATGTACTCGATAGAATCTGATGATGTGATACCTTGACTTACCATAACACCGTAGTTTATCATGATACCTTAGTTTACCTTGCCGCAGTAGTTCAGCCGGCTACCCTGGTTTATCTATCTTGTAGTTATCCTTATGTTTACTTTCAGTTTATGCATGTCATGTTACCTTTACTTGTTTTTATACTGGAAGTAGATAGGACTTACTCAGTCTTTTTGACTGACCCGTTTTGTTTTGCCTCTTTTCTTCTGTTTCCCCCAGGTTTCAGGGAGGAAACAATGCTGTTTAGTTCGGACTTCTTCTGCTTGAAGGTCATCATGGATGGCTTGGACTTCTCTTGGCTATGGCTACTTTACGGTTTTACTTGGGGAATAATTTATTAAAAAGTCTTTATGCTTCTTTACTATTGCAAGACAGGTTTTGATGTACTCTGATGTAAAAGGCTTTAGACCTTATGTATTCATGTTTATGAAAGTTTGATTTTACTTCCGCTATTTATTTATATATGTTCTGTCTTGTGATATTTCTGTGCATGTTTACCAATAATGCCCCTCTAAAGCTAGTGCATTCCTTTGCGAGTGACCCTAGCGGAGGCGGGGTGTTACAGGTGCCCTCTGGCGGGTCGGCTCGGGTAGATGCTTCTTGGTTCGGTTCGGATTCCTGGTCATGGTCCGATCCCCTCTTCCCTTCAGTTCGATCTGGTTCCCCCTTCCTTAGCCCGATCCGATCCCAGTTCAACCATAGTGGCCTTCCTTTTTCCCATACTTCATCTTGTGTCAATCTCCGGTTCGGTTCGGTGATCCTTGCCGAGCCCATCCATCCGATCCGATCCGAAAACCTACACCATTTTCCTGCAACTTTTCCAGCGAGTTGTTTTCGCCCCTCGACGGCGTTTTCGACCATTCTAACTATTCTAAACAATCAAAAAGCATACTATACAGTCCTAGAAACAAGTAGAAGCGACCTCAAGCACCAAAACATCAATATGATAGGTTAAAATGGATCAAACGTAGCCAAAATCCCATATTTTCCCTTAAGCATGTTTAGGCAAAACTAATGATATGATTAGCAAAACTTAATCAAATTAAACCAAATTTCTAACAAAGGTCTAAAACATCATTTAAGAATTTATAAATATTTTTCAAGAATTTATTAGTGTATAAATTCGCTAATCAACACTAATTACCCTTAATTAACCATAATTAGTGAGGAACTATGCAAATCACTCACCTTAGCCACAAATAAACCTTAGATATGAAATAAATCTCTGATATGGCGCGAATGCCAATGCTAAACAGCATCTCTAGTCTTGATTTGGTGAAGATCTCCCTTGATTTGATGTTGCTAAGCTTAATCCTTGATTAGAAAGTGATTTGGAGGTGATTTAGAGGTTGGAGGTCATTTTTAGGGTTTCTAAGAGGTAAGTGGAGGCTAGAAAACTGAAATGGAATGAAACCCTAACTCTTTTCAGCCTCCCAATAACCCTAATTCCGAAATGGGTTATGGGCCCATTCACTAATCACCCTATTTGGCCCGGTTAAGTAGTTTTTCACCTTCCAAACCTTATTTCAGTCAATTCTCCCAAACGGTAAGTCCGTTTTCCATATGTGACTGCTCTGCGGAAAGGTAAACCATCATCCGAAGCCAATGGAAGTGGTTTCAGGTCAAAACTCCTTTCCAATCAAAAGTTATGACCGAAATAAGATCAGCTAGGGGCAAAATGGTCATTTAAAAATCGGCAAAAATCATGAACATGGGAAATGACCCCAATGGTCGTTTCCCAAAGCCACATGACCATACGACTTCATATAAGAAAGAAATAAATGTTCTATGATCCTCCGATGCGTAGAATGCGGGTTGTTACATTCTCCCCTCCTTAAGAAATTTCGCCCCCGAAATTCCCTAACCAAAACACACAAAGGGTCCCGCACGCCTACCTGCCATAAAACAACAACCAAACATGCAAAATAAGCAAAACAAGTCTATCCTAGCATGCAGCATAACTAAATTGCAAAGTAAATCTTACCAGACAAAGAGTTCTGGATACGTCTTCCTAATGCTCTCCTCTGTCTCCCAAGTACAGTCGTTCTCGTTCTCGCCCCACTGAACCTTGACTAGCTTCACCACCTTCCTTCGAAGTTGCTTCGTATCGTGCTCGACAATACGAATCGGCTTGCGGTTCCCAACCGCCTCGGGTTCCACTACGAGGTCCTCTAACTGATCAGGTGAAATAGTCATACCTGGGTCGTGCACGAACTTCCTTAGCTAGGAAACATGAAATACGTTGTGAACTTCCGCCATCTTCTCGGGTAAGTCAACTCTATACGCCAAATTCCCAACTTGTTCGAGAACTGGGAATGACCCAACAAATCTTGGTGCCAACTTGCCTCTCCTGCCAAATCGTATCACGCTCTTCAACGGAGAAATCTTGACAAACACCAAGTCACCAACGGAGAATTTTAAGTCTCTTCTCCTCTTATCAGCATAACTCTTCTGCATATCCTGGGCAGCCTTCATCCGTTGTTGGGTGATCTTAATCTTATCTGAAGTTTCCCTTACCACATATGGTCCAAGCACAAACTTCTCACCGGTCTCTATCCAACATGATGGTGAGTTGCACGGTCTTCCGTACAAAGCTTCATGTGGAGCCATACCGATACTGGATTGGTAACTATTATTATATGCAAACTCTACTAGATGCAAATGGTCATCCCATGATCCACCAAAATCCAATATACAAGCTCTTAAGATATCTTCCAATATACGATTCACCCTCTCTGTCTGACCGTCAGTTTGAGGATGATATGCGGTACTGAGATATAATTCCGACCCTAGAGCCTCTTGTAAGCTCTTCCAAAACCCACTAGTAAACAACGGGTCTCGGTCATTCACAATGCTTTTAGGTACTCCATGAAACCTCACTACCCACTTCATATACAGTTTTGCTAACTTAGCTGCCGTTCTGGTCGATTTGACTGGTATAAATCTTGCACTCTTGGTCAATCGATCCACAATTACCCAAATGCTATCATGTCCCGATTTAGTCTTTGGTAAACTATCAATGAAATCCATCGAGACTTGCTCCCATTTCCATTTGGGAATTTCTAATGGTTGTAACAAACCACTAGGCTTCTTTTGCTCGGCTTTAACTAGCTGGCAATTCATGCACTTAGATATAAACTTCCCAACGTCTCTTTTCATCCCTTCCCAATAGTAAGTCTGCTACATGTCTCGATACATCTTATCACCACCGGCGTGTATAGTCAGTTTTGAGTGATAACACTCCCTAAGCACTTCATCTCTCAAACCATTCACGTTGGGTACAACTAGTCTTCCATTCTTTCGAAGCCATCCTCCTCGATCAAGCCCATACAAATTCATCTCCTCACCGTCGATATTCATCTCTAACTTGGAGATGATTTCCAATAGATTAGGATCGTCCCTCTGACTGGAACCAATCCGCTCAATCAAAGTGGGTCTGATCATCAAACTAGTTAACATCTCTGGATCCAATTCACACTTTGGTCTGAAATCATATCCTGCGATATACTCCAGTTGCTTCCATTCAAGAAACATAGCCCCTAAACTAGCATGTCTCCTACTCATGGCATCGGTTACCGCATTGTCTTTCCTAGGTGTATATGCGATATCAAAATCATACGAAGCCAAGAACTCTAACCATCTCTGCTGAAGGAGATTCAGATCCTTCTGAGAGAAGAGATACTTTAACGATTTATGATCGGTAAACAACTCAAATATCTCTCCCAATAGATAATATCTCCACATCTTCAACGCGAACATGATCGCTGCCAGTTCCAAATCATGGGTAGGATACCTTTTCTCATGCGGCTTTAGTTGCCTACTAGCATAAGCAACAACCCTACCTCCTTGCTTCAATACAGCACCTAGTCCTGTACCACAAGCATCTGTATATACCGTCATCTCTTCATTCCCTTTAGGAATGACTAACACTGGCGCACACGTCAACTTTTCTTTTAGACTCTTGAATGCATTCTCACACACGCCGTCCCAGACGAAGGCTTGATTTTTCTTAGTCAATTGAGTCAACGGTGCTGCTATCTTGGAGAAGTCCTGGATAAACTTACGATAATATCCAGCAAACCCCAAGAAGCTTCTTACGTCTGTTGCATTCTTGGACGTAGACCAATCCTGTACCGTAGCCACCTTCGCAGGGTCCACAGCAATACCATTCTCTGAAACAGCATGGCCCAAGAATCTCACTTCCCTCCTCCAGAAGTGACATTTAGAAAATTTCGCTTTCAATTGGTGTTTTCTCAACACCTCCATCACTATCCTCAAATGTCCCTTGTGTTCTTCCTCTGTCCTCGAGTAAACAAGGATGTCGTCTACGAACATAAGAACAAACCTATTCAACTGATCTCTGAATACCCGATTCATAAGATCCACGAAGTATGCTGGTGCATTGGTCAACCCAAATGGCATGACCAACCACTCATAAAATCCAGACGGCGTCCTAAATGTCGTTTTCGGAACACTCTCAGCCGCTACTCGGAGCTGATGAAATCCTGTCGCGAGGTCCAACCGGGAGAATACTCTTGCTCCTTCCAGTTGATCAAACAAATCATCTATCCGCGGTAGAGGATACTTATTCTTCCTCGTCACCTTATTCAATTCGCGACAGTCCACACACAAACGAAGGGAACCATCTGCCTTAGTGGCAAACACAACTGGTGCTCCCCACTCGGAGACACTTCTTCTAATAAACCCCTTCTTCAAAAGATCACTTACTTGCACCCCGAGCTCTCGCTGCTCCGTTGGTGCCATACGACGAAGTGGCATCACTACAGGTCTGGCATCTTTCACTAAATCAATACGGAACTCGATCTCTCGATGTGGTGGAAGTCCGGTCACTTCCTCGAAGACGTCCGGATACTGGCCAACCACGGGCACATCTGACAACTCATCATGCAGAATGTCGAGGGAATTTATAAAACTAGCCATTACCCCATCACTGGGTAGACTACCAAACACTACCCTCCGCCCATCATCCGCCCTAAATGTCACCAAAAAGCCCTCACAGTCTACTACCACCCCGTATCTTTGGAGCCAATCGACCCCCAATATAATGCCATACCCAGTAAAGCCCAAAACAAAGCAATCACAAACATACATCCATGACTCGATAAGAACAAATTTCGGCAAATCATACTAAGGTTAGTCGAACCACCAATCGGGTTCGTCACAACCAAAGGTCTATCGACTATCTCGGGTTCCAGTCTCAACCTATCTACCAGGTCACTAGATATGAAGGAACGGGAAGCCCCAGTATCAAACAAAACTCGAACAGGTGCATTAAGAATAGAAAGCATACCTTGAATGACGACATTCTTTCCTTTCTCCACCGCAGTTGGGGCATTCGACGAAGAAGGAATAACATTAATAGCATATGCTTTCACAATCTGCTTCTCCTTAAGAGGTTGTGGACATTTATCCTTATGATGTCCCACTTGGCCACAGTTGTATCACTTCCTATCCGCTGGCTTGGCCCGACATTCTTTGGCATAATGGCCCTTCTTACCACAGCTGAAGCACTCAACATCTTTCTTGCTCTTTTTCTGGCCATCCTTAGTTTGGTTCTGCTTCCTCTTGTTCTGAGTGTTATTCTTGCCTCCACCGCCTGCTTGCGGCTTCAGCCCTTCTGCAGATGCAACCTCAGTCTTTGACTTAGGGTAAAGACTCTCTGATCTCAAAGCTTTCCCCACAATCGATTCAAAAGTCTCATCGATGTGGTTGATAAGCCTTTCCCCCATATATCCATCCAAACCAGTAATGAACTTCTCATTCTTCTTCTCAGGAGTATCGATAAGGGATAATCCATACTTCGACAAAGTGTCGAACTCAGCAATATAGTCCGAGACCGCCCTACCATTCTGCTTAAGCTCCAAGAACTTCCTAAACAATTCTGACTTCTGAGCAGCTGGGATAAACTTGTCGCTAAAGCGAGCCTTAAACTGATCCCAAGTAACCTGATCCTCTGGAGTGGCTTTCCTAATAACATTCTACCCATTCATCGCTCGCCTTTGCAGCTGACGACACGCTAGCCTTCTCTTTATCGCATCCTCGATACCCAAGTCGTCGAAGATACGATCATAGCTATCCAACCAATCCTGAACATCTGTGGCCGACTCCGTTCCATGGAACGGCTTCCCACCAAGGTTAGTGTAATCCTTGCACAGCTTGGCGAAATCGGCCCTAGGCGCCTGCACTACTGGACCACCACCATTACCAGGATTGGGAACTGCTCCCTGAACATCCCTAAGCATCTCTCTCATGAAGTCAGTGAACATCGTCCTTATGTCAGGAGCATTCCCATTATTGGCCCCTCTACCAGCACCCCTCGTGTCTCGACTCATCGTTCAATCTGTAAAGAGAAAATTATTAACTATCTCCATAGTGGTGCTAGTGCAGTACGACTTCATCCTTATACTACTAATTGTATATATATAGCTTTTGAAAACCAAAGTAATCACAAATACGCACTCTCATATACGTAATATCTCTCCCTAGTGTCTTTTCCTAGGTTAACTACGCAACCTAGAGCTCTGATACCAAATGTGACGGCCTGCCCCGCACTAGTCTACATTTCCTCCGAAGGTGCGCTGTACACATGCCCGACTAGCACGGAACGGTCGCCAAAGAAAGGAAAGAAGAGAATGATCTGACAAGGAACCTGTAGAATGTCTCACAGCGCATGGAATAAAATATAATAATAACATAATCTTGACATAAAACAGGCGAGACAGTGCATAAGATGATAAATAAAACCAACATCAACATCAGAGTAGCGGAAGTCTAAATACAGCTTATTACAACTTTTCAAATTACTGTCTCTAAACAAAAGAAAGGAAGGGTGCACTACTAATGCTCAAGTAGTGACCACCAACGACACAGGGAGAATATCTATATATATCGTACGTGGAAGCCTCCTGCTCGCCTCCAGATCAGCTACTCGTGCATCACCAGCTAACCTGTCTCTAGTCTGCTCATGAGAGCACCCAGAGTAATAAGAAGAGACATAAAACTCTGGGTCAGACAAAAGTCTGGTATGAGCGATAAGCTGCTAAACAAAATAATAACAGGTATCCTAACCATACCTGAACCTGGACCTGCAACCAAAGAGTTAGCACTACATACCGTACAATACTCTAAGATGCCACTGAACAGATGGTGTGAAGATAACGGGGGTGGGGGTGTGCATGTCATAATGATGGCAAACAAATCAAACATAACAACCATCCTCACATATCTCACTCAGTGCGTAAAGCATACGATATCCACCACTTCGATCACCCAATACTTTGATATGACCACTCTGCCCCCATGAAGTCATAACGGCTTCATTGCACTGATCCATAGCCACTAATCCTTCGCTATGTCCACTTTGCCCCATGGAGTCCTACACACCCCACTGCACTGGCTCATAGCCTTACTAATCCTTTACTATGTCCACTCTGCCCCATGGAGTCACAATGGCTCCACTGCACTGGCTCACAGTCTTACTACGATCACTTTGCCCCTCGAGTCATGATGACTCTACTGCACTGATACGTAGCCCATCATTCCTTTTCATTGGTGAATCGAAGTTATGATCGTCGACAACTCCTTAGCATACGTCCCGCAGCAAAGCCCAATCATGAAGTGAACTCATTGGTTCCCAACTGGGTCCTGAGCTCTAACTTCTAACTTGGACTAACTTTGCATCTCGGGTTATTGGTCTCCACCGGATCGGTTCGGTTCCTCAGCCCTTCTTCTCTGTCGGTTCGGATCGGCCTCCTTCCAAGTGTTCCGGGTCGGGTCGTGGCCTCCAAGTCTCTTTGTAGTACATCGGTTCGATTCGGGTGCCCTCTGGCGGGTCGGGTCGGGTAGATGCATCTTGGTTCGGATTCCTGGTCACGGTCTAATCCCCTTCTCTTCCCTTCAGTTCGATTCGGTTCCCCCTTCCTTAGCCCGATCTGATCCCAGTTCAACCATAGTGGACTTCTTTTTCCCATACTTCATCTTGTGCCAATCCCCGGTTCGGTTCGGTGATCCTTGCCCAACCCACTTTCCGGTCCGAGCCCATCCATCCGTTCCGATCCGAAAACATGCATCATTTTCCTGCAACTTTTCCAGCGAGTTGTTTACGCCCCTCGACGGCATTTTCGACCATTCTAACTATTCTAAACAATCACAAAGCATACTATACAGTCATAGCAACAAGTAGAAGCGACCTCAAACACCAAAACATCAATATTATAGGTTAAAATGGATCAAACATAGCCAAAATCTTATATTTTCCCTTAAGCATGTTTAGGCAAAACTAATGATATGATTAGCAAAACTTAATCAAATTAAACCAAATTTCTAACAGAGGTATAAAACATCATTTAAGAATTTATAAATATTTTTCCAGAATTTATTAGTGTATAAATTCGCTAATCAACACTAATTACCCTTAATTAACCATAATTAGTGAGGAACTATGCAAATCACTCACCTTAGCCACAAATAAACCTTAGATCTGAAATAAATCTCTGATATGGCGCGAATGCCAATGCTAAACAACAACTCTAATCTTGATTTGGTGAAGATCTCCCTTGATTTGATGTTGCTAAGCTTAACCCTTGATTAGAAAGTGATTTGGATGTGATTTAGAGGTTGGAGGTCATTTTTAGGGTTTCTAAGAGGTAAGTGGAGGCTAGAAAACAGAAATAGAATGAAACCCTAACTCTTTTCAGCCTCCCCATAACCCTAATCCCGAAATGGGTTATGGGCCCGTTCACTAATCACCCTATTTGGCCCAGTTAAGTAGTTTTTCACCTTCCAAACCTTATTTCAGTCATTTCTCCCAAACGATAAGTCCGTTTTCCACATGTGACCACTCTACGGAAAGGTAAACCATCATCCGAAGCCAATGGAAGTGGTTTCAGTTCAAAACTCCTTTCCAATCAAAAGTTATGGCTGAAACAAGATCAGCTAGGGGCAAATGGTCATTTAAAAATCGGCAAAAATCATGAACATGGGAAATGACCCCAATGGTCGTTTCCCAAAGCCACATGACCATACGACTTCATATAAGAAAGAAATAAATGTTCTACGATCCTCCGATGCGTAGAATGCGGGTTTTTACATTTCCTTTGCATGTTAATAATGGAAATGCTATCCATTCAGACTGAAAGTTGTTTCACCATTTTTTTAGTTGTCTCGGCCATTGTTGTATTTGTTGAATCATGTACGTGTCAATGCATTGCTAGCTTGTGATTTTGCTCCATTCTAAGTTGCAATGAGTCGAGATAGTCCATGTGGCTACTCCTCAGTTGCACACTGGACTGGCGAGGCAGTGCATACATGTATATATATACACGTGTGTATATGCAGCCATCCAGACCAGTTTTCCTGTCCCTACATTGAAATATTTTGTATATACACTGACTGCCTTGTTGTATTTACAGTGTATCACTGTGAATATCACAAGCTGTCTTGACACAGTCGGAAAAATCAGATTGAGTCAGAAAAATGATGAGAAACACACCGAAATTCTGAGGCAAATAATGTTTCAAAATAAAAATTATGTTCGCCAGAAAAATTATTTCTGTTCCAGATACTGTGTGTGTTTCTGTATGTGACAGGTATGAGGACTGGACTGACTGAAAGCTATGAAGATAGAAGACTAAAGTTAGAAGACAGTGTATGAAGTAGTGTCAGTAAATGTGTTTGTATATAAAAGTGAAAATGTATGTATATATGATTTTTATAGACAGAGTGACTGTATGAGTGATGTAGAGAGAATTGTATTGATATTTGTAATAAACAAATTTTGTTTGAAATAAAATATTATTTTATTGTGTTCAAACTAATTTGTCTATCGTATTCAGTTTATTTACAAGTACAATAAATGTAGAATGATGTAGTGTATATGAAAGTGGATATGAAAAGAAATGTATATCAGTGATGTATTCAAATAGTGGAGTTATAAATAGTTGTACTGTTTGAATGTTTGAAATATAATATTCAATTTAAATAAAGTAGTGTATGAATATATAAATGTCTGTACAGTCGTATTCTATTTAAATATAAATATTATAATCATGTCTGTGATGAATATATGAAACAGTATAATAACAAACACATTTACAATAACATATTTGGTTGTTATCATCAAATGAAAAGTCATATAATTGTGTATACAACTGCGTTATATACAACAATCTCCCCCTTTTGATGATGACAAACAAATATGAAGATTTTGAAAACAGTAAATGTGTTTGACTGTGAAGAACAGAACTCCTCCTATTTGAATGCTCCCCCTACAACAGAAACTCCCCCTGTAACTGTGCATGAGTGAAAAGAATGTGAAACTAAATTGGAATTTTCAAAATTAAAGGATTTATAAACTATTCACTCATAAATCAAAATCTCAACCCATTCTCCCCCTTTTGTTATCATCAAAAGGATACAGAATTTAAAATATAGATGAAAAATGACTAAAATATAATATCATCTTAAGAGGAAGAACGGTCATCATAAATCTCAATCAATCAAACAAAAATCATAATATTCTGAGAACAGGTGGCATATTTCACATTGTATAGAATGACGGATTTACGATGAATTTTATACAAAATGGAGAGAGTTTCAAAAACATATATTTCCAATTATTTTCAAAAGAATTTTATAAAAATGAAGTTCAAAAAACAGTGACGCATTTGGACTATAATTAATAATTCAATTTAAGTGACAAAATCAAATACTCTAAAATCCCAATAGCTATCAATCAACAAATCATAATACGTCATAAAATATTAACACACTTCACAGATTAGAAAGATGGATTGATAGGATGGTTTTTATACACCAAGGAGAATTTCAGATTAATTTCAGATTATAGCACATTGACCATGCATAACCAGAGCTTGGATTTTTGAATGAGGTCAGTCGCAGCTTAAATTATAAGTTGTCACTTAACCATGCATGACCAGAGCTTGGATTTTTAAATGAGGTTAAAGACACACTTATATATTAATTATATATATTTATCATTTCATCTTTAAAATGAAAAAACTCCTCGGTATACAAAACCAATATATGGATAATAGAAAATGGGGTAGGTACAGAAATGGACTGTGAAATAAATTTCTAAATTGATTATATTATGAAATATGCTTGACTGTACCAGGATCATTGAAAATTTTCAATTGTCACTAATTTTGAAAAATAACATAGTCCTATTTCTATCACAAATATTTCCACTGTTTGTTTTAAAAAAACATATTAACTCTCCACATTAATATAAAATTATCATGGATGGCAGAATGATGATAGATAAAGGAGATGGTCGTGAAATAATTGCCAATTCAAAGATATTATAATAACTGTTCAACCATCATGAAAATCCTAAATAAAATCTCGTCTTGTTATGAAATACACTGCTCTCACAATTCATCACAATTTCAAATTCTGATAATAATTTTGATGAATTATAAATACAGTTCAATTTGGATATTGATTTCAATTTCTTAATGAATAATCAATAAATAATTTTAAAATTGAAAATCAATCACAAGAGGTATATGAAGAGTTATATAAAGTAAGAGGGGGTTAAAATATATATAACAACGCAACAACAGCACATCTAAACTGATGCCACTTGATGTCTCAATTAATGAGAATTTTGACATGATACTAGAGACGAACAAGAATACTATAGACAAAAGAATTATAAGTACAAAGCCCAAGCAGACAAGATAACAGATTATGCACATGTATCAGAGCAGCAAAAAGATGATTCTAAAACAAACATTTTTTAAAACAGTATCAGAGCAGCACAGAAAATAGTTTCAAATCATACTTGTCATGATGACGGTCACATAAGAAGATTCATGATCCAAGATTAAAAATCCCGTTTATTTTAAATCATTTGATGGAATATGAAAATATCAGGATTCAATGAATCAATGACACCAAATTATAAATTTCAGATTCAAGATATGTGTGTGATTCAATAAATCGATAATTTCAAATGATTTCCAACGAACAGATATTCAAATCAAATAATCATGTAATAGCAGTAAATTTTAAGACCATATTTTCAGAGAAATTTTCACAAGTATTTCAGACAAGTACAAGAGTAATTTCAAATTTAAGAGATGTGTGAGATTCAAAATAACAAGAATTTAAGATGATTTCAAACAAACAAATTTCAACATAATGATCATGAATAAGGATGAAATTCAAGATGTATCACTGTGATTCAAGACAAAACTTAATATCCAAGCGAATCTGATAATCAATGAAATTGTCACAGCTGAGAAGTAGCAGTGTGCTGTAATGAGTATAATATTTCAAGCTTTTCTAAAATAGATTAGAAGAAACTCAAAATAGCAGAGGTGTGTGAAACTTCATCAAATTTTCAAATCTTCAAGAATTTAGAATTCTAATTAACAGTGTTCAAGATATGACAAGAATACATCAACACTGTTATGAATTCAGAAATCAGAAAAATAAACTTCAAAACAATTGCAGATATTTACAAGATTAAATTCAAGATCTGGAAATAATTAAAACATTAGAGTTCTATTCAACTAAAGCAAATTTCCTGAAAATACGAGTTCTACAATTGGAAGTTAAGGAAGCCTACAGATATGACAGTGACAAATCAAAGAAAAAATAAACAGAAGGGACAGAGGGAGAAATAAACAAAGAAAATAAAAACTTAGAATATTTACAAAGGTGAGTTTAAAGATCATACCAGGATCCAATGTAAGAAAATGAATCTCTAACTCAACAAATCTTGGCCAAGAAACTGTAAAGAATACAGAAATATAGAACAACTTGAAATCAATCTCTTTTCAACACAGCAGTTCCTCAACCTTCTTTGGTACCTAACGGTTGAGAGGATTGAGTGGTCTAACAAAATTAAAAAAACCACTCGCAGTTTTGTTAACATCTTTCGGTACCCAAACTTGTTTGTATAACAATCCATTTGAATCTATCTTCGTACCCTTTGGAACCTAATCTGTTTGACTTTAACGAAGTTTGGTTTATTTCTTTTTAGGATCCAGGATAGTTTAGAGGGATTATTATAGAACGATTTCTCATCACTATTTTGATTTAAAAATCCTTTGAAATTTTCAAAGTTCAAATTTTCAAAGTAGTTCTTTCCAAAGCAGTTTGAGGGATTTTTCAAATCATTTGAATTTTGTTTTCCAAATCCATTTTTTTCCAAAAACCAAGACCACGTTTATTTCCAATAGAAAATTGGTTCTTCAACAACATATTCAAAGATTTTTCACTGTTTGAAAATTTAGCCAATGTTGTTTTAAGTTGTTGAATTTTATATTCAAGATCAACATTTTCTTTCATTAGATCTGAACAACGGTTTTCAGTGATCTTACTCTTTTCAAAATCAGTTTTCAAAACCAAATTTTCATCGTTAAGCAATCTAATTTTGGCTTGGGACTCAAAAATTTCAAATTCAAAATATTTTCGACTTTCAGATTCAAATTTCTTTAGTTTTTCAATCTCAACTTCTAGCTCATTATACTCAGTTTTCAACAAGCTTTGTTTTTCAACAAAAATATATTTGGAATTTTCTGTCATCTTGAAATTTTCAAATTCTTTTTGCAAACAATTGTTTGTGCTTTCAAGCTCTATCTTGTTCTCTTTTAAAATCAGAATTTCATTCTCAAGTTTTTGAATATTTTTATTTTGGCGAACAAGA
The DNA here is from genome assembly GCA_030737875.1 of Allium sativum. Taxonomy (NCBI): domain Eukaryota; kingdom Viridiplantae; phylum Streptophyta; class Magnoliopsida; order Asparagales; family Amaryllidaceae; genus Allium; species Allium sativum. Next base: position 229,143,777 of record CM060924.1, on the reverse strand, counting down.
TCATTTTTCAAATTTAAACAATTTTTGCAATTTGAATTTGAAAACTTCTTGACATTTTTAAGCTTTGATTCCAAAAGATTATTTTTGCAAATCAACTCAAGTTTTTCAGATTTCAGAAATTTATTTTTAGACTTTAGGTGCTCAACAGATTCAGTTAAACCACTTAAGCGAGAAATTAAATCTTTACAAGAAAGATCTCCTGTTGAATCTCTATTTGGATTTCCATCTGTACAACCTGTTAAGCACAAATCTGAAGCTGAGTTGACTTCCTGATGTTTTGAGCAGTTGTCAGTTTTTCCATACAGCGCGTTGAGAGTCTGCCAGATTTCCTGCGCAGTTAAATAATGGGAAATAAGGATATATTGTACATCATCAATATAAGAATATAAAATATGAGTAGCGCGTAAATTAAATTCAATATCAACCCTATTTACAATATCATATGCATTTATAATACTATTCCAACATTTAATATCAACAGATTTTAAATAGGATTTCATTCCTGATTTCCAATTTAAAAAATCTGTACCATTAAAAATAGATGGAATATCACTGAACGGACTCTCAATGGACTGATAACCAGGGATCACCATTACTTTAGAATTAACAGAATACCTGCTCTAATACCACTTGTTGGATTTAGATTAACGAGGGGGGTGAATAGGGTTTATCACAGTTTTTTTTTGGATATTAAAAATTCACAGATCACATAATACAACAGAAATAAAAGTGCAGAAAATAAATCACACACAGATATAACCAGCTTTGGCAAAACCCTGCCTACTGCTGCATTCCTAAGGTTTCTACTAGGTAAAAGAATAGATCCCGCATACAAGACCATGTACACTCGCGAACCCCTCGCTTCTATTCTAATCCTACGCTCAAAACCCTAGACTGATCTATATCCACTAGACCAGATTTTCCCTAGTTTTACAGACACTAGTAAACTGTCAGTTAACCCCTAACTAAATACCCTTAGATTTTATAGACTCTAGAACTGATCGTTTGTTTTACAACTCAAAAATAAAAACAATTAAAAAATAAAATTAAAAACCCTAGGAGTTAAATTAAAAGGGTCATCCCCTTTTTAATTAAAAAAACAAACTATGCCTTTTTGTTTAAACTTAGCCGGCCCATTAGTTAACTCCTTGCAAACCCTTGTCTCTCTACTTGAAAATGGCGGCCAACGCTTTGAACTAGGGCTTCTGAAAACTCCCCCAAATCGATTCGATGGCTTCTGGAATTGATGAAACTGAGGCTCGCTTCTTTGTGGATATGTGATTCTTCACTTTGGATTTCTCTGATTTGAGAGTTAGGGTTTTCTACACTCCAAATCTCGAATGTATGCTTCTGGAATTAAAACACTGCTGCTTCGAAACTATGCGTGGCTTTTGTACTTCGATTTGGATGTGGTTATGATCGAAAACTTGGTGAGTATTTTATGGTATGATTTGTCCGATTTTCTCCTTGAATTTTTGGTTCAATATTGAAGCCTGTGATGATAGTGGTGTTTATACAGGATTTTAGTAATCTTACAATACTCTCTGATTTCGATTATTGGCTTGACTGATTTGCTGGGCTAATTTATGTTCCTTTCCTCTTTTGCTTTTGTAATTCTCGGCATGAATGAATTGATAAAAAACTGGACATTAGTGTATGCCATATATCAATTGATGTTGTCCATTTCTGAATGATTCAAAAACTGGAAAGTTTTGATTTGTTGCCTTTGACATAATTCTAAAAAATGATTTTCTGGACATAAACATTTGTGGCCCCTTACGATTGTAAATGCACCCATCCATTTTTAAACCTTGTCAGTAATGCGATGTGGATGATATCTTGTTTCCTTGAATTATTCTCTGCATTCATTTGCCATAACTGTCTAATCCTGGAAAGTTATAATTCGAATTTCTGAAACACTTTGTCAAAAAAAAACTTGTTCACTATATATTTTGAAAACACCATCCATGCATGTATTTGAAACCAGATTTGTGTATTTTCCATATCTGTGAATTCTCGAATTGAATTGTCCATAAAGAAATTTATTGTCTTGCCAAATATTCTCCTTGCTGATTTTTGCAAAACTAGAAACAGATATTTGTTTTTGCCCAGACAATGATACTAGATTATCATGTCAAATAAAACTGTGATTACCACTTGCCATTTTTGCTTCTCCAATGAATGAAATCTGAAATTGCTGCCTTGTTCTCTCTGATTTCTTGGAAGTAAATGATTCATTCTGAATATGTCTTGATTACACTTTTGTATTGCTGCATCTTTGTATACACCATTATTGTACTTGGCTATGAGCCATATATATACTTCCCTGAACTTAAGCTACTTTTGTTGTTGTTGTGACATTGCTGTACAGACCTGAACCATTTGTCTTTGTGCATCCATTTGAATTTGAATTGTTTTGTGCAAATTTTTGTCCCTGGCCCATGCTTGTAGTTGCACCCATGTCCACTTGTGCTTGACTTGCACACTGCTGTTTTACCATATGCCATGCTTGAGCTTGCCGAACCATTTGTGTCCATTATTAGCTGTTCCATTCTCTTTGAATTGATCCATGCTGAGAAACACTTGAATATTGAACTGACCCGACCACTTTTCACCACTGTCTTGAACAATGCTGGCTGTTATGAGATGATTATGTTGTACACATTTGGCACTTTCTCCAACATGTAGCTGTTGTGTACTTGTTCATGCTGAAAGCACATTTGGCTTGACTGCTTTGACATGCTTCCTTGTTGCTGAACCACCGCATGTTTACATGTACTATTCACTTGATTCCACATGCATGTATGTTCATTACTGTGTGTAAACATGATACACTTGTGTATGTTTCCTTTGCATGTTACCAATGGAAATGCTGTCCATTCAGACTGGAAGTTGTTGCACCATTTTTTGAGCTGTCTCGACCATTGTTGTATTTGTTGAATCATGTACGTGTCAGTGCATTGTTAGCTTGTGATTTTGCTCCATTTTGAGTTGCACTGAGTCGAGATGGTCCACGTGGCTACTCCTCAGTTGCACACTGGACTGGCGAGGCAGTGCACACGTGAATATATACACACGTGTGTAAATATAGCCATCTAGACAAGTTTTCATGTCCCTACATTGAAATATTTAGTATATACACTGACTGCCTTGTGGTATTTACAGTGCATCACTGTGAATATCACAAGCTGTCTAGACACAGTCGGAAAAATCAGATTGAGTCGGAAAAATGATGAGAAACACACCGAAATTCTAAGGCAAATAAATTTTCAAAATAAAAATTATATTCGCTAGAAAAATTATTTCTGTTGCAGATACTGTGTGTGTTTCTGTATGTGACAGGTATGAAGATTGGGTCGACTGAAAGCTGTGAAGATAGAAGACTAAAGTTAGAAGACAGTGTATGAAGCAGTGTCAGTAAATGTGTTTGTATATGAAAGTGAAAATGTATGTATATATGATTTGTATTGACAGAGTGACAATATGAGTGTTGTAGAGAGAATTGTACTGATATTTGTAATAAACAAATTTTGTTTGAAATAAAATATTATTTTATTATGTTCAAACGAATTTGTCTATCGTATTCAGTTTATTTACAAGTACAACGAATGTAGAATGATGTAGTGTATATGAAAGTGGATATGAAAAGAAATGTATATCAGTGATGTATTCAAATAGTGGAGTTATAAATAGTTGTAGTGTTTGAATGTTTGAAATATAATATTAAATTTAAATAAAATACTGTATAAATATATAAATGTCTGTACAGTCGTATTCTATTTAAATATAAATATTATAATCCTGTCTGTGATGAATATATGAAACAGTACAATAACAAACACATTTACAATAATATATTTGGTTGTTATCATCAAACAAAAAGTCATATAATTGTGTATACAACTGCGTTATATACAACAGTTTTTGTTTTGTTCATCTTCATTTTAATTTTTGCATTTTGTGTATGTGTGTTTTATTGTTTTCTTATTGTGTTGGTTCTTGTCCCTCTAAAAAGAAAGAAAAAGAAAAAAATTGCATTATGTTCGTGTTTTGTTTGGATCTTGTGTTCTTCTTTTTTGTGTGTTTTCGTCCATTTTGTGTTTCCTTTCAAAAAAAAAAGAAAGTGTGCATTTGTTCTTTGATTTAGTGTTTTGTTACCTTGCCTTGTTCTCATTAGTGAATTTCTTGTTTACAGGTGTTTCTTAAGAAAAAACAACTACATTTCATCTTCATCCATATTGATTTCTGATTGCCATTATTACACACTTTCTTTTTGTTCTTTTTTTCAGTCTCAGCTTTCAGCTTATACAGTTTCTTTCATTCTGGCGCATTCTGTTTTGGTTGTTGTAACCATTTCATTTCTATTTTTCAAACTGCATTGTCTTGCATCATATATATATTTATAGAAAAGAAAGAAAAGAAAAAAAGTGCACTGCATATTCATTTAAAAAAATCCATTTCACAGTTCAGTTATGTGTACATTTTTCTTTCCTCTCTATTTACAATTTTCTTTTCAAACAATCACAGTTTCACTATTTCTGTTTCCCTCTCTCTCCTTCATCTCCATCTTACTACAGCAGCAAGCCTCGATCACCATCGACAACAGTTCACCAACCCCTAAAACTTCCCCACTGCCACATCTTCCTATTTATTCACTTCTGCCATTCAGCAACCAAACTGTCACCACATAAATCAACCCAGCAGTGCCCACATTCCTGTCGTATACTAATCCTTGCACCACAAAGCCGTAACCACTACAACTTCATCAACCAACCCACTAATTCAAACTTCAATCGACCAAAAACCACAATTCAAACTCCACTGTCACACTGGCCAATATACTTCTAAATTCATCTGCCATTACCACTTCGCAAACATAACTTGCCTAGCTCCTCATTATTCACTTCCGCACACTCCAAACAGTTCAAGCTTCATCCACCGAAACCCCTTCGAGTTCATCACTGACAAGAAACCATTCGACAGACCCACTGTCACAAACCACTTGAAAACTCAAACCTTCCTCCAACTTTCCATAACATACTCCAACCACATAACATTCAACAAAAGTCCCCTGCTGTTAACTTCCAACTCCACATCATACTTCCAACTACTAAGTTCAACAATACACATCTTCAATCAAACATTCACAGACCTCCCCTTTTCCCAACCTCATATCAATTCACATACTACATCTACTCCAACCCATCAGCCACTAGTAACCATTCACATTTCATTCTTCAACTCAACTGGCTTCATCCCACCACAACCAGAAACTGTCACCACCAACAACAAACACATACCAAATTTAAACTAGTTCCAAACTCCTCCGCCTGCTACCCTCATTCACACCCACGCAATAACCACCCTCCATACTCCAACTATCACTAACTCAACTTCATCAACATCTTCACAACCGCAAACCGAAACTTCACCTCAAACCCAACGCAAAACCCCCAAACCAATCGAACACTCTTGAACTCCATCACCAAAAATTGCAACCTAAAACCCAAATTCCGTACCGAATTCCCTGGCTGCTCTTTGATTGCGCCTTTCACAACCATCATCAACCGAAAACTCCCAAGTCGTCGTCTAATTCGAATGGAAATTGAACTTCCCGAAACTCGAAACCCTACCCTCGTCTTCCTCTCAACCATTCAACACCGCGATCGCGACCACAACTGAGCACAATTCCAAGACTGTCCAATTGAAATCAGACCCAATTTGTTTGCAATTTTTTTTGTTCTTTCGTTTTTCTTGCGAATTTAGTCTAAATGCGTTGGGGTTGAATGTTCGCTCTGAGAGTGGAGCATTGTTGAGAAGGGCATGGCACTCCACGTTTGCTTAAGTGGAGCTCCAATTTTTATTTATCGTGTAATTGTTATGGGGAAGATAAAATGAATTAGCCTCCCCTTAAATATATAAATTAAAATTCCAATATTAGCCCTCAATAATCCTCATTAATATAAACTATAAAGCCTAAACTTTAATTAATGGTTACAATTTAATATTGCACATAAAAATAAACAATGGATATAGTTAATGTAATAGAGACACAAGAAAATTTCATGTGTAATCAGAAGACATCGGATTAGATAATTAATTAGAATTTCATATTGGAATTGGTATGATTAATTTTAAATGCAAAAACGAAAATTTTGTTTTAATATGTTGTATCGAATTTTTGTAAGGCAAATTCTATTTATACACTGAAAATTACTTTATGTATACCACTATTTTGCTAAAAATATATTACTAAATTACCCTTCTTTTTTATTGCATTTTTTTTTTACTTTTTAGTTAATAATCCATCAAATTAAATAATTGTAATTAATGATATTTGATTAAATCTATGTAAAATAATTTGAAGAAAATAATGTATTTTTAAACATGAAACCTACAATTTGAATTACGATAACTTTTACAAGTAAGTGATAATTTAGAGTTATTTAACTTAAAAGCAGGGTCTCTTTTGCTGAAATTAAGAATTTTTTGTAGCATAATAAATTGTATACCATGCACTCAAAAAAATTAAAATTCATTTTACTAAATTTAAACTTTATTTAGTGCAATAGGTTTCCTATTTTATGTAAACAACTTTAAAGTTTTAGAGAGGGAAGAGGAAGAAAAAAATAAGGCTAGTTTTGTAAAAAAAAAACAGTGTATGAAAAGTAATTTTTAGTGTATAGTAGTTTATTTTATTTTATGGTGTATGTAAAGATGTTATTGATGTATGAATAGAATTAGCCTTTTTGTAATTGAGATGTTTTGTAATTTGCACGTTTGTTAGTTGCGCTGAATTTAGTAAGTTAGTGTTTAACATAAGTGGCGAATTAAGGGTAGTTAGGTCATTTTTTTCTTTTTTTAAAATAAATCAGACCCCCCTTAACAAAAAATTATTAAGCTGGAGTTCTCTTAAAATTATCCTCCCCTTAACCAAATTTGGAGTCCCTTTAACAATCCCCGTTGAGAAATCGTTTTCTTTTTGGGTTGAATAATTGTTGAATCTGGGTTGAGGATATTGTGAGCCAGCCAATTGCTTTTCACTTATTGGGTCGAGCTGAGTTATATTAGTTTTTTTTTTTTTTTTTTTTTTTTTTGGGTTTAGTACTTAGTGTGTTATTGTTTGGTTTTTAGTTTAGTTTTTTTAATTATTTATTTTATTTTCTTTCTTATTTTAGTTTTTACATATAGCTTTTAGTATTTAATGGTGAACTTTTTTTTATATTGTTTTTTTAGGAAGCCTTAACTTGATTTTGTTTTTAAACTTCGCACTTCTTTTCATTTTTGCTTCTTAAAAAAAACAGTTGCCTTTTATTTGTATATATATATATATATATATATCATTTTCATTTTATCCTTGTATAAAAATCTTTTCAGGCTGCAGAATCAAGGAGACATTACTTGCTTGCTAAACTACTTGAATATGTCGCGCTTGCTTTAAAAAAATCGCCGCTAAATAAAATTGCAATAATTCTACACGCTCTGGAAATGTGCTCTCAACTCAGTTTTTATTTTTCTTGCATTATTGCTTGCTTGCATTTACATCAAAAAAAATTCAAAAATAAAAATAAAAATTCATTCGTTGTTGCATCATTAATTCACATTTAATTTTTGTTGTGCATTCATCTTATTTTTGTTTTTATTTTTCTAAGGACATCGTTATAATTTGACAAATTGGTTTCGAATTATTTCTCGGTGTCTAGACTATGGAAGAGTAATAACCGATTATAAATATTATGGTGATCCGTAAATATTATAGCGGTTGTTTCTCTAGAGGTAATCAAACCTTCGGTTGCATTGCTAGGGTGTGCATCGATAACCCATGTCCGTTAACTAGTTGAGAAATCTTTTGTTGAAATTAATCTAACCGTTATTATATAATTTTAGAAAATTTGTAAATATTTAGTTTGCATTCATATAGTTGCATTAGGTTCAGGCATACATAAAAAAATGTTTCAAAATCTTAAAAAAAATATTCATTTTGTAAATTTTGTTTTTTTACCTTTTTCTATAACAACCTGAAACTTCATGTAATAAATATTTAAATATTAAGGGTATTTAAATATTTAAAACTTGGATTTAATGGTTTTATAACCTTGATTAAATCCCTTTATAAATAATAATTAATGAGGAGAAAACATGTTGTTGAGTTTTTGTTTACAAAGAAAAGTAGTTCGAAGAAATATCGATAATGTGACCGAAAACAGTTTTATCGATAAACGATGTCTTACTTGTTAAAAGTTGTTAGAATATCATGTGTATGTAGTAACAATAGATGAACACATATATGTATGAACATATCATATAAAACAAAATACAAATGTATATGTGTACATATTCTAGAATATGAAAAAAGGCTTAAAATGATAGGGACACGTGTCATCAAATGAATGGAACACATGTCTTGGAATTAAATAAGCTAAAGACACATAAACATATTAGGTGTCCATGTGTAGAAACATCTAAAGACACCTAAGTAGACATGTGTCTTCATAGTAAAGCTTGCATGAAGATAAGGAGGACAAGTGTCCAAAACTAAATTACCAAACTAGACTTGAAAACTACTATATAAAGGGTGTAAATGTTCATTTCATTTCATGCATTCACAAATGAAATACAAAAGTAAGATAAAGAGTAGAAGTTTGGGATAAGCCTAGAGAATAAATACAAGATCAAGTCACAAGTATAAGGTGAGAAAAACTATTTAAGTTTATGTATTCATTTCAAATTTTGAACCAAAGTCGTGAAATTTAAGAATGAATGTGTAACACCCCACCTCCGCCAGGGTGGCTCTTGCAAGCACTCTGACTTTGGAGGGGCGTTTGAATCAGGTAAACATGCATAATGATATATCAAGGCAGAACAAGAACATATGTATATATGTAAACAGAGTAAATAAGATAAGTAAAACAGCGGAAGAATTCAAACTATTTCAAAACAAGTTTGGTACAACATAATGTCAACTTTCCAAATACACAAGTCTAGATAAAAACAACATCACTGAAAAACTGAAATACATAAGTACTATCCCCAAAATAAGTGATAACCATAGCTAGCTTCATGTCAAGACCGTACATGAGCTAAAATCCCACAAGCAAGCGATCAGAAATCCAAGCTAAGCTCCAGTATTCCCACCCTGAGAACCTGGGGGGGGGGGGGGAACGAAAGAAATGAGGCGAAAGAAAAACAGGTCAGTCAAAAAGACTGAGTAAGCCCTACTACTATCAATGTAAACTGATAAAGTTAACTGACATGGGAAGCAGGGATGAACATAAGGATAACAACATACTAGCATGATTAACTAACAAGGTAGATAAAGGTGTCATCGCATAATCGGGTTTAAGGTTTTGCAACACAGGTGTACTAGCAAACTAACATGACTTGAATAAACAAGTATTGATCCCTTGGCCCAAGCTTTGGCCCAATAACATGAAGTGACCCTAATACGAGGTCCAATAACATGAAATGACCATAATACGAGGTCCAATAACATGAAATGACCCTAATACGAGGTCCAACCAAACGGTCTAGTCGATCAGCTCCCTATAAGCCTAACTCGTCACGTGTTGGTGTCAATACGGCCCAAACATAATTGTAGTCAGACTGTGCCGGGTCCACCCTTCGGGTGTATCAAGCCCTAGGGTGTAAACCCCTGGACACCATAAACATAAGTGCACAGTCTCGATCTACTGGTACCCGTGCATGTTTTCTCCGGCTACGGACTACGTGCACGACCATAGTCCGTCCGGAACTACACCGGCGTACCACTCTGCCGTCGTTTTTGGTCACTTACCTCAAGTCCAGTAATCGTGCCCCCTCCCTAGCCTAGTCCCTAGGGTCTTAATGATACAAACTTGGGATTACTGCTGGAGTAGACCCCCATTGCTAGGATTTTCTAGTGGGTTAAGTACGGTTTAACCCTCTTGCTAATCATAGATTAACTTGGTTAAGTGTAACGATGAGTTCACGACTTAACCCTGATTAATCTACCAAGCCCAAATTGGTTAAGTATTAAGTGGACCATGACTTAACCCTAATCATGAGGCATTAATTAATTAATGTGCCTTAACCTCTCACATTAGACTTCGTTGCGGTTACTAGTTAAGTCGGTTAGTTCCGGGTAGCTTTATACCACAACTTGGTCTAACCTCGGGTTCAAGGTACAACATGACCAACTTCTCACACTGGGTCCTATTGTTTGTAGCAACTAGTTAAGCCGGTCGGTTCCGGGTAGGTTTACGCTACAAACTCAACCCAACCTCGAGTTGGTCACACTTATATTTTCTAAGTGTCATGTCCATTATGTTTCCAAAACATATTACAAGTTTTCAAGCATTTGGGTAGACCTAACTTAATAGGTAAATTCCCAATGGGTAGACCTAACCTAATAGGTAAATTCCCAATCTTACGTTTTTATGTCTTTTAAATTTTACCCAACCCCAAACGCAATCCCATCGCTTACATATCGCAATAGCGCATAAAGGATAGAAAGAGGGAACTTGGCATAATCATGACATAAAGGTGTTGAAGCCACAAGTTTAACATGGTGGCATATGAAATGTACATATGTTCATATACTTGCATATTACATTTTTAGGCCTCAAAAGCATGCATAAAACCCAACTTAGCATATTGGTGATACATGGTGATAAATGACATGTAGAAATGGCCATAAGTTCGCATTTAGCCTCACATGCAAGTTATCATAAGAGATATGATAACTTACATGTTGCCAAAAATGCAACCGTTAGCATAAAGCTTGAAGCTTTAAGCTCATAAACCCAAGATAAACTTGCATAACATGATAACATGAACAAAATGATCAACCCAAACTTGCATAACATAACTTGCATATCATATGGCAAACTTGCATAACATAACATAGCAAACTTGCATAACATAACATGATAAACTTGCATATCAGAACATATCAAACTTGCATAACATGACATGGTAAACTTGCATATCATGGAAAACTTGCATATCATAATGATCAACCAAACTTGCATCATTCATTTAACTTTAGAGTTTAAATATGAAAGTAGAAAAGGGCTTACAATGCTTATGAAGACACAAAAATATATATAGATTGAGACAAAGCCCTTATGCAATCAAATAAACCCAAAATGCAAGCTCCAATAGAAAAACCCTTGAGCCAAAATGATCAAAACCCTTGCTTTATGATGTAAATATGGAAACTTGACTTGAATGCAAGCTAATGACACTCATACAAGCTTGAAAACACTTGTATGCATGGAAAATATCTCATAGAAATTTATTTAGGAATTTTATGAAGAGAGTGGAGGCCATGAGAGGAATGATTTTGCCATAGTTTAGTTGTATGAATGAATAATGATGATTTAGGGTTAGATTAGGGTCTTATTTATAGAGATTAGGATTAGTTTCAACCTTAGGATTAAACCCTAATTCAAATCTCAGCCCTTAAAACCGAATCTGGCCCCCAAACTCAACACAACTCCCAAAATGGTGCACCAGGCAAAACTGCTCGGCTGAACCAAGTCGACAGCCAAGTCGACAGGGCTGTCGACTTGGGTCAACCAAGTCGACAGGGCTGTCGACTTGGGTGCTCTAGCGGGAATTTTCCCGCCTGGCCCAATCTGACCCTTTTTCGAATTTTGAACCCGAAATTCGAAATCTGTTTTGAACTTGCAATTTTCTGAAAACTTCATTGGGCCTTAATCGAGTCATACGGACTCCGATTTTCGAAAACTCAGACTCTATTTCACGTATTTTTCCGAGACGAACGCAATGGCATAGCCCGTTTCCCTTGATTCAGATTTATAAATTAAATTCTGCCTCGATTTATGTTATAACAGGTTATTGAAAATACGGGTTGTTACAGAATGTTTGAAATGAACCCCCTCAAAATGACGTTCGGTATGTTAGGCATAACTTTTGCAGTTCTTTATGAAATTACGACTTCTCTATCAATTTGGAAAGCTAATTCAAAGGGCTACAACTTTCCCTTTTAATTTTTTTCTAATTCGGTCGTTTGCATACCCAAAAACTAGATGCGAAGTAAGTAAAAATCAGCCTGAAATGGACATGTTAAAAATGCCTTGTATTGTTGAAATTTATTTATTGAATAGATAAATAATTTTAAGGTTTTTTTTAATGATAATTAAGTAGACAAAGATAGCTTTTTACTGTAAAAAAATTTGAGTCAAAATCTATTTTTATCATAGAGGAACAGCACCAAACATTTTGCCCAAAAACATACTAAAAATCTGAATTTTAGAACTTTTTGTAGCATTTCTAAATGTTATCTTTTCTCTAAACTATTTATGAAGCATACTAAGCTACCCAGAACTTTTGATAGCGTCCCAGAAACACAGTAGTAAGTTTCTTTCTGTCTAAAATCATTATAAACCACCCAGAACTTATCATGGCATTTCTGGAAGCGTTGTCTTTTCTCTGAATTGACTACGAAGTATTTTAAAACAAACAGAACTTTTCATAGCATGACAGAAACGCTGTTATAGATGTTTTGATTATGAAATCATGGCAAACTATTCTAAATCCTCTCAAATTTGGACTTGAGTTCCCTTATAGTATCGTAAACATACTGATAAAATTGAGGATGTTAAATCAAAGTAAACGAGAGTCAAAACATGTCAAAATTGAGAACAAGGAAGGTTGACGAATTTCGATGATTCGAGGAAAGTAATTGATTACTTGGGAATGATGATAAGTACTATATGATGTTCTACGAGAATTTTGCATGAAGATAGCAAGGAGTAGTACTGTGAGTATACTTATCATCTAATCCATTATTATTTCATAAGCTTGTGTTTTAATCTGTGTAGTTAAAGCGCTTAGCTGTTCTATAGCGGTGGAGGTGCAAAAAGGTGTAACGGGGATAAAGCGGGGAAATAGCGGGGATATAGCGGAGGCACAAAAAGGTTCATTAAATGTAAAACTAAATAATTAAAATTAATTAATTATCATTTTCACATTAAGTGTGTTGAAGAAATTAATATTAACTAATCGTACGTAACAAATTCAAATAATATCATGGTTATGTACTTTAGATTTACCGACTACAATAGATTTCTACAATATATTAGGCACTTATTCCTTAAATTAAGCTCTTTACACTAACTTTATTGATATTTTAAAAAGAGGACTAGTCAAATCAAGCTTCGTATACTAATACTGCTAAGCGGGAGTTAAAAAACATTAATTTAGCTGATGTAGCGGAAAATTGCGGGGCTAGAAGCGGATCTACTGTTCATCAGCGCTAAATTGAAATAGCGTAGCGATTGAAGAGCACTACAGGATATAGCGGGGATTTCTCGGGGATTTAGCGGGACTTTAACTGCATAGGTTTTAATTTAAAGATGCTTATGACTTCAACATACTATATTAACTGCAATCTTTGCTTCCGTAAGTAAAGAACATATATGACTAAGGACATTGATGACTTAGCATGACTGGCATAAGGTCCTTAAAAAAAACATAAGGATTAGTAGGGGACAAGGACAGACATAGACTACCTATGTTTTGATAGTCATAATTGCATTATCTAAATGCATTCCTTTGATTAATGTCTTATGTGAATACTATTTTCAAATATTCCTTTTTCGATGATTAGTTTGAAGTTATAATCTATTTGATCGCAAGGGAGTTTTTGGTATTTAAAAGAGAAGATCTTTTAAAAAGAAGAACTACATTGGCTTGATCCTATATCTAATTGCTTACCCAATTAGATAAAGGTATGTAGGCAGTCACAAGCAGTAATGATGCAGCTGCTTTATTAAATAAAATATTTTCTGTTGTTATCTTGTATTGGTGCATTTTTCATGTTTATCATTTAAGTCATACTAACATATTTATCGAGATTGCAGGAATGAATATCGACGTCCACCTCACTAGAGTCGCATAAAAGTAGGTTTGTGGTTATTGTGTTTAATTGGCACAAATTGTGAGTTAAATGAATATTCAAATAAGGGTTATTATTAAAGATTATTTCCCATACATTTAGTGACGTTGTTCATATTTATAAAATATGATGGTAGCTATCATTGTTTGTTTTTGGATGTAAGGATTTTCGGCAATTTTCACTGGTCCGAAATTCCAAGGCGTAACAAGTGGTATCATATCTTAGGTTAGGTGCCTAAATAAAATATCACCTAAGACTAGAATATAATCTTATAAATTTTGAAATGAATCAACTTAATTTGATAAATAAAACTGGATAAGGTAAAGCACCATTCTTATGACCTGGTATATGAGTAGTATTTATTTGTCTAACTTTTGTTTATAGAATAATGCGTTGATTCATTATCAAGCACCACATAGAGAGGTTTAACGAAGTTGTAAGCTTATACGATTAGTTATAAAGTAGCAAAGGAATGAAGTGGCTTACAAAGGGAGGTATGTTGTAGAATGAAACGAATGCAATGGAGTGACTTAAACAGAATGTGGAATAGCAACTTGTCGAGGAAGAAATTAAATGAGATTGGGAAAATAACATCGAGGAAGACCAAGAGAAGTAAATGAACACCACGTTCATGCAACCGAGGTGAATATTTTTTTTAGAATTGTTGATGTTAGCTTAGCTGCTAAAAGATCTTCCAGCAATTTGGTGATAACTTTTGATTGCTTGATGGGATTTAACATATCTTATTAGGAAGTTAGATTATTTATCTAGAATACCCACATCGTACGTATGTTAAATTTTGAAAGTTTACTATCTTTAAAACATTTTTACAAACTGAACTATGTGTTTGACAAAAAAAGGAAGAAGAACGGGGGTTTATAATTAAGATGATTTTCGAAGTTGAGAATGTGGATTTTCCAAAAAGAATTGCTTAAACATATGGAAGTAATGATTACAAAGTATAGAAGTGTTTTGAGAGAATACTTTGCTTAAACTTATGAAAGATTTTTATTGATTATTTCATCAATGATGGATACCTTCGATGTGCGTATAAGACAATGGATCTTGGGTAGTACACTATTACTGTATGTGGTATCGAGCCAGTAGAGTACATCCTTACTTAGTGAAGGGATGTCGGCCGCAATATGATGGTTACCTTCAGATAGTGATGATAATGTGTGGTATAAGACAATAGATCTTAGGTAGTGCAACTATTACTCTATGTTGGTATAGAGCCAAGTAGAGTTCGTCCTTACTTAGTGAGGGGATACTGACTGCACCAGAATAGCCTAAATTGAGGGGGTGGCATGGATCCACGTTGATGAATATAACCATTTATAAAAAAAGAATTTATTTGAAAATATTACTCTCTGGTACATTTTGATGGATACTTCAACAAGGAGAGTACAACATAATTGATGAGTTGACTTTGATGAATATAATCATATTATATAAAAAAGAGAATTTATTTGAGATGTATATTTTGAAAATATTACTCTCTAGTACATTTTGATGGGTACTGCAATAAGGAGAATACAACATAATTAATGAGTTGACTTTGATGAATATAATCATTAAAGATATTATTTGAGATGTCTATTTTGAAAATATTACTCTGGTACATTTCGATGGGTACCACAACATGAAGAATACATCCTAACTTCTTGATGATTAGTCGGATGAGCTGAAGTACGATGAATCTTTGGTACATTTCGATGGGTACCATACAAGAAGAGAAGGAGACCGGGTATCGATGTGGATTGCAAAGAACATGATCCTTAATTTGGGCATAAAAAGTAGCTATAATGTGCCTGATCCAGTAACAGCTTGTGGGATTGATAAAATGTTGATCACAAATTGAGAAGTTCGAATCATATAATGTCCAGGTATGATTTCAATTTATGAAATAATTTTGAAGGTATAATTTCAAGAAAATTGCCTGGATACATAGAGTTTCCTTCGTGTAATATTTGGTTTTCTATCGATTAAGTATTGCATAGAATTTCGGGGACGAAATGTTAAATTTGGTGATACAAAATCACAAATTGATTGGAACAAATTTGCAAAGAATGGAAAGTAAATATTTTTATAATGGGAATGCATTGATTGCATTTGATGAGGTGGTAAAGAAATAAATGAAGGGATTAATTTCTTCCATCTATGCAAAAGAAACGGATAGATTTACTTCCTTTGTTTGCACATTTGTTGTTATGGTAATTTGCCTCCATTATATTATTACCATATGTTGATAATTTAATTGATGACTCACATAGATTTGCACTGGCTATATATATTGAGGGGTAGACTTTAGTGTAAACCCATCGTGGCCTGGAGCCAGTGATCCCCAATGGTATCTCTTCTTGTTAAACCCGATTGAGGTTTGGATATGTAAACTCTTATTTTGTAATCTCTTGTAATTCTCTCATGTGGAATAAAATCTCTCTCTATTGGGATGGACGTATACTATCTCGAGGATAGTGGAACCAGTATAAATATTGTGTCTCTTTGTTTCTCTGCTATAGTTATTTTCTATTTTGTTGATGTAATATAATAATTGCTATCAGATTAGATTGATGTTCAATTGGCAAATCTAGATCCTATTTATTGCGCTTCCGCATATGCTCAATTTTCGCACAACAGATTGGTATCAGAGCGAGGCGATTTATTTTTAAATTATGCATCAATTATTTCTACAAAGGTTGGTAGATTCAGTGGTGATTATGCTATTACTATTTTGGGAGAAAAGGAAGACTTTGGTGGAGGAGATTACGTCGAGAGTGAAGAGCATTCCAATCTGGGAACTTTGACGTGATATGGAGTTTATTGTGAAGAAGCCCTCTGATATGGATGAGGGACGATGGAAGAAGACGAAGAAGAAGGCACGTGACGGTTGAAGAACCTAGTCCACAGCAAGGTGGAGAGGTTAATATGGTCACTGCTTATGGTCCTAAGGTGGAGGATCATGGTATCGACAAGGGTCTAGATGTTGATGATACTCGAGGGATCCCGGAGATGAAGAGATCGTGTCAAACAGAAGACGGATGTCGAGTTTTGAAATCCACAAAGACGATGGAGATCTTGTGGTATTGCAAGCATTTTTTTAGACCGTTGGTTGATGCATGGTGCAGCTCAGGTGGTAGATGCATCTTTTGCAGGCGGTGGGTTGTGTTTGTAATTTAGGTGTGGTCGTAGTCCTTTCAAATCGACTGGGTGTATCTCGTTGCCCTGAAATCGAGGTTGGTTTTAATTGAAAGAATAATTTTTTGGTCTTGGTGGTGTTGAGATTACTTTGGAATCTGCCTTTTTTTTGGATATTTGCAACATTTTGTTGGCGGGCGGAGACGTAGTCTGAGCTCGTTAACAATTGTGTGATGGGGGGTGGCTTTGCTGGAACCCATTTGGTAAATATTCATTTTTTGGTGTATCTCGTTGTGAGATTTCGATTGAAGGTGGAGTTCTGTTGAAGAGTTTTATGATGAGAAGAGAATTTGACTCAAGGTGGGGTGCTGGAGATATGTGATTTTGCATCAAGGTGGAGTGTTAAATTTGGTGATACAAAATCACAAATTGATTGCAACAAATTCACAAAGAATGGAAAGTAAATATTTTTATAATGGGAATGCATTGATTGCATTTGATGAGGTGGTAGAGAAATAAATGAAGGGATTAATTTCTTCCATCTATGCTAAAGAAACGGATATATTTACTTCCTATGTTTGTACATTTGTTGTTATGGTAATTTGCCTCCATTATATTATTACCATATGTTGGTAATTTAATTGATGAATCACATGGATTTGCACTGGCTATAAATATTGAGGGGTAGACTTTAGTGTAAACCCATTGTGGCCTGGAGCCAGTGAACCCCAATGGTGTCTCTTCTTGTTAAACTTGATTGAGGTTTGGATATGTAAACTCTTATTTTGTAATCTCTTGTAATTCTCTCATGTGGAATAAAATCTCTCTCTATTGGGATGGACGTATACTATCTCGAGGATAGTGGAACCGGTATAAATATTATGTCTCTTTGTTTCTCTGCTATAGTTATTTACTATTTTGTTGATGTAATAGAATAATTGCTATCAGATTAGATTTGTGTTCAATTGGCAAATCTAGATCCTATTTATTACGCTTCCACATATGAGCAATTTTTGCATAACACGAAATTCCTTTTAAGAGGGAAAGAATGTAACAACCTGAAACTTCGGGTAATAAATATTTAAATATCGAGGGTATTTAAATATTTAAAACTTGGTTATAATGGTTTTATAACCATGATTAAATCCCTTTATAAATAATAATTAATGAGGAGAAAACATGTTGTTGAGTTTTTGTTTACAAATATAAGTAGTTCGAAGAAATATCGATAATGTGACCAAAAACAGTTTTATCGATAAACGACGTCTTACTTGTTAAAAGTTGTTAGAATATCATGTGCATGTAGTAAAAATAGATGAAAACATATATGTATGAAAATAACATATAAATCAAAATACAAATGGTATATGTGTACATATTCTAGAATATGAAAAATGGTTTAAAATGATAGGGACACGTGTCATCAAATGAATGTAACACATGTCTTGGAATTAAATAAGATACGGACACATAAACATATTAGGTGTCCATGTGTAGAAACATCCAAAAACACCTAAGTAGACATGTGTCTTCATCCTAAAGCTTCATGAAGATAAGAAGGACAAGTGTCCAAGACTAAGTTACCAAACTAGCCTTGAAAACTACTATATAAAGGGTGGAAATGTTCATTTCATTTCATGCATTCACAAATGAAATACAAAAGTAAGATAAAGATTAGAAGTTTGGGAGAAGCCTAGAGAATAAATACAAGACCAAGGCACAAGTATAAGGTGAGAAAAACTATTTAAGTTTACCATTCATTTCATATTTTGAACCAAAGTCATGAAATTTAAGAATGAATGTTTGGAAATGAAACCCTGAAAATGATGTTTGGTATTTTGGGAATAACTTTTGCAATTCTTAATGAAATTATGACTTCTCTATGAATTTGGAAAGCTAATTCAAAGGGTTACAAATTTCACCACATTTTTTTCTAATTCGGTCGTTTGCATACCCAAAAACTGGATGCAAAGTAAGGTAAAAATCATCCCGTAATGGACATGTTAAAAATGACTTGTATTGTTGAAATTTATTTATCGAATAGATAAATAATTTTAAGGGTTTCTTTTAATTATGATTAAGTAGACAAAGATAGATTTATATTGTAAAAATTTGGAGTCAAAATCTATCTTTATCATAGAGGAACAACACCAAGCATTTTGCCCAAAAACAGGCTAAAAATAGGAATTTTAGAACTTTTTGTAGCATTTCTAAATGCTATCTTTTCTTTGAACTGTTTACAAAGCATAATAAGCTAGCATCCCAGAAACGCTGTAGTAAGCTGTTTTTAGTCTAAAATCATTATGAACCACCCAGAACTTATCGTAGCATTTCTGAAAGCGTTGTCTTTTCTCTGAATTGACTATGTAGTATTTTAAAACGAACAAAGCATTTCATAGTATGACAGAAATGCTGTTATATATGTTTTGAGTATGAAATCATAGTAAACTATTCCAAATCCTCTCAAATTTGGACTTGTGTTTCTTTATAGTATCATAAACGAACTGGTAAAATCAAGGTTGTTAAATAAAAGTAAATGAGAGTCAAAACGTGTCAAAATTGAGAACAAGGAAGGTTGACGAATTTCGATGATTCAAGGAAAATAATTGATTACTTGGGAATGATGTAAGTACTATATGATCTTCTACGAGACTTTTGCATGAAGATAGAAAGGAGTACTGTGAGTATACTTATCATCTAATCCATTATTATTTCATAAGCTTGTGTTTTAATTTATAGATGCCTATGACTTCAACATACTATATTGACTGCAATCTTTGCTTCAGTAAGTAAAGAACATATATGGCTGATGATTGTGGACATTGATGACTTATCATGACTGGCATAAGGTCCTTAAAACAAAAACATAAGGATTAGTAGGGGACTAGGACATACATAGACTACCTATGGTTTGATAGCCATAATTGCATTATCGAAATGCATTCATTTGATTATTGTCTAATGTGAATATTATTTTCAAGTATTCCTTTTTCAATGATTAGTTTGAAGTTATAATCTATTTTATCACAAGGGAGTTTTTGGTATTTAAAAGAGAAGATCTTTTGAAAAGAAGAACTGCGTTGGCTTGACCACGTATCTAGTTGCTTACCCCATTAGATAAAGGTACGTAGGCAGTCACAAGTGGTAGTGATGCAGTTGCTTTATTAAATAAAATGTTTTTCTGTTGTTATCTTGTGTTGGTGCTTTTTTTATGTTTATCAATTAAGCCATACTGACATATTTGTCGAGATTGCAAGAATGAATATCGACGTCCATCTCACCAGAGTCGCATAAAAGTAGGTTTGTGGTTATTGTGTTTAATTTGCACAAATTGTGAGTTAAATGAATATTCAAATAAGGGTTATTATTAAAGATTCATTACAATACAATTAGTGTTGTTGTTCATATTTATAAAATATGATGGTAGCTATCATTGTTTGTTTTTGGATGTAAGGATTTTCGACAATTTTCATTTGTCCGAAATTCCGGGGCGTTACATTTTCTCTTTGAAAAAAAAGAAAAAAAAAATCCAAAATCTAAAAAAAAATAGTAATAATTTTTTTTGTCAATATTTCCTTTTCTCTTAAACAAAAAATTCAAAAAAAAAAAACAATTTTCTTGAAAATGTCCCAACTTCCTTATTCCCATGAATTTTATGATAGTTGTGAAAATCAATATGATCCATATAATTTTACACCAAATTCATATGGATATTTTAATAACAACTATTGTACAAACAATTTGGATTTTACACCGGCAACTTTTCAAAATTTCCAAAATAATCCAGGTTTTACACCACTGAATTTTCAAAATGACGATCAACCCTCAAGTCCTGAAATAAGTATTCAATCTCCACTTGAAGAAAGTCAAAGATTAAATGAATCAAGACAAAGATTAATTGGATTAATGTGCAGCAATTCAAGTCAATGTTTTCAAAATAATCAAACTTCAAATTCAATTCGAAATTCAAATTCAAATGATCTTGATTATAACCCTTGCCAATTCAATTTCGAACTCCAAAATTAATTTTGAATTCAAAATGGAATTATGAATGAATTTTCAAATGATTTTGGGAATGGGAATAATTTCAATTGTGGTGGTGCTGAAAACTTTTGTTCTAAACAATTTCAAATTGAAAATTCTCATGTAAATAATTATAAAATTGACTTTGTTGAGAAAATAAACGAAATTGAAGATGGACACACACATTTGTTGTATGAAATCTACTTGAAGTTTCATGAGAAACAAATTCAAATCCAAATGTGCGACAATTCGAACATTAATTCACCGTTTACCACAATCGATGATTTTGAAATAACAATTTTTGAAATGGAAGATTGCGATCTTAACGAAGTTGTTGAAAATACGGAAATTGAGTTGGATTTTAATTCTTTTGAGAGGGTGGAACCAAATCTCAAATTCAATCTTCCTTTTTCTGAAAATTTGAAAACAAGATTGTGAAAATGATATATGCATTGGAATTGTTGACTTTCACCAAAGGAAGACGAATTTGATGAACACAATTTTTTTGGACTTTTCGAAAAATAATTGAATTTTAATGAAGTAGATTTGAAACAATATTTGGATTTTGAAATCATTATTTTTGAACAAAATTCAATGATAAGTTTGAAATTCAAATTGGTGAAATTAAAGATGAATTTCAACCATTTATTCAATCTATCCCAAAAATCATCGAAAATAAAGCAACTCATTCGATTTTTAATAAAACAACATTCGTTTTTCCAAATCTACATTCAACTTCGAAATTTTTTACGATTTGGTTTTCAAGCTTAAACTATGTCTCTCATACTTGAAGAGACAAATGAATCGGTCTTTAGAAGTCCATTTCATTTACTTCTTGTCAATATATTTTATGATATGCTGTAAATAATATTTTTTGTTTTTTTGTAAATATACGACATGTTTTCAAAAGTTTCCTTTCCTTTTTTTCTTTTCTCCTTCCACTTGACTTGCCTGTGGGGACACAGTCAAAATCTATTGTGGTGGGAGTTTCATATTTGTGTTGGTTTTACATAGATATTTCTTTTCTTTTTTCATTTAAAAAATTTTCAAAAAAAAGCATTTTAATTTACTTTTAAATGGGCACAATGATGTAAATATATGGTTTTGGTCATACAGTTAAAATATTTGGAATTTTACTTCTCTTAATGGATAACGAAAGAAAAGTCTGAATTATGAGAAAATTTAGTGTAATTGGTATATAAGGAGATTCGTAGGTGATGAGTATGAATTTTTTTCTAAATTGTAATTCAATTAAATGAACGGTTGATTTAGACTACTTATGATAACATTTTAGATCTTTTGTGTGAAGTTGTGCTAAGACATTGTCACTTAACTCTTTCTCTCTTATGTTAAAAAAGAGAGAGAGAAAGAAAAAAAAGAATATATATATATATATATATAATAATTATCCAAGGGTATCTAACATTGCTAGTACATCTAGCGTTGGTGTGCAAACTCGCCAGGCTATGTCCTAACTCCCACATAAGTCGTAATGTAGTGCATTGGTTATATCTTGGTCTCATTTCATGAGTTGAACACCTACGGATTACCGACCCTCACATAAGTCGTAATGTAGTGTAGGGTGGTATACCTAGATGTTTGTATATAATAATAATATAAATATTTTTGATAATAAAGAGAGAGTAAGCACTTGAAATCCAAGCACCTTCTTCACTTATTTGACCTAATTTATTAACCTAAAGGAAATTGAGATGTCATTTTACGATTGTTGATATCTATTATAGAATTTATTTCATATTTGCAAAATGTTTTCAACCGAAACGACCGACCAAGCTGGAGGAGTTTGTAATGATAACCTGACTTTTGTTTGAAGTTTTGTGTAGTAACGGACTTAAATTTCATAGTGACGACCCAAACTTGTGTTTAACTCATTCGGATCAAATTTGAAAGTAAATTACCCATTTGTAAATATTCTTTTGAAAACTTGTATTCATCTTGTAAATATTTCGAATCTTGCTTTTTGTAAATATTTTTTTGCATTTAACATTAGGATTTTGTGGGTAATATCCGTTGAAAACCCTCATGAGACGACACTCATCCTACTGGGGACACCTAGAGGTTTTACGGCTTGTTGCATACGCTCAGTGCAATCGTGCTCCTACGAAAACGGATTTATATAAGTTTTTTTTCTTTACTCGAGGACGAATAAAAAGATAAGTGTGGGGGTATTTGACGTGCACGTAAATTTGCACATTTATACTCACACATTTATTCTTGTTTTAGTTAAATAAATAACATAAAGGGATATTTTTACATGTTTTAACCAAAAACTCAAAATCCTTGAATTATCATGCATTCATCTTCATATTGGGAAAAAGGGTAAATTGTGCATGTTTTAATTTTTGATATCATTTACTTGTTCTGTGTAGTTGTCTCTTGTAGGAATTTAGAAGCCAAAATGATGTGTACACATGATGATATGAAGAGAAATATGCATGTACACAAGAGGAGATGGAATTAATTCATACACTACTTAGTGGAGGACACCACCCCCTCTCCCACTTTCTCTAGTGCTTCATATTAGTGGCTAATGCACTACTTGGATGAGACAAAAAAGCTTCATGCATTCTACATGATGGATTAGTGGTTAAAGACAAGATTAGAAGCTTCATGAAGGGATATTTTTGGTAGTCCCAAACAAAAGTGATTAGGGTTTTAGGGTTTCAAACATGAATATATACCCCTTTATGTCGTGTAAATAAATCTTCTTTTAGTTAGTTTAGTTTATAGTGGAGGCTCAAATCCAAACCTCTCTTTTATTTTCACGGGTACTTAGCCATTTTCTTATATAATTTTCATTTTTATGCAATTTAATTTCTGTAACAACCCGTATTTTCAATAACCTGTAATAACATAAATCGAGGCAGAATTTAATTCTAAAATGGGAATCAAGGGAAACGGGCTATGCCATTGCGTTCGTCTCGGAAAAATACGCGAAATAGAGTCCGAGTTTTCGAAAATCGGAGTCCGTATGACCAAGATATGGCCTCGCGAAGTTTCACGAAAATTCCCAAATTAAAGTATACTTAATTAAGTGAAATGGGTTGTGTAGATATATATATATATATATATTGATATATATATATATATATATAATTGAAAATTTAATAAATAAATATGCAAAAATGCTCAAAACAGCGAATTGGGAGAGGGGAATAACCGAACCGGCCGATTTTTGAAGTCGACCCGAGCCCGCTGGGTCGACTAGGGGTTAATCCAGGGTGTTTGGCTGTCAACCCGTGGGCCGATTCGCTCAAGTGCAGATTTTGCATTTGAATGGTTCTCATGGTCCATCTTTAATCTAAAGGCCCTAGATGGTTCCTACACTTGACTTCTTCCCCAAGACATGCTTTGATGGCTTGGATTGAATCTAGGGTTAATCCTATGGCCTAAAACACTTGCCTAATCTATAAATAAGACCCTAACCTACCCTAATTCATTCATAATTAAACCTAGTGACTAAACTATGGCAAAATGCTAGCTCTCATGGCCTCCACTAATTTTATGAAGAGGGTTGCATACTAATCACTCTCTAATCAACTTCTAATCCCTTC
Source organism: Allium sativum (assembly GCA_030737875.1). Classification (NCBI taxonomy): domain Eukaryota; kingdom Viridiplantae; phylum Streptophyta; class Magnoliopsida; order Asparagales; family Amaryllidaceae; genus Allium; species Allium sativum. Next base: position 229,119,138 of record CM060924.1, on the reverse strand, counting down.
TTAGCATCTTAATCTTCTTCATTTGGTGTTCAAAGTTGCTAGTTGTGAGTTTCTATCACTTTGATGATCTTTTGGTAAACTAATTAGATGAGATGTGATGAGATTTATGGTTTTGTATGTGGGTTAATGAGCTTTGAATCATATGATATGATGTTAGCATTAATCTTATGTTTATGCATGTTGAGTATGTAAGCTTATGCAAGTTTAATATGATGTATGTTATGTTTGCATGATGCTAAATATGCAAGTTGTGGGCTATGTAATCATATGCATGTTATGCAAGTTCATGGTAATATGCTATGCAAGTTACATGCATGTAAATATGCAAGTTACATGTTTGTTAATATGCAAGTTACATGTATGTAAATATGCAAGTTACATGTTTGTTAATATGCAAGTTACATGTTTGTTAATATGCAAGTTACATGTATGTAAATATGCAAGTTACATGTTTCTTTATATGCAAGTTACATGTTTGTTAATATGCGAGTTACATGTATGTAAATATGCAAGTTACATGTTTATTAATATGCAAGTTCATGATGACACATTATGCAAGTCTATAAGCTAATATGCAAGTTTGTTATGCAAAATGAATATGTAAGTTATGTGACATATTATATGCAAGTTATGTGACATGTTATGCAAGTTCATATGCAAGTTATGTGTTTGTTAATATGCAAGATGGCACCTTTGAAACATGTTCATTCATATGCAAGTTGACACCTTTTATATGTGTTATATCATGAACGAAATTACGTGGGAACGATGGGGTAATTAAATGCATAAGTTAATAAGATTGTGTGAAATTAATATAATTATGCATAACACAAAATAAATAAACATAGTATGGGAATTTGCCTATTTGGTTAGGTGTACCCATACTATGTGTTGGGAATTTACCTATTGAGTTAGGTCTACCCCATGGGAATTTACCTATTAAGTTAGGTCTACCCATGTTAAGAAAACTTGATTAATTAGGGATAATTAATATAAAATTATGAGGGTGATTAATTAGGTGTAATTAATTGACTAAGACACGAGGTTGGACTCAGTTGTAGCGTAAAACTGCCCGGACCCAACCGGCTTAACCAGTTGCTACAAATGTTAGCCCAATGTGAGAGGTCTTAGGCACAAACTAAATACGTAATTAATGTAAAGACACGAGGTTAGACTCTGTTATGACATAAGGCTGCCCGGACCCAACCGGCTTAACCAGCGGTCATAAAAGACAGTCTAATGTGAGAGGTCTTTACAAAGGTTACGTTCTTAATTAATTAATTAAGAAACACTTAACCACATTAGCATGTAGAGGGACATGAGGGGTTAAGTGGGTGCCTCGGGTGGCATGAGAAAATCTAGTGGTTGCCTTGGGTGGCAATAGAAAATACGATTAGAATACTTAACCAAAATGGAACATGTAATTAAAACATGATTAAAGGGTTAAGTGGGATATACTAGAAAAAGGGACAAGCTTAGGTGGGTAGCTTGTGGAGGCCCATTTCAACCAGTAACCCATACGTATCTTTGTGGGCTCGACCCATGTCGAGGACGGGACACGCATACTGGGCTTGACTGTAAGAGGCAAACGGGTTAGCGGTGGCAACGCAAGTCCAACGGGCTTCATATGCGTGAGTGGGCCCGGGCTGGTAGGTAAGCCGTTGTTGCATCGAGTAGATATAAGCCGTGCACCTTTAGTTCCATCAGGTTGCCACATTGGGGAATGATACATCCCACGGTGGGGCCAGCACGGGTATCTACGTTAGGGAGCCGATCGAATGGGAAGTAGTGTGTACACCTAGTGGATGGTAGGGCCCCGTGGCGCCTACTTGGTCACCTAGGGGTACGCAGGTACTAATTAGTAAATTTTATAAGTCCTTGGGTGGGATCAACCTTTAAGTTAGGAACGACTGGTGTGGTGCAGTTTAGTAATTTACCTTAGGGAGGGTAGATGCGTCTTTATCCTTTATCTTCGTTTAGTTGACTGCTTAGGGTAGCCATTCATCCCTATATGTTACCGTATATCAGTTTATGTCTTCTCTGGTTACTTTAACGATTGTATTGTTAAAGTTATAGGACTCGCTCAGACTTATGTCTGACCCTGTTGTTTTTATCTTTTTCCCAACCCTCAGGTCCTACGGTGGATCCTAGCAGTAGTGGAGCTTGATCGGATTGCTGTTCCAGTCTTTAGGAGCTTGGATAGATGTAAAGCTCCAGTTATCCAGTTATCTTTTCTTTTGTTCGGCTATTGTATGAGAGTGGGATTATGTACTTCTTTATTTTGATGGATATTGTACTTGACCTTTATTGTGGTTTTATGATGTAACCAGACATGTTTTACTTCCGCTGTTATGAGATGATGTTTTAAAATTTCAAGTACTATTTATATCTGTCTTGTTGTAATTTTTCTGTTCTATATTCACTAAAATACTCCACCGATGCTATGGCATTCCCTTAGTGAGTGATCATAGCGGGAGTGGGGTGTTACACGTGGTATCAGAGCTTAAGGTTACCAGAACAGATAAAATTTTTGAGAAAAACTACTTTCTAAGAGTATTTTCGAAGAAAGTATTTTTAAAAGCATGTCTTCTAAGAGAAAAAGTTTTTGAAAAAGAAAAGCATAATCCCCAATAGCCATATCTTTATCTTTCGGAATCTCCTTTTTGAATCTTTCCTCTTTCGTTTCAGCATGGCTGAAGATCTTAACATCCCGGAGGGTTTAGTTATACCACTATGGTATAGGAGGTTGCAAGAGGCTAGGGCCGCGGCTGCGGGTCCGGCCAATGCTACTACACCAGAGACAACCGCTCCTCCTCCTCAGCCTAGAGTGGATAATTTTGCTAAGGTTTGCAAGGAGTTCAAGGCTATAGGAGGAAAACCTTTTCTTGGTTCAGAGACTTTCGTAGAGGCTAGAGATTGGCTTAAGGAAGTGGAAGAGTTGCTAGATATCTTTGAAGTGGAAGAGGGAAAGAAAGTCAAGTTGGCGGCTTGGTTAATGAAGGGAGAGGCCTCATTCTGGTGGGAGGTCACTAATGGAGAACGCCCTGTTGACTCTTGGGCAGATTTTAAGCAAAGGTTTGGGGCTAAGTTTCTCTCAAGGGCGGAAGAGAATCTGTTTATGGAGAAGTTCTTGAATTTGAAGCAAGGGAATCTCACGGTGAAAGAATATGTCAACAAATTCAATCAATTAGCAAGGTTTGGCATAGAGTTGGTGAATACACCGGAGAAGAAGGCTTTGAGGTTCGTTAGAGGCTTGAACGAACCATTGCAAGGAATAGCTATGACTCACATTCCTATGGGGGCCACTTTTGAGAAGCTTGTCTACATGGCACTTATGCATGAGGATGATAAGAATTCTAAGGCACCAGAGAAAAAGGGGGATCAGAAGAAACCGCAACAGCAACAACAAGGCAAGGGCGGAAAAGGCAATGGTGACAAAAAGAAGACGAAGAAGAAGTGCTTCAATTGTGGAACACCAGGACACCTTAGTAAGGATTGTCGCAAAAAGAAGAAGACCGGTTGCTTTCATTGTGGTGAAGCAGGGCATCTTGTGAAAAACTGCCCAAAGAAGGGGCAGAAGACGGGGTCTACCTCAGGAGGCCAGGTGCAAGCTCTTATAGCACCACCTCAGTCAGGGGGGCAAGTTCAGGTTCTCTCAGTTCCACCGATTCAGCAGAGAGGTAGAACTATTTCCGTTGAAAGTCTGGTTTTTCTGTTTGATCATCCAGTTCGTACTTTGTTTGACTCTGGCGCATCGCATTCTTTTATCTCATCATCGTTAGTTGAGTCACTGCACTTAGACACCAGTCTAGTTGATGATCCCTTGGTTGTCTCAAACCCAATTGGGGGCTCCATATATCTGTCTATGATATGTTTGGGTTTGAAGATTTCTATACTTAGCGTTGAGTTTAGATGTGATGCTTTTGTATTGGGCTTCACGGGCTATGGGTTGGTCTTGGGCATGGACTGGTTATCCAGTAATGGTGCCGTTCTTGATTGCGAAAGGAGAGTTGTCAGGCTCATGACCCGCTTGGGTAACACTCTCGAGATCTCTTGCAATCCCATGGAATCTGTTTTGCTAAGTTATCTTGAATCGCTCGATGCTTCGGTCGAGAGTTTGTGTTCTGTCAGAGTAGTCCGGGAATATCCGGATGTGTTTGAAGAAGTAAAGGGTTTGCCTCCGAAGCGGGAGATAGATTTCCGAATTTATTTGGTGGATAATGCCAAACCAGTGTCTTTGCCAGTACGCCACATGGCTCCTCGTGAGAGAAGAGAACTTCATAAGCAAGTAGGGGAGTTGCTTGAGAAGGGGTTCATAAGGCGAAGTATATCGGAGTGGGGAGCTCCAGTAGTGTTTGCCACGAAGGCGGATGGGTCCCTCAGACTTTGTGTGGATTATAGAGAACTTAATAAGCTCACGAAGAAGAATAGACACCCATTACCGAGGATAGATGATCTCTTTGATCAGTTGGTTGGCGCGTCAGTATTTTCGCAGATGGACTTAGCTACAGGGTTTCATCAGTTAAGAGTGGCGGAGGACAGTATAGAGAAGACTGCTTTCCGGACTCCGGATGGTTTTTATGAGTGGCTAGTGATGCCATTTGGGTTGACAAACGCCCCCGCATACTTTGTTGATCTCATGAGTAGAGTGTTCAGAGAGTATCTGAATAAGTTTGTAGTAGTTTTTGTGGATGACATCTTGGTCTTTTCCAAGAATGAAGAAGAGCATGCCTTACATCTCAAGGAAGTGTTGGAGACTCTTCGAGCGCATAGTCTTAAAGCTAAATTCTCTAAATGCCATTTTTGGAGAAGAGAAGTGCGATTCTTAGGGCATGTGGTCTCTAAGGAAGGGATAGCTGTGGATCCCGCAAAGATAGTATCTATCCAGGATTGGAAAGTTCCTAGAAATGCTACCGAGGTAAGAAGTTTCTTGGGGTTGGCAGGATATTATAGGAAGTTCATCAAAGACTTCGCGAAGATATCAGCCCCATTAACCCGCTTGACGAAAAAGAATCTGGTTTTCTCGTGGGATGTAGATTGTGATGATGCTTTCCGACGGTTAAAGAGAGCTTTGACCACCGCTCCAGTTTTAGTGCTCCCGGATGGAAGTAAGCCGTTTGTTGTTTATACCGATGCTTGTGGAACAGGATTAGGCGCAGTCTTGATGCAGGAGGGAAGGGTAATAGCCTATGGAGGGAGACAATTGAGAGTGCATGAGAAGAATTACCCTACCCATGATCTAGAGTTGGCCGCGATTGTTTTCGCACTTAAGTCTTGGCGCCATTATCTTCTTGGTGAGAGATTCGAGTTGTTCACCGACCATAAATCATTGAAGTACTTATTCTCTCAGAAGGATTTAAACTTAAGACAGCAAAGGTGGATGGAGTTCTTAGCATCCTATGATTTCGAGATAACGTATACCCCTGGTAAGGGTAACGTGGTGGCAGACGCCTTAAGTAGAAAAAGGCTATCTTTGAGTCCATTGTTCGTGGAACGACGAAGCTTGGAGTTTCTTTCTTTGTTTGACTTCAGACCTTCTGTTGATTTCGTACCTGGTTTGTTGGCATCCTTGGAGGTTAGACCTACTCTTTTGAGACGGATTGGCGAGGCTCAGCGAGACGACCCACAGTTGGTTGTGTTGGTAGAGAAGCTTATAAGAGGGGAGTCGTCCAGCCATTTGGGTAGATACACCATAGATGATAAGGGATGGTTGCATAGAGACGGTAGACTTTGTGTACCGCAAGATGAGGGTTTGAAGAAGGCTATTTTGGATGATGCACATCGTTCAAGAATGACTATTCATCCCGGTGGAGACAAAATGTACCAAGACATGAAGAGAGTTTTCTTCTGGGCCGGTATGAAGAAAGATGTGGCCGAGTATGTGGCTAGATGCTTAGTGTGCCAACAAGTTAAAGTGGAGCAAAGGAAACCCGGTGGGTTGCTACACCCATTGGAAGTTCCACAGTGGAAGTGGGATAGTGTCTCGATGGATTTCGTCGACGGGTTACCGAGATCGAGGAAGGGCAATACGGGAATTTGGGTTGTGGTAGACAGACTTACCAAGAGTGCCCATTTTATACCCGTAAAGAGTAAGAGGACCGCTCCATGGCTTGCTTCAGTCTATGTTAGAGAGATTGTTAGATTGCATGGCGTACCATCCAGCATTGTGAGTGATCGAGATCCTATTTTCACTAGTGAGTTTTGGAGAAGTTTGCAAGAGGCGGTAGGGACTCAGTTGTGTTTGAGCACCGCATATCATCCTCAGACGGACGGTCAGACTGAGAGGGTGAACCGTATCTTAGAAGATCTTTTGAGGCTTTGTATCTTGGATTTTGGAGGTACATGGGAAGAACATCTTCCTTTGGTGGAGTTCGCATATAATAACAGCTTTCAGTCCAGTATTGGTATGGCTCCTTTCGAAGCTCTTTATGGAAGGCCTTGTCGATCTCCTACATGTTGGTGGGAATCTACGGATAAGATCTTGCTTGGGCCGGATATGGTTAGAGAGACTTCAGAGAAGATTGATTTAATTCGAAAAAGGATGAAAGCAGCGCAAGATAGACAGAAATCTTATGCGGATCGGAGAAGGACGGATCTTGAGTTTGAGGTTGGGGACATGGTTTTTGTCAAAGTATCTCCATTGAGAAATGTTGTTCGCTTTGGGTCCGTAGGGAAGTTAGCACCGAGATTTGTTGGGCCGTTTCCTATTAAGGAAAGGATTGGACGGATGGCATATAGGGTGGAGTTGCCCGACAGACTTAGTGGTGTTCATGATGTATTCCATGTATCACATTTGAGGAAGTGCTTACATGAGACCGCGGAGGTGGTAGAGCCGAGCTTGCTTAGAGATGTAGAGGTAGAGCGTGATGCGACGATTCGACGAGCTCCTACTCGCATCCTTGGGTCAGAAACTAGGAAGTTGAGGAACAGAGAAGTCCAGCTAGTTAAAGTGCAATGGGGAGATGACGAAAGCAATGCTACTTGGGAGACGGAAGCAAAGATGCGTTCTTTGTATCCATTTCTTTTTGAGAGTATGTCTTTTAACTTCTCCTTTATTGCTTGTCTAGTACTTATCTTATCTTTAGTATATCCTCTCGCTAATACCTATGACCTTTAGATAGGGTAAAACCTATGGTTGAAACATGTGTTTGAAACATGTTATGGTTGATGGATGCATATGGATGCAATTGTTTGCTAGTGGTTGCTCGTGGATGCATATACACACACATTAGGCACTAGATCGGCTCAGTCACTTCATGTTGCATATTGCATAAATGGATGTGGTAGTTAGATTGATGGATGTATCATGGCTGTGTTATCATATGGATGATGCATTTTTGTGTATGGTTGTGCACGCATGTAGAAATTTGTATGTGTCAATAGGGTTTCGCATACATATTGGATGCATGGCACTATCATGGTTTGCATTAAGGAGGTTTACTGTATCAGTAACCGCCTGATTTTCGCATTAGGTAAGTACATATACACACACTTTTGCATATATCCATCCAGCATTTAGAATCTTGTAAGGACAATGATTGCTCGTGGATGATGCTTTGAGTAGATGGATGATTGGATGGTAGGATACGTTCTTCCTAACTTGAAGATTTCGGGGACGAAATCCTTTAAGGAGGGGAGAATGTAACAACCCGTATTTTCAATAACCTGTAATAACATAAATCGAGGCAGAATTTAATTCTAAAATGGGAATCAAGGGAAACGGGCTATGCCATTGCGTTCGTCTCGGAAAAATACGCGAAATAGAGTCCGAGTTTTCGAAAATCGGAGTCCGTATGACCAAGATATGGCCTCGCGAAGTTTCACGAAAATTCCCAAATTAAAGTATACTTAATTAAGTGAAATGGGTTGTGTAGATATATATATATATATATATTGATATATATATATATATATATAATTGAAAATTTAATAAATAAATATGCAAAAATGCTCAAAACAGCGAATTGGGAGAGGGGAATAACCGAACCGGCCGATTTTTGAAGTCGACCCGAGCCCGCTGGGTCGACTAGGGGTTAATCCAGGGTGTTTGGCTGTCAACCCGTGGGCCGATTCGCTCAAGTGCAGATTTTGCATTTGAATGGTTCTCATGGTCCATCTTTAATCTAAAGGCCCTAGATGGTTCCTACACTTGACTTCTTCCCCAAGACATGCTTTGATGGCTTGGATTGAATCTAGGGTTAATCCTATGGCCTAAAACACTTGCCTAATCTATAAATAAGACCCTAACCTACCCTAATTCATTCATAATTAAACCTAGTGACTAAACTATGGCAAAATGCTAGCTCTCATGGCCTCCACTAATTTTATGAAGAGGGTTGCATACTAATCACTCTCTAATCAACTTCTAATCCCTTCTTAGCATCTTAATCTTCTTCATTTGGTGTTCAAAGTTGCTAGTTGTGAGTTTCTATCACTTTGATGATCTTTTGGTAAACTAATTAGATGAGATGTGATGAGATTTATGGTTTTGTATGTGGGTTAATGAGCTTTGAATCATATGATATGATGTTAGCATTAATCTTATGTTTATGCATGTTGAGTATGTAAGCTTATGCAAGTTTAATATGATGTATGTTATGTTTGCATGATGCTAAATATGCAAGTTGTGGGCTATGTAATCATATGCATGTTATGCAAGTTCATGGTAATATGCTATGCAAGTTACATGCATGTAAATATGCAAGTTACATGTTTGTTAATATGCAAGTTACATGTATGTAAATATGCAAGTTACATGTTTGTTAATATGCAAGTTACATGTTTGTTAATATGCAAGTTACATGTATGTAAATATGCAAGTTACATGTTTCTTTATATGCAAGTTACATGTTTGTTAATATGCGAGTTACATGTATGTAAATATGCAAGTTACATGTTTATTAATATGCAAGTTCATGATGACACATTATGCAAGTCTATAAGCTAATATGCAAGTTTGTTATGCAAAATGAATATGTAAGTTATGTGACATATTATATGCAAGTTATGTGACATGTTATGCAAGTTCATATGCAAGTTATGTGTTTGTTAATATGCAAGATGGCACCTTTGAAACATGTTCATTCATATGCAAGTTGACACCTTTTATATGTGTTATATCATGAACGAAATTACGTGGGAACGATGGGGTAATTAAATGCATAAGTTAATAAGATTGTGTGAAATTAATATAATTATGCATAACACAAAATAAATAAACATAGTATGGGAATTTGCCTATTTGGTTAGGTGTACCCCTACTATGTGTTGGGAATTTACCTATTGAGTTAGGTCTACCCCATGGGAATTTACCTATTAAGTTAGGTCTACCCATGTTAAGAAAACTTGATTAATTAGGGATAATTAATATAAAATTATGAGGGTGATTAATTAGGTGTAATTAATTGACTAAGACACGAGGTTGGACTCAGTTGTAGCGTAAAACTGCCCGGACCCAACCGGCTTAACCAGTTGCTACAAATGTTAGCCCAATGTGAGAGGTCTTAGGCACAAACTAAATACGTAATTAATGTAAAGACACGAGGTTAGACTCTGTTATGACATAAGGCTGCCCGGACCCAACCGGCTTAACCAGCGGTCATAAAAGACAGTCTAATGTGAGAGGTCTTTACAAAGGTTACGTTCTTAATTAATTAATTAAGAAACACTTAACCACATTAGCATGTAGAGGGACATGAGGGGTTAAGTGGGTGCCTCGGGTGGCATGAGAAAATCTAGTGGTTGCCTTGGGTGGCAATAGAAAATACGATTAGAATACTTAACCAAAATGGAACATGTAATTAAAACATGATTAAAGGGTTAAGTGGGATATACTAGAAAAAGGGACAAGCTTAGGTGGGTAGCTTGTGGAGGCCCATTTCAACCAGTAACCCATACGTATCTTTGTGGGCTCGACCCATGTCGAGGACGGGACACGCATACTGGGCTTGACTGTAAGAGGCAAACGGGTTAGCGGTGGCAACGCAAGTCCAACGGGCTTCATATGCGTGAGTGGGCCCGGGCTGGTAGGTAAGCCGTTGTTGCATCGAGTAGATATAAGCCGTGCACCTTTAGTTCCATCAGGTTGCCACATTGGGGAATGATACATCCCACGGTGGGGCCAGCACGGGTATCTACGTTAGGGAGCCGATCGAATGGGAAGTAGTGTGTACACCTAGTGGATGGTAGGGCCCCGTGGCGCCTACTTGGTCACCTAGGGGTACGCAGGTACTAATTAGTAAATTTTATAAGTCCTTGGGTGGGATCAACCTTTAAGTTAGGAACGACTGGTGTGGTGCAGTTTAGTAATTTACCTTAGGGAGGGTAGATGCGTCTTTATCCTTTATCTTCGTTTAGTTGACTGCTTAGGGTAGCCATTCATCCCTATATGTTACCGTATATCAGTTTATGTCTTCTCTGGTTACTTTAACGATTGTATTGTTAAAGTTATAGGACTCGCTCAGACTTATGTCTGACCCTGTTGTTTTTATCTTTTTCCCAACCCTCAGGTCCTACGGTGGATCCTAGCAGTAGTGGAGCTTGATCGGATTGCTGTTCCAGTCTTTAGGAGCTTGGATAGATGTAAAGCTCCAGTTATCCAGTTATCTTTTCTTTTGTTCGGCTATTGTATGAGAGTGGGATTATGTACTTCTTTATTTTGATGGATATTGTACTTGACCTTTATTGTGGTTTTATGATGTAACCAGACATGTTTTACTTCCGCTGTTATGAGATGATGTTTTAAAATTTCAAGTACTATTTATATCTGTCTTGTTGTAATTTTTCTGTTCTATATTCACTAAAATACTCCACCGATGCTATGGCATTCCCTTAGTGAGTGATCATAGCGGGAGTGGGGTGTTACAATTTCTATGCTCTCTACTTTATGTTCATACTTTAGATTCATTTACATGCTCTATACTCTAGGTTCATAGTTTAGATTTATCTACATGCACTTAGTTTAGTTCTTTTCTTGTTCTATTTAGTCTTTCATTTTGCTTTCTTTTCCAATGTTGAAACTTACATGTGTTATGAGTAGCTAAGCCCCTACGATTTAGGGGTAATGAAGCTCTCTGATTTTATGTAAGTTCAATATTTGTATGATTTGCGATCTCTCTAATTTGAGCTTCATGGTAGTGGATTTTGATGTAAGTTTGTACAAGTGGGTTTGATAGTTTATGTTTCATATGCAAATAAGCTATTCTTATTCAATGTAAACACAGATTACATCAATATTTTCTAAGTGGTTATTGATTTTGGAATGAAAGTAAGAAAAAAATTGATGGTCTACAAAAATTGATGGTCTGCAGTTCTAATTAATAGTTCATAGGCCATGCATAAAATAGTTTTTGCTTTAGTTCCATTTTCATGAGAATCATAAGTGGTTTAATTGTTGTGTTAAGGTTTGATAGTTTATGTTGTGTTAATTAATAACACAAATAAACAATACTTATGATAAATGAAACATTTATTTCACTTAATATTAAAAATAGAGACTATGTAGCTAATTTATATAAATATGAGAGGGAATTTACCTCCAAATTTCTCTCTAATCTAATATTTAGCTCTCAACTTAATTTCTAGTTTTCATTAGTTTTTAGTTAAAACAGTCCAAAGTTTAGTTTAATTTGATTAAGTGAAATTGAAATTATTTCTTTACCTGCGGATCGACCTGTACTCTCCCCCGTACTAACAGTTGTACGTCGTGCCTTGCAGTTTTATTACGATATTATATTGACAGTTTTCTAATTCGATAGAAAATCCATTTGCAAACAGTTAGTAAAGGAAAGAAGGGTGGCTGGCAGCTGATGTTGAACAACAAGGATGTAAGCGAATTTGTAGTGGTTGCAATATGGAAGAAGAAGTGGATTTTTACACTGACAACACTGTTGGTAAAGACATTGAGCGTTGATTCAACTACAGCCACATGTAATCATACGGCCATGGAAAAACATAATTCAAGGTATATATGTATATGTAATATTGATCCATTCTTTTGTGTGTGTGTGTGTGTATATATGTGTGTGTGTGTGTAAAGAACCATGAAATCCAACGTTATTATTTTTATTGTTACAGTTTCTGCTAAGAAACCAATGTCAAAGCGCAAGTATACTACCACTGTAACAACCCGGATTTTCAGAACCAATTTAAAATTTTTATTTTAGGTATTTTAAAGGATTTTGGATATTTAAAATGATTTATTTTAAATAATCACGATTTAAAATTTATTTTAATCGAAGTTAGTATGAATAAATTTATTTTAATTATAAAACGAGCTTGAAATGGCGCGGCAGTTTGAAAATTCGATTTCAAATTTCAAATGAATGTACAGGATTCAAAATAAACAGAATTTCAGTAAAACCAGAAATATTAGAATATGTTTAATTATATCTTTCTAATGAATGTGAAAAATTCAGATTTCATAACGGGAATAAAAAGTTATGTCCATTTTAAAATTCAGAATAGTCGCTATGGAATTTATATAATATATAGCCCTTAAAAGTAGCCATTTTGCAAACGACCTCCGTTTACAACGAAACCACTTTTGTTGGATCTGTAATATCAAATTATTGCTATATTCCAATTTTCATAATTTTTGGAATTAATATGTGAGCGTGGTGGAATTAAAAGCGTTTGGTAATTTCAGTTTGAATTTAATCGACTGGAAATTGGCCATTTTTCAAACGGCCTCCCAATTTGACGAAATTAGTTTTGTTATGACTGTATCGTCAAAACATAGCTAGATTTATTTTTCGGGAATTTTTGGAGTCAGTATGTGGCCCCGGTAAATTAAAATGTACGCTTAAATTAAATATATATTGATTAATAGTAAATTTAAAGAAAAACTGAATGAAACAGTTGAATTGGCCTACGGGACGTATCCCATTGTGTTCTGAATGGGGGTATTTAGCTAGGGGCGACAATCATTGGGTGTGATTTGGGGTTTGAATGAAAATTCACATTTTTCGGAATAATATAATATTAAGTTATGTGCTTGTATATATATAAATATATATTTAAAAACTTAAAAAAATACAGATTCCCCTAAAAATTGATTTTCTCGGAAATCGATTGAGAAAAAAATGGAGGTTGACGAACCTGCTCAAATGTCGTTGCCCCATTCTGCCTCGCCCCTCGTCGACCTTCCTCTCCACCACTCCACTCCGCCCTCATCGCCCTTCGCCATTGCTGGCTCGACGAGCTCCGCAACCCTAAATCGCGCAACCACCGTACCTCCCCCATCGAAGACCGCGCTCGTACCTGCAGTGCGAAATCCGAGACCACGCCTCCTCCTCCTTAACCTGCGTGCAACGCTGGAACCGCCATCAACGTCACCCGCGAGCCACTCTGATTGAATCCCTGCAAAAAACGTGAGTACCCTGTATTCTCGTTCTTTGAATTGTTTGGGGTTTTTCGATAATTCTAGCTAATGAGTTTCACTGATTTTTGCTCTCGATTTTGTTGTTGATTTTCGAAATTGATTTGGTCTGATTTTCGAGTTTCCCCTTTTGTCATACTCGAATGAAATTGATTCCTTTGTTTAAAAAAAATATAATCTTTATGAATAGCGTATAAAAATTGGATTTTTCTTTATATGAATAGCGCATAAAAATTGGATTTTTATTTATATGAATAGTATATAAAAATGTGATTTTTAATATATGAATAGAATACTAAAAATATGATTTTTATTATTTGAATAGCGTTATAAAAATATAATTTTTATATATATAGAAGCATTATAAAAACTTGATATATATATATATATATAGTAGCTGTGATTTTTTCTATATATAACGATATGATAAAAATAGGATTTTTATATATATAATAGTGAATTAAAAATACGATTTATATATATATAGTAGCAATATAAAAATATGATTTTTAATGTATACAGGGCATTGAAAAAAAGTGATTTTTTTCTAAATATTGTTTTTTAAAAATGTGATGTTTAACATAAACTACGTGAAATAGATTGCGATGGAACTGACTGGAAACAAATCCAAATCCAAACCATCGTCCGCTAAAGCATGACGGAGTGGAAACCAAAGGTGAGAACTTCTCACTCTAATTTTGTTTATAGTTAAATATATATTAGAATGCAGACGGTGCTTAGTAGCACCCAACACCTTTGATTGAAACCATGGATGTTTGGTTGTTTGTTTTGATTGATTTAAATGGATTGAATTTGGTTTGTGTACGGCGCGAGCCATTATTAAGCGAGGGATAAGGCTAGACCTTATTCCGGTTCTAGTATCGCGCAGTTATACTGCCGAAATTTTCTGAAATAAAATGTGTTAGTTAAAAATAACATTTTTAATGTGCATATGAACGGTATAAAATATTCATATGTTGAATAAAATATTTGAACAATAAAAATATCATTTTTATTGAATGCATGAACTATTAAAAATATTCATGTATTGAAATAAATATTTTATCGTTAAAAATATAATTTTTAACGTATACATGAAAGGCAAAAATTCTCCTGAAATGAAAATAAATATTCATATACAAATTGGATGATTTTTTTATGTACACTCATTTAACTGACATGGATTTGGACGATATATTTTACACATCGCCCAACTGCACAAATAATATTCAGTATTTGTTGATTGAAACCTCACACGGGTATTAGGATGATATTTGACGTACACTAATCCCAATTGTTTAGTTGTATGTCAATCGATTGGTTTACAGACTGTTGTAAGCGTTAATTATTTATATTTAATGCTTATGCAGTTGTGTAGTGCACTCTGGATGATGGTTGATTGTTTATCATTGTTGTTGTGTTCATATGATGTATGAAATCCATATAAATAACATTATATTTTAATTGACTGTGTTTGATTCCAATTCGGAAAGAACGAATATTTTTAAATAACGAATATTTTAAAATAATATTCAACAAAGGATTAAAATCTAATTTTAATGTCCGATTTTGGATGGACACGAAAATATTAAAATATGTGAAGCCGTGTTGATTAATTATGCGCCATTTTGATGCGAACGATATTTATACCGATTTTATTCATTTTTATAATGAATATCGAAAAGGAAATGATTTCAAAATTTGATATTTTGAAAATATTAACATTTAAATAATATAATGATAAGAAGTATTCAATTTTGATTTAAAATTGGAAATGAAGTTAGAATCGTTTTAAAACGAATTTATAAACGATTTATAAAATACATTTTAAATGGAAATCGATGAAATATATATAAAGTATTATATATATATATATATATATATATATATATATATATATATATAATATAATGGCCTGAATAGAACGCGCCGCGACGCGACCGTTCGCGAATTTCGACCATTGACTTCGAATTGATATTACGGGAGATCCGACCGTCAAATTCTCCTAAAATCAGAACCATTGGGTTCGTATCGAAAAGAGCATTCCAAAGAAAACAAGAGATTTGAAATCTAATGGTTGGATTTGGAATTATGTCCAAATAAAATTTGGAAAAGGTCATTGTAAGTGCAGTTCAACGATCGTTTATGGAAATCGATTGAAAGGGCCTTAATAAAATTATTAAAAATATTGATAATTTGTGTAAAATCATAATAAATGATTTGGAAAGAATTAGGACAAAAAATTCCATATTTGAAAAGATAAAAATATATTTTTATCGAAAGGAACTAGTTATTAACTAGAATTATACTCCAATTATTTTTAAATAAATGAATTGGATTGAGAATGGGTTTTAATATAACCAGAATTTCCAATATATGAATTAGAGTGGATTTGAATGGAAATTATCTTCGGAATATTTCGATGTTGGATTTCGTGATTATACAGATATTGTTATGGAAATTTGGAAGATATAGTTATATCGTTATTTCCAATACGATATTTGTTGGTTTCAGAATTTGATATTGAATATAAGCCGATATAATTTCTATTCAGAGCCTCGTATTTGATATCGAATTGGATTTTGGGTATGTCGTGAACGGTATCTTAAATAACACTGTTCTTAAACCCAATTGAGAAAAAGAATAAATCTTTTAATTAAGATTTAGTGAAGTTTCCCAATTAATTAATATTCAATTGGAATTGAATAAAAAAATTGGATTTTAGGTTTGTCGTGAATGGTGTTTTCAGTAACACTATCCTTGAACCCCATGTGAAAAGAATAAATCTTTAATTAAGATTATTAGATTTTCCAATTATATTTAATAACTGGAATAAAATGGAATGTGAATTGGGTTTATTGTGAACTGTGTTTTTAACGACATTTAATCTTTAACCCGATTTACAATAGAATGTGATTTGGAATTTATAAATCTTTTTATTTAGATTTATAGGAAATTTTTCAAAGTAAAGTTTTCCAATTTAATACAACAAATTGTAATGGAATGGAATTCGATTTGATAATACTCGTAGTGAACTTCTGTGGAGGAAGACTGGTAATATATATGGAATTTAAAAGGCTTGGTCATTATTCCATTTATATTATTAGTCGGATACGAAAATTGATACCGATTATATATATATCGATCTGTTTTCCGTGAAGATTCCATAATCAATGGAATGTGATTTTGGGTTTATCATGAACTGTGTTTTAAATGACATTAGTTCTTTAACCCAGTTAAAGACAGGATTACATGTCTAACATTGTATTTCGAACTGTATGGTTGATATCTGCTAAATATATATTTCTTTAGTGGCAAAGAATTTATTCTCTTTCTTAACATCCTTCTCTAAGACGTACGAGCTTAGAGGTTATATATCGGTAGAAATCAATAGTACAGTGTAGATTGTCGATGTGGCATGTTTGTATTTCCAAAGTTAAATAATCATTAATATTGATTTTTGGGAAGATTAAAACTAAGTGGAGTTTTAATGAATCTTTAATTAGACTGAAACGAGAATGTGATAATTCAAATTATCAAATTCAAGAAATGATCGAGAATGGAGTAGCACCGGTTTTACTCCAAGCGATAGTTAAATCTTTAATTAGATTTGAACGTGAAATGGTAATTAAATTTATCGAAACATCGTGGTGTTAGATATGGAGTTTTACCAGTTTTTCTCCATGGGATGAATAGGTTGGGATCAGGAAATAAAAGAAATGATTACTTCGATAAGGTGCACTAATCCCGACTAGTTGATAAACCTTAATTTGGTTTAGAAATGATATCCAAAGGAAGATTAAAGAATAAATTTAAAGAATTCATCTTTGAAAAAATTAATGGGAACCTTTCCCAAAGGATGTGAATATTTGAATAAAAGAATATTCTGAATTGGAATGAGGCGTATGTTGTGTTTGTGTAGCACTTGTTTATTATATACGTGAGTTATTCAGAAATTTCGGGTTTATACCCATTCTAAATAACTGATTCGACGATAAGTCGACGATGAAGACGGTGGTTGAAGCTCGGAGGTATTCACATTGGTTGGATGCTTATTAATGTCTTGATTGGGCGGTACACCCAAGACAAGGTAATAAGTGGTAATCGTCCAGACGTACTTTGAGATCGACCGGATATGCCAGGACCTCTCTCCTGTATTTGACACGGGACGAGGAATAAGGTGCCTCCAGTTTCGTTTAGACCCAGAACGAACTATTAAATGGATGTGGGTCTGACATTGGATTTTATTCTGTGTTGATTGATCTCTATTAAATGTATATATCTGTTTGGTGGAGGAGAATTTATTCTCTTGCATAACACCCTTCTCTGAGACGTACGGGCTCAGAGGCTATATATCGATAGATATCAGTTGCATGGCGTGAATTGTCAGTGTGGCATGCTGAGATGCAAATGATCAAGGCTTCAGTTGAAAAGCAGAGTCATGTGGTTGATGATCAAAGCACGACCATAAAGGGCATAACTTTGTGTATAGCGTTAATTCGTGAGCCTCACACCTCGGTATGAGTCAAAAACGGGATAAGGTACCCAAGGAGGACATGACGATTCTTTCTAGCTATGGGTGGTGTCATGGTATGGAGCCCAGACATTTATTATATTTTTACCTATGTGGATGATTGATTGCGAGGCGCCTCGGATATATCGGTTACTACGGAGCCGATGGATAGGTCCTATAGGACCGGGAAACGTGTGTTCAGGAATTGCCAATCTTCAAACTTAAGAAAGAACCGACCTTGGAGGATCCAAGGGTCTACTGCGTGAGATCCTGAGGCATTTGCTAGAGGGTCTCAAAGCCGGCGAGGAGTACATCCCTTTCCTCGACTCTTGACGGAAATCCAATTTCTAATACGTGACATTTTGGTTTTAATTGTACAACTAGTATGGAGACATAGTATGATGGGGTACTATGTTGTCTATGATTGATACATTTATATTTGAAGTTGTTTTATACACTATACACTTATAATAGTATCAAAGTGATTTGTTTTAAACGTACCAATCATGTTTGACTATTATAAGGTAAAACTCTATCCTCCGGCTTGCATTGCATTGTGTGATGGGACATGAGTCTTATAATAGCTTCATTTTTCCAAAAAGCATTGCGCTGTTAGTTATATGCATTGGTATTCTTGGGAGGAAACCCGTTCCATGTTATACGGCGTGGTCCCTTGGTTTACTTTATTTTAAAGTAAAGATTTAAATAACTGTTTTATTTCTCACAACGGTCACATGACTGACCTGGAGTTTATTGTTTTAACCTAAACTCTAGGTGCCCCTATTTTCCACACGGACAGCTAGTAGTTTTGGTTTTGCAGATACTATATTTACAGGATCCTGGTTTACAGCTGAAGCTATATTCGAAACGCTCTGTATCAGTGTATTTCTCATAGTTATGTTATGTATTAGCTTTCCACGTCATGTATTGCTTTTGTAAACCTCTGATGTTTATTAAATGTATATTATTTATTCATACTTTGTTATATTCTTGTACTCTGATGTGAATTGTTGTAATAACAATGAATTGTTCTTCTGTTTGTGTTCTAATTTGTCGTGTTCTCAACTCAATCTGGGCTTTCCCGTAAGGGCGAGTTTGGGTCGTTTCATCGTGGTATCAGAGCTTTGGTTTACAGAGCTCGAGAACAAGACACATTAGGACCAAACGAAATAATTCATCAGAGATTGGATTAGTAATATCCAATAAGAATGACTCGTTGGAGATAGGATCAGTAGTATCCTAGAACGAGTGTAAAGAGTATTATTTTTAAAATAAAATGAAAACAAAATTTATCTTGAAAATTTAAACCTTATTAAACATATTTTAATATTTTATTTTTATATTGGATTTGGACTATCGAGTATGTGCAGATTTTGTTATACGTTTGATCCACGTGTATTCGAACCCTCAAATATAATGGATGGATATAGAATCACACTCTAGTCGTCCGTGCATGATTCTGATGATGGCGCCATCATCTGTATTTATGTTTGAGTTTCAGAAGTGGGATATCTATATATTTCCAATTGACTGGTGTGAGAACCAAAACATAGTTAGAATTTATTGTTGTGATCTGGCACTAAAAATCTGATTTTTGACTATGTATTAAAGTTGTGTTTGACACTACAACAAAATGGGGATTTCATAGCGTTTCAAAAACGCTATTATATCCAAAAATAGCATTTAAGAGAACGCCAAGTAACGACATGCTATGTTAGCCCATCAACTTTAAATAGCACACTGAAAAACGCTATCAAAAATAAAAAAATTATAGCGTTTTAACTTTGCGATTAAACAAAAATGCTATATGAAATCATAACCAACTAATACCTATTATAGCATTTTTTTACCTGTTGTTATAGCATTTACTAAGCTTCTGCTATAGCATTCCTGTTATTTCCAGTGTTTATTACTACATTTTTGTAGCGTTTGTTTCCATAATTTGATAGCATTTTAGAAACCCTATAAATTTCACATACAATTTCATAGCATTTACCACCATTTAAGCTCTTTTGTTACTTTCAAATACATACGTATCATTCAAACAACGTTCGTATATATCATTATCTATTTCTCAAATGTATACAAACATAACACATTTTCACAAACATCAAACATGTAGACTACAACATAATATTTCTTACATCATTCGAACAATTCAAACTTAGTATATCATACATATAATTCAAACTACTTCTCACATATCTAGACTTAATCATTCATACATATTGATTGATCAACTCTTCCATATCCATAATACATCATACATATTTGCATTAACAAATTACTTACAAAGTAGTCGGATGTTTGATTCAATCTTGCTTTGCTTTTGATATTCTCTTCAAAACATAAGAAATTTGGTCCTATTATAACAAAAATAAACAATATTTAGCTCAAAAGTAAATCGATGAGGATCACTAATAGAATGGTAAGCGCTAAAAGATGGCAGATGCGTAAAGCGGTTTGCTTGTCAAGTAACATGGTTGTGCCTGTCAATATCATGATGATCCATCCACTAAAATATATTTGATAACCTTTCCTCTTTTACTGTAACTGCATGGTTGTAAGTGAAAAAATAATCTGATATAATGGTAGTTCATGGGATATGTTCTACTTGCAACACTATACAAAGACAAACTAATTATTAACTTGTTATTGTTTATTTCAAGTATGTGAGTTCTTTTAGATAATAATAAGATGTATGTGAATACAAATCTATTTCTAACTTGCTTCCTACGAAGGATGATTAACTCGACAACATGATGCTATTGATATCTCTTGGGTTTTATGTAATTCTGCTCTTAAATCAAATATGGATTTATTTTTTCAATGTAAATTTGGTACCTACGTGTGGAAATGGTCTAGAATCAAAATTCTCTGGCCTTTAAATCATACTGACGTCCTATCTATTGACTCAGAAATTACAAGTTTACAACAGCAATTTAAGAGGAAATGTAAAAGCAGGTACATTGCAAAAAAATGCTTTTTTGACATGCATTTGATGTATTTTGCAATACAGAAACTCTAGAACATTCGACAAATTCAAACCCAGAACTGAATGTGAAATGTGTGATCAAGTGCTAAATATGGTGCAAATCAGAGTTTTAAGATTAAAGTAAAACAATTATCTGAATTAAATATATGAAAACATTTGTAAAGAGTGTATATAAAAGGTCTTCCCTGAGGCATTGTTTCTCGATCCTACATGTTGGGCATGGGCAACATTGCATCAGACGTTTGCTCAGGTGAGGGTTCCTTGTCTTCTCTGTAGCTATTTTAATTTGCAGGTTCTGTCCTTCAAAGAACAATGAAACATTTTCAGATGGTGGAAGATATATTAGGGTCAGGTTTTAGCATTCTTACCTTCCTTTTCAGCAGTAGTTTTTCTTCAGTTGAAGATGGCCGGTCCTCAAGAGATTATCCTTTTGGGTCTGACAGTGCGACTTACACATCAAGAACAAAAAATTTACATTATTTTTTCAATCTCAGATCTTTATTTCGGCTTCTTTTGCATCATCAGATGAACTTGCAAAAAGGGAAAATATTCTGATTTATCTCTTTGGATTTCAGTAACTTGTATTCTTTTTCACGAATTAATGGTACTTGATGTAATGTGTTGAGACCGATGCAAATAATCTTGGAAACAGGAGATCAAACTGGATAATAATATTACAATTTAATGGTAATTTTCAGCAATTTAATGCATGTGCCTAATGCAACTGAAATTAGGATTAGTGTTTCATTCCATATTTTTTGGGTTTTCAGCGTATAATTTAGTTACACACTTTTGATTTGTCATCTTGAGAAAGCGGTTACTCCATATCCAAAAATACAAATCCATCAACTGCTCTATTCTACCGCATTACCCATGAATATGAAATCATTTAGACCACCTGACTCAACCTCAAAAAAAAATTAAAAAAAATTAAAAAAAATTAAAATCTTCATTAATTTAAATTTATAAAATAGTAAAGCATTATTAAAATTTGTTATATTATATAGATATACAAGAATATCTAAAACACACAGAGCCGACCAAAGAATTTCCATGCCCCAGCCCATTATTTGTTAAGAAAAAAATTCCTTCAAAAATACAAACTTCATACTTTAACCACTGCCAGATTCAAACCTGACTCAACAACTAATAAAAGGCATGCTACACCCATTTGACCTCAACTTCAATCAATGAATTATGTTCACATCATATATTACATAATGAAAAATTGTTTATGACTGCTTTGTAATTGTACCAATGGACGCCTTCTATAATTAATTTTGTGTTTGCATTTAGTAAATGAAACGAAAATTTGTTAATACTGGCAATGATCAAATATATTTTTGTATATGTTCTATAAACTAAAATTTAATTTGTATTTTACTGTTTTTACTCTTGGAGTTGAAAAAAAGTAATAATAGGATATATATGCATTTTTTCCTTTCTCCTTTTCATTATCAATAATCCTGAATGTAATATTATATTTCCTGATTTAGGCGTTGCACCTAGTTCATCTATGTTTAGTTAAAATGACTAGAAAATTATAATATGTGAAAATAAGGACAACCTCAATCTGACAGTCTTTTTATTAGATAAATATATAATTAAATATTCATACAAGTAAAAATATTAACCAGGGATTAATAAAATGCTATGTACCTGAGAATTAACTTCAGAAACATGAGTTCCAGTGTTGGATGTATCAGTACTTGCTTTCTTGTATCTCTCAATTGTCTGTTTCACACTGCACGCATAATTTTTTCAACATTTGATTATTCCTTGTCTTTTAGTCAGAGAATATTTAGAGAAGATCATATCAAGCAAGAGCTTTCACTTTCACTATCAATTTAAGTTAACAAAGATTGAAAAGAAACCATACGGTCGTGCAGTTGGTTATGTTTCATAGTATAAGAAATTTACCTATATGTCAGAAACATAGAAGAAATAAATTATACATCGTTGAATTTTTTTGTATTTCAGCCAGATGCAAGATGGCAGATGTATCAGTGACTTTTATTTTTTAGTAATAGTTAACAAAAACAAAATAAAAAATTAGAAATAAAGGTTGTGCTGTAACGCAGAATTACTTATACAGAAACTTTATAATTGAGTGCA
Organism: Allium sativum; assembly: GCA_030737875.1. Classification (NCBI taxonomy): domain Eukaryota; kingdom Viridiplantae; phylum Streptophyta; class Magnoliopsida; order Asparagales; family Amaryllidaceae; genus Allium; species Allium sativum. The sequence continues at coordinate 229,096,137 of CM060924.1, read as the reverse complement.
GTTTGGTTAGACATTTACTGATTTTCCATACACTAATCTAGGGTTCTACAATGTGCTAAGGTTGACGAGTAGTAAAGATAACCTTGTGATTATAAGTCGATGTTGGTTGTGTTAGATAATTAATCAAGCATGCTGTATGCAGAAGAAAAAAAATGTAAAGAGATGACATGAAAATTAAAACACTGCTAATTATTATAACTAGATGTCAGCTGTAGTGAATACTGTACCTCAAATTCTAGTTAATACCATACATTAACGTTTGTAAGCATCCAAAGTCAGAGAAAAAATAATCCTTTACTATTTATCTACTCAGCATACATCAATTATTGATCCTATAGTAGAGGACAAATAAGTTCACATAAAAGAATGATATGTTGACTCACACAGTTCATCGTAACCACTGCACTTGAAGAGCAAGCACACAATAAATCAACTTTTATGAGAAGCAGCTGAATATTATTGTTTTCAATAAGAGAAATGGAAAAGATATATAGAAAAACACTCTTTAAGAAAAATAAATAGAACATTGTATGGAAGCAGATTTATACATATTAAAACAGAAATGGAAAAGATAGATTATATGCTAAATACATTTCCATGTATAAGGAACCTCCCAACATAGTAGATTCTTATGGATATGGTATGAAGTAAATCAGCATGGAAACATCAAACAATTGAATAAAGATTACGGGTGACATGTTGAAGATTTCTGGATGAATAATGCAGACTTCCTATTTCCTTCACCACAGATTACATCGATACTCAAAATCTTGTCTCTGTATAAAGACAAAATTCAAAAAACTTAGCATTCAATTCTTTAATGAAACATTTCTAGTCATTACATGTGTGTTAAGTAGGGTGCTGTAGGGTGCAAATTAAAAGAAAAAAATTAGTCGTTGTCGTCAGACAGATCCGATATCAAAGGCTCATTTTCTTCCTGTTAGAAAACCGACCAGTTTGGGCATGAAAACGTTACCTGAGTACTAAGTGGCATAGTTGTTCTACCTTTAATAATTTAGTTGTCATGTTGTAACTTAAGTAAGGTTGAAGTAATAATAATTTTCTAAAGAATAAACAATTCCCTGACCAGCGTTAAAAACTTATGTTAATAATAGTTTTCTAATAACCAAACAATCTCCTTACCAGCGGTAAAAACTTATGTGCACTCTTCTTTGATACTAACTAACATTAAAATGAATTGTCCATTGAGGAATCTTTTATGTTTGCTGTCATAAACCTGCTATGTATCTAATGCAAATGACTGCTAGGTTGGCTGAAATATGTGAAGCAAAATGTCAAAGATATAACATTATTCGTGATATGTTCATTATTAACACCAATTCATCAAGTTATACAACAAGGCTTAATTTCGAAGCATGACTGGAGGTTGCCAAAATAGTTGTGTTTCCGGTAAAGTAGATTTAGGTGTATTATCTATAAAATATTCATAAATACTTAAATGCAGAAGAAAAATTTATAATCAAAGATTTGTTCAGAGATAAAAACAAGTTTGCAAACGATGTAAAACAGATTTTAGTGAAAAGACAAATGTATGCAAAGGCATCATACAAATAATTAGATATACTCAGCATGTCCATATATTATCTTTGGCAAGATATACTCAGTATGTGTGACAAACTTTAAATAAACATGTTAGTGTTGTGAAATAAAGTCAATTGGTATACATGTGGTAATAAGAGATGAATACTAGGATAGAAAGCCAGAATAATATAATTAGTAATTACATGAGGTGTATAAGTACTTAGAAATAAAAGTATCCTAATACATGAGCTAAATTTGAAGCATGAACACGTAGGTATAGTAATATGATTACAGCATGCAGACATAAAGAGATAGCAAAAAAGTTTCACTTGTACTGGGAGATGCAAAGCCAATGTGACAAATCACAATAGTCAACAGTCTGAAAGAGGGATGAATCTTATAGTGCTAAGGGATTACGAAATAAAAAGGACAGAAGAGGAAAAAAAGCTAAAACACAAATTTTATCATTACCCAGTAGGGGTTATGGTTCCATTCAGCTCATTTATAAGTTATGACATCCTCTGATTTAAGTAACCATACTGCTGATCTCCAGGACAGTCGGCTTCCTGAAGATTCTATACACGATCTTAGTTGTGACCTTGTTAAAGCTCTTCAGTATGTTGCTTTCCTTTTGAATATGAGTTCCTTAATCCTTATAAGGGCAGCAAATAAACGTGTATACATCAAGGTTTTAAATCTCGGACTTTGGCCAATATCTCGGATATCTCGAGCGATATTTGAAACACTTATAACTAAACTAGCTGTCAAATCTCGGGTTTTGGCTAATATCTCGGATTTTTCATCTCGGTTATCTCGGGGAGATTTAAAAGCCCGGTATACATTCTTTTCCCATAAAACTCTTAGCTGTTGAATTAAATCTTTTACGTGTTTATGCATTCAGGTTCCTGCACTCTAAAGGAACAATATATTGTGACTTAAAGCCATCAAATATATTACTTGATGAAAATGGATGTATTAAGGTGCTTCTAATACTTTAGTTCTCATCGGATGTTTGTTCCGAACTGTAAATGATGTTTGATTCAACTTCTACCTTTTACATTTCAGCTTTGTGATTTAGGTTTAGCAAGAAGATAGAGTGATATTGAACAAAAGTTCGGTTACCTAGGTCAATTCATGGTACTTGTAATTTATTTTAAGTTCATGTCCATAAATTGCATCTCTAGTATCTATTTGTCTAGTTCTAATATGTATCACATTCAAGTTTCACTTTCAACATATATACACATACACACACGCACATGTCAATCATGTATACACATACAAGAAGAGAAAAACGCACATGTACGAGATATGGTAAAATAGGTTTGACATTATTATCTATCTCTAATATGTTATCATTGCATCAATGTTTTTTTCTTTATCCAAAGTCCAAACACCATGGCTAAAGTACTTGGTATTTAAAATTTTGTGTATTTCACGTTGACCTTATGTATTCATTCATTTTTTGCAATATGTCATTATTTAAGCTTATGAATTCATTCATTTTTAGCAGAATACCATAAGATATTGACCAGCGGATATAAACACAGAATGATTGATATGCACTATGGCATACTATTCAACATTTTATTATATTTACCAGTAATGTCACTATTGCGATTTAAGTCTGTCTGCAAATCCTGGTGTTGCCTTATTGAGAGCTCTGCGTTCATCAATGAACACATCAGGAATTATAGTGGCAAGGGGGGTAATCTCATCATTTTCAATCGTGATGAATTTGGCTAAACTTTAATTTATTTACCACGACTGGAAAAAAAATACATACTTTAACGAGTTTCCTTGTACATGATAAAACTGTTTTATGCTGTTACTTAGAGTTTAATCGTTTCTAACGAATTTTCTTGTCCTCCTACCACTAACTATAAAGTCATATTCAGAAGCATTATCCAAAACTTTGTGTTCTGTATATACTATAAATGGAGTTATTAAAGTTAAAGTACGTCGTAGCTTCATTAATTTTCATTCCATTGAACAAGTTTGCAATTATATGCTGTTATTTATGATGGAATATTAGCATTAGCTAAAACAGTGATGCTTGGTAAGGCAGCTGAATTAAATAAGCTATACGATCAACCCAATATCATTTTGGAGCATCGATGTTCATGGTGGATTGTACATTGAGCTAAATAAATAAAATAAAAAACTAAATTTTACCACAGTATAAGTATGTACTATCTAAAATATTTATTTTATTTTTAGAATAAATGGTTTACAGGAGAGGAAACTGCAACATAACTGCGGAAAAATGAAACAAAGAGCTTTTATTAATTACAGCAACGAGTAGACCTTTATATAATGGGATCTTCAAGCCACCGGTAAAGGTAACTGTGAGGATAATCTATCTTATATAGTTGGAACAACGCAATGGCGGCTGAATATTCCTAAGTTCATGAATTTATAAGCAACATGTAAAGTGAAGGTAACATGTCATTCATATGCACGATTCTTATGGCCCATGTCAACAGCAAAATTTTAAATAACTCGGTAGACAATGTAAGACACACACACGCACATGTCAATCATATATACACATACAAGAAGAGAAGAACGCACATGTACGAAATATGGTAACATAGGTCTGACATTATTATTGTTTTCTAATATGTTATCATTGCATCAATGTTTTTTCCTTTATCCAAACAACATATCTAAAGTACTTGGTATTTAAAATTATGTGTATTTCACGTTGACCTTATGTATTCATTCATTTTTTGCAATATTTCGTTTTTTAACCTTATGAATTCATTCATTTTTAGCAGAATATCATAAGATATTGACCGACGGATATAAACACAGAATGATTGATATGCACTATGACATACTATTCAACATTTTATTATATTTACCAGTAATGTCACTATTGCGATTTAAGTCTATCTGCAAATCCTGGTGTTGCCTTATTGAGAGCTCTGCGTTCATCAATGAACACATCAGGAATTATAGTGGCAAGGGGGGTAATCTCATCATTTTCAATTGTGATGAATTTGGCTAAACTTTAATTTATTTACCACCACTGGAAAAAGAATACATACTTTAACGAGTTTCCTTGTACATGATAAAATTGTTTTATGCTGTTACTTAGAGTTTGATCGTTTCTAACGAATTTTTCTTGTCCTTCTACCACTAACTATAAAGTCATATTCAGAAGCATTATCCAAAACTTTGTGTTCTGTATAAATGATAAATGGAGTTATTTAAGTTTAAAGTATGTCGTAGCTTCAGTAATTTTCATTTCATGAACAAATTTGCAATTATATACTGTTATTTATGATGGAATATTAGCATTAGCCAAAACAGTGATGCTTGGTAAGACAACTGAATTAAATAAGCTATACGATCAACTCAACTTATAAACAACCGGTTTAGAACCCAATATCATTTTGGAGCATCGGTGTTCATGGTACTGGATTGTACATTGAGCTACCACCACAGCTAGCTTCAGCTCTCCAGCATTTTTTGTGTTTTAACTGTATACCTAGCAAGCAGCTTGTGACAGGGATGAAGACAAAGATTAATTAAGGAAAATGGAATTCAATGAATGCATCACAACGGCTTCAGAATTTGCAGTTTCAGATTGGCATCATGTTTCTTTAAGTGTGTACAAATTTTTATGGGACTCGAATACTTGCAAGATTTTCTGCTAATGTTGTAGCAGTATTTAGTTCAGGGCAATACATACTACCCTTCCTCTTTTCTGATTTTTCTTCCTCTTTTTTTCCGGCTTGCTAAATTTATTTTGCAACGATCCTTTTTTCCAATTTTCTGTATTATAAAAGTTGTTCAAGATTTGAAACCTTTTTTTTTTCATCATCATCGTCATTCATTGCTGTGTGCATGTTTTTCTTGATTTGGATGTTTGAATATACAAAATCACTCATGTTGGGAAAATGTGCTTATATTTAGTTTGCTCAAATCTCAATTGAAGTATACATAGGATCAGTTACATGGAGTATAAAACAAATAGGATAATTGAATTGAATTCATAAATCCACGACAAAAGCACACCAATCTGAAACAAATATAAAGTAAATAAGATAAATTTATAGTGGTTCTAACATGGATAAGACGGTCAACATCCATTTGGAAGAACAATATTTTCTTATACCCAATACTAAGAGACAGAAAAATAACCATTTAGAAAATTTCTTTATAATGGATGAGTTCATATATGCAGAGATTTGAACAAATTCTCATCAAACTGTAGTCCTAGCAAACAAACAAATGTCAATTCTCATCACCTACCACAACAGCTTATAACTGTAGCACCATAATTCTAATTCGCTATCCCAATTCCTAAGGCTGTTGTCCACATGAACAAAAGTTGTTTGAACTTAATCCCTAGACGCCAATTCGTAGTTATTTCAATCTCCAACAGCAAACTGATAGAAGCGCACATAGGACTAGAAATTAATTAAAACCAAGTGCCTACTGCCAAGGTATTTTTTCAGAAAAAACACCAGCCATATAAACGATTCAACAAGAAAAACATACTAAATTTACAAATAAATAAAAAGCTGCAAATTCGTTTTAGTTATGAGAAACATGCAGAGAGCCACAAATTTATCATGGACTTCCCTGCAAAGCAACACCTTTAAAAATGTTGGCATGTAGGTCATTCTTAGCATTCAATGATACTAAAAGGGAGATGAGATGAAATTGTTTTTCAATACAAAAATTCATTAGTGTAATTAGTTACTCGAAGTAGTATTGTAGGTAGCGGATTTTGATTTCTATGACGTAATGCTATGTCATAAAATTATATTCACAACAATGAATAGCAAGATAGCATTCCCAACTACATATTGAAAGGGTTTCATCTTATAATAAATATATTACATTAGGAATTGAATGTACTTCTCTTTATAAAGATATTAGTTTAACTAAAAAAATAAAATAAAATAAAAGATGGTTGTATCGCCTGGGGCTATACTGACTGTAAGCTTGAAACATAGATTATTTTAAAATCCTTACCTGAATGATAGATTGACGCTGAGTGATGGAAGCTTAAATTTCAAGAAGCAAATTCTAGATCTGTTATCTTCTGAGCCAGCCGGACAAATGTCTTCTATTTCCCTATAAAATTACAGAATCAAAGTCAAAGTTGTATTGCAAGGTAATTACTGAATTATGCAGAAACTATATGCTAAGTTAACTGTACATTTAAAAGTAAACTGAAATGCATTAATTCAGATTGCAGGAAATTCTCACATTAGTTAAACTAATAGGATAATTCATATTAGTTAACTAATTTTTTTAAAAATACGTTAACTTCATGCCAATTTCGGTCAAATAATTCAAATCATAAACAAATTAAGAACCATAAGCACAAGCAGTAAAAAAACGTACAATAGAGATTTTAGTACCTCTCGTTTCCGTTCAAAATAGAGTTATAGAGGAATCGTAGCTTTTGGAGACTCAACAATTTATGATTTTGCGGTTTAGGGATTTAGGGGTTTAACGTTGAGATTAGGAATCGAAGCTTTTGGAGGTGATGGCGTGAAAAGCGATTTTCATTTTGGGGATTTTTGTTATCTGTGTGAAAGGGCAAAAAGCTATTTCACGAGATTTAGTTCCCGTGAAAAAATTTGCTTTCCGCCTTTTTTTTCCTCCCCTTTGAAGTGTTGAATAAGATCCGAAGAAATATTGTCTTATCAAATAGCGTTCTGGAACCCACCTGTCGGAGCGTTTGCAAATACCAGGACTGGAACGTAATTTGCTTTTGCTATCTAACGTCTATTTTGTTGTAGTGTGAAAAGCTAATCCACTAATTGATTGCTGGTTGTGTTGTTTGATTATTAGTTTAACTAATAAAAATACTGAAATGATAATTAATTTAACCAATATGTGAATGAATGGTAAATTTAGCCAAATCGAATCAAATATGGAACTGAATTGAAAGTTTATTGAAATTGCATATATGTACATGTGTAACACCCCACACCCGCTAAGGTCACTCATAAAAGGAATGCCTTAGTTTTGGTGGAGTATTTTTAGTGAGTATAGAACAGAAAAATTACAACAAGACAGATATAAGTAATACTTGAAAATCTAAAACATCCTTTCATTTTCAGCGGAAAGTAAAACATGTTTGGTTACATCACAAAACCATAACAAGAGTCAAGTACATAATATCCATCCTGATAAAATAGAAGTACATAATCCCACTACATAGACAATAGCCATAATAGAAAAGATAAACCGAGCTTTACTTCTACGATCCAAGCCCAAAAGATAGATATAGCGGTCTGATCCAAGTCCACTAGTGCTAGGCCCACTCTGATAACCTGGGGGTTGGGAAAAAAAGATAAAAACAACGGGGTCAGACATAAGTCTGAGTGAGTCCTATAACCCTAACAATACAACCATTAAAGTAATTAGGGTATGACATAAATAAGGTACGGTACCTCTGGGGATAATGACCACACTAAGTAGCCAACAAAACACAGAATGTACTAAGATAACCGAGAAGATGCTTTTATCCTCCCAAGGATAATTATTAGATTACACCACCCCAGACTTATTCACCCAAGGGTAATTCCTACACTGCACCACACCAGTTCTACCCACCAAGAGTAATTCCTACTTAAAGGTTGATCCCATCTAAAGTCTTAGAAAATATAACCAGTAGTTTCTGGTACTTCTAGCTGACCACGTAGGTGCCGTCTGCCCCTACATCCATTAGGTGTATAACTTGACCACGTAGGTGCCGTCTGCCCCTACATCCACTAGGTGTACCTAGTAATCTTACCCAGTAGTTTCGTGTACCCCTACACAGGTGCCTTCTGCCCCTATCTTTACTAGGTGTACCTACTACTACCCATCGATCGGCTCCCTACCGTAGATACCCGTGCTGGTCCCACGATTGGGGTGTATCATTCCCCTAAAGTGGCTACCAAATAATATCACGGTGCACGGCTTTATATCTACACGATGCAACAACGACTTACCAACCAGCCTGGGCCCACACACGCATATGAAACCCGTTGGTCCCGCGTTGCCACCGCTAACCCGGTTTGGCCTCTTATAGTCAAGCCCAATATGCGTGTCCCGTCACTCGACCTGGGTCGAGCCCACAAAGATACGTTTGGGATATTGGTTGAAATGGGCCCTCACAAGCTACTACTTAAGCTTGTCGTTTTATCTAGTGAATCCCACTTAACCCGTTAACCATGTCCACCTACATGTTACAAATTTTTGGTTAAGTCTTTCAATCATATTTTAATTGCCATTTAAGGCCCCCACAAGCTACTACTTAAGCTTGTTATTATATTTAAATTGCCACTTAAGGCACCCACTAGATTTCCGCATGCCACCCACAGCACTTACTTAACCCTTCACCCATGTTTTAATTTACATGTTCCACTTTGGTTAAGTACTCTAATCGTATTTTCACATGCCACCCATGGCACTTACTTAACCCTTTAATCATGTTTAATTACATGTTTCACTTTGGTTAAGTATTCTAATCGTATTTTCACATGCCACCCATGGCACTTACTTAACCCTTTAATCATGTTTAATTACATGTTTCACTTTGGTTAAGTATTCTAATCGTATTTTTCATTGCCACCCGAGGCAACCCACTAGTCTCCTCATGCCACCCAAGGCACCCACTTAACCCCTCATGTCCCACTACATGCTAATATGGTTAAGTGTTTCTTAATTCATTAATTAAGATCATGACCTCATAAAGACCTCTCACATTAGACCGTCTTTTATGACTGCTGGATATGCCGGTTGGTTCCGGGCAGACTTCTGTCATCAAAAGGGCCTAACCTCGTGTCTTTACTTTAATCATGTATTTAATTTATGACTAAGACCTCTCACATTGGGCCAATCATTTGTAGCCGCTGGATGGCCGGTCGGTTCCGGGCAGACTTCCGCTACAAAAGGGTCCAACCTCGTGTCTTAGTTTATTAATTATACCTAATTAATCACCCCCATATTAATTATCCCTAATTAATATCAAGTTTGCATAACATGGGTAGACCTAACTCAATAGGTAAATTCCCATGGGGTAGACCTAACTCAATAGGTAAATTCCCACTTATGCTTAATCATTTTATGGTATGCTTAATCATAACCATTTCACACCATTCATTTACACGTCTATTAACCCCATCGTTTCCCCACGCACTTATGCTAACACGACATATTTCCAAGAGAAGATTCTCTCACACTTAACATGGGTTTCACTTAGCACACAATAGCATTAACATGGGTTAAAAGGTGTCTACTTACATCATAATATTAACCCAACTAGCATTGCTAAATAACCCAACTTGCATGAACATACATATGTCATATCTAAAGGCAACTTGCATAAGTGTTCATAGGTTATACAAAGATGAACTTGCATGTGTCTTAAAGGTGTGAACTTGCACAACATGTTACATGTTAACTTGCATAACATCATACCCATAACTTGCATGATATCATAAACATAACTTGCATATCAACATACACATAACTTACATAACATCATGCATATAACTTGCATAATCTCATACACCTAACTTGCATATGAACTTGCACAACAACATGCACATAACTTACATAACATCATACACATACTTGCATAACATGTTGACCTTGCATATAAGCATACACATAACTTGCTTAACATGTTGAACTTGCATATATGACTTGCATCTTAAAAGAGAGTAAACATGCATAGCATATAAAGGTGTCATCTAGCATATGTATACACCACATTTAAAAGGGGTAAACTTGCATGTCATGATTTATGCATAATACCAAACACTTAGCATGCATAAAACTACCTACTTAACATGCATAAAATCAATTACTTATTATGCATAAACCCATCACTTAACTTGCATAAACCCAAACACTTAACATGCATAAAACCCAATACTTAGTATGCATATAATCAAATACTTAGCATGCATAATATCAACTACTTAGCATGCATAACACCAAATGCATAACACCAACTACTTAGCATGCATAAAATCACATGCATAACTTGCATATCATGTTACATATAATCTTGCATATTTTCTCACATATAGTTTGCATAACATGTCACATATGCATAAATGCTCAACATAGTGTTTTGCATCATAAAACATGGCATTAAACTTGCATCTAACATAAAACTTGCAAATCACATATCATACAAACTTGCATACACACATTTATCCACAAACATAGCCATGTCTTATCACATCCTACCATAATCAATTTAACAATTGATTATTAAAGCCATAGAAACTCACCAAACTTAAGATTAGTAACCTTATGAAGTAGAATTAGTTGCAAACTATGAAGATAATGATGATTAGAGATTGATTAGAGAGGGATTAGCTTGCAACTTTCTTTATGAACTAGTGGAGGCCATGCTCAAATTTCATTTTGCCATAGTTTAGTTACAAGACTTAATTATGAATGAATTAGGGTAGGGTTGGGGTCTTATTTATAGGATTAGGTGAATGTTTTAAGCCCTTAGATTAACCCTAGATTAGATTAGGACCCTTAGATTTAGGAAATCTCTAGAACCAGCCCACTAGGCCAGCACAAGGACCCAAACTGGTGCACCCAGTTTTACTGGGCGTCGCACCCCTGTCGACAGGAAAGTCGACAGGCAAGTCGACACCCCTGTCGACAGGCCTGTCGACAGCCCTGTCGACATGGGTAGGGCGGGATTTTTCCCGCCTGACCCCACCTGTCCAATTTAAAATCTGAATTTTAAATTCTTAATTCTGTTTTAAGTTTTGAATTTTCTGCAAACTTCATCGGGCCATAACTGGGCCATACGGACTCCGATTTTCGAAAACTCGGACTCTATTTCGCGTATTTTTCCGAGACGAACGCAATAACGCAGCCCGTTACCCCCAATTCCCACGTCTGAGATTATTTATCCTGTAATTAGTGAATTAACTAAAATTCGGGGTGTTACATTCTCCCCTCCTTAAAGGATTTCGTCCCCGAAATCTCTAGGTTAAGGAGAATGCATATCCTACCATCCAAACAACCATCTACTCAAATCATCAACCACGGGCATCCATTGTCCTTAAAACAATTTCTAATGATGTATGAGCATATGCAAAAAGTATGTGTATATGTTCCCTATCTAACGTATGAACATATGCAAACCATGATAGTGCCATGCATCCATTATGTATGCGAGAGAACCCTATCGACACATACAATATCTACATGAGTGCACAATCATTCACCAAAATGCATCATCCATGTGATAACACAACCATTATACATCCATAAATATATTTTCCTACACACAAATTTATGCAATATGCAATATGAAGTGACTGAGCCGATCTAGTGCCTAGAGTGTGTGTATATGCATCCACGAGCAACCACTAGCAAACACTTGCATCCACTTGCATCCATCAACCATAACATGTCTCAAACACATGTTTCAACCATAGGTTTACCTTATCTAAAGGTCAAAGGTACTAACGAGAGGACATACTAAAGATAAGATAAGCACAAGATATGCGATGAAGGAGAAGCAAAAGGACATACCCTCCGAAAGAAAAGGGTATCTCGAACGCATCTTCGCTTCCGTCTCCCAGGTAGCGTCACTCTCTTCATCTTCCCTTTGTACTTTGATTAGTTGAACCTCTCTGTTTCTCAACTTCCAAATCTCTGACACAAGGATGCAAGTAGGAGCTCGTCGAATCGTCGCATCACGCTCTGCTTCCACTTTTCTAAGCAAACTCGGCTCTACCACCTCTGCGGTCTCATGTAGGCACTTCCTCCCACGGAATACATCACTAAGTCTGTCGGGTAACTCCGCCAATGGAAGATGCTCCTCCCATGTACCTCCAAAATCCAAGATACATAGCCTCAAAAGGTCTTCTAAAACATGATTCACCCTCTCGGTCTGGTTGTCCGTCTGAGGATGATATGCGGTACTCATACACAACTGAGTCCCTACCGCCTCTTGCAAATTCTTCAAAAACTCTCTAGTGAAGATAGGATCTCGATCACTCACTATGCTAGAGGGTACCCCATGTGATCAAACTATCTCTCGAAGATATACTGAAGCTAGCCATGGAGCAGTCCTCTTGCTCTTCATAGATATGAAATGGGTGCTCTTAGTAAGTCTATCTACCACCACCCAAATTCCTGTATTACCCTTCCTCGACCTGGGTAACCCGTCAATAAAATCCATCGAGACGCTATCCCACTTCCATTGCGGAACCTCCAATGGGTGAAGCAACCCACCTGGTTTCCCTTGCTCCGCCTTCACTTGCTGGCACACCAAACATCGAGCGACATACTCGGCCACATCTTTCTTCATATCGGCCCAGAAGAAAACCCTCTTCATGTCTTGGTACATCTTATCCCCACCGGGATGAATGGTCATCCTAGAACGGTGTGCGTCATCAAGAATAGCCTTCCTCAAACCCTCGTCTTGCGGTACACAAAGTCTACCGTCTCTACGCAAACACCCCTATCGTCTAGGGTGTTCCTACTCAAATGGCTGGACGACTTCCCCCCTTATGAGCTTCTCTACCAACTCAACCAACTGTGGATCGTCCCTCTGTGCTCTTCCAATCCGCCCCAAAAGAGTAGGTCTAACCTCCAAGGAGGCTAGCAAACCGGGTACAAAGTCAACGGAAGGTCTAAAGTCAAACTTAGAAATAAACTCTAAGCTCCGTCGTTCACAAACTCGAGGACGACCCTTTTCTACTTAAGGCGTCCGCTACCATGTTACCCTTACTCATAGGATGCTAAAGATCCCATCCACTTTTGCTGTCCTAAGACTATGCGCTCGAAGAGTCTCCAACACTTCCCTAAGATGTAGGGCATGCTCTTCTCCACCAGGATATTATCCAAAATCATCACAACTGTCTTCCACGCAGACCACCCTAGTCGAATTCGGCATTCCCCAAATGCAAGCCCCAAAGGCCTAAACCAATATCAGACAAACACCCAAGGGATGCCTCCTTCGAATTCAGACGACCTACGTGAGATGATACATATAAAAATGGCTAAATAATTAAGCCCTTGACCAATTCTGGATGTTCTTGCCAGTCTCGCTCCAAAACCGTCGTTTATCCTATACTGGCTCTGCTCAGCCTATTGAGCACATACAAAAACTTATTTCGCTCCTAGAAAAGACCCAGATGTCATCTACAAAGACCATCACGAACTTATTTAGGTACTCCCTGAACACCCTTCTCATCAAATCAACAAAGTTTGCGGGGGCGTTCGTCAAACCCAATGGCATCACCAGCCACTCATAAAAGAAATCATCCGGAGTCCTAAAGGCAGTCTTCTCTATTCTATTCTCAGCCACTCTCAACTGATGAAATCCCGTGGCTAAGTCCTACTACAAAAATACTGAGGCGCCAGCCAACTGATCAAAGAGATCATTAATCCTCGGCAATGGGTATCTATTCTTCTTTGTGAGTTTCTATAGTTCTCTTTAGCCTACACAAAGTCTGAGGGACCCAACCGCCTTCATAACAAAAACTACTGGAGCGCCCCACTCCGATATACTTCGTCTTATGAACCCCTTCTCAGCAAATCGCCTACTTACTTATGGAGTTCCCTCCTCTCACTAGGAGCCATGTGGCACACTGGCCAAGATACTGGTTTAGCATTATCCACCAGATATACTCGGAAGTCAATCTCCCGCTTCGGAGGTAAGCCCTTCACCTCCTCACACACATCCGGGTGCTCCCGGACCGCTCTAACAGATCGCAAACTCTAGACCGACGTGTCAAGCGATTCTAGATAACTTAGCATAACAGATTCTATGGGATTACAAGAGTTCTCGAGAGTGTTACCCAAGCGGCCCATAAGCCTAACAACTCTCTCCTCAAAATCAAGAACGACACCCCTACTGGATAACCAGTCCATGCCCACTAACCCATAGCCCGTGAAGCCCAACAAGCATCACATCTAAACCCAACGCTAAGTATAGAAACTTTCAAACCCAAACACATCATGGAGCCCAATTGGGTTTGAAACAACTAAGGGATCATCTACCAACTGGTGTCTCAGTGCAGTGACTATACTAGTAATGATGAGATAAACGAACTCGATGCGTCAGAATCAAATAAAGTTCGAATTGGATGATAAAGAAATCCAACCTCCAATCTAGACGGTCTTATCCCCATCTGGTACCCTAGTCGTGAGGGAATACAACTACCCCCCCAGAAGATTCCATACCTTGCCCTTGCTTCTTTGGACAATCCTAATAAGGCGTCCTATTCCTCTCAAAAGGATAACCACTTGCCTTCTTCTTCCCTATTCTCCACTCGTAACCTCCCACCAATGAGGTTTCATCCTTCATTAACCAAACAACTATTTGAGCCTTCCTCCCACCGTCTATCCAATAGATACCTACCAGTCCTCCTCCTTCTTGAACCAACTTCTAATCCGACTAACGTCTAAGTCCCTTGAAGTGGTTTCCCATCCTTATCTATCTTAGAAAGATCAGCTATACGCGGAGGGGAAACTCAGAACGAGAGAAAGGAAGAGATTCAAAATGGAGAATTCGAAAGATATAAATATGGCTATTGGGGATTATGCTTTCCTTTCAAAAACTTTTCTCTTAAAAGACATGTTTTTGAAAATACTCCTTTCCAAAAATATTCTTAGAAAATAGTTTTTCTAAAAAATTTATCTGTTCCGGTAACCTTAAGCTCTGATACCACGTGTAACACCCCACACCCGCTAAGGTCACTCATAAAAGGAATGCCTTAGTTTTGGTGGAGTATTTTTAGTGAGTATAGAACAGAAAAATTACAACAAGACAGATATAAGTAATACTTGAAAATTTAAAACATCCTTTCATTTTCAGCGGAAAGTAAAACATGTTTGGTTACATCACAAAACCATAACAAGAGTCAAGTACATAATATCCATCCTGATAAAATAGAAGTACATAATCCCACTACATAGACAATAGCCATAATAGAAAAGATAAACCGAGCTTTACTTCTACGATCCAAGCCCAAAAGATAGATATAGCGGTCTGATCCAAGTCCACTAGTGCTAGGCCCACTCTGATAACCTGGGGGTTGGGAAAAAAAAAGATAAAAACAACGGGGTCAGACATAAGTCTGAGTGAGTCCTATAACCCTAACAATACAACCATTAAAGTAATTAGGGTATGACATAAATAAGGTACGGTACCTCTGGGGATAATGACCACACTAAGTAGCCAACAAAACACAGAATGTACTAAGATAACCGAGAAGACGCTTTTATCCTCCCAAGGATAATTATTAGATTACACCACCGCAGACTTATTCACCCAAGGGTAATTCCTACACTGCACCACACCAGTTCTACCCACCAAGAGTAATTCCTACTTAAAGGTTGATCCCATCTAAAGTCTTAGAAAATATAACCAGTAGTTTCTGGTACTTCTAGCTGACCACGTAGGTGCCGTCTGCCCCTACATCCATTAGGTGTATAACTTGACCACGTAGGTGCCGTCTGCCCCTACATCCACTAGGTGTACCTAGTAATCTTACCCAGTAGTTTCGTGTACCCCTACACAGGTGCCGTCTGCCCCTATCTTTACTAGGTGTACCTACTACTACCCATCGATCGGCTCCCTACCGTAGATACCCGTGCTGGTCCCACGATTGGGGTGTATCATTCCCCTAAAGTGGCTACCAAATAATATCACGGTGCACGGCTTTATATCTACACGATGCAACAACGACTTACCAACCAGCCCGGGCCCACACACGCATATGAAACCCGTTGGTCCCGCGTTGCCACCGCTAACCCGGTTTGGCCTCTTATAGTCAAGCCCAATATGCGTGTCCCGTCACTCGACCTGGGTCGAGCCCACAAAGATACGTTTGGGATATTGGTTGAAATGGGCCCTCACAAGCTACTACTTAAGCTTGTCGTTTTATCTAGTGAATCCCACTTAACCCGTTAACCATGTCCACCTACATGTTACAAATTTTTGGTTAAGTCTTTCAATCATATTTTAATTGCCATTTAAGGCCCCCACAAGCTACTACTTAAGCTTGTTATTATATTTAAATTGCCACTTAAGGCACCCACTAGATTTCCGCATGCCACCCACAGCACTTACTTAACCCTTCACCCATGTTTTAATTTACATGTTCCACTTTGGTTAAGTACTCTAATCGTATTTTCACATGCCACCCATGGCACTTACTTAACCCTTTAATCATGTTTAATTACATGTTTCACTTTGGTTAAGTATTCTAATCGTATTTTCACATGCCACCCATGGCACTTACTTAACCCTTTAATCATGTTTAATTACATGTTTCACTTTGGTTAAGTATTCTAATCGTATTTTTCATTGCCACCCGAGGCAACCCACTAGTCTCCTCATGCCACCCAAGGCACCCACTTAACCCCTCATGTCCCACTACATGCTAATATGGTTAAGTGTTTCTTAATTCATTAATTAAGATCATGACCTCATAAAGACCTCTCACATTAGACCGTCTTTTATGACTGCTGGATATGCCGGTTGGTTCCGGGCAGACTTCTGTCATCAAAAGGGCCTAATCTCGTGTCTTTACTTTAATCATGTATTTAATTTATGACTAAGACCTCTCACATTGGGCCAATCATTTGTAGCCGCTGGATGGCCGGTCGGTTCCGGGCAGACTTCCGCTACAAAAGGGTCCAACCTCGTGTCTTAGTTGATTAATTATACCTAATTAATCACCCCCATATTAATTATCCCTAATTAATATCAAGTTTGCATAACATGGGTAGACCTAACTCAATAGGTAAATTCCCATGGGGTAGACCTAACTCAATAGGTAAATTCCCACTTATGCTTAATCATTTTATGGTATGCTTAATCATAACCATTTCACACCATTCATTTACACGTCTATTAACCCCATCGTTTCCCCACGCACTTATGCTAACACGACATATTTCCAAGAGAAGATTCTCTCACAATTAACATGGGTTTCACTTAGCACACAATAGCATTAACATGGGTTAAAAGGTGTCTACTTACATCATAATATTAACCCAACTAGCATTGCTAAATAACCCAACTTGCATGAACATACATATGTCATATCTAAAGGCAACTTGCATAAGTGTTCATAGGTTATACAAAGATGAACTTGCATGTGTCTTAAAGGTGTGAACTTGCACAACATGTTACATGTTAACTTGCATAACATCATACCCATAACTTGCATGATATCATAAACATAACTTGCATATCAACATACACATAACTTACATAACATCATGCATATAACTTGCATAATCTCATACACCTAACTTGCATATGAACTTGCACAACAACATGCACATAACTTACATAACATCATACACATACTTGCATAACATGTTGACCTTGCATATAAGCATACACATAACTTGCTTAACATGTTGAACTTGCATATATGACTTGCATCTTAAAAGAGAGTAAACATGCATAGCATATAAAGGTGTCATCTAGCATATGTATACACCACATTTAAAAGGGGTAAACTTGCATGTCATGATTTATGCATAATACCAAACACTTAGCATGCATAAAACTACCTACTTAACATGCATAAAATCAATTACTTATTATGCATAAACCCATCACTTAACTTGCATAAACCCAAACACTTAACATGCATAAAACCCAATACTTAGTATGCATATAATCAAATACTTAGCATGCATAATATCAACTACTTAGCATGCATAACACCAAATGCATAACACCAACTACTTAGCATGCATAAAATCACATGTATAACTTGCATATCATGTTACATATAATCTTGCATATTTTCTCACATATAGTTTGCATAACATGTCACATATGCATAAATGCTCAACATAGTGTTTTGCATCATAAAACATGGCATTAAACTTGCATCTAACATAAAACTTGCAAATCACATATCATACAAACTTGCATACACACATTTATCCACAAACATAGCCATGTCGTATCACATCCTACCATAATCAATTTAACAATTGATTATTAAAGCCATAGAAACTCACCAAACTTAAGATTAGTAACCTTATGAAGTAGAATTAGTTGCAAACTATGAAGATAATGATGATTAGAGATTGATTAGAGAGGGATTAGCTTGCAACTTTCTTTATGAACTAGTGGAGGCCATGCTCAAATTTCATTTTGCCATAGTTTAGTTACAAGACTTAATTATGAATGAATTAGGGTAGGGTTGGGGTCTTATTTATAGGATTAGGTGAATGTTTTAAGCCCTTAGATTAACCCTAGATTAGATTAGGACCCTTAGATTTAGGAAATCTCTAGAACCAGCCCACTAGGCCAGCACAAGGACCCAAACTGGTGCACCCAGTTTTACTGGGCGTCGCACCCCTGTCGACAGGAAAGTCGACAGGCAAGTCGACACCCCTGTCGACAGGCCTGTCGACAGCCCTGTCGACATGGGTAGGGCGGGATTTTTCCCGCCTGACCCCACCTGTCCAATTTAAAATCTGAATTTTAAATTCTTAATTCTGTTTTAAGTTTTGAATTTTCTGCAAACTTCATCGGGCCATAACTGGGCCATACGGACTCCGATTTTCGAAAACTCGGACTCTATTTCGCGTATTTTTCCGAGACGAACGCAATAACGCAGCCCGTTACCCCCAATTCCCACGTCTGAGATTATTTATCCTGTAATTAGTGAATTAACTAAAATTCGGGGTGTTACATTCTCCCCTCCTTAAAGGATTTCGTCCCCGAAATCTCTAGGTTAAGGAGAATGCATATCCTACCATCCAAACAACCATCTACTCAAATCATCAACCACGGGCATCCATTGTCCTTAAAACAATTTCTAATGATGTATGAGCATATGCAAAAAGTGTGTGTATATGTTCCCTATCTAACGTATGAACATATGCAAACCATGATAGTGCCATGCATCCATTATGTATGCGAGAGAACCCTATCGACACATACAATATCTACATGAGTGCACAATCATTCACCAAAATGCATCATCCATGTGATAACACAACCATTATACATCCATAAATATATTTTCCTACACACAAATTTATGCAATATGCAATATGAAGTGACTGAGCCGATCTAGTGCCTAGAGTGTGTGTATATGCATCCACGAGCAACCACTAGCAAACACTTGCATCCACTTGCATCCATCAACCATAACATGTCTCAAACACATGTTTCAACCATAGGTTTACCCTATCTAAAGGTCAAAGGTACTAACGAGAGGACATACTAAAGATAAGATAAGCACAAGATATGCGATGAAGGAGAAGCAAAAGGACATACCCTCCGAAAGAAAAGGGTATCTCGAACGCGTCTTCGCTTCCGTCTCCCAGGTAGCGTCACTCTCTTCATCTCCCCTTTGTACTTTGATTAGTTGAACCTCTCTGTTTCTCAACTTCCAAATCTCTGACCCAAGGATGCAAGTAGGAGCTCGTCGAATCGTCGCATCACGCTCTGCTTCCACTTTTCTAAGCAAACTCGGCTCTACCACCTCTGCGGTCTCATGTAGGCACTTCCTCCCACGGAATACATCACTAAGTCTGTCGGGTAACTCCGCCAATGGAAGATGCTCCTCCCATGTACCTCCAAAATCCAAGATACATAGCCTCAAAAGGTCTTCTAAAACATGATTCACCCTCTCGGTCTGGCTGTCCGTCTGAGGATGATATGCGGTACTCATACACAACTGAGTCCCTACCGCCTCTTGCAAATTCTTCAAAAACTCTCTAGTGAAGATAGGATCTCGATCACTCACTATGCTAGAGGGTACCCCATGTGATCAAACTATCTCTCGAAGATATACTGAAGCTAGCCATGGAGCAGTCCTCTTGCTCTTCATAGATATGAAATGGGTGCTCTCAGTAAGTCTATCTACCACCACCCAAATTCCTGTATTACCCTTCCTCGACCTGGGTAACCCGTCAATAAAATCCATCGAGACGCTATCCCACTTCCATTGCGGAACCTCCAATGGGTGAAGCAACCCACCTGGTTTCCCTTGCTCCGCCTTCACTTGCTGGCACACCAAACATCGAGCGACATACTCGGCCACATCTTTCTTCATATCGGCCCAGAAGAAAACCCTCTTCATGTCTTGGTACATCTTATCCCCACCGGGATGAATGGTCATCCTAGAACGGTGTGCGTCATCAAGAATAGCCTTCCTCAAACCCTCGTCTTGCGGTACACAAAGTCTACCGTCTCTACGCAAACACCCCTATCGTCTAGGGTGTTCCTACTCAAATGGCTGGACGACTTCCCCCCTTATGAGCTTCTCTACCAACTCAACCAACTGTGGATCATCCCTCTGTGCTCTTCCAATCCACCCCCAAAAGAGTAGGTCTAACCTCCAAGGAGGCTAGCAAACCGGGTACAAAGTCAACGGAAGGTCTAAAGTCAAACTTAGAAATAAACTCTAAGCTCCGTCGTTCACAAACTCGAGGACGACCCTTTTCTACTTAAGGCGTCCGCTACCATGTTACCCTTACTCATAGGATGCTAAAGATCCCATCCACTTTTGCTGTCCTAAGACTATGCGCTCGAAGAGTCTCCAACACTTCCCTAAGATGTAGGGCATGCTCTTCTCCACCAGGATATTATCCAAAATCATCACAACTGTCTTCCACGCAGACCACCCTAGTCGAATTCGGCATTCCCCAAATGCAAGCCCCAAAGGCCTAAACCAATATCAGACAAACACCCAAGGGATGCCTCCTTCGAATTCAGACGACCTACGTGAGATGATACATATAAAAATGGCTAAATAATTAAGCCCTTGACCAATTCTGGATGTTCTTGCCAGTCTCGCTCCAAAACCGTCGTTTATCCTATACTGGCTCTGCTCAGCCTATTGAGCACATACGAAAACTTATTTCGCTCCTAGAAAAGACCCAGATGTCATCTACAAAGACCATCACGAACTTATTTAGGTACTCCCTGAACACCCTTCTCATCAAATCAACAAAGTTTGCGGGGGCGTTCGTCAAACCCAATGGCATCACCAGCCACTCATAAAAGAAATCATCCGGAGTCCTAAAGGCAGTCTTCTCTATTCTATTCTCAGCCACTCTCAACTGATGAAATCCCGTGGCTAAGTCCTACTACAAAAATACTGAGGCGCCAGCCAACTGATCAAAGAGATCATTAATCCTCGGCAATGGGTATCTATTCTTCTTTGTGAGTTTCTATAGTTCTCTTTAGCCTACACAAAGTCTGAGGGACCCAACCGCCTTCATAACAAAAACTACTGGAGCGCCCCACTCCGATATACTTCGTCTTATGAACCCCTTCTCAGCAAATCGCCTACTTACTTATGGAGTTCCCTCCTCTCACTAGGAGCCATGTGGCACACTGGCCAAGATACTGGTTTAGCATTATCCACCAGATATACTCGGAAGTCAATCTCCCGCTTCGGAGGTAAGCCCTTCACCTCCTCACACACATCCGGGTGCTCCCGGACCGCTCTAACAGATCGCAAACTCTAGACCGACGTGTCAAGCGATTCTAGATAACTTAGCATAACAGATTCTATGGGATTACAAGAGTTCTCGAGAGTGTTACCCAAGCGGCCCATAAGCCTAACAACTCTCTCCTCAAAATCAAGAACGGCACCCCTACTGGATAACCAGTCCATGCCCACTAACCCATAGCCCGTGAAGCCCAACAAGCATCACATCTAAACCCAACGCTAAGTATAGAAACTTTCAAACCCAAACACATCATGGAGCCCAATTGGGTTTGAAACAACTAAGGGATCATCTACCAACTGGTGTCTCAGTGCAGTGACTATACTAGTAATGATGAGATAAACGAACTCGATGCGTCAGAATCAAATAAAGTTCGAATTGGATGATAAAGAAATCCAACCTCCAATCTAGACGGTCTTATCCCCATCTGGTACCCTAGTCATGAGGGAATACAACTACCCCCCCAGAAGATTCCATACCTTGCCCTTGCTTCTTTGGACAATCCTAATAAGGCGTCCTATTCCTCTCAAAAGGATAACCACTTGCCTTCTTCTTCCCTATTCTCCACTCGTAACCTCCCACCAATGAGGTTTCATCCTTCATTAACCAAACAACTATTTGAGCCTTCCTCCCACCGTCTATCCAATAGATACCTACCAGTCCTCCTCCTTCTTGAACCAACTTCTAATCCGACTAACGTCTAAGTCCCTTGAAGTGGTTTCCCATCCTTATCTATCTTAGAAAGATCAGCTATACGCGGAGGGGAAACTCAGAACGAGAGAAAGGAAGAGATTCAAAATGGAGAATTCGAAAGATATAAATATGGCTATTGGGGATTATGCTTTTCTTTCAAAAACTTTTCTCTTAAAAGACATGTTTTTGAAAATACTCCTTTCCAAAAATATTCTTAGAAAATAGTTTTTCTAAAAAATTTATCTGTTCCGGTAACCTTAAGCTCTGATACCACGTGTAACACCCCACACCCGCTAAGGTCACTCATAAAAGGAATGCCTTAGTTTTGGTGGAGTATTTTTAGTGAGTATAGAACAGAAAAATTACAACAAGACAAATATAAGTAATACTTGAAAATTTAAAACATCCTTTCATTTTCAGCGAAAAGTAAAACATGTTTGGTTACATCACAAAACCATAACAAGAGT
Source organism: Allium sativum (assembly GCA_030737875.1). Lineage (NCBI taxonomy): Eukaryota > Viridiplantae > Streptophyta > Magnoliopsida > Asparagales > Amaryllidaceae > Allium > Allium sativum. The sequence continues at coordinate 229,072,981 of CM060924.1, read as the reverse complement.
CAAGTACATAATATCCATCCTGATAAAATAGAAGTACATAATCCCACTACATAGACAATAGCCATAATAGAAAAGATAAACCGAGCTTTACTTCTACGATCCAAGCCCAAAAGATAGATATAGCGGTCTGATCCAAGTCCACTAGTGCTAGGCCCACTCTGATAACCTGGGGGTTGGGAAAAAAAGATAAAAACAACGGGGTCAGACATAAGTCTGAGTGAGTCCTATAACCCTAACAATACAACCATTAAAGTAATTAGGGTATGACATAAATAAGGTACGGTACCTCTGGGGATAATGACCACACTAAGTAGCCAACAAAACACAGAATGTACTAAGATAACCGAGAAGACGCTTTTATCCTCCCAAGGATAATTATTAGATTACACCACCGCAGACTTATTCACCCAAGGGTAATTCCTACACTGCACCACACCAGTTCTACCCACCAAGAGTAATTCCTACTTAAAGGTTGATCCCATCTAAAGTCTTAGAAAATATAACCAGTAGTTTCTGGTACTTCTAGCTGACCACGTAGGTGCCGTCTGCCCCTACATCCATTAGGTGTATAACTTGACCACGTAGGTGCCGTCTGCCCCTACATCCACTAGGTGTACCTAGTAATCTTACCCAGTAGTTTCGTGTACCCCTACACAGGTGCCGTCTGCCCCTATCTTTACTAGGTGTACCTACTACTACCCATCGATCGGCTCCCTACCGTAGATACCCGTGCTGGTCCCACGATTGGGGTGTATCATTCCCCTAAAGTGGCTACCAAATAATATCACGGTGCACGGCTTTATATCTACACGATGCAACAACGACTTACCAACCAGCCCGGGCCCACACACGCATATGAAACCCGTTGGTCCCGCGTTGCCACCGCTAACCCGGTTTGGCCTCTTATAGTCAAGCCCAATATGCGTGTCCCGTCACTCGACCTGGGTCGAGCCCACAAAGATACGTTTGGGATATTGGTTGAAATGGGCCCTCACAAGCTACTACTTAAGCTTGTCGTTTTATCTAGTGAATCCCACTTAACCCGTTAACCATGTCCACCTACATGTTACAAATTTTTGGTTAAGTCTTTCAATCATATTTTAATTGCCATTTAAGGCCCCCACAAGCTACTACTTAAGCTTGTTATTATATTTAAATTGCCACTTAAGGCACCCACTAGATTTCCGCATGCCACCCACAGCACTTACTTAACCCTTCACCCATGTTTTAATTTACATGTTCCACTTTGGTTAAGTACTCTAATCGTATTTTCACATGCCACCCATGGCACTTACTTAACCCTTTAATCATGTTTAATTACATGTTTCACTTTGGTTAAGTATTCTAATCATATTTTCACATGCCACCCATGGCACTTACTTAACCCTTTAATCATGTTTAATTACATGTTTCACTTTGGTTAAGTATTCTAATCGTATTTTTCATTGCCACCCGAGGCAACCCACTAGTCTCCTCATGCCACCCAAGGCACCCACTTAACCCCTCATGTCCCACTACATGCTAATATGGTTAAGTGTTTCTTAATTCATTAATTAAGATCATGACCTCATAAAGACCTCTCACATTAGACCATCTTTTATGACTGCTGGATATGCCGGTTGGTTCCGGGCAGACTTCTGTCATCAAAAGGGCCTAACCTCGTGTCTTTACTTTAATCATGTATTTAATTTATGACTAAGACCTCTCACATTGGGCCAATCATTTGTAGCCGCTGGATGGCCGGTCGGTTCCGGGCAGACTTCCGCTACAAAAGGGTCCAACCTCGTGTCTTAGTTGATTAATTATACCTAATTAATCACCCCCATATTAATTATCCCTAATTAATATCAAGTTTGCATAACATGGGTAGACCTAACTCAATAGGTAAATTCCCATGGGGTAGACCTAACTCAATAGGTAAATTCCCACTTATGCTTAATCATTTTATGGTATGCTTAATCATAACCATTTCACACCATTCATTTACATGTCTATTAACCCCATCGTTTCCCCATGCACTTATGCTAACACGACATATTTCCAAGAGAAGATTCTCTCACACTTAACATGGGTTTCACTTAGCACACAATAGCATTAACATGGGTTAAAAGGTGTCTACTTACATCATAATATTAACCCAACTAGCATTGCTAAATAACCCAACTTGCATGAACATACATATGTCATATCTAAAGGCAACTTGCATAAGTGTTCATAGGTTATACAAAGATGAACTTGCATGTGTCTTAAAGGTGTGAACTTGCACAACATGTTACATGTTAACTTGCATAACATCATACCCATAACTTGCATGATATCATAAACATAACTTGCATATCAACATACACATAACTTACATAACATCATGCATATAACTTGCATAATCTCATACACCTAACTTGCATATGAACTTGCACAACAACATGCACATAACTTACATAACATCATACACATACTTGCATAACATGTTGACCTTGCATATAAGCATACACATAACTTGCTTAACATGTTGAACTTGCATATATGACTTGCATCTTAAAAGAGAGTAAACATGCATAGCATATAAAGGTGTCATCTAGCATATGTATACACCACATTTAAAAGGGGTAAACTTGCATGTCATGATTTATGCATAATACCAAACACTTAGCATGCATAAAACTACCTACTTAACATGCATAAAATCAATTACTTATTATGCATAAACCCATCACTTAACTTGCATAAACCCAAACACTTAACATGCATAAAACCCAATACTTAGTATGCATATAATCAAATACTTAGCATGCATAATATCAACTACTTAGCATGCATAACACCAAATGCATAACACCAACTACTTAGCATGCATAAAATCACATGCATAACTTGCATATCATGTTACATATAATCTTGCATATTTTCTCACATATAGTTTGCATAACATGTCACATATGCATAAATGCTCAACATAGTGTTTTGCATCATAAAACATGGCATTAAACTTGCATCTAACATAAAACTTGCAAATCACATATCATACAAACTTGCATACACACATTTATCCACAAACATAGCCATGTCTTATCACATCCTACCATAATAAATTTAACAATTGATTATTAAAGCCATAGAAACTCACCAAACTTAAGATTAGTAACCTTATGAAGTAGAATTAGTTGCAAACTATGAAGATAATGATGATTAGAGATTGATTAGAGAGGGATTAGCTTGCAACTTTCTTTATGAACTAGTGGAGGCCATGCTCAAATTTCATTTTGCCATAGTTTAGTTACAAGACTTAATTATGAATGAATTAGGGTAGGGTTGGGGTCTTATTTATAGGATTAGGTGAGTGTTTTAAGCCCTTAGATTAACCCTAGATTAGATTAGGACCCTTAGATTTAGGAAATCTCTAGAACCAGCCCACTAGGCCAGCACAAGGACCCAAACTGGTGCACCCAGTTTTACTGGGCGTCGCACCCCTGTCGACAGGCAAGTCGACAGGCAAGTCGACACCCCTGTCGACAGGCCTGTCGACAGCCCTGTCGACATGGGTAGGGCGGGATTTTTCCCGCCTGACACCACCTGTCCAATTTAAAATCTGAATTTTAAATTCTTAATTATGTTTTAAGTTTTGAATTTTCTGCAAACTTCATCGGGCCATAACTGGGCCATACGGACTCCGATTTTCGAAAACTCGGACTCTATTTCGCGTATTTTTCCGAGACGAACGCAATAACGCAGCCCGTTACCCCCAATTCCCACGTCTGAGATTATTTATCCTGTAATTAGTGAATTAACTAAAATTCGGGGTGTTACAACATGTATATACATTGATTATGTCATAGCATGGAAGCTAAGAAGAGGAATAGAATTGTATGCCCGACAAATAGGTACATGTTTACTAATTTATTGGGTTTTGATGATTTTATGAGCCGATTGGCTAACCGCCTGGCTTTTTATTTTTATTTTGGATTGATGAGGGCCCTGCATGGCTAGTTGCGGTTTTAAAGGTCTCCCCGTACAAAGGAGGTTATGGCGAACTTTTTCAAAAATTTAGGATGTTAGCCAAATTTTTGAAGAATTGGAAAATTCTTAGAAACTGAAAAGTTGAAGAATGAAATCCAGAATGAAAGTTGAGTTGGTTAGTCAAACAACTTTCAGCTCCGTTCCTTTTCGAGGACAAAAAGATTTTAAGTGGGGGAGATTGCAACAACCCGAATTTTCAGAACCAATTTAAAAATTTTATTTTAGCTATTTTAGTGGATTTTGGATATTTAAAATGATTTATTTTAGATAATCACGATTTAAAATTTATTTTAATCGAAGTTAGAACGAATAAATTTATTTAATTACAAAACGAGCCTGAAATGGCACGGTAGTTTGAAAATTCGATTTCAAATTTCAAATGAACGTACAGGATTCAAAATAAATCGGATTTCAGTAAAAACTAGAAATATTAGAATCTGTTTAATTATATCTTTCTAACGAATGTGAAAAATTCAGATTTCATAACGGGAATAAAAAGTTATGGCCAGTTTAAAATTAAAAATAGTCGCTATGGAATTTATATAATATATTGCCCTTAAAAATAGCCATTTTGCAAACGGCCTCCGTTTTTGACGAAACCACTTTTGTTGGATCCAGAATGTCAAATTTTTGCTAGATTCCAATTTTCATAATTTTTGGAATTAATATGTGAGCGTGGTGGATCCAAATGCGTTTGGTAATTTCAGTTTGAATATAATCGACTGGAAATTAGCCATTTTTCAAACGGCCTCCAAATTCGATGAAATTAGTTTTGTTAGGATTGTATTTTCAAAACATAGCTTGATTAGTTTTTTGGAAATTTTTGGAGTCAGTATGTAGCCACGGTTGTACGCTTAAATTAAATATATATTGATTTATATTTAATTTAAAGAAAAACTGAATAAAACAGTCGAATTGGCCTACGGGACATATCCCTTTGTGTTATGAATGGGGGTATTTAGCTAAGGGCGACAGTCGTTGGGTGTGATTTTGGGTTCGAATGAAAATTCACATTTTCCGGAATAATATAATATTAAGTTATGTACTTATATATATATATTTAAAAAACTTTAAAAAATACAGTTTCCCCTAAAAATCGATTTTCTTAGAAATCGATTGAGAAAATAATGGAGATCGACAAATCTGCTCAACCACCGTCACCTTATTCTGCCTCGCCCTTCGTCGACCTTCCTCTCCACCGCTCCACTCCGCCCTCATCGCCCTTCGTCGTTGCTGCCTCGACGAGCTCCGCAACCCTAAATCGCGCAGCCTCTGTACAACCCACATCAAAGACTGCGCTCGCACCTGCAGCGCGAAATCCGAGACCACGACTTCTCCTCCTTAACCTGCGTGCACCGCTGGAACTGCCATCAACATCACCCGCGAGCCACTCTGATTGAATCCTTGGAAAAAATGTGAGTACCCTGTATTCTCGTTCTTTGAATTGTTTGGGGTCTTCCGATAATTCTAGCCAATGAGTTTCTCTTATTTTTGCTCTCAATTTTTTGTTGATTTTCGAAATTGATTTCGTCTGATTTTCGAGTTTCCCCTTTTGTCATACTCGAATGAAATTGTTTCCTTTGTTTTAAAAAAAAATAAAATCTTTATGAATAGTGTATAAAAATTGGATTTTTCTTTATGTGAATAGCGTATAAAAATTGAATTTTTATTTATATGAATAGCATATAAAAATGTGATTTTTAATATATGAAAAGAATAATAAAAATATGATTTTTATTAGTTGAATAGCGTTATAAATATATAATTTATATATATATAAGCATTATAAAAACTTGATATATATACATATAGAGAGAGAGAAGCGTTATGAGAATGTGATTTTTTTTATATATAACGATATGATAAAAATAGGATTTATATATATAATAGTGAATTAAAAATACGATTTTTATATATAGAGTAGCAATATAAAAATACGATTTTTAATGTATAAAGGGCACTGGAAAAAAATGTGATTTTTCCCTAAATAGCGTTGTTTAAAAATGTGATGTTTAACATAAACCGCGTGAAACAGATTGCGATGGAACCGACTGGAAACAAATCCAAATCCAAACCATCGTCCGCTAAAGAATGATGGAGTGGAAACCAAAGGTGAGAACTTCTCACTCTAATTTTGTTTATATTTAACTATATACTAGGATGTAGATGGTGCTTAGTAGCACCCGACACCTTTGATTGAAACCATGAATGTTTGGTTGGTTGTTTTGACTGATTTAAATGGATTGAATTTGGTTTGTGTATGCCGCGAGCCAATATTAGGCGAGGGATAAGGCTAGACCTTATTCCGGTTCTAGTATCGCGCCGTTATGCTACCGAAATTTTCTAAAATAAAATGTGTTAGTTAAAAATAACATTTTTAATGTGTATATGAACGGTATAAAATATTCATATGTTGAATAAAATATTTGAATAATAAAAATATCATTTTTATTGACTGTATGAACTATTAAAAATATTCATGTGTTGAAATAAATATTTTTTTGTTAAAAATATATTTTTTAACGTATATATGAAAGGCAAAAATTCTCCTGAAATGAAAATAAATATTCATATACAAATTGGACGATTTTGTTTATGTCCACTCATTTAACTGACATGGATTGGGACGATTTATTTTACACATCACCCAACTGCACAAATAATATTCAGTATTTGTTGATTGAAACCCCACATGGGTATTGGGATGATATTTGACATACACTAATCCCAATTGTTTAGTTGTATGTCAATTGATTGGTTAACAAACTGCTGTAAGCGTTAATTATTTATATTTAACGCTTATGCAGTTGTGTAGTGCAATATGGATGATGGTTGATTGTTTATCATTGTTGTTGTATACATATGATGTATGAAATCCACATAAATAACATTATATGGTAATTGACTGTGTTTGATTCCAATTTGGAAAGAACGTATATTTTAAAATAACGAATATTTTAAAATAATATTCAATAAAGGATTAAAATCTGATTTTAATGTCCGATTTTGGATGGACACGAAAATATTAAAATATGTGAAGCCGTGTTGATTAGTTATGCGCCATTTTGACGCAATGATATTTATATCGATTTTATTCATTTTTATAATGAATATCGAAAAGGAAATGATTTCAAAATCTGATATTTTGAAAATATTATCATTTGCATAATATAATGATAAGGACTATTCAATTTTGATTTAAAATTGGAAATGAAGTTAGAATCGTTTTAAAATGAATTTATAAACGATTTATAAAATACGTTTTAAATGGAAATCAACGAAATATATATAATATATATTATATATATAATATAATGGCCTGAATAGAACTCGCCGCACCGCGACCGTTCGCGAATTTCGACCATTGACTTCGAATTGATATTACGGGAGATCCGACCATCGTATTCTCCTAAAACTGGAACCATTGGGTTCATATCGAAATGAGCTTCCCGACGAAAACAAGAGATTTGAAATCTAATGGTTGGATTTGGAATTATGTCCAAATCAAAATTGGAAAAGGTCGATGTAAGTGCAGTTCGATGTTATGGAAATCGATTGAAAGGGCCTTAATAAAATTATTAAAAATATTGATAATTTGTGTAAAATCATAATAAATGGTTTGGAAAGAATTGGGACGAAAAATTCAATATTTGAAAAGATAAAAATATATTTTTATCGAAATGAACTAGTTATTAACTAGAATGATAATCCAATTATTTTTAAATAAATGAATTGGATTGAGAATGGGTTTTAATATAACCAGAATTTCCAATATATGAATTGGAGTGGATTTGAATGGAAATCATCTTCGAAATATTTCGATGTTGGATTTCGTGATTATACAGATATTGTTATGGAAATTTGGAAGATATAGTTATGTCGTTATTTCCAATACGATATTTGTTGGTTTCAGAATTTGATATTGAATATAAGCCAATATAATTTCTATTCAGAGCCTCGTATTTGATATCGAATTGGATTTTGGGTTTGTTGTGAATGGTGTCTTAAATAACACTGTTCTTAAACCCAGTTGAGAAAAAGAGTAAATCTTTTAATTAAGATTTAGTTAAGTTTTCCAATTAATTAATATTTAATTGGACTTGAATAAAAGAATTGGATTTTGGGTTTGTCATGAATGGTGTTTTCAGTAACACTGTTCTTGAACCTCGTGTGAAAAGAATAAATCTTTTAATTAAGTTTATTAGAGTTTCCAATTATATTTAATAATTGGAATAAAATGGAATGTGAATTGGGTTTATTATGAACTGTGTTTTTAACGACATTTGTTCTTTAACCCAATTTACAATAGAATGTGATTTGGAATTTATAAATATTTTTACTTAGATTTAAAGGAAATTTTCCAAAGTAAAGTTTTCCAATTTAATACAACAAATTGGAATGGAATGGAAGTCGATTTGATAATAATCGAAGTGAACTTCTCTGGAGGAGGACTGGTTATATATATGGAATTTAAAAGGCTTGGTCGTTATTCCATTTATATTATTAGTCGGATACGGAAATCGATATCAATTATATATATATATATATATCGATCTGTTTTCCGTGAAGATTCCACAACTAATGGAATGTGATTTTGGGTTTATCGTGAACTGTGTTTTAAATGACATTATTTCTTTAATCTAGTTAAAGACAAGATTACATGTCTAACATTGTATTTCAAACTGTATGGTTGATCTCTGCTAAATATATATTTGTTTGGTGGCGGAGAATTTATTCTCTTGCTTAACACCCTTCTCTAAGACGTACGAGCTTAAATGTTATATATCGGCAGAAATCAATAGTTCGTTGTAGATTGTTGATGCGGCTTGTTTGTGTTTCCAAAGTTAAATAATCATTAATATTGATTTTTTTGAAGATTAAAACTAAGTGGAGTTTTAATGAATCTTTAATTAGACTGAAAAGAGAATGTGATAATTTAAATTATCCAATTCGGGAAATGATTGAGAATGGAGTAGCACCAGTTTTACTCCAAGCAATAGTTAAATCTTTAATTAGATTTGAACGTGAAATGGTAATTAAATTTACCGATAACACCATGCTGTTAGATATTGAGTACTATCAGTTTTTCTCCATGGGATGAATAGGTTGGGATTGGGAAATAAAAGAAATGATTACTTCGGTAAGGTATGCTAATCTTGACTAGTTGATAAACCTTAATTTGGTTTAGAAATGATATCCAAAGGAAGATTAAAGAATAAATTTAAAGAATTTATCTTTGAAAAAATTAATGGGAACCTTTCTCAAAGGATGTGAATATTTGAATAAAAGAATATTCTGAATTGGAATGAGGTGTATGTTGTGTTTGTGTAGCACTTGTTTATTATATACGTGAGTTATTCAGAAAGGCGAGGTTTATACCCATTCTGAATAACTGATTCGACGATAAGTCAACGATGAAAACGGTGGTCGAAGACCGAAGGTATTCACATCGTTTAAATGATTACCGATGTCTTGATTGGGCGGTACACCCAAGACAAGGTAATAAGTGGTGATCGTCCAAACGTACTTGGAGATCGACCGGATATACGAGGACCTCTCTCTTGTATTGGACACGGGACGAGGAATAAGGTTGCTCCGGTTTCCTTCAGACCCAGAATGAACTATAAAATGGTTGTGGTGTCTGACATTGGATTTTATTCTGTGTTGATTAATCTCTATTAAATATATATCTGTTTGGTGGCGGAGAATTTATTCTCTTTCTTAACACCCTTCTCTGAGACGTACGAGCTCAGAGGTTATATATCGATAGACATCAGTTACATGGCGTGAACTGTCAGTGTGGCATGCTGAGATGCAAATGATTAAGGCTTCTATTGAAAAGTAGAGTCTTGTGGTTGATGATCAAAGCATGACCTTAAAGGACATAACTTTGTGTATAGTGTTAATTCGCGAGCCTCACACCTCGTTATGAGTCAAAAATGGGATAAGGGACCCAAGGAGGACATGACGTTTCTTTCTAGCTATGGGTGGTGTCATGGTATGGAGCCCAGACATTTATTATATTTTTACCTATGTGGATGATTGATTGTGAGGCGCCTCAGATATATCAGTTACTACGGAGCCGATGGATAGGTCCTATAGGATCGGGAAACGTGTGTTCAGGAATCGTAATCTTCAAACGTAAGAGAGGACCGGCCTTGGTGTATCCAAGGGTCTACTGCGGGAGATCCTGAGGCATTTGCTAGAGCGCCTCGAAGCCGACGAGGAGTACATCCCTTGCCTCGACTCAAGACGGAAATCCAATTTCCAATACGTGACATTTCGGTTTTCATTGTACAACTAGTATGGCGACATAGTAGGATGGGGTACTAGGCTATCTATGATTGATACATTTATATTTGAAGTTGTTTTGTACACTATACACTTATAATAGTATCAAAGTGATTTGTTTTAAACGTACCAAGCATGTTTGGCTATTATAAGGTAAAACTCTATCCACCGGCTTCTGTTGCATTGTGTGATGGGACCTGAGTCTTATAATAGCTTCATTTTTCCAAAAAGCATTGCGCTGTTTGTTATATGCACTGGTATTCTGGGGAGGAAACCCATTCCTTGTTATACGGTGTGGTCCCTTGATTTACTTTATTTTAAAGTAAAGTTTTAAATAACTATTTTAATTCTCACACTAGTCACATGACTGACCTGGAGTTTATTGCTTTAACCTAAACTCTGGGTGCCCCTATTTTCCACACGGGCAGCTAGCAATTTTGGTTTTGCAGATAGTATATTTACAGGATCCTGGTTTACAGATGGAGCTATATTCGGAACGCTCTGTATTCGTGTATTTCTCACAGTTGTGTTATGTATTAGTTTTCCGCTGTTACGTAATGTATTTGTAAATCTCTGATGTTTATCAAATGTATATTGTTTATTCATACTCTGTTATATTCTTGTACTCTGATGTGAACTGTTGCAATAACAATGAAATGTTCTTCTGTTTGTGTTCCGATTTGTCGTGTTCTCAACTCAATCCGAGCTTTCCCGTAAGGGCGAGTTTGGGTCGTTTCATCATACATAGACTTCAGCAGCAACGCAAAATTATGAAGAACAAGCCAACTCAAGTGGGTCAGAAGAAACTATCGTCGGAGCCTGATATGAATGATGGTAAAGAAGATGTCACTGTGATGGAAAAAGGTACAAGGAGGAAGTTAAATGTAGAAAATGAAACAGATAATGATGATGATACCCGAGAGAATGAAGCTTATGTTGAGGTATTTTCCAGTTATCATTTCAGTTTTATTATTCACGTTGAAACCTTGTATTTCAAATGACTTTTTATAAAAATTCTGCACATAAAAGCAATAACTGCATTTTAGTGTTTTCTATTACTGTGGCTATTTCCTATTCCGATCATGAAAGATGCAACTAATTCAAGTAAATATTGGTTCTTTGTGCCTGCTTCCGTCGAAAATGCAATAACTCTTTATATGTCAACTCTATTTGGTTAACTAGCTTAAATTTATCGTTGATGGTGAATAATAATGCTAATATGCTTGCAGTTCTCACAAACACCAGTGTTGACGAAGTATGAACAAGAAAGAATCACGTGTATGCAATAAAATCATGCATTTAGTAGATCACTTGGGGTCCCTTCATTAGTTAATAATATGAGTGAGGCTGAAGTATGGCATAGGACAGAAAAAGGTAAAGATATTGATGGATGTGATGAATACATCCTAGTAAATGATGGTGAATACGATAGTGATGATTCATCGCAGGTATAAAAAAGTTATTAATTTACTACTGATTGTCTTTGCCTTTATAAATGTAAAAAATCTAAAACTAAAAATCTTGAACTTCGACTTAATTGTAGAGAATTAAAGTTGATAAGTCAAAGCAATCTTTACCTGGACCGAGAACTCGTTCGCGAGACAATGCAACCCTTGAACTTGAGAAGGAAGCGATGACACGTACCACCCTCCAAAGAAAGCCGTCTCTAACAAGGATGTGATGACACGCACTCCCACTCCAAAGAAAGTTGGTAACATGGAGAAAACTGGAGCAACATGAGGAAATTGATGCATCCTGTAATGTTTCATCCAGGAGTTTTAAAACCTACAACGTCTCGTCCACCAGTTTTAAAAAGTACATGTAGCAAAATGTTCCAACAATCAACCAGTTGTGAAGCCGTTGGTTCAGTCGCTGCTTATTTAGCGATGTGGGAAGTCGAAAGCAGAATGTTGTAGCTCTAACAATGGAAAATTTTACTAATCAATTAGGCCAGGAATGAATTGCAGATGAAGATGAAGCAAGTAAAATGTTTCTTTATCTGTGCACTGCACTATTGAGTGTATATATTATAAGTTTTGCATGCATATTATATGTTTCTAAAAGGACATACATTAATTTTCTATTCATTTTTTTGAACCTGGTATATAAAGTACAAGCTCCAAAAAAAACCTAAAGGGAAGTCAAAAATGACCAAGGTGCATGCTAGAATCCCTGATGATAAAGTATTCATTGCTTTGAATGAGGATGGTCAGCCAGTTTCTGATAATATTACGGAGTTCAACAATTTTCTTGGAACATTAGCAAAAGATAATGTGTCTCTTACTTACATAAATTAGCACGTTTTTCCTGATAAATTAAAGCGGCAAATGTTGGAGTATACTTCGGTAAAATCAATCACCCTAAACCGTAGTTCAACTGACTTCCTAGATGTTTGGTTTTAATAAATTATTTTATTTCCTGAATTTTGCGTTTGATATATTGTAAGCTAGGTATGTCATTCCGGATGAAGGACACAAGTGGGCCTTGAACACATTTAATGACTCTTGGAGGTAGTACAAGTCTTATATGAAAGCAAGGTATTATAAAACATATACAACTGATGAGGAAAGGCTTGCGAATAGACCCAATACAATTCCGATTGAGAATTTTAAAATGCTCTTGAATTACTGGGAGGATGAATCAGTTCAGGTACGACTTCAATGTGACAACAAAAGTAAACTAATTTTTGTAATGATAATTTAATAATCATGCAACATATGGAATAAATAAATAAAATAAAATAATGATATTCACATTTAATTTGTTTAGTAGTTCACATTTTCTTGTTTAGTGTTAATCTTTTCTTTAGTAGTTCGCATTATCTTGTTTAGTGCTAATCTTTTTTATTTTTTTGGATTTCTAAGCCCTGGCTGAGACTAATTCAGCGCATCGTAATTCATTAAGTGAGACGCATACCATGGGTCCCAAAACTCATGTACCAGCTTAAGAAAAGATAGTATGTGTTTTTTTTTAACTTTAAGTTAATTTTTTTGTGATTGAGTTAAATTGGCCACACAATAATTTTAATATGTTATATCATTGAATTATATATTATATCATTGTCACAATGTTCATAGGCAGCAGCTTGATTTGTAAATTCTTAAGATTGAATGTTAAATATTCTTTTTAATTTTTGATAATCCTAATACTTGACAGAGAAAGAAGGACCTAGAAAAAGCCAGCCCATCCGCTGCTTTGTCTATTTGGAAACGAATAAACGAGAACCGGGGAGGAATTACAAGACAAATACGGATGAACTAAAAGCCAAATACATAAGTACATTAGATACTGAAATAGCAATTTAATAGTTAGTTTGAAAGATAACAATGTTGTATATGAAAATTCCATATTTTAATAGTTAGTTTGAAAAATAAACAGTTTTGTTAATAAATATTTTTCAAGTAGCATATATAAAGTATTTGACCCAAGATCAATTATAAATCAGTACTTATGTCAGTATAGTAGGCACATTGTACTTTTTTGGAGCTGCTTATTAAATCGAACAAATAGTTAGTTTGAAAGATAACCAGCTCTATTGATACATTCATTCTATGCATGCATGTGTTTAGCATAACTTTTCATTAGCTAGTCTACTTATGAAACTCAAATCATCTATATTTTTTTGTATATTTAGCTTTCCCTTGTTTTCATTTTATATGCTTTCCTGGTTTTCATTTTGTGGGCGAAGATTCAAGAAATGGTGGATGCAAGAAATATTGCTGAGGCCGATGTAATTGTCTCTGGTGGGAAGACTCATCGACGGAACTGCCTTGTGGGAAGGCGAGGTAAAATGTCTGTAAAGTCTCCAACTCTTGGTTCTACAAGTTATGTGCAAGAGCTGACCAAAAAAAATAAGGCAAGAGCTTGAGGCTGATTTGGAAGCAAAGATGAACATAAAAGTGAAAGAGAATGTGTCATGGGAGTTGAAAAGGCTAGATAAAGCTAATCCAGATCTTAATTTAGATATCAGAGACTTTTGTGTCACCACAACTAGTGATGAAGATGACATCGGTATTCCTGCAACTCCTGCAACTCAATGAAGTTTTAGGATGGTATATGTTAACACTTGTGGTATATTTGGATTATAATTTTAAATTATGTACTTGATCATACGTGTTGGTGATGACACTTGTGGTATGTGTTGGTAATGACACTTGTGGAATGTATTGGTGCTGGAACTTGTGGTTTGGTATGTAGAATATTTTGGATGGTCTGAATGTAGTGATGAAAGTTTTGGGTAGATTTATTGTATGAATATTTTGGTATGTTTGAATGTGGTACAATGTTTTGGATTGTATGTACTGCAAAATTCATAATTATAGGGTTGTATTTGCCTTATTCCAATGTAGCATTTGCCTTCTTTACTATTGCATTTGCATTTAATTTTTTTTTCTGATGTTGCATTACAAGATAATGGTATTGCATTACAAAGTGCAGTGGTGTTGCATTAAGTAAAATATTATTATTTCCACTATGGTACGAAACATGGGGCCCACAACTGACGTGGCACATGCTCGTAGATAGATGATATGGGTAGCTGACGTGACGTGTGACATGTGGAAAGCTCATGTGGGTCCTACTATCGTGACTTGAAAGTCAGGCTCTAACTTAAGCTTAAGGCAACGCTGTATATTGTTGCATTTGTTGCTAGTAGTGTTGCAATACAGTTATAATGCAATACTCTCTCTATGGCAGTAGACGGAAAAACATGTTGCATTATAGAGCAACGACAACGGCCGCGGATGTCACGCCCCTCTGGTGTTGAAAAAAAGGCTTAAGGCAACGCTTTTTCGATCTATGGCCACATAAAACTAGTGTCGAATATTCTCACTTATGGCATAGTGATGTATAGAAAAAAAATTAGTGTATCTATAAGTCACGTACGTGTGAGTATGTATGCCTAAATGGCAATGACCTAATTACACCTACGAGTATTTGGGAGTCGGTGATTATCATATAACTTCTAGACTCGACAATGATTGGATGTTCATCTATTAATTCTAGAGAGAATCTAGGCCATATTTATGAAATCTAACAAACCAACTAATAGCTCAAAACAATCGAGCAAACTGAATTATCAACAAGCTATAGTCATGCACATATTCCACCACAGATCCACCAATCATCTCAACCATTCAGAAAGGCATATCTCTTGACATATGAAATTCAAAGCAAGGTAACGACCAATTGTGAAGAGAAATATCTAGTCCATTCCAATAGCCAGAATTTACCTCGACTAAAAGCACTACATGTTCACCACAAGATGTACTTTGGACGGTAATTATTACCAGACCTTTTCCCAGATACTTTTAGCTATCCAGATCGACACAACTTGACGGTTTTCGAGGCGAGTCACTCAAAAAGATGGTCTGAAGGTCCACACATCAAGTATGGTTATCAATATAGGACGACGGTCGAACTATCATATTAGAACATTGTCCAGGAGATAACTAAGTGAGGAATCAGCATAAATCATTGCTTTAAGTTTGTATAACCATACGGCAAAGTAGCTAAAAGTTTGAGTTTAACCAACCTCACTCCATGACTCTCAAACGGCAAGGCAGCTTACTCAAACACCATAGAACAAAACCAGAAACACCCAAACAAGGCCACACATGGGATCACACTCATATATCTCCTATCATGAGGGATCAGTCCATATCTTATAGGGCATACGATGTTGGCCTCCTCCCTTTTGACTACTTCAATAAGCCTCTGATTTTTCTGAGGTATTTCTGGCAACCCACAACTATGAATAGAAGCTTACTATAAGAGAAATGGATCTTTTGGCTTATTTTTTACTTCATTATTTTGTATGCTTTGGATTTCTACTAATCGAAAAATTTGTAATCTTCAACCAGCTAAAACAGTAAACAAAACCTTCAAAGTGGACATAGGCCAAAACACCCCGAACCACTATAGACTTATGTGTCTCGTTTTTACTGCATTTATGTTGCTTCAATTGTCTTTTTCCATTTACTTTTTAACTTAGTCCTTTTTAGAACTCTTGAATGTTTGTGACAGCTTCTAGTGCTAACAAACTTGAAGAGGAAAATTGAACGACTCCTATAACATGTTACCTTAAAGAAGGGTCGCTTCCCCCTAAAACTGGAATACAACCTGTGACGACCCCAAACCCCGTAGGATGGTGGCAAGGGTAATCTTTGGAATATAACACAAAAACAGATAACAGCAGAACAGAAATAATTAAATACACCAGATAATGTACAATAGAATGCACTAGATAAACATAATCATCAGAGTTACACAGTATATAGGATCATACTTAGTACAAAATACAGTTCAGCTTTACATAAAATGTCTATAGTGGAAAAGAAAACATAATATGTACAACAGGAGCTGAACAACATAAAAAGAGATAAATGATAGAATCCATCTTCATCTCCAGCTATCCAGAAAGAGCCTGCTAAAACCTGAATACAAGGCTGCCCGTATAGAAAAAGGGGCACCCGAGTTTGCAAGTGAAACAAACTACGAGTCAGTCATGGGACTGGTATGAGAAATCTACTTAACACATTTTTCAATATGGCTAATCACAGGACCACGCCACTTTCGCGGAACGGGTTTACTCCATTGGATTGCCAGTGCTTTAAAACAAATAAATCCTTTAAATATCGCAATGCTTTTTATAAAAATGAAGCCATTATAAGACCCAGTTCCCATCACACAATGCCACACAAACCAGAGGATAGAGTTTTACCTTATAATGGCCAAAATATGCTTGATACTAATAAAACAAAAGCATTTGATATTATTACTAGTGTTTATATATTTCAATCATAAGTATCAATCATAGACAGCATTAATGCCCCATACCACTATGTCGCCGTATATAGGTATACAATCAAAACCGCACGATGTCGTATTTGGAAATTGGATTTCCGTCATGAACCAAGGCAAAAGATAGTCCTTACCGATTCGAGGCAATCTAGCCCATGTATCAGGACCCAGACACAGGTGGGCTCTTGGATCGTCAGGGCCGGTCCACCGATGTGGATTAAAATTCCTGAACACTGCGTTTCCCCGCCCTATGGGGCGTAAACTGGTCATATCCGACCACACCATCGACTCCGAAGAGACCGAAGCAAACCGAGGCCTCGCTTTCCATCATCCACATAAGTAAAATACCCGGGCATGCAAAACCCAAAGCACCACTCCTAGCTAGAAGGAAATGCATGTCCTCCCTAAGGTCTTTCTCCCGTTTCTAGCTCATACCGAGGTGTGAGTCTCGCGAAACAACGCTATACACAAAGCTATGCCCCACAGGCCGCGCTTTGATCATCAACCACAAGACTTTGCTTTTTAACAGAAGCCTTGATCATCTGCCACTTAGGCGTGCCACACAGGCAATTCACTCCATGCGACTGAATTCTATCGATATATAACCTCTGAGCTCGTACGTCTCAGAGAAGGGCGTTAAGCAAGAGAATAAATTCTCCACCGCCAAACAGATATATATTTAATAGAGATCAATCAGCACAGAACAAAATCCAATGTCAGACACACAGTCCATTTACAAGTTCGTTCAGGGTCTGAACGAAACCAGAGGCACTCAATACCTCGCATATCCATACAATCAACAAGTACGTCCGGACGACTACTACTTCGGCTCCTTCAAGATAGCTACTCCCATCATGAGCATCAGTAGCACCCCTCCATTCGACGTGAAGATCATCGGTCTTGCACCGTCTTCATATCTTCGACTTTCACCCGTCGATCAATTATTTGAAATGAGAATTAACTTGGCCTTTTCAAATAATTCACGTATATTTAGGATTTCAAATCAATTCATTTCAATGGTTAAATCATTCGATATCAACAATTCTGTTCTATAATGTAATTTTCACACCAAACACATTCAACCATCAAATATCACATAAACTGAGCAAATTCAGTTTATTTATATTCCATATCGTTTATAATATTTTATCACGATTTATCGCTATTTTTATTTATTTAAAAATAGCCAATTCATTCAAACAATGCTTCAGGCCATAACGGGGCCGTGGCGCTGTTTTCTTCATATTTGATTTACACATATCTGAAAATCTAACTGTTGGATCTTCACAAATTTTATATCATTAGAAAGATCTTTTCAAAACGAACCCAACGGTTTTAGTTTTGGGATAATCCAACGGTCGGATCTCCCTCACTAATCATTTGAAGTTACGATTTCAAAATATGAATTGCAGCGTCGTTATTCGATTTAATTTAATTATATTTATATACATATATAATCGATTCTGTCGCTGTTTTTCTTCAGATTTAAATTAAACATTCCAGACCATCCAACTGTTGGATCTTCACAAAGTTGGTGTCGTTGGAAAGATATTTCGAAACCGAAACCCAAATAAATATTTTAAAATCCACTAAAATAGCCAATTTAAAATTTTTAAACTGGTTCAGATTTTCTGGGTTGTTACACAACCTATAAAATAAGATACCAAGCATTGTACTATTATTTTTTGATGGCATGTCATACAAGAGGGATTACTCTATATGATATCTTAGATGTGATAATAAAAAAGAGGAGATAACCTACGAGGAAACCCCATTACGACCAATGTGATGATCATTCAAGAGGAGTCAAGTTAGAAAAACAAGATACAAAGATGCAACTACTTTTGGCCAATAACACTTTATAACGTAAAAATTTTGTGAGGAAATTGATGGATATCCACGATTTCCTAGAACTATAGGGAAACCTTTACTTGAACTTATTCCATTGGAAAGCTCCTAGGTCTTTTGATATCTAGGGCATAGAACAAATGGCCGGTCCTACCTCAAGGGGAAAGGCATCTTATGTAGTGTTAATGACCTGTTATTTCATCAAAAAGATAGTGAATGAGACCTTAGTAAAGATCATAGCAAAAAGATAGCCATTTTCATCATTAAAAATATAATCACCAAATTCAAAATATTGCACATGCTAATCTCTCACAATGGCACTAACGCAAAAGTAATGAGTCCACAAAGCTATATGACAAAAATGACATTATCAAAGGTTTTTTCATGGTACAACATCCTCAAACTAATGTGTAGGCTAAGGTTGCAAACATAATAATTAAGAAGGTACTAATTACGAAATAGTAAAGGAAGATGGAAAGAAGGATTACCTTTGATATTATAAGCCTAAGCCCTAAGGGACTTGAACCAAGTCCCCAATTGCTCATATCTCATTCTCGGTAATTGATGGATGCATGGCAATGGTTCCTATTAAAGTGGAAATACTATAACATAGAAGAATACCATACACATGGAATGAAACTAAAAGAGGAAAGAGGAGGCCCTTGATATCATGTAGGAAAAAGGGTTAAAGCGGTAGTAATACTGGTGATATATCGATTGAGAATGGAAAGGTACTATAACCCAAGGTTCATGAATTTATTTTCATAAGAGACTTGGTATTGTGAAAAGTAATGGCTTCTTCTAAGGAATTAGCATATGGTGCACTAGGGCCGAAATGGGAAGGAACATCAGCCATAGCGGAAGTATGGCTTAATGGAGAATATAAAATTTATCTTCCTAATTGGAACATGATTTTGAGAGCTTACAATAAGCAACATCTCACGCCTTCTTCCACGCAATCCACATCAGTTTGAAATAAAAAACTATAATTATTGTTGAAAAATGAAAAAAAATAGTACAATAGGTTGGACTGGGGTTATTAAGTATCCCAAACCAGTATAGAAACTTCCTTGTGCAAATTATCTAAATATTACGCAATGGAAAGCTAGAAAAGAAATTAGATTACATACACTAGTATAAAGAAACTTTTAGTTTAATCTCTTAACATAAGGAACCGAAAGAGATAATAGATGGTTTGTGTCAATATAAACAAACTTTATATTAATATTGTTGGAAGCATGTATGGAACTTACAACAAATATTGGTGCTTTCTATGAATCAAACACACAAACTAACTCTGTTTATTTCTTACATGTACAAATAATAGAACTACTCTTTTCTCTCTTACAAATAAAGATCTTCGGCTCTCCTTTTTTCTCTCTTATACTTTTGTTTCTTCACTTGGTGTATTCTGTGAATACATATAAGCTGCCTTTTTATAGGAAAAAAAACTAGTGCATCCATCATTGCTTACATCACTACAAACCTACTATCCTTGACCATGCATGTCTTTCTCCCTTTCACACTAAATAGTTGTCGCACAATAAACTTAGGCATGGAAGGGTTTGAATTCTAACACTCCCTCTCAAATCCAACTTTGCATTCCGAGCTTGATTTTTATTTTCTGAAATACATCTGGCTTCATGAAAATATTCGCTAAATTTACTTCAGCTTTGCAGTGCACCAGCTCCACAGTTTTGTCGTTCACTTATTCTCGAATAAAATGATATATAATATTGATGTGCTTGCTTTGATTACGTGATGCAGGATTCTTTGCAAGTGAAATAGAAGATTTTTTATCCACGTAAATAGTAATTGGATCTTCCTTTGCAAGGTTTAAGTTGCCCAATTGTAGCCTAGCCACATAGCTTGACATGTTATTGTTGCAGCTGCAATATACTTCGTTTCACATGTCGAGAGAGCAACTGTTTGTTGCTTCTTTGATGACCACAAAAATATCGCCGAACTGAAATGAAAAGCATATCCTGAAGTGCTTTTCCTGTCATCCAAATCACCGCCATAATCACTGTTTGAGTAGCCAACTAATTTTGAATTTTGTCAATGGGTGTAAAACAGCCCATGATCAAGTGTACCTTTTATGTAGTGCAAAATTCTTTTAGCTTCCATGAAATGATCTTGCTTTGTCTTTTCCATGTACCTACTAACCAATCCAACCGTATACATAATATCAGGACGAGTGAAAGTTAGATCCCTTAAACTTCCAACCAAACTTTTGAACAACGTTGGATTTACCAACTCTCTGGTTGAATCAATTCTTAGCTTTATGCTTGCATCTGCTGGTGTGCTCACTGGTTTGCATTTTCCGTTTTGAATTTACTTAAAATATGCTCCTCATATTTTTTTCTAAGACATAAAAATCTCATATTTGTTTTTCCTGACTTTGAATCCGAGAAAGTACGACATTTTACCAATATTTGTCATCTCAAATTCGTTAATCATAACTTTCTTAAAATCATCA
Source organism: Allium sativum (assembly GCA_030737875.1). Taxonomy (NCBI): domain Eukaryota; kingdom Viridiplantae; phylum Streptophyta; class Magnoliopsida; order Asparagales; family Amaryllidaceae; genus Allium; species Allium sativum. Next base: position 229,051,548 of record CM060924.1, on the reverse strand, counting down.
AACATACCAAGGTTGTTCCCAGTGAAGATCATGTCATCCACTACAAGCACACAATCATAATATCTCCCCCTGAATTTATTTTTATGTAGAGTGCATACTCGTATGGACTCTTGACAAAACCATTTTTCTGAAAGTATTCATCAACCCATGTGTTCCATGCTCGCGGAGCTTGCTTTAAACTAAATAAGGCTTTCTATAGTTTGAGACTTTGTTTTCCTGGCCTTTCTGAACATATCGAGGAGGTTGCTCGATGTAGACTTATTCTTCGATACAGCCATTCAAGAATGCTGACTTTACATCCATTTGATAAATCATTTATATTTTTTGTAGTTTTTGCTTTCCCTTGTTTTCATTTTATATGCTTTCCTGGTTTTCATTTTGTGGGCGAAGATTCAAGAAATGGTGGATGCAAAAAATATTGTTGAGGCCGATGTAATTGTCTTTGGTGGGAAGACTCATGGATGGAACTGCCTTATGGGAAGGCGAGGTAAAATGTCTGTAAAGTCTCCAACTCTTTGTTCTACAAGTTATGTGCAAGAGCTGACCAAAAAAATAAGCCAAGAGCTTGATGCTGATTTGGAAGCAAAGATGAACATAAAAGTGAAAAAGAATGTGTCATGGGAGTTGAAAAGGCTAGATAAAGCTAATCTAGATCTTAATTTAAATATCAGAGACTTTTGTGTCACCACAACTAGTGATGAAGATGACATCGGTATTCCTGCAATTCCTGCAACTTAATGAAGTTTTTGGATGGTATATGTTAACACTTGTGGTATATTTGGATTATAATTTTAAATTATGTACTTGATCATACGTGTTGGTGATGACACTTGTGGTATGTGTTGGTAATGACACTTGTGGAATGTATTGGTGCTGGAACTTGTGGTTTGGTATGTAGAATATTTTGGATGGTCTGAATGTAGTGTTGAAAGTTTTGGGTAGATTTATTGTATGAATATTTTGGTATGTTTGAATGTGGTACAATGTTTTGGATTGTATGTACTACAAAATTCGTAATTATAGGGTTGTGTTTGCCTTATTCCAGTGTAGCATTTGCCTTCTTTACTATTGCATTTGCATTTAATTTTTTTTCTGATATTGCATTACAAGATAATGGTGTTGCATTACAAAGTGCAGTGGTGTTGCATTTAGTACAATATTATTATTTCCACTATGGTACAAAACGGGGGGGGGGGGACAACTAACGTGGCACATGCTCGTAGATAGATGATATGGGTAGTTGACGTGGCGTGTGACACGTGGGCAGTTGACGTGGAAAGCTCATGTGGGCCCTACTATCGTGATTTGAAAGTCAGACTCTAACTTAACCTTAAGGCAACGCTGTATATTGTTGCATTTGTTGCTAGTAGTGTTGCAATACAGTTATAATGCAATACTCTCTCTATGGCAGTAGACGGAAAAACGTGTTGCATTATAGAGCAACGACAACGGCCGCGGATGTCACGCCCCTCTGGTGTTGAAAAAAAGGCTTAAGGCAATGCTTTTTCGATCTATGGCGACATAAAACTAGTGTCGAATATTCTCACTTATGGCGTAGTGATGTATAGAAAAAAGTAGTGCATCTATAAGTCACATACATGTGAGTATGTATGCCCAAATGGAAATGACCTAATTACACCTAGGAGTATTTAGGAGTCGGTGATTATCATGTAACTTCTGGACTCGACAATGATTGGATGTTCACCTATTAATTCTAGAGAGAATCTAGGCCAGATTTGTGAAATCTAAGAAACCAACGAATAGCTCAAGACAATCGAGCAAACTGAATTATCAACATGCTATAGTCATGCACATATTCCACCACAGATCCACCAATCATCTCAACCATTCAGAAAGGCATATCTCTTGACATATGAAACTCAAAGCAAGGTAACGACTAATCATGAAGAGAAATATCTAGTCCATTCCAACAGCTAGAACTTACCTCGACTAAAAGCACTACATGTTCACCACAAGATGTACTTTGGACGGTAATTATTACCAGGCCTTTTCCCAGATACTTTTAGCCATCCAGATCGACACAACTTGACGATTTTCAAGGCGAGTCACTCAAAAAGATGGTCTGAAGGTCCACACATCAAGTTTGGATATCAATATAAGACGATGGTCGATCTATCATATTAGAACATTGTCCAGGAGATAACTAAGTGAGGAGTCAGTATAAATCAATCGTTTAAGTTTGTATAGCCATATGGCAAAGTAGCTAAAAGTTTGAGTTTAACCAACCTCACTCCATGACTCTCAAACGGCAAGGCAGCTTACTCAAACACCATAGAACAAAACCAGAAACACCGAAACAAGGCTACACATGGGGTCACACTCATATATCTCCTATCATGAGGGATCAGTCCATATCTTATAGGGCATACGATGTTGGCCTCCTCCCTTTCGACTCCTTCAACGAGCCTCTAATTTTTCTGAGGTATTTCTGGCAACCCACAACTATGAATAGAAGCGTACTATAAGAGAAATGGATCTTTTGGCTTATTTTTTACTTCATTATTTTGTACGCTTTGGATTTCTACTAATCGAAAAATTTGTAATCTTGAACCAACTAAAACAGTAACCAAAACCTTCAAAGTGGACATAGGCCAAAAACCCCCGAACCACTATAGACTTATGTGTCTCGTTTTTACTGCATTTATATTGCTTTAATTGTCTTTTTCCATTTACTTTTTTAACTTAGTCCTTTTTAGAACTCTTGAGTGTTTGTGACAACTTCTAGTGCTAACAAACCTGAAGAGGAAAATTGAACGACTTCTATCAAATGTTACCTTAAAGAAGGGTCACTTCCCCCTAAAACTGGAATACTACCTATAAAATAAGATACCAAGCATTGTACTATTATTTTTTTGATGGCATGTCATACAAGAGGGATTACTCTATATGATATCTTAGATGTGATAATAAAAAAGAGGAGATAGCCTACGAGGAAACCCCGTTACGACCAATGTAATGATCATTCAAGAGGAGTCAAGTTAGAAAAACAAGATACGAAGATGCAGCTACTTTTAGCCAATAACACATTATAACGTAAAAATTTTGTGAGGAAATTGATGGATATCAACGATTTCCTAGAACTATAGGGAAACCTTTACTTTAACTTATTCCATTGGAAAGCTCCTAGGTCTTTTGATATCTATGGCATAAAACAAATGGACGATCCTACCTCAAGGGGAAAGGCATCTTATGTAGTGTTGATGATCGGTTATTTCATCAAAAAGATAGTGAAGGAGACCTTAGCAAAAATCATAGCAAACGGATAGCCGTTTTCATCATTAAAAATATGATCACCAAATTCAAAATATTGCACATGCTAATCTCTCACAATGGGACTAACTCAAAAGCAATGAGTCCACGAAGCTATATGACAAGAATGACATTATCAAAGGTTTTTTCATGGTACAACATCCTCAAACTAATGTGTAGGCTAAGGTTGCAAACATAATAATTAAGAAGGTACTAAAAAGAAATTACAAAACAGTAAAGGAAGATGGAAAGAAGGATTACCTTTGATATTATAAGCCTAGGCCCTACGGGACTTTAACCAGGTCCCCAATTGCTCATATCTCATTCTCAGTAATTTATGGATGCATGGCAATGGTTCCTGTTAAAGTGGAAATACTATAACATAGAAGAATACCATACACATGGAATGAAACTAAAAGAGGAAAGAGGAGGCCCTCGATATCATGTAGGAAAAAGGGTTGAAGTGGTAGTAATACTGGTGATATATCGATTGAGAATGGATAGGTACTATAACACAAGGTTCAAGAATTTATTTTCATAGGAGACTTGGTATTGTGAAAAGTAATGGCTTCTACTGAGGAATTAGTATATGGTGCACTAGGGGCAAAATGGGAAGGACCATCAGCCATAGCGGAAGTATGGCTTAATGGAGAATATAAAATTTATCTTCCTAATTGGAACATGACTCTGAGAGCTTACAATTCGCAACATCTCACGCCTTCTTCCATGCAATCCACATCAGTTTGAAATAAAAAACTATAATTACTGTTGAAAAATGAAAAAAATAGTACAATAGGCTGGACTGGGGGTATTATGCATCCCAGACCAGTATAGAAACTTCCTTGTGCAAATTATCTAAATATTACGCAATGGAAAGCTAGAAAAGAAATTAGATTACATACGCTAGTATAAAGAAACTTTTAGTTTAATCTCTTAACATAAGGAACCGAAAGAGATAATAGATGGTTTGTGTCAATAAAAACAAACTTTATATTAATATTGTTGGAAGCATGTATGGAACTCACAACAAATATCGGTGCTTTCTATGAATCAAACACACAAACTAACTCTGTTTATTTCTTACAAGTACAAATAATAGAACTACTCTTTTCTCTCTTACAAATAAAGATCTTCGGCTCTCCTTTTTTCTCTCTTATACTATTGTTTCTTCACTTGGTGTATTCTGTGAATACATATAAGTTGCCTTTTATTGGCAAAAAAACTTATGCATCCATCGTTGCTTACATCATTACAAACCTACTATCCTTGACCATGCATGTCTTTCTCCCTTTCACACTATATAGTTGTCGCACAATAAACTTACGCATGGAAGGGTTTGAATTCTAACACTCCCCCTCAAATCCAACTTTGCATTCCGAGCTTGATTTTTATTTTCTGAAATACATCTGGCTTCATGAAAATATCCGCTAAATTTACTTCAGCTTTGCAGTGCACCAGCTCCACAGTTTTGTCGTTCACTTGTTCTCGAATAAAATGATATATAATATTGATGTGCTTGCTTTGATTACGTGACGCGGGATTCTTTGCAAGTGAAATAGAAGATTTATTATCAACGTAAATAGTAATTGGATCTTCCTTTGCAAGGTTTAAGTTGCCGAATTTGTAGCCTAGCCACATAGCTTGACATGTTATTGCTGCAGCTGCAATATACTCTGTTTCACATGTCGAGAGAGCAACTGTTTGTTGCTTCTTTGATGACCACAAAAATATCGCCAAACTGAAATGAAAAGAATATCCTGAAGTGTTTTTCCCGTCATCCAAATCACCGCCATAATCACTGTTTCAGTAGCCAACTAATTTTGAATTTTGTGAATGGGTTTAAAACAACCCATGATCAAGTGTACCTTTTATGTAGTGCAAAATTCTTTTAGCTTCCATGAAATGATCTTGCTTTGGCTTTTCGATGTACCTACTAACGAATCCAACCGTATACATAATATCGGGACGAGTGAAAGTTAGATCTCTTAAACTTCCAACCAAACTTTTGAACAACGTTGGATTTACCAACTCTCTGGTTGAATCAATTCTTAGCTTTATGCTTGCATATGCTGGTGTGCTCACTGGTTTGCATTTTCCGTTTTGAATTTGCTTAAAATATGCTCCTCGTATTTTTTCTAAGACATAAAAATCTCATATTTGTTTTGCCTGACTTCGAATCCGAGAAAGTACGACATTTTACCAATATTTGTCATCTCAAATTCGTTAATCATAACTTTCTTAAAATAATCAAACATACCAAGGTTGTTCCCAGTGAAGATCATGTCATCCACTACAAGCACACAATCATAATATCTCCCCCTTAATTTGTTTTTGTGTAGAGTGCATGCTCGTATGGACTCTTGACAAAACCATTTTTCTGAAAGTATTCATCAACCCATGTGTTCCATGCTTGCAGAGCTTGCTTCAAACTATATAAGGCTTTCTTTAGTTTGTAGACTTTGTTTTCCTGGCCTTTCTGAACATATCTAGGAGGTTGCTCGATGTAGACTTATTCTTCGAGACAGCCATTCAAGAATGCTGACTTTACATCCATTTGATAAATCTTCCACTGATTCTGTGCTGCAAGTGCCGTTAGAAGAATAGACGGTATCAACTCTTGCAACTGGAGCAAATACCTCATAATAATCAATTCTGTATCTTTGTTTGTAGCCTTTAGGCTCTAGTCTTGCCTTGTATTTTTTCACTTCTCCATCTTGATTGGTCTTTGTCTTGTAGACCCATTTGACACCTATTGCTTTGTGTTCTTATGGAAGATATGTGAGCTCCCAAATGCCATTCTTCTTTATTGCACCAATTTCTTCATCCATGGCTTTGTTCCATTTTCTTTCTTCAGTAGCTTTCTCAAGTGTCACTAGGTCATATTCAGCCATTAAACAAAATAATGAATAATCAAAGGTTGTTAGTACCGGGCTTGTTGCCTCATAGATATTATCCAGACTCCGCATTCTTCTTGGTACTCCCTCTGAACTATTGCTGCTACTTGAAGTTGATAGCACTGAAGCAGGAGTTTGTTGATTAGGGCTTTCTGGAGGAGTTTAATAATCATTTCCATCGCCGTTTGTATCAGAGTCATCGTTGTCATAATCACTATCATTAAAGAATAAACCTGCAACTTTTCTTTCTTCCACGCTCAATCCCCATTAATCTGATTCATTAAATTCAACATCTTGAGAAATGATAAATTTCTTTGTGAGTGGATTGTAAAGTCTGTAGGCCTTGCTTCTTTTATCATATCCCATAAAATTACATTTATCGCCTTTGCCATCCAGCTGCTTTCTTTTCTGATCGGTAACATTTGTGTACGCAATACATCCGAAAATTCGGAGATGTCCAACTAATTCCTATAACAACCCGGGAAAAATGAACCAATTTAAAAATTTTATTTTGGCAATTTGGATGAATTTTGAATATGTAAAATGATTTATTTTAAATAATAACGATGAGAAATTTATTTTGAATAGAATTAGAAGTATATAGATCGATGTTAGAATATATTTTTTTAAATTATAAAACAAATTGAAAATGGCGCGGTTGTTCGAAAATTCGATTTCAAATTTCAAATAAATGTACAGGACTCAACATGAACCGGATTTTAGTGAAACCAAAAATATTTGAATCTATTTGAGAATATCTTTCCAACGAATCCGAAAAATTGAAATTTCATAGCGGGAATAAAAAGTTATGTCCAATTGAAAATTCAGAATAGTCACTCTGGAATTTTAGCCCTTAAAAATGGAAATTTTGCAAACAACCTTTGTTTTCGACGAAACCACTTTTTTTGGATCCGGGATGTCAAGTTATTGCTAGATTCCAAAATTCATAATTTTCCGAATCAATATGTGAGCATGGCAAAAGAAAACGTGTTTTGTCAATTTCATTTGAATTGGATCGACCAGAAAATGACCATTTTTCAAACGGTCTTCAAATTTGACGAAATTAGTTTTGTTATGACCATATCGTCAATATGAAGCTAGAAATAATTTTTCTGGAATTTTTGGGGTCCGTATGGGACCCCAGTAAATTGAAATGTACGTTTAAAATTCAATATAATGATTTAAATGTTGATTTAAAAGAAAACTGATCATAACGGTCGAATTGGCTTACGAAACATATCTCATTGCGTTCGAAATGAGTGTAATTAGCTAGGGAGGACAGTCGTTGGGCCTCGTTTGGAGATCGAAATTTAAAGTTACTTTTTGGAGAAATTAATTAATTAAAAATAAAAGTCAACCCTTATTCCCTAAAGCCCCGCCCCCCTTCGTTAATATCGTCCAGAATCAATTAAAGAAAAATACCCAATGAACTGCTTCCCCGTCGTCCTCCTCCAGACATCGACGCTTCCCCCTCGCCTGGCCCCACCCACCGCCGCCGCTCAGGCAAAGGCCGCGCTTCCCCTCCTCAACCCCCTTCCGCCGTTCATCACCCCCCCCTCCCCCGGCGAACCCCAAAGCCCCAAATTGAAGAGAAGTCGCCGGAACCCTAGTCCCCCATCGCCAGTCCTGGCGCGAGCACCAGTCCACCCCCCCCCCCCCCGGCAATGACGCACCAGCAGCCCCCTCCTCCGTTCGACGGTGAGTTTTCAGAATTTGTTTTATTTTAATTTCCTAAAAATATGATTTTTATTTTTGATTTACAAAGAGAGGGTTTTTATGATGTAAAAGCTAAAATTTTTGAAAGTAAAAGGCTAATATTTTTGAAAGTAAAAAGGTTTGATTTTTAAAGTAGACATTGATATAAAAATATAGGATTTTTATATAAATAAAAATATGATTTTTATATTATATAAATGATAAAAGTATGATTTTTATATTATATACGTAATAAAAATATGATTTTTTATATTATAGGAATAATAAAATTATGATTTTTATATTATATAGATAATAAAAATTTGATCTTTATATGTGTAGCGACAGGATAAAAATACGATTTTTATATATGAAGTGACAATATAAAAATGTGATTTTTATCATATATGTAGCAAAGTAAAAACACGATTTTTATCGTTTTAATGGCAATGTAAAAAATGTGATTTTTATATATTCATTAGCGATAGAAAGATTTGATTTTTATCTATATAGCAGCGACATAAAAATGTGATTTTATCTATGTAGCGTTGTTATAAAAATATGAAATTATTTTTAGAAAGATAAAAACGTAATTTTTATGTAGAAAGAAGCGTTGTAAAAATATATGAAGTAGAAATATAAATGTGAGTTTTATTTATTGTAATGAAGCGATAAAGATGTGGTTTTTTATATATGAACAGCGGGAAAAGGTCGCATTGGAATTTTGGGCATATCCGAACCGTTCAGAAATAAGGAATGGAGGAGTGGAACCATCTGTGAGAACTTCTCACTTTTATTTTATTTTCTAGTTGAAATATAAACTAGGATGTAGACGGTGCTTAGCAGCACCCGACACCCGTCGTCCACAGACCATGGATGACTTTTTGTTTGATTGATGTTTTGTGAAAATTGATTGTGTGATGTGGAATGGAATAAAATATTTTATAGTTAAAATATTTTATAGTTAAAAATATAATTTTTAACGTGTATATGAATGAAACAATTATTTATAAACAAATCGGACGATTTGATTATGTACACACAATTGACTAATATTGATTGGGACGATAAATTTTACACATCGCCCAACTGCACAAATAAAATTCAATATTTGTTGATTGAAACCCCACACGAGTATTGGGAGGATATATGACATACACTAGTCCCAATAATTAGCTGTATGTCGATTGATTGATTGACAGGCTGTTGTAAGCGTTAAATATTTATATTTGATGCTTATGCAGTATAGAATTCACTTTGGATGATGGTTGACTGTGTTTGATTGTTGTTGTATACATGTGTGTATGAAATCCATATAAATCAAAATATATGGTAATTGACGGTGTCTGATTCCAGTTCAGAAAGAATGAATATTTTAAAATAACAATTATTTTAAAAATAATGAATATTTTAAAATAATATTCAGTAAAAGATCAAAATTTGATTTTGATGTCCGATTTGGGATGGACACGAATACATTTAAATATATAAAGCCGTGTTGATTAGATATGCGCCATTTTGACGCGAACGATATTTATATCGATTTTATTCATTTTTATAATGAATATTGAAAAGGAATTGATTTCAAAATCTAATGTTTTGAAAATATTATCATTTATATATCGATGATGTAGAATATTCAATTTTGATTTAAAATTGAATATGAAGTTGAAATCGTTTTGAAAAGAAATTTAGAACGATTTATCAAATACGTTTTAAATGGTAATCGACGAAATATATATTATATATATATATATATGATATAATGGCCTGAATAAAACATGTCGCGCCGCGGTAGTTTGCGAATTTCGACCATTGACTTCGAACGAACATTGCGGGAGATCCGACCGTCGGATTCTCCTAAAAACGGAATAGTTGGGTTTGTAACGAAAAGAGCTTTCTAACGAATATTAGAGATTTGAAATCTAACGGTTGTATTTGGAATTATGTCCAAATCAAAATTGGAAAAGGTCGTTGTAAGTGCAGTTCGATGGCCGTTTATGGAAATCGACTGTACAGGCCTTGATAAAATTATTAAAAATATCAATAATTAGTGAAAAATCATAAGAAATGATTTAGGAAGAATTGGGATGAAAAACTCCATATTTGAAAAGATAAAATATATTTTTATCGAAATGAACTAGTTATTAACTAGAAAAATAATATATTTATTTTTAGAAATAAATAAATTGGATTTGAAATGGTTTTATAAATAACCAGAATTTCCAATATATAAATTGGAATGGATTTTAATCGAAATTGTCTTCGGAATATTTCGATATTGGATTTCGTGATTATACAGATATTGTTATGGAAATTTGAAAGATATATTTATATCGTTATTTCCAATACGATATTTGTTGGTCGTAGAATTTGATATTGAATATAAGACGATATATTTTCTATTCAGAGCCTTGTATTTAATATCAAATGGGATTTGGGTTTGTTGTGAACGGTGTCTTCACTAACACTGTTCTTAAACCCAGTTGAGAAAAAGATTAAATCTTTTTATTTAGATTTAATAAAGTATACCAATTAATTAATATTTAATTGGAATTGATTTTTGGGTTTATCGTGAACGGTGTTTTAAATAACACTTGTTCTTTAACCCGATAGTTAATGGAATGTGAATTGGGTTTGTTGTGAACTGTGTTTTAACGACATTCGTTCTTTAACCCGATTTACAGTGAAATGTGATTTGGAATTTATAAATCTTTTGTTAAGATTTAAAGGAGATTTTCCAAAGAAAAGTTTTCCAATTTAATAAAATAATTTGGAATGGAATGGAATTCGATTTGGTAATAATCGAAGTGAATTTCTGTGGAGGAAGGCAACTAATATATCTGGAATTTAAAAGGCTTTGCCGTTATTCCATTTATATTATTAGTCGGATATGGAAGTTTATATCGATTATATATATATCGATTTGATTTCCATGAAGATTCCATTGTTAATGGAATGTGATTTTGGGTTGTCGTGAATGGTATCTTTAATAATACTATTCTTAGACCCAATGGAGTTAAGAAAATCAGAAACTAACTAAAGATTAGTTAAGTTGAATGGTTTTATGGGTATTGATCTGATGTTGGTTTCGGCCTTCGGGGTTAATACTTAGGGAATTTTTCACTTGATAATTTACGGTTAAAGGCTGATGGAATGAAATGTGATTTTGGGTTTATAGCGAACTGTGTTTTAAATGACATGGGTTCTTTAACCCAGTTAAAGACAGGATATGATTTCCCAAGTTAAACAATCATTAATATTGATTTTTGGGAAGATTAAAACCAAGTGGAGTTTTAATGAATCTTTAATTAGATTGAAAGGATCGAGAATGGAGTATCACCAGTTTTGCTCCAAGCGATAGTTAAATCTTTAATTAGATTTGAACGTGAAATGGTAATTGAATTTACCGATAACACCGTGGTGTTAGATATGAAGTATTACCAGTTTTACTTCATGGGATGAACAAGTTGGGGTTGGGAAATTTAACAAACGATTACTTTGGTAAGGTTCGCTAATCCCGACTAGTTTGGTTAAACCATAATTTGGTTTAAATTGATATTCAAAAGAAGATTAAAGAATAATTTAAAGAATTTATCTTTGATATAATTATTAGGAACTTTTCCCAAAATATAAGAATATTGGATAAAGAAATATTCTGGATTGGAATAAAGGCCGGGTTTATCCCATTCTGAATAACTGAATCGACGATAAGTCGAAGATGAAGACGGTGGTAGAAGACCAAAGGTCTTCACATTGTTTGGATAATTACTGATGATCTTGATTGAGCTGTACACCCAAGAGGAGGGAATCAGTTGGTGATCATATAGACGTACTTGGAGATCGATGGATATGCGAGGAATAAGGTTCCTCCGGTTTCGTTCAGACCCAGAACGGACTTGTAAATGGACGTATGTCTGACATCGGATATCATTCTGTGTGATTGATAGACATCGGTTGCATAGCGTGAATTTCCTGTGTGGCATGCGGAGATGCAAATGATCAAGGCTTCAGTTGAAAAGCCGGGTCTTGTGGTTGATGATCAAAGCTCGGCTTTAATATAGCGTAGCTTTGTGTAGCGTTAATTCGCGAGCCTCACACCCCGGTGTGAACCAAAAATGGGAGAAGGACCTCAGGGAGGGCATGCGTTTCTTTCTAGTTAGGAGTGGTGTCAGAGTTTACACGCCCTGGCATTTTTCTTATGTGGATGATGGATAGCGAGGCGCCTTGGTTATATCGGTTAATCCGGGACCGATGGAGTCATTTGGCTCATTTACGCCCCATAGGGCGAGGAAACGTAGTGTTCAGGCATGTTAATCCACATCGAGTGGACCGGCCCTGACGATCCAAGGGACGATGCTTTCTGTTCCTGAGGCACGGGCTAGAGAGTCTCGAAGCGGTAAGGACGATCCCTTGCCTTAGTTCACAGATGGAAATCCAACTTCCAATACGTGACAATTGCGGTTTTGATTGTAGAGCCTAGTATTGGCAACATGATATATGGTACCCATGCCGTCTAGGATTGGTACATTTATATTTGAAGTTGTTTTATACACTATGCACCTATAATAGTATCAAATGATTTGTTTTAACGTACCAAGCATGTTTGGAAATTATAAGGGAAAACCCTATCCCCCGGCTTGCGTTGCATTATGTGATAGGACCTGGGTCTTATAATAGCTTCATTTTTCCAAAATGCATTGCGATGTTTTTTTATATGCACTGGTATTCTTGAGAGGAAACCCGTTCTGTGTTATACGGCGTGGTCCCTTGATATATCTGATTTGAAGTAAAGTTTTAAATAACTGTTTTAGTTCTCACACCAGTCACATGACTGACCTGGAGTTTATTGTTTTAACCTAGACTCTGGGTGCCCCTATTTTCCACACGGGCAGCTAGTAGTTTTGGTTTTGCAGATTTATATTCATAGGATCCTGGTTAACAGCTAGAATGGTATTCGGAAAGCTCTGTATCTGCATATCACCTTCAGTTGTGTTTTATATTATTTTCCGCTGCATTGTAATTTGTAAATCTCTGATATTTAGTAAATGTGTAGTATGTAATTCATACTCTATATATTCTTGTATTCTGATGAAATTGTTGTAATAAGCAATGAAATGTTCTTCCTTTTGTGATCTGATTCGTCTTGTTCTCAACTCAATCCGTGCTTTCCTTCACAGGGAAGTTCGGGTCGTTTCAGCTGGTATCACAGCTTTGGTTTACAAAGCTCGAGAACAAGTCACATTAGAACCAAATGAAAGAATTCATCATAGATTGGATTGGTAATATCCAATGAGAATGACTCGTTAGAGATGGGATCAGTAGTATCCTAGAACGAGTGTGAAGAGTATATTTTTAAAAATGAAAACAATTTTTGTTTGAAAATTTAAACCTTATTCAACGTATTTGAATATTTATTTGTATTGAATCTGGACAATCCAATATATAAAGATTTTGCATACATGTCTGATCCACGGGTATTCGAAGTTGTAATATACTGGATATATATAGAATCACGCTCTAGTCGCTCGGGGATAATTCTGGTGATGTCCGGACATCATCCGTATTTAGGTTCGTGTTTCGATAGTGGGATTTCTATATGATTCCAATTGACTAGTGTGATAACCAAAACTAGATAGGGCTTATTGTTGTGATTTGGCATCAAAAAATCTGATTTTTGGACTATGTATCAAAGTTATAAAATTGAAAAACTAATCAACTAATTGATTGATGGTTGTGTTGTTTGATTATTGGTTTGATATTTTTTAACATTTAGGCCAAATTGTATTAAATATTGAACTGTATTGAAAATTGTTTGAAATTGCATGCATATACATGTGTATCCATTGAATAGGTCATTGCAAGGAGGCTAGAGAAGAGGAATAAAATTGTTTGCCCGACAAATAGGTACATGTTTATTGTATTTATGGGAGTTTTTGATGATTTAATGAGTAGATTGGCTAGCCGCTTGGCTGTTTCTTTTTCTTTTTGGATTGGAGAGGCCTGTATGGCAATTTCGGGATTTTCCCGGTAATCCCCTGCAGGGGAGGTTATGGCGAAAATTTTCAAAAATTTAGAGTACTAGCCAAATTTTTGAAAAATTTGAAAAGTTTTTAGAAACTGAAAAGTTGAAGTACTTAAGCCATAATGAAAGTTGAGTTGATTAGTTAAACAACTTTCAGCTTCGTTCCTTTTCGGGGACGAAAAGTTTTAAGTGGGGAGATTGTAACAACCCGGAAAATCTGAACCAATTTAAAAATTTTATTTTGGCAATTTTGATGAATTTTGAATATGTAAAATGATTTATTTTAAATAATAATGACGAGAAATTTATTTTGAATAGAATTAGCACGTATATATTTATATAGGTCGATGTTAGAATATAAATATTAATTTTAAATTATAAAAGGAATTGAAAATGGTGCGGTAGTTCGAAAATTCGATTTCAAATTTCAAATGATTGTACAGGACTCAAAATGAACCGGATTTTAGCGAAACAAAAAATATTTGAATCTATTTGTCAATATCTTTCCAACAAATCCGAAAAATTGAAATTTCATAGCAGGAATAAAAAGTTATGTCCAATTGAAAATTCAGAATAGTCGCTATGTAATTTTAGCCCTTAAAAATGGAAATTTTGCAAACAACCTTTGTTTTCGACGAAACAACTTTTGTTGGATCCGGGATGTCAAGTTATTACTAGATTCCAAAATTCATAATTTTCTAAATCAATATGTGAGTGTGGCAAAACAAAACATGTTTTTTCAATTTCAGTTGAATTGGATCGACTAGAAAATGACCATTTTTCAAATGGTCTTCAAATTTGACGAAAATAGATTTGTTAGGACCGTATCGTCAATACGAAGCTAGAAATAATTTTTCTGGAATTTTTGGGGTCCGTATGGGACCCCAGTAAATTGAAATGTACATTTAAAATTCAATATACTGATTTAAATGTTGATTTAAAAGAAAACTGATCATAACGGTCGAATTGGTTTACGAAACATATCCCACTGCGTTTGGAATGGGGGTAATTAGCTAGGGAGGACAGTCGTTGTGCCTCGTTTCGAGATCGAAATTTAAAGTTACTTTTTGGAGAAATTAATTAAATAAATAAAAATAATAGTCAACCCTTATTCCCTAAAGCCCCCTCCTCTTCATTCATATTGTTTTAGAATCAATTAAAGAAAAAAACCAACGAACTGCTTCCCCGTCGTCCTCCTCCAGACATCGACTCTTTCCCCTCGCCTGGCCCCACCCACCGTCGTCGCTCAGGCAAAGGTCGCGCCTCCCCCTCCTCAATCCCCTTCCGTCGTTCATCACCCCCCCACAAAGCCCCAAATTGAAGAGAAGCTGTCGGAACCATAAGCCCCCATCGCTAGTCCCGGCGCGAGCACCAGTTCCCCCCATCCGCCAATGACGCACTAGCAGCCCCCTCCTCCATTCGACGGTGAGTTTTCAGATTTTGTTTTATTTTAATTTCCTAAAAATCTGATTTTTTTTTTTAAATTACAAAGAGAGGGTTTTTATGATGTAAAAGCTAAGATTTTTGAAAGTAAAAGGCTAAGATTTTTGAAGGTAAAAAGGTTTGATTTTAAAGTAGATATTGATATAAAAATATAGGATTTTTATATAAATAAAAATATGATTTTTATATTATATAAGTGATAAAAGTATGATTTTTATATTATATAGGTAATAAAAATATGATTTTTATATTAGAGGAAAAATAAAAATATGATTTTTATATTATATAGATAATAAAATTTTGATCTTTATTTGTATAGTGACAGGATAAAAATACGATTTTTATATATGAAGTGACGATATAAAAATGTGATTTTTATCATATATGTAGCAAAGTAAAAATATGATTTTTATCGTTTTAATGGCAATGTAAAAATGTGATTTTTATATATTCAATAGGGATAGAAAGATTTGATATCTATATAGTAGCGACATAAAAATGTGATTTTATCTATGTAACGTTATTATAAAAATATGAAATTATTTTTAGAAAGATAAAAATATAATTTTTATATAGAAAGAAGCGTTGTAAAAATATATGAAGTAGAAATAAAAATGTGATTTTTATTTATTGGAATGAAGCGATAAAAATGTGGTTTTTTTTATATGAACAGCGGGAAAAGGTCGCATTGGAATTTTGGGCATATCCGAACCGTTCAGAAATAAGGAATGGAGGAGTGGAACCCTCTGTGAGAACTTCTCACTTTTATTTTATTTTCTAGTTGAAATATATACTAGGATGCAGACGGTGCTTAACAGCACCCGATACCCGTCGTCCACAGACCATGGATGACTTGTTTGTTTGATTGATGTATTATGAAAATTGATTGTGTGATGTGGAATAGAATAAAATATTTTATAGTTAAAAATATAATTTTTAACGGGTATATGAATGAAACAAATATTTATAAACAAATCGGACGATTTGTTTATGTACACACAATTGACTGATATTGATTGGGACGATAAATTTTACACATCGCCCAACTACACAAATAAAATTCATTATTTGTTGATTGAAACCCCACACGGGTATTGGGAGGATATATGACATACACTAGTCCCAATAATTAGCTGTATGTCGATCGATTGATTGACAAACTGTTGTAAGCGTTAAATATTTATATTTGATGCTTATGCAGTATAGAATACACTTTGGATGATGGTTGACTATGTTTGATTGTTGTTGTATACATGTGTGTATGAAATCCATATAAATCAAATTATATGGTAATTGACTGTGTCTGATTCTAGTTCAGAAAGAATGAATATTTTAAAATAACGAATATTTTAAAATTATATTCAGTAAAAGATCAAAATTTGATTTTGATGTCCGATTTGGGATGGACACGAATATATTTAAATATATAAAACCATGTTGATTAGATATGCGTCATTTTGACGCGAACGATATTTATATCGATTTTATTCATTTTTATAATGAATATTGAAAAGGAATTGATTTCAAAATCTAATGTTTTGAAAATATTATCATTTATATATCGATGATGTAGATTATTCAATTTTGATTTAAAACTGAATATGAAGTTGAAATCGTTTCGAAAACGAATATAAACGATTTATAAAATACGTTTTAAATGGAAATCGATGAAATATATATTATATATATATAATATAATGGCCCGAGTAGAACGCACTGCGCCTCGATAGTTCGCGAATTTCGACCATTGACTTCGAACGAACATTACGGGAGATCCGACGGTCGGATTCTCCTAAAACCGGAACCGTTGGGTTCGTATCGAAAAGAGCTTTCTAACGAATATTAGGGATTTGAAATCTAACGGTAGGATTTGGAATTATGTCCAAATCAAAATTGGAAAAGGTCGTTGTAAGTGCAGTTCGATGGCCGTTTATGGAAATCGACTGCACGGGCCTTGATAAAATTATTAAAAATATCAATAATTAGTGAAAAATCATAAGAAATGATTTGGGAAGAATTGGGATGAAAAACTCCATATTTGAAAAGATAAAATATATTTTTATCGAAATGAACTAGTTATTAACTAGAAAAACAATATATTTATTTTTAGAAATAAATAAATTGGATTTGAAATGGTTTTATAAATAACCAGAATTTCCAATATATAAATTGGAATGGATTTGAATCGAAATTTTCTTCGGAATATTTCGAAGTTAGATGTCGTGATTATACAGGTATTGTTATGGAAATTTGAAAGATATATTTATATCGTTATTTCCAGTACGATATTTGTTGGTCGTAGAATTTGATATTGAATATAAGCCGATAAATTTTCTATTCAGAGCCTTGTATTTAATATCAAATGGGATTTGGGTTTGTTGTGAACGGTGTCTTCACTAACATTGTTCTTAAACCCAGTTGAGAAAAAGATTAAATCTTTTTATTTAGATTTAACGAAGTATACCAATAAATTAATATTTAATTGGAATTGAATTGGAATTGATTTTTGGGTTTATCGTGAACGGTGTTTTTAATAACACTTGTTCTTTAACCTGATAGTTAATGGAATGTGAATTGGTTTTGTTGTGAACTGTGTTTTAACGACATTCCTTCTTTAACCCGATTTACAGTGAAATGTGATTTGGAATTTATAAATCTTTTGTTAACATTTAAAGGAGATTTTCCAAAATAAAGTTTTCCAATTTAATAAAATAAATTGGAATGGAATGGAATGGAATTCGATTTGGTAATAATCGAAGTGAATTTCTGTGGAGGAAGACAACTAATATATCTGGAATTTAAAAGGCTTTGCCATTATTCCATTTATATTATTAGTCGGATATGGAAGTTTATATCGATTATATATATATATATATCGAATTATTTTCCACGAAGATTCCATTGTTAATGGAATGTGATTTTGGGTTGTCGTGAATGGTATCTTTTATAATACTGTTCTCAGACCCAATGGAGTTAAGAAAATCAGAAACTAACTGAAGATTAGTTAAGTTGAATGGTTTTCTGGGTATTGATCTGATGTTGGTTTCGGCCTTCGGGGTTAATACTTAGGGAATAGTTCACTTGATAATTTACGGTTAAAGGCTGATGGAATGGATTGTGATTTTGGGTTTATAGTGAACCGTGTTTTAAATGACATTGGTTCTTTAACCCAGTTAAAGACAGGATATGATTTCCCAAGTTAAACAATCATTAATACTGATTTTTGGGAAGATTAAAACCAAGTGGAGTTTTAATGAACCTTTAATTAGATTGAAATGGTCGGGAATGGAGTATCACCAGTTTTGCTCCAGGTGATAGTTAAATCTTTAATTAGATTTGAACGTGAAATGATAATTGAATTTACCGATAACACCGTGGTGTTAGATATGAAGTATTACCAGTTTTACTTCATGGGATGAATAAAGTAGGGTTGAGAAATTTAACAAACGATTACTTCGGTAAGGCTCGCTAATCCCGACTAGTTTGGATAAACCATAATTTGGTTTGAATTGATATTTAAAAGAAGATTAAAGAATAAATTTAAAGAATTTAACTATGATAAAATTAATGGGAACTTTTCCCAAAATATAAGAATATTTGAATAAAGGAATATTTTGGATTGGAATGAGACGTATGTTGTGTTTTATAACAATTGTTTATAATATACGCAAGCTATTTGGAAAGGCCAGGTTTATACCATTCTGAATAACTGAATCGACGATAAGTCGAAGATGAAGACGGTGGTAGAAGACTGGAGGTCTTCACATTGTTTGGATAATTACTGATGATCTTGATTGGGCTGTACACCCAAGAGGAGGGAATCAGTTGATGATCGTCCAGACGTACTTAGAGATCGATAGATATGCGAGGAATAAGGTTCCTCTGGTTTCGTTCAGACCCAAAACAGACTTGTAAATGGACGTGTATTTGACATCGGATTTCATTCTGTGTGATTGATAGACATCGGTTGCTTAGCGTGAATTGCCTGTGTGGCAGGTTGAGATGCAAATGATCAAGGCTTCTGTAGAAAAGCAGAGTCTTGTGGTTGATGATCAAAGCACGACTTTAATATAGCATAGCTTTGTGTAGCATTAATTCGCGAGCCTCACACAGCGGTGTGAACCAGAACGGGAGAAGGACTTCAGGGAGGGCATGTGTTTCTTTCTAATTAGGAGTGGTGTCAGCGTTTACACGCCCTGGCATTTTACTTACGTGGATGATGGATAGCGAGGCACCTCGGTTATATCGGTCGATCCAGGACCGATGGAGTCATTTGGCTCATTTACGCCCCATAGGGCGGGGAAACGTAGTGTCCAGTCATTTTAATCCACATCGAGTGGACCGGCCCTGACGATCCAAGGGACGATGCGTTCTGTTCTTGAGGCTCGGGCTAGAGAGTCTCGATGCGGTAAGGGCAATCCCTTGCCTTGGTTCACAGATGGAAATCCAACTTCCAATACGTGACAATTGCAGTTTTGATTGTAGAGCCTAGTATTGGCGACATAATATATGGTACCCATGCCGTCTAGGATTGGTATAATTATATTCACTACACCAGAAATGGCTTTTGGTAGCGTTGAAAAAACACTACTATAACTTGTGGTAGCATTTTAGAGAACGCTGCGATA
This sequence comes from Allium sativum, assembly GCA_030737875.1. Lineage (NCBI taxonomy): Eukaryota > Viridiplantae > Streptophyta > Magnoliopsida > Asparagales > Amaryllidaceae > Allium > Allium sativum. Next base: position 229,031,593 of record CM060924.1, on the reverse strand, counting down.
CGACATGCACTAAAAGTCTAAAAGTTTTTGTTGCGTTTTAATAAACGCAACCAAAAATGAACATATTGTAGCATTTTAAAAACCCTACAAAAGGTTTTTTTGGCAGCAGATTAAAAATGCTACTAAAGTGATACTTGCATCATTTCCCCATTTTTTGTAGCGGTTTTTGAGTCCTACTATATGTTTTCTGTTGCGTTTCATTTCAGCTACAATATCTTTTGTAAATTACATTTGTAGCACTTTTTCAACGCTACTAAAACTTACTGATGCACACCACATTTTAATTACGATTATTTACTATTAATGGCTTGTAACATTTCCATCAATCGCTTATATATAACAGAAATATTAAAACAAATAATCATATGAGTTTCATTTTCAAACTAAAATCAATAACACCATATTTAAGTACTTGCAATATCAAATATAACACCCATAATCATCTCAACAGTAGTATTTTGACAAGATAAGTGAATCCACATACCACAACTTCTTACAAACAAGTCTACACGACTAGTACAAACAAAATAATAGTTAAAATCTTGTTCATAGCTTAATTACCACTGGTTCTTTGATGCGGCTGTTCTTCACTTCGAAAATCTAATTACCTATACATAAGTATAACGGTCAACGGTAAGAATTACATACAGGTATAACGGTCAACAGTCAGAATTACATAAATGTGCAAAATGCATAAATTTTATATAACCGAGCACACCAATTGCCTAGTTATTCATCTCTAATATAGGCACAACAGAGCACACCAATTCATCTCTGATATAGCCACATACTATAACCGTTTACAAACAAGTCTACACAACTCGTACGAACAAAATATTATAATACATAATAGTTAAAACCTTGTTCATGACTTAATTACCGATAGTACTTTGATGCGGTTGTTCTTCACTTCGAAAATGCTAGTTACATGAATACAAGTATAATGGGCAACAGTTAGAATTACATACAAATCCAAATAATGTACAAGTATAATTTACTATATATCAGTTTCAAATGGACTAAGTTTCAAAGTATGTGTTAATTTTCATATTAACAATTTCATATTGTGTGTGTATATATATACACACACACATCAAACTTTGAATGCATGTTAGATCCATTTTCAAAAGAAGTACCTGAACTTCTCATTGCCATTAGTCCACGTGAGCCTAACAAACTTGCAGACAACTTCAGAATCATGAGCTAGTACAAATCCCAAAGCTTGCATTCCGCCAGTTGGAACATATTTTCTCTCATCTCACTTAACATCTCGTTGTATTCCACTAGAAAATAATCTTTGATTTTCTAAAGATTCCCGCATTTGTTTGGAAACAGAGTTGAATTAAATGGAACTGTTGGTGATATTTGTGAGATTCATGTAGAGCATCAATGGTTCGACTTTTTCTTTATTCTTCCTGTTGTTGTAGTTTGGATTGGCAGATGGTGATATTTCAAAAGTGTTTTATAAGGAAAAGGAGACAGCTGATTTTCAGTAAGAGTCATACTGATTACTGAATAATACTATTCATTTTCTTGACCATCTGCAAAATATGTATTGATAAAATATACATATAAATCAAAATGGACAAAACAGGCAACTCCATATTTTAAAGAATAAATAGAATTTTACTGGTACTGTACTATTAATAATATACTATTAATATGATCAATATTCAGTATTTTAGTCGCTGTTTAAATAACCAATGATTAATAACAACTTCAAACCAGTGTTCACTAAAGTTTCACAATTCAAGGTCCCTATAGGCTACAACGTAACCAGAGTCTAATCAATGAGTAATTTTCAAATTATTATCAAAGGTAGTGGCAAGAAATATGAATGAAGTAAGATTCTAACTACCTAACTAGAACTTTTGTGTAAGTAAAAATGTTAACTTACCATGCTATGCATCATAATAGTTCCATAAATTCAAAAAAAAATAGAGTATGCAGCTCCAGGGACTGGTCAAATCCGAACACGCAGTAGCAATTTGTTTAACCTAATACCCAGATACTCATTCGTCACAGAATCAGTCAGCCATGCTTCCCGTCTTATAACAGCTACCCTTTAGCCTGTAATATAACCAGTTAGAATAGGGTTGCATTTTGGAAGTATAGCCTGTAATATATATTAGTATATGTTGTGAATGATTTCTTTTCATCTAAAAGAGACAGTGAAGACATCATTTGAAAAGGAAAACAGTGCAACTTACCATCACCCAAAACTAGCACCACTACTCACAACCAACACCTGACCACATCACTCACACTACTGCCTACATCACCTGAACAATCTACAATCAAAATAAGCAACACAAACCCTATCGACCTTTTATTATATGAATATTGCATAAAATATAATATCAGTTAGTTCAGAGAATAAGAAGCCATGGGATTATGATAAAAACTTGCAAAACAAAACAACCACATATGTTCATAATGGTGCAAAAATGCAATATGAACTTCTTTCTCTCTGTCTCTCAGCATGGTGCCATATGTTTATTTGATATATGATAATCATTTCAAACCGGCAAGAAAACTAGAAGAAAAAAGCAAGGAAGAAGCTTTATCAATGCATAATTTGTGTACTGCAAGCACGTCACTAGAAAAGTTTCTGAATCACCAAGTCCTACTTACCCACATATAAAATGAGGAATACAAGAGGCTACCTTGAATTTGATTGAATCATACAAACAAGACACAAGACTGGTTTATTGAGAGTTGCTTAATTGCTAGACATTACTGGTCTTGTTTTAAATAGGTGTGTATTACATCTTGTAATGCCACTTAAATCAGATTTATATACCTTGTGCTATTTTCGTTCAGTTCTTAAATTAACGTAGACAAAGACGCCTTACTCCTTTAAAGAGCGGAATGAGTGACGAAGTAGAGAACGAAGATGCTGCAACCATGAACAAAGGAACACCACTTCTTATTATTTGCGGTGACAGATCGCTACCTCTTTCCAATCCCGCTCCCAGTGTAGCAACAAATCAAAACCATATAGGCAGGTGAATTCTCAAATTTCACAGCACTTCATGGATTTGCTGAGTTGGGTGATAGGAAAGCAAGGTTGTATATGCAAGTACGGTGTTATTGTTAGATCCAACTTCGAAAAGCTTAAGGACTATGTAAGTGGATGTAATTTCTAATACTTCTTGCTGTTTTAGCAACCACTTGCACCATGCAGGTGTCTAAAATCAAACAGTTAAACAGGAACCATAGAACTCAAGATTCAGTGACAAAAGTTAATATGGAAGCTGATAGATTTTACAATAACATCGGTTAATGTCAACAGTATCATGAAAGATTAATTACATCAGATATATTTTGCTTTTATTATTAACGGTTGCTTGACACATCAAATAAAAACACGCTAACATTTCTTTGAGTACCAATTGTAATGAAAACATAGATTGGTGAAGTACAGATTCTTAGATACACTTAAAATTGGGAAAACTGGATATCTTCATTATATTCCCCACATCATTATTCTCAAAACCATATTTTGTTTTGTTATTGAAATTTATATTAGAAGCCATAATGATTTCAAAGTACTCACTGGGTATAATAAAACAGCTGCTGCATTGTGCTTTATAGGCGAGGAAGCGACAATAATAATAGGGTTGTTATGGTAGCGGTAGATTTACCATTACCATTCCATTATAAGTTGATCGGTTACCATTTTTCATTGAAATCGGCATACCGGTTAAAACAAAACACCACTGTTTATTATATGGTTTTATTTGTATACACACTAATTTACGATACTATTGACTACTACTATTATACAGTTTTAAAATTTTACCTAAAATACCACATTGCTCGTTTGCATGCATTTTTCATTATGTTCAATGGGAACCGTACGTTAATATAATCTTTTCGATACTGTTGTATCCGTTTTAGCATTGACAATTTTCGAAACTATTCATGTGGTCTTACTGCATAATAGTTTATACACATCAGATTTACTCAAGGGTCAACAAAATAATTTGTCGTACCTGATTTGAGATATGGTCGAAGACCAGGTTCCTAGTTCTGCAATGCCTTACTAATCCCTAATATAATAGATCAAACCTGACCTGCAATGTATCATACATGTATGAGTTGTCAAGCAAGACAACACTTCAGTTCTGTAACTAAAAAAGCATCCCAATTAGATTCCAACTTGTTAGAAAATAAATTTGTCAACATACGGGTTAAGGGTAGAGAAAGTCTGATTTCTGCAGTTCGCATGTGCAGTAATTGTTCTGAAAAGGAAGAGACTTCTTTTAACTTATTGGCATGTGCAAAAATAGTTTAATAGGTGAAACAAAAAGTTTCACTGCATCATAAACTGCTTGAAATATGTATGATGATGTAGTTATTAAAACCGGATAGCTTATCCATTGCAGATGAACCATATATGCCCCCTCACTACATATTGCTTTGCAAATGCAGCAAAATGTCAACAAATCTTAGTGCATACAAAAACTGGTTCAATATACCAAGTAAATACAAAAGCGTCTGCAACTTATATTTCTCCCCCGTCGTTATTTTCACCAACAAGTTCAATTTCAAAGTTAAAAATAAGATTTCCAACTGGTGCGTTTACTATTGACTCATTTTCCAATATACATGGCAAGTTATTGCGATTAAAATAGGTGGAGTCTCTTGAGACATGAAAACGCATCTCCTGAAACTAGTAATGTAATCAAATAGTTATTATAATTACTAAACAAAATTTGATTGCCATCTTATTATAATACTTATAACTTGGGGATAACCTAACATAAGTTCAACAAAAATAATTGAATAAGTGAATAACTATCTAGAACAACATTATGATGCCTCAAAACTAATATAATATCACAATCAAAGAAGTAAGAGTTTCAGTGACCTGCACTGAAATAAAACTCTAACCTTTAGATGAACAATGTTAAAATACACAAATAAAACATTGATCACAAAGTTTTATGGGGTTTAAATATTGCATGTACAAATTATAAATAGTAATGTAGTCAGTTCTTTAAAGCCTTCATACGAATTAAAAAAATGAGCAGCTAAAATGGAACAGTAAACTATAATATACAGGTCAACTGGTCAAGTCATCTATAAGTGAAATTAGCCTGAAAATGATACCAATATCTAACCTTTATACTTCCACACAAATTTAAAATAGTGGCTCGGAAGTTCATCAATAATTTTCCACAATGATACAGGGATGGCTTCTCCATCGAGCAGTAGCTTTAATGACTAGCAAATATGATTCCAATGTTGTATTTCTAAATGGATAAGCGTCCAGACTAGAACTGAAATCAATCTAGAGATACCATATACCTGAAATGTCAAAAGGCCTAGTATTGTCAAGCAAGACGACAGTAAGAAAATAGAGATTGCATGGTAATGCACCATCAATAATGTAAGTATCATATCAAAGTAGAATGCAAGTATGAAATAAAGCAAATGACATACTTAACAACAAAATAAAAAGAAAGTTAGTACCTAGTACCCATTAAGATACCCGTGCATTTCAATGCCATTGAGTTTCTAGTCAAGAAACCCAATGTAGAAGTTCATCAAATATTTTAGATGTCTCTTGGAATAGCATGTTTAGTTGTTGAATTGTAATATTACAATGAAGGGGGTGTTGCCAACTTGCCATTGAAAATTATAACATTTTTACATAAGAACTCAAATATATTTGAGTTTACCTTAAATCTTTCCTAGTGCTACATCAATTTGCTGAAATATTTCGAATTTGTGTTGGAGTTCTAGTTTGATAAGAAAATGTCTTAGTGGGAGTAAAGGCTTCTGTATCATTAGTAAGCTAAAGGAATTTTATGGTGAAAAGTTCAAGTTATAAAAGTCTTGGCGGATGAGACTATAACTATGAGATTTCATTTGATAAGGTGAAAAGGACGGTGTTTCCAGTTCTATGAAGATAAAGTGTAGTGGGGTACTAAAATAAAACATAATTAAGGTAGAATGGATTTAAAATAAGGTTTAAAATTTTGAAAATTTTGCTTTGGTCATTTCAAATTTCTGTTCCATTTCAAAACTTCTAAAATTTGGTTTTAATCCGAACTCCACGTTTCGTTATGTTTTGAAGGTTTTCTTACTATACACACACACACACACACACACACACACATATATATATATTACATATATAAGCATTCACTGATTCCCCCAAACAGTAGACAGTGGTGTGCCATATTATTTGAGCGATGAGCAAGTGTTCATCAGGAGTCGTCCAATTATATTTAGCTTTATTGTAAAAAAAATACTTCAAACAAAGTTTCATTACTTAATCTATACTGAAATATTTCTACACACTACGATTGCATATACTCATGACATTAACAAAAATTCACTAGCTGGAACCCCTGAACTAAGACTGAATAATATTATGCAAGAAAATATGCTTTAGAATATTAACCTATTTTAATTAACACTCATCAACCTAAGCTGAAACTATGTGTTTACCTCAAGCCATTTTGTATTTCAATAATGTGAAAAGCTGTATTACAATGACAGAACAATACATAAAAGATCTACCAAATCAAGTTGTCACATTTGTCAAGAACTAGCTGCATTTCAACCTTCCATAACATTAAATAAAAATGGATTAATCGTGAAAGAATAAGAAAACAACAAATCCTGATTAAACATTCTCAAACCCAAGAGCAAAATAATAGTGTGGAAATGTAATGGATATGGAGAGAGAAATTGCCAAAAAACACACAAAAACTTGCATACGTGATTTAAATGCACTGAATGATAAACTCTGGAGTTGTTTGACATGAATTTTATTCATTTCTCTAGGTGTTTCAAAGATAAACCACTTGTTCTGAGAAGTTACAAGCTAGAATACCTATCCTAAAAAAAAGCTCGTGCTTGAGAAAAATGATAGGTCATGGAACAACTCCTTAACGATATAATCTTTTGACCAAGGACAAAATACAGGGTTTCAGAAGCTGGTTATCATTATTAAAACTTTAACATTTGCAGAAATTTCAGCCTCTTATATAATTTCCAACATCATATCTATCCAATGTTCAAAATATGTACAATTTTCATATTGAAAGGACTGAAGAAAACAATACATCAGTATCTTTCAGCAATATGGCAATGAGGCAAAGTAAGATAATTAAACTAAGATCCCTTTGGATATATCTGAGTTTAACCTTGAATGGAAGTAACAGTAACACGGATATCTGTCATTATCTCAAGAATTGTGTTCGCTGTGTGTTAACTACCAAAAACCCGCTCACGCATTGTGTCGAACAGAATATGTGCATTGTACATACCTGCAAGATCGCTCACCAGCACCACCACCTGGTCGGCCAAGCTGCGACTTCCACCTGGTCGATCAACAGCAGCCTCCTCCTGGTCGAGCTTGGAGCGAGCAAGGTCCGGTTGAGCTTCCCCTTGGTCGGTCTCGAGCTTCCACCCGGTTGAACATTCCTTCAAATGCTGGTCGGTTTTGGGAGGAGCGCCACCTGGTCGGTTTTGGGAGGAGCACCACCTGGTCGGTCAGCAGCACCCGGTCGAGCGTCAAGCGAAGTCAAACAACTCTCCAGCTCGCTCGTGCCTTCGCAATGTCGGTCGTTCCTTTTGGCCTTAATTCTGGCCGTTCTTTTAGCTCTCAACCTGACTGGCTATAAATAATGCAAAGAAGAGATGGCAATGTTGTAATTATTGAACCCCATTTGGCACAGTGAACCAATATATAAAAGCCACGTGAATATTACAGTGGCATTATTTGTATATCTCGATCCTGAGGCATACAAATCTGGTCGCTCTTGCTCACAAACACAGGTCGCTCGCTATCAATATGCATGGTCGGTTTGTAGCTTCATTTCCTGGTCGAACATGCAAATGAAGGATCGGTCACCTGCAAATAATCATAGGCCAACCAAGCGCCAACTCGTCGCCAACCTAGCGCCAACTATCCATCGCATATTTACAAGTGCGCCACTACCCCTTATCTTCAACTATAAATACACCCTTTCTCCACACTCCAAGGGGGAGGATTCGAACACCCCGAAGGGCTGCTAAAATCATTTCTCCAAGGCATTCTCAAGCTTCATCCATGGAAATCCATTCAAGCTCCACTTAAGCAACACAAGTCTCCATTGAATTCTCTCTAGAAACTTGGATCTACTATCAAAATGCTATGGAATCGAAGAGATCTACCTCTAAAGTGAAGCATTGAAGGCTTTTCATCCATTTCAATCAATACTTGGGGAGATCTAACCGATCCACTAGCTAATTCAAGTGCGATTCACATCAAAGAGGGAGAAATGAGAGATTCATTGTAAATTGAGGGAGATTTGTATGGCATTGTACTTGGAATCATGAAAGTGATAATGGAAAATGTTTGCATAGTGGACGTAGGTCACGTTTGACCGAACCACTCTAAAAATTGTGTGTTCCTCTCTCTTATTGCTTTGTTTTTGCGAATTGCGGTCTCACATTTCTTCATACATGCTTTTTATAGTGTCTCTCCCCTAATTTGGAAACGTGCTTTCTTAGCACCTTGCCACTGAACGGGCGACACACTCTTTAGAGCATCGTATTTGGTGTTTGATCATTTTTTCATTAAAACATTAGGCGCCCACCGTGGGGCCGCATTCGCACTTCTCCCAAACTCGACAAGATTGAGAACTTTGCACGTAATATCTAGGCTTGCTTCAACCATAGATCTCGCAAATCTCGGATCTGGGCCAATCGACGAGCTATCTTCCAAAGTCAAATCCATGTTCGAGATAATGGCTAAGTCCAAGAAAACCGCAAGTAAAACCGTTGGAGAAAACGACAACAACGACGACGTCAACAATGTTGCTAACAACGGAGCTACACCTCTTACCAACCACTTCGAGATTGGTCAAAATTCCATAACCGGAGCTGGAGTAACAAGGGCCGAGCTAGACGTCGTTGTCGCTAATCTACACCAACAGATGGAAACTTCCAACAAAGCCTTGTTGGATGCTAATAAAACCCTTGTGGATGCTAATCAAGCTTTGATGGAGAAGGTGAGCGCTCTTCTAAACGCTCAAGCCAATCCCGCTCCTCCCCAAAGGGCTCATGTCAACCTTGAGGGAAACACAAATTCATCAACTTCCGATCATTATCGCAATGATAACATTGAAGGGTTCAACGGAGCCGACATTCATACTTCCAAGCTAAAAGCCAAAAGCGTTTCCAATCGAGATGCCCGGCGAGTTGCAAGTCCTGAAAGGGGGGCGCCTTCCCTTGCTGAAGGAAAAGGACCCATATTCTCTAACCGCGATCGAGCATCCGGAAAGGAAATCGAGGTCCGCTCTCCCAAGCGACACTACTCAAAAGGGGACATCGAGGACGTGGTGAAGCGGATGATGAAAGACGGCCTAACCCGCAAAGATAGCGAAAGGGAATGGGATTTTTCTCCGAGCAGAAACCCATTCACCAGGAGAATTCGCAAAGATGAGCTTCCGAAGAAGTTCGCACATCCCACCTTGCCTCCATACGATGGGACTGCTGATCCAAATCACTTCCTATACAGATATGAGTGGCACATGAATGTGGCTAAAGAGACGGATGAGATTAAGTGCTTGTGCTTCCCGCTCTATCTAGAAAGCGTCGCATCGCTATGGTTTACAAGGCTCCCACCCAAATCCATCGATCGCTTTGATGATTTGACTCATAAGTTCAAAGAGCATTTCAGGTTGCAGGCCACAAAAGCTAAGGATGTCATCTCCCTCACATCAATGAAGCAGAATCCTGGAGAGTCAGTTAAAGCTTTCCTCAACAGGTTCAATACCGCTTTAACTGAAGTAGGGAATCCTGACCCCCGCATGATCTTAGCATCTCTAATCGGCGCTATAGACAAGAATAGCGAATTCGGTCGATGGATCAAAATGAAGGAGCCGAACACGCTGGAAAAGTTCCAGAAGAAAGCCGAGGAGTATATGAGAGTGGGAGATCATCCTGTGCTTCATCAGACTGTTGATCCTCCCAAAAGCACTGACATACAGCTTAATCAGCACGATATCCAGGGGCAGAAACGAGCCAATGATGGGAAAAACAGCAAGGCAAACAAGAAGTTTCGCTTCTACAACCCATCAGAACTCACTCCTCTGAATGATACCATAGAAAACATTTTCCTTGCCACCAAGGATACCGAGCACTATCCGGAGCCACCAAAGTTCAAGGTTACACAGAAAACTCTGGACTCTGGAAAGTACTGTCGACTCCACAAGCTGCCGGGACATGATACAAATGAATGCAGAATTCTCCAAAGCATAATTGAGGAAATGATTCAGAATGGCAAACTGCAACAGTACATCAAGAATCTACAATCCTCAAACGCCGCTCAGACTCCTCAGGGGCAAGGCTCTCTCTTGGTTCAACCCAATAACAGGCCAATCATCAACTGAGGGCTGATGGGAATCTCATTTCAACAACTCGAAATAAGCGATCATCATCGCCTTTTCTTACTTACTGCTCTATTACTTGCTTTACTTTACATTGTGCTTTCTGTTACATTCAGAACTTCTTGTAAAAAACTTGTAATATTGCATAAGGATTGTACTAAACAATATCTCTATGGATAAAGTCCTGCATACTTGTGTGAATCTCTTACTTACAAGATCTTCGTTAATTCAAGACTTGCTAAAAGACGATTCTCTATTACAGGTTATAGGACAAATGCTCGCTTCCTCGAAACCCGATGCACAATGGCGAACTCCACAACACTTATTCAAGCATGGGATGCACAAAGTGTCAACACATCTAAGTGCGATCATAAAAACACCATCTTGAAGGGTGGTTAGAAGGGATGGCCAAAGATGAGACGGTGGAGAGGTCAACAAGCATATCTAAAATCAACGCCGCAGGTTGTAAGTTCCAAGGGGCAACTTGCGCTCAATCATGAACACTTGCCATGATCAAGTGCTTCCAGTACAAGGCCAATGTTCGCTCCTCGGAATGACGCAAACCCCGCAAATCCCAAAAGAGCACGACTTCTCAATCCGGTTGCAATTGCTTATCACAACTAAGCACATCCAACGCGACTGTTAAAGTCTACCTCATGGGTTCCAAGCTTCACAAAAAAGGGCAGATCCCTGACAGCTTGATCAAGTCCCTGTCTCCTGATGTGGTGCAATTCACAAGCATGGATCACCCGATACATCAAGAGGGCTCACCAGGTCGAGGACCCATAGCGGAACAGCCGACTTCATAAGTTGCAGCTTCCTTAGCGAGGTCCCGCAAGCGTTGACCACACGATTCATCGAGGTGACTCACTAAGTTGAACAACCCATGAAGGAACAAGCGACTACTTATGGCCCAGATTCCTAAATCGAGATCGTTTTCCATGCCAAAGCATCCAGTAAAGGAACTGGCGTCTGTCCCACGGATTCAAATATAAGACCTCCCATGCGGGGGCACAAAAAAGTCTAGCCTCTCTTCGTGAGAGCAACGGCGAAAGACCTCCCCATGCGGGGGCATAAAAAAGTCTAGCCTCTCTTCGTGAGAGCAACGGCGAAAGACCTCCCCATGCGGGGGCATAAAAAAGTCTAGCCTCTCTTCGTGAGAGCAACGGCGAAAGACCTCCCCATGCAAGGGCATAAAAAAGTCTAGCCCCTCTTCGTGAGAGCAACGACGAAAGTCCTCCCCATGCGGGGGCATTAAATCCCAAGTCCTCCTCTAGCGGGGGCATCCAACATAAAGTCCTCCCCTAGCGGAGGCATCAAATCCCAAGTCCTCCCCTAGCGAGGGCATCCAACATAAAGTCCTCCCCTAGCAGGGGGCATCAAACCCAAAGTCCTCCCCTGGCGGGGGCACCTTACATAAGACCTTTTCAGGCAAAGGCAGAAAGATACAATGACTTCTCCACGTAGAAGTCCAAATTAATCAGTTAAATTCAAAATTCTGATCCATCCAACGGCCACAATCGCCTTGGCATCAGAAGCACAAAGCAAAGTATTGATCCGATCAGGTACACGTTTCATAAAACGTAAACCGTCATATGAGATCACGTAATTCATTGCAAAGGTGTAACTTGAAATCTGCAATTCAGAACTCAAGTGCCATTGTGAATTCAAAATCGAATACCATGTCTATGCAAACAATGTTTAACAAATCATAATTGTTAAGTAAAGCAGTTCTGCATAGATATGACATTCAATTTATTGTACATCATTCATTAATGATTAACTAACCTGTAATTGATGTGGACGATCGATAACAATGTATAAGTCCAAAATCGTGCAAGCGCTTGCTTTCATTACAGAACAGGTGTTACGGAACATATGAGTCCAGTCAACAAGCTCAAACTTGGATCGTTTGGAATCGACACGTCAAAGCATTGAATTGTGATTTGCTAAGGCAAACAAATAAGCTACGACTGAATTCCAACACAGACCATGATAGCAACGTTCTTTTCGAAGCCCGCATTTCACGCAAGCAAAAAATACAAGCTTCGAGGGGCAAATGTTAACTACCAAAAACCCGCTCACGCATTGTGTCGAACAGAATATGTGCATTGTACATACCTGCAAGATCGCTCACCAGCACCACCACCTGGTCGACCAAGCTGCGACTTCCCCCTGGTCGATCAACAACAGCCTCCTCCTGGTCGAGCTTGGAGCGAGCAAGGTCCGGTTGAGCTTCCCCTTGGTCGGTCTCGAGCTTCCACCCGGTTGAACATTCCTTCAAATGCTGGTCGGTTTTGGGAGGAGCGCCACCTGGTCGGTTTTGGGAGGAGCACCACCTGGTCGGTCAGCAGCACCCGATCGAGCGTCAAGCGAAGTCAAACAACTCTCCAGCTCGCTCGTGCCTTCGCAATGCCGGTCGTTCCTTTTGTCCTTAATTCTGGCCGTTCTTTTAGCTCTCAACCTGACTGGCTATAAATTATTCAAAGAAGAGATGGCAATGTTGTAATTATTGAACCCCATTTGGCACAGTGAACCAATATATAAAAGCCACGTGAATGTTACAGTGGCATTATTTGTATATCTCGATCCTGAGGCATACAAATCTGGTCGCTCTTGCTCACAAACACAGGTCGCTCGCTATCAATATGCATGGTCGGTTTGTAGCTTCATTTCCTGGTCGAACATGCAAATGAAGGATCGTTCACCTGCAAATAATCATAGGCCAACCAAGTGCCAACTCGTCGCCAACCTAGCGCCAACTATCCATCGCATATTTACAAGTGCGCCACTACCCCTTATCTTCAACTATAAATACACCCTTTCTCCACACTCCAAGGGGGAGGATTCGAACACCCCGAAGGGCTGCTAAAATCATTTCTCCAAGGCATTCTCAAGCTTCATTCATGGAAATCCATTCAAGCTCCACTTAAGCAACACAAGTCTCCATTGAATTCTCTCTAGAAACTTGGATCTACTATCAAAATGCTATGGAATCGAAGAGATCTACCTCTAAAGTGAAGCATTGAAGGCTTTTCATCCATTTCAATCAATACTTGGGGAGATCTAACCGATCCACTAGCTAATTCAAGTGCGATTCACATCAAAGAGGGAGAAATGAGAGATTCATTGTAAATTGAGGGAGATTTGTATGGCATTGTACTTGGAATCATGAAAGTGATAATGGAAAATGTTTGCATAGTGGACGTAGGTCACGTTTGACCGAACCACTCTAAAAATTGTGTGTTCCTCTCTCTTATTGCTTTGTTTTTGCGAATTGCGGTCTCACATTTCTTCATACATGCTTTTTATAGTGTCTCTCTCCTAATTTGGAAACGTGCTTTCTTAGCACCTTGCCACTGAATGGGCGACGCACTCTTTAGAGCATCGTATTTGGTGTTTGATCATTTTTTGATTAAAACACTGTGGTAATTTTGTAGGTTTGTACCCCTAATATCCAACCAGTACTAATGTGTCCGTACAAACTGCAGCATTTACTCTGGTTTTTATATAGCTATCCTTTATTTCTCCATTGGAACTATTTTCAGGGGTATTCGTAGCAGCCAAGGCAAGAAATATATATACAATACTCAAAATTTGTATTTGTTTACAATATTTAGATGGGCACGTTGCATGCTCCAAAAGTAGCTCAACTTGTTAGGCAGGCGTAATCTGTTCTAATTCTATCCCATCACAATACATTCCATTTCAAAACATCATCAAACCAAACAAAGTGAATTGCTCATACATCAAATCAGGTTGTGCAAAATTTTACCATATAATAAAAATGCCTAATCACAAAAAACCAGCTGTGTATGCACAATCCTTGACTACATTTTTATATATTAACAACACAAGCTTTCATTTCTAATTGGAAAAGAATATGATAGTTATGAACAATAGAAAGAGTTAAAGTATCAAGCCAATTTAAAATCAACAAAAATTTCAATTTTACTGATCTTAAATTTCAAATATAAATAAAAAATAGAACATCAACCTGACAACATGATGCCGACGATTCCTTTTATAACAGAGAGGACTCCTAAGTAATCGACCGGAAATCCTAAGGAGACACATCAGGAGGTACAAAGGCTTTGTGCGCCTATGACAACTCACGTGGAGAAGATCGACGAGATTTAGTAGTGAGCGTATTCGCCGCCGTGGTGATAGCAACGACAAGATGAAGACTTCGTAAGTGGCGAAGAGGGAGATGATAAACCCTAGCTGTAAGTAAAGGGATGGCAGGTTGAGTGGAAAAGAAGTGAAGTAAACAAGAAATGCTTGTCTAACACATGTTTTTCTAAGCTGGTTTGGCGGCAAACTAATTAGTGGCGGTAAGCCTAAAAATATTATGCCTCCAGCTGTATTGGTTACAATTATGAAGCGAACGCTGCCAACACGTGCATCTGAAATGAGGTTTTCTTGTAGTGATTTGAAGTTGTTTTATACACTGTGCACCTATAATAGTATCAAATGATTTGTTTTAACGTACCAAGCATGTTTGGCTATTATAAGGGAAAACCCTATCCCCCGGCTTGCGTTGCATTGTGTGATAGGACCTGAGTCTTATAATAGCTTCATTTTTCCAAAAAGCATTGCGATGTTTTGTTATATACACTAGTATTCTTGGGAGGAAACTCGTTCCGTGTTATACGGCGTGGTCCCTTGATATATCTGATTTAAAGTAAAGTTTTAAATAACTGTTTTAGTTCTCACACCAGTCACATGACTGACCTGTAGTTTATTGTTTTAACCTAAATTCTGGGTGCCCCTATTTTCCACACGGACAGCTAGTAGTTTTGGTTTTGCAGATTTATATTCACAGGATCCTGGTTTACAGCTGGAATGATATTCGGAAAGCTCTGTATCCGCATATCACCTTTAGTTGTGTTTTATATTATTTTCCGCTGCATTGTAATTTGTAAATCTCTGATATTTAGTAAATGTGTAATATGTAATTCATACTCTGTATATTCTTGTATTCTGATGAAATTGTTGTAATAAGCAATGAAATATTCTTCCGTTTGTGTTCTGATTCGTTTTGTTCTCAACTCAATCCGTGCTTTCCTTCACGGGGAAGTTAGGGTCGTTGTACTCTATGCTTCATTTGGAGTTCTGTTTCGGACAATTCTTGTTGGACAACGATTCAGAAATAAACAACACATAGTACAGCTTCATCTCAAAAACTTCTTGGCATGTGCTTTCCCTTCACCATACTTCTCGCCATGTCAAGAATACTGCGTTTCTTTCTTTCAGCAAATCCATTTTGTTGTGGAGTATATGATGTTGTCAACTGGTGATTGATTTCATGTGTCCTGCAAAATTGTTTAAACAAATTTGAAGTATACTCATCTCCTCTGTCTGATCTGAGTATCTTCACATAATTTTCACTTTGCTTTTCTGCTATTGCTTTGAACTCTTTGAATTTATCGAGATCCTCTTCTTTTTCTTTCAGAATATATACCCAACTTTTTCTTCTAAAATCATCAATAAATGTTAGGTAATACCTGCTCCTGCCAAGTGATGTAATATCAAATGGACCAGCTATGTTAGTTTGAACAATCTCTAATGGCCACCTAGCTCTCCATGATTTTCCAATAGGAAAACTTTGTCTGTGTTGCTTTCCTTCGATGCATGCTTCACATAAATTATCTGGTTCATTTATTTCTGGCAAGCCGTTCACCATCTTTGTCTTTGACAATAATTTCAGGCCAGAAAATCCAAGATGACCGAATCTCAAATGCCACAACCATGAATCATTTTTAATGAATGACTACAAGCATTTATGCACCTTCTTATGCATATCAAGTGTGAATAGACGATTCTTTGACATCTCCACATTAGCAATCAACTCTTGAACTTGATTTCTGATAATGAGAGAAATGTCCTGCATTTGTATATTATATCATTTCTCCACTAGTTGACCAAGACTGATGATATTACTTTTCAAAGCAGGTGTATAATAAATATCATTTATACACTTCTTATCACCATACTTTAACACAATCACGATGGTACCTTTACCTTTGATCGGAATTTTTGATGAGTCACCAGAAGTAACTTCTCCATTGACATTATTGTCTATCTCTATAAATAATTCCTTGTGGCCGGTCATATAATCGCTAGCGCCTGAATCAAGATACCGAACATTTTTCTTGCCTTCTTCTTCTCCTCTGTAAGTGAGAAACATAGCGGCTCCCACCTCTTTGTCTTCTTTTGCTGCAACAAAATGACTTCTCTCTTCCACTTTTGGAGATCTACACTCGTAACTGAAGTGACCATATTTATTGCAGTTATAACATTGAAAATGAGACCTGTCACCTCGTTGTTGAAATATGCCTCTTCCTCGGCCTTTGAAATTTTGACCGCGACCAAATTGCTAATAGCTTTTGTTGTTCAGGCCTCTGTTAAAAGATTGCCTTGCATGTCCACGTCCTCCTCGGTAGCCACCTCTTCCACGAGCATAACTGTTATTGTTTGAACTGTCACCCATGGATACCTTACTTTGCAAAGCCTTCTCTAAATGACCAGTATCATCGTACCGGTTCATCCATTGCTCATATGCTTGAAGCGAACTAACAAGCTCATCAATCGAAATTGTGTACAAATCTTTTGACTCTTCGATTGATTTAACAACATAATCAAACTTTCTTGTTAGCGAACGTAGAAGATTTTCCATCACTCGAACATTATCGAGATTTTCGCCGTTTCTTTTCATTTCATTTGTCGTCGTTTTTAAATGGGTAACATATTCATCGATGATTTTCGGACTTTTCTTTTATATTTTCGAACTCACTACGTAGTACTTGGAGCCGTACCTTTTTACTTTCTCTACTCCTTGCATTGATTTCTGCAGAATCTCCCATGCATCTTTCGTTTCTTTTGCTTTCGAGATTTTTTCGAAGGTCGTTTCGTCAACCCCTTGAAAAATCATGAACAAGCTTTCTTGGCTTTTTCCCGGGATTCTTTCAACGTTGTCTTCTCGTTACTGGATAAATGTGCTTTAGCAGTTGCATTTACAGGTTCGGTATACCATTTTTCGACAAAATCTCAATTATCGTAACAACCGAGTAACACCTTCATTTGGATGCCCCAGTTCCCATAATTTGTAGTCGTCAAATTTGAGATTTGTTGTTGCAACATATTCTCCATTTTCCATGGACGGAACCTAAGCTCCGATACTACTTGTTGGAAGCATGTATGGAACTCACATCTAGGGATAGCAAAAAAATCTGTACCCGTGGTTATCCACCGGTAAAATCCGTCATGGATACGAAACAGATAGTTAAATGGGTATCCGTGGGTAAAATAACGCGTATTTTTAATATCCGTTAATTAATGGAGCGGGTACATATAGTAAGATATCCATGTCCTTGGGTACCCGTATTGAATGTGATTTATTATCAATAGCCAATACAAAAAACATTATTGTTGGTTGTTCGGTATTTGTGTGCATGCCTTAAATCAACAATATATAACTAGCTGTTGATATTTTGATGGATACTTCTATTGTTGTCTCTTCTTTTCTGGATGTTGGTTTAAATATGTATTGGTATTTTGATGTTATCATTTGAGCATTGGTTTAATTTGTTTTTCAACCAAATGTACTTTTGAATAATTTCAATAAACGACTAAAAAGTAAATTGAATAAATATAATGGATACCCACGAATACCTGTCATTACCCGCGACTTGTTTCAAACCCGTTTAATGGGTACCCGTGCCGGTTTTGGGGCGGACACGGGGCAAAAAATCACCAAACGGGGCGGGTGATGGGGTGGTTCTACCCGCGCCCGCCCCGCCCCATTGCCATCCCTAGAGTCACATCAAATATTGATGTTTTCTATGAATCAAACACACAAACTAACTTTGTTTATTTCTTACAAAAGTACAAATAATAAAACTACGGTTTTCTCTCTTACAAATAAAGAGCTTCGGCTCTCCTTTTTTTTCTCTTATACTTTTGTTTCTTCACTTGGTGTGTTCTGTGAATACATACGGGCTGCCTTTTTATAGGCTAAAAAACTTATGCGTTCATCATTGCTTACATCATTACAAACCTACAATCCTTGACCATGCATGTCTTTCTTCCTTTCACACTAAATAGCTGCTGCACATTAAACTTATGCATGGAAGGGTTTGAATTCTAACAAATATCTTAACTTAGTGAACTGATGATAATATTAAACTGTCAACGTTGGTATAAATAAATGTCTATGACTTAAATTTTTCTCTAATATTTAAATATTGGCATATAAGTCTTAAACGACTGAAATTAATTAGTTCCAAAAATCATGCACACACACTTTTTGGGTTGTATTTACCCAACCTGAGTCAAAATCCAAACTATTTGCCCCCATACTACAGGGAATGTCATGCCAGGAAAACGAAATTCATACCTTCTGCTCCATGGCTTAGGGGAGTGCGATTTTGTTGACATTATTTAACGTGTGTCACCATGGCACTACTTACGGTGTTAGTGGTGTGTGGCTGAGACTTACTAGGAGAAATTCAGGGGACAATGGTGTCATGGTGACACACGTTAAAATGGTGTCAACAAACTTGTACTTGCCTTAGGGAAGGTCGTGTCAGGTGCACAAAATTCAAAATGTCTGCCCCCACACCGTCGAGAAGGCCAAGCACACAAAAATTAAACAATTTTCCCTAACACAACAGGAAAGGCCATGTCAAACACATGAAATTCAAACTCTCCACTCCATACTGTGAAAAGCCAATGTCAAACAAATGAAATTAGAAATGTCAAACCATACCGCAGAGAAGATCATGCCAACACATGAAATTCAAACTGTCTTCCCATACTATGAGGAAGGCCATGCCTAGTGCATGAAATACATAGTTTGACTCAAACTTTTTAAAGAAACAAGTTATTTTCTTATGGAAAATATACCAAGCTTAAAACTAAATCAAGCTTAAAACCAGATTGGGAGCACAAGACCATCACCAAAGCTCATAAGTAAAAGCTGGACGTAACAGCATTCTCGCACCAACCTGTATTTACTACGAAGTTGGAGGACAAGTATTACATCGGATTTTCAAAGCATTTAGAAAGCAACACATAGCCGTAAGGTTTTGCAAAAAGAAAGGTCTATATCCTACCCTAGAGAGGGCGCATGACACATATAGAAAGATCGCGGTACAGTAGCGTTGCACTCAAAGAGAACTATCCAGCTAGGCGAAAAAAATAATTTGAATATTTTCTCACCACTGAAACTCAAATTATCTCTTATCTAAAAGCTAAGATCTGACCACCTAAAGGATTCTACCAAAAGAAGGCAGTCAACTTTCATATCACTTCAGACTTATAAAACTGGTAGACGAGACGTGATAAAACAAATGGCTAAAAAACAGAAAACAAAGGATAAATTTTGTAATCATATGAATATCGATATATAAAAGGGAAGGCGCTACCAAGATAAAGGGGGGCCAAAAAGAAAACCAACGTTTTCCACTTTTGATAATTCTAAGGCTGTTAGAAATGAAAAGAATGAAAGCTGATTACTGTGATCTGTGCCAGAGGAATAATAAGAGAAATACTTCTCGATGGACGTTGGAATCCTTAACATCCTAACCATGTAAAAATTTCTATGTATTTGTTTCTTTTTATGCTTCTTCTTTTGTTTATTCTTGCATCTAATTCCCTTATTTTTGTATGATACTAATATCTTACTAATAAATCTATACATATATTCCAACAATTAGTTGGAGTGTTGCTACTTGGCTATATAAACATTTTGTGACGCAGCTACTACTCAAAGGAAAATTCGACTCTAATTAAGTTAGGTGATGTTACAGTACCCGAAACTTGTGAAGTATGTGTTAGAAAAGCTTGTGCTGCCATAAAATAAACATTGGCTGCCCTACAATAAACATTGGCTTCCCACCAACCAAGCCACCAATTCCCAACAACCATCTCTCACCCTATATATACATCCTTCTTCATCATAACTTATCATCCCATCTCAAATCCAATACAAAAAAAAAAAAAACGAGTTTAGAGTGATATTGAATGTTGAGTGAAAAATGTTTTGTGTAATCACTTTGTAATATTCTCTTAAATAAAAGATCTGCAGCAGCCCGAAGACGTAGGCATAATTTGTCAAACTCCATTATCAAAGTTTGTATGTCTTACCATTCTACATTTTATTTCTTTTCTCCACAAATCTAATTATAAGGAAATTTGCGTAATTTCCCAACAACTGGTATTAGAGCTATAATTTGTTAGAAAGGAAATCAATTTCGAGTGGGAGCAATGACGGTAGATGAAGGAAAGGTGAAAATCGAGAAGTTTGATGGAGCAGACTTTGACTTTTGGAAAATGCAAATTTAAGATTACCTATATCAAGAAAAAACTTTATCATCCACTCTCAGAAAAGAATTCAGAGAATATGAAGGATAAAGAATGGGCTCTTCTTGATAAACAGACCCTTGGAGTTATTCGATTAACGTTATCTCGCAATGTTGCTTTCAACATAGCAAAGGAAAAGACCACGATAGGTTTTATGACGGCTCTCTCTAGTATGTATGAGAAGCCATCGGCTCCTAACAAAGTTCATTTGATGAGACGATTGTTCAATTTGCGAATGACAGAAGGTGTATCTATAGCTCAACATCTCAATGAACTGACACTACACCAAAAAAGCAGTTATGCAACGACTTGGAGCCGTTGCAAATTGATTTTGCAACGGCTGTAAGCCGTTGCTATTTCTAGAGTAGCAAATATTTTGCAATGGCTTAGAGCCGTTGCAAAATTTGTATTTTGCAACGACCTAAGACCGTTGCAATTTTTCCATTTGCAACGGCTGAAGGCCGTTGCTGTTTTGTATTTTGCAACGGCCTTTAGCCATTGCTATTTGATATTATTTCAGAAAAAAAAAACTTTTTCTCTCTCATTCGATACTTCCTATTCGATACAAACGTTTACATATTTGACATAATACCACAAAAATATATCGATAAACTGGAAAATTCCAATAGATTCAACATAAAGAACAAATTCAACAACAAACTTTTAAAGTTCAACAATACATTACAAGCTTAAAACTTAACACTTTGCAACAACAAAAATAATATTATCGTGCATTCTAAAGTTTAATAGCAGTAGCCAAAATAATATTACAGTGTTAACTGTTCATATATATCTTACATTACCGTTGCTTTCTTCTTGAGCTAGCTTGTTTATGGTGCAATCATCTCCTCCCTGCATAAAATCTACACCATATGTATAGTAATATGTCAATGAAGTATCCACTCAACGGTTAAACGCAAAATCTGCATCAAATAACTAAAACAAACTTAAACATAGTCAAACTAAAACTAGTACAAAGCACCAAAATGGATTGTTCCACATCTATTCAATATTAGTTGCATCGCAGTAGCATTATAGGAAGAAAAAAAGTTAATTAGATAGCACGATAGGTGAAATAATTGTGTCCAAATTTAGGTCTTGGAACTAGCGGCCTGCTCATGACATGTTAACTATTAACATGGTAGGCTCTTGCAAATTATAAACCGTATCTGATACGGGAAATTCAGGTGGCAAAAAGGTCTTGTCTATGCATGCCCACGGTCTACACCAGTAAACTACTAATGAGTGAAAGGATACACTAATTAGTACGTAATGCAACGTTTCATTGGAATATGCATGAAATTATACAAAAAAAACTTTTTTATCCAAGCATCGTAAGCCATAAAAAACATTGGTCATATGATTTCAAATAAGAACATACAAATGTTAGTAACACAACGACCTTTTCCACAGATCGTTTGCATATGAAATTAAAGATGCTGCAGGTAATAAAGATGAATAACAAGCAGTAAATAAAGATGCAGATAACGAGTGAAATGTGGATAGTGTTAGGCACAACAGAGTAATATGTGGAGAGATAGATAAAAGATTGAATTTGATTTAATACATTATTTCATTCCATCAGTAAATGAGATACAACTGTCTTATATAATGAAATACATTTTCTGGAATATTCATGACAATTCCTTATCTAGAATTCTCTAATATGTCATATATAGGAATTCTTTATTTTTAAATTATTCCTTACATTAATACTAAGGAAAATTTGTAAATGCAATTAATTGTTGCCTAATAACAAAATTACAAATTAACTTTTAACACTCCTCCTTAATTTGTAATTTTTAATTGCTTCATGAACTTTTCAAACTTCTACTCAATTCTGGGCTGTTGCGAATATCCCTTTGCAACCAGCCGTACTTTGTGTCTTGTTATAGAACCATCTTCGCCATATTTTGTCTTATAAACCCATTTCAGGCCAATGACTTCTTTATCTTTTGGCAAGTCAACTAACTGCCATGTTTTATTTTTCTCAATGGCTGTTATTTCTTCTTTCATTGCTTCAATCCACACATCTTCTTTGCTTGCCTCTTCAAACAACCGCGGTTCACAAGGAAAAAGAACAACATTGCATGAGTCATAAATATCTTGTAAAGAACGCACCTTTCGAATAGGAGAATCCAAGTCTTTATATTCATTTTCATCATTTGAGCCGTAACAAGGAGCATTATCTACATGGATACTTTGCTAAGAACCGTCAGGTTGTGAGCCATTATTTTGAGATCTTTTAGGTTCCATAGAATTTGATTTTTGGTAGCCATCATGATCCCACTGCCATGCTGCCATTTCATCCAAGATAACATCTCTTGAGATAATGAGTTGATCATTTTTGGGATTTAATAGCCGATATCCCTTCGACTCTTCGCTGTAATCAACAAAGACACATTTCTCTCCTTTCTTCTCAAATTTATCTTTGTTTGGGCTCTAGTTCAATGCATACACTACACTTCCAAATACTTTCATGTGGTCTACTTGGGGCTTTCTTTTATGCCAGACTTCAAATGGTGTCATATTTCTAACAGCTTTAGTTGGCGAACGATTCAATATATAAACAGCCGTGTTGACAACTTCAGCCCATAACTTCTTTAGCATGGATTTTCCTTCCAGCATACTTCGAGCTATTTCAACAATTGTTTGATTTTTCCTTTCTACGACGCCATTTTGCTGCGGTGTATATCGCACAGTAAGCTGCCTTGCAATCCCTTGTTGCTTAAGTGGCCATATCTCAAATGCCATAAATGAGACACATTAGAATTTTTAGATTTGAATGCACAATTCTCATTTAGTGACATAAGTAGGCGGAAAATTTTATTTGGAGCCATGTAAATATTTTCCACTGTTAAATTACTTTTCTTATCAATGATCTTGCAATAATTATTATCAAAATTCACCGCATAACCTTTTTGAACAAGCTGTCCTACACTTAAGAGATTTTGAGCTAAATTTGGCACATAAAGTACATCATGAATAAGTTTTTTTACCTTTTTTAGTGTGGACTGCAATAATCCCCTTTCCTTCAACTCTTTGCGCCTTACCATCTCCAAGCTTTATCTCTGATGAAAAATTTGCATCAAGTTCTACAAAAATGTCTTTATTGCCGGTCATGTTGTTGCTACAACCACTGTCAATATACCAAGCATCTTTTGATTCATTTTCAGCGGATAAACAAAAGTAGAAAACCTGCTCTTCATTTTCTTCACTTGTAAAATTTGCTTTGTCCTTCTCTTTTTTATTTTGATACCAACAATCTCTTTGGGAATGATTAGGAATTCGATATCTCGTGCATTAGAAGCAACAATTTTCATAATTATGATTTGATTTATTGCAAATAATGCAATAAGTGGCAGAATTACCTTGCATTTTCTGTTGTTCTCGTCTTTGTTCTCCTTTGCCTTGATAATTTCTTTCATTGCCCTTTCTTTGATTTTGATTTTGCTTCTGAAATACGCCCTTCTTTGAGTTGTAATAACTTCGTTTCTTTTCTGAAAAACTGAGATTGGATTGGAATGCTTGCTCCAATGAATTTGCTGATGTTCTATTAATTCTTTGTTCATGAGCTTGAAGTGAACTCATTAGCTCATGTGTTGACATCTTGCCAAGGTCCTTTGATTCCTCTATTGCAGCGACGCAATGATCGAACTTCGGAGGAAGGCATCTCAATATCTTCTCTACCACCACCTTTTCTTGAATGCTATCTCCAAGGCATTGAATTTGATTTACAATTTCAGAGACTCTGGAGAAGAAATCTCTGATATTTTCATATTCCTTCATTTGCAGGTTGTCAAAATCTCTCCATAAAGATTGAAGTTTAATGGAGATAACTTTGTCATTTCCTCGAAATTCTTTTTGCAAAACTTCCCATGCATCCTTTGCTTTTCTTTTATTGAAAATTCTTGGATAGATAGATTTACTCACTCCTTGTTTGATATACCGAAGTGTAGTGACATCTTTCTTTTGATTTTCTTTGTATAACTTCTCTTGTGCAGCCGTCCATCTTGTTGAATCTCGATCTGCAGGTGGCTCCGGATAATCTTTTTCGATGACATCCCATAAATCATGAGAGATGAAGAAGTCCATCATCTCACTGCTCCAATAGTCATAATGCTCGCCTTCGAATATTGGCACTTCACTTGGAGAGTACTTGAACATTGTAGGGACTACTGCCATTATTTTTGAGTGATTGATCAAGGCTGTTAATATGGCTCTGATACCAAATTTGTTAGGCACAGTAGAGTAATATGTGGAGAGATAGATAAAAGATTGAATTTGATTTAATACTTTATTTCATTCCATCAGTAAATGAGGTACAACTGTCTTATATAATGAAATACATTTTCTTGAATATTCATGACAATTTCTTATCTAGAATTCTCTAATATGTCATATATAGGAATTCTTTATTTTTAAATTATTCCTTACATTAATACTAAGGCAAATTTGTAAATGCAATTAATTGTTGCCTAATAACAAAATTACAAATTAACTTTTAACAGATAGAAAGTGGAATGTAAGCACAAGCACGATACTGCAGGCCGAAGCTAATATGCCTATAAAAGAATTACAGGGACTCCTGATCCAAGCATAACAATATGACTAATATTTATGTAGAATTAAAGGTATGGCTTTTGGTATTTACTCCCAATAGTCATATATGCATTCTATTCATACATGTATATATGCATTAAACAAAAATATAAAAAGACCTAGACTATTTATACTAATAATAAATAAATAAATAAAAAGAAGTAGAATAAGTATTCACAAAGTAACTTATTCTAAGGAATATAATTGATTTCCTTATATTTAATTTGACAGTCAAAAGTAGGTCATAAAATTAAGTGGATTGCAAAGCTAAAGTAATTAAGAATTTGGAAGGATGTAATGATTCATGGTAACATTCACAATATTTAAGGAGCGGTAGTTATTTCATTTCACAGTCTAGTTTTGATCAACGCAAAGGTGATTAAAAAAAGTTTCAGGATGCCCATATGGAAGTATTTTATTGTTTATTTTTTACAGCTTGGAAACATTGGTAGAAAAAAAATTGATCAATACACAGGTGGTATGCAAAAGAAATAAAGATCCAAGGGAACACATGCCTACATTGTACATGTTGCTGCAGAAGTATAAATATTAAAAATTATTGTACTCTTGGTAACGGATAAAACAAGAAGTCAAAAACGTATTGGTAAACAACGCTGTTTAATTTAGGGTTGGACGCGGTTCGGTTCGGTGCGGTTTGAAGTTTAAACCGCTTCCGCACCGTATCAAACGGTTGATCAAATATACAAACCATTATACTAACCATTCAAACGGTTCGGTTTCAGTTCGGTTTCGATGTAATAAGGTTCGGTTTTGGTTCGGTCCGATTTGAACCCGTATTAAATATGAAACAAGAAAATTACTTTCATCAACAAACAATTTACAATTTTATGACGTTGTGTCATCTGAAAGTTAAAACACATAGTGTTATCTTTAATTAATATAACTACATCATACGTTGAAAATAGAATATATAGCGTTAAATTAAAATTTAGATAGGATTTGTTAAATTTTTTTATCATAACATTGTCGGTGTAGCTATGCGGTTCGGTTTGGTTCGGTTTAATACTGTTTGGTAAAAGTTCAAACCGCAACCGAACCGTATCATGTGAGTCGGTTCGGTTTGGGTTGTTTGCTTTAGAGAGAGAATCCGGTGCGGTTTTCCGCTTTGTTTTTGTGGTTCGGTCTGGGCGGTTTCCGCATTGCGGTGCGGTTTATGCCCACCCCTAGTTTAATTATACAAGTTTTATCGAGGGCACAGAGATAAGACGGCATCATGGTTTACTCCGCAAATACAGTATTCCACTTATGAATTCAGATTATTTTATCGTTCTTCTTTGGCTGTGTGCTCACATTAATATATCTATACATTGTTTACTCTGCAAATACACAGTTGATTCAGTTCTACTCATTTGTTCGGACTTGATTCAAAAGGCTTCGTTTGAAATCACTAGCACTAGAACTAGCTAGAGTGGTTTTCAATCAATGTACAAAACTAGTCTGATATCACTGAACTTAATAGTCGTCAATGCTGGTGAGTCGAGACCGATGTACATATAATAACCAATGGGATTATTATTTTTTGTATTACTAGTGCCACTTGATGTGATAAATAATTTTAATTTCATTTAGATTTTGAGAACATGGGCTAAAGGTTTCACTGATCATTCACTCATGGATGAAAATCAGGTTAATTTCTTGTACATCATCGTTGCAACTGAAGCAACCCTATTATAATATAAGGAAGCAAGTCCCACTGAAAAGCGCTCATATATGTATATGTTCTCTCTTTCTGTCCATTACAAGGAAGCAAAGAAAGGTCAACAGCTCATAGTCCATTATAATTTATTTTGATCATCCATGAACGAATTACGAATTAAAAAGTAGCATAAGAGAAATTGGAATCACGTCTACCAGTTATTAAAAACGTAAAAAAAAAAAAAAAAAAAAATCTGTTTTACACGTTTGGAAATGAAATTTGTTGGATTGTGATATGGTAAGGGTGTGTTTTTTGCAAGCGGAAGCGGAGAATTTAAACGGAGAATTTGAGCGGAGAATGGTAGTTAGCGGATCATGCGTTTGACGGTTTAAGCGGAGTATTTTATTTATATTTTGTAATTTAACTAATTACCGATTAAACATAACATTATAATTATTGCAGAATAACACAGTTAACAAAACATAACGGTCCATTACATAAAAACAGTACAAAATGTGATTTACTGCAGAAATACAAAACAGAAATAATAGTATGATTCCTAATCGTTGTTTGGTCCGTTCTTGATCAGAAAGTACTTGTAGTCAGCAGAAAGTAGATCGCGCTTTGTCTCAAATGTCATCCATGGTATTACATCGTCATCGTTTAAGAGATTGAATATACCTGCCTTGTTGGGATCTGCAACTATGTGTAATGCTTCCGCTAAATTAAAATCTGCTCCTTCGCTCAAACGTTTAACGCGTCCTATCATATCAGCTTGACTTAAAGAATTTCCTGTCGACCGTATACTGTTTGCTGTCAAATTGTTCGGGGTGGGACTTTCCGTAGTTGTAGATTTTTGCACTTTTCGGGCATGGAGGTAATCGACGAGATCAGCAAACTTATTGTCCATGTCACCACGCCCTTTTTTGAAACCTCTCTTTTTACCAGAGGTTGAACCAACATGTCGAGTTCGCTGTGAAATGGGAGTTTCGGGCACGTTTGTTTGAGTGACCGGTTCAGGAATCCAACAATGATGCGTTGGTGAATTCAAATTGGGAATAGTATTTTGCCCATGGTCTTTTGTTCCATTGAGCTGACTGTGGAAGTGCTCAAATGCCCATGGATTAGCATAATTTCCTGGCAAAGAGGGAGTAAACTGTGGTGTTTGCTCAGGTTGAGTAACATGAAGCGTATATGCTGGCGTATACGCCGTCTGTCCAGTTGCATGTGTGCCTTGAAACAGTTGTTGTTGTAGCTCCAAATGCTCAAGCGGTGACTTTTTAAATTTCAGAATGGATTGCCCAAATTCCTATTTTAACAACATTAATTAATAACGGGTCTATTAAAAAACAAAGCAGAAGTTTACCGCGAATACATTTAAACGATCATCCCACCATTAATCAGATCCTGAAACCGTTTGACGATTAGGATCCCAACCAGCTCCAGTTTTGTTGTTCAAGTTTTCTCATTTAACCCATTCCCTTCGAAGACTATCATACTTGTGCCGAACTTTGTTTTCGTCGATCAATTCCAGAGTTTCATCTGATCTTGTAACGTTGATTTCGACCGCTGCAGCATTAAATTTTTCTGCTATCGTTTTGGTAACCCCTTTCTTGTTATTACCATATTTTCCATACGCCGCAACGGCGCATTTAAGCAATAGTCGTGTTGCTTCACTGCTCCAATGGTGTTTAGGTTATCGATTTGTCATTTTTTAGTGAAGATAGAGGAGTGTTTAGAGAAGTAGAAGATGATTTTGGGGTAGAAGGAGGAATGGGGGAGAGTGGGATTTTATAGAAGAGGAGGAGTTGGTGCCCGATGGCTCGAATTGGAGCCCTTGGGTACCGACGCGTTGGTATCCAACGGCTCCAAATCGAGCCGTTGGGCTAACGGTCCTTAATGGACCATTTCTGAACGGACGCGTCCGTAGAAGAAATGGTCCGTTAAGGACCAAAGAACAGCCCCTAAGTATGTGATAGTGATAGAGGACTAAATTGACGAGACGTTTTTTATTGAATATTTGCACACAGTATAAAAGAAAGTCACGAATAATACCTTAGATGATGCTAGTTCCTGAACCATCTATGGAAAATCTGACAGTTTCTTTATGTGCTCCGACAATTTTGACTTTAATTCAGATATTTAACACGCGGTACTGGCATACCTGTAGTACAAATGAATGGCACAAGTAAGATAAAAAGGTATAGAAAGATAAATGAAGCCTCTGCCGTAATTGTGCACATATTTTAGATGCTCATAGGCTCTCAGATGATATTACCAAGAACCAACGAAGCCAGAAAAAGAAAACATATACGTATAAATGCTGATGTAAGGAGCGCTATAAATTAGAATATTTACTCCATAGACAAATAGGTTAAAAAATGTAGAATAATCATTGCAAAAAATGTTCCAACTCTAACAAAAGCAACAGTAATACATTACCCCAAATTACATGGTACAACAGCATATAAGAAGATTCAGTCACAATTGAACAGTCAGCTCATGATAACATACAATTGCAGTCAAAAAGCAAGTACCGTTCAAGCCAAATTCAATCCATGTTGCACAAAATATGAAGTTACATGATTAGACTTGCTCTGGTGTATATATTGCGAAACTGTTAAAAGAAAAGAAAAGGTAAGCCCAGACGACAAGTCTTTTGATATAGCAAAACTTATGGTTACATCAGCAGTAGAAGTTGAAGGTACGTATGCAAACCATAATTAAATGTAATTACATAAACGGCACTGTGAATGAACAAAGAGATCTGATCCACAGTTTCCTATAAGATGTGAAAATTCAAATAATCACATTTTTATTATCCCAATCAGCTGCATCATCAGTCATTTGCATTTCGTTAAAGGCGTCGGGCATTTCCAATTTCAATTGCCATAAAGATCTTAAATGATTCATTCATAATCAAATATACAACTCAAAATCCCAAATGGCAGTTCTGATTAATGCGAAAGGTTAATTGGCACGATTATAAGTTAAAGCCTCAGACAGCCAGCGACATAAACATCTATTTAGGGGTGTGTATACCTCAAACAGTAGTTCCTTGCTAATTCATCACGGGCTAATTTATTATCTAAACTAAACCAAGATGGTTTCGTTCGAAATGATCGTAAATATTGACTTTCATCCACATTCCACAACCAAATAATGACTGTCTACAATTTTCTGAAATGAAAAATCGAATTCAGAAGTAATTTGGACGATCACATATAACTAAATCCTCGACGTGACTTAGGAAACTTATAATATATATAACTTAATCACCTCCAAGACTTGCAAGAAAAACAACAGTTGCTATCTTAACAGAGCAAACTTTTCCATATGTTTGCAAATTACTGTTATTACAAGCAAACTTTTCCATATGTATGCAAATTAATATATTATGTACACTTATAATATATTATACTTTGAGGAGTACTTACTGTTCTTGCAAGCAAACTTTTCCATATGTATGCAGCAAATTAATATGCATGTTTTCCATTTCTTTTCTTGAATTGGTCAGTACCTTTTAAACTTCCTGCGTTTTTACTTCCTTTTTTCTTATGGCTTTCAGGCTTGAGTGTGCTTTTTCTCAGTTCCTGCAGTAATCCATGGGATTATCTTATCCATCTTACAGCTATGTACAATACTCATTGCATGTTTAAAACTTCTCATGTATCGTTATGATAATATCATAATCATCTTTAATAAGATTTCATGTCTATGTTTATGTTGTGTGCAAATTATGGCGGTGTATACTCTCTAGCATGAGTTCTAGACCTTGTGAAATAAGAAATTCATATTCATCAGTCTAAATAATTCTGGCACATACAAGTGGAGAGTAATGCTACTAGCATTCTTGTTTAAATATAGTTTGCGTTTTGAACCCAAAGATAGTCAAATACCATGCATGTATATTATCAATTTTTTTTTACTAAAATTTGAAACTACATTGTAACAGCTGTTACATTTTTTTGTAGCATATTATCAAAAATAATATAGTTTATAACATGGAAAATGCTATTAAGCCCGAATAACTGTTTGTCATTTTATGCGAAAGTATTTTTGGCTGTTGGATTAAGCACTCGCCGTGAATTGTGTTCCTCCATTTACAGATCCGAACGTTTTTACTTACTAAATTCGGGCGCAGTAGCATCCTCCTTATAACATAGTTCACTCTTTGGCATTTATTCAAAGTAATTTGAATAAATGAAGGGATATAGTTTATAACGGCTGTTACAAGGTGCTGAGACAAACAACCATATATAGCATCGGAACATTGTTGAAAAGGAATATATTGCAAGCAAGCAATCCATATAGTACCTCAAATTTTCGGAAATCTAATGTGTCCACGTGATTCATAATATCATGCAATTTGTCAGGTGTTCCAACTAATATATTTGCTCCTCCTTCAATTTTCTTCATGTCAGCATTAATGTCTACCCCACCAGCAAGAAGGGCACTTTTAATGTCTGGAATAGTAGAAAAAGAATGGCTGTGCAACATTATAAATTTGAGAAGATAATTCTCTTGTTGGGGAAATAATCATTCCAACAACCTGTATCAGAAAAGGGGTGTTCAAAAACATGACAAAACAAATTATGAATGAAAAAGATGATTAATATATAACTATCAAATAGTATGTTCCTGATCATTATTGCTGTGTCATTGTATATAGTATATACACAAAGGGACATGGAAAATTTAGTATACGAGAATCCTTTAAAACGCTAGTCATCATATGAATAAAGAAAGTGTTGGAACAGTTTGTGAATTTATTAAAAAAAAGAGAATTAATTGCATTACCAAAATTTTATTATTGAGCAATTAATACAATAGAGCCGTTGAAAATTACAACGGTAATATATTTGCATATTTATGAGTCATTAATGCATAGAGTCTTTAGAAGTTAAAAACGTTATTATATTTTATATCAGTAAATTCTTTCCTGAGAGCTGTTACATTTGCATAACAGTTGTGTGTGTGTGTGTGTGTGTGTGTGTATATACACACATATATATACATGTAATTGATTGAGCTGTTACAAAATATAAATAGCATTAACAAATTGCAATGAATGGTAATAAATTAATATTTATTAACATTCATCTCTTTATGAAACGAATGCAATTTACACATTGCAAATTTCTTTGAACGTCTTTTCATTTAATATGGCATTAATTGCAGTCCAATTTTCCTTCCACTAGAATAGCTAACGTTTCTTCTGTATAAGAACTTGGTCATAGATCAGAAAACAAAACATTTTTTCATTGCTCTTTTTCTGGAAAAACTCTCTCTTCCTCTTCCACAGAAAGAAAAATCATATATATTTTTCTATCCTCTTCTCAACCATTCTTTTACAAAAATAGAAAGAAAATAAACTTGAGCAGTATTATTTTTTGAGTGCGAACAGAATCGGCTTCATACGTGCAAATGATCCGATATAGAAAGAAAAACAAGGAAGAGGTTGTTTTATCGCAGAGGCGGCGACGAACAGTACGAACTACTTTATACCTTGAGTAGATCGCTGAAACTTCTTCAAGAAAGTGACATAACCCACGACTCAGCCGAACCATTGTTTCCAACAATTTGAAGACGTTTCTTTTTATAACAATGACTTCAACGCTGATCCTTCTCTGCTTCTAAAGCCCTAATAATTTCGTACTGTACGCGTTTATCATGAGAGGATCGGTAGTGATCGCGAAGTTTTCTGCTGCCGCTCAATCCAACGCTGATACTATCGCAAGACAGATTATGGACAAGATTCAAGGTACGGACGGGATCACTGTTTTGTGTTTGCGGGCATGGGACTATTGGTATTTTCAAGAGAGAGTTTGGACAAAACGCTAAGGTATGTAGAGATATTTCTGCCATGAACAGAATATAAAATAATTTTATGAAATCAAAGACCTTGGAAATTTCAAAGACAATCAAGATGACAAAGGTACTATTTTCATTATCATATTATTACTGTTTACATATATTTACATGTGATAAACTATTTGTTTAATTTAAGAGCGGTTTGCTTTGGTAGATCTGCTTATGTCGCTTGTTAAATAATATTGCTTGGACTAGGATCTCTAATGAAAAAATTGGAAGAAACAGTCATTATTTGATCTGTATACAATTAGGTCAGTGCCTAATGGTCCAAAATTGAATATTGTTATTACCCTTATTTTATACAAAAGCATGAATTTTGTGTTCAAATGGTAAAATCAAAATGCAAACCATTTCTTTATTTAGTGAAGAAGGAGATCCTTATCTAGATAGTTTGTTGACAAACAAAATAATGAACGATATTATAATGCATGTAAGCAAGACTTTGTACGGTGGTCATTGGTTATGAGAGCCACTGTTAATTTTTTGGTTGTTTATGGTAATACACATGTTTATTCGGAAATGTCATTAAAAATTGACATTAATAGAACGCATATATTATTTGGAAATGTCACTAAATATTTGACATTAATAGAATGCGTATGTTATTTGATAATGTCATTGAGAATTGACATTAATTGGCTGAATAGGTTTTTTTTTTGCATCAAAATAAATTGACAAAGTTTATATGCATAATTTTAGAAAATGTCACTAAAAATTGAGATTAATTGAATGCAAATTTGGAAATGCCTTCATTATAAAAGGGCATTAATTACATGCATAATGTTTCTTTTGGAATGTCATTAAGAAATGACAATGGTATAGATTTAATTATCAATGAGTGTATTTTATGTGAAAATGAATAATATTGATTAGATATGGACACCACTATTTTAACGGTTGTTCTAATTTCATATATGTATATCTCGTGAAAATAAAAGTGATGCATTTGATATGATTGAGACACTCAAAAATGAAATTGAAGATTAGTCAAACAAGAAAAATAAAGGACTTCGTAGTAATAGAAGAACAGAATATGAATCTAGTTCTATTCTGAATTACTATAAACTACATGATTTTATACATGGGAGAACTGCACCTTATTCACCTGATATGAACGGCAAAGCGAAAAAAATAGGACCTTTACCGAAGTAGCAGTTGCCATTTTATTAATTTCTGGTGCAGCAAAACATTGGTGGGGGATATATTATTAACCGTTTGCTATGTTTTGAATAGAATCCCTAGATCTAAGAATAAAATTTCATCTTATGAAATTTTAAAGAATTATAAACCCAATGTATCATACTTTAGAACTTGAGGGTATTTAGCATATGTTTGCATTATATGCCATAAGAGAATAAAATTGGCAAGTACAACATATGAATGTGTATTTATAGACTATGCTATTAATAAGGAAGCATACAGATTTTATGACCGAAATACACATAATATAATTGAATCAAATGATGCCGATTTTTATGAAACAAAAATTTCTTTTAAATTAAGGAATAGTGGGGGCACTTCAAGTATGCCTATTCGAACTGAACTTAATGAAAATTCTGAAACTGAACCTCGAAGAAGTAAAGAGTAAGAACCGTAAAAGATTTTGGTTCGGATTTTTGTACTTTTACTATAGAGGAGGATCCCTTGAACCTCCAAGAGACCTTATCTTCTTTAGATGCCGACTTTTGGCAAGAGGCTATAAATGATGAGATGAATTCCTTGGAATCCAATAAGACTTGGCACTTGGTAGATTTACCCCTTGGTTGTAAATCTATAGGCTGTAAATGGGTAATTAAAAGAAATTAAAACCTGATGGCGCTATTGATAAATATAAAGCACGACTAGTAGCTAAAGGTTTTAAGTAAAAAGAAAAATATAGATTTCTTCGACACTTTTCACCTATAACTAAAATAACATCCATTCGGGTATTAATCTCACTTGCTTTCATTCTAATTTATTAATACACCAAATAGATGTTAAAACCGCATTTTTTGAACGATGAATTAGAAGAAGAAATTTATATGGACCAGCCTGAAGGATTTGTAGTACATGATCAAGAACATAAAGTATGAAAATGAGATAAATCTTTATATGGTTTAAAATAAACACCTAAACCATGACATGAAAAAAAAATTGATAACTTAACCATTTCACATGGTTTAAAGTTAATGAAAGTGACAAATGCATTCATTACAAATTTAAGGATGACATTTGCACTATTATATGTCTTTATGTAGATGACCTACTTATTTTTTGGGTCAAACATTCATGCCATAAACTCAGTCAAATCCCTATTAAGTGCCAACTTTGATATGAAAGATCTAGGTGAAGCGAATGAAATCCTTGGTATTAAAAAATTACTATGTTCGAAAAAGGGACTTTCTTTGGATCAATCTCATTATATTGAGAAGTTTCTAAAGAAAGACAATCACTTTGACTGTAAACCTGCATGTACATCATATAATCCTAGTGTAAAGACATTTAAGAACACCGGTGAAGGTGTAAGACAGTCAAAGTAAGCGAGCATCATTGGCAGCCTTCGGATGTCACTGATTGTACTAGACCCGACGTTGCATATGTTGTGGGATTATTATGCAAGTTTACTTGTAGACATAGTATAGAGCATTAACATGTTATTGAGAGGGTTATGAGATACCTATAATAAACCTTGAACCTTGGATTACAATATAAAAAGTTTCCAGCTGCTGAAAAAGGTTATTCCAATGCAGACTGGAATACTTTATATGATGATTCAAAAGCAACCAGTGGCTATATATTTAGCATTACTAGAGAAG
This sequence comes from Allium sativum, assembly GCA_030737875.1. Lineage (NCBI taxonomy): Eukaryota > Viridiplantae > Streptophyta > Magnoliopsida > Asparagales > Amaryllidaceae > Allium > Allium sativum. The sequence goes on along the minus strand of CM060924.1, from coordinate 228,995,903 downwards.
TTGTTTCTTGAAAAATTCAGGAAACATACTATTTTGACTCAGTTTACTATAGAAACTGAGATAATAGCACTAGCCACAGCTAGTGAAGAAGCAGAGAACTAAAGAAATCTGCTAGTTGAGATCCCTATATGGGAAAAATCGACACCAGTGGTGTAATCCATTGTGATAGTACCGTGGCTATTGCAAAAAGTATAGAACCGTTATTACAACGGTAAAAGACGACAGTCATAAGGACAATACTGTAAGAGAACATCTCATACATAGTGATGAAAATTTGACGATTATTGAAAGAAGGACAGAACTGATATTACAACGGTAAGAAATGACAGTCATATGCACAGTATTGTTAGAGAACATCACATATGAAGTGATGATAATTTGGCAGATCCTTTGACGAAAGGACTGACCAGAAAGAAAGTCCTGAATGAATCTAAAAGAATGGGACTATTGCCCTTAGATTGATGAGTCACGCACAACGGTAATCCGACCTAAATGACTGGAGATCCCAAGAACTAGGTTCAATGGGTAAAAACAAGTTGTGTAGTGATAGGAGTTGAACATGCTGTTTAATAAACCAAGAAGCATGTATTCCTGAAGTGATTAGAGGATGAGTTAATAGAAACTCTTAATGAGATCTATACTCTATTTGGAGTGGAGTATCTACCTTCAGGAGTACTCTTGATAGACTTACCTATGTGAATGTGGAAATGTGGCCATTTCCTATGGAGTTTGGGCAAGATTCCTAGAGCATTCACTAAACTGAGATAGACGTGCATGGCCATAAATGCACGGGCTTATTTGATTGCACACTAGAAAGGTTGTGTGTGGTTTGATGTCAGGAATAGAGTTCAAGACTACGTGTCACTCTAGTAAAAACTGAATCTTACTCACTATGCAAAGGTTTAAGTCGAATGACACCTTTGCTTATGCACAATCTTATGTATTTTTAATTAACTGCTCGAAAATATTTTTTTAAGAAATTCAAGTAGGGGATTGTTGGAACAGTTTGTGAATTTATATATAAAAAAAAGAATTAATTGCATTACCAAAAAAAATTTATTGAGCAATTAATACAATAGAGCCGTTGAAAATTACAACGGTAATATATTTACATATTTATGAGCCATTAATGCATTGAGCCGTTAGAAGTTAAAAACGGTATTATATTTTGTATCAGTAAATTCTTTCCTGAGAGTTATTACATTTGCATAACAGTTGTGAGTATATATATATATATATATATATATATACACATACATGTATTTGATTGAGCTGTTACAAAATATAAATAGCATTAACAAATTGCAATGAATGGTAATAAATTAATATTTATTAACATTCATCTCTTTATGAAACGAATGCAATTTACACATTACAAATTTCTTTGAACGTTTTTTCATTTAATATGGCATTAATTGCAATCCAATTTTCCTCCCACTAGAATAGCTAACGTTTCTTCTGTATAAGAACTTGGTCATAGACCAGAAAATATATAGAATACAGAACATTTTTTCATTGCTCTTTTTCTGGAAAAACTCTCTCTTCCTCTTCCACATAAAGAAAAATCATATATATTTTTCTATCCTCTTCTCAACCATTATTTTACAAAATTAGAAAGAAAATAAACTTGAGCAGTATTATTTTTTGAGTGCAAACTGAATCGGCTTCATATGTGCAAATGATCCGATATAGAAAGAAAAACAAGGAAGATGTTGTTTTATCCCAGAGGCGGCGGCGAACAGTACGAACTACTTTGCACCTTGAGTAGATCGCCGAAACATCTTCAAGAAAGTGACCTAGTCCATGACTCAGCCGAACCATTGTTTCCAACAGAAAGCATGCATGAATGTTTGCAGATTCATTGTAGTATGGTTAAAAAAATATCATTCAAAATAATATTGATGTTAGTCCAAACTGAACAAATGAGCCTAAAATAGAAGCCAAATAACTTCCAAAACATAGAATATTAGGTTACCTCTAATAAAACAAGGTTTTATTCGGATAGAGAGGGCACCCTAATTCAAATAATTTGGATTAGGCTGAAACAATCGTCAAGCAATCAAAAGCACCTAATAGTGTGAATGCTATAGTTAAAAATGCTTAAGGTACTGGCGAAGAGGAAAAGAAAAATAACAAACCACATAGCTCTAATGGAAGGAAAACATAAATGAAGAAGGTTCATGCGTGACACGAGGAGTTACACACACACACATATGTATGTATGTATGTATGTATGTATGTATGTATGTATGCATGCATGCATGCATGTGTGTGTGTGTGTGATAGAAAACATCCACCTAGTCCTACAAGAAGATCCCTAATACAATAGGCATGTGTCAAGGAAGTAAAGTGAAGTCGATATGAACACGTGAAAGATCTGAACATAAAGCATAAGGTAACTACATTAAAATTGACATATTTGGACTGAAATATGCTCTATTCAATTTGTTTTGGTTATTGCCTTTTGTTTTTAGCTTCTATGTGAATGATTGTTTAACTAAAACACATCATCCAAATCAAACAATAAACTAAAACACTTGTAGGAAAGTGTAGTATAAATCTCGAAATGTTGTAACATTTTACAAACCCAACGAGTAGTACTAGATAGATTAAAATTTGATTCTTTAAGCTTATATCATACATAATTCTATATAAATTACCCGCTGGGTTTACTAGGACCGACAAGCTATGTTTGGAATGAAGTCTTATGTTCCACACAAAAAAAAACATTTAAAGCCTAAAAAATAATAATACATCTCTTAAAAATAGATAATACTTGAGGCTGATCACACACATATAAGTTTAGTATATATATATTCAGTGGATTATTATTGCACAGTGCATGTAAATGGATGACAATCCATTGCATTTGAACAGTTTGGACAAGATTTAGCCCATGGTTGCAAAGGCAGTCTCAAACTGACAAATTAGAAGAAATAATTTATTATTCATGGGGAAAGCTTATATATGCAACTACTGTATACATAATTAAAATTAATAAATGGTTCCTAAGTCTTCATCCAACAACTGAATTTTGGTAACTTTGGTTTAGATAATAGCAGCAGCATGTTGACAAAAGGTGAAATTAAGAGCATCAATTTACTGTAAAGAATATAAAAAAGATAACATGATATTTCATGTTAGCTATGACGTACATCACATGTAGAAGGGGGAGGGAGTAACCCTATCCGACTTTAAAAAACAACAGATGAATAAGCAACGGGAAAGGCTTCAAATACTAAAGGACGATGGAATAATTTAGGATAATACAATGGTTGATAAAATTGTTAATAAACTTCATATAATTCAGGTTACCTCTTCCGAATCTGATCCATCAAATTTATGCAGTCCTCTATTGTCCATAGCTAATAAAAACCTTTAAGATTGTCGACATTTTGATCTGACAAAACTAAAGCCCCTCTTTAACTCTACAGATCAAAATAACATAAAAAATTACACCTCAAAACAAAACAAATCAACTTATCAAACATCAAATACCTGAATTGAATCCAAATTCTTCCTACTAACAATAGCATATAAAACCACGCCATCAAATAATTTCTCTCTCACAATCTCATCTGATGCATCCAACGCCAAATTCAAATTAAAAAAAAACAATTTAAACCATTTCACTACTTGCATTCTCTTATTATCTAACAAAGCACAAAATGTACGCAATAAGTAGCATAAACCATAGAAAAGTATGGAGAAAAAAAAAGATAAATTGATAATCTTACCTGCAAAAATTTGGTGATTTATCGTCCCCAGTCTCAATTAAATCCTCTTCTCCGATTGCAGATTAAAATTCTTCGAATTTGATGCTAAATCAACCGTCTTTAAAATGCCCGCAGCCAATCTGATCAGCACAACGGAAAATCAGATCCACGATCCTAAAAAGCTGTTAAATCTATAGAGAGATATTAAACCAATGGATGATTTGAGGTATGAATTACACAGATGTTGAAATAATAGATGGATTTCATGCGGCCATTTGAGTTTCATCGGTTACAAATTTTTCCGTATATAAAGAGGACGAATTTTCCAGATCTAGGGTAAGCCTCATTTTTTTTGGGGGGGGGGGGGGGGAGGGGCGTGAACAATGAAATGGGAATGAAAACGTGCTTGGGGAGCGGGGCGTATTAAAGGGTGTATTTAATTTTAGGACGAACCAGATCCGTTCTAAAATTTACAACGGCTAGGGACCGTACTACTATAGGTTGCAACGGTCCTTAGCCATTGCTATTTCGCAATGGCTCAAAGCCGTTGCGAAATTTCCGCAATAGGGAGTGGAAAAACTGCTTGTTTGGTGTAGTGTGAATATGGTTACTTCTCAAATAAGTTCAGTTGAAATTGAGTTTGACGAAGAAGTATGGGCATTGATACTTTTGTCTTCCCTGCCATAAAGTTGGAATTCTAGTGCCATGGCAGTGAGTAGCTCGTCGGGAAGAAATAAGTTAAAATTTGATGATATTCATGATATGGTTCTCAGTGGAGAGATACGATGAAGAGATTCTGGTGAGTCATTAAAATTTTCAATTTTACATGCATAATCAAAAGGAAGAAATTCAACATGAGGAAATGGAAGTAGAAAATCAAACTATCAAGGTAGGTTGAAGGATTGGAGATCTAAATCCAGAAATCCCAACAATTCTCATAACTCAAAGACCATTGAGTGTTGGAACTGTGGAAAGACTAGGAACTACAAAAATCAATGCAGAAGTGCGCCAAAGGACCAGGAGGCGAAGACAAAAGCAAATGTTACTTCTACTTCAGGAGGAGATGAAGCGTTGATATGGTCTTTGGAGAGCAAGGAAGAGTCTTGGGTGCTAGACTCTGGAGCATCGTTTCATGCCACTTTGCAAAAATAAATCTTCGAAAGGTATGCCTCTGGAAATCTTGGAAAGGTATATCTTGGTGATGATCAACCTTGTGATATTGTTGGTAAATGTGCTATGAAGATTAAGTTAAATTCATCAGTCTGGGAGCTAAAGGATGTCAGGCACATACCTGATTTGAGAAAGAATTTGATCTTCGTAGGACAATTGGCTAGTGAAGGCTATACTACGACTTTCCATGGTGACGGCTGAAAATTTTCGAAGGGTGCAATGATGATTGCTCAAGGCAAGAAGAGTGGTGCTCTTTACATGACACCAGGAGCACGATGTTCGATCACTGTTGCAGCTAGCAATGAAAATTCTAACATATGGCACTACAGGCTAGGCCATATGAATAAAAAGGGAATGAAGATTATGCACTCAAAGGAAAAACTTTCAGGTCTATAGTCAGTGGAAATAGGCATGTGCGAAAATTGCATATTTGGAAAGCAGAAGAGAGTCAATTTTCAAATAAACGGTAAAACCCCAAAGAAGGAAAACCTGGAGCTTGTCCATTCCGATGTTTGGGGGCCTCTCATCCATTGGTAGAAAGCATTACTTCGTTACTTTCATCGATGATCACTCGCAAAAGGTACGGGTTTATTTTTTAAGGCATAAATTTGAAGTGTTCGAGGCTTTCAAGATATGGAAAGCTATTGTTGAACATGAGACAAATTTAAAGATCAAAAAGCTTAGAACTGACAATCGAGGCGAATATGAAGATAACAGATTCAAGCAGTTCTGCTATGAGCACGGGATCCAAATGTAGAGAACCGTGCTGGGTATGCCTCAAAACAATGGTATAGCTGAGCATATGAAACGACTGTTGATAGAAAGAGCTAGGACCATTCATATACAATCAGGTCTACCAAAGCAGTTATGGGCAGAAGTTGTCAATACAACAACTTATTTGATCAACAGAGGTCCTTCGGTTCCATTAAAGCACAAAATACCAGAGGAGTTATTGATTGGAAAAGAGGTAAAACTATCATATTTAAAAGTTTACGGTTTTATAAGATATGTGCATATTAGTGATAAAGGAAGGAATAAACTTGATCCCAAATCCAAGAAATGCACTCTCATCGGCTATGGCAAAAATGAGTTTGGCTATCGCATTTGGGATGATGAAAACAAGAAGGTTATCCATAGCCGAGATGTGATTTTTAACAAAAGAGTAATGTATAAAGACAGACATAAAATAGAAGTCAACGACTCAAAGAAGAGTGAGCTAGTATTTGCAGATTCAAATGATATTCCAAATAATCTCATAACAGAACCAACTATAGCAAATCTACAACCTGATGAAATCGTTGATTTGAGCAGTGTGGACCAGTCTGACACACTACAACATGCTACTCCAACTCCTGTCTTGGGAAGGTCTTCTCGACCTCATGCACCTAACAAAAGATACATGAACTATTTGTTGCTGACCGATGCAGGGGAACCTGAATGCTATGATGAAGCTTTTCAGACTAAAGATGCTAGCAAGTGGGAGCTTGCCATGAAAGATGAGATGAACTCTCTTATCTCTAACCAGACATGGGAACTAGTTGAGTTACCCATAGGAAAGAAGGCACTTCATAATAAATGGGTGTATCGGGTGAAAGAGGAGCATGATGATTCCAAGAGATACAAAGCTCGACTAGTTGTCAAAGGATTGCAACAGAAGGAAGGAGTGGGCTACACTGAAATTTTTCTCCTGTTGTGAAACTTAATACTATCTGGTCAGTGTCAAGTATTGTTGCTATTGAAGACCTTCATCTTGAATAGTTAGATGTGAAGACCGCATTTCTTCATGGAGACTTGGATGAGGAGATATACGTGCACCAAGCAGAAGGTTTCTTCGAGAAAGGGAAGAAGAACATGGTGTGTAGACTAAAGAAAGGCTTGTATAGCCTAAAACAAGCCCCAAGACAGTGGTACAAAAAGTTTGATGGATTCATGCACAAGGAAGAGTTCCAGAAGTGCAGTGTTGATCATTGTTGCTACTTCAAGCGATATAGGTTTAGTTATATCATTTTACTGCTTTATGTTGATGACATGTTAGTAGCAGGATCAAATATGGATGACATCAGAAGGTTGAAGCAACAACTGTCAAAGGAGTTTGACATGAAAAACTTAGGTCCAACAAAGCAGATTCTCGAAATGCAAATCACTAGAGATAAGCAGAAAGGACTCTCGTAGCTATATCTTACAGATTACATCAATCGTGTTTTGCAGAGATTCGACATGGATGATGCTAAGCCAGTCAATACACCGTTGGCCAATCATTTTCGCTTATCCAAGGATCAGTCCCCTCAAATGGAGGAAGAAAAAATTTCATGATTGATATTCCTTATTCCTCAGCTATTGGAAGTTTGATGTATGTCATGGTCTGTACGAGACTAGACATTGGCCATGTAGTGGGAGTTGTTAGCAGGTTTATGTCAAATCCGAGGAAAGCTCATTGGGAAGAAGTCAAGTAGATTTTGAGGTATCTACGAGGCACCATACATAATGCTTTGTACTTTGGTAAAGGGAAGGTTAAAGATCAAGGATGCATAGATGCAGACTCCAGAGGCGAAGTCGATCATCGAAGAAGCACTATAGTATTATGTATTCACGCTTGGAACTACAGCTGTTAGTTGGATGTCACAGGTACAGAAAACTGTCACTTTATGCACTACAGAGGCAGAGTATGTAGCAATCACCGAAGCTAGTAAAGAGATGATATGGCTTTAAGGTTTGTTAACTGAGTTGGGATTCAAGAAGGAAAAGAATATCTTATACAGTGATGGTCAAAGTGAAATACACTTGGCGAAGAGTTCAGCATTTCATTCCAGAGCCAAACATATTGGGCTTCGTTATCACTTCATCAGATCTCTACTAGAAGATGATGTGTTAATACTGGAGAAGATCGAAGGAAGAAAGAATTCAGCAGATATGTTGACAAAGACGATAACTATCGATAAACTGAAGTTGTGTTCAACTTAACTTGGTTTGCTAAAGTAAAAAAGATCAGAATGGTTGTTGCATCGATCAAGGTGCGAAGACGGATTGAAATCAATCTTCAAGTGGGAGATTGTTAGAAAAGCTTGTGCTTCTATACAATATACATGGGCTGCCCACCAACCGAGCCAATAACCCCCACCAACCATCTCTCACCCTATATATACATCCTTCTTCTTCGTAACTTATCATCCCATCTCAAATCCAATAAAAAGAAAAGGAAACGAGCTTAGAGTGAGATCGAGGGTTGAGCGAAAAGTGTTTTGTGTAATCACTTTGTAATATTCTCTTAAATGAAAGATCTGCAGCAGCCTGGAGATGTAAGCATAATTTGTCGAACTCTGTTATCAAAGTTTATGTGTCTTACCATTCTAAATTTTATTTTTTTCTCCACAAATCTAATTATAAGGAAATTTGCGTAATTTCCCAACAGTACGGTCTTCTGCAATTCACGGTGTTAGACCAAAAGTTGGTTCTAACACCCAAATTGATTAAAAGCAAACAAGATGAGATAAAAATAAAAATGAACACACAGGATTTATAGTGGTTCGGCGAAGAAATGCCTACGTCCACTTATCTTTCACTATATTCAATGATTCAGTTGCAAATACAATGTAATTATCACTTGACTTCACTCACAACTCGCTTATATTCACTCAATAGACTAAAACAAGTAATGAAAGAAGATTTGGATTCTCCGGGAGTAATGGAGTTCGGATTATGGAGGTAGTTGAATTCTCAAAGTTCCTAAAAAAAGATCCTTTTCTTTGTCTCCAGACGGGGTATTTATAGGTGCGAATTTTCTCAAAACTTGATCAGGATCGGGGCCACGTGTCGTCCATCCCATTAGCTTCGGGTTCGGATGAATTATTGTGTTGACAACGCATCAAAGTAACGAACGTTATGGGTAGGAACTGGTCACAGCCGGTTCGGATATCCAGGCGCTTTTGCAGGAGAATAATATGGAACATGGGCTCGGGTCGGAGACACACAGATAAGGGGTTCGGATCGGGATACCCGATCCGACCCGGATTGGCTTGGATGCAACGCTCTTTTCTTCTCTAATCTGCTCCGCTCCGATCTATTTCCGTGGCAAACAGGTGGCTTTCCGATCCAATTGAGATTATGTTGCCCTCCGATCCGATTAGATATGCCTTACCAATTTCCTCAGCAGCAGTTCACCGATCCGAGCAGAAGACTCTATCCGACCCAAACCGATATGTTGCTCTGACCCGACCCGAACAATCGCTGCTGTCCAATCTAGGTTGTAGTGTCTTCTCCAATCCGAACCGAAGTCTTCTAATTAAAAATGCTCTTCAATGTCTGATTTCTTGACTTTGTGTTGCCTAGTTCACAAAGTAGGCTAACACTTTGCCCCCTCAAAGGATGCTTCTGTTGGACACGGAGCATGCTTTGACTGCCATAGCACAAAAACTTCATCCTTCCTTTTGAATTCACATGTCAAGTTGTCGTACTTCATCCCGTTCGGTTCGGATTCCGACCCGAACGGATTTCTGCTTTGGGTTCCGACCCGAACTGATTTCCTTCTTCTCTGCAATGTATTAGTGGGCCAAGCTGCGTCATTGGGCTTTTCGAACCGGTCCGATCGGGAATACGAATAGTCAGCTTGTTTTTTATATAAATTTACTTCATCTCTCTTCTTTTCTTTCATTCACTGTTTTTGCTCATCCGAACCGATTCCACATCGAAGCCTTAGTCTTTTCAAGAAACTCCAAAATTTTCGCTTCCATCTTCGAATCAAATATATAGGTAGTCTTGTAATCTTGAATCTCGTTGCCATAATCGCTTTTAATTTACATCCACGGCTAGTTTGAACGATTCTAGTAAAGTAATTGAATAATTCCATCACCACGGCTTCTTCCATCCTCCGCCTTCGTCGTCAATGGCATCGACGCCATTTCGAGGCGTTGGAGGAAGGTATTGAAACTCGTTATTGAATACTTGAGTGTTTAATCTCTCGACTTTAATTAAGGCTTGGGATTTCGAGTTGGGTTCGCTACTTGAGAGGAGGAAGAGGAAGAAAACTGAAGAAGATTGGTTCGGGTAGGGGAACAGTAGGAGAAAAAGGAAAAGAGAGAAATTCACAGAGCCGGATCGGGTCGGAGCAATAGGGTCAAGAAATGAGTCTTAACCTGTTTGACCGGGTCGGGTCGGATCTACGAATACAATGAGGGTCAAGACTTATGCGCTCGGATCGGACCCGGTTGAAAAACAAAAGAGAGAATAGGGGTCTGGTTATCCAAGTTAATCCGACCCGCTCCGGGTGTCAATCTCCGAACCGATCCGGATATATCTTTCTGAGCATGGGCCTTTGCTCATCCGATCCGAACCTGGCGTCTGCATCCGAACCGAACACTACTCAATCTAAAACACAAACTTTCGTCCAACTATTTAAAAGATATTACTTCCAACTTCATGAACAGTTAGGATAGTGCCTTGCGGACATAAATGAACATTAAGAACTACTCTGACTATCACTTTCTCTTCAAAGTTTCGTCTTACATTGCTGCACTTTTACTTTGCATTTCTCACATTCACTGCACACATTTTAGTTCACACACATACACAGGGGGGTACGGGCTAATTTACTCTAATCCATGCTATTGCTTCTTCAATAATTCCATGACAATGAGGCCCAGACGTTCTTCTAGACTAGCTGAGAGGAAAGAAGCCCCGGAAACTTCTAACAAAATCACTCTTGAGGATATATCTTCTTCTTCGGATCCAGAATGGGACAGCGAGGGTCCAGATTACGAGGTTGGACATCGGGAAAGCAACGAGGCGTCTTCAGAGAACGAGGTTTCTCTGGGTTTTGAGGAGGAAGGAGGGATCGGTGACGATCGAACCCCTGACGAATTTGAATCAGCCATTATATTGGAATCACCTCCAGACTCCGTTGAATCGACAATCGACAACGATCGACTTGTCCGAATTTGCTTAAAGTATGGAATAATGAAAAAGGACACTCTAGTGCCTTCACGCTCTGACCGTCCCTACAACCCTCTAGAAGGATATATGACGGTCACTCGATTGATGTGCATGGTCGGTGCCATTCCTCCATTCTCTCCCTTCATTGTTGACTTTTTAAGGCAAATGCGGATTGCCCCCATGCAATTGCACCCCAATTCATATGCCTATCTGCACACCTTGTACATAGCATATCGTGAAATCTTAGGCATAGAGCTCACGTTCGATGACGTTCACTTCTTCTATAATTTCAAGCATCGGACTCGAGAGACTCCATCCTTCTGCTACTTTGAATCAGTCCCAAAAAGGAAGATATTCTCTGCACCATTTAGCAGTAAAGCTGGAGATTCCAGACTAGAATGGTTCTACGTGAAGCGACAGCCTGGATGCGCCAGGAGGTGGACAAAATCAAGTAAAGCACTGATTTTCTAAATCCGGGCTCTATACATTTGAATCATCACCTTGACTTGTTTTCCTTTTTGTTTGCAGTTGACAATCCCAAACAGATATCAGACCAGGTGTACTTCGACCGGATGCACCGACTCCTCAATGGCGATCAGAAATTCTTGACTATCGACGAAACCCTTAAGGACGAATACCTTCACTTTCATGGGCTGTTGTTTGTTTTTCGTAGCATTGGTCATGGGATAGTTCCATACGCATACATTCCTCCAGTGGAAAGGCTCAGGAATTCCTACAGCGCCTCTTCACACTTCACCTTCTCCATCTTCTACACAAGATGATGAATTGGCTAATCTGGCCGAAAAGCATCGTGAAGGATATATTGCCCCTGAGGAAACTACTTCTCTAGAAAAGTCAAAATCCTCCCAAGAGTCACCACTTCACGCTTCCGAGGGGGATGCCCCTAGTACTGATGAGCAAATATTTCAGGGTTTGGGGGATCTCCCCTTACCTGAGACTATATACACTTCAGAGGATTTCAGGAAGGATCCTTTAGTCTTCACCTCTTCTGAAGAGACCACTCCCGCTAAGGCCAAAGAGCCTGCCCGTACTAGTCTAGCTTCAGACTCGGGTTGGTTGGGGGGAAACACACCACTTAGGATACACTTTATATAATGGCATCAGCCTTCATTGCACTTCTTTCCTCGTGAATCCATTAATTCTAAATTTCGTTCGTTTTATCGTGCAGGTACAATGTCTCGATCCTACTACGATATAAGAAAGCTTCGTCGCAGCATGTCCAATCCTCCTCAGGATGTCGAGTATGATCGCCGGGATGATCGTGGTAGGGAGGAGAGAAGACCTTATGATCCCTACCGCTCTCGACCCTCACGTTCCCGCTCACCAATTCGACCGGAACAAGAGAAAAATAAGGGCTATCCAAGCCGCAGGGAAGAGGACAGACCACCATCTAAAGACTCCACTTCTTCCCATGAAAAGCGCAGTAGAGAAAGAACTCCTCCAAAAGAAACTGGGTCTCGAAGTAAGCACAAGGTCCCTGCACTTTCTTTTTTGGCTATTTTCCTGTACAAATTCATTCATTTGTGAATAAAAATAACTCATCTTTTGCAATGTTCATTTGTTAGTAGTTCTGCACTTATGTAAAAATGCATGTCTATGGTTGTGAAACGAAGTTGTGGAGGGGGGAAATATGCGTATACATACGTGTCCCCAGTCAATTCCCACAAACTATTTAATGCTTAGTCGAGCAATCTGAATGCTCCCGATTCTCTGACGGGATAGCACTTCCTGTGCCGTCGGTACCTGTCGCTTTCTCTGGCATTTCTTATACACTCTTTCTCTTTCTTTTGAGAGTTAGAGTTCGAGCTCAGTCATCTATTTATTCCCCGGTCTTTCAACGGAGAAAGATTTCTTTCTCAGCGCTCAGTCGGAGACGCCTTTATACTCTCTTTCTCTCTGGAAAGTTAGAGTTAGGTGAAGAATTTCTTTTTCAGCGCTCAGTCGGAGACGCTTTTATACTCTCTCTCTCTCTCTGGAGAGTTAGAGTTAGGAAGAGAACTTCTTTTTCAGCGCTCAGTCGGAGACGCTTTTATACTCTCTCTCTCTCTCTGGAGAGTTAGAGTTAAGAATGTCGTTTTCTCATTCTTTTATGTCTTAACGCACAAATAGTCGTTGTGCTTCTTTTTGTGTCAAAACTGTGTTCAACCTTTTTAGGCTGTGAGTCATCCTGTATTTCATACCTACAACAGAATAATTAACAAATGTATATATATGTAATGCATAAAAGTAAATAACACACAATATTTATATAGTGGTTTAGTTAAGTCGTAGCCTACATCCACTTTATAGTCCTTTATTCATATCGTCAGATTTTCCCAAGGCAAGTCGTGCCTTATTACAGGGTTCACAGGAAAAATAACAAAGAGTACAGCATTTCTAATCCAAATATCGCATTAAGTGTTGGGCATTCCATGCTCGAGGGACTTCTTCGCCATCTACGGTCGTTAACTTGAAGGTTCCTTTTTCAAGCTTCCGTTGGATGACAAAGGGTCCTTCCCATTTTGGGCCGAGGTGAGGAAGGGATGGAAAAACTCTCTTTAGCACCAAATCTCCTGGTTCAAAAGTCCTGAGGCGAACTTTTTTGTCATAATAGCGTGCCATCTGACGCCGATGTCTTGCTGCACGCAAATCTGCTTCATCCCTTTTCTCTTCGACTTCATCAAGAGACTCAAGTAAAAGTGCCCGATTTGTCATCGGGTCATAATATGTCACCCTGTGGGAAGGAACTTCTAGTTCAACTGGAATTACAGCTTCTGAGCCAAAGGAGAGAGAGAAAGGGGTATGACCGGTGGCCGTTTTAAATGTTGTTCGATATGCCCACAAAGCTAGGGGCAATTCATCAACCCACTTTGCCTTTGCACGCTCTAATCACTTCTTGAGGATGGATTTTATTACTTTGTGTATTGCCTCTACTTGCCCATTCGATTGCGGATAGGCAACTGCAGTATATCGTTTGTCTATCTTATACTTCTGGCAGAAATTTCTGAATTCAGTACTATCAAATTGGGTCCCGTTGTCAGTTATAATCGTCCTTGGGATCCCGAACCGGCATATAATATTTCTAACCACAAAACTTATCACCTTTCTTGTTGTGATCTTGGTCAAGGGCTCAGCTTCCACCCACTTCGTAAAATAGTCCACGGCTACTATTGCATACTTAGCTCCTCCTTTAGCAATTGGTAGAACTCCAATGATATCAATTCCGCATGTGGCAAATGGCCCAGGACTCACCATTGATTTAAGTTGGGTCGACGGTGCCCTGGGGATTTTAGCGAATCTCTGGCACTTATCGCAGCATCGTGAATAATCAGCTGCATCTTTATTGATCGTAGGCCAGAAGTATCCGTACCGCAATATCTTCTTTGCTAAAGTTTGACCTCCTGTATGATCTCCACACTCACCTTCGTGTACTTCTCTTAGTACACGCTTGATGTCGTCGTGTGCTATACATCGTAACAGGGGCATAGAAAATCCTTGCCTATAGAGAGTATCATCTTGTATGACATATCTGGTAGCTTTGCGAACTACAGCTCTTTTCTCACTCTTCTTCGATGGGAGTGTCCCCTTCTTAAGGAAATTCTTAATTGGAGTCATCCATGACTCCTTCTCTGGTTCCGCTTCAAAAGCGAATTCAATTTCCATTGACTCAAAGCTTGGCGACTCCAACGTTTCAATTGGAATTATTTCAGTCTCTTCTGGATTGTCGGAACTAGCCAGCTTTGCCAGTCTATCCGCTTTCTGGTTTTCAACTCTGGGAATATGTGTTATGTTGTACCGCTCTAAGCTATTCAATAGCTCTTTCACTTTCTTAAGGTAGGCGATAAGTCGAGGTCCTCGGGCCACAAATTCCTCTCGCACTTGGCAAACAACAATTTTAGAGTCATAGAATATGTCTAACATTTTTACTCCGAGGTCTTTAGCAAGCTTCAGCCCGACAATCAGGGCTTCATATTCAGAGTCATTGTTAGTTGCCGAAAATTCTAATCGCAAGGCGTAATATAACGACCGTCCTTCGGGAGTAACTAAGACGATTCCAGCTCCGGACCTTCGGTCGTTCTTGGCTCCATCTGTATATAGTTTCCACGGATTTATTTTTAGCTCATCCTCGGACTTAACCACTCTGTCATTGATTACTTCCTCCTCTGGAATGGTGAATTCCGCAATAAAGTCTGCTAGAGCTTGCCCCCTGATTGACTTTCGTGGTTGAAAATTCAAATCAAACTGACTTAGTTCTATGTTCCATTTGATCAACCTTCCCGATGCTTCGGGCCTCTGCAACACCTGCCTTAAGGGCTGGTCGGTGTATATGGTTATTGGATGGGCTTGGAAATAGTGACGAAGTTTTCGGGATGCGATCAGGAGACTGTAAGCAAGCTTCTCAATTTTTGGGTAGTTGCGCTCTGCCGCTGCTAATTTCTTGCTTACATAATACACTGGCCTTTGTACTTTGTCTTCTTCTCGAACCAGGGCTGTGCTGACAGCGTGAGCCGAGACTGCCAAGTAAACAAACAATTCTTCGTGATCTACGGGCTTTGATAAAATCGGCGGTTTCTCTAGCAGTTCCAACAGATTTCGAAAGGCCTCAACACAATCCGGAGTCCACTCGAAGTTCTTCTTTCCCCTTTTAATCAAATCAAAAAACGGAACACATTTATCTGTGGCTTTGGAGATGAATCTACTCAGCGCCGCTACTTTCCCTGCAAGACTTTGGACGTCTTTAATTCTCCTCGGTTCTTCGATATTTCTAATCACTGCTATTTGGCTAGGGTTGATTTCAATTCCTCGGGAACTCACAAGGAAGCCAAGGAACTTTCCCGATGCCACTCCAAATGAGCATTTCAGAGGATTCAATTTCATCCGGTACTTTCGCAGGATACCAAACATTTCCGCCAAGTCTTGCGTATGGCTGGAGGACTGCTTTGATTTGACAAGCATATCATCCACATAAACTTCCATAGTTTTTCCTATTTGATTATAAAACATTCTGTTCACCAAGCGCTGATAAGTAGCTCTAGCGTTTTTCAATCCGAATGGCATTACAACATAACAATATAACCCCAAATTCGTAATGAAGCTCGTATGTTCTTGGTCTGGTACGTGCATAGGAATTTGGTTGTATCCAGAATATGCGTCCATGAAAGAGAGAAGTTCATGACCTGCTGTCGAGTCTACAAGCTGGTCAATCCTGGGAAGTGGGAAACTATCCTTCGGGCAAGCTTTATTTAAATCTGAAAAGTCAATGCAAGTCCGCCACTTTCTGTTTGGCTTCTTTACTAAGACGGGATTCGATATCCAGTCGGGATAAGTCGAATCTCGAATAAATCCATTCTGCTTCAACTTCTCTACTTCCTCTTTGAGAGCAGCCGACCTCTCTGGGCCCAGCATGCGTCTCTTTTGCTTCACAGGCGGATGCTTCGGATTTACATTCAATTTGTGACTTATAATGGATGGCGATATCCCACACATGTCAGCATGGGTCCAGGCGAACACGTCTAAGTTTGCCTTCAAGAAGTCCGTTAGTTCTTTAGCTCGACGTGGATCCAATTGAGAACCAATCTTCAAAACTTTTGTCGGATCAGCTTTATCAATGGGAATTTCCACTGTCGCTTCATTAGAAGTTGCATTCCTAGCCTCTGGTTCCTCGTCTTTTCTGGGATCCAGGTCTTCAGGCGTTCCTTTGGGCAACTCCCTCGGGGTCAATCTCTCTAATTGCTATGCTGAGTCCCCCTTTGAGGGAGACGAGGCATCCTTACTCTCAACGTTAAGTCTTTTCATCAACATCTTTAGTTCTGCCACGTAGCAGGCCCGTCCGGAAACTTGATCCCCTCTCATTACTCCAGTTCCGGCTTCGGTTGGGAACTTAAGTAACAAGCACCAAGGGGCGATACAAACTCTGAATTCAGCGAGGGCAGGCCTCCCCAAAAATGCATTATAAGGCGAATCTATGTCCAATACTACGAACTCAAGCATCCGCACTCTTCTACGTTCTCCTTGCCCCAGGGTCACGGGCAACTCTATGTATCCCATGGGAGCTGTCGACGCCCCGTTGAAGCCTCTGATCCATCCTTCACAAGGCTTCAGATCTTCAGATTCAAGCTTCATCTGATCAAATGACTTCTTGAACAAAATATTAACGGAACTTCCGTTGTCTACTAATACCTTATGGACCAAGGCCAGCCCAATGGTGGTAGTAATAACCAACGGATCATTGGTGGGTGATTGTATCCCAGTATTGTCTCGGCTGCGAAATACCACGTCGTCAAACATGGTCTTCTGTTGTTTTATGGGGGTGACATCTTCCAAATCATCACCTTCATTCACGTCTAGATGCTTGGCAGCATTCACATATTGATCCATTGATCTGAAACTTCGGATTGCTGGGTGAGGTCCGCCTACTATGGAGTTGATAACAATTCCTTTACCTTTCTGCTGCGCTGTAGGCTTGGGAGCAGGTAGAATCTGTTTTGGAGCCTGCTCTCCTTGCCCCCTGTCCCTCGTGGCAACCTTGTACTCATCCAACTTCCCTTCACGCAACAGTTTCTCAGTCACATCCCTCAAATGCCGACATTCATTAGTTGAATGCCCGTGAGTTCCATGAAACAAACAAAACTTCCCTGTCACCATTTCTTTCTCGGTCGAATCACGAGGTGGCGGTCTTTTGTATTGTAACACATTGTACGTATCTAGGTAAATATTTTCCAGGGTGTCGTTCAATGGTGTATAATCCTCGTAGTTCTGGAATCGGGGTCTTTTGTTAGGGTCACTTCCCCTATTTCTGTTTCTTCTGTTACCGCTCGAATTACGGTTATTGTTGTTGTTTCCCCCGCTTCCAGTATTGCTGTTTCCACCCTTGTTTCCTACATTTACTTCAACCTTGCCAGAACTTTCCCCAGACTGCTTCACGGCAATATTACTCTGCACATTCTCCTTTGAAGCCGTCTCAGACTTTCTCTTTCGGTTTGCCCTGGCCTCCTCTCGCCTTAGATAAATATCGGCTTTTTCGTAGAATATCTCCCTTGTGGAGGGTGTTTTCCCAGAAAGGTAGTCTCCAAACTCAGATTCAGGATCGACTCCTTCCTTCAATGCCATCAGAATAGTGGGCTCATGCGGGTCACTGACCTCAGTTACAGCTTGGTTAAAACGATCAAGATATGCCCTCAAAGATTCTCCTGGTGCCTGCTTGATTCTCGATAATTCAATAACACTTTTGGACTTTCGGGCATGGAGTCGGAACTGGTTCATGAAACGCTCGCTTAGTTCCTTGTAATTCGAAATCGAACGAGGAGGAAGTCGGGTAAACCAGAACAGCGCCACATCTTCTAAGTAGATTGGGAATGCTTTGCACTTCACTTCATCAGGGGCAGCAGCAGCATTCATGAGCCACGAGTATCGCATTAAATGCTGTCCCGGATCAGTCCTTCCGTTGTATTTGTCCATCTGTGGCAAGTTAAAGCGTCGGGGAAATTGGAAGTCGAGGATATCATCGGTGAAGGGAGTATGGCTTCGTTCGATGCCATAATCCTCATTTGTATAGTTCCGACTCTCGGACATGATCTGGCGAACCATTGCCTGCACGTCAGCATTAGTTAGGGGCCGCTCAGGTTCCCTGGCCCTAGTATCCGAGCTCCTTCTGGGCTCTTGTTCAGGAGATGCCCTTCTTCTTCGAGCTGCCTCTGCTCGATTCCGTTCCCTGCGCTCCCGGTCGATCTCGGGAGGAGGGGATTGGAGTCTTTGCCCTCGAGTGGGGTCATTATTTCCTAGCGCTCGTGCAATATCCTCACGAGATCCCAAAGATCCAAATGTTAGCTGCTCCACGTTCTGAGGTCGTTCGAGCGGCCTTCGTTCACGGGGCCGTTCTTCCTCGGAAGATGAAGATTGATCCACTGGTGTGTGACGAACCGGTGAGGGAGTTCTCTGTCGACGGAGTTCATTAATCTCCCGACTCATGAGCCTCATATTTTCCTGCATCATGAGATTAGTTCGCTCGTGAACCTTCATAGCCTCCCTTGTGCTCTCAAGCATGTCAAGCAAGCGCGAGAAATCTCCTTGAGTGATGGGCGCAGATGAATTGACCTGATCACCAACCCTGGTGGCTGGAATTGGAGCATTCGTAGGGACTCGAGTAGAGGTTCCAGCTTCACCAAGCATCGGGTCGGATCGGAGGTAGGAGGTCGGATCGGTTCGGAGCTGGGGGGCCTGGTCGGATCGGTACGTGGCAAGCTGCTCGGGTCGGTTCAGATTGGGGGAATGCACTGCTTCAGAGTCTCCTACCCGGATCGGATCGGAGCTCTCCCCCTGTTGGCGGCTCGGATTTCCTGCATTGGTTCTTCCTGCTGCTGAACTCTGCCCCTGAGACCTTGTTACAACAGCATTTTGCTGATCTTCGCCAGCTCCATTTCCTCGAACAGACTGAACTTCCTTGCCTTTTCCTTTGGCCATGAGTCTTTGATAATCACTTCAACAAATATAAAAAAGCAGAGAAACTTAAGGATTCACTTCTTTGAACTCAACGGTCCAAAAAGTAGAAAGAGATCCCGGAAAATAAAGATTTTAGATGAGGATTCTCAGTGAAAGCACCAAAATGTTAGACCAAAAGTTGGTTCTAACACCCAAATTGATTAAAAGCAAACAAGATGAGATAAAAATAAAAATGAACACACAGGATTTATAGTGGTTCGGCGAAGAAATGCCTACGTCCACTTATCTTTCACTATATTCAATGATTCAGTTGCAAATACAATGTAATTATCACTTGACTTCACTCACAACTCGCTTATATTCACTCAATAGACTAAAACAAGTAATGAAAGAAGATTTGGATTCTCCGGGAGTAATGGAGTTCGGATTATGGAGGTAGTTGAATTCTCAAAGTGCCTAAAAAAAGATCCTTTTCTTTGTCTCCAGACGGGGTATTTATAGGTGCGAATTTGCTCAAAACTTGATCAGGATCGGGGCCACGTGTCGTCCATCCCATTAGCTTCGGGTTCGGATGAATTATTGTGTTGACAACGCATCAAAGTAACGAACGTTATGGGTAGGAACTGGTCACAGCCGGTCCGGATATCCAGGCGCTTTTGCAGGAGAATAATATGAAACATGGGCTCGGGTCGGAGACACACAGATAAGGGGTTCGGATCGGGATACCCGATCCGACCCGGATTGGCTTGGATGCAACGCTCTTTTCTTCTCTAATCTGCTCCGCTCCGATCTATTTCCGTGGCAAACAGGTGGCTTTCCGATCCAATTGAGGTTATGTTGCCCTCCGATCCGATTAGATATGCCTTACCAATTTCCTCAGCAGCAGTTCACCGATCCGAGCAGAAGATTCTATCCGACCCGAACCGATATGTTGCTCTGACCCGACCCGAACAATCGCTGCTGTCCAATCTAGGTTGTAGTGTCTTCTCCAATCCGAACCGAAGTCTTCTAATTAAAAATGCTCTTCAATGTCTGATTTCTTGACTTTGTGTTGCCTAGTTCACAAAGTAGGCTAACACACGGGTTGTTGTAGGATGCAATCGTAGAACATAAAATTAACGGCATGATGGAGTTTCGAGCATTTCTGGCATGATTTATTTTGGGTAGAACAAATTTTTTGAATTAAGTTTGTTTATTCGAAATGGAGAGGTATACGCTTTTCGTAATCTTATAAATATGTGAGGTAGTTGTGTGATGAAAAATCTCAAAAACAAAGGTAATTATTAAGGAATTTACTATTGGATATTTGTATATGCCTCCAATATTTATGTAATACGATAATCAAGAGAAACAATCAAAATCATAAAGCTAGTTCTATAGTGGAAAATACAAAAATACGGACATATAAAGCATGATGTAGTAAGGAAAATGCCCACACTAATAGATTAATTTCCATAAGTTTCACGAGAATTCATCGAACTTCGGTGGATCCATTCACCAAGGAGATTAATGTTGAAAAAATCAAGGGAAATGGTCTTAAAAATTATAGAAAGAAATCATCAGTTTGGAAACTCAACCCAACATAATGAAATTAAAAGCTTTATAATTTTGATGCCAAAAAAGCTTTATAATTTTGATCCAAACAACTAATATAATGTTTCATTTTGAGGAAGTTCTTGTTGTCTATAATATTGTAGCAGAGAGAGTATTATTTCTTACTTGATAGGTTTATAATAGAAGTACTACAAAATTGTATATGATAGGCGTTTCTAATAAACTTGCCTATTGCCTATATGAATACACGAAAGCGGTTCTACATGCTACGCACTACCAAAAAACACTCAGTTATAGACTGCAAAATTAAAACTGAATAATAACAGTCTTTACTCAATGGCTGATTAGTAACAGGAAAATTTAGTTTCAAATATTCTGTGTTAATGAATGGAGATCAGTTTTTAATCTGTTTATAAATCCTTGTGACCGGCTAGAGATAATATTTCAGTCTCAGTCATGTGGTAACTGCTAGTGTATAAGCAGTTATTTATCCAAAGGCTTGGCTTTCTAATTATTTTTCTAATCAACAAACGATTTTGACGATCCATGCTGCATAACATTTTTTAAGTTATTTTTATAATAAATCAAAAAAATGTTGCATTCCCTTCAAATAAGGCCTCATTCTTAGCTGAAACATTCCCACTATCTCAATCTTGAAGTGAATAAACTTCCTTTTGCTTTATCAATTTCATCAATGTCTTTCCGGTTTTCGTATTCATTGTCTTTTCCTAGTAAAATGATTTATTTTATTTTCTACATCGCCCTCTAAAGCCCCATGGATCTATTCAATTTCCACCACCTACATAAATCGATTTTGATTATGCTTTTCGGTTTTTATCTACAAAGGAGCGTGAGGCTATCGATAAATGTTATCGCAATGTTCAGAAGGAGTATTGCGGTTGATAGAATGGTTGGAGTGTTTGATTCGAACTTGGAATCAACACCAAAGGTGCAAACGATGCACTTCACCGATTCGGTAAGATTAAAGTATGGAACCGCGTTATTGCAAAATAAATAGCATAAAAGTAAGAACACAAATAAAGTTTTATAGTGGTTCAATTCAATATGAATCTACGTCCACTTTACAATCATTTCTCATTAGGATTCTTTGCTTTATAATATGCTTGATTTTTCTCTTTACATTCATCTTTCCTTTTCACTCTCTTTATGATTTAGTCTCACTTGAATTTGGCGAAGAAAATGAAGGGATCTTTAGCTTTGTGATGATAGATGTATCAATCCTTGATCACTTAAGCGTTTAGAATGATTTTCATAGACTTCACAGTGACTTAGCATTCAATTTAGACTTCGGAGAGAATTAGAGAAGAATTGTGATTGCATGAATTGTGTTAAAGAGCTTTTTCATGAAGTTTGAATGAGAATCAAGGAGCTCGGATTCAATTGGAGTGAGCTTTAATCATCATTAAAATGGATTCGCTCCACTTGAAGTTGAAGAAAAGTTGTTAGAACCATGAGAGCCATTAGTGAAGTCGTAGACATGCTTCGAATTTGGCGGTACCTCCTCGTTTGAATGAATTCACCCTACCCTCTCCAATGTGAATTATGGGGGTATTTATAGGTAGAATTTAGACCAGGTGACAATTCTGTAATTCTCTTGTACTCCCTTTAGGTCGTCGGGCGAGCCAAAGGACCCAGAGGAATGTTTCTACGGTCTAAGGAGAGGTGGGGCGAGCTTAAAAGAGCAGAGCGGGCGATGGTTAAGGCGATGTGAGCTTGGACAAAGCGGGGCGACCCAAGCACACCTAGAACGGGCTAAACCAAGATGATGTAGTTTGGGCTTTGATGAAATGTTCTTAAACCTTTAGCGAGCTGGCGATTTGAGGAGCTGGCGACCCAAGAACCCTGCCAGCTAGCATCTGAATGAACCAAGATTCCCCAACGACTTACGATGCTCAAATGAGCTAAAGCTTCCTGAACACCTCGTATTATCTGAACGACCCAAGATAGCGTAATGACCTAAAGCACTTATGTGAGCTAAAGACCCCATTGAGTTAGAGAAAACATAACGACCCAATGGGCCTAACAACCTAAAATCATATATCAACCCAAACATGCTCATTACTTTCTGGAACATATTTTATGGGTTAACATTTGCCCCTCGAAGTTTGTATTTATTAAAAATAATACGGGCTTCGAACTAGGTGAGATTAGCATGTAGTTTGAGTTTTTAGGTCGTTAGGACCTCCGGACCGCGTGAGTCCCTAAAGTCTTTTATCCTTAGGTCGTCTAGCTTCTTAGGTCGTGACATGGTGTTAAGTCATCGTAGTTTCTGGGTCATGCATTAATTAGAGTTCATTGGTATTCTTCTCGGGATTAGATCGTTGTGGGGCCCTGCAAACTTGGTTTATTCGTTTAACCCCTTCTTTATTTCCTCTTTAAGTCATCATTCTCTTAAAATCCTCACTTAAGCTAGAAAACTTCATTAATGGCGGCCATTATCAGCTAAGTCCTCCGATCCCAATCACCATCAAAGCGGCTGAAGTGCAAACAATCCCTCAATCTAATAATCAAATTCGAAACTTCTCGTCGTGAAAAATTAGGTGCGATTTAAAGCTTTTTGCTTACTGTGTATACATATACATTTTAAGTTGAATTTGATATCTTCGGACTTTGTGGGATTAATATTTGGTACAATTTCAATCGTGCGTTTGATGATAATGTTGATGCATGTAGTGACCTTGAGCTCACCTGTGTGTGATGGCTTCGACTTAACTTTCATGTATAAATTCGCGCAATTCGATCATGGCTTTAATTGCTAAGTATCATGTACACTATGATGATAATCTAGCTCACTTCCATTGTTCATTGACGACCTTAACTTGCATTATCATGCCTTGCCATCCTTTTCAAAGTTAAAACGTCCCTGTTGGTTGTATATCTCAGGTCGTTGTTTTGTAATGGCTCATGTTGAATTAGGTTGTCGCAACCACTTTCAGGTTTTAGACCGTGACCCTACTCTAGGTTGTTATGATAACTCAAGGCCTTAGGTCGTTACTTCAGTCCTCATCTTTGGGTCGCTAAACCCTTGAAGTTTGGGTCATTTACGACCCAAAAAACTTGAAGTAGAAAGACTTCATGAGGAATCAGACTGTTATAGTGGCCTAAAGCTTCTTGGTTGTAGAGAACGACCTAGAATCCGATACCATACAGAACGACCCAAAATCTTAAGGTTGGTAGGAACGATCTGAAACATCTTGAATAAGCTGCTTTTTGGTTTGTTATCGACTTCTTAACACTACTATTCATTCAGGATGTCTAAAAGAACTGAAGGGACCTCAAGCGAGGACACAACTCGCAAGCACCTTAGGTTGGAAAAAATTCCGATGTCAGAAACACAAACTACCCCTGTTGCTCCCATTTTGGTCGAGCTAAAAGCTATCATAGACAAGCCCAATTACGCTTCTAAGTCACACACCTCTGAGCTTGCTGATCGCTTCGAAGGCTGGTGTCTTCAATGAGTGAACTTCGATCAATTTGACTTGGATATATATATCCGTCCGACAAGCGAACAGTCCCCGAAGATTTGGATATTCTAAAGAATCACTCATTGACGCAACTTGATGCTATTAGGACTTGGATGGAAAAGCAGTTCGAGGAAATTAGCCAAAACCATGCACGCAAATTAGGAGCCTGGAACACCTTTTCTTGCAAGCTCCAGAGGCTGAACAGGGAGAATATTGAACTCATCACCACTTTGGAGAAGGACAAAGCTGCGCTTATTCAGGCTCTTAAGTCTCAAGATGAGATCATTGCTGAACTACCAAGTCCTGGGGGCAAGGCAGAATCGGCTGGTACTTCTCCTTCTGCTCAAGGCGGGGAATGATTTATTGATGAAAAGAAGAAGTTCTCTCGTCTGACTTTTGCTTTTTATCTTTTATGTGCTTATGCTATAGACCGGTTGTATATGCGAGTGCCGGTCCTCGCTTAACATTCTTATGACATTTTGCATTTGATGTCTCTGTGTTGGATTTGCGATGTGGTGATGGAACTGTATTTTGTCTGTCGTACTTTAATCTTTTATGCTTAGATTGAAAGATATTTACTATGGCAATCTTTTCGGTTTTGAACTCGTACGTCCCATGCCACCTGTTCTGCAATTAAGACAAACTTTTGCATGATTTTGGACTTATACTCATTATCAATTGTCCATGTTGATAATGGATTAGTTAGAAATGAATTCTAACGAACTTAATTTGTGTTGAATAAAGTACTAGCCCCGGACCATCTTTTTTGACGGTTCAAAACTCATCAAATACTGTTTGCACGGTCATGGTATTCTAACTCAAATTTGTGTTAATGCTTGAAATCGACCAATCAACTTAGGTTGACTGTAGATCCCAAACGCTATCATTTTAATGACCTATATGAGTGTGTTCAACATCTCTTATTTGAGAAATACGTATCTACAATTCACTTTCTACTTCCCTTTCGAGAAGCTTTGATTCTTGTGCCCCTTGTTTAGGAAATCGTTATCGGGTCTAGTGCTTCCTAATTCTAATGATCAAATGGATACCCAACATTCTTCACATCTGAGATTTCCAGATACTACGTGAATGGTGTTTTTCTCATACTTCACATTAGAGATTTCCAGATACTACGCAAATGGTTTTTTCACTTTTCACATCTGAGATTTCAGATGCTACGCAAGTGGATTTTTCATTCTTCACATCTGAGATTTCAGATGCTACGCAAATGGTTTTTACACTTTTCACATCTGAGATTCCAAATGCTACGCAAGTGGATTTTTCATCCTTCACATATGAGATTTCAGATGCTACGCAAATGGTTTTACACTTTTCACATCTGAGAGTCCAGATGCTACGCAAGTGGATTTTTCATTCTTCACATTTGAGATTTCAGATGCTACGCAAATGGATTTTACACTTTTCACATCTGAGACTCTAGATGCTACGCAAGTGGATTTTTCATTCTTCACATCTGAGATTACAGATGCTACACAAATGGTTTTTACACTTTTCACATTTGAGATTCTAGATGCTACGCAGGTGAATTTTTTATTTTTTGCATCTGAGATTTCAGATGCTACGCAAATGGTTTTTTCACTTTTCACATCTGAGATTCCAGATGCTACACAAGTGGATTTTTCATTCTTTACGTCTGAGATTTTAGATGCTACGCAAATGGTTTTCACACTTTTCAAATCTGAGATTCCAAATGCTACGCAAGTGGATTTTTCATTCTTCACATCTGAGATTTTAGATGCTACGCAAATGGTTTTTATACTTTTCACATCTGAGATTCCAGACACTGTGCAAGTGAATTTTTCATTCTTCAAATCTGAGATTCCAAATGCTACATAAATAGTTTTTACACTTATTACATATGAGATTCCAGACGCTACGCAAGTGGATTTTTCATTCTTCACATCTGAGATTTCAGATGCTACGCAAATGGTTTTTACACTTTTCACATCTGAGATTCCAAATGCTACGCAAGTGAATTTTTCATTCTTCACATCTGAGATTTCAGATGCTACGCAAATGGGTTTTACGCTTTTCACATCTGAGATTCCAGATGCTACGCAAGTGGATTTTTAATTCTTCACATCTTATATTTCAGATGCTACACAAATGGTTTTTACACTTTTCACATCTTAGATTCCAGATGCTACGCAAGTGGATTTTTCATTCTTAACATGTAAGATTTCAAATGCTACGCAAATGGTTTTTACACTTTTCACATCTGAGATTCCAGGTTCTATGCAAGTGGATTTTTCATTCTTCACATCTGAGATTTGAGATGCTAGGCAAATGGTTTTTACCGGCCGTTTTTTCGCTTCATGGGGCGGCTATCAGTCCCTTCATCAGATGCTTGATTCAACAAGTTATTTTGGATTAAGAATTGAAGCTCTGAACCTCTCACTTAGGGAGGTGCCCCTTTGATAAAAGTTTCATCCCTTCCGTTTGTTTGTCGTGGCGCTTGCTCACTGTTTGAATCTTCGCGACTTTCCCATTCACTTTTCAAGGCAGTGTTTTTCCTATTTTTGGATTTGCACATGTTGGAATTCACAACATTCAGCCCTTGAACTAGCATTGTTGGGGTCACGATGTTACAAGAGCAAACGCTCGACAACTGGCTTGCTATACGAAATCATCTCTTAAGAAAGTTTCGATTTGACATATGACTTCGCAAGCAAGAAACTCTTTCAAACAAATATGCTCTTAGTCATAGAGCTAACGTTCAGTGTATCACCTGCAGATTATTATAGACTGTTTACAAGAAGTTTTGAATATAACAGAAAGTAAAATGCGAAGCAAAGCATGAACTAAAGCAAGAAGTAGAGCATAAAGGAAAAAGATATAGCGATGTTGTATGCTTATTCCAAGCCACTCAAGTTGGAGCACCCTCAACGATTATTAGTTGATAATCAACCTTGGATTGGCTTGAACAGAAGCTACGTTGCTTGGACTAGACTGATCATTTGATTCCTCTCGCCCCTAAGGAATTACAAAAGGATTCAACACTTGCGGATTCTTTATATACTGCTGCAACATGTTTTTCCTGATCACTTTCTCAATGGGGTTCTTCACGTGTCAACACTCGTTTGTGTTGTGACCAGGTTGGTTGTGAAATCTGCAGAACTTTCCTGAGTTTGCTACTTTGTCGCTTATCCTTATCAGATTCGGCTCCGCATACTCTTCAGAATTCTTTGTTGCAAGATAGATGTTTTCAGGAATGTCATTCAAAGGTGTAAGTTCTGATGAATTGAAAAGGAGAGACTTCTTATTAGCCTTGTTGTCGTTCCCGCCACTGATTCGCTTCTGCCCCTGAATACTCTTTTGATTGGATTGCATAGCTGCACTTTTAGGAGCCTCAAGAAGTTGGTTGCCATCAATGATCTGAAGAGGTACATGATTATCGTCTACACTTATGTACTCCTCTGCTTTCTTATAGAACTTTTCAAGCGTAGTCGGTTCTTTCATCTTTATCCATCTCTCGGATTCGCTCGTTTTGTCTATAGCATCGAGTAGAGCCATGAGGACTATGTGCGGTTCCAGGTTCCTTACTTCAGATAGGGCAATAGTGAATCAACTAAGGAAGGCTTTGACAGTTTCTCCTGACTTCTGTTTCATGGCTGGGAGTGTTTAGCGTCCTTGGCTTTGGTAGCATACAAGCAGAACTGCTCTTTGAACTTTTTGGTCAGATCGAAGAACCGCTCGATAGATTTTGGGGGCAGCTTCGTGAACCAGAGTGATGCGCATATCATCTCATCAGTTGCGTTAGCCGCACTCATATGCCACTCGTATTTGAACATAAAGTAGTTTGGATCAACAAGGCCGTTGTACGGAGGCGACATTGGTGGATTGAACTTCTTTGGACACTCTGCTTCGAGGACTCTTTCGGTGAACAGAGTCCTATCGGGAGAGAAGTCCCACTCCCTGTCATTGTCTTTGCTAGCTTGATTCTTCTTCATGACTCGCTCTATCATATCCGAGATGTATTCTTCAGTGCTACGGCACTTTGTGAAGTTGTGCTCTTTACCAAATGTTTGTCTAGGCATACGATCTCGAATAGAGAGCTTAGGTGCCTTGCCTTCTCGACGAGGGGGTGCCCCCGTGATAGGGTTAGCGACATTTCGAGTATTCTCTTCGGAATAATTCTTAGCTTTTGATCTCATTTCTTCGATATTAGCCTCATCTCTGTCACTTGCCCCGTCACAACCGTCTTCCATATTGTTGTTGCGGTTATGATCGGAAGCGGGGACTTATCATTCCCTTCGAGATTTACATGCACTTTCGGAGGAACTGGATTTGATCGAGCATTAAGGATGGCGTCAAGTTTCTCCATCATCATTTTAGTAGAGGCATCCATTCGGTTGTTTACATTGGAAATAGCGACTTTTAATTCATTTTTGGTCACTCCGGCTCCGCTTTCTGAATTTTCACCAGCTTCAAAGTGGTTTGCGAGCGGCGTTTCTTCATTAGCAACATTATCAGCTTCTACCACTGATTTGCTAGCGGTCTTCTTAGATTTGGACATAATTTTGGAGACGGATACGGCTTAGATCTTTAATGCAAGGCTTTTAAACTTGAAAGAAGGAAGGAGATGCGAACACAGCCCCACGGTGGGCGCCAAATGTTTGATTCGAACTTGGAATCAACACCAAAGGTGCAAACGATGCACTTCACCGATTCGGTAAGACTAAAGTATGGAATCGCATTATTGCAAAATAAAGAGCATAAAAGAAAGAACACAAAGAAAGTTTTATAGTGGTTTGATTCAATATGAATCTACATCCACTTTACAATAATTTCTCATTAGGATTCTTTGCTTTACAATATGCATGAGTTCGCTCTTTACATTCATCTTTCCTTTTCACTCTTTTCACTCTCTTTATGATTTAGTCTCACTTGAATTTGGTGAAGAAAATGAAGGGATCTTTAGCTTTGTGATGATAGATGTATCAATCCTTGATCACTTAAGTGTTTAGAATGATTTTCATAGACTTCATAGACTACATAGTGACTTAGCATTCAATTTAGACTTCGGAGAGAATTAGAGAAGATTTTTGATTGCATGAATTGTGTTAGAGAGCTTTTTCATGAAGTTTGAATGAGATCCAAGGAGCTCGGATTCAATTGGAGTGAGCTTTAATCGTCATTAAAATGTATTCGATCCACTTGAAGTTAAAGAAAAGCTGTTAAATCCATGAGAGCCATTAGTGAAATCGTAGACAAGCTTCGAATTTGGTGGTACCTCCTCGTTTGAATGAATTCCCTCCTCCAATGTGAACTATGGGAGGTATTCATAGGTAGAATATAGACCATGTGGCAATTCTATAATTCTCTTGTACTCCCTTTAGGTCGTCGGGCGAGCCAAAGGACCAGGAGGAATGTTTCTACGGTCTAAGGAGAGGTGGCGCGATCTTAAAAGAGCAGAGCGGGCGAGGTTAAGATGATGTGAGCTTGGACAAAGCGGGGCGACCCAAGCACACCTAGAACGGGCTAAACCAGGATGATGTAGTTTGGGCTTTGATAAAACGGACTAAAACCTTTTACGAGCTGGCGACCTAAGAATCCTGCGAGCTAGCATTTGAGTGAGCCAAGATTCCCCAATGACTTAAGATGCTCAAACTATCTAAAGCTTCCTGAACACCTCATATTATTTGAACGACCCAAGATAGCATAACGACCTAAAGCACTTATGTGAGCTAAAGACCCCATTGAGTTAGAGACAACGTAACGACCTAAAGGGCCTAACGACCTAAAATCATATATCAACCCAAACATGCTCATTACGTTCTGGAACATATTTTATGGGTTAACATTTGCCCCTCGAAGTTTGTATTTATTAAAAATAATACGGGCTTCGAACTAGGTTAGATTAGCATGTAGTTTGAGTATTTAGGTCGCTAGGACCTTCAGACCGCGTGAGTCCCTAAAGTATTTTATCCTTAAGTCGTCTAGCTTCGTAGGTCGTGACATGGTGTTAAGTCGTTGCGGCTTCTGGGTCATGCATTAATAAAAGTCCATTGGTATTCTCCTCGGGATTAGATCGTTGTAGGGCCCTGCAAACTTGGTTTAATTGTTTAACCCCCTCTTTATTTCCTCTTTAAGTCACCATTCTCTTAAAATCCTCACTTAAGCTAGAACACTTCATTAATGGCGGCCATTATCAGCTAAGTCCTCCGATCCCCATCACCATCAAAGCGACTGAAGTGCAAACAATCCCTCAGTCTAATAATCAAATTCGAAACTTCTCGTCATGAAAAATCAGGAGCGATTCAAAGCTTTTTACTTACTGTGTATACATATACATTTTAAGTCCAATTCGATATCTCCGGACTTTGTGGGATTATTATTTTGTACAATTTCAATCGTGCGTTTGATGATAATGTTGATGCATGTAGTGACCTTGAGCTCACCTGTTTATGATTGTTTCAGCTTAACTTTCATGTATAAATTCTCACAATTCGATCATGGCTTTAATTGCTAAGTATCATGTACAATAGGATGATAATCTTGCTCATTTCCATTGTTCATTGACGACCTTAACTTGCAGTATCATGCCTTGTCATCCTTTTCAAAGTTAAAACGTCCCTTTTGGTTGTATATCTTAGGTCGTTGTTTTGTAATGGCTCATGTTGAATTAGGTCGTCGCAACCACTTTCAGGTTTTAGACCGTGACCCTACTCTAGGTTGTTATGATAACTCAAGGCCTTAGGTCGTTACTCCAGTCCTCATCTTTGGGTCGCTAAACTCTTGAATTTTTGGGTCGTTTACGACCCCGAAAACTTGAAGTAGAAAGACTTCATGAGGAATCAGACTGTTATAGTGGCCAAAAGATTCTTGGTTGTATAGAACGACCTAGAATCTGATACCATACAGAACGACCCAAAATCTTAAGGTAGGTAGGAACGATTTGAAACATCTTAAATAAGCTGCTTTCTGGTTAGTTATTCACTTCTTAACACTGCTATTCATTCAGGATGTCTAAAAGAACTGAAGGGACCTCAAGCGAGGACACAACTCGCAAGCACCGTAGGTTGGAAAAACTTCCGACGTCAGAATCACAAACTACCCCTGTTGCTCCCACTTTGGTCGAGCTAAAAGCTATCATAGACAGGCGTAGTTACGCTTCCAATCCACACACCTATGAGCTTGCTGATATCTTCGAAGGCTGGTGTCTTCAAGGAGTGAACTTCGATCAATTTGACTTTTATATATATTCGTCCGACAAGCGAACAACCCCCGAAGATTTGGATATTCTAAAGAATCACTCATTGACGCAACTTGACGCTATTAGGATTTGAATGGAAAAGAAGTTTGAGGAAATTGGCCAATACCACGCGCGCAAATTAGGATCCTGGAACACCTTACCTTGCGAGCTCCAGAGGCTGAATAGGGAGAATATTGAACTCATCACCACCTTGAAGGAGGACAAAGCTGCGCTTATTCAGGCTCTTAAGTCTCAAGATGAGATCATTGCTGAACTATCAAGTCCTGGGAGCAAGGCAGAATCGGTTGGCACTTCTCCTTCTGCTTCAGGTGGGGAATGATTTATTGATGAAAAGAAGAAGTTCTCTCGTCTGACTTTTGCTTTTTATCTTTTATGTGCTTATGCTATAGACCGGTTGTATATGCGAGTGCCAGTCCTCGCTTAACATTCTTATGATATTTTGCGTTTGATGTCTCTGTGTTGGATTTGCGATGTGGTGATGGAACTGTATTTTGTCTGTCGTACTCTAATCTTTTATGCTAAGATCAAAAGATATTTACTATGGCGATCTTTTTGGTTTTGAACTCGTACGTCCCATGCCACTTGTTCTGCAATTAAGACAAACTGTTGCATGATTTTGGACTTATACTCATTATCAATTGTCCATGTTGATAACGGATTAGTTAGAAATGTATTATAACAAACTTAATTTGTGTTGAATAAAATACTAGCCTAGGGCCATCTTTTTTGACGGTTCAAAACTCATCAAATACTGTTTGCACGGTCACAGTAGTCTAACTCAAATTTATGTTAATGCTTGAAATCGACCAATCAACTTAGGTTGACTGTAGATCCCAAACGCTATCATTTTAAAGACCCATATGAGTGTGTTCAACATCTCTTATTTGAGAAATATGTATCTATAATTCACTTTCTACTTCCCTTCTGAGAAGCTTTGATTCTTGTGCCCCTTGTTTAGGGAATCGTTATCGGGTCTAGTGTTTCCTAATTCTAATGATCAAAAGGATACCCAACGTTCTTCACATATGAGATTTCCATATACTACGTGAATGGTGTTTTTCTCATTCTTCACATCAGAGATTTCCAGATACTACGCAAATGGGTTTTACACTTTTCACATCTGAGATTCCAGATGCTACGCAAGTGGATTTTTCATTCTTCACATCTGAGATTTCAGATGCTACGCAAATGGTTTTTACACTTTTCACATCTGAGATTCCAAATGCTATGCAAGTGGATTTTTCATCCTTTACATCTGAGATTTCAGATGATGCAAATGGTTTTTACACTTTTCACATCTGAGATTTCAGATGCTACGCAAGTGGATTTTTCATTCTTGACATCTGAGATTTCAGATGCTACGCAAATGGTTTTTACACTTTTCACATCTGAGATTCCAGATGCTACGCAAGTGGATTTTCATTCTTCACATCAGAGATTACAGATGCTACACAAATGGTTTTTACACTTTTCACATCTAAGATTCCAGATACTACGCAAGTGGATTTTTCATTCTTGACATCTGAGATTTCAGATGCTACGCAAATGGTTTTTTCACTTTTCACATCTGAGATTCCAGATGCTATGCAAGTGGATTTTTCATTCTTTACATTTGAGATTTTAGATGCTACACAAATGGTTTTTACACTTTTCACATCTGAGATTCCAAATGCTACGCAAGTGGATTTTTCATTCTTCACATTTGAGATTTTAGATGCTATGCAAATGGTTTTTACACTTTTCACATTTGAGATTCCAGACGCTACGCAAGTGAATTTTTCATTCTTTACATCTTAGATTTCAAATGCCACGCAAATGGTTTTTACACTTTTCACATCTAAGATTCCAGACGCTACACAAGTGGATTTTTCATTCTTCACAACTGAGATTTCAGATTCTAAGCAAATGGTTTTTACAATTTTCACATCTGAGATTCCAGACGCTACGCAAGTGAATTTTTCATTCTTCACATCTGAGATTTCAAATGCTATACAAATGGTTTTTACACTTTTCACATCCGATATTCCAGATGCTACGCAAGTGGATTTTTCATTCTTTACATTTGAGATTTCAGATGCTACGCAAATGGTTTTTACACTTTTCACATCTGAGATTCCAAATGCTACGAAAGTGGATTTTTCATTCTTCACATCTAAGATTTCAGATTCTACGCAAATGGTTTTTACACTTTTCACCTCTGAGATTCCAGATGCTACGCAAGTGGATTTTTCATTCTTCACATCTGAGATTTCAGATACTACCAAATGGTTTTTACCGGCCGTTTTTTCGCTTCATGGGGCGGTTATCATTCACTTCATCAGATGCTTGATTCAACAAGTTATTCAGGTTTAGGAATTGAAGCTCTGAACCACTCACTTAAGGAGGTGCCCCTTTGATAAAAGTTTCAACCCTTCCGTTTGTTTGTCGTGGCGCTTGCTCACTATTTGAATCTTCGCGACTTTCCCATTCACTTTTCAAGGCAGTGTTTTTCCTATTTTTGCATTTGCGCGTGTTGTAATTCACAACATTCAGCCCTTGAACTAGCGTTGTTGGGTCGGGATTTTACAGGAGCTAACGCTCGACGGCTGGCTTGCAATATGAAATCATCTCTTAAGAAAGTTTCGATTTGACATATGACTTTGCAAGAAAGAAACTCCTTCAAACAAATATGCTCTTAGTCGTAGAGCTAACATTCAGTGTATCACCTGCAGATTATTACAGACTGTATACAAGAAGTTTTGAATATAACAGAAAGTAAAATGCAAAGCAAAGCATGAACTAAAAGCAAGAAGTAGAGCACAAAGTAAAAGATATAGCGATGTTGTATGCTTATTCCAAGCCACTCAAGTTGGAGCACTCTCAACGATTATTAGTTGATAATCAACCTTGGATTGGCTTGAACAGAAGCTACGTTGCTTGGACCAGACCGATCATTTGATTCCCTTTGCTCCTGAGAAATTACAGAAGGATTCAAGGCTTGCGGATTCTTTACATACTGCAGCAACTTGTTTTCCCTGATCACTTCCTCAATGGGGTTCTTCACGTGTCGACACTCGTTAGTGTTGTGACCACGTTGGTTGTGAAATCTGCAGAACTTTCCTGAGTTTGCTGCTTTGTCGCTTATCCTTATTAGATTCGGCTCCGCTTACTCTTCAGAATTCTTTGTTGCAAGATAGATTATTTCAGGAGTGTAATTCAAAGGTGTCAGTTCTGATGAATTGAAAAGGCGAGTCTTCTTATTAGCCTTGTTGTCGTTCCCTCCACTGATTCGCTTCTGCCCCTAAATACTCTTTTGATTGGATTGCATAGCTCCACTTTTAGGAGCCTCAAGGAGTGGGTTACCGTCAATGATCTGAAGAGGTACAGGATTATCGTCTACCCTCATGTACTCCTTTGCTTTCTTATAGAACTTGTCAAGCGTAGTCGGTTCTTTCGTCTTTATCCATCTCCCGAATTCGCTCGTTTTGTCTATAGCATAGAGTAGAGTCATGAGGACTATGCGCAGTTCCAAGTTCCTTACTTTAGATAAGGCAATATTGGATCGACTAAGGAAGGCTTTGACAGTTTCTCCCGACTTCTGTTTCATGGGTAGGAGTGTTATAGCGTCCTTGTCTTTGCTAGCATACATGCGTAACTGCTCTTTGAACTTTTTGGTCAGGTCGGAGAACTAATCGATAGATTTAGGGGGCATCTTCGTGAACCAGAGTGAGGCAGCTCCTTCTAAGTAAAGAAGGAAATACGTGCATCTCATCTCATCGGTTGCCTTAGCCGCACTCATATGCCACTTTTATTTGAACATAAAGTAGTTTGGATCAACAAGGCCGTTGTACGGAGGCAACGTTGGTGGATTGAACTTCTTTGGACACTCTGCTTCGAGGACTCTTTCGGTGAACGGAGTCCTATCGGGAGAGGAGTCCCACTCCCTTTCATTGTCTTTTCTAGCTTGATTCTTCTTCATGACTCGCTCTATCATATCCGAGATATATTCTTCAGTGCTATGGCGCTTTGTGAAGTTGTGCTCTTTACCAAATGTTTGTCTAGGCATACGATCTCGAATAGAGAGCTTAGGTGCCTTGCCTTCTCGACGAGGGGGTGCCCCCGTGATAGGGTTAGCGACCTTTCGAGTATTCTCTTTGGAATAATTCTTCGCTTTTGATCTCCATTCTTCGAAATTATCATCATCTCTGTCACTTGCCCCATCATAACCGTCTTCCGTATTGTTGTTGCGGTTATAATCGGAAGTGGGCAACTAATCATTCCCTTCTAGATTTACATGCACTTTAGGAGGAACTGGATTTGATAGAGTATTAAGGATGGCATCAAGTTTCTCCATCGTCATTTTAGTAG
Source organism: Allium sativum (assembly GCA_030737875.1). Classification (NCBI taxonomy): domain Eukaryota; kingdom Viridiplantae; phylum Streptophyta; class Magnoliopsida; order Asparagales; family Amaryllidaceae; genus Allium; species Allium sativum. The sequence continues at coordinate 228,960,030 of CM060924.1, read as the reverse complement.
TGGCATCTATTCGGTTGTTGACATTGGCAATAGCGACTTTTAATTCATTTCTGGTCACACTGGCTCCGCTTTTTGAATTTTCACCAACTTCAAAGCGGTTTGCGAGCGGCGTTTCTTCATTAGCAACATTATCAGCTTCCACCATGGTTTTGCTAGCGGTTTTCTTAGATTTGGACATAATTTTGGAGAAGGATACGGCTTAGATCTTTAATGCAAGGATTTTAAACTTGAGAGAAGGAAGGAGATGCGAACACGGCCCCACGGTGGGCGCCAAATGTTTGATTCGAACTTGGAATCAACACCAAAGGTGCAAACGATGCACTTCACCGATTTGGTAAGACTAAAGTATGGAATCACGTTATTGCAAAATAAAGAGCATAAAAGTAAGAACACAAAGAAAGTTTTATAGTGGTTCGATTCAATATGAATCTACGTCCACTTTACAATCATTTCTCATTAGGATTCTTTGCTTTACAATATGCATGAGTTTGCTCTTTACATTCATCTTTCCTTTTCACTCTTTTCACTCTCTTTATGATTTAATCTCACTTGAATTTGGCGAAGTAAATGAAGGGATCTTTAGCTTTGTGATGATAGATGTATCAATCCTTGATCACTTAAGCGTTTAGAATGATTTTCATAGACTCCATAGTGACTTAGCATTCAATTTAGACTTCGGAGAGAATTAGAGAAGATTTGTGATTGCATGAATTGTGTTAGAGAGCTTTTTCATGAAGTTTGAATGAGTTCCAAGGAGCTCGGATTCAATTGGAGTGAGCATTAATCATCATTAAAATGGACTTGATCCACTTGAAGTTGAAGAAAAGTTGTTAGATCCATGAGAGCCATTAGTGAAATCATAGACAAGCTTCGAATTTGGCGGTACCTCCTCGTTTGAATGAATTTACCCCCCTTCCTCCAATGTGAATTATGGGGGATATTTATAGGTAGAATTCAGACCCAGTGGCAATTCTGTAATTCTCTTATACTCCCTTTAGGTTGTCGGGCGAGCCAAAGGACCCGGAGGAATGTTTCTACGGTCTAAGGGGAGGTGGCGCAAGCTTAAAAGAGCGGAGCGTGCTAGGTTAAGGCGATGTGAGCTTGGACAAAGCGAGGCGACCCTAGCACACCTAAAACGGGCTAAACCTGGATGATGTAGTTCGGGCTTTGATGAAACAGGCTAAAACCTTTAGCGAGCTGGCGATTTGAGGAGCTGGCGACCCAAGAACCCTGCGAGCTAGCATCTAAGTGAGCCAAGATGCCCCAACGACTTAAGATGCTCAAACGAGCTAAAGCTTCCTGAACACCTCATCTTATCTGAACGACCCAAGATACCGTAATGACCTAAAGCACTTATGTGAGCTAAAGAGCCTATTGAGTTAGAGAAAACATAACGACCCAAAGGGCCTAACGACCTAAAATCATATATCAACCCAAACATGCTCATTACTTTCTAGAACATATTTTATGGGTTAACGTGGAGCTTTGCGACCATTAATGCGAGGCTATTTGCGATCACCAAAGGCAAGATGTTACTAATGTTGTGATCTATTATTATAGGTAGTTTAGGGTTGTGGGCCTGGCGAAGTGTGGGTATGTGATCTATTACTGAGATTTAGGCTATGTTTAATGATCACGAGCAGATTTAGGAATCAACCGTTGAACACTACGTGGAAGCAATAGTTTCACATTTTGAAACCAACGTGTCTAGAAAATAAGATATACAAAAGATGGTACGACAATGCAAATATGCTAGAAAAGTGGAACTGGTCTATGTGGCAAAACTAACTCATGGAAAATTGGCGGTAATCTATGAATTAAAAAAAAGGCATGTTGCCAAAGAGAAGGAAAAACTTGTAGTAGTGGCCAAAAAGAAGGAGAAACAACGTTATCATTTCGCTATTATCTTCCTTTATGCCGCATTTCTAGAACCAGTAGCTTGATGTCAGAGAGATATGTTAGTTTACCGTGTTATCATGTGGCAGGGAGCAAAATAAATCAGGTACAAAGACATCATCTCGGCTTAAATTATTATTTATCATCTGATTTGCATAAACGTTACACTACTTTCTGTTTTTCATGCTTTTATATGGTACTACCTGTAGGCATATATAGCTTTGTATTTGAATGGGGTCTCAAGAGAAAAATAGTTTACATGGTGAGCAATGCAACATCGGCAATGAACATCAAAGAGCAGGTGATTTCTCTTTTGCTACCACCTTTAATGACTCTTCTCGTGTAGAAACCTATGTTCATCATCCAAATCCGAATGTATATTCGAGTCAGTTCAATTTATCTCAAATTCCATTGCAACCCACTTTCACCTTTAACCCAATGAATGACCCACAAACTCCTATATTTCATGAGCTATATGGATCCAGCCCAGCGGTGGAAAATCAGTTTACTGAATCAATACTTTGTGCTGATTAGGAGACTTTCACTGTTTCAAAGAAATTAAAAAACACTATATCAAAAGGTTTAGTACAAATCGTCGTACGGTACATCAGGAAATAGCAATCGTTATTGGTCAACACAAGAAGATGTAGCTCTAATGAAGTCGTATCTTTATGTCAGCGTCGATTCGATTATTGGAAAGGATCAAAGTTCATCTAAATTATGGGATCGTATTTTGAAGGTTTGGCACGATCACATGGGAATATACAATGAAAGAAGAGGAAGTAATAGTTTATCATGTCGCTGGAACACTATACGAATGGATGTTAGCAAGTTTCATACAATATACAAATCATTAGAGAGAGCTCCTAGAAGTGGAACCAGTATTGAAGATACGGCAAGAGCCGGTACGCTTAAATGAACACTGTTATATTTTTACTCCTAACGTGCTTTCTAATAACCCTTCTTTTTCTTTTCTAAATGTAGAAAAAAGAAGCGTTGAATGTGTATAGAGTGTTGGAAGATGGCACATCGTTTAAATTTGAACATTGTTGGGATATGATGAAAGAAAACCCGAAGTGGTGTTCTGTGCAACTTATAAAAGTTGGCTCGTCGAAGAAGAGTAAAGTGAATAGCTCAAATGCATCCAAAAATACAATATCGACAACTTCAACTATACTAGAAGTGTCAGCTTTGTATGAAACTGATCATACTGATACTGACTGTGCTCCTATCGAAAAGCCTGATGTCAATGATGATGCTGGACTGAATCGACCACTTGAAAGAAAGGGAAACAAAGAAAGAATCGGAAGAATGAATGAACTAAAAGCAGTGATAGAAATGTTAAATAATTTTCAGTGCATATTAGAGAAACAACACACGATCAGTCAGCAGAGTTTAGAATTAAGACAACTTATGTTGGCTAAAGAATTAGAATTGAAAGAGAAGGCTCTAAAGTAGGAGGAAGTTGAAGTTAGAAAACAAAAGGCGGAGAAAAGAAAAGATCAAGAGAATGTTATGAACACTGATTTAAACATCCTTCAACCAACATTAAGGCTTACGTATGAAAAAATGCAAATTCAAATAATGAAAGAATGGGAACAGGAAGGCCTCTTTGGTCGTGCATCTAGAAATGATGAAGTGCAGATGTGATAATTTCAATCTAGTTTTTTTCCTATTAGTAACTTCATGTTAACTTGTTTTAGAAGTCTTTTTTATGAATTGTCATCGTTAGTTTTTGTTGTTAGTCTATTTCAATACATGTGTAGAATTCTTTTTTATCTATTTAGATGTCCTTTTTATGAATTAGAATACTTAGTTTTGTTGCGAGTCTGTGTCAACATTATTGCGAGATGAATATGTTATTGTTGAAGACAACTGATTGAAATCATGCAGATAGAAAAACTAAAAATATAGCATTAGCAAATGTTTTAATTAGTCATGTTTACAGTTCTTACCAAACTGTTAATCATAAATTATTTGTCATTGACTATATAACCTTTTCTTTTTATATGTATGCTCAAATTAAAATACTTCCGTTAATTTTCTAACAAAAGCAAAACTTTGGTGTATAGTTCTGTTACTTTATGATATAGCATATGTGATATAGGTATGTTACTTTTAGGATATAGAATATTTAGGGAGAAGTGGATGCACGCAAAGCGGCTCATGCACGATCATGTGTATGTTGGTCTACATATGTTTATGCATGTTATTATCCAATAAGTAATTCGCACGAACAGACTCATATTCAAAATTTGATGGACTGGGTATGTGGTTATATTCTATGGTATGGGCTATGCAAAAGGGTTTTTAAAAGGTGGATTAATAGCTGACATTCTTTTGTATATCTTCATTTTTGCCCAGTATGTTTGTTAGGGTCATGCATCCATCACACTTCATATGCTTCCGATACAGACATACACTTCATATGCTTCCAATACAGACATACACTTCCATTACACTTCACACTTCATTGCAATTTTTGTACATGCATACAATATAGACAAATAACATAATTGTGGTAGAAGTGACGAGATATAGCATATTTGTATACGTTGCCAAGAAACTTTGTTTCCTCATCTCCGTAAAATATCCATAAGTTATTGATCAGATCGGTTTTCAATTGTTTTTGAGCTTCTTGATCACGGTTTTTTTTAGTTCACCAATCATCTTTGACAACAGAAATGTATAATCATGCTCTACGTTAACATGATGTGCCGTTCATTTGCAGGAGGATGCCAACTTTCCGGATCATTTCCTTCATTCCGCTCACTCTCAATTATCATATTGTGCAAGATGATGCAAGTTTTCATAATCTTTCCAATATCCTTCGCTTTCCACATTCGAGCAAGTCCTTGTACAAAATGCCATCTACTTTGTAACACTCCAAATGCTCGTTCAACGTCTTTTCTTACTGCTTCTTATTGTTTAGCAAAAAAATTCTCCTTAGCATTAGAAGGTTCGGAAATAGTCTGAATTAAAGTTGCATATTTCAGATAAATTCCATCTGAAAGATAATACCCCTTATTATAATTGTGACCTTGAACTGTAATATTGCAAGATGGAGCAACACCATTGACTATATCATCAAATAATGGAGATCGATCAAAAAATTTAAAATCGTTGCTTGTACCCGCCATACCAAAAAAAGCATGCCAAATCCATAAATCGTAGCAGGCTACAGCTTCTAAGAACAGAGTCGGAACCCTTTTAAATCCAATAGTGTGTGTTCCATGCCAAGCAGTTGGACAATGTTTCCAGTGCCAATTCATGCAATTAAGACTACCTAGCATGCCCGGGAAACCTCGACTCTCTCCTTGTAATAAGCTTGTAATATCGTCCACATTTGGTCTTCTTAAATATCGTTCTTCAAAAATTCCAATTACCACATCAAAAATGATTGAGACTTTCGATTGTGATACTTTCACCAATTTGAACATATTCATCAAGTACATCTGTTGTACAACCATACGCAAGCATCCAGATTGCAACTACCATTTTTTGTAAAGGACTTAATCCATAATTTCCAACTACATCTATTTTCTGCGTGAAATAGCTATCAAATTCACCAATTTCATGCAAGATACAGTTGAAGAATTTAATATCCATCTGAAAACATCAATGAAATTGACTAGGTGTATATTTGGAATTTTCACCTTTAAAGTAGTCATTAATAATAAGATCATGTAGAGATTTTCTATCATGTCGAATGTAGCGTCTACCAAAAGTTGATCTACCATGTTGTATTTTTGTAAGATTCATAGCTAGTGGAACATAAATAGAATTCCGAGTCATTAAACTATCACTTTCATCATCTACATCTATGTTTCGGCTGAGGCAAGATGATTCATCCTCTGAGCTATCAAACACATATTTCGAATATGATGAAGACATAGTGGTTTATGAACACTAGAAAATATCAATTAATTACAATATCAGTTGGATAGTTAAAATATAATTAAACAATATACAAATTTTCTATGTTTATGATATTTTAAACTTATCACTATGATTCAGCTTATTCCACTACAGTAAACAATTTTCCATCTTATTGAGTACAACTCCAAATGGGGTATGCTAATCAATTTTTGATTGAAAAAGCAGTTTTGGAATTTAATATTAAAAAAGCTACAACATGGCTGAAAACACTTCAAATGGGTTTTGCTCATTCGTTCATATAAACATATCAAACAACTCCCTTACCGAAATTATTTTATTAAATAAATTGTTCACCTGCTACTAGTTCATACCATTGTTCCAATGCCACTAGTTCATTCACCATTCATCAACATAAGTTGCAACTAGAAGTGGAATATAAAAATTATAATTCAGCTGAAGAAACGGTAGCAGCATAGTTCAAATAATGAATGATGGAAAAACAAAATTCGTTAAACATAAATCGAAAGGGAAATAGCAGCATAGTTCAAATAATGATTTGACAGTACCTAAATGAATGAGCATCGATTTGTTAAAATATAACAATAATTATACTTGTATATAATCTGGAGAAAGTGATCGAGATATGGGAATGAATCCAATACGAAGATCATACGTTCCTTGGAAACTGAAAAGCCCTATGCCCTAGACGATTTTCAGGGATGATCTATGAAGAACGATGAAGCATTGGAAAAGGGAAAAGAAGAAAGCAGTTGAGATTTGTGACGTGTATTGATCGTCGCTTTCCTAAGAACTAGAAAAGCGCAAATTTTGAAATAAATACTACAAGCGCACAGATTGTGTAGTATGCAGGTCGAATCACAGGGAGGTAAATTAAATTAAATTATTTATAAAATTTCTTGGGCGAATTGGACAAATCTTCGAGGTTGGTTTTGAAAGCAAACAAAATTGAATTGTAATTAAACTATTATTGAATTGAATCAGATCTGAATCTAATCAAATCTATATTCAATCCAATTGACCTAAGGAAGCAGTAAAAAGAACAGAAATTGAAATTGCTGAAATTAAAATAACAAACAGGAAATGAAATTAGAATTACCGCTGAATCTAATCAGACGGTTAATCACTAATAAAAACATAAATGAAAAAGACAAATAGTGTTCTACCAAATCTAATTGTGTAGCCAACACTAATTGCTAAGAAAAAGTAGAAAATGCAAAAAAGAAAAGAAGAAGAAAACTTTATTAATTTCAGGATGATCATTTACAATGAGATTACATGGATATTTATAGGAGATAGATAGCCAATCTAAAACCCTAATACAATATATGCATATATGGGCCTATTAATTAGCAATTATTCCTCCCATAAAAATTATTCATCCCCTCTAAATTAGCCATTATTCCTCCCCTCTTAATTGACCATTATTCCTCCAATATCTTCCTTGTTTGACATGTGACTAATTGAAGGAAGATAAGATTTCACGAGATTTCTTCTATCAAAGATGGACATATCTTAACTTCAAAAGAAACACAATGCAAAGTCTTCATCTGCAGATCTTCATTTGAATATACACAACATTTTGATCTTTATTTTCTATTTTTCTGACTGCATGTGGCTTAGTTGGCATATCTGTAAAAGTGACAAAATAATACCCAAGTAATATTTATTTATATACAAAAGATAAGATATAAGAGCATAAAATAAACACATTTCTATGTTAATCAAATACCCCCACACTTATCTTTTACTCGTCCTCGAGTAGAACAAAAATTAAAAACTAACTAGATAAGTGACACTTTCGTTGGAAACACGATTGCATTGAGCGTATGCAACAAGCCGTTAAACCTCTAGGTGTCCCTAGTAGGACGAGTGGTGTCTCGTGAGGGTTTTCAGCGGATACTACCCACAAAATCCAAATGCAGTATGTTATGACTCTAATGTAACTACATGAATGCAGAGGACTTATGCAATTGAAAACAAAAATTGAAAACACGACTTGTTTCGGGAAAGTGGTACAACAAATTAAATTAACAGTTTCTAATCAATTGATTTGATTTTGAATACCTCAACTTGTCACAAATTTTCAACATAAATCAAGTTTTCAAATGTTAAATTCCAGTTTGGCCAGTTGGTTCGGTTGATAACATAGTGCAGCCATGAAATAAATTCTTAATTTGTTTGTCACAGTTTGTAAAGTGGTATTCTAATTTCCTTGTGTTTGGCTAGTCAAATTAATAAGGTCAAGAAATGTTTGGGCATCATCGCTTATTCTCTATCTCTATTAAAGTTAAAATTTATGATTAATTACATACACCTAACTTAAAAGACCAAGGTATATCACCCATACACAGCCTTGCGGACTGACGGAGAGTTGGGACAGAGCTTGGCGGATTGTGCAGACCGACGCTGACTTTGTCAACAACATGTCGGTAATCCTTAGGTGTCCAACTCATAAAATGAGACCAAAATATTCCAACGCTGACTTTGTCAACAACATATCGGATAGAGCTTGGCGGGTTTGCACACCAACGCTAGATATACAAGCAATGTGGGATACCCTTGGATTGTTATTATTATTATTGAAAATATAAGAACAAGATAAACTTACATGAATTCAGCTTAACACACTTAGTTTTAAAGACTCGAAAAGCCAATATAAGTATTTTAAGTACTCCACTTATTTAAACAAAAACTACAATATAGAATAGATTTCATGGCCATCACCTAAGAATCTCCCTATGTACTGGTTACACTAATATCCCTCAAAATTCAACTTTTCATCATATTTCTTATTCGATCTTAGTTGAGAGGAGAAAATACTACCAACTGACTAACAATTGTTAATTATTTTGTTGTATCAATCTAAAATGAGTCATATTTCCCAAAAAAATGGCATGTTATTATGACCTAAAATGCATGAAAGTGAAAAGAAAAATAAAAAGAAAAATTAAAAATTAAAAGAAAAAAATGGTATGTTATTATGACCTAAAATGCGTGATTGTCCTATCTAAATGCATGAAAGTGAAAAGGAAAATAATATGAAAAGAAAATAAAAATGAATGCAATGTAGACTCCCCCCACACTAGAACTAAACAGTGTCCACACTGTAACGTTTCCTAAATTTGAAAGATCGTACCCAAAGGTGAATGAGTTGCAAAATTATTTGTAAAAGGAAATGAAGTTTAGCTACTATATATGAATGCCAATCATATGCAAAGTGAAATCTAGGATGACGATGAGTGCTATGTGAAAAATGCGATTTCCTTTTCCCCTTATACTTGCCTCTATCAAAAATGAAACACAATGATATCTTATTTTATTTGTGAGGTGTAACAGGCATGTGAGTGAATTTTGAAATGAAAATCTTTCCTATGAAAATTGTGTCATGCCAATTATTTATACAATTCAGATGTAGATTATCCCATAAAATTTTCAAAGGTTTTTCTTCTTGGTCCTCGGTGAGATCAGAGGCCAAGATTACGGGAAAATTTTCTATAGAGTCCAAGTAAGCATACTCAAGGTCTTGTGGAAGGGGTTTGAGGTCCAACTTATGATGTTCTTGTATGCCAATATTTGTGAACATTCCATGATTCAATTCAAATGATGAGGGTTTCGAGTCAATGAGTTCATTTAGTTCAGAAATGTATTCGAACTCATCGAAATCAGAGTTGAAATGTTCAAGACACATTTTCAATGTTTCAGAAGTGTCATTAGAGGTTTTATCAACTATGGTTTGAGTCATATCAATTTCATCAATCTCAAAATCCCTAAAAGATTTATGGTGGCTAAAACTTTTCTCACTCATCATTATCAAATATGAAAAAAGCTAAAACTTAAATTTGACACAAGTAGTTGTTATTACAAAATAAATAACGTACTCAAGTATATCTTATTAATTAATAATCTTGATTTGAAGGGGAAAGAGGGTCTTATGGCCGTTCACGTATAGTATAAATACTAAGGGATACGACCAATGTTTTATGGGTAGTATGCAACCTCTTTTGCTAGAAGTTCTAAATTGAACTAATATATATCCTCGATCAAACCGTTGAGAGAATCAATTTCATAAAACACACTATTGCAGTTAAATATTTTGCAAATCAAATCAGATTTAATAATTGAAAAAGACAAGAATGACAACTTATAATTATGGAAATTCGTTCCTCACCAAATAAATATAGAAATTTCAGCCAACACAACAGTCACACATGAATAATTGCAGAAATAAAAATTGTACAAGCAAGCCACTGCCCCTGCAGATTTTTTTTTTACAAGCAATGTCTTTATTTTTTCTTTGCAGTAGAGCACCTGTAGATTTCAGAAAATATTACAGTGGGGTATGGCTGTCCATCCAAAAAATTTGAGTATTGTTCACGTTTCAAACTTCACTGTTTGCAAATTTCTCCACCTCTGAATTCCTTATTTGATTTCTTTGAACACTTCACTTCAAAGTTGGCCTTTGGTTTGTTTTGGAGATTTCACCTTTTTTTTGAAAGAGAGAAATAGAATGAGAGCAAAAGCAAACAAATGAAAAAAACTAAATTGGATAAAACTAAATTAGCAAAAGACTACACTCAAAAGACTAAACTAAGCTTAACAGAAAAGAAGAAAGAAAAGGAACCAAACAAAATTAACAACTAAAAAAAACAATAACAAGACTCATGCACTGATTAAAACAGTCCTTGAAGCCTAGCCACTCTAGAATAAAAAATCACGCACTAACAAATTGCTCACTCACCCAAAAGAAAAAATCATATCAAACCCAAAACTCACGCAAAAGGTTCTCACGCACTCAAACACCAACCGAAAGCCCAACAATCACGCCCAGTTATTTTTTTTCTTTTTTTTATACACAAAGGACCACTCGGAAAAAGAAAGAAAAAGACAAACTAAAAAAAATCACTCCTAAAATAAACCTCCCAATAAAATGAACAATCAACTCCCTCAATAAAAGGAAACAACGCCCCCAATTTCTCATGCTCAAGCCAAAAGTCGCTCTTTTTTCTCTTTTAAAGAAAACAGTAATACGCTCCTTTTCTCTTTTATCTTTTTCTTTTCTCGATCCAATTAAAAAAATATCAAAAGCTCAAATTGGGTTCGGATCTACCTTTCCGATTTGAATCGAGCAGTGCGCCTGAATTGATGGTGGCTTTCGAGTAGGCTTGTAGTAATCGTTTGGATTTTGGTTTTGGATGTGGGGAGTTGAGTACAGTTTGTGCAGGTGATGTGGTGGATTGGTAGAAGGCAAAGGAGTTGTTTGAATTCTTGTTGCGGTTTTGGATAGTGTTTAGAGGAACTGTGATAGTTGACGTTGAAGGGGTTTGCGTGATGACAGGGAGGATTCTGGTGATGATGTTCACGCTGTTTGTTTGTTTGTTTGTTTTTGGAAGGGGTATGTGATGTGAGCGGATTCAGGTGAAGGATTTGGGTCTATGGCTGTTTGAAGAAGATGAAGAATGGTTTTGTGAAGATGGTGTGGTGAGGAGTTTGGTTGATGGAGAAGAAATATGGAAGAATAAAGGCAGAAGAAAGAAGAAATATAGAAAAATATGAAGAGAGAAAAAGAAAGAATTTAAAGCAATGAAAATGTACAACAAGGAAAGAATTGCAAAAAAAAGAAGCTTTTTGTGACTTTTTTTATTGTTGAAAAGGAAAGAACTAGTATAATGGGAAGAAATGAATGACAAGGATTTTCTTTTTCTTTTTTGTAAAAGAAGGAAGAAAATGTAGAAGATTGGGAAAAAATGGAAAGACGGAAAGAAATAAAGGAAAATTGAATTTTTTTTTAAAAAAAGGAAAGTAGAAATCAATGTATTGGAAAGAGGAGAGAGTGAAAAGGAAAACAATAAAACAGAAGACAAAAACAGAAAGATTTTTTATTATTGTAAAATTAGAAGACAGAAAAAAATGAAAAAGGAAAAATTTGAAAAAGGGAAAGAAAAAAATGAAAAGGAAAGGAAATAAATGAAAAGGAAAGGAAATAAAATCAAGAAAATTTGGCAACTATTTTTTTTCTCTTGTTTAGAAGATTAGAGTATCAGTAGATAATACCAAATCAACTAATTATGATTTTTTTCTATATATACACGAAAACAAAAGGAAAAATAAATAAATAAATAAAACTAACACGAATCAGAAATTAAATAAGTAATAAAATTTAATCGTTACCTCCTCGGCAATGGCGCCAAAAACTTGATCGTCACTTTGCTAAGAACCAGAAAAGCGCAAATTTTGAAATAAATACTGCAAGCGCACAGATTGTGTAGTATGCAGGTCGAATCACAGGGAGGTAAATTAAATTAAATTATTTATAAAATTTCTTGGGCGAATTAGACAAATCTTCGAGGTTAGTTTTGAAAGCAAACAAAATTGAATTGCAATTAAACTATTATTGAATTGAATCAGATCTGAATCTAATCAAATCTATATTCAATCCAATTGACCTAAGGAAGCAGTAAAAAGAACAGAAATTGAAATTGCTGAAATTAAAATAACAAAAAGGAAATAAAATTAGGATTACCGCTGAATCTAATCAGACGGTTAATCACTAATAAAAAAATAAATGAAAAAGACAAATAGTGTTCTACCAAATCTAATTGTGTAGCCAACACTAATTGCTAAGAAAAAGTAGAAAATGCAAAAAAGAAAAAAAGAAGTAAACTTTATTAATTTCAGGATGATCATTTACAATGAGATTACATGGATATTTATAGGAGATAGATAGCCAATCTAAAACCCTAATACAATATATGCATATATGGGCCTACTAATTAGCAATTATTCCTCCCATAGAAATTATTCCTCCCCTCTTAATTAGCCATTGTTCCTCCCCTCTTAATTAACCATTATTCCTCCAATATCTTCCTTGTTTGACATGTGACTAATTGAAGGAAGATAAGATTTCACGAGATTTCTTCTATCAAAGATGGACATATCTTAACTTCAAAAGAAACATAATGCAAAGTCTTCATCTGCAGATCTTCATTTGTATATACACAACATTTTGATCTTTATTTTCTATTTTTCTGACTGCATGTGGCTTAGTTGGCATATCTGTAAAAGTGACAAAATAATACCCAAGTAATATTTATTTATATACAAAAGATAAGATATAAGAGCATAAAATAAACACATTTCTATGTTAATCATGTATTCATTCAAAATGTGAAAGATGATGTCTGAAACTGGACAATCTATTTCACAATTTGCAATTTTTTGTCCACGTCATAGTCCACAACCAGATCAAAACTGGATTGGAGAAACAAAAAATAACCCATGTTGTCCACTGCTGATGTGTATTCCATTTTACACTACAATTACATCCGCATTAAAGATGCTCTTAGGGGACCAAAGTGGTTGTTAAGGGACTATTGTAGTTGACCTTGGTTTGGTGTTGTGCATAAATTGAATGGTTTTTCAACAAGAGGAGGAGGTTTGTATGAATGTGTTTCATCTAATATAATAGCAATCAATGTTTTTATAACAAGACCGTGAGTCAAACTGTGAGGACATAGGGTTCAAGGTTTTGAAGGTATGGCCGGTCAAACCATCAAGAACTGCACATGCTTGTTAATAGTGAAAACGTGGATAATCAAGTTTTATGTGTACTCAAACAAATAAATTATAAAGTTTGAAAGTCATCTATTTATTCACTAACATTAATAGATTGCACGATATAATCAAATATAAAGGGCACAAACAAACACACATGTTTTTAGAACAAAACGTTAAAGTTTACGGTTTAGATGTTGGAACAATTATGATTTTTTGGAAAATTTTAGTTGTTATTTTCAAATAATACAAAATATGAAATGATCAGAGAGAATTACATGATGAAGAGTATGAAAAACAAAAAACCGTGGTTTAACCCTGTAAAATTGAAGGTTGGACCGTTGGTTTGAAGGTCTGACCAGGGGTCATGCATGAATGAGGTCTGATTGAGTTCCGCGCCGTGATGGTCCAAGGTTCAGGGTTATTCGAGGTCGGACCGTAGTAGGGTTGGGTTATGAAAAATATGCTAGCAATGGAGTTTGGGACGTATGAATTAAGAGTGAATCATGAGGGAAATAATTGTCAATTGGCAACATTAATTTAATCTACAATTACAATAAGGAATGATATAATTTATGGAAATATACAGATGTACGCAACTATATATTAAATATATGAATGTTAGCGGAATTGAATGAAGTTTCATGATTATGCGTATTAATATCTTTGTACTTGAGTTTACATGTATTTATATAACCATTTATGATTGTACAATAATTTTGATTGTTTGTTACATCCGATAAAATTGTATTTTAGTTTTGTTTAATTATTGTAAAACCGAACGTGTGTGTGTGTGTGTATATATATATATGTATGTATGTATACACACACACTACACAATCTGTGACTGATTTGAAACTTTATTTCAGTTTCAAACATTTAATTTTAAACAATATTTAAGACAAAATTTTAGTCCTTAGAATTAAAGATTGAATTTCGGTTTCAAATATATTTTACGACTTGAGAATTAGTGACTCAAGTTTTCAATTTTTAGTGGGTCTTTAGATCATCTTTAAAGACTGAACTGTTTAATTAAAAACTAAATTTGTCAGTCTTTAATCGAACTTTTTCTGTAGTAATGAGACTATAACTTAGGATGCATTTGCGCATAATGGAAGAGGTGCATTTAAATAGATTATTTGAACAGGGCATTTAAGTGAAGTAAAAAGTTAAACTGGGTAAGCACTTGCGGGTTAAGCGGGGCATTTAAGTGAAGTAAGAAGTTAAACAGGGTACGCACTTGCGGCTTAAGCAGAAAATTTAAGCGAAGTGTTTTAGTTTGTGGTTTTCAACTAAATTGATGTGTAGTAAATTAGTTGTTTGTTTTATCGTGTAATATGCATTTAATAATTGCAAATAAAACCCACCAAAAAAACTTGTTATTTCATTCAATCAAAATAACACTTTATTAGTCAGGTATTAACGAACTAAATGAACAATGACAACAAACCGAACAGACTAAAAAAATAACCTAGAGTAACCAAACAAACTACAAATATACTAATGTGATCCGTAGAACCTCTTCAATAGATAACCAATATAACCATGCAACTCATGGTTAGGCGATCTTGATCATATCCAAAACAGAAGGATCAGTGTGAAATATCTCCATAATCCCCTATAGTTGAACATCGATAATAAGAGACATAAAAAATAGCATCGTCTCACCACCATAATGAAATGGACCATCGTCACCAAAGGTTGCGGTCTTTCAGTACTCACGTGAGTGCTGAAGGAAGAGCATCTTAGATCGGCGACTGGGCATCATAACTCATCCAACTTCCATACAAAGATGTTGTTGTAGTAGTGAATGACTGAGGCTCAAGTTGGAGTTATGGCAGTGGAGTTATTGGTATTTAATATTGGCAAGTGTCATTCCTATGCATTCACCAAACTTCTTATCTAACTTCCTGAATTCCTGTAGAGAATTTCTTCTAAATGTCTAGTACGTACATGTAGCACTGTCCCATCATTCCATATACCCATCAAGGAAATCATGCTCCATGTCCTCCCCCCCCCCCCCCACACCAGAATCTATGAACAACCTATTCCATTCCCTGAAGAGATGCTCTAAGTTATCTTATTTGTTCTTTATTTTATATCCCGTCCCAATAGTCATTAAATCTGTCATTGAAATACATGGCTATAACTGGTAAAAATGAATTCGTGCTTCCTATTAAGCCTAGGAGATAGAAGCACATATTAACGAATGCTTCGATGCATCCACACGATGTAACACCCCGCAAAATTTATCCTAAGTAGATATAGAAACAAAAAGAAGTAAATATATACAATAAATCAAAATATAGAAATGTAATTATAACGTCCCGAATATTTCAGCTATTTGAATATGGGTATTTAAATCAGTTTTAACATTTTATTTGGAATATTTATGGATTTTAATATCGAATTCGTTAATTAAACGACGATTGAATATTTATATTTATATTTATTTTAAAACGAACTCGAAATGGCGCGGTAGTTCGTTAAATTGAATTTTTAACTTCAATTGGATATACAGAATCCATTTTAAGTCGGAATTCTGTAAAACAAGAAACGTTGGAATCGATAAGATAATAATTTTCTAATAAAAGTGAAAAATCGAGATTTCAACTTAGATATTTTAAGTTATGTCCAAATCAAAATTTAAAATAGCCGCTATGCAAATCGTTAATAAATTATATCGTTATTAATAAATTTAAAGGGAATTTCAATATATTCCGCATATCGTTAAACTCGAAAATGTGAAACGTTGAGTTATAGTTTCATATTGTTTTGTATTTGATGTGATATATTATTCCATTTGGGAAAATGTACGTTCGAATAATTTTATTTATTATTAAATGGTTTTAGAATTTATTTTATCAGTATTATATAAGCGTTGAAAATCAATGTTTTTCAAACGATCTTCGTTTTCGACGAAATGAATTTTATTGGAATGCGTATAGCTAATTATTGTTTGTTTTCCAGTTTGGAGTCAATCGAAGCTGTTTTGTTGGTAGACAAAATTTTAAATGGGAACCGTTGAATATATTGAAATTTAAAGAATGTCGTTGTACAAACGGAGTCGGAATTCAATAAAATTTATTTCATTGAGTCCAGAATGTCAAAACATAGCAGTGTACTTAGTTTCGCTATTTTTGGGTTCGTGTTTGGCCTCACAAAATTTAAAATGACGATCGGTAGAAAATGGGGTATAATATTAACATATGTAAACTAAAATTTCCCACTGTACAGTGTATTCCTTGCACCCCAAATCACCTTTACTTGCGCTCCAATCCATTTACATACCGTGACAAGCACGAGTTATATCGAGATTCCCACCCCCACGCAACAGCTATTCTATAGTTCTACATGCCTACAACCTAAATACCGTGGTCTCCACGGCATTATCACCTTATATAAACACTTCTCTCCGTTATTTTTCTGCATCCCAGAAATGAGAAAACTCATTTTCTCCCACCGAATAAATTCAAATAAAAGTTATACTCCTCTAAAAATCTCTGAAGTAATATTTTTACAATCCTCCTTCCACGCTCTAAAATGTGGTATGCGTTTTGAGTGGTTCCACAGTAATTTTTGTTGCACCAAATAACGACGGATGGCCTGGAAATGCGGTTTCAGATCTAGATGGAAATTGATAGGCGAAGCTGAGGGATACATGTTGTTCAACAGATCAGGGCGTGCGATGTTGGGAAGTGGGGGAAGATTTCATGACTATAAGTGACGAATACGTTGTTAGCGTAATTAATATTCTACTAAAGGGCAATATAGTCTTTTGTTTTATGTTTTGCCTATATATAAAGGCCTCTTGTGTTATTTTAGGGTTAAGGCTTTCTCTTTTATCAGCCTCCGCTCTCAATGTATTTTGTTTTTCTTATTAATGTTATCATGGTATCAGAGCCGATTCTTTCTTTTGATGATTTATGTGACTGCCTTCTCTAATCTCTACTCCAAACAACCCTAATCTCGTTCAGATCCGAACCCGAAGACACCGAAGTAACCATCGTTCAGCAACCAAATCCGCAACAGACCCAAATCCGCAACCATCACTCAGTAACCATTGCCCTGAAGTAACCATCGTCCATCAGTAACCATCGCCCTGAAGTAACCATCGTCCATCAGTAACCTCTTTCCCGTTCAAATCCGTTCAAATCAGCAACTAAATCCACAATAGACCCAAATCTGCAACCATCGCTCAGTAACCATCGCTCAGCAATAGACCCAAACTAATCCATAACCATCGCTCAGTAACCATAAACCGCCATACCCTAAACCACCGTACCCTAAATCCGAAGCAAACAGCCCAATCTCTCCCTAAACTGCCCACCGTTTATCACCCTAAACCGCCGTACCCTGAAGAACCCGAAGAACCAGAACCCGAACACGAACACAGATCAGATCCCGAAGCACCAGCCGTAATCCGCCCTAATCTGCAGTACACGAAGCACCAAGGGTTTTTGAGTTGAGTTCAGATCACTGTGTTTCTCTGGGTTCAGAAAACAGTGCTTCAGCCGCTAGATCAACATTTGGCTTATTACATAGGAGTTTCAGTGGCAATTTGTTAAGAGAAGAAAGTTCTTTTGATTCTGCATCAAGTGTTGAAAAATTAATTGATTGTTTTTGAAAAAGGTTACACAGGTGTTTTTGTGAAATCAATTCTTGATAATGACAGAAATGCAAAGAAAATCAAGCCCGCTCATATTTGGAGGCATTTTCCAAAAAAGAAAATGTTAAATGAGCTTATTGATTTTTCTCTGTGTTGAATTTGGAAAGTTGGTTGTTTGTTCTCTGAATTTTGTTATTAATATGGTGAAACTAGAGATGATTTGCTTCAAGCAGTCAGTGTTCAGTTAGATGATAAAAATTATGCGTATTGGAATTCTGTCTATTCTTCTTTAGATCCATCAATAATTGAACAATTTCAGAAGTTCCTTGCATCTCAGCCACATGCCATATCAGCTTCGTCTCAAATAGGTTTGTCATCTAGTTCATCAGGTATATCTTCTTCTACCTGGATTTTAGATTCTGGTGCTTCGAATCATACGTCGCATAATTTATCCTCTTTCACTTCTTTGGCTCCTAAAGTTTCTGTGCCTGTCATGAGTGCTAGTGGTACATCTATGCCTGTGCAAGGTGTTGGTTCAGTCATTACACCTTCTTTGTCCTTATCTAATGTCTATCATATTCCTAGACTTGCATTGAATCTTGCTTCTGTTGGTCAAATTTGTGATAATGGCTACTTGGTTTCTTTTTCTGCTTCTGAATGTTATGTTCAGGATCCAAAGTCTCAAAAAGTGATTGGTACCGGCCATAGAGAAGGAGGACTTTATGTATTGGATTAGCTAAAAGATCCTAAGATTTCAGAGATTGTGGCTTCTGTTCCAGGTGTGGATGTTTCGTCGTTTCGTTTGAGTCAATCATCTTCTATGTTTTATTTGTGGCATTCTCGTCTGGGCCATGTATCTAAGTCTCGATTGCAATTCTTAGCGTCTACAGGAGTTTTGGGAGAATTGAAAACTCATGACATTTCTGATTGTAGTGGTTGTAAACTTGCAAAATTCTCTGCTTTACCTTTTCCCTAAAGTAATACAGTTTCTACTGCACCTTTTGATCTTATTCACTTTGATGTCTGGGGACCCTCTCCTGTTTCTACAATGGGAGGCTGTAACAACCCGAATTTTTATAACATGTTAAAACAAGAAATCAGGGCAGAATTAAATTATAAGTTAAGAACCAATGGAAACGGGTTACGCCATTGCGTTCGTCTCGGAATTCTGCTTGAAATAGAGTCCGAGTTTGCGTAAAACGGATACCGTACGAAGAAGATATGGACGAACGAAGTTAGGCAGAAAAACCAGAAACGGGCCAGAATACACTGGCGCACTTGGGAAGTGCGCCAGAACAAAATTGCACTGGCGCACTTGGGAAGTGCGCCCATGCAATTTTGCATTGGTGCACTTGGGAAGTGCGCCCAGGCCGAGCAGCAGGCCTGCACAGCTTTCTGGTTTGACCTGGCTGGCCTGGTGCACCTGTTTGGTTCTCTGGTCTGGTTGGTTGGCCTATGACGATTTTCAGTGGTCTAGATCTAAACTAGGGTTAATCCTATGGCCTAAACTAGTCCTAACTTCTATAAAAATACCCTAAGACCTAGCCTAATTCACTAAAAATCATTCTAACAACGAAGTGCTACCAAAATGTCTCTTGATCATGGCCTCCATCTCCAACTCCAAAGGCTTGAGCTTTCAAACTAGATCCATGACAAAGGAGCAAGCTTTCTACATCAAATCAAGGAAGTAGAGCACCATCTCAACACCATTCTATGACAATTCTTGCTCTTAATCCTCTAGCCACGATTTGTAAGTTCTAGATGCTTTTAGATTGAAACGATAACATGAATATGACATGTGATAAAGTTGAAATTGGATCTATGCATGATATTCAATCCATGTTCTTTCTTGTTCATTTTTGATCTTGACCTTTGGGGATGTTCCTATAGCATTAATTTGAACCTATGCATGTTGCAAATCACTCTTTCATGTCCTTAGCATGCATGTAACGATGTTTTTCTCTTGGATCTTGTTTTATGCAAAGTTTCTACCTTCCCTTATTTATTTTCTTTTGATGAACTTTGGTCGACTTCGGACCTAGGCCTAAACTACGATTTACATGCGATTTGTATACGGGGAAATTTGGGGTATTGCCAATGTAATTTGCATGTTTGGGCATACATGAATTGGCATATGAATTAAACCACGGGTTTTGAGACTATGTAAGTTAAATCAAGGGATTGGGCTTATGTAAATTATGCATAAGTGGGATTGGGAACATGAACCATGATTTGGGTATTTGGGCATGAACTTGATAACATGTAACTTTGGCTATAACTTGGTAGGGTTGGGATGTCATAAACTTGGCATACATGCAAATAGGCGAGAATTAGACATATGTAAAGTGGCTAGAATTGGGTACACATTTTCATGGGCATGTAAGGTGGAACTTGGGCATATTCTTAGTAATATGTAAAGCGGGGACCTTGACTTAGATGACACATATGTAATTAACAATCTAACGGATGCCTTCGACATGAGGTTAGACTTGAGTTGTGGTGTAATTCTGCCCGGAACCGCCCGACATATCCAGTGACCACAACAATAGTAGTCTAATGTGAGAGGTCGTAGGAAAAGATTAGATTATGGTAATGCATGAACCCGAGGTTGGAATGGATTTGCGGTGTAATTCTGCTCGGAATCGCCCGGCATATCCAGTGACCGCAAATAAGTCCAATGTGAGAGGTTGATGCATTAGTAAATAATAAAAAGAATATGACATGGACGGGTGGGTTAAGTAACTCGACTAGACTAATGACACTTAACCAATACGACATGGATGGGTGAGTTAAGTAACTCGATTAAGCTAATGACACTTAACCAATACGACATGGATGGGTGAGTTACGTAACTCGATTAGGCTAATGACACTTAACCAATATGACATGGATGGGTGGGTTAAGTAACTCGATTAGGCAAATGATACTTAACCAATACGACATGGATGGGTGGGTTAAGTAACTCGATTAGGCTAATGACACTTAACCAATATGACATGGATGGGTGGGTTAAGTAACTTGATTAGGCCAATGACACTTAACCAAATATGACATGGATGGGTGGGTTAAGTAACTTGATTAGGCCAATGACACTTAACCAAATATGACATGGATGGGTGGGTTAAGTAACTTGATTAGACTAGTGACACTTAACCAATATGACCTTGACAGGTGGGTTAAGTAAAACCGGACTTGATTACTTGATGACACTTAACCATACAACACGATTAGAGGATGGGTTAGTTTAACCTGAATGGGTCGATAACACCAGACTAGTATAACGCGATGCATGGTAGGGTTAAGTAAACTTATGAGGGTAACACTTAACCATTATAATATGACTAGCGGATGGGGTTAAGCTTGGATATACTTAACAAATCTAGCACGGTAATTTGATGGGGTTAAGTCATGAATCACTTGGGTATACTTAACCAATCTAACACGGTAACTTGATGGGGTTAAGTCATGAATCACTTGGGTATACTTAACCAATCTAACACGGTAACTTGATGGGGTTAAGCTTGAATATACTTAACAAATCTAGCACGGTAATTTGATGGGGTTAAGTCATGAATCACTTGGGTATACTTAACCAATCTAACACGGTAACTGGATGGGGTTAAGCTTGAATATACTTAACCAATCTAGCACGGTAATTTGATGGGGTTAAGATTAAACATACTTAACCAATTTGACACGGTGATTTGGATACAGTTAAGTCATGAATCGCTGGAATATGCTAACCAACTTGACACGTGATTCGTAGGGCTAAGCCATGAACGTGAATGACAACACTTAGCCAATCTTGACATGACATGTAGACGGGTTAAGTCACGAACTTGAATGACCACACTTAACCAACTGGACATGCTAGACTGATAAGGGTTAAGTCTTGAATTTAGATGACAACACTTATCCTGCTGGACGGAAACCCTAGTTACGCGGTCCTTTTCAGCAGTAACCCTCTTGGATGTATCACGATACCCTAGGGACTAGGCTAGGGTGGGGCACGATTACTGGGCTGATTGTAAGCAACCAAAACGACGGCTAAGTTTGGTGCGCCATCGTAGGTTCAGGCGGGCTATGGTCGTGCACGTAGTCCGGAGTTGAAAAAGCAGGTGCACCAGTAGTTTTACACTGTGTGTGCTTGGAATGGTGTCAGTGGTTGCCACCCTAGGACTTGATACACCCTAGGGTGGACCTAGCATAGGGTAGCTACATTCGTGATTGGGCCGTATGACACCGACACATGACGAGCTAGGTCTTGTAGGGAGCCGATCGACTAAAGCGTGACGTAGGGCGTTGTTCGATAGCTAGCGTAATCCCTAGTGGTCCTAGGTGGCATAAACCCTAGTCGAAAACGTCCATTAGGTAGCGTAATCCCTAGTGGTCCTAGGTGGCATAAACCCTAATCAAAATCTAGAAATTGTTCAATAGGTAGCATAATTCCTAGTGGTCCTAGGTGGCGTAAATCCTAGTTGAACACACAATAATTTGTGGTAAGGAAAACTGGCCAAATCAAGGATGGCAGTCCGGGAAATATCAAGGATGGTGACACTACGTTGTTGTAGTACAGAATAACATGAGGGAACCCGTACGATATACGGCAAGGGACTATATATATGCATGGAAGGGATGATTCGAGTTAGGGTGCTAGTACGGTTGGTGCAGAGGACGCTAGACATGCGATGCTATTCCCAGTTTACCTTGGTTATCCTGTTACCTTGGTTATCTTGTTACTTGAGTTTATCCTGTTATCTTAGTTTGGTCTGTTTACCTTGTCATCATGCTTATATTTACTTTCGATTTATACATGTCATGTTACTCTTACCTGTTTTTAGGCTGAAAGTCACTAGGACTTACTCAGTCTTTATGACTGACCCTGTTTTGTTTCGCCTCCTTTTCTTCCGTTCCCCCCCTCCCAGGTTTACAGGGAGGAAATGTTGCTACTTAGTGCAGATCTTTCTGCTTCAAGATTATCATCTATGGCTTGGACTTTCCTTGGCTATGGCTATTTTACTGCTTTACTTGGGGAATAATTTATGACTATGGTTTTATGCTTCTTTATTATTGCAAGACAGGTTTCGATGTAAGTAATTTAATGGCACTTTGATGCAAAAGGTTTTAAGCAATGAAATCATGTTTTCTTCCGCTGTTTTTATATGTTCTGTCTTGTAATATTTCTATGCATGTTTACCTTGACAACACCCCTCCAAAGCTAGTGTACTTGCTTAGAGTGACACTGGCGGAGGTGGGGTTTTACAGAGGCTCTCGTTATTATGTCTCTTTTATTGATGAATGCACTCGTTATTGTTGGATTTATCTTATGAAACGTCGTTCAGAATTTTTTGGCATCTATAATGAGTTTCGATCTCTTATTAAAACTCAACATGGAGCTGTTATTAAATGTTTCAGATGTGACTTGGGGGGAGAATATACTTCTCATGCTTTTAAGGATCTTCTTGCTTCAGATGGCACAATTTATCAGACTTCTTGCACTGATACTCCTGAACAAAATGGGGTTGCTGAAAGGAAACATAGACATATTCTTGAAACTGCTAGATCTCTTTTATTGTCAGTTAGTGTTCCAAGTGAATTTTGGGGAGAGGCAGCTCTTACCTCTGTTTATTTGATTAATAGAATTCCTACTTCTTATAATTCTGGCTTGTCCTCCTATGAGAAGTTGTATGGTTGTCCACCAGATTATTTTTCTCTTCGTGTTTTTGGTTCCACATGCTTTGTTCTTCTTCCTCATGTCCAACGGAGTAAGCTAACTTCACGGTCTGCTATATGTGTTTTTCTTGGTTATGGTGCAGGACAAAAAGGATATCGTTATTTTGATCCAGTCAGTCACAAGCTATATGTTTCTCGTCATGTTGTTTTTCTTGAACATATTCCTTATTTTACAATTCCTGATCGTACTCACAGTATATCTATGTCTGATCTTGTTCATATTGATCCTTTCACTGCTGATGATGATGAGCCACCTCCTGCTGAAAATCCAGACACTTCCATTAACTCAACAACCACCCAATCACCTTCTGAGACAGTAGACACTAGTGAACGTCGATATCCTATCCGAAACCGTCAATCTACTAGACGACCTGATTTTGAATATTCTTGTCTATCCAGTTCATTTTCTTCATTTCTTGCTTCTATACATTGTCTCTCTGAGCCTTCATCTTTCAAATATGTTGTTCGTGATCCTCTTTGGCAACGTGCTATGGCTGAGGAGCTGACTGCTCTTCATCAGACTCATACTTGGGATTTAGTACCTCTTCCTGTAGGAAAACGTGCTATTGGTTCTCGTTGGATCTATAAGATTAAAACTAAAGCTGATGGATCTATTGAAAGGTATAAAGCTCGCTTGGTTGCTAAAGGTTATTCTCAAGAATATGGTATGGATTATGAGGAGACTTTTGCTCCTGTTGCAAAAATAACTACAGTTCGAACTCTTATTGCAGTTGCTTCTGTTCGCCACTGGAATATTACTCAAATGGATGTTAAAAATGCCTTTTTGAATGGAGATCTTCATGAAGAAGTCTATATGGTTCCTCGTCCTGGTATTGATCATCAACCCGGTGAAGTCTGCAAACTTAGGAAAGCTCTTTATGGTCTCAAACAGGCTCCTCGTGCTTGGTTTGAGAAATTCTCTACTGTGATTACTTCTCTTGGTTTTTGCCCAAGTAACCATGATTCCGCTTTGTTTGTCAAGTGCACCTCGTCTGGTCGAATTTTGCTTTCTCTTTATGTTGATGATATGATTATTATAGGCGATGATGCTGTTGGGATTAACTTGTTGAAGTCTGAGTTGACTCGAAGTTTTGCTATGAAAGAATTGGGTCCCCTTCGTTACTTCTTGGGTATTGAAGTCGCTTCTTCTCCAAAAGGTTATCTTCTTTCTCAATGTAAGTATATTTCTGACATTTTTGAGCGCGCACGTCTCTCAGATAATAAGACTGTTGATACTCCAATTGAGCTCGATACTCTATTTCTGATGGATCTCCATTGCCAGATCCTAATCTTTATAGAACGATTGTTGGAAGTTTAGTTTATCTCACTATTACTCGCCCTGACATTGCATATGCTGTTCACATAGTCAGTCAGTTTGTTACTTCTCCTACTACAGTTCATTGGGCTGTTGTTATTCGCATTTTGAGATGTCTCCGTGGCACTCAGTTTCAGACTCTTTTGCTTTCTTCTACTTCAGCTTTAGAGTTATGTGCTTACTCTGACGCAGATTGGGCTGGTGATCCTACTGATCGCAAATCCACTACTGGATTTTGTATTTTTCTAGGAGATTCTCTAATCTCTTGGAAAAGTAAGAAGCAGAATGTTATATCTCGGTCTTCAACAGAGGCAGAATACCGTGCTATGGCTTCTACTACTTGTGAAATTGTTTGGCTACGTTGGTTGCTTGCGGATATGGGTGTTTTCTTGCGGCGACCAACTCCTTTGTACTGTGATAATAAGAGTGATATTCAGATTGCTCATAACTCCGTTTTTCACGAAAGGACCAAGCATATTGAGATTGACTGCCATATTACTCGCCACCACCTTCAGAATGGCACATTGACATTGCCATTTGTCTCTTCCTCCTTGCAACTTGCAGATTTGTTTACAAAATCTTTGTCATCTTCACGCTTCCGATTTTTGATGACAAACTCTCGATGCTCATTGCTATCGCATCATGAGTTTAAGGGGGGATGTTAGCGTAATTAATATTCTACTAAAGGGCAATATAGTCTTTTGTTTTATGTTTTGCCTATATATAAAGGCCTCTTGTGTTATTTTAGGGTTAAGGCTTTCTCTTCTATCAGCCTCGGCTCTCAATGTATATTGTTTTTCTTATTAACGTTATCATATGTCACCATGGTGTGGAAAGGACTGTTTCAACGCAGCCAACATGGAGTACGTGTGAGGTAATAAACATGCGGTTTGAATGGAGGCCTGGTGGTCCATGATTGCGTATTGGTGCAGGGAAGAACAAAATGAAACTGGGACTTGGACAGGAAGCATGCAGCAACGGCTACATTGTTGAAATTGGGAAGAAAGTAGAAGGTGTTGTAGCCTTATCGAATGAAGGAGAACGGTGGAGTAGCATAGGTGTGTATGGGGTGGTTACTGATGCGGCGCGTTGAGCATGCGGAAATAGGAGGGAAGAAATTACAAACCTGTAGCGTTTGTTAGTGTGAAGGAATGTAGAAGTAGGAGAAGCGGGTTGGTGCAGAGAAGATTGGGTTTGGGTCTGTGAACAGAAATAGAAAATGGAAAAGAAAGAGAAGGGCGGAAGTGGGAGGAGGGATGCAGCATCATTTTGCTGGGGAGGCGTTTCTGAAATCACAAAGGCGGCGGTTTATGTAGAGCTTATGGTGGTGTACATCAGTGGGCTTGGGCCTTCTTTGGAAAAAGAAAAAAAAATATAAACATAAAAATGGGGCGACGCTTGGAAGAATAAAATGGGATATGCATGGATTGGTTAGCAACAAAGACGCACAGCAGGTAAGGGAAACTCATGCATGGAGTGGTAAAGCTAAAAAATAAGGAAGAAAGAAGGTTGAACATTTGAAATAGGAGAAGATCCTACAGTAGTTTATTTTGAACGAAGAACGAGGAAAGAAATACCGGTGAGCAATATTATTAACGTCTAGTTAAATGATAATATGATTAGTTTGTCATGCCAAATTCTTTTAATGAATGTTGCCAATTAAATAGCAAGATACATAATTAATGTTTAGTGTATTAGTTGTATAAATTATTATTATTATTATTAATTTATTAATTAAAACGTATGCGTACAATAACTATAACATTCTCATTTGTTATCAGAATTTGGCATGACTGGAGACGTTGGAACATATCGGCAAGCACTTCATTTTAGAGCTGGAGCGGACGACGATGGAATCAACTGGGGTTTTTAATTAAATTAAACGCCAGTTTAATTTAATTAAAATAAATTGTGTTGACAACAAATGGAAACCCAAGGTGAGTTAAACTCACTCAGTTATCCCACTTATATTTATTATAAGTCGGGTTTATTGTTTGTATGCTATGGTTGCTAGTTGTTGATTGATTTATTGATCGTTCGATATATGCTGATATTTTTTTGAATTCATTTAAACTAAACGGTTGTTTAATTTAATCAAACCAAATTGTTATTTTTAACGATTATTTCCAAACGAAGTAACTTACCTTGTTGGTTACGTTTATAATAATATAAACGTATATTATTTAATTAGATGCATGAATTTTTATTAGTCGACCAGTTGAATTGATTATTCATGTTATCATCAAATTTATTTTTTATTCCCATGTTACCATCATATGAATTGATTGACAAATATGATTGGGTTACTGAATTGATTGTTGATTTATTGAATCAAAATTCAACATTTGTCTGTTATTAACCAATGGGTAATATTGGTTGGGGAATCAATAGTAGATGGTCCAAACATAAACTGTTTTTCTAAGAATTGATTTACCATCCGGTAAACCGGTGAAAATAAAGTTATAAATTTTGTTTATAAATGAGAAGGGATTTTAAAATGTATTATTTTGAAAGGAAGTATATTAGAAGAAAAATAAATGTTTATTATTTATTATTTAAGTTTTAAGGTAAATTATTGAATGGTTTTATAATGAAAATTCTTATGTTATTAAGTTTTATAAGCAAATGGAATTATATTAAAAGTGATTATTTATTTAACAATAATCAGGGTAAAAGAGATTTATTTAAATTAATTATATTTTTAATTAATTTAAATGCAAAGACAAATTGGAATTTGATTAATGAATTAATCATGTTTGAGTTGACCGAGTCAACCGAGTTAACCGAAGGTGAATATTATATTAGTTCATTAATTTAATGGGATTAGTTAATGATAAAGTAAACATTTCCTAAATGTTGATATTTGGTTATTATTTATCTAACAGTGATCAACGTGGTAAATCTTGGGCTTTAAATGTATCAGTGGAGATTTATTAAAATATAAGTCCTGTTTATAATTAAATAAAGTTTAAAAAGGCAAGTTATATTAATAGAAATACAAATCAAGTTTTAATTGAATTCTTATTTGAATTCTATTTGATTAGATTTATAAAACCCAAGTTGAACAGAGGTGTTATGAAACCCAAGTTTTATTAAAGATAAGATTGGAACAAGTTATTATAAATGGTTTATGAATGAAATAAAAACCCAAGATGTGAAATTAAAGAATTGGAACGTAACTGGAGATCGGCTGAGTTAAATGATTTTCTGAGTATTGATCTGATGTTGGTTTTGGCCTTCGGGGTTGATATTTAGAGAATTAATTTCTTACTGATTTACAGTTAGGGATCGATGAAAAGTATGGAATGGGAATCGAAACAGAAACCCAAGTTTGAATTAAAATGGTGAGGCGAGTTAAGTTATTAAGATGCGATCTAAATTCGCAATATTAATAGGAAATGAAGTTTTATGAAGACATAACCAAATGGGTTTGAAATAACTTATCACAGTTATGAAATTTTCTATTTATAATAGAATTAAGATTTGTGTATACATTGTTTTAAAGGACTGAAAAGCAAAAAGAGGAGGTTAATAATAGCTTACTTAAATTAAGTAAACACGTTAAGATTAAAATGGGATTTCCAAAAGGAAGTGTGATATTAAAATTATCTTTTAAATCGAATGGCAAATGGAATATGTGGAATATCAGTGAAATGAGATTTTGTTGATAAGCTTCTATCTATTCTAAAGATAAGAATGTTTTTGACTCAAGGTCTGTGAGGTAAATAAAATACCCCAACTTGAACAACTTCATGATTATCCAAGAATAGTATTAGTTTAGAAACGAAAGTGGTTGAGAGAAATAAAGATTAGAATTTCAATGAATAGTATTATAAAATAAAAATATAAATATTTAAAGTTAAATAATTTTTTTTGAATATAATAATATTTTTGAAATAAGAAATAAAAAGGCTTTGTATCAAATATTGGAAATATAAAAGTTTTATTTACAAATGGAAATTTAAAGGTCTAAGTGATGCTGGATACTGAACCAGTGAATTCATTTTTATTTTTATGGTTGAATGATTGTTTATTTGATAGTTTAATAACTGACAATCAAAATTTGACCAATACGATTGTTGATACGGAAAGACCGGGGTCGAACTTATAATCGAAAACCATTTCGACCAACAAATATGTGAATGTTGAAGATATCAGATGATGATCGAGTTGGAGCATTGAAGGTCGTTGATCTTTATAAAGTGGAAGAATTACTTAAAATCTCTGACTTGCAATCAGATATATACTGGGATTCTATCATGGTTGGAATCAATGGATTGCAAGGACTGCTCGCTACTGATCTATAGGGTGATTCCTAGGATGCAGTAGGACGGTGCCTTCAGTTTGTCCGGTCCTAGGACAACTTGTATGGACGGATGTCTGACAGAGTATTTCCAAAGGGATTACGTACGTTGATTTCTTCAAACGTACTATAGTTGGTGGCGGAGAGGGGCACTTCTCTTAGCTTAACTACTAGAGCACTTTTGTGGGCATCAATTAGTGATTTTCTAGTGGAATTGACGATGTGGCATTCAAAGTAAATGGTGGCCAGATGTTCCAAAAGATGATTGTAACCTCAAGCCTCACCAATCGGGAAATGACAAAAATTGGGTAGGCAGCATGGCTATGTGGGTCGCACCCATTAGGGTGTATTGTCACCATCTGGAGAATATTCATATTTGTTACTTCTTTTCATTTCTGTATCTCCTAGGAAAACGGTAGTTGCGCAACCGTTGGGTGGCAATATATTCGATACACTCAAGAGAAATGAGTGGTTGGTCATGTGTGGGCCGGGTTGCAAGACGTTTTTGTTGAACCCAGTGTATTCCTCTCTAGAGATACACTATTCTATCGGAAGGCGGTTCCATACCTTGTCATAGTCGCAATCCAATCTCCAATAAGAGCCTGCGGTTTTGATTGTATACTATATATGTGGAGCGTGAGATGCAAGCGTTATGCTAGATTCTATTTATTTATATTTGGACATTATTATAATATCAGAAGAATATCGTTTTCAAAAATGTTTTGGGTTATCGTAAGGTAAAAACCGTCCGTATTTATGTGTGGATTTGGTCTTATGACTATCATTTCTTATGAAAAGATTTTGAACTTTAAAATCAAGTTGGATGATTCCCCTTAAACTGTGCGAGTTTTTCTCACTCTGGTTCACCAAACTGACTCGGTATTTGTATTGCTCGGGTTAGACCGGGTTGTACAGGTTCAGGTTATTGGATAACATGAAGTTCAGAAGACGTGCTGGAGGAGTTCAGACGTATGATTTTATCTAGTATATTCCGCTGTGTGCTGTATTTGAGGACAGGTTGTTATAACTGTCCAGATTTGTCTGTTGTACTCTGATGTATGTAAGTATATACTTCAAGTTTTCAATAAAGTTATTTATATATTATATTTTGTTCCGCTGCGATGTGAGACTCTGTGTTGTGTTGGTTCTTCTTCTTCTATTCTAATATTTCTTTCTTATCTCACCCTCTAACTTCTTTCCTGAACGTTCTAGATTTTCGGTACTCGAGTTTGGACACAGGATGTATTTGTGTCGAAAATTCGAGCATCAAATTTTCTAGTTCGTTACAATATTTTTTGAATTATGCCACTAAAGTTGTTGCATTCGTGGCAAGAATTTGATCAGTTTTCATATAAAGAAAGCTGAAAATGGAGCCCGTGTGTAGAAGTTACAAGTAACTTAAGTTTTCAAATTTAAAAAAATAAGGTTCGAAATTTAAATTTAAATTAGAAATAAACAAAAAGATTCCTATATCAAAGGATAAATGTTAATACATTTAGAAGCATTAAATTAACATTAATGGTATAATTAATAAAATGCATGCAACAGTCCAGAAATCACCCAGGAATGAAGGGCGGTCGACCGCCCTTATTTATAGAGGTCAATCGCATGGTTGGCCAACACAAGAGGGGAAGGTTGACTGCTTTGGGTCGTTTTTTATTGTGGAAACTAAGGATTTCTAAGAAAATAATAGGATAAGTGTGTTATTTGCAATTCATATTTTATCTAACAGTCCACAATAGTTTCAACGTCTATAAATAAGACCTTAGATCCATCACTCCAAATTATAGTTCCTATGGCAGCGCTCTACAGTTCTATTTTTTTAATCTAGTTTAGATTAAAGCTAGTTTTCTTCTTCCTTAATCCTTCTATTTTATTTATTTATCATGGCTCTGACACTTATGTATGTATACAATTCTCTCTTGAATATACATAAATAAGTCTAAAAGGGGAGAACATTGGGTATAATTCTTGAGGTAGTAAAGTCTAAGAAGGATTCCACGTTGGAGTGGATACAATGTTCAATCTCTAAGGTTGTGAGTGGAATCTTTAAATTCAACTATTATTTATAGTTGTTTAGCGTAATATTGAATTTGTCTATGCCTAAAAAGAACTTTAGATTTGTACGAAAACAAAGTCAAAAACCACTCAAAACTATATAAAATTAGAAGTGTCAACCTTTTGTATGTGTATGTGTATTTTATTATGGATGCAAATGAAAATGATGCAGATTAAGGATCTTTAGGCTAAATTAACACTAGATGAGGTGAATAGTGTTTTTTTAAATTTGTGAATCTTCTAGAAGTCTTTTTGGTTACGATTATTTTTATATGAATATAATGATCACAAAATCAAACAAATAAAAATGCAATAAAAGTAAAAGGTAGTAAAGGAAAGAACACATCATAAATTTTTATATTGGTTCAGAGTTACCCTACATCTAGTGTCGCACTATGTACGGTCTATATTAGTATCAACAGTTACACTCCTTCATTTTATGGCCATAAGGAGACACCCTCCAAAATATCAACTTCAGGGAAGGCCAATTTGATTGGCGGGACACAAATCCTCACTTAGCTTGATTTTCAAGCAAATAATCCACTCCCAGTTACTTTAGATGGGCAAAACCAGCCTGACTAGATTCAGGGCAACGTAGTCACACCCTTATAGTACTTCGAGTAGTTTGTACAAAGAATGCATATTTGGATCTTTCAATCTTTGATTACACACTACACCATAAATGTAATTCAGCTACAACTAAAAGCCCTTTCTGACGCAATTTAATATGGCTCTTATCCATAACAAAAAACGACATCTTTAATGATTAGATACGGATTTAAACCGTGCCTAATTTCCTCAACATATACGACATGTGGTCGTATCTAACTGATCCGTTATATACGATTTAGAGCCATAACTAATTGCTCTGTTGCCCATACATATATAATCATTCTAAGACATATCAAATTAGAATACTATAATACATGACCAAGAGCAATAAAACTTATTTAACACATCATCAAGAACAATAAAATATCTTATTTAATACATGATCAAGAACATTTATACATCTTATCTAAGCACATATTATAAGGAAGGAAAATGGTTTTCCCTGTAACGGCCCATATTTTCAACCGTTTGTTTAAACATTTAAAATATGTTTTAAATGTTGTTTTGGAATTTAATAACGTGAATTTAATTGTGTTGATACAAGCCATAAACGTCGAACGTTAACCACATTAAACGATATTATGAGGATTGTTTTCAATAGAATCTTAACCTATCATCTTTTCTAAAAAAAATCTCTACAACCCGGAGATTCTTGTCAAAATCATATTCTATCAGAAGAGATATCCGCTGGATTTCATGTGCTCAAAAATTTGGATTCAAATATATACTCTGTATGGAAGTCCAAAATCAAATCTTGGTTGAAATTCCGAGGCTGCCGAAACACTTGACTAGCCTTTACAAAACCTTACAAATATTTGGAAATATCAGCAAATCTTCTCAGTAGCAATCTTAGGAAATCTACACAATCGAATCATCCACGTTAATTCAAAATCTCACCTTATACAAATTCTGAAAAAACACAAAATCACTACACATGGTCCTCACTGCATAAACTTTGACAAATCAATACGTTTGAAATAAAGAGAATAAATATATATAATAATAATATCAAAACAACGGGCAAATCTTAGACCAATCTTGGCACTGAAAATCGATGATGCCACTGTTCCTTTTAAACAACATGTATATCTTTCCTAATCAAGACAATAGCGTTTATAATATATATATATAATATATATATAATATATATATATATATATATTATCCGATGCCTTGCACTGCACATCATCAGTTCCTTGCGCTCCACACAATCAGTACCGTGCTTGCCAAGAAAACTTCAATAACACGGTTTCTCATTCTATATAAATCCTACCCCTCGTTTCGTTTCCTTCAACTTTCTTTTATTTTTAAATTTTTCTATGCCACATGCTTTCTCGTTCTCTATCGCAAAAACATTGCTACCTCCTTATATTCTTCCGCAACAGCCTCCTCATATTTTTATAGCCTCCTGATCTTCGCAAAATTTCACAAACTTGAAGCACAATGGAATCGCTCAACTCGATGAACTCACATGGGTCTTCACTTCATGCCTGTAGCATTCACTTGAAGCTCAGTTCTAATCATTTTCAAACGTTTCTTTTTTAGAGCGTAAGAATACGCTGGATCGAGGCAGGAGCGGATGGAGAGCGAAGATTGGGTGGCCGGCTTTGGTTATGGAAGGAGGCGACTGTTGCCGGCATGTGGAGCTCAGGCTATGGCGGTTCTAGTGAGGTCAAGGTGGAGGGCTCCATCACTGTCAGGGGAAGAGGACGTTGTTAGAGTTGAACGAGGCGAGTCTGTATTGAGGCAATAACATGTTTGTGATGCCCTTAGATGTTTTGGGCCGCACGCGCGCTACATTGATGTATTCAGCGAGTCTATTTGAGGCAATAGAGGGGAACAAGTAACATGGCGGACTGCTGATGCAATTGGGTTTGGGACCTTAAAAAAAGAAACAAGAATGCTAGACATTAGAAGCAATAGGAAGCGGTGCATGGAAACTTTGACGTGGAAGGGTTGTGTCATCATATGTGGAAAGAAGACGCTGACATGTTTCATAAAACCAAGGTGGGAAAGGGAAGTTGAAGGTGGCTTGGTCCTTTGGATTTAAAGAAGAAAAAAAAATAACTGGAGCACGACTGAGAAGCAAAGAGGACAATTCTTGTTGAGATACTGAAGACAACGCGTGAATTAGTCAAGCTAAGAGAAGGAGGAATGACGCGAAGGAATTCTTTGCAAGGAAGTTACTGTCGATCGGTTGCATGAACGAAAGGAGAATCATTAAGGGCCCAATCGACAATTAAGGTATAAATTGATTTAATGAATGATAATTAATTTTAGGATAGTTATATTTATAAAAATAAAAACTTATAATACGTGGAATTTCTTTATGCATTAATGGTTTTTGGCGAAACAGGAGGAGTTAGAATCACATGGAAGTAAATGGGATTTTCATTCAATTTTAAATGAATGTTTAAAGTTAAATGGAAACAGCGCGCGAACCATCAATCGAAACAAAAGGTGAGTTAACTCTCACACATTTCTGGAATTCTTTGATGTGATAAATCCATATAATTTAATCATTGATAGTATAAATTGGTTGATTGGTTGCTTTGTATGCTATTGGTTGACGTTAAATATATTCATATCATTTGAAGTGTATTGGCTGAAATTTTCATATCATTATAAAATATTATAATGAACTGTGATGTAGGTAAGGACAGGTTGGAGGAATCCGACCGGGTACATCAAAAATATTATGTAATTTTTTTACATTGTTTATATGAACTGTTTGGACCCCATTGACATTGAAAACCTATTTGAATGTTGACGTTGAATGGTAATTCAACATTGTTGTTATTTAAATCGATAAACGGTATTGATTGAGGAATTGGAAGCAAATGGCCTGGAATTCACTTTTCTTAAGGCATTGATTTGCCGTAAGGTGAATTGACATATTTATAATTATGAAAATTATTTTATGACTCAAGTAAGTTTTCCAATTATATTTTATATAGAAATGAAGTTTAGAAATAAATCGATACTTATAAATTGGTTTTTATAAAGGAATTATGTAATGATTATATAATAAAAGTTTTACAGCAAATAAAATTTATAAGCTAATAAGGCAATAAATAACCTATGGTTTGATGTTTAAATAATTGTTTTTAAAGAAAACAATTAAGAAATGCTATCAGATTAATTATACTAAATTAAGAAGAAAAGGTAATTGAAATTGTTAACAAGTGAACTGACAGTTTAAAGTTAACTAAGTCAACTGTTTGATTTAAAAAGAGGTTATTAGATTTATTTTATTTTCAGTAAAAAAAAAAGGTAAATGGTTATTCAAGTTAATAATATTTCTTAAATATAATTTATCCTTTAATTAACGATGGTTTAAAAATTACTAATGTAGATGGTAATGGTTTAATGTTTTTGATTTAAAAAGTGATCAACCAAATTGTTTTGCTAATAGGGAAGTAAACCACTTTTACTTTAGTAATCGAGAAAGTATACTATCATTTTAAAGTGATCGCTTCTTAAAGAAAATCCATTTAGGACGATAACTGAGTTGTAATGATAATTAATCGAATATTTGTAAATGTAAAGACCCGGAAATTTGAACACTTAATCTTCAAATATTGTAACAGTTTGGAATATTGTTAAATATTGTAAATGTGATTTTATAACCTTGTTAAACATCTTTTCATTAATAATTAATGATCCTTGGCTCATTTCAGAAAAATGTTCTCAAAAATATATTTTTTGGAAAAATGTCGAAAATGTGACCGAAAGCCATTTTATTTATATATAGCTATTTTCTCAATAATGTTATTGAAAATTTAAATGAATTTCTAGTTATTCATTAGAAAAGTAATTAGCAAATAAAAATATTTTTCATATTTATGGCTAACTATATTGATGATGTCATCATTTTAAAAAAATGAGCATTTAAGGAAAGTTTTTGTATTTTGGTATTTAAGTATTCAAATAAGTGCTTTATAATTTGAATATGCTTGTTTTAATTGTTTAAATAAGTTAATGGATTTATTTCCAAGTTTTGTTTACTTGAATAAATCATTTTATAAAGAACTAATAGTATGATCGAGATTCAACTTCCAGATTCACATCCTATCGTTGAATAGAAGTTGTTTCATATCGTTGCAACGTTGTTTGATATATGTGTATGTATTCACATACATGCATATACACACATATATATGTAAGCATAATTAGTCACATCAAGAGTTTAGAAAATATCCTAAGTGTATGTATATAAGCTTCTTATATGTATACAAATGAATGCTTACTTGAAAAAGCAAACTTACCATCTCTTACACACCTTTCACTTCCCTTACACACCATCCCATCTATCATAATTACTATTAGGGTTTTAAGGGCATTTTGGTCTTTTCCCATCCACCTTCCTTTTCCTATATAAGAGGGGTATACCTCCTTCTTTCTTACACAAAATTCCTAAGCAAAAGTGAAGCTTTTAATGGCTTATCTTCATCTTCTTCCTCTTCCTTACTAACTTTCTCAAACTATATTCAAACCAACTCCAAATCAACTCAAACTTTGAGTGTAGCCTTCTTATACCATTACAAGACCTTCTAGCAAGTTAGAAGTTGAAAAATCCAAGCCTCTCTCAATTTTCATCTTTGCTCGTGAGCTATATAAGTAAAGAAGCAAGTAAAAGCAAGGAAAGGAAGGAGGTTGCTAGCTTGGATCTTTATTCTTATTCTTGGATCTTTATTCTTATTTTGGATCTTGGATTTGCTAAGGATTAAGGTGATTTTACTCACTATTTAGGACAGCGAACATAAATCTTTTGCATGTTTTTAACTATTGTTAAAGTTGCTTGAATGTTGGTAACTTATGTTAAAAATGTTAACTTGATTCTTACTTTAAAAGTAAGTGACATATGTAATCCATGTTAATGGATTGGAATGGACTTGAATGAACTTTGATTTGGACTTGAATTAACTTGTATAACAAGTGGAATGGACTTGAAACAAAGCACATAAGGATTAGTAGGGAATTGACATATTGTGGACTTGAACTTGAAAGCGCACTTATAGCGATAGTCGCTATAGATGCAGTTTGAATTGTTGTGTTTTCAACACTTTGTATGGAACTTTGTAAAGACATATTTAGTGATTTCATATCGTATAAGATCTTGTTTTACTTGTATGTTTACTACCTTGAAGTGATTGAATAGTAAAATGCTAAGTAACCCCTTGAAAATGACCAAAACTTCACTAGTGCAAAACTACCCGTTTAACCTTGATTTTTGGATTTCTAAGTATTATAAATGTTCTTTAAATTTATGTAAATGGTCTTATCTTCTAAAATATATTCTTTCTAAATATCTTCTTTCAAAATATCTTCTTCTAAATATCTTCTTTTTAAATATCTTCTTTCTAAATATCTTCTTTCAAAATATCTTCTTTCAAAATATCTTCTTTCAAAATATCTTCTTCTAAAATATCTTCCAAATATCTTCTTATAAAATATCTTTCCAAATAAAACAAAGTTTTGAAAATGGTTATGAATTGCTAAACCTCGTCATGATTAAGTCATTAGATTAAAAAGGTAACTGATAATGCTTAACACTAATAAGCCAACGAAGTAGGCTTATCTATTTGTGAGAGTTAAGATTGATGTCGAGTAGGGACGGAGCAATAGAGCTCTAACCTACCGGCATCCCTCTTGGCCGAGGAATAGATAGGTTGGGAATGTTGGAAACGTGTTAACCATGTTAATTACTTACTTGTTTATTGAATATCATGGATACTGTGCTTAATTCTAATAAGCCGACGAGTAGGCTTATCTATCTGTGAGTGTCAAGAATGGGGTGTCTAGGCAAGGGGTGATATGCAACCAGTGCTCTAACTTACCTGGCCTCACTCTTGACCAAGGGATAGTTAAGTCGATAATGTCGAGAACGAGTTAAGTGCACGAACCATGGTTTCTATAAGCTATTGTTTTGACTAGATAGTCGATTAGTCGACCATCAAACTATACCATTATAACTTAAGAAGTATCAGGAAAGCTTCACGATTCCATACCAATGAGAACCCCGGGGAGGAGTGTTGGTATGAAACGTCTCTAGCATTCACTTACTTTTGAAAGAACCGGAATTGAGTTAACCGGAAATTCATCGATTAGTTTTGAAGAGTCCGGGATCGATAAATGTTTTACTCATCGAATACCACTTCAAAACTAGAGTATGAGTTCTACGTTTTGGAAGCGGTTGAAGAAGAAAAGTGAATCTATATGAAGGTTGGGAAACTTATCGTGATGCTCGGATCAAAGTAGTGATTCGTGATCTGTTCGAGAAGTAGGAATCCAATTTGGGATCCGTGTTATGTTCGAGTGATGAAGACTCGTGTGAAAGATGCCGAACGAAACCTCGACATCGGATATGGCTAAAAAAAGAGTAGGAGCACAATCTGAGGTTTTGCTAACCTATGGCAGGATATATTGACTTTATATCTAGTGTATGCTTATATCGAATCATGCGGGAGCTCCTCGAAGTTGCGCGCGGGAGTTGGATATATTTAGTTCCACGTGGTGCACTTCAGTGTTTCGTGCGTGGGCCAGTTGTGTTTACCTTATGGTATATTTTATCTAGAGATATGCGACGCTCGGAGGTACTTTCTGACCCTTGTGCATGGGGTTTGGATCTGTATTGAGAGATCTCCGATGGAAAATCCAATATACGAATGTACCTTAGCGGTTTTGTGTGTACATTTAATAGTTGTCGAATGTAACCAATGTAACCATTCCATCTATGTGATTTATTTATATTCTACACCCTAGACATTATCTATAATACAACTATAGTAAACTTAATAAATGGTTGGTTTCTTTTGAGGGGAAAACCGGAGCGGTTATCTGCACGGTCCCCTCAATATTGTTACATGCAATCTTGAGTTTTCTCATACCAGACTGATGTCTGACGCTTGGTTTTTGTTTTCCCTAAAATCCTCACGTACTCCTTCGAGTAGGATGAGTATGGCAGGTTTTACTTTGGATGCTTTAAAGTTCGGAAGACGAGCTGGAGGCTTCCATTATCTATCTACCTATTTCTATTTCAGTTGTACTGTATTAGTTATGTACATATCAGCATTGTGAGGACAGGCAGTTATAACTGTCCAGGCTAATTATGGTACTTAGGTTATTGTAACTCTGAAATTCCTTTATTCAGAGTAACCCTTTGTACTATGTTGATATTATATATTTCCGTTCCGCTGTGAGATTCTGATATTCTGTTCTTTCTTCCTTGTTCTACTTCTTTTTTTTATTTTACCCAACAATTCGACTTTCCGGCACTTGGATGTTTGGCACACGAATACCGTGGATGTATTTAGTGTCAACTTTCGAGGTTCGAAAAGTCGGGTCGTTACATTTGGTATCAGAGCACAAGGTTGAGCGAACACCTTGGCTTTGGTTGGGTATGGCTCATTAGAGATGGGGTAAGTGACACCCTAGAATGAGTCGAGTGTATTATACATATGAGAGCGTATTTGTATTTTGAAAACTACACTTTGAAAATATTCCTTAGGAATGTCTATTTCTTGCAACCCTTTCTTGAATAAGGTCTTTCTTGGCAGTAAACCTTTCTTTGTATCATTTCATTGAAATAATTCTGTCTTCAAGAATTCTAAAGTTGTTTGCTATAGTTCAGGTAGTAAACTATGAGTACTCGTACTGCAAATACTAGAGGAGGAAGAGATAGAGGTGGCCGAGCTAGTACTGTAACTAATGGTGAGATTCATGCACCGAGGAATGCAGCTGCTGTGGAGGATCCAATAATAGGTGTTGTAGAGGAGGTCGTGCAAGTCAGGCCTCAAAAGGGATTTGCTTCACTGTGTCGTGACTATGAAAGGCTTGGGGGAAAGAGGTTTAATGGCTCGGAAACCATCATAGAAGTTCAGACATGGGTCAAGCTATGTGACCGTATATTTGGGGATATGGAGCTAGATGATGCAATGAAGCGTCGATTGGCATCACGACATTTAACTGATACGGCTATGGATTGGTGGAATCTGATTACTTTTGGTGTCCAAGAGGAGGACTTTTCTTGGGCCCAATTCAAGGAGGAATTTGAAAAGAAATATGTTTCGGAAGCTTGGAAGACCTTATTATACAAGAGTTTCATAGACTTGAAGCAGGGGACTATGACGGTAGCAGAGTATGAGAAGCGATTCACTACATTGTCTTTATTCGGACCAGGTCTAATTGATACGCCACTGAAGAAGAATGATAAGTTCATTACAGGATTACGTCCTGAGTTTCATCGAGATATGACAAACCACATCTTGGCACCTTATTTGGATTTGGTAAACATGGTATTGAGGTTTGAAGGTTTGGTTCCGAAATCAGCTAATTCAACACCGACAGGCGAGAATAAGAGGAAGTTTCAACCAAATAAAGATATATCTAGGTTTACTTGTCATAACTGCGGGAAGAAGGGCCATTTTGCTCAGAACTGTATGGAGGCTAAGAAGAAATAGGTGGAAAGGGCACCTGTGCTTAAGGCACCAATGGCTAAGTATCCGAAGGTTGAATCACAGACAATCAAGACTCAGTTTGCTCCAAGGGATGGCTGCTACAACTGTCATAAGCCGGGTCATTTTGCTAGGGAGTGTCCACTTCTTCAGAAGGGGGAACAACCTCGAGCTTTTGCTTTAGCTTCAGCACCTTCCACTTCTGCAACAGCAAAGGGAACCAAGTTATGGAAGGTATTCTATTTATTTTTGGCATTCCTATTCGTGTCTTATTTGATACCGGTGCTTCCCTCAATTTCATTTCTCGTACTCTTGTTGATAAACTGAAACTTGAGCCAGTAATGGCTTTAGAATATGTTTGTGTGTCGAACCCTATTGGAGGCTCGGAAAATCTTTGTATGGGATGCTTAGGAGTTCCGATTTCTTATTATGACGAACTCTTCCCTTGTGATTTATAAGTTTTGGGTTTTATGGGTTTTGATGACCTACTCGGGATGGATTGGCTGTCTCGATATTCTGGGGTTCTAGATTGTAAGAAGGGAACTGTCTCATTTAAGACAGATAAAGGGAAATATTTCATAGTATTTTGTGGAGGACCTAGCCCACTTATGACTAGTTTGCTTTATTCCTTGGATGTGGCGGAGGAAGAATTGAGTTCTATTCCAATTGTTCGAGAATTAGCAGATTTCTTCGAGGAGGTGTCAGGTTTACCACCTCATCGGGAGATAGAGTTTCGCATTGATTTGGTTAAAGATGCAAAGCCTATTGTGTTGCCTGTTCGAAGGTTAGCACCGAAGGAGAAGTTGGAGCTATATATTCAGGTGGATGATCTATTACAGAAGGGCTTAATCCGACCAAGTCGTTCGAGTTGGGGAGCGTCTGTTGTCTTTGCTACAAAGGCAGATGGTTCATTAAGATTATTTGTCGATTATCGCGAGCTCAACAAACGAACTATTAGGAACAAGTATCCTTTGCCTAGGATAGATGACTTGTTCGACCAGCTTCATGGAGCTCAAGTGTTTTCTCAACTAGATCTTGCTACAGGATTCCATCAGTTGAGTGTAGCAGAGGAGAGTGTACCCTTAACCGCTTTTAGGTCCGATAAATTTTATGAGTGGTTAGTTATGTCGTTCGGTCTAACTAATGCTCCAGCATATTTCATAGACCTAATGAATCGGGTTTTTCGAGATGCGTTGAATAAGTTTGTTCTTGTATTCATTGATGATATTCTGGTCTACTCTAAGACCGAGGAAGAACATACACGCCATTTGAGGATAGTACTAGAAACATTGAGGGACAATGTTTTGCAGGCAAAATTCTCGAAGTTTCATTTTTGGCGTTCGGAAGTTAGA
Organism: Allium sativum; assembly: GCA_030737875.1. Taxonomy (NCBI): domain Eukaryota; kingdom Viridiplantae; phylum Streptophyta; class Magnoliopsida; order Asparagales; family Amaryllidaceae; genus Allium; species Allium sativum. The sequence goes on along the minus strand of CM060924.1, from coordinate 228,918,245 downwards.
TTTTTGGGCCATGTTGTTTCTACTGAAGGTATTTCTGTTGATCCTACGAAGGTTGTGTCTGTTCAAGACTGGAGAAGGCCAGAAAGCGCTACAGATATTAGAAGCTTTTTGGGTCTAGCTGGCTATTATAGAAGGTTTATCCAGGATTTCGCAAAGATCGCTTCTTGTTTAACAAAGCCGACGAAGAAAGATATCAAATTTGCATGGACAGAGAAGTGCGAGCAAGCCTTCATAAAGCTTAAGGAAAAGTTAACTAGTGCTCCTGTCCTTACTGTGCCAGATGGAGGTGAAGGTTTGACTGTTTACACCGATGCGTGTGGAACTGGGTTAGGTGCTGTGTTGATGCAACATGGGAGAGTTATTGCTTATGCGAGCCGTCAGCTCAAACCACATGAAACGAGGTATGCGACTCATGACTTGGAGTTATTAGCAGTTGTGTTTGCATTAAAAATATGGAGGCATCATTTGTTAGGTGAGAAGTTCAAGTTATATACAGACCACAAATCCTTGAAGTATCTTTTTACGCAAAAAGACTTGAACATGAGGCAGCAAAGGTGGTTGGAGTTTCTTGCAGCCTATGATCTAGACATCACGTATACCCCAGGAAAGGCTAATGTTGTAGCCGACGCGCTCAGTAGAAGATATGCAGTTATGGCAAATATAGAAGTTCGACCAACCTTGATTAGTCGTATCGAAGAGAATCACCTTAGAGATCTTCATCCTTCCAGGACTGCTAAGTTGGTAAGTGATAATATTGCTCTAGAGAAATGGCCCGGATTCGAAGTAGATAACCGTGGAATTTTGAGGATGAATGGTAGGTTATGTGTTCCGAATGTTAATGGAATCAGGCAGGATGTTCTAACGGAAATCCATCATTCACGATTAACGATACATCCAGGGGTAACTAAAATGTATCAAGATATGAAGCGAACATTTTGGTGGGAGGGCTTGAAAAGGGATGTCTCTATATTTGTAAGTAGGTGTGCAAACTACCAACAAGTGAAGGGTAGTCATCAAAAGACGGCCGGGCTACTTCAGCCACTCGAGATTCCTAAGTGGAAATGGGATCAGATTTATATGGATTTTATTGACGGGTTGCCTAGGACGAGGAGAGGTAATGAAGGTGTATGGGTTATTGTAGATCGGTTAACCAAGAGAGCACACTTCTTACCAGTAAAGGCAACAAGGACTGCTTCTAGTTTGGCGTTGTTGTATATTAAGGATATAGTTAGGCTTCATGGCATTCCAAGTAGTATCGTGAGTGATAGAGATCCAATCTTCACAAGTCATTTCTGGAAGGGATTGCATGATACATTGGGGACCAAGCTCAGTTTGAGTACCGCTTAACATCCACAAACTGATGGGCAAACAGAAAGGGTGAACCGAGTATTAGAAGATTTACTTTGGGCATTCATCTTAGATTTTGGAGGTTCATGGGAAGATCACTTACCACTTGTTGAGTTTTCATACAACAATAGTTATCAAGCCAGCATTGGGATGGCACCTTTTGAAGCATTGTATGGAAGGCCTTGCAAATCTCCATCATGTTGGGTAGAATCTGGAGATCGCCTTGTACTTAGGCCAGATATGATTCGAGAAGCATCAGATAAGGTCTTAGAGATTCAGAAGCGAATCAAGGAAGCACAGAATCGACAGAAGAGCTATGCAGATGAAAGGCGTAGAGACTTGGAATTTGCAGTTGGAGACTTTGTATTTGTAAAATTTTCGCCGATGAGAAGTGTAGTTCGGGTTGGAAAGACTGGGAAGTTAGCTCCTCATTATATTGGACCATTCCCAATTCTAGAAAGGATTGGTACACTCGCGTATAGAGTCGAGTTACCAATTAGGCTATCAGGGGTACACAGTGTATTTCATGTATCACATTTGCGTAAGTATGTGCATGATCCCTCGATGATAGTAGAAGCGTCGCAACAAGAAGACTTGGAAGTGGAGTCGAATTTGACTATATTGAGACAACCAGTTCGAATTATTGATAGAGATATAAAGCAACTTAGGACTAAGATTGTGAAGTTAGTCAAGGTACAATGGAGTGAGGATGCTCGGGATTGTACATGGGAAACAGAGGAAAATCTGAGGAAGTCTTATCCAGAATTGATCTTAGACTAAGGGTTTCTTATCTTAGTATCGTATGTCTTTTGGTTTTTAGTTTGTTTATAATTTTTGGAAGTGATCTATATATGCATCTTATTATTCTATCTTCTTTGATTTTTCATTCTTGTTTGAATTTCAGGTATGAAATGTTTTAAGTGGGGGAGAATGTAAAGACCCGGAAATTTGAACACTTAATCTTCAAATATTGTAACAGTTTGGAATATTGTTAAATATTGTAAATGTGATTTTATAACCTTGTTAAACATCTTTTCATTAATAATTAATGATCCTTGGCTCATTTCAGAAAAATGTTCTCAAAAATATATTTTTTGGAAAAATGTCGAAGATGTGACCGAAAGCCATTTTATTTATATATAGCTATTTTCTCAATAAATGTTGTTGAAAATTTAAATGAATTTCTAGTTATTCATTAGAAAAGTAATTAGCAAATAAAAATATTTTTCATATTTATGGCTAACTATATTGATGATGTCATCATTTTAAAAAAATGAGCATTTAAGGAAAGTTTTTGTATTTTGGTATTTAAGTATTCAAATAAGTGCTTTATAATTTGAATATGCTTGTTTTAATTGTTTAAATAAGTTAATGGATTTATTTCCAAGTTTTGTTTACTTGAATAAATCATTTTATAAAGTACTAATAGTATGATCGAGATTCAACTTCCAGATTCACATCCTATCATTGAATAGAAGTTGTTTCATATCGTTGCAACGTTGTTTGATATATGTGTATGTATTCACATACATGCATATACACATATATATGTAAGCATAATTAGTCACATCAAGAGTTTAGAAAATATCCTAAGTGTATGTATATAATCTTCTTATATGTATACAAATGAATGCTTACTTGAAAAAGCAAACTTACCATCTCTTACACACCTTTCACTTCCCTTATACACCATCCCATCTATCATAATTACTATTAGGGTTTTAAGGGCATTTTGGTCTTTTCCCATCCACCTTCCTTTTCCTATATAAGGAGGGGTATACCTCCTTCTTTCTTACACAAAATTCCTAAGCAAAAGTGAAGCTTTAAATGGCTTATCTTCATCTTCTTCCTCTTCCTTACTAACTTTCTCAAACTATATTCAAACCAACTCCAAATCAACTCAAACTTTGAGAGTAGCCTTCTTATACCATTACAAGACCTTCTAGCAAGTTAGAAGTTGAAAAATCCAAGCCTCTCTCAATTTTCATCTTTTTTCGTGAGCTATATAAGGAATGAAGCAAGGAAAAGCAAGGAAAGGAAGGAGGTTGCTAGCTTGGATCTTTATTCTTATTCTTGGATCTTTATTCTTATTTTGGATCTTGGATTTGCTAAGGATTAAGGTGAGTTTACTCACTATTTAGGACAGCGAACATAAATCTTTTGCATGTTTTTAACTATTGTTAAAGTTGCTTGAATGTTGGTAACTTATGTTAAAAATGTTAACTTGACTCTTACTTTAAAAGTAAGTGACATATGTAATCCATGTTAATGGATTGGAATGGACTTGAATGAACTTTGATTTGGACTTGAATTAACTTGTATAACAAGTGGAATGGACTTGAAACAAAGCACATAAGGATTAGTAGGGAATTGACATATTGTGGACTTGAACTTGAAAGCGCACTTATAGCAATAGTCGCTATAGATGCAGTTTGAATTGTTGTGTTTTCAACACTTTGTATGGAACTTTGTAAAGACATATTTAGTGATTTCATATCGTATAAGATCTTGTTTTACTTGTATGTTTACTACCTTGAAGTGATTGAATAGTAAAATGCTAAGTAACCCCTTGAAAATGACCTAAACTTCACTAGTGCAAAACTACCCGTTTAAGCTTGATTTTTGGATTTCTAGGTATTGTAAATGTTCTTTAAATTTATGTAAATGGTCTTATCTTCTAAAATATCTTCTTTCTAAATATCTTCTTTCAAAATATCTTCTTCTAAAATATCTTCTTTCTAAATATCTTCTTTCAAAATATTTTCTTTCTAAATATATTCATTCTAAATATCTTCTTTCAAAATATCTTCTTTTCAAAATATCTTCTTCTAAAATATCTTCTTTCTAATATCTTCCAAATATCTTCTTATAAAATATCTTTCCAAATAAAACAAAGGTTAGAAAAGGGTTATGAATTGCTAAATCTCGTCATGATTAAGTCATTAGATTAAAAAGGTAACTGATAATGCTTAACACTAATAAGCCAACGAAGTAGGCTTATCTATTTGTGAGAGTTAAGATTGATGTCGAGTAGGGACGAAGCAATAGAGCTCTAACCTACCGGCTTCCCTCTTGGCCGAGGAATAGATAGGTTGGGAATGTTGGAAACGTGTTAACCATGTTAATTACTTACTTGTTTATTGAATATCATGGATACCGTGCTTAATTCTAATAAGCCGACGAGTAGGCTTATCTATCTGTGGGTGTCAAGAATGGGGTGTCTAGGCATGGGGTGATATGCAACCAGTGCTCTAACTTACCTGGCCTCACTCTTGACCAAGGGATAGTTAAGTTGATAATGTCGAGAACGAGTTAAGTGCACGAACCATGGTTTCTATAAGCTATTGTTTTGACTAGATAGTCGATTAATCGACCATCAAACTATACTATTATAACTTAAGAAGTATCGGGAAAGCTTCACGATTCCATACCAATGAGAACCCCCGGGGAGGAGTGTTGGTATGAAACGTCTCTAGCATTCACTTACTTTTGAAAGAACCGGAATTGAGTTAATCGGAAATTCGTCGATTAGTTTTGAAGAGTCCGGGATCGATAAGTGTTTTACTCATCGAATACCACTTCAAAACTAGAGTACGAGTTCTACGTTTTGGAAGTGGTTGAAGAAGAAAAGTGAATCTATATGAAGTTTGGAAAACTTCTCGTGATGCTCAGATCAAAGTAGTGATTCGTGATCTGTTCGAGAAGTAGGAATCCAATTTGGGATCCATGTTATGTTCGAGTGATGAAGACTCGTGTGAAAGATGCCGAACGAAACCTCAACATCGGATATGGCTAAAAACAGAGTAGGAGCACAATCTGAGGTTTTGCTAACCTATGGCAGGATATATTGACTCCATATCTAGTGTATACTTATATCGAATCGTGCGGGAGCCCCTCGAAGTTGCGCGCGGGAGTTGGATATATTTAGTTCCACGTGGTGCACTTTGGTGTTTCGTGCGTGGGCCAGTTGTGTTTACCTTATGGTATATTTTATCTAGAGATATGCGACGCTCGGAGGTACTTTCTGACCCTTGTGCATGGAGTTTGGATCTGTATTGAGAGATCTCCGATGGAAAATCCAATATATGAACGTACCTTAGCGGTTTTGTTTGTACACTTAATAGTTGTCGAATGTAACCAATGTAACCATTCCATCTATGTGATTTATTTATATTCTACACCCTAGACATTATCTATAATACAACTATAGTAAACTTAATAAATGGTTGGTTTCTTTCGAGGGGAAAACCGGAGCGGTTATCTGCACAGTCCCCTCAATATTGTTACATGCAATCTTGAGTTTTCTCATACCAGACTAATGTCTGATGCTTGGTTTTTGTTTTCCCTAAAATCCTCACGTACTCCTTCGAGTAGGCTGAGTATGGCAGGTTTTACTTTGGATGCTTTAAAGTTTGGAAGACGAGCTGGAGGCTTCCATTATCTATCTACCTATTTCTATTTCAGTTGTATTGTATTAGTTATGTACATATCAGCATTGTGAGGACAGGCAGTTATAACTGTCCAGGCTGATTATGGTACTTAGGTTACTGTAACTCTGAAATTCCTTTATTCAGAGTAACCCTTTGTACTATGTTGATATTATATATTTCCGTTCCGCTGTGAGATTCTGATATTCTGTTCTTTCTTCCTTGTTCTACTTTTTTTTATTATTTTACCCAACAATTCGACTTTCTGGCACTTGGATGTTTGGCACACGAATACCGTGGATTTTAGTGTCCACTTTCGAGGTTCGAAAAGTCGGGCCGTTATAGTAAAGGTTGTTCAAATGTTATAGGAAGAGTTTTAAAAAGGAAAATAAAACTAAAGAAGCAAATTTAGTAGAATTATTACTTAATTAAGTACAATGGGATAAATCAAAAGGAAACGTCGAGGGAGCAAAGATGAATGAATTTTAACAGTTTTAGAAATTGATAAATGGATTCTTATTATAAATCCAAAGATTTATTTCTATAATACGATATAAAATGGTTTTGGAAAAGTGTTAGGGAATGGGTTGTCGTAATCCAAGTTATAAAGAAAGATTTAAAGTGAAGGATTTTACAAAAGGAGAAGTTTAAAACTCAAGTTGAACGAGGTGTTTGCTTAACAAATAGAATTGCGTTCAAATGGAAAGAAAATAAATGTCGGAAAGACAAGGATAAATAATATTAAGGGTTTGGGTAAAATATTTGATAAACAGATTATTGTAATATCATTCCAATTAAAAATGGAATCGTATAATGAGGTTAAAGCAATAAGTTATATATTGATTAAAAATGGCATAACCGATTCAGATCAAAGAACAAGGGTATGGTTTTACAAAACCACATTTTAATAAGAAAACTAGATTTTTTTGAAAATTATAAGTAAATTGGTTTTTGAATTACGACTAATATCTATTCTGGGATAAGAACGTTGTCGATCAAGGTCTGAGAGGTAAATAAAATACCCCAACTTGAACGGCTTCACTATTATCAAGGAATAATATTAGTTGTAATGGTAAATGATGTTGAGATTAGTTCATTATTGAAAGGTAAATATTTTTGCCATGCAAATGGTGGGATTTGAAAGGTAAATAATATTGCAACGCCTGTTGCAAGGTTTTGGAATATAAATAACATTATTAGCTTTTAAAATCTAACAATGTATAATTGACATTGCTTTTGGTCCATATAAGAATTTATAATTGGTTTTATACCATTAGATACATGATATATATATCGATATTTTCTGAAACAATAGAAAAGGTAAACAGATTTGGGAAAAATAAAGTATTATTCCCAAGTGAAGGAGATAAGAAAGGTATTATATAAATATGGTAATGTCGGCAAAGCGGAATTTGGTAAATATGAAAGATTATGTTCAAATGATGGAAAGAAAGGGAGTTTGTTGAAATTAGTTTATTTCCAAGGAAGGAATATTGCAACGTTAGTTATTTAATCTAAAATATATTTGCGACGATAATTTTGAGATTTTGAAATGAAATTAATAATGCTAGTTTAGTTGAGAGATCTTAAAATATAAACCAGACTATTTGATAAGCAATGTATGATTTGACCTTCGAAGGCCCATATAAGGAGTCCATAAATAATATTTATATCTATCGATATTGCCAAAGTTAAGAAAATGAAATGAGTTTACAAAAAGGTAGCGATGTTGTAGATGTAATCGAGATGAAGCGAAATTTGATAAATATGGATATCGAATCCAATCCTCGGAAATAAAAGTAATTAATCGAGGTACAAAAATAAAAATTGATTTTAAATTGATCAAATGATTTTAAGGATCGATAAGGAGTTCTAATAAATGATTTTTGATAATAAGACCTGAGCTGCCATTATACTCGACTATACCGTTATAATTGATAGTTAAAACAACGACTATCAATGGAATATTATAGGCCCCTTTTGACGTGTTGTTTCGAAGAGACCGGGATGGGAACTAGACCCGAAACCACTTCGAATCAACATTGCGCACGAAGCTAATCTACAAGAATAAAGATGGAGCATTGAAGACCGTAAATCTTCATGAGCAGATGAAATACTTCTTGAATTTCTCTAGCTGATCCCTAGAGATACTTCGACAGTGTTTCTATCGTGAATGAAATCTACGGATTACAAGGACTACTCGCTATCGATCCTTGGGGTGATTCTTATATAGGATGCGGAAGGAGAGTGCGTTCGGTTCATCCTGTTCCTGGATGACTTGTATGGACGAGTGTCTAACAGAGTATTTTTTTAAGAATCACGTACGTTGATTTTTACAAATATACTGAGTTTGGTGGTGGAGAAATTCTCCTGCTTAACACCCAGAGTGTATTTGTGTAAATCAATTAGTGATTTGGCGAATCTGACGATGTGGCATTCAAAATGGACTGAGATGTGCTGTCCTAAAAGATAAACGTGACCTCCAGCCTCATCAACCAGGAAATGGTACAAAATCGGGTAGGCATCATGACTATGTGGGTCGCACCCCATTAAAAGGGTATATCATTACCTGATCTGGATAAATCAAATGCCTTTGGTTGACCCATTTATATATATATATATATGATATCGATTCGGTTGGCTAGCCCCCAATATGGTAATGATATATTCGGTACTCTTAAGAGAAATGAGGGGTCGGTCATGTGTAGCCGGGTTGCAAGACATTCTTGTTGAACCCCAATGTATTCATTTACAGAGCTACATTGTCGGAAATGTGGTCCCATACCTTGCCAGGAAACCCATTATCCAATAAGAGCCCTCGTTTTTAATTGTATACTATATATGTAGAGCGTGAGATGCAAGCATTCTGCTAGATTATTATTTATTTGTGGTTTGATAGACATTATTGTAATATCAGGAAAGATATTGATTTCAAAAATGTTTTGGGTTATAGTGAGGTAGAAACCGTCTTTGTTTATATGTGGGATGGTCTTACTATTATCCTTTTCTTTCAAAAGGATTTTCAAAGTTAAACAAGTTGTTGTGCTATGAATTTATCACTGAAAGTATTCCAGACTGATTCGGGTGAATTTTGCTTTGCTTCAAATGTGCTCGGGTCAGACCGAGTATATTTCCAGGTTAGGTTTCTCTTGGAGTTCTCAAAGAAGGAGTTGAAGTCAAGATGTATTCCATATATTTGATGGTACTAGTTATTTCCGCTATGTGTTGTATTGATCTGAATGTATACTCTGATGTTGTAATCATATATATAGTTTCGTTTTGTAAAGTAGTATCGATTATTATATTTTGTCCATTCCGCCAAGAGACTCTGATCTTCTTATTCTTCTATTCTAATACTTCTTTCTTTTCTTCTCTCACCCTCTAACTTCTTTCTATTAACAATCTGGGATTTGATACTTGGGTTTTTGGCAAGTAATACGGAGTTATGTTTTATCGTCAGAAATTCGAGCGTCGAATTTTACGGGTCGTTACATTTGGTATCAAAGCAATAGGTTTAGTGATAACCTTGGATCTGTGGTATAACTCAATAGAGATGGGGTTAGTAATACCCTAGATTGAGTTTGAATATATATATATGAGAGCATGTATTTGTAATTTGAAATAAAATTATTTTAATTTATTTTTGCCCAAAATATTTTATATAAAAAAAGGGGTAAATTTTATTTTTTCTCATAATATTATTAGTGTTGATTTGAGTTAGAATTCAATTTAATTATGAAATAGGAATTTCAAATATGAAGTATGTGAATAAATTCTAATTTGACCCAAGTTAATAAATAATTTGACTTGAGTTTGGAAAATCATATGTGTATATATATATACGTGCAAATAATGAATCCGAATGAAATGCTTTGGATTGAATGGTTGAAATTGATTGTATGGATATGAAGTAAACTCGATTGGAGCCAATCTTGAATAAATGAATTATAACTTATTGTATAATAAATTCAAATGATGAACCTGAATGGAATCCAGTGAATAAATTTATGCATTCAAATAGGATTTATGTGAGTTGAATTGTATGTAATACATGTTTGGAATGGATGATTTGATGTTTGAATTTAACTTAATGATTATAAAACTAATGAAGTTAATCGGAGTTGAGAACAGGTGCAGAAGAGATAATTCGTTTTAAAACCTGTTCAAGGAAGTTTTGGAGTAAATTGAAATCCAGTGTGGCATGCTGATCGAGTAAGCTCAAGAATAATTTATCGCTTATCGCATAATAACGCTTGCAAAAAGCAACGCCTACGCAAAATATAAATTTTTGGGTTTTTATTTGGGTTTCGAAATTGAATTTTGAATTTTTCCGGCCGTGTGGTTGATGTATATATATTTCTGGAACCTGCAATATTGCAGATTTCTCTCTGTATAGGAGAGACTTTGTCAAAAAAATTCCAAAATTTAAGGTGTTAGAAATTTTAGAAGATTTTTGGAAAATTTTGTTATTTAAAATAAATTGGTTTTAAAACCAATTAGATTAGCTTTGGAAATAAAACTGAGTTTTAATTAAATATTTCTGTAAAGATAACGGGTCGTAATATTCTTTCTGCTTTAGTAATTTCGGGGGCGAAATTCTTTTAGGGGGGAAGGAGTGTAACAGCCTAGATTTTTAACCGTTTGTTTAAACATTTAAAATTTGTTTTAAATGTTGTTTTGGAATTTTATAACATGAATTTAATTGTGTTGATATAAGCCATAAAGGTCGAACGTTAACCACATTAAACAATATTATGAGGATTTTCAATAAAATTTTGACCTATCATATTTTCTAATAAAATCTCTACAACCCTGAGAGTCTTGTCAAAATCATATTCTGTCAAAAGAGATATCTGCCGGATTTCATGTGCTCAAAAATTTGGATTCAAATATATACTCTGTATGGAAGTCCAAAATCAAATCTTGGTTGAAATGCTGAGGCTGCTGAAACCCTTGACAAGCCTTTACAAAACCTTACAAATATTTGGAAATATCAGCAAATCTTCTCAGTAGCAATCTTAGGAAATCTGCATAATCGAATCGTCCACGTCAGTTCAAAATCTCACCTTATACAAATTCTGAAAAAACACAAAATCACTACACATGGTCCTCACTGTATTAACTTTGACAAATCAATACGTTTGAAATAAAGAGAATAAATATATATAATAATAATATCAAAACAACTGGCAAATCTTAGACCAATCTTGGCACTGAAAATCGATGATGCCACTGTTCCTTTGAAACAACATGTGTATCTTTCCTAATCAAGACGGTAGCGTTTATAATATATATATGTATATATATATATATATATATTATTATTATTATCCGATGCCTTGCGGTACACACCATCAGTTCCTTGCGCTCCACACTATCAGTACCGTGCTTGCCACGAAAACTTCAGTAACACGGTTTCTCATTCTATATAAATCCTACCCCTCGTTTCGTTTCCTTCAACTTTCTTCTATTTTTAAATTTTTCCATGCCACATGCTTTCTCGTTCTCTACCGCAAAAACATTGCTACCTCCTTATATTCTTCCGCAACAGCCTCCTCATATTTTTATAGCCTCCTGATCTTCGCAAAATTTTCACAAACTTGAAGCACAATGGAATCGCTCAACTCTCGACTCGATGAACTCACACGGGTCTTCACTCCATGCCTGTAGCATTCACTTAAAGCACGGTTCCAATCATTTTCAAAGGTTTCTTTTTCAGAGCGTAAGAATACGTTGGATCGCCGCAGGAGCGGATGGAGAGCGGAGACTGGGTGGTCGGCTTTGGTTATGGAAGGAGGCGATGGTTGCCATCATGTGGAGCTCAGACTATGGCGGTTCTGGTGAGGTCAAGGTGGAGGGCTCCGGCGCTGTCAGGGGAAGGGGACGCTGTTAGAGTTGAACGAGGCGAGTCTATATTGAGGTAGTAACAGGTCTGTGATCCCCTTAGATGTTCTGGGCCGCATGCATGCTACACTAATTTATTCAGTGAGTCTATTTGAGGCAATAGAGGGGAACAAGTAACGTGGAGGACTGCTGATACAATTGGGCTTGGGACCTTAAAATAAAAATGAAACGCTAGACAGTAGAAGCAATAGGAAGCGGTGCATGGAAACTTTGGATGTGGAAGGGTTGTGTCATCATATGTGGAAAGAAGAAGCTGACATGTTTCATAAAACCAAGGTGGGAAAGGGAAGTTGAAGGCGCTTGGTCCATTGGATTTAAAGGAGAAAAATATATAACTCGAGCATGGCTGAGAAGCAAAGAGGATGGTTCTTGTTGAGACACTGAAGACAACGCGTGAATTAGTCAAGCTAAGAGAAGGGGGAACGACGCGAAGGAATTCTTTGCAAGGGACTTACTGTCGATCGGTTGCATGAAAGAAAGGAGAATCATTAAGGGCCCAATCGACAATTAAGGTATAAATTGATTTAATGAATGATAATTAATTTTAGGATAATTATATTTATAAAAATAAAAACTTATAATACATGGAATTTCTTTATGCATGAATGGTTTTTGGCGAAACAGGAGGCGTTAGAATCACACGGAAGTAAATGGGATTTTCATTCAATTTTAAACGACCGTTTAAAGTTAAATGGAAACAGCGCGCGAACCGTCAATCGAAACAAAAGGTGAGTTAACTCTCACACATTTCTGGAATTCTATGATATGATAAATCCATATAATTTAATCATTGATAATATAAATTGGTTGATTGATTGCTTTGTATGTTATTGGTTGACGTTAAATATATTCACATCATTTGAAGTGTATTGGCTGAAATTTTCATATCATTATAAAATATTATATTGAACTACGATGCAGGTAAGGACAGGTTGGAGGAATCCGACCGGATTCCTCAAAAATATTATGTAGTTTTTTTATATTGTTTAAATGAATTGTTTGGACCCCATTGACATTGAATACCTGTTTGAATGTTGACGTTGAATGGTAATTCAACATTGTTGTTATTTAAATCAATAAACGCTATTGATTGAGGAATTGGCAACAAATGGTCTGAAATTCACTTTTGTTAAGGCATTGATTTGCCGTAAGGCGAATTGACATATTTATAGTTATGAAAATTATTTTATGACTCGAGTAAGTTTTCCAATTATATTTTATATACAAATGAAGTTTAGAAATAAATCGATATTTATAAATTGGTTTTTATAAAGGAATTATAAAATGATTATACAATAAAAGTTTTATAGCAAATAAAATTTATAAGCTAATAAGGCAATAGATAATCTACGGGTTAATGTTTTAATAATTGTTTTTAAAGAAAAAAATAAGAAATGCTATCAGATTAATTATACTAAATTAAGAAGAAAAAGTAATTGAAATCAGTTAATAAGTGAACCAACAGTTTAAAGTTAACTAAGTCAACTGTTTGATTTAAAAAGAGGTTATTAGATTTATTTTATTTTCAGTTAAAATAAGATAAATGGTTATTCAAGTTAATAATATTTCTTAAATATAATTTATCCTTTAATTAATGATGGCTTAAAAATTACTAATGTAGATGGTAATGGTTTAATATTTTTGATTTAAAAAGTGATCAACCAAATTTTTTTGCTAATAGGGAAGTAAACCACTTTTACTTCAGTAATCGAGAAAGTATACTATCATTTTAAAGTGATCGTGTATTGACCCGCATTGGCAGAGGTTTTAGAATTAATTTATTTAATTATATAAATGGTGGGTTAGTGAATTTAATGGTTGTGGAATTAAATAATGATGAATATTTAATTAAAATAATAAATTAAATAATATATTTAATTCTGAAATAATCAGAATTGGCTGAAATGGGGATATGATGTGAACCAGATCATTTGTGATATTTAATTCAGCTTGGAATTGAATTTGAATAACAAATATATTCAATCGTCGACAGTTGAACAAATAAATTATAATATAATTATAATCGAGCTCGAAATGGCGCTGCAGTTCGTAAATTGGCGATTCGAACTTCAACTGAATGTACAGGATTCATTTTAAGCCGGATTTCTGTGAAACAAGAAACGTTAGGAGCTAGTGGAGTATATCTTTCTAGTGGAAGAGAAAAATCGGGATTTCGTCGTGTAGATTTTGATGTATGTCCAAATCAAATTTTAGAAAAGTCGCTGTGGAATTCCTTTATAATTTGCAATGCTTTATTTACGTTATAAAAGGGTTTTCAAAATATTTGAATATCGGGTTTGAATTTAGACGAGGTTCTTTTTGGAAATAGTGATAATTTAATTTTTAGAATTTTACTGTAATTTTTAATTAATTTAATAAGCGACTTTTTATTTGAAGTATTTCGCACCCTGAAATCAACATTTTGGGGTTTCACAATATGAGTTAATCTACCGGTATTATTATATTTTTGGGACCATGACACCTTGATCGTCATAACGGCATCTTTATCCCAGTCTGTGACGCTTGGACATTTATGTAATTATACGTAGCGCGGATGTAAAATGTTGAATGCTTTAAAATAAAGAAATGTGGTTCCTTCCGTGCTAAGTATACGTTTGTGCTACCCCCGCTTACACGTGATTGAATAAGCTATGAATTATCCTCCACCATACATTTAACCTACCAACAGCTAAGTAAGGTTGATGTGTATTGAGGTATGTCCACATAAAGGACTGTCGCTACATACGTCCACGGTATCAGTAAATGAACAGTTAAGCATCAACACATTATAAGTACCACGCCATCATTCCATTTTTATTCTTTTCAGAGAACCGAACCAAAAATATTTCCATGGTTTTCAAAAATCCAAACAAATAAAAATGAAAGTTTATAAATCAAAGATAAAATCCAAGAAAAATCCTAAAATCTCCAAACAAGTTTATTCGACTTCCCATTGTGGTTCTCTTCGATTTGGTACCATCTTTGAGTTATGCGATGGTGGTATTTCGGGTTTGACATTGTACAGCGTGGGTTAGTTCGAACTAGGGCTCGCGGTCTGGCGATTTTGAGTGCATCGAATGTGAAACTGAGGTCGTATTCGAGTTTAGGGTAGTATTTGGCTTGGGATTTGAATTTGCGAGGATAATCCGCACTGAATTGTCGATCCAACTTCTACAGTACGTCAGTATCCAGCTGAGGTCGCGATGGATCTAATGGTTGCGAGTTCGATTCAGATGGGTGGAGGGGGAAGCGCGGAAGAAGGGATGATCAATGGTGAAGAGTTTACAACGTTCGGTCAAGTGACAGGGGAGAACGAGGCTTGTAAAGTGGTGGAAATGGCCATGAGTTCTTCGGTACCTGTAGAAGAAAGGAAGAAGAGGCCGATGGGTTGTGGAGGACGTGTAAACATGGGGGCCTGGTGATTTTAAAGGGTAATGGGCCTTGATTCAAGAGTGAGCCCACTTATATTTCAGAATTCAAGTTTTTATTTAAATTTAAATAACTTATAGTTTGTAAAATCAATAACTTGAGCATACATTGACGAAATTCAGAAAATCAAGATCCGCTGGGATCGTAGGGACGATCACTATAAAATGGAGCTGACTGGAAATGAATCCGAGCTCGTTACAATTTATTGCAAAATAAATTGTCTGTCTGAATCGAGCGAGGGTTATCGTTATTAACGATGATCGTTCAATGTGAGTAAATCTCACTAACTATGAACAGTTTATAATTTCATGTTGTATTTTTAGAACTGTTAGATATTGGCTGATTGACTGTGTGTTGATTGTTTGATTGAACTGCTAGTCAGTTAGTTAAATTTTCTATATTGATTCTGTTTAACGGAATATACCATATGGAACTGAAAAGTGATGTTATCTATATTGTTTAACATCTGTGATGCAGGGAAACAGGTTGGAGGAATCCAACTGGATTCCTCAACATTTATTTTACTGTTTTCATATATTGTGATATATGATGTGTTATATAATCTGTTATGGATTATGTGTGTTGGAATGATGTTGATCATTGTTATTCGATATTGTAAATATCATAAAGACCCTGGGATGTAAAAAGAATTATTTCAATGTATATTGAAATAAAAGGGATTTTATAAAATCAATAGATTTTATAAAAGGAAATATTTCGAAAATAAATAAAAGGGAAAATGTTTTTAAAACGAATAGAGTTTTATAAAAGGGAAATCATTTGTAAAGTGAAGAACTGTTACTAAAAGTAAATCTTTATAAATGAATAGTTTATTCGAATAGAATAAAGGAGTTAATCGATGTTAGTTAATCGATTAGTGTTAAAGTAAAAGGAGTTAATCGATGTTAGTTAATCGATTAGTGTTAAAGTAAAAGAAGCTAATCGATGATAGTTTAATCGATTAGAGTTAAAGTAAAAAGAGTCAATCGAATATAGCTATTCGAAGGAGGGTTAAGTAAGGAAGTTAGTTAAAGAAATATAAAGTGAACTTTGCTAATTTCAAAGTTAGAAATGTTGTTCAGTTAAGGTCTGAGAGGTAGTTCAACCCCAACTTGATTGGCTTCGTTTTTAACTAAGGAATAGTTAGGGTTTGGCAGTAAAAAGAAATGGTTTGAGTTGGCATCGCGATGGTTTGTTCAAACATCTGTCTAAGTCCAATGAAGAAACTTTGGAAATGTTTTCCAAATAAGAAACCAGAAATGTTTTCTAATAAAGAAAACGAGAAATGGAAATGTTTTCCATTGTTAATAACGTATATTTTCTAAATTTAGAAAATAAGAAATATTGAATATAGGGAAACAGGAGATAAGTAAATTAAATGAACTAAGGAGATGAATGTTAAATGATGTTTGATCGATATAAATGTTCCATTTGGAAATGATATCGTTGGTTGCACATCTGTTTTTATTCGATAGTTAAATCACAGACTATCAAAGTTTTGACCATTTTAACGTTGTTAATATGGAGAGACCGGTTGGATTATTTTCCAAAGAACCACTCTGTATTGGCATAAGCGTTGCCAATCATATATGCCAAAGGAAATTGAAGACGGAGTTATGCAAGGGCTATCCTGTTTACAGAATAGTGCCTTCGGTTCATCCTGTTCCTGGATGACTTGTATGGACGGATGTCTGACAGAGTATGTCTAGACGATCACGTATATTGATTTCTCCAACCGTACCAAGAGTGGAAGCAGAGAAGGAAACTTCTTTTAGCTAACACATAATGTATTGTTGAGGACGTCAATCGGTGATTGGATGGATTTGACGATGTGGCATTCAAAGTGAATCTGGTGTGATGATAAAGCGTAGCTTCTAGCCTCATCATCCAGTAAATGACAGAAATCGGGCAGGCAGCATGGCTAAGTCAGTCGCACCGAAGTAGGGTGTATAATCACCGGATCTAGAGTTTCATTTATTTCCAAAAATCTATTGTTGATGCTGTCCCATTCGGGAAACGGTTGCTGATCCCAACTGTTGGTGATATACATTCGATACACTCAAGTGAAATGAGTGGTCGGTCATGTGTGGCCGGGTTGCAAGATGTTCTTGTTGAACCCAGTGTATTCCTCTCTAGAGGTACACTAGCGAAAGGTGGTTCCATACCTTGTCATAGTTGGAAATCAATTACCCAGTACGTGCTTGCGGTTTTGATTGTATACTATTGATCAGCATAGAAATATGTTAATTTATGCACCTATATTTTATTTTATTTTGTATATAAATAAATGTTACGTTGGGTATTTTCTTGTTGTTTTTATAGATATGTTGACCAGACCTCATTCATCCTTAAAAGTGAAGAATAAATGCCATTTACTTGAAGAATTGCATAGGAGCTTTCATTGGAGACTAGATGTGTTCACATTGGTCACATTAGAAGAGGATTGGTAGAAAAAATCTCAAAAGATGTCATTGGAAGATCTTTGTCAATCAATTAGCCACATGGAAGATTTGAATGATATGGAAGATATTCACCATGATATGCTCAGATATTCTTAAAAGATCATTTCCAAACAAAGCTTGGTCAAGAAAGGCATGTGATATGATAATAATTCTTGGAAAAGAGGCCCATATATTCATACAAATCTGATTAGCGTTTGGCCAATTTCACCTATAAAAGCACATGTATACCCATTGTAACAACCATCCTATCCATTATTCTGTATTCTCTTCTCCATTAATAAAAGTTCTTCCTTTTTACTATTTCTGCATTTTTCTTTCTTAGCAATAGGTGTTGTCTTCACAATTAGTTTTGGAAGAGCACCAATTGTATTTTACATTTGTTTCATTAGTGATTAGTCGTTTGATTAGTTTCAACGACAATCCTAATTTTATTTTTTGTTGTTCTTCTTATTCTGCACTTTTATTTTCTGCATTGTTGTTCTTGTTTTGCAATTTACTTTCTTTAGTGATTAATCGTTGATTAGATTCAACGATAATCCTAAGTTCGCAATTTCAGTTTGTTTTTATTTCAACAAAATCTCCAGGCTTCGTCTAACTCGCCCAAGAGATTAGATAAATAATTTGATTTTAATTTACCTCCCTGTGTTCGACCTGTATGCTACACACCTGTGCGCTTGCAGAATTTTATTACAAATATCGCGCTTTTCTAATTCATTGAAAAGCGACGATCAAGTTTTTGGCGCCGTTGCCGGGGAGGTAACAATTGAATTTTATTATTTATTTAATTTCTTATTCGTGTTAGTTTTTTTTCTTTTTGTTTGATTTTGTAAAAAAAAATCTTGCCAGTTTTTCTTTTATTTTCCTATTGTTTTCTTGTAGATATATATAGATAAAAATCTTGATTAGTTGATTGTATATCACATATTGATATCATAATCTCTAAGACAAGGAAAAAAAATCTTGCCACTTTTTCTTTTAATTTTCCTTCTTTTTTTCATTTATTTCTTTTTTTTTATTTTGCATTTCTTCCAATCTAATTCCTTCAAGAAGAAAAAAAAATATACAAAAAAAGAAAGTTGCTAATTTTTCTTCAATTTCTTTCCATCTTTCTACCACCTTGCTGATTTTCACATTTTTTTATTTTGCATTTCTTCTCTGTCTACTTTGATTTCTTTCTTGTTTTTGTCTGCTTTTATTTCTTTCCTCAATTTCTTCTACCCTTCCTCTCTACTCAAAAAAACCTTGCTTTTTTCTCTTATTTCCTTCCTCTTTTAATTTTTTTTTCCTTTTTTGTTTGGGTTTTTACCATTCATTTCTTTCCCTTTCTTCTTGTTCAAATTTTCATAAAAAAAACTTGCATTCTTTTTTTTTTTTATTTCTTTCCAATTGCATTTCTCATTCACCTCCTACAATCTCTCTTTCCATTTTTTTCCATTTATTTCTTTCCGGCTCTCTCCTTCATTAAAAAAAACAACTTTCAATTTTCCTTTATTCTTTCCATCTTTCCACTTTCGTTCCAATCATCTACATTCTTTTTCTTTTTACAAATTTCAAAAAAAAAAAAGGATTCCTCTTTTGCAAAAAAAATTTCCTTTCTTCTTTTGTCTTTCTTGTTCTCAATACATTTGATTCCTTTTCTTCTCTTACAAATTCCCTTTCTTTTCAAAAAAAAAAATCCTCTTCTAATTTTACAACAATAAACAAAAGAAAAAAAATTCTTTCTGTTTTTGTCTTCTCTTTTATTGCTTTCCCTTCTCAATTTCTTTTCCAAATCTTTTACAATTACTTTCCTTCCTTCCTTTACAATTCTCTTTCCTTCCTGAAATCTCTCTTCCCATTTTTTTTGTCATTTGTTTCTTTCCTATTTGTCCACTTTTTCAACAATAAAAAAAAGGGAAGGTCATAAAAAGATTCATTCTTTTTTTTCAATTATTTTTCCCTGCTTCATTTCTTCCCTCTGATCAAATACCCCTTCCTCTCACATAATCTCATTTCACCACAGTTTTTTTCAATCCACACTTCAGCACCATCTTCTCTAAAAAGTTAGCTTTTTTATTTGTTAATTCCTTTGTTTCTTTTTCTTGTGCTTTTTTTGTTACTCAATTCATTCAAAAAAAACCAAAAAAAAAAGAGAGATTTCGAACTAAGGACAAGGTGACTGGAGTTCAAGCAACAAATCAAGATTTCAGAAATCAAAAGAAATTGCAAATACTGAGATTTCAATCATTGACGCAACTCATTTTTTCTGGATGGACAGCCATGCCCCACTGTAATAATTTCTGAACTCTACAGGTGCTCTGCTGCTTTGAAAAATATAGAAATTGCTTGTAAAAATCTTCTGTAGGTGCAGCGGCTTGCTTGTACAATATTTTAATTTTCTGTTATTATTCTGTGACTGTTCTGTGACTGATATTTCGGATTCTGTTTGTATGGAACGAATTTCCATAACTAAAATCATCACTCTCGTCGTTTTTCAATTCTGAAACTTGATTTGATTTGCGAAATAATATAATTGAAAAGTGGTGTTTTGTGAAGTTGACTATCTCGTATAATTGGATCACGAATATATATTAGTTCAATTTATTGAACTTTTAGCAAAAGAGGTTGCATACTACCCGTAAAACATTGGTCGTATCCCTTAGTATTTATAATATACGTGAACGGCCATAAGACCCTCTTCTCCCTTCCAATTGAGTCAGTTAATTAATAGGGCACAACTTAGTATTTTATACTATTTTGAAGCGAGAATAATTTCTGTCTTGTCGTGACTTCTTTAAAATGTCTGATTCAAAAAAATCATTGAGAGATATATGGGATAATAATCGGAGTAGACGTCCTCTTAAAGAGTATGATTTTGAATTGCAACTCATGAAGCAAGATTTTTCAAAATTTCGCGAGCCAAATGTCAACAATTTTCAAAATTTTCAAAATGACCAACATTTTCAATGTTATGATCGAAATGGCGACTTCAATTCAAACTTCAATAATTTCGATTATGAGCCACATCCTCATCAAAATAGCTTTGAATCCCAATATAGCTTTGATCCACATCAATATGGGGTTGAAAACCAAAATTTTCAAAATTATAGCTCATATCAACATCTTGAAAATAACCAAAATTTCAATTTTCCATCGAATTTCAACAGTTTTGGTTATGACCCTAATTTTCAAAATCAAAATGATTTCCAATATCATTGTCATTTTTCTGAAGATTCAAACAACCACCACATTGGGAATGATATTGATCGTGAAATTGATGTGGACTATAATTTTGAGAATCTAGAAATCCAAAACGAGAGCTTTCAAATCAACGATTCTGAAGAATATCACCTTTACATTCTTAGAGAGAGGGTAGAAAAACAAGATAGACAGCTTGATGAACTTCTTTGTTTAATGACGTGTTTTAAAGAACAACTCGAGCAATAAAATCAAATTCAATGCGATGAATCAGGAAATAATCCATTCTTTACTGATATTGAAAATTTTCAAACAACAACTTTCAAAATTGAGAATAACGATCTAAATGAAGTTGTTCAAAATTCAACGAATGATTTAGACTTTGATTCTTTTCAGGAAAAAGATTTAAGTTTAGATTTTGATCTTCCTCTTCCGGGCTGCGAGAAACATGAAAATTTTGAAATTGAACAGAATAAAAATGTTAAAATTTTCAACTCAAAATTGGAAAATAATTTTAACGAACATAAATTCTTTGGATTGTATGAGGAAGAGTTGCCAAATGAGGAAGAAGTAGATTCACGTCTGGAGTTCGAAAATTTTAACTTTGAGAAAATTTCAAACGAACTTGGAATTGTCAGTATCGAAAATATGTTGTCAATTAATGACGAGAAATGTGATCACATAGTCTTGAACAACACTCAAAATTCAAATTTCACTGAATTTATATACGATCACAAATTTTTGAAAAATTACACTGATAAATTTGTTGAACACATGAACTACTTTTGGAATGTTAGCTTTGTTGAAAAACTTCGTGTGAGGACGACCCTGAACATTCATTTACTGGACTATAAATTGAGGTATAAAGATGAGATGGTTTTCAAAAACTTTTGCTTATTAGAAAACATGCCTAGACATAGTGGGAACAGAACTCATCGGGCTAGAACTAAGTGTGGGGGGAAAAGTTGGTGGAATTCTTTGCATCGCATACATCGCAAACACATATATCATTGTACATATCATCCATTCTTACATATAGTTAGACTGCATTTTATTTTACAAATCGTTTTGCATTTCATCCACCTTTGGGTACTGTCTTTCAAATTTAGGAAACGTTTACAGTGTGGACACCGTTTAGTTCTAGTATGGGGGGGAGTCTACATTTCACTCATTTTCGTTTTTTCTTTATTTTTCTTTCTTTTCATTTTCAGCCATTTAAATAGGACCATCATGCATTTTAGACTGTACTAACATGCCATTTTTTTTGGAAACATGACTCATTTTCAATTGATACAACAAAATAAGTTTACAATTTTTAGCCAGTTGATAGTATTTTTCTCTCTCAACTAAGTTCGAATAAGAAATATTATGAAAAGTTTAATTTTGAGGGATAATAGTGTAACCGGTACATAGGGAGATTCTTAGGTGATGGCCATGAAATCTATTCTATATTGTAGACTTTGTTTAAATAAGTGGAGGACTTAAAATACTTATATTGGCTTTTCGAATCTTTAAAACTAAGTTGTGTTAAGTTGAACTCGCGTAACTCTCTTTTGTGCTTATATTTTTGATAATAATAATAATAGTAATCCAAGGGTATCCAACATTGCTTGTATATCAAGCGTTGGTGTGCAAACCCGCCAAGCTCTATCCAACATGTTGTTGACAAAGTCAGCGTTGGAATATCTTGGTCTCATTTTATGAGATTGGACACCTAAGGATTCCCGACACATTGTTGACAAAGTCAAAGTCGGCCTGCACAATCCGCCAAGCTCTTTACCCACTCTCCGTTAGTCCGCGAGGCAGTGCATGGGTGGTAAACCTTGGTCTTCTAAGTTAGGTGTATGTACTTAATCATAAATTTTAAAATTTTATAGAATAAAGAATAAGCGATGATGCCCAAACACTTCTTGACCTTATTGATTTGACTAGCCATACATGAGAAAAATTAGAATACCACTTTACAAACTGTGCCGAGCAAACTAAGAATCTATTTCATGGCTGCACTATGTTATCAACCGAACTAACTGGCCAAACTGGAATTTAACATTTGAAAACTTGATTTATATTGAAAATTTATGACAAGTTGAGGTATCTAAAATAAAATCAACTGACTAAAAATTGTTAATTTAATTTGTTGTACCACTTCCCTGAAACAAGTCATGTTTCCATTTTTCGTTTTTATTTGCGTATGTCCATTGCATTCATGTAGTTTCATTAGAATCATAGCATACTGCATTTGGATTTTGTGGGTAGTATCCGCTGAAAACCCTCACGAGACACCACTCGTCCTACTAGGGACACCTAGAGGTTTAACGGCTTGTTGCATACGCTCAATGCAATCGTGTTTCCTACGAAAGTGTAACCTACCTAGTTAGTTTTTCTTTTTCTTTTTACTCGAGGACGAGTAAAAGATAAGTGTGGGGGTATTTGATCAACATAGAAATATGTTAATTTATGCACCTATATTTTATTTTATTTTGTATATAAATAAATGTTACGTTGGGTATTTTCTTGTTGTTTTTATAGATATGTTGACCAGACCTCATTCATCCTTAAAAGTGAAGAATAAATGCCATTTACTTGAAGAATTGCATAGGAGCTTTCATTGGAGACTAGATGTGTTCACATTGGTCACATTAGAAGAGGATTGGTAGAAAAAATCTCAAAAGATGTCATTGGAAGATCTTTGTCAATCAATTAGCCACATGGAAGATTTGAATGATATGGAAGATATTCACCATGATATGCTCAGATATTCTTAAAAGATCATTTCCAAACAAAGCTTGGTCAAGAAAGGCATGTGATATGATAATAATTCTTGGAAAAGAGGCCCATATATTCATACAAATCTGATTAGCGTTTGGCCAATTTCACCTATAAAAGCACATGTATACCCATTGTAACAACCATCCTATCCATTATTCTGTATTCTCTTCTCCATTAATAAAAGTTATTCCTTTTTACTATTTCTGCATTTTTCTTTCTTAGCAATAGGTGTTGTCTTCACAATTAGTTTTGGAAGAGCACCAATTGTATTTTACATTTGTTTCATTAGTGATTAGTCGTTTGACTAGTTTCAACGACAATCCTAATTTTATTTTTTGTTGTTCTTCTTATTCTGCACTTTTATTTTCTGCATTGCTGTTCTTGTTTTGCAATTTACTTTCCTTAGTGATTAATCGTTGATTAGATTCAACGATAATCCTAAGTTCGCAATTTCAGTTTGTTTTTATTTCAACAAAATCTCCAGGCTTCGTCTAACTCGCCCACGAGATTAGATAAATAATTTGATTTTAATTTACCTCCCTGTGTTCGACCTGTATGCTACACACCTGTGCGCTTGCAGAATTTATTACAAATATCGCGCTTTTCTAATTCATAGAAAAGCGACGATCAACTATATATGTAGAACGTGAGATGAAAGCGTTTCTACTAGATGATTATTATAGTTGTGGTTGATAGACATTATTATAATATCAAAAGGTTTTTGATATAAAGATATTTGGATTCTCATAAGGGAAAAACCCGTTCCGTTATGCGGCGTGGTCTTATGAGACATCATTTACTTGTTCAACTGTTTTTAACTGTTTTACTCACACCAGTCCCATGACTGACCCAGAGTTTACTTCGTTGTTTTCCCTAAACTCTTGGGTGCCTAAATTTGTATGGGCAGTCAAGTAGTCGGGATTTACAGATATACTGGAAGAGCTTGGAGCAGGAGGCTTCAGGATCATATAGCTATAGTTATTTCCACTGTGTTGTAAGTGTTGTACTTTGATAATGTATTGTATACATATAATGATTTATTTCAGGGATATGTTATCTATTATATGTTATTCGTTCCGCTGTGAGATTCGTGTTACTCTGATGTTGTGTTCTTCTTCTTCTTCTATTCTAAGTTTCTATCTTATCTTTTCTCACCCTCTAATTTCTTTCACTAATTACCAGGATTTTTCGATGTTTTGGTTATCGACATCGTGTTTATGTCAATAACCAAAGTCGCTAAAAATCCGGGTCATTACAGATCGCTTCTTAAAGAAAATTCATTTAGGACGATAAGTGAGTTGTAATGAAAATTAATCGAATATTTGTAAAGGTTGTTCAAATGTTATGGGAAGAGTTTTTAAAAGGAAAATAAAACTAAAGAAGTAAATTTAGTAGAATTATTACTTAATAAGAGCCGGTCATGTGTAGCCGGGTTGCAAAATGTTCTTGTTGAACCCCAATGTATTCATCTACAGAGGTAAATTGTTGGAAAGGTGGTCCCATACCTTGCCAGGAAACCCATTATCCAATAAGAGCCCTCATTTTTAATTGTATACTATATATGTAGAGCGTGAGATGCAAGCGTTCTACTAGATTATTATTTATTTGTGGTTTGATAGACATTATTATAATAGCAAAAAAGATATTGATTTCAAAAATGTTTTGGTTTATAGTAAGGTAAAAACCGTCCGTGTTTATGTGTGGGTTGGTTTTACTATTATCCTTTTCTTTCAAAAGGATTTTAAAAGTTAAACAAGTTGTTGTGCTATGAATTTATCACTGAAAGTATTCCAGACTGATTCGAGTGAATTTTGCTTTGCTTCAAATGTGCTCGGGTCAGACCGAGTATATTTCCAGGTTATGTTTCGCTTGGAGTTCCTAAAGAAGGAGTTGAAGTCAAGACGTATTCCATATATTTGATGGTACTAGTTATTTCCACTGTGTGTTGAATTGATCTGAATGTATACTCTGATGTTGTAATCATATATATACATAATCATATATATACATAGTTTCTTTTTGTAAAGTATTATTGATTATTATATTTTGTCCATTCCGCCTTGAGACTCCGATCTTCTTATTCTTCTATTCTAATATTTCTTTCTTTTCTTCTCTCACCCTCTAACTTCTTTCTATTAACAATCTGGGATTTGATACTTGGGTTTTTGGCAAGTAATACGGAGTTATGTATTATCGCTAGAAATTCCAGTGTCGAATTTTCCGAGTCGTTACATTCCCACACTACTCAATAGCTATATATACAAACAATAATACATGTATTTAAATTAACACCTTTTAATAACCCACGACTTCCAACAACAAGAAGATCAACTTGTGTTTGTTCTTCTACCTCACAAAAAACCTTCTTTGGATTGACATTTGTAATCAAAGTGTCTTCTTGCACCTGCCAGTATCAACCAAAACATCAATATACCATGGAAAAACCGAAATGCAACTGTACAAGTCCAAAAATGCAGTTGTACAAGTCAGTGAAATGCATCTGAAAAAATGAAGTGCACACGGACATGAAAGATTCAACCAGTCTGCACATTATTCATGGCATAGCAATGTAGATAGCCCAAGTACAAAATAAAATGCAGCAGTACAAGTCAGTGAACAAGGCTGAAAAAATGAAGTGCACAAAAACATGCAAGGTTCAACCAGTCTGCACGTTATTCATGGCATGGCAAAGCAGATAGTCCAAGTACAAAACAAAATGGACAGTAATACAAAACAAAGGTCACAGGAAAAAATGTATACACAGCATCATGTAAATGAACTTTGGTTCAAAATTGTCAAGTCTAAGTCTGGGTTCATGATTATCATTCAACACAACATGTGACAAGCCAAACAAGTGTATCAATATATGTTCAAGTATGGGTTCATGATTATCATAGTTCGGGATCATAGTGTAAACAAGGTGACCAGTAGCTATCAAACGTAATGTAAAGCAAAAATTCATGTATAAAGTGTCTAACATACCTCCAGTAGTTGTTCTCCATTTTCAAGCTAGGGGCGACCTTAAGCTTGTGGTTCCTGTAGAGTTATCCGATAGCAATAGGAACGTCGTCCGAAGTTTAGGGGATTACATTAATCAAAAGTTCCCCCTTTTGACTAGCCTTATCCCACCAACTCGGTCGACGTTCTTATTCTTCCGAACAGCTCCACCGAAACCACAAGCTCATGTAATAGTTTCCAAAAGATTAAAATTTCCAAAGGTGTGGTTGGTTGCAAAAGTAATAATTTGTATGTTACCTTAGAGGCCTTAAAGTTTAAGGCCTTTAAGCTAGCATACAAATTATTACTTGTGCAACCAACCGCACCTTTGGAAAGTATTAATTATGCCTCATTCCCGCATGAGAGCACAAGCAGAAATCATAGTTCCTTGGATGGCAGACTTTGTTATCTACCACAGTACCTATTTATAAGACACGTTATACAATTTAATCAAGCATTACCAGGAGATAAATTCAAGTTATACCTCTATAACCAAACAAGTTATACCTGTGTGGTACATAACAACTCTACATTCATCACCTGATTGAATTGGGACTCGCTCAGTCCATCCTGATATGGTCTCGGTTAAGGGCTATGTCATCCCTGCATGAGAGCACAAGTGGAAATAGTTCTTTGAATGACAGACTTTATTATCTACCACAATACTTATTTATAAAACACAAGTTATATTTGATCAAACATTATCAGGAGATAAATTCAAGTTATACCTCTATAATCAAACTAGTTATACATGTGTAGTACATAACGACTCTACATTCATCACCTAATTGAAGTAGGCTCACACAATACATCATAATATGGGCTCAGTTAAGGGTTCAGTTATGAGCTCGATGCTGCAAGTTTGAATATTATGAGATTGATGCAGATAGATTTCATTAATCAAACAGTATTGAAAACTAACAGTCATGTAAAGACAGTGCCTCCAACTCAGAAGACAACACATGCAGCTGAACACTCACCACAAACCCAACAACACAATTCTACAAAATTTGAAACTCACAGACTCAGCTACGACCAAAACAGGAGAAAATAGAAAACGTATTAACCAACCACAACATCCAAAAGCAAATTCAAGTTAGCTTTTCGGTGGTATCTAGCGCTAAGAGTGCTTGAGAAGGGGGTTGCGATAATTAACTTTCAAAATCTCACCTTGGTGTTCTGGTGACGACGGCAGGGAGGCGACGAGGTGTTGGCGACGAGGTACTGAAGGTAGCCGACGAGGTGCTGGACGTTGTGCATGTTGGTGCTACCGCTGTCGTCAGAGGATGGCGTTGGAGGTTGCCAAAGGTTGTTGGAGGTTATCGAAGGTTGCTAGATGTAATAACCCGGAAATCTGAGCCAATTATGACATTTTTATTTTGGCAATTTTGATGAATTTTGATTATTTAAAATGAATTATTTTAAATAATAACGACGAGAAATTTATTTTGAATAGGATTAGAACATATATATTTATTTGAATCGTCGTTAGAATATAAATATTTATTTTCAATTATAAAAAGAATTGAAAATGGCTCGGTAGTTTGAAAATTCGATTTCAAAGTTCAAATGAATGTACAGGATTCAAAATAAACCGGATTTTAGCAAAACCAAAATTATTAGAATCTAATTGAGAATATCTTTCCAACGAATCCGAAAAATTGAAATTTCATAGCAGAATTAAAAGGTTATGCCCAATTGAAAATTCAGAATAATCGCTATGGAATTCTGGCCCTTAAAAATGGAAACTTTGCAAACGACCTCTGTTTTCGACGAAACCACTTTTGTTGGATCCGGGATGTCGAGTTATTGCTAGATTCCAAAATTCATTATTTTTTGAATCAATATCTGAGCATGGCGAAGTAAAACGTGTTTTGACAGTTTCTGTCAATTTCGATCGACCAGAAAATAGCCATTTTTCGAACGGTCTCGGAATTTGATGAAATTAATTTTGTTAGGACCATATCATCAATACGAAGCTAGAAAATATTTTTCGGGAATTTTTAGAGTCAGTGTGTGACCTCGGTAAATTGAAATGTACGTTTAAAATTGAATATATAGATTTATATTTAATTTAAAGAAAAACTGATCAAAACAGTCAAATTGGCTTACGAAACATATCCCATTGTGTTCGAAATGGGGGTAATTAGCTAAGGGCGACAGTCGTTGGGTTCGATTTGGAGTCCGAACGAAAAAGTGACTTTTTGGAGATAATTAAAATAATTAAATATATTATATAATGAATCCCTCTTCCCCCTTTTCCCTCTTCTCTCTCCAGCCATTCAGATCGAATTAAAGAAAATAAAAAAAAAATAAAAAAACCTTGATGTTCTCCCCCGTCGCCCTCTTCCAATCCGCCGCCGCGCCTCATCGTGGCTCCCCAACAGCGCCGCCAACCCCTCCGTGCTCCTCCACCTCGCCACTCCTCTCCCTCCCCTTCAATCCGACGCTCCAGCTCTTCGAATCCCTCCTCCCCCAACCTCTTCAGCCGCGCCACTACTCCAGGAGGCCGCCGTCACCTCCACACCCCCGCCACTCCAATCTGACCACCCCCCTTCCTCAATCGAACGTCCAAACCCCCACTTCGAACCGTGGTCCACCCCAGTGCCACCAATGGCCAACGCAGCCGCCCACCACCACTCCGACGCTGCAGCGGGCCCCATTCAGGCGATGGCACGAAACCCCCCTCTCCATAGAAAAACACTATAAGCTTCTTTTATTTATTTACTTTACTTTATTTAATGTAAATTGGCTTTTAAAATGATAGAAAACAAAAAAATTAGATCTTTTTGTTAGAAATAAAAAATATGATTTTTATATAGTAGAGGTAACAAAAATATGATTTTTATATAGTAGAGATAATAAAAATATGACTTTTATATAGTAGAGATAATAAAAATATGATTTGTATATAGTAGAGATAATAAAAATATGATTTCAATATTGTAGAGATAATAAAAATATGATTTTTATATAGTAGAGATAATAAAAATATGATTTTTTATATAGTAGAGATAAAAAAATATATGATTTTTATATATGAAATGCCATAGTAAAAATGTGATTTTTACTGTGAACAGCGTGAAAAGGTCACATTGGAATTTTGGGCATATCCGAACCGTTCAGAAATAGAAGAATGGCGGAGTGGATCCTTAAGGTGAGAACTCCTCACTTTTATTTTATTTCTAGTTTGAAATATATATTAGGATGCAGACGGTGCTTAGCAGCACCCGACAGCCATCGTCCACAGACTATGGATGACTTGGTAGTTTGATTGATGTGTTGTGAAAATTGATTGTGATGTGGAATGAATGGAAATATATTCATGTGTTGAAATAAATTATTTATCATTAAAAATATAAATTTAACGTGAATGTGAATAAATAAATATTCATTTGCAAATCGAACGATTTATTTATGTACACCCATTTGACTGATATGGATGGAGACGATAAATTTTACACATCGCCCGACTGCACAAATAAAAATCTTTATTTATTGATTTGAAACCCCACACGGGTGTTGGGATGATATTTGATGTACACTAATCCCAACTGTTTAGTGGTATGTCGATCGTTTGATTGACAAACTGTGTAAGTGTTAATTAGTTATATTTAATGCTTATGTAGTTGTGTGGTGCACTCTGGATGATGGTTGATTATTTATCGTTGCTATTATATACATGTGTTGTATGGAATCCATATAATTAACATTATATGGTAATTGATTGGGCCTCATTCCAATTTGGAAAATGAAGAATGTTATAGATTAAAAATTCATGTGTTGAATAGAATATATATATATTCATGTGTTGAATAAAAGAAAATACTCATGTGTTGAGAATATTCATGTGTTGAACGAAATATTTATACAATAAAGTTCACATTTTTATTGTAAGTAAGAATCAATAAATATTCATGTGTTGAATAAAGTATATATTCATGTGTTGAAGAAAATATTCATTTGTTGAATGGAATAACGAAGTTATTGAAATATATAAAGCCGTGTTGATTAGATTTGCGCCATTTAGACGCGAACGATATTTATATCGATTATATTCGTTTTTATAATGAATATAGAAAAGGAAGTGATCTTAAAATATAATGTTTTGAAAATATTATCATTTATATATCGATGATATGGAATATTCAATTTTGATTAGAAATTGAATATGAAGTTGAAATCGTTTTGAAAACGAATTTAAAACAATTTATAAAATACATTTTAAAAGGAAATCGACGAAATATATATAATATATATTACATGTATAATGGCCTGAATAGAACGCGCCGCGCTGCGGCAGTTCGCGAATCTCGACCATTGACTTCGAACGGACATAACGGGAGATCCGACCGTCGGATTCTCCTAAAAATACAACCGTTGGGTTCGTATCGAAAAGACCTTTCTAACGAATACAAGAAATTTGAAATCTAACTGTTGGATTTGGAATTATGTACAAATAAAATTTGGAAAAGGTCGTTGTAAGTGCAGTTCGATGGCCGTTGATGAAAATCGACTGTACGGGCCTTGATAAAATTATGAAAAATATCATTAATTAGTGTAAAATCATAAGAAATGATTTGGAAAGAATTGGGATGAAAAAATCCATATTTGAAAAGATAAAAATAGATTTTTACCAAAATGATCTAGTTTCGAACTAGAATTATAATCCATTTATTTTTAAAATAAATAAAGTGGATTTGAAATGGTTTTAAAAATAACCAAAATTTCCAATATATAAATTGGAATGGATTTGAATCGAAATTGTCTTCGGAATATTTCGATGTTGGATTTCGTGATTATACAGATATTGTTATGGAAATTTGAAAGATATATTTATATCATTATTTCCAATACGATATTTGTTGGTCATAGAATTTGATATTGAATATAAGCCGATATATTTTCTATTCAGTGCCTTGTATTTAATATCAAATGGAATTTGGGTTTGTCGTGAGTGGTGTCTTCATTAAATCTGTTCTTTAACCCAGTTGAGAAAAAGATTAAATCTTTTTATTTAGATTTAATGAAGTGTACCAATTAAATAATATTTAATTGGAATTGAATTGGAATTGATTTTTGGGTTTACCGTGAACGGTGTTTAAAATAACACTTGCTCTTTAACCCAATAATTAATAGGATGTGAATTGGGTTTGTTGTGAACTGTGTTTTAACGACATTCGTTCTTTAAACCGATTTACAGTGAAATGTGATTTGGAATTTATAAATCTTTTGTAAAGATTTAAAGGAGATTTTCCAAAGTAAAGTTTTCCAATTTAATAAAATAAATTGGAATGGAATGGAATTCGATTTGGTAATAATCGAAGCGAATTTCTGTGGAGGAAGATTGCTAATATATATGGAATTTAAAAGGCATTGCCGTTATTCCATTTATATTATTAGTTGGATATGGAAATTAATATCGATTATGTATATATTGATCTATTTTCCATAAAAATTCCATTGTTAATGGAATGTGATTTTGGGTTTATCGTGAACCGTGATTTAAATGACATTGGTTCTTTAACCCAGTTAAAGACAAGAAATGATTTCCCAAGTTAAACAATCATTAATATTGATTTTTGGGAAGATTAAAAACAAGTGGAGTTTTAATGAATCTTTAATTAGATTGAAATGATCGAGGAAGGAGTATCACCAGTTTTGCTTGAGGTGATAGTTAAATCTTTAATTAGATTTGAACGTGAAATGGTAATTGAATTTACCGATAACACCGTGATGTTAGATATGAAGTATTACCAGTTTTTACTTCATGGGATGAATAGGTTGGGGTTGGGAAATTTAACAAATGATTACTTCGGTAAGGTTCGCTAATCCCGACTAGTTTGGATAAACCATAATTTGGTTTGAATTGAAATCCAAAAGAAGATTAAAGAATAAATTTAAGGAATTTATCTTTGATAAAATTAATGGGAACCTTTCCCAAAGTATAAGAATATTTGAATAAAAGAATATTCTGAATTGGAACGAGGCGTATGTTGTGTTTGTGTAACACTTGTTTATTATATACGCGAGTTATTCAGAAAGACCGGGTTTATCCCATTCTGAATAACTGATTCGACGAGGTGTCAAGGATGAAGACGGTGATCGAAGACCGGAGGTCTTCACGTCGTTTGGATAATTACTGATGATCTTGATTGGACTGTACACCCAAGAGGAGGGAATCAGTTGGTGATCGTCCAAACGTACTTGGAGATCGATGGATATGCGAGGTATAAAGTGCCTCCGGTTTCATTCAGACCCATAACGAACTTGTATGGATTGTGTGTCTAACATTGGATTTTGCTCTGTGTTGATTGATCTCTGTTAAATATACATCTGCTTGGTGAAGGGGAATTCATTCCCTTACTTCACCCTTCTCTGAGACATACGGGATCAGAGGTTGTATATCGATAGACATTAGTCGCATGGTGTGAATTGCGTGTGTGACATACCTAAGTGGCAAATGATCAAGGCTTTTGTTGAAAAGCAAAGTCTTGTGGTTGATGATCAAAGCACCGCCTGTGTGGCATAGCTTTGTGTAGCGTTAATTCGCGAGCCTCACACCCTGGTGTGAACCAGAAACGGGAGAGGACAGCAGGGAGGGCATGCGTTTCCTTCTAACTAGGGTGGTGTCAATGACCTACCAGCCCTGACATTTATATTATTTTCACCTGTGTGGTTGTTGGATTGCGAGGCGCCTCGGATATATTGGTGACTATGTGGAGTCGATGGAGTCATTTGGCTCATTTACGCCCCAAAGGGTGGGGAAACGCATGTTCAGGGTTTAAGTTTAATCCACATCAGTGGACTGACCCTGCATGTTGCCTAGGTACAGTTGCGGCTGAGTCCTGAGACATGGGCTAGATTTTCTCGAAACGGTAGGATTGTGCCTAGCCATGGTTCACAGATGGAAATCCAACTTCCAATATGTGACTTTGCGGTTTTGATTGTAGAGCCTAGTATTGGCGACATGATATATGGTACCCATGCCGTCTATGATTGATACTTATGATTGAAGTTGTTTTATACACTACGCACTTATAATAGTATCAAATGATTTGTTTTAACGTACCAAGCATGTTTGGCTATTATAAGGGAAAAACCTATCCCCTGGCTTGTGTTGCATTATGTGATAGGACCTGGGTCTTATAATAGCTTCATTTTTTCAAAAAACATTGCGTTGTTTTGTTATATGCACTGGTATTCTTGGGAGGAAACCTATTCCGTGTTATACGGCATTGCCCCTTGATATGTCTGATTTAAAGTAAAGTTTTAAATAACTGTTTTAGTTCTCACACTAGTCACATGACTGACCTGGAGTTTATTGTTTTAACCTAAACTCTGAGTGCCCCTATTTCCACATGGGCAGCTAGTAGTTTTGGTTTTGCAGATTTATATTCATAGGATCCTGGTTTATAGCTGAAGTGATATTCGGAAAGCTCTGTATCTGTGTATTTCTTTCATTTGTGTTTTGTATTATTTTACCACTGCTATGTAATGTATTGTAATCTCTGATATTTATCAAATGTATATTATTTGTTTATACTCTGTATATTCTTGTATTCTGATGGAATTGTTGTAATAAACAATGAAATGTTCTTCTATTTTTGTTCTAATTCGTCTTGTCCTCAGTACAATCCGTGCTTTCCTTTATTGGGAAGTTCGGGTCGTTTCATTTTGGTATCAGAGCTTTGGTTTACAGAGCTCGGAGAACAAGGCACATTAGAACAAAACGAAAGAATTCATCAGAGATTGGATTAGTAATATCCAATGAGAATGATCGTTAGAGATGGGATCAGTAGTATCCTAGAACTAGTGCGAAGAGTATATTTTTAAAATTAAAACAATTTTTGTTTTGAAAATTTAATTCAATTATTCGTATTTGAATATTTCTTTGTGTTAATTTGGACAATCCAGTATGTAAAGATTTTGCGTATACGTTTGATCCACGTGTATTCGAAGTTTTAATATACTGGATAGATATAGAATCACACTCTAGTCACTCGGACATGATTCTGATGATTGACGCGTCATTATCAGAACTTATTTTCGTGTTTCGAAAGTGGGATTTCTCTATATTTCCAATTGACTGGTGTTAGAACCAAAATTATATAGGGCTTATTGTTGTGATTCGGCATCAAAAATCTGAATTTTGGACTATGTATTAAAGCTATGAATTTGAAATGATAATCAACAATTTGATTGTTGATTGTGTTGTTTGATTATTGGTTGATTAATTAAAATTTGAACCATTTAGCCAAATTGTATCAAATAGTGAGTTGTATTGAAAATTAGTCGCATTTGCATGCATATACATGTACTTACATTGAACAGGTCACATCAAGGAGGCTAGAGCAGAGGAATAAAATTGTATGCCCAACAAATAGGTATATGTTTATTGTATTTCTTGGGTTTTGGATGATTTTATGAGCCGATTGGCTAGCCGCTTGGCTGTTTCTTTTTCTTTTTGGATTGGAAAGGCCTGTATGGCAATTTCGGGATTTTCCCGGTGCTTCCGTGCATGGGAGGTTATGGCGAAATTTTTCGAAAATTTAGGGTGTTAGCCAAATTTTTGAAAAATTTGAAAAGTTCTTAGAAACTGAAAAGTTGAAGAACTTAAGTCATAATGAAAATAACGAAAGTTGAGTTGGTTTCTAAAACAACTGTCAGTTTTTTTCCTTTTCGAGGACGAAAAGTTTTAAGTGGGGGAGATTGTAATAACCCGGAAATCTAAGCCAATTAAATTTTTTTATTTTGGCAATTTTGATGAATTTTGATTATTTAAAATGAATTATTTTAAATAATAACGACGAGAAATTTATTTTGAATAGGATTAGAACGTATATATTTATTTGAATCTTCGTTAGAATATAAATATTTATTTTTAATTATAAAAAGAATTGAAAATGGCGCGATAGTTTGAAAATTCGATTTCAAAGTTCAAATGAATGTACAGGATTCAAAATAAACCGGATTTTAGCGAAACCAAAAATATTAGAATATAACTGAGAATATCTTTCCAATGAATCCGAAAAATTGAAATTTTATAGTGGGAATAAAAAGTTATGCCCAGTTGAAAATTCAGAATAGTCGTTATGGAATTTTGGCCCTTAAAAATGGAAATTTTGCAAACGACCTCTGTTTTCGACGAAACTACTGTTGTTGGATCCGGGATGTCGAGTTATTGCTAGATTCCAAAATTCATAATTTTTCGAATCAATATGTGAGTGTGGCGGAGTAAAACGTGTTTTGACAGTTTTTGTCAATTTCGATCGACCAGAAAATAGCCATTTTTCGAACGGTCTCAGAATTTGATGAAATTAGTTTTGTTAGGACCGTATCATCAATAAGAAGCTAGAAAATATTTTTCGGGAATTTTTAGAGTTAGTGTGTGGCCCCAGTAAATTGAAATGTACGTTTAAAATTGAATATATAGATTTATATTTTAATTTAAAGAAAAAACAGATCGAAACAGTCGAATTGGCTTACGAAACATATCTCATTGTGTTCGGAATGGGGGTAATTAGCTAGGGGCGACAGTCGTTGGGTTCGATTTCGAGTCCGAACGAAAATGTAACTTTTTGGAGATAATTAAAATAATTAAATATATTATATAATGAATCCCTCTTCCCCCTTTTCCCTCTTCTCTCTCCAGCCTTTCAGTTCAAATTAAAGAAGAAGAAAAACCCCGATGTTCTACCCCGTCGCCCTCTTCCAATCCGCTGCCGCGCCTCATCGTGGCGCCCCAGCCGCGCCGCCAACCCCTCCGTGCTCCTCCACCACGCCACTCCTCTCCCTCCCCTTGAATCAGATGCTCCAGCTCTTCGAACCCCTCCCCCTCCAACCTCGTCAACCGCGCCACCACTCCAGGAGCCGCCGTCACCTCCACACCCCCGCTACTCCAATCCGACCACCCCCTTCCTCAATCGAACGCCCAAACCCCCACCTCGAACCGTGGTCCACTACAGCGCCATTAATGGCCAATGCAGCCGCCCACCACCACTCCGACGCTACAGCGGCCCCCCTTCAGGCGATGGCACGAAACACCCCTCTCCATAGAAAAACACTGTAAGCTTCTTTTATTTATTTACTTTATTTTATTTAATGTAAATTGGCTTTTAAAATGATAGAAAACAAAAAAAATCTTTATGTTAGGAATAAAAAATATGATTTTTATATAGTAGAGGTAATAAAAATATGATTTTTATATAGTAGAGATAATAAAAATATGATTTTTATATATTAGAGATAATAAAAATATGATTTTTATATAGTAGAGTTAATAAAAATATGATTTTAATATAGTAGAGATAATAAAAATATGATTTTTATATAGTAGAGATAATAAAAATATGATTTTAATATAATAGAGATAAATAAAAATATGATTTTTATATATGAAATGCCATAGTAAAAATGTGATTCTTACTGTGAACAGTGTGAAAATGTCGCATTGGAATTTTTGGCATATCCGAACCATTTAGAAATAGAAGAATGGCGGAGTGGATCCCCAAGGTGAGAACTCCTCACTTTTATTTTATTTTTAGCTTGAAATATATATTAGGATGCAGACGGTGCTTAGCAGCACCCGACACCCATCGTCCACAGACCATGGACGACTTGGTTGTTTGATTGATGTGTTGTGAAAATTGATTGTGATGTGGAATGAATGGAAATATTTTCATGTGTTGAAATAAATTATTTATCGTTAAAAATATAAATTTAACGTGAATGTGAATAAATAAATATTCATTTACAAATCGAACAATTTGTTTATGTACACCCATTTGACTGATATGGATAGAGACGATAAATTTTACATATCGCCCGGCTGCACAAATAAAAATCTGTGTTTGTTGATTTGAAACCCCACACGGGTGTTGGGATGATATTTGACGTACACTAATCTCAATTGTTTAGTGGTATGTCGATCGTTTGATTGACAGACTGTGTAAGCATTAATTAGTTATATTTAATGCTTATGTAGTTGTGTGGTGCACTCTGGATGATGGTTGATTATTTATCGTTGCTATTATATACATGTGCTGTATGGAATCCATATAATTAACATTATATGGTAATTGATTGGGCCTCATTCCAATTTGGAAAATAAAGAATATTATAGAATAAAAATTCATATGTTGAATAGAATATATATTCATGTGTTGAATAAAAGAAAATACCCATGTGTTGAGAATATTCATGTGTTGAACGAAATATTTTTACAATAAAGTTCACATTTTTATTGTAAGTAAGAATTAAATAAATATTCAGGTGTTGAATAAAGTATATATTCATGTGTTGAAGAAAATATTCATTTGTTGAATAGAGTACCGAAGTTATTGAAATATATAAAGCCGTGTTGATTAGACTTGCGCCATTTTTACGCGAACGATATTTATATCGATTATATTCGTTTTTATAATGAATATAGAAAAGAAAGTGATTTCAAAATATAATGTTTTGAAAATATTATCATTTATATATCGATGATATGGAATATTCAATTTTGATTAGAAATTGAATATGAAGTTGAGATCGTTTTGAAAACAAATTTAAAACGATTTATAAAATACATTTTAAAAGGAAATCGATGAAATATATATATAATATATATATTATATATATAATGGCCTGAATAGAACGCGCCGCGCTACGGCAGTTCGCGAATCTCGACCAATGACTTCGAACGGACATTACGGGAGATCAGACCGTCGGATTCTCCTAAAACTAAAACCATTGGGTTCGTATCGAAAAGAGCTTTCTAACGAATACAAGAAATTAGAAATCTAACGGTTGGATTTGGAATTACGTCCAAATCAAATTTGGAAAAGGTTGCTGTAAGTGCAGTTCGATGGCCGTTGATGGAAATCGACTGTATGGGCCTTGACAAAATTATTAAAAATATCAATAATTAGTGTAAAATCATAAGAAATGATTTGGAAAGAATTGGGATGAAAAACTCCTTATTTGAAAAGATAAAAATAGATTTTTATCAAAATGAACTAGTTTTGAACTAGAATTATAATCCATTTATTTTTAAAATAAAAAAGTGGATTTGAAATGGTTTTAAAAATAACCAGAATTTCCAATATATAAATTGGAATGGATTTGAATCGAAATTGTCTTCGGAATATTTCGATGTTGGATTTCATGATTATACAGATATTGTTATGGAAATTTGAAAGATATATTTATATCGTTATTTCCAATACGATATTTGTTGGTCGTAGAATTTGATATTGAATATAAGCCGATATATTTTCTATTCAGAGCCTTGTATTTAATATCAAATGGAATTTGGGTTTGTCGTGAATGGTGTCTTCATTAACACTGTTCTTTAACCAAGTTGAGAAAAAGATAAATCTTTTTATTTACATTTAATGAAGTGTACTAATTAAATAATATTTAATTGGAATTGAATTGGAATTGATTTTTGGGTTTACCGTGAACGGTGTTTAAAATAACACTTGTTCTTTAACCCAATAATTAATAGGATGTGAATTGGGTTTGTAGTGAACTGTGTTTTAACGACATTTGTTCTTTAAACCGATTTACAGTGAAATGTGATTTGGAATTTATAAATCTTTTGTAAAGATTTAAAGGGGATTTTCCAAAGTAAAGTTTTCCAATTTAATAAAATAAATTGGAATGGAATGGAATTCGATTTGGTAATAATCGAAGTGAATTTCTGTGGAGGAAGACTGCTAATATATATGGAATTTAAAAGGCTTTGCCGTTGTTCCATTTATATTATTAGTTGGATATGGAAGTTTATATCGATTATATATATATATATTGATCTGTTTTCCATAAAATTTCCATTGTTAATGGAATGTGATTTTGGGTTTATCATGAACCGTGTTTTAAATGACATTGGTACTTTAACCCTGTTAAAGACTGGATATGATTTCCCAAGTTAAACAATCATTAATATTGATTTTTGGGAAGATTAAAACCAAGTGGAGTTTTAATGAATCTTTAATTAGATCGAAATGGTCGAGGATGGAGTATCACCAGTTTTGCTCTAGGCGATAGTTAAATCTTTAATTAGATTTGAACGTGAAATGGTAATTGAATTTACCGATAACACCATGCTGTTAGATATGAAGTATTACCAGTTTTTACTTCATGGGGAAATAGGTTGGGGTTGGGAAATTTAACAAATGATTACTTCGGTAAGGTTCGGTAATCCCGACTAGTTTGGATAAACCATAATTTGGTTTGAATTGAAATCCAAAGGAAGATTAAAGAATAAATTTAAAAGAATTTATCTTTGATAAAATTAATGGGAACCTTTCCCTATAGATGTGAATATTTGAATAAAAGAATATTCTGAATTGGAATGAGGCGTATGTTGTGTTTGTGTAACACTCGTTTATTATATACGTGAGTTATTCAGAAAGACCGGGTTTATCCCATTCTGAATAACTGATTCGACGAGGTGTCGAGGATGAAGACGGTGGTCGAAGACCGGAGGTCCTCACGTCGTTTGGATAATTACTAATGATCTTGTTTGGGCTATACACCCAAGAGGAGGGAATCAGTTGGTGATCGTCCAGACGTACTTGGAGATCGATGGATATGCGAGGTATAAAGTGCCACCGGTTTCGTTCAGACCCAGAACGAACTTGTATGGACTGTGTGTCTGACATTTGATTTTGCTCTGTGTTGATTGATCTCTATTAAATATACATCTGCCTGGTGAAGGGGAATTCATTCCCTTACTTCACCCTTCTCTGAGACGTACGGGATCAGAGGTTGTATATCGATAGACATCAGTCGCATGGTGTGAATTTCCTGTGTGACATGCCTAAGTGGTAAATGATCAAGGCTTTTGTTGAAAAGCAAAGTCTTGTGGTTGATGATCAAAGCACCGCCTGTGTGGCATAGCTTTGTGTAGCGTTAATTCGCGAGCCTCACACCCCGGTGTGAACCAGAAACGGGAGAGGACAGCAGGGAGGGCATGCGTTTCCTTCTAACTAGGGTGGTGTCAGTGACCTACCAGCCCTGACATTTATATTATTTTCACATGTGTGGTTGTTGGATTGCGAGGCGCCTCGGATATATCGGTTACTATGTGGAGCCGATGGAGTCATTTGGCTCATTTACGCCCCAAAGGGCGGGGAAATGCATGTTCAGGGTTTAAGTTTAATCCACATCGGTGGACTGGCCCTGCATGTTGCCTAGGTACAGTTGCGGCTGAGTCCTGAGACATGGACTAGATTGTCTCGAAACGATAGGATTGCGCCTAGCCTTGGTTCACAGATGGAAATCCAACTTCCATTGCGTGACTTTGCGGTTTTGATTGTAGAACCTAGTATTGGCGACATGATATATGGTACCCATGCCGTCTATGATTGATACTTATGATTGAAGTTGTTTTATACACTACGCACTATAATAGTATCAAATAATTTGTTTTAACGTACCAAGCATGTTTGGCTATTATAAGGGAAAACCCTATCCCCCGGCTTGCATTGCATTTTGTGATAGGGCCTGGGTCTTATAATGGCTTCATTTTTCCAAAAAACATTGCGCTATTTTGTTATATGCACTGGTATTCTTGGGAGGAAACCCGTTCCGTGTTATATGGCGTGGTCTCTTGATATATCTGATTTAAAGTAAAGTTTTAAATAACTATTTTAGTTCTCACACCAGTCACATGACTGACCTGGAGTTTATTGTTTTAACCTAAACTCTGGGTGTCCCTATTTCCACACGGGCATCTAGTAGTTTTGGTTTTGCAGATTTATATTCACAGGATCCTGGTTTATAGCTGAAGTGATATTCGAAAATCTCTGTATCCGTGTATTTATTTCAGTTGTGTTTTGTATTATTTTTCCGCTGCTATGCAATGTATTGTAATCTCTGATATTTATCAAATGTATATTATTTGTTTATACTCTGTATATTCTTGGATTCTGATGGAATTGTCGCAATAAACAATGAAATGTTCTTCTATTTGTGTTCTAATTCGTCTTGTCCTCAGTACAATCCGTGCTTTCCTTTATTGGGAAGTTCGGGTCGTTTCACTAGAGGTTGTCGAAGGTTGCCGCCAAGGTTCGGTGCTGGAGGCTGGTGCCATTTTCTATTATTTGGCATCTGTTTGCTTGCCCTAGAAATTGATTTAGGGAATAAGGATTGGTGGGGGAAATGAAGAGGGATATGACGGTTTGTGTGCACCAAAATTAGGCACTAGATTGGATACAGTTATTAGCCGTGTCGAATCTGATATGGTTATGATCCGTACCTAAATGAGAGGGAAACCAGATTATCTGATGGGAAATCTTTTCATAGCCGTATCGACATACATAAATATAGGTTATAGCCGCATTATATTTGATATGGCTAACAGCCGTATCAGAAGTGGAGTAGTTAAACTGTTTTTTGGTGTAGTGACAATTGCACTATAACTTTGATTTTCACTTTGATCTGGGTAGAAATAGAGAAAGTTTGATGCAGAATCACTTTGAAGAAATAATAACTTGATTTGGTTGATAAACCGACAAAGTACAGTCATAGAAATTTAGATTTTCAAGAGAAGAGTAAAGGGAGTGAAAAAAAATGGAGGAGATTATTAAAAATCATTTTTGGAAGAAAGATATTTACATTGGTAAAGCAATATAGCTATTAGAAGCGTCCTATCACAAAAAGACACATCCTTTCGAATTTGAATTTATAAATTTTGCTATTACATGTCGACATGTATATATCCCATATGTCGACATATCCTAGTTAAAAATTAAAAATATTTTGTTTTGAAATTGTTTTGAAAATCTTGTTGTATTACAATATTTTGAAACTTTATAAACATATTTTTATCAAAGTAAAAGTATAATTTAATCATAGCATCATTTGAGAAAACGTACTTTCAAAATATACAAAATAACTATGGAAAACCATAATAAAGCTATATATAATCAACTATATGAAACTAAAAGTATAAATATTAAAACTATAAACATATTAATTAAATCATAATGAGGTAAAAATAAAATTCTTAAATTATAGACAATCTTTAAGTAAAATAAAAATATAAGTATAAATCAAAAAAAAAATACACAAACCAAAGTATATATTTGAAAGTTAAAGTATAAGTTTTAAGTAAGTATAAAGTCAAAATTTCTTTAAAATCAAAATTTCTTTAAAATCAAAATTTCTTTAAAAGTATAAGTAGTAAAATCAAGGTGAAGTATTAAAATCAAATTATAAACGTTTAAATATTAAAATCTAATAAGTAAAAATGTTTCAAAAAAAAGTTCATTTTTGAAGACTATTTTGAAAAGAGTACTTGAGAACTTTTTGTAAAGAGAATTTAAAATGGTGGAACTTAATTTAAAAACATTTTGAAAAGATTGTGAAAATAAGAATATTTGAAAAAAATATCATGTTGTAGAAATAGGATGTAGATCAGATGAGTGCAACCTGAGTTTTAACATAATTTCTAAAACTCTATATTATCTGGAATCCTTGACCTCTTGAATCTTATGAGTCTTCATATTCCTGAATTAGTCTGGATCTTCAATCTTGATTCTTCAATTTAGATATTGTACAGTATTGATTATCAATTGCCAGCATAACATTCTGCATTGTACACTATATATATATATATATATATATATATATAAAATGATTAATACTTATAAAATATAAAATATTCCTTAAGTGAAATTGTTATCTTCAAAACTACCATCCACAGTACTAATAATCTACCCAATTTTTATTACGACAATAATAATATTTGAAACACAACTTCAAGCTCCGATTTATGCTATGGGGACTAAGTTTTTCCCTCTTTCATCTGCCATCTTCTGCTCTCTTTCCTTTGCTCCCTCCTTCCCTTTTCTTCTTCGCTTCTACTCCTTTTATTCTCTTCCCTCTTCCCCAAAACCTAGCTTTCCCCTATGTTTGTAAATCAAGCTTGTAGTCTCCATCTCAAAGCCTAAGCGTCTTTTCTCCAGATTTATAGCGCAACTTTTCTTGGTGCTTGTGCACAGCGCTTCTGAGCTCATACTACCCATTCCTTGGGCCAGTTGTGGTTTGGAAGATCTGTTGAAGTGAGTATTGCTCTATCCTTGTTTGCTATCCTATCAGATCTGGTTTTTTTGCTTCGATTTGAAATTTTTTGGTGTGCTCCATCGTCTTCCCTATCGTTAAGCTCCTTGTATTTTGACTCTTTTAATTTTGATGCGCTTCGTGATGCTCTTGAGCCCTTCTCAAGGTCAGTCGTGGGTAACTTATACTCCATTGACTGGAATTCCAAGAGCAGATCCTCGCCTGCTTTATTAGTGAATGCTTGGATTAGATCGTTTGCGATGCTGGTAACTCCTTTCCCTATTGGTTTGATTTTCTATTGCGCTATTACATGTTTTGGTTCGACAGTTTTGTTGATACACTTATTTCCTTACCTTTTGGGTGTCGTTTTCTGATTAGAAATCTATCTGGCAGATGGTGGAGTATGCGTCTTAGGGCATTGTCATTTGTATGCTATCTGTTGCAAAGTGATTTTCTGCATGTTTGTTATGCCATACTTGGTTCATATTAGATGCTTTGTTTTGTAATGTATCATGTTATTGTGTTTAGAAGTAATGTTGTGGGTATGTCCACTTAACTGTCGAGTCAATGATGATGTGGCTCCTTTTTGGTGTTGCTTTTTCGGTGCATTTGGTGGTGGGTAGTAGTATGGATGCCTTGGAGTGTTTTCAGCAATGTGATGTACCTCCCATAAACCTTTTCCCTATGCTAGTGTGCTACAGTGGTTTTGCTGTCTACTTTTTCTCGGTATGGCATGCCTCCCTATTGTTGATGTGTTGTGCAATGATGTGACTGCTCCGTGAGCCTAGCTTGTCACCATGGTGTTGCTGCCTTTTGTGTGACTCTATGTGATTAGTACATGTTGTTCCTAGTTTAGGATTATATGTACTTTTTCTACTTTATTAACATGTAATCTTTTATGCAATGCCTCCCTGCGTAGTGTGCTTAAATGGAAATTTCTCCCTGTGTTGAATAAGAGATTGTAGTATAGTTTATATAGGTCTAGCTCTAGTGCTATAAACTTGTATAGTTGAAGTGAACGGTCCACTATAAAAACCATCTATAGTGAATAGTCCACCCAAAAGCCAGTATAGTAGGTTGGTAATATGACAACCTCCTGGAATATTTGAAATTATTATTTATTATAATAATAAGTGTTACAGAGCACAATTAAAATCGGTCGATTAAGATATCCTCCTTATCTCCTTTATAACTCCCATTGA
Organism: Allium sativum; assembly: GCA_030737875.1. NCBI lineage: Eukaryota > Viridiplantae > Streptophyta > Magnoliopsida > Asparagales > Amaryllidaceae > Allium > Allium sativum. The sequence goes on along the minus strand of CM060924.1, from coordinate 228,873,473 downwards.
CTTCAAAAACTCCCCCTAACTCGGTAATCTCCCTCAATTAATGCATATTTTATATTTTCACCCCCTTTATCATAAAAAAACTACTTACTTTCCAAGAATAAACTGACTCAATTAGTAACTGGATTATTTGAACATATGAAAACATATTCTAGCGTTGACTATACTAATGACTGACTTGATTACTTGACTTTAAATTAAAGGTAAACTTTAAAGGACAAATAAGAAAGCATGTGAAAACATAAAATGAATTAAAGTATTTCAATTCAGTCGAAATAAATATGCATTAGATCATCGATTCAAATAATTTAAATAAAACAAATCAATCCAATTATATGTTAAACACAACCAAAATGTCTCAGGTAAGTAAACTAGGTGATCAAATTCAAACATTACATAGCACTTCCACTGAACCATCCTTGTCAAGATAGGATATTCCCTTATAGCATTCCAATCATCGTCGTCTTTGGTTGTGGTGCAGTTTTGGTTAGTTTCTAGTTCATCCTCGGATAGAAAATAGATTATATCACCCTGTATTTTTAAGATAATAAAATATGATAAACTTAATTAAATAATGAGAATTATGTAAAATGGACTACGCCATTGCGTCCGTCTCGGAATTCTGGTCAAGATAGACACCTGGTTTGCGTAAAACGGACATCGTATGAAGAAGTTATTAAGCCTAGAAGTTTGTATACGCGCAACAGAGTTATATATATACAAACAAATAAAATTGTTTAAAAAAAATAAAAACAGTGAACGGAAGAACCAGGAGCCGAACCGTCCCATTCCGAGGGCCTACCCAGGGTGTTTGGGGGTCGACCCATGGGTCGACCCCGGGGTCGACACCATAAGAGGGGGGTCGACCCCTATTCAGATCTGGGCGGAATTAATTTTTGTGAACGTGGACTCATTTCTTGACCAAATATGTTGCTGAACACCTATAAATAAGCCTGTAGAGCCTACCCTCTCATATTTCTAAGACAACGCAGAAGCTCTGCCATTCCTCTTCCTTCTCAAATCTCTTCAGAAAAATTAGATTATTAGTTTAGGAAAATTCTGAATCTAGATCTGGAGGAAAAGGATGAAAATCATTTAGAAGGTGTTCAGATCTCTTATCGAAGTGAGGTAATTTTCTAGATCTGGTCTATTCCAATTCTCTTTTCTTTCTTTCCTTTTTCTTTTAGTAAAAATTGTAGATCCATGGTTGTTAAGTTCTGAATCCAACTAAGGGGAAAGCCATGGAATGCTAGATCCGGACTAGATCTAGGATTTGGAAAGCGTATGAGGTGAGTGGATTTAAGTTATATCATTTTAGATAATGATATATTATCATTTAGCATTCCTCGTTATCATGAAATGTGAATTTGCCAGAATAATTAAAAGTGTTAAGATGTTGTTATAACAGGTTGAGATATTAATATGAATATGTTGGAAAATTCATATGTTGAATCAGTCAAAGTGTTGAATGTTTACATGTTGAAAAGCAAACTTATTATAATATGACTAGCGACTACTGTTGTTATAATTACATGATTCACTTGTGGCATATTATGTATTTGAATTATTAGATGTAGAATTGAGAAAATGACACGTTAACTTGTTAGATTTGAAAATTTACCCGATTAAATGATTACAAGTCAGGATGGAATTAAATACGTGTTAAAAAGGACATGCGACATAATATAGGCATAATTTGATGACATGTAAATTAGATTACAGTAACATGTGAAAAGGATAACATGCCTAAAATTTACAGTAAATAGGAAACTGTAACCGCACTTAGACACGAGGTTAGATTACACTTGTGGTAGAAGTCTGCCCGGAACCCCCCGGCACATCCAGCATCCACAAGTGGTAAATCTAATATGAGGGGTCTAAGTGCATAAATAAAACATGTAATGGTGCTAAGACACGAGGTTAAGTCAACTTATGGAAGAAGTCTGCCCGGAACCACCCGACAGATCCAACATCCACAAGTGTAGGCTTAATGTGAGAGGTCTAGTGCATATATATATATATATATATATATATATATATTAATGTAATTAATGGAAATAAATGGAATTGAAAGAAAGTTAGAATAGTAAAAAGGAATGAACGAGGAATGATAATAACCTATTATAAATAAATTACATTAATAAGAATGTTGTATAATAGGTAGACTTGTCCTATGGACAAGTGAAGATTATAACTTAGGTTATAACAAACTAGTAAGGACATGAGATAACTGGTGAAATGAGATAAGTGACACTTAATTATAAATTAAGTAATCAGTAAATGAGGAAAACTGAAACCAGGTGTTTGTAATAAGTAGAGAAAAGGGGGAAAGTTTATGAAATGTAAGAAGTTGTACTTAATTATAAATTAAGTAATCTGTAAACTTGGAAGTATGAAATCTGCTGATAAGAATAACGTGTTTAGGCTTGTCCTAGAGACAAGTGGAAATTATAACTTAGGTTATAATAAACGATAAAGGGAATAGAATAATTTATGTAAGGAGATAAGTTGTACTTAATTGTAAATTAAGTTATTTACAAGAACAAGAATATGAAATATACGGAAGAGGACAACATAAGTTATATTTATGGGAAGAGAAACTTATTAATGGACCTTGGTTAAGAGAACTAAGTTAATAAGTAAATAACGACAAGTTGTGGTGACGGTGTAAAATGGAATTATGACCAACGAGGTTGGTAGATCGTTGGGTACCCGTCATCGGCAGCCAGTGGGATGCGAAAAGACTAGAGCTAAACCAAGTAGACCATTCACCTTTCACTATCGAGGTACGGTAGTTGAGGGGGGACACCAACTGGATGTTTAGATTGTTTGTTAGGGGCAAGTCGCTTAACTCTTGTAGTCTTTACTAGTTGAGGGAGGGGCCGAGGTGGAGCCATAGCCACCATGAAAACAGACCCTAGGAATATCTGTATTTTGAGGCTCTTAATGGCGGGCCTGTACAGATATGGAAAAGCTCCCGACCGAGTTCCGTGTTTCTTGTATAGCCTTACCACAGAATTCGGTGCACATTATGTGCGGTTAAGGTATCGAATACGATTGACGATATGTGTAATGGCCCAAATTTTTAATGGTTTATCTAAACATTTAAAAATGTTTAAATGTTTCTTTAGAATAAAATAACGTGAATTTAATAATATTGAATATTTTACTAATATAATAATAATATTTTAAATTCGGAATAGTCAAAAAACGTGGAATTTGCATTACAATGTAAATTGGCAATATAAAAGATTAGTATAAAACCTCTTCAAATCTGCAACCTATCTTATCAAAATCGGCCTTAGCTTATAGTGCCAAATCTCATACATATCTCTGCAAGATTCATATTTGGACAACAACTATGACTAATCGCTTCTGGGAATCCTGACGAAATCTTTGTGTGACGGCCCGCCCCGCACCAGCCTGCATTTCCTCCGAAAGTGCGCTGTACACGTGCCCGACTAGCACAGGACGGTCGCCAAAGAAAAGAAGGAAGAGAATGAACTAATCAAGGAACCTGTAGAATGTCTCACAGCGCATGGGATAAAATATAATAATAACATACTTGACATAAAACAGGCGAGACAGTGCATAAGCTGATAACTAATAATCAATGTCAACATCAGAGCAGCGGAAATCCAAATACAGCTTATTACAACTTTCCAAATTTACTGTCTCTAATCAAAAAAAACTAAAGTAGAAGATGCACCACCAATGCCCAAGCAGTGATCTTCAACAACACAGGGAGAATACTATATATATATATATATATATATATATATATATATATTACGTGGAAGCCTCCTGCCCGTCTCCGGACCATCTACCCGTGCATCACCAGCTAACCTGTCTCTAGTCTGCTCGTGTGAGCACCCAGAGTAATAAGAAGAGACATAAAACTCTGGGTCAGACATAAAGCCTGGTATGAGCGATAAGCATCTAAACAGAGTAATAACAGGTATACTAAACCATACCTGAACCTGGACCTGCAACCAAAGAGTTAGTACCACATACCGTACAATACTCCAAGGTGCCATAATAAATAGTGTAAGAATACGGGGGTGGGGTATGCATGTCACAATGATAGCAAACAAATCATCCATAGCAACCATCCTCACATCTCTCACTCAGTGCGTAAAACATACGATATCTACCACTTTGAAACACTAGACAAAACTGAGGCAACGACGAATCCCGACTTGTAGAAACCCTGCTATGACCAAGCTAAACATATGGAGTCATGACCAAACATTTCAATGACCCACTTCATTGGCTGTAGCCCTTGGTTCTACCGATGCCATAATGGCCCTGAATCCGCCTTCGTACCTCCTACCATAGTGGTTCAAAGCTATAGACGTCGATAACTCCTTGGCACGCGTCCCGCGGCAAAGCCCAACCATGAAGCGAACTCGTTGATTCCCATCTGAATCTTGAGCTCTAACTTCTCATTTGGACTTCCTTTGCATCTCGGGTTTTGGTCATCACCCTCCGGATCGGTCTTCATTCTGTTCGTAACTTCCTGGTTCGGTTCGCAATCACCAGCTCGTAGCCATCAACCTCGGATCGGTTCGGATCATCCTTCATGCTCGGGTCGGATCGTGGAAGCCTTCCTTCAGTCGTGGAGGCACATCGGTTCGGATCGTGAGCTTGGATCGGTTCGGGTTGGAGTAGCTCATGCTCACGAGAGACGGATCGGATCGGGGTCTTCAACCATCAGCGGACCGGGTTGCACCATCGGGTCGCACCTCGTCAGCTCGTGGCGCCTTGTCGGGTCGGTTCGGGTTTATCAGTTCGTGGCAATCCACTGGTTCGGGTCGAGCTACCCATCTGGATCGGGGCGCCTCATCAGCTCGTGGCGCTTCCTCTCTAAATTGGATCGTGGTCTTCCGTTCGTGGCTCCGAGCTCTGGCATGTGGCGCGGTTCGAGAAGGCGGGTCGGTTCGTGGACATGGGGGCGATCCGATCCGGATAAATTCCTGCACTTCGTTCCAGCGACAGTTTCTCGCCATTCGACGGCGTTTTTGACCAAACTAACACTTCTAAGCAATCACAAAACACACCATAGAGTCATAGCAACATGTAATAGCAACCACAACAGCAAACAATCACTCAAATGAATCAAAATGGATCAAAAGTGGCCAAAGCTCCATATTTTCCCTTAAGCATGTTTAAGTAAAACTGATCATGGGGTTAACAAAACTTAATCAAATCGAACCAAATTTCTAACAGAGGCATAAAATATTATTTTCGAATTTCTAAACATTTTTCCAGAATTTATTAGTGTATAAATTCGCTAATCTTCACTAATTACCCTTAATTACCGTAATTAGTGCAAAAACTATGCAAATCACTCACCTTGGCCACAAATAAAATTTTCAGAACTGAAACTCCTCTGATTTGGGGCGAATACTGATGTCCAACAGCAGCTCTAACCTTGCTTTGGTGCTTTTTCTTCTTAATTTGATGTTGCTAAGCCTAATCTTCAATTAAAGAGTGATTTGGGGTGTTTTAGATGTAGGATGCCATTGTTAGAGTGTCTAAGGATGAAAGTGGCGGCTGGAAAATGTCTAAAGAAATGTTTTCTAACCCTAATCAGCACCTATATACCCCTAAACCCGAAATCCCCCTTGGGCCTAGCTGCTAATCACCCGTTTAAGCCCAATTAAGCTGTTTTTCACCCTCTGAAACTTGTTTCAGCCATATCTCCCAAACGGTGAGTCCGTTTGGCTAATGTGACCACTCTACGGAAAAAGAAACCATCATCCGGAGCCAATGGAAGTTGTTTCGAGTCAAAATTCCTTTTCAGTCAAAAGTTATGGCCAAAACAGTGATAACTAGGGGTAAAATGGTCATTTTAAAAATCGGGAAAAATCATGAACATGGGAAATGACCCCAATAGTCGTCTCCCAAAGTTACACGACCATTCGACTTCGTATGTGACAGAAATAAATATTCTACGATCTTATGATGCGTAGAATGCGGGTCGTTACACTTTGGCTCCACTGTTCATATTCAAATCAGCTGCCTTCACTTCTTTACTTCATACACGGAATAGAACATGCACTGCTCCTTTTCTCTCAAATAACGTGAGTTCTGAATTCTAACAAAATAAATAAATAAGTAAAGTCTCGACAAAATACCAGCGCAAAATATTTGCAAATCTCCAGTACAAATGTTCTTTTCCCCTTAGTAAAGGACACGGCTGTCCCTATACAAAGACTGTTACAAATCTCAACATATATATATATATATATATATATATATATCAATGATTTGACAAAATCTACCGTAGCATGTTATTTTTTTAACCCAGCCCATCCAAACATATCTCAACACAAATCTTATCATGTTATTTCATGATAGCGAAATCTCAGCAATTTAAAACGCAGCACATGCAAACATCTCACAAATTGTCAGGAGAAAATCTCTTTCGCACGTGGTTGCACTTTCGCACGTGGTTGCAAATCTCTGCACATCCTTATCGCATCTAGACTAATAAAATCAAACATCACTTTCGCACGTGGTTGCAAATCTCTGCACATCCTACCACTTCAATGTGAAATGCGGCAAATAAATAAATATTTACGTTTTGTCTCTTATCAAACTGCAGCAACATTAAAGCATATGTGACAGTAGCACATTTCTCTTATTTCATTGGATCCACGTTTTCCATTTGTTCCAGCGAACCACAAGTAAATAAAAAATTTAAAATAAAAGGAAACAACTAGTGTTGTTCTTTCAAAGCAGAAGCACGTTGAATATAAAAAATATATCTCTAAAGACCCGTACATAATCAAAATAAAAATTGAATCCTAGACCCTTACCAGAGACATGCTGCACCATTCAAAGACTACCCATAAAAATCTAAGCTGAACAAATATTTTCAAAGTCAAAAAATCTTCCCTTATACCAAAGTATTCTAATCTTCGTCTGGAAGGGATCTCGTAACCATGTGCAATCCTTCACAAACCTTACCAAAAATCTTGACCACATCTTTCAAAAAAATTGTTGATGTGGTAATAATAAATAGTAATGAAAAAGTAAACCGAACTCTCTTGTCTTCATTCAAACGAGCAGGTATAAAGCATTACCTTCTGCCTTCATTTTTCTCTTGTATGTTGAACCCTACTGTAACACCCCGCAGTTTTAAATATTAAAATTAACAATTTTATGTACACTTAATTTTTAGGAGAAGAACTAAGGGAAATGGGTTACGCCATTGCGTTCGTCTCGGAATTCTTCTTGGAATTGAGTCAAAGTTTTCGTAAATCGGACTTCGTATGAGGAAGTTATGGCCCTCAGAAGTTTCAGGAATTTAAATAAATTAAAACAGCTCGAATTCAAATTCAAAATTCAAATGAAAACACAGAAGCGGGATGGGCGGGATTTTTCCCGCCCTAGGCCAGGTCGACTAGGGGGTCAACTAGGGGGTCGACTTCCCCTATACAGGTCGACCTGGGTGTCGACCTGGGGGTCAACCTCCCCTGATTTGGTCAGATCCAAGGCAGATTCAGGATTTTGCACCTGGACTTGTTTTCTTGACAGATTCTTTGGTTCCTAACCTATTTAAACACCCCCAAACCTCACTTTCTCTCCACACCAAACCATTGTAACTCTATGCTGCCCCAATCCTAATTAAAATAAGTTAAAGACGTCCTTATGCTGCTGGAATAGTTCATCTTCTTCTTAAAGCTTAGGAATTGCAAGTCAGGATTCTAATACAAGCGACGAACAAATTATTCTCTTCTCCAATCCGTCTTTGTGAGTACAATTTCTTTCACAAAATAATTAATAAAATAATTATGATGAGTTATAATTTGGGTTATAAGATTATGCCTGTTGAATCATTGGCTGATATGATATCGTCTATTTTGTGAATATATGCTAGTTGTTGTCCTATGTACATAGATTCATGATGTTGATTCATATGTCTAAACACATATGCTAGATTTGATTCATTTTGTGACATTAATTTACATGTCTAAATCATATGCAAGTGCATATGTAAATCTTAGTTTACATGTCCAAACTATATATGCAAGTTTATATATAAGTTTGGATGTGAATCATATGCTAGTTTATATGTAAGTTTGTATGTGAATCATATGTAAGTCTTAGCTTACATGTCTAAATTGCATATGCAAGTTTAATATAAGTTTGTATGTAGATCATATGCAAGTTTATGCGAAAACCATGTTCATATATGCAAGTTCACCTTTATGTGTATAGATCTATGCAAATCATATCTTATATAATTTGATCCATGCCAGTTTGTAGTTTATGCAAATTATGCCTATTGCCTATGCAAGTTATTGATTATGCAAATTTATGATTATATAAATTATATTCATGCAAGTTTTGATCCATGCTAGCCTATTCATATTTGCAAGTTAGATTTATTTTATGTGTTATGCAAGTTGTGATGTTTCTTTTCTTTTTATGAGTTAGACTATCTGCGGGTCTAACATATTTCATATTAAACGTACGAACGACGTGGGAATAATGGGAAAATATTAAATATTAATATTGTGAATTGGAATATAATGGCTTTAAAAGCATATAATTAATTTGAGACATTAATTGGTATAATTTATATACCAGAAAATTACAGACATAATTTAAGTGACAATTATGGACATGGATTAAAATTGGAAGTTATTGACAATCTGAAATAGGGATATTAATTCAAATTGGGGTTGAATAATAATGTGTAATAATAAATGCCTAAGACACGAGGTTAGACTCGTTTGTGGTATAAGACTGCCCGACCCGCCCGGCAAATCTAGCTACCACAAACAGTAGTCTGATGTGAGAGGTCAAAGGCATAAATTAAATGTGTAATAAATGCCTAAGACACGAGGTTAGACTCGTTTGTGGTATAAGACTTCCCGGACCCGCCCAGCACATCCAGCAACCGCAAACGGCAGTCTAATGTGAGAGGTCGTAGGCATAATTAAAAGATGCTTAAACACGAGGTTAAGTCTGGCTTGTGGTGGAAGTCTGCCCGGAACCGCCCGGCATATCCAGCGGCCATAAGCAATCGACTTAATGTGAGAGGTCTGTGCATTAATAATTAATTAATGCTGATCAAAGATGAATATGAATGACAAACAGAAGTTTGGTGGAGTTGAGTAATTCTCTGAGTACCAATCTGATGTTGATTTCGGTCTTCAGGGTTGATACTTAGGGAGTTATTCTCTTAACCAATGTATCTGTGAACTAAGACGTACTTAATCATAAATTAAGTAAAACATGTTATACGATATATATATATATATATGATACATAAAACATGATAAGTGGATAGAGTTAAGACCATCTTAACTAATAATCTGATAAGTAGGTAGGGTTAAGACCAGCTTAACCAATAATATATAAGTGGATAGGGTTTAGACCAGCTTAACCAAAAATCTGATAAGTAGGTAGGGTTAAGACCAGTTTAACCAATAATATATATTAATTTGATAAGTGAGTAGGATTAAGACTAGCTAAACCAATAATATATATTAATCGGATAAGTGGATAGGGTTAAGACAAACTTAACCAATAATACATATTGATCTGATAAGTGGATAGGGTTAAGACCAACTTAGCCAATAATATATAAGTGAATAGGGTTAAGACCAACTTAACCGATAATATATAAGTAGATAGGGTTAAGACCAGCTTAACCAATAATATATATATTGATCTGATAAGCGGATAGGGTTAAGACAAGCTTAATCAATAACACATGTTGATTTGATAAGTGGGTAACATGGGTGACATGTGGGATATAATTATAAACACTTAACCAAGTTGAAACATGTAAGAAGACATGAGTAAGAGGGGGTTAAGTGGGAAATCCTAGTGGGGACCAAGCATAGATGGAAAGCTTGTGTCAAGTGTGGGGACCCTTTTCAACCAGTAACTCATTTAGTATCTAAGTAAGCTCGATCTAGATCGAGGACAGGACACGCTTACTGGGTTTGATTGTAAGAGGTCAAAACGGGTTAGCGGTGGCAACGCAAGTCCAACGGGGTCATGTGCGTGCGTGGGACCGTGCTGGTAGTTAAGACGTTATTGCATTGTGTAGGTATAAGCCGTGCATCTTTAGTGGTATCGGGTTGTCACTTTGGGGAATGATACACCTCACTGTAGGACCAGCACGGGTATCTACGAGTTAGGGAGCCGATCGAGTGGGGAAGGTAGTGGGTACGACTAGCGGAGATAGGAGCAGGCGGCACCTATGAAGACAGCTAGGAGTCCAACTACCATATTATGAATAAATGTTGTAATTAGAATGGGGAGGGTAGTGGGTACAACTAGTGGAGATAGGAGCAGGCGTCACCTATGAAGACAACTAGGGGTACACGAAACTACCATTATTATTATTTTGTTCAGTAGGCGGGATCAACTTTTAGGGTGACTAGTACTGTTGCAATATAGTAATTATCCTATAGTGTTGGAGGCGCAATTAACGTTATCTTATTCCTCTTGTTTGCTTTGTCATGCCCATTAGTTTCACAGTCATTCCTTATTTACCAGTTTATGCCTTATCCTTATTACTTTAATAATTATATTGTTAAAATTATTGGACTCGCCAGACTTTATGTCTGACCCCCTTTGTTTTTTCCTCTTTTCTTCCTTCCCCCCCCCCCCTCCAGATTCTCAGGGTGGGACTAGTGCTAGTGGAGCTTGATTTGGACCTCTCTCTCTCTCTTTTGAAAGTGCTTGGATTGCTGAAAGTAAAGTTCAGCTTATCTCTTTTATGGCTATTTATGTTGGGGTTATGCTTTTTACTTTATGTACTCAGAAAACAATTTGTCAAGATGGATACTAAGTGTACTTGGTTTTATTGTTGGTTTTTTTGATGTTGTTGTAACCAAACTATTTCTCCGCTGCAATAAAAGTTGTTTTAAAATTTTCAAGTACCAATATATGTATCTGTCTTGTTATATTCCGTTCTATACACCAATAATACTCCATGAAAATTAATGCATTCCCTTTGTGAGTGACATTAATGGACGTGGGGTGTTACACGTGGTATCAGAGCTGAAAGTTACCAGAACAGATAAGAGATTTTGAAAAACCGCTTTCAAAAGCATTTTTATAAAGAAATACTTTCAAAAATATGTTTTAAGGAGAGTATTTTTAATAGAAAAGTTTATTTTGAAAAACATAAGCCCCAAGAGCCATATGTCTTTCCTTCGATTCACCGTTTTAAATCTCTTCCTCGTTCCTTTTTGAATTTCTTCCTCCACGTATAGACGTTTTTTCTAAGATATGTAAGAATTTCCGTACGATGGGTGGAAAACCGCTTCATGGGATTGGGATGTTTGTCAAAGCTAGAAGGAAGTGGAGGACTTTTAAGATAGACGATGGGAGGAAGGTTCAATTAGCTGCTTGGTTAATGAAGGACGAAGCATCATTTTGATAGGAGGTCACGAATGGAGAATGTGTAGGAGAGACATGGATAGGACACACGATAACAAAGTAGATCCAAAGAAAGGTGGTAAGGATAACAAGGGGCCAAGAGAAAAGGAAGGGCCACACTTGTGAAATACCTGACTACTTAAATAAAGACGTTAGAAAGAAGAAGAAGACTAGTTGTTATCGTTACGGAGAAACATGACATCTTATTAGGATAGACCAAAGAAGTAAAAGGCAAAGGTAAGGACAAAGTACAGGATCTTCTGGAGGGCAGACGCGTTCCCTCACGACTGGCATACCTGATAGAGGTAGAAATATCTTGGTTGGAAGTTTGGTTTTTCTTTTTGATCATCCTGTTCAAACCTTGTTTGAATTCTGGCGCTTCACACTCGTTTGCATCTGCTTCGTTAGTCGAAACACTGCACCCAAATACTAGTCTGGTTACGGATCCCATAGTAGTCTCAAATCCTATTAGTGGTTCGGCTCATCTTTTGATGATTAATCGGGATTTGAGAGTGTCTATCTTGGGCGTTGGGTTTTAATGCAACGCCTTCGTTCTTGGCTTCATGGGCTACGGCTTGATTCTAGGCATGGATTGGTTGGCCAGATACGGTGCCATCCTAGACTGTGAAAGAAGGGTAGTTAGATTGTTGACTCGTTTTGGAAAGACCCTCGATATTTCTTGTGACCCTAGAGGTCCGGTGATTCTTAGCTATCTAGAATCTCCTGACGCATCCAACGATGATTTGGAATCTGTTCGTTTGGTCAGTGAATATGGTGACATCTTCGATGAAGTTCAATGTTTACCCCCGAGGCGCGAGATAGACTTTCGTATATACCTTGTAGATAATGCAAAGCCAGTTGCATTAACAGTATGCCACATGGCTCCGAGGGAGGGAAGAGAACTCAGTAAGCAAGTGAAAGAGTTGCTTGAGAAGGGGTTCATAAGAAGAAGTATTTCGGAATGGGGTGCTCCAGTTGTTTTTGCTACGAAGGTTGATGGTTCACTTAGATTGTGTGTGGACTATAGAGAGCTGAATAAGCTCACAAAGAAGAACATACACCCATTGCCGAGGATAGATGATTTATTCAATCAGTTGGTTGGTGCTTCGGTTTTCTCGCAGCTGGATTTGGCTACAGGATTTCATCAGCTAAGGGTGGCTGAAGACAGCATAAATAAGACTGCATTTAGAACTCCTGACGGTTTCTTTGAGTGGCTCGTCATGCCTTTTGGGTTGACGAATACACCCGCATACTTCATTGACTTAACGAGTAGGGTGTTTAGGGAGTTTCTAAACAAGTTTGTGGTAGTCTTTGTGGACGATATCTTGATTTTCTCTAGAAGCGAAGAAGAGCATGCCCTACATCTTAGGGAAGTCTTAGAGTCCCTATGAGCGCATGAAATCAAAGCTAAGTTCTCCAAATGTCATTTTTGGAGGAAAGAAGTGAGGTTCTTAGGACACATGGTCTCTAAGGAAGGGATAGATGTGGATCCCGCAAAGGTGGTGGCAATCCAAGATTGGAAGATTCCTAAGAACACAACAGAAGTAAGAAGCTTTTTAGGGCTAGCGGGCTATTATAGGAAGTTCATTAAGGACTTCGCGAAGATATCATCCCTACTTGGTTAACGAAGAAGAACTTGACTTCTTCTTGGGATGTTGACTGTGACGAGACTTTCCAGCATTTGAATAGGGCTTTGACGAAAGCTCCAGTTTTAGTTTTGCCAGATGGAAGTAAGCCATTCACAGTGTATACCGGCGCTTGCGGGACAGGGCTTGGAGCAGTTTTCGAAGCAAGAGGAAAAGGTGATATGCAAAAGGCGGAAAGTACGAGGATCGCTTATCATCCACAGACGGATGGACGGATAGAAAAGGGTGAGTAGAATCCTTGAAGATCTTTTCAGGTTATGTATCCTAGATTTTGAAGGGACATGAGAAGAGGCAACGAGCTTAGTGGTGTTCACGACGTGTTTCACGTGTCACATTTGCGGAAGTGTTTACAAGATATCGCGGAAGTAGTAGAGCCGAGCAGGCTAGAAGTGGAAGTGGAGTGAGATGCCCCGATTAGACGAGCCTCTACATGCATTCTCGGATCGGAGGTCAAAAAGCTATGCAATAAAGAGGTCAAGTTGGTCATAGTGCAATGGGGAAATGATCAAGGAGAAGCGACTTGAGAAATGGAAGACAAGATGCGTACGCTGTACCCTTTCCTTTTTGAGGGTATGTTTTTAACTTCTCCTTTTTCTACCGCTTTGTTTATGCTTGTCCTATCGTTTAGTATGTCCTCGCGATTATATCTTCGATCTTTAGTTAGGAAAAATCCTATGGTTGTAAACATGTGTTTGAGACATGTTATGTTTGGTGGATGCAAGTGTTTGCTCATGGATGCATTTACACACACATTAGGCACTAGATCGGCTCAATCACTTTCATACTGCATATAAATATGTGTGCATATTTAAATTAATGGATGTATATTGGTTGTATTATCATATGGATGCTGCATTAAGATGATTGGTTGTGCACGCATGTAGAAATAATATGTATCATTAGGACTCTTTTGCATACATAATGGACGCATGGAACTCTCATGATTTGCATTAAGAAGGTCAACTGAATCAGTAGACCGCCTGATTTTGCATTGGATAAGGAACATATACACACACTTTTTGCATATGTTCATATGGCATTAGAAATCTTGTAAGGACAATGGATGCCTGTGTTTGATGGTTGAGTAGATGGATGATTGTATGTAAGGATATACATTCTCCTTAACTTGGAGATTTCGGGGGCGAAATCCTTTAAGGAGGGGGGAATGTAACACCCCGTAATTTTAAATATTAAAAATAATAATTTCAAGAACACTTAATTTTTAGGAGAAGAACTAAGGGAAATGGGTTACGAAATTGGGTTCATCTTGGAATTCTGCTTGGAATAGAGTCCAAGTTTTCATAAATCGGACTTCGTATGAGAAAGTTATGGCCCTCAAAGTTTCAGGAATTTAAATAAATTAAAACAGCTCGAATTCAAATTCAAAATTCAAGTGAAAACACAGAAGCGGGCTAGGCGGGATTTTTCCCGCCCTAGGCTAGGTCGACCAGGGGGTCGACCTCCCCTATACAGGTCGACCTGGGTGTCGACCTCCCCTGATTTGGTCAGATCCGAGGCATATTCGGGATTTTGCACCTGGACTTGTTTTCTGGACAGATTCTTTGGCTCCTAACCTATTTAAACACCCCTAAACCTCACTTTCTCTCCACACCAAACCATTGTAACGCTATGCTGCCTCAATCCTATTTAAAATAAGTTAAATACGTCCTTATGCTGCTGGAATAGTTCATCTTCTTCTTAAAGCTTAGGAATTGCAAGTCAGGATTCTAATACAAGTGACGAGCGAATTATTCTCTTCTCTAATCCGTCTTTGTGAGTACAATTTCTTTCACAAAATAATTAATAAATTAATTATGATGAGTTATAATTTGGGTTATAAGATTATGCTTGTTGAATCATTGACCGATATGATATTGTCTATTTTGTGAATATACGCTAGTTATTGTCTTATGTACATAGATTCATGATGTTGGTTCATATGTCTAAACACATATGCTAGATTTGATTCATTTTGCGACATTAATTTACATGTCTAAATCATATGCAAGTGCATATGTATATCTTAGTTTACATGTCTAAATTATATATGCAAGTTTATATATAAGTTTGGATGTGAATCATATGCTAGTTTATATGTAAGTTTGTATGCGAATCATATGTAAGTCTTAGTTTACATGTCTAAATTGTGCAAGTTTAATACAAGTTTGTATGTAGATCATATGCAAGTTTATGTGAAAACCATGTTCATATATGCAAGATCACCTTTATGTTTATAGATCTATGCAAATCATATCTTATATAATTTGATCCATGCCAGTTTGTAGTTTATGCAAATTATGCCTATTGCCTATGCAAGTTATTGATTATGCAAATTTATGATTATATAAATTATAATCATGCAAGTTTTTATCCATGCTAGCCTATTCTTATTTGCAAGTAAGATCTATTTTATGTGTTATGCAAGTTGTGATGTTTCTTTTCTTTTTATGAGTTAGACTATTTGCGGGTCTAACCTATTTCATATTAAACGTACGAACGACGTGGGGACAATGGGAAAATATTAAAAATTAATATTGTGAATTGGCATATAACGGCTTTAAAAGCTTAGAATTAATTTGAGACATTAATTGGTATATACCTGAAAATTATGGACATAATTTAAGTGACAAATATGGACATGGATTAAAATTGGAAGTTATTGACAATCTGAAATAGGAATATTAATTCAAATTGGGATTGAATAATAATGTGTTATAAAAAATGCCTAAGACACGAGGTTAGACTCGTTTGTGGTATAAGACTGCCCAGACCCGCCCGGCAACCACAAACGGTAGTCTAATGCGAGACGTCAAAGGCATAAATTAAATGCGTAATAAATGCCTAGGCCAAGAGGTTAGACTCGTTTGTGGTATAAGACTACTCGGACCCGCCCGGCACATCCAGCAACCACAAACATCAGTCTAATGTGAGAGGTCGTAGGCATAATTAAAAGATGCTTAGATACGAGGTTAAGTCTAGCTTGTGGTGGAAGTCTGCCCGGAACCGCCCGGCATATCCAGCGGCCACAAGCAATCGACTTAATGTGAGAAGTATGTGGATTAATAATTAATTAATGCTGATCAAAGATGAATATAAATGACAAACAGAAGTTTGGTAGAGTTGAGTAATTCTCTGAGTACCAATCTGATGTTGATTCCGGTCTTCGGGGTTGATACTTAGGGATTTATTCTCTTAACCAATGTATCTGTGAACTAAGATGTACTTAATCATAAATGAAGTAAAACATGTTATACGATATATATATATATATATATATATATATGTATGTATATGATACATAAAACATGAAAAGTGGATAGGGTTAAGACCAGCTTAACCAATAATCTGATAAGTAGGTAGGGTTAAGACCAGCTTAACCAATAATATATAAGTGGATAGGGGTAAGACCAGCTTAACCAAAAATCTGATAAGTAGGTAGGGTTAAGACCAGCTTAACCAATAATATATATATTAATTTGATAAGTGGGTAGGGTTAAGACTAGCTTAACCAATAATATATATTAATCTGATAAGTGGATAGGGTTAAGACAAACTTAACCAATAATACATATTGATATGATAAGTGGATAGCGTTAAGACCAACTTAGCCAATAATATATAAGTGGATAAGGTTAAGACCAACTTAACCGATAATATATAAGTGGATAGGGCTAAGACCAACTTAACCAATAGTGTGTATAAATATATATATATATATATATTGATTTGATAAGTGGATAGGGTTAAGACAAGCTTAACCAATAACACATGTTGATTTGATAAGTGGGTAACATGGGTGACATGTGGGATATAATTATAAACACTTAACCAAGTTGAAACATGTAAGAAGACATGAATAAGAGGGGGTTAAGTGGGAAATCCTAGTGGGGACCAAGCATAGGTGGAAAGCATGTGTCAAGTGTGTGGACCCTTTTCAACCAGTAACTCATTTAGTATCTAAGTGAGCTCGATCTAGATCGAGGACGGGACACGCTTACTGGGTTTGATTGTAAGAGGTCAAAATGGGTTAGCGGTGGCAATGCAAGTCCAACGAGGTCATGTGCCTGCGTGGGCCCGAGCTGGTAGGTAAGACGTTGTTGCATCGTGTAGGTATAAGCCGTGCATCTTTAGTGGTATCGGGATGCCACATTGGGGAGTGATACACCCCACTGTGGGACCAGCATGGGTATCTACGAGTTAGGGAGCCGATCGAGTGGGAAAGGTAGTAGGTACGACTAGTGGAGATAGGAGCAGGCGGCACCTATGAAGACAGCTAGGAGTCCAACTACCATATTATGAATAAATGTTGTAATTAGAATGGGGAGTGTAGTGGGTACAACTAGTGGAGATAGGAGCAGGCGGCACCTATGAAGACAGCTAGGGGTACACGAAACTACCATTATTATTATTTTGTTCGGTAGGCGAGATCAACTTTTAGGGTGACTAGTATTGGTGCAGTATAGTAATTATCCTATAGTGTTGGAGGCGCAATTAACGTTATCTTATTCCTCTTGTTTGCTTTGTCATGCCCATTTGTTTCACAGTCATTCCTTGTTTACCAGTTTATGCCGTATCCTAATTACTTTAATAATTATATTGTTAAAGTTATTGGACTCGCCAGACTTTATGTCTGACCCCCTTTGTTTTCACCTCTTTTCTTCCTTTTCCCCCCCCAGGTTCTCAGGGTGGGACTAGTGCTAGTGGAGCTTGATTTGGATCTCTCTCTTTTGAAAGTGCTTGGATTGCTGAAAGTAAAGTTCAGCTTATCTCTTTTATGGCTATTTATGTTGGGGTTATGCTTTTACTTTATGTACTCAGAAAACAATTTGTCAAGATGGATATTAAGTGTACTTTGTTTTATTGTTGATTTTTTTTATGTTGTTGTAACCAAACTATTTCTCCGCTGCAATAAAAGTTGTTTTAAAAATTTCAAGTACCAATATATGTATGTGTCTTGTTATATTCCGTTCTATACACCAATAATACTCCATGAAAGTTAATGCATTCTCTTTGTGAGTGACATTAATGGACATGGGGTGTTACACCTACAAATCAAACAAAATACTGAATCTTCGAAAACCATTATAAAATCAAAAACCGTTCAGTCCATTACACTCGTATGGATCGGGGCTTCCTCTCTGTTGGTTAGTGTTGTATTCAGATTAAAATTTTGGTCACTGAAATGTATACAGTGTGGCAACAGAGGTGGGGTTGCCATCGCTGGGAAGCAACACCAAAGCTGGTCACGGCGGGGTCATTGGAGTTAGGGTTGGGGAGGCGGATGGTCGGTTAACTAACGATGGTCAGAAAAGGAACATGGAGGAGCAGTCAGGTGGTCTGATGTCGGGAGAGCGGCATTTTTTATGGTGATGTAAGAATTAGCAGTTGAGAAAATGGGATTTTTGTTGGTGCTTGTCCATACGTTGCTGCTTTATCGGTAAACTTGTCATCACCTATAATGGAAGTTCCAAATCCTTTCAATAGTGAAGGTATAGAGTTATCTGGGTCATTAGATGAATAGTTTGTTATCCAAAGGAGTAGATGTTGATTCATTGTTGCATCATATTGTCAGCTATTGTGTCTTTCACACTAAATACATCTGCTGGAAGAAGGACGTGTTGGAGGAGAAGTAGTATTGTCTGGAAAAAAAACAAGAAAAGAAAAAAAATAAAGAAGTGGCATTGGAGAAGGAACCAATGTTGGGGAGTATGGCAACATGAGTGCAAATGCATGGTCCATGGAAGGGAGGTGGACTGTAAAAGTTTTTGGATGGCCTTGGGCCTTACGTGAAGAGTAGGAAAAAAGGAAAGAAAAAATATAAAAGAGGAGGAGAAATAATGTGTGGGGAAGGATTGGATAAGAGGGAGAGGAAGTAGCATGCTGCATGCATGCAAGAAGAATTATAACAGAAGGCGGATGAAGGAAATATACGTGTAATTATGGGCTTCTGGGGCCTTGCGAAAAATGAAAAAAAAAAAAGAGTATAAGGAAACGCAACAGCAAAGGGAAAAAGGCAAGTTGGGTAGGAAATTGAAAGGGGAAGGAGTATCCTTACGTGGGGGGAATAAGGTTGTCAGGAGGGGAGGGGTGGTGTAGTATTGGGCTATTGGGCCTTGTACATATACATGTAAAAAAGTAAAATAAAATAAATGAAGTGAGTTCCAATTGAAAGTGTTGATGCCGGGGGATCGGACCGGAGAGTGCAATGGTGATGTTCGTTTGTTGAACGAAGAAACGAAGCTCCATATCATATATAAAGATGCACAGATATATAGGTATATATCTTGGATGGAGCATTGGTTTGGAAATAGGAAGGAGGATTAGCGCCGCTAATCACTAGATTAAGAGCCGTAATTGTGGTTAATTAAGGTAAATCAATTTAATTAATAGATCAATATAATTTACTTCAGTTTGACTTTAGATCGTGCACCGTAACAGGTTAGTGCGTTATCAGAATTGCGCGAACAACAGACGTTGGAATCGCAAGAGCAAAAGCTATACGTGCGATCCTGTTCGGACGGAATTGGAAACATCTACGATTTTTTGTAACTTTAAACGCCTGTTTAAAATTATACAAAACGACGCGTGCACCGTCAACTCAAAATAAAAGGTGAGTTAACTCTCACACCTTCTGAAATTCTTTGAGTTCTAAATTCATATAATTAAAAATTATAGTTGATAATATAAAGTTTGCTGATTGGATGCAATGGTTGACTACTGGTTGTTTATTGTTTGCTTGATCGACATTGTTTACTTTATCGAAAGTAATAGATTAATGACAAATCATTTCATATGTCATTATTGAACATTATTATAATCTATGATGCAGGGAAGTACAGGTTAGAGGGATCCAACCGGATTCCTCAAATAATTGTTGTTATTTATTTATCATATTTATATATGAATTGTTATCCCCAATGGTATTATAACCTGTTTGGATAATGATTGTCGAATGGATGTTGATTATTATCCCCATTATTTTTAAGACGTCTTTAGCCGTTAGGTGAATTGACGGTGTTTTAAGTTATAAAATATATTTTTATAACTAAATCGAAGTTTCGAGTTTATTTTATATGTTAATTAAATAAAGTTTTTTTTATAAATATTTATATAGCGTGTTTCACAAACCAAGCATAAAATGATTTATATAGTATAATCTTATGATAACAGAAATTAACCAAAAGGTTAATAACTAAGGTAATTGTTTTCAAGGAAAATAGTGAAGTGCATTTATATTAAATTAATTAGATTTTGATTAATTTAATAGGAAGGATTAAAGGAAACTAATCAACGGTGAACGAAGTTGACTTAGTCAACTGTTTCAAATTGGAAGTGTTGTTTTAATAAAAATAGCTTTTCCGAATAGTAGTTAAATTGACAAATGTTCTTAGAAGTTAATAAATTTTTAATTAATTATTTTTTTAAAGCGATTGTCAAATTGTTTATTTTTAGTAAGATAACTATTCTATTTTTATTTAATTAGGAAGTTAACTACCTTGATTGTAGTTAATGTTGAAGTTAATTATTATTAATCAACAATAATAGAATTGATTGTCTTTAAATGGAATTCGTTTAAAAAGTAATCGAGTTGTAATAAGGTTTTAATTGAACATAGAAAAGAGTTTTATACATGAATTGGATAACGAATCCAAATATGATAAACAAGTTTATGAAAGAAATCACGAGATGAGGAGATGTTTCAATAAGCACTTTAGTGAAATCAAAAAGAGATTTCCAAATAAAAGAAAATGGAACGGATTGGCGTAAGGGACTTAATGAATAAATTCTTAGAACAAACCACCAATATATAAACCTATTTATAAAAAGATTTGAAGTAAGAAGTTTACTTAAGAATTGGAATTAAGTAAAGCCAATCAAAATCGGAAAAAGGATTCTTAAAGCATAAAGTAAAGTGTTTAAATGAAGTTTTGAAAAGCTAAATAAATGGATTGTTAAATTAAGATCCAAGTTGGGTTATTTGAAGATGCTAAAACAGATTAGCATGAAAGGATTTGAAATTTAATTCAAATCGTATACACAAGGTTTGTAAAGAGGCTTTTAAACCAGCATGGTAATTTTCAAGATAGAAGATCACTTAAGAAGTGAATTAAACGATGTTATTGAAATGAGAATTGCAACGGAAATGGAAGGATATTTAATAGTTGATGAATTAAGAGATCAATGAATGTTTACTTAGTAAATGAATTAAATAAAGAGATTTCAATTTGAACGAGATGATTTATTACACCATATTTAGAAGTAAATGGTTAATAATACTTTTATGATGTTCCACTCAATATAAGTTACAAGATTTTATTTATCTTGAAATAAAAATGTTGTCGATCAAGGTCTGAGAGGTAATTAGAATACCCCAACTTGAACGACTTCACTATTATTGA
The DNA here is from genome assembly GCA_030737875.1 of Allium sativum. Taxonomy (NCBI): domain Eukaryota; kingdom Viridiplantae; phylum Streptophyta; class Magnoliopsida; order Asparagales; family Amaryllidaceae; genus Allium; species Allium sativum. The sequence goes on along the minus strand of CM060924.1, from coordinate 228,852,016 downwards.
AAGATGATATTGGTTTGTAAGAGTTACATGTAATATAAAGGAGATTTGTGAGTATATATCAGAAGGGAATAAAAGAGTTTGGAAAGGATAACGATATTTTAAGATAAAGGAAATAATGAAAGGAGTTTGGTAATTATATTTATTTTAAACATTAATTATTGTTTCAAAGAAATCAAAACAAGAGAGATTGGGCAAGATAAGTTATATAATCGATTTTTAATCGATAAAATGGTTTGAAATGAAATGTTTAATAATAAAAGACCAAAGCTGCCAATGTACTTAGCTATACTATTGGGTTTGATAGTTAAAGAACCGACTATCAAATAAATATTCCTTATGACCTTTTGACGAGTTGTTTCGGAGAGACCGAGATGGGAACTAGACCCAAAACCACTTCGATCCAACTGTGCGGACGCAACTAACTTGCAAGCGTATAAAGATGGAGCATTGAAGACCGTTGATCTTCAAGAGCGAAAGGACTACTTGTTAAGTTTCTCTGGTCTGGTCCGCCAGAGTTATGATGGTTTGTGATTCTGTCGTGATTGGAATCTTCGGATTGCAAGGACTTCTCGATGCTGATCCTTGGGGTGATTCCTATATGGGATGCAGTAGGAGGGTGCCCTCGGTTCATCCTGTTCCTGGATGACTTGTATGGACGAGTGTTTGACGGAGTATTTCCCGAAACTCACGCACGTTGATTTTTACAAATATACCAAGTTTGGTAGCGGAGAAATTCTCTTGCTTAACACCCAGAGTGTATTTGTGGATGTCAATTAGTGATTTGACGGATCTGACGATGTAGCATTCAAAGTGAATGGAGATGTGCTAAAATATAAACCTAACCTCAAGCCTCATCAACCGGGAAATGGCACAAAATCGGGTAGGCAGCATGGCTATGTGGGTCGCACCCATTAAAATGGTATATCATTACCTGATCTGGAGAAATCATATGCCTTTGGTTGTCCCTTTTTATTTATATTTATATGCTATCAGTTCGGTTGGTCGGCCCCTAACCGTGGTAATGATATATTCGGTACTCTCAAGAGAAATGAGGGGTCGATCATGTGTAGCCAGGTTGCAAGACGTTCTTGTTGAACCCCAATGTATTCATCTCCGGAGGTACATTGTCGGAAAGGTGGACCTATACCTTGCCAGGAAATCCATTCTCTAATAAGAGCCCGCGATTTTGATTGTATACTACATATGTAGAGCGTGAGATGCAGGCGTTCTACTAGATTATTATTTATTTGTGGTTTGATAGACATTATTATAATATCAGAAAAGATATTGATTTCCAAAAATGTTTTGGGTTATAGTAAGGTAAAAACCGTCTGTGTTTATGTATGGGCTGGTCTTACTATTATCCTTTTCTTTCAAAAAGGATTTGACAAAGTTAAACAAGTTGTTTGTGCTGTGAATTTAAGTATTCCAGACTGATCCAGGTGAATTTTGCTTTGCTTCAAATGTGCTCGGGTCAGACCGAGTATATTCCCAGGTTAGGTTCCGCTTGGAATTCAGGAGCTGGAAGCAGGAGGCTTCACCATTAGTTATTTAGAGTTTGTTCCACTGTGTCTAGTATATGATGTACTCTGATGATTATGTATGTACAAATTTCATTTTTGTGTAAAGAGATTTGATATATTATATTTTATTCGTTCCGTTGTGAGATTCTGATGTTATTCTTCTTATTCTTCTATTCTAATATTTCTTTCTTTTCTCATCCTCTAATTTTCTTTCTACTAACAATATGGTGTTGTTCGATACTTGGGATTTGACAAGTAATACGGGTTTTATGTATTATTGTTGAAATTCAAGCGTCGAATTTCCACTGGGTCGTTACAATATGCACATGGGACAGTCTAGATACATGCATGTCGGCTCTTTGTGGTGTATCGTAGACTTGAGGGCATTACTCTGGTATGAAATCTGATTCGATCAACGGTGGCAGTCTGTACGCTTACGTAGCATAGTAATGCTAGATATATGCAGAACGTGACATTGTTATGTGGATATCTGTATGTCACTCTGGCGTAGGATGAGGGACTGCGTTCGTTTCTATGGCATTACGGTGGAGACCATGCGAGTGGGATACCATGAGGTGTATCTCAATACTGAGGGGTAGCTACATATATATCGTATTAGGTTAATCCACTGGGAAGTAAATGGGTACGACGTGTGTGTAAGCTTTGAGTGTTATTAACCCAAGTAACCTAATAAATAATAAAATGTGATTGAATGGTATATGTAGGATTATCCAAGGTGTATAATTTAAATCCAGTCACCAGATCTTGTGTTCTGACCCCCTCCTCATAACATACTCGCAGGTTAGATTTGTGGCAGAGACATGATAGCTTTGGATACTGGTTAGGCATTATTATTACTACGGTAAGGCTATATTTTGATTACATTATATTTTATCCATTCCACTGTGAGACATTTTCTGAGCTCTGACATATTTTATGTCTCTGCCTTTTCTGCAGGATACCAGAGCAAACCAACATGAGTTTCGATAGATTAGAATTTTGGAAAAAAAAATTGGTATGTCGGAATTCGGGTTGTTACAAAGATCATCCACTGAATTGCTTTGAAATGCTTCCTTGCTCTTTAATCATATGCATTTGACTGAGTTCCAAATTTTTTGATTCCATAGTATAAAAGAGTGAATATATATGAAGGACTCCAGTTTTTTCCTAAGGTTTCACTTATAACATGGATAGGATAATCCATTTTTATGTTGAGGATTCAGGGATCAGAAAAGAAAGAAAATGGTGTTTTATTTAAGTTTTCTAGTCTTGAAGTTTATTTATAGAAGATTATATTGTTGGAAACGAAAAGGACACTTAGGTAGTTACTTAAATTTGATTTTTTTTATTTTAAGTCGTTATATGTCAACATGTACCTCGGGGCTTTGTCGATATGTATAAGGCAAATTTAACTTCTAGAGTATTTTTAAGATTTTAGGTTACGTATTATTGATTTATAAAGGTTGCTATAGGAGTTTGGCAGAGAATAAGAGATTCATTATTCATATTGAACATCGATTACAACTTCTATAAGGAACATAAAGCAGTACAATGCTTATACTAAGAAACATAACTAGTACAACATAAATAAAGGTAAAAATTGAGAATGTAGCTGATAAAGATGATGATAAACCAATCTTCCTTCCAATATTCCTAAGGAACTTTTCTATTTTTCTTGAAATTTGGTAAATTGATTGATAATAAAATGTTCAAGAATCTTTTGGATTTCTACAATCTTCTTTTGATTCATAAGAAGATCTTTGGTGGTTGGATGAGCCGATAGGTTGACACTTTCTAAGAAGGTTTCTTTCTCTCCTTCTTCCTCACTTCTTCCTCGATTTCCATTCCTTCTTCCTCTTCTTATTCCATTTGTTGTTCATGAGCGAGTCTTTGTTCTTTTTTGTTAAGTGACTCGTAAGGCTCAAACATTAGGGGATTTTCATAAGATGGATATTGGCTAAAGAAATTTTTCAAGGAGTAAATTCTTCTCCTTTTAAATTGACATCGAAAAACTTAAAACATACGAGGTAAGATATATTCCATAAAAAAGAGTATATTCAAGGATTGTATGATTACAAGGATAAAAATGATCAAGTAAAACTTATGCCCAACTTATATCTTAAAGACCAAAGAGAGGGAAAAGTACTTTGTTAACTTTAAGAGTTGGGTTGTTGTTACTTCCCGATCGAGAAGTAATGGATTATTATAAGAGAAAATTAAAAAAATTGCTTTGGGATGAAAATTGAGATGACAAGAGTATGAAGATATGAGTTTTGAGATGAATTCGTTGAAGTAATATGAAGATAAGAGTTCTGAAATATTGTTTGAATTTGAAATGTGATAATAAAAATGAATGAATACGGATGATATAAATAGTATAATGAGTAGGTACGTTCTCTGGTCAAAGAGATATGTTTTGATAACATAAGAATCAGTGAAAATCGATGGGAAAATTTAAAATGTAAACAAAAATTTTAATTCAAAGAATTCGACATACATGTCGACATAGGGTTAGGGCACATGTCGACATGTCACTGTACTTTTGTACTATTTGATTCTTTTCAAGATTTGTTTGTTGGTGTGACTATATGTGTGTGTGTGTGTATATATATATATGTGTGTGTGTGTGTATTAGTTTTAGTTTTCACAAAAATATGAAACTTTATTTTTATAGTTTAAAAAATAGTTATTTTGAATTTTAAAATATCCATTTTAAATTTTAAATTTATTTTAATATTGATATTTTTTGGCAAGACCGATCGGTTTTTAAAGTGATTCGTAACACTTTTATTATATCAAAATAATAATACAAGATTGACTGGAGATATACATCGCACAAATCTACAACAATACAAACTAAACTTCCACGTAGGGAAGTACTGACCCCAAACAAGAAGGCTAGACTTACAAATCCAACATATTACATACGTTAACAAAAACGCAAGTCACATCGTAGATGACCAGAAAGCTCATTGATTAAACTCACACACTAGAATGCCTTGAGCCTAAAGAAAGCTCTGTGATGCTCTGTCTTATATAATAGTCATTGTTATAACTCAAATCCTTTGATCATCTCATTTCTCTTCCTCCTCATAATGGGAGCCTTGATCTCATTGTTTCCTGAAGAAGTCGAGTTCAAAGGCGAAGAAGTATTGCCAGCATTTAGGAAAGGAGGTGGTTCCTTGTACGCAACAGGCGGGACGAGATGTGTAGGGGTTAACTTGCTTTGCTTTGCTCTTTTCCCCCACTGAGAATGAAGGAGAGGCAACATTCTCATTGTTCACTGCAGCCAAGGGGTCACAAGCATTTGAAAGTGAAGTCGAAGTGATAGGTTTAGTTGCCTTAACTGATGACTTGTTAAGAAAACCTGGCTTTAGTTGTATTGTTACTGAAAATAGAGAACTAATAGGGGAAGTAGAAGAAGAGAGCTTTCCCCTGTCTTGATCACATACAGACATAGTATTGTTAAAATTACTTACATCATTTAACAATTTTATCAAAGGGTTACTCTTACCATCTAAGTTGGATGCTTTGTTTGAAAAGTCGTGTATTGACTTAGAGAAGGATCTTTCTATATGGAATATGCGGAAGTGAATATGATATAATAACTTGTCTAATAAAATAGTTATTCAAGTAAATATTAACTGATACAAAATATCACATACAAGTAAATGCATTAAGGAAAGTGACACCAGAAATTTTATACTGGTTCGGACTTCCTGTCCTACGTCCAGTCCCATACTCCTTTTGGAATTATACTATCAATGCCCTCCCTTCACCTGGAGGAACAGGTTTACAACACATCCGAGCACCAACACGGATATCCCGTCTGAGCACTGACATAGGACTTCAACAAATAATAAGAGTTTGACTTTTGATTGTGTTCTTGAACAACACTGAATAACCAATAGTTGAGTACACACTTCTGTTTGTGAACAAATTGAACAATTGTAAACAATTATTTAATTCGTTCGGCTTTCCTAAACAACAAAGGTTGTTGTAAAGGGTGCCGAACTCTGGGACCAAAATTATTTTAAGTAATAAATCCAATCAAGTTATTCCGAAAGTTTGATTGTTTGAAAATGACAAAAAATAAATAAGAGGATAGTTTTTTTATAATAAATGAAAGCAATTAGGGAGTAATGACATAAACTGGACTGATAATCATCAATAGCAAAATAGATTTTAGATCTAATTCATTCTTCTGTCACAAATACGAATCAACGATAATTAGGTTTTTAGAATTAAAAATATGAATAACGACAAGCATAGCCTACGCATGAGCTAAGCTCTTAAACATCCATAGGCCATCAGGACAGATTCACTACTTTATTTCTAAATCACTAAAAAATAGATCATATCTGATAAGCGTTAGATCGAACCATAATATACTCTATGAAGGAGCATAGCTCTTAAACGACACATAACATGAAGGTTCAGATCTAACTCTTGGTTCAGATCCAGATATATATGCATAAAGTCCTAATCTATTTGGCTATGTGATTCATATTGAATCCAGTATATAAGCATCATCACCCCCTAATTAAAGGGGATTAGCTAGACAAATCTAAATGATAAAATGCGCAAAAGAAAAGAACAAACATAAATAAAATAAAATAAAATAAAAACTAAAGAGAAAAGGAGAAAAATAGTTTTATTCCAAGAGAAAGTTTACATAATAAAACCTAAGACAATTCTAAATGAAAGAGATACAGTGTATTTATAGCTGTCATGACTAAGACTAAGTGGCCAATTACAAGATGTGGAACAAAATTCTTTGCCCAAATAACAAATAAACCAATGTGAATGCAAGTGAATGGACATGAAAATGTCATGGAAAAATAGCTTGCGAGCATCAAACAGAATCAACTTCAATCGTTTTGAGCATGAATAAGAACTCCATAACATCTGAGACAAGCGATCTTTATGAAAACGCATTGAATCTTGACTTTAAAATATGTGGCAGAAGGTGAATGAGCAACAACATTTCATCAGGTCTTCATGCTTTATTCCAGCTCTAAAAATCAACACTCTTCTTGCACCAATTCTTCAAGCTTTTCAACAATTAAGTGCATCAATCCATTCATCTTAAATAATTTGAGAACACAACTATAAATACATAGTATCGATTATTTTATAAAGAAAATATGGTAAATAAGCGGATAAAATATAAACATTTACGTGTATATCAAATGCCCCCACACTTATCTTTTTATTCGTCCTCGAATAAACTAAACTAAGATATGCCACACTTTCGTAGGAAACACGATTGCATTTAGCGTATGCAATAAGCCGTTAAACTCCTAGGTGTCACTAGTAGGACAAGTGTTGTCTCGTGAGGGTTTTCAGTGGATACTACCCACAAAATCCAAAGTGTCTTATGTACGTGGATTAATTAAATAGTATATTTAAGGTCTTTCAAATTCCAAGGACTTTACCTAACTTCAATAATTGCGATTTAGTCCTAAATTATCCACCCCATTATTGGTGCAAAAATGAATAAAAAATTTCAAGATGAATCGTAATTCCTTGATAACACTGTAATTGCCTTGAAGATTAAGAGCGTAGTGTCAACCAAAGTTCTACACATCGACAATGTGCACCCAATCATTTATTTATTCTTTTTTTTGAATAATTTTGTGCCAGTGTAACTATAATGTACTGGATGTGAGTTATGCATAGATGAAGGAAATTTTGTAAATTCTAAAAATAGTATAGATAAGAGGGAAAGTTTATTAGTTGAACTTCAAGCTACAAAAGATAAAGTAATACTAAGGCACATATGGACGTTTTGTTTCCTTTCAACTCCTCTACTACAGTCCTCGCTTCTAAATACGGTAAGATGGATGTGGATGGAATGGAAGTGAATGTTTATAGTCAAGAATGATGATTGAATATTTTATTCTTAGAGATTTTCTCTTTATTGCATTTTCCCTCTTCTTCTTTTTTCTTTTTTTTCTTTTTTTTTAATGCATGATGAATGATGAGTGGAGATGGAATAGAATGATAGCGTACATTATTTTATTTGATTCCTCCTCTACTAAGCGAATCATAACCAACACTTCATGAAAGGAAAATTTTGTGCTTTAGTTACTCTACTTCTATAACCCTAATTCAACACACAAGTCTAGATTGATATTATATGGAAAGCTGAAAGGAAAGATAAGCAAAGTTTCGTAAGATAGATAACCCATATAAAATAAGATGTGGTGTATAGTTATCCTACCTTAAAACAAGTACGGAGAGGGTAGTGTACTATTGGTATAAAAAGTGACGTTTTTTGAACCTTTAAAAATAAATCAGTAAAAAGGTTCTTAAGTATACCAGTATAAGAAAAACTTGTAGAAACATGGATGTAAATCGACTAAAACTTTGGTTTGAATAATGTGGGATATCAAAGAAGAAGACTACAATGAGTCATTTCTCCTTAAGTGGGCCAAGTGGAATTTAGAATTAACGAGTTTGAAAATTTGAGTGAAAAAATATTATGCATCAAAACGAACTCAGGAAATCCAACAAAATGTAGGTGCAAAATCATTTTTATTTGATTCTTTTTTTATGATTTCTTTACTTGCACATTCTAACATGTATAACAAGGGTTGACACGCTTACTCCAGAACATGACTGATGTCTGCACAGTCTCGAGCTAGCAACTTAAAAAGACACATTACGACTCAACGAATAATTAACGTTCATTCCCATCACCCAATAATTCAACTTATCAATAAAGAACCAAGGTGTTATTTATGAATTTTAAGTTAGTCCTTGTTCAACGAATGACCTAGTTCATAAAATTTGATTGCTGATGTAATGTAAATCCCCCCTCCCACATTTGAGTGTGACTATGTCCCCACAGTCATTAATCAGACATATCTTAGTGAAAGGGAAAGAAAATAACAGGGTAAGTGCGGCTTATCGATACGCAGGCAGAAAATACGCAGTCATTGAATAGATGAACCGGTCCACAATGGACCAATGGATCAACCTCATTAAGATTATGAGACACAACTTAAGCACAGAAAACCAAATCATAAAGGATTTATATTACGTTTCAGAGTTGGAAAAACAAATTTTGTTTTTTCAAAAGTTTGAGTTGCTAATTTTAAAATTTTGAGCTTACAATTGATGCTAAAATCGAGTTGAATTTCTGTAGCAACTATAGAGAGGTCATTGAGCCGGGGTTCAGTAAAAGTTTCAAAAACAAAGTTTGATTTGTTCAAATGATGTATAAATGTAGAGATGTGTGCATCATTCTCACCCGCACACTTATTTTGAGAAATATTGTTCAGTTTTGCTTTGACATTTGACATTTTGTTAACTAAAGGTTCATTCGTAAGCCTAAGATTAAAACCAAACAAATGAATTTTTTAGTAAATATCAAAATTTTCTCAAAAACCATGTTATTCCAAAAAGAGTTCATATACTGCAGAAATTTATCATTGAAAAACAAGTCATCACAGTGAGATTCATTTGAAACGATCAAGTCGCAAGGAGTTTCAACAGTTTTAGAAAAATTGTCATTGTGCTTAAGATCACATCCAGTAGTTTTGTTGTTTTCAACCTCAAGAATTTCAAAGTTTTCAAATGTTTCATTTGCAGTTTCAGACCCAACAACATTATCGTCAATCAGTTTAAGAAGATTTCACTCATCGAAGTCGTCCTCACTTAAATAGTTGTTACCAACTTCATCATTTCTTTCAGGTTGACAATTTAAAGTTGCTAAATATTCAAAATTTTCAGAATCTGAGAGAGGAAGATCAAACTGAAGATTGATGTCTTCGTTTTAAAGAGAATTTAAATTCAAATCAATTGTGGTGATTTCAACAATTCATTAAGATTTTCATCAATTTCAAAAGACATTAGGTTAAAAATTTTGATTTTAGTAAAAGTTGAATTTTTAGTTGAAGCATTAGTTTAAGTTTGTACTTCAGTTTCACAGAAATCAGTGTTTTGTACAAGAGATTTTTCAAAATTTTCATTTTCATCAACAGTCATATCGTCAGAATCATCAATAATCGTTACGTAATTTGTGATGAAGTTAATGGCTGATTATTTGTTTCAAAGAAAACGTTGGCAGAAACTTATTTATCACTTGATTAGGATTTATAGTTGTTGTATAAGTTCGTAACTTCAGCTTGAAGAGGAGCAATTTGATAAACTATCCCAGCAATTTCAATGCAACTCAGTTTGTTATCTGTTATTCTTTGAGCTAGTTCTTCGACGTAAGTCATGCCAAGTTTCATGAAATTCTCAAATTCATCCATGTCATCAATTCCCTCTAGTAATTGATTTTTTAGATTTTGCCAAAGTTCAATAGTGTAACGAGCCAGTTGTTGAATGGGATGCATGTTTTGGATATCTTTATTTTCTTGGTTTTGTTTTTCATCTAGAGTTCGCGCCCATCCCTTGATTTCCTCACGACAAATCCAAATTTCATGCATTAATTGATCATTTTCACTCAGGCTCTCTTCAAGAAAATTGGTAGACACATTAGACTTCAAGATGTTGTTTTTTAGATTCGTCGTTCTTATGTGTTTCATACCGGTTGACCTTAAAAATTCAACCACCTCAACTCTTAGAAATTGTTCTTTCTTTATTTTCCACAACCAATCTCGCCACAAATTTAGCTTGTTCGCAACACATTTTTCATATTCGATAACCAAAATCATACCTTCACTCGTATTATGAAAATCATTTTGGTTGAAAACCATGTTGAAATTGTTTGGATTGCCGAAATTATCCGAAAAGTTTTCAGTTTGAAATTCATTGTGATTGGAATTGTACCCATAAGCATTGAAATTTTGAAAAGAAATGCTATTTTAATTGTACATAGGGCAAGTGCGCATGTAGTAGCAGAAGAGAGTTTTTCATCGAAAAATCAGTTGCAAAACTTTTGGCTTTAAAGAAGCTCTTAAAAATACGTTAAAATTAAAAACTTCAGTTTATATGAATACAAGTCTAGGTCAGGTTCGGACAGGGGTTATAAGTGTGCCACAAATCACCGTAGAAACACGACTGAAATTTTAAGAACCTGTTTGAGTTCTATACTCTACCGTTCCTTAGACACCTATGAGAGTATCAATCCTAATTGTCAATTTAATGAATATTTTGTCCTATGAGCTTTGGGGAATACTCGATTCGATTTCAAAAAAATTATTTCAAAAACAAACTTTTCAATTAATACCATGTTCATTTTCAAATTTCCAACCACACATTAACAGGCAAAATAATCAATTACATAACAGTTACTAAATAATAAATTGCAGAAATAATTTTTTTACAAGCAAGCCGCGACACCTACACGAAATCTTTACATGCAATTTTTATATATTTTTCAAGCAGCAGAAGAATCTGTAGAGTTTATCAAATTCTCACTTAGATCGATAGTCCATCCAGTGCAACTAGCGCTAGCGCGTTCTCACCCCACGTGGTGTGCAACTGCTCCAACAATTCAACTTCTGCTAATTGTTTGAACATTGAATTTCTTGTTTGATGCTTGAACACCTCCTTCCTTGATCCTTTGGCCTTGTATTTGGTTGATGTTTTTAAAATAAATAAATAAATAAATAGAAGGAAACCGAGGAAAAACTACAAACTAAAACAAACAAAAAATCTACAAATAAAGCCACTCTAACTTAAATCACAGACCCAAAAACACGCAGCCTAATAAAACAAACAAATATATTAATAAAAATTAAAAGGTGAACATAAACATCAAGGCACAAGTGCTCCAACATTTACTCACACACAAAACAAAAGGAATTTAGACCAAAATTGTTTTTTTTTTAAATTAAGAATTGCCTATATGAAGAGATGAAACGAATTAAGTCCCAAACCCAACCCACTTGATGCACCCAGAAAGTTAAATAAAAGTGCAGCTAAACTTTATGATCGACGGTTTTAGTTGTTAACAAAACCGTGATTTAATTTTACCGCAAGAGCACGACGTCTGTTGTAATTATTGTGCAAATACGGGTCGATTCCACAGGGAGCTATATAATTTTCTAATGTTTATTTAAATTCTAGGCGAGTTAGACGAATTCAGGATTAATGTTTTAATTTAGAAATTTGATTAGTTTAGAATAAGAAATTGCTAGAATAGAAGAGAGACAGACTTGCAGAGAATATTTAAGAGCTCTGAGAATTACAGATGAGATCTATTAACCTCTTGGCGAATCAATAAATCTCAAGAAAATAGAATCAGAAAAATAGAAAATCCAATGCAAGCAAGAACAGAAATTGAAATAAACTAAAAGAGAACACAGAGAGAAAGGAGTAATTAAGAATTTAATAAGGAGAAATATTACAAAGAGCAGAATTAAAAGAAACCAAATTTTTATTGCTGAAATATAGGTTTGATTACAAGAGAACAAAATAAGAGAAGAAAAGAAAACCTAATTTTGATGCCCTAATGGCATCAATGCCAAGATGTCTAAACTAATGCTAGGTAGGGGTACTTATAGTGCTCCTTGGATCTAGATCTAAAAAAGAAGTTTTATTTTTATATAAACTTTGACTCGATCTTCCATTCTTTTCTCCTACTTTATTGTTCCGAAAATCTCTTTCTTTGTATTTCTAGGAGCTTCTTGCTTAGCACATTCTAGAAACTTTTGAATTGATCTTTTTGTAGATGCTTCTTGATATAGCTCATTCCATATTCTTCTAGAAGCTTCTTTCTCTAGAATATTCTAAAATCTTCTCGAGTTGGCCCTGTTTTAGAAGGAATTTCTTCTTATTCTGAAAACAAAGTACCTGCAATATGTACAACTAAAAAGACCGAGTAATTGTGTCTTCGAATAATAAAATGCATAATTAAGCAATATAAAATTTACATAATTTGATGTTCATCAAATACCCCCACACTAGAACTTTTATTCGTCCTCGAATAAAAACCTAACTAAATTTATTAGCCACACTTTCGTGGGGAATCATGATTGCATTTAGCGTATGCAACAAGCCTTTAAACCCCTAGGTGTCCCTAGTAGGACGAGTTGTGTCTCGTGAGGGTTTCCAGCGGATACTACCCACAAAATCCAGCGCAACATGATATGCTATTAATGCAACTATACGAATGAAAAGAACATGATGAATCGGTTTGTTCTAAATAGTTACAATATTGTAACATATAAATGTACTAGTCAAAATCAAGAAATTTAAGTTCATCACCTAGCAACAAACTTCAAACAAAAATCAAGTTTTCATCACATCAGACTCTAGCTTGCTAATATTTTAGGTTAAAACATGGTGAAATTATGAAGTTTGTTTTTTCATGATTGTCAAAGTATGCAAAGTGATATTTCTATTTTCACTTGTATAACAATTTCAAATCGATAAAACTAAGAGTATGCTTCGATTTCATTCACTTATCCACTCTTATTACTTATATTTTTACTTAATGATACCACTTTTTTACTCGTACACCTAACCCAGGGACCAAGGTACACCATCCATGCACTGCCTTTCGGGCTTACATGAGAATGGAATAGAGCTTGGCGGATTGTGCAAACCGACTCTGACAATGTCAGTATAGGTCGGTGATCCTTAGGTGCCCAACTCATAATGAGAGCAAGGTTTACCTCTCATGCACTGCCTTTCGGGATTACGTGAGAGTGGGATAGAGCTTGGCGGGCGTGCACACCAAAGCTAGATGTACTACCAATGTTGGATACCCTTGGTTTATTCATTATCAATATTATTATTATTATTATTATTATTATTAGTCAAGAGAGGATAATGCAAAATCGTCTTAGCACCTCTTTAACTTGTGTAATCTAGATACAACACTTTTCAAACAATGACAATAAATATGAAACTTCATAATTGTCACTTATTAAACAACCCGCATATCAGCTAACTATTATCGATTGTGATTTACACTTTTCATTTTATTTTCCATTTGAAACAAGTGATTAACAAAAATTTCCATCAAATGACCAGTACAATATATCTACTCAATTGTGCCTATTCTAAATAAACCGAATTCAAATTTTTTTTAAATAAATGCTATGATCTAAATGCACATGCCTACAATAAATGTGATTTTACATGCAAGAAAGAAAAAATAGTGCAACTAGAAAAAAATGAATGCAACAATATGAGTCTCCCCCCACACTTAAATTTAACAGTGTCCTCACTGTTCATAACTTTTTCTAAACTTGAAGGAAAGTACCCATAAATAGATGCAATGCAAAATGATTTGTAATATAAAATGCAACTTCTTGATATATAGAAATGGATTATATATGAAATAATATGTATGTTTACGATGAATGCGATGTAGAGACTTCCACCATCTTTTTCTTCTACCCTTGGTTTTTGTATTATGTGTTCCCCCCACACTATGCTTAGGTACATTTTCTAATAAGAAATTCTTTTTCATCAGCATTTCATTTTTATACCTAGATTAATAGTTAATCAGGTTGATATCTAGGTATCTTGTGAATGTTGATTTCTTCACCCAAGCTTTGTGCATGATGCGATTCATATACTCAACAAATTTATCGGTGTAATCCTTCAAAAATGAGTGATCATACATAATTAAAGTAGAGCCAGCGAAATCAACATGTTGAATGTCCACTAACAACTTATTTAATTTAGGGTCATCAATTATAAGAGAAGATTCAATATTACGTTCAATATCAAGTGTCTTGTTAGTTGACATTTCAATATTCTCAACAAATTCAAAATTAATCTTGGGTTCACCTTCTCCATTAGCCTCATTAGTGGAATTTTCTACTTCACACACTAAGCTCTCACATTTTTCCTCTTTTGCAATTTCTTCAAAAATTAAATTTGACTCACCATCATTTGAAAATTCATTTTCAGACAATCCAATAAATTTGAGTTCACCAAATTCCACACCAATAATAGCCTTACTGTTTTTAAAATTTCCAACCTCAAAATTTTTGGTTTTCATCTTGTTAATGTTAGGTAAAGGGAGATCGAAATTCAAACCTAAATCTTGTTCTTTAAAAGAATCAAAATCCAAATCTATCTGTGAATTTTTAACAACTTCATCAAGATTGTCATTTCCAATTTCATAAGTGGTTATTTCAAAATTATCATTGCGAATAAGATTTGGATAATCGTTAGGCTTGCTCACAGAGGAGGGAAGAATGTTATGAGTGCCACCTTCCGATAACGATTAGAAACGTGGTAAGTCAACAATTGAAGATATCGTATCATTGAAAGCACTAAAATCTCTAATATTATCAATTTTCTTACTCGATTTTAAGGTAACAATTGAATTTATCGAGCTTAATTTTTCATCCTCACTAGAATTCACTCCCCAAGAATTATTATATTTAGGTTTTACTTCCACTTGACTTGATAATGTCTCATTCTTGTTATCTATGGACAAGTTCTTTACCATTTTCGTGAGTTGATTGCATTTATTATCAGATTCTCTTCGAATTTCTTTCATTTGACTTTCATGAAGAACATAGCACTGTGACTGTTGAGATGGTTTTGATGTGTTTGTACGATGTGGAGGTATATAAGTTTGACTGGCAGAACTCTTACTTTGAGGAACGAATGTTGGATTGGATATTTAAGGAGGTTGAGTATTTTGGCTCGTTGAACACAAATGTGAAGATCTTGAAAAATTATTTCGATTTGACCAGACAAATTTGGATGCTTCCTCAAATTAGAAATATATGAAGGATTAGTTGGAGCGAAGGCGTTCACTTGTTCTTGAGGATACGGAAGTATCCCTTCTTCTTCTTGGGACTCCTTAGTAGAAAAGAAAGAAGGGTCTGCAGCGTGAACTCCTCGTGGATTTGTACAAGTTGGGTTATGGATAGATTTCCATTGTTGATCTTTATAAGCATATTATTCGAAGAGAGCCCAAGCTTCCTCGCTTGATTTATCCAAAAATTCTCCACAATACATCATTTCAAGTTTAGTTCGAGTTGGATAATTAAGTCCTTCATATAATATTTGGCATAACATGTGTTTTGGAATTCCATGGTGAGGACAACTTTGTAATAGTTGGTCATTCAAAATATTGGTAAAATGTCTCTCTTTCATTTTGCGTGAATTGGTGGATTTCGATTCTAATTTTTCGAATTTTATGAAAAGGAAAGAATTTTTTTATGAATATTGTTTCAAAATCATTCCAATTATAAATCGAGGGCCGTGGAAGAGACTTGAACCACCTTTTAGCATTACCTACTAGAGAAAATGGAATCAATCTAAGCTTGATGGACTCATGTGAAAGTTGTTGCATTTTTATCGTTGATGTATATAATCCAAGATCGTCAAGAAATTCGTGTGCATTTTCAGAGCCAGTGAATTTAGGAACCCCTTGAATACAAGAACTTTTTAATTCAAAATTATTTCCTTCATTTGGTGGATATACAATAACCAGAGGCTGTGCAGTTCTAGTTGGATAACATTGTTCTCTTAACGATAAACCTTTAGGTGGTTGTGGTTGTTGAAAAGGAAAAACTGAATTTTGAACATTTTGATTTTGATTATTAAAATTCACTTCGTTTAATCTAGGTGATTGTGGTGCAGAACCGTGATTACTCATTGATGTAAATTGTTCAGAAGTGTTGTTGCGTCTTTCTAAACGTTTACGATTGTTTCGAAACCACGTTTGCATAAAAATAATTAACCAATTACTATCAGCAAATTAAAATCATCAACAGTAAATGATTAAAAAAATGGAAATTAGATTGCTCACCAGGGTTGAATGGCTAGGGTCTTTACTTTTTAAGTGCTTGTACTCAGCCTTGTATCAAAACGTGGTCCACCCTTTGTACAGCTAGCTCAAATGCTCAATGTTCACTTTTTCTCCCCATGAACTCACAGTAATCTTCCTTAAGAGGCTTTTCACGTGAAAATTGTTTCAGCCAGTCTCCTCCGTTCTCCTTTCTTTCTCTATAATCTACGCAGGCACTCTTTCCTTTTTTTTCGATTGCTTTAAGGTGCACGGATCTGGACAAGGAGTTTTGCAATTAGGGTTCGATCCTTGAGGACGTATCACGTGAGGATTGGCATCGATGATGTGCTGGTTTGATTTGTGCTAATGGTGAGTAGTTGTTCGGTTAGTGTATGGTGATGGTGGTTTTGGGCTTCACTTCGGTTGTAAGGCTTGTGACAGTGGCTCGAACGTGGGTAGCAAGTTGAGGTGAGGAGAAAATTGAAGTTGTCTAGAGAATGAGAAAATTGCAGAAGATCCGAAGGAACAAATAAATAGAGAACTGCTAAACTGAAATAGAAAGGAGAAAAAAATGGTTTTTTTTTTAGAAAACAGAAACTAGTAAGAAGAAAGAAAAGGGAAATAAGCAAATAAACTAAAGAAGATAGGAAAAAATGATTTTTTTTACGGTTAATAAAAGAAACAAAGGAAAAAAATCTGAAACTACTAATAAGAAAACTAAGCAAGCGAACTAACGAGGAAAAAACAATTTTTTTATATTATAAAAAGGAAATGTAAATGAGTAGAAAAATGTTTTTTTTTTTTGATGTTATGAAATAGGAAATACTAAAGGGAGAAAGTTATCTTTTTTTTAATGAATGAAAACAAGAATAAGAAACAAGATAATTAAACAACTAAATTAAAGAAAAGGGAAAACAAAAACTAATATTTTAAGTAGACAAAAGCAAACAAAAACTACTAATATAACCACTAGAAAACTAATCAAAACAAGCAGCTAAACTAAAGAAAAAAATGATTTTTTTTATAATGAAAGAGAACAAAATCAAAAAACAAGAAATACTAGAAATGAAAATCAAAAGGAAAAAATCATTTTTTTTTACTAAAGAAAGCAAAAAGTACTATTGGAAACAAAGGAAAATGAGCAATTTAACTTTTAAAAATGATATTTTTAAGGATAATAAAAGGAAACAAAGAAGAAAAATATTCTAAAACTACTAATGACAAAACTAAACAACTAAACTGAAAAAAAAAAGATTTTTCTTAAATATGAAGAGAACAAAATAAAGTAAAACAAGGAACTACAAATAAATAGAAAATAAAAAACAAAGCAAAAATTAAAAAAACTAACACGAATCGAATATTAAATAAACACTAGAAATTAAATATACTCCCTGGTAATGGCGCCAAAAACTAGATCAACAGTTTTAGTTGTTAACAAAACCGTGATTTAATTTTACCGCAAGCGTACGGCGTCTGTTGTAATAATTGTGCAAATACGGGTCGATTCCACAGGGAGCTATATAATTTGGTAAAGTTTATTTAAATTCTAGGCGAGTTAGACGAATTCGGGATTAATGTTTTAATTAAGGAATTTGATTAGGTTAGAATAAGAAATTGCTAGAATAGAAGAGAAACAGACTTGCAGAGAATATTTAAGAGCTCTGAGAATTGGAGATGAGATCTATTAACCTCTTGGCGAATCAATAAATCTCAAGAAAATAAAATCAGAAAAATAGAAACCCCAATGCAAACAAGAACAGAAATTGAAATAAACTAAAAGAGAACACATAGAGAAAGGAGTAATTAAGAATTTAATAAGGAGAAATATTATAGAGAGCAGAATAAAAAGAAACCAAATTTTTATTGCTGAAATAGAGGTTTGATTACAAGAGAACAAAATAAGAGAAGAAAAGAAAAACCTAATTTTGATGCCCTAATGGCATCAATGCCAAGATGTCTAAACTAATGCTAGGTAGGGGTATTTATAGTGCTCCTTGGATCTAGATCTAAAAAAGAAGTTTTTTTTATATAAACTTCGACACGATCTTCCATTCTTTTCTCCTTCTTTATTGTTCCAGAAATCTCTTTCTATGTATTTCTAGGAGCTTCTTGCTTAGCACATTCTAGAAACTTTTGAATTGATCTTTTTGTAGATGCTTCTTGATCTAGCTCATTCCATATTCTTCTAGAATCTTCTTTCTCTAGAATATTCTAGAATCTTCTCGAGTTGGCCCCATTTTAGAAGGAATTTCTTCTTAATCTGAAAATAAAGTACCTGTAATAAACATAACTAAAAAGACCGAGTAACTGAGTCTTAGAATAATAAAATGCATAATTAAGCAATATAAAATTTACACAATTTGATGTTCATCACTTTAGTACATTAAACAAACAAACCACCCTACAAGGAAACATGGCTCAGCTAAATTCTAGAAAACACGATTTGAGCAGAGAGGGAAAATAAAATAAAATATCAGGGCTTTCGAAATCAAAAACTGAGAGGGCGGAGCAGTCGCTATTCGTTTTGGGGATGTTTCGAAAATGGTGGTGAGGCGAGGCTTCAAGAGCTAGTGGAGACGAAGTAGGCTGCTGATGAAGGAGGTCTAGGTTATTCGTGGGTTCGGAAGTGAAGTTCGGAACTTGGAGTTTAAATTGTGGTGATTGAGGGTGGTTCACTGCCTTTGATTTGGTTACTGTCGAATTTGAGTTTCGATTGAGGGTTTACTGAGGCGACTTGTTCAAAGGAGAAGGGGGCGTTTGCGGTTTTGTGGAGGAGCGTTGAGAAGATTGCATGAAATTCAGGAGTGGTTTGACTGCATGCGGTGATGAATTAGGAGATCCTGCTTTTGGGTAATTACTGGATGTATAGTTGATGAATTGATGTTGTAAGCAGAGGATGTTCGAATTTGTCAGGTTCGTGAATTAGTCGAAGCTTGTTTGGTAATGGAGGAGATTGGAAATTCCTATTAGTGGGGTGTAGGCTGATTTTCTGGTTCACGTTGAAGGAGTATATGGTCTAGTTGTGGTTTAGGCAAGTGTGTTGTTAATCGATGGATGTAGGTTTTCTAGAGTGTTCGGTTTGATCATTTGTGTTTGTTAGAACTTTTTGGAGGATGGTGAGGGATGTTTGTGGTATGGTTGAGGGGTGTACAGTTAAACGGAGGGTGGTTGATAGTGAATGGTATGGGGATTTAGCTATGGATTTGCTAGGTATGTAGATGTGAAAAATGAAGGCGATCAGATTTCTGGTTTCGGTTTGAGGATGGAGAATTTGTAGCAGAATTAGAGCAAGGAAGAATTTTAGAAAGATAATTTTTGTATTTTGTTTTGAGAAAAGGAAAGCAATTATAAAAATATTTGGAAAAAGAGATTGTAGAAATTTGAAAGGATATGGAAAAGCGGAAAGAAATTTGTAGAAATTTGAAAAGAAATAAAAAAAATGCAAGTTTTTTTTATTGTAAGAAAGAAATAATTTGTACAAAGAAGGGAAAGAAATAGACGAGAAAAAGGGAAACAAAAAGAAATTGCACAAAAATTAGCAAGAATTTTTATTTGTTTTTTTTATCAGAAACTTGTAAAAGAAGAAAATGGAAAGAAATGTATTGAAAAATGGAAAGGCAATAGAGAAAGGAATTGAAACAAAAGGCAAGATTTTTTTTTTCTCTTAATTGGAAGATTAAGATATCACTGGATAATACCAAATCAAATCAATCAAGAATTTTCTTCTATATATAAAAGAAAACAAAAGGAAAAATAATTTTTTGTTTTTTTAAATAGAAAAAATAAAAATATAACTCAAAGGATTTACTAATATAAATTATTTTGATCCCCGACAACGGCGCCAAAATTTATTTGCGAACAAATTGAACAATTGTAAACAATTATGTAATTCGTTTGGCTTTCCTAAACAACAAGGATTGTTGTAAAGGGTGTCAAATTATGGGACCAAAATTATTTTAAGTAATAAATCCAATCAAGTTATTCCAAAAGTCTGATTCTTTGAAAACGACATAAAATAAATAAAAAGATAGTTTTTTATAATAAATGAAAGCAACTAGGGATTAATGACATAAATTGGACTGATAATCATCAATAGCCTTCTGTCACAAATATGAATCAACGATAATTAGGTTTTTAGAATTAAAAAGCATAGCCTATGCAGGAGCTAAGCTCTTAAACAACCATAGGCAATTAGGACAGATTCACTACTTTATTTCTAAATCCATAAAAAAATAGATCTAAATCTGATAAGCGTTAGATCAAACTCGAATATACTCTGTGAAGGATTATAGATCTTTAACCACACAGAATATGAAGGTTTATATCTAACTCTTGATTCAGATCCAGATCTATATGCATAAAGTCCTAATCTATTTAGCTATGTGATTCATATTGAATCGAGTATATAAGCGTCATCACTCCTTAATTAAAGGGGATTAGCTTGACATAGCTAAATGATAAGATGTGAAGAAGAAAAGAAAAAACATATTAAAATAAAATAAAAACTAAAGAGTAAAGGAGAAGAATATTTTTATTCCAAGGGAAAGTTTACATAATAAAACCTAAGACAATTCTAAATGAAAGAGATACAGTGTATTTATAGCTGTCATAACCAAGACTAAGTGGCCAATTACAAGATGTGGGACAAAAGTCTTTGCCCAAATAACAAATAGACCAATGAGAACGCAAGTGAATGGCATGCAAATGTCATGGAAAAATAGCTTGCGGAATCAAACGGAATCAACTTCAATCGTTTTGAGCATGAATAAAAACTCCATAACATCCGAGACAAGCGATCTTTATGAAAAGGCATTGAATCTTGACTTTAAAATATGTGGTAGAAGGTGGCTGAACAACAACATTTCTTCAGATTTTCATGCTTTAGTCCAGCTCTAAAAATCAACACACTTCTAGCACCAATTCTCTAAGCTTTTAAACAATTAAGTGCATCAATCCATTCATCTTAAATAATCTGAAAACACAACTATAAATACATGGTATCAATTATTTTAAAGAGTAAATAAGATAAATAAGTGGATAAAATATACACATTTATGTGTATATCACTTTCCTATAATCTTATCCTCAAGTATATAATGTGTATGTAAAGATTGAAGGAATTTTATTACTTATTGAATCAAGAGATTTGAATAAATTCAAAGATTCAAGAAATAATTTGAATATTTGAGAGCTTTTAAAATGAAGAGTGCTTAGAAATGTAGATAAGAAATAGAATAGAATAAGTAAGAATTGGTTATTTGTAAAACAAGTTTGTGATGTTTATATAATGATTGAAAAGTAGTCAATGTTCATGAAGAGTTTTATCAAAAGGAAGCAATAGTTTCTTTTAGAAATCAAAAGGAATCGCTTCATGAAAGATGGTGACTTTTCAGAAATATGGCTATTATTGTCAGATCAGTCAACTTGTATAAAAATCACCAGTTAACTAGTAGAAAATATAAATCATATATATATTTGAAAAAGGCAAAAAATAGCTGTTACAAGGATTTTTCCCTGTTACCAGTCGACTGGTAAGAACTGAACCAGTCGACTGGTCCAGAGCAAAAAGACCCAGTAATGGCTATTTTAAGCCATTCTCATATATATATATATATATATATATATATATATATATATATATGTGAGTTTTGTGTATTTATGTTATAATAAATGAAGATAGATTTTAACATAAATCTAATACACACACACACATACATACATACATATATATATAAAAACTAACTCTTCAGTCGATCTTTATTTCTACGTTGTTGATAATCAAAAACTCATGAATCGACATTCTCCCCCTTTTTTGATTGATGACAACCTCTTGCAATTGTGTAGAGTTGTTTATTGTTGAGTCAAAGCTTCACGGGTTGTTTTGATTTATGACAAGAAGAAGCTTCTACATCGACAAAAAGAAGACAAGATGACTTCATAGGTTAGAAGTTGATTATTTAGAGTAAAAAATGTTAAAATCTATCCTCAAATGATCATACTTCTAATTGCTTTAAAATATTTCTTATAAAAGCATTTTTTTTATGCATATGACCGAAAACATGTCGACCTACAATTTTTTATAGGTCAACAGGTTTTTAAATTGTAACGGTCAAAAATAGGTCGACCTATAAAATTTTATAGGTCAACAGGTTTTTGAAATTCCAACGGCTAAAAACATGTCGACCTATAAAATTCTATAGGTCAACAGGTTTTTGAATTTTGACCGTTATAGTGAAAAGTCATCTTCTTTCTTCAAGAGTTGCATCCATTTCTTCTCATGAATAAACACTTCTTTTGATTGCAACTCTTCACCAATAATTGCAACTACTCGATCTTTATAAATACATAAATTTGCAATCATTCAGATCACCGAATTTACTCTCTATTCTCTGATCTATCTTGCATTATTCTTTTCACTCAAAAAGCACTCAAAAGCATTCAATAATCGTTTGAATCACCAAGCATATTTCATACACATGTGATTCAACTCGATATTTTACTTCCTAATCTTACTAAACATCAAATTACATTTGAGGATAAGATTATAGGAAGGGTGTACTCAATTGTTGACAAATCAGTGTTGAAGGAAGAACACATTCAAAGTCAAAATCTTATTATTGTTGAAGTCCTCGGTGTTGTAAGAGGCAAGTGTTGAAGTCCTCGTGTTATAAGAGGCAAGTGTTGAAGTCCTCGTGTTATAAGAGGCAAGTGTTGAAGTCCTCGTGTTATAAGAGGCAAGTGTTGAAGTCCTCGTGTTGTTAGAGGCGTGAAATCCCGTTCGGCTGCTCGGGTATTGTAAACCTGTTTCCTCCGGGTGAAGTGAGGTTGTTGTTTAGTGAAAATCCAGATAGAAGTCTGGGACTGGACGTAGGACGGTGCTCCGAACCAGTATAAAAATCCCTGGTGTGATTTTTCCTATTTACTGCATTTGCTGTACTTGCTTATCTGTGATATTGCTTCTGTGAGATCTTTTTACATTAAATATTTACCTGCATAACTATTGTAAATATACAAGTTAGTATATCACATACTTTCCGCATAGCCATATTATAGATCCTGCATAAGTCGCGTACACAACCGACCTTTTCAATTGGTATCAGAGCAAGGTCATCATATAACCGTAACACAGTTATTTGATATATTCTAGTAATATGGCAAATAACGCAAGTACCAGCACTAACACTTACACTGAAGGTCAATCTACACAAAGACCTCCTTTCTTTAATGGCCTAAACTATAGTTATTGGGCAACACGTATGACTTTCTATATGCAATCAACAAGTTATGATGCTTGGAATGCTACTCAGAAAGAAATAGTTAATCCAACTACTGAGTATGCAGAATGGACTCCTGCTGAGAAAACAGCAGCAGCAGTAAATGCAAAAGCAATAAATATGTTGTTTTGTGCATTAGACCAAAATGAGTATAACCGTGTTAGTATCTGTACCACTGCTTATCAAATTTGGCAAACGCTAAAAACAACTCATGAAGGTACTAACAAGGTTAAACAAGCAAAAATAGCTTTGTTGAAAAGTCAATTCCAAAATTTCAAAATGAAGCCAAATGAAACAATCAATGAGATGTATTCAAGGTTTCAAACTATTCATCATGCTCTTATTGGGTTAGGACAAAAATATTCTGACTTTGATGTAGTTTCAACAATCCTACACTCACTGACTAATGAATGGGAAGGAAAAGTATTAGTTATAGAAGAAGCTAATGATCTTTCTACCATGAAGCCAGATGAGTTGATAGGAAATCTAATGTCCTATGAAGCAAATTTACAGGCTAGAAGAGAACAAAAAGAAGAAAAGAAAAATGTTGCTTTTCATGCCGAAAAAGATGAAGACATTTCAGACTCTGAAGATGAAGACTTAGCACTTATTGCAAAAGGTTTTAAGAAGTTTTTGAAACAAAGAAAGGCTAGTCGATACGACAAAAAGAAGTTTGGATCAAACAAACCATCTTCTTCAACTTTGGAATGCTTCAACTGTCACAAAAAGGGACATATGCATAAAGATTGTCCGGAGAAAAAGAAGAAATTCGAAAAATTCAAGAAAGACAAATCGAAGAAAAGAGCATTCTCAGTAACATGGGATGATTCAGACTCATCTTCATCTGACAGCGAAAGTGAATCAGACACTGAACAAGCAAATGTATGTTTTATGGCAACAGATGATGAGGTACAAATTCCTACTTTTGAGGATATGCTTGATATTTATGATAAATTAATGTTTAAATTTAAAGATACAAAACATGAATTAAAAGAAGTCAAAGCAATGTTGAATAGAGCAGAACTAGAACGAGATATGTTAAAAGATGAGAAGAAAATATTAGAAGAGGAACTAGAAAAGGAACAAGAATTATCTTCTAATTCTAATTCTCAGTTATCTCTTTTAACTCAAGAAATTGAAGTTCAAAAAGAGAAAAATGATATTCTCATTGCTGAAAATCATGAGCTTAAAGCAAAAGTCAAGATTCTAGACCTTGAAAAAGCTAGTTTACAAACAAAGTTAGATAACATCTCTAAAAATGTTTCTAACTTTAACAAAGGTCGAGAAAATTTGACTAAAATTATTGAGAATTCACAATCAGTTACTAATAAACATGGATTGGGATATAAGAAACAATTTATCAAGAAACATCTTGGTAAAAGAAAAAGGAAAAATAAGGTAGTGCAAGAAACTGAAGCTAAGAAAAATCTTAGTCTATTATATTCCAAAACAAAACCGATTGTGAAACCTCAAAAGAAGGATGTTAAATTTATAAAAGTATGGGTTCCTAAAACAAATAATAGTTTGATTAGGAACAAGTACATTCAAAATTTTTTAAGTACTGTGCATCATAATCCAAATTATTTATATAAAGGGGATACCGGACCCATATGGGTTTGGATTCCTAAGACCTAACTCTTAGGACCCTATAAAAAGTGGGTACCATGGACTTAAAATTATTTTTGCAGGTCCCACTTAAGAAAAGAGGAAAATGGATTCTGGACAGTGGTTGCTCGAAGCATATGACTGGAGACAAGAGCATATTAACGAATATTACATACTTTGATGGAGGCTTAGTCACTTTTGGAGACAATTCAAAAGGCTTCATCATCGGCAAAGGCGATGTGAGCAATTACGGTACTCCTAATTTACCTCTTATTACTAATATCATGCTAGTTAAAAATCTAAAACATAACCTTCTAAGCATTAGTCAGTTATGTGACAAAGGGTTTACGATTTCCTTTTCAAATGACAAATGTAACATACTCGACCAAGATAAAAATTTAGTTTTTGAAGGCTATAGAGACAGAAATATATATATTTTAAATATGAATTTTAATCAAAATTCAAATATGTGCCTTATTGCTAAGGAAAATGATCCATGGATATGGCATAAACGTTTCTGTCATATAAACTTTAAAACTATTGACAAGCTAGCTAAAAATGATCTAGTCAGAGGTTTACCAAATCTGAGTTTCAAAGTTGACAATCTTTGTGACGCATGTCAAATTGGAAAACTAACCAAGTCATCATTTAAATCTAAGAAAGTAATCTCGACATTACAACCTCTTGAATTATTACATTTGGATTTATTTGGACCTACTCAAATACAATCCATAAATCATAGTCGGTATGTATTTGTAATCGTTGACGATTATTCTCGATATACTTGGACTATGTTTCTTAAAAATAAAAGTGACACTTTTGAAAAATTCAAATCTTTCGTCAAACGTATTCAAAAATCGAAGGGACTTAAAGTAAAAAATATAAGAAGTGATCATGGCGGAGAGTTCGAAAATAATAAATTTGAACATTTTTGTGCAAAGAAAGGTATATCACACAATTTTTCTTTTCCTAGAACTCCACAACAAAACGGGGTTGTAGAACGGAAAAATCGAACGTTACAAGAATGTGCAAGAACATTATTAAATGGAAGCACGTTACCAAAGCATTTTTGGGCAGAAGCTATAGCAACTGCATGTTATGTTTTGAATCGAGTTTCCATTCGACCTCTAACTAAAAATACACCATATGAATTATTTAATGAAAGAAAGCCAAATATTTCATACTTCAAAGTTTTTGGTTCGAAATGTTTTATTTTAAACACGAAAGATCATCTTGGTAAATTTGATTCAAAAGCTGACGAAGGAATCTTTGTTGGTTATTCAGATCATAGTAAAGCTTATCGTATATTCAATAAAAGAACCAAAATTATCGAAGAATCTCTTCATATATCCTTCGATGAATACTATCAGTTTCCTAATATAAAAATTGATGATGACAAAAATATCAATATAAATGACACTGTTGTCACAAATGAGGATTCTGACTCCGAAATTATCAACGATATTCCTCAACCTCCTGAGATAGTTTCTCCAACTAGAATAAGATCTCCTCCAAGAATATTGAGAGATCATCCGGCTCAAAAAATAGTTGGAGAAGTTTCATCTCAAATTAGAACTAGAAGTCAACTTAACCAAATGGGACATGTTGCATTCATTTCAAACATCGAACCTAAGAATCCTAAAGAAGCTGCTACCGATGAATATTGGATCATTGCTATGCAAGAAGAACTTAATCAGTTCGAACGCAATGATGTATGGGAACTTGTTCCAAGGCCATCCGATCAATCAGTTATCGGAACTAAATGGGTTTACAAAAACAAAGTTGATGAACAAGGAAACATAACTCGGAACAAAGCACGGTTAGTAGCTCAAGGATATAATCAAGAAGAGGGTATCGATTATGAAGAAACTTTTGCACCTGTCGCTAGACTAGAAGCAATCAGAATTCTTCTATAGTTTGCTTGTCATCATAATTTTAAATTATATCAAATGGATGTCAAGAGTGCGTTTCTAAACGGTTTTATAAAAGAAAAAGTATATGTTGAACAACCACCCTTATTTAAACATGAAAAATATCCAGATCATGTTTTTAAGCTTAAAAAGGCTTTGTACGGTTTAAAACAAGCACCACGTGCCTGGTACGAACGACTACGAAGTCATCTTATCGACTCTGGATTCCAAATAGGAAAGGTTGATCAAACATTATTTATTAAACATTCGCACAAAGATATACTTGTTGTTCAAATATATGTGGACGACATAATCTTTGGTTCAACAAATGAGAGACTTTGTAAGGAATTTTCAGATATCATGACCAAAGAATTTGAAATGTCACATATGGGAGAGTTATCATACTTTCTTGGTCTTCAAATTAAACAACTTCCAAATGGTATTTTCATAAATCAAGAGAAATATTGTGAAAATCTTGTTAAAAGATTCGGACTTGAAAATACTTCCGGAAAACCGACTCCGATGAGTACAACTAGTCATCTTGAAAAAGATGAAAGTGGGAAGAGTGTAGACCGAAAGACGTATCGAAGTATGATAGGTTCTCTCTTATATTTAACAGCTAGTCGTCCTGACATTATGATGAGTGTTTGTTTGTGTGCACGTTTTCAAGCTGATCCCAAGGAATCGAATTTACGAGCAGTGAAACGAATTATTCGATATCTTAATAACACCAAAGATTTCGGTCTTTTCTATCCTAAGGATTGTGCATTCGAATTAGTATCATATAGTGATGCTGATTTCGGAGGATCACGAACGGATAGAAAGAGTACAAGTGGTACGTGCCATTTCATTGGAAAATCACTTGTTTCTTGGTTTAGTAAGAAACAAAATTGTGTTTCACTATCGACATGCGAGGCAGAATATATCTCAGCAGCTTTGGCATGTACACAGATTATATATATGCAACAAACACTTAGAGATTTTGGTATGAACTTAACAAACTCTATTATATATTGTGACAACACAAGTGCAATAAATTTATCCAAAAACCCAGTTAACCACTCTCGAACTAAGCACATTGACATTCGACATCATTTTCTAAGAGATAACATTGAAAAGGGAAATATAAAACTTGAATACGTTAATACAGAAAACCAACTAGCTGATATATTCACAAAGCCTCTACTAGAATCAATTTTTGTCAAGTTACGTAGAGAGCTAGGGTTGGTTTCCAGAAAAGAACTCGAAGGATAATATTGTTTAATATAACAAGAGTTCGTATTTCTTAATCAGAAACCAATGACTTTTCTTTTTACTATATATAGCAGAGAGTTTTTCTACGGTAAAACTAATACAAACCATCTTTTTATTTTCCTTAAAATAGAAAACTCTCTCTATAAAAATACATTTTGTTTTTGAGTGCTATCAGACAAACATTCTCTCAAAACTCTTATATATTTTCTTTTACCTCATGGCACACGTTTGTGAAAAATGTGCCGAAAACTCCCACATTTCAATCACGAGTTCCGAACCAATGGAACATAACTCCCCAAAAACACCAGAGCATCCACCAGGTTATCATCAACCATCTCGAACGCCAGGAACCACGCCTACTCCTAAGAGAAGCAAGAAAGTTTTATTTTGCTCTCCCCGAACCAAAGAAAAGATCGACGAAATACATTACTATCAGCAACAAATGTTTTACGAGCAAAAACTCACGACTTCACGTTTGACATACCTCGAACGATTAGCTTCTCTCTTCTGTGGTTCTGACAGGCATGGCGTACATGAACCAATTCCTATACCAACATCTTCACGAACTCCAAACTCTTGGGATAGAAATTATCAAAACAATGAAGGAGCTAGTGAGAGATACAATTCTTGGGAACCAAAGAATCCATGGGAGCCAAGAAGATAAATTCTTTGCATTTAGAGTTTTTCTAAAAATAAATTCGTATTTGTTTTGTATTCACTTTTCTTTTTGAATAATTTTTTTAAATCTTATATATTCTTCACATCATTTGGTAAAAACAAAATTAATCAGTACCTGTCGACCGCCCCAATATTAGCCTGTCGACCGATCCAGTTATACAACGCTACCAATTTTCAACCAGAAAGTAAACCTGTCGACCGCCAATAGTTTACCTGTCGACCGGTCTACACATAATATTTGGTTTATATTTTTCCAGAAAGTAAACCAGTCGACCGCCTATATTTTCCTGTCGACCGGTCTGCACATAATTCATGGTTTATATTTTCCAGAAAGTAAATCTGTCGACCGCCCATATTTTCCCTGTCGACCGGTCCAAACATAATCCTTGGTTTATATTTTCCAGATCTTAAACCTGTCGACAGTCCCTAATCCACCTGTCGACCGCCTTCATTTTTTTTCCAAATCCCTGTTAGACACGTTGGTTTCTTTTTGATTAAATACATCCCTTCATTACAATCCATCCATTCATTATTTAAAATCCTTTCATCTCTTCATCAAACATCCTTATTTATTCATTTTCATCATCTTCTAAATCCATAACTCTTAAGGATTTTTTAATCTTTCTTCTTTAAAAACCTAATCTATTATAACTCTTCAAATTCCCCAATCTCTTCAATGGCTCCTAAGCATAAGAAGTCAAAAACCACATCTTCTCAAGCCCCTGTTCAACCTATTGATACTCAAATCAAGCAATGGCTTATGGATCCTCTTGCTGTGACTAGATGGAACAAGATGAAAGACTATACAATTCACCACGGATCCTTTCTCAAATTCTCTGATTTCGTCCTCTACGATGTTAGTGAATTATCAAGAAGAGCGGGTATAAAGTCTCTACTAGATTTTGAAGACAATAATGTTGAGATAAGTCATACCTTGATAAAACTTTTTTATGCCAATCTCAATTTAGACAAATTTAAACCCCAAAATTCGGATAATTGCTTATGGTCCGTAGTCTGTGGTCAACACGTCTTTCTTTCCAAAGACCGGATGGCGGAAATACTCCGAACCCACAACGAAGGTATTCAATTTAGTAATGATTTTTGCCCTATACATATACGAGATAGAAATAGTCACCTTTTTATTGAAGACCATAAGTCAAGTATTAAGGGTATCAATCTAAGACCATCGGCCAGACTTCTCCATCTTTGTATCACACATACTCTTCTTCCAAGGACTGGTAACTTTGATGCAGTGTATAGAGAAAACTTTAAAGCCCTGTATGCCATTTTTGCAAATATCAGGGTAAATTGGATAGACATGATTTTCGATGAGATTGTGCTGGTAAATAAACGTACAAGGCCACACTTGTTTTATAACGAGTATATCATGCGTTGTCTCATGGAATGTGGCGTAAGATCTCCCGAATCTACAATATCAATACCAAAATGTATTGATAAAGCATCTAAAAATAGGATGAAGTTACCGATTCCTGCTATGAGTATTATTCCGTTTGAACACTATGTTGAACAAGGTCCTCCACAAACATCTTCTTCTCAAATCCCTAGGCAAAGGCCTGAAGATGTTACAATTCCGTCTTTTACTTCTTCGACTAAGGAAACTCTTGAGCAAATTGCACGTAATCAATTCTTACTCGAAGCTCGACTAAAACGTACCGATAATAAACTCGACCGTTTGGACACCAAACTCGATAAACGGTTCAACAAATTAAAGTCTTTCTTCAGTACAATTTGGGAAGCAATCTCTTGTGCTTCAACTTCCGCAACCCTTGCTCAAGATCCCGGAAAACGACCTATGCCACCTACTTTTACATGATCTTCCTCTGAAGAAGGTACTAGCTCTGGAGCGAGTACTCAACATACCCGTGGTCGTGGAATGTCGTATATTGAAGAAGAAGCTCATGACGATGTTGAAAAGGACAATGATAACAGCGACAATGAGGAACAAGAAGAGGAAGGAAACAAAGATGACGAGGATGATAGTGATTCGGACTGGCCTTCACAATAAACATCTCATAGTTATCTTTTAACCTTTTAATTTGCTTATATATTTAACTATTCTACTTCCGGTGTGTCTATTTTGGTTTGGCTTGTAATATGTATGACAATCTATGTATTTCGTTCTACCGTTTATTCATGTGTTATTACTTAGTCTTATATATATTATTGTAATCACCCTTTTTTGTCGATGACAAAGGGGGAGAAAATATTACTAACAAATGCCATGCAGATTATATAATTCAGGGGGAGCATATATACAGGGGGAGCATATATACAGGGGGAGCAAATTTACAAGGAACAATATCTTATTAAGCCATGTTGTCATCAATCAAAAAGGGGGAGAATGTTGAGTCAAAGCTTCACGGGTTGTTTTGATTTATGACAAGAAGAAGCTTCTACATCGACAAAAAGAAGACAAGATGACTTCATAGGTTAGAAGTTGATTATTTAGAGTAAAAAATGTTAAAATCTATCCTCAAATGATCATACTTCTAATTGCTTTAAAATATTTCTTATAAAAGCATTTTTTTTATGCATATGACCGAAAACATGTCGACCTAAAATTTTTTATAGGTCAACAGGTTTTTAAATTGTAACGGTCAAAAATAGGTCGACCTATAAAATTTTATAGGTCAACAGGTTTTTGAAATTCCAACGGCTAAAAACATGTCGACCTATAAAATTCTATAGGTCAACAGGTTTTTGAATTTTGACCGTTATAGTGAAAAGTCATCTTCTTTCTTCAAGAGTTGCATCCATTTCTTCTCATGAATAAACACTTCTTTTGATTGCAACTCTTCACCAATAATTGCAACTACTCGATCTTTATAAATACATAAATTTGCAATCATTCAGATCACCGAATTTACTCTCTATTCTCTGATCTATCTTGCATTATTCTTTTCACTCAAAAAGCACTCAAAAGCATTCAATAATCGTTTGAATCACCAAGCATATTTCATACACATGTGATTCAACTCGATATTTTACTTCCTAATCTTACTAAACATCAAATTACATTTGAGGATAAGATTATAGGAAGGGTGTACTCAATTGTTGACAAATCAGTGTTGAAGGAAGAACACATTCAAAGTCAAAATCTTATTATTGTTGAAGTCCTCGGTGTTGTAAGAGGCAAGTGTTGAAGTCCTCGTGTTATAAGAGGCAAGTGTTGAAGTCCTCGTGTTATAAGAGGCAAGTGTTGAAGTCCTCGTGTTATAAGAGGCAAGTGTTGAAGTCCTCGTGTTGTTAGAGGCGTGAAATTCCGTTCGGCTGCTCGGGTATTGTAAACCTGTTTCCTCCGGGTGAAGTGAGGTTGTTGTTTAGTGAAAATCCAGATAGAAGTCTGGGACTGGACGTAGGACGGTGCTCCGAACCAGTATAAAAATCCCTGGTGTGATTTTTCCTATTTACTGCATTTGCTATACTTGCTTATCTGTGATATTGCTTCTGTGAGATCTTTTTACATTAAATATTTACCTGCATAACTATTGTAAATATACAAGTTAGTATATCACATACTTTCCGCATAGCCATATTATAGATCCTGCATAAGTCGCGTACACAACCGACCTTTTCATTTATTTTCTCCCTCTAAACGTATGCTTGCATATATTTGTCTCCCCCTGAATAAAATAGCTTCTCTGCAACATTTTGTTATAAATATAATATACACTTACCATGTTTCCTTCTCTATAACAAAATGTTAGAGTATAATACATATATATTCCATAATTTTCTCCCCCTTTGTCATCGATTAAACAATACGTAACAGTAATTGAGTCCAAATAAGAGAAACACGAGCAGAATAAATAACATAAAGATAGTTTTGAAGTCCAAACATCAAAATAAAATACGAAGTTCAAACGAGACTACTTAGTACAAGTTCTAGAGTTTTATCTAAATGGAAGTACGAAAAAGATCATTTAGTACAGATCTCACTAGTTCATTTAGTTCAAAATAAGGATAAGCAAACCTACTACCAAGATAGTCTTAGATTGTATCGGACTTCGTACTTTCCGTTGATGTCTAATTGATAGGTGATATTGGCCTTTTTCCCAGACCGTAGCTTGACTTGATGAAGCAATCGAACAAGAAAACGCATTCCACATATTTCCTAGAACGTCTTGATTTTGTCAAATTTCTTGTCCACCTTTATATTAATTCTCTTAAGTCTAGCTTCTAGTAGGATTTGATTACGTGCTACAACATCAATTGCTTGGTGAGTAGTTTGAGATTCACTCGTTAAGCGTACATCTTCAGGATTAGCACGAGCAACACTAGATGATGGGTGATCATTCTCCCTATTCTTTCATTCCTCAAAACTCATTATTCTCCAAATCGAAGGAGGTAATTTTATCATTTTTAGATTCTTACTATCAAGAATTTTTACCTCTATCTTGTCGGATGGTGGTTCGCGTATATCAGCATTTGCAAAAATTCGCATTAGATATTCGCCATAACAGAAATAAGTTGGAGTTCCAACAGTACAAAGCAAGATATGATCCAAGATTGTTTGCATCCAATTGATTTGAACTTCGTCATACGCTGCATATAATGCTCAAAAGGTCTCAACATATATTAAATCAAATGTTCCTGTGCGTGGTAAGATTGTTCGAGTTAAGGCATGATGTAGTAGCCATGCACTAGGACGTAGACCTTTAGTTTTCGAGCCATCTGAGTCATCATCAATAATTAGATGACCTACTTCATCTCTTACTCCAATTTCGCAAGTTAATTGCTCTAATGGCACTTCATTTAATGGAGAATTCGGTATATTACTCATTCTTTCTATCGTAAGAGAAACCCGTTTGCCACACACCAAGCTCCGTGCGCAATTATCTGGATTTCTAAGAACTAAATGATCCAAATTCAAATTTGCTAGCAAGAGTATTACCATAACAATGTTGATTTTCCGATTGTTTTGCTCATAATCCATTAAGGACTCTAGTCTTCCTTTTTGTGCTAATAGTTGTAACCCATATGTTTCAAAATCAGAAAATTTAAGAAACACACCTTCGATGAATTTTAGTTTTTCCATTTTCCTCCATCTATCTTTTAATGTCATTGTATAGCCATTTGGAGATATATGGATCTATGGGATTCTCTTGAGAAGATGAAGCACCTCTTCTTGGTCTCTTGCTTGGAGGAGCCATTAATATGATGATATGAGGTAGAAAAATTGAATTTTTTCTGATGGGAGATAACTTAGGGTTTTTGTTTGAGGAAACTAGGTTGCATAAATGAAGTAGAAAGAGTTTTAGGGGGTTATAAAGAAGCAACTCGGGTAGCAGTTTTTGCTCCCGAAATCACCTACCAGTCGACTGATATGAAATCCATCAGTCGACTGGTATGAAATCCACCAGTCGACCGGTGGCTGACAAACTGGTTTTCTAGTTTTTTCTGTTTGCACTCTTATAAATATGTTTCTATGTTTACATTTTATTGTAAAATTATGGATAAATTTTTATTAATCATTAATTCTATTTTATTAGTGATATTTATATATATTATCTTATTATATGTATACAATATGATTTAACTAAAGAGATATAATTTGTTATTAACGAACAGCGAGAAATACATATTTATCTATTGCATTGTCCATCAATGCAATATTTATTCTTTTGAAGTAAAACAAAAATATATAACATGAATATCATATTAGTATGATTCCAAAGAAGTTAAATTTTTAGGAGATTTTGGATTAGCTCCCTCGTTATCCTTATAGTTTTTCTCCTATGAATTAGGACTGTACTTAGCTGTCGTGAGAGTGTTCTTCCACGGTCTCCAGGATGTAGAAGGTCTTTCTGAAGTTGCAGACCATGGAAGACATCTTGGTTCATCAATAATTGATCTTTCGCAAGTTCGAATTGCAATTTGTTCAAGAAAACTTAATCTCCGTGAAGTAGTTTTCTATTCATAGTATAATCCACGTTGCAATTCAAGTTGTTGTTGTTGATAATGATGAGTTTCGTCTATCTTGTATCGAGTAGAAGGTGATACAAAAAGCTTTTTTTGTTCTTTTTGGCATTTGGAGTGTAACCAGTATGATAATATTGTCATTTATATTCCGGATTTGTGTTTCGAGTTGGAGATACAAGATTATCAATTGACCCAAAAGAGTTTTTTCTGATGATTTTGCCGAAATTGATTTTGTCGGAGTTGATAGAGTTGATTTCATAGGAGTTGATTTCTTTGACATAATGTATTAATTTTGAATGAGACAGAAATAAATCTATGTTGGTTTGCAAAAGAAACAAGATTCTTTTTGCTATATATATAGGATTGAAAAGCATAAAAGTAGTAGCTGAGAATTAAACGACTGGTGAGTTTATTTATGGCCACTAGTTTTATAGAAATTTTGTTAGCTTGTTATAGGAATATCTAAAAATTGTTTTATCAAGAAGAAATATCATTATGTAGAATAATAAGTTGAACGTGAAAATCAATGTAGCTCATTTGGTAACTAATCTTGGCTAGAGAGTAAAAGCACCTGGATTTAAAACCTTATGAGCACACAATTATTTTTATTTTTATCTAGACTACATTATTTAAATTTATCTTATGAATTATGTTTAGAGACAAACAATAATTATTTCTTTTTGGAGAATATTAATTTAAAAATGAGAGATAAATTAGATACCGTAATTTCTCAATGACTTTTTCAATGATATATCCTTATCTCCTATCAAGAGCAACCACTGTCTAGTATCAATTTTCCTCTATTTTGAGTGGGACCTGCAAAAAATATATAAAAGATATTGGTATCCACTTCCTTCGTTAGGGTCCTGAGAGTTAGATCTTAGGAAACCAAATCCATGAAGGTTCAGTGTCCCTTTTAAAAATATAATTGATATTAGTATGTGCAGTTTTTAATAAATTTTTAATATACTTATTCCTAATCAAATGATTATTTGTATTAGGAACTCATATACTAAATTTTTTAGAGGACTTTTATTTTAAACAAAGTCTGATTTCTTTATATTAGGAATAACAGGTTTGCTAGAATTTTTCTTAGCACTAATTTTTTGTACAAATCCTAATCCTTTTTTGCTAGTAGTAGGCTGAGAATTATCTAAAATTCTAGATCAATTTTCTCTACCTTTGTTGAAACTATTAACATTTTTACAAATAATATCTAATTTTAACTGAAGATTAGAATTATCTAGTTCAATAATTTTAATCTTAGTGTTTAAATCATGATTTTCAGAAACAAGCAGATTGTTCTTGTCTTTTTGAGTTTCAATTTCTTGACTCAATAAAGAAACTTAAGAATTAACATTGGATAGAGATTCTTGAAGTTTTCTAATTTCATCTTCTAAAATCTCTTTTTCATATTTTAACAAATCTCTTTCAAATTCTTCTTTTTTCTTATCATCATTTGCTTGTTTAAACTTTCTTTTATAATTATTCCTAGACTCTAAAATTTCCGTATTTATTTCAACCATTTCTTCCCTAGTAAAATAACTAACCTCGGTCTCTTTGGTCATGAAGCACACATTTGCTTGTTCATTGTCGCTATCACTATCACTTTCTAAAGACGAAGTGTCTGAATTATCCCATGTAACCGAGAAAGCTTGCCTTTTAGACTTCTCCTTTTTGTTGTGATTTTTCTTTAGCTCTGGACAATGTTTTTGAAAATGTCCAGTTTTGTGGCAATTAAAGCACTCAACCAAGGATGGATTAACCTTATTTTCTTTTGTAGAATTCTTAAATTCTTAATCTAACCCCTCTTATATTTTTGAAATTTTCTGAAATTTTTGGCAACAAATGCTATGTCCTCTTCATCTGAATCCGAGACATATTTTTCAGCATGGAAAACTAGTTTTTTCTTATCTTGAGCATGAATCTTTTTAGCCTGCAAATTGAGTTCATACAACATTCATTATAAGGTGTAGTAGGTTATGCATATTCATAGCATTAGCATTAGCGGTAGCTTCTGATTTTTCATTATTTGACCATTCATTATAAGGTGTAGTAGGTTATGCATATTCTTTTTTAGTGATATTCCAAGCATCAAAACCATTAGCTTGCATATATATTCTAATGTGTGTAGCCCAACAACTATAGTTCATGCCATTGAAAAAGGGTGGTCGTGCAGTAGATTGACCTTCTGTGAATCCAGTGTTTGTGCTAGTTCTAGTGTTATTTTCCATTTTAAATGAATATCAAATAACAGTTGTAAGGTTAAATGATGACCTGCTCTGATACCAAATGAAAATTCATGTATTGACTTAGAGGAGGATCTTTCTATATGGAATATGCGGAAGTGAATATGATATAATAAATTGTCTAATACAATAGTTATGTAAGTAAATATTAGCTGATATAAAATATCACAGATAAGTAAATGCAGTAAGAAAAGTGACAGTAGGAATTTTATACTGGTTCGGACTTCCCGTCCTACGTCCAGTCCCAGACTCCTTCTGGAATTCTACTATCAACGCCCTCTCTTCACCCGGAGGACCAGGTTCACAACACATCCGAGCATCTACATGGATTTCCCGCCTGAGCACCAACACAGGACTTCAACAAATAATAAGATTTTGACTTCTGATTGTGTCTTGAACAACACTGAGTAGCCAATAGTTGAGTACACCCTTCCTATAACCCTATCCTCAAGTATATAACGTGTATGTAAAAATTGAAGGAAGTATATTACTTATTGAATTAAGAGATTTAAAATAAATTCAAAGATTCAAGAAGTAATTTGAATATTTGAGAGCTTTTAGAATGCAGGAGTGCTTAGAAATGTAGATCAATAAATAGAATAGAATCAGTAACAATTGGTTAGTTGTAAAACAATTTTGTGATGTTTATATAATGATGGAAAAGTAGTTAATGTTCATGAAGAGTTTTATCAAAAGGAAGAAAACGTTTCATTTAGAAATCAAAAGGAATCTCTTCATGAAAGATGGTGACTATTCAGAAATATGGCTGTTATTGTCGGATCAGTCGACCGATATAAAAATAATCAATCAACCGGTAGAAAATATAAATCGTATATATATTTGAAAATGGCAAAAAATAGCATGTATTGCGATTTTTCCCTGTTACCAGTCGACTGGTAAGAACTGGACCTGTCGACTGGTCTAGAGAAAAAAGCCCAATAATGTCTTTTTTAAGCCATTCTCATAAATATATATACATACATACATACATATATATATACACACACACACACACATATTTGTGTTATAATAAATGAGGATAGATTTTAACATAAATCTAACACACACACACACACACACATATATATATATATATATATGTGTGTGTGTGTGTGTGTGTGTGTGAACTAACTCTTCAATCGATCTTTATTTCTTCGTTGTCAATAATAAAAAACTCATGAATAACATTGTTCACTGATTGAATAGAAGGACATAAGCAGTCAGGCATTTTCATTTCTAAGCTTTCCTCTCTGTCATTACCAACAGCCAGAATTTCAACTACATATGCGTCCTTATTGCACAAGTCAATTAAACCATGTCCACAAATCTTTTTATTGACATAAATTTGGTTAAAAACATTAGCAAGCTTATAGATTTCACTCTCTTCTACAACAATGTCTCCATCACGCTCATTGCATTCTTTACTAATCTACTTAAGCAACTTATACCTTTTGAAGTGCCAATATTAACATCATTCAAAAAATTACTATCCTTATCACAATTTATTCCAAGACTATTTTCACTGCACTTAGAAGATTCAGGGCCACCAGACTGACTGACAGGGTGGCCACTTGAACCACTATCTACATGTATAAGGTTCATTGGATCAGACACCTTTTCAGCACAAACTTTCTCCAAACTGGTTTTAAATCGTGGTTTTATGTCTTTCTTTTTCTTGTTTATAACTGTAACACCCCGTAAAATTCATAAGTATTAAAAATAAATAAATAAATATAAGCAATTAAATAATATGGCTGGAAAATGAGATTTTTTTAGCTTAATGAATTTGGCTACGAAATTCTTTTATTTGGATTCGTGGAGAAAGTTTGAATCGTTTTCATATATAATATGCTGAAAACGGTCAATGTATGAAGAAGTTATGAACAAAAGAATTTGGACAGCAAACGCAGAATATATATGTTTATAATTAAATGGATAATATATATATATATATATGTGTGTGTGTGTGTGTGTATGTATGTGTGTGTGTCCAAGATAAATTGAAAATAAAGTGGGAGAATTTAAAATTTGAATTAGAGATAAGATCATGGGGAGAACGTATATTATATATGTGGAATAAGATTAAGAGATTAAGGGATGTATTAATTAAAATAAACAACTAAGCAACGCTTCTTTATTAGGCATTCCAGATTCCAAGGGGGCGACCGCCCCCCTTAATGGGTGTTGACCACCGATCGACCGCTTGGCGGCCGAACAACCTAATAAATCTATACGTTACGGATTTTTTAGGGATATATAAAAATAAAAGGCTTGGATTAATTCTAATTAATCCAATGGTCTATGCTCACACGGGCAACTATATATACCCCTCATATCACACTATGAAACCCGAATCATTTCTATCCTTGCCTCCATGCTCCTCTCTACCATTGCTAAATTCAAGAGAAAAAAATAAAAGGAAAGGTTAAGGATTTCTTCTATTCCTCCAGTCCTATTCTTAATATCTCTCTATTCTAATTCATATAAGTTTAGTATTCTGGAATTTGGCATGAATATATATATATGATATATATATATGGTATTCTAATACATGTCTCTTATATATATATATATATATAATTAGGATGATTATTGGAGCACATTTGACCGTAAAGATTAAAGCACAGGTCTAGATTTACTACAGATTTATCTTTGTTCTGCCTAGATCTGTGAGTGGAATATCATTTACATAGGCATATTCATACTTTTTATTAGATTATCACGTTGAAAGATATGCCTAAGTGGATTGGAAACCGATAATATAAATACTAAAACCCGCAAATCCTCTATCTTGTATTTTCGTATGAATTGTCACGATTATTTGGGTTTTGTGAACTTTCTTATTTTAATTTTGGGTTAAAGAAGAAAATGGGTGTTGCTACTAATGTTTATATTTTGTATAATTCACCTTTACCCAACATGTGAATGTAAACTAAAAGGGTTTATATTTGGGTATTTCATGATTTGATTAGGTTCGGATTCTATTCTGAATCCAAACGTATTCATATTTGAAATATGTCAAATATAAACGTTTTTATGTGCATAATACACAAAAAGGGGTGAATTAGACAAAGTGGAAATTTTAAACATACATGTATAAATGTATGTAATATTCTATTTTTAATCCAGTACTGAGATCATATGCAAGTTGAAAGTTTGTATGAATGTATATTTTCCATCCACTACTATATGTTATCTTGTTATTATGCCATCATGCCTAAGTTGTAGTGGTAAAAGTATGAAAAAACTAACTTCTATACCTTGATTTGGACAAATTGACAATAGCCACCTCGTTAATATGTTTCCTCATTTATATGAATATTTACGTTAATTAGGCGATATAATTATTTTACTGATATAAATGTAATCAACGTAATTAACATTGTATTTGCGTAATAAAGGCGATTAGGTTAGAATTTGAAATGTCCCCATATTAAATATATAATTGATTGCTTGTGTGTGCGTATATAGAAAGGCTTTATATATATTAATAGTGACACATAGACACAAGGTTAGTTGCCATTTGTGGTAGAAGTGCGCCCGAAACAGACCGGCAAATCCAACAACCACAAGTGGGCCCAACTAATGTGAGATATCTAAGTGCCATGAGCCATTCAGAAACTTAGTACAGTAGACAAGAGGTTAAATCAACTTGTAGTAAAAGTCTACCCAGAATCGACTGGCATATCCAACATCTACAGGTGTACGGTTTAATGTGAGAGGTCTAGTGTGTACATAACTATATATATAAGTCTGTTGTGTGTAAAAATAGGTAGGTTTACTACGCCTTGCGAAGGCCTTAAGTAGTTGACCCTCTTTTTATCTAGTTTGGGTCTTAAGTGGTTAGAACTAGGATCCCTCCGAAGGTTTATTCCTTGGAGAGGAACCAAAGTCATGGGACTCGCCCTTATTAGATTTGAAGTGAGTCTTTGGGTCCTCCTCTAAAAGTGGTAAGGCATAAACGGAGTAGGTAGTTCACAGGGGTGTCCACTTCCTCTAAAAGCTTGTAAGGGTTCAACTAGGGACAGATTGGTATTTGAAAGATATGTGGCCATTGCATTCTCACCAACTATCTAAGGGAAGTCTTAAGAGACATAGGTATCCTACCGTAATATCAGTTAAGTTGTAACGTTCGCAATACTACTTATTATATTACAAGTGAGAGTATAGATCTAAGAACGTTAACGTATTTGGATCAGGACTTAAAGGTTTAGGGGTCCGCCTCAAGGTTATAAGAGATCATAAGAATCCACCTTTAATAAAGCCATAAGGGACCGAGAATGCCACCTCATTGGGACTTTACCATAAAAACACTAATGGGCGATTGACTTGGATATCAACCTCCATTGCTTAGATACTTGGTGTTTGTTTGAACACTGTGTGCTGCATAGACTTGCCTTGACATATGTAGCCTGCAAAAAATATAAGGTATGGACATTAAGTTACAACATATTTCAGTCGCACATAACTTTATGTTCTGACCGCTCTCCTTAATATATCCAACAAGTCAATGGATGGGGTAAAAGCCATGGACGAAATCATGATTGAAGCTGATGAAGAAGACGAAGTTGTTATGCTATTAGTAGTAGTTATTGCTTTAATTCTTTTGGAAACTTTTGCGAATGAACTATTTGATGTACCCATTGAACATATGTAAC
Organism: Allium sativum; assembly: GCA_030737875.1. Taxonomy (NCBI): domain Eukaryota; kingdom Viridiplantae; phylum Streptophyta; class Magnoliopsida; order Asparagales; family Amaryllidaceae; genus Allium; species Allium sativum. Next base: position 228,810,257 of record CM060924.1, on the reverse strand, counting down.
TGTGATTGTTGTATTTCTGTGATTTTTAAATGAATGGTACATTATATTTGACTTTTATATTTTCTCTGTCCGCTGTGTTAGATCTCCATTTGGAGTACATGTTATTATTATCTGTGCAAATGTAATCCTTATAGGAACTAACGACCCATTTAGAATGACTCCAAGTTTCGATAGGCCTTTTCAAGGTCGAAATTTAGGCTTATTACGTGTGGGTTGTTGCATTTGGTATCAGAGCTTAGGTTACCCGATTATAAGGGAATTATACGTATGAGAGGCGTATTTGTATATTGAAAAGGATTTTTCAAACTATATATAATATATTTACCCCAATAAGCTTACGCATGTATACTAGGTAGCTTTATCGTTTTTCTTCCCATTTTTAGCTTAAATACTATCTCAGGAGTATCCACTAAGGGATTCTTCCCTTTCATTTCAGATAGTAGAATGGCTAGAAATCCTTCTGAGCAGGGTAACCAGGCAAGGCCCATATACTTTCTAGAATGGTTTTAACAGTATCTCTGTACTATTGAAAAGATCCCTGTTGCTAATCCTGCCCTAGTGGCACCTGCAGCTCCTACTATTGAGGTAGCCTTTGACTTTTCCCGCCTTTGTAAGAGTTTCACGCATCTTGGAAAAGAAAGTTTTACTAATGCCCAGTCTTGGCTAATGGACTTTGAAAGAATTTTTGAAGCTACTGGCTGGCTTGATAAGGTGAAGAGGAGAATTGCGGCCTGACATTTAAAGTATGAGGCCCTTGAATGGTGGAACTTAGTATTGGTGGAAAATGAGGGACATATATTTACATAGGCCAAATTCAAGACCCGTTACGAAGTAAATTTTTTGCCAAGAGCAGAAATGCCTATTCAGCTAGAGAAATTCATCCACCTCAAGCAAGGAAGCTTTAGCTTGCAAGAGTATGTATCCAAATTTACCGAATTATGTAAGTTTGGAAGAGGATTGGTAGACATCCCCATGAACAAATCCCTTATATTTACTAAAGGATTGAACACCCCATTGAAGGAAACCCTATTAGCCCAAGCAATGTTTGGGGCAACTTTGGAAACCCTAGTTGAGACAACTATCATATGCATGGCTGAAGGCGCCAATGAAGATAAATAAGGGGAGAAACGAGAAAGATCCAATGAAAATAAGAAGAAGGAACGATTGAAAAACAAGAAGAAGAACAAATTCAAAAAGGACGCAAAGGCTTGTACGAGGTGCAACCGCAAGGGCCATGAGACCAAGTATTATAGGACCTCGGTGGCAAAGAAGGAGTTCAAAGGAAAATGTTACAACTGCCATGATAAAGGACACATGTCCAAAGATTTTCTAAAGCCCAAAGTTGTCAAGAGTGGCCAGAACTATGCAATAGAGGCAGCACAAATTTAAAGTCGACCCCCAAGAGACCATGGGCAGCACGCACTTGAAGGTATAACCTATGGTTTAGGAAATTTTGTATACACCTTGTTTGATTCTGGAGCGACCCATTCTTTTATATCCAAGAGATTAGTAAACCTGTTGAACCTTTCCATGCCTATCTTGGATAGTTCGATAGAGGTGGCCAACCTTATCGGAGAATTTAGGTATCTTGAGTTGTTGTGTAAAGACATAGTATTGGAGGTCAACAATGTTGAGTTCCATTGCGAAGTGTATGCGTTGGATTTTATAGGGTATGACCTTATCCTCAGTATGGACTGGCTGTCGTTTTATGGGGGCGTCCTAGATTGTGATAAGAGAATCGTTCGTCTTAGGAGTCGAGGAGGACGCAGCCTAAGTATTCCTTGTAATGTTAGGAACAAGGATAATGCCTTATTATATTCCATATCTCCTAGTTCGCAAGGACCATCTTCGATTGCTGTAGTTTGTGAGTTCTTGGATGTTTTTGAGGAAGTCATGGGACTTCCATCCCACAGAGAAATCTCTTTTCGTATTGACCTAGAGAAAGACGCTAGACCTGTAGCATACCCTTGAGGCATATGGAGCCTAAGGAAAGAAGGTAGTTAGATAAGCAGATTTTAGAATCATTACAAAAAGGTTTCATTCGACGAAGTACCTCAGAATGAGGTGCACCTGTTGTATTTTCCACCAAAGAAGATTGATGTTTGAGACTTTGTTGTGGACTATAGGGAACTCAATAAACTGACCAAAAAGAATAGGTGCCCTTTACCTAGATTCGATGACCTTTTCGACCACTTGGGAGGAGCCCGAGTATTTTCCCAACTAGACCTTGCTACTAGATTTCACCAGTTAAGGATTGCGGAGGACAACAAGGACAAAACTACATTTAGGATGCCAAACGGATTATTCCAATGGGAAGTTATACCCTTCGAACTAACGAATGCACCTGCTTTCTTTGTTGACCTCTTGAGTAGGGTATTAAGGGACATTCTATATTAAAATTGTGGTAGTCTTCGTAGATAATATTCTTAAATTTTCAAAAGACCATAAAGAGCATGAGGAACACTTCAGACAAATGTTAGGGATATTAAGGAAGAACCAATTGAAAGCAAAATTCTCGAAGTATCATTTCTGGAGGGAATAAAGTGAGATTTTAAGGACATATTATGTCAAGTGAGGGCTTGGCCGTAGATCCCACAAAGATCGAGGCAATCAAAGAATGGATGATACCTCAAAATGCTACGGAAGTGAGAAGCTTCCTTAGATTGGCCGGATATTATAGGAAATTCATTAAAGACTTCGCCAAGATCGCTACACCTTTAACCAATTAACGAAAAAGAATTTGGTGTTCGCTTGGAGTTATAAATGTGATGTAGCCTTTAAGAAGTTAAAAGAAGTATTAACTAGCGCACCAGTCCTAATCATACCCGACAGTTCAAAATTATTCACCGTTTACACCGACGCATGTGGGACTGGTTTGGGAGCAGTCCTTATGCAAGAAGGAAGAGTAGTTGCCTATGCTAGTAGACAACTCAAGGATCCATAGAAAAGATACCCAGTTCATGAGCTTGAGTTAGTCGCAGTAGTGTTTGCCTTAAAGTGCGGAGGCATTATCTTTTAGGGGAGAAGTTTGAACTTTTTATTGACCATAAATCCCTAAAGTACTTATTTTCTCAAAGTGACTAAATTTGAGACAACTACAATGGTAGGAATATATTGTCTTATTTGACTTTAGGATTCAACATATCCCGGGCAAGGGGAATGTTGAGGTGGATTCTTTAAGTAGGAAACATGCAACTTTGAATGCGATAACAGAATGGAAACAATTATATTTCCTCGCTAATTTTAATATGCAACTGCTTCTAATGGTTTTCTTAGGGAAATGATAATTAGACCTACCCTAAGAGAAAGGATCCAAAGCGCACAAGACCTTGACAATGAATTAAGAAGCATAAAGGAAAAAGTGGGAGAGAAGGAGACCTTTCCCCATTTGGTTGGGTATTCGATCAGCGATATGGAAGTTCACTTTAGGATGGATGACTCTACATCCTTAAAGATGATGGTTTGAAGAAAGAAATTCTAGAGGAGTGTCATAGGTCAAAATTTACCATTCACCCCGATGGGGATAAAATGTACAAGGATATGAAGAGGAATCCCCATTGGGAAGAAAGGAAGAGAGATGTAGCCGTGTTCGTGGTCAAATGATTAACATGTCAAAAAGTCAAAGCAGAGCAAGGGAAGCCCGGAGGACTATTACTACCTTTAGAGATCCCCATGTGGAAGTGGGAACATATTTCCACGGACTTTGTAGATAGACTTACTAGAAGCCAAAAGGGTAATGAGGCCATTTAGGTTCTAGTAGATTGTCTAACCAAAAGCGCCCATTTTATACCAGTCAAGAAGACAAGGACTGCAACCTCATTAGCCTAATTATATGTCAAAGTGATAATCAGATTACATGATATTCCATCAAGTATCGTGAGTGATAGAGACCCATTGTTCACATGTGAATTTTGGAGAAGCCTACAGGCAGCATTGGGAACGATCCTCAGTCTAAGCATAGCTTATCATCTGCAGACTGATGGACAGACAGAAAGAGTAAACATAAATGCGAAGAATTGCTCAGAGCTTGCATCATCAACTTTGGAGGAGTTTGGGAGCAGCACCTACAGCTCGTATAATTCACGTACAATAACAGTTTTCAAACTACACTTGGTATGACCCCTTTTGAAGCACTTTACGGGAGACCATGCAAATTGCCAACTTATTGTTGGAAAACTACCGAAAAGGTCATATTCAGACCAAACTTCATCCATGAATCCGTGGAGAAGATAACCTTGATTAGGCAGAGGATGAAGGCAGCCCAAGACCGTCAGAAATCGTATGCCAATAAGCGAAGGAGGGAAATTGAGTTTAATATTGGAGACTTGGTATTCGTAAAAGTATCCCCTCTTAAGAAGAATGTTCGGTTTGGTAAGACTGGGAAGTTGGCTCCTAGATTTACTGGGCTTTTTAATATCATCGAGAAGATAGAATCTTTGGCTTATCGAGTGGATCTCTCAGAGCATCTATTGGGAATCCATAATGTTTTTCACGTATCTCATCTGAGGAAATGCCTTCACGATTCTGCTATCAGACTCGAGCTTGATGAAATTGGGGACATAGAAAAACTCGAGTTGGAGTTCAGGGTGCCCTGTGCCACTACAAGAATTGTAGAGCACAGAATCAAGAGACTACGCAACAAAACCATTCGCCTATTCTGAGTACAATGGGGAATGACCCCGTGGAAAGCAATGGGAGATCGAGGATAAGATAAAATATACTCACCCAGAGCTTTTCTCAAGTAATTTTCCTTAAATTACGTTTATGGATGCATCGTGATTGCTAGATTGGATGTTTGGTAATGGATGCAACACCATTGCACCAAGCATTCGTGTAGAAATATATGCATATTTAGGTTGTTTGCATACATGTTACATCAGTTATTACACCTACATGCTAGGTTAGAGCTCACTTTAGTGGGTCTACAGTTCATGATCATTGCGCATCATGAATGGTTATGGATGAATTAAAAAAAACATGGATGTGATTGTGCGAGTTGTTTTTTTCGCCCCTTAAACAAATTTCGGGACGAAATCCATTTTAAGGGGGAAGAGTGTAACACCCCGTAAAATTCATAAGTATTAAAAATAAATAAATAATTAAAAATAAGCAATTAAATAATATGGCTAGAAAATGAGATTTTGTAGCTTTAGGAATTTGGCTACGAAAATCTTTTATTTGGATCCACGACAAAATTCTGAATCGTTTTAATATATAATATGCTGAAAATGGTCAATGTATGAAGAAGTTATGAACAAATGAATTTGGACAGTAAACACAGAAAATATATATAATTAAATGGATAATAAATATATATATATATGTGTGTGTGTGTGTGTGTATGTGTGTGTGTGTGTGTGCGCGTGTGTGTCCAAGAAAAATTCAAAATAAACAGAGAGAAATTGGAATTTGAATTAGAGATAAGATCATGGGGACAACGTACATTGTATAAACGGAATAAGATTAAGGAACGTATTAATTAAAATAAACAACTCAACAATGCTTCTTTATTGGGCGTTCCAGCCTCCAAGGGGTCGACCACCCCCTTAAGGGGTGTCGACCGCTTAGCGGCTAGACACCGAATAGATCTATGTCGTTAGGTTTTTTTTTTGAGGGATATATAAAAATAAAAGGCTTGGATTAATTCTAATTAATCCAACGGTCTATGCTCATACGAGCAACTATATATAGCCCCTCATATCACACTATGAAACCTTAATCATTCTCTATCCCTGCCTCCACATTGCCTCTCTTCCATTGCTAAATTCCATAGAAAATAAAATAAATAAGAGGTTAAGGATTTCTTCTATTCTTCCAATCCTATTCTTAATCTCTCTCTACTAATCGGCTGCAGCCCTATGCAGCATATCTGTCTTCTCTAAAAAATCTCTCTTTATTCTAATTCATATACGTTTAGTATTCTGGAATTTAACGTAAACATATATATATATATATATATATATGAGATTTTAATACATGTCTCTTATGTATATAATTAGGACGATTGTTGGAGCACGTTTGACTGCAAAGATTAAAGCATAGATGTAGATCTACTACAGATTTCACTTTACTTAGGAGGAATATGTGAGTGGAATATCATTTACTTAGGCATATTCATATTTTTATTAGATTATCATGTTGAAAGATATGCATAGGAGGATTTGGAAACTGATAATATAAATACTAAAACCCCTAAATCCTCTATCTTCTATATGCATATGAATTGTCATGATTATTTGGGTTTTGTGGACTTTTTGATTTTAATATTGGGTTAAAGATGAAAATGAGTATTGCTACTATTGTTTCTATTTTGTGTATTTCACCTTTATCCAACATTTGATTGTAACCTAAAAGGGTTTAGATTTGGGTATTTCATGATTTGATTAGGTTTAGATTCTATTTTGAATCCAAACGTATTCAAACTTGAAATATGTCAAATATAAACGTTTTTATGTGCATAATACCCAAAAAGGGATGAATTTGACATGGTAGAAATTATAAAAATACATGTATAAATTTATGTAATACTCTATTTTTAGTCCAGTATTGAGATTATTCCAACAAGCCTAGGATGCAAGTTGAAAGTCTGTGTGGATGTATATTTTCCATCCATTGCTATATGTTAATTTGTTATTGTGCCATCCTGCCTAAGTTATGGCAGTAAAAGAATGAAAAAACTAACTCGTACACCTTGATTTGGATGAATTGACAATTGCCACCTCATTAGAACGTTTCCTCGTTTATACGAATATTTACGTTAATTGGGCGATATGATTATTCTACTTATATAAACGTAATTAGCGTTGCATTAGCGTAATAAAGACGATTAGGTTAGAATTTGAAAAGTCCCCATATTAAATATATAATTGATTGCTTGCGTATGCGTGTATAGAATGACTTTATGTAACGTCTCATGTTTTCTGGGCTATTATTTAATTTAATTTAGTATTTAAAATATTGGTTTGAAATTAAATAATTGAATTTAACCATTTTATTTTGATTATTTTATTTATATTGATAATAAAATAATATTTTAATTCCAAAACGGTTAGAAAATGTTGTGTTTGCAATATAATGTGAACGACCAATTTAAAATGGCTTAATATTATTTATATTGAATTTATAATAGTGTATTCATTAATTAAACGACGGTTGAACGTTTAATTTATAATTTAATTATAAAACGAGCTGCAGCGCCGCAGTAGTTCGTAATATTGCGGTTTGAACTTTAATTAGCTATACATGATCCAATATAAGTCAGAATTTCTTGAAATAAGAAGCGTCCGAATCTATTTGATAATATTTTTCTAATGAAGGATAAAAATCGAGTTTTCATGTTTTAGATTTTGCTTTATGTTCAAAAGAAATCTTAGAATAGTCGTTATGGAATCGTTTATAAATTATAACGATTTATTAAATGAAATAAAATGGTCTTTAATAAATTTAATATCATTTCAATTTGGAATTTGATATGTTGAGTTTAAAATCAATACTAATTTTATTGAATCTGTAATGGTTAATTATTGTAAGGTCTTCAATTTCACGTCAATTGGGGCTATTTAGTGACCGTGCGCGGTGTCCACATATTACTTAACTGTTTAAAGTTAAAATGGTATTTTCACTAAAGATCTCGAAATTCGACGTAACCAGCTCAATTGGGTCCGTTTAAATGTAATATTGTCAGAATTAAAAAAATATAGGACGATTGAATGTTGTATGTGTTCGTATGAACTATAAAGGTCAAACGATTAATTGCATCAAATAATACCATTACATAAAAGATCTGTATAAAGTCTCTATAAATCTGCACCAAATCATCACAAAATCTTTGTCCAATCTCACCAAATTACAGCGTATCTAGTTAGATGCGATTGTTTTCTTTAAAATTTTGTAGTTTGATTGAAATATAACATATATCTGGCAAAATCCAATTATGCCGTGAGATAGACTTCGAAAAGGGAAAATATCTCTGGCAATTCTTGTAAAGCTTTCCTGGACCACATCTTACCATGGCTATAGCAAATATCATCACATCGCAGATAAAAGATATCTCGACACATGGAACGCTGTCTAAGCACATGCAAGCTGCTATATATTCTTAGCCAAATCTTTTCTAGTTTTAAATTTGATATGGCAAAAACCATATGCATGCTTTCTCAGTCAAACAATGTGGCCGCTTAACATAAAAGAAAGAAAGAAAGTCATGTCCATTCTGTAGCCAACATTTTAACATTTCCTGACACTGCGCATGTTCCCTTTATTTCATTTGTTCAGCCTAGCCATGTGAATTCTGTCCTTTGCATTTGGTTCTTTCTTTTCATTTCGAACAGTATAGCTTGGGCTATATCTGCAAACCTGTTTTGTTAGGCTAATTCGGCTGAAATGAAAGATTTGAAACTCTTCTAATCTTACCCCAAACAAACTATAAAAGCGCTACTTCATGCCCTGTTATGAGCACACTACTCTTCCTTTCCGGTAATAATAATAAAACAATAAAATTCGAAGCAATATAAAAACAAATCTTTAACCCAACAAGTGCTCTCCGAACCAAGCTAGATAGTCTCCTATCACTAGGCTCACCAACCAACCTGGACTTTGATTCTTATTTTTTTTACCTGTCAAGGCGGAAGCTGCGGGTTCGAGCCCCGATTCCCAGGAAGAGACGAAAGAGACTCGCGAAGAAAAGTTATGGCCAAGTGGATGGGTAAATAGAACCAAGTTCAAGTGCAAGTCCCAGGAAAGTATTCCTATCTATTATTTTGGAAATTTATAATTCCTCTAAACGTAGAGCTCGCAGGGCTTTGAAACCAAATACCTAGGAAACGCAAGCTTCCGCGGGCTGTAAACATAGAAATCGAAGAAAGTGGCTTCATCATCTCTTCTGAATAGTAGCCAAAGATGTATGTTTGTCTTTCTCTAAAGAGTTGGCTCTGGTACTTTCGGTAGCAAGCTTTTCACGGGCAATCTCTTGCTGATAAGATGAAGAAGTTCTTCGTTACAAGGCTAACTGAGACTCAGCATTTTCTTGTGCCTTCTGAGCATCTTCGAAGAAAATCTCATGTCCGGTTCTGTAGTAGAGGTGGGAAAAAACCATCAATTATAACCCCAAAAGAACCAGATTTCGTAAGCAACATAGAGGAAGAATGAAAGGAATATCTTGCCGGGGTAATCATATTTGCTTCGGCAGATATGCTCTTCAGGCACTTGAACCCGCTTGGATTACCGCTAGACAAATAGAAGCAGGGCGAAGAGCAATGACACGATATGCACGTCGTGGTGGAAAAATATGGGTACGTGTTTTTCCCGATAAACCTATTACAGTAAGGCCCGCAGAAAGGCGATCGTGTTTTTCACAGGATTTCTCGTTACTCATGTCAGCATTCTCACTTCTGATATCTCCAGGTCTTGTCACCAAAAACCTTCCCCGATTGACAGAACGTCCCGCTACTGACACTTGAAAAAGCAGCTTTCAAGGTCTCGTCGCTTCGGTGAATCACTTGAGCCCTGAGACATTTTCGGTGCCATGGAGCTAGACCAGTGAGCTATTATCATCTTTGTTTCAATCAGAAATGATTCTATCATTGATGTATCCACAATTGCCGACAATTAAACAACTTATTAGAAACACAAGACAGCCAATACGAAATATCACGAAATCCCCCGCACTTAGGGGATGCCCTCAACGACGGGGAACATGTACTCGGGTGTATGTGCGACTCGTTTAAATCATGAGTTCAAACAAAATAAATACAGCAATTTTTCAAGTAGATTACGATAAATTGGATCGGATTTTGCAGTTTTTTCTTCTTTTTTTCTTCTTTTTCAATTATTCCCTCGACGTGACATGAGCGTGAAAGAGGTTCAAAAATAAGTTTTTTTTTATAAGGGCTAAAAATTCATCACTTATTTTGGCTTTTTGACCCCATATTGTAGGGTGGATCTTGAAAGATATGAAAGATCTCCCTCCAAGATATTAATCCCTGGAAGAAAAGTCCATACGACTTTCATCGAATACGAATCAGGCACTCTCCATCTATTTTCACTGTTCAACTGTTTGACAACATGAAAAAACCCCGGAAGGAGGCCTTCTTCGCCTTCCACCTAAGCTGCGCAGGAAAGGCCCAAAGCCAATCCCAGGGAACAGTGAAGCTTCATAGGGGGCTTTTATACAGTTAGATACGAAATTATCAATCTTTGAAACAGGGATTAAAGTGGTGGATCTTTTAGCTCCGTATCGCCGTGGAGGAAAAATTGGACTATTTGGGGGAGCCGGCGTGGGTAAAACAGTACTTATCATGGAATTGGGGCACTACCAACGAAAAGACTAAGCTTCACCATGTGCCTTCCTTCGGGCGCCTTAGAGTTGGTACATTCAAAAAAAAAGAATCGATTCGGTGAAAGATGGGATCAGTAAATGGAGCGCCCTTCTTCAAGAAATTACCTGCTTCTTATCTTAAAGTAGCTCTTACTCTTCCCTGAGTTCCAGAGAAGTTACACTGAGCTTCCCGGCAGTTTATCGAAGTCCGTCTGTCAGTAATCCATTGCTGTTACAAACCTCGGATAATTCGTCCAACCCCAGGATAGCTATAATGTCCTGAAGTTCTTTGTAACGTTGTAAAGTTTCCTTAACTCTTTGAGCAGTTTCATAATGTTCCTCGGATCGTGAGTCTCTCCACTTTCAAACAACTGACCCACCGCAATTGCTTCAACTAGGCTTGTAAGCCTCTGGGCATGTCCATTTTCCAGTTAAACGAAGGCAGCGTCAAGAGGTGGTCGCACCTATGGAGACTGTCGGGAGTAGAAGATGGGTGGCCGGGGTCAGAGTTAGTGAAGCACAACAGTCGTCATAGGTCGTAGCTTGGGTCGGAGCTGAACCCGGTGATGGTGGCGTGTGTGGGTTCGATCAACATTGGGAAGACTTCACGTTGGAACAAGGAAAAAAAGAAGACGAGTTGCACTGCATGAAGGGTCTGATCGTAGGCTTGTTTACATGTGTTAGTGGAGTACCATGGGTTTGGGCGTTTGGTCCTTAAGGGAAAGAAGTGAATGTCTGGAGAAGTGGAGGAGGAGTTACGATGAGGGAGAGAAGGGACTGAGTAAACGTGAGATGGGGGCGGGATGTGCATGCTTCAGGCAAGTTTTGGAAAATGTAGGGAAGAGCTTCGTAATTTATAATCTAGAGACTCGGGTATTGGGAAGCTCGTCAGAAAAGGAGCCTAAGGGCGCAAGGTCAGCGGAGGACAGGGCTTCCAGGGAGGGCGGCTCGTCGGTTCCAATAGGCTGAATAAAGGACAGGCGAGTGTTTTTTGTAGCGTCGATGATTGGTTTGATGGAGGAGAAGCATGCGTGGAGCAGTAGTATATGGGGGAAGCATATATATATATATATATATATATATATATATATATATATAAATATATATATATGTCTAGAACGAGAAGGAAAAAAATGGTGGAGGAAGTCTAAATGTGAAGGTAGCGAAAACATGAATCTGGAGGATGGGGGTAGAAGCGTTGGCAGGTGGGCTGAGATCTTTGCGGGATTTGGGCCGCGAGATAAAAAAGAATTAATGGGTAGGCGTATGCGTTGAAACATGGACGAGGAGTGGGCTCTTCAACTGTTTATATGTGCACAGGAAAAGAATGAGTGGACTTTGGGTAGTGCAGGCAAGCACATTCCGAAGGAGTGGAGTTGTAATCAAACAAGAGGCCTGGAGGACGTAATGCAATAATTGGGCAAAGGATGGAATTAACGTGAGAAGGTGTGGTTTAATTAATTGATTAACTTAAGATAATTATATAATTGAAATTAAATTAACATATGCTTTAATTCAAATTAATTTTTTTAATAACTATAACTCATTCAAACGTATTCAGAATCGTGCGAAATCAGATTTGTTGGAATCATGGCAATGAGTACATCGCTGAGGCACCAGTTTGAAGAGATTTGGTAGCAAATCTGAATCGTCAAATAATAAAAACAGTGAGTTAATTCTCACACTTTTCTGAACTGCTATGATGTGATAAATCCATATAAATAAATAAAAATATTGGTTGATTTGCTGCATTGATTGCTTATGGTTGATTTAATGGTTGCTGTTAATTATATTATCGTTGTTAATTAATTTATTTAAAATTATATGCTTTCATGAAATGTTATAATAATCTGTGATGCAGGGAAGAACATGTTAGAGGGATCCGACCGGATTCCTCAAATATCATGTGTATTGTTTATTTTTATATTGTTACACATGCACCGATTGAACCCCAAATGACACTGAATCCTGTTTAAAATGTTCAAGGTTGAATGGATGTGATTATTGTTGTGATTTTAATCAATTGACAGTATTGGATAAGTGGTTGGCAGTGAGGGCCTGAAATCTACTATTCTAAGATATCGTTCTACAGTCAGGCGAATTGACTTAATATTTAGTTATAAATTAATTTTTGTAACTAAATTGAAGTTTTTAGATTTATTTTATATAACTGAATTAAAATAGGGATTTTATAAATATATTTATTAAAATCATGTTTTACAATTGTGATTATTAAAAGTTTATGTAACAAATTCTTATGTAGTTTTATGAATAAAAAGTCAGGAGCCAACATACGGATTAGTAAATTTGAATGGATGTTTTATTTAACAATTAAAGTGATGTTTTAAATTAATTATTATTAATTAATGTGAGAGGGAGAAATGAATAGAAATCATTTTTCAGCTTAACTGATGGTTACGGTTGGCAAAGTCAACTGTTTTAGAATTGAAATTAATGATTGGGTCATTAAATCCAATCAATAATTTTCCGAATATTCGGATGTTGTTAAAAGTTGGTTAATCTTTGATTAACTATGTTTTTAGGTAATTATCGAATTATTAGTGTTAATTAAGTAAATTATCATTTAATAAACTTTTTAAAATGATTTATTTATCCTATCTTCATTAAATAATGAAGTCAAATTTTTTTTTACTCTGATCAATAATGAAGTAATTGGTAAATGATAAATTATTGAAATAAACTACCTCTATTGGGTTAATAATGAAGTAAATTATTATACTGATAATAATTAAATCTATTGTTCCAATTATCGGCATTCCTTTCCAAAAGGTAATCGAATCATAATAAGATTCTAATTAAGTAAAGGTTATAAAAATATTTTATCGTAAATCCAAGGATTTTATAAACATAAGTTTATAAAGAAAGGATTGAGCTAAGACGATGTTTAAGATAATATTTTAGAAAGCGATGTGATCGGGAAGAGATTTACAAAATAAAAAGTTATGAAATGGACTAGTATGAAAAGGATTTGAATTTATTTCAAACCGTGTAAACAATATTTGTAAATGTGGTTGTAAGTTAATGCGTATATTTCAATCAATTTTTACTTAATTAAGTAAAGGGAATGGACATGGAAAGCAGGTTTTCAAATATAAGAAAATGGTTTATAAGACCATAACATATGGAGATGGGAATAATATATTGGATTATTGAGATAATATTGGTTTTAAATTACAAGCTTGTATCTATCTTGAGATAAGAACGCTGTCGGTCAAGGTCTAAGAGGCAATTAGAATACCCTAACTTGAACGGCTTCACTATTGTCGAGAGATAATATCAATTTGTAATGGGTAGGAAAGTGATTATCGAGTTATTTGCGATTAATAAAATTTATCAACCTTTTAAAATGGATTAACTATGCTAGTTTTAGTTAATCGGTAATATAACTACTTTTATTTAAAAATAACTAAAGCGAGTACTTTACGATTGGAATTCTTTTCTTAAACAAAATAAAGTTATGGAATGGATCAGTATGGAAAGGATTTGAAGTTTAATTCAAATCATATAAACAAAGTTGTAAAAAGGGGTTTACCTAAGACGATGATTTTAATAATAAGCATTCACTTGGGAACTGAATTAAGTGAAATGGTTTAATCGAAATAAGGGAAAGATTTTGGTAACTAGTCGTATTTCGTTTGATTAAATAGAAAAATAACGATATGCCCAAATGGTAAGGGAAATGAAAAGTGAATTTATAAAACCATAGCGATAATTTCAAATGTAAGAAATTATGAAAAAGGATTTTGAGAATATATAAATGATGTTTCAAGATAAAGTAAATAAAGAATGTTTTAATGAATATGGAAATATTTCTAAACAAAGGAAATAAAATGAGAAGTTGATAAAAAAAGAGTGTTGAGTAATGTTTTCAAGTAAGAAACTATAAGATTTTTGATAAGATAAAATTTATGTAATCGATTATAAGAGATCGATGAAATAGTGATAATGAAATTTATATAAAGGACATGAGCTGCCAATGCACTTTACAGTATTGTTATGATTTGATAGTTAAATAACCAACTATCAAAATATGGCCTTTATCGATTGTTGGTACGGAAAGACCGAGATCGAATTTATATTCGAAAACCATTCTGACCAGCAAATACGTAACGTTGAAGAAAACAGAAGTTGGTCGAGATAGATCATTGAAGACCGTTGATCTTCATGAGCAGAAGAACTACTCGTTAAATTTCGCTGGCTAGCTACCAGAGTTATGATGACTTGTGATTCCATCGTAACGGAAATCTTCGGGTTGCAAGGACTTCTCGCTGCTGATCTATAGGGTGATTCCTAGGATGCAGTAGGAGGGTGCCTTCGGTTCTTCCTGTTCCTGGATGACTTGTATGGACGAATGTATGACAGAGTATTTTCTTAAAAATCATGTACGTTGATTTTTACAAATATACCAAGTTTGGTGGCGGAGAAATTCTCTTGCTCAACACCAGAGTGTATTTGTGGACGTCAATTAGTGATTTGATGGATCTGACGATGTGACATTCAAAGTGAATGAAGATGTACTAAACGTGACCTCGAGCCTCATTAAACAGGGAAATGACACAAAATCGGGTAGGCAGCATGGCTATGTGGGTCGCACCCATTATAAGGGTATATCATTACCTGATCTGGAGAAATCAAATGCCTTCGGTTGTCCCTTTATTTTAATTATATGCTATCGGTTCGGTTGGCTAGCCCCCAATCGTGGTAATGATATATTCGGTACTCTCAAGCGAAATGAGGGGCCGGTTATGCGCAGTCGGGTTGTAAGACGTTCTTGTTGAACCCCAGTGTATTCATCTCCTGAGGCACATTGTCGGAAGGTGGTCTCATACCTTGCCAGGAAATCCATTCTCCAATAAGAGCCCCCTGTTTTGATTGTATACTATATATGTAGAGCGTGAGATACAAGCGTTCTGCTAGATTTTTATTTATTTGTGGTTTGATAGACACTGTTATAATATCAGAAAAGATATTGATTTCAAAAATGTTTTGGGTTATAGTAAGGTAAAAACCGTCCGTGTTTATGTGTGGGCTGGTCTTACTATTATCCTTTTATTTTAGAAAAGGATTTTTCAAAGTTAAACAAATTGTTTGTGCTGTGAATTTATCACTGAAAGCATTCCAGACTGATCAGGGTGAATTTTGCTTTGCTTGAAATGTGCTTGGGTCAGACCGAGTGTATTTACAAGTTAGGTTCGCTTGGAATTTCCAGAGCTGGAAGCAGGAGGCTTCACCGTTAGTTATAAAAAGTTTATTTTCGCTTTGATAACTGGTATGTAATTAACAGTCGGGGTTTTTCAATACTTGGATTTTTGGCTAGTAATATGGAATTATGTATTATTGTTGAAAATTCGAGCGTCGAATTTTTCCGGGCCATTACAGTTAGTATCAGATCTATTTGTTTAGTGATAACCTTGGCTCTGTGGCGTAACTCAATAGAGATGGGGTTAGTAATACCCTAGATTGAGTTGGGAAATATATATGAAAGCGTGTATTTGTAATTTGTTATAAAATTAGTTTTATATAGTTTTGCTCGGATTATATTTTTATATAAATATTTTTTTTTCAAATGATTATAATATGGATTTGTTTGAGTAACATGAATAAGAATTCAAATTGGAATATTGAACTGGAATAGATTTATATAATAAAAAGAGATCTCACTTGTGAAATCGAGTAAATGATAATCGGATGGAAATTAATCCAATATAAATCAATTGATGTGAAACCAAAAGTAAAAGCAAACGAGATCTTTGCGGGATTTGGGCCACAAGAAAAAAAAGAATTAATGGATGGGCCTGGGCGTATGCGTTGAAACATGGACGAGGAGTGGAGTCTTCAACTGTTTATATGTGCAAAGGAAAAGAATGAGTGGACTTTGGGCAGTGCAGGCGAGCACTTTCCGAAGGAGTCGAGTTGTAATCAAACTAGGGGCCTGGAGGACGTAAAGCTACAATTGGGCAAAGGGTGGAATTAACGTGATAAGGTATAGTATAATTAATTGATTAACTTTAGATAATTATATAATTGAAATTAAATTAACATATGCTTTAATTCAAATTAATTTTTTTTATAACTATAACTCATTCAAATGTATTTAGAATCGTGCAAAATCAGATTTGTTGGAATCGTGGCAATGAGTACATCGCCGAGGCACCGGTTCGAAGAGATTTGGTAGCAAATCTGAATCATCAAATAAAAAATAGTGAGTTAACACTCACACTTTTCTGAACTGCTATGATGTGACAAATCCATATAAATAAAAATATATATTGGTTGACTGGCTATCTTGATTGCTTATAGTTGATTTAATGGTTACTGTTAATTATATTACGTTGTTGATTTATTTATTTAAAATTATATGTTATCATGAAATGTTATAATAATCTGTGACGTAGGGAAGAACAAGCTGGAGGGATCCGACCGAATTCCTAAAATATCATGTGTATTATTTATTTTTATATTGTTTACACATGAATCGATTGAGCCCCAAATGACACTGAATCCTGTTTAAAATGTTCAAGGTTGAATGGATGCGATTATTGTTGTGATTTTAATCAATTGATAGTATTGGATAAGTGGTAGCCAGTGAGGGCCTGAAATCTACTATTCTAAGATGTCGTTCTGCAGTCAGGCGAATTGACTTAATATTTAGTTATAAATTTATTTTTGTAACTAAATTGAAGTTTTTAAATTTATTTTATATAAGTGAATTAAAACAGGGGTTTCATAAATATATTTATTAAAATCATGTTTTACAATTGTGATTATTAAAAGTTTATGTAACGAATTCTTATGTAGTTTTATGAACAGAAAGTAAGGAGCTAACATACAGATTAGTAAAACTGAATAGATGTTTTATATAACAATTGAAGTGATGTTTTAAATTAATTAAGTTATTAATTAATATGAGAGGAAGAAATGAATAGAAATCAGTTAGCAGCTTAACTGATGGTTACGGTTGGCAAAGTCAACTATTTTAGAATTGAAATTAATGATTGGGTTATTGAATCAAATCAATAGTTTTCCGAATATTCGGATGTTGTTTAAAGTTGGTTAATCTTTGATTAACTATGTTTTTAGGTAATTATCAAATTATTAGTGTTAATTAAGTAAATTATCATTTAATAACCTTTTTAAAATGATTTAATTGTCCTGTCTTCATTAAATAACGAAGTCAATTTTTTTTACTGTAATTAATAATGAAATAATTGATAAATGATAAATGATAAATTATTGAAATAAACTACCTCTATTGGGTTAATAATGAAGTAAATTATTATATTGATAATAATTAAAGTTATTGTTCCAATTATCGGCGTTCCTTTCCAGAAGGGAATCGAATCATAATAAGATTCTAATTAAGTAAAGGTTATAAAAAGATTTTGTCGTAAATCCAAGGAATTTATAAATATAAGTTTATAAAGGAAGGATTGAGCTAAGACGATGTTTAAGATAATGTTTTAGAAAGCGATGCGATCGGGAAGAGATTTACAAAATAAAAAGTTATGAAATGGACTAGTATGAAAAGGATTTAAATTTACTTCAAACTGTATAAACAATATTTGCAAATGTGGTTGTAAGTTAATGCGTATATTTCAATCAATTTTTACTTAGTTAAGTAAAGGGAATGGACATGGAAAGCGGGTTTTCAAATATAAGGAAACGGTTTACAAGACCATAACATATGGAGATGGGAACAATATATTGGATTATTGAGATAATATTGGTTTTACATTACAAGCTTGTATCTATCTTGAGATAAGAACGATGTCGCTCAAGGTCTTATGAGGTAATTAGAATACCCCAACTTGAACGGCTTCACTATTGTCGAGAGATAATATTAGTTTGTAATGGGTAGGAAAATGATTATCAAGTTATTTGCGATTAATAAAATTTATCAACCTTTTAAAATGGATTAACTATGCTAGTTTTAGTTAATCAGTAATATAACTACTTTTATTTAATAACAACTAAAGCGAGTACTTTACGATTGGAATTCTTTTTCTTAAACGAAATAAAGTTATGGAATGAATCAGTATGGAAAGGATTTGAAGTTTAATTCAAATCACATAAACAAAGTTGTAAAAAGGGTTTTACCCAAGACGATGATTTTAATAATAAGCGTTCACTTGGGAACCGAATTAAGTGAAATGGTTTAATCGAAATAAGGGAAAGATTTTGGTAACTAATCATATGTCGTTTGATTAAATAGAAATATAACGATATGCCCAAATGGTAAGGGAAATGAAAAGTGAGTTTATAAAACCATAGCGATAATTTCAACTGTAAGAAATTACGTTAAAGGATTTTGAGAATATATAAACGATGTTTCAAGATAAAGGAAATAAAGAATGTTTTAATGAATATGGAAATATTTCCAGACAAAGGAAATAAAATGAGAAGTTGATAAAAAAAGAGTGTTGATAATGTTTTCAAGTAAGAAACCAGAAGAGTTTTGATAAGATAAAATTTATGTAATCAATTATAAGAGATCGATGAAAAGGTGATAATGAAATTTATATAAAGGACCTGAGCTGCCAATGCACTTTACTCTATTGTTATGATTTGATAGTTAAATAACTGACTATCAAAATTTGGCCATTTATCGATTGTTAGTACGGAAAGACCGGGATCGAATATATATTCGAAAACCATTCTGACCAGCAAATACATAACGATGAAGAAATTAGAAGATGGTTGAGATAGAGCATTGAAGACCATTGATCTTCATGAGCGGAAGAACTACTCGTTAAATTTAGTTTGCTAGCTACCAGAGTTATGATGACTTGTGATTCCGTCGTAAATGAAATCTTTGGGTTGCAAGGACTTCTCGCTACTAATCTATAGGGTGATTCCTAGGATGCAGTAGGAGGGTGCCTTCGGTTCATCCTATTCCTTGATGACTTGTATGGATGAATGTCTGATAGAGTATTTTCTTAAAAATCATGTGCGTTGATTTTTACAAATATACCAAGTTTGGTGGCGGAGAAATTCTCTTGCTTAACACCCAGAGTGTATTTGTGGACGTCAATTAGTGATTTGACGGATCTGACATTCAAAGTGAATGAAGATGTACTAAACGTGACCTCGAGCCTCATTAACCGGGAAATGACACAAAATCGGGTAGGCAGCATGGCTATGTGGGTCGCACCCATTAAAAGGGTATATCGTTACCTGATCTGGAAAAATAAAATGCCTTCGGTTGTCCCTTTATTTTAATTATATGCTATCTGTTCGGTTGGCTAGCCCCCAACCGTGGTAATGATATATTCGTTACTCTCAAGCGAAATGTGGGGTCGATCATGCGCAGTCGGGTCGCAAGACGTTCTTGTTGAACCCCAATGTATTCATCTACGGAGGTACATTGTTGGAAGGTGGTCCCATACCTTGCTTGGGAATCCATTCTCCAATAAGAGCCCGCGGTTTTGATTGTATACTATATATGTAGAGCGTGAGATGCAAGCGTTCTGCTAGATTTTTATTTATTTGTGGTTTGATAGACACTGTTATAATATCAGAAAAGATATTGATTTCAAAAATGTTTTGGGTTATAGTAAGGTAAAAATCGTCCGCGTTTATGTGTGGGTTGGTCTTACTATTATCCTTTTATTTCAAAAAAGAATTCTTCAAAGTTAAACAAATTGTTTGTGCTGTGAATTTATCACTGAAAGCATTCCAGACTGATCAGGGTGAATTTTGCTTTGCTTCAAATGTGCTCGGGTCCGACCGAGTGTATTTACAGGTTAGATTCGCTTGGAATTTCAGGAGCTAGAAGCATGAGGCTTCACCGTTAGTTATACAAAGTTTATTTCCGCTGTGATTGATGTATGCTATACTCTGATAAATGGTATGTGTATATATATGGTTTCTTTTATAAAGAGATTTGTTATATTATATTTATTCGTTCCATTGTGAGATTCTGATGTGTTTTTCTTTTTCTTCTATTCTAAATTTATTTCTTTCTACTTCTCATCCTCTAACTTCTTTCTATTAACAGTCGGGATTTTTCGATACTTTGATTTTTGGCAAGTAATACGGAATTATGTATTATCGTTGAAAATTCGAGCATCGAATTTTTCAAGGCCGTTACACTTTATTTATATTAATAGTGACACATAGACACGAGGTTAGTTGCCATTTGTGGTAGAAGTATGCTCGGAACCGACCGGCATATCCAGCATCTACAGGTGTATGGTTTAATGTGAGAGGTCTAGTGTGTGTGTATATAACAATCTAGATAAGTCTATTATGTGTGAAAATAGGAGGTTTACTACGCCTTGAGAAGGTCTTAAGTGGATGACCCTCTTTTTATCTAGTTTGGGTCTTAAGTGGTTACGACAAGGATCCCTACGAAGGTTTATTCCTTGGAGAGGAACCGAAGTCATGGGACCCACCCTTATTAGATTTGAAGTAAGTCTTGGGGTCCTCCTTCTCTAAAAGAGGTTAGGCATAAACGGTAAAGGAGTAGGGTAGTTCATGGGGATGTCCGCATCCTCTAGAATCTTGTAAGGGCTCAACTAGGGACAGATTAGTATTTGAAAGATATATGGCCATTGCATGCTCACCAACTGTCCAAGGGAAGTCTTAAGCGACATAGGTGTCCTACTGTAATATCAGTTTAGTAGTAACGTTCGCAATACTACTTCTCATATTACAAGTGAGAGTATAGATCTAAGAACGTTAACGTATTAGGTCGGGGTCTTAAAGGGCAAGGTGTACGCCTCAAGGCTTTAAGAGATCATAAGAATCCACCTTTAATAGGGTCATAAGTGACCAAGAATGTCACCTTGTTGGGTCTTTACCCTAAAAACACTAATGGGCGATTGACTTGGATATCTACCCAATTGGTTAGATACTTGGTGTTTGTTTGAATACTGTGTGCTACATAGACATACCTTGACATATGTAACCTGCTAATAATATAGGGTTTGGACATTAAGTAACACCATATTTCAGTCACACGGAACTTTTTGTTTTGACCCTCTCCTTAACATATCCAACAGGTCAGTAGGCGGGGAAAAAGCCATGGACGAAGTCATGATTGAACCTAATGAAGAAGACAAAGTTGTTATGTTATTATTAGTATTTATTGCTTTACTTCTTTTGGAAACTTGTGAGAATGAACTATTTGATGTACCCATTGAGCAGATGTAATGGTGACTATTGTATTTCTGTGATTTTTAAATAAATGTTACATCTTATTTCAGTATTATATTTACTCTTTCCGCTGTGTGAGATTTCCATTCGAATTATATGTTATTATTACTTATGCAAATGTAATCCTTATAGGAACCAACGACCTATTTAGAATGACTCTAAATTTTGATGGACCTTTTCTAGATCGAAATTTAGGCCCATTCTGAGCGGGTTGTTACAATAACTCTCCTCCACATGACCTGCTTCTTAATTGAAGGTACATACAACATCATTTTGTTTAACTCTTTCCGAATCGGGGGTAACAACAATCGGATTAATACTACAAGGCACACTGTTCGAACTTACATGACCAAAAACTCTACATTTCTCATGTATCTCAAGCTTCCACAAATAGTGTACATACACAGTCTGGATGGTAAATATCAACGCCAATTTAACGCGTGGAAGAATGTAAAACTACGACATGGTCGCGCGTGGAAACATTTTAATCAATGCCATCAAGTGGCGTTGATATTTCAAAAACAAGGCTTTGCTCCAGCGTTTATATATTTTATACCACGTAAGTTTCAGGCCAAGTACAAAAATGGGGTGAGAAGAGGGAACATACATAGTTTGGATGACTATATTTTTTGTGGATGAAAAGACAAGATTAGTTTGGGAATAAACGGGGTGAGAAGAGTAAAAAATGGAAGGAGGTTTTTTTTTTAAGTTACCGGGGTGGGAAGAGCAATTACTGGGGTGCGAATAGACGGACTCTATGATTATATCACTTTCCATTCCTATCTTCTTACCCTAAAATCTATGAAATATCAGTTTTTTAGCTGCCATCATTAATATCAAACTCATACCATGTTGCATTTCAGTATCCAACTAAGTGAATTTCAGTATCCAACTGAGTGAAGCTTTCGTGTTGCATATTGCAAAATGTTCAACAATGTTTACACTCTTTCCAGTATGTGATAGGGTTACAGATCAACAAAGCAAAGTCACACATTTTTATTGTCGGTTTCAGTCAATATAACCAAGAATATATCACCTGCCTCTAATCACTAATTAATCTCATGCCTTTTTATGCTATTTATCTTGAAATTCCTACCACTATATCAAGAATTAGGTCTGCTTAGTGTTGCCTATGTATTAGTCTATTTTACCTAAATAGAAAGATTGGCCATGCGATTTCTTATCACAAGCTGGTAGGCTTACTATTGTATCTGCCATTGCCACGGGCATGGCTACCCGTATGTTCATTTTGCCCAAAAAACTAATTTCCATGTTTAATCTAGGACAATATCATTTTCTATAAATACCTTTAACATGGAATTCAGGGCGTGTTGAAAGACAATTTTATCTGTACTACTAATATTCTTGTGCTGTTATTACTCCAGTTTTTGTGTGATCCTTGTATGCATTCTTCTGTCATTGTGCTTATTTTATACATATGATACAAGACCAAAACTTATGTCTTTTTTTTTTCCTTTACATATACATATTTTTGCACTGCAAGATATCCCCGTAAAATCACACAACTGTGAATTACTACTCCATCACCTCTTAGTCGAGCTATCTCTGTCTTCCTTGCTCCCTTTTACGAACCCCATTGCATGAGACCGATGTTGCCGCTTCAGAACTTCCATGATTGACATCCTACAACACAACTCGACAACCACTTCTTGCCAACACCCACATCCAGTCGATCGTGCACTTAACAACATTGATGACGCTTCCTTTACTACCATCCAGCTAAATCTGATTTAAGTCAGCTGCCTTAATCCGATTTTTTAATTTGAGGATGCTCTGGTTTTTCGGTTGCAAAAGCCATACTTACAGTTCGATTGATCTGTCATCAAATTCCTTGCTAACGCTTTCTTACAACATGGAAAAACAAAAATGAAAGAGGCCAAGAATTTCAGATATTTGGGCGTTATGAACTATCAATTGATGCTTTTCAAAGCAGAGCCTGGGTTACACCTGCTAAAATTCCTGAACCCATTCCTCAAGTTCTACATGGTTCTCCACATTGCACAGCCTTTGCACCCCATCCAGACCACTCCTATACTACCACGGACAACCACAAACATATAGTCGCCTACTTAGCTCAAACATCTTTGTTTCAGTCAAATTTCATCTGTTACCCATGCTAGGATTAGTCACTTTTATCTGTAGTGCGGCGTTTGAGTATGTGTGCAAGTATGTGTCACGCTTAGGTATGTCGTTTGTATCACGATATTCACTCATTTCTTCGCTTGTGCACAAAGGTGAGTGTTATAACTGACAAATTATCTTCATGTCAATCGTGTGAGTTTGCAATGATGCAATGATGTTTATCTATACACATTATGAGTAATAACCGGCAAAAAGAAATTGTTATAACTCATAATGTGTAATAAAGCATCTTGGGCAAAGATATTTAATGCATACATTAATTTCGAAATGTTTTTTAAACTCATAATGCGTAACACTGTATTATGCTCGAAATATTTAATGCATGATATTATTTTTATGCAATGGTGTGCACAAGGTCGTTTTCATTTAAAAAAATAGGTAATTTGTATTCTAATACACGTTTTTAATAAGTTTATCCACCATTTTACTTTAATAAGTTGATCCACGGCTATTTTGTAAGTTAATCCATGAGTGGATTAACTTAAAGATTTCATGGTTTTGTTCATTTGAACCATAATCTTAAATCATTTAGTTTGTAAATTATGTCATTCTTAATTAATTAATAGGTACAAAAAATCATGGATGACACAGAGCTAAATTATATAAATAGAAGGTAATAACATGTACTATGTTATTATTTATACATCAATCACCATGATTGTTTGTTCTAGTGATGGCACAGAGCTATGCTTATAACATATATACTAATTAATAGAAAACCAAAATAATTCTGAACAATAGAAATTTCATGAAGCTTGACAAAATTTTGTAATATGTGAATAAACTCAACAATTACTTTGTTAGTAAAAAAAATTGTAAATCGGTGAACTGTGTATAATAGCAAATAAAATGGATATTATATGTAAACTGCACAGGAACGATTCCAACTAAGTCCACTTAAATCAAACAACATATGCTAACGTCAAGTAGATAAAAGTTTCAATAATGCCCTGCTTATTACAAAATATAAGCTAGAAAATAGTATCGTGCCTTGTAGATGGGTTACCATGTCATGGAGAAGACCATGAATGCAAAAATGAACGCAGTTAAGAAAATAATATGAAAACTAGCTCTTTGAAACTTTACTATTGTACATTTACAATGGTAATATCCCCACCATTGTATATTTTGGCCTAGCCAATAGCTGAGCAATCAACTATTAATGCAGTAATCATATTGGTATTTCTATGTTTGCAAATGAATTTGACCTTATTTTTTGAACCATTTCATTTAAAGTAGGTAATATTTGTCCCCACCAAAAAAATGAGTGCTTTGTAACAAGGCCAGAAAAATTGGAAACACTTGCGTGTATCTATGTAAGGAGCAAAATTTGAGAACAAAAAAATTGTTAAAAATAGTTATAATATGAACATAATGCATATATATGCACACACACACACATATAGGCAAGGATCAACTGCATCATTTTCTTGCGACAGCTAAAATTCCCTCAAACATATAGTAAAGATCCACTATATTTCGTTCTACACCCCTACACTATTTAATGTCACACTATTCCAAATCAACTGAAACTCCATTCTACCCTTCTTCACTATCCACTACAGAAAATCATTTGACGAACAATTACTAGTGTGGTATATTAATCAACTTCAAACTAAAAATAAACAAACTACTTATTGTTATTAAATTGAATGATGTACTCCACTTAGACTTGAATTTAGATGTAGGGTTTTACAAATAAGAAATATATGAAGCAGAACAGAGAAAAAAATGAAGCACAACGGAGAAAAAGAAAGATATTTGACCTTTTTTAGATGGATAAACTAATTGAAATTTAAATATTATTAAAAGTCAAAGATTCTACTTTATAGGGTGGATTAACTTATTAGAAACGTGGATTAAAATAAAAAATACCAAAAAAATATTCATAAAAATCCAAATGCAAAAGGAGAGCACGAGTCTAAAAACTCACTTATGGGATTCTACCTAAAACTCAGGTGTATTTAAAACCAATACATTTCTGAAACTGAAAAATACTTTTGAAATTGTATACACATTCGAAATTTTATAAATTTATATAGTCAGTGTGCATATACAGTTTTAAGGGTTTCTAATATTAATCACAAAAACACTTTCACTGTTATAAAAACCTGCTCCACACACTGAAATTGTAAACACACCAACACAAAATGTATAATCACAATGCTGCATATTGCTGAGCAAATTTCTTTTTTTTTCTAGTCAGTTCAATTTCAAGAAATAATACGAGATTGAGCCTAAAGGCTAAACAGAAGCCATACAAAGTCAAGCTATATGGTTTGACCAAAGTAAAGGCACACAATGCACCGAACTTACTATTTGAGACTATTGAACTTTTTATATGATTTAAGACCACCATGCATAATGTAATGTATGATATAAAAATCACATATTATCATCTATCTTATTTAGCTAATGTTATATATGCACTAAATGCAAGTAGATAACTCCATGTTTGTGAAAACAAGCTAATACGAACACATAGGCCGTAAGCACAAAAATATCTTATTTCATAAACTCGGGTTTTCAGCCGGTTTCCTTTTTACTTTTTCCAGAATTTCCGATTTCCGTTTTTTTTCAAACAGTTGGTTTCGGAAGGAATTCCTTCCAATGAGTGGTGGCAAAAGTTGGAAAATTTCCGTGGTTTTCGCGATTTTGTCTTCCTTCCGAATTTCAATAATTGGCTCAACACCGTGAGCCCAATAGTTCAATTTTTTCCAACCATTAAACAACGTAAGACAAACCTGCAGCTTTTTTCAAAGCTAATTTGGCATATATGATCCCTATATTTATTGGATACACATAAACATTACAAAATTTTGGTAACTTTTACCATTTACGTATTTATGAAGTTCCAAAATTTAAGTTTGTGTTCTAATGAAAAATAACTTATTTACATGTCATTTTAACATATATAAATTAATGTCTTGTTCCATCTGCAACTTAGAGAGCGTGGAGTTGCACTGGATATATGGCAATGAATCTTTTTATATTTACATTTCGGTGTTCAAATGAAGTGGCATCATTTCATTTTCCACCTACAACCCAGAAAGTTAAGCTATGCACTAGTGTCGTGTCTCATTTGCATCAAGCAAATTAAGTTCAAAGGATCATATTCCCATGATTTATAAATGTGTATGTATTTGGATTACGGATGTTTGTTCTATATATTTGTTTTATTAAGAGTGTCATATATGATGCATGTATATGTAATATTCAACCCCAAACAAGCCCTATGGTTGACCAAACCTGCTTCATTTGATATCATATTATGTTACCAATTGTTCCTTCAACCATGTGACCATGGATTAAGAAGAACGCACAGTGTAATGAATAACCTAAAGCTTTTCTGTTATTCTTTGAATTTATCTATACGTATTTATACAGTCATATTTCAATTTTCGTATTTACTTGAATGTACATTGTAAAAATATATTCCATGAATTTGTGAACAAATTTTATCTACAACACTGTATCTGCGTTTATAATCTGTTTTTTGATAGGTGTTATTGTTGGGAAACAATGACTGAGTCGCGGATCAGGTCGCTTTCTTAAAGACGATTCGACGATTTGGTCGGTGGTGCAAACCAGTTCGTAATTGTCGCCGCCGCCGCTGGGAGAAAACAGCCTTCTGAGAAAAATAATTGATTTGCTTGCACAACAAACCAATTCAGATTTGCATTTCCGATTTAAATTTAACTGCTCATTCTGATTTTATTTTTGAAGAACTTTTAATGGTGGAGGAAGAAGAAGAGAGAGATAAGAATAAATAATGGTTTTTTTTTTTTGAGTACTTCGGCAAAAAATAAACGTGATAATTACTTGTAAAGTAAGTCGGTTCAGATCTTAAAAAATGGATTTCAATTTTTTACCAAGTTAAATAAAAAACTGGTTTTTTTTTCATATAGTCTCATGATGTGGGACTATTCATATATGAGTCACCTCACACTTATCCAATTTTTAAATAATTCATCTTTATAAAAAATGAATCATTTTTCTAACAATCCCCCACTTGAATTTTTTTTAAAATATTTCGAGCAGTTTCTAGAAACATAAGATTGTGCATAAACAAAGGTGTCATCCGACTTGAACCTTTGCATAGTGAATAAGATTCAGTTTTTACTAGAGTGACACATAGTCTTGAACTCTATTATTCCTGTCATCAGATCACACTCAACCTTTTCTATAGTGCAATCAAATAAGCCCGTGCATTAATGGCCATGCACGTCTATCCCAATTTAGTGAACGCTCTAGAAGTTTTGCCCAAAACTTCATAGGAAACGGCCACATTTTCACATTCACAAAGGTGAGCCTATCAAGAGCACTCCTGAAGGTAGGTACTCCACTCCAAATAGAGTATAAATCTCATTAAGAGTTTTTATTAACTCATCCTCTAATCACTTCAAAAATACATGCTTCTTAATATATAAATTTAGCATGTTTATCTACTATCACTACACAACTTGTTTTTACCCATTGAACCTAGTTCTTGTGATCTCCAGTCATTTAGGTCGGGTTACCATTGTGCGTTATTCCACAATCTCAGGGCAATAGTCACATTCTTTTAGAATTATTAAGGACTTTCTTTCTGCTCAGTCCTTTAGTCAAAGTATCTGCCAAATTGCCATCACTTCATATGTGATGTACTCTAACAATACTGTGCATACGACTATCATTTTTTTACGACTATCATTTTTTTACCGTTGTAATATCGGTTCTGTTTTTTTTTTTTTTTAATAGTCGTCAAGTTTTTTCATCATTATATATGTGATCTTCTTTCACAGTATTGTGCTTACAACGTCGTCTTTTACCGTTGTAATAACGGTTCTATACTTTTTGCAATAGCCGCGGTACTATCGCAATCGATTACACCACTGGTGTTGGTTTTTCCCTTATGGGATTCTCAAATAGCATATTTCTTTAGTTCTCTGCTTCTTAACTAGCTATGGCTAGTGCTATTATCTCAGTCTCTATAGTAGACTAAGTAAAAATAGTCTGTTTCTTGGATTTCCAAGAGACAACTTCTTCAGCGATGCTAAATATATAGCCACTGGTCCTTTAAAATCATCAAATAAAGTATTTCAACCTATATCAGAATATCCTTCAAGTACAACTGAAAACTTTTCATAATGTAATCCAAGGTTCATAGTTTATTATAAGTATCTCATAACCCTCTCATTAGCATGTTAATTCTCTATACTAGGTCTACTGAAAACATGCATAATAATCCCACGACATAGCCAATGTCGGGTCTAGTACAATCAATGGCATCCGAAGGCTGCCAATGATGCTCGCTTAAACAGACTATCTTATACATTCACCAGTGTTCTTAAATAACTTTACACTGAGATCATATAGTGTACATGCAGGTTTACAGTCAAAGTAATCGTATTTCTTTATAGTTTTCTCAATTTAATGAGATTGATCCAAAGAAAATCCCACTTTTTACCTAGTAATCTTAATATCAGGGATTACACTCGCGTTACCTAGATCTTTCATATCAAAATTGGCACTTAATAAGGATTTGACTGAGTTTATGACATGAATATTTGACCCAACGATGAGAAGGTCATCTACATAAAGACATATATTAGTGCAAATGTCATTCTCAGATTTGTAATAAATGCATTTGTCACTTTCATTAACTTTAAAACCATAAGAAATGATTAAGTTATCAATTTTTTTTTTGCATGCCATTGTTTAGGTGCTTGTTTTAAACCATATAATGATTTATCTAATTTGCATACTTTATGTTCTTGACCATGTATTACAAATCCTTCAGCCTAGTCCATATAAATTTCTTCTTCTAATTCACCGCTTAAAAACATGGTTTTAACACCCATTTGGTGTATTAATAAATAACAAATATAAGCAAGTGAGATTAATACCCAAATGAATGTAATTCTAGTTACAGGTTAAAAAAAAATGTCGAAGAAATCTATATTTTCTCTTTGTTTAAAACCTTTAGCTACTAATTGTGCTTTATATTTATCAATAGTGCCATTAGATTTTAATTTCTTTTTAAGCACCCATTTACAACCTATAGATTTACAACCAGAGAATAAATCTACCAAATGCCAAGTCTTATTGGATTCCAGCGAATCCATCTCATCATTTATAGCCTCTTGCCAAAAATCGGCATCTAAAGAAGATAAGGCCTCTTGGAGGTTTAAAGGATCCTCCTCTATAGTAAAAGCACAAAAATCCAAACCAAATTTTTTTACGGTACTTGCTCTTTTACTTCTTCTAGGTTCAGTTTTAGAACTTTTATTAAGTTCTGTTCTGATAGGCATACTTAATGTGCCCCCACTAATCCTTAATTTAAAAGGAAATTTTGTTTCATGAAAATCGACATCATTTGATTCAATTATATTGTGTGCATTTAGGTCATAAAATCGGTATGCTTTGCTATTAATAGCATAGCCCATAAATACACATTCATATGCTCTACTTGCCGATTTTATTCTCTTAGGGTCTGGAATGCGAACATATGCTAAACAACCCCAAGTTCTAAAGTATGACACATTGGATTTATAATTCTTTAAAATTTCATAAGGTAAAATTTTATTCTTAGATTTGGGGATTCTACTCAGAACATAGCATGCAGTCAATAAAATATCCCCCCACCAATGTCTTACTGCACCAAAATTTAATACAATAAGAATTACTAATTCGGTAAAGGTCCTATTTTTTTTCAGCTTTACCGTTCATTTCTAGTGAATGTGGTGCAGTTCTCTCATGTACGATACCATGTAATTTATATAAAAAAAATCAGAATAAACTAGGTTCATGTTTTGTTCCTCTATCACTATGAGTTCTCTTAATTTTCTTATTTCTCAATTTTAGTTTTTAATGTTTCAAACATGTCAAATGCATCACAACTTTAAGAAACACTATCTTTCTAATTGTAAGCTTTATTTTTCACATTATCAATCTCTACAGTTTTAGTGGTGTGAGGATCTCCCAACAACACTTTCTGATCATCAGCAGCCGTGTATATTGTGAATATATCACGATCATAACAGACATGGCGAGAAACACCAGTGTCTACCCACCAACCCTCAGATCCACCATCAAAGTGAATCTCAGTAGTCGTAGCCGTTAAAGGCTTCTCAGTCAGGTTTGCTTGTGGTGCGGGGCTTAGCCTGTTCCGACACTGTCTTGCCATATGACCTGGTTTTCCACAGTTGTAATATAGAAGCAACTGTCCAGAATCATTCTTTTTGGTTGGTTGCTGCTGTCCTTTATGGTTTCCTTGTGGATTCTCATTCTATTCTCAACTGATCGGTTGTGGAGGCTTACTATTGTTTAAGATGTCAATATGTTTGAAAATCATCCTACCAAGTGGTATGTATATATAAAAAAAATTACAGTTGATAGTCGAATTGACGAGCTTGCATCAACAATTTTGCAGCACAATATAAACAAAATAATTTAACGTTCCATGCAACCTCACAAATTAGCTCGTATAAATACATGATTACACCGATTAGTGAAATATGTACATGTGGCCTATGTAATTTAGTATCTGGTAAGACTACTTGGCCATTTTATGTTCACACATGAGTCAATAATACATCATGTTTCTGAATTCTAGGTTGTTCAAGTCATTTCTATTTCTATTTTAAGAACATAATATTCTATTCTTCTATAAGGCTTAGTGTACTCCCCAGTTGCACCTAACCTTACACCACTAGATATACATACTCTCCTTGTCGCGCAAAGAGTTACAGTACATGAAAATTAGAAAGCGCTGAAAAACACTTTTCAAAAATAGAATATAATACTGCATTTTTATTTTATACAACTTCATTATGTCATACTGTCTTAATATATTGAAAAACATGCTTCGCACATGTATAATACCAGTATACTCATCGTATCTAGTATCTATCATAGAACAGAGGAAGCAATGTACAGATCTTAAGATTCAAATATCTACTAAATTTACTGTATTTTACTGGTATTGATGATGTTCACACATTCACAACCGGTACTAGTTTGCTGGAGTCGGTTAATTTTTGGTTGCTAAAAAGAAAATGAAGGCCTAACTGGAATACACAAGCAGATGTACTGAAACAAACTGCTCTTAAACTAAAACAAATCAATGAAGCATCTGATCGCATAATGGAAACACGTTAAATAAAAAGGCTAAGGCTCAGCATACCCGTTTAGCTTTCCTTTCGTACTAAAAATAACAAGACCGACTTCAGCATCGCAAAGCATGACAAGCTCGTTCGCCTTTTTTCAACAGTCCGCTCCTCCTCTTGGAGAAGCCCACTTGTCTTCTATTCGCCTCAGTGGCACTCGCCCCTTCCTATTATCAGTTTTGCTTTATCAATTTAATTTCAAAATAACAAATATGATTAAGCCCTAATATTTGTTCGACGCATCTTGTTTTTATGGAGGAATGTCGGAGGCTGACGGCGGACTAAGAGTTTTATTAGCATAACCCATTTGTTATTAATCGACAGCGGTGGTAGACAAAGCCATTGTTTCATAAAATCGTCTTCAAATTGTTGGAAAACAATGGCTGAATCGCGGACTAGGTTGCTTTCTTGAAGACGATTCGGCGATCTGGTCGGTGGTGCAAACCAGTTCGTACTTGTCGCCGCCGCCTCTGGGATAAAACAGCCTTCTGAGAAAAATAATTGATTTGCTTGCACAACAAACCAATTCAGATTTGCACTTTCGATTTAAATTTAACTGCTCGCTCTGATTTTGTTTTTGAAGAACTTTTAATGGTGGAGGAAGAAGAATAGAGAGATAAGAATAAAAAATGGTTTTCTTTTTTCTGAGTAGTTCGGCAAAAAATAAACGTGGTAATACTTGTAAAGTAAGTCGGTTCAGATCTAAAAAAATGGATCTCAATTTTTTACCAAGTCAAATAAAAAACTTGTTTTTTTTTCATATAGTCTCATGATGTGGGACTATTCATATATGAGTCACCTCACACTTATCCAATTTTTAAATAATTCATCTTTATAAAAATGAATCATTTTTCCAACAATCCCCCACTTGAATTTTCTAAAAAATATTTTCAGCAATTTCTAGAAACATAAGATTGTGTATAAACAAAGGTGTCATCCGACTTGAACCTTTGCATAGTGAATAAGATTTAGTTTTTACTTAAGTGACACGTAGTCTTGAACTCTATTCCTGACATCAGACCACGCACAACCTTTTCTATAGTGCAATCAAATAAGCCCGTGCATTAATGGCCATGCACGTTTATCCCAGTTTAGTGAACGCTCTAGAAGTTTTGCCCAAAACTTCATAGGAAACGGCCACATTTCCACATTCACAAAGGTGAGTCTATCAAGAGCACTCCTGAAGGTAGGTACTCCACTCCAAATAGAGTATAGATCTCATTAAGAGTTTTTATTAACTCATCCTCTAATCACTTCAGGAATACATGCTTCTTAATATATAAATTTAGCATGTTCATCTACTATCACTACACAACTTGTTTTTACCCATTGAACCTAGTTCTTGGGATCTCCAGTCATTTAGGTCGGGTTACCATTGTGCGTGATTCCACATTCTCAGGGCAATTGTCGCATTCTTTTAGAATTATTAAGGACTTTCTTTCTGGTCAGTCCTTTCATCAAAGGATCTTCCAAATTGCCATCACTTCATATGTGATATTCTCCAACAATATTGTGCGTACGACTGTCATTTTTTTGCCGTTGTAATATCAGTTCTGTTCTTTTTTTTTCAATAGTCGTCAAGTTTTTTCATCATTATATATGTGATCTTCTTTTACAGTATATTGCTTACGACGTCGTCTTTTACCGTTGTAATAACGGTTCTATACTTTTTGCAATAGCCGCGGTACTATCGCAATCGATTACACCACTGGTGTCGGTTTTTCCCTTATGGGGATCTCGAATAGCAGATTTCTTCAGTTTTCTGCTTCTTAACTAGCTATGGCTAGTGCTATTATCTCAGACTCTATAGTAGACTGAGTCAAAATAGTCTGTTTCTTGGGTTTCCAAGAGACAACTTCTTCAGCGATGCTAAATATATAGCCACTGATCCTTTAGAATCATCAAATAAAGTATTTCAGCCTGTATCAAAATATCCTTCTAGTACAACTGAAAACTTTTCATAATGTAATCCAAGGTTCATAGTTTATTATAGGTATCTCATAACCCTTTCATTAGCATGTTAATGCTCTATACTAGGTCTACTGAAAACATGCATAATAATTCCACGACATAGCCAATATCGGGTCTAGTACAATCAATGGCATCCGAAGGCTGCCAATGATGCTCGCTTAAACAGACTATCTTATACATTCACCAGTGTTCTTAAATAACTTTACACTGGGATCATATGGTGTACATGCAGGTTTACAGTCAAAGTAATCGTATTTCTTTAGAGTCTTCTCAATTTAATGAGATTGATCCAAAGAAAATCCCACTTTTACCTAGTAATCTTAATATCAGGGATTACACTCGCCTTACCTAGATCTTTCATATCAATATTGGCACTTAATAAGGATTTCACTGAGTTTATGACATGAATATTTGACCCAACGATGAGAAGGTCATCTACATAAAGACATATATTAGTGGAAATGTCATTCTCATATTTGTAATAAATGCATTTGTCACTTTCATTAACTTTAAAACCATAAGAAATGATTAAGTTATCAATATTTTTTTTCATGTCATTGTTTAGGTGCTTGTTTTAAACCATATAAAGATTTATCTAATTTGCAAACTTTATGTTCTTGACCATGTATTACAAATCCTTCAGACTGGTCCATATAATTTTCTTCTTCAAATTCACCAGTTAAAAACGTGGTATTAACATCCATTTGGTGTATTAATAAATAACAAATATAAGCAAGTGAGATTAATACCCGAATGAATGTATTTCTAGTTACAGGTAAAAAAAAATGTCGAAGAAATCTATATTTTCTCTTTGCTTAAAACCTTTAACTACTAATTGTGCTTTATATTTATCAATAGTTCCATCAGAATTTAATTTCTTTTTAAGCATCCATTTACAACCTATAGATTTACAACCAGAGAATAAATCTACTAAATGCCAAGTCTTATTGGATTCCAGAGAATCCATCCATTTATAGCCTCTTGCCAAAAATCGGCATCTAAAGAAGATAAGGCCTCTTGGAGGTTTAAGGGATCCTCCTCTATGGTAAAAGCACAAAAATCCGAACCAAAATCTTTTACGGCTCTTGCTCTCTTACTTCTGCTAGGTTCAGTTTCAGAACTTTTATTAAGTTCTGTTCTGATAGGCATACTTGATGTGCCCCCACTATTCCTTAATTTAAAAGGAAATTTTGTTTCATGAAAATCAGCATCATTTGATTCAATTATATTATGTGCATTTGGGTCATAAAATCAGTATGCTTTGTTATTAATAGCATAGCCCACAAATACACATTTATATGCTTTGCTTGCCGATTTTATTCTCTTAGGGTCTGGAATGCGAACATATGCTAAACAAACCCAAGTTCTAAAGTATGACACATTGGATTTATAATTCTTTAAAATTTCATAAGGCGAAATTTTATTCTTAGATTTGGGGATTCTATTCAGAACATAGCATGCAGTCAATAAAATATCCCCCACCAATGTTTTGTTGCACCAAAATTTAATACAATGACAATTACTAATTCGGTAAAGGTCCAATTTTTTTTCAGCTTTACCGTTCATTTCAAGTGAATATGGTGCAGTTCTCTCATGTACTATACCATGTAATTTATATAAAAAATTAGAATAAACTAGATTCATATTCTGTTTCTCTATCACTATGAATTTTCTTAATTTTCTTATTTCTCAATTTTAGTTTTTAATGTTTCAAACATGTCAAATGCATCACAACTTGTCTTTCTAATTGTAAGCTTTATTTTTCACATTACCAATCTCTACAATTTTAGTGGTGTGAGGATCTCCCAACAACACTTTCTGATCATCAGCAGCCGTGTATATTGTGAATATATCACGATCACACATGGCGAGAAACACCCGTGTCTACACACCAACCCTCTGATCCACCATCAAAGTGAATCTCAGTAGTCCTAGCCGTTAAATGCTTCTCAGTCAGGTTTACCTGCGGTGCAGGGCTTAGCCTGTTCCGACACTGTCGTGCGATATGACCTGGTTTTCCACAGTTGTAATATAGAAGCAACTGTCCAGAATCATTCTTTTTGGTTGGTTGTTGCTGTCCTTTATGGTTTCCATATGGATTCCCATTCTATTCTCAACTGACCGGCTGTGAGATTGTTTAAGATGTCAATATGTTTGAAAATCATCCTACCAAGAGGTATGTATAAAAAAATTGACAGTTGATAGTAGAGATTGACGAGCTTGCATCAACCATTTTGCAGCACAATATAAACAAAATAATTTAACGTTCCATGCAGCCTCACAAATTAGCTCGTATAAATACATGATTACACCGATTAGTGAAACATGTACATGTGGCCTATGTAATTTAGCATCTGGTAAGACTACTTGGCCATTTTATGTTCACACATGAGTCAATAATACATCACGTTCTGATTTCTAGGTTGTTCAAGTGATTTCTATTTCTATTTTAAGAACATAATATTCTATTCTTCTATAAGGCTTAGTGTACTCCCCAGTTGCACCTAACCTTACAACACTAGATATACATACTCTCCTTGTCGCGTAAAGAGTTACAGTACATGAAAATTAGAAAGCGCTGAAAAACACTTTTCAAAAATAGAATATATTACTGCATTTTTATTTTATACAACTTCATTATGTCATACTGTCTTAATATATTGTAAAACATGCTTCGCACATATATAATACCAATATACTCATCGTATCTAGTATATATCATATAACAGAGGAAGTAATGAACAGATCTTAAGATTCAAATATCTACTAAATTTACTGTATTTTACTAGTACTGATGATGCTCACACATTCACAACTGGTACTAGTTTGCTGGAGTCGGTCAATTTTTGGTTGCTAATAAGAAAATGGAGGCCTAACTGGAATACACAAGCAGATGTACTGAAACAAACTGCTCTTAAACTAAAACAAATCAATGAAGCATCTGATCGCATAATGGAATCACGTTAAATAAAAAGGCTAAGGCTCAGCATACCCGTTTAGCTTTCCTTTTCGTACTAAAAATGACAAGACCGACTTCAGCATCGCAAAGCATGACAAGCTCGTCCTCCTCTTGGAAAAGCTCACTTGTCTTTTATTCGCCTCTGTGGCACTCGCCCCCTTCCCATTATCAGTTTTGATTTATCAATTTAATTTCAAAATAACAAATATGATTAAGCCCTAATATTTGATCGACGCATCTTGTTTTTGTGGTGGAATGTTGGAGGCTGACGGCTGACTAAGAGTTTTATCAGCATAACCCATTTGTTATTAATCGGCAGTGGTGGTAGACAAAGCCATTGTTTCAGAAAATCGTCTTCAAATTATTGGGAAACAATGGCTGAGTCGCGTACTAGGTCGCTTTCTTGAAAACGATTCGGCGATCTGGTCGGTGGTGCAAACCAGTTCGTACTTGTCGCCGCCGCCTCTAGGATAAAACAGCCTTATGAGAAAATAATTGATTTGCTTGCACAACAAACCAATTCAGATTTGCACTTTCACTTTAAATTTAACTGCTCGTTCTGATTTTGTTTTTGAAGAACTTTTAATGGTGGAGGAAGAAGAAGAGAGAGATAAGAATAAAAAATGGTTTTTTTAGTAGTTCGGCAAAAAATAAACGTGGTAATACTAGTAAAGTAAGTCGGTTCAAATCTAAAAAAAAGGATCTCAATTTTTTACCAAATCAAATAAAAAACTGGTTTTTTTTCATATAGTCTCATGATGTGGGACTATTCATATATGAGTCACCTCACACTTACCCAATTTTTGAATAATTCAACTTTATAAAAAATGAATCATTTTTCCAACAGTTTTCTTATGCATGGTTCAAAATTTGTTCTTCCTAGTTCCTACTTGTATTTTAAGGAACAAAAAATGCAACAACTAAAAGCGGAAAGATTTTTGAACTTGGGGGGCATTTTTATTTATGTATTTAGTCGATAATACAAAGTTTGGATATTATCAATAATTTAGAGTGACATTGCTCAGTATATTGTTGTTAGCTCAGTGTTCAATTATTGAAATACTTCTGAATTTCAAATTTTAATTGATTGTATGGAATGGTGTATTGATTAAATTTCAGTTTGGTTTTGACCAATAGACAATGGCAAAAAACAAGTGAAAGCTGCTGCTTCGTTTCTTTTATCCTTCGATCTTCAGCTTCGATTTCTGCATCAAAAAACCGTCCCTGTCGAAAAAAATGGAATTCCTGGTTTTCTTCTGTTCCCACCCATAAATGTATATTTAAAATACTTTATATATATAAAATACTATAATAAGTATATTGTTTTAACTCTGTTTATAGTCAGTTGATGCCCATTTCTTAATCATTATTCAATGTCTTTAAAGAAACAAAAGAAGTATGATGGCAATCTTAGCCTACATGCAACCATCAATTTTGAAGGTAATAGCCTATTTTATGACATTATTGTTGATAATGAAACGGTCCATTTTTACTAGTTGTTGTTATTAACTGGCATACCATTTTTGTTTCTTTTTGAATTATATTACAGGACAATTAGAAAATTTGAAATATAACCCATCGTTTTTATGTGATGAATAAGCTTTTACAATGATGTTCTTTGCAGCACTAATAAATCTTATTATTGCACGATATTGTGATTAGGGTCATCTATCCAAGGTTACCAAGGCCTGTACGTGGGCAAACTTTGCTGTACTAATATTTCTTATTATTGCACGATTTGTTAATTTGTACAATGTTGTTTTCTGTCATAATACCTGACCTGAAGCGCAAATAAGTTGCCCATGTACACATAATGAATTTCCTACTTAATTATTAAGCAACTATTTTTCCGGTGTATTCACCGGTTCACCCTTACAATTGCTTTTATGTTACTTAGGCATGACACAACAGAAATATACAGGCCTGCTTATAATCTTTACATCTGAACAGTGCATGGAAATCTTCATGTACATGTTGCCATATGCCTTATTTTTATCCTACTTAAGTTGCTTCATGAGCTATTTTTCTAACTTGTTTCTGGTTTGGTATATTGTTTGGTTATCATGTATATTTGGAAAAAAAGTGGTTCAAGTTGGCAATTCTAGAATAAGGCCGAACGTTTTACCTTTAAAAAAAGCTGACTTTGCCGGCAACCTGTCTAATCATTTTATAAATATGAGGTTCAGTTCTGTCTTAAATCATTAAATGGGAATTTGCTTTCTGGATACAAATAATTTGCTAATTCAATTTTGGAACTAGACCAACAGTGATCTTGAATCGGATTTGACAACATTTAACATGTCTTTGGATTCTTCATAATGCGCTAACCTACTTTTGAAAAAAAAAAAAATCAAATTCTACTATAATTTTTTAGCATCAAATAGGAAGAAATATACTGTAGGAAATAATATTCATTAATGGAAACAAAAATCGAGCATAAGCTAAGTTATTCTCAGCTTAGCTGAGTTTTTCTCATCTTAACTGAGCATAAAATTTATAATTGATTTTTGCTTAGCGTATAAAAACTGAGCTTTAACTCTGTTTGTATGCTAAGTTTATATAAAATGAGCTTCTGCTCAGAAATCCATTTATATCACATGCTCCAATATTAGGATTGAATGTTAGCTAAGCATGAAGTACTTTTAGGTGATAAACTATTCACTAAAACTGAAAATGATTCTAAATATTGTCAAGACAACAACAAAAGTTCTTAGTTTGCTTTAAGATTGTAATGCTACTTATATTATGAGTTTATACAACATATATTGTGCTTTGAAGGTTGCTCACCTGAAGTAAGGGTTCGCAATGGATGGGTTGTGGTTTATTTGCTGAATACTGAAGTTATACGTAATATGTATGAACTTTGAAGTATGCTTATATATTTAGTTAATTTGTATCATGTAATATATGCTAAGGTTTGAAGTATTCCTATATATTTTAGTTATGAACTCATATATGTTGAACTTTGAAGTAAGGGAATGTAATTTGAACTGTTGATGCCTACTGACATTGTGAATTGAAGTTGAACTTTATAGTTTTTAGTTTGGAGATGTCGTATTTGTGCTAAGTATAGTTGTTCATTTGAACTTTGTAAATTTGTAGCTTTAAAGATTACAGTTTGTATTGGTAGGTATGATTTGCTCATAAATTTGTATTGATGGATATAATCTGTTCATATTTTGTTAAAACCAGAGCTTTGTGCTTTAGGTAGAGGTTTTTGATTAACATGCAGTTTTTTCCATTTGAATTTAGAAATGGTTTAGAGCCGTGGCTAAATTATATTAAAAAAATATGATGTAAAATTGACACGGCCCAGAGCCATGGCAAAGTGATATTTTACCACGGTCTAAAGCCATGGTAAAATATAATTCTGTGTAACAACTCGTATTTTTGAATAACATGTTATAACATAAATGGAGGCAGAATTAAACTATAAAATATGAATCAAGGGAAACGGGCTGTGCCATTGCGTTCGTCTCGGAAAAATACGCGAAATAGAGTCCGAGTTTTCGAAAATCGGAGTCCGTATGACCAAGATATGGCCTCGCGAAGTTTCACGAAAAATTCACAAATTAAAGTATACTTAATTAAGTGAAATGGGTTGCACAGAGAAGTATTTATATATATTGATATATATATATATATAATTGAAAATTAAATAAATAAATATGCAAAAATGTTCAAAACAGCGAATTGGGAGAGGGGAATAACCGAACCGGCCGATTTTTGAGGTCGACCCGAGCTCGCTGGATCGACTAGGGGTTAATCCAGGGTGTTTGGCTGTCAACCCGTGGGCCGATTCGCTCAAATGCAGATTTTGCATTTGAATGGTTCTCATGGTTCAGCTTTAATCTAAAGGCCCTAGATGGTTTTTACACTTGACTTCTTCCCCAAGATATGCTTTGATGGCTTGGATTGAATCTAGGGTTAATCGTATGGCTAATACTATCCTAATCCTCTATAAAAAGACCCCAAACCTAGCCTAAATCACCATTATTCAATCCTACAACTAAACTATGTCAAATTTGTTCCTCTTATGACCTCCACTCTCATGCTAAAATTTCCAAGTTAATTTCTATGAGAGATTTTGAATTCATACAAGTGTTTTCAAACTTGTATGAGTGTTCTTAGCTTGCATTCAAGTCAAGTTGCAACATTTCTATTTCAAAGAAAGGGTTTTTATTGAATTGACTCAAGGTTTCCATTTGGAGCTTGCATATTTGGGTTTTTGGTGCTTGCATAAGGGCTTCGTCTCAATCTTTATAATAAATATTTATTTGTGTCTTCATAGCATTGTAAGCCCTTTTCTACTTTCTTTCTTTGAACTCTAAAGTTAAATGAATGATGCAAGTTTGGGGTTGATCATTATATGCAAGTTTGGTTGATCATTATATGCAATTTTGGTTGGTCATTATATGCATGTTTGGTTGATCATTATATGCAAGTTTGGTTGGTCATTATATGCAAGTTTGGTTGATCATTATATGCAAGTTTGGTTGATCATTATATGCAAGTTTGGATGATCATTATGCAAGTTGGTTTAATCATTATGTATGACACATGTTGCTATGTTATGCAAGTTTGGGTTGATCATGTTATCATGTTATGCAAGTTAAACTTGAGGTTTTGAGCATAAATCTCCAAGCTTTATATTAAAGGTTGCATTTTGGCAACATGAAAGTTATCATATCCCTTATGATAACTTGCATGTGAGGCAAAATGCGAACTTCTAGCAACTTCTACATGTCATTTATCACCATGTATCACTCATATGCTAAGTTTGGTTTTATGCATGCTTTTGAAGCCTAATAATGCAATATGCAAGTATATGAACATATGTACGTTTCATATGCCACCATGTTAAACTTGTGGCTTCAACACCTTTATGTCATGGTTATGCCAAGTTCCCTATTTTATCCTTTATGCGTTGTTGCGATTATGTAAACGATGGGATTACGTTGGGGTTGGGTAACATTATGACATAAACATGGTTTTTATAACATAACGTGATATGTTAACTTGTAATTATGTTTTGGAAACATAATGGACATGACACTTAGAAAATATGAGTGTGGCCAACTCGAGGTTGGGTTGAGTTTGTAGCATAAATCTACCTGGACCCTCCCGGCTTAACTAGTGGCTACAAACAATAGGACCCAATGTGAGAAGTTGGTCATGTTGTGCTCGAACCCGAGGTTAGACCTAGTTGTGGTGTAAAGCTACCCGGACCCGCCCGGCTTAACTAGTAACCACAACGAAGTCTAATGTGAGAGGTTAAAGCGCATTAAGTTAATGAATGCCTCCTGATTAGGGTTAAGTCATGGTCCACTTAATACTTAACCAATTTGGGCTTGATGGATTAATCGAGGTTAAGTCAGGAGCCTTGGGTACTCTTAACCAATTTAATCCACGTGTGGATCGGGTTAACCACATTTAACCCGTTAAGAAACCCTAGTTGCGTGGTCCTTTTCAGCAGTAACCTTCTAGGTAGTATCATAAGACCCTAGGACTAGGCTAGGGTGGGGCACGATTACTGAGCTGATTGTAAGAGACCAAAAGAGACGGCTGAATGATGCCCCGGTTGTTCAGGCGGACCATGGTCGTGCACATCAAGTCCGGAGTTGAACACGGGCACCGGTAGGTTTGGACTGTGCATCCTGTAATGGTGTCAGAGGGTTACACCATAGGGCCTGATACACCCTAGAGTGGACCCTGCACAGTCAACTACATTACATGATTAGGCCGTATGACACCGACACTTGACGAGTTAGGCTTATAGGGAGCCGATCGACTAGACTGTGTAGTTGGACCTTGATTTAGGTCACCTCATTATATTGGGTCAAGCTTGGGCCAAGGGATCAATTCTTGTTTTTACTTGACATGTTAGAATGCTAGTACACCCGTGGTGCAAAACTTAACCTTAATTATGCGATGACACCTTTATCTATCTTGTTAGTTAATCATCATGCCAGTATGTTGTTATCCTTATGTTCATCTCAGCTTCTCATGCCAGTTAACTTTACTAGTTCATAGACAGATAGTAGTAGGCCTTACCAGTCTTTTTGACTGACCTGTTTTCTTTCGCCTCTTGTCTTCCGTTTCCCCCCCCCCCCCCTCAGGTCCTCAGGGTGGGAACATTGGAGCTTAGCTTGGATCTTTACAGCTTGCTTACTGGATTTGCTCATGTACGGTTTTGGACATTGAGCTAGCTATGGTTTACCACTTCATTTTGGGGATAGTACTTTATGTATTTCAGTTTTTCAGTTTATGCTTTTATCTAGACTTTGTTGTTGTAAAATAATGGCCAAGTACTTTGTTGTAACATGACTATGGTTTTGAAATGCTAAGATTTATCCGCTGCTTTACTACTCTGTTTTA
Source organism: Allium sativum (assembly GCA_030737875.1). NCBI lineage: Eukaryota > Viridiplantae > Streptophyta > Magnoliopsida > Asparagales > Amaryllidaceae > Allium > Allium sativum. Next base: position 228,767,143 of record CM060924.1, on the reverse strand, counting down.
CTTATATGTTCTGTCTTGTGATATCTGCATGCATGTTTACCTTGTTTAACGCCCCTCCAAAGCTAATGTCCTTGCAAGAGTGGCATTGGCGGAGGTGGGGTGTTACATTTGGTATCAGAGCATAAGGTTTACACGATTTGAGCAAAAGTGTTTTTGAAACTTACCTTTTGAAAAACTATTTTCAAAACCAATTAAGTATTTTCCAAAGAAAAGTCTAGTATTTTAAAAGGCTATTCCCCAAAAGCCATAGCACTATCCTTCGTTTCTTCGTTCTGAATCTATCTTTTTCTTCGTTTTAGTATGGCCGATCGCTTTAACATCCCGGAAGGCGTACAAGTACCCGTCTGGTTCTGGAGATTTATGGAGGCAAGGGCGAATGAAGCCGGCCCCACGAACATTCCTCCTCCTTCCCCGGTCGCTAACATCTCTCCTCCTCCCGTAGCTGAGGTTCCTCCTCCCCCTCAGCATCCGCAAGAGGATTTCGCAAAGCTTTGCAAAAACTTTAAGGCGATGGGTTGCAAGAATTTTGTCGGAACGGAGACTCCCGTGGAGGCAAGAAATTGGTTGAAAGAAACTGAAGATCTCTTCGCCATCTTTGGTGTGCAAGATCATAGAAGGGTTCTATTGGCAGCGTGGTTATTGAAAGAAGAAGCTGCTTATTGGTGGGAGGTCACCAATGCTACGAGGTCTATAGAGACTTGGGCCGACTTTAGGACAAGATTTGGACTAAAGTTTCTATCATCGACTGAAGAGAATCTTCAGATGGAGAGCTTCCTATCTCTAAAGCAAGGGGACATGACAGTTAGGGAATACGTGGATATGTTTAATCAACTTGCTCAGTTCGGCCTAGAATTGGTAAACACAGCTCAGAAGAAGGCTCTACACTTTGCTCTAGGATTGAATGAGCCATTGCGCGGTTTGGCCATGTCTCATATACCCATGGGGGCGACTTTCGAGAGTTTGGTGAATATGGCCCTGCTTCAAGAGGGAGATAAGAGTGGCAAGAAGGAGGTCAAGGCAAATGAGTCTCAAGGCGAGAAGGTAGATTCCGCAAAAGGAGGCAAGAACAACAATAGCAAGAACAACAAGTCAAGAGAAAGGAGGAAGTGCAACTTCTGTGGGATTACTGGGCACATAGCCAAAGACTGTAGGAAGAAGAAGAGGAAGTTGGGCGAATGCTTTCACTGTGAAGAGCCTGGACATTTTAGCAAGGATTGCCCCAAGAAGCAAGGACAAGGGCAAGGACAAACTCAGCAAGTAAGACCCTCTGGAGGGCAATTGCAGGCTCTCCTCGCTCTTCCAGCTTTTGATCGAGGTAGAGTTTTTTATAGAAATTCATGTTTACATTTCTGATTTTCCTGTTCGCACCTTATTTGATTCTGGTGCATCGCATAGTTTTATCTCTTCTGATATTGTTGAAAGTTTGCACCTAAGTACTAGCTTAGTTGAGGATCCCGTTTGTGTTTCAAATCCAATTGGGGGTTCCGCCCATCTACCTGTGATTTGTGTGGATTTGAAAACCTCTATCTTGAGAATAAAATTCATGTGTAATGTTTAGGTTCTCGGGTTTATGGGATACAGGTTGATTTTGGAGGTGGATTGGTTGTCCAGTTATGGAGCCATCCTCGATTGTGAGCATAGGGTGGAGAGGCTCATGACTCGCCTCGGTAACACCCTAGAAATTCCATGTAACCCTAGAGGTCCCGTCATGTTATGTTATCTTGAATCTCTCGACTCGTCCATCGATGATCTGCAATCTGTAAGGGTGGTCCGAGACTATCCCGATGCCTTTGAAGAAGTTAAGGGGTTACCCCCTAAACGAGAGATAGATTTCCGCATTTATCTAGTTGATAATGCCAAGCCAGTATCATTGCCCGTTAGGCACATGGCCCCTCGTGAAAGAAGGGAGCTCAGTAAGCAAATCAAGGAGTTGCTTGAGAAGAATTTTATTAGGCGAAGCATTTCTGAATGGGGTGCTCTGGTGGTATTCGCTACTAAGGCGGATGGTTCGCTTCGTCTATGTGTTGATTATCGATAGTTGAACAAGCTGACAAAGAAGAATAGGCACCCGTTACCGAGGATTGATGATCTCTTTGACCAGTTTGTTGGTGCTTCTGTTTTCTCTCAGCTCGATCTAGCTACCGGATTCCATCAGCTTAGAGTAGCTGAGGATAGTATTGATAAAACTGCGTTTAGGACTCCAGATGGATTCTTTGAATGGCTTGTCATGCCATTCGGTTTGACTAATGCACCCGCATACTTCGTAGACTTGATGAGTAGGGTGTTCAGGGAGTTCCTCAACAAGTTTGTTGTTGTCTTCGTGGATGATATTCTGATCTTCTCAAAGGATGAGGAAAAACATGCCAGACATCTCAAGGAAGTGATGGATACGCTTAGAGCGCATTAGTTGAAAGCCAAGTTCTCCAAATGTCATTTCTGAAGAAGGGAAGTTCGGTTTCTTGGACATATAGTTTCTAAGCAAGGCATAGCGGTGGATCCCGCGAAAGTGGTTGTGGTTCAAGACTGGAAGACTCCGAGGAATGCAACCGAAGTAAGAAGCTTTCTCGGTCTGGCGGGCTACTATAGGAAGTTCATCAGGGACTTCGCTAAGATTTCGACCCCTCTTACTAAGTTGACGAAGAAGAACTTAGTCTTTGCATGGGACTTGGAGTGTGAGCTTGCTTTTCAAAGGCTCAAGAGAGCCCTTACCTCAGCTCCAGTTTGGCAACGTGGATTGGCACTGTTTTCAAGAGATAGTTTTCTGCGTGGGATACCGTATAATATGTAAATGAGATCCAAGATTCACTAACGAATCTTGGAAAGCTTGCACGAAACCATGAGCACGCAGTTATGTTTAAGCCAAGTATTTTAGGCAAAGAATAAGTGGAAGTGGAACGAGAGGCAACGGTGAAATGAGTTCTAACTCATATTTTGGGAACAAGAATTAAGAATTACGGAATTGCGAAGTTAAAAGACGGTCAAGGCACGATGGGATTAAGCACAAGAAAATGCGGCTTAGAAGACTGAAGACTAGAAACGCGCATTATATCTCTTTCTAAGAGTATATCCTTGATCCCTATTGTTCCGTAGAGCTTACTCGCATGCTATCTTTTAAGTATATCCTCTCAGTCCTATCCTCAATCTTAGTTCTGTTACAAACCCCCTAAGGAGTATGACTAGCCTGTTTGTGAGATATAGTTGGGGTGAAGATGTTTGTCACCAAACTATTTGGGCTTTATGGGATATGGGTAATAATTGATAGACTTACAAAGAAAGCCCATTTTATTCCGGTGAAAAGCAAGAGGACCGTATCATGGCTAGAATCTGTTTATCTTCGAAAGATAGTACGGTTGCATGGAGTTCCTTCTATCATATTTAGCGATCGTGACCCAATTTTCACTAGCCAGTTCTGTAACAGTTTGCAAGAAGCAATGGGTACGCGATTGAATCTAAGTACAGCCTATCACCCCCAGACGGATGGCCAAACTGAAAGGGTGAATAGAGTGCTAGAAGATCTTTTGAGGCTTTGTGTTCTCGACTTCGGTGGTACTTGGGAATACCACCTTCCTCTTGTAGAGTTCGCTTATAATAACAGCTATCAAGCCAGCATAGGGATGACACCATTTGAAGCTTCGTATGGGAGGCCGTGCAAGCCACCAACATGTTGGTGGGAAGACGACGGATAAGCTTATAATTGAGCCCGACATGATAAGGGACACATCCGAGAGGGTTGAATTGATTCAAAGACGGATGAAAACGGCCCAAGACAGACAGAAATCCTATGCAGACAAGCGAAGGGCAGATTTGGAATTCGAAGTGGGAGACATGGTTTTCGTGAAGGTTTCTCCTTTGCGAAATGTGGTACGTTTTGGAGCAGCGGGGAAGCTGGCACCAAGGTTCGTAGGACCCTTTCCTATCATAGAGAGAATTAGAAAGATGACCTATAAGGTGGAATTGCCCGAAAAGCTAGCCGGAGTGCATAATGTCTTTCATGTCTCGCATCTCCGAAAGTGCCTGCATGAGTCCGCTGAGGTGGTTGAACCAAGCATTCTTGAAGACATTGAGGTAGAGAAAGAAGCAACCTTGAGAAAAGCTCCGATCCGTATCTTGGGAACAGAGACCAAGAAACTAAGGAATCGAGAAGTCAAATTGGTGAAAGTTCAGTGAGGTGAAGCCGACGAAGATGCAACTTGGGAAACCGAGGAGAAGATGCGTGGGCTTTATCCATTTCTTTTTTAGGGTACATTCTCGATCTCTTTTCCTAATTAGCATATCTTTCTTTTTATCCATGTTTATCTTGTTTATCTTGTTATCTCGTTAAACTTGTCATGAGGACCTTAGGTAGAAACCCTTTGGATGAAACATGTATTTGAAACATGTTATGCTTGATGGTTGCAAGTGGTTGCAATTGTTTGCACGTGGATACTCGTGGATGCATGATACACATTAGGCACTAAGATCGGCTCACACACTTTCATACCGCATATGCATGAGTGTTTATGCTTATTCATGGGTGAAAACTTGTTATGCTATCACGTGGATGTTGCATATGGATGAATTTTATGTGCACTCATGTAGAGATTATAAATTATGTTAGGAATTTGCATACATATGGACTCATTTCACTAACATATTTTGCATTAAGGGGGTTTACTGAATCAGTAACCTCCTGATTTTCGCATTAGATAAGTACATATACACACACCTTTGCATATGATCATATAGCATTTAGAACCTTTTAAGGATAATGATTGCTCGTGGATGATGTTTTGAGTAGATGGATGATGGATGGTAGGATACGTTCTTCCTAACTTGGAGATTTCGGGGACGAAATCCTTTAAGGAGGGGAGAATGTAACAACTCGTATTTTTGAATAACATGTTATAACATAAATGGAGGCAGAATTAAACTGTAAAATCTGAATCAAGGGAAACGGGCTGTGCCATTGCGTTCATCTCGGAAAAATTTGCGAGATAGAGTCCGAGTTTTCTAAAATCGGAGTCCGTATGACCAAGATATGGCCTCGCGAAGTTTCACGAAAAATTCACAAATGAAAGTATACTTAATTAAGTGAAATGGGTTGCGCAGAGAAATATATATATTGATATATATATATATATATAATTGAAAATTAAATAAATAAATATGCAAAAATGTTCAAAACAGCGAATTGGGAGAGGGGAATAACCGAACCGGCCGATTTTTGAGGTCGACCCGAGCTCGCTGGGTCGACTAGGGGTTAATCCAGGGTGTTTGGCTGTCAACCCGTGGGCCGATTCGCTCAAATGCAGATTTTGCATTTGAATGGTTCTCATGGTTCAGCTTTAATATAAAGGCCCTAGATGGTTCCTACACTTGACTTCTTCCCCAAGACATGCTTTGATGGCTTGGATTGAATCTAGGGTTAATCCTATGGCTAATACTATCCTAATCCTCTATAAAAAGACCCCAAACCTAGCCTAAATCACCATTATTCAATCCTACAACTAAACTATGTCAAATTTGTTCCTCTCATGGCCTCCACTCTCATGCTAAAATTTCCAAGTTAATTTCTATGAGAGATTTTGAGTTCATACATGAGTTCATACAAGTGTTTTCAAACTTGTATGAGTGTCCTTAGCTTGCATTCAAGTCAAGTTGCAACATTTCTATTTCAAAGCAAGGGTTTTTATTGAATTGGCTCAAGGGTTTTCATTTGGAGCTTGCATATTTGGGTTTTTGGTGCTTGCATAAGGGCTTCGTCTCTATCTTTATAATAAATATTTATTTGTGTCTTCATAACATTGTAAGCCCTTTTCTACTTTCTTTCTTTGAACTCTAAAGTTAAATGAATGATGCAAGTTTGGGGTTGATCATTATATGCAAGTTTGGTTGATCATTATATGCAAGTTTGGTTGGTCATTATATGCAAGTTTGGTTGGTCATTATATGCAAGTTTGGTTGGTCATTATATGCAAGTTTGGTTGATCATTATATGCAAGTTTGGATGATCATTATGCAAGTTGGTTTAATCATTATGCATGACACATGTTGCTATGTTATGCAAGTTTGGGTTGATCATGTTATGCAAGTTAAACTTGAGGTTTTGAGCATAAAGCTCCAAGCTTTATATTAAAGGTTGCATTTTGGTAACATGAAAGTTATCATATCCCTTACGATAACTTGCATGTGAGGCAAAATGCGAACTTCTAGCAACTTCTACATGTCATTTATCACCATGTATCACTCATATGCTAAGTTTGGTTTTATGCATGCTTTTGAAGCCTAATAATGCAATATGCAAGTATATGAACATATGTACATTTCATATGCCACCATGTTAAACTTGTGGCTTCAACACCTTTATGTCATGGTTATGCCAAGTTCACTATTTTATCCTTTATGCGTTGTTGCGATTATGTAAACGATGGGATTACGTTGGGGTTGGGTAACATTATGACATAAACATGGTTTTTATAACATAACGTGATATGTTAACTTGTAATTATGTTTTGGAAACATAATGGACATGACACTTAGAAAATATGAGTGTGGCCAACTCGAGGTTGGGTTGAGTTTGTCGCATAAATCTACCCGGACCCGCCCGGCTTAACTAGTGGCTACAAACAATAGGACCCAATGTGAGAAGTTGGTCATGTTGTGCTCGAACCCGAGGTTAGACCTAGTTGTGGTGTAAAGCTACCCGGACCCGCCCGGCTTAACTAGTAACCACAACGAAGTCTAATGTGAGAGGTTAAAGCGCATTAAGTTAATGAATGCCTCCTGATTAGGGTTAAGTCATGGTCCACTTAATACTTAACCAATTTGGGCTTGATGGATTAATCGAGGTTAAGTCAGGAGCCTTGGGTACTCTTAACCAATTTAATCCACGTGTGGATCGGGTTAACCACATTTAACCCGTTAAGAAACCCTAGTTGCGTGGTCCTTTTCAGCAGTAACCTTCTAGGTAGTATCATAAGACCCTAGGACTAGGCTAGGGTGGGGCACGATTACTGGGCTGATTGTAAGAGACCAAAAGAGACGGCTGAATGATGCCCCGGTTGTTCAGGCGGACCATGGTCGTGCACATCAAGTCCGGAGTTGAACACGGGCACCGGTAGGTTTGGACTGTGCATCCTGTAATTGTGTCAGAGGGTTACACCATAGGGCCTGATACACCCTAGGGTGGACCCTGCACAGTCAACTACATTACATGATTAGGCCGTATGACACCGACACTTGACGAGTTAGGCTTATAGGGAGCCGATCGACTAGACTGTGTAGTTGGACCTTGATTTAGGTCACCTCATTATATTGGGTCAAGCTTGGGCCAAGGGATCAATTCTTGTTTTTACTTGACATGTTAGAATGCTAGTACACCCGTGGTGCAAAACTTAACCTTAATTATGCGATGACACCTTTATCTATCTTGTTAGTTAATCATCATGCCAGTATGTTGTTATCCTTATGTTCATCTCAGCTTCTCATGCCAGTTAACTTTACTAGTTCATAGACAGATAGTAGTAGGGCTTACCAGTCTTTTTGACTGACCTGTTTTCTTTCGCCTCTTGTCTTCCGTTTCCCCCCCCCCTCAGGTCCTCAGGGTGGGAACATTGGAGCTTAGCTTGGATCTTTACAGCTTGCTTACTGGATTTGCTCATGTACGGTTTTGGACATTGAGCTAGCTATGGTTTACCACTTCATTTTGGGGATAGTACTTTATGTATTTCAGTTTTTCAGTTTATGCTTTTATCTAGACTTTGTTGTTGGAAAATAATGACCAAGTACTTTGTTGTAACATGACTATGGTTTTGAAATGCTAATATTTATCCGCTGCTTTACTACTCTGTTTTACTTATATGTTCTGTCTTGTGATATCTGCATGCATGTTTACCTTGTTTAACGCCCCTCCAAAGCTAATGTCCTTGCAAGAGTGGCATTGGCGGAGGTGGGGTGTTACATTCTGCCACGGTTCTGGGTCGTGGCAAAATATCAATCTGCCACGCTCTGGGTCGTGGCAGAGCCGTGGCAAAATTTTGCCACACCCTATGTTGCCATGGAAAAATTGTTTTCTGGTGTAGTGATGGGTAAACATCGTAGTATAATCCAATGGCTTATCAAGGAAGAAGCCCACCAAATATTCTTACTGTTGTTCATTGGTTGCTCTATAAATTTCTTCTGAGGGTGCCGGCGCCTTACCAAATTTTATTGGATTCGTTGGAGATACCACAACCGAAGCCAAGCCAAAGGAAGATGGACGCGATCGCATTTGGGCTCGTTAGCTCTCTTCCCTTCTTCCTTTCTGTTTTCTGCCATGTACACCAGATGTGATCGCGTCGAGCATCTACGTTTGTGGCATGATATGTTATCTCTCCCAGAGGTTGGTTCGGGGGCCTCGGTGTTTGGGGGTGATTTCATGGGGTATCTTAGCCAAAAAAAGAGGGGGTGCCTCGATCAATCGAGCAGCGGTTGATGATTTGAACTCTTTTATTATCCAATCGAGGTTATCAAAGGTGTCCTTCATTAGATCGGCCTTCACTTCAGTTATCCCTTCACTTTCTCTTTGGAGCACTTGCTTCGCACCAATTCGGATCATTCCCCCAATGATCCTTAAGTGCGCCTTATATTCCTCCTCTAGGACCACTTCATTTCGTTTTTAGCCTATGTGGAAGGCCTCATCATTCTTTCACCTATGTGATAGAGGAATCTTGGGCACTACCAACCTTAGGTATTCCGATCGCGGTCTTCTCCTCCAAACTCAAGCGACTTAAGGTGTGCTAGAAGACCGGGAATTTGCAGGTCTACAAGAATATTTTTGACAGGGTCCGCATTGCGAAAGAGGCCCTCGTGTTGGCCTAAGCCTCTTTCGATGATGATCCCTCCCCCTCTCTTAAGGTGGAATGGGTAGAAGCCCAACTCGCCTTCAACTCAAAGTTGTGCATGGAGAATGCTTACTTCCAGCAACGAGCGAGGATCAAGTGCTTTGTTGATGAAGATTCCAACTCTAAGTTCTTCCGTTCTTCCATTAGAAAGAAGAATAAACTTCTCACTGCCCATCGGATGCTCTGGCTGGATGGATCCATGGCATCAGATCCAACTGAGGTGGTTAATAATTTTTTTTTCCACTTTCGGTCCTTTCTGGGTAGCCCTTCGGAGTAATTTTTCGATCTTGTGCTTTTCTCTTTCGTTCTTTTGTTGGTTTAGCCTGCAAAGGGCGCTTCTCTTCGCAGTTCTCCATCTCTGGAAGAAATTCGAGCGAGTGTTTTCTCGCTTAGCCAGAACAGTGGTGGCGGTCCTGATGGTTTTAACACGAATTTCTTCTATAGTGCTTGGCCCACCATATCACAAGATTTCTCTCTAGCGATCCGTTCGTTCTTCTCGGGTGCCTTGCTTTCGATGACCAGGACATCCACGAATCTCACCAAAACATCTCCAAAACTGGTTAGGAAGGTCATATCCAAGATTTTGGCAATTAGGCTGGTCCCTTTCTTGATTCCTTCTATCAGGCGGGCTTCATTAAAGGCCGCTGGATCACGGACGATGTGCTTCTGGCTCAAGAGCTTATTTCCCAGATTGACCGAAAGTCCAGAGGTTCCAATATGGTGATTAAGCTAGACATGGAAAAGGGTTACGATCGCATGTCCTGGCTCTTCATCATTTGGGTCTGAGGTCTTTCGGGTTCCCTGAGCCGATTGCAATATGGCTTGGAGACTAATCTCGGGGTGCTGGTTCTCCGGTCTAGTCAACGTAGCAGGTAGAGGGTTAATCTTGTTAGGAAGGGGTCTCCATCAGGGAGAGCCCCTCTCTTCAACCTTGTTATCACCGGTAAAGCTCTCACCAGAGGGATTCACCCTCTAACCGTTGCGGGGCAGATTCATCATTTTGGTATTCTGAGCGGTTGCCCAGTTATTTCTTCGTTGCCCTTTGTCGATGAAATCATTATCTTCTTGAATAGGAACCGATGATCGATTCGAAGGCTCCTTTCTTTTCTTCGTCTTTACGAGAGTTACTCGGGTCAGATGATCAATGCATCAATAGTTTCTTTGTTCACACCAAATCCATGAGCCCTGTTAGGATATCTTGGCTTGAGTCTCTGATGGGCTTTTGGGTCGAATCTCTTCCACTTCCTTATTTGGGTACTGTTCTTTATTTTGGTCGCAAGCTCAATGCGATTTTTGATTGACTAACTTACAATGCTAGGGGAAAGATCCTTTTGTGGAATTCTACCCATATCTCCAAGCGGGAAGGTTGGTTCTTATTAAATCTGTTCTCAACTCGTTGGGATTACATGTCTTCGCAGCCATGACTCCCACTTCGTTCTTTTTTCGTTTGTATCAGCCTTTGGCTTTGTCCTTCTTTTGGTGTAATAGGGGTGAGAGAAGGCATCACTGGATCTCGTAGGAGTGAATTGTCATCCCAAGAGAGGACGAATTATGATTGTGCTATCTGAGTGATGTGTGCAAGGCCTACGCTTGTAAGCTCTGGGTTAGATTCAGAGCTAATGACTCTCTGGGCTTTGTTCTTGCATGCTAAGTATCAAAGACTATTTTTGGCTGACTAATCTAGCTACCCCTCTTACGCAAGTGAGACGTGGAAGCGAATACAATCAGTTAAAGCTTTTTCCGACTTACATGGTGGGGGATTCACAACTCTGCCAGAATTCCTATCCCCAAAATCCCTATCTTTTCCTTCATTTGGAATACCCATATCCCGTCGTAGGTCTCCATCCTTGTATGGAAATTATTCCACGATGGACTCCCGGTGGATGCAAACCTGAGGAGGGTAGGCATCCCTTTGGCCTCTCGGTGCCTATGTTGCAGCATTGGTTTAAAGGAATTAGCCACTCATTTTTCTTTGTAGGAGATTGTGCGCAGTCTTTTTGGGCATCCTTCGGGGGTGTGGTTGGCCTCCAAGGGGCCCATCCTACGCTGTAGTCTCCGCTTCATGCTTGGTGGGATGGAGGGATGTGAAAGGATCATAAATCAGTCATTTTCAAGCTCATCCCTTGCTTAGTTTTTTGGCATCTTCGGTGTGCTAGGAACAAGGCTCTCTTTGACGAGACTTCAATGATGGTGTCGTCTACAATTCGAAAAGTCTTTGATGATGTCTTTTTCACTTTCCGAGGTAGGCCATTTATGGGTAACCTCAATCCTTATTCTTTTTCCTGGCTTCTGCTTTATTCATCTCTTGCGGCTCTAGTCCTCGAGAGTGTTTGGGGTAATGTGTTTATTATAAGGTTATGGAGAACTTTTGGAAGCTCCCTGCTATTAGGTATTTCATGGATTCCGAACCCGTCCAGAGAGAATTTTTCTCTGATTTAGTGTTGTTGGTAGCTACCGAGGGCCACTTGTAGACTGCGTGGCTTTTTTGGATTCTCCCTGATATTTGGAGGGTTCTGGAGCTGCTAAGTAGAGTTTCCTTTTGAAACCTGGATAGTTGTTCTGTGAAGGTGTCCTTCTGTTCTTCTGTTTTATCCCGTATGTGAGATGTGGACTGGGTTTCCTCTTTTCCTTGGATGAGGCTGGGTCTAGTTCCCATCGGGTTATTGTGGTTTTGTGGTTTTTGTCGGGTCTGACTTAATTAGCCTGCATAATAGTTTTTATGGCCTTAGAAACAAAGACCATCGAGCCTTTTCCGTTGAGAGTCAGTCCCGAACCATGGCGCCATCCAAATTTGCAGCTACGTTGTGTGTCTGCACCACAACACCGTAGGCCGTTGACGCTGTCTATGCCCTCGGGATAGTGGCACAACCATTGTGTAACTGCGATCTATAGCAAACAACCATGGCGAAATTCGAGGGGTGTGATACCCACGGGAAAAAACGATTCTACTGGGATAGTAGCATAACCGCCGCGTGTCTGCGATCCATGAGGAAAGTGAAGTACTTTCCATATCTGTTTTACTAAAAAAGATTTTAAAGTATTTTTGCTAGAAGTTGAAACAAGTATATATTTAGTACTTGGAGATTTTTAGTCATGTGTTGGATCTACGTATGCTTAAATTTCTGTAAGAACAAAAGTAAACTTGTTAAACTTCGGGTTATCAAGTATTTTCGAACCTTAAATATCAAAAATCAATAACCGAAAATTTAATCTTATATACTTCAACAAATAGACTAAGGAAGAGGATTTTAAAGGTTTTACAAGTTCACAGCTTTGAAATATAATAAAATGCCTCTTCCTGAATTTCCAATACGGAAATTTAGAGCTAAAATTTAAGTTGTATAAATTAAAAATTTATAACAATTTTATAACAAAAAGAGTTTGATATTTAATATAATTTCAGGGAGACTTAATAAATTTAATAACAAATGAAGATTGTATAATTTATATAACCGAACGAACATGAAAAATTGATCCACTAATGAATTCAGCATATGATGGAAAATATGAATTATGGATTGAAACCATTATAAATGAAATTGAACGAGATCAATCCAAACGAAATAAGTTGAATTTAAGTAGTAACGGATGTGATAATTCAATATGAATTCGACGAATGTAAACTTGGTAAATGACCAAAATGTAATGCGTAAGATTGGACTCGATTGATAAAGCATCTGAATCAATCAACAAATAAATGGAAATATATTTGACATAAGCAAATATGAACGACAAGAATATAGAATTATAAGGTTAGAAATAGCAAAGTGGGTGCAATCAGAATAAATAAGTTATATGCATATCGTGTTGACATTAGCATTGTAAATAGGTTTTGCTTCATGTACATCAGTATTTATATGTCATACTTGCTTATGCTTTATATATTAAAATTACCTTGTACCCATGAATCTCATCTTTTGTTGAGTGTTTCAGTAGGAAGTCATGGCGCGCGCTTTGCATGAGAGCTCGCTTTTACGCTAAATATTAAATATTAAGCAAATATGCTTATAAAACGCTAAAAAAGGTACGCATCTCGGATTTAATACAGTATTTTGGTTTTGCATTGTTTTCCCCTGATTAGGGATGCCTCATCGTATAGATGAGATGGATATTTTGTGTATTTGTTGTTTTGTGTACGGGATATTTTTCCCGGTCGAACCGTGCAGGGGAGATGCTGCCGAAATTTTTCGTAAATCGGGGTGTTAGAAAAAAAATTAAGTACTAAAATTCTAAAACTTATTTTTTTTGTTCTATTAAGCTGTAATAAGGAATATTTGAATAAATTTGAAATAGAACGAACGCTTGAAAATGTAATGTTGCCCCTTCGCTTGTTGACGCGTTTAGTTTTTCCCTTGAGTTGCCGTCACCTTTCGTTTATCATTTGATCTATTCGTGCTTGAAGTGTTAACTGTGCAATTCGTATTTTTGAGCCGTTCCTTTTGCCTTACATCGATCAATCCGAGGGAAAATCGTATTAATAATTTTAAATTTATTGGAATTTGATACGACTTGAGAATCGAAATGGTTGTAAAGTGTTTATAAGCAACAAAAAATCTCGACGACCTGAATCCCGAGATTTTGAATGATTTGAAAAGAAAAAGAAAACGATAATACTATTTGAAAGTATTTGAAATTATGATTGCGAGTTAATTTATAACTTCGGGATACGAAATAAAATGATTTATCTCTAAGATTCGAGTAACCCTTGACTAAAGAAAGGTACAACATGGGTGTAAGCCCTTGATTAATGATGGTCTACTCTTGGGTCCAGAGAGACATCATTATTCGAAATTGATACATGCGTAGGCCGTGCCTTGTGGCCTTGTCACTGGGAGATACCTCTCGACTTAGGACATAAAGGTTTTATGTCATGTATCGTAAATTATTTGAAATTTCGAAATGATTTTGGTTTTGAAATCCCGAAGCAAGTATGATTCGATATGAAACAGAAATATAGGATTTCAAACGATTTGAAAATAAACCGGGATGATAAGTCGAAGAAATTATACAATGTTTTGATTTCCAAATTTTAAATTCTTATTGTTATTCGGTTACAACAACTTCTCCTTTTGGAGGACAAAAAACATTAAGGGGGGAGATTGTATCGAACCAAAATTTTCGATATTTTAAAAATATGAATTAATTTGGATTTTGTATTTAATAACTAAATTCTATTTATAATTTGAAATATAACCTAGTTTATTTTGGTAAACAATTTTTGTGCGTGCAAGTTTAATTTTTTATCTTTGAAATTAAATGGTTTGTTAGATTTTAGACGATACTACTATTTTAAAATTTATTTGAAACCTATCATTTGAGAAATTATAAATTTGCTTTTTAAATTAGTTTAAGTATTGATTTTGAAGTGTATTGAATACACTAATATCAATACACTAATATTGTTTGCACCCTGTATTGTATAACGGTATCTATACATTTAGGAATTTATTGTATATTAAATTTTTTGTTGTTCGTTCAACTTGTCTGATATTTTCTACATGCGTTTACCTTGTTCGGAACATAACACCACGCGTCTCTTATCACTTCTCCTCTCCTTTTATTTGATGTCTCGACCGCTCCCTTCCTCTTTTATTATATTCCGTTTGCCATTCCTCAGCCAAGTAATTTTTTTTTCCTAAATCAAAGATTTAATTTTTTCCCTAATCGAATCTATGGTAGCCGCCTTTCGTCACTTGGTTACCAGCGCCAACCGGCCCTTCTCTCACTCACCTGTCGACGACGTCACCTTGCTTCGTCAAGCGTCGCACCCCATTCGCTCCAGCCCCGTTGTACGCTGTAATGTCCCACATTTTTATCGGTTTGTATTTGAATATTTAAATCAGTTTAAATATTGAATTCGTAATATAAGTGGATTTATATATTAATTAAAATGAAGTTGAACGTATAAAAATATATATTAAATATAATCGAGCCAGTAATATCGCGGCAGTTCGTAATTTAACGTTCTGAACTTCAACTGAGTGTACAGGACCCGTTATTAATCGGATTTCTTTGAAACAAGAAACGTTCGAATCCATTTAACATTAATTTTCTAACGGGAGTGAAAAATCGAAATTTCGGATTATATATTGCAAGTTATGTCCAAATTAAATATTCAGAAAAGCAGCGGCATATTCGTTTATGGTCATAACGGTTATTTAAATATATTTAAATATCGGATTCGAATTTGGACAAGATTCTTTTGAGATGTAGTGATAATTTAATTTGTAGAATTTTACTCTAATTTTTAATAAATTAAATAAGAAACTTTTTATTTGGAGTATTTTGCACCCTATATCGATATTTTGAGGTTTCACAATATGACTTAACCTACCGATATTATTATATTTTTTGGATCGTGTTACCTCGCTGGACACGTCCGTACTCTTATTTCTATCCGTAGCAGTTCGGACATGAACGAAAACATTATGTACCGAAATACACTAAAATTGGAACACATGAAACAAAATATATATCTTTGGCTTCATGGATACCGTGCTATTTTGATGCATGTGAAATCCTTGTTTAATGTACGCATATGACTAGAAGAAGAAAAATGTCGTGCCTCGATACTTTCATATCTTCTTTCCATACTTCATTAAATATCCAATTCCTACTCAAAATATAGCTACTCCATGCCCTATAACTTAGCAACTAAGTTAAATCACGTACCCTATCACCCTAGAAAGCCATGTTTTGGCATATCAAAAGTTAATGAACCTGTAAGGCTAAAGATGTAGAGAAGTACACCCTACATGACATACTGCATCTTAATCAACACGCGCCTACCTATTCTACACACCCTAAAACTTCAACACAAAGGAAACATACAAACAAAAAGACCATACTCCTACTCAGACCTATATATGTATTTTATATATACCTTCATGCTTAAGTCTTTCCCCATACCCTATGCTCTCACGTCAACAGTTTCTCTACACGTCGGATAACACTACCTACCACACAACAATGTCAATATGTTTTCTAATCTACAGTACCTACCCCCTAAATCCCTACTGTCCCCTGTTCCTTCACCATGAAGGTTCAGCATTCTATAAATATTGTGTTTCTCTTCGTTTGGCTCTTCGCCATAATCAAACTAAGTCCTCAAACGAAAAAAAAGAATAAGCAAATGTCAAACCTTAAAAACGACAAACTAAATAAAAAGAAATATATTCCGACTCCACTCCAGTTTCATATGTATATAAGAGCTCGAGCTGTTAGTTTGGTGCATGGGTCTTGAGAAGCTCGCTCGTCAGTTTTATATGGTGGAAGAAGAGGAGCGGTTCGAAACGTTATCTGGAAGTCTGGAAGCATATGCAAAGTTTAAAGGGGATAGGAAGATGAAGCTTTCGGGGATTGCATAATACTGTGCATGGGATGGTTGGTGTTTAAACAGTTCGCGATTCCTGTTACTGGACATGGCAAGCTCGAAGTCTAACTGTGTTAGACTGTCGCGAGCTGGAGGTGAACATGACCATGGATAGGAGAGTGAGTGCAAGGACGTATACAAAAGTGATGTATGCAGGTTGTGTAAAGTGGGGATGAAAGTGAAGGAAACATGGGCAAAGTTGGATTAATAAATGGTATGGGAAGTTGACGAGGAGTTTAAACGTGATGGAGCATACCACTGTTTTGGTTTGGAAGGAAGAGCGTGTGTGTTTTTACTATACTTATGGGTTACAATATATGGAGGAAGGCATCGAATATTTAAGAAGCAGGTGGGTCAGTACGTGTTGTTGGGTTAGTTTATAATAGGAGCAGTTCGGTATTTTGGGTTCGAAGATTTGCATTAGTAGTGGTTTGCTGTGTAAATGGAGCAAGGCAACCGCATAGGGATGGGTCTGAAGTATGTGACGGGTTCCTTTAAGTTGGAGCTGCGAATTTTGAAGAGGAGTTTGGGATGGAAGAAAATGGTGAGCAACGATCAGTTATTGACAAATGAGGGGTTCGTGTTTATCTGGAGCGGTTGAGAGTCCGTTTGAATTATGACAGATTAAAACATCTGGCATAATCAACCGACGAAAATCGTTATTTAACGGTTAACACGCAAAGGTGAGTAAATTCACTAACTCTGATCTATTTTAAAATATTATAATTATATTTTAATATTAGTTGAATGCTGTGTAATAATCTTTTAGGTAAATTACAATTAAATTGGTTGGAATATATATATATATCATCGTATATATACACATCATTGATTGGATACTGATTCCATCGATTATAATATTCCATCGTATGAAATTGGTGTTATTTGCGGTGACTAACACCTATGGATGCAGGGAAACTGGTTGGAGAAATCCAACTGGATTCCTCAACAATTATATTATTGTTTTCATATGTTACATTACATGATATGATAAATAATCCATGTTAATTATTGTTTGTTTGAGATGTAGAATTACCCTGGCCCTGAAATAACGGTTATTTAAATACCGTGAATATATTGGAAAGGAATTCAAGTTTAAAAAGGGAAATCTATTATTTATAACAGGAATTTAATATTGATTGGGCTAGAATGCAATAACTTGTTTCAATTTTGTAAAACAAACAGTGTAACTTAAAAACGAAATGTAAAATGGAATGAAATCATTATCATTGGGATATTTGGGAAATAAGAATTCAAGAATACATTTTAAAGGGGAATGGTGAAATTTATTTCAACGTTCAGAATGTAATTGGGGATTAAGTAAATTCATTTGATCTGTAAATGGATATTCGACTATGTCGAGGATTATAAAAGTATTAATGGTCAGGATTATATTATAGAATTCGATAAGATAGTTAATATTGGTATTAAAACCAACAGATTTAAAATAGGATATGTAATCGAGAATTAGTTATAAACTAGGTTTATAAGTGAGGAGGATCTGACTTGAAAGCGCAGTTATGAAGCAAAGTTGGATTATAAATTCAGGAATTAATTTGGTAAATGAGATTTTGATTTGTAATGATATTTTATTATAAAAACCAAGTTCATATTGATTAAATGAAACCAGATATCTACAAGCAATAATATACATGTTTTAAAATGGATAAGGTTTTAGAAGCGAATGTTATGCAAATTAAATAGTTAAAATGGAAACTGGAAATGTTTTTCCAAGAAGTATGAGGCTAAACAGTTTTGGGAAATATCTGGGAAGATATGAGAAACTAGAAAATTAATGTTAAATAAAAGGGCTAGTGGTTGTGTGATGTTTAGTTGTACACTTGAATGAATGTTTGTTTTTACTTCGATAGTTAAATAAGCGACTATCGAAGTGTTTTGACCATCGTTGTCAAAAAGAGAGACCGGTTGGATATATTATCCGAAAACCACTATGTATAGGCATAGGCGCTGCGAATTAGATTATGTTGAAGATAATTGAAGACGGAGTGAAATACAAGGGTCGTTCTATTCCAGAATGGTGTTTTCTGTTTGTCCAGTCGTAGGACAACTTTTATGGACGAGCGTCTGACAGAGTATACCCAATAAATCACGTACAGTTGATCTCTTAAAGGTATTACGTCTGGTGGCGGAGGAATTCGTTCCTCTTAGCTTTTTATACCCGTGATATTTTTGGAAATCGATTAGTGAATTAATGGGTTTGACAATGTGGCATTCAAAGGAATGGTGACCAGATGATCTGAATGATAGACGTAGTCTCTAGCCTCACAACTGGGAAATGACAAAAATCAGGCAGGCAACATGGCTAGTTGGGGTATACCCAAGCAGGGTGTATTGTCACCGATCTAGAGAAAATTCATATTTGTTTTTCTTTTCGATTCTGTATCTTCGGATTACGGTTGGATGGCCAACAACCGTGGGTGACAATATATTCGTTACACTCAAGCTAAATGAGTGGACGGTCATATGTGGCTGGGTTGCAAGACGTTCTTGTTGAACCCAGGTGTATACCCTCTAGAGTACACTGATCGGAAGGTGATCCCATACCTTGTCTGTTGGAATCCAATCTCCAATAAGCGCCTTGCAGTTTTTGATTTTAATATATATATATGTGGAGCGTGAGATGCAAGCGTCCTGCTATTTGGTTATTTACTTGATTAGACATTATTATAATATCACTAGATTTTGATATCAAAATATGTTGGGTTATAGTAAGGTAAAAACCGTCCGTGTTTATGTGTGGGTTGGTCTTACTATTATCCTTTTGTTTCAAAAAGGATTTCAAAGTTAAAACGATATGGTTGAAGTTTACTCACACCAGTCCCATGACTGGCCCAGAGTTTATTTGTTTGTGTTTTCCCTAAACTCTTAGGTGCCCAAATTTGTACGGGCAGTCAAATGTTTCAGGATTTTACAGATACATTTGGAGGAGCTCAAAGCAGGAGACTTCACCGTTAGTTATGTGGAGATTATTTCCACTGAAATGTACATGAGTTATACTCTGATATGGTATGTATACAAATTCAGATTTGTATTTCATAGTGATGTTATATGTAATATATGTTATTCGTTCCGCTGTGAGATTCGTGTTTACCCTGATTCTGATGTTCTTCTTATTCTTCTATTCTATTAGTTTTATCTTATCTTTCTCACCCTCTAACTTCTTCTATAAATGACCCGATATTTTCGATGCTTGAATAGTCAACGTGGTATTTATATTGATTTTTTGGGTCGAAAATCTCGGGTCGTTACGTGGTATCAAAGAGAGGTTAAGTGATTACCTTGGCTCTATGGCGAAACTCAATAGAGATGGGATTAGCAATATCCTAGATCGAGTTTAGTGTATATATATGAGAGCGCGTATTTGTAAATTGATATAAAAACTATTTTATATTGTGTTGATTGGTTCATCGAGTGGTTTATGGATTCTGGTCGATACGGTAATGCAAACTGTATCGATAAGTGTTTCTAAACTCTTGAACAGAGCACTTCGACACAATATTATTTTAAAAGCTGGGTAAATGAAATAATTTTACCCGAAATATATTTTGATATAAACAAAGTATATATATTGTAATTATTATAAAATATATTGAATGTGTTGATTTGTTAATATTATCGAATCAGATTATAACAGAGATGGTTATAAATGACCAATTAGAATTCGTATAAGAGTGATATATAAATTCAAATGAATTAAATCTGGAGGTAAACCAGAATTGTAATTAAAACTCTGGAAATTTGGAAAGGTGTTTGAAATTGAATTCTTGATTATATATGGAAAATTCAAGATCCTGGGTGAATTTGGAAATGTTTTCAAACATTTTGAAGAATATTTTGAAGCAATTTCAAAATGGAATTGTTCAAAAATAAGTTTTTAAAATGATATAGTATTAAACTCACTGTGACCACTGAAAAATAATTATGATGATGATGGCCGCATCATCAGTGTTCATTTTTGAGTTTCTATGTGATGGTACTGCCAAAGGTTTTGTTTTAAATTGTTTTAAGGAAATAACTTGATCAGAGATTCAAATGTTTTGAATTCATATTATTATATGTAAATATTATATGATTTCAAGCGGATTTAAAATAAAACCCTAGAATTTAAATTTTGAAATTAAATTTAACTTATGATGTAAATAAATTAAATGGCAAAGGTGAATAAATAAATTAAAATTTAACTTAAGCTAAGTTAGATAAAATTGGATTGGATTGGAGATAATCTGGAATGGAACCAAATTGATAAGTCAAGAGTTTGAATGGAATTTAGCCTGGTTATAAGTAAATGGTTTTGTTAGAGAATAATTTAAGTGGAGATCGAGATGGAATAGGATTTAACTTGGCAATGTAATTGAACTTGTGAAATAAGATTTTTGGAATGGAACTGAATATGATTATGGAACTGAGTTGTTGAGTAAGAATTTGGAATTGGAATTTGAAGTGGAGTTGAAATAGAAATGTGGCTTAGTAAAAGCGAAAGATTGGTTTGAGGATGGATTGATGGGAAATCAACCAAGAATGCTTGACATATGTTAAAGTGATAGCAAATGGCAGAGATAGAGTTAAATGCCAACAAAAAGGTACATGTTTACATTATATTAGAGTATGAGATTTATGAGCTATTTTAGAAAATCCGCTTGGCTGTTTGTTTTCTTTTGGATTTGGAGAAGGCCCAGTGTGGCGAGTTGTAGTTGTACCGATTGAATCATGTAGAGGAGATGCTGGCGAAAATCTCTGAAAACTTAAGCTGTTAGGAAATTTTCAGAATTTTCGAAAATATTCGTCAATAAGAAGAAATTAATATTTTGATTGGAATTAATCAGTCAGTTGAAACTGAAATTAAGAAGTAAAAGAAAAGATTTTAATCTGGTTATAATAGGGTTTGTAGCATTTTCCTTACCTTAGTAATTTTGAGGACGAAATTCTTTTAAGGGGGAATGAATGTAACGTCCTGCATTTTTATCGGTTTGTATTTGAATATTTAAATCAATTTAAATATTGAATTCGTAATATAAGTGGATTTATATATTAATTAAAAGGAAGTTGAACTTATAAAAATATACATTAAATATAATCGAGCCTGTAATATCGTGGTAGTTTGTAATTTAACGTTTTCAACTTCAGCTGAGTGTACAGGACCCGTTATTAATCGGATTTCTTCGAAATAAGAAATGTTCGAATCCATTAAACAGTATTTTTCTAATGGGAGTGAAAAATCAAAATTTCGGATTATATATTGCAAGTTATGTCCAAATTAAATATTCAGAAAAGCAGTGGCATATTCGTTTATGGCCATAATGGTTATTTAAATATATTTAAATATCGGATTCGAATTTGGACAAGATTCTTTTGAGACATAGTGAAAATTTAATTTTTAGAATTTTACTGTATTTTTTAATTAATTAAATAAGCAACTTTTTATTTGAAGTATTTTGCATCCTATATCGATATTATGGGGTTTCACGATATGACTTAACCTACTGATATTATTATATTTTTGGGATCGTGGTACATCGCTGGACACGACCGTACTCTTATTTCTGTTCGTAGCAGTTCGGACATGAACGAAAACCTTATGTACCGAAATACACTAAAATTGGAACACATGAAACAAAATATATATCTTTGGCTTCATGGATACCGTGCTATTTTGATGCATGTGAAATCCTTGTTTAATGTACGCATATGATTAGAAGAAGAAAAATGTCGTGCCTAGATACTCTCACATCTATTTTCCATACTTCATTAAATATCCAATTCCCAACTCTAAATATAGCTACTCCATACCCTATAACTTAACAACTAAGTTAAATCACGTACTCTTTCACCCTCGAAAGCCATGTTTTGGCATATCAAAAGTTAATGAACCTGTAAGAATAAAGATGTAGAGAAGTACACCCTACATGCTATACTGCATCTTAACTAACATGCGCCTACCTATTCTAAACAACCTAATTGTTCAACGTAAAGGAAACATACAAACAAAAGGACCATACTCCTCAGACTTGTATATATATTTTATATATACCTTCATGCTTAAGTCTTTCCCCATAACCTATGCTCTCACATCAACAGTTTCTCTGCACGTCGGATAGCACTAGCTACCACACAGCAATGTCAATGTGTTTTCTAATCTACAGTACCTACCCCCTAAATCCCTACTGCCTCCTATTCCTTCACCATGAAGGTTCAGCTTTCTATAAATACAGTGTTTCTCTTCGTTTGGCTCTTCGCCAAAATAAAACTAAGTCCTCAAACGAAAAAAAAAGAACAAAAAATTCCAAACCTTAAAAACGACAAACTAAATAAAAAGAAATATATTCCGACTCCTCTCCAGTTTCATATGTATATAAGAGCTCGAGCTGTTAGTTTGGTGCATGGGTCTTGAGAAGCTCGCTCGTCAGTTTTATATGGTGGAAGAAGAGGTGCGGTTCGAAACGTTATCTGGAAGTCTGGAAGTATATGCATGGGATGGTTTCGGGGATTGCACAGTACTCTGCATGGGATGGTTTGTGTTTAAACAGGTCGTGGTTCCTGTTACTAGACATGGCAAGCTCTAAGTTGGACTATGCTGGACTGCTGCGAGCTGGAGGTGAACATGACCATGGATAGGAGAGTGAGTGCAAGGACGTATACAAAAGTGATGGGTGCAGGTTGTGTAAAGTGGGGATGCTAGTGAAGGGAATGTGGGCAAAGTTGGATTAATAAATGGTATGGGAAGTTGACGAGGAGTTCAAAGGTGATGGAGCATACCACTGTTTTGGTTTGGAAGGAAGAGCGTGTGTGGTTTAACTATACTTACGAGTTACAATATATGGAGGAAGGCATCGTACATTTAAGAATCAGGCGGGTCAGTACCTTTTTTGGGTTAGTTTCTAATAGGAGCAGTTCAGTAGTTTTGGTTCGAAGATCTGTGGTAGTAGTGGTTTGCTGTGTAAATGGAGCAGGAAACCGCATTGGGATGGGTCTGAAGTATGTGACGGGTTCCTTTAAGTTAGAGCTGTGAATTTTTAAGAGGAGTTTGGGATGGAAGAAAATGGTGAGAAACGATCGGTTAATGGCAAATGACGGGTTCGTGTTTATCTGGAGCGGGTGGGAGTCCGTTTGAATTATGGCAGATTAAAACATCTGGCATAATCAACCGACATAAATCGTTATTTAACGGTTAACACACAAAGGTGAGTAAATTCACTAACTCTGATCTATTTTAAAATATTATAATTATATTTTAATGTTGGTTGAATGTTGTGTGATGATCGTTTAGGTAAACTACAATTAAATTGGTTGAAATATATATATATATATATATATATATATATATATATATATATATATATATAGCATCGTATATACACACATCATTGGTTGGATACTGATTCCATCGATTATAATATTCCATCATATGAAATTGGTGTTATTTGCGGTGACTAACATCTATGGATGCAGGGAAACAGATTGGAGAAATCCAACTGGATACCTCAACAATTATATTATTGTTTTCATATGTTACATTACATGATATGATAAATAATCCGTGTTAATTATTGTTTGTTTGAGATGTAGAATTACCCTGGCCCTGAAATAACGGTTATTTAAATACCGTGAATATATTGGAAAGGAATTCAAGTTTAAAAAGGGAAATATATTATTTATAATAGTTATTGATTGGGCTAGAATGCAATAACTTGTTTCAATTATGTAAAACAAACAGTGTAACATAAAAACGATATGTAAAACGGTATGTAAAATGGAATGAAATAATTATCATTGGGATATTTCGGAGATAATAATTCAAGAATACATTTTAAAGGGGAACAGTGAAATTTATTTCAACGCTCAGGATGTAATCAGGGATTTAGTAAATCCATTTGATCTATAAATGGGTATTCGACTATGTCGAGGATTATAAAAGTATTTATGGTCAGGATTATATTATAGAAATCAATAAGATAGTTAATATTGGTCTTAAAACCAACAGATTTAAAATAGGATATGTATTCGAGAATAAGTTATAAACTAGGTTTATAAGTGAGGAGGAGCTGACTTGAAAGCGCATTTATGAAGCAAAGTTGGATTGTAAATTCAGGAATTAACTTGGTAAATGAGATTTTGACTTGTAATGATATTTGATTATAAAAACCAAGTTCATATTGATTAAATGAAACCAGATTTCTATAAGCAATTATATACATGTTTTAAAATGGATAAGGTTTTAGAAGCGAACGTTATGCAAATTAAATAGTTAAAATGGAAACTGGAAATGTTTTTCCAAGAAGTATGAGGCTAAACAGTTTTGGGAAAGATCAAGGAAGATATGAGAAACTAGAAAATTAATGTTAAATAAAAGGGCTAGTGGTTGTGTGATGTTTATTTGTAAATTTGAATGAATGTTTGTTTTTACTTCGATAGTTAAATAAGCGACTATCGAAGTGTTTTGACCATCGTTGTCAAAACGAGGAGACCGGTTGTATGTATTATCCGAAAACCACTATGTATAGACATAGGCGCTACGAATTAGATTATGCTGAAGATAATTGAAGACGAGTGAAATACAAGGGTCGTTCTGTTCCAGAATGGTGTTTTCTGTTTGTCCAGTCCCAGGACAACTTGTATGGACGAGTGTCTGACAAAGTATACCTAATAAATCACGTACGGTTGATCTCTTAAAGGTATTACGTCTGGTGGCGGAGGAATTCGTTCCTCTTAGCATTTTATACCCGTGATATTTTTGGAAATCGATTAGTGAATTGACGGATTTGACGATGTGGCATTAAAAGGAATGGTGACCAGATGATCTGAATGATAGAAGTAGCCTCTTGCCTCACAATCGGGAAATGACAAAAATCCAGCAGGCAGCATGGCTAGTTGGGTCATACCCAAGCAGGGTGTATTGTCACCGATCTAGAGAAAATTCATATTTGTTCTTCTTTTCGATTCTGTATCTTCGGATTACGGTTGGATGGCCAACAACCGTGGGTGACAATATATTCGTTATACTCATGCTAAATGAGTGGGCGGTCATGTGTGGCTGGGTTGCAAGACGTTCTTGTTGAACCCAATTGTATACCCTCTAGAGTACACTGATCGGAAGGTGATCCCATACCTTGTCTGTTGGAATCCGATCTCCAATAAGCGCCCTGCAGTTTTTTATTTTATTATATATATGTGGAGCGTGAGATGCAAGCGTCATGTTATTTGGTTATTTACTTGATTAGACATTATTATAATATCACTGGATTTTGATATCAAAATATGTTGGGTTATAGTAAGGTAAAAACCGTCCGTGTTTATGTGTGGGTTGGTCTTACTATTATCCTTTTGTTTCAAAAAGGATTTCAAAGTAAAAACGATATGGTTGAAGTTTACTGACACCAGTCCCATGACTAGCCCAGGGTTTATTTATTTGCGTTTTCCCTAAACTCTTGGGTGCCTAAATTTGTACGGGTAGTCAAGTGTTTCAGGATTTTACAGATACATTTGGAGAAGCTCAAAGCAGGAGACTTTCACCATTAGTTAAGTAGAGATTATTTCCACTGAAATGTGCATGAGTTATACTCTGATATGGTATGTATACAAATTCAGATTTGTTTTTCATAGTGATGTTATATGTAATATATGTTATTCGTTCCGATGTGAGATTCGTGTTTACTCTGATTCTGATGTTCTTCTTATTCTTCTATTCTATTAGTTCTATCTTATCTTTCTCACCCTCTAACTTCTTCTATAAATGACCCGATATTTTCGATGCTTGAATAATCAACATGGTATTTATGTTGATTTTCTGGGTCGAAAATCCCGTGGTCGTTACGTGGTATCAGAGAGAGGTTAAGTGATTACCTTTTCTCTGTGGCGAAACTCAATAGAGATGGGATTAGCAATATCCTAGATTGAGTTTAGTGTATATATATATGAGAGCGCGTATTTGTAAATTGATATAAAAATTGTTTTATATTGTGTTGATTGGTTCGTCGAGTGGCTTATGAATTCCGGTTGATACGGTAATGCAAACTGTATCGATAAGTGTTTCTAAACTCTTGAACAGAGTAATTCGACACAATATTATTTCAAAAGCTGGGTAAAGGAAATAATTTTACCCGAAATATATTTTGATGTAAACAAAGTATATATCTTGTAAATATTATAATATATATTGAATGTGTTGATTTGTTAATATTATCGAATCATATTATAATAGAGATGGTTATAAATGACCAATTAGAATTCGTATAAGAGTGATATATAAATTCAAATGAATTAAATCTAGAGGTAAACCAGAATTGGAATTAAAACTATGGAAATTTTGAAAGGTGTTTGAAATTTGAAGAATATTTTGAAGCAATTTCAAAATGGAATTGTTCAAAAATAAGTTTTAAAAATGATATAGTATTAAACTCACTGTGACCACTGAAAAATAATTCTGATAATGATGGCCGCATCATCAGTGTTCATTTTTGAGTTTCGATGTGATGGATTACTACTAAAGGTTTTGTTTTAAATTATTTTATGGAAATAAGTTGATCAGAGATTCAAATGTTTTGAATTGATATTATTATATGTAAATATTATATGATTTCAAGCCAATTTGAAATAAAACCCAAGAATTTAAAATTTGAAATTAAATTTAACTTATGATGTAAATTAATTAAATGGTAAAGGTGAATAAATAAATTAAAATTTAACTTAAGCTAAGTTAGATAAAATTGGATTGGATTGGGGTTAATCTGGAATGGAACCAAATTGATAAGTCAAGAGTTTGGAATTGAGATTGAAATTGGAGTTTGAATGGAATTTGGCCTGGTTATAAGCAAATGGTTTTGTTAGAGAATAATTTAAGTGGAGATCGAGATGGAATAGGATTTAACTTGACAATGTAATTGAACTTGTGAAATAAGATTTTTGGAATAGAACTGAATATGGTTATGGAACTGAGTTGTTGAGTAAGAATTTGGATTTGGAATTTGAAGTGGAGTTGAAATAGAAATTTGGCTTAGTAAAAGCGAAAGATTGGTTTGAGGATGGATTGATGGGAAATCAACCAAGGATGCTTGACATATGTTAAAGTGATAGCAAATGGCAGAGATAGAGTTAAATGCCAACAAAAGGTACAAGTTTACATTATAGTAGAGTATGAGATTTATGAGCTATTTTTGGAAAGCCGCTTGGCTGTTTGTTTTCTTTTGGATTTGGAGAAGGCCCAGAGTGGCGAGTTGTAGTAGTACCGATTGAGCCGTGCAGAGGAGATGCTGGCGAAAATCTCTGAAAACTTAAGCTGTTAGGAAATTTTCAGAATTTTCGAAACTATTCGTTAATAAGAAGAAATTAATATTTTAATTGGAATTAATGGTTCAGTTGAAATAGAAATTATGAAGTAAAAGAAAAGATTTTATTCTGGTTATAATAGGGTTTGTAGCATTTTACCTACCTTGGTAATTTCGGGGACGAAATTCTTTTAAGTTGGAAGGAATGTAACATCCCGCATTTTTATCAGTTTGTATTTGAATATTTAAATCAATTTAATATTGAATCCATAATATAAGTGGATTTATATATTAATTAAAACGAAGTTGAACGTATAAAAATATATATTAAATATAATCGAGCCCGTAAGATCGTGGTAGTTCGTAATTTAATGTTCTGAACTTCAACTGAGTGTAAAGGACCCGTATTAATCGGATTTCTTCGAAACAAGTAACGTTCGAGTCCATTAAGCAATATTTTTCTAATGGAGTGAAAAATCAAAATTTCGGATTATATATTGCAAGTTATGTCCAAATTAAATATTCAGAAAAGCATCGGCATATTCGTTTATGGCCATAACGGTTATTTAGATATGCTTAAATATTGGATTCGAATTTGGACAAGATTCTTTTGAGACGTAGTGATAATTTAGTTTTTAGAATTTTACTGTAATTTTTAATTAATTAAATAAGCAACTTTTTATTTGGAGTATTTTCCATCCTATATCGATATTTTGGGGTTCCACGATATGACTTAACCTACCGATATTATTATATTTTTGGGATCGTGGTACCTCGCTGGACACGACCGTACTCTTATTTCTGTTCGCAGTAGTTTGGACATGAACGAAAACATTATGTACTGAAATACACTAAAATTGGAAAACATGAAACAAAATATATATCTTTGGCTTCATGGATACCGTGCTATTTTGATGCATGTGAAATCCTTGTTTAATATACGCATATGACTAGAAGAAGAAAAATGTCGTGCCTAGATACTCTCACATCTATTTTCCATACTTCATTAAATATCCAATTCCCTACTCTAAATATAGCTACTCCATACCCTATAACTTAGCAACAAAGAAAAACCACATACCCTATCACCCTAGAAAGCCATGTTTTGGCATATCAAAAGTTAATGAACCTGTAAGGCTAAAGATGTGGAGAAGTACACCCTACATGCCATACTGCATCTTAATCAACATGTGCCTACCTATTCTAAACACCCTAAATGTTCAACGCAAAGGAAACATACAAACAAAAGGACCATACTCCTACTCAGACCTGTATATATATTTTATATATACCTTCATGCTTAAGTCTTTCCCCATACCCTATGCTCTCACATCAACAGTTTCTCTGCACGTCGGATAGCACTAGCTACCACACAGCAATATCAATGTGTTTTCTAATCTACAATACCTACCCCCTAAATCCCTACTATCTCCTATTCCTTCACCATGAAGGTTCGGCTTTCTATAAATACAGTGTTTCTCTTCGTTTGGCTCTTCGCCAAAATCAAACTAAGTCCTCAAAAGAAAACAAAAGAATAAACAAATGCCAAACCTTAAAAATGACAAAATAAATAAAAAGAAATATACTCCAACTCCTCTTCTATTTCATATTTATATAAGAACATGAGCTGTTAGTTTGGTGCATGGGTCTTGAGAAGCTCGCTCGTCAGTTTTATATGGTGGAAGAAGAGGAGCGGTTCGAAACGTTATCTGGAAGTCTGGAAGCATATGAAAAGTTTAAAGGGGATACGAAGATGAAGCTTTCGGGGATTGCACAGTACTGTGCATGGGATGTATGGTGTTTAAACAGGTCGCGGTTCCTGTTACTGGACATGGCAAGCTCTAAGTTGGACTATGCTGGACTGCTGCGAGATGGAGGTGGACATGACCATGGATAGGAGAGTGAGAGCAAGGACGTATACAAAAGTGATGGGTGCAGGTTGAGTAAAGTGGGGATGCAAGTCAAGGGAATGTGGGCAAAGTTGGATTAATAAATGGTATGGGAAGTTGACGAGGAGTTCAAAGGTGATGGAGCATACCATTGTTTTGGTTTGGAAGGAAGAGCATGTGTGGTTAAACTATACTTACAGGTTACAATATATGGAGGAAGGCATCGTACATTTAAAAAGCAAGCGGGTCAGTACGTGTTTTTAGGTTAGTTTATAATAGGAGCAGTTCAGTAGTTTTGGTTCGAAGATTTGTGGTAGTAGTGGTTTTCTATGTAAATGGAGCAGGAAACCGCATTGGGATGGGTCTGAAGTATGTGACGGGTTCCTTTAAATTGGAGCTGCGAATTTTTAAGAGGATTTTGGGATGGAGAAAATGGTGAGAAACGATCGGTTAATGGCAAATGACAGGTTCGTGTTTATCTGGAGCGGTTGGGTGTCTGTTTGAATTATGGCAGACTAAAACATCTGGCACAATCAACCAACGTAAATCGTTATTTAACGGTTAACACGCAAATGTGAGTAAATTCACCAACTCTGATTTATTTTAAAATATTATAATTATATTGTAATGTTGGTTGAATGTTGTGTGATGATCATTTAGGTAATTACAATTAAATTGGTTGAAATATATGTATATATATAGCATCGTATATATACACATCATTTGTTGGATACTGATTCCATCGATTATAATATTCCATCATATGAAATTGGTGTTATTTAAGGTGACTAACATCTGTGGATGCAGGGAAACAGGTTGGAGAAGTCCAACTGGATTCCTCAACAATTATATTATTGTTTTCATATGTTACATTACATGATATGATAAATAATCCATGTTAATTATTGTTTGTTTGAGATGTAGAATTACCCTAGCCCTGAAATAACGGTTATTTAAATACCATGAATATATTGGAAAGGAATTCAAGTTTAAAATGGGAAATCTATTATTTATAATAGTAATTTAATATTGATTGGGCTAGAATGCAATAACTTGTTTCAATTTTGTAAAACAAGTAGTGTAACTTAAAAACGATATGTAAAATGGAATGAAATAATTATCATTGGGATATTTGGGAAATAGGAATTCGAGAATACATTTTAAAGGGGAACGGTGAAATTTATTTCAATGCTCAGGATGTAATTGGGGATTAAGTAAATCCGTTTGATCTATAAATGGGTATTCAACTATGTCGAGGATTATAAAAGTATTTATGGTCAGGATTATATTATAGAATTTGATAAGATAGTTAATATTGGTCTTAAAACCAATAGATTTAAAATAGGTTATGTAATCGAGGATAAGTTATAAACTAGGTTTATAAGTGAGAAGGAGCTGACTTGAAAGCGCAGTTATGAAGCAAAGTTGGATTATAAATTCAAGAATTAACTTGGTAAATGAGATTTTGACTTGTAATGATATTTGATTATAAAAACCAAGTTCAGATTGATTAAATGAAACCGGATTTGTATAAGAAATAATATACACGTTTTAAAATGGATAAGATTTTAGAAGCGAATGTTATGCAAATTAAATAGTTAAAATGGAAACTGGAAATGTTTTTCCAAGAAGTATAAGGCTAAACAGTTTTGGGAAATATCTGGGGAGATATGAGAAACTAGAAAATTAATGTTTAATAAAAGGGCCAGTGGTTGTGTGATGTTTATTTGTACATTTGAACGAATGTTTGTTTTTACTTCGATAGTTAAATAAGCGACTATTGAAGTGTTTTGACCATCATTGTCAATACAGAGAGACGGTTGGATATATTATCCGAAAACCACTCTGTATAGGCATATGCACTGCAAATTAGATTATGCTGAAGATAATTGAAGACGAAGTGAAATACGAGGGTTGTTCTGTTCCAGAATGGTGTTTTCTGTTTGTCCAGTCCCAGGACAACTTGTATGGACGAGTGTCTGACAGAGGTTACCTAATAAATCACGTACAGTTGATCTCTTAAAGATATTACGTCTGGTGGCGGAGGAATTCAATCCTCTTAGCTTTTTATACCCGTGATATTTTTGGAAATCGATTAATGAATAGACGGGTTTGACGATGTGGCATTCAAAGGAATGGTGATCAGATGATCTGAATGCTAGATGTAGCCTCTAGCCTCACAACCGGGAAATGACAGAAATCGGGCAGGCAGCATGGCTAGTTTGGTCATACCCAAGTAGGGTGTATTGTCACCGATCTAGAGAAAATTCATATTTGTTCTTTTTTTCGATTCTGTATCTTCGGATTACGGTTGGATGGCCAACAACCGTGTGTGACAATATATTCGCTACACTCAAGCTAAATGAGTGGGCGGTCATGTTTAGCCGGGTTGCAAGACGTTCTTGTTGAACCCAGGTGTATACTCTCTAGAGTACACTGCTCGGAAGGTGATCCCATACCTTGTATGTTAGAATCCAATCTCCAATAAGCACCCTGCAGTTTTTGGTTTTATTATATATATGTGGAGCGTGAGATGCAAGCGTCTTGCTATTTGGTTATTTACTCGATTAGACATTTTTATAATATCACTGGATTTTGATATCAAAATATGTTGGGTTATAGTAAGGTAAAAACCGTTCGTGTTTATGTTTGGGTTGGTCTTACTTTTATCCTTTTGTTTCAAAAAGGATTTCAAAGTTAAAACGATATGGTTGAAGTTTACTCACACCAGTCCCATGACTGACCCAGAGTTTATTTGTTTGTGTTTACCCTAAACTCTCGGGTGCCCAAATTTGTACGGGAAGTGAAATGTTTCAGGATTTTACAGATACATTTGGAGGAGCTCAAAGCAGGAGACTTCACCATTAGTTATATAGAGATTATTTCCGCTGTAATGTACATGAGTTATACTCTGATATGGTATGTATACAAATTCATATTTGTATTTCAAAGTGATGTTATATGTAATATATGTTATTCGTTCCGCTGTGAGATTCATGTTTACTCTGATTTCGATATTCTTCTTATTCTTCTATTCTATTAGTTCTATCTTATCTTTCTCACCCTCTAACTTCTTCTATAAATGACCTGATATTTTCGATGCTTGAATAGTCAGCGTGGTATTTATGTTGATTTTCTGGGTCGAAAATCTCATTTCGTTACATACGCTTACGCCATCAAACCCGAAGACCGCCTACCCCGCTACCTGCTCCTGGACGACGCCGTGCCACCCTAATGCGAGGCTATAGCTCCTCCATCTGCGTAGGTCTTAGCCGATGTTATTGGCCTTGAACCATCGTTGCGACACCGTTCAAGGTGAGTTTACGCTCACGATTATTATTAGTTCAAGAATTTAACTTCATAGACATATGAAACGTGATAATAGATGTTTGGGTGTTGTTTGCATTTCTGAATAGTTGGTTGTGACATCTGTTTTGTTGTTCGTGTCCTCATATATTGTCTTACTATTAGTTAGATTTATATGATTTGGGGCCTTCATATTTGGATTGAGAAATTGTTATGTGTTTCCTGGACCAGTGCCTTAAAAAAACCCAAAAACCATTCATTACTATTGACTTGAGCCTGGTAGTGAGTCATTGAGCTTAAGATACTATTGTATGTTGGAAGTTTTGGCAGATATGCTTAAAGATCAATTATTGTATAAAAATATAATAGCACATATATGATTACTTTGTTATAAACTGGGAATGGATCTTACACAGTCACAACACCAAAATGACCATTTTGAAACTGTAATAAAATGTTGCTAAAATTTGTAGAAACACTTCTTAGGGGTTGTAGATTAGTATGTTGCAGATTTTCAAAACACTTAGCAGGTGTTTCAGTTTGATAATCTGCAACACTCTACGAGTTTTTCAAGTTGATAATGTGCAACGCTAGGTGAGTGTTTCAGTTTGATAATCCGCAACACTTAGCGAGCGTTTCAGTTCGATAGCCTGCAACACACGATGAGTGTTTCAAGTTCATAATCTGCAACACTCAATGTGTGTTTCAATTTCATAATCTGCAACACTCAATTTGTGTTTCAACCATAAACATGCAATTGATACTTTCAGTAACCCTAACCAGTAACCCTAACCATAAATTTGCAACAGAGGTAATATAATCAAATTTTAGTTGCCAAAATAACAAATTATTCAATATCAAAACAATATGAATACTACAAGTTGGGTTCTACTTTTGAAAAGAGAGTTCAAGCTAAGATGGTCAATATTAATACACAGCAAAGAGTTACCAAGTGATGTCTGCTATTAAAAAAGGACCTAAAGCTAATCTACTAAGTTCAAACACTTTGAAAAATCATAAAGATATAGCCAACGATTCAATAGATAATCAAGTGTATCTAGTCTTTGGACATGTGACACTAATCAAATGATAATTTCTGCACCTGCAAGTTAAATAATAAAAAGTTATGAACGACAACAAAGTTAAATTGCTACTTACAAATAAAGTTAAATCTAGCTACAATAAGAGGACTTGATGAATTAGTGGAAGTAAAATGAAAGTCAAATGCAGGATCTTAAATAGTGAAACATAACTGTCCTACTCATAATTATTAATAAATTTTCCTGAGTAGACGTACAGAGTAAATGTATACTAATCTAGTAATGGAATTTAATGAATCATCTTAGATATAATAATCAATTCGGATGTTTGATTGAAAAAATGAAACTAATAAATAACACGCATACTGCCTTCAGATATTTGAGAAAGTGTTTAAAACCATGTGTGGTAATGTATGAAACTTGAAAAAGCACAGTTCTCGATTTCTCAAATATCTGAACAGATGTGTGGTAAAAAAAAGCCTTCAGATAGTGGTGCGCTTATCAGCAGCAAACAAGCAGAGTGAATCCTGAATTTTTCGTGAACTTGATCATCTTTATGTTCATGTCCTGTATCTAACTATATCCAGTGTTCCCTTTTATAGCATGGTACAGATATGTTTCAATCATTGTAGATTTTGAATATCTTTTAAAACATTGTTAAGATAGCAGAAATTTTTATACATTATTTAATATAGATATGGCAGAGCATGATATAAAATATATAAAGAGAAATAGGAAGATAAATATCTCCCTTTACAAAATATAGTGGGCTCGTTTGGCATACAATGAATATGTGTAGTCAGTCACATCCATAAAGCAAATGGTTACTTTCTCTGTTCCTTGGACAATCTCCATTATGATCATTTAAGAACATGTTAACGAGGGCCTTGATGTTAACATGATCATTTAGTGCAATATTAATAAAAACATATAAGCATTAGATGTGACATGCCCATCAAATAGAAGATGTTTTTTGCTCATCAATTTAAACAAAATCATAGCTCATAGTTCATTGGTTTACTCTTTTGGCTGCAAAATCCAGACTTTAGTAATTTAACTATAACCATTATAAAGCCAAACTTATAGGTAGCTAGTTAAATGTTGGTCGAATACAGTACAATATATTCAATTGAATATACTGAAATAGGCCACTGAAATAAGCATTAGATGTGACATGCCCATCAAACAGAAAATGTTTTTTGCTCATAAATTTAAACAAAATCATAGTGCATAGTTCATTGGTTTACTCTTTTGGCTGCAAAATCCAGACTTTAGTAATTTAACCATAACCATTATAAAGCCAAACTTATGGGTAGCTAGTACTCTTTTAGCTGCAAAATCCAGACTTTAGTAATTTAACCATAACCATTATAAAGCCAAACTTATAGGTAGCTAGTTAGATGTTGGCCGAATACAGTACAATATATTCAATTGAATATACTGAAATAGGCCACTGAAATGAGTATATGACATGCAAATAGCCAATTTTTAAGTGATAAATTGTATAGTAAGGATGAATT
Source organism: Allium sativum (assembly GCA_030737875.1). Lineage (NCBI taxonomy): Eukaryota > Viridiplantae > Streptophyta > Magnoliopsida > Asparagales > Amaryllidaceae > Allium > Allium sativum. The sequence continues at coordinate 228,731,876 of CM060924.1, read as the reverse complement.
ATAGTTGAAAATAACTGATCAACTTCACCAGCAATGATAACCATAATTAATTCACCACAGTATACAATCGCATATCCATACTATATAAACTATATATGACTCACATATTCATTAATCAGTCTCATACTCTCAAGTATATTAGGGAAGCAACATACAAAGTTTAATTAACTAGCAAATCTTTGATAAATTTTTGCATGGAAAGGTTCATCTTAAACTACGAAGTTAGTCATACTTGTATTTGCACATAATTGTTCTTACAACTAAACATTATCAGCTACTAACTATGTATTCTTGTGCTATGAATACCAATACATTAATGAATGTATCAAAGGGCGACATACACATGCAGGCATGGTCCAGAGATTTCGCTTCCCAGCCAGAAAGCAAATTAAAATCTTTTAATTTTAAAAAGAAATTTTAGAATCAGAAAATAGTGCCACTTACAGAACTCAAGCTTTGGTCATCACAAAGACGTTGTTCATATATTTTATGTTTGTGGTTGGCACAATGGAAAAATTACAGATATAAAGTGTACGTACCACAGTCGTTCTTTTTAAAGATGCCGGCCGCCGGATAGAACCAACCATACATGGTATTAAAGCATATTCCAATCATGCTTATTCAACCTTATTTTGATTTATATGTAGCAAAAAATAAGTCCCAAATAATTACTATGACGACTGTTAAATTATATATAATTTTATTTTTCTCCTACACAAGCAATACATATTATAATTCAATTTTTGTAATCTCTAGTGATTCATCATTCGAAAATGGAACCTTTCGTCGGTTACTTTACGAAAACCTATTATCTTGCCTCTATTTGTCAGAAGTAGAATTGACAATATTGTTTGAACCGAAGTAAACTAAATAAATCATCAATAATAATTAAGGGTTGCGTACTTCATATGTACATCACTTAAATAATCAACAGCTTAGTGTTTTTAACATATGATCATTTTAAATTATTAATTACATGGTGATCATACCTAAATTGGTTTCCTAAAATACCAGCATGCATAAGCAGGTACATGATATTGGGCTAGAGTACTTATAACAAATTACGTAACGATATATATACTAAACGATATGTATGATACATGAAGATATATGTTACCTTAAAAAAACTGTTGATAGAAGGAAGATATGTATGCATAGGAAAATATATCATCCTTATAGTTTTTTGGTACTGATTTCCACTTTGCAAATATGATCGGTACATAAGTCCTCACAAGATCGCCTATAGAATTTTAAAACTGAGTTGCGTAAGGACCAACATCGAAGCCATTTTTGTTAAACGTAATCTTTTTTGGAGGATTTCCATCTGTTATTGACATGGAATCTTGTCCATTAGTTTCCCTGATAGTATTAGTTGACATTGCTGTAAAAACCAAATAAATGTGGAATGTTTAAACAAATAAACAAATCTGAAAGTAGAAAATGTGCAGTGAATATTATAATAACAGCAAACCTTCTTTCTGAGGCCTCAAACTAAAGTATATGAGAAAATAGTTTATTTTTTAAAAAATGACATAATAAAATGTACGTGGACCTGCGTAGTGCTTCAAATCATGGAGCACAACCTACAAAATATAAAAAAGGGAGCAATGGAAAACAGTTTAGTGATCGGTTGTTGGAAAAACGGTAAACTGATTTGTTAGAAACCTAAAAATATGGAGCTGGGTTATTAGCAAGCAGGTTCACAAATATAAAATATGTGGTCTTCCTTTAATGAGACATGCAAAGTTTATAAAATGTTTCTTAGAACAAGAAACTGGGAAGACAAAAGCTAAAGCAGCCGGCTTTGGATGCACTTTATTTCAGTTATGCGAGAATTAAATTAGAACTCATTTCATACAAACCTAGAAATGTAGGTCATAGGAAAACCATCAAAGGGTTGGGATAAACAATATTCCATGACTACAAATCACATATAGACTCAATATACGGTGTCTTATGCATCAAATATGAACCACTAATTGTTGACACACTTTTTGGTAAAAGTGTCACACATGGAATATCTGGATAGCAGCACGCTCGGGTATGGAGAACATCGTCAGAAGACAGGCAGCGATTTGGTTGAAGTCGCATCACAAATAAAGAATGGCCCGAAACTCCTACCAGACGACCTCTTTTGGTCCCGAAAACAGCAATTACAGTGCTTTGCACTGTAAACCTTGTAGCTCTTTGAATCAGCTTCAAGTAGAGCTTTCGTTTGGCTAAAACGGACTTACGGTTTGGAAGTTACGACCATTTCCGTGAACGGGTGTAAACTAGCATCAAGAGCATGGCTCCTCGAATCGGATCGCCCACACCGGATCGCCCCATCGGTTCGCACTCACGCATCACGACCTACCCATTCTGTGCCAGCTTCAGCACTTGAACACCATGATCGGCTCAGCTCGCCCCATGCAACCGCGATCCGACCCTCGCCAGCTCGTGAGGCTCACGAACAACCTGCATCTGCACACAAAATTATGACCTTTTCTCAAGGCTACTTGCACTCCTACTTTCCTGGATCGGGTGCCACGTGCCCTATCACGAACCGGTCCTCCCTAAAGCTCTCCTACAGCTATAAATACACCATTTGAAGGCATTTTGAGGGAGCTTTTTGGCTCTAACTCTTCACGGCTTCCACCACTGTTTTAAGCAAGGCCATTGCTCAACATAGAAGTCGAACTCCACAATATAACACGAGGATTTCATGTATAATCTTCTTATTTTCTTACTCTTTTCATTGTAAACACGAGGATTTCGTGTATAAACCGAGAGAATTGTACTTGTAACTTCTTAGGATTTAAGAAGATATAAAGTGGACGTAGGCTTGGTTTGAGCCGAACCACTATAAAAACTTCGTGTGTCCTTTGTTTTTGCTGTTTTCTGCATTTCTGTTGATCTGTGATCTGCATTTGGGTGTTAGGCCCAGATTTTGGTCTAACACTAATTTATAATTATATTTGAATGAAATAAAAAAGGAATGGTGGAATCAACAGGGAGGACACAACTTTGTAACCACATAATCATGCTGCACAGCTCCATGCATGTTTGGCCTTTGGCTGTTATAAATGAAAATTAGATAGATACGGAGAGAATGATTTGCAACCTCAAACTCAAGCGGACGTCAAACAAAAGTCACAAAACTGCATTATCTTGTCTATGAAAATTAGATAGATACGAGGAGAACTTGTTCAAAAGTTTACTTTCCAATCCACAATTTATTTCAAATCAGAGTATAGCAGAAGCAAAAAATGCAATCGAAAACAAACAAGTTACCAGTACAATCAAAATTCAAAGGTCAAAGTGATAATACACCATGGTGAAATGGCAGATCTGGAACGGGAGATCAAGAACAGGAGATCTGAGAAAATCGAGTGTTACCTTCAGAGAAAAGGAAGGCGATGAGTGGTGGATCGGGAGATCTGAGAAAATCGCCAGAATAAGGGTTTGCGGAAAAGAAAAGCAACGCGGTCCTAATTTTTTTGCTTTTTGGAATCACGGGCCGAGAAGGGAACGATATCTGGGCTTGTGATTTCAAACGTTGGTATCATAGATAAGTTAGGAAAGACGTTAACTTATTTGGATGCAAAATTATATATTTAAAATTATCAAAAATATTGGAAACACTTTAGTAGATATAGAAACATTAGATACTTGTTTCAAGCCTAGAAACTAAAAAAAGAGTTTCAAATGAAAAATATCATGTGTTTCGAATTTGCTTATTTGGTGTAGTGAGTGTTTTGAAAAGTGAAAATTAGGGACACATCCCTAAAAGCGAACTTAATACACACCACATCCCTCCCAACTTTTAAATACAAACCCGCCCCCTAGAATCAAGTGCCGCCTACTCCTTAAAAAGTTCCGCCTCCTGCTCAAAAAAGTTAAGCCTCCTTCAATTCTGGCCAAAAATAATGTGGCATTCAGTAAAAAAATTCCTAAAATCTGTAAATAATCCCAGGAGTCCACGCCGATTAAAAAAAGTTTCATACATGTATGCAACTATTGCCAATAGTTGCACACATGTATGCAGCTATTGCATAAAGGAAATTCAGCTAATGTTTTTTCCTGTAGATATGTTGCACACATGTGTTCATGTTTTCAGTTTTATTTGCATACTTGAATGCAAATAAAAATGAACTGAGTTGCATTGTTATGAATTATTGCATATTTTTATGTAAGAATTATGCAATAATTGCACTGAGATATGCAAGTAAATCAACGCAGATGCAAAAACTGGAATATAAGCACATATGTGTGCAAGAAAATTCATATATGTGCATAATATTATGCATTTAATTGCATTTTTTCGCTGTTTTCTGCTGTTTTCTTGTTTTTGCCATGTTTTTGATGTTTTTTGGACTGAATTTTATGTGGAATGCATAATTTATTTTAATATTAATTTACATATTTTATTTATTTATTATTTGATCTAGGTTTGAAAAATAGGGACCTATTTTATAATAAGTTTATCACCGGATGTGAGCCTAATATTGAAACTTAATAGGGACCTATAAAAAACGCACCCTTTTGAAAATCCAAATCCTGTATGTACTCCTGTTAAATGTACCTCACCTCAGTTTAAAGAACTCTTTACACCATTGTTTAACGGGGAATTTCAGGGACTTACTGTTGACAAAACAAAATATGTACGATGAGCTACCATCTGCAATTAAATTAGGCCATGCATATATATATATATGGTTTGCTAAAATCTGCTACATCCAGACCCTCCTTCAGTTATGTGTTGATTTTACTTCCCTTAGCAAAGTGGCATGATATATTAATACTTGCTAACGTACACTTTTCCCATCTCTAATTAATTGTTCTGCTTAAACTGGATTTTTTATCGTGCATGGCTTGCATGCTGGTAATATCGTTCCAAACTCTTGATAATTTAAGTTTGTATATTTGTGTGTCCGGCCCCTGATATTCTATTAAGTTTTTTTTGAACTGGGATGAAATTAGAACTAAATGTGTCTTTATGAATTGGTGGAAATACTAATTTGCCTTCTCTACATGCATGCATGCCACTGCTAATTGATTGTTGCTGTGTTATAATCAACATGATTGGAACATGTACCCACATAGAGTATGTAATATGATTTTTTGTATAGAATACACCGATTTCCATGCATAGAAAAATGTAAACTTCTCGTCAAATTGACCAGTCTGTCTTTTAATGAAGTGGAAAAATTGATGGAAAGGGCTGAGAATGGTATAGTACAAAAGTTAAATGTGCGCCCATTCGTAAATAAATTCATTTAGTTCTATTTGAATAATCATGTGGATTTATGTCTCTGTTGCCTGCGCATGATTGCTCGCCTTACTGAACAGGAGAACATTCGTTTTGTTGCTGTTGTATTTAACATGCATGCTACACCCTCTGATGATATATTTATTTATTTATTTATTTATAGCTTGAATTCCCTTATTTAGTGACCATAAATCTGATGTTTGGATAATTATTACATTTTAGTTTGTATTAAGGTTAATTTACTTAAACAAATGATTAATCCTGACTCGTGTGTTTTATGTTTTGCATGGAACGCTCGGGTCAAATACGAGCATTGCAGATTTTTGAAGATTTTCAGCTTACAAACTGGAGAGCAACGTGAAGACGCATACGTGCGTGGAAACATCAAAAAAGTAAACTTTAAACTTAATAAAAATCATGTACTGTATATTTTCAATTCTTCCACTGTATAAAAGTGATTTGTAAAACTCTGATATTTTATGAGTATTTATTTCGCTGTATATTTTCTGTACTATGATTCTGCATGTTTTTCTAATTAAACCCAGTAAGCAATAACGAATTCTCCATTTTGAGCATCTGGAGTTGATTGAAGTACCGATTCGAGACATTAAAAATGGAGAGTCGTCAAATGAATAATTAAATGAACAAAATGTTCATCATGCAATCCAAGAATTATAAATGATATAATTGACATAAGATGTCTACCTAAAAAGTTGTGTTTTGGGGTGTTAGCCAAAGCTAGGTCAAGGCATAACTAGATATGGATCGTGGACCACCATTATATATATATATACATATACATATATATATATATATATGTATGTATGTATATAAATAGAGGGATGCTAATTTGAGTGGGAGCATATTTTAGTTTAAATTATACATTTATGTTAATATAAATTTTGATTGTCAAAAATTTGTGTTAATATTAAATAAATATTACAGAATCAGTTATTATTTATTATCTATAGTAGATATTAAATAACAAATAACTCTGATAATTTAAAATTAATTCTTAAGAAGGATAAATTGAATTAAACCAAAATTCTTGACTAACATCAAAATTTGAGGATTGACCTCAAACAAATTAAAAACGTAATTGTTTTACAAACATAGAAGATCTAAAAGAGAGTTGAAGTATAACTTCAACCGAATAAGATATAAATGTTATTACAATCTATTTATACATCTCTAGTATTAGATGCAAGATATGAAACACATATATGAATGTGAATTTGCAAAAATTGCAAAACAAGTAGAAATTTGACAAAAGGACAAGTGGACTTACGATTGAAAATGAAGCAAATGTTGCTGGATTATCCATAGGAGGCTGCTTCTTGTTCTATGCATTAGCTTAAATAAATAAATAAAATAATTGTTATTATGAAATTCCATTTAAAATAAATATTATAATAGAACTTGTTTAGACAAGTTTGAATTTCATTTATATAAAAAAGAAACAATTGATTATTCATTTTATTTAAATGAAATATCTTATGGAATTTCACAAATAGTTAATGATCTTTATAAATCCTTAACTATGATGTGCTCGACATAAATTCCAAGCGGATTAAATTTAATGATTTAAATCCATCACACCTGTAGCATTATCAGTTAACCCATATAATCAAGAAACGCATATCAGACCTCCATAATAATGGAATTTTGAGGTCATTTGATGTCAAATCATATGAAGAATGCAAATTTTGTTTATTAAACAAAATAACTAAATCAATTTTCACTTGACATAGTGAATGGACTATTAAGCGTTGTGTCTCATACATAATGATGTATATGGAGCAATGAATACATAAACTAAAGGTAGGTTTTATTACTTCATTATATTTACTGATGATGTCAATAGATATAGATATGTGCATCTTATGAAACACAAATCAGAAGCCTTTGAAAAGTTCAAGGAATTCAAAAATGAAGTTCAGAAACAATTTTCATAGAAAATAAATTGTAACGACCCGGGTTCTCGCGATCCTGGTTATCGCCACCAAACACGATGTCGACTATCAAGCATCGGAAATACCGGATAGTTAATGAAAGAAAATAGAGGGTGAGAATAGATAAGATAAAAACTTAGAATAGAAGAAGAAGAAGAACATACAACATCAGAGTAAACACGAATCTCACAGCGGAACGAATAAAGTATAGTATACAAAATAACTTGAAACACAAGTCTGCATTTGTATATTAGAGTACAACACTTACATCACAGCGAAAATAAACAATAGCTAGAAAAAACGCTGCTGAAGCCTCCTTCTCCAGCTTTCCAAGTATATCTGTAAAATCCCGACTACTTGACTGCCCATACAAAATTAGGCACCCAAGAGTTTAGGGAAAACCAAACAAAACAAACTCTGGGTCAGTCATGGGACTGGTGTGAGTAAACAATTTAAAACAGTTTGAGAAAATAAATGATATCTCATAATACCACATCGTATAACATGGAATGGGTTTTTCCCTTATGAGAATCCAAAATACTTGATTTGACTTTCAAAATCCCTTTGAAAGGAACGATAATCTTTATATCAAAACATAATTTGATATTATAATATTGTCTATCAACCACAACTAAATAATCATTAGAAGAACGCTTTCATCTCACATTCCACGTACATAATATATAATCAAAAAACGTGGGCGCTTATTGGGTAATGAATTCCAACTGGCAAGGTATGGGACCACCTTCCAACAGTGTATCTCTAGAGAGGAATACACCGGGTTCAACAAGAACATCTTGTAACCCTGCCTAAACATGACCAGTCACTCAATTTGCTTGAGTGTACTGAATGTATTATCACCAATGGTTGGGATCAACAACCGTTTCCCGAAAGGGACATCATTGAAATAGGTTAAATAAGTAAATGATATTTCTCTAGATCAGGTGACAATACACCCTAATTGGCAGCTTACCACTTAGCTAGGCGACCTACCCGATTTTATACCATTTCTCGGTTGTAAGGCTAGAAGCCATAACGTATAGGTTACACCTTTATTTCCTCTGAATGTCACATCGTCATACCCGCCAAATCACAAATTGATTTGTCCAAACATATCACGGGTATATGGCTAAGAGAAACGAATTCCTCTGCCACCAAACGTAAATACATTTGAAGAGATCAACTTACGCGATGTATTGAATATACTCTGCCAGACATTCTTCCATACAGGTTGTCCTGAGACTGGAAAAACCGAAGGCACTACTGTAAATAGGACAACCCTTGCATAACTCTGTCTTCAATTATCTTCATCATATTTGATCGCAACGCTAACGCCCATACAGACTGGTTTTCAGATAAGGAATCTGATCCCAATCTCTCTGCATTGACGACGGAAAAATGGTCAAAAACTTTGATAGTTAGTGCGTTAACTATCAAAGAAAAACACGTCTGCAAACAGCGATATTATTTCCAGATGGAAATTATATCGATCAATCATCATTTAACATTTATCTCTTTAGTTCATTAATTTATTCATTTTTCATCTCCTGTTTCCATATATTCAACATTTCTTATTTTCTAAATTTAGAAAATATACGTTATTAACATTGGAAAACATTTCCATTTCTTATTTTCTATATTAGAAAACATTTCTGATTCTTATTTGGAAAACATTTCCAAAACTCCTACATTTGGATTTAAACAGATGTATAAATAAAACATCGCTATGCCAACTCAAAACATTACATTCATTAACTAAATTCACTTAACCAACCTTCACTATCGAACCAAAACCATTCCTTAATTAAAAACAAGGTCAATCAAGTTGGGGTATAACTACCTCTCAGACCTTAACTGAACATCATCTCTAACCTCGAAATAGACAAAGTTGAGACGACCCAAAACCCTGTACTGATGGTGGCAAGGGTAATCTTTGGAATATAACACAGAAACAGATAATAGCAGAACCGAAATAAAATAAATACACCAGATAATGAACAATAGAATATACTGGATAAAAGTAATCATCAGAGTTACAAAGTATACAGGATCTTACTTAGTACAATTACAGTTCAACTATACATAAATGTCTACAGCGGAAAACAAACAAAATATGTACAATAGGAGCTGAACAGCACAGAAAGAGATAAATTATAGAATCCATCTTCAGCTTCAGCTATCCAGAGAAAGCCAGCTAAACCTGAATACAAGGCTGCCCGTGTAGAAAAAGGGGCACCCGATTTTGAAAGTGAAACAAACTACGAGTCAGTCATGGGACTGGTATGAGAAATCTATTCAACACATTTAATATATGGCAAATCACAGGACCATGCCACTTTCGTGGAACGGGTTTACTCCATTGGATTGCTAGTGCTTTAAAACAAATCATTCTTTTAAACATCGCTATGCTTTTTATAAAAATGAAGCCATTATAAGACTCAGTTCCCATCACACAATGCAACGCAAACCGGAGGATAGAGTTTTTACCTTATAACGGCCAAAATATGCTTGATACGAATAAAACAAAGGCATTTGATATTATTGCTAGTGTTTATGTGTTTTGAAAACAATTTCAAATCATAGCTATCAATCATAGACGACATTAATGCCCCATACCACTATGTCGTCATATATAGGTATACAATCAAAACCGCACGATGTCGTATTTGGAAATTGGATTTCCGTCATGAACCAAGGCAAAAGATAGTCCTTACCGAATTCGAGACAATCTAGCCCATGTCTCAGGCACAGACGCAACCGTACCTTGGATCGTCAGGGCTGTTCCACACGAAGTGGATTATAATGCCTGAACAATGTGTCCCTCCGCCCTTTGGGACGTAAATGAGCCAACGAATGACTCCATCGGACCCGGATCGTCCGATCTAACCGAGGCGCCTCGCAACAGCAACAACCACACAGGTGAAAAGTATATAAATGTCAGGGCTGGTATGTCACTGACACCACCCTAGCTAGAAAGAAAACGCACGTCCCCCCTGAGGTCCTGCTCCCGTTTCTGGTTCATACCGGGGTGTGAGGCTCGCGAATTCACGTTATACACAAAGAAACGCCACACAGGCGGGGCTTTGATCATCACCACAAGACTTTGCTTTTCAACAGAAGCCCTGATCATTTGCCACTTAGGCATGTCACACTAGCAATTCATGCCATGCGACTGATGTCCATCGATATACAACCTCTGAGCTCGTGCGTTTCAGAGAAGGGCGTTAAGCAAAAGAATAAATTCTCCGCCGCCAAACAGATGTATATTTAATAGAGATCAATCAACACAGAATAAAATCCAATGTCAGACACACAGTCCATTTACAAGTCCGTTCTGGGTCTGAACGAAACCGGAGGCACTAAATACCTCGCAAACCCATCGATCACCACGTACGTCGGGACGATCACCACTCATTATCCATATTTCGGGATGCCTCCCAATCAGGACCTCGGTTACCATCCAAACGAGGTGAAGATCTCCGGTCTTCGACCACCGTCTTCATCTTCGATTTCTTATCGTCGATTCAGTTATTCAGAATGGGATAAACCCGGTCTTTCTGAGAAAATCGCGTATATAATAAACAAGTGCAACACTAACATATACACGCATCATTTCAATTCATTAGTCACTAACCGTCAATCAGTAAGAGAACGATTTCCCAAATATTAACCCCGAAGGCCGAAACCAACATCAGATCAACACCCAGGAGACCATTCGACTTAGCCAACCTTCAGTTACTTTCTAAATCACATCCATATTGTTTAGAATATTTTATAACGATTTATCGCTATTTTTATTTATTTTAAAATAAACAATATATTCAAAACGACGCTTCGGGGCATAACGCGACCGTGGCACTGTTTTTCTTCAGATTTGATTTACACATATCTGAAAATCTAACCGTTGGATCTTCACAAAATTTACATCAATAGAAAGATCTTTTCAAAACGAATCCAGTGGTTCCAGTTTCGGGAAATTCCGACGGTCGGATCTCCCGGTATAATTGTTTCAAGTTTCGATTTCAAAATACGAACCACAGCATCGTTATTCGATTAAATATAATTATATTTATATATATAAATATAATCGATTCTGGCGCTATTTTTCTTCAGATTTGAATTAAACATTCCAGACAATCCAACCGTTGGATTTTTACAAAGTTGGTGTCGTTGGAAAGATTTTTCCAAAGCGAACCCAACGGTTGCGATTTCAGGAAAATCCGATGCTCGGATCTCCTGGTATAATCGTTTGAAATCACGGTTTCAAAATACGAACTACACGGCCACGTTTCGTTTTAATTTTATTTATATTTATATAATTATATAAATATAGTTCATTCAAAAATTCCCATATTGTTTCAACTTCTAATATTTCACTAACGCCTTTAAATTTTGGAAAATTTCGCCATAACCTCCTTTGTCCGGGAGGGGCTGGAAAAATTCCCAAATAGCCACACGGGCGTCTCATGTCAAAAAGAAAAAGAAAAAGCCAAGCGGCTAGCCAACAGGCTCATAAAATCATCACCCAAACAAAACAGTAAATATGTACCTATTTGTCGGGCACAAAAATTTTATTCCTCTTCTCTAGCCCCTTTGCTATAACCTGTTCAAATAAATATGCATGTACAGATATACAGTTCTTATCACTTATCATTTTCCATTCAACTTCATATTTGATTCCATTTGGTTTAAAAGCACCATTCATTCTAATGTTGCATGCATAGGCAAAGTCAAATCATTAGCTAATTAATGAATATTTCAACTCATGCATATTTATTTGAACGAGTGGCTATTTTTATCACTTCACATTTCAACAATTCAGGTATATAATTAGAACGTGATTTTTATTGTAAAACAATTCATTTCAAAACACTATTAGTTTATATAGTGTATATAAGTGATAAAAATAGGATTTTTATTGTAAAACAATTTATTTTAAAACAAAGTCATTTTACATAGCTCATATAGATGATAAAAAGGTGATTTTTATTACAAAAAAATTTATTTCAAAATGTGAATACCATTCAATACATGAATTTAAATTCAATGAATGAATATCAATTCAACACATGAAGGTTTTCTATAGTTTCTATATATAGATAAAAATGTGATTTTTTATTTAAAACATGAATACCATTCAACACATGAATTTCTAATCAACGAATGAATATCAATTCAACACATGAAGGTTTTCTATTCAACGAATAAATATAGTTTCAGCAAATGAAAATAATTCAAACACATGAATATTATTCAAAATTTCGGCAGCATAACGGCAGGGTAGTTAAAACCGGGACCGTCCCTAGTACGGCTCCTCGCTCTACCTTAAAATCTCGCGGTTTTTGACAATGGGAATCATGCATCTAGTTCGCATGCAGGCGGCATGTATATATTTATTTCATTTCCACAAACTAATCCTATGTGGTTTCAACCAAATATTTCTCAACCACAAACGGGTATTTTTCAACCACAATCAATCAATATCAACCACAAACAATCCCAAACAACCATTCGCTATCAATCAATTTTCACACCAATCACAACCAATAAATATCGTTCATGGTTTATGGACGAGGGGCGTATATATATATATATATATATATATATATATAGCAATTCACTTCTATTTCAACACATATATAATTTTTACAACGCATATATAACTTATACATCGAACATACAACTTATACAACGCTTATACAAGAGGTGTACAACGCTTATATAACTCATACATCGACTATATAATTTATATATCGTCATTTTCCATATTGTTTATAAATTAGAAATCTCACATTGGGTTCCACTCCACCAAAAATAGCAGAAAGCCCAAAAAAATATGCGGTCTCTTTTAAAATGTAGAAGACGTACTCACGGGTCCACTGTCTCTTGTTTCACTGAATTTCGACCACATAGCAAAAAGAGATATGATTTTTACAAAGTTTGCAATGCTTTATAGTGTCAAAACAGTTGGAATTTACTCAGCCGTTACCTCTCAACGCTTGTTCAAAACTAGGGATCCACTTTTCGCACAAACCGGTGGACGATAGGAGGATCGGGTGGTGCAGCGTGGAGGAGGGAGGAGGCGCGCGCCTGCGCGTGGTGGTCCGGCCAGGTGCGATTGTCGGAGTTGGCCTAGGCGGCGCTGGGAAGTTTCGAACTTCCTGGAGGTGCTGCGTTCGATTGGGGCGACGATGGAGGGTGGGGTTTGTTTTGATTTGAAGGGGAGGAGAGTGGCTCTCGAACGTGGGTGGTGGCGGCGGCTTTGGTGGCCTGTAGCGGCGGCGATGTGGCCTGGAAGGCTCGAACGACGAGGACCGTCGGTCGCTGAAGAGAAAGGGGTTTTCCGTGGATTTTTATATTTTTAAAATAATGAATAAAAAAATTCTGATTGGCCAGGTTTTATTAAAAATTTTGAATAGTGTTTTTTCAAACGGGCACCAATTCAAACCCAACGACTGTCGCCCATAGGGTTTTACCCCCATTCCGAACACAATGGGATATGTTTTGAAGGTCCATTTGACTGTTTTAGTCAGTTTCCATTCAATTTAAAATATATAACATTCAATATTCAATTTGAACGTACATTTCAATTTGCCAGGGCCACAAATTGATTCGAAAAATTCCAGAAAAATAAATCTGGCTATGTTTTGACGATACGGTCCCAACAAAACTAGTTTCGTCGAATTCTGAGACCATTTCCAAAAAGGCCCATTTCTGGTCGATCCAATTTAACTGTAGTTGGCCAAAACACGTTTTCCTTTGCCACGCTCACATAATAGCTTCAAAAATTATGAAATTTGAAACCTAGCAATAACTTCACATCCCGGATCCAACAAAAGTGGTTTCGTCGAATTCCGAGGTCGTTTGCAAAATGGCCAATTTCACGGGCTATATAAATTCCATAGTGACCTTTCTGAAAATTCATTCGGCCATAACTTTTGCTTTCCGCTATGAAAATTCGATTTTTTAGATTTGTTAGAAAAGTATTTACTAAGAGATTTAAATATTTTTGGTTTCACTAAAATCCGTTTTGTTTTGAACCCGGTACAGTCCGACAAAGTTTGAATTCAATTTTTTGAAACTGCAGCGCCATTTCAGGCCTTGTTTATAATTAGAACTAATTATATTCGTTTTCAATTGTCGATTCAAACTCCGTTTTCATTGCTATTATTTAAAATATTTATTTTAAATATTTAAAATCCATAATTTCAGCCAATTTAAAAATTTTAAATTGGTTCAGATTTTTCTGGGTCGTTACAATCTCCCCCACTTAAAACTTTTCGTCCCCGAAAAGAAACAAAGTCGAAAGTGGTTTGATAAATCTACAATCACACAGCACAACAACCAATCCAATTGTTTTCAACCTTTCAAAAATATACTAATCAATTTCTATACTCTTTTTAAAATCATTCAGACTATAGAATTTAAAAGTGCACATCCATGGAAAGAAAATAACAACAGAGTAGAGAATTAAATGGTAATGCAAAGTAGGGTAAATGTACCTTGCACCAGAGTCAATCAGAGATATCTACTCGGCATCTAGGATAAGCTTTCTGAATGCTCTCCTGAGTTTCCCATGTACAATCTCGCGGATCTCCATTCCATTGCACTTTGACGAAGTGAACCTTCTTGTTCCTCAGCTCTTTGGTTTCTTTGCCGATAATTTTTAGCGGCTCTCTTCTCACAGCTAATTCTGGAGTAATTTCAATATCCTGCTGAGCTGCTTCTTCGACGATCAAATCTGGATCATGAACGTGCTTTCGAAGTTGAGATATGTGAAATACATCATGAACTCCAGGCAACCAATCAGGCAATTTGACCCTATAAGCGAGAGTCCCGATCCGTTCCATAATAGGAAACGGACCAATGAATTTGGGTGCCAACTTTCCATTTTTACCGAACCAGATAACTCCTCTCATCGGCGATACTTTCAAATATACAAAGTCGCAAACAACAAAGGATATATCTCTTCTTCTTCTATCGGCATAGCTCTTTTGTCGGCTTTGAGCGGCGAGTAATCGCTTCTTAATAAAATCGACTTTGTCGGCAGCTTCTCGAATCATATTAGGACCCAACACAAGTCTATTTCCGGGCTCGACCCAACAAGCAGGAGATCGGCATGGTCTACCATACAATGCTTTGAATGGCGACATTGTCAGACTCGCCTGGTAGCTGTTGTTATATGAGAATTCAGCCAAATGTAGATGGTCCTCCCATGATCCACCGAAATCTATAACACAAGCCCGCAATAGATCTTCTAAAATATGATTCACCCTCTCAGTCTGACCGTCTGTCTGAGGATGATAAGCGGTGCTTAAGTTCAACTTCGTTCCCGGCTCGACTTGAAATGCTTCCCAGAATTTGCTAGTGAATATTGTGTCTCTATCACTGACTATACTGAGCGGCACTCCATGCAGTCTAACTATTTCCCTGAAGTATATCTGCGCCAGACTCTGAGCATTTC
The DNA here is from genome assembly GCA_030737875.1 of Allium sativum. NCBI lineage: Eukaryota > Viridiplantae > Streptophyta > Magnoliopsida > Asparagales > Amaryllidaceae > Allium > Allium sativum. Next base: position 228,716,209 of record CM060924.1, on the reverse strand, counting down.
TGTTTGATCTGACAGGTATGAAATGGGCGGTCTTCGTGAAGAGATCTAGGATCACCCAAATACTGTCAATCCCTTTTCTGGTTCTGGGCAGACCATCAATGAAATCCATAGAAATATGCTCCCACTTCCAACCAGGAACTTCTAGCGGTTGTAACAATCCAGCCAATTTCTGTTGGTCGCTCTTGACTAGTTGGCAAGTAGGGCATCGGCTAACGTATATTGAAACGTCCCTTTTCATAGCCTTCCACCAGAATGTTCGCTTGAGATCGTTGTACATTTTGGCCACACCAGGATGGATACTCAGCTTGGACATGTGACACTCATCTAACACTTCCCTTTTTAACTCTGGGATGTCAGGAACACAAATCCTTCCTCTCAATCTCAGGGTCTCGTCGTTATCTATTTGAAAACACGAGGGTTTTCCTTTATGAATCCTTTTGATCATATCCTTAATAAAGTTGTCCTCTTTCTGAAGAATAGATATTTTGTCAATCAAGGAAGTCGTAATAATAAAGCTGGCGATCATTACATTCTTTCGGCTCAGCGCATCGGCCACGACATTGGCTTTCCATGGAGTATATATAATTTCAAAGTCATATGCTGCAAGGAACTCTAGCCAACGTTGCTGCCTCAGATTCAAGTCCTTCTGGGTGAATAGATACTTTAACGACTGGTGATCTGTAAACAGTTCAAATCTCTCACCCAGTAGATAGTGCCTCCAGATTTTCAAAGCGAATACTATCGCCAATAACTCAAGATCATGAGTGACGTAGTTTTTCTTATGTGAATTCAGCTGACGGCTAGCATAAACGATCACTTGGCCTCTTTGCATTAACACTGCGCCAAGGCCTTCTCTAGAAGCATCCGTCCAGACTTTCAAATCTTGGTTGCCATCGATGATGGTTAACACTGGAGCAGTCATTAGTCTTAATTTTAGCTCTTCAAAAGCCTCCTCACTTTCTGGAGTCCATTTGAACTTAGAATGCTTCTTTGTAAGCTTCGTTAAATGACCAGATATCTTCGAAAAGTTTTTAATGAACTTCCGGTAATAGCTAGCCAATCCGAGAAAACTACGGACTTCAGTGGGAGTGCTAGGCTGTTTCCAATTTTGAAAAGCAGTGATCTTACTTGGATCCACAACGATTCCTTCTTTCGATACGACGTGGCCCAGAAATTTCACTTTATCTTGCCAGAATATACAATTGGAAAACTTTGCTTTCAATACATTCCTTCTCAGAATTTCTAGAACCTGTTCCAAATGCTTTCATGTTCGGCCTTTGACTTAGAGAAGATCAGAATATCGTCAATAAAAACCAGAACAAATTTATTCAAAACCCCTCTGAACACTCTATTCATCAGATCGACGAAGTAAGCTGGAGCGTTACATAAGCCGAACGGCGTTACTAACCACTCGTAGAATAAGTCGGGACCTCTGAATGCTGTCATTGGAACACACTCTTCGGCAATTCGAAGTTGATGGAAACCTGTAGCTAGGTCCATTCGTGAAAATACTTGTGCGCCATTTAATCGATCTAACAAATCATCAATCCGTGGCAATGGATATTTGTACTTTATTGTTTGTTTGTTCAGATCACGATAATCCCCACATAGACGTAGAGTACCGTCAGATTTCGGGACAAAGACCACTGCTGGACCCCAATCAGAGAAACTAGGCCTGATCAGACCCTTCCATACTAGCTGTCGTGTTTGATTGTCTAATTCCTCTTTCTCTTTCAAGGACATTCTTCGAAAGCGTGAACTACCGGCCTTGCATTCGGAATTAAAGCAAATTTGAAATCTATTTCTCTCTGCGGAGGTAAGCGAACAACTTCTTCGAACACATCCGCATAGTTCTTGACGACAGGAATATTTTTGATGAGGTCAGGAATATTCTCTGTGACTTCAAGGATATTTTCTATTTGGGCTGGAGAAACATCCAAAGCTGCCCAGAATTCCTTTCTATTTGATGTCGGGCCTTCACAAGGTATGGTTATATAATTCCCCGATTGTGCCTTTGCCTTTACAACTCTGTCGGCGCATTTAACTTCCGCTTCATATTTGGTCAACCAATCTAACCCCAAGATAAGATCAAACTCTTTAAAATTCATGACGACTGCGATGGTAGGAAACCGATAACAAGAGAAAGAAACCGGCACTCCACAAACCCAACTGAGATCAATGGAACCCCCAACCGGATTCTGGACAGTCATTGGTTCCTTGAGCTTCTTCAAATTCAAATCCAGCTTCTTAGCTGAATCCTTTGCAACAAAGCTTCGCGATGCGCCGGTGTCAAACAGCACTTTAACAGGAATGTCTTTGATAGTAAGCGTGCCTTCTAAAACATCTGGCCTTTCTTGAGCAGACGAAGATGTAGGCTCTTCGGCTATTTCATTTACCTGAGCTTCTTTGGTTGTCTTTAACAGCCGGCACTCTTGTTTTACATGACCAAAATGATGGCATTGATTGCATCTTTTACTTTCCTGGAGCTTCTTGCTGGATTTAAACTCATCATTCTTTTGTTTCTTCAGAGATTTGCATTTTCCTTGCAAATGTCCTTGCTTATGGCAGTTATTGCATATGGCAATCGTTACTGGTTCTTTTCCAGATCTGGCCCTCTTCCGATTGACTTTGGGTTTGTTACTGACCTCAGACATCGCACTGGCCTCCGGACGATCAGTTTCAGACTCCTCTTTATTACTAGAATAGACTTCCTCTTCGTCCCGCAACATTCCTTTATTATGGAGATCTTCATACTGATAAGCCATGTATATCATTTCAGAAAAAGGAAGCTTCACATTCCTCAGCACACTATTCTGATATCTCCTTTGCAGGCCATGAATAAATCTCAGATTTTTCCTCTTTGGATCTTGAATCAGATGAGGAGCAAAGTGAGCAAGTTCGTTGAATTTCTTATGATATTCTGGGATGGTCATATCACCTTGTATTAGATAATAAAATTCATCACATAATCGCTCCGTCGCTTCGGGAGGAGTAAATCTTTCCAGGAAAATCACTTTGAATCTGTCCCAGGTGATATCACCTTCTGGATTATCTTTGATGATTGTTTCCCACCAGATTAAAGCTTCTTCTTTGAGCGCCCAAGATGCTACTAACCGTTTCTGGTCATCCCTCAGCTGGATATGCTCAAAAATTCTTTCGACAGAGCTCACCCAAGCTAGAGTTTGAATTATAGATTCATTGCCCGAGAAGTGTGCTCCGTTCAGATTTCGATATCTCTTTAATAGAGCCTCCAGATCGGGTTCTGCATTTCTCCTATTTCTGACACTCATTTTTCTAGTACTTCTGCAATTAGCAGATCAAGTGTCATGTCACAGAAAAGGTATTTTTTAAAATATAGAAACACATACTTCAAATGTAAATGTGTCTATAGAGGTGTAATTTCCTTCTGCTTTACTCATACTAGGATATTAATGATCCTATCTGTATAGAGTTACCCATCTTAGAACACTACTGGTTCTATTTCTGACGAGTTCGTTAATATGTTATATTCCAGAACTAAGCTTAACCAAAGCTCTGATACCAAATGAGATGACCCCAAACCCCGTACTGACGGTGGCAAGGGTAATCTTTGGAATATAACAGATAATAGCAGAACCGAAATAAAATAAATACACCAGATAATGAACAATAGAATATACTGGATAAAAGTAATCATCAGAGTTACACAGTATACAGGATCTTACTTAGTACAATTACAGTTCAGCTATACATAAATGTCTACAGCGGAAAATAAACAAAATATGTACAATAGGAGCTGAACAACATAAAAAGAGATAAATGATAGAATCCATCTTCAGCTCCAGCTATCCAGAGAAAGCCAGCTAAACCTGAATACAAGGCTGCCCGTGTAGAAAAAGGGGCACCCGAGTTTGAAAGTGAAACAAACTACGAGTTAGTCATGGGACTAGTATGAGAAATCTACTCAAGACATTTAATATATGGAAAATCACAGGACCACGCCACTTTCGTGGAACGGGTTTACTCCATTGGATTGCCAGTGCTTTAAAACAAATCATTCTTTTAAACATCGCTATGCTTTTTATAAAAATGAAGCCATTATAAGACTCAGTTCCCATCACACAATGCAACGCAAACCGGAGGATAGAGTTTTTACCTTATAACGGCCAAAATACGCTTGATACGAATAAAAAAAAGGCATTTGATATTATTGCTAGTGTTTATGTGTTTTGAAAACAATTTCAAATCATAACTATCAATCATAGACGGCATTAATGCCCCATACCACTATGTCGTCATATATAGGTATACAATCAAAACTGCACGATGTCATATTTGGAAATTGGATTTCCGTCATGAACCAAGGCAAAAGATAGTCCTTACCGAATTCGAGACAATCTAGCCCATGTCTCAGGCACAGCCGCAACCGTACCTTGGATCGTCAGGGCCGGTCCACACGAAGTGGATTATAATACCTGAACAATGCGTCCCTCCGCTCTTTGGGGCGTAAATGAGCCAACGAATGACTCAATCGGACCTGGATCGTCTGATCTAACCGAGGCGCCTCGCAACAGCAACAACCACACAGGTGAAAAGTATATAAATGTCAGGGCTGGTTGGTCACTGACACCACCCTAGCTAGAAAGAAAACGCACGTCCCCCCTGAGGTTCTGCTCCCGTTTCTGGTTCATACCGGGGTGTGAGGCTCGCGAATTCACATTATACACAAAGCCATGCCACATAGGCGGGGCTTTGATCATCACCACAAGACTTTGTTTTTCAACAGAAGCCTGATCATTTGCCACTTAGGCATGTCACACTAGCAATTCATGCCATGCGACTGATGTCCATCGATATACAACCTCTGAGCTCGTGCATTTCAGAGAAGGGCGTTAAGCAAAAGAATAAATTGTCCGCCGCCAAACAGATGTATATTTAATAGAGATCAATCAACACAGAATAAAATCCAATGTCAGACACACAGTCCATTTACAAGTCCGTTCTGGGTCTGAACGAAACCGGAGGCACTAAATACCTCGCAAACCCATCGATCACCATGTACGTCGGGACGATCACCACTCATTATCCATATTTCGGGATGCCTCCCAATCAGGACCTCGGTTACCATCCAAACGAGGTGAAGATCTCCGGTCTTCGACCACCGTCTTCATCTTCGATTTCTTATCGTCGATTCAGTTATTCAGAATGGGATAAACCCGGTCTTTCTGAGCAACTCACGTATATAATAAACAAGTGCAACACTAACATATACACGCATCATTTCAATTCATTAGTCACTAACCGTCAATCAGTAAGAGAACGATTTCCCAAATATTAACCCCGAAGGCCGAAACCAACATCAGATCAACACCCAGGAGACCATTCGACTTAGCCAACCTTCAGTTAATTTCTAAATTATATCCATATTGTTTATAATATCTTATAACAATTTATCGCTATTTTTATTTATTTTAAAATAGCCAATATATTCAAAACGACGCTTCAGGCCATAATGTGACCGTTGCGCTGTTTTTCTTCAGATTTGATTTACACATATCTATAAATCTAACGTTGGATCTTCACAAAATTTACATCCTTAGAAAGATCTTTTCAAAACGAATCCAACGGTTCTAGTTTCGGGAAATTCCGACGGTCAGATCACCCGGTATAATCATTTGAAGTTTCGATTTCAAAATACGAACTGCAGCGTCGTTATTCGATTAAATATAATTATATATATATATAATCGATCCAGGCGCTGCTTTTCTTTATATTTGAATTAAACATTCCAGACAATCCAACCGTTGGATTTTTACAAAGTTGGTGCCGTTGGAAAGATTTTTCCAAAGCGAACCCAACGGTTGCGATTTAAGGAAAATCCGATGGTCGGATCTCCCGGTATAATCGTTTGAAATCACGGTTTCAAAATACGAACTGCACGGCCAAGTTTCGTTTTAATTTTATTTATATTTATATAATTATATAAATATAGTTCATTCAAAAATTTCTATATTGTTTCCACTTCTAATATTTCACTAACGCCTTTAAATTTTGGAAAATTTCGCCATAACCTCCTTTGTACGGGAGGGGCTAGGAAAATTCCCAAATAGCCACACGGGCGTCTCATGTCAAAAAGAAAAAGAAAAAGCCAAGCGGCTAGCCAACAGGCTCATAAAATCATCACCCAAACAAAACAGTAAATGTGTACCTATTTGTCGGGCACAAAAATTTTATTCCTCTTCTCTAGCCCCTTTGCTATAACCTGTTCAAATAAATATGCATGTACAGATATACAGTTCTTATCACTTATCATTTTCCATTCAACTTCATATTTGACTCCAGTTGGTTTAAAAGCACCATTCATTCTAATGTTGCATGCATAGGCAAAGTCATATCATTAGCTAATTAATGAATATTTCAACTCATGCTTATTTATTTGAACGAGTGGCTATTTTTAACACTTCACATTTCAACAATTCAGGTATATAATTAGAACGTGATTTTTATTGTAAAACAATTCATTTCAAAACATTATTATTTTATATAGTGTATATAAATGATAAAAATAGGATTTTTATTGTAAAACAAGGTCATTTTACATAGCTCATATAGATGATAAAAAGGTGATTTTTATTATAAAACAATTTATTTCAAAATGTGAATACCATTCAACACATGAATTTCAATTCAACAAATGAATCTCGATTCAACACATGAAGGTTTTCTATAGTTTCTATATATAGATAAAAATGTGATTTTTATATTTAAAACACGAATACCATTCAACACAAGAATTTCTAATCAACGAATGAATAACAATTCAACACATGAAGGTTTTCTATTCAACAAATAAATATAGTTTCAGCAAATGAAAATAATTCAAACACATGAATATTATTCAAAATTTCGGTAGCATAACGGCAGGGTATGTAAAACCGGGATCGTCCCTAGTACGGCTCCTCGCTCTACCTTAAAACCTCGCGGTTTTTGACAATGGGAATCATGCATCTAGTTCGCACGCATGCGACATGTATATATTTATTTCATTGCCACAAACTAATCCTGTGTGGTTTCAACCAAATATTTCTCAACCACAAACGGGTATTTTTCAACCACAATCAATCAATATCAACCACAAACAATCCCAAACAACCATTCGCTATCAATCAATTTTCACACCAATCACAACCAATAAATATCGTCCATGGTTTGTGGACGAGGGGCGTATATATATATATATATATATTTATATATAGCAATTCACTTCTATTTCAACACATATATAATTTTTACAACGCATATATAACTTATACATCGAATATACAACTTATACAACGCTTATACAAGAGGTGTACAACGCTTATATAACTCATACATCGACTATGTAATTTATACATCGTCGTTTTCCATATTGTTTATAAATTAGAAATCTCACATTGGGTTCCACTCCACCAAAAATAGCAGAAGGCTCAGAAAAATATGCGGTCTCTTCTAAAATGTAGAAGACGTCCTCACGGGTCCACTGTCTCTTGTTTCACTGAATTTCGACCACATAGCAAAAAGATATGATTTTTACAAAGTTTGCAACGCTTTATAGTGTCAAAACAGTTGGAATTTACTCAGCCGTTACCTCTCAACGCTTGTTCAAAACTAGGGATCCACTTTTCGCACAAACCGGTGGACGATAGGAGGATCGGGTGGTGCAGCGTGGAGGAGGGAGGAGTCGCGCGCCTGCGCGTGGTGGTCCGACCAGGTGCGATGGTCGGAGTTGGCCTGGGCGGCGCTGGGAAGTTTTGAACTTTCTGGAGGTGCTGCGTTCGATTGGGGCGACAATGGAGGGTGGGGTTTGTTTTGATTTGAAGGGGAGGAGAGGGGCTCTCGAACATGGGTGGTGGCGGCGGCTCTGGTGGCCTGTAGCGGTGGCGATGTGGCCTGGAAGGCTCGAACGACGAGGACCGTCGGTCGCTGAAGAGAAAGGGGTTTTCCGTGGATTTTTATATTTTTAAAAATAATGAATAAAAAAATTCTGATTGGCCAGATTTTATTAAAAATTTTAAATAGTGTTACAAACGGACACCAATTCAAACCCAACGACTATCGCCCTTAGCGTTTTACCCCCATTCCGAACACAATAGGATATGTTTCGAAGGCCCATTTGACTGTTTCAGTCAGTTTCCATTCAATTTAAATTAAATAACATTCAATATTCAATTTGAACGTGCATTTCAATTTGCCAGGGCCACAAATTGATTCGAAAAATTCCCGAAAAATAAATCTGGCTATGTTTTGACGATACGGTCCCAACAAAACTAGTTTAGTCGAATTCTGAGACCGTTTGCAAAAAGGCCCATTTCTGTTCGATCCAATTTAACTGTAATTGGCCAAAACACGTTTTCCTTTGCCACGCTCACATACTAGCTTCAAAAATTATGAAATTTGAAACCTAGCAATAACTTCACATCCCGGATCCAACAAAAGTGGTTTCATCGAATTCTGAGGTCGTTTGCAAAATGGCCAATTTCACGGGCTATATAAATTCCATAGCGACCTTTCTGAAAATTCATTCAGCCATAACTTTTGCTTTCCGCTATGAGAATTCGATTTTTCAGATTCGTTAGAAAGGTATTCACTAACAGATTTAAATATTTTTGGTTTCACTAAAATTCGTTTTGTTTTGCACCCGGTACAGTCCGACAAAGTTTGAATTCAATTTTTTGAAACTGCAGCGCCATTTCAGGCCTTGTTTATAATTAGAACTAATTATATTCGTTTTCAATTGTCGATTCAAACTCCATTTTCATTGCTATTATTTAAAATATTTATTTTAAATATTTAAAATCCATTATTTCAGCCAATTTAAAATTTTTAAATTGGTTCAGATTTTCTGGGTCGTTACAAAAGTTCACCTTTTAAATCCTTAACAAACCTCCTTACGTAACTCTCTTTCGAATAATATCTATTCGATAACTCTTTCCTTCGAATAAACTATATTCGATAATCTCTCTTTCGAATAACTATATTCGATAACCTTTCTTCAAATAACTATATTCGATAACTCTTTTCTTCGAATAAACTATATTCGATAATCTCTTTTCTTCGAATAAACTATATTCGATTAGCCCTATTCGAATAACTATATTCTACTAACTCTCTTCGATTAACTAATATTCGATTAACTCTAATTCGATTAACTCTACTTCGATTAACTCTATTTGATTAACTCTATTGAGTTAACTCTAATTCGATTAACTCTAATTCGATTAACTCTATTTGATTTACTCTATTCAGTTAACTCTAATTCGATTAACTCTATTCGATTAACTCTAATCGATTAACTCTATTATATACTCCATTAAGTTTGATTTCGTATTTTAAAATAATATCCCATTTCCAAATTCAATTTATACTTCTATTTATAGAATTATTCATACGAAATCTCCTTTTTGTTTATAACACTTAAATCTCATTTATAATTCACTTTATAAATGCTGAGTTCACATTCTATTTAAAATATCGGTGTCAAAACCAATTTCTACTTCTCTATATAAGTTAAGACTTATATATTTCATTTATCCAAAAGATAAATAATTTACTTAATTTATAAAACAATATTTATAAATTAATCTTCTTAACTTATCTGTTAAAACAGATTTCTATTTAACTTTAAATCCATCTCCTCGTAATTCTTTTATAACTCGAAATTCCCTTTTTATAACTCTATTTATTTTCCAAATATTCCTTTTATAAAACCCTATTTGTTTTATAAATATTTCTATTTATTTTCTAAATTATTCCTTTTATAAAATCCGTTGATTTTATAAAATACTTAAATTGAATATTGACTTAATTATTTCCTTTTATAATTCTATTTATTTCCTAAATAAATATTTCTTTTATAATTCTATTTATTTTCTAAATAAATATTCCTTTTATAATTCTATTTATTTTCACAATAAATATTTCCTTTTTTAACTCTATTTATTTTCGCAATAAATATTTCCTTTTATAACTCTATTTATTTTCGCAATAAATATTTCCTTTTTATATAATCCTTTGATTTTATAAATATTTTATTTTATAAAATCCTTTGATTTTATAAATATATCATTTTCAATATACACTTTGAAAATTCCTTTTTCATTCCAGCATCACTTACGGTATTCAAAATATTAATGAAAAAGACCAGTGTCATCCAACCACATTATAATCAATCACAAATTATATATAACACACCATATATCACAATATATGAAAAACAATAATATAAATATTGAGGAATCCAGTTGGATCGCTCCAACCTGTTTCCCTGCATCCACAGATGTTAAACAGTATAATTAACATCAATTTCATTTCAATATGAAATATTCTGATAAACAGAATCAATATTTGATCAACGATTTATATATATATGACTATATTTATATTTTCAACCAATTAATTAGCAGTTCGTCCAAACAATCAACACAGGGCAATCAATCATCATTTATCAGTTTTAAAAATACGTTATAAAAATATAATTGTGCAGAGTTAACGAGTTTTACTCACATTGGACGGTCATCGTTAGATAACAATAAACTGTCTTTTATTCAGATCAGACAATTTATTTCACTATAAATTGTAACGAGCTCCAATTAACTCCCAGTCAGTTCCATCGTGTAGTGCTCGTCCAAACGATCCCAATGGATCCAGGTTTTTTGAATTTGGATAACATATATGTAAGATATTTAATTTACAAGTTATTATACAAATAAAAAGTTTAATTTAAACTTAATTAATTAAATATTTGGGCTTTAATCATAGATGTAGGCCCATTACCCTGTTTTAACCCACGTCCGCATAGAATGGTATCGTCTTCCTCCTGTCCAGATATTAGAGCACAACCAACAATGGCTTGTTTTGTTGCTATACAAGCCACGGAGCAACCAAGTATGGCTTGTTCAGTCACCCGTGGCTAGTTTGGACGTGGTTCGTGTCTGGTTGAGTGAACAGAGGTTGGAGGTTATAACGGCGAAGTCTTTGCCGTTATAATTTATAGCGGCGAAGTCTTTGCCGTTATAAATTTATAACAGCAAACACTTTGTCGTTATAAACTTTTAATAATAAAAAAGCATGCAAACGCTGTTTGCTGCGGTGAAAAGGGGTAATATTGGATGGAAGGGGTGTTTTCTGTTTTGTACTATTTGTATTATATAATATATTTTTTTAAGTGGTTTGTGGCTGGTTGTGGCTAGTTTTGTATTGATGGGTTCGTTGTGGCTTGTTTGGATGAAAGAGAAGAAGTGAACAGAACAGATTGTTGGTTACGGTCTTACAAACCAGTTCTTCCAGGATTTCCCATTCTCGCAAATTTGTATGCGCTTTAGTCTTCTTCTTATCTTGATAAAAATTGATACTAAAATTATCAAAATTTCTCTCATCAAAAACTGTCCCATCCATTTCATATAACTTGCACCAGCCTGTTGATGTGCGATCTGGAGGCTTCAACTGCCTACTACAGTAGATTATCGAACATTTATGTTCATGCAAATTTCCAAAAAGAAAACATACTCAAAGCTCCTCATCATCTCTCTTGGATTCCTCTTTCCACCCATGTTAGTATTTACAAACTTAACAGCTCCTCAAAAACAATGCGTCGAGCTCTCCTTTGCAGCTGTTACAGGAGACTTGCAAACTGAATTATCATGGAAACTTCTGCACATTTGCACGCGAGCTCCATCTAACCTCCTAATCCAAACTTCATCACTGCATACTTCCAACGTTCAACACGAGCACACCCTATTTCCTTCCTGTCATGAGCCTGCACTACCTCACCCCGTAATACAGCGTTTGAGCAAACACCCTGCCTCGACTTCGGCCATTCTCCCATCGTAACAGTTTAAACCTGCGACAAATGTTTGCACCATCTACCATGGAATCATCTCGCACTCCATCATTTCCAACCCTCGAAACTCCCCCTTCAAATCATAACTGCATGGAAACAATACGCTTCCTCTTCATTTTAGTTCGCTCCTTCCAGTTCCTTCCCAAACCTATTACTTCTACCTTCCATTCCCAGTACAGAAGAAAGCCAGAAGCGAGCTCCAGGCTTTTCCAGTTCGTACGTCTTCACCCTTGGAACTCTGGAACCCTGCGTACCTTTACATTAAAATGCATACTGCAGTGAAGAGCCTTCCACGTTCTCATCTACTTCACCGCCTTTCATATATATGGCCTTCTACATTTATATATACATACTATGGATTTTAGCGGAGAGTTCGGCTTGGTTTAAATTTTATCGTGGAGTAATTTGCTTTCTGTTCATTCCTGAAGCCATTTAAAGAGCTTCGGATTTCAATCCAGGAGAAGAAAATGAAAAAGGTCTATTATATACTTCAATTCCTTAGAGCATTCCCATCACATAGCGTGAGAATGGATGGGAATTTGTATTGTTTTACTATCACCGCTCCAACCTACCCAGCAGTTAGTGGGAGCAAGCTAGGGGAATATTTTTATTTTAATATACGAGCGCTAAACGGTTTTTTGAAATCCGTTTAGTGCCTAAACAGGTTTCAGAAAACCATTTAGTTTATAATATATATATATATAGGTCACGAGCTATTTTCTTTACAGAGGCAGTCTTCCTCTGTAAAAAAAACAGCTCGAAAATGGCTGAAGTTCAAAAAACCCCAATATATGCCAAAACCGTATATCTCACTCAAAACCCACACATTTAGTGTTCAAATTCCAAACCCACCAAGATTCTATCTTTCTCACCACTTTTGTATGCTCAATTTAGACAATCCACCTGAAAAAATCCTCAATTTGCTAATTTTAAGGGGTAAGGCATTGGTGCTTATTTTGAAGATGGAAGAGGAAAATATAGAAGGGTCTACCACTGCGCCTGGAATCCATAGACGAAAATCCATAAAGGAATCAAAAAATGATTGAATGCAAAGAAGGTGGTTATAGAGTAAGGAACGACACTTTGATCGAGCTGTCATTTCCCTTTAGTTCGATCATAAGTCTAGAAGATGGAACCGAACATATTTTCAACATAGGAAAAGAGCTTACGGTATAATTTTTTTGTTTTAAGTGGTAAAACATAAATTATGGTACATGAAAAGATTATTTACACGCTTTAATTCTATAATCAGAATCGTGATAAAATGAGATGTCATGGAGCATTCACGACAATGTTGAAATGGTGGAGGAAATTAAATGTTTATCCTGAAATAAGAGATCCGATTGTGAAAATATTTGGAAGATTTATGGAAATTGAATTGAAAAACTCGGACAACAGATGCAGACATGCTATAGTTGAGCATTGGTGGCCAACTACGCATACCTTTTTATTTCCAAGCACGAAGATTAGATTTACATCTTTAGATTTTACCATGTTGACATCCATACCCGTAGGATTGAATAATGAAATGATATCGTGTAATGAGAGTTGGGGTAAATTTGAGAATGCAAGTGAACTATTGCCACTTCTTGGTCAGAAAGATATAAGGGTTTGAAACGTTGCCCTATCGCATCTCGTTAAGTATTTTCATGATGATTACCTTGCGGCCAATGTTAATAAATCACATATAGCCCGAATATTTGTTTTATATAAGATGGGAACTCTTTTTTTACAACTACGAATGATACCATTAGTCTTGGATATTTGGAAGCCGTATTTGATTTGGACCTTGCTGCACAGTTTGATTGGGGTTTGGCTATAATGGGTTATATGTATTAGAGTTTGGACCTAGCTGTAACTAAGGGAGGACACCTTATCGGTTTCATCGAACTATTACAGGTATACGAAGATGTAGTAAACACGAAATATGTAATTATTTATCAATGTTTATTTTTTCTATTGCTTACTACCTCATCTTTTTAATTTGTAGTATTGGTTCTTCGAATATATGTCTGTGTGTGGATATATTGTTAAAGAAGAGGTTAAGCAATCTTCTTATCCCAGATTAAGAGCGTGGGAGAAAAAAAATCGACTCATCACTCATGATACCTCAGCTCACTTGTTTTCTTGCACACGATACCTACCATATTGACCATCGATATGTAAGCCATATAAACTGGAATCCGCGGCATAATTCAATTGCATTCGCTAATGCTGAGGTTGTTCATGCACGGAACTTATCAATGAAACCGTTGCCACTAATTGTTCCACCATGTATATTTTTTGAGATGTATTTAGGTGAGAGGTGCATGCGTCAGCTTACAGGATGGGTGACGATTCCTATGGATCCTCTAGTGCACATGACTCGCACGATGACATTTTCAACTTATGCGGAGACGCAACAAGCCCTCTACCAAGATGATTGTCAACAATATGTATATAAAGAGTCAAACATGGATTACAACACATATTGGCAGTTAGTGGGAAGAGATGTTGGTCCGTTACTAGATGCTTCAGTGCATATCGGTATCATGGATTATTTTGGGCCTTCTGCTTTGAAGGCTAGTGTTGAAGCCCCCATCGTAACGTCTTCAGAGGTTAATTATGCCTTTTAGTTTTATCGACCACCACAACAAAGTGATTGGGCAGATGATCTTGGATGGAATATGCACTGGACAGGACAAGATCCAATACCCATTCCACATATGATGGATATACCGCCAGTTCTATCCCATTGGATAGTTTATGGGAATTGAATATGGGTATGGGGCAACTAGTTCTGCAATAGTCGAAGTATTATGAAGAAGGCCTGTACAGAATTAACACAGTTGCAGATTCATGGGTAAGTGCTTAACTTAGGTTTTTAATACATATGTATTCTATGTATGAATGGTATTCTATAAGCAGACAATGTGTTTGTTCATGACATTTGCACAGAACATGGAGGTTATTAGGGAACCTGTGTTGCATATGTCTAGTAAGAGGAGCGGACGAATGAAATACCGGAAAAAAACGAAAGTATTTTGTGCAGATGGAAGGCGAAGAAGAAGAAGAAGAAAATGAAGGTGATGATGAGGAAATGGAGGAAGATGAAGAAGCGGACGAGGGTGATGAGGAAGACGATGACGGTGACGAGGAAGAGACTGAAGAGGAGGATGATCAAAACGATCATAACGCCGAAGAATATAGAGGCAAAGAAAGGGGTGTATGCACTAATAAATATGGTGTTAGATTTTAAGTTGGAAACACATCATCATCTACGCTTGGTACTTCCGAATTTTGTTTTATGATTTCAAGACTTTAACTTCATCCTTATGGATCTTTATGTAATGCATCAAAATGTAACAACACTTTAAAAGCCTGGATAACAAATTAAAACTTTACTAATTTGACTACGTGTATAATATAAATACCATATCTATTATGTTTGTTCAGGTAAGAACTTGGATAAAGGCAAGAAGAAGAGTAGTGGAATAGTAAGCAAGATGAAATCAATATTAACGGGAAGAAGTAAGAAGAAAGGAAGTGGGATTACCAGTCGAGGTAATGAGGACCTTTAGTGTTAATCTAATGTTACCGATATGTATGTGTTGTTATGTAATGTAATGTTAATGTTTCATACAGTTATGCGATGTAATGTTTGTGGGATGTAATGTTAATGTTTTATATGTTATGTAATGTACTGTTTGTAATGTAATGTTCTTGTTTTCTATGTTTTTAATGTAATGTTCTTGTGTCGTATGCCCGGATTAAGTGTCAAGGGAACTATACTTCGTAATATAATGTAATTGAGCATCGAACTGTTGTGTTAGTGGTATGGAAACTTGAGTTTGAACTGTAAAATTGCATACTGTCCAGATATGAACTAACAGTAATAGGGTTTTGGAAAAACCCCTTTAGCTCTAAACGGTTTTTAGAAAACTGTTTAGAGTCTAAACGATTTTCTAAAAACCGTTTAGAGCATAAGGTTTTTTTTTTAAAAACCATTTTTTTTTAAATCCGATTATCATGTTTTTTTTTTAAACAAAGTATATACCCATTAAATTTTATATATACTTTTATAATTTACAGAACATAAATGAGAAGTACATGCAATTTATTTATAATTCAAAACAGAGATGAGTAGAGGGTAAATTATATAAACTTTTATCATGTTGTTTTTTATTTATATATTATATGTACTTTTATAATTGATGTATAGAGGGTAAATTATATAAAAAACATATACAAAATTCCATATATAGCTGTTGCATTATATTTATAGATGAATCATATTTATAGCCGTTTATGAGTATAATATATATATATATATATAGTCGTTAACGAATAGAAAATATATATAAACATATAGTCGTTAACGAATATAAAATATATATACATATAGTCGTTGTAACTTTGGTTTGAATCAGCTATAAAACAAAGATAGTTTATACACTTGGAATCATCTTACAAAAATGTCTCAAAATGTTTTGAGCGACTATACAAGTTATGAGTCAGATGTGCCGGTTGATGGGTCGGACAACAGCAGCCAGAACGATTATGATGATAGCAACTCTGATATTGACAAGACGATGAAGTGTTTGGATGCACAGATTTTCTTCAGCCATCTTCCGACATAGCACGACTGATAGCGATGAGTTAGAATTGATGATGCAAGCTGTAACCGTTCAACAATTAAATATTCACAATTACGTACTGGAAGGATCATCTAGTGCTGCTCGAGGCGGTAGTGTATTTGGCTGGGTAGACAAAACAAAGACGCGTGACCATCAAGAAGGTACTGCAAGATTACTTAAAGATTATTTCAACAACCCTAGTACGTATGGTCATGACGACTTTTGCCGTCGATTTTGTATGAGCAAGAATATATTTATGCGCATTTTCAATGGTGTTGTTGGCTATGATAATTATTTTGTTCAAAAACGTAATAGTGCTGGAACTTTAGGTTGTTCACCATAACAAAAAATTATAAGGGCATTACATGTTATAACATACGGCATAGCTCCAGATGCGTTTGACGAGGTTGTCCGAATGGGTGAGAGCACTATTAGTTTAAGTCTCGAACTGTTTTGTGTAGCCATCATTGAATTATATGGTGAGGAGTATTTGCGTTCGCCAATGCAAAGCGATGTCAACAAATTGAAGAAGTTAGGCGCCAAAAGGGGGTTTCTGGGAATGTTAGGTAGTCTGGACTGCATGCATTGGGAATGGAAAAATTGTCCAACGACATGGCACGGTCAGTTTATTGGACATTACTCCAAAGCGACAATGATACTTGAAGTTGTTGCTTCTCATGATTTATGGTTTTGGCATGCCTTTTTTGGATGTCCCGGTTCCATGAACGATATTAACGTGCTACACCAATCCCATTCGTTTAAAAATCTTACACATGGAAAAGCACTAGCATGTGATTTTAATATTGCGGGAAACACAAATGACATGGGTTATTATTTAGCAGATGGCATATATCCTTCGTGGGGTACCCTCATCTAAACTATTTCCGCCCCAGACATTGAAAAAGAAAAATATTACGCTAAAAGCAAGCGGCAGTGCATAAAGACATTGAACGTTCTTTCGGTGTTTTGCAAGCTCGGTTTTCCATTGTTAAAAACCCTATCAAACTGTTTAAGCCCAAGGTTTTGAGCAACATAATGCGAGCATGTATTATAATGCATAACATGATAATTGAAGAAGAACGAGGCAAATTCCCATCTTATTTGGGCTACGATCCAGATAACACCGCAACGGTTGTCGCTGATAGAAATCCAGCTACTACTGAGGTCTTCCTTAGCCGGTTGCGTAAAATAAGATGTAGAGGGATACATCAAAATCTTCAAGATGACCTGGTTGAGCATTTATGGCATCTTAAAGGGAATGCTCAAATGTAATTTATGTTTTAGTTGGTTTATATTTTGTTGGTACTTGCTTATTGTTGCCTAATGTTTTGTATGCTAAGTTTATGTTTATGTATGCTAAGTTTATGTTTAAGTTGAATTATAATTTGTTTCTTGTGCTAATTGATTGTTGTTTCGTAGTACCTTTTTTATTCTACTCCATATTTACAATTAAAAGAGGAAGACCGAACTTTAATAACTCATGCAACAAAAACATCTGTAGTGAAAGTGTCCCACTAGGGGACGACCCCACTGGGAATATTAATACAAGAACAACAAACAACATAACTTAGACCCAACAAGACAACACAACTTAGACCCACAATAAAACATATCTTAGACCCAATGATACAACATAACCATGACCCAATACAACATTACTAAGACCCATAGCTTCGGAATGAGCCGTACCACCCATGAAGCATTTCATTCTTAATTGCCACATTCATTCTTTCCAAGAGATTTACCTCAGCTTGCATCGCAAGTGCGTACTGGACACCTCTCTCTGTTAAAGGTGGATCGTACCATGAAAAAAAATTACAACTCTGCAGCCCTTGGCGATTCTGTGCATGAATGTACGCTTTGCAACCGTAAAAGCGATGACCTGCATTCATTTAACTTTTAGAAACAAGCACGTTACATTCGACTCCACAATAGCAAAGAACTGAATGACCCGTCATGCTGGAGCTTGACCTATCGGGGTTCTGTCGAGCAAGAACTTCCCTCAACTAAGCATTGAGGGATTTTTTAATTGGTCCAATGCGCTGGACTGCAACATTTGGCTGCATTGCACTCAAGAGTTCGGACTCGACCTCTGCTGCATCTCCTTGGAATCCCATTTGCGTTTTGGGCACAAATTCGACATCTTCTGCGGGTTGTTTACCACATTCATACTCATCGTACATTTGAACCATGGTATCGTCGTCGTATGCCCAGTTAGACATTATGACAGTGAACTAATGTACGAAAATCCAGAGAGTGATGAAGAAAGGAAGAGAGGGTAGTTGGTCTTTAAGGAGGGAGAGAGGCTGGTTTGAAGCATGTGACGACCCGTAAATCAAGGAGTGGTGAATGATAGGACTAATCAATATGCAGTTGTCAATTTAAGTGATAGGAGTACTCATATGCAGTTGTCACTGTGTACTGTAGCCATGATAAAGAATGTACACTGTAACCATACTATATACATTTTGGACAGACATTTGTCAGCAATAATGCTCATGTGAATGGGGACGACCCCGTTTTTTAACTCCTATATGTATTGAAATGTTTAAATTATATGTGGATGAGAACGACCCTGTTTTCCATTATATATATCGGCTTCTCTGAATCCGGCTAAACCCTCATTCACAATTTCTTTTCGTCCAGCCGCCTCCTCCTTCCTCTTTCACCATGTCGAAAAAGGGAAAAGAAAGTATAGGCTCCACCGTGGACAAAAAGGAAAACGATGATGAATCGGTAGTAAATCAACTACTTGGAAAAGAAAGGGTAGTTGCAGGGCACATTGTCGAGCCACTAATTCCCGGTGGATCCAACCCTATTTGCCGTTGTGGAGAAGTATCGGTCGTGGTAGTTTCCAAAACCGAAAATAATGCTGGTTGTCGATTTTTCGGCTGTGAAGCCTATGAGGACCACAAGGTTTTTCCTGCTGAAATTGATTGTTGTTACTTTAAGCAGTGGATTGACTCTCCGATGTGCGAACGTGGAGTTTAGTCACCTAGAGCTAGATTTTACCCACGCCCATGGTAGATGTATGTGGAAACTACCTTTATGTGTTTTATTGTACTTCGACTTTGATGTTCATGTGTTCCTTTGTTGTAAGTCGTATGATTGTAGTTTGCATTTCTTGATGTTGTAATCGTTGTCGTTGTAAAATTCTTAGTTATGTAATGCAAACTATTAAAATTCCTAGAAGTATGAATATTGCTGATAAAAAACGTAAACATTTATGCAAACTTAGTGTGCATGTGACGACCCCGTAAAACAAATTAGTGATGAATCACTCCTGATACGACTAGTCAGTACAGGGTTAAAGCAGTACGTAAGGCAGATTCCCTACAGTATTACGCCAGACGAAACAGTGTTGTGTAGCACGTAAAGCAAAGTGTACCAGTGATCGTTCCCATCATTCTTTGTTTTACCCGTTATTCACTTGTACACTACGCAGCTATATATCTCTGTTGAATTACTCACAACTCACCTCACTTCAACAACTTTGTTTCCAACTACTCTGTGCTTTACCACAACTATGCCTTCTTGGTCATCATCTTCAGACTCTGAAGAACAGGCATACGAACAGATGAGACTTCAGGACCTGGCAGATGAACTCGAGTTTCTAAACGAACTGAGCTCTCGGGTTGGACCACCGTCCGAACAACGACCCGTCCAACCTCTACATCAAGCCCAAGTACCAAACGTTCAACACACGCATTAACAGCCGGTCGTTATACCACGACAAGAAGTTCATTCTTATCAAGTACCAAATGTTCCAATTTGTTATGGACATGAAGGTGACTCTTATCAAGTTTGTTGCTACTGCGGTTATCCGGTTGTGGTTCGGGCAGAAGGCAGCAATATTGGTCGTCGCATTCAACAATGTCCATTCTATCCGAATGGATGCAACTACACAGAATGGATAGACGAACCGATAGGCCCAAGGGGGATAAGATATGCAAACGAACTCGAACAAGAGATTCAACGTCTCCAAAACGTTATTAAACAGTTGCAGTTTAACCGTAATGATTATTAAACTTCACATCCCAAGAGCATGAACGTGAGATATAGTTTGGTGGCGTATTATTTTCCTAATTAGCATCTGTTGTAGCCTAAGCTATATGTGTAATACTATTTCTAAATTGGCCTAAATGGGTTAATTTTCCTCTTCTGAAACTTGCATACACCTTTAATTATTGCCAGTATCGCATTGACTAGTCATGTCAGTGCATCTTTTAATAGTTGGCAGGTGAAGTTAATATTTGTCTATTTGACACCCACTAAACAAGTCATCACATCTTTTAATACTCACCATGAATAGTCAAATAAATATTAATTGTTTTATTCAATGAATCTTCAGATTTCCAACTATTTATAGAAGCTTTGGTAACTTAAGTTTCTATTAAAACAATGCCGATTTCTCTTCCTACATCATACTCCTACGAAGGTACCATGGATTATCCAGAACCAGTAAACCCATCATCACCACAAACTGATATAGACTTCTTGATTGAACTGCAAGATAGACACTATGAAGATTTGCGAGAGCACGAACGAGAACAAGAAGAACTTCAAAGACAAAACCAAGCGGAAAGACGACGTGTAGAGAGGCTGCAACGACAGCAAAGACGTGCTACCTTGCGTCGGCAGCAACCAGACACTCAAGTAGGAAACTCACAAGAAGTTGACTCACCACTTGTAATTTGTGAATGTGGGTAACTGTTGAAGATGTAATTTCAGTGAGGGCTAACATTGGTCGTCGGTATCATCGTTGTCATGCTTATCCAACTGGGTGTACTTTTTGGTAGTGGATTGATGAGTCGTTTCCTAGTCGTGCCGCTGACTACGCAAATGAATTACAGTATCAACTAACAACATTGCAAACTCAATCTGTTGGATGACAAAATGAAATTAGCAGACTTCATAACCAGCTTCATGGGCTTAACATTAGGAGGCAAAATTAATGTATTGTTTCGTCTTTGTTCAACTGTATCTTATTTTCAGTATTTCGGTTTGTTATTTCAGAAGAAATGATTTATAATTTGATAAATTACTCTACGGATACCAATGACTTTAAAATATTACTCTAAGGATACATTCCAACATTTCAGAAATAAAAACACGAGATACATAATACAGTAAGTACACAATATAATGATGTTACTCAAACTGTATAATATGGTTGTACCATAACTCGTAAGTTTCGTGACCGACGAAGTATGAATGGTATTTGAAAAGGTAAAGTGAGTCGTACGTCGCGCGTGCCAGTTTGAAAGCTTCCTCCTTGATCACCTCTTCTATTACTTTATGGTAATTTGCACAATCTCTACTAAACAAGCAGAATGCACTTCTTGTGGCTAAATTTGTTCTCATCATTCTACATCCAGGAAGACTATTATGCTTTTCATTTAGGGTTACCCAAAAATCTTGCTCCACTTCTTCCATATGTAGAATATCTGCTTGAATGTAAGCCTGAATCAAAACTAAGTAATCCGATGCAGTCCACGTTTCGGATGTCATGTTGAAGTGATTATGGAAAATATAAGTTGTGTACATTATTTATAGCTGAAAAGGGTATGTGACATCTCTCAATAAAGTATGTCACATAAGCCGATAAAGTTTGTCCCGTACTCCGATGCAGTCCATATTTCCCTCCCCCATACGATTTGACTACACACTGCCAATGACTATACACACATCTACCAATAAAGGAACACAGACAAATACGACACACTAACCCATACAGTATGTTGCAGCTTTGTTTTTTACTATGTCACACATACCGATAAAGTTTGTCACAATTATCAATAAAGTAAGCACATATCACGATAAAGTCTATTCCTATACACTGCAGAAGACAAGTAGACATCTTTCGACCAAGACACATAGCCTTCTATGTCTCCATAAATGGGGTTATAGTTTGTCAATTGGTACTCACTTCCACCAAATTCAATCCTCTACAGAAAAGAAAACAAGAACCAGCAATGGCCGATTCAAATAACAACAGTTCTCTAGCTTCAACGATGATAACCTCGCAAATTTTACTAATTTATTATCACAAGCTGAAGCCCCATCAATGATTCCATCTCCTTTTCTAACTCCACAACAAAGTCAATATCTCCAACAAATAAACCTCGCACAGCAATATGGTACCATGTATAGTCAAGTTCCTCAACCCAACACCTACTTTGGTTCACAACCCAAGTTTCTTATTCCAGTTCCAAACCACGCGTAGGCTTCTCCTATCCCTATACCCGACAAAGGAAAAAAACAAGGTAAAGCATGCATATAACAAGCGAAAACCGAAGGAATCGCAAGGTCAAAGTAGCGCGGAACGAATTACGGGTGCTGGTAAGATGTGGAAAGCAAATGACTATAAAGTGCTAGCAAGTGCATGGGTAAGTGCATCCGTCTTTCCAACAGGCCGATCCGGCGGAAAGTTTTTCTAAAACCGTGTTAACGAGCTATACAATGAAGATCCCGAATGCCTGACAAGAAGAACAATTGAAAGCACAAAGACTGCATGGTACAACCTGAATACCATGTGTACAAGGTACAAAGGGATAATAGCACAAAAGGGCGATTGACTGAGTAGTGGTCAAACTTTCAGGGACTTGAAAGAAGATTACGAAACCATATATCGAGCGACTTTTAACTGTGAATTCATTACTCATGAAGCGTTTGAAATTCTAAAATTGGAACCACGTTGGGGCCAGTCTTGGCGAACCAAATTCTATAGAATTTGAAGACGTCGCAGATTCTGACGTGAGAAATGTAGCTTCAAGATTTTCAATGGATTCATCCCCAGGAAATTCAAATGAATCTTCAAAGCCTACTGACGGAGATGGAAACAACAGTAGTCCTCTGACTCCTACTTCGGGAATGTTGTACGATGGAGTTGGTACAAGGCCCGAAGGGATAAAATCAAGCAAGAGAGCATTGTTGAGAAATAAGGAAGCAAGCGACCTGGCAGCGTCTAGTGATAGGCTAACTTTGTTGTTGAGTGATATCTCAATTCATCGGCCTCAAAAAAAGACGAACGTAAAATTCAGAAAGATAAGCAGTTGAAGATCATGGAGATGCAGCTACAGCAAGCTGTAGAGAGAACTAAAGCACTCAATAGAAGAACTGATTATAAAAATAAACATGAAAGTCGTTTAATGGAAGAAAAGGAGGAGGCGTATCTAGCAAAAGATGTATCCTACCTGACTGGAGAGGCTCTGGAGTACACTTTAGCCAAAAAACGTAGTATTCTAAGGGCTCAGCAGCTGCGATACCAAGAAGAGGAAGGGAGTATTGGGATGTAGTTGATTTATATGTTGCTATTTCAAGTTTCTTGTTTGCTAGATTTATTTTCCAGTGTTGGTTTTAATATTTTGTGTGTAATCAAAAAAATTATCTAGTGTTATCAAATTTTATATTATATTTGGGTATGTTTCCTTTTAAAAACCTAAAAGAAGGTAAAACTAAAAAAGTAAAACCATTCGACGAGTGCATATAACTTTAACACGCAACAAAAATAAACCAATAAAGAGTAACATTAATTATACATATCAATAAATAAAACACTAATTATACAACAGAAAAAACAAGAGTAACATTAGTTATACATAACAATAAATAAAACAATATTTATGCATAACAATAAATAGTTTTCATTAATTATACAAAAAATAACATTAATTATGGTGTAACACATTAATTATACAAAAAATAAAAAAACCCAACAGAAAAATCCTTAGAACTATTAAACTATAAATAAAAAATATATTGCATATATTAAGGGAAAAAGTATAAATTAAACTACAAAAACTAAACAATTGTCATATATTAAGGGAAAAAGTATAAAGTATAAATTTAACAATTGTCAACCTAAATTAAACTGCAAATACTTCAAAAGTATAAATAAAAATCAAATAGATTTCATATATTAAGGGAAAAACCAAAAACACATGAAAACATTGAACCTCAAAACAAAAAAATACATCACAACAAGTTATGGTGTAATGAAAACCGTTCAAGGCAAAGGGGGTTTCTGAATACCGTATATAAGCTAAACGGTATTCAAAAAACCGTTTAGTTTATAAACAGTTTAATGAAAACCGTTTAGACTTTATACGGTATTCAGTAAATCGTTTAACGCACGCCGCTCAAATTTGTAAACGTCGATAGCTCCCATTTGTAAACCTTACCCACGCTCGTCCCACAACTACTGAGTGTGAGCTTCATCAATTCTTCCCATTTTCACCCATTCCGCACACTGCTGGGAATGCTCTTAGTGCTTAAGTATGTAGCTGCACAAAAAGTAGGATTGGGAAAAGAAATATCATAGCTATGTTGAAGTGATGTGAACCAGTGTACGAGCCAAAGCCTCTAAGTTTTGCAAATAATAGATATATATTAGATTTTTCGGTACCGTACTACACAAAATTTTATCATTTAAGGAACGCTGTCGACAAAAATAAAAATACCGTTATGACCAGCAATGTGCCACGATTCCAAAAATATAATAATACATGCCAGTTAACTCATTCTGTGAAGTCCCAAAATGCTGATACGGGGTGTAAAACACTCCAAATAAAAAGTGGCTTATTTTCCAAAATAAAAATTACAGAAAAATTCTAAAAATTAAATTATACCTACTTCTTAAATAATTTGTCCTAATTCGAAGCCAATATTTAATTATAATTAAATATATCGTTATGCCTTATAAACGTTCCATAGCGACTATTCTAAAATTTGATTTGATTATAAATCAAAATCTACCCGATGAAATCCCGATTTTTCTCTTCCACTAGAAAAATATACTTCACCAGCTCTAAACATTTCTTGTTTCACAGAAATCCGGCTTAAAACGGATTCTATATATTCATTTAAAGTTCGAATCGCCAAATTGCAAACTGCCGCGCCATTTCGAGCTCGATTATAATTATACGTTCAAGCTGTCGTTATTTAAATATATTCGTTAATATAATTAAATTCCAAACTGAATTATATATTTTAAATAATCCAATTCACATGATATTGTCAATTCCACTATTTCTGACTATTTCGGAAATAAATATATCATTCTATTATTTGTATTAATTAAATATTCAATATTATTTAACTAAACAACACTTTAAATCTCTATATCACTATTTAAATAATTAAATTAATTAATTATAATACTGTAAAAATACGGGACGTTACATAGATACTCTTCGAAAAGATAGAGAGAATATTTAAGACAACAATTTAACGACTATCTAAATGAGTGTGAAATTGTTTCACTACACACGCCACTTAGAACACCGTATTGGAATGGCGTGTCTGAAAGGAGAAGTTGTACCTTATAAGATATGGTGCGATCAATGATGATTCATACATATCTTCTAATAAATTTTGAGATTATCCCCTTGGAACAATTGCATTCATATTTAATAATCCTACTAAAACGATTCTGGAGAAACCATACAAGATATAAACTAGGAAATGTCCTAATGTGTCAATTATAAAGGATTGGAATGTGAAGCGTTTGTTAAACGTCTTTCCTCTGATAAGATCGAATCAAAATCTGATAATTATTTTGTGGAATATCCAAAAGAAGTAAAAGGGTATTATTTCTGTAAATCCTATGAGAATAAATTATTTATTGCTTAAATTGGTATCCCTGTAAAAGAGAGCCAGTCTCTAAGATACCGATAGGAATGAAATACAATTCGAAATGTCTTGGAAACCACATAACACCATTGAATCTTGTATAGATAAGAAATTGAGTCGGAGTGACACAATAATTCTAATGTTTTATATTGATAACACATTAATCATTGTGAATAATGTTAGTTTTAAAATAAGAAATAAATACTAATTCTAAGAAAGAAAATGTTTGGGTTAAGAAGTTCATAATTGAACTTAATTCATTGTTGATCTAATGATTTACATTTTGATAACAATGGGGCTATTGATCCGGCCTAAAACCTCGAACTCATTATCGATCCAAACATATATTTAAGAAATATTATTCTTTATATGAAGTTGTTCACAGAGGAAATAAGCATATCTTCAAAGTTGCAAGAGGTTGTAATGTTACAGACCTACTGACTTAAACTTTGTCGCAACAGAAGTTTAATAGTCACACTAGTTTCATGAGTATACGATGATTGACTCTAGTGCAAGTGAGAGATTATTAGAGTTTATGCCCTAGAGGCAATCCATTTAATGCGATTAATAACACTATTGATGCTATTATTTTATTTGGAATAAAAATATTCTGTTATGTTATATTTACTGCGTAATATAAGTATTAACAAATAGAAGTCTTTTGAATAATAATGCGGATTTATATAGTTCAAGTAAATGACTTGAACTTGAGATCATATAACAGATTAAGTATTATAATTCTTAAATGTCCCTAATCAAGTTTTATTGTTTACATAGGACAATAATAATACATTGAGACTAGTATGTTGACTGACTGATGATCGCATCCCATTGATCATTAATATAATTGATATTAATGTCAAGACATAAATACGTATTGGAGAATAGTGTATTGGGCTGACCCAACATAAGAAAATTACATGGAATATAATTAGCAGTATCATAAGTTATTCTCATAAGTGACAGTGATGTAATGGTCCCCAGACCCAAAACCATTATGATTTTATTCGAGGATATTTGTGTTTTGATATCATAAAAGTTGCTTTTAACTGAGTGGACGATAAAGATGATTATTGGATACATCTAATCGAATGAAAATTATGAATGACCTAGATGGAATTTAACCCTATAATATTTGTAGTCATATTCATAGGCCTCTTGATTGAGTGAGACTATGAAATGCATGGCCGTGCTCAAATATTGATTTGTTTTAAATAATCTGCTCAACAATAAAGATGGAAGGATTAAATTATAAAAAGGGTGATAGTTCCATGCCTCCATTTTAATCTTGGATATATTGGTTAAAAAGGATTATATTACATTGATACACTAGTCACAAAAAGGTTGTATCGAATAGTTGATCTTATTATAACTTGGGTAACAACGATGTGTTGCTAGATACCGCTTACTGTTTATAATTTAAATATGATTTAAATTATTGCCAACATTGTAATAACCTATTGGGTCACACACTTAGAATGTTATAAGGGTAGAACATTATTTGGATAAATAAAATATGAAATATTTGATATTTTACGGAACATTGGAATAAGCAAGTCGGTTGATTCCTATTATTATAGGCCACGTTCATTTTAAAGGGGATACTTTCTTTACTTTAGAAAGACATACATGTGACTCATTTTATTAAGAGATCAGATCGAAAAATTAAAAACCTACTGAATTCCCCTTCAATGAAATCCAATTTAATGGCGGCTAGCACATAAAATCCCTTTTTTCTTAGATCTGATCGAAGGGAAAATATTTGTGTGGATAACTCAAGAGGCGGTGGTACTCATCACCAAGGTTTTAAATCTCAGATATCGGTTGTTTTTTGTCTCGGGGATTTTATTGACTTAATCTCGTATCGGGGGAGATCTACGCAGTTAAAGTCCCTCTAAATCCCCGAGAAATCCCCACTATATCCTGTAGTGCTCTTCAACCGCTACGCTATTTCAATTTAGCGATGATGAACAGTAGAACCGCTTCTAGCCCCGCTATTTTCCGCTGCATCAGCTAAATCAACGCCTTTTAGCTCCCGCTTTAGCAGTATTAATATACAAAGCTTGATTTGACTAGTCCTCTTTTTAAAATATCAATAAAGTTAGTGTAAAGAGCTTAATTTAAGGAATAAGTGCCTAATATATTGTAGAAATTTATTGTAGTCGGTAAATCTAAAGTACATAACCATGATATTATTTGATTTTGTTACGTAAGATTAGTTAATATTAATTTCTTCAACACACTTAATGTGAAAATGATAATTAATTAATTTTAAATATTTAGTTTTACATTTAATGAACCTTTTTGTGCCCCCGCTATATCCCCGCTATTTCCCCGCTTTATCCCCGTTACACCTTTTTGCACCTCCACCGCTATAGAACAGCTAAGCGCTCTAACTACACAGGGGGAGATCTCGAACGAGTTGAGTCTAACTCGGGAATCGTCTCAAATTTCCATCTCGGTCTGAAAGTTCATTTCGTAACAATCTCGCGGTACATGATTTGTTAAAAAATAATATTTTTACAAAATGATTTTTGTGAATGCTATTAAAAACATAGTAACTTAAACTTGAATTGCAAAATAACTTTATTATTCTTTATTTTGCGAAAGAACATTCATACTCTAAATCGTAATATGCTTAAAATAGAATATTGTTTGACATAAAACATTAAAAGGATCCAAAAAATTAAAAAATTCAGCATAAATAGACCATAAAATACATAATTTCATAGGTAACATGTATGTAAAAAAGACGAATATGAAATCATAAGCATTGTAGGACATATATGAACATACAACATGGTCATTTAACATGAAAAAATTAAATTAACAAAAGATTATCATGGCTATATTTGAGTTTTTTTAATTATTGTTCTAGCTCAGGCAGAGATTTAAATTTTAACCAAATAAAACTAAGATCTCGGTCGATATTCCAATATTTCGTCTCGGTCGATATATCATTTGATATTGCAATATCTCAGGAGATATATTCAAAAGGAGTTTTAAAGAGATATTTGTTGTTTCGTTTTGGAGGGAGCTTAAAATGAGATCTTGGAGGAGATCACGGACGATATTTACGAGATTTGAAATAGTGCTCATCACGGTAGGGTTCGATTCAACCTCTAGATCCAATTAGATCTCCTAAAATCATGAAGGCATCGAAAGTATGAAGCTCGATTTACAAATTACTCGATAGATCATGTTTTAATTTTGGTTGAATCTTGTTTATTCAATGTGAAATCGAACCAAAAATTCTTTCAGTTGTTTTCACATACACAAATAGATACACACACACACACATAAAGGAGAAGATTATAGGAAGTGTGTACTTACATGTTACTTTTACATGTTATCAAGAACACATACACAATCGAAACAATATGTTGTATTTGTTGAAGTCCTATTCTGCTGCACGAGCAAGAAGTCCTCTTCGGCTGCTGAGGCGAAATATTGTTCCGCTGCTTAGGTGTTGTAATACCTGGTCCTCCAGGTTAAGTGAGGGTGTTGATAGTTGAAATTTTAGAAGGAGTCTGGGACTGGACGTAGGATGATGCCTCTAACCAGTATAAAAATTCTTGATGTTCTTAATTTTTTTGCTGCATTTATATTTATTATCTGTAGTATAATCTCTAAGTATTTATCTCAATAAATATTTCTTACATATATAAAGAATAATATATCACACTATCAAAACTTCTGCGTATACACATGTAACAACCCACTTTCTTAGGGATATTGAATTGGGAATCAACTAATTGACTTGCTAATTTAGAGGAAAAATAAATATAATAATAATTAAATAGATAAAAGCAAAACATATATTTTTGGGATGAGAGGAAAATTCATGTTTTATGAATTATTGGGCATATGTAGTTGATGTAAAATGTTGCACGTTTTGTTGTACCAATGTTAAAGTTTATTGTTTCTGATTAAATAACAATTCTAAAAGAAAATGTTTTCTTGTTGCTTTCAAGTTATGAAAAAAAGAGAAGTTCACATAATGTTGAAAATGTGTGCAATGTAAGGTAAAAAGAAAATTTTATGTCCATTTTTTTTCATAGAAAGAAAAAAAGAAGAAGAAGAAAAAAGAGAGAGAAAGAACTTTTATATTAAAGAAAAATATACGTAAACAAAAAAAAATTAAAGTATGCATTTCTGATGAAAGCTCTAGAAACAAATTAAATAAGAGGGAAAATAAAAAATATCTCATAAGAGACAAAGTGTAATGATTGTGTTGCATAGGAGAAATAAATATAAAAATAAAAAGAAGGGTGAAATAATAAATTAAAGGGGGGAAAGTTCTAGAGAGAGGTCTAGGAATAAAAATACCACAACTCCTCATTCTCCCGATTAAAATATCAATACGTATACTTTCTTTCTCAAACCAGAAACAATACCGTGAAGAAAAATAAAAACTCAATCTTCTCATCTCAATCAAAATAAAGATTAGAAATTTACAAGCAAAGATTGAAGTAAGATGGTCAATTCTTCAAGTAAGTATCCCTAAATCAATTCTACCGTATCTTCTTCTTTTGTTCTTCAATGAATTGTTATTTAGCGTTTTCTGATAATTGAAAAGGGCCTTGAGAGCAATCAAAGCAAGCGGTTTCAGAGCTGAAAGATTGCCTTTTGAAGTTGTAGGTGAGTGAATTTTTCACCTTTTTTCCTCTCTAAATCATGGATTATGTATGATTGATGGGTTAAAGGTGAAATTTTGATTGTAAATTAGCTCCTTCCCCTATGTTTGATTTATTCTTGGTGTGTTTTGGGCAATTAGATTAGATTTGCTGTTTATTGCAAAATTGAAGGCATAATACCTTAAATTGGTTGCATGCATACAACTTTTACTGCATGCAAGATATATGTTTCATTGCCTCATAGTTGTTGCATGCATGTAATTTTATCGCATGCAAGGTGCTTGTTTAATTGCTTTAAAGAAAAGCAAATTGATAATCCTTGAAAGGAAAATCATCATGCCTTTTGCTAGTTTTCAGTTTAAAAAAAAATTGCTGAAAAAAATTCAGCATGGGGGAGGAGCTGCAGCAACAGTCCATTCTGGACTGCACCGGCAGTCCAGTTCCGGGCTGAGCTTGCAGCCCAGAATGGGCTGCTCAGGCAGCCCAGAAGAGGCTGCGCTGGCAGCCCATAAGGGCTGCCCAGCCATCCCGGACTGGGCCGGTCTGGCAGCCCAGAAGGGCTGCCCAGCCACCGTGGACTGCGCCAGTCTGGCAGCCCAGAAGGGCTGCCCAGCTAGCCCGGAACGGGCCGGTCTGGGCGGCCCAAATGGGCTGCCCAGCCAGTGCAGGTTGGGCCGGCCTGGCCTGGAGGCCTGGGCTGGCCTGGGCCACCAGCCTGGGCTGGCCTGCGCACCCAGCTCGGCTGGCCTGGGCCGCCAGCCAGCCTGGGCTGGCCTGCGCACCCAGCTCGGCTGGCCTGGGCCTTCCAGGACAGTCCTGGTTGGGCTGCACCAGGCTGCCCAGTTGGGCCGACCCAGGCAGCCCAACGGGCCGACCCTGGCCTAAAAAAAATAATAAGAATTTCTTTTGTTGAAAAAAAATATATTTAAAATTAATTTTTTTTCCTAAATTGCTTAGATGTTTTATGTTAGAAAATTCTTGTTTTTTGAAATTTTTTAAAAGAAATGTTTTTTTTCTACAAATGAAATTTTGTTAATATATATAAATTTATTGGTCGAATAATTTTATAATTTCAATTAAGTTTAACATATTAACCAATGCTTATGTTTCGTTATGATACACAAGTATTATGGGGTACTTGTGTATTAGAGCGAAACGGTAGTGTAACCATCTATGGACATGCGTTGTAAACCTTTTTGCCAAGTATAATGGGTTTATAAAACTTAGTGTTTTATGAATATTGCCATGGTTGGTTTTATATAGTGTTTTGGTGTTATAAACACTATGAATTTTTAAGGCATGAATTTACAAAATAATATATTAAAAATACTTTTGATTTTGGGATTGGGATAGATTGGACTCTGTTGTACCAATGGGCCAAAACTCCATTTTGGTCGACCTGATTCAGGTTCGCTACCTGAATCACGGTGGTTTTAAATTTCTCCCACCTACCACCAAAGGTCAAATGGTCTACTACATTGGGCAATTTTGTTGTTTTGATCGGGGTTCCCGACCGGCGGGTCATGGACTACATCAGATGAAGGCGTGGGTGTGCCACGTGTAGTGCCGTGAACGGGTAGCATACGGCCTTCGCCTTAGACCGTCTTGGTTATCCTGGGTTGACCGCCAGGTGTCGTTATGGCGTTATGAGTAGGTTACGGTGCTAATGTCTCTGCGCGCGCTAGAGCTCTACCACTGTGATTTTACAACTTTAGCGTCTATTTATTTGGTATATGTTATGAGTAATATTATATTTATCCCGTAGTTCCCATAATTCTTTATTACCCTCTTATTTATTTAAATAAGGTTGGCATATTACGCAAGTTAATTTGGAAACCCAGTATTATATTATCATATTGTTTTATACATGATAATTGTTTTGGTATTGTATTGCTTTACATACAATACCTGTGCCTTTTAATCTTACTTTTTATATTATCATATTGCTTTACATATGATAATTGCTTGGTATTGTATTGCTTTACATACAATACCTGTGACCTTTAATCTTATTTTTCATATATTATCATATTGCTTTACATATGATAATTGTTTTGGTATTGTATTTCTTTACATACAATACCGATGCCTGAGATTATGGCATATTAATGCGATCACTATGCTAAATTGTTCATATATTGTAACATTCATACGCCTCATGTTGAATAATACATGTGGCACCTTTACTTCTTTGTTAAATTATTTGATGTCCATAGATACTTACTTCACTCACACTAGACATAGTCTGACCCGTGTGATTTGTTTTGTTGAAACAATGCTCGGGTCAGGCTGAGGATTGTTGGCAGGTTAGGTTTGTGTGGACTGCAGCGTCACTCTTATCTTTTTCCACGTTTTCGGGTTTTGGACTATGCAGCTTCAGACTATCAATAGCGTGTAGTATTCTGGTATGTACACTATTATGTATCTTGGGAAGTGATATTATGTATGATGGACTATGTATTTGGACATCTCTATTATGACATGTATTATGTATTCTTCTGTTGTTATTGTGCTGCGCTTGATGTTATTATATTTTGTACTATGTAACTTGGGAAATTTTCTTGTACCATTGCTTTGAACTTATACTGAGCACGAATGGTAAGTTGAGAAATTTTAAAAATTCTCGTGCTAGTGTTCGTTCAAGGGAATGAGTACAACTTTTAGCCCTATCGAGTCTCATTCTCCATGCTTTCCGACAGTAATACTTAGTGTTGCTCTTGGTTAGCATGGGTCTAGGGACCGGGCGTTACATTGTTCATATCAGAACCAGTTTTGACATAGTACAAAGTATATTTAGAACATGGGTTAGCACAAGACAGTAGAAACATCATACATGTCTGTTTATTTTACAGTATCACTCCCATCATATAATAATAGTTGTACATACCTGAACCGAAACCCCAATCTTTTAGCGTTCTAGTGTGAGTATTGTTTTAATTCCAGCTGAATGATATATCTTACTATATGCAGATTAGTGAGAAGGATGGCTGGAAGACCTCCCCGTTTGACGATGGAGCAGTGGTTGGAGTTGATGCGGAACATGCCTCAAGCCGCACCCGCTCCTAATGCTGCTCCTAGAGCTGATTTCGCTCGTACGTGTAAGGACTTTATGAGCCTTGGAGGGAAGCCTTTCCTTAGGAAAGAAGGTGTTGTTGAAGTTCAGGCCTGGCTTAAGACCTGTGAGCGTGTTTTTGGGCATATGGGTGTGACTGACCGTCAAAAGGTCGAGATTGCTTCTAGCTTTCTCCAAGGCAATGCTGCTGATTGGTTTGACATTATGAATGCTAAGAGGGGAGAGGAAGAGCTTACATGGGAAAGATTTAGGGAACGATTTGAGTTGAGGTTCGTTCCAGAGGCAGAGAAATCCGTCCTTACTCGTAGATTTATTGAGCTTAAGCAGAGGGATATGTCAGTTCAGGAGTACGTCAATACCTTCAATTCCCTCTCTAAGTATGGTGCAGACTTGATCAACATCCAGTTCAAAAAGAATCAGAAATTTGTAGATGGTCTTCGTAGGAAGCTAAGGGAATAGCTCTTGACTCAGCTTCGTTCTACTTATGATGAGATTGTTGGTCTGGCTTTGAGATACGAGGACCTGTATCGTGAAAGAGATGATGATGCACCTAAGATGAAAGCTCCATTTTTCCCCAAGAAGAAGCAAAATTCCCAAAAGAAGCAAAAGAAGGGTCAAGCTTCAGTCTCACAAAAGCAAGCTAAGGGTGGAGTAGAATGCTATAAGTGTGGAGCTAAGGGGCATTTTGCTAATGTCTGTCCTCAAAGGGAGTGCTATGAGTGTCACCAGATTGGTCATCTAAGAAACGAATGTCCGCAACTCACAAAGAAAAAGCAAGCAGCTAGGCTCCATGCCATGGAGGGAGATCCGGGTCCAAGCCAAAGGAAAGGAAAGCAAGTAATGGAAGGTACAATCCCATTTAAAGATACTTTCATTTGCATACTTTTTGACACCGGTGCATCACACTCCTTTATATCTAAAGATTTAGTTGATAGATATGCTTTGGATGTAGTTTATCTTGTCACATCTCTAAGGGTTGCGAATCCCATTGGCGGGTCCGCAACGCTTGGAATGTTGTGCAAGAACCTTGAGCTATTCTTAGGAGGACTTCCTTTCTCATGTGAATTGCATGTATTTGAGTGTCTTGGCTTTGATATTATTTTGGGGATGGATTGGTTGGAGCGATATGAGGCTCATCTTTCTTGCTTAGACAGAATTGTTACTTTGAAACACCACTTTTTCAAAGGGCTTGTTAATATAACACTTGGTATGCAAGGCCCTAATGCTCATGGTTATTTCTATTCCATTGAGTCATAAGAAGATGAGGAGATAGCTAGAGTTCCTATTGTCAGGGATTTTGGTGATGTGTTTAAGCCTGTTACCGGCTTGCTGCCTAAGAAGGCTGTGGAGTTTCGCATAGATCTTATCCCTGGAGCCCAACCAGTCAGTAGACCTCCTAATCGTATGCCTCGTGTTGAGATGGAGGAGCTTCGGAAGCAGTTGACTGAGTTGGAAGGGAAGCAGTTCATCCGATCGAGTAGCTCTCCTTGGGGAGTCGCTGCAGTCTTTGTAAAGAAGGTTGACGACTCTCTCCGCTTATGCATTGATTATAGAAAGCTTAATGAGCTGACGGTAAAGAATAAGTATCCACTCCCTCGTATTGATGATCCTTTTGATCAGTTAAGTGGAGCAAAAGGCTTTTCCCAGCTTGACTTAGCCACTAGATTCCATCAGTTGTGAGTAGCGGAAGACAGCATCCCTCTCACCGCTTTTCACACTCGATATGGCTCTTATGAATGGTTGGTAATGCCGTTTGGCTTACAAATGCTCCTGCATACTTTGTAGACCTGATGAAAAGAGTTTTCAGAAGCTATCTTGATAGATTCGTCTTGGTCTTCATTGATGATATATTAGTATATTCCAAGTCTGAGCAAGAGCATGAAGGTTATTTGAGAATTGTTTTGGAGACTTTGAGGGAACATAAGCTGAAAGCAAAGTTTTCCAAATGCCACTTTTGGCAGAAGGAGGTAAAGTTCTTAGGCCATATTATATCTGAAGCTGGTCTAGCTATGGATCCTTCTAAGATAGAAGCAATTCAGAATTGGAAAAGGCCCGAGACTATTACAGAGATTCGAAGCTTCCTCGGTCTAGCAGGGTATTATCGTCGCTTTGTTAAGGATTTTTCGAAAATTGTCACTCCTTTGAAAAGGCTAACGAAGAAGGGTGTAAAGTTTGAGTGGACAAATAAGTGTGAAGAAGCTTTCTCTAAGTTGAAGGAGATGCTCACTAATGCACCAATTTTGGTGATTCCAGAAGGTAATCAAGATCTTGTGGTGTATATCGATGCTTGTGGGTCTGGAATGGGGGCTGTGCTTATGCAGAAGGGAAGAGTCGTAGCTTATGCATCCAGACAATTAAGACCCAATGAGGTTAGATATGTTGTTCATGATTTAGAGATGGCAGCGTTAGTCTTTGCTTTGAAGTTGTGGCGACATTATCTTATGGGTGAGAGGTTTGTCCTTTATACTGACCATAAGTCCTTGAAATACCTCTTTACTCAAAAGGAGCTGAATATGCACCATCAAAGATGGTTGGAGTTTTTGGCAGCATACGATTTTGATATTCAGTATACACCTGGGAAAGGTAATCATGTAGCAGATGCTCTTAGCCGTAAGCACCAGGCAGTTGTATCGATGATGATAGCTGAATGGCGAGATTTGGAGGTGTTGGCTTCAAGTGGAATCTATTGTAATATGCCCACTCATAGCTCTGGAAGGATGTTGTCCAATTTAGTTATAAGACCGAGCCTAATGGATAGGATTTCTCATACTCAGACGGAAGATCCTATTGGTTTAGAGCGTATTCATCGGCTAAAGAATGGAGATGATGCTGATGATTTGAAAGGATTTGAGTTGGATGTTTAAGGAAGAAGGGCATGATTTTTGTACCTAATGTTGCAGGTTGTAGGCACAAGGTGATGAGCGATTGTCATAGTTCGCGATATACCATTTACCCAGGTGGCAGTAAGATGTATATGGACATGAAACGTCTATATTACTGGGAAGGAATGAAGCGCGACATAGGCGAGTATGTGAAGAATTGTATTACCTGCCAATTGGTGAAGTGCGAGCACCAAAAGCCTAGCGGACTTCCTCAGCCATTGGAGATTCCGCTATGGAAATGGGATCAGGTATAAGTGAATTAAGATTCTAAATTGTTCTTTTATACTTAGATCCTTCGGGATAATGCTGTAAATATAAATGCTTTGTTTAGGTATCCATGGACTTCATTGATGGATTGCCAAGATCAAAGCAAGGGCATGATAGCATATGGGTAGTAGTGGATCGTTTGACTAAATTTGCCCATTTTATCCCACTCAAGTCAAAAAGAACCGCTCCTTATTTGGCAAAGCTATATGGGAAGGAAGTTGTTCGTCTCCATGGTGTACCTAGTGTTATAGTTTGTGATAGGGATCCACTATTTACTAGTGGATTCTGGAGAGCTTGTAGTCTGCTCTGGGGACGAAGATGAATATCAGCTCAGCATATCATCCTCAGTTCGATGGGCAAACTGAGCGGGTTAACAAGATATTGGAGGATTTGTTGCATTCTTGTATCCTTGATTTTGGCGGGTCTTGGGAGGACCACCTATACTTGGTCAAGTTTGCATATAACAATAGCTTTCAGTCCAGTATAGGCATGGCTCCTTTTGAAGCATTGTATGGAAGACCCTGTAGATCTCCTTCGTGCTGGCTTGAGACTTGTGATAGGTTGGTGCTTGGTCCTGACACTGTGCGTGAAGCTTTTGAGAAGGTAGACCTAATTAGAAGAAGGATGAAAGAGGCGCAGGATAGAAAAAAATCCTATGCAGATCGCCGAAGAAAAGACTTGGAGTTTAGTGTTGGAGATCATGTATTTGTGAAGGTTACTCCTTTAAAAGGAGTAATGAGGTTCAGTAAGACTGGTAAGCTTGCTCCGAGATTTATTGGCCCTTATCCTATTGTGGAGCGAATTGGAAAACTTGCCTATAGAGTTGCCCTACCCGAACACTTATCGAGTGTGCACAACGTCTTCCATGTGTCTCACTTGAGGAAGTGTTTAAGGGACCTCGAAGAGGTTATAGAGCCGAAGCAGTTGCAGCAGATTGAAATCGCTCCTAACATGACTTTTACTCGAGAGCCTATTCGTATTATTGGCTCTGAGACGAAGAAGCTTCGTAGTAAAGTGGTTCCTTTAGTCAAGGTGCAGTGGTCAAGTAATCCAAAGGACTGCACTTGGGAAACACAAGAGTCGATGCAGAGGCATTATCCAAAATTGTTTGGCGCTTGAGTAAGGTATGTCCTATTATTTTGAGTTGAATTTATAATTTTGTTACAGATGTATCCTTTATGTAGAAATTGCGAGGACGCAATTTTTGTAAGGGGGGAAGTCTGTAACAACCCACTTTCTTAGGGATATTGAATTGGGAATCAACTAATTGATTTGGAAATTTAGAAGAAAAATAATAATATTTAAATAGATAAAAGCAAAACATATATTTTTGGGAAGAGAGGAAAATTCATGTTTTATGAATTATTGGGCGTATGTAGTTGATGTAAAATGTTGCACGTTTTGTTGTACCAATGTTAAAGTTTATGTTTTTGATTAAATAACAATTTTAAAAGAAAAAAAATAAGGTTTTCTTGTTGCTTTCAAGTTATGAAAAAAAAGAGAAGTTCACATAATGTTGAAAATGTGTGCAATGTAAGGTAAAAAGAAAATTTTATGTTTATTTTTTTTCATAGAAAGAAAAAAAAGAAGAAGAAAAAAAGAGAGAGAGAAAGAACTTTTATATTAAAGAAAAAATATGAAAACAAAATAAAAATAAAAAATAAAGTATGCACATTTTATGAAAGCTCTAGAAACAAATTAAATAAGAGGGAAAATCAAAAATATCTCATAAGAGACAAAGTGTAATGATTGTGTTGCATAGGAGAAATAAATATAAAAATAAAAAGAAGGGCGAAATAATAAATTAAAGGGGGAAGAAAATAAAAACTCAATCTTCTCATCTCAATCAAAATAAAGATTAGAAATTTACAAGCATAGATTGAAGTAAGATTCCCAATTCTTCAAGTAAGTATCCCTAAATCAATTCTACCGTATCTTCTTCTTTTGTTCTTCCATGAATTGTTATTTAGGGTTTTCATTTTATGTGATAATTGAAAAGGGCCTTGAGAGCAATTAAAGCAAGCGGTTTCGGAGCCAAAAGATTGCCTTTTGAAGTTGTAGATGAGTGAAGTTTTCACCTTTTTCCTCTTTAAATCATGGATTATGTATGATTGATGGGTTAAAGGTGAAATTTTGATTGTAAATTAACTCCTTTCCCTATGTTTGATTTATTCTTGGTGTGTTTTGGGCAATTAGATTAGATTTGCTGTATTATTGCAAAATTGAAGGCATAATACCTTAAATTGGTTGCATGCATACAACTTTTATTGCATGCAAGATATATGTTTCATTACCTCATAGTTGTTGCATGCATGTAATTTTATCGCATGCAAGGTGCTTGTCTAATTGCTTTAAAGAAAAGCAAATTGATAATCCTTGAAAGGTAAATCTTCATGCCTTTTGCTAATTTTCAGTTTTAAAAAAAAAATTGCTGAAAAAAATTCAGCATGGGGGAGGAGCTGCAGCAACAGTCCATTATGGACTGCACAGACAGTCCAGTTTCGGGCTGAGTTTGCAACCCAAAATGGGCTACAAAGCAGCCAAGAATGGGCTGTCCAGCCAGCTCAGAAGGGCTGCCCAGCCAGCCTGGACTGGGCCGTTCTGGGCAGCCCAAATGGGCTGCCCAGCCAGTACAGGCTGGGCCGGCCTGGGCGGCCTGGCCTGGAGGCCTGGGCTGGCCTGCGCACCCAGCTCGGCTGGCCTAGGCCGCCAGCCGGGCTGGGCTGGCCTGCGCACCCAGCCGGGCTGGCCTGGGCCTTCCAGGACAGTCCTGGTTGGGCTGCACCAGGCTGCCTAGCCGGGCCGGCCCTGGTCTAAAAAAAAATTAAGAATTTCTTTTGTTGAGAAAAAAATATATTTAAAATTAATTTTTTTTCCTAAATTGCTTAGATGTTTTATGTTAGAAAATTCTTGTTTTCTGAATTTTTTTAAAAGAAATGTTTTTTCTACAAATGAAATTTTGTTAGTATAAATAAATTTATTGGTCGAATAATTTTATAATTTCAATTAAGTTTAACATATTAAGTAATGCTTATGTTTCATTATGATACACAAGTATTATGGGGTACTTGTGTATTAGAGCGAAACGGTAGTGTAACCATTTATGGACATGCGTTGTAAACCTTTTTGACAAGTATACTAGGTTTATAAAACTTAGTTTTATGAATATTGCCATGGTTGGTTTTATATAGTGTTTTGGTGTTATAAACACTATGAATTTTTAAGGCATGAATTTACAAATTAATATATTAAAAATACTTTTGATTTTGGGATTGGGATAGATTGGACTCTGTTGTACCAATGGGCCAAATTTCCATCTTGGTCGACCTTATTCAGGTTCGCTACCTGAATCACGGTGGTTTTAAATTTCGCCCACCTACCACCAAAGGTCAAATGGTCTGCTACATTGGGCAATTTTGTTGTTTTGATCGGGTTTCCCGATCGGCGGGTCATGGACTACATCAGATGGAGGCGTGGGTGTGCCACGTGTAGTGCCGTGAACAGGTAGCATACGGCCTTCGCCTTAGACCGTCTTGGTTATCCTGGGTTGATTACCAGGTGTCGTTATGGCGTTAAGAGTAGGTTACGGTGTTGATGTCTCAGCGCACGCTAGAGCTCTACCATTGTGATTTTACAACACTAGCGTCTATTTATTTGGTATCCGTTATGAGTCATATTATATTTATCCCGTAGTTCCCATAATTCTTTATTACCCTCTTATTTATTTAATAAGGTTGGCATATTACCCAAGTTAATTTGGAAACTCAGTATTATATTATCATATTGTTTTATACATGATAATTGTTTTGGTATTGTATTGCTTTACATACAATACCTGTGCCTTTTAATCTTACTTTTTATATTATCATATTGCTTTACATATGATAATTGCTTGGTATTGTATTGCTTTACATACAATACCTGTGACCTTTAATCTTATTTTTCATATATTATCATATTGCTTTACATATGATAATTGTTTTGGTATTGTATTTCTTTACATACAATACCGATGCCTGAGATTATGGCATATTAATGCGATCACTATGCTAAATTGTTCATATATTGTAACATTCATACGCCTCATGTTGAATAATACATGTGGCACCTTTACTTCTTTGTTAAATTATTTGATGTCCATAGATACTTACTTCACTCACACTAGACATAGTCTGACCCGTGTGATTTGTTTTGTTGAAACAATGCTCGGGTCAGGCTGAGGATTGTTGGCAGGTTAGGTTTGTGTGGACTGCAGCGTCACTCTTATCTTTTTCCACGTTTTCGGGTTTTGGACTATGCAGCTTCAGACTATCAATAGCGTGTAGTATTCTGGTATGTACACTATTATGTATCTTGGGAAGTGATATTATGTATGATGGACTATGTATTTGGACATCTCTATTATGACATGTATTATGTATTCTTCTGTTGTTATTGTGCTGCGCTTGATGCTATTATATTTTGTACTATGTAACTTGGGATTTTCTTGTACCATTGCTTTGAACTTATACTGAGCACAAATGGTAAGTTGATAAATTTTATAAATTCTCGTGCCAGTGTTCGTTCAAGGGAATGAGTACAACTTTTAGCCCTATCGAGTCCCATTCTTCGTGCTTTCCGACAGTAATACTTAGTGTTGCTCTTGGTTAGCATGGGTCTAGGGACCGGGCGTTACAACACATATTTCCATATTCTCGATCATACTCGTATTTTCATTTACTTGTTTATTCTACATTCAAGTTATTCATTTATTATCTTTATTTGGCCGCTAATTTTCCCTAATTAGCTTTCCCTGCCAGAATGGACCACTGCTTATTATTATATTCGTTTAACTTAATTCCTCAATTATAAGTATATTAATAATAAGCCTACTCTACTCATTTCCATTTAATTATAACCTCGTGTTATAATATTACGACAATTATAATTGTGAATTTTGCTTATTAAACTTATTCCCCATTGTCGAAGTTTATTTATAATAAGCCTCTTATTTCCCATTTCATCATTTAATTATAACCTGTGTGCTATTATCCTACTTTTCTCTATAACAAGTCTACCCATTATATTACATTCCCGTCTGATATAATTTATTATAATATGTTACATCCCACATTCATTACATACGTCACATGTTTCTTATAATTTAACATAAATCTTACAGTTGTGACATTAATCTACTTACCGTCTTTGTGAGTTTACACAACAAGCCTTCTATATCTCTTTTTCTTTTCATAACCCCCTTAAATTATGTTACCCTTCTTTCTCACCTTTTTTTAGGAAGTTAGGACTATTCCAAATTTACTGGCTACCAAAACTGTAATAAAATCCATTTCCATAGTTTCAGGTCATTTCTATAATAGGAACCCGTGATTGTAAAACACTTCTTTTCTTATTTTTTGAGGTCATCAAATTAGTGCGAAGTACAGTTAACTACCTATTTTACACTAATCTACATTTATTCATAATTTCAGTTTGCAATCATATTTCCTATTTTTCTTTACTTACCTAACTATGCAAATACATTCTCTTTTTTCATAACCAATCAATCTAGGTTATTCCCAACCTTTCAGATTTACAGGTATGTATGGATTCCTATCTTCTTCTTTTTATTATTCCCAAATCTAGCATATTGTCTTACTTAAGTAAGATTTAGACTTATACTATTTCCCATCTATTTAATTATTTCATTTTAAATCTGAAAGGTGATTCCTCACAAATAGTATGTAAATACTCATATTTTCCCTTTATTACAATACTGATACAATATATTTTTTTAGCCCCAAATCATCAAATTTTCCATTTTTTGTTCATAATTCCAATTTATTTGTGCATAACCACAGTTCGATAAATTTGCAGCTAATCACAATTCAATTATTCTACGCACAATCACAATTCGATTATTGTACGCAAAACCATAATTTGGTTTATTTGCGCACAACCAAATTTAAAACAAATTATATATATTCCGATGTAGAAGAAGGGAAAAGAAGAAGAAGAGAACATATTATAAATTATTACAGGAATTAAACGATAATGTACCATTATCGGAAAATATAATTTAAACCCCCTCACCTGATTGCTCTCCAATTCCTGAATCTGATTCAAATTTGTCATCCATGGCCTTCCAAATTGAGTCTACTACTGTAATTACCACAGATTTACAAATCTGGTTCTAAAAGAATACATCATAATTCAGACTCATGAAACTTACCTCGTATGGAAGAGAATTTGAGCGTCTACAACCTAAATCTTCTATTTTCATTTCCAAATCTCAAATCTGAAGTCTTAGACTAATATTTAACAATTCAAAAGACTTTAGAGGAGAAAAGAAATCGGCGGGCTCTGGTGTCCTCTCGTAAAATATGAGTTAGAGGCTAGGCCCTGTGCAAC
This sequence comes from Allium sativum, assembly GCA_030737875.1. Taxonomy (NCBI): domain Eukaryota; kingdom Viridiplantae; phylum Streptophyta; class Magnoliopsida; order Asparagales; family Amaryllidaceae; genus Allium; species Allium sativum. Next base: position 228,672,851 of record CM060924.1, on the reverse strand, counting down.
CACCAAAATTTTGAAAGATCGATTTTTTTTTCAAAAATCCCAATTTATCGAAGCTTGATGTGATGACCCCAAACCCCCGTTCCACGGTGGCAAGGAATTTTTTTGGAATATAACACATAAACAGTAACAGCAGAACAGAAATAAATTATTACACCAGATAATGTACAACAGAATACACTGGATAAACATAATCATCAGAGTTACACAGTATAAGGATCACACTTAGTACAAAATACAGTTTCAGCTTTATATAAGATGTCTGCAACGGAATCAAACATAATATACATAACATTGACTGAAACAGTAAAATAGAAATGATAAAGTCCATCTCCAGCACCACAGCTGTGCAGAATGAGCCAGCTATAACCTAAACACAAGGCTGCCCATGTAGAAAATAGGGCACCCGAGTTTGCAAGTGAAACAAAATACGAGTCAGTCATAGGGACTGGTATGAGAAATCTTACTTAACTTGTTCAATCATAAGGTCAATCATGGGACCACGCCGCTAACGCGAAACGGGTTTACTCCATTTGATTGCCAGTGCATAAATAAAGTAAATCATTTAAATAACGCAATGCTTTTTAGAAAAGTTTAAGCCATTATAAGACTCAGGTCCCATCACATAATGCAACACAAAATAGAGGATAGAGTTTTACCTTATAATGGCCAAATATGCTTGGTACAAATAAAATAAATTCATTTGATATTATTACTAGTGCATATATGTTTCAAAAATGATTTCCATCATAAGTATCAATCAAAGACGGCATAGGTACCATATATCAGGTCGCTATATATAGGTTTGCAATCAAAACCGCACATGTCGTATTTGGAAGTTGGATTTCCGTCATGAACCAAGGCAAGGGATCATCCTTACCGCTTCGAGACGCTCTAGCCCATGTCTCAGGACCCAGACTAAGGTGGGCCCTTGGAGCGACAGGGCCGGTCCAGCCGTTGTGGATTAAAATGCCTGAACATTGCGTTTCCCCGCCCTATGGGGTGTAAACTGGTCATATCCCGACCAAACCATCGGACCCGGATCGTCCGATCTAACCGAGGCGCCCCGCTTTCCATCATCCACATAAGTAAAATGTCAGGCCGTGTCAAAACACTGACACCACTCCTAGCTAGAAGGAAACGCATGTCCTCCCTGAGGTCCTCTCCCGTTTCTGGTCCATACCGGGGTGTGAGGCTCGGGAATCGACGCTATACACAAAGCTAGCTATATTAAAGCCACGCTTTGATCATCAACCACAAGACTCTGCTTTTCAACAAAATCTTTGTTCACTGCATCTCAGCATGCCACGTTGTCAATCAACAACGTCAGACACACATCCATTTACAAGTCCGTTCTGGGTCTGAACGAAACCGGAGGAACCTTATTCCTCACATATCCGTACAATCAACAAGTACGTCCAGATGGCCATCATTATAGCCCCTTCAAGGTAGCTACTCTAATCATGGGCAACAGAAGCAACCCATCCTTTCGACGTGAAGATCATCGGTCTTGCACCGTTTTCATATCTTCGACTTCTTATCGTCAACCAATTATTTGAAATGAGAATTAACTCAGCCTTTTCAAATCATTCACATATATTTAGAATTCAAATCAATTCTTTTCATAGTTGAACTATTCGACGTTCACATTTCAGTTCATTAGTTTAATTTTCACGTCAAACACATCCAACCATCAAAATATCTGATAAACCAAGTAAAATCGGTTTATCTCCATTCCATATCGCTATATATATTTTATAACGATTTTTCACTATTTTTATTTATTTAAAAATAGCCTATTTTAATCAAACGACGTTTCAGATCGTGCCGTGGCACTGGCGTTGTTTTTCTTCAGATTTGATTTACACATATCTGAAAATCCAACCGTTGGATCTTAACAAATTTTATGCTGTTGGAAAGATCTTTCCAAGGCGAATCCAACGGTTCCAGTTTCGAGAAAATTCGACGGTCGGATCTCTCGGTATAACCGCTTAAAGTTCAGATTTCAAAACGCGAACTGCAATGTCGTTATTCGATTTATTTTAATTTATATATATATAGTTCGTTTAACGATTTCCAAACCATTTTCAGTTCATATACGTGTTAAAAAATATATTTTTAACTAATGAATTTTCCTTTCAACATATGAATATTTTTAGCAGTTCATATACATGATAAAAATGTGATTTTTATTATTAAAACATTTTATTTCAAACATGAATATTTTATATAGTTCATATATATAGAAAAAATGAGATTTTTATTGTTAAAATAGTTTATTTCAAACATGGGTATTTTGTATAGTCATATACGTAATAAAAAGGTGATTCTTATTATCTAAATAATTTATTTCAAACCTGTATATTCTATATATTTCATATGCATAATAAAAATGTGCATTTTATTATCTAAACAATTTATTTCAAACATGTATATAACATCTACACCAGAATATACTTAAACGCTTACCCGATATTCCAACGTTGTTACAATCACAATCAATCAAATCCAAATAACAATCCAAACAATCACAACCAATATATATCGTCCATGGTTTGTGGACGAGGGGAGAGTGTGTGTGTGTGTATCCATTTCAATTCCATATCGCTATATATTGTATTTTCAACGCCTGTACGATTTATACATCACTCGTATAGTTTATACATCGCCCATACATGAAGTGTACAATGCTTATATAATTTATACTTCGCTTATATAAGTTGTACATCGCCATTTCATTTCAGTTTGAATTTAGAAATCTCACATTGGGTTCCACTCCTTCAAAAATTGTAAAAGGTAAGAAAATATCTGGTCTCTTGTAGAATGTAGAGGACGTCGTCACGAGTCCAATGTCTCCTATTTCATCGAATTTCGTTACCGTATGAAAAAAATATGATTTTTATACGATTGCAACACTTTTAATTGTCGAAATCAGTTTAAAATAAATAAACCCGTGTACCTTTTCAGTTGGTTCAAAACTAGGTTTGCATTTATCTCTCAATCCGCGTAGCTAGGGGCCGATCGGGTTATTGCACGTCGAAGAGGGAGGAGAGGGCTTCTCGACGTCGTACACCTTGCTTAGATCGACGGTCCCTGGAGGGCGTGGTGACGGTCCAAACGTGCCGACTTTCTGGCGTTGATTCACCTCCGATACTCGACGATAACTGGTGAAGTTTATAAGGATGGGAAGCTTGAGAGGAGATCTATAAATTTCCAAACTGGAGCTGTTGATTTTATTGAGTGGTTAGAGAGAAATCAAAGAGAGAAGGGGACAAGTTTTTCCATCGTTCGCTGCGAGGTATCGGGGAAGAAAGCGGGGAGAGAGAAAGTCAATGTGATTGGCCCATTTTTTTTATTTATATATTTAATTTTTAATTCTTTAATTCCAAAAATGCCCCTTGTCAATACGAATTCCAAATCAAACCCAACGACTGTCGTCGCTAGCTAATTACCCATATTCCGAACACAATGGAATATGTTTCATAAGCCCATTCGACTGTTTTAGTCAGTTTTTCTTTAATTTAAAATATAAAACATTTAAATATCGATTTGAACGTACATTTTAAATTGCCGGGGCCATATACCGATTCTAAAAATCACAGATAAATATATCTGGCTTTGTTTTGACGATACAGTCCCAACAAAACTGATTTCGTCGAATTTGGAGACCGTTTGAAAAATGGACTTTTTCTGGTCGATCCAATTCAAACTAAAATTACCAAATGCGTTTTTCTTTGCCACGCTCACAAATTAATTCCAAAAATTATGGAAATAGGAACCTAGCAATAAATTGACTTCCCGGATACAACAAAAGTGATTTCGTCGAAAACGGAGGTCGTTTGCAAAATTTCTATTTTTTAGGGTCATGTTTATTCTATATTGGGTGTTCAGAATATTCAATTGGCCATATCTTTTGATTCCCGCTATGAAATTTCAATTTTTCAGATTCTTTGGAAAGATATACTCAAATAGATTCAAATCTTTTGGTTTCGCCAAAATCCGCTATATTTTGCATCCTGTGCGTTCAGTCAAAGTTGAACGTTCGTACTATATTTACTTTACATTCTACACTGAATATTCGACTGGCCATAACTTTTGATTCCTACTATGAAATTTCAATTTTTTGGATTCGTTAGAAAGATATTTCTAAACAGATTTAGATATTTTTGCTTTTACCAAAATCTGTTATATTCTGCATCCTGCATACTCAGTCAAAGTTCAATGTCCGTGCTATGTTTATTTTGAATTCTGCATTGACAATTCATTTGGCCATAACTTTTGATTTCCGCTATGAATTCTTGATTTTTCAGATTTGTTAAAAAGATATCTCTAAATAGATTTTTTTTTTGGTTTCACAAAATCCGTTATATTTTGCACTCTGTGCATTCAGTCAAAATTCAGTGTCCGCGCTATGTTTATTCTGAATTCTACATTGATAATTCAATTGGCCATAACTTTTGATTTCCGCTATGAAATTTGGATTTTTCTGATTTGTTAGAAAGGTATTTCTAAATAGATTTATATATTTTTGGCTTCACCAAAATCCTTTATATTTTGCACTCTGTACATTCAGTCAAAATTCAGTTCAAATTTTCAACTGCCGCACTATTTCTATGTCAATATTCACTAAAATAGCTAAATTAAAAATTTTAAATTGGCTCTGATTTTCTGAGTTGTTACAATCTCCCCCACTTAAAATCTTTTCGTACTCGAAAAGGAACGGAGCTGAAAGTTGTTTAACTAATCAACTCAACTTTCATTCTTCAACTTTTCAGTTTCTAAGAATTTTCCAATTCTTCAAAAATTTGGCTAACACCCTAAATTTTTGAAAAATTTCGTCCTAACCTCCTTTGTATGGGGCATCGGACAAACCACAACGTGCCACGCAGGTCCCTCATCATCCAAAAAGAAAAAGAAAAAGCCAAGCGGCTAGCCCATCGGCTCATAAAATCATCCATACCCAAGAAATTAGTAAACATGTACCTATTTGTCGAGCATACAATTTTATTCCTCTGTTTAGCTTCCCTGCTATGACCTGTTCAATTTACACACATCCACATATATGCAATTCTAATAAATTATCAGTTCAGTTCAATATTTGGTCAATTTTGTTAAATTTTCCTTCCATTCACATGTTGGTTAAATTAATCAACAAATAATCAAAAAACACAACCAGCAATCAATTAGTTGATTATCGTTTCAAACACATGTTTTATATAGAGTCAAAAATCCAATCTTTGATGCCAAATCTCAACTTTTTAGTTTCTAAAAACTTTTAAAATTCTTCAAAAATTTGGCTAACACCTTAAATTTTCGAAAAATTTCGCAATAACCTCCTTTGTACAGAGAGGGGTTTGGAAATTTATTGGGTCGTATTAGGCAACCAATAAATTCTAAAAAGAATGCATATGTTTATAGTGATAATATTCTGATGTCCATAAGGGAGCGTGTATAGATCATAACTCCAAAGAATAAATTCTCATCACCTTATAAATGGTTTTTGTGCCTTAATGACCAAAGAGACGTGATTATTGTCAACTCCTGACCCGTGTGGGCTTTTTATTAATAAGGCAATTTACCGTTACATTTTTAAGTAGTCCATATCAGTCTTCGGTTCAACCTGTAAATATAGTTGTCGCCATACAAGCCTCTCGCTTGTATGGTAAATCTTCAACCTCATCACACAAGCTCCAAGTGCTTATGTGGTATATGATAGAGTATGATATCTTCTCGCAGTATGCCATGTAGTGTAGTTCAAAATTAATTGTTACTATCCTATGGCGACGTTTATAATTACACATAGAACAACTAGCACTCTGCATCCAATGGCATTCACAGGAGATGATATAATAAATAAAATTGCACATCCAACTCATTAAGGTTTACCTATTTGTCGAGCACGCAAATAAATTCTTTACTCAACAGCCAATCCATTTACCTGTTCAGCATGTGTGTGTATATGCATATCTACACTAAAAATAATATTTTTAGCAAACAATTATTTATTTCCATGCATGACTATGTTTAAACACTTTATATTCATGTTAAAAATATTATTTTCAATAAACAAATATTTATTTTAACACCTGGTTATTTTTAACACTTCATATACATGTTAAAAATAATATTTTCAATCAACAAATATTTATTTTAACACATGGTTATTTTTAACACTTCATATACATGTTAAAAATATTATTTTCAATCAACAAATATTTATTTTAACACATGCGTATTTTTGGTGAGTCGAACACATGATAGAAATGTGAATTTTATCATTCTAATATCTTGATTTGTCGAATCAACAACCACACAACACAACCAACAAACATTTTATTGATTAACCTCTTCAAATATATAGTTTCTTTAAATATATATACTTAAAAATCATATTTGCTAAGGTCAGATCATATATAGTTAATACTACTCATCCATGCAAAGGAAACAATAGTAAACTAAGAAACAAAACGAAAATGCAAGATATGGTAAATGTACCTTGCACCAGAGTCAATCAGAGACATCCACTCTGCAATTGGGATAAGCTTACTTAATGCTTTCTTCAGTTTCCCAAGTACAGGCTCGCGGATCTCCACTCCATTGCACTTTGACTAGATGAACCTTCTTGTTCCTCAGCTCTTTGGTTTCTTTGCCAATAATCTTTATCGGCTCTCTTCTCACAGCTAATTCTGGAGTAATCTCCAAATTTTGCTGCGCGGCTTCTTCCACGACCAAGTCCGGATCATGTATATGTTTTCTGAGTTGAGATACATGAAATACATCATGTACACCAGGCAACCAGTCAGGTAATTGAACTCTATAAGCGAGTGTTCCAATCCGTTCAAGTATAGGAAATGGACCAATAAATCTAGGCGCCAACTTCCCAGCTTTGCCAAACCTGACTACTCCTCTCATTGGAGAAATCCTTAGATACACATAGTCACCAACAGAAAAAGCCAAATCTCTTCTTCTTGAATCCGCATAGCTCTTATGTCTACTTTGAGCTGCTAATATTCGCTTCTTAACGAAATCAACTTTGTCAGAAGCTTCGCGAATCATATCTGGTCCCAATACAGATATAAAATGGGCAGTCTTCGTGAAATGATCTACGATCACCCATATACTATCATTTCCTTTCCTAGTTCTGGGCAAGCCATATATGAAGTCCATACAAATTTGTTCCCACTTCTAATTTGGAACTTCCAGCGGTTGTAGCAACCCAGCCAGTTTCTGTTGATCGCTTTTGACTTGTTGGAAAGTAGAACACCTGCTAACATATAAGGAAATGTCCCTTTTCATAGATCTCCACCAGAAATTGCGCTTAATATCATTGTACATTTTGCTAACTCTAGGATGAATACTAAGTTTGGATTTGTGACACTCATCCAATACTTCTCTCCGGAGTTCAGGAATGTTTGGAACACAAATCTTTCTGGGTGAACAAGTATTTCAATGACTTGTGATCGGTGAATAATTCAAACTTCTCACCCAATAGATAGTGTCTCCAGATTTTCAGAGCAAATACAATAGCCAACAACTCAAGATCATGAGTCGCATATCTTTTCTCATGCGGCTTCAGCTGACAGCTTGCATAAGCAACAACTTGGCCCCTTTGCATCAATACTGCACCAAGACCTCCAATAGAAGCATCTGCCCAGACTTGCAAGTCTTGATTGCGATCGATAATTATTAACACTGGAGCAGTTGTCAATCTCAATTTCAGCTCCTAAAAAGCTGCCTCACATTCAGGAGTCCAGTTGAATCTTGTGTGCTTCTTAGTAAGCTTTGTCAATGAACTGGATATCTTCGAAAAGTCCTTAACGAATTTCCGATAATAACTAGCCAATCCAAGAAAACTTCGTACTTCTGTCAGAGTATTTGGCTGTTTCCAATCCTGAATAACAGTGATTTTACTGGGATCCACAGAAATTCCTTCCTTTGACACGACGTGACCAAGGAACTTGACTTCCTCTTGCCAGAATATACACTTGGAAAATTTGGCTTTTAAGACATTCATTCTGAGAATTTCCAATACTTGTTCCTAATGTTTGGCATGCTCGCTCTCTGACTTAGAGAAGATCAATATATCATCAATGAAGACCAGTACGAATTTAATCAAGACATCACAGAAAACCCTGTTCATTAGATTCGCGAAATAAGATGGAGTGTTACATAAGCCGAACGGCATTACTAACCACTCATAGAATAAATCGGGAACTCTGAATGCTGTCAGAGGAACACATTCCTCGGCAATACGAAGCTAATGGAAACCTATAGCTAGGTCCACCCTTGAGAATATTTGCACGCCATTCAATCAATCCAACAAATCATCAATCTGCGGCAATGGATATTTGTTCTTTAGCGTCTACTTGTTCAAGTCACGATAATCCACACATAATCTGAGAGTACCGTCGGACTTTGGGACAAACACCACTGTTACTCCCCAATCAGAGAAACTATGTCTGATTAGACCCTTCCATACTAGCTATCAAGTTTGACTGTCTAACTCTTCTTTTTCCTTCAAGGTCATTCTTCGAATAGCGTGCACTACCGGCCTTACATTCGGAATTAAAGAAATCTTGAAATCAATTTTCTACACGGCGGTAAGCTAACAACTTCTTCGAACACATCCGCATAATTCTTGACAACCGGAATATCTTTTATGGTGACCGAAATATCCTCTGTGACAACAGGAATAGGTTCTATTTGAGCAGTAGAAACATCAAGAGCTGACCAAAAGACTTTTCTATCCATACTCGGACCTTTGCATGGTATGGTTATATAGTTTCCTAAGTTAGCCTTTGCCTTAACAACTCTCTCGGCATATTTAACCTCGGCTTCGTAATTGGTTAACCAATCCAATCCCAAAATATGATCAAATTCGGAAAAATCACAACGGGCAATGCCCGCTGTAATAGGTGTTTTATAAGGGCCAGCCCGCCCGCTGTATTAGGCCATGTTGTAATATGTCCTCTTTTACAACGGGGAATAAACGTGGTAACAAACAGTTGTAGAAAACTTTTTACAATGGTCTTATGTTGTTGTCATATGCTCTTGCAATAGAATAGCAGCCCGTTGTAATATTTTTTGCAACTGTTTTTGACTGTTGTAATAGATCTATTACAACTGTTTTTGCTCGTTGTTAAAAATATACAAAATTATTAAAAAAACATCGATGCAACACATATGCAAATTGTACTCACAATTGTTAAAAACCAACACAGACTATATATTCACAGCATTTGTAAAGTCGCACATTTAATTCTTTTTATACATATTGTCACACATTTACAAAAATAACAAAGAACATACTCTCAATTAATAATAATATCTTTTGTTTGGCCACCAGGGTAAATCCTCATCTTTTGCTAGCTTTTGATGTTTTTCCAGCTTTTATCCGTTAAAGCCTGCATAATTAACAGCGTACAAATTACAAAAATAGTGTTGTAGCCAACTAAAAATTAAGACTAAAAACCCAAAGGGTGTGTATAAGGTAATAATCATAAATGGTTTATAGAAAGCACCTTCAAGGGGTTCAAAGAGCTACGCAAAGATGATTCAAGTTTCGATAGGGGTGATACAAAATCAACATCCAATCAAGTAAAACATAAAGAATTCTACCATATAAAAACTAATAAATAAACAAAGATTGTTTTTGAAGAAAAGAAAATGCATACTGTAAACAAGTATTGTACCTTCTATAGCTCTTCCTTTTCTTCAGAATCTTCCACATATATAAAATTAGTGCCATTCTGGTCAGCGACTATTTTCTGAATAAGCAATGCATGTGCCGAATATTGTGAGGAATAACATTAAATGTAATTATTGTCAACATGTGCATAATATAATTTATCAGAAACATAACAAAAGCAAGATGATCATCAAGGTTTTGTATGTATTTAACTTATGTGATGTAACATGTATAACACTCTATGCATGTGTTCAATCTGGCTTAAGTTCACATGTGCATGTGCAATTTTTGTATTATGTGCATGTCAAAATACATTCATGTCTAATACGTATGCTTTTCAATATGACTGACATGTCATTGTGAAGGAAAGCATTGTTCCAAACATCGTGTACACAAGCATTTCAACAATGAATACACGACACATGTAAGCTCAAGCCTATGACTATCTACATTTGAAGTCTTTAAAGTACATATTCTTCCATGAACAAAACGGGAAAATGGTTGCACATGAAAGGGATCGTACCAAATCTCTTGAAAATTCTCTCAAGTTTAGACGCAGAAGCTAACCCATACCATACAGTGATTCCCTTATCCACATCAACTCAGACTTACTCCACCTTTTGCCACTACCCAACCCTTCTACAGGCCATGTTGCGATTCCATTATTACAAAATTTGGACAAATCATAACTTCGTATACTGACTTATCTATCACTTGCTTCATGTAAGAACAAGCCATCATGTCTGCGTCAAATCAATACATCTGGAGCTAATTCACCAAGGCATTCTCAACTTATGTTGTTCCCTTACTCTAAATCCATTTTCCATAACCAAAAACCTAACATTTATCCAACGCTCCTATCAATCTTCCTTCATAATAGCTCCTATCGACCATGGCACACACTTTCAAGGGGAGCCCATGGCACACACGTCATTGCACCCATTTCAACATTAGATTTGGTTTCAAGGCCATTCTGTTTTTTCACAATACCTTTATTTCTGTTTTTAACCATCCCAAAAATAGGGAAAAAAAATAAAATATGACCATCATGTAAATAAAAAAACTAAAGCAAAGAAATGTGGCATGCGATATAGCCTATATTTAGTTTCTTATATGCTGAAATTTCTCAGTCTTCATCAAATAATTTTAAAATTAATTAACAACATGTTATAGGAATACATCTTCCCTGAATCTTACGTTTTTATCGAAACAAACTAGATGATAAAACTCCATTTACCTATCAATCGGATTCTGATGCCAAGGTAGTATTGGCAGTGTCAGTCTGGGAAAAAACACCACCTAGATTCTCTTTAGAAGCAGCAAACGACGTTTGTACGACTTCAAGAGGTGTGGGGCCAGTTACTTGACAAGTTGAAACCTGGCGAGACTTTCTCGTTGACGAGGGAGAGACGGAAACTGGGTGACATAATTGAGGTGAACTTTTCCCGATCTCATGGTCGATGATTCATAAAAGTAGTCAGGCTTCTTCGTGTTGAAGCAAGAGGCTAATCAGATGGGCGGGATGGAAGCGAAAAGATGCGAAGGGATAGGGGCAACGCAAAACACAGATTCAGATCGCCTTCAGATTTCGGTCGCCATTAACCGCAAGTTTAAAAAAGAAAGCTTGGGTATTAAAGATGGAAGCGGTGAAGAAAAAGGAAGCTGGGGATTAAAGATAGGAGGCGGCGAAGTAAAAGGAATATATTAGGGTTTCAGGGAGCGGGCTAGCAGGTGCGGTTTTTTGGCCTGTTATCTACATGAAAAAATTGCAAACACTAAACAAATATATAAAATCTTGATAGAATCAAATAGATATCAAGTGAACGTTTGAATATTATGCAAAAATTAAAATTTACATAAATATAATGTTAATGCTAATTAATTAATGTAATTATTTAGTATTAATCGTTAATTATTTAGTAAAATGTTTATGGTTTTAAATGAACTAAGCAGCAAGTATACATGTTACTGCCCTATTTGTTCATATTGTTTTAACATAAAATAAGCAATAAATTATAAAGTATGGAATTGAAATTTTCAAATGAAAATGAACAACATAAATGATAAAGAATGGCATAACCAACAAAAAATTTAACAACTCAAAACAACAACAAATAAATACTAATTAGGACAGTAGTAAATTCAACTATTTAGGATAGCAACATGAATAACAATTTCATAGCAGTTTAATTTGCAGTAGCCACATAATTTGCAGTCGCAACATGAATGACACCAACATGAATGACAGCAGCAAATTCGACTATTCAACTATTTTAATTTATTTCGCATATACTTCAACATTAATATTTTTAATTTCTTATCCATTGTAAAAGAAGCAAAGTAGTACTGAGAAGACGAAAGAGGAGGCGGTAATCCAGATTAAGTGAAAATAGGTAAGCGGGAAATGAAAATTAGGAGAAAATAGGTTGGCAAATAGGGTCGGGTTTTTTCAGCCTGTTATTTTCTCTCACGTTGTGTCATGAACATCATATTTGAGCATTGGGTTTTAGGTCATCATAAGCTAGTTTGTAAGTATATATTTTGTTAGTACAGCAATAACGGAAGCTAATGCCATTTTCAAAGAGGTAGAAGAAAGCATAAAGCAATCATTAGTTATGAGAAGCTATAAATAACGATTTATATAAATTTTTATTGATAATTATTAATTATAAATCGAAATTTATAACTAATTAATTAGATATTAGTTATCTTATATTAATTATAAATTACCAATTATCAATTGTAATGGTTTTTTCAAATTTCTAATCAAAAATCGTTCATTAATAAAACTACTAAATATTAAATCAAAATTGCTATTTATTTATTTATAAGTTGATATTTATAACTATTATTTATAATTTATTGTATACTTTTGAGTAAGTATTATTGATTCTTAATTACACATTATCAATTATATAATAAATTATTAAATATTAATTATTTAAAAATTAAGTTTGTTGGAATATTGATTATACATAATAATTATTAATTATAGATTATTTGTTAATAATCATTAATTATTATAATTTATAAATGATTAATATAATATTATTAATGAATGATTATTAAATATTAATAAATAATATAATATTATTAATGATTAGTAATATAATATTATACTTAATAATAAGTAATATATGATTAAAGATTAATTATTAAATAATCAAATTTAATTGTATGGAAGTATTGTAATTATTAATAATTGACTGTCAAAAATTGACATCTATTACAATTTACAACAGACATTTTATGACCGTTGTAAAATAGACATCTATTACAACGGACATTTGTTGACCGTTGTAAAATAGATATCTATTACAACGGGCATAAAAATGACCGTTGTAATAGCATTTATAACAACGGGCGTTATGTGCCTGTTGTAAAAAGGGTGTTGTACATGCGTCTATTACAACGGTCCAGAAAATGACCATTGTAATAGCAGTCTATTACAACGGGCAGCAAACGCCCGTTGTAAAATGGATGTTGTAATAGATCTGTTTTGTTATAGTGAATTCATGACGATTGAGATGGTGGGGAACTTATAACAGGAAAAAGAGATAGGCACCTCACAAATCCGACTAAGATCAAGGGAACCCCCAACTGGATTATGGACAGTGATGGGATGTTTGAGCTTTTTCAGGTTTAAAATCCAATTTCTTAACCGCATTACTTGCAATAAAGCTTCGTGACACGCCTGTATCAAACAGTACTTTAACTGGAATATTTTTGACAGTAAGCGTGCCTTCCAAAACATCTGGCCTTCTCTGATTAGTTGAGGGTGCAGGAACTTCTGCTACTTCATTTACTTGTACTATTTCAGACTTCTTTAATAGCTGGCAATTCTTCGCTATACGACCAGCCTGGTGGCACTTATGGCATCCTCTGTTCTCTTGAACCTTCCTATGGGATTTAGATCCAATCTTTCTTCATTTACTTAAAGGACCGCAATTTATCGCCAAATGCCCTTTTTGTTTGCAGTTAGAGCAGGTGGCAGTCGTTATTGGTTCTTTCCCAAATTATCCTTTTTCCTATTGAATTTAGGCTTCCTACTGACCTCAGACGTTATACTTGTCTCAGGCTGCTTACTTGTCTCTAGGCTATCAGTTTCAAACTTTCTTTTGTTGCTAGTACTGACTTCCTCTTCATCTTCCAAAAGACCTCGCTTGTCAAGATCTTCATACTGATAGGCCATGTATATCATTTAAGAAAAAGGAAGGTTCACATGTGTAATTACACTGCTTTGGTACTTTCTTTGAAGCCCGTTAATAAATCTCAAATTCTTCCTCTTAGGATTTTGAATTAGATGCGGGGCAAAATGAGAAAGTTCATTCAATTTCTTATGATATTCTGGAATGGTCATATCTCCTTGTATCAGATAGTATAATTCATCGTATAGCCGATCAGTTGCTTCTGGAGGAATAAATTTCTCACCGAAAATATCTTTAAACCTATCCCAGATAATATTACCTTTTGGGTTATCCTTGGTAACAGTATCCCACCAGATTAAAGCTTCCTCTTTGAGTGCCCAAGATGCCAGTAATATTTTCTGATTACTCTCAGCTGGAAACTTTCAAAAAAATTCTCTGCAGAACGCATCCAGGCTTGAGTTTGAATAATGGATTGATTGGCCAAGAATGGTACTCCGCCCAGATTTCGATATCTCTTTAATAGAGCTTCTATCTCTGATCCCGGCATTAAGAGCACGATTGGCTCACTGGATTGTTGAACCATAAAATTACTTCTTCTGCTTCTGCCACTCATTTTCAACTATGTCGGCAAATAGCATACAAAGTGTCAGGCCAACAGAAAAGATATTGTAAAGCATAGAGACATATACTTGAAGGTAAATGTGTCAATTAGGGTCAATTTTATTTTGCTTCACTCATTCAAGGATATTACTGATCCTATGTATAATGATTTATTTGTCTTAGAACACTACTGGTTCTATTTCTAACGAGTTCGTTAATATGTTATATTCCAGAACTAAGGTAAACCAAAGCTCTGATACCACGTGTGATGACCCCAATTCCCCGTTCCACGGTGGTAAAGATAATCTTTGGAATATAATACATAAACAGTAACAGTAGAACAGAAATAAATCATTACACTAGATAATGTACAACAGAAAACACTGGATAAACATAATCATCAGAGTCACACAGTATAAGGATCACACTTAGTACAAAATATAGTTTCAGCTTTATATAAAATGTCTGCAGCGGAATCAAACATAATATACATAACAGTGACTGAAACAGTAAAATAGAAATGATAAAGTTCAGCTCTAGCACCATAGCTATCCAGAATGAGCCAGCTATAACCTGAACACAAGGCTGCCCGTGTAGAAAATAGGGCACCCGAGTTTGCAAGTGAAACAAACTACGAGTCAGTCATGGGGACTGGTATGAGAAATCTTACTTGTTCAATCATAAGGTCAATCACGGGACCACACCGCTAACGCAGAACGGGTTTACTCCATTGGATTGCCAGTGCATAAATGAAGTAAATCATTTAAATAATGCAATGCTTTTTAGAAAATTAAAGCCATTATAAGACTCAGATCCCATCACACAATGCAACACAAACCAAAGGATAGAGTTTTACCTTATAATGGCCAAATATGCTTGGTACGAATAAAACAAATTCATTTGATATTATTACTAGTGCATATATGTTTCAAAAACGATTTCCATTATAAGTATCAATCATAGACGGCATGGGTACCATATATCGTCTCGCCATATATAGGTTTACAATCAAAACCGCACATGTCGTATTTGGAAGTTGGATTTCCGTCATGAATCAAGGCAAGGGATCGTCCTTACCGCTTCGAGACGCTCTAGCCCGTGTCTCAGGACCCAGACTCAGGTGGGCCCTTGGACAAACAGGGTCGGTCCACCTGTTGTGGATTAAAATGCTTGAACACTGCGTTTCCCCGCCCCATGGGGCATAAACTAGTCATATCCTGACCAAACCATCGGACCCGGATCGTCCGATCTTACTGATATGCCCCGCTTTCCATCATCCACATAAGTAAAATGTCAGGCCGTGTCAAAACACTGACACCACTCCTAGCTAAAAGGAAACGCATGTCCTCCCTGAGGTCCTCTTCCGTTTCTGGTCCATATCGGGGTGTGAGGCTCGCGAATCAACGCTATACACAAAGCTAGCTATATTAAAGCCATGGTTTGACCATCAACCACAAGACTCTGCTTTTCAACAAAATCCTTGTTCACTACATCTCAGCATGCCACGTTGTCAATCTACAACGTCAGATACACATCCATTTACAAGTCCGTTCTGGGTCTGAACGAAACCAGAGGAACCTTATTCCTCGCATATCCGTACAATCAACAAGTACGTCCAGACGGCCACCATTGTAGCCCCTTCAAGGTAGCTACTCTAATCATGGGCAACAGAAGCAACCCATCCTTTCAACGTGAAGATCATCGGTCTTGTACCGTCTTCATATCTTTGACTTCTTATCGTCGACCAATTATTTGAAATGAGAATTAACTCGGCCTTTTCAAATAATTCACGTATATTTAAAATTCAAATCAATTCTCTTTTCATAGTTGAACTATTCGACGTTCACATTTCAGTTCATTAGTTTAATTTTCACGTCAAACACATCCAACCATCAAAATATCTGATAAATTAAGTAAAATCGGTTTATCTCCATTCCATATCGCTTTATATATTTTATAACGATTTTTCACTATGTTTATTTATTTAAAAATAGCTTATTTTAATCAAACGACGTTTTAGGTCGTGCCATGGCACTGGCGCTGTTTTTCTTCAGATTTGATTTACATATATCTGAAAATTCAACCATTGAATCTTAACAAATTTTATACCATTGGAAAGATCTATCCAAGGCGGATCTAATGGTTCCAGTTTCGAGAAAATCCGACAGTCGGATCTCTCGATATAACCGCTTAAAGTTCAGATTTCAAAACGTGAACTGCAGCGTCGCTATTCGATTTATTTTAGTTATATATATATATATATTTCGTTTAATGATTTCTAAACCATTTTCCATTCATATACGTGTTAAAAAATATATTTTTAACTAATGAATTTTCCTTTCAACATATGAATATTTTTAGCAGTTCATATATATGATAAAAATGTGATTTTTATTGTTAAAACAATTTATTTCAAACGTGAATATGTTATATAGTTCATATATATAGTAAAAATGCGATTCTTTTTTTTAAAACAGTTTATTTCAATCATGGGTATTTTATATAGTCATATACGTAATAAAAATGTGATTTTTATTATCTAAACAATTTATTTCAAACTTGTATATTCTATATACTTCATATGCATAGTAAAAATGTGATTTTTATTATCTAAACAATTTATTTCAAACATGTACATAACATCTGCACCAGAATATACTTAAATGCTTACCCGATATTCCAACGTTGTTACAATCACAATCAATCAATTCCAAACAACTATCCAAACAATCACAACCAATATATATCGTCCATGGTTTGTGGACGAGGGGATATATATATATATATATAAACATATATATTTCCATTTCAATTCTATATTGCTATATATGGTATTTTCAACGCCTGTACAATTTATACATCACTCGTATAGTTTATACAGCGCCCATAAATGAAGTGTACAATGCTTATATAATTTATACTTTGCTTATATAAGTTGTACATCGCCACTTCATTTCAGTTTGAATTTAGAAATCTCAAATTGGGTTCCACTCCTTCAAAAATTGTAGAAGGCTCAGAAAAATGTCTGGTCTCTTCTAGAATGTAGAGGACGTCGCCATGAGTCCAATGTCTCCTGTTTCATTGAATTTCATTACCGTATGAAAAAGATATGATTTCTATACGATTGCAACGCTTTTAATTGTCGAAATCAGTTTAAAATAAACAAACCCGTATACCTTTTCAGTTGGTTCAAAACTAGGTTTGCATTTAACTTTCAATCCACGATGCTAGGGGACGATCGGGTTATTGCACGTCAAAGAGGGAGGAGAGGGCTTCTCGGCGCCGTACACCTTGCTCAGATCGACGGTCTCTGGAGGGCGTGGCGGTAGTCCAAACGCGTCGACTTTCAGGCGTTGATTCACCTTCGATACTCGACGATAACTGGTGAAGTTTATATGGATGGGAAGCTTGAGAGGAGATCTATAAATTTCCAAACTGGAGCTGTTGATTTTATTGAGTGGTTGGAGAGAAATCAATGAGAGAAGGGGGCAATTTTTTCCGTCGTTCGCCGCGAGGTATCGGGGAAGAAAGCGGGGAGAGAGAAAGTCAACGTGATTGGCCCTTTTTTTATTTATATATTTAATTTTTAATTCTTTAATTCCAAAAATGCCCCCTTGTCAATACGAACTCCAAATCAAACCCAACGACTATCGTCCCTAGCTAATTAGCCCTATTCTGGACACAATGGAATATGTTTCGTAAGCCCATTCGACTGTTTCAGTCAGTTTTTCTTCAATTTAAAATATAAAACATTTAAATATCGATTTGAACGTACATTTTAATTTGCCGGGGCCATATACCGATTCTAAAAATCACAAAAAAATATCTGGCTTATTTTTAATGATACAGTCCCAATAAAACTGATTTCATTGAATTTGGAGACCGTTTGAAAAATGGACTTTTTTTGGTCGATCCAATTCAAACTAAAAATACCAAATGCATTTTCCTTTGCCACGCTCACAAACTAATTCCAAAAATTATGGAAATTGGAACCTAGCAATAAATTGACATCCCGGATCCAACAAAGGTGGTTTCGTCGAAAACGGAGGTCGTTTGCAAAATTTCTATTTTTAAGGGTCATGTTTATTCTATATTGACTGTTCAGAATATTCAATTCGCCATATCTTTTGATTCCCGCTATGAAATTTCAATTTTTTAGATTTGTTGGAAAGATATACTCAAATAGATTCAAATAATTTTGGTTTCGCCAAAATCCGCTATATTTTGCATCCTGTGCGTTCAGTCAAAGTTCAACGTTCGTACTGTATCTACTTTACATTCTACACTAAATATTCGACTGACCATAACTATTGATTGCCGCTATGAAATTTCAGTTTTTCAGATTCGTTAGAAAGATATTTCTAAACATATTAAGATATTTTTGGTTTCACCAAAATCCGTTATATTCTGCATCCTGCACATTCAGTCAAAGTTCAATGTCCTTGCCATGTTTATTTTGAATTCTGCATTGACAATTCATTTAGCTATAACTTTTGATTTCCACTATGAAATCTTGATTTTTCAGATTCATTAGAAAGATATCTCGAAAAGATTTAAATATTTTTGGTTTCACCAAAATCCGTTATATTTTGCACTCTGTACATTCAGTCAAAGTTCGGTGTCCACGTATGTTTATTCTGAATTCTACATTGACAATTCAATTGGCCATAACTTTTGATTTCCGCTATGAAATTCGGATTTTTCTGATTCGTTAGAAAGGTATTTCTAAACAGATTTAGATATTTTTGTTTCACCAAAATCTATTATATTTTGCACTCTGTACATTCAGTCAAAGTTCAGTTCAAATTTTCAACTGCGCGCTATTTCTACGTCAATATTCACTAAAATAGCCAAATTAAAATTTTAAACTGGCTATGATTTTCCGGGTTGTTACACTTGAGTTGACTTGTCTGGTATCCTGCAGAAAAGACACAAATAATAAATATATCAGAGCTCGATAAAACATCTCATTGTGGAATGGATAAAATAAACAATCAAATATAACCTTACCGATAATAATAACATTGTCTAACAAGTGTCCAAAGGCTACCAAATCTCCGTCACAAACCTAACATGTGAGTATATTATGAGGAGGGGGTCATAACACAAAGTTCTGGTGACTAGACAAGTTATACATTCTGAAATAACTGTACAAATATCGTTTAGTTATGTTTTCTTAATTATTAATTTATTTAGGTTAACATCACTTAAAGCTCTATACTCACGTCATACCATTCTACCCCTGGTAGTTTAAACCTAATCTGGTGTGTATATATATATATATATATATATATATAGATATAGATATACCCAACGTCTCAAAGTACATCCCATAGTACCCTCATTGTACGGTCTTCGCCATCACGCCATGGAAGCGTATACAACATCCATCCTATGTCGAACGATGTACGAAAATCCAAATCAGTATGCTATGTAATGGCACATAACAATCGTCGCTATTCCATGTAAGCGTACAGATCGTCGTATCCAAACTCCTCGGTCGAACCAGGTCTCAACATGGAGTAATGCCCTACTTTCTACGATGCACCAACCGGTGTGTGTATCTTGACCCTCACATGCTCCTACTGTCTACTGTACCTCGAGTCCCATAATAGGGATGTATCCAATGCACGGAACTCGATCGAGAGCTTTCCGTATCAGTAAAGATCTGCCTCATAAGTCCTATAATACAGATATTCAAGTACGGTCTGCATTTTCATGGTGGCTATGGCCTTACCATAGTCCCTCCCTTAACTAGTGAAAGACTACATCAAGAGCTAAGTTATGTGCCCTATCAAACAATCTAACATCCAAATTAGCATGTGCTGCAACCAACGTATGGATAGTGAAAGATCAACGGTCTCTAGGTTTAGCTCTAGTTTTTCACGTCACACTGACTGCCGATGACAGGTACCCGACAACTACTATCCTGTATTGATCATAACCTGCCTTTCCCGAGGAAAACCTCTGAATCACCCAACGCCATCTGCCACAGCCCTTTCACTACCAAACTATCGTTGCAGTCAAGGTATACTCGCCGGGTGGTACGTCGCAAACCAGACATCTGTGAGTACAGCCTGAGCATGCACCGCAAAGAGGACCACCACGGAGTACCCTACCACGTCCTGCAAAAGCCAT
Organism: Allium sativum; assembly: GCA_030737875.1. NCBI lineage: Eukaryota > Viridiplantae > Streptophyta > Magnoliopsida > Asparagales > Amaryllidaceae > Allium > Allium sativum. The sequence continues at coordinate 228,652,280 of CM060924.1, read as the reverse complement.
GTGCTTCCTTCCAGTCCTGCAGAGCAATCAGACAGAATACAAAGCAGAATAATCAGATGGACGTGCTCCTCTCGTGTCTCTAGACACCACAATGATCTACCCTGCTGGGTTCTTCACCTTCGTATATGCAGACTGGTCAAGCGCATCACACCAGCATGTTATTAGATCTTACGCCTAATTTATTAATTAGATGCTTGCTTTATCTCATCAGGTTGCCAATTAGCTTGATTATCCACATATTCTTTCATTCAATTTACCATATTCATTAGCTTCCAGTTGACCACTTACTTTCTTTATTCAACCCTATGCCACCAGAGCGGTCTTTCGCTTATTATTTATTACGTTCATTAAACTTAGTACTCCCAATTATAAGATTATTAATAATAAGCATACTTTATTCTTTCTTATTTACCCAAAACCTTATCTTATACTATCATCACAACTTGTTGTTGTTGTTTACTTATTAACTTAGTTCTCTTAACTAAGGTTTACTAATAAGTTCTCTTTTCATTTATTATAACCCATGTTATAACTTCACTTGTCCCAAGGACAAGACTACCTAATATATTACATTCTCTTTCATATAATTAATTATAATAGGTTATATTCCCCGTTCATCATAGTTCTTCTTAGGTTCTTTAACATGAACCAACTTTACTGTTGTATTCTTTCTTTAATTACCATATTGTTCATTTTTATCATTTCAAGAAAATACTTCGCACACTTCATTACACTAATTAACAAAAAAATGAACAATTCTATTTCCATAACGTACATCAACTAAGATCCGTAGTTGCAAGCTATTTCTTTTATTTTCATTGTGTACATACATGTAAATTTATTTGACTAGCATGCAATACGGTAAAAGAACCCCTATTTCACACTAGTCTTTTTTTTTCATTCTTTTCTTACAACTATGTTCTTAATAATTCTACCATTATGGAAATGTCTCTATTTTCCCAAATCCAACTAACTCAGTCCACTACTAACTTTTTCCCTTTTTAATTTCTGAGTTAGATGTCATTTACTATTTTCATTTACCATTTTCAATTACTATAAAATTTCCACATTACAGTCAAACTAATATGTTTTTTCCCAAATTACTATCAAACTTTCCAAATTACTATCAAATTAACATGTTTTCCAATTTACTGTCAAATTAACATGTGTTCCAATTTACTGTCAAATTAACATGTTTTCTAATTTACTGCCAAGTTAGCACGTTTTCCAATTTACTATCAAATAATAATTTAAGACTGTATGCATAACTATTATCAAATTTACCATTTTAGTATTATAGTGATTCTTAACCTAGATAGAGAATTAATTACAACAACAATATTCTCAGCTTATTTTAAATAAGATTCAATGCATTACCACAAATTACAGTTATTTAACGTGTTAAGAATTACAGGGAATGCAGACAGTAAATATACCATAACCTAAAAGGTATAATTCTAAATCCACTTACCCGACAGCTTTCCAATTCTTGAATCTGATTCCGATCTGTGATTCTGTGGTCTTTCTAACTGAATCTACACCACGAATTTAAAAATATGATACTAAAAGAAGAGGGAAAGAAAGAAACCTAAATAATTTAGATTTATAGGACTTACCTTACATTGATCAGAAATGTGAACACCTATGTTGTAGATTTACTTTCTTTGTCTCCAAATCTTGAATCGAAATTTCCTAAAGCTAATTTTCTAATTTCTGAGAGATTTGGAGAGGAAAGAAAATGGCAGAGCCATGGCGTCATCTCAGAAAATATGAGTTGAAAGCTAGGCCCTGCTAGTCTATTATAGGTGTATAGGAAATTATGGTCTGTCGGATTTAAAAAAATAAAATATGAACCGTTTAACCCAAAAATACACATCACTCAAAATGCAGATCTAGCCCTAGGTGGGTCAGCCTGGTCGACCTACCTTAAAGGTGTGTTGACACTATGGTCGACCAAGTGCCCTGGTCCTAAACATGATTCTAGCCGAGATTAATTTTGTTTTAACATTAATACTAATGTTCCCTTTCTTTTTAATTATTCCTTATGAGATTTATAATTTTCCGCTTACAACACTTATATAGTTTCAAATTTCGAATTTGTGCACGTATATACGCATACAACCTTTTAAAATTTTCTCCATTAATAGCTACTCAATTAATGTAATTAACAACGCTTATCAATTCATTGTTTTCTTTCCTGTTCATATATTCTAATTTCGAATGCAGTTATCTCCTTGTCCATTTTTCATTTTTTACTTCCTGGTCTTAACTTGCACTTTTAATTTTAGCATTTGAATTTATGCATATGTACACACAGAATCTTTATTTCTATCCAAAATTCAAACGGTGTTATGTCGTCATTATTTCTTACCCATTTCGATTGATTGCAGGTATATTTTGGATTTCTTATATATATATATACACATATACACATATGCATGTATAAGTAAATATTTATACTTACCATATGTATAATTTTCCTTATATGTACATTTATACATATTTTTCTCATAGAAGATGCATTTCTTTAGCCATCCCCCAAAAATTAAATACATGACGCTAACGGGACTCAAACTTGCACCACTCACATGGGAGAGATATACCTCTACCAATTGGACTACATAAGCTTTTGTTCTCAAGTATAATAACATTGGTTGTCATTGTTCTTCTAAGTGTTCTTCTGATATATTCTTTTCTCGTTTGTTGTAATATTTCACTTAAAGATAACTTTTTCATTTTAAATCCAATTTTTGTAAACTATAGGTCTAAATTAATCAAAAAAATTCCACGGACGCAATGACGCTATTTCCGGGATCAATTTTTGAAAACTTTACAAAATTTTATTTTATTATTTAATTAAAAATGTTGGATGTTACCATCTCCCACACTTAGAAAATTTCATCCCCAAAATTTGGTAAGGGTAAAATTAAGTAATTCCTCGCATAATTTACAACCTTCATGTGTACATCCAATTTTGCAACCATTTTTGCATTTGTGCAAACTGTAATACAACATAATAATACATGAATGCAATTAATGCCTAAGAGGTACCTCTTATATGAATGCAAATTTTTCTTGGAAACTTTTTGAAAACATGACGCACACATCTTATAAATATACTGGCAATTTCTATATAAATGCAATATTTTGAAAATACTTTTTCATCCAATATTTCCTACACTCTTACAGAGTAAGAGCTTAGTTCATCCAATTTTTGCATCCAAACCCTAACAACCAACTTCAAATTTTCGAATTAGAAAAAAATATAATTTTCTAAATTCGATTTCTTATGTTATAAAAAGGTGGAAAACTTCACATCTTCCATTTTTATTTTATGTACCTTTTCTATCTGTACTTGGATTTTTTTGGCAAAGCTGACCAGTTTTAAGGTGACCGCAAACACCTTTTATTATAAATAATAATAAGAAATGCAGTATAGCACAGGTGATTGTGGTTGATAATCAGCTAATTCGTTTTTAAATTTGGACCTTCCACTGCCTACGGCATTAACTGTAGGCCGTCCACACTATGTATACAAGATTACAGTTCCAGATCTAGTAAATACACTAGACTACTATTGTTTCCTAACTCTCCATGCACCAGGAGTAATAATACATTTCATACTAAACAAACTAGTGAATAACATATGTATACAAGAGAAACAATACAAGTTGTTTGAATTAAGCATACAGTATACAGGTTTTACATGACTAAACCACAGAATGTAGACCAAATAGTAGCCTGCCACAACACATTGAGCTCTACACCGAAGTGCAGAAGCAAACATGCATAGTCTCGCATGGATTCTGAGATAGTAGATAAAAACAGAGGACAATTATGAGCATGGAAGGATCAAAGAAAATCTCCAAATGGATAACGAAATCAAGAGCTTGAACAAGCTTCACCTGTTTCACCGTGTAGTTAAAGACCAAATACTGTTCTAGTTTGCCAGACCACGACTACCAGTAACTTCACTAAGTGGAGACATAATAAAAAAAGAGGCCCGGAACAACAAGCAAGACATATCATAGTGTAAGGTCAAGTAGGCAAAACATCACCAAAAATACGACGACATGGTTCAATGCCTAGGCGTCTCTTACTATGCTATCGTGCAACAGAGATAACCTACCAAAACTTACACTAGACCCATATTACTACTACCAGGAGCCATTTTAAATAGGAGCAAAGCTCTACAAAATTTCATGACTCAGAGTTAACACCAATTGGCATAAACTACATGACATATAGCTGGACCAAGCACTAATCACCCAAAAAGAACAAACCAAACAGCAGTTCAAATAAAACACTGTTCCAAAAGACATAGCTTTAACATCATAGATCTACCAACAAGATGGAAATTGAACAACACTGAAGAACTAATAAGCAAAATGCACCATCACAAACAAGCAAGGTCGAAATGCGAAACAAGAAGACTCAATAGGAGTTGTCGATGTCCAGTTAACTCCACATCAATGTCGGAAAGCCCAACATCATCATACGACCAACTGAAAAATTGCAAACAAGAATTGCCTGAAATCGCATAGCTTTGTGGAGGAGTACGAAGCAGTCTAAGGGAGTTGTGAGCACAGATCTGTCGTAGTTGAAGAAAAGAGAGGCAACAACGCTAAGATCCAGTCCATGGTAAAGCTTGGATCTATAAGTGGTGAATAGGTAAAAAATGAGTGACCACACACTACATAAGCAGGGAATTGAGGAGGAGAAGTGAAAAAGAAGAGCAGAAATGAACAGTTTTTGAAGAGCCAGATGTGGGAAGAAGAGAATCGAAAGAAAGGAAAATTCCTTGATGCCGTTAACAATCGCTCAGCCATTACCGAAGCTTCATTCTGTAATTGGATTTTATACAGCTATTATATAAAGATTTCCTATCTTCCTAGCCAAGCATAGTTTACATAAGAAAATTTTCTTTGTTATAATTTTTTTTCCAACTTACTTTGGAAATATTCCATTTTTTTCTATTTCTCTAAATTTTCCATTTATCTCCATTGTCATAATGGTTGCTTTACTTTCGCAGTTGTCAACATTGTTTATTTTATTTTAGTTATGTCATCACCTTTTTCCTTATCTTATTTAACTTAGTCCACCTATCTAAGCTTAATTTTAAATAAGCCTTCTAATTCTTTTAAGTATAAAATAGGAAAACAAGCACACTCCACAACTACTACTTAGGGCTAAGAAACCTAGGACCATGTCCCCACTGACAATGAAAAGTCCAAACCACAAGATCTAAACAACTCGCTTTCCCTCTACCATTTACTTGTCATAACTAGTCCTTGATGTGTACTAACGATCTTTTTTCAAGCAACAACGTAGGCTTTATAGTGATTACGCACTTCTACAGGATTTACCTACTATTCCAAAATAATTTTTGTTATTTACTTTATAGTCTCAAAACGTTTTCCTCGTCTTTCCTACGTACTAATCCTGATCTACTCCAAGATTTAAAAACTTGGTTTCACTTCATCATTTAATTTTCCTTCCAAAAATTCGATGCTTCAAAACTGTATTTTTCTTCATTAAAACTTATTTTTTTCCAAACCATAAAAATATGACATCTAAAAAAATGCATTTTTTTTTCAAATTACAAAAATTAAAGTAGACAAGGACAACTATTTCTCAATTAATTTCACAATAACTTATTGTTATTATGCTAGTTCAATTACTTACAACTAGGTGTAAACATCTACTCCATTCTAATTTTTTAACAAGTTATTTTTTCCACCCATCATAGTTTATATAAAACAATTATCAAAAATTATTGTCAAAAGAAAAGAGATTGTCAAAACAATTATCAACACATAGGTCGACCCACTCCAAGTAAGGGTCAACCCATACACGGTTTTTAAACCGTGTATAGGGCCAATTCTCCTTTAATTGCTTGTTTAACATTATAATTTCTTAACGTTTTTAATTTTATTTCTTTCCCATGTTTCTAGCCAATATATTTCAAATTTTAAACGCCATTATTCTCTTGCATATTATCATTCATTCTATATTTATTACCTTCCGTTTTAAGTTTACGCTTTAAATTTCAATTTTAATTCTATGCGTATATATTTACACATAATCCCACAAAATTTCAACCATTAATAGTTGCGTATTTTTTTATCTTAAACGTTGTTAATGTTATTAATTCATTGATTCTTGGAATTCTTGAGTGCATATATCTACGTACATCTCCATTTAGTTTCAAAATTTAAACAACGCTATCCCAACATATATTTCTTACTTGTTTTGGCTAATTGCGTGTTACTTTTGAATTTCATGTCTATTTATATACATATATATACATATTTTTTTTTGAAAATTGGTTCTTTTTATTTCTAAAAAAGACAGTACAAAAAATAGGATAACATACTAACTATTACAATGTTAAAGAGAAAAGAAACGGTAAATATAAGTAACTATAAAAACAAAGAACAAAAGATCCAGCCCACTTTGAGTGCAAACTCGATGCACACCCACAAGCCAACTACCCTTGATACATGTGATAGTCATCTTCATGCAAAGTTAGTAGCATATCAGATCCCCAGTCTATGGTCCAAAGCAGCTCATTCATCCAAGCTAAAAAGAAACTCCAAGCAGCCCTTACACAGATATAGATAGCACCTAAATTCCATAAGAAACCCTTGCTAATGAAATACCAAAAGATATTCAATTCCAATCCCTAAGTCTGGTTGATGATTCACAAACAACTATGATTCTATCCTAGTATCAGAATCAACAATTTGAACTATAGATTTCATATCACCTGTAAATATTCCAAGTGCCACCATATAATTGTAACTGAACTATATCTGCACTGTTACATTAAATGTGAATCATCGAAATGTTAATTCCATATGCTCTCTCCAATCATAACAGACCAGTCCTTGTTCAAATTCATTAGGGGATTGAAAACTAGGCTTTGGATGTAATGATATTCTGGAATACTTGAAATGTGAGATACGAATAAACCACTGTAAATCAGTAACAGCTACTCATGAACATTCAGCCAAAAACCATCTATTATATCAAAATAATATTCAAACACAGTTTATCAATCTCATAAACAGGTTCAAATGAGGTTGATTAACGTGCAGAGTATTGATTAAAGTCGATAAAACTGAATGATTAAATAGAAGACCACCATAAGAAATATGGAACTAACTTATTCTCAAGGCACTAGTATTCTATTTAATCCATAACCAATAAATTTCTTGATGAGCACATGTACTGGAAAACCATTATTAATGTCGATAACCCATAATCACTTTATGGATCTACTGATCATCTCATATATGGCTATTGGGACTACCATGAACAATACGAGGACAGTATAATGAAGAAGACAACTTCTTCTTTAAAACTGATAAACCAGATCTTTTATGAAACTAAAAGTAAAATTTCAAAAAAGGCATATTATAATTAGTAGATGTCTGATCTACTTAACAAAATCTGAGCAAAAGTCAAATATTCAGAATCCATAACCCAAGACAAATCCAAAGTAATCTTACCCAATACAAAACACAACTCGATCTAGCTCAACAATGAAAAATCGGTTGGATAACTTGGAACTAAAGCTATTCAGTTGCGCCGGCCATGTCGAATACCAAATTAACATTGGTTTGATGATCCATACTCAAACTAATAAAATCCATAAAGATTGGATAGATGGAAATCGAACCGGCATATAGATAAGGTGGATTAGCAGATCTGGCACTTTGTGGAAATTAGGGTTAGAACGTGAAATAAAATTTGGCTTATCAACGATCCGAAAATCATTGAAGGTTGACAAAAATCGCAGAGCGATTTGTTTCAGCAAGAAATCAGAATAAGGATGGTAATCGAGATAGGAAGAGGACTTATGCATAGAGAAAGCAAGCAGAAATAATATGCCAGTCGCCATTAAGAAGTCCTCTTTATTCTATAGTTTCTTACAAGCATACGTACATGCATATATACACACACACACACACAATCACACTCATTTATATATAATTTATCCTTATACGTACATACACATATACTTTTCTCTTAGAACATGCAACTTTTTGGTTGACCTTCTAAAAATTTAAAAGCATGACGTTGGGGGATTCGAACTTGCATGCTACATCTTGGGAGGCAAGTGCTCAACCACTCAACCTATCACTGCTTTTGTTCACCAAATTAGAACATCGAATACTATTAGTTCTATGTGTGTTTCTCTTATTCCTTCTTTTTCGTTTTTGTTCTGAAACTTCATTTAATGATATCTTCTCTATTTTAAGCCTTTTTTCTACAAACCATAAGTCTAAATTGATCAAAAAAAATAGCCACGGACGCAATGACGTAAGTTCCGTGACCAAATTCAGAAATTTTTATGAATTTTATTTAATTATTTAATTAAAAATGCGGGGTGTTACATTCTCCCAACCATAGGAACTTTCATCCCCGAAATTTGATGAGGGTATAATTATTCGATTCTTCGCATAATTTACAACTACAATGTGTACATCCAATTTTTTGCAACCATTTGTGCACTTGTGCAAAATGTAACATAACATAAAAATACATGAATGCCTAAGAGGTACCTCCTATATGAATGCAAATTTTCTTGAAAACATGATGCACACATCCTAAATATACTGGCAATCTATATGAATGCAATATTTTGAAATTCAAAAATACTTTCTCATCCAATTTCTCTTACACTCTTACAAAGTAAGAACATAGTTCGTCCAATTTTTGCATCTAAATCCTACCAACCGACTTTAGATTTGTGAATTACATAAATATCAATTTTTCGGAATTCGATTTCTTATGTTAGAAGGAGGTAGAAAATGGAAAATTACATATTTTCCATCCACTTTTACGCACCTTTTTCCCCATACTTGGAAACTTAATTGCTAATCTTACCAAAAAAATTTATTTTCTATTCCAAGCACAGTTCACATAAGAAAATTTTCTTTTCAGTTTTCCAAGCTTACTTGGAAGAATTCATTTCCTTTTATTATTCTCAATTTTTGCAGTTGTCGTCTTTGTCTGTTTTTCTTTTAGTTGTTCATCTTTTACATTCACTTTCATTTTATTCAAAATATCCTATGTTTTTATTTTCCGTAGCGACCACCACAAATACCTATGAAGAAAATATCCCGCTAACTATTATATTTTTCTAAAATAAAATACTACATAGGAATGCAAATCTATACTAAAAGAAAACTTTTCTATTTCCTCAAGGAGTGTTAAAAAGTATTTCTATTAAATACTGACCATGTTATAAATTTACTTATAAAAATCTCAACTTCCCTTTTTTTCTCTATTCATTTCCTTTTAATCCTCTTCTATTAAATCATGCAAGTTTTAAATTTACTTTTTTTTTACTTCTTTAAGCGGTAACCACTTGAATTTTCCAGAGTTTCCTCAAACCTTTACTAACTGCCCACGCACACTAACGGGACCCTTCTCACTAAATAATTTTTAAGTAAATAAGATTAAGATTCCATGAACCTTTTCTAGAGAAGACTTTTGCATTTTGTACACTTCTTTTGCAGAACATTTTCTCGCCATTTTAACAAAATATGTTTACTTGCAATTTTACTGACTCATAAAAACTTATCTTATAATTCTTCTTATTCCAATAAGTTAAAGTGTGTCATAATCCGTCCTTTAAGAAAACTTTTATATTCCAGTCAAGGTCACCTATGCTACCCATATGGCCAATTCATTTATTCACCCTTTCTCTTAACCACTTATATAGCTTAACCCTACGACTTACTTACGCATTCAATACTTTTTGGAAACAACTTTGCATAATTTTCTCAAAAATAATTTTAACGCAACTCTTAATATTACAAACCAATAAATTTCTAAAACTACAAATTTTTAAAATTTTGAAACTTGAAAACTTTTTCTAGAAATCTTTCTTTGCATTAGCATTTATTTTAAAGTTCAATTTTTTTAAATTTCTAATGTGGAGCTAAGTACAAAGTGGTTTCTATGTTTTGCATTTTCCAAATTATTTGCGCGAAAGTACATTTGAAATTACTTTTCTTTATCCTAAATTTCTTCTTCACATAATTTCCAATCAAACTATGTCTGTACTAAAGAATAAAACTAGCCCCACTTTTGTGCCAAATGTATATATGTAAATTCCTAATCCAATTTTCTCTTTCTTCCTATTGCTCAATTTACAAGGCCCTACCGTCTAATCCACTAATTTGAAATACCAAAATTTCAGATATCAACACATGGAATATTCTCTCTCTTTTTTCCAACATTTTGTACACTTTTCACCCCAGCCACCCATGGGTCTACAATCCTCAAACTTCCATAACCATTTCCATAGTGTAAAAAACCAATACCCTAACTACCTCCTTGTGTTGTTCACTTAATTAGTGGGTTCCTCTATGAATATAGGTATATATAATATTTATATTTTAAAAATACAAATAGGCTCACTATATCTATATAGAAATCCTAAACCTAAGCTCTGATACCAAATGTAACAAACCAAATTTCAAAAAACCAATTTTTTTTTCTTTCAAAAATCCAAATCTATAGAAGCTTGAGTTGGTTTGTCTAGTATCCTATGGGAAGTCAAAGATAATTACACAATAGCTCAATATAGTAATCTAACAACAGAAGAAAATAAAATATAATAGTAGGTATATACTTACTAATATAATGACACTATCTAACAAGTGTCTCTAAGCAACAGAATCTCAACCACCTGTCTAACCTGCAAGTTTGTTGTGATAAGGAGGTCAAAACAGAAGTTTTGGTGAATAGAAAAATTGTACTATCTACAAATACACTACATATACCGTTCTATCACTGGTTCATATTTATTAAGTTATTCGAATTTATCTCACAATACACTTTCAATTTTTCCGTATAAATCATACTCATTTACTTCCCAATAGATTAACCTAATAAATAATATATATGTAGTTATATACCCAGTATATATTGAAGTATTTCCTATAGCACCCTCCTCGAGTGGTGCCCATCGTCGTACTACAAAAACATTTTGGACCTCCATCTTCATGATACGAAAGCGTACTAGGCTACACTGCGAAAGCGAATAAACCTCTACTGCTGCGCCATAAGGACTCCCTAATCCCCGAGTTCCTCCACGGGATTTAGTCGACGGCTTTACACATATCTGTAAAGGACATCCTCGTTAGGCTTACAATATAAATATCCAAAGATAGGCCTGTCTCTTTCGGTGGCTCTCCATGGCCCCACCAAGCGTACCCCTACAAATGAAAGACTACTCAAAGAGCTAAATGACTGCCTTATAATCCAATCTAAACAAACTTGTGTTACCTCATCTAATGACCCAATAGAAAAGGGTCATTGTCCTCTTCGCTTAGCTCCATTCTTTCCCGCACATGCTCCGATTGAAGATGGCAGATATCCGACGACCTAATATCCTTTTTTGGGTCCCAACAATGAAGCCTCCCCCCTTGAGGCAACCATCGAATCATCCTAGTATCATCCCCATCAGTCTTTAAGTTGTCCACCATCAAAGATGCAGCCAAGGCATACTCATTGGATGGAACCGTACAGACCATGGGGTACAACTTCATTAGGCCTACCATAAAGGGCCATCACGGAGTATCATCACATCCCATATAAGTACCGCACTTCCTCCTAGCCTTGTCGAATAATAAGCTGGACGTGCTCCTCTCGTATCTCCAAACACCCTCGATAATCTGCCTCATTGCGCTTTTCATCCCAAATACATATGAGCTGGTCCAGGCGCATCTCATAATTATGGTTAAAAAAAAAGGAATAGTATATACCAAAAAAGGAGAAAAACAACCTTTCTCCCGTGGCTCACAAAAATAGAGACCAGATCGGACAACTTCGGAGACTGGCAACCTATATAGATTTACAATTCAAAGATACGGACTAAACGGAAAAACACCATAGTACAGTAAAATGCAACAAAACCAAATACGAAAAACGATCTCCGAAACAAAATCAACCAGGCTTCTGATTCCAAAAGAGTAAAAGGAGCCAAAATGACATTCCACAACTGGAAGAGTAAGGGGAAGCACCATCAACAAGCAAACCACCTCTGTAAAAAATAGTAGATCCAAGAATCGACCAAACCCAAGGAGAATCCAACAAGAACACACCATCGACTAATAACTCTTGCACAGCAGCCATCAATCCTGAACCTAGAGCTAGAACCAAACTAGGAGCATTATGAATGCAGCAAAAACTACAAATCTGTGAACTACCAGAAAGCCTTCCTCCCCAACCTAAAAATAAGGGTCATCCCACCCCCTCGTGAGGGATAGAACCTTGAGTGATGGAAAAAGAAGAAGCCAATCCAAGAGACTGGGAATTGAGGTTTCCCAAAAAGGGCCTTCCTCGGAAAGCAAAATAAAACATCATCAGAAACTTTATGAATAGTAGACGATACTACCATCAGAGTCTCGTCAAAGACAGCCTTGTTTTTGACACACTAAAGTTTCCCCAAACTGAACAAGGGACGACCCTAAAAATGATTGGTTCAAGATCCTTTCCATTCCCTCTATCCCACCAAGCACGAAGAAGCGACAATGACGAAGGGTGGGACCACTAGAGTCCCACCATACCCTCCCAAAGAAGCCCATACTAATCAAGCAACATTTCCCTCGAAGAAGAGATGTTTAAATGATTCTTCCAAACCGGTACAACAATACCTACACCGAGAGGCCAATGGGATCCTTATGCTCCTCAGATTCTCATCTACAGGAATACCCTTATGGAATAATTTCCACATTAGGAAGGAAACCTTAAGCAGGATACAAGTATTCCAAATGAAGGAAAAGATAAGGATTCTGGCGACTGGAGTTTGGGAAGAATTCCACACTGCTCGAAGGGAGAAAACTCATGTTCTAAGCCTAACCCTTATCATGTGAGTCGGAGAAATATTTAGCCAATTGCATCCTCTTCCACGTCTCACTAGCTTAAGAGGGGGAGCCAAATAAATCGTTCGAAGATAGTCAATGATACTTCATATGCAGGAACGTGGCCCAGACAAAGTCATTAGATCTGAACCTAACCCAAAGTTACAAGCGTAGGCCTTACACATATCCCTCGGATTGCACAGTCCTAGCCCCCATCTCTTGGGGCGGCACCCCCATCTCTTGGAGTGGCAAACCATCTCCCAAGAGATCCAATGGTGCCTCCGCTCTTCTCCCCTATTTCCCTAAAAGGGGACGAAGCCAGAGACTGGTACGAATGAAAGGACGAGGAGGGAGTCATGGCTATGAAAACATGAGATCTTAAAGAATCTAGAATTTATTTATTGAGAACCAACCGACCTGCTTCGGAGATAAGGGTTAAATTCCATGAAAGAATCTTACCCTTAGCTTTGTCAGTGAGAAGGTCAAAGGCTGCATTGAGTTTTTGACCACGATATAGAACAATACCCAGGTAAGAAAGAGGGAGGAACCCACTTGAAAACCCGTATGGGACATAATCCAAGAAATCCTCATCGGGCTTATGGGTTTGGCAGGAACAAAGCAACTCTTAGAGGCATTGATCAACTGACCTGAGCAACTCTCGCAAAGGTGAAGAAATGAAAGGAGCCGCATAATCGAACGATGTTTCCCACTCGAAAAAGATAATGGTTTCGTTGGCAAAGGACAATGATGAAATAATTGAGCAACCACTCAGAATACCAAAAGATGAATCTTCCCTGCAATGGTAAGAGAGTGGATCCCTCTGATGAAAGACTCGGTAGTGATAATCAACAAGGATAGGTAGAGGGGATCCCCCTGAAGGAGACCTTTTCGTGATTGTAAGAAACCTTTCTCAAAACTGTTGACAAGGATAGAGAAACAATATCCCGAGATAAGCCTCCAAGCCATATTTATAAACTGCTCAGAAAGCCTGAAATACCTCGGTACCCATATGATGAAGAACCAGGGCATGCGATCATATGCCTTTGCCATGTCAAGCTTAATCACCATGTTGGAACCTCTAATCTTCCGGTCTATCTTGGATATGAGCTCTTGAGACAACAACATATTATTCATAATTAAATGTCCTTTCATGAAGCCCACCTGAGAGGAGTATATAACATGCTTCAAGAAAGGAGTGAGCCTTGTCACCAAGATCTTAGAGATGACCTTGTTCGAGAAGTTAAACAGACTAATCAGACGAAAGTCAGAATAGGAACGCAAGTTCTCACACTTAGGGATAAGTGCAAGGTTCGTGCACGTCTAGATCTTGGAAGAAAGGAACCTGAAAAGAACAAAGGGACTGCAAGAGAGAAGTCTTTTGATATAGTTGGCCAAGTGCAATAGAAAAAATCTCCGATAAAACCATCCGGTCCACTATCACTATCCCTACTGAGCAAGAAGGCACTCTCTTGAATTTCGTCCAAAGAAGGTGGGCAACAAAGAGAATCAGTCTAAGAAGACTAATATATTGAAGGGACGAAAGAGTGAAGCACAAGATCGAAGAATAACTCCGATGAACAACCCAAGAAGGAATAAAAGTGAGAAACAATCGTCTCCACTTCCTCAGCACGTTTTGACACCATAGAACCATCTGATTGAAAAATCTGATGGATAGCTAGACGATTGTTCTTCTTTCAGATAGGAGAGTGGAATAATTTGAAGTTGGAATCTCTGTCAACCATACACTTGAGCCTCGTTGGTTGCTGGAGGACAGCATTCTCGATGCATAACTCCAAATTGAAGGCACGTTGGGCTTCTACCCAATCCTCCTTCAGATTAGGGGAGGGATCTTCGTTGTAAGAGGCCTCAGGCAACACTAGAGCCTCTTCAATAATGTGGGCCCGATTGAATATGTTCTTGAAGACCTGCAAATTCCATGCCTTCAAGCACACCTTGTGTAACAACCCGAATTTTAATAACGTGTTAAGACAAGAATTGAGGCAGAATTAAATTTTAAAATAAGAATCAAGCGAAAAAGATTGCGCCGTTGCGTTCGTCTCGGAATTCTGGTTGGAAACGAGTCCGAAATTTCATAAATCGAAGTCCGTATGACCAAGTTATGGCCCATAGAAGATTTCAGAAAATTCAAAATTTAGCCCGAAATTCAAATTCAGCCAGAAGCAGATTGGGCGGGAAAATTTCCCGCCCAGCCCCAGGTCGACTGGGGAGTCGACCTGCCCCCCCCCCCCCAGGTCGACTGGGGAGTCGACCTGGGGGTCGACCACCCTGGTCGAGCCAGGTTAGCCTGGTGCACCTGCTTGATTGTGTGGTCTGGTTGGTTGGCCTGTGACGATTTTCAGTGGCTCAGATCTATTCTAGGGTTGATCCTATGGCCTAAACTAGCTCCTACTTCTATAAAAACACCCTAATACCTAACTTAAATCACTAAAAAATCATCCTAACAACAAAGTGCTACCCAAATGTCTCTTGATCATGGCCTCCATCTTCATCTTCAAAGGCCTAAGCATGCAAACTTGATTCAAGTCAAAGGAGCAATCTTTCTTCATCAAATCAAAGGAGCTACTTATTTCTCAAGGCCTCTAGTGTTGCTACATCATTCCTAGAGCTTCTACAACGATTCTATGACGATTCTTGCTCCTAATTCACTAGCCACGCTTTGTAAGTTCTAGATGCTTTTAGATTGAAACGATAACATGAACATGACATGTGATAAAGTTGAAATTGGATCTATGCATGATATTCAATCCATGCTCATTCTTGTTCATTTTTGATCTTGACCTTTGGGGATGTTGCTATGACATTAATTTGAACCTATGCATGTCGCAAATCACTCTTTCATGTCCTTATCATGCATGTAATGATGTTTTTATCTCGGATCTTGTTTTATTCAAAGTTTCTACCTTCCCCTATTTATTTTCTTTCGATGAACCTTGGTCGATTTCGGACGTAGGCCTAAACTACGATTTACGTGCGATTTGTATACGGGGGAAATATTGGGATTTCACCTATTTGGATATAGGTGTGGGTGGTTGAATTTGTGCATAACATGAACAAGGAAAAATTTGGGTTATTGCCAATATTATTTGCAAGTTTGGCATACATGAGTTGACATATGAATTAAATTACGGGTTTTGAGACTATGCAAGTTAAATCAAGGGGTTGGGCTTACGTTAACTAGGCATAAGTAGAATTGGAAACATGAACCATGATTTGGGTTTATTTGGGCATGAACTTGACAACATGTAACTTTGGCTAGAACTTAATAGGGTTGGGATGTCATAAACTTGGCATACATGCAAATAGGCGAGGATTGGACATATGTAAAGTGGCTAGAATTTGGTACACATTTTCATGGGCATGTAAGGTGGAACTTGGGCATATGTTTAGTAATATGTAAAGTGGGGATTTTGACTTAGATGACACATATGTAATTAACAATCTAACGGATGTCTTCGACACGAGGTTAGACTTGAGTTGTGGTGTAATTCTACCGGGAACCGCCCGGCATATCCAGTGACCACAACAATAATAGTCTAATGTGGGAGGTCGTAGGCTAAGATTAGATTGTGGTAATGCTTGGACCCGAGGTTGGAATGGATTTGCAGTGTAATTCTGCCCGGAACTGCCCGGCATATCCAGTTACCGCAAATAAGTCCAATGTGAGAGGTTGATGCATTAGTAAATAATAAAAGAATATGACATGGATGGGTGGGTTAAGTAACTTGACTAGACTAATGACACTTAACCAATATGACATGGACGGGTGGGTTAAGTAACTTGACTAGACTAATGACACTTAACCAATATGACATGGACGGGTGGGTTAAGTAACTTGATTAGGCTAATGACACTTAACCAATATGACATGGACGGGTGGGTTAAGTAACTTAATTAGACTAATAACACTTAACCAATATGACGTGGATGGGTGGGTTAAGTAAAACCGGACTTGATTGCTTGATGACACTTAACCATATAACACGATTAGAGGATGGGTTAGTTTAACCTGAATGGATCGATAACACCCGACTAGTATAGCGCGATGCATGGTAAGGGTAACACTTAACCGTTATAATTTGACTAGTGGATCGGGTTAGGTTAACATATACTTAACCAATCTAACACGGTAACTTGATGAGGTTAAGTCATGAATCGCTTGAATATACTTAACCAATCTAACATGGTAACTTGATGGGGTTAAGCCTGAATATACTTAACCAATCTAATACGGTAACTTGATGGGGTTAAGTCATGAATCACTTGAATATACTTAACCAATCTAACATGGTAACTTGATGGGGTTAAGCCTGAATATACTTAACCAATCTAACATGGTAACTTGATGTGGTTAAGTCACGAATCGCTTGAATATACTTAACCAATCTAACACGGTAATTTGATGGGGTTAAGCTTGAATATACTTAACCAATCGAACACGGTAACTTGATGGGGTTAAGCTTGAATATACTTAACCAATCGAACACGGTAATTTGATGGGGTTAAGCCTAAATATACTTAACCAATTTGACACGATGATTTGGATAGGGTTAAGTCATGAACCACTTGAATACGCTTAACCAACTTGACACGTGATTCGTAAGGCTAAGTCATGAACTTGAACGAAAACACTTAGCCAACTTGACATGACATGCAGACGGGTTAAGTCACGAACTTGAATGACCACACTTAACCAACTTGACATGCTAGACTGATAGGGGTTAAGTCTTGAATTTAGATGACAACACTTAACCTGCAGGACGGAAACCCTAGTTACGCGGTCCTTTTCAGCAGTAACCCTCTTGGATGTGTCACGATACCCTAGGGACTAGGCTAGGGTGGGGCACAATTACTGGGCTGATTGTAAGCGACCAAAACGATGGCTGAGGTTGGTGCGCCATTGTAGGTTCAGGAGGACTATGGTCGTGCACGTAGTCCGAAGTTGAAAAAGCAGGCATCGGCACCATTAGTTTTACACTGTGCATGCTTGGAATGGTGTCAGTGGTTGACACCCTAGGACTTGATACACCCTAGGGTGGACCTAGCACAGGGTAGCTACATTCGTGATTGGGCCGTATGACACCAACACAACGAGTTAGGTCTTGTAGGGAGCCGATCGACTAAAAGCGTGACGTAGGGCGTTGTTCGATAGGTAGCGTAATCCCTAGTGATCCTAGGTGGCATAAACACTAGTCGAAAACGTTCATTAGGTAGCGTAATCCCTAGTGGTCCTAGGTGGCATAAACCCTAATCAAATCTAGAAATTGTTCAATAGGTAGCATAATCCCTAGTGGTCCTAGGTGGCGTAAATCCTAGTTGAACACGCGATAATTCATGACAAGGGAATCTGGCCAGAACAAGGATGGCAGTCCGAGCGATTTCAAGGATGGTGACACTACGTCATAGTAGTATAGAATAACGTGATGGAACCCATACGATATACGGCAAGGGACTATACATATACGTGGGAGGGATGATACGAGTTAGGATGCTAGTACGGTTGGTGCAGAGGACGTTAGACATGCGATGTTATTTCGAGTTTACCTTGGTTATCCTGTTACCTTGGTCATCTTGTTACTTGAGTTTATCCTGTTATCTTAGTTTGATCTGTTTATCTTGTCATCATGCTTATATTCACTTTCGGTTTATACATGTCATGTTACTCTTACCTGTTTTTAGGCTGAAAGTCACTAGGACTTACTCAGTCTTTATGTCTGACCCGTTTTGTTTCGCCTCTTTCTCTTCTGTCCCCCCCCCCAGGTTTACAGGGACGAAATGTTGCTACTTGGTGCGGATTTTTCTTCTTCAAGATCATCATCTATGGCTTGGACTTTTCTTGGCTATGGATATTTTACTATTTTACTTGGGGAATAATTTATGACCATGGTTCTATGCTTCTTTATTACTGCAAGACAGGTTTCTATGTAAGTAATTTAATGGCATTTTGGTGTAAAAGGTTTTAGACCTTACTATTTTTGTAAAGTAATGAAATGATGTTTTTCTTCTGCTGTTTTTATATGTTCTGTCTTGTAATATTTCTGTGAATGTTTACCTAGATAATACTCCACCAAAGCTAGTGCATTCCCTTTGTGAGTGACCCTAGCGGAGGTGGGGTGTTACATTTGGTATCAGAGCAGAAGGGTACCAGACTGGGAAAAAGTTTTAAAACCTTCTGAAACTATTTTAAAAGCCATTTTACAAAGAAGAATTTTTCAAGAAAAGTTTTAAAGAAAAAAAACTATTCCCCAAAAAGCCATTAGCATTATCCTTCGTTCCCTTGATTGGATCTCTTTTTCCTTTCTTTCCTCCACCTGTAGTCACAGTAGTTTTAACTGTGACTCATCCTTTTCTAGCTACGTAAATGTTTTCCGTGCGATGGAGGAAGTTCTCAAGAGACCCGTTACCGCGTTATACAAGAAAGGACAGGAGTGGTTAAGGTGAATAAGGCTCAGCACAAGTAGGTAGTTAAGTACTATAGGACAAGGACATGGGCAAAGAACGAGATCGTAGAGAGGGCAATTGCATACTCTCACCTAAGAGGGATAGTAACGTTTCCGTTAAAGGTTTTCCTTTCTATCATCCCGTCAGGACTTTGTTTTGTACATCGCATCCTTTTTAAATCTTGCTTCGATAGTTCAGTCTCTGCACCTTAGTACTAGCACGATAGAGGGTCCCGTTTTGTCTCAAATCCTGTTGGGAGATCGTCCCATTTATTCATGACTTATTTAGATTTGAGGACATCTATGACTTTTGTGTAACACCCCAACTCCGCTAGGGTGTCTCTTGCAAGCACTCTGACTTTGGAGGGGCGTTTGAATCAGGTAAACATGCATAATGATATATCAAGGCGGAACAAGAACATATGTATATATGTAAACAGAGTAAATAACATAGATAAAACAGCGGAAAATTTCAAACCATTTCAAAACAAGTCTGGTACAACATAATGTCAATTTTCCAAATAAACAAGTCTAGATAAAAACAACATTACTGAAAAACTGAAATACATAAGTACTATCCCCAAAATAAGTGATAACCATAGCTAGCTTCATGTCAAGACCGTACATGAGCTAAAATCCCACAAGCAAGCGATCAGAAATCCAACCTAAGCTCCAATATTCCCACCCTGAGAACCTGGGGGGGGGGGGAACGGAAGAAAAGAGGCGAAAGAAAAACAGGTCAGTCAAAAAGACTGAGTAAGCCCTACTATAATCAATGTAAACTGATAAAGTTAACTGGCATGATGAAAACTGAGATGAACATAAGGATAACTACATATTGACATGATAGATAAAAGGTGTCATCGCATAATCAGGTTTAAGGTTTTGCACCACATGTGTACTAGCAAACTAACATGACTTGAATAAACATGTATTGATCCCTTGGCCTAAGCTTTGGCCCAATAACATGAAGTGACCCTAATACGAGGTCCAATAACATGAAGTGACCCTAATACGAGGTCCAATAACATGAAGTGACCCTAATACGAGGTCCAATAACATGAAGTGACCCTAATACGAGGTCCAATAACATGAAGTGACCATAATACGAGGTCCAACCAAACGGTCTAGTCGATCGGCTCCCTATAAGCCTAACTCGTCACGTGTTGGTGTCAATACGGCCCAAACATAATTGTAGTCAGACTGTGCCGGGTCCACCCTTCGGGTGTATCAAGCCCTAGGGTGTAAACCCCTGGACACCATAAACATAAATGCACAGTCTCGATCTACTGGCACCCGTGCATGTTTTCTCCGGCTACGGACTATGTGCACGACCATGGTCCGTCCAGAACTACACTGGCGTACCACTCTGCCGTCGTTTTTGGTCACTTACCTCAAGTCCAGTAATCGTGCCCCCACCCTAGCCTAGTCCCTAGGGTCATAATGATACAAACTTGGGATTACTGCTGGAGTGGACCCCCATTGCTAGGATTTTCTAGTGGGTTAAGTACGGTTTAACCCTCTTGCTAATCATGGATTAACTTGGTTAAGTGTAACGATGAGTTCACGACTTAACCCTGATTAATCTACCAAGCCCAAATTGGTTAAGTATTAAGTGGACTATGACTTAACCCTAATCATGAGGCATTAATTAATTAACGTGCCTTAACCTCTCACATTAGACTTCGTTGCGGTTACTAGTTAAGCCGGTCGGTTCCGGGTAGCTTTATACCACAACTTGGTCTAACCTCGGGTTCAAGGTACAACATGACCAACTTCTCACATTGGGTCCTATTGTTTGTAGCAACTAGTTAAGCCGGTCGGTTCCGGGTAGGTTTACGCTACAAAATCAACCCAACCTCGAGTTGGTCACACTTATATTTTCTAAGTGTCATGTCCATCATGTTTCCAAAACATGTTACAAGTTTTCAAGAATTTGGGTAGACCTAACTTAATAGGTAAATTCCCAATGGGTAGACCTAACTTAATAGATAAATTCCCAATCTTATGTTTTTATGTATTTTAAGTTTACCCAACCCCAAACGCAATCCCATCGCTTACATATCGCAATAGCGCATAAAGGATAGAAAGAGGGAACTTGGCATAATCATGACATAAAGGTGTTGAAGCCACAAGTTTAACATGGTGGCATATGAAATGTACATATGTTCATATACTTGCATATTACATTTTTAGGCCTCAAAAGCATGCATAAAACCAAACTTAGCATATTGGTGATACATGGTGATAAATGACATGTAGAAATGGCCATAAGTTCGCATTTAGCCTCACATGCAAGTTATCATAAGAGATATGATAACTTACATGTTGCCAAAATGCAACCTTTAGCATAAAGCTTGAAGCTTTAAGCTCATAAACCCAAGATAAGCTTGCATAACATGATAGCATGAGTAAGATGATCAACCCAAACTTTCATACATAACATGGCAACTTGCATATCATAACATAGCAAACTTGCATAACATAACATGGCAACTTGCATATCATAACATAGCAAACTTGCATACATAACATGATAGACTTGCATAACACATCATAGTAAACTTGCATATCATAATGATCAAACACAACTTGCATCATTCATTAACTTTAGAGTTTAAATATGAAAGTAGGAAAGGGCTTACAATGCTTATGAAGACTCAAATGAGTATAAGCAAATATAAGGTTGAGACAAAGTACTTATGCAATCAAATAAACCCAAAATGCAAGCTCCAATAGAAAAACCCTTGAGCAAAAATGATCAAAACCCATGCTTTATTATGTAAATATGGAAACTTGACTTGAATGCAAGCTAATGACACTCATACAAGCTTGAAAACACTTGTATGCATGGAAAATCTCTCATAGAAATAACTTGGGAATTTTATGAAGAGAGTGGAGGCCATGAGAGGAATGATTTTGCCATAGTTTAGTTGTATGAGTGAATAATGTTGATTTAGGCTTAGGTTAGGGTCTTATTTATAGAGATTAGGATTAGTTCTAGCCTTAGGATTAAACCCTAGTTCCAATCTCAGCCCTCAAAACCGAATCTGGCCCCCAAACTCAACACAACTCCAAAATGGTGCACCAGGCAAAACTGCCCGGCTGAACCAAGTCGACAGCCAAGTCGATAGGGCTGTCGACTTAGGTCCAACCAAGTCGACACCCAAGTCGACAGGGCTGTCGACTTGGGTGCTCTGGAAGGAATTTTCCCGCCTGGCCCAATCTGACCCTAATTTCCAAATTCAAACTTGAATTTGAAATCTGTTTTGAACTTGCAATTTTCTGAAAACTTCATTGGGCCTTAATCGGGTCATACGGACTCCGATTTTCGAAAACTCGGACTCTATTTCGCGTATTTTTCCGAGACGAACGCAATGGCATAGCCTGTTTCCCTTGATTCAGATTTATAAATTAAATTCTGCCTCGATTTATGTTATAACAGGTTATTGAAAATACGGGTTGTTACGTTTTGGGAATAATGCTTATGTTTTTGAGCTATGGGTTGATTCTAGGAATTAAGTGGTCATCCCGTAAGGGTGCCATTCTCGGGTCGGAAAGGAGGGTAGTTAGACTCTTGACTTGCCTCGGTAATACCCTCGAAGTCTTGTGTAACCTTTAGGGTTCTGTCATGATTGGTTATCTAGAATCTCTTGATGCATTTGTTGGTAATCCTTTCGAGTAGAGTTCGCCACTAAGGCGGATGGTTCATTTCGCTTGTGCATGAGATATGGAAATCACTCTAGTAAGTACACTTGGTAACATGGTTGGCATCTGTTTGTGTTCAAGAGATAGTTCTTCTGCATGAAATGCCGTATAGTGAGTAAACGAGATCCAGAGTTCACTAGTGAATTTTGGAGAGCTTGCATGAAAACCAAGAGTACACGGATATGGTTGAGCCAAGTATACTAGAGGGAGAATAGGTAAAAGTGGAACGAGAGGCGACAATGAAGTGAGTTCCAGCTCATACTTAGAAATAGGAGTTAAGAGGCCACGAAATCATGAAATTAAAGATGGTCAAAGCACAATGGAATTAAGCTCAAGAAAATGCGACTTAGAAGACTGAAGACTAGATACGCGCATCATATCTCTTTTTAAGAGTATATTCTTGATCCCGGTTTTCCTGTAGAGCTTACCCGCATGCTGTCTTTTATGCATATCCTCTCGGTCCTATTCTCGATCTTATTTCTGTTGCAAACTCCATAGGGGGTATGACTCATCGGTTAATAATACATGTCAGGGTTTGAAGGTGTCCGTTAGGTTGACTAAACCTTTTGGGCTTTATAGGATATGGGTTGGGTTTAGAAAGGGATTTCTTGTAATACAAAAAGGAGTTTATCTTGCTTATCTTCTCGATCCTATCTTGAGAACCTTAGGTAGAACCCTATGGATGTAAACATGTGTTTGAGACATGTTATGATTGATGGTTGCAAGTGGCTGCAAGTGGTTGCTAGTGGTTGCTCGTGGATGCATTTACACATTAAGCACTAGATCGGCTCAGTCACCTTTCATATTGCATATGCATGAGTGTTTATACTTATTTATGGATGAAATTGAATGTGTTATCATGTGAATATTTCATATGGATGAATGTTTGTGCACACATATAGTGTTTATGTGACTAGGACTATTTGCATACATATGGATTCATGGCACTTAACATATTTTGCATTAGAAAGATCAATCAGGCCTGATCATTTGCATTAGATAAGGAACATATACACACAATTTCTGCATATGTTCATACAGCATTAGAAATCTTTTAAGGACAATGGTTGCTTGTGGATGATGCTTTGAATAGATGGATGACTGGATGGTAGGATATATCCTCCCTAACTTAGAGATTTCGGGGACGAAATCCTTAAAGGAGGGGAGAATGTAACAACCCGAATTTTAATAACGTGTTAAGACAAGAATCGAAGCAGAATTAAATTTTAAAATAAGAATCAATCGAAATAGATTGCGCCATTACGTTCGTCTCGGAATTCTGGTTGGAAACGAGTCTGAAATTTCGTAAATCGGAGTCTGTATGACCAAGTTATGGCCCATAGAAGATTTCAGAAAATTCAAAATTTAGCCCGAAATTCAAATTCAGCCAGAAGCAGATTGGGCGGGAAAATTTCCCGCCCAGCCCCAGGTCAACTGGAGAGTCGACTAAGGAGTCGACCTGCCCCCCCAGGTCGACTGGGGAGTCGACCTGGGTGTCGACCTGGGGGTCGACCTCCCTGGTCGAGCCAGGTTAGCCTGGTGCACCTGCTTGCTTGTGTGGTCTGGTTGGTTGGCCTGTGACGATTTTCAGTGGCTCAGATCTATTCTAGGGTTGATCCTATGGCCTATACTAGCTCCTACTTCTATAAAAACACCCTAGGACCTAACCTAAATCACTAAAAAAATCATCCTAACAACAAAGTGCTGCCCAAATGTCTCTTGATCATGGCCTCCATCTTCATCTTCAAAGGCCTAAGCATGAAACTTGATTCAATTCAAAGGAGCAATCTTTCTTCATCAAATCAAAGGAGCTACTTATTTCTGAAGGCCTCTAGTGTTGCTACATCATTCCTAGAGCTTCTACAATGATTCTATGACGATTCTTGCTCCTAATTCACTAGCCACGCTTTGTAAGTTCTAGATGCTTTTAGATTGAAATGATAACATGAATATGACATGTGATAAAGTTGAAATTGGATCTATGCATGATATTCAATCCATGCTCATTGTTGTTCATTATTGATCTTGACCTTTGGGGATGTTGCTATGACATTAATTTGAATCTATGCATGTCGCAAATCACTCTTTCATGTCCTTATCATGCATGTAATGATGTTTTTCTCTCGGATCTTGTTTTATGCAAAGTTTCTACCTTCACCTATTTATTTTCTTTTGATGGACCTTGGTCGATTTCGGACCTAGGCATACGTGCGAATTGTATACGGGGGAAATATTGGGATTTCACCTATTTGGATATAGGTGTGGGTGGTCGAATTTGTGCATAACATGAACAAGGAAAAATTTGGGTTATTGCCAATATTATTTGCATGTTTGGCATACATGAGTTGACATATGAATTAAATTATGGGTTTTGAGACTATGCAAGTTAAATCAAGGGGTTGGGCTTACGTTAACTAGGCATAAGTAGAATTGGAAACATGAACCATGATTTAAGTTTAATTGGGCATGAACTTGACAACATGTAACTTTGGCTAGAACTTAATAGAGTTGGGATGTCATAAACTTAGCATACATGCAAATAGGCGAGGATTGGACATATGTAAAGTGGCTAGAATTTGGTACACATTTTCATGGGCATGTAAGGTGGAACTTGGGCATATGTTTAGTAATATGTAAAGTGGGGATTTTGACTTAGATGACACATATGTAATTAACAATCTAACGGATGTCTTCGACACGAGGTTAGACTTGAGTTGTGGTGTAATTCTTCCCGGAACCGCCCGGCATATCCAGTGACCACAACAATAATTGTCTAATGTGAGAGGTTGTAGGCTAAGACTAGATTGTGGTAATTCTTGGACCCGAGGTTGGAATGGATTTGCGGTGTAATTCTGCCTGGAACCGCCCGACATATCCAGTGACCGCAAATAAGTCCAATGTGAGAGGTTGATGCATTAGTAAATAATAAAAGAATATGACATGGACGGGTGTGTTAAGTAACTTGACTAGACTAATGACACTTAACCAATATGACATAGATGGGTGGGTTAAGTAACTTGACTAGACTAATGACACTTAACCAATATGACATGGACGGGTGGGTTAAGTAACTTGATTAGGCTAATGACACTTAACTAATATGACATGGACGGGTGGGTTAAGTAAATTGATTAGACTAATAACACATAACTAATATGACGTGGATGGGTGGGTTAAGTAAAACCGGACTTGATTGCTTGATGACACTTAACCATATAACACGATTAGAGGTTGGGTTAGTTAAACCTGAATGGGTCGATAACACCCGACTAGTATAGCGCGATGCATGGTAAGGGTAACACTTAACCGTTATAATTTGGCTAGTGGATCGGGTTAGATTAACATATACTTAACCAATCTAACATGGTAACTTGATGGGGTTAAGTCATGAATCGCTTGAATATACTTAACCAATCGAACATGGTAACTTGATGGGGTTAAGCCTGAATATACTTAACCAATCTAACACGGTAACTTGATGGGGTTAAGTCATGAATCACTTGAATATACTTAACCAATCTAACATGGTAACTTGATGGGGTTAAGCCTGAATATACTTAACCAATCTAACACGGTAACTTGATGGGGTTAAGTCATGAATCGCTTGAATATACTTAACCAATCTAACACGGTAATTTGATGGGGTTAAGCTTGAATATACTTAACCAATTGAACACGGTAATTTGATGGAGTTAAGCTTGAATATACTTAACCAATCGAACACGGTAATTTGATGGGGTTAAACCTAAATATACTTAACCAATTTGACACGATGATTTGGATAGGGTTAAGTCATGAACCACTGGAATACGCTTAACCAACTTGACACGTGATTAGTAGGGCTAAGTCGTGAACTTGAACGAAAACACTTAGCCAACTTGACATGACATGTAGACGGGTTAAGTCACGAACTTGCATGACCACACTTAACCAACTTGACATGCTAGACTGATAGGGGTTAAGTCTTGAATTTAGATGACAACACTTAACCTGCTGGACGAAAACCCTAGTTACCCGGTCCTTTTCAGCAGTAACCCTCTTGGATGTATCACGATACCCTAGGGACTAGGCTAGGGTGGGGCACGATTACTGGGCTGATTGTAAGCGACCAAAACGACGGCTGAGGTTGGTGCGCCATTGTAGGTTCAGGCGGACTATGGTCGTGCATGTAGTCCGGAGTTGAAAAAGCAGGCATCGACACCAGTAGTTTTACACTGTGTGTGCTTGGAATGGTGTTAGTGGTTGACACCCTAGGACTTGATACACCCTAGGGTGGACCTAGCACAGGGTAGCTGCATTTGTGATTGGGCCGTATGACACCAACACAACGAGCTAGGTCTTGTAGGGAGCCGATCGACTAAAAGTGTGACGTAGGGCGTTGTTTGATAGGTAGCGTAATCCCTAGTGGTCCTAGGTGGCATAAACCCTAGTCGAAAACGTTCATTAGTTAGCGTAATCCCTAGTGGTCCTAGGTGGCATAAACCCTAATCAAATCTAGAAATTGTTCAATAGGTAGCATAATCCCTAGTGGTCCTATGTGGCGTAAATCCTAGTTGAACACGCGATAATTCATGACAAGGGAATCTGGCCAGAACAAGGATGGCAGTCCGAGCGATTTCAAGGATGGTGACACTACGTCATAGTAGTATAGAATAACGTGATGGAACCCGTACGATATACGGCAAAGGACTATACATATACATGGGAGGGATGATACGAGTTAGGATGCTAGTACGGTTGGTGCAGAGGATGTTAGACATGCGATGCTATTTCGAGTTTACCTTGGTTATCATCTTACCTTGGTCATCTTGTTACTTGAGTTTATCCTGTTATCTTAGATTGATCTGTTTATCTTGTCATCAAGCTTATATTTACTTTCGGTTTATACATGTCATGTTACTCTTACCTGTTTTTAGGCTGAAAGTCACTAGGACTTCCTCAGTCTTTATGACTGACCCGTTTTGTTTCGCCTCTTTCTCTTCTGTTCCCCCCCCGATTTACAGGGAGGAAATGTTGCTACTTGGTGTGGATTTTTCTGCTTCAAGATCATCATCTATGGCTTGGACTTTTCTTGGCTATGGCTATTTTACTTGGGGAATAATTTATGACCTTGAGACGTTTCTGCTTGGAGGAGAAGATCACAATTGGAATCCCAGAAGCAGAAAGAGCCCAAGATTCCTCCACCTCAAAAGTGAAGGAATGGTGGGAATTCCACATTGACTAGAACTGAAAGGACGAGGGACCAAAGGACGATAATGGAAAGCACTTTAGGATCATGGGGGTGCGATCCGTGTTGGTGTGTTGTAGGTGCTCCACACAGAACTTGAAGGAAAATCTGAACCAACCCTTCGAGACAAACACATGATCGAGCCTAGAGAGGATTCTACTAGGACCTTCTTAGTTGTTACATCAAGTGAAAGATGATCCAAAAAATAATTCCTCAGATAACCTCGATTGGATAATAAAAGAGTTAAAATCATTTATCGTTGCTCGATTAATCAAGGTACCCCCTCTATTCTCAGCTTCGGAAGAAAAAACCTTGAAGTCAACCCCTAATACCGAGGCCCCCGAACCAACCTCTAAGAGAGATAACAAATCAAGCCATAAAAAAGACACTTGAAGCGATCAAATCTAATGTACACTGCAGAAAACAGAAAAGAAGAGGGGAAGAGAGCTAACGAGCACTCTACAGCCATGAGCTGGAACGAATCAAAAAAAAACTTGACTGTGACATCTTTAGCCTAAAGAATCCAAATTTTATTGGATTCATTGGGGATACCACCACCATAACCTATCCGAAGGACGGTGTTAGAGAAAGCCTCCAACCCTACTAGAGGTTCTTGAAGAGCCACCAAGTAAATAGAGTGCTTCTTGATGATGCGCTTCAGATGGGAAAAAAGTCATCATTTCCAATTCCCCTTACATTCCAGAATAAGCATGACGCCATATTGGGAAAATAGAGTAAGAAACCCACTAAACACAAAAATGGAAGGAAAAAGCCGACAATAGAAAATCAGGACAGATAAATAATATGACGAGTAGATCGAACAGTCTTCTCCGTAGCAGTTAGAGAATGAGTATGAATCGTATGAGGGCTGCGTGATAGTAGCCTAGAATGCCTCCTAGAAGAACGAGGAAGACGACAAGAAACGTGGTCAGACAAGGATCCACCCGCAGATGAGACCGAAGAAGGACTACCAGCTCCGAATGAATAAAACCCTCGTTTGGAATCCAGGAATTGGAAACGATGACAAGAGTACGAGTTCCTCTCCAAGTGGTCTAAACGATCGTTAATGGAATGAATCTTGACCGGGCTGAGAAGGGGACGAGAGTGCGAGATGTAAGACATAGGAGGAGAAGGAGGCAACGGAGAAAAGGAAAGGGTTGTTGTAGTGTCTCCTTGAGATGTCACAAGTCATTAAACATCCTTCTCCAACACAATGTCATCATGAGATTGATAACCATGACCAAGGAGGGAGAAACGATCGAAAATCGAACCGAAAAGGGAACAAGGAAATACTCAGGAAACCAGCCAGAAAAGGGGAAATGCAACAGCTGCCAAACTACACCATTTGTGAACATATAGATATTAGCAAAAATAGTTATTCGTTCACTCATGTTGCTCGCACAATCGAAGGACCTAGAAGAAACAGAGCACCTGGCCGTAAAGACCCACGGAAGGGCCTGAAAATCCCGCCACATCCCTATTCCATTGATTGGAATGACATGGAAAACAGCTGCACTGAAATTACTAAGCAACCCAACCAGCCGAAGAGAAAGAGACTGTCCTAGACCGATCACGAAGAAAAAACCTCAACAAATAGTAGAGGTTGACTTTGCAATACAAGGTAAAGGAATGATACAACCAACCACCAGAATCAATAAAGGTAAGGAAGGCCCCTAAACACTCCACACAACAACACACCATCTAAACCTAGGGAAAATGGAGAAAACCCAATGCCATGAGGAGGTCGCCGAAGCCAGGGCAAACAGAACAGGAACCCTTATGAAGGAGGAGGTGGCAACAGGCAAAAAACCTACACCACACTGCTTCAATTGAGAAAAAATAGGGAAACCAACACACAGAAATGGCAAGACCAACGAAACGAATGAAACAGACAGAACAAACACTGCATCACACACACCAACAGAAGAGGCTAATAAATGCCCAGTAGAAGCAACAAAATTGCAAAGACCTATAAAAAAAAGAGAAATCCATACCTGATCCGCGAGGTGGTGATCTAACCAAGGCAGCCTGACACTTCCAAAGTATACACTTCCAAATATCCCTGATCGGATGCCACACCACTTCCCATACAGACCGGCTCCATCCGAAGGGAGGAAATATCCCACCTGACATCTGAATCCAAGAACAAAGACCTACGCCATTTTCGGTACTTGCTACCCCTAAGCCAGACTCTCTTAGGAGTAGTAGCAACATCCACAACCCCTTGGAAACAACCTCCTCGACTTAGCTAGACACTCACACAAGCAGATCAAAAGCATTACTCAAAACAATAGAAGGAGAGTCATGGGAATTAGCACCCCCATAAGTGGACCCCATATCAGCCTTCTTGGAAAAACTGGGAGAGGCAATAGGGATACCTTTAAGGAGCCGACGCCCGCCTTCCTAACCTCCTATTGCTTCGAGATGACACTTTGATCACTGTAGAGCCACCTAATCCATGCCACTCTAAGGCATGCAACGAATAGAAAGAAACAAACTTCGGTACGTAGTAGATCAGGGGATGAAATCCCATTTCCCTAGCCCAACTGAAGTTATTGAGTCTGTAGTGATCCGGATTGGCAGAGGTATTATAATTAATTTATTTAATTATATTAATAGTGATATAGTGAATTAAATGGTCATGAAATTAAATAATGGTAAATATTTAATTAAAATAATAAATTAAATAATATATTTAATTCTGAAATAATCAGAATTGGCTGAAATGGCGATATGGTGTGAACGGAATCATCTGTGATATTTTATTCAGCTTGAATTGAATTTGAATAACAAATATATTATTTGAACGACAGTTTAAATGTATAATTATATTATAATTAAAATCGAGCTTGAAATGGCGCTGCAGTTCGTAATTTGGTGATTTGAACTTCAACTGAATGTACATTATTCGTTTTAAGCCAGATTTCCGTGAAACAAGAAACGTGTGGAGCTGGTGGAGTATATCTTTATAGTGGAAGAGAAAAATCGGGATTTCGTCGTGTAGATTTTGATTTATGTCCAAATCAAATTTCAGAAAAGTCGCTGTGGACTTCCTTTATAATTTATAAAGGAATTATTTATATTTTAAAAGGGAATTTCAATATAAATGGAATATCGGGTTGACCCAGATTGAAATATCGAGTTAGGAATCAATATAGGATTTTTCTGTGCTGTATGGTATTCCACTGTGAGTATATATGATAATATAATTTTATTTATATTTAAATTAATTATATTTAAATATATTTATATATTTAAATGGGTCATCCAGAGCTTTAAAAATATCCACTTTTGCAAACGAAGTCGGAATTCGACGAAACTAATTTTGTTGGATCCGCAATATTAAATTATTTCTAGATTTCAATTTCCGTGATTTTTGAAATCAGTATGTGGCCGTATGGATTTTTAGAGTGAAAAATAGTCAGTATTTTAAGAGTTAAAAATACACTGTGTGAGCATACGAAGTCGGAATTCGACGAAACCAGTTTCTTTGGGACCGTAATGCCAAACTCTAGCTGTATGCCAATTTTCATGATTTTTGAGTATCTATGCGATGATATGGATTTTTAGAAGACGGTTACAAATAACGATTGAATAAAATCGAATATAAAAATCAAATAAAATATTATATTTCCTATCCTATAAATAAGAAGACATCCCTAACCTAATTCAATCCATCCGCAGTCAAACACCAAGCCGCCAGTTTACTTCCTCCCAAACAAAAACCCAAATCTTCAAAGAAAAATCAAAACAATTCATACAAACTTCTAAAAATTGTATAATATACATGTATCATTTCCTCTTGAGTTACTGGTCACTTCTATTTGTGTTTGGTGGAGCTCGATTCGCAGTTACGTGTTCGGCGAGTAGCTAGGGTTAGCGTTTTGGGTTAGCAGGGTGGTCGATGGT
This sequence comes from Allium sativum, assembly GCA_030737875.1. Taxonomy (NCBI): domain Eukaryota; kingdom Viridiplantae; phylum Streptophyta; class Magnoliopsida; order Asparagales; family Amaryllidaceae; genus Allium; species Allium sativum. The sequence continues at coordinate 228,620,094 of CM060924.1, read as the reverse complement.
TGAATGGGAGGTTGGATTCGAGTTTAGATCGAAGTGTAGCACCTGTATTTGAATTTTGGTGAGGTGCGATAGGGAATTGGATGTCGCGATGTCGTGGGTAGGTCAGTGGACGGAAAGCGCTGGTGACCTCGAACTGTGCTTCGAAGTGATGAGTTAGTAGAGAGATCGAAGTGGAGAGTAACAATGATTTTCATTTTGATTTCGGTGAAGGGAATGAAGGGCAGTGAGGGGATGGAGGATCGGTAATGGCCACGGTTGGGTGCGTTGTTTACAAGAGTAACGGGTTAAGCTTTCACAGGGAAGAAGGGGTTTATATGGTGTTGGGCTTGAAGGAATGATGGGCTGGAGACGTTTTGGGCTGAAGGGTTTAAAAGTGAAGGGGCCAGGAGGAAATAAAAGCGAAACAAGATCCGATAGGATCGTATGGACGGACACTACCCAATGGTACCGACTGGGAGTGGAGTGGAGCTCGTTTGAATTTATGGCGAGATAAATTATTGATTCAAATCAAAACAAACAGTTTATCGTTCTTTAACGATGAACTGCAAATGTGAGTAAATCTCACTAACTCTGAACAATTTATAAATTCATGTTGTATTTTTAGAACTGTAAAATATTGGCTGATTGACTGTGTGTTGACTATTTGATTGAACTGCTAGTCAGTTAGTTGAATTTCTATATTGATTCTGTTTAACAGAATATATCATATGAAACTGAAAGTGATGTTATCTATATTGTTTAACATCTGTGGATGCAGGGAAACAGGTTGGAGGAATCCGACTGGATTCCTCAACAGTTATTTTATTGTTTTCATATATTGTGATATATGATGTGAAATATATTCTGTTGTCGTTTATATATGTTTGAACGATACTGATCATCGTGATTTGATATGTTGAATACCATAACATACCGAAATGTTGATAAGGAGGAATTTGTCAAAGTGATATTTGAAAATAAAATATTTATAAATGGAATATTTATAAATAAGAAATATTTACGTTATAAAAAAGGAAACTGTTATAAGAAGGAAATCATTTTAAAGTGGAGAACCATTACTAAAAGTAAATCTTTAAAATGAATAAACGTTGTTAAAAGGGAAATCTTTATAAAGCGAATAAAGGAGTTAAATCGAATATGGCATTCGAAAGGAGTTAAATCGAATTAGTTATTCGAAGGGAGTTAAATCGAATATGGTATTCGAAAGTAGTAAATCGAATAGGGTAAATTGATAAGGGTTGATCGAATGGAGTAAATTGAATAGAGTTATCGAATATTAGTTTATTCGAATAGAGTTAAAGAAAAAGAGTTATCGATTTATAGTTTAATCGAAAAGAGTTATCGATTAGTTTAATCGAAATGGGTAATCGAATATAGTTTATTCGATAGGAATTATCGAATTTGGTTATTCGAAGGAGTTATCGAATTAAGCTATTCGATGGAGTTAATCGATTATAGTTAAAGCAAATGAGTTAATCGAATATAGTTTATTCAAATAGAAAGTAAAAGGAGTTAATCGAATATAGTTTATTCGAATAGAGTTAAAGGAGTTAATCGAATATAGTTTATTCGAATAAAGTTAAAGGAGTTATCGAATATAGTTTACTCGAAAGGAGTTAAGTGAGACGAGTTAATCAATAGCATTAGTCCAATAGGGTTAATCAAATAGCGTTAGTCCAATATGGTAAATTGATAAGGGTTAATCTAATAGAGTAAATTGAATAGAGTTATCGAATATACCTTATTTGAAGGGAGGAGTTATCGAATAGAGATGTATTCGAACGAGAGTCACGTAAGGAAGTGTTAAAAGGTTAAAAGATGAACTTGCCCTATTTCGAGATTTGAAATGTTGTTCAGTTAAGGTCTGAGAGGTAGTTATACCCCAACTTGATTGACTTCGTTTTAATTTAGAAATGGGTAAGGTTCGAGTGTGAAAGTGGTTAGGTGAATTTAGTAAATAAGTATAGTGGTTCGAGTTGTCGTCGCGATGTTGATTTAAACATCTGTTTAAATCCAAGTAAAGGAGATTTGGAAATGTTTTCCAAATAAAATTAGAAACATAATCAAATATTGAAATACGAAATATGAATATACATATATATATATTTATGATTGATGATTGGGTGATAGAATTTCCATTTGGAAATAATATCGTTGTTTGCACACCTGTTTTTCTTCGATAGTTAAATCACAGACTATCGAAGTTTTGACCATTTTAACGTTGTTAATATGGAGAGACCGGTTGGATTATTATCCAAAGAACCACTCTGTATTGGCATAAGCGTTGCGAATCATATATGCCAAAGATAATTGAAGATGGAGTAAAGTGCAAGGGCTATTGTATAAGTCTTAGATAACAGTGTCTAAGATGGATGTATAGAATAGTGCCTTCGGTTCATCCTGTTCCTGGATGACTTGTATGGACGGATGTCTGACAGAGTATTTCTAGACGATCACGTATATTGATTTCTCCAACCGTACCAAGAGTGGAAGCAGAGAAGGAAACTTCTTTTAGCTTACACATAATGTATGGTTGAGGACGTCAATCGGTGATTTGATGGATTTGACGATGTGGCATTCGAAGTGAATCTGATGTGATGATGAAGCGTAACCTCAAGCCTCACATCCGGTAAATGACAGAAATCGGGCAAGCAGCATGGCTAAGTCAGTCACACCGAAGTAGGGTGTATAATCACCTGATCTAGAGTTTCATTTATTTCCAAAAATCTATTGTTGATGCTGTCCCATTCGGGAATGGTTGCTGATCCCAACCGTTGGTGATATACATTCGATACACTCAAGCGAAAAGAGTGGCCGGTCATGTGTGGCCGGGTTGCAAGATGTTCTTGTTGAACCTAGTGTATTCCTCTCTAGAGGTACATTAGCGAAAGGTGGTTCCATACCTTGTCATAGTTGGAAATCCATTACCCAATACGTGCTTGCGGTTTTGATTGTATACTATATATGTAGAGCGTGAGATGAAAGCGTTTCTGCTAAATGATTATTATACTGTGGTTGATAGACATTATTATAATATCAAAAGGGTTTTTGATATAAAGATAATTTGGATTCTCATAAGGGAAAAACCCGTTCCGTTATACGGCGTGGTCTTATGAGATATCGTTTACTTGTTCGAACTGTTTTAAACTGATTTACTCATACCAGTCCCATGACTGACCCGGAGTTTATTTTGTTTTGTCTTCCCTAAACTCTTGGGTGCCTAAATTTGTAGAGGCAGTCAAGCAGTCGGGATTTTACAGATACACTCGAAGAGCTGGAGCAGGAGGCTTCAAGATCATATAGCTATAGTTATTTCCGCTGTGTTGTAAGTGTTGTACTTTGATAATGATGTATATTCAAGTATGGATGTATATTTCAAAGTTATGTTACATATATTATATGTTATTCGTTCCGCTGTGAGATTCTTGTTACTCTGATGTTGTGTTCTTCTTCTTCTATTCTAAGTTTCTATCTTATCTATTCTCACCCTCTAATTTCTTTCATTATGACCGGTATTTTTCGATATTTGGTTAGTCATCATTTAGTTTATGGCGATAACCAAAGTCGACAAAAACCCGGGTCAATACAGTTGGTATCAGAGCTTAAGTTAAGTTTTACCTTGGCTCTGTAACGTGACTCAGTAGAGATAGGGTTAGTAATACCCTAGATTGAGTTGAGTGTATATATATGAGTTAACGTATTTGTTATTGATATAAAAAATTGTTTTATATTGTGGAGATTCATTGGTTAAGTTGTTCATGAGTTATGGTCGATCAGTTTGATCCACTGTATCGGTAGGAGGTTATAAACACTCGAATACGATGGGTCGACACGATATGTTTTGAAAAGAGGGTAAATTAAAATAAGTTTACCCAAGGTATATCTTGATATGGAGAAGATATATATATCGAAATTATAATATAGTGGATATATTCGTTGTTATTATAATCGAGTAAGATTATAAATTAAATGGTTAACCAATCAGAATTCATATAAGTGAAATACGTGAAATCAGATGAGTTGAATCTGAAAAATTTAAACCAGAAATTGAGTTACAACTCAGGAGAATTGGATAAGTGTTTGTAAATGGATTTGGATTAAAAATAAGGAAAATTTAAGATCTTGGGAGATTTTAAATTGTTTTACAAGTAGTGTGAATTATATTTTGAAATGAATTTCAAATCGGAAATGTTTAGAAATGGTATTATAGTATTGGACTCACTTCGATTGCTGGAAAATAGATTCTGATGATGACAGCTACATCATCAGTATTCATTTTCGAGTTGTAAGTGACGAATTACTACCAGAGATACTGTTTGAATTTGTTTTGGGAAAGACAAGTTGTGTTGAATTTCAAAATGGGATTTATAATAAAGAATGAATAAAGAAAGTTTGAAATAGAAATTGAATATAGAAATTCAAAGGGAGTTTGAATATATGAAATTCAGTGGAATTTAAATAGAAATTGATTATAGAAATTCAAAGGGAGTTTGAATTTATGAAATTCAATGGAAGTGAAATAGAATTTGAATATAAAATTCAAATGGAATTTAAACTATAGAATTTGAATATATAGATTTTGGATAGAATTAACTAAGTCGAAGAGGAATTAGTTAATCAAGTTTTGAATTTGAAGTTGAACTTTGAAAGATGAATTGGATTTGTAAATGGATATTCGAAATCGAATATAGAACTTAAATTTGAAATTTGGATTCAAATTAGTTAATGAGCAAGTTAAAATATATTTGAACATGTCATGTTCAAATATAAAAGTGAAATAGAATAAAGAATTAATTAACAAATTAATTAACGAATTGAGTTAAAACGATCAGGTATAGTTAAAATATATTGGACTGGTATAAATATACATGAGATAGGTATGGATAAGGTATGAAGTTATATAAATAGAATGCTTGACGAAAAGGTATGTATTTAATTCATATATGAGATTTTATGTGCCGTATCGGCTAGCCGTTTGGCTTTTTCTTTTTCTTTTGGATTGGTGAGGGCCATGGAGGCTATTTGAAATATCCCGATGCTCCTGGTACAAAGGAGGTTATGGCGAATTTTTCTGGGAATTTAAGGAGTTAGAATATTTTTAAGAAGTTTGATAACGGAAATCCATATATCGATATATATATAGAAGTCGATAAGGAAAGGAACTTAGAAATAGAATAGTAAAATCAAAAAGGAAGACTAAGAAAAAATCGAGTAAGAATAGAAAGAGGAAACGTATACGTGTTTAAAAGTGAATAAGTAGTTGTATGGTATTGATTATTCGAGTAAGTAATCATATCTGTTTTGACGTTATAAATGTCATTCAGTCAAGGTCTGAGAGGTAGTTATACCCCAACTTGATTGATTTCATTATTAACAAATAAATAGTAAGATTTCAGGCTCGAAGATCAATGTTGAATAAGAGTTAGTTGAATATAGTATTTGGGTGGTTGTAACGATGTTTTACACAACATCCGTTTTAACCCAAATATGTGTAAGCTTGAAAGTGTAATAAAGAATATTTTCTAAGTATAGAAATAAACGAGATCGGAAAAGAGATAAGTAATTGGAATATTTTCCAATTATAAATAGCGTATATTTTCTAAAGTTTAGAAAATAAAGGAAGGGGATATTTGGAAATGTTTTCCAAATAACATAAAAGACCAATATGGTTATTGAAAATATTTGGTTAACAAATATTGATAAAGAAATAGAGAAGTGATTTAACTAATGGAATATTAATTAAGGGCTCAGTGACATGTTCAAAAGGAAATTTTGACTTTTGAAAAGAGTAAACTGTTTAAAAACTCCTAGGGAAAGACTGTTTGAATTAAAAACAAATTTGAAAGAAATTTGTGAAAGCAAATTTGAATTAAAGTAAAGCCAGTAAAGTGGTAACTGAGATTGAATTAGAATGATATCAAGACAAATTGGATTGTGAGATTCAAATTTGAAGTGTAATGTGATAATCAAGTTAAGAGTTTGGAATCGAGAATGGAACTCGAGTTTGAAATGATATTTGGATTGGATATAAGCGAATGGTTGTGTTGGAAATAAAAGTGATTGGAGTTTGATTGGGATGACCCTTGTATCCGCTGAATTGATAACAAGTGGGAAGGATATAATAATATGCCGACAAAAGGTACAAGTTTATATTTCTATTGGATATAAGATTTACGAGCCAAATTGGCAAGCCGCTTGGCTGTTTGATTTTATTTTGGGTTGGAGAAAGCCCAGAGAGGCGAGTTGGAGTTTGACCGATTGACCAGTACAAAGGAGGTGCTGGCGAAATTTTTCGAAGATTTAAGGCGTTAGAAAATTTTTAGGATTTTTGAAAATTTTCGTTGATAAGAATTAATTAATAATTTAATTGAAATTAAATTGGTTCAGTTGAAACTGAAGTTAAGAAGTGAACAAATATGTTCTAACCAGTCGATAGGGTCGTCCTCCACCTTTTAGCAATTTCGAGGACGAAATTATTTTAAGTGGGAAAGATTGTAATGACCCGCATTGGCAGAGGTATTATAATTAATTTTTTTAATTATATTAAAAGTGATATAGTGAATTAAATGGTCATGAAATTAAATTATGGTAAATATTTAATTAAAATAATAAATTAAATAATATATTTAATTCTGAAATAATTAGAATTGGCTGAAATGGCGATATGGTGTGAACGGAATCATCTGTGATATTTAATTCAGATTGGAATTGAATTTGAATAACGAATATATTATTTGAACGACGGTTTAAACGTATAATTATATTATAATTAAAATCGAGCTTGAAATGGTGCTGCAGTTCGTAATTTGGCGATTTGAACTTCAACTGAATGTACATGATTCGTTTTAAGCCAGATTTCTGTGAAACAAGAAACGTGTGGAGCTGGTGGGGTATATCTTTCTAGTGGAAGATAAAAATCGGGATTTCGTCGTGTAGATTTTGATTTATGTCCAAATCAAATTTCAGAAAAGTCGCTGTGGAATTCCTTTATAATTTATAAAGGAATTATTTATATTTTAAAAGGGAATTTCAATATAAATGGAATATCGGGTTGACCCAGATTGAAATATCGAGTTAGGAATCAATATAGGATTTTTCTGTGCTATATGGTATTCCACTGTGAGTATATACGATAATATAAATTTATTTATATTTAAATTAATTATATTTAAATATATTTATATATTTAATTGGTCTTCCAGAGCTTTAAAAATAGCCACTTTTGCAAACGAAGTCGGAATTCGACGAAACTAATTTTGTTGGATCCGCAGTATTAAATTATTGCTAAATTTCAATTTCCGTGATTTTTGAAGTCAGTATGTGGCCGTATGGATTTTTAGAGTGAAAAATAGTCAGTATTTTAACAGTTAAAAATACACTGTGTGAGCATACGAAGTCGGAATTCGACGAAACCGGTTTCGTTGGGACCGTAATTTCAAACTCTAGCTGTATGCCAATTTTCATGATTTTTGGGTATCATATGCGATGATATGGATTTTTAGAAGACGGTTACAAATAACGATTGAATAAAATCGAATATAAAAATCAAATAAAATATTATATTTCCTATCCTATAAATAAGAAGATATCCCTAACCTAATTCAATCCATCCGCAGTCAAACACCAAGCCACCAGTTTACTTCCTCCCAAACAAAAACCCAAATCTTTAAAGAAAAATCAAAACAATTCATACAAACTTCTAAAAATTGTATAATATACATGTATCATTTCCTCTTGAGTTACTGGTCACTTCTATTTGTGTTTGGTGGAGCTCGATTCGCAGTTACGTGTTCGGCGAGTAGCTAGGGTTAGCGTTTTGGGTTAGCAGGGTGGTCGATGGTTGAATGGGAGGTTGGATTCGAGTTTAGATCGAAGTGTAGCACCTGTATTTGGATTTTGGTAAGGTGCGATAGGGTATTCAATGTAACAACCCGTATTTTCAATAACCTGTAATAATGTAAGTCGAGGCAGAATTTAATTCTAAAATCTGAATCAAGGGAAACGGGCTATGCCATTGCATTCATCTCGGAAAAATACGCGAAATAGAGTCCGAGTTTTCGAAAATCGGAGTCCGTATGACCCGATTAAGGCCCAACGAAGTTTTCAGAAAATTTCAAAGTAAAAACAGATTTCAAATTCAAGTTTGAATTTGGAAATTTGGGGCAATTGGGCCAGGCGGGAAAATTCCCGCCAGAACACCCAAGTCGATAGCCCTGTCGACTTGGGGGTCGACTTGGTTGGACCCAAGTCGACAGCCCTGTCGACTTGGCTGTCGACTTGGTCCAGCCGGGCTGTTTAGCCTGGTGCACCATTTAGAGATTGTTTTGAGCTTGGGGGCCAGATTCGATTTTGAGGGCTGAGATTGGAACTAGGGTTTAATCCTAGGGTTGAAACTAGTCCTAATCTCTATAAATAAGACCCTAACCTACCCTAAATCATCATTATTCATTCTAGTAACTAAACTATGGCAAAATCAATCCTCTCATGGCCTCCACTCTCTTCATAAAATTCCTAAATAAATTCCTAAGTGATTTTCCATGCATACAAGTGTTTTCAAACTTGTATGAGCATCATTAGCTTGCATTCAAGTCAAGTTTCTATATTTGCATCATAAAGAAAGAGTTTAGATCATTTTGGCTCAAGGGTTTTGCTTGCATTTTGGGTTTAATTGATTTCATAAGGGCTTTGTCATATTTTTTGTGACTTCCTAAGCATTGTAAGCCCTATTCTACTTTCATACTTAAACTCTAAAGTTAAATGTATGATATGCAAGTTTATATGCAAATTTACTATGTTATGATATGCAAGTTTATCATGTATGATATGCAAGTCTATATGCAAGTTTACTATGCTATGAAATGCAAGTTTATCAAGTTATGTTATGCAAGTTTGATATGCAAGTTGTCATATGATATGCAAGTTATGTTATGCAAGTTTGATATGCAAGTTGCCATATGATATGCAAGTTATGTTATGCAAGTTTGGGTTGAACATTTAGCTCATGTTATCATGTTATGCAAGCTTATCTTGGGCTTATGAACGTAAAGCTTCAAGCTTTATGCTAAAGGTTGCATTTTGGCAACATGTAAGTTATCATATCCCTTATGATAACTTGCATGTGAGGCTAAATGCGAACTTATGGCCATTTTTACATGTCATTTATCACCATGTATCACCAATATGCTAAGTTTGGTTTTATGCATGCTTTTGAGGCCTAAAATGTAATATGCAAGTATATGAACGTATGTACATTTCATATGCCACCATGTTGAACTTGTGGCTTCAACACCTTTATGTCATGATTATGCCAAGTTCCCTCTTTCTATCCTTTATGCGCTATCGCGATATGTAAGCGATGGGATTGCGTTTGGGGTTGGGTAAACTTAAAAGACATAAAAACATAAGCTTGGGAATTTACCTATTAAGTTAGGTCTACCCATTGGGAATTTACCTATTAAGTTAGGTCTACCCAATTGCTTGGAAATTTGTAACATGTTTTGGAAACATGGTGGACATGACACTAAGAAAAGATAAGTGTGACCAACTCGAGGTTGGGTTGAGTTTGTAGCGTAAACCTACCCGGAACCGACCGGCTTAACTAGTTGCTACAAACAATAGGACCCAATGTGAGAAGTTGGTCATGTTGTACCTTGAACCCGAGGTTAGACCAAGTTGTGGTGTAAAGCTACCCGAACCCGCCCGGCTTAACTAGTAACCACAACAAAGTCTAATGTGAGAGGTTAAGGCGCATTAATTAATTAATGCCTCGTGATTAGGGTTAAGTCATGGACCGCTTGAATACTTAACCAATGAAACACGATGGGTTGGTAGGGTTAAGTCATGAACCTTGGGTACACTTAACCAACTTGGTACTTGGATGGGTTGGGTTAACCACGTTTAACCCATTAAGGAAACCCTAGTTACGTGGTCCTTTGCACCAGTAACCCTCTTAGTTGTATCATGATACCCTAGGGACTAGGCTAGGGAGGGGCACGATTACTGGGTTGCCATGTAAGCGACCAAAACGACGGCTGAGTAGGTGAGCCGGTGTAGGTTCAGACGGGTCATGGTCGTGCACATGGTCCAGAGTTGAAAAAGCAGGCACGGGCACCAGTAGGTTTAGACTGTGCGTGCATTGATTTGTGTCAGTGGTTGACACCCTAGGACTTGATACACCCTGGGGTGGACCTAGCACAGTTTAGCTACACTTCGTAGTTGGGCCGTATGACACAGACACTTGACGAGTTAGGCTTATAGGGAGCCGATCGACTAGACCGTGCTAGTTGGACCTTGGTTTGGGTCATTCATGATGTTGGGCCAAACTTGGGCCTGGGGATCACTTCTTGTTCACACTTTGGACCTCGTATTGGGGTCACTTCATGTTATTGGGCCAAAGCTTGGGGCAAGGGATCAATACTTGTTTATTCAAGTCATGTTAGTTTGCTAGTACACCTGTGGTGCAAAACCTTAATCCTGATTATGCGATGACACCTTTATCAACCTTGTTAGTTAATCATCATGCTAGTATGTTGTTATCCTTATGTTCATCCCTGCTGCTCATGCCAGTTAACTTTACCAGTTTACATTGATTGTAGTAGGGCTTACTCCCCCCCTCCCCCCCCCAGGTTCTCAGGGAGGGAATACTGGAGCTTAGCTTGGATTTCTGATTGCTTATGGGATTTCAGCTCATGTACGGTTTTGACATGAAGCTAGCTATGGTTATCACTTATTTTGGGGATAGTACTTATGTATTTCAGTTTTTCAGCAATGTTGTTTTTATCTAGACTTGTGTATTTGGAAAGTTGACATTATGTTGTACCAGACTTGTTTTGAAATGGTTTGAAATCTTCCGCTGTTTTATCTATGTTATTTACTCTGTTTACATATATACATATGCTCTTGTTCTGCCTTGATATATCATTATGCATGTTTACCTGATTCAAACGCCCCTCCAAAGTCAGAGTGCTTGCAAGAGTCACCCTGGCGGAGGTGGGGTGTTACATTCGATGTCGCGATATCATAGGTAGGTCAGTGGACGGAAAGCACTGGTGACCTCGAACTGTGCTTCGAAGTGATGAGTTAGTAGAGAGATCGAAGGGGAGAGTAACGATGTTTTTCATTTTGATTTCGGTGAAGGGAATGAAGGGCAGTGAGGAGATGGAGGATCGGTAATGGCCATGGTTGGGTGCGTTGTTTACTGGAGTAATGGGTTAAGCTTTCACAGGGAAGAAGGGGTTTATACGGTGTTGGGCTTGAAGGAATGATGGGCTGGAGACATTTTGGGCTGAAGGGTTTAAAAATGAAGGGGCCACGAGGAAATAAAAAGCGAAACAAGATCCGACAGGATCGTATGGATGGTCACTACCCAATGGTACTGACTGGGAGTGGACTGGAGCTCGTTTAAATTTATGGCGAGATAAATTGTTGATTCAAACAAACAGTTTATCGTTCTTTAATGATGAACTGCAAATGTGAGTAAATCTCACTAACTCTGAACAATTTATAAATTCATGTTGTATTTTTAGAACAGTTAAATATTGGCTGATTGACTGTGTGTTGACTGTTTGATTGAACTGCTAGTCAGTTAGTTGAATTTATATATTGATTCTGTTTAACAGAATATATCATATGAAACTGAAAGTGATGTTATCTATATTGTTTAACATCTGTGGATGCAGGGAAACAGGTTGGAGGAATTCGACTGGATTCCTCAACAGTTATTTTATTGTTTTCATATATTGTGATATATAATCTGTTTTGATTATATGTGTTTGAACGGTACTAATCATCGTGATTTGATATGTTGAATACCATAACATACTGAAATGTTGTGTTGGCTCGCTTTTGGACCAAGCCACCCAGGATCATTCGTAAGAGGAAAGCAGGAAACCACAATATCTAAGGACATGAAGGAATGGATCGCGCACCATCGTCTCGCCCAATATCGATTCGCGTACCATCGTCTCGACCACCGTCGGATCGCGCACCATCGTCTTGCCCAGGATCGGATCGCGTCTCTACGGATCGGATCGCGTCTCAACGGATCGCCCTATCTCATCAGCGAACTACGAAGCCGGGCGATCCGATCCGAACTTACATTGTTACCCCGAGCGAACCGATCCGATCCCCTGGTGCATGGCGAACCCTCTGACCTGTTTAAGCGCGAGCTAGTCTTCAGCGATCCGAATCGCACGGATCTGGCGACACGTGCCCCTAACCGTCACTTGGACCGATTCTCCCCATCTGCACGATCCGATTTTCAAGCAGATTACGACACCTGTCCACAACGGCTAATTTGACTGTTTCTCCAACGGTGGCGATGCGATCCGATGCTCTCGGGATTCGTGCCACGTGTCCGCGATCCGCTTGACAAAATCAGCTATAAATAGCCCAGAGCTTGGCATTTTTCGGGATCTTTTTGGCAATATTGAGTACTGAATCCGCCATTGTTGTCAAACTACTGAAATATTGAGAGAAATCATTGTTGTATTAGCTTTTAAAAGCACAATCAATAATATATAAAGTGGACGTAGGCTCGTTAACGCCGAACCACTATAAATTCTGAGTGTTATTTTCTTTTTCCTGGTTCTTCATTAGAAATTCTCTACTGTTCATAACAATTTGGTTGTTAGGTCCAAATTTCGATCTAACATTTTTCGTGCTTTCACTGAGAAAACTCGGTCCTAAAGTTTCACTATTCGCTTCTTTGAGGATTCCAGCGATTCGGATATCATGGCTAGAAAAAGATCTAAAGCTTTGCAGACCAACGAAACTATTGAGGAGAGTGTGCACGAACTGGGCAACGAAGAAACTCTGGATCGCAGAGCGCAGGGGGCGAACCGATCCGACGAAGACAACACGTTCCGAGTCGATGAGAATGAGACGATCCGTGCCACTGAAGGGGTTGTTACTCGATCCCGAGGTAACACCTCGCAGCCTCCGCGTACCATGACCATGAGTCGATCTCCGGGGGGGGCGCAGCGAATCGCCCTCCACGAACCGCAGCTATCCGAACTGATGGTCAGACTACAACTCGACCTGGAAAAGAACCTATGACCCACTTCTATCGTCCTGGAACCTCTGCTCGACCCGGTTCGAGCTCTTTGCGCATAAGGGAGAGTGATGATGACCACTATGATCCTGCTGCTCCTGTCACTGAGGGGGATCTCTCTCGCTTCGCCGAAATGTGGGATAGGTTGTTTGATGAGTTGGCTGCCCAAAGGCAGGAAAGTTCCATCCTACGGCAAAATTTGGCGGCTATGGATAGAAGACTTGATGAGCTAGCAAGGCAAAGAGCATCGCCGGTTCGTCCACTCACCCCAGTATATTCTTCTTCATCTGAAGAATCGCTGAGACCTCCGCGGCGACCGTATGAGAGAGCCGAAAACATAGAACAGCTTCGGTTCGGGACCCTGCCCTCACAGGAAGAAGAAGAACTAGGGGCGCGACCCACAAACCATAATGTGAATGGTCAAGCAACGGCTCTCAGGACTCGAGATGTGAACAGTCCTGTGCATAACAGACCACCTCAGCCCCGTCGCCGCACGCATACTTATGATAACAGGGGCAGCGAAGCCCTGTCCGAGCCCCGGATTTTGTGGCTGCTTCCCGAAGAGAGATCAGAGAACCTCGTCAGGCCAGAGGCACTGACCCTGAACCTCCTTTGACCAGCGCAAATGTTGCAGCCATGGTCCACCAGATTCTGGCCGACAGCCGCGGACAGCGGAACGAAGATTGGGGGATCGACCGCAGTCATACTCCTTTTACTGACGATATTTTGGATGCGACTTTTCCAAGGCATTTCAACATGCCACAAATGAACCGATATGTGGGAAGATCTGATCCTGTCCAGCACCTAATGAGATATTCTTGGTCGATGACCGCTGTCGCCGCTTCTGACGCGGTTAAGTGTAAAGCGTTTCCCATATTCCTGGAGGACGTGGCTTTGTTATGGTTTACTCGCCTGCCGGCGAGATCGATTTCTAGCTTCAGGGAGCTGAGCGAGAAGTTCGTAGAACAATTCCGTATCTACGCACAGAAGACAAAAAGCGTGATCGATTTATTCCTTATCAAACAGCGACCAGGCGAGAGTCTAAAGATGTACTTGGATCGTTTCAATTTGGCCGCCACTGAGGTTAAAGATCCTCATGAACCGACCATTGTCGCAGCACTGATTGACGGAGTAGATAAGGACACTGAATTCGGGAGGTACTTGGCAGGCAAACCGCCCCACACTAGAGAGTTATTCTACGAGAAAGCCAACGTACATCTACGCCGGGAAGAGGTATACGCAAACCGAAAGGTTAAAACAACTGATAAGGAGGAAATTCAGAGCAATGTCGCCATCAAACAGACTGGAGACAGCTCGGGGAAAGTTGAAGTTAACGTCGGAAATCAGAATCAGGGTGGTCGCCAGCTAGGTAACAACAATAACAATGGTAACGGCAACAACCGGAAGAGGGGCCGAGGGAACGACTCCCAGAGAAGGACTCGTCCCAGGGCCTTTGAAAGTTATACACCCATAAGTGATACTCTGGAAAATATCTTCATGGATGCGTACGAAGTCCTCCAGAATAAGAGGCCACCTCCTAGAGAGTAGACAGAGAAAGAGCGTGAGACAGGGAAGTTTTGTCTCTTTCATCAAATCCACGGCCATTCGACGAATGAATGTCGTCACCTGAGGGATGTAGTCGAAAGGCTGCTTCGAGAAGGGAAGCTAGATGAATACAGAGTAACGCCCAGGGACAGGGGGCAATCAGTGCAGGCCCCGAATCAGAATCAAAATCAACTTGCTGCTAGGCCGACTGCTCAGCAAAAAGGAAAGAATATTGTTATCAATACCGTGATCGGAGGACTTTATCTTGCTGGCACAGTTCCAAAGCATTAGATCAATACGTCAATGCGGCCAAACAACACCTCGAGGTGGGGAAATGTAGCAACCCCGAGGACAGTATTCCGGTGAAGCAGCAGAAGATGATGACCGATGATGTTGTTTTCCGAGAACGAGAAAGCATCGGAGTCCATGCTCCAACTGAAGATCCACTTGTAATTACGATACCCATTGGACCAGCCACTGTTCATAAGGTTCTGGTAGACAACGGGAGTTCCGTTAATATTCTTTTCAAAAAGCCTTTGACCAGATGAATCTTGAAATAAAAGACTTGAAGCCCTGCCAAGGATGGATCCGTGGATTCAACGGAGCATCCACCGCTCCAATGGGTTATGTAGAGTTGCCAGTTACACTTGGGGAAGGAGAACGCCAGAGAGTGAGAATCCTTCCCTTTGTGGTTTTGGATGTTGAATCGCCATACAATGCCTTCTTGGGCCGACCGGCCCTCGCAAAGTTTAGAGCCTGTATAGCCCCCTTGTGCTTGTTATTGAAATTCCCCACAGAAGCTGGCATTGGTATCGTCAGAGGGGATCAAGTTGTTGCGCGAGCGTGTTATGTTGCCGAATTAAAGTTACTTCGCAATGGAGGGGATATCGAAACTAAAGGCACTTCTCCCCCTTCGGGGGCGGAGACCTTATAGCAACCAATGAGGATAATCGTTGGAGAGTTGCCCAGAGAGATGCCCGAGGATATAGATCCCAGAGAGGATCAAGAACCCGGGGGCGGAATGGCGACTCCCAACGAGGCAACTGTGGATGCACCAATCGATGACAGTGACCCGGAGAAGGTCCTTAAGATTGGATCCCAGTTAAGTCCGAATCTTGCTAAAGAATTGACGGATTTCTTAAAGAACAATTTGGACGTATTTGCTTGGACCCACGCGGACATGTGTGGGATATCCCCATCAATCATGAGCCATTCCTTGAGCATTGACCCCAAACATCCTCCAGTAAAGCAAAAAAGGCGAATGCTGGGCCCAGAGAGGTCCGCTGCCTTGAAAGAAGAGGTTGGAAAGCTAAAGAGTAATGGGTTCATCAGAGATTCAACCTACCCAGACTGGATTTCGAACCCAGTCCCGGTAATGAAGGCCAACGGGAAGTGGCGAACGTGTATCGACTTCTCGGATTTGAACAAAGCCTGTCCAAAGGATATTTTCCCATTACCTCGAATTGACCAGTTGGTAGACTCGACGGCAGGTCACGAGCTTCTCTCATTTATGGATGCTTATTCAGGATACAACCAAATTCCAATGCATGTTCCAGATCAAGAGCACACTAGTTTTATCACTGATCTGGGATTATATTGTTATGTGGTAATGCCCTTTGGTTTGAAGAACGCAGGCGCTACATACCAACGTTTGGTCAACCGAATGTTTTATAACCAAATCGGGAAAACAATGGAAGTATACGTCGACGATATGTTGGTTAAGTCCAAGCAATCTTCTCAACACACTACTGACTTGGTGGAGATGTTCGGCATTCTTCGAAAGTATGGAATGAAACTCAATCCAACCAAATGTTCATTCGGTGTTGCTTCTGGAAAATTCTTGGGATTCATTGTCAGTTCCCGCGGTATCGAGATTAATCCAGACCAGATCGCGGCAATCAGAAACATTCAGGAACCTAGGCAAATTAGGGATGTGCAAAGCCTTGCCGGAAAAGTGGCCGCACTAAGCAGATTTATCTCCAGGGCTACGGATAACTGCATCCCATTCTTCGAACTAATAAAGCGAGGAAAACGCCACTTTAAATGGACACCTGACTGCGTAGAAGCGTTTCAGAATTTGCTCAAGCACCTAGAGAAACCTCCGATTCTATCTAAACCAATAGATCACGAGGATTTATTCGTGTATTTGGCAGTGTCATCCCATGCGATCAGCTCAGCGTTGGTAAGGGAAGAGGATAAGGTCCAAAGACCTGTGTATTATGTGAGCAAAAAATTGACAGCAGCAGAGCGTAATTATCCACGGATAGAGAAGCTGGCGTATGGTTTACTGATTGCCTCCAGAAAACTTCGGCACTACTTTCAGGCACATCCTATCACCATATACACTGATCATCCACTCAAGCAAGTTTTACAAAGATCGGAGGCATCTGGAAGGTTACTCAAATGGAATATTGAGTTAAGTCAATTTGACTTGAACTTTCAGCCCAGACGGTCAATTCGGGGGCAAGTGATAGCCGACTTCATAGCAGAGTTCACTGTTCCTGGAGAAGATATAGCAAACGAAGAAGTGGAACCTTCAAAGTTACTTTTCGATCCTAATGCCTGGAGATTGTATACTGATGGCGCTAGAAACGACGAAAGATCCGGCGCTGGAATAGTGCTTGAAACCCCCGAGAAACGATTGATAACCTATGCCATCCGAATGGAGTTTCAGGCCACTAACAACGATTCCGAATATGAAGCTCTGATAGCCGGATTAAAGATTGCAAAGGAACTAGAAGTCACAAAGCTGAACATCTTCTGCGACTCCAAGTTAGTTGTAAATCAAGTCACTGGAAGATTCCAAGCTAAAATGCAAGATTGATTTTTTACTTAAAGAAAGTGAAAGAACTGCTGAATGATTTCGATCACTACAGCATATCTCATATTCCGCGGTCAGAAAATCAGCAGGCAGACAAGTTGGCAAAGATGGCTAGTTCAAACGATCCTGAAGTGACTGGGCTAGCCCCCGTTGAAGTACTTCGGTCCCCTAGCATAGATCAAATGGAAATCGACCTAGTACTAGAGACGGAACCAGAAAGGGAGTCCTGGATGACCCCTATAAAGAATTTCCTAATGGATGGAATGCTTCCGACCAAGAAAAGCGAGAGGCGTAAAGTGATTCGTAAAGCCGCCCGATACGTTCTGCAAGGCGGAGTTCTTTACAGACAAGGGTTTTCAATGCCCCTCCTTCGGTGTGTAGCCCACGATGACATTAAACGTGTGCTGCAAGAAGTCCACGAAGGCGAATGTGGCGACCACACTGGAGGGCAAACTTTGGCAAAAAAGGTATTACGGCATGGTTATTTCTGGCCTACCATAAACAAGGATGCAGTAAGATATGCGCGACGATGTGATGCATGCCAAAGGTTTTCAAAGATACCTAGAGCGCCTCCAAGTCAGTTAAAAACAATGATGAGTCCATGGCCTTTCGCTATGTGGGGAATTGATATCATAGGAAGTCTCCCCATAGCAAGGGGCGGAGCGAAGTTCGCTATTGTGGCCGTAGATTATTTCACTAAGTGGGTCGAGGCAGAACCACTAACTACAATCACAACTAAACGAGTGATCAACTTCATCGTGAGAAACATCATCTGTCGATTTGGGATTCCAAAGATTGTGATAACAGACAACGGAACTCAGTTCGATAGTGCTGAATTCAGAAATTTCTGCCAAAAATACCACATCGAGAATCGGTACACCTCCGTGGCACACCCACAATCGAACGGGCAAGTCGAAGCGGCAAATAAAGTAATTAAGTCCATTCTGAAAAGAAGAATGAAGCGGGCTAGAGCCATGTGGGCTGATGAATTGCCCTTGGCACTATGGGCCTACAGGACAACATATAAATCGACAACAGGACATACCCCGTTCTCCCTTGCTTTTGGAACAGAAGCAGTCATCCCGGTTGAGATAAAGGTACCTTCTCATTGGGTGACCTATTATGATCCAATGACCAATAATGAATTGCTCCTTGAGTCCCTGGATATGATCGAAGAAAAGAGGGATGAAGCAGACCTGCGTGCCCTGAGATGCAAACAACAGGTCGCCCGATATTACAACAAAAAGGTCCGAGCCCGAACCTGGGAACCCGGAGACTTGGTTCTGAAACGTGTCTTTCCACCCCCAACTCATATGGGAGCGAAGTGGGAAGGACCGTTCTCTATTCTGAGCAAGCTTGATAATGGAACCTTCAAGCTGGCAACCGTAGATGGAAAGGAAATCCCCAGAGTGTGGAATGCCCAACATTTACGGCCATATTTAACATGAGAAGTTTCAAATTTATTCTTTTGCTTTGTTAAAAAACTATGTACAGGGCATGACTTGCCTAGAACAGTCTGATTCCTTAAAGCAAGAGATTATAAAGTGGACGTAGGTCATGATTCGACCGAACCACTATAAAAATACCGTGTGTCATTTGCCTTTATTGTATCTTTATTTATTTGCCTGTTTATTTTTATGAAAATCAATGTGAATAATGCAGGTACTCGAAGTCCGGTGCCAACCGTTCCCCCCGTAGACTAATCGGAGGAACCTAAAGTCTTGGCAAAGGCTCCAACTGCTTGTCCGACTAGTTTTAATCCACGGAGCATGGGTTAAAGTGTACACCTAGGATGAGTTTGATGAGCATGCATGATTGCAGACTGCTTGAAACATAAACTCTAACTCTCCAGAGAGAGAGAGAGAGTATAAAGGCGTCTCCGATTGAGCGCTGAGAAAGAGCTCCTTTCCCGCTGAAGGATCGGGGAGCGAGTGAATCGCTGAGCTCGAACTCTAACTCTCCAGAGAGAGAGAGTATAAAGGCGTCTCCGATTGAGCGCTGAGAAAGAGCTCCTTTCCCCGCTGAAGGATCGGGGAGCGAGTGAATCGCTGAGCTCGAACTCTAACTCTCCAGAGAGAGAGAGAGTATAAAGGCGTCTCCGATTGAGCGCTGCGAAATAGCTCCTTCCCCGCTGAAGGATCGGGGAGCGAATGAATCGCCAAGCGCAAAACTCTAACTCTCCAGAGAGAGAGACAGTATAAAAGCGTCTCCGATTGAGCGCTGAGAAAGAATTTATTCCCTGCTAAAGGAACGAGGGCTGACTGGACTACTGTTATCCCGTGAAATCTCCTATACCCCCGTGTTCAGAAATAGGGGGCAACTTGCCGACTGTATTAATCAATCCCTAGTAAACCCCAGTCAGATGCTACGGTAACAACTGATTGGGGGGCACCATGCACTCATATGCGAACACTAAATTTTGATACAATAGTGTAACATAGCATGAACATTCTTCTTCCTGTTGATTGACTGGTTTATAATTATTAATAGTTGGCTAATGACTAAACATGGAAAGTTTCTCTGAATACAGGTACACAATGATGCAAGGAGAGATAAACCCTTGTTTATATACTGCGAATTAACAAAGTGAAAAACAACCTAGGAACAAAAGTGAGGACCAGTCTCACAATTACACTTCCTGGCCAGTGGAAAACCTAAAGACAAAATATCAACAAACAACAAACATCCTATTTACGCTTTGACCTCTTCTCTTGCTTCTGCCTCTCCAACCTCTCCTTGTCGGCTTCAGATGGGTCCCCTTTCTTCCTCTTCCGCTTGTCTACGAGGGTAACATCCGACTCCTCTGAAGTCTCCTCTTCCACCTCTTTTCTCTTGCTTCTACTAGAGAGGGAAGCCGGGAAGTCATCGGGGTTTGCGAAGTGAAGTTGCCGGCTGATGGACTTGGGCTGGATTTTCACAATCATCCCAGTTTTGGGATCGAATTCTGCAAGAGGGACTACGTCCAAAGCCTCATCTCCCACCTTCTTTGAAACCAACTCTTTCTCTTGTCTGGCTTTTCGGCTGGCCAGGGGTTCCTCGTCATCATCATCATCATCGGCCTTTTCGGTGCCGGTAATGTCCTCTTCGTCATCCACATGATGACCATCCAAGTCTTTTAAAGCTTCGATAGTCTCAGCATCTTTGGGTACATCGGTGCTAGGTGTCGGGATGCTTCCTTCTGCTGTTGTGACCTCGACCCACTCTGAAACATCAATACCAGCACCCGGCAGGACAGCCTCCTTCTCCACTTCTATCTCTTTTTCAGCACCCTTGTCGACGGGCTCGCCACCTGCATTACGAGAGACACACATTACTAATTCAATTGGTTGTTCTACCAGACGACGACAATTCGCAATTGCTTTAGCAAATTTCGGGGAAAAGAGAGAGATACCTTCAGCAGATGCTCCCTCTTGAGTAGTTCCAGAGGCTCCAACAACTACGGGAGTTAGGCCCAAAGGGATTAGCGGATCATCAGGATGGTACTCCTCAACTCCGGAGGTTTTAGGCTTCGCGGCGGAACTGGAACCTTCGTCAATTTTGCTTTTACCTTTAGCCAAGATTCTCTCCTTTTCCATTTCCGCCAGGATTAGGCGACGACCCTCTACCAGGTCCTCTGGCTCGTTGTCTCTTAGGATGCTCTTCATCAATTCATCCTCATTGATCTCTTCGACCCCCAGTCTATGTTTTTCGCCCTCCACAATGGCATCCCATAAGTTGGCCAAAGTAACATGGTAATCCGGGATCCATGAGATGTTGCGAGTTTTGAGAACCTGGCCAAGGAAATCAAAAATCATCTCTTCAAACCCCTCAATCTCTTTCTCTCTTGCAAGGAGTTTGTTGTTAGAGGCAGTGGCCATTTCAATGGCGCTTTCAACGTTCTTTTCGGCGAGAGCTGCACGTCTCTCCGCGTCCGCAACCTGGTCATTCAAGATCACCTTTTCTGCTTTTGCCAGAGCCAAACTTTCTTTTAGACTCGCTTTCTCCGCCTCCCAAGCAGCCCTCTCAGCTTCAAAATGGCCTTGTGCTGTTTTCAACTCGATGTTGGCCATTTTTAGATCTTCAACCTCCTTCTTTAACGCCATTTTCTCTTGACTATTGGAGTCCAGCTCTGAATGAAAGCGCAGCTTGGCATTCTCTAATTCAGTCTTATAATTTTCAGCGTCCCTCCGTGCTAAAGCAAGCTGGGCCTGAGCATCTTCCAGGTCCTTCTCCAATTTTGTCCTAGCCCTCTCGTTATTTTCAAGTTTTGCTTTAGATCTGTGAGCTTCTATTTCAAGTGTTCGGATGACTTCCGAAAGATTAACTGCGTGTTTTTTCATCATCTCGTATTGTCTGGCAACATGGCGGATGTGTCCGACAACCTCGCTATCCCAGTTCTTGGGGACCGGTTCCAAGGCTGGAACAAATGTCATCCGGTCAAAGAATATGTCTGGGAATTGTTCCCGAAGCTTTTCCAACCTGCCTTGAATTTCGGGACCATGCATGTAATCCCGCGACCCTGGGGGAGCCAACTCTGGCTGACTAGAAAGAACAACATCACTTCTCTCCTTTTCAGACTCTTTGGACAAATCTTTGCCCCTATCTTTAGATTCGTGATGCCTCTTGGATGACCGGCTGTGAGAAGGAGCACTCTTTGGAGGAGTTAACTCTTTAGGAAGCTTCTTTCCCCCTGTAGGAACTGCGGGGAGACTGGAAGGTTTGGTGGAGGTCGATTTTGGGGGAGATCGAGGTTGCAAGGAACTCGGCCTATGAGAAGGACCACGAGAGCGCTCAGTATCTGGGCGAAGGCTAGGGGTGCCCTCACGAAGAGAATGATACGAATAAGATTTCCTACGGGACATCGCTCCTGTAAAAAAGAAAGAAGAGCATATTAAAACTTTGAATACCCACGATATAATAGTGCAGGGTCAGGCAGCGTGTGTGATGTGTGCATCCCATATAATTCCCCCTAACAGACCCGGGCCTGGAGACAGGCTCATCTGACCAGTTTCTCGTCCCCTAGTTGAAGCGATCGCCTCTTCGGAAGCAGAGAAGAAAGGTTCCTCTCCGAAGTCTTTTTCTGTATATACAATATCGGGTAGAGGGATTTTATTCAGCTCGTCAAATAACTGCTCTTCTGTCAAGTCATCGGGAGCAGTGGTTTCAATTGGAGCAGAAATAGGAATTTCCTTGGACACGTCATCGCGGACCTCATCCCCTCTGTATATGTTCAGGTCCTCATCGTCTTGGATGACTATCGGAGAAGGGCTCTTGCGAAACTTAGTTGTCTCTACCGCTCGCGAAGTTCCCTCTTCTTCCGTTGGGGGCACATACTTATAAGGCTTGCCACCAGTGCCAAGTCCAAATCTTCTGTCTAGAAGACGATGCTTGTGAAGATTGTCATCAGTAATGCATTTTTTGATCCTTAGAAAGTCGGATCTGCTCTGTGAAAGAATGGATAATCGATGGTTATATAACGGACCCTCCGTTTTCGGGAAGATATGATCTGTTTAAGACAAAGAAAAAGGCGAAAAAATGTTAATATTTAGATTCCTTGAGCAAGATGTTCAATTAGGAGATCGAAGTTTACTTGATTTGAGCCATCTTCGTGAGCATCCGGCCTGTTTCCTTATATAAAACCAATCAGATTTAGGGTCCCCTATATTGTTATACCCATCATACAAAATCTTTCTATTCGCCACTGATTCGAAGAAAGAAAAGTTTGGAGTTGCCGAAGAACGGTGCTTGAAAAGAAAGAAGAATACCAGATCTCTGAATTTAAGTTCGGCATGCAGGATCTCCGCATATGCAACATATAGTGAGTAAAGAGATGCGTAGGCATTGGGATGAAGCTGCATCGGAGCAATGCCTAGTCGTCTTAAAGTTTCGATGGCAATCGGGGGAAACGGAGGGATGGCTCCTACTAGACACATTGTTCGGCTAATCTCCATATACCCTTCCGGTGCTAGGTGGGGTCTATCTTTGCTTCCAGGTGTCAAGACATCGTCCCAAGGAATGCCGTGTCTTAAGCAGATTCTTTTAAGTTTTATCTCGTCAAGCTTGGATGCTAAAGAATCAGAAAATTTGTCTATCCCGAGTGCGCTTGGGATCTCGTCAGGAGCTCGCTCATCAGTCTCAGAATTGTTGCTGGATGAAGTACTTTCTGTCGGATCTGATTCTGTGGCTTCGTACTCAGATCCAGAATCTTCACCTCCCGGATTGACTGGAGGAATTTCAGGGTTGTACTGTTCAGGAATCTCGGATTCCGCTTCTGTCACGGATCTTGAAAAAGAATGATCATTCGACATTGCTGCTAGGACGAGAAAATATGAACAATAAGATTAACACTACCCGTCCCCCGTGTGTGCAAGTGCCGGTGTGTGCTTGTGTGTGCGCATTAAAAATAAAGCATGAAAGCAATCAAGGTTATCAGAAGCATTAGTCGTCATATGCAGTCAAATTATGAGGTCATTTAGTCCAGAGAGTTTAACGTCACGGCTCTAGCCTAACTGTTCAGAGTTTTATGGTGACAAGGCGTTAATTAAAATCTGAAATTTCTTCGTATCGTCAGCTATGAGTCGGATCGCAAAGCAGAGGTATCGCCCCTTTCGGATCGCCCCCATCGAATCGCCGGGCGAAGGGATCGCTCCTTCACGAATCGTTGCGATCCCCACGACACGTCCCTTCGCTGCCACCACGATCTTTCGTCTCGCCACTCGCTTTCGTCTTCTCTTCTTGACCACGACCCGAACCGGTCTTCCCTCTTCTTCTTCTTCCTCCTTCGTTTTCCTCCTCTCCTTCCCATCCTCGAACTCCGAGGTCCACACCAGTTAGCCATGGCGTTTTGATGATTTCGTTAGAAAAGCACAAATTCCCATCGTTTCTAGTCGAGAAAGTTCATGAAAAAGCGGCGTTCACGAATAAGAATACTTTTTGTGGAGTTACCTTTCTAAAGATTGAGAGAATGATCGGATTTTTGAAGGTTTGGAAAATTTGGGTTCGTTCTTCGATAACGCGAGACGATTCGGCAGAAAGAAGAAGGGGAATGAAGAGGAAAGGGTCGGCTTATATAGGCAAAGAGGGTGACCGTTTGTCTCCCTTTCTTTGTCTTATTCGGTCCACGAAACACCATGCAGGCCACGATCCAAAGCTTGTATCGCATAGAAGCCCACGGACCGCCTCAAACGATGGCCCACCAAACTCAAAGCCCAACACGGCTCGAAGGAAAGTCCGCCCCGTTTCGTACAAAGGCCTAGATACTCAGCCCGAGACGAGCACGTGACCACTCGGACCGTGGCGCTCTATGGCAATCCGATTCATGCATGCGTTGATTTGAACCAATGCGACTGTTGATTTACGTCCCTTCAGGAAAAGGTAGATTAGAATCTTCGAAGCATGTTCCATCATCGATAAAACATACTTCGAGGGGGCAAAATGTTGGCTCGCTTTTGGACCAAGCCACCCAGGATCATTCGTAAGAGGAAAGCAGGAAACCACAATATCTAAGGACATGAAGGAATGGATCGCGCACCATCGTCTCGCCCAATATCGATTCGCGTACCATCGTCTCGACCACCGTCGGATCGCGCACCATCGTCTCGCCCAGGATCGGATCGCGTCTCTACGGATCGCCCCATCTCATCAACGAACGACGAAGCCGGGCGATCCGAACCGAACTTACATTGTTACCCCGAGCGAACCGATCCGATCCCCTGGTGCATGGCGAACCCTCTGACCTGTTTAAGCGCGAGCTAGTCTTCAGCGATCCGAATCGCACGGATCTGGCGACACGTGTCCCTAACCGTCACTTGGACCGATTCTCCCCATCTGCACGATCCGATATTCAAGCAGATTACGACACCTGTCCACAAGGGCTAATTTGACTGTTTCTCCAACGGTAGCGATGCGATCCGATGCTCTCGGGATTCGTGCCACGTGTCCACGATACGCCTGACAAAATCATCTATAAATAGCCCAGAGCTTGGCATTTTTCGGGATCTTTTTGGCAATATTGAGTACTGAATCCGCCGTTGTTGTCAAACTACTGAAATATTGAGAGAAATCATTGTTGTATTAGCTTTTAAAAGCACAATCAATAATATATAAAGTGGACGTAGGCTCGTTAACGCCGAACCACTATAAATTCTGAGTGTTATTTTCTTTTTCCTGGTTCTTCATTAGAAATTCTCTACGGTTCATAACAATTTGGGTGTTAGGTCCAAATTTCGATCTAACATGTTGATAAGGAGGAATTTGTCAAAGTGATATTTGAAAATAAAATATTTATACATGGAATATTTATAAATAAGAAATATTTATAAATTGGAATATTTATAAATAGGAGATATTTAGAAAAAGGGAAAACGTAATAAAAAAGGGAAAACGTTATAAAAAAGGAAACGGTTATAAGAAGGAAATCATTTTAAAGTGGAGAACCGTTACTAAAAGTAAACCTTTAAAATGAATAAACGTTGTTAAAAGGGAAATCTTTATAAAGCGAATAAAGGAGTTAAATCGAATATGGCATTCGAAAGGAGTTAAATCGAATTAGTTATTCGAAAGGAGTTAAATCGAATATGGTATTCGAAAGTAGTAAATCGAATAGGGTAAATTGATAAGGGTTAATCGAATGGAGTAAATTGAATAGAGTTATCGAATATTAGTTTATTCGAATAGAGTTAAAGGAAAAGAGATATCGATTTATAGTTTAATCGAAAAGAGTTATCGATTAGTTTAATCGAAATGAGTAATCGAATATAGTTTATTCGAAAGGAATTATTGAATTTGGTTATTCGAAGGAGTTATCGAATTTAGCTATTCGATGGAGTTAATCGACTAGAGTTAAAACAAATGGGTTAATCGAATATAGTTTATTCAAATAGAAAGTAAAAGGAGTTAATCGAATATAGTTTATTCGAATAGAGTTAAAGGAGTTAATCGAATATAGTTTATTCGAATAGAGTTAAAGGAGTTATCGAATATAGTTTATTCGAAAGGAGTTAAGTGAGACAAGTTAATCAATAGCGTTAGTCCAATAGGGTTAATCAAATAGCGTTAGTCCAATAGGGTAAATTGAATAGAGTTATCGAATATACCTTATTCGAAGGGAGGAGTTATCAAATAGAGATGTATTCGAACGAGAGTCACGTAAGGAAGTGTTAAAAGGTTAAAAGATGAACTTGCCCTATTTCGAGATTTGAAATGTTGTTCAGTTAAGGTCTGAGAGGTAGTTATACCCCAACTTGATTGACTTCGTTTTAATTTAGAAATGGGTAAGGTTCGAGAGTGAAAGTGGTTAGGTGAATTTAGTAAATAAGTATAGTGGTTCGAGTTGTCGTCACGATGTTGATTTAAACATCTATTTAAATCCAAGTAAAGAAGATTTGGAAATGTTTTCCAAATAAAATCAGAAACATAATCAAATATTGAAATAGGAAATATGAATATATATATATATATGTAGATATATATATATATATATATATATGATTGACGATTGGGTGATAGAATTTCCATTTGGAATTAATACCGTTGTTTGCACTCCTGTTTTTCTTCGATAGTTAAATCATAGACTATCAAAGTTTTGACCATTTTGACGTTGTTAATACAGAGACACCGGTTGGATTATTATCCAAAGAACCACTCTGTATTGGCATAAGCGTTGCGAATCATATATGCCAAAGACAATTGAAGACGGAGTAAAGTGCAAGGGCTATTGTATAAGTCTTAGATAACAGTGTCTAAGATGGATGTATAGAATAGTGCCTTCGGTTCATCCTGTTCCTGGATGACTTGTATGGACGGATGTCTGACAAAGTATTTCCAGACGATCACGTATATTGATTTCTCCAACCGTACCAAGAGTGGAAGCGGAGAAGGAAACTTCTTTTAGCTAACACATAATGTATGGTTGAGGACGTCAATCGGTGATTTGATGGATTTGACGATGTGGCATTCTAAGTGAATCTGATGTGATGATGAAGCGTAACCTCAAGCCTCACATCCGGTAAATGACAGAAATCGGGCAGGCAGCATGGCTAAGTCGGTCGCACCGAAGTAGGGTGCATATTCATCTGATCTAGAGTTTCATTTATTTCCAAAAATCTATTGTTGATGCTGTCCCATTCGGGAACGGTTGATGATCCCAACCGTTGGTGATATACATTCGATACACTCAAGCGAAATGAGTGGTCGGTCATGTGAGGTCGGGTTGCAAGATGTTCTTGTTGAACCCAGTGTATTCCTCTCTAGAGGTACATTAGCGAAAGGTGGTTCCATACCTTGTCATAGTTGGAAATCCATTACCCAATATGTGCTTGCGGTTTTGATTGTATACTATATATGTAGAACATGAGATGAAAGCGTTTCTGCTAAATGATTATTATACTGTGGTTGATAGACATTATTATAATATCAAAAGGGTTTTTGATATAAAGATAATTTGGATTCTCATAAGGGAAAAACCCGTTCCGCTATACGGCGTGGTCTTATGAGATATCGTTTACTTGTTCGAACTGTTTTAAACTGATTTACTCATACCAGTCCCATGACTGACCCGGAGTTTATTTTGTTTTGTCTTCCCTAAACTCTTGGGTGCCTAAATTTGTACGGGCAGTCAAGTAGTCGGGATTTTACAGATACACTCGAAGAGCTGGAGCAGGAGGCTTCAGGATCATATAGCTATAGTTATTTCCGCTGTGTTGTAAGTGTTGTACTTTGATAATGATGTATATTCAAGTACGGATGTATATTTCAAAGTTATGTTACATATATTATATGTTATTCGTTCTGCTGTGAGATTCGTGTTACTCTGATGTTGTGTTCTTCTTCTTCTATTCTAAGTTTCTATCTTATCTATTCGCACCCTCTAATTTATTTCATTATGACTGGTATTTTTCGATGTTTGGTTAGTCATCATTTAGTTTATGGCGATAACCAAAGTCGACAAAAACCCGGGTCATTACAGAGTCAATATAGCTGCGAGGAGTAGCCTGGACAACACTAGCACCAAAACCAAAGAAGGAAGAATCCCTAGTAGCCAACAAAGCGGGGCAACCAGAGAACAACCCACAATAGAACTAGGAAGGAAACGAATATGAGGGATCAAATTCCCTAAACTAACTCCTTCACCCAAAACCCATGATAGGGAAGAACCTATTCTAGCAGAGGATCTAACAAGAGTCATAGAGGGACCAAACAGTCACCCAAAGATGAAGCAGAACACTAAAATCAACGGGAGGCCAATTCGAGGAACACCTCTCCAACCAGAACAAATTTGTGATGAGAAAGAGATAGAAATTGTGCCAGAGAACCAACCCGAAACGACACCCTATAAACATCTGTCATGGATAACCCCACCTGAAATCCAAGAGAGGTGCTGAGTGCCTCTAAAATCAATTCAACAAGAGGACAAAGACCATGGAAGGATCCTACGGCAAGGAAAGCCGAATAGCCACCAGTCTATCTCATAAAACCCTAGGAAATGGCGAACGAGAGCACCCAACGGGAAAGAGTAGCAGGGACAGATCCCAAGAAGAGCACAGATAGTCGAAGAAGCATATCTAAAGAGAATAGAGGGAAAATCGCTAATAACAATGCTCAGACGAAAGCCATTAGCAAGAAGTAGTCGTTTTAAATTGAAATGATTTAATCTCATCATTACGTTATTGTACCCTAGCTATGTCTAATCTTCAACTATGCGCTTGTTTTGCTTACCACATTGCTAATTAACTTGAACATTTACTTGTTTATTCTGCATTCAATTTATTCATTTATTAGCTTTAGTTGGTCGCTTATTTTCTCAAATAAACTTTCGTGCCAGAATGGAACTGCTTATTATTATATTCGTTAAACTTAATTCCTCAATTATAAATTTATTAATAATAAGCCTACTATACTCATTTCCATTTAATTACAACGGCATGTTATAATATTAACACAACTATAATTATGAATTTTGTGTAGTAAACTTATTCCATGTTGTACAAATTTATTTATAATAAGCCTCTTACTTTCCATTTCATCATTTAATTATAACCTGTGTGTTATTATCGTACTTGTCCCTATACCAAGTCTACCTATTATGTTACATTACAATCTGATATAACTTATGATAATAGGTTACATCCCACATTCATTACATACATCACATGTTTCTTATTATTTAACATAACCTTATGTTATGACATTAATATACTTACTGTCTTTGTGAATTTACACAACAAGCCTTTTATATTTTTTTCCATAACCCCCTTCAATTAAGTTACCCTTCTTTCTCACCTTTACAATTTATTCTTTTTAGGAAGTTAGGCCTATTCCAAATTGATTGGTTACTAAAACTGTAATAATATCCATTTCCATAGTTTTAGGTAATTGCTGTAACAGGAGCCCAAGAATGCAAAACACTTCTTTTCTTATTTTTGATGCCATTAAATTGGTGTGCAATATAGTTAACTCCCTATTTCACACTAATCTTCATTTATTCATAATTTCAGTTTGCAATCATATTTCCTATTTTTCTTTATTTACCAAACTATGCTAATACAATCCCTTTTTCCAAATCAACAATCTAGGCTATTCTCAACCTTTTGTATGTATATATATGGATTCTTGTCTTCCTCTTTTTATTTTTTCCCAAATATAACACATTTTCTATATTTAAGTAAGATTTAGACTTATACCATTTTCCCATCTCTGTAATTAATTCATTTTAAATCTGAA
The DNA here is from genome assembly GCA_030737875.1 of Allium sativum. Classification (NCBI taxonomy): domain Eukaryota; kingdom Viridiplantae; phylum Streptophyta; class Magnoliopsida; order Asparagales; family Amaryllidaceae; genus Allium; species Allium sativum. Next base: position 228,589,978 of record CM060924.1, on the reverse strand, counting down.
AGGCGATTCCTCACAAATAGTATGTAAATTCTAATATTTCCCTTTTATTACAATATTGAAATAATATATTCTTTTAGCTCCAAATCATCAAATTTCCTCTTTTTGTTCGTAATTCCAATTAGTTTGCACATAACCCAAATTCAATAAATTTGTGCCTAACCACAATTCAATTATTCTGTGCATAATTACAATTCAATTATTTTCACATAACCATAATTTAATCTATTTGCGCATAACCAAATTCGACACAAGGTGGATATGTATTACAATGTAGAAGAGGGGAAAAGAAGAAGAGAACATATTATGGATCTATTATCTGTGGCCTTACTAACTGAATATACTACTGTAATTTCCACGGATTTACAAATCTGATTCCAAAAGAAATTAAAATAATAGTTCTTAATTCAGGTTCACAAATCTTACCTCATATAAAAGAGAATTCTAAGCGTCTACAAACTAAATCTACTAGTTTCAATTCCAAATTTCAAACCTGAAGTCGTAGACTAATATTTTATAATTCAGAAGAGTTTGGAGGAGAAAAGAAATAGGCAAGCTCTGGCGTCCTCTCAGAAAATATGAGTTGGAGGCTAGGCCCTGCTGGCTTATTTATAGGCTCTTAGAAGAACCACATCCATTGGATTCATGGAGAACAATCAGAATCGTCAAACAAAAAATAAACATCAGTTGGCCCTTCATTGGGTCGACCCAAACCCGAGTTGTATCGCGTTGTGTCGACCTATGGGTCAACATGGCCATTGGTTGGGTCGACACATGGGTCGATCCACTTCAATTAAGGTTCGACCCATACACGGTTTTTAAGCCGTGTATAAGGCCACGTTTGTGTGTGGTTTATTCTCCATTTATTGCTTGTTTAACATTATAATTTCTTAACGATTTTAATTTTATTTCTTTCCATGTTTCCAGCCAATCAATTTAAAATTTTAAGCACCATTATTCTCTTGCATATTATCATCTATTCTACATTTATTACCTTCCGTTGTAAGATTACACTTTAAATTTCAATTTTAAATCTATTTGTATATATTTACGCACAATCCCACAAAAAATCAACCATTAATAGCTGCATAATTTTTGTTTCTTAAACGTTAATGTTAACGTTATTAATTCGTTGATTCTTGGAATTCGTGCATGTATATATCTATGTATAACTCCATATAGTTTCAAAATTCGAACAAAGCTATCCCGACATTTATTTCTTACTTGTTTTGGCTAATTGCATGTTACTTTTGAATTTCATGTCTATTTATATACATATATACACACACATATACATATATATATATACACACACATACACATCTCTATATAATTTTTCCTTATACATAAACATATACTTTTATCTTATAACATACATCTTTTTGGTTGGCCTTTTTAAAATTTAATAACATAACATTGGTGGGATTCGAACTCGCATGCTACAACTCGGGAGGCAAGTGCTCAATTAGTCCACCTATCACTGTTTTTTTTTCACAATATTATAACATTGAAAACTATTTGTTCTATGTGTGTTTCTCTTATTCCTTCTTTTCGTGTTTGTTCTTAAACTTCATTTAATGATATATTCTTCGTTTTAAGTCTGACCATAGGTCTAAATTAATCAAAAAATTGCCATGGACGCAATGGCGCTAGTTCCGTGACCAAATTTAGAAAATTTTACAAATTTTATTTTATTATTTAACAAATGCGGGGTGTTACACCGTTCTCACCCACTACTCCTCTTTTCTTCTAAGAAACTATATTTATGATTGTTTAACCTGTAAATAATAAATAAAAATATTAAAGAGTGACTTGAGTAGTTTTATCCATTATTATTACATTTCACCTAGTTGCACACTATTGTACGCGCTATTTACCGGTTTACGCACTACTGCGCACCGTTTTGACCATATAGCTAGACTTAGACTATTTGGACATACATTTCACTTTTACTACCATAAATATGTTCTATTTGATTTATTATCACTGTTATGGATGCTTGTATGCTAATTTAGGAAATTATCTGGCTATTGGTTCCATGGTTGAATTGTTTGCTTAGTACTGATTAAAACTCCATTTGTAGGCGATCCAGTATTAGGAAAATCTCATTTGTGAAGGTTTAGTGTTTATCGATCGAACACACAAGTGAGTGTGTACTAATTGAGTGCTTAAGGATTTTAAATTCGAAAGGATGAGGTAAATTCTCGATGGAGTTTCATAGCACTTGGATGGATCTGACGACTAAGCAGTATTGGAACTCGACGACGGAGCAGCATTGGGACTTGGCGATTGATTCGAAGACGGAGTGACACCGGAACTTGATTGTCGATCTGAATGTAAAGGATGGACTTGGTGATGAGCTGGGCTTGCGGTTATCTGGATTTTGCAACGAATGCCAGGCGTTTTCCCTGGATGTGTATTTAACCAATGGTTAAGTAGGTAATCCGAGTAGTCGTTAGTCAATATTGATTCCTATTATTATTGGCTTTTGGTCAATTTTAAATCGGCAATAATTTGATTTCGAGGAGCATGATATGATTCGTTCGATAGCGGTTTCAAGATGATGGCTCTTTGATCAGTGGCTTGGTTTGAGATGAGGTGTGGTGCTTCCATGCAGTGATGTTTCACTTGACGGCGATGATTCCAGAATGGTGAATCTATAAAGGAGATGAGGCTGCTGTGGTGGATTTCCTTCTCCGAGAGGCAGAAAAGACGACATTAAGTCGAATTGAGTTAACTGTCGGAGAGAGAGACGGGAGACACAAGATGATATACTACGACATATGATGACCATCGAGGATAGTTCCCATATTGAGACGACTTCGGATGTGAGCCTTATGGACAGTCTAGTGATGGATTCTGTTATGGGGAACGTGTGCAAAGGAGTTATCGATTTTCATGATTTTGGTACACCTTTGAGAGAGTGGGTATGTAGATGAATCAGAGCCAGGGCAGTGTGGACTGATTCACCCGGACCCTAGAGCCAGGGCAGTGTTGACTAATTCGCCAAGACCGTAGAGCCAGGGCGATGTGGACTGAGTAGGGTTATTGGCTATAGACTAGGGCAGTTGCTCATAGCGAGAGTTTGGTGGAGACTAAGGTAATTGGTCCTTCTATAACCCCGATGGATTTGGTGACCAAAGTATTGAGTATCGTATGCTTTACGCACTGAGTGAGTACATGTAAGGATGGACAATAGATGCTATGGATGTTTACTTATTCATCATCATTAGTATTTAGGCATCTATCACACTAATCTTATATGATATTTATCAATGTGTAGCATGTATTGCCTGTTATGTGCCAACTCTGTGGATGTAGGGGCAGGGTAGGTATGATTCTCCATACCCTTTGTGTCATATAAACTATTACGACTTTTATAGTACCTTGAGATTTGTTTATTGCTCACACTAGACTTTTGTCTAGCCCAAGGTTTTATTTCCTTCTTATGACCTTGGGGGCTCATCAACGATGCTGATGAGCAGACCAGGTGATAACTACCGATATTATCTGGAGCTGCAAGTGGATTCGCAGGAGGCGATGTTTTATATATTTATACTTGTATCATTATTGTTTATTTCCACTATGTCACACTATGGAACCTTGGCTGTGTTATGTTGGAGACAGTGTATCAGTTGAGATTATTTTTGTAACACCCTGTAAAATTCATAATTATTAATAATAAATAAATAAAAATTTAAATTTAAATAATATGGATGGAAAATGCGATTTTTGCAACTCAAGGAATTTGGCTACGAAATTCTTTTATTTGGATTCGTGGCAAAATTCTAAATCGTTTTCATATATAATATGTTGAAAATGGTCAATGTATGAAGAAGTTATGAACAAATGAATTTGGACAATAAACACACACACACACATATATATATAACTAAATGGATAATATATATATATATATATATATGTCCAAATTATATTCAGAATAAAGGGGGAGAATTTGAAATTTGAATTAAAGATAAGATCAGGGAAACAAAGTATATTGTATATATGGAATAAGATTAAGAGATTAATGAACATATTAAATACAATAAAAAACTCAGCAACACAGATTTATTGGGCGTTCCATGTGATGACCCCAAACCCCCATTCCATAGTGGCAAGGATAATCTTTGGAATACAACACATAAACAGTAACAGCAGAGCAGAAATATATCATTACACCAGATAATGTACAACAGATACGCTGAATAAACATAGTCATCAGAGTTACACAGTAAGGATCACACTTAGTACAAAATACAGTTTCAGCATTATATAAAATGTCTGCAGCGGTATCAAACATAATATACATAACAGTGACTGAAACAGTAAATAGAAATGATAAAGTCCAGCTCTAGCTCCACAGCTATCCAGAATGAGCCAGCTATAACCTGAATACAAGGCTGCTCGTGTAGAAAATAGGGCACCCGAGTTTGCAAGTAAAACAAATTACGAGTCAGTCTTGGGGACTGGTATGAGAAATCTTACTTAACTTGTTCAATCATAATGTCAATCATGGGACAACGCCGCTAACGCGGAACGGGTTTACTCCATTGGATTGTCAGTACATAAATAGGTAAATCAGTTTAAACAATGCAAAGCTTTTTAGAAAAGTGAAGCCATTATAAGACTCAGGTCCTATCACACAATGCAACACAAACCATAGGATAGAGTTTTACCTTATAATGGCCAAATATGCTTGATACAAATAAAACAAGTCATTTGACATTATTACTAGTGAATATATGTTTCAAAAACAATTTCCATCACAATATCAATCACAGACGACATGAGCGTCCCATGCCACTATGTCGCCATATATAAGTTTACAATCAAAATCGCACAATGTCGTATTGGAAATTGGATTTCCATCATGAACCAAGGCAAGGGATTGTCCTTACTGCTTCGAGACAATCTTGCCTACCATGTCTCAGGGCAAGTACTCATTCAACCTCTTTGATCGTCAGGGCCAGTCCACTCGATGTGGAATAAAATGCCTGAACCATGCGTTCCTTCGCCCTATGGGGCATAAACTGGTCATATCCCGACCAAACCATCGGCCCCGGAACAACCGATATCACCAAGATGTCTCGCTTTCCATGGTCTACATAAGTAAAATGCCAAACCTAGTAAAAACACTGACACCACTCCTAGCTAGAAAGAAACGCATGTCCTCCCTGATGTCCTCTCCCGTTTCTGGTCCATACCGGGGTGTGAGGCCCGCGAATCGACGCTATACACAAAGCTCGCTATATTAAAGCCGTGCTTTGATCATCAACCACAAGACTCTTCTTTTCAACAAAAGCCTTGTTCACTGCATCTCAGCATGCCACGTTGTCAATCCACAACGTCAGACACACATCCATTTACAAGTCCGTTTTGGGTCTGAACGAAACCGGAGTAACCTTATTCCTCGCATATCCGTACAATCAACAAGTACGTCCAAACGACTACCACGGTAGCCCCTTCAAGGCAGCAACTCCTATCAAAGGCATCGGTAGCAACCCATCCTTTCGATGTGAAGATCATCGGTCTTGCACCATCTTCATATCTTCGACTTTTTATCGTCGATCAATTATTTGAAATGAGAATTAACTCGGCCTTTTCAAATAATTCACGTATATTTAGAATTCAAATCAATTATTTTCATAGTTGGATTATTCGACATTCACATTTTAGTTCATTAGTTTAATTTTCATGTCATACACATCCAACCATCAGAATATCTGATGAACCAAGTAAAATCGGTTTATCTCCATTCCATATCGCTATATATATATATATATTATAACGATTTTTCACTATTTTTATTTGTTTAAAAATAGCCTATCTTAATTAAATGACGTTTCAGGTCGTGCCGTGGCACTGGCGCTGTTTTTCTTTATAAAAATTCTAATTGGCCCATGCTATATATAATTTGAAAAATAGTGTTTTTCCCAACGAACTCCAATTCAAGTCCAACGACTATTTTCCCTAGCTAATTACCCCCATTCCAGACATAATGGAATATTTTTCGTATGCCCATTCAACTGTTTCAGTCAGTTTTTCTTCAAATTAAAATATAAAACATTCAAATTTGGATTTGAATGTACATTTTAATTTGCCAGGACCACATACTGATTCTAAAAATCACAGAAAAGATATTTCTGGCTTTGTTTTGTCGATACGGTCCTAATAAAACCGATTTTGTCGAATTTGGAGACCGTTTGAAAAATGGACTTTATCTGGTCGATACAATTCAAACAAAAATTACCAAACGCGTTTTCCTTTACCACGCTCACATATTAATTCCAAAAATTATGGAATTTGTAGCAATAAATTGACATTACAGATCCAAAAAAAGTGGTTTCGTCGAAAACGGATGTCGTTTGCAAAATTTCTATTTTTCAAGGCCATATTTATTCTATATTGACTGTTCATAATATTCAACTGGCCATATCTTTTGATTTCCGCTATGAAATTTCAATTTTTCAGATTCATTGGAAAGATATACTCAAATAGATTCAAATACTTCTGGTTTCTCCAAAATCCGCTATATTTTGCATCCTGTACGTTCAGTCAAAGTTCAACGTCCGTGCTATATTTATTCAATATTCTACACTGACTATTCGACTGGCCATAACTTTTGGCTTCCGCTATGAAATTTCAATTTTTCAGCTAAATAGATTTAAATATTATTTTTTCACCAAAATCCGTTATATTTTGCACTCTATACATTCAGTCAAAGTTCAGTGTCCGCGCTATGTTTATTTTGAATTCTACACTGACTATTCATTTGGCCATAACTTTTGATTTCTGCTATGAAATTTGGATTTTTCGGATTCTTTAGAAAACATTTCTAAAGAAATTTAGATATTTTTGGTTTCACCGAAATCCGTTATATTTTGTACTCTGTACATTTAATCAAAATTCAGTGTCCGCGCTATGCTTATTCTGAATTCTACACTGACTATTCATTTGGCCATAACTTTTGATTTCTGCTATGAAATTTGGATTTTTCGGATTCTTTAGAAAGGTATATCTAAACAGATTTAGATATTTTTGGTTTCACCAAAATCCGTTATAATTTGCACTCTGCCCATTCAGTCAAAGTTCAATCCAAATTTTCAACTGTCGCGCTATTTCTAAGTCAATATTCATTTAAATAGCAAAATTAAAAAATTTAAATTGGTTCTAATTTTCCGTGTTGTTACAATCTCCCACACTTAAAATCTTTTCCTCCTCGAAAAGGAATGGAGTTGAAAGTTGTTTTACCAACCAACTCAACTTTCATTCTGGCTAACACCCTAAATTTTTGAAAAATTTCGCCATAACCTCCTTTGTACGGGGGCATCAGACAAACCACAACTAGCCACGCAGGGCCCTCATCATCCAAAAAGAAAAAGAAAAAGCCAAGCGGCTTATAAAATCATCCATACCCAAGAAATTAGTAAACATGTACCTATTTGTCGGACATACAATTTTGTTTCTCTGTTTAGCTTCCCAGCTATAACTTGTTCAATTTATACACATGCACATACATGCAATTCCAATAAATTATCAATTCAGCTCAATATTTGGTCCATTTGGTTAAATTTGCCTTTCATTCACCGTTGGTTAAATTAGTCAACAAATAATCAAACCACACAACCAGCAATCAATTAGTTGATTATCGTTTCAAACACATACTTTATATATAGTCAAAAATCCAGTCTTTGATGCCAAATCTCAACTTTTTAGTTTCTAAAACTTTTCAAATTCTTCAAAAATTTGGCTAACACCCTAAATTTTCAAATTTTTTTGCCATAACCTCCTTTGTACGGAGAGGGGTTTGGAAATTTATTGGGTCGTATTAGGCACCCAATAAATCCTAAAAAGCATGCACATATTTATAGTTATAATACTCCGGTGTCCATAGGGGAGCGTGTATAGATCATAAGTCCAGAGAATGAATTCTCGTCACCCTATAAATGGTTTTTGTGCCTTAATGACCAGAGAGACGTGATTATTGTCAACTCCTGACCCATGTGGGGTTTTTATTAATCTGGCAATTTACTATTACATTTTTAAATAGTCCATGTCAATCTTCGGTTCAACCTGTAATATAGTCATCGCCATATAAGCCTGTCGCTTGTATGGTAAATCTTCAACCTCGTCACACAAGCTCCAAATGATCATGTGGTATATGATAGAGTATGATATCTTCACGCAGTATGCCATGTATTGTAGCTCAAAATTAATTGTTACTATCCTATGGCGACGTTTATAATATCACACAGAACAACCAGTAATCCGCATCCAATGGCATTCATAAGAGTTGATATATAAATAAAATTGCGCTTCCAACTCATTAAGGTTTACCAATTTGTCGGGCATGCAAATAAATTCTTTACTCAATAGCAAATCCATTTACCTGTTCAGCATGTGTATATATATGCATATCTACGCTAAAAATAATATTTTTAGCGAACAACTATTTATTTCCATACATGACTATTTTCAAACACTTCATATTCATGTTAAAAATATTATTTTCAATCAACAAATATTTATTTCAACCTATGGTTATTTTTAACACTTCATATACATGTTAAAAATATTATTTTCAATAAACACATATTTATTTCAACCTATGTTTATTTTTAACACTTCATATACATGTTAAAAAAATTATTTTCCATCAACAAATATTTATTTCAACCCATGGTTATTTTTAACACTTCTTATACATGTTAAAAATATTATTTATAGCAAACAAATATTTGTTTCAACACATGGGTATTTTTAGAACTTCGTATGCGTGATAGAAATGTGAATTTTATCATTCTAGTTTCTTGATTTGTCGAATCAACAACCACACAACACAACCAACAATCAATTTATAGCTAAAACTACTCATCCAAAAATGAAAACAATAGTAAAATAGGAAACAAAACAGAAATGCAAGATATTGTAAATGTACCTTGCACCGGAGTCAATCAGAGACATCCACTCTGCAATTGGGATAAGCTTGCTTAATGCTTTCTTCAGTTTCCCAAGTATAATCTCGCGGATATCCACTCTATTGCACTTTGACTAAGTGAACCTTCTTGTTCCTCGGTTCTTTGGTTTCTTTTCCAATAATCTTTATCGGCTCCCTTCTCACAGCTAATTCTGGAGTAATCCCCAAATCCCGTTGCGCGGCTTCTTCCACGACCAAGTATGGATCATGTACATGCTTCCACAGCTGAGATACGTGAAATACATCATTTACATCAGGCAACCAGTCAGGTAATTGAACTATATATGCGAGAGTTGCAATCCTTTCAGGTATAGGAAATGGACCAATAAATCTGTGTGCCAACTTCCCTGTTTCGCCAAACCTGACTACACTCATCGGAGAAACCCTTAAATACACATAGTCACCAACAGAAAAAGCCAAATCTCTTCTTCTCGAATCCGCATAACTCTTCTATCGGCTTTGAGCTACTAATAGTCGCTTCTTAATGAAATCGACTTTGTCAGAAGCTTCGCGAATCATATTTGGTCCCAATACAAGTCTATTGCCAGGTTCGACCCAACAAGCGGGAGATCTACACGGTCTAACATACAGTGATTCGAATGGTAACATTTCCAGGCTCGCTTGGTAGCTGTTGCTGTATGATAACTCAGCCAAGTGCAAGTGGTTTTCCCATGATCTGCCAAAGTCAATAATACAAGCCCGCAACAAATCTTCTAGAATACGATTCACCCTCTCAGTTTGACTATCTATTTGAGGGTGATATGCGGTTCTGAGTTTCAACTTTGATCCCAGTTCTGACTGAAATGCTTCACAAAATTTACTAGCAAAAATCAGGTCTCTATCACTGACTATGCTGAGGGGGACTCCATGCAGTCTAACAACTTCTTTGAAATAAATATGTGCCAGACTTTGAGCTGTTCTGTTCGATTTGACAGGTATAAAATGGGCAGTCTTCGTGAAAAGATCCACCCATATACTGTCATTTCCTCTCTTGGTTCTGGGCATGCCATCTATGAAGTCCATAGAAATTTTTTCCCATTTCCAATTTGGAACTTCTAGCGGTTGTAGCAATCCTGCCTGTTTCTATTGGTTGCTCTTGACTTGTTGGCAAGTGGAATACCGACTAACGTATATGGAAATATCCCTTTTCATTGACTTCCACCAAAATGTTCGCATGATATCATTGTACATTTTGCTCACACCTGGATAGATACTCAGCTTGGACTTATGGGATTCATCCAGTACTTCCCTTCTGAGTTCTGGAATTTCTGGAACACAAATTCGCCCTTGTAGTCTCAGAATTCCCTTATCACCAAGCTAGAAATCTGAAGCTTCACCTTTTTGAATTTGCTTTCTAATTCCTCGAATAAACTTATCATCTTTTTGAAGAACCGAGATGTTGTCAATCAATGAAGGCGCAATTATAAGATTGGCGATGATCACATCCTTTCTGCTAAGTGCATCGGCTACAACATTGGCTTTCCCCGGAGTATACATAATATCAAGATCGTATGCTGCAAGAAATTCCAGCCACGTTGCTGCCTCAGATTCAAGTCTTTCTGGGTGAACAAATATTTCAGTGACTTGTGATCGGTGAATAATTCGAACTTCTCACCCAATAGATAGTGTCTCCATATTTTCAAAGCAAATATGATAGCTAACAACTCAAGATCATGAGTCGCGTATCTTTTTTCATGCGGTTTCAACTGCCGACTAGCATAAGCGACAACTTGGCCTCTTTGCATTAATACTGCGCCAAGATGCCCAATAGAAGCATCTGTCCAGACTTGTAAGTCTTGATTGCCATCGATAATTGTTAACACTGGAGCAGTTGTCAACCTCAATTTCAGCTCTTGAAAAGTTGTCTCACACTCAGGAGTCCAGTTGAATATTGCGTGCTTCTTAGTAAGATTTGTCAATGAACTGGATAACTTTGAAAAGTCCTTAACGAATTTCCAATAATAACTAGCCAATCCAAGAAAACTTTGGACTTCTGTGGGTGTAGTTGGCTATTTCCAATCCTGAATAGTAGTGATTTTACTGGGATCGACAGAAATTCCTTCCTTTGACACGACATGACCAAGGAACTTGACTTCTTCTTGCCAAAATATACACTTGGAAAATTTGGCCTTTAAGACATTCGTTCTGAGAATTTCCAATACTTGCTCCAAATGTTTTGCATGCTCGCTCTCTGACTTAGAGAAGATCAATATGTCATCAATGAAGACCAGTACAAATTTATTCAACACATCATGGAATACTCTGTTCATTAGATCGACGAAGTAAGCTGGAGTGTTACATAAGCCGAACGATATTACTAATAACTAATAGAATAAATCAGGACCTCTGAATGCTGTCAGAGGAACGCATTCCTTGGCAATACGAAGTTGATGGAAACCTGTAGCTAGGTTCATCCTCGAGAATACTTGCGTGCCATTCAATCGATCCAACAAATCATCAATACGCGACAATGGGTATTTGTTCTTTAATGTCTGCTTATTCAAGTCACGATAATCCACACATAGTCTAAGGGTACCGTTGGACTTTGGGACAAACACCACTACTGCTCCCCAATCAGAGAAATTAGGTCTGATCAGACCCTTCCACACAAGCTATCGAGTTTGACTGTCTAACTCTTCTTTTTCCTTCAAAGTCATTCTTCGAATAGCGTGCACTACCGGCCTTGCATTCGGAATTAAAGCGATCTTGAAATCTATTTATCGACGCGGAGGTAAGCTAACAACCTCTTCGAACACATCCGCAAAATTCTTGACGATAGGAATATCTTTTATGGCGACCGAAATATCCTCTGTGATGATAGGAATTGGTTCTATTTGAGCAGGAGAAACATCAAGAGCTGACCAAAAGTCTTTTCTATCCTTACTCGGACCTTCACATGGTATGGTTATATAGTTCCCTGACTTAATCTTTGCCCTAACAACTCTATCGGCGCATTTAACCTCAGCTTCATATTTGGTTAACCAATCCAATCCCAAAATAAGATCGAATTCAGCAAAATTCATGACGATCGAGATGGTAGGGAACTTATAGCAGGAAAAAGAGACAGGCACTCCACAAATCCAACTAAGTTCGATGGAACCCTCAACTGGATTATGGACAGTGATGGGTTGTTTGAGCTTTTTCAGGTTCAAATCCAATTTCTTAACTACATTACTGGAGATAAATCTTCGTGATGCGCCTGTATCAAACAGTACTTTAACTGCAATATCTTTGACATTAAGCGTGCCTTCCAAAACATCTGGCCTTCCCTGATTGACTGAGGGTGCAGGAACTTCTGCTATTTCATTTACATGTACTATTTCAGATTTCTTTAATAGCCGGCACTCCCTTGCAATATGACCTTTTTGGTGACACTTATGGCATTTCCTTTCACCATGTAGGTTCTTGTCGGATTTAAATCCTTTCCCCTTCTTTTGCCTCTTCGAAGATTCACAATTCCTTATCGTATGTCCATGCTGATTACACTTTAGATATACGACTATCTTTACCTTTTTCTGATTGGCCTTGGGCCTCTTACTGACCTCAGACGTCGTACTCGCCTCGGCTGCATACTTGTCTCCGGGCTATCAGTTTCAAACTTCCTTTTGTTGCTAGAACTGATTTCCTCTTCGTCGTCCAAAGGACCTCGCTTATCAAGATCTTCATACTGAGAAGCCATGTATATCATTTCATAAAAAGGTAGGTTCACATGTGCAGTTATGTTATTTTAGTACTTTCCTTGAAGCCCGTTGATAAATCTCGGATTCTTCCTCTTAGGATTTTGAATTAGATGCAGGAAAAAATGAGAAAGTTCATTGAATTTCTTATGATACTCCGCAATAGTCATATCTCCTTGTATCAGATATTAGAATTCATCGTATAGCCGATCAGTTGCTTCTGGAGGAATAAATTTCTCACTGAAAATCTCTTTAAACCTATCCCAGGTAACATTACCTTCTGGATTATCCTTGGTAACAGTGTCCCACCAGATTAAAGCTTCGTCTTTGAGTGCCCAAGATGCCAGTAATCTTTTCTAATCCTCTCTCAGCTGGAAACTTTCAAAAAAAATCTCGGTAGAACGCATCTAGGCTTGAGTTTGAATAATGGATTCATTGCCCAAGAATGGTACTCCGCCTAGATTTCGATATCTCTTTAATAGAGATTTTATCTCTAATCCCGGCAGTGGGAGCACGATTGGCTCATTAGATTGTTGAACCATAGAATTACTTCTTCTGCTTTTGCCACTCATTTTGCTATGTCTGCAATTAGCAGACAAAGTGTTAGACCAACAGAAAAAACATTGTAAAGCATAGAGACATACATTTAAAGGTAAATGTGTCAATTGGGGTGTATTTTATTTTGCTCTACTCATTCAAGGATATTACTGATCCTATATATAATGAGTTATTCGTCCTAGAACACCACTGGTTCTATTTCTGACGAGTTCGTTAATATGTTATATTCCAGAACTAAGGTTAACCAAAGCTATGATACCACGTGTGATGACCCCAAACCCCCGTTCCACGGTGACAAGGATAATCTTTGGAATATAACACATAAACAGTAACATCAGAGCAGAAATATATCATTACACCATATAATGTACAACAGATACGCTGAATAAACATAATCATCAGAGTTACACAGTAAGGATCACACTTAGTACACAATACAGTTTAAGCTTTATATAAAATGTCTGCAGCGGAATCAAACATAATATACATAACAGTGACTGAAACAGTAAATAGAAATGATAAAGTCCAGCTCCAGCTCCACAGCTATCCAGAATGAGCCAGCTATAACCTGAATACAAGGCTGCTCGTGTAGAAAATAGGGCACCCGAGTTTGCAAGTGAAACAAACTACGAGTCAGTCATGGCGACTGGTATGAGAAATCTTACTTAACTTGTTCAATCATATGGTCAATCACGGGACAACGCTGCTAACGCGAAACGGGTTTACTCCATTGGATTGCCAGTACATAAGTAAGTAATCAGTTTAAGGAACGCAATGCTTTTTAGAAAAGTGAAGCCATTATAAGACTCAAGTCCTATCACACAATGCAACACAAATCAGAGGATAGAGTTTTACCTTATAATGGCCAAATATGCTTGATACGAGTAAAACAAATCATTTGACATTATTACTAGTGAATATATGTTTCAAAAACAATTTCCATCATAATATCAATCATAGACGACATGAGCGTCCCATGCCACTATGTCACCATATATAGGTTTACAATCAAAACCGCACGGTATCGTATTGGAAATTGGATTTCCGTCATGAACTAAGGCAAGGGATCGTCCTTACCGCTTCGAGACAATCTAGCCTACCATGCCTCAGGGAAAGTACTCATTCAGGCTCTTGGATCGTCAGGGTCGGTCCGCTCGATGTGGAATAAAATGCCTGAACGATGCGTTCCCCCGCCCTATGGGGCGTAAACTGGTCATATCCCGACCAAACCATCAGCCCCGGAACAACCGATATCACCAATACGTATCGCTTTCCATCATCTACATAAGTAAAATGCCAGACCTAGTAAAAACACTGACACCACTCCTAGCTAGAAAGAAACGCATGTCCTTCCTGATGTCCTCTCCCGTTTCTGGTCCATACCGGGGTGTGAGGCCCGCGAATCAACGCTATACACAAAGCTAGCTATATTAAAGCCGTGCTTTGATCATCAACCACAAGACTCTGCTTTTCAACAAAAGCCTTGTTCACTGCATCTCAACATGCCACGTTGTCAATCCACAACGTCAGACACACATCCATTTACAAGCCGTTTTGGGTCTGAATGAAACCGAAGGAACCTTATTACTCGCATATCCATACAATCAACAAGTACGTCCAAACAACAACCACGGTAGCCCCTTCAAGGCAACAACTCTTATCAAAGGCATCGGTAGCAACCCATCCTTTCGATGTGAAGATCATCGGTCTTGCACCGTCTTCATATCTTCGACTTCTTATCGTCGATCAATTATTTGAAATGAGAATTAACTCAGCCTTTTCAAATAATTCACGTATATTTAGAATTCAAATCAATTCTTTTCATAGTTGGACTATTCGACGTTCACATTTTAGTTCATTAATTTAATTTTCATGTCAAACACATCCAACCATCAGAATATCTGATAAACCAAGTAAAATCGGTTTATCTCCATTCCATATCGATATATATATATTTTATAACGATTTTTCACTATTTTTATTTATTTAAAAATAGCCTATTTTAATTAAATGACGTTTTAGGTCATGCCGTGGAACTGGCGTTGTTTTTCTTTAGATTTGATTTACACATATCTGAAAATTGAGTTGTTGGATCTTAACAAATTTTATACCATTGGAAAGATCTTTCCAAGGCGGATCCAATGGTTCCAGTTTCGAGAAAATCCGACGGTCGGATCTCTCGGTATTATCGTTTAAAATTAGAATTTCAAAACATGCACTACAGCGTCGCTATTCGATTTATTTTAATTTATATTTATACATATATATATATATATATAAATATATAATTCAAACGATGATTTTCAAACTGTTTTCAATTCATATACGGGTTAAAAATAATATTTTTAACTAACAAATTTTTATTTCAACACATGAATATTTTTAGCAGTTCATTCATATGATAAAAATGTGATTTTTATTTTTAAAACAATTTATTTCAAACATGAATATTTTAAATAGTTTATATATATAGTAAAAAGGCGATTTTTATTGTTAAAACAAGTTATTTCAAACAAGGATATTTTATATACTTCATATATGTAATAAAAATATGATTTTTATTATTAAAACAATTTATTTCAAACATGTATATTTTATATACTTCATATGCATAATAAAAATGTGATTTTTATTATCTAAACAATTTATTTCAAACATGTACATAACATCTACACCAGAGTATACTTAAACGCTTACCCAAATTCCAACGTTGTTACAACCACAATCAATCAATTTCAAACAACAACCCAAACAATTACAACCAATATATATCGTCCATGGTTTGTAGACGAGGGGAGTGTGTGTGTATATATTTTAACGTATATATTTCTATTTCAAGACCATATCGCTATATATGGTACATACAACGCATGTACAATTTATACATCACTCATATAATTTATACAACGCCCATAGATGAGGTGTACAACGCTTATATAATTTATACTTCGCTCGTATAAGTTGTACATCGCCATTTCATTTCAGTTTGAATTTAGAAATCTCACATTGGGTTCCACTCCTCCAAAAATTGTAGTAAGCTCATAAAAATATCCGGTCTCTTCTAGAATGTAGAGGACGTCGTCACGAGTCCGATGTTTCCTGTTTCATCGAATTTCATTACAGTATGAAAAAGAAATGATTTTTATATGACTGCAACGCTTTTAAATGTTAAAATCAGTTCAAAATAATCAAACCGATACTTTTCAGCAAGTATTCAAAACTAGGTTTTGATTTTGCGTGCAAACCGTGTAGCTAGGCTGGAATCGGGTTGCACGAGGTCTAAGAGGGAGGTGGGGCGCCTCCACGCGTGGTGGAGCGGTGACGATCGATCACCTCTAGTGATCTCGACCGCGCCTGAAAGGGGCGAACTTCACGAGCTCGATTCGAGCTTAATACTTAACGAAAAATTCTGAAGTTGGTGTGGATTTAAAGCTGGTGCGATGCTCTACAAAATTCCATAAAGAGTTGCTGGATTTCGTTGAATGATTTGAAAGAAATCATGGGGAGAAGTCTGGTGTAATTTCCGCCGTCGCAACTAGAGCTTTACGGGGAGAGAGAAAGTGATGCCTTTTTTTAATAAAATTTCTGATTGGCCCGTGCTATATATAATTCCAAAAATAGTGTTTTCCCAACGAACTCCACATCAAGCCCAATAACTATTGTCCCCATCTAATTACCCTCATTTTAGACACAATGGAATATGTTTCGTAGGCCCATTCGATTATTTCAGTCAGTTTTTCTTCAAATTAAAATATAAAACATTCAAATTTGGATTTGAACGTACAATTTAATTTGCCGGGGCCACATAATGATTCTAAAAATCACAGAAAAAATATTTCTGGCTTTGTTTTGTCGATACGGTCGTAAAAAAACTGATTTCATCGAATTTGGAGACCGTTCGAAAAATGGACTTTTTTTGGTCGATCCAATTCAAACTGAAATTACCAAATGCGTTTTCCTTTGCGACACTCACATATTAATTCCAAAACTTATGGAATTTGGAACCTAGCAATAAATTGACATCCTGGATACAACAAAAGTGGTTTCGTCCAAAACGGAGGTCATTTGCAAAATTTCTATTTTTCGGGGCCATATTTATTCTATATTGACTGTTCAGAATATTCAACTGGCCATACCTTTTGATTCCCACTATGAAATTTTAATTTTTTAGATTCGTTGAAAAGATACACTCAAATAGATTCAAATACTTTTGGTTTCACCAAAATCCGCTATATTTTGCGTCCTGTACGTTCAGTCAAAGTTCTATGTCCGTGCTATATTTATTCTAGATTCTACACTGACTATTCGACTGGCCATAACTTTTGACTTCCGCTATGAAATTTCAATTTTTTAGATTTGTTAGAAATGTATTTCTAAACAAATTTAAATATTTTTCATTTCACAAAAATCCGTTATATTTTGCACTCTGTACATTCAATCAAAGTTTAGTGTCCGCGCTATGTTTATTTTGAATTCTACACCGACTATTCATTTGGCCGTCACTTTTGATTTCCGCTATGAAATTTGGATTTTTCAGATTCGTTAGAAAGGTATTTCTATATAGATTTAGATATTTTTGGTTTCACAAAAATCCGTTATATTTTGCACTCTGTACATTCAGTCAAATTTCAGTGTCCGCGCTATGCTTATTCTGAATTCTACACTGACTATTCATTTGGCCATAACTTTTGATTTCCGCTATGAAATTTGGATTTTTCGGAATTGTTAGAAAGGTATTTCTAAACAGATTTAGATATTTTTAGTTTCACCAAAACCCGTTATATTTTGCACTGATTTTCCGGGTTGTTACATTCCAGCCCCGAAGTGGTCGGCCACCCCCACCTTAAGTGGTGTCAACCGCCGGTCGACCGCTAGTGTCGACCGCTCGACGGCTGGACAACCCGGTAAATCTATGTAGTTAGGTTATTTTTAAGGGATATATAAAAATAAAAGCCCTGGATTAATTCTAATTAGTCCAGCGGTTTATGTTTACACGGGCAACTATATATATCCCCTCCTATTACACTATGAAACCCTAATCATTCTCTATCCCTGCGTCCATGCGCCTCTCCACCATTGCTAAATTCCAGAGAAAAATAAGAGAATAAGGTTAAGGTTTTCTTCTAATTTCTCCAACTCTATTCTTAATCTCTCTATATTCTAATTTACATAAGCCTAGTATTCTAGAATTTGGCATAAACAAATATATATATATATAAGATTGTGATACATGTCTCTTAGGTATATAATTAGGAGGATTATTGGAGCATGTTTGACCGCAAAGATTAAAGAATAGATCTAGATCTACTACAGATTTCTCTCTGTTCCGCTTAGATCTGTGAGTGGAATCTAGTTTATTTAGGCATATTTTTATTTTTATTAGTTTATCATGTTGAAAGATATGCCTAAGAGGATTTGGAAATTGATAATATAAAAGTAACCTAAAAATGTTTGGATCTGATTATTTCATGAATTGAATCGGGTTTGGATCCTATTTTGGATCTAAATGCATTCACGATTGAAATAGGTCAAATGTAAACATTTTTATCGGTATAAGACTAAACAGGGTGAATTGGATAAGATATGAATTATAAACATACATGTGTAAGTGTATGTAATACTCTATTTTTAATTCAGTATTGAAATCATTTCTACATGCCTAGGATGCAAGTTGAAATTGTATGCATGTATGTTTTTCCATCCACTGCTATTTGTTATCTTGTCATTATGTTATCATGCCTATGTTGTAGCGGTAAAAGTATGGAAAACCTAACTTGTATTCCTCGAATTGGACAAAGTGACAATTGCCACCTCGTTAGAACGTTTATCCATTTATACGAAAATTTACATTATTTAGGCGTTATCATTATTATACTTATATAAATGTAATCAACGTAATTAGCGTTGTATTAGCGCAATAAATTCGGTTAGGTTAGATTCAAATTTGAAATGTCCCCATAATAAATATATTTGTTTGCTTGTGTGTGCGTATATAGAACGACATTAAATATATATATATATATATATATATATATATATATATATAGTGACGCATAGACACGAGGTTTGTTGCCATTTGTGGTAGAAGCCTGCCCGGAACCGACCGAAAAATCTATCAACCACAAGAGGGTCCAACTAATGTCAGATGTCTAGGTGCCATGGGCCATTCAAAACTTAGTACATTAGACACGAGATTAAACCAACTTTTAGTAGTATTCTACTCGGAACTGACCAACATATCCAGCATCTACAGGTGTACAGTTTAATGTGAGAGGTCTATTGTGTGTGTATATATATATATATAACTATATATATAAGTCTATTATGTGAAATAGCCAGGTTTACTACGCCTTGAGAAGGTCTTAAGTGGCTGACTCACTTTTTATCTAGTTTGGGTCTTAAGTGGTTAGGACTAGGATCTCTCCGAAGGTTTATTCCTTGGAAAGGAACCAAAGTCATGGGACCCACCCTTATTAGATTTGAAGTAGGTCTTGGGTCCTCCTTCTCTAAAAGTGGTTAGACATAAAACGGTAACGAAGTATGGTAGTTCACGAGGATGTCCACTTCCTCTAGAAGTTTGTAAAGGCTCATCTAGGAACAAATTGGTAATTGACAAATATGTGGCCCTTACATCTCACTAACTATCTAAGGGAAGTCTTAAGCAACATAGGTGTCTTACCGGGTAATATCAGTTAAGTAGTAATGTTCGCAATACTACTTCTCATATTACAAATGAGAGAATAGACTTAAGAACGTTAACGTATTAGGAAAAGGTCTTAAAAGGCTAGGGGTCCGCCTCAGGGTTATAAGAGATCATAAGAATCCACCTTTAATAGGGCCATAAGTGACCGAGAATGCCACCTCGTTAGGCCTTTATTGTAAAAACACTAATGGGAGATTGATTTGGATATCCACCCCATTGGTTAGAAACTTGTTGTTTGTTGTGTGCTGCGTAGACATACCTTAACATATTTAACCTGCTAAAAATGTAGGGTGGACGTTAAGTAACATTATATTTCAGTCACACATAACTTTATGTTCTGACCCTTCTCCTCAATATATCCAATAGGTCAGCAGATAGGGTAAAATCCATGGATGAAGTGATGATTAAAGCTGAAGAAGAAGATGAAGTTTTTATGCTATTATTAGTAGTTATTGCTTTACTTCTTTTGGAGAATGAACTATTTGATGTACCCATTGAACGGATGTAACTGTGACTATTGTATTTATGTGGTTTTGAAATAAATGGTACATCTTATTTTAGTATTATATTTTCTCTTTTCGCTTTGTGAGATTTCCATTCGAAGTATATGTGTATGTATATATTCTATGAAAATTTAATCCTTACAGGAATCAATGATCCGTCTAGAATGACTCTAAGTTTTGATGGGCCTTTTCTAGGTCAAAATTTAGGCCCATTCCAAGTGGGTTATTATAAAATTTCTCTTGTATAAACTCTATTATTGTCCGGTATAACTGTATAGGCATGTATACTCTGATTACCTGGTTTATATTATTATTTTTGTCGCGTCTATTTTATACTTATGAGTTGATTATTATATGTTATCTGATGCACTGTGAGATATACGATAGGTTCAGTGATTGGGTTTATATTATGTTCTCTTCTTTCTCTTCTGTTCCATTTCCTTCTTTTCTTTCCTTTTTCTTTTCTTTCCTTTTTCTCTTCTTTTCTACATTTCTTTTTCTTGACGTTCGTTTTACATTGATCGGGTGCTTGTACAGCATGAATTTTTTGTTTTAAGCATTACTGGTGTACGATGGGTCGTCACATTTTGTATCAGGGCTTAGGTTGGGTTATTTAACTTAATCAGTATTGAATTCGAGAGTTAATATATATGTGAGATTACATATTTGTATGTATTTTTGTTTTAAAATCTATATATTATTAGTAGTATTAGTTTCTTTGCACATGAGTGTCATTGGAATAGTTTTCTCTATTAATGACTGACCATATTATTAACTATGACGATCCAACAAACGAGAAAGTGCTTCTAATTACTTTGTCTCTGGAGTTGAGAGTCGGGCAGAATAGAGAGCTACTAGTCTCGATTTACAAAAAAATTTCCAGTAATAGTACGATCCATTATTTGGAATTCCTTGAAATCTCTAATTTGTTATGGCACTCCAATGCAGTGAATCGATATGTCGCGGTGTGTGGACACTTATATATCCATGTGGCATATCGTTCCTTAGAACAAAAACCACTGTTTTGGTGCGAGTGTTGTTTGGGTTCTCGTAGGGGTTTTCTTCGATGGGTTGAAGTTTAATAAATTAGGAGTTTACTCCCTACTCAAGTCAATGAAGATGCTCTAAAAAAGACATTGAAAAATCACTTTATTCGAAGAAAATATAGCATCTTTCAATAAAAAAAATGGAACTCTAAGATATTGCTGAAAATTCAGATGAAGAAACATCAATTCAAGAAAATACAACCAAAGCTTCTTCTACTTCAAATGAAGAGGATCTTATGACTAAAGCAGCAAAAAATCTCTCCAATTCTACTTCTTTAGGTGAAATAAAGTAAAAAAACCAAAAAAAGTGGTAGAATAAAAACTCTTAATGAGATAAACCTCCATATTGGAGAGGTAAGAAATGATGCAATTGAAAAGGAATTCAGAAGTAAACATATGGTTGATAATCCGAACTGCAAATCCTAAAAGGATATAAAAAACATAGTCACTTACAAGAGAAAAGAAAGAAGGATGAGAAAAAAAGTTAATTGCGGTGCTTCTTTGTGCTTTAGTATCCTTTATTATACTTTTATACTATTTTATATTATAAATGTCAATCATCACAGAATAAAAAAGGTCTGAATTCACCCAAATGGCATTGAACCTCTCTTATTTTCTTTACTCTCCTTGCATTATAGGTTTAACAAATCATAAGCTAAGTGATAAAAGTAATTTTTGACTTACAACTTATGTGTCTTAAAAAAGGGAAATTTGTTAGTAATAAAAATAATGGGGTTAATATAAGAATAATTTTTGAAATAAGTTTTTAGCATTTGGATAAATATTTCATTGATTATCAGTATATTCATTGAAATTTATAAACTAAGGAGGATTTCAAATTGATATTACCTTTGTTTATGCTTCAAATATTGAAAAAGAAAGACTTCTATTATGGAATTATGTTGAACTTATCAATAAAAATATATCTAAATCTTGTATTATTATGGGAGATGTTAACACTATTATGCATACTTTAAAAAAATGAGTGGTTATAATATTCCTTTTAAAAAATTTGAATTTTTTTCTAACTTTATTTATAAAACTGGTTTAATTGAACCTACCATTATTTAAATAGGTTCACTTATAAATCAATGTTTTTTAGAAATGTTCACTATAAATTTATAGAATATTTATAAATGAAGTCTTTTCAAACTCTTTTCCTAAATCTAAGTGTACAACCATAGCTCGGGTGGCCAGTTATCATACCTCTTTGCAACTTTACTTATACCATAAAAATTCATCTAATATCAATTCTCTGTTTTGGTTTAAAAGTGGATGGTTTTTTGATAAGGAAAATAAAAACATTATGAATAAAAAAAATGCAACTCGCGCATCTTAAATTCAATCAGAAAAATTCTTCAAAAAACTAAAGAAAGTCTCAAAATATGGATTAAAAGTAAAACTAGTAATGAAATCAATCGTTTAAGATAGGAATGCTTGAGACCCCAAAACAATATAGATTTTGATAGCTTGGAATCTTCTTGCTAATAATTTTTTTAATCTGCAAAGAAAATTAATCAACGAGCTTTATGTTGAAGTAATTAACCTTAGGCAAAAAGCCAAGATTGATTGGCTTACATGTCAGACACACCAAGTAAAAATTTCTATACCAAAATTTATAGTAAGAAACACGATAATTGTTTGGAATGCGAATTAAGGATCTTACAGCTAACTTAACACTAAGGGGATGAATAGTGTTTAATAGGATTTAAGATTTTTGTTTATTGGGAGTTACAAATTTCTTGAAATATTTTTGAATATATCATAATCAAATGAAAATCAAAGAAATGAAACAATCAAAGAATCAATCACAGATGTGAATAACAAGTAAAAAATTGTAAAGGAAAGAACACATTTGGATTTTATACTAGTTTGGAGTTACCTTGCATCCAGTACAAAACAACTCAAGATCATGCATGATTCTTTTCAAATAATCTTCAAATTACAATATTCGATATCAGGGCCACGTGGTCCACCCCAACTTCTTCTAAGAACAATGAGCTCTCTTAATTTAACCAGGCTATAAGATCACCTAAATTATTTAAGAACTAAAATTACACCCAGTTAATTTAAATGGGCTACAACCATACCTTTCCATTAATAGTTTGGTAGAGAAAGTCGATAGAATTTTGATCTTTCAATCTTTAGTTACAACTGCACCTATAACTCTGAATAGCAATTGAATCATTGAGAGAAGAAGGCAGAGTATTAAACTTGAGATATTCTAGTTTGATTCTCTTTGGATTTCGACAGAGTTTGGTTAAGGATATTTAAAAATTAAGGGAGTAAATGCAGATAAGAAGGAGTGAAGAAGATAATGAAAAGTTGTTAAAAATTTCATTTTTGTTTGGGTATATAAAGGGAATCAAAAGTCATGTCTATTCCGGAAAGGTTTTAAACAAATAGACACTTCTCTGGAAATTTGAATTTTTGGAAAAAATGGCTACTATGTCGATATGGCCATCCCCCCTATGTCGACATGCCTATGAAAATTTTAAATTTTAAATTATTGAAAACAGTGGAAATGATGTTTAAATAAATCAAGGTGTTTCGGGAGATTAAAAAATATTTTCCTATATAGTAAACAAGTAAAATATTAATAATAAAAATTTAAAACATATATTTGTAATCCATAATAGTGATTTAAAAATTAATATAAAACTATAACTACAAATATAAGAATATTAAAACTCAAGGTATAAAACTTTAAATATGAATATAAGAATATTAAAACTGAAGTAAATATTATATCTTTGGGATTTCAAAACTAAAATATTAATTAAAAAGTTAGTTAAAATCAAGTAATACTAAAGCTAAGGGATATTTTTCTAACAGAAGTAATTTTGAAATCAATTGAGTGTTAAGAAGAGTTTAGAAGCTAAAAAGGAAATTTATAGAAAAGAAAAGGAAAATTTAAAGCTTTAATTTTGTGAGTTCCTACGTGCAGAGTATCTCATCATGGCAAGCCTCTGTTCCTACCAAAACTGATTTTATTGTGGGTTCCATCCTACTATAAGAAAGAAATGGGTTCCATCCCATGAGAAAAATTGGAATAAAGATTTTAGCACTATCATGAAGTTTTAACAAAAATCCTAGTCTTTATTACTTATCCTGATTTTTTGAAGTTCTTGAATTCTTAGACTCTTGTTACTCATGAGTCTTCAACCTTGAATTCTTCTTCTTTATAACCTTGAATCTCTATACTATACAATCTTCAATAACTAATACATGTAGATACATCCTACATTTATGTATATATAAACAATAGTGTTAGTATATATTTTATAAAAATAATAGTTAAAAAGGTTGTTGTCATCAAAACCATCATCCCAGTTCCTAAAAATCTCTCCCTTTTTAATGATGACAACTATTGTTTATAAAATATACTTAATGTTGCTACTAGAATTCAATACCGAAAGCAAGCCAGGGTGAAGGGGTATCGTGCCAAAGCCGATAGCCGAAAGCTAGAACTGGTAACAGAAAGGCAAAGCCAATAACCGAAAGCGATAAACATAGATATAGCTCTGTAAGCCTACCACCTAAAGCCATAAGCAGACAAGAAGGGATTGCCTGAAAGCATATGATCTGAAAACCAGAACCGAAAGCAAGGACATCGCCAGCAGCAACTATTGGCAATAAGACATGATGTTGACAACAAATTAAGAATGAAGGAGGCATGCCATCGGTACCAACAAGTCCGAACAGTCAGCTTGATGCCGATACATTAAAGAGGGATGACTAATTTGGTTTCGGTACCCATAGAGAAGAAGCAGGGACCCAGGGTTAACATGAAGGAAGTAAGTATAAAGCCATTGGACCAACACCGAAAGCAAACAATATAATAAAGACCGAAAGCACTAATCCGATATCGGAATATAACGCCACCGAAAGTGAAGTGAGGCCGATAGCATAAGATCAAACATATTGTTATCGAATCAAAGAATTTGTAAAAGATAAAGTCAAGCAACAGAGTGCGATACCAAAGCTAGATAAAATCCATAAAAATTGCTATCGCCACCAATAGGTTTGGTAGTGATACTGGAAGCAACGTTATAGATTACAAGAAAGGAAGCAGTGAAGCATATCCTGAAGACGGCCCGACAGCGGATTGTCACTTTAGCAGTAAAGGCATCATGATAAAGAGAATCCAGAAGTAGAAGCGGTACCGAAACCAAAGAGACCGACACCCAAAAGACGATACTACGAGCCACTAAAGCGCATCAGTACCGATAGCATAAATTGGAAGCAGGCTTCCCGCAAAGCCATCACAAAAGGAGGCCCAAATTGTCTATAAATAAGACCCAGGGCTCACATTTTGGAGATCTTTTCTCATTTGATCCTATTCTAAGAAAGCAAACTCTAATTTTGAAATTAAATTGGGGATTTCCACAACTATTGTATTTCATTCAAAATAAACGTAGAAAATGGAAAATCGAGACTTAATCCTTTCTCGATTCAATAAACATGTTGTGTCTATATTATTCAAATAGGGAGTTTCTCATGAACCTCTTTTTATGGAAGAATTGGGCACAAAAGTGTTCAAATAAGGGAAACCATTGAGTAAAATCGATGAGTGCTTCCCTACAACTAACATGTGTAACCCAAGACTTCCACATTTAAGCCTAGTGTAACACAACATGTTCACTAGATTATTATAACCCTACGACGAGATTATTGTCACAACCAAGGCTTACTCGTAGGCTGGATCGATGTGGAATTATCATTTTAGTCGATAAGAGTTGTAATACGTTATTACCCAGTTATTGTAATGCATTAGCCTGTTTCTTCTTAACACAATGTTTATTATTTTATCTTGAATCTAAGGAAGTTGTTATAATGAGGTTCTCAACCTTCTTCAAATATAAAATTCCCTTATCCCAAGGTAACTGCTAGCATCTAAGCATCGTAAGCGTGATACTCACCTCTTGAAGGAGGAGTAACTAATCTTCGGACTTAAAGCCTTGATATCTAGGAAACAACAGAACAAGTTGAGCATGTTGAGGCTTAATTATCTTTCAATCTTCCTTTAGAAAGATCACCCACTAAATTTCATTGCAATAGCTTTGTTAACTATTAATTTGGGTATTGACGATTTTTATCGTTAGCATTTTGGCGCTAGAAGGAGGGCCTGAACCTCCTTTTCTTATTTAATTATAGACTAATTTGGTGAACTTATTGCTTGATGGAAGAAAAGGAAATTGAAAAGATTGGAAGAACTAAAGAAAGGATCAGTTCTGGAAGTCATCCCTGAGGAAAACATAACTCCAACATTCGACTTAAATGCTGCTGAAGTAGGTAGGACCTCTAATCCAGTGCAACCTCCAAACGCGAATATTACAGAGGAAAATGCCATCAAGTTAAAGGCTTTAGAGGAACGGATCTATGAAATGCAAACTTGTTTGGATGCTGCTTGGACACTAAAATCTTTTAGGATCGAAAAGCCAAGTCAGGAGGAGAAATTGAATCTCCAAGAAGAAATACTCCAAACCAACGGTCTGTGGGAAATGAAAAGGTCAAAGCCACTTCCTACAAAAAGAAGAGACTCTATGCATCAGAAATTGACCATAAAGGAAATCAACACATCAGGGAATGGTCTGAGAGCTCTGCCACTAAAGGATACAATCCTAAGAGGACAGACTATGACAATACAGAAACTTATCTTAAAGACATAACTAAGGAAGCTGTTAAGGATTTACTCGGAAGTAAAGGAAAAAGAACCTTGGATTAAAGGATCAACGGCAATGAAAGGGTGGCTCCCATCACCGATGAAATTATGAATACTACAATACCAGCCTGTATGAAGATCCCAACAATGAAATACCTTGGAACCATTGATCTGAATGACCACATAATGGCTTTTGACAGCCGAGTGGACCTATATAATGCTTCGGGAGCTGTCCGATGTTGACTTCCCAGTGACACTCCAAGGTGCAACTACTGAATGGTATCATCAATACTGGGAAATACCATCTACTTGTGGAAGCAATTCTCTTACGAATTCTTCGCACAGTTCTGTATATGCAAGGACCCAACAATAGACTATACATCATAGCCAACATAAAGCAATGACAGGAGAAGTCCTTGGCAGATTATTTAAAGAGGTTCAATGTGGAAGCTTTGAAGGCCAAACGCACGAATGATAAAGACAAGCTTATCGCTGTCCACTCAGGGATCATTGAGAACACTCCTTTTTGGAAGGAATTTTATATTCATGGGTGCGAAGACTTATAAGATTTCCACTTTCAGGAAGACAAGTTTATTCGCATGGATGAGCTGTACTACACAAAAAGAAGTTTGTTCCCTATATGGAAGGGGTAAAATCAGGCTTCAACCGCAGACCTCAAGGTGGAAAGTTTGGGTTCGATGGAAACTCAAAGAAACCAAGATGGGAAGAATCTAACTCTAACTCAGTAGCCTTGACTAAGACCATTTCCTTTGTATATGTCATAGCTAAAGAAAAAGTCAGCAACTTCCCAATATCTTTTAAAGCCAAGAACTACCCAGAACCATATGTTGGAGGAAAATATTGCGAATACCACAAGACAAACAGATGCAAGACTGATGAATGCAAGGTGTTGGCGGGCATAATTCAGAAGCTCATCTATGAAGGGAACTTGAAAGAATTTGTCTTGAACAAGCAACCAGTAGCCCAACATACTAACGCTCACCAAAAGGCTTCGGCTAACTTGGTGGAAGATCCAATTGAGGAGGTACAACTAGATTTGGTCCGCCCAATAAAGTGAATTAATGTGATTCATGGTGGGTTGCACCCTGCCAAGAATAGTCAAGCGGCTTGGATTTGATACCTGAGGGAGTCCCATGAAGGAATATTTTCTATTCAAGAGGATCCATCATTGAAGAATGCTCGATACAACATCAAGATGCATACCCTTGTGGTTTCCCAAAATGAAATGAAAAAGGGGGTTCGTTACCTACATAATGATCCTCTTATGATAACTGCACAAACTAGACTTTCTATTGCTGCCAAAATTCTTGTTAATACTAGAAGCGCAACGAATGTGATCATCAAGCATGATTTCGATCAGATGGGGATCTCTGAGCACAAGCTGGAACCAAGAAATGAGCATATCTTCGGCTTCAACAACAAAGGATCAACCCTGATATGGCAAATCAAGCTTCTGTCCAAGTTGGATTGTCTCCTTTCTATAGAACTTTTGAGACTCTCTTTGTCTTCATTGACCAGCCTTTCTACTACAATGATTTCTTTGGACGACCTGCTTTGGATGAACGGGATGCTTTTGTCTCATCCAATTTTTTGATGATGAAATTCTTAACTAAGAAAGGCAGGGGCACGATCGGGGGGGGGGGGGGGGGGAGGGGAGGGGAGCTGTTTAGCACTCATGAATTGTATTTCACAACAGTTGACCAATACAAAAGGGAGTATTCTACTTATTCTGATTCTTCCACAGTTTTCCCACCTTTGGATGGCAAATTCTTACATCTGACATTCGAAGCTAAAATAAGGATCAATAAAACTAACAATCATATGAATGGTAGGTACGCTTCCTGGAGGAGAAAATAAAAGAGGGTTGATGAACTAAACTTAGTAGAAGAAGAGGAAATTGTGACAGAACTAGACTCTCGAGTGGACATAGAAAGAATTGTTAACAATATTTTTTGATAACACCAGAGATAGGTGTGACGGCCCGCCCCGCACCAACAGACATTTACTCCAAAAGTGCGCTGTACACATGTCCAGTTAGCACGGAACGGGTCGCCAGAAGGAAAAAGGAAGAAGGAAATGAACATACAAAGAACATGTAGAGTGTCTCACAGCGCATAGAACAAAATATAATAATAATATACTTGACATAAAACTGGAGAGACAGTGCATAAGCTGAAAATCAGAACTAAATATCATAGCAGCGGAAATTCAGAATACAGCTTATTACAACTTTTCAACTGTCTCAAAGCAAAGTAAGATAAATGAGGTACACTACTAATGCCCAAGTAGCGACCACCAACGACACAGGGAGAATGTGTATATATACATATATAATACGTGGAAGCCTCCTGCCCGCCTCCGAATCAGCTACTCGCACATCACCAGCTAACCTGTCTCTAGTCTGCTCGTGTGAGCACCCAGAGTAATAAGAGGAGACATAAAACTCTGGGTCAGACATAAAGCCTGGTATGAGCGATAAGCATCTAAAGTGAACAATAACAGGTAGACTAAAACATACCTGAACCTGGACCTGTAACCAAAGAGTTAGCACTACATACTGTACAACACTCTAAGGTATCATATCAAACAGTGTAAAGATACGGAGGTGGGGGAGGTGTGCATGTCATAATGATGGCAAACAATCAAGCATAGCATCCATCCTCACATCTCTCACTCAGTGCTTAAAGCATACGATATTCACCACTTCGATCACCCAACATTCCTTGCTATGATCACTTTGCCCCATGAAGTCATAAATGGCTTCACTGCACTGATAACGTAGCCACTAATTCCTCGCTATGTCCACTGGCCCCATGGAGTTATTCACCCCATCTGCGCTGGCTCATAGCCTTACCAATCCTTACTATGTCCACTTGCCCCATGGAGTTATTCACCCCACCTGCGCTGGCTCATATTCTTACTACGCAGCACCTTGCCCCTCAGGTCATAATGACCCTACTGCACTGATAACGTAGTCTTGCTACCATCACCTTGCCCCTCAGGTCATAATGACCCTACTGCACTGATAAGTAGCCATCATCCATTTTTAGTTGTGAATCAAAGTTATGAACGTCGACAACTCCTTAGCACACGTCCCGCAGCAAAGTCCAACCATGAAGTGAACTCATTGGTTCCCAACTGGATCCTGAGCTCTAACTTCCCATATTGGACTACCTTTGCATCTCGGGTTATTGGTCATCACCATCGAATCGGATCGGATCTGCCTTCACATTCTTCATCGGATCGGATCGGCCTAGTTCGGATCGCCAACACCCCCTGCGGATCGAATCGTATTCCTCCAGCGCGCGGCTCCTTCTCCTGGCTTGGATCGGCGTCACCATTTCGGGATGGATCGTGGTCACCCATTCGGATCGGGTCGGGGTTCCTCCTTCAAGTCAGTTCGTGCTTTCCCCGCTGGTCGGATCGGGTCGGGTGCAACTTCCCAGGTAGTCAGCTCGTGAGCTTCTGAAATGGATCGGTTCGTGCTCCTCCCTTCGGATCGTTGCGCCTCATCAATCTGGATCGGATCGTGGAGAGGATTCGTGATCGGTGGTGGACATGCAGATCGCTGTCTTTGGATCGGATCGTGGCATGTGCCCACGATCGGTTCGGGTCGAGAAAAAGGGGTCCGATCCGATCCCGCTTGCAATTTTCCTGCAGTCCTTCCAGCGAGCAGTTTACGCCATTCGACGGCGTTTTCGACCATTCTAGCTATTCTAATCAATCACAAAACATACCATACATTCATAGCAAGAAGTAGAAATGACCTCAAACACCAAACAACAATCATAGCATGAAAAATGGATCAAACATACCCAAAATCCCATATTTTCCCCTTAAGCATGTTTAGGTGAAACTAATAATAGGATTAGCAAATCTTAACCAAATTAACCCAAATTCATATCAGAGGTCTAAAACATCATTCTGAATTTTATAAACATTTTTCCAGAATTTTATCATGTCTAAATTCGCTAATTAACACTAATCACTCCTAATTAGCCATAATTAGTGCAAAACTATGCAAATCACTCACCTTAGCCACAAAATAACTAAGATCTGAAATAACTCTCTGATTTGATGTGAATTTCAACGCCAAACAGCAGCTCCCTTGTTGATTTGGTGAAGATCTTCCTCGATTAGGGGTTGCTAAGCCAAATCCTTAACCTAAAGGTGATTTGGAGGTGATTTAGAGGTTGGAGGCCATTTTTAGGGATCCTTGGTGATAAGTGGAGGCTAGAAAACTGAAATGGAATGATTCTCCATCTCATTTCAGCCCTCCCATAACCCTAATCCCGAAATGGGTTATGGGCCTACTCACTAATCACCCGATTTGGCCCGGTTAAGCAGTTTTTCACACTCCAAACCTTGTTTCAGCCATATCTCCCAAACGGTAAGTCCGTTTGGCTAATGTGACCACTCTACGGAAAGAGAAACCATCAAACGAATCAAATGGAAGTGGTTTCAGATCAAAACTCCTTTCCAATCAAAAGTTATGGCCAAAACAGTACCAACTAAGGGCAAAATGGTCATTTAAAAATCGACAAAAATCATGAACATGAGAAATGACTCTAATAGATGTTTCCCAAAGTTACATGACCATACGACTTCTCATGGGAAAGAAATAAATATTCTACGATCCTATGATGTGTAGAATACGGGTCATTACACTCTCCCCCCCCCCCCCCCCCTTAAGAAATTTCACCCCTGAAATTCCCTAATCCAAACACACAACGGTTCCCGCATGCCTATCAATCATATAACAACAATCAAACATGCAAAACAAGCTAAACAAGTCTATCCTAGCATGCGGAAAACTAAATCGCAAAGTAAATCTTACCAGGCAAAGAGTTCTGGATAAGCCTTCCTAATGCTCTCCTCTGTCTCCCAAGTACAATCACTCTCGTTCTCGCCCCACTGAACCTTGACTAGCTTCACCGCCTTCCTTCGAAGTTGCTTCGTATCGTGTCCCACAATACGAATCGGCTTGCGGTTCCCAACCGCCTCGGGTTCTACTTCGAAGCCCTCTAACTGATCAGGTGAAACAGTCACATCTGAGTCGTGAACGAACTTCCTCAGCTGGGAAACATGAAATACATTGTGAACTCCCGCCATCTTCTCTGGTAAGCCAACTCTATACGCCAAGTTCCAGACTAGTTCAAGAACAGGGAAAGGGCCAACAAATCTTGGTGCCAACTTGCCTCTCGTACCAAATCGAATCACGCTCTTTAACGGAGAGATCTTGACGAACACCAAGTCAACAACGGAGAATTTCAAGTCTCTTCTCCTTTTATCAGCATAACTCTTCTGCCTATCTTGAGCAGCTTTCATTCGTTGTTGAATGACCTTAATCTTATCCGACATTTCTCTCACCATATCTGGTCCAAGCACAAACTTCTCGCCAGTCTCTATCCAACATGATGGTGAGTTACACGGTTTTCCATACAAAGCTTCATATGGAGCCATACCGATACTGGATTGGTAGCTATTATTATATGCAAACTCTACTAGATGCAAATGGTCATCCCATGATCCACCAAATCCAATATACAAGCTCTCAAGAGATCTTCCAATATGCGATTCACCCTCTCCGTCTGGCCGTCGGTCTGAGGATGATATGCGGTACTGAGATGTAATCTTGACCCTAGAGCCTCTTGCAAGCTCTTCCAAAACCCACTAGTGAACAACGGGTCTCGGTCACTCACAATGCTTTTGGGTACTCCATGAAATCTCACTACCCACTTCATATACAATTCTGCCAACTTGGCTGCCGTCCTGGTCGATTTGACTGGTATAAATCGTGCGCTTTTAGTCAATCGATCCACAATTACCCAAATGCTATCATATCCCGATCTAGTCCTTGGCAGGCCATCGATGAAATCCATCGAGACTTGCTCCCATTTCCATTTGGGAATTTCTAATGGTTGCAACAACCCACTAGGCTTCTTTTGCTCGGCTTTAACTAGCTGGAAATTCATGCTTTTGGATATAAACTTCCCAACGTCTCTTTTCATCCCTTCCCAGTAGTAAGTCTGTCTCATGTCTCGATACATCTTATTACCACCGGGATGTATAGTCAGTTTTGAGTGATGACATTCTCTAAGCACTTCATCTCTCAAACCATTCACGTTGGGCACAACTAGTCTTCCATTCTTTCGAAGCCATCTATCTCGATCAAGCCCATACACATTCATCTCCTCACCGATACCCATTTCTAACTTGGAGATGATTTCCAATAGATTAGGATCATCCCTCTGGCTAGAACCAATCCACTCTATCAAAGTGGGTCTGAACGTCAAACTAGCTAGCATAACTGGATCCAATTCGCACCTTGGTCTAAAATCAAACCCCGCGATATACTCCAGTTGCTTCCATTCGAGAAACATTGCCCCTAAGCTGGCATGTCTCCTACTCAAGGCATCGGCTACCGCATTACCCTTCCCAGGTGTATACGCGATATCAAAATCATACGAAGCCAAGAACTCTAACCTTCTCTGCTGACGGAGATTCAGATCTTTCTGAGAGAAGAGATACTTTAACGATTTATGATCGATAAACAACTCGAATCTTTCTCCCAAGAGATAATGTCTCCACATCTTCAGCGCAAATACAATCGCTGCTAATTCCAAATCATGGGTAGGATACTTCTTCTCATGTGGCTTTAGCTGTCGACTAGCATAAGCTACAACCCTACCTCCTTGCATCAATACAGCACCCAGTCCGGTACCACAAGCATCCGTGTATACCGTCATCTCTTCATTCCCTTTAGGAATGACTAACATTGGCGCACGCGTCAACCTCTCTTTTAGACTCTTGAAGGCATCCTCACACACTCCGTCCCAGACGAAGGACTGATTCTTCTTAGTCAACTGAGTCAACGGTGCTGCTATCTTGGAGAAGTCATGGATAAACTTACGATAATATCCAGCTAATCCCAAGAAACTTCTTACATCTGTAGCATTCTTGGGCGTAGGCCAATCCTGTACCGTAGCCACCTTCGCAGGGTCCACGGCAATACCACTCTCGGAAACAACATGACCCAAGAATATTACTTCCCTTCTCCAAAAATGACACTTAGAGAACTTCGCTTTCAATTGGTGTTTCCTCAACACCTCCATCACTATCCTCAAGTGTCCCTTGTGTTCCTCCTCTGTCCTTGAGTAAACAAGGATATCATCTACGAACACAAGAACAAACTTATTCAACTGATCTCTGAATACTTGGTTCATAAGATCCACAAAATAGGCTGGTGCATTGGTCAACCCAAATGGCATGACCAACCACTCATAAAATCCAGACGGCGTCCTAAATGCCGTTTTCAGAACACTCTCATCTGCTACTCGAAGCTGATGAAATCCTGTCGTGAGGTCCAACTGGGAGAACACTCTGGCTCCTTCCAGTTGATCAAATAAATCATCTATCCGCGGTAGAGGATACTTATTCTTCCTCGTCACCTTATTCAACTCGCGATAATCCACACACAAACGAAGGGAACCATCTGCCTTAGTGGCAAACACAACTGGTGCTCCCCACTCGGAGACACTTCTTCTAATAAATCCCTTCTTCAAAAGATTGCTGACTTGCACCCCGAGCTCTCGCTGCTCCCTTGGTGCCATACGACGAAGTGGCATCACTATAGGTCTGGCATCTTTCACTAAATCAATACGGAACTCAATCTCTCGGTGTGGTGGAAGCCCAGTCACCTCCTCGAAGACGTCCGGATACTGGCCAACCACGGGCACATCTGACAACTCATCCTGCGGGATGTCGAGGGAATTTACAAAACTAGCCATAACCCCATCACTAGGTAGGTTACCAAACACTACCCTCCGCCCATCATCCGCCCTCACTGTCACCAAAAAGCCCTCACAGTCTACCACCACCCCGTATCTTTGGAGCCAATCGACTCCCAATATAATGCCATACCCAGTAAAACCCAAAACAAAGCAATCACATACAAACATACATCCATGACTCGATAAGACCAAATTCCTGCAAATCATACTAAGGCTAGTCGAACCACCAATCGGGTTCGTCACTATCAATGGTCTATCGACTATCTCGGGTTCCAGTCCCAATCTATCTACCAGGTCACTAGATATGAAGGAACGGGAAGCCCCAGTATCAAACAAAACTCGAACTGGTATATCATAAATAGAAAGCATACCTTGAATAACAACATTCTTTCCTTTCTCCGCCGTAGTTGGGGCATTCGACGAAGAAGGAACAGCATCAATAGCATATGCTTTCACAATCTGCTTCTCCTTAAGAGGTTGCGGACACTTGTCTTTCTGATGTCCCACTTGACCACAGTTGTAGCACTTCCTTTCCGCTGGCTTGGCCCGACATTCCTTAGCATAATGGCCTTTCTTCCTACAGCTGAAGCACTCAACATCCTTCTTGCTCTTTTTCTGGACACCTTTTGATTGGTCCTGCTTCCTCTTATTTTGAGAGTTATTCTTGCCTCCGCCGCCTGCTTGCGGCTTTGGCCCTTCTGCAGATGCAGCCTCAGTCTTTGACTTAGGGTAAAGGCTCTCTGATCTCAAAGCTTTCCCCACGATCGATTCAAAAGTCTCATCGATGTGGTTAATGAGCCTCTCCCCCAAGTACCCATCCAGACCAGTAATGAACTTCTCGTTCTTCTTCTCAGGAGTATTAATGAGAGACAGTCCATACTTCGACAAAGTGTCGAACTCAGCAATATAATCAGAAACTGCCCTTCCGTTCTGCTTGAGCTCCAAGAACCTCTTAAACAACACTGACTTCTGGGCAGCTGGGATAAACTTCTCGCTAAAGCGAGCCTTGAACTGATCCCACGTAACTTGATCCTCTGGAGTAGCTATTCTAATGGCATTCCACCAATTCATCGCTCGCCCTTGCAGCTGACGAGACGCTAGCCTTCTCTTCATCGCATCCTCGAGACCCAAGTCATCAAAGATACGGTCATAGCTATCCATCCAGTCTTGAACATCCGTGGTCGATTCCGTTCCATGGAACGGCTTCCCACCAAGATTAGTGTAATCTTTGCACAACTTGGCGAAATCGACCCTAGGCGCCTGCACTACTGGGCCAACACCAACTCCGGGATTGGGAATTTCCCCTTGCACTTCTCTGAGCATGTCTCTCATGAGGTTAGTAAACATAGCCCTCATGTTAGCGGCATTCCCTTGGTTGGTCCCTCTACCAGCACCCCTCGTCTCTCGGCTCATCGTTAATCTGTAAAAAGGGAAACGATTAACGACCCCACAGTGGTGCTAGTGCAGTGCGACTTCATCTTTATACTACTAATAATATATACATACATAGTTTTTGAAAACCAAAGTAATCACAAAAACGCGCTCTCATATACGTAATATCTCTCCCTAGTGTCTTTCCCTAGGTTAACTACGCAACCTAGAGCTCTGATACCAAGTGTGACGGCCCGCCCCGCACCAACTGACATTTACTCCAAAAGTGCGCTGTACACATGTCCAGTTAGCACGGAACGGGTCGCCAGAAGGAAAAAGGAAGAAGGAAATGAACATACAAAGAACCTGTAGAATGTCTCACAGCGCATAGAACAAAATATAATAATAATATACTTGACATAAAACAGGAGAGACAGTGCATAAGCTGAAAATCAGAACTAAACATCATAGCAGCGGAAATTCAGAATACAGCTTATTACAACTTTTCAACTGTCTCAAAGCAAAGTAAGATAAATGAGGTACACTACTAATGCCCAAGTAGCGACCACCAACGACACAGGGAGAATGTGTATATATACATATATAATATGTGGAAGCCTCCTGCCCGCCTCCGAATCATCTACTCGCACATCACCAGCTAACCTGTCTCTAGTCTGCTCGTGTGAGCACCCAGAGTAATAAGAGGAGACATAAAACTCTAGGTCAGACATAAAGCCTGGTATGAGCGATAAGCATCTAAAGTGAACAATAACAGGTAGACTAAAACATACCTGAACCTGGACCTGTAACCAAAGAGTTAGCACTACATACTGTACAACACTCTAAGGTATCATATCAAACAGTGTAAAGATACGGAGGTGGGGGAGGTGTGCATGTCATAATGATGGCAAACAATCAAGCATAGCATCCATCCTCACATCTCTCACTCAGTGCTTAAAGCATACGATATTCACCACTTCGATCACCCAACATTCCTTGCTACGATCACTTTGCCCCATGAAGTCATAAATGGCTTCACTGCACTGATAACGTAGCCACTAATTCCTCGCTATGTCCACTGGCCCCATGGAGTTATTCACCCCATCTGCGCTGGCTCATAGCCTTACCAATCCTTACTATGTCCACTTGCCCCATGGAGTTATTCACCCCATCTGCGCTGGCTCATAGTCTTACTACGCATCACCTTGCCCCTCAGGTCATAATGACCCTACTGCACTGATAACGTAGTCTTGCTACCATCACCTTGCCCCTCAGGTCATAATGACCCTACTGCACTGATAAGTAGCCATCATCCATTTTTAGTGGTGAATCAAAGTTATGAACGTCGACAACTCCTTAGCACACGTCCCGCAGCAAAGTCCAACCATGAAGTGAACTCATTGGTTCCCAACTGGATCCTGAGCTCTAACTTCCCATATTGGACTACCTTTGCATCTCGGGTTATTGGTCATCACCATCGAATCGGATCGGATCTGCCTTCACATTCTTCATCGGATCGGATCGGCCTAGTTCGGATCGCCAACACCCCCTGCGGATCGAATCGTATTCCTCCAGCGCGCGGCTCCTTCTCCTGGCTTGGATCGGCGTCACCATTTCGGGATGGATCGTGGTCACCCATTCGGATCGGGTCGAGGTTCCTCCTTCAAGTCAGTTCGTGCTTTCCCCGCTGGTCGGATCGGGTCGGGTGCAACTTCCCAGGTAGTCAGCTCGTGAGCTTCTGAAATGGATCGGTTCGTGCTCCTCCCTTCGGATCGTTGCGCCTCATCAATCTGGATCGGATCGTGGAGAGGATTCGTGATCGGTGGTGGACATGCGGATCGCTGTCTT
The DNA here is from genome assembly GCA_030737875.1 of Allium sativum. Lineage (NCBI taxonomy): Eukaryota > Viridiplantae > Streptophyta > Magnoliopsida > Asparagales > Amaryllidaceae > Allium > Allium sativum. The sequence continues at coordinate 228,551,816 of CM060924.1, read as the reverse complement.
TGGATTGGATCGTGGCATGTGCCCACGATCGGTTCGGGTCGAGAAAAAGGGGTCCGATCTGATCCCGCTTGCAATTTTCCTGCAGTCCTTCCAGTGAGCAGTTTACGCCATTCTACGGCGTTTTCGACCATTCTAGCTATTCTAATCAATCACAAAACATACCATACATTCATAGCAAGATGTAGAAATGACCTCAAACACCAAAACAACAATCATAGCATGAAAAATGGATCAAACATACCCAAAATCCCATATTTTCCCCTTAAGCATGTTTAGGTGAAACTAATAATAGGATTAGCAAATCTTAACCAAATTAACCCAAATTCATATCAGAGGTCTAAAACATCATTCTGAATTTTATAAACATTTTTCCAGAATTTTATCATGTCTAAATTCGCTAATTAACACTAATCACTCCTAATTAGCCATAATTAGTGCAAAACTATGCAAATCACTCACCTTAGCCACAAAATAACTAAGATCTGAAATAACTCTCTGATTTGATGTGAATTTCAACGCCAAACAGCAGCTCCCTTGTTGATTTGGTGAAGATCTTCCTCGATTAGGGGTTGCTAAGCCAAATCCTTAACCTAAAGGTGATTTGGAGGTGATTTAGAGGTTGGAGGCCATTTTTAGGGATCCTTGGTGATAAGTGGAGGCTAGAAAACTGAAATGGAATGATTCTCCATCTCATTTCAGCCCTCCCATAACCCTAATCCCGAAATGGGTTATGGGCCTACTCACTAATCACCCGATTTGGCCCGGTTAAGCAGTTTTTCACACTCCAAACCTTGTTTCAGCCATATCTCCCAAACGGTAAGTCCGTTTGGCTAATGTGACCACTCTACGGAAAGAGAAACCATCAAACGAATCAAATGGAAGTGGTTTCAGATCAAAATTCCTTTCCAATCAAAAGTTATGGCCAAAACAGTACCAACTAGGGGCAAAATGGTCATTTAAAAATCGACAAAAATCATGAACATGGGAAATGACTCTAATAGATGTTTCCCAAAGTTACATGACCATACGACTTCTCATGGGAAAGAAATAAATATTCTACGATCCTATGATGTGTAGAATACGGGTCATTACAATAGGTCTAAGGAAATAGATAAACAACTCGGGAATTATGCTAAGTGTTGATTCTCTCTTTATTGCTCACTGATTTGAGTACACATAAGTGTTGACAAAGTAAACCCCCAAGTTGATTTGGGAATTCAGGTTTACTCTATGAGAAAAGAGTACAAAATTGAGAAATGATAATTTAGAAAGATGTTTCCGGTCCTTGGAGTTTCTCTTTGAAGTTGCTTCTACCTTTTGTATTGTTACTGTAACAACCCAGATTTTGGAACCAATTTAAAATTTTATTTTAAATGATTTAATGGATTTTAAGAATTTAAAATGATTTATTTTGAGAATTAATGATTTAAAATTTATTTAAACCAAAATTAGAACGTATAAATTAAAATTTTAATTAAAATGAACTCGAAATGGCGCGGTAGTTTGAAAATTTCATTTTAAACTTTAAATGAATGTATAGAATTGTATTAATGTTATTAAAGTAATCAATAATTAAACCTTTATAACTTGTGAAAACAACGACATAATTCGACCATTTCAGAATCGTTGGAATCGTGGTGAAGAGCTCTACAGCACAGAACTGACTGGGAGGAATTTGGAAGTAGTTAGAATTTTTGACTAAATTAAACATCCAGTTTAATTTAGTTAAAACCATCGCCAATTAAAAATTGACGGAGTGGAAATCAAAGTGAGAACCCTCTCACTCAAATTGTGTACAATTATAGTTTTTTTACAACTGAATATGTATTGATTGCCTGTGATTGCAATATTTGTTTGGTGGATGATGGATGTGTACAATTTTAATGCCATTATTATTTAACTGTAGAAAATTCAAATGGATTGTGACGTAAACCCCACACGGGTATTGAGACGATAATTTTACACCTCGCCTAATTATTTGTTGATGATTGAAAACCCCACACGGGTCAGGGGATAATAATTAATTCACATCCCTCGTGGATTTAATTGTATGTCAACCGATTGATTGACATACTATAAAAAGTGTTATTTAATTATTTAATGCTTATATAGTTGTAAATTGCACTCTGGTTGTGAATTGAATGTTTAATAGTTGTTTATCACTATTTTTGAATACATGTGATGTATGGAATCCATATAAATAAAATTATATGGTAAGTGATTGAGTCTGATTCCAAGTTAGAAATAACGAATATTTTAAATAATACTCAGTGAAAAATCAAAGTATGATTTTGATGTCCGATTTTGGATGTACAAGAAAATATTGATATATGAAGCCGAGTTGAGTAATGTACGCCATTTTAACTCGAACGGGTTTTTTTGTCGATTTTATTCATTTTATAATGAATATCGAAAAGATTTGATTTCAAAACCTGATATTTAGAAAATATTATCATTTTATATTATAATGATGTAGAATATTCAATTTCGATTTAAAATTGAAAAAGAAGTTGAAATCATTTTAAAATGAATTTATAAACGATTTATAAAACATGTTTTAAATGGAAATCGACGAAAATTATTATATACATATTTAAATGGTTTGAATAGACCGTATTGCGCAGTGACCGTTTGCGAATTTCAACCATTAACTTCGAATTGGCATAGCAGGAGATTCGACCGTCGGATTCTCCTAAAACTAAAACCGTTGGGTTCTTATCGAAAAGAGCTTTCGAATGATAATAAGAGATTTGAAATCTAACGGTTAGATTTTAAGTTATATTAAAATCAAATTTGGAAAATGGTTGTTATGGATGCAGTTCGGGGGCCGATATTGGAAACCGACTGTAAGGGCCTTATTAAAATTATTAAAAATATAAACAAATTAGGTAAAATCATAATAAATGATTTAAAACAATTTGGATGGAAAATTCCACGTTTGTAAAGATAAAAGATATTTTTATCTAAATGAACTAGCTAACAATTAGAATAAAGAACTGAAAGAAATTATAATGGTTTTAATATAACCAGAATTTTCCAATGTATGAATCGGAAAGGTTTTAAATGGAAATAATCTTCGGAATATTTCAATATTGGATTCCATGATTATACAGATATTGTTGAGGAATTCGGAAGATATAGATATCTATTACCAATAGGATATCCGTTAGTTTCAGAATTTGATATTGAATATAAGTCGATATAATTTCTATTCAGAGCCTTGTATTTAATATCAAATTGGATTTTGGGTTTGTCATGGATGGTGACTTTAATAACACTATTCTTAAACCCCGTTGAGAAAATATTAAATCTTTTAATTAAGATTAATGAAGTTTTCCAATTAACATATATAATTGGAATGAAATGAAAGTTGATATTGGGTTTATTGTGAACAATGTTTTAAATAACATTTGTTATTTAACCCAATTAACAGTAAAGTTATGATTTAGAATTTATAAATCTTTATTTTAAGACTTAATGGAAATTTTCCAAAGTAAGTTTTTTCAATTTAATAAAGAAATTGGAATTGAATGGAATTCGATTTAGTGATAATCGAGATGAGCTTCTTGAAGGAAGGCCTTTACTATTATAGAATTTTAAAGGCTTCGTCATTATTCCATTTGTAGTATTGATCTGATACGGAAATTTATATCGATTATATACTGTTATGATTTCTATGAGAATTCCATTTTGATGGAAGATGATTTTGGGGTTCATCGTGAACTGTGCTTTAAATGACATTAGTTCTTTAACCTAGTTAAAAACAGGATAAATTTTTCCTAAAGTTGAATAATCATTAAGTAATGAATTTTAAAGATTAAAACCAAATTGGAGTTTTAATGAATCTTTAATTAGATTGAAATGTGAATAGGGTGACTAAATTTACCAAATTCAAGAAATGTTCGAGAATTGAGTATCACCGGTTTTACTCCATGCGATAACCAAATCTTTAGTTAGATTTGAAACGAGAAATGGTAATTGAATTTACCGATAACACAATGGGTTTTAGATATGGAGTACTACCAGTTTTGCTTTGCAGGATGAATAGGTTGGGATTGGGATAATAAAATAAATGATTACTTCGGTAAGGCTCAATAATCCGGACTATTTTTATAAACCTTAATTTTATTTAGAATTGTTAAAGGACAAAATAAAATCTTTTGAAATTGATATCCAAAGGAAGATTAAAGAACAAGATTAAAAGAATTTATCTTTGATAAAATTAGCGGGAACTTTTCCCTAAAGATGTGAATATTTGAATAAAAGAATATTCTGAATTGGAATGAGGCATATGATGTGTTTTTATAGCACTTGATTATTGATTATAAAATATGCGAGTTATTCGGAAAGACCGGGTTTAACCCATTTTGAATAACTGTTACGACGATTAAAAGTCAACGATAAAGACGGTGGTTGAAGACTAGAGATCTTCACATCGTTTGAATGATTATTGATGGCTTGATTGGGATATACACCCAAGACGAGGTCATAAGTGGTGGTCATCCAGACTTACTTGGATATCGACTGGATATGTGAGGGCCTCTCTCCTGTATTGGACATATGGGACAAGGAATAAGGTTCCTCCGGTTTCGTTCAGACCCGAAACGGACTTGCAAATGGATTGTATGTCTAACATTGTATTTTGCGCTGTGTTCATTGATCTCCGCTAAATATATATCTGTTTGGTGGTGGATAATTTATTCTCTTGCTTAACACCCTTTTCTGAGACGTACGAGCTTAGATGTTATATATTGGTGGAAATTAATGATATGGTATGGATTGACATTGTGGCGTGCTGAGATGCATAGATCAAACCTTTTGTTGAAAAGCAAGGCTTTGTGGTTGATGATCAAAGCATGGCTTTAATTAGCATAGCTTTGTGTAGCATTAATTCGCGAGCTTCACTCGTCGGTACGAACCTAAAACGGGATTAGGGACACAGGAAAATGGACATATGTTAGTTTCTAGCTACGAGTAACGTCATGGTATGGAGCTCAGACAATTTACTTATGTGGATGATGGAAATTTTATTGATGGAAAGTGAGTTACCTCGGATTCTATTTAAGTCCCTAGTGGCTCTTGATTGGTCGAAGATATTGACCATTTTGGAGGTTCAATAGAACCGGCTAACAGATAGTTTATGGTATAACTAATCATCGACGGATGACGGGCTCTGCAAGATCTAAGGGCTTGCCAACGTCCGAGTCCAGAGGCATTGCTAGTGTATCTCGAATTGGAAGGAACATCCTTTGCCTTGGTTCACAGATGGAAACCCAATTTCGAGATTTTATGGTTTTAGTTGTAAATCTATATGGCGACGTAATATAATGGTACCTACGCCACCTATGATTGATATATTTATATTTGAAGTTGATTTCTCCACTTATAGTAATAATAAAAGATGAAATTTCGCGTATCAAGCATGTTTGGCTATTATAAGGTAAAAGTCTATCCTCCAGCTGCGTGGCATTGTGTGATGGGACCTGAGTCTTATAATAGCTTCATTTTTCTGTTAGCATTGCCCTGTTTGTTTTACGCACTGGTATTCTTGGGGCTAAACCCATTTCGTGTTATACGACGTGGTCCCTTGATTTACCTAACTTTAAAATTAAGTTAATAACTATTTTAGTTCTCACACCAGTCCCATGAATGACCTGGCGTTTATTGTTTCTACCTAAACTCTGGGTACCAATATTTTCCACATGGGCAGTAAGTAGTTTTGGTTTTGTAGATTTCTATTTAATAGGATCTTGGTTTACAGCTGGAGCTATATTCAGAAAGCTTTGTATCCGCGTATTTCTTTCAATTGTGGTAGTTAACGTATTTCCGTTGTGCATTGTAATTATACATTTTTATTTCCACTGCTATGTATATTTTTAATCCCTGATATTATTTTTCCGCTATGTAATATTTAATCGTGCTCTGATATTTTGTACGCCGATGTAAATTATTGTGATAGCAATAAAATGTTCTTGTGTTTGTGTTCTGACACATCGTGTTCTCAAAACAATCCAGGCTCCTCCGTCTCTTCAGGGATCGAAGAAGTCTGCGTCACCACAGATACCAAGCCTGCTGGTACTGATAGCATCGGGAATGGCCTCCAGTTTTCAGGGATAAACTATTGGTTTCGTTCGCAAGTCTTCACAGCGTTGCCTTCGAGTATTGATTACTTTTGTTCCTAGAGTCGCCACCCCTTTTGGTATCGACACTAAGCATGTTAGTGTGGATAGTTCTTCTTCTCAGAGATTTTGGCTTGTTCTCGGTGAATCTCTAGGGTGGAATTTGGTCTTCCGGAGGGGTGCATTTGGTGTACTTCCTGCTAAATTTCTTTTAAGTAGCCGACAATCTTTGAGTCTAGTAGCTGGCCTTCGGGAGGCTTATGTTTTTGGCCTTCTGTTCTTTTATTGTCTTTTATCTCTTTTTGTATCGGCATTAAGTTAATTAATGACGATAGCCCTTTCAGCTCCCTTTTCTTTGCTTTGCCCCTTGTCAAGTCTTTGGTCTCGGATCATATGCTGTCGTTCTTGTTTTCTTTCGGCCTGAGGTGATTGACTTCCGGAATCGGTTTCACATTATTTGTCTTCTGTTTTGGAACTACACTATCGGTCTCCCTTTTCCTTGTCGGTTCTAAGCTTTCTCTTTTTAGGATGATGGCGGGTGACGGTTGCCATTATTACTTCTTTTTGGCTTTATCTTGATATCAGGTTTGTGATTTTCGGATCATTCCCTTACGCTGGTGCTGATTCGATGCCCCTTCACCGATAGCATGTTTCGGTGTTTAATTTTAGTAGTAACAATTTTCCCCCATGTAAAGGGGTAATTTCGAATTTTTAAGTCAATTTTTAAACTAAGTATCCGCTTCTTACCAACTATATACCATCTTAAACTCTTTTTATTAGCTTCTTTCGCCTTCTTCATCGTTGCCTGCATTTGATTATTTTTTTGGAAAAGTACCAGTTGTTTCAAATTTCTATACTCAAGTTGCACCTAAGTAACTATTACTTTTTTCCTTTTAAAACTGTTTGAAATGATTCTTATCCAATCAACCTTGTGATCTCTATTAATGGTGCAAACTCGATGCATTGATTATAAAGTGGAAGTACATGTTATTCCTTGTAAATCCGAGTTGATATAATTATCAAATTTGCTTATCACAAATTGGTTTCAATTTCACAACTAAAACCAATCCCTAACAAACAATTTGGAGTTAACCCAAAAGACTTAACTGATTGTTTTTTTATTTTTGCTTGCTAAAATACTTTGGGGGTTGTAAAGATTTCCTTTTCCCGGCATTATTTTTACGTTGTTTTATAAAATATACAGATCATACTTGGCAGCATGGGAAAGAATCATATTACCTTCAAAGATGATAGAATTTGACTTTATCGAGTGACCTTTCTTTTTCGAATAAGGTGTGTGCGGTCGAAAAGCATTCTTTGATTTCATGGCAAGAGAAAGTCGACGCTATTCTTCAGGACTTTAACATCTCTATTGTTGAAGCCATTCCTACGCATGAGACGGATACCATCTCTTCTCCTCCGGAAGGCTACTTTGCCTACTCTGCTATTCATATCTGGCATTTGTTTTTTTATCCTATTTCCCAATTTCATTTCCCGCTTCTTGTAGTACTTAGGAATTGCTCCTATCCATCTTTCCTCGAATACTTATACTAACCTAATAGGCTCAGAACTTTTATCCTTAGAATCCGTTGTCCCTCTTTAAACCTATCCGTTCTTGATTACCTAGTTCATCTTTCCAAGCTTAGTGATGTGAACCATCAGATTTACCATGCAAACCCTACAAAGAAATTGTTGTCCGAAGGAGCTGTGAGATTCAAAGATTAGGAAACCCAATTTTTCTTTCTACAATGTTCTTCTGACATTTCCGGCAGCTTTCACACTCCAAGTATTAGACTCCAATTCATTCTTTTTTTGGATGGGTGACCTTCATCCCACATTTGTCTTCGTTGCAGATGCTGCTCCCAAATTGCCTGGTTTTTCAGATAAAGGGTTGATAGAACTTCTTACCGTTGCTTCTAAAAAGTTTGGCAACAGGTCCTCGCTACTGACTTCGGCTATTCTTCGAAGGCATTCCTTTTTTCCGCCTGGTCAATTAATTATTGGGAAACCTCCCCTGGTGTCACTCAGTAAACGGATTCTTTCTTTATCACTAGGAAGAAATGCTTTTTTCCCCAATTCTCCCTTGCTTTTAGACAATCCAGGTCTACTTCTTGCATGATGATTCGAAATTCAGTAGCATTTAAGTTTTATTGATTTCTTTTTTATCCTGCATCAGGGGCCATCCTTACTGAATTTAGTAAAACAGATTCGTCCTCTTTAGTCCCCAAGGCTGGAGCTTCCTCTCTTAGGGATGGTTTTCTCAAGTCTAGAGAAAACGTATAAAGGAAACTTATGGACATGAACTCAGAGCGATCCTTGTCAAAAAGGTCCGGAGATGAGGCAGACTCAACTCCTGACCTTGATGTGATTACCCATTCTCCCGTGGTTACCTCCCCGATGATGGTTTCTTACTTGCATGCACACCTTTTTAGGTCTTCTGAATTTTTAAAAGAGCTATACCACGCAATGGGGTTTTCCTCTTCTTCCATGGATTTTAACCCTCTGAATTCTACTAATCCTCCTACCTACGACGACTTTGATGAAATGGATAAACAAATTATCTCCTCCTCCAAATTTTCCCATATTAACCTTCAACCTGAATCTTCTAGCCATTGTCGTACTCTGATTGAGTAGTTTCTCCTGGTGTGAGTCTTATGTTTCTTTGACCTCTTCGTACTTTTCTACTTGTTCTGGTTGCGATTGCTGTATTTTTTTACTTTTCATAGGCCATTAAGCGATGGTTCTTAATGCATGGAGATGTTTCCCAACCTTATCCTGATTTGTCCAGGTTTAAAGAAGAAAACTTGTTTTGAGGAAGGAAAATGACACTTTTATTTGTTCTAAAGAAGAAGCGGTTAGGGAGCAGAAGAGATTGGAGTCTGCTCTTGTTAAAGCGAGAAATTCAATTGCTATGGAAAAGAAATCCAACTTAGCTTTGTCTAAAGAAATTCGAATTTTGAAGGGAGCTTTAGAGAGGTCTAAAGAAGAGGTTTCCATACTTGATGCTCATTGTTCTTCTTTACAAAAGAAAAACTCTCTTTTATACGAAGATAGTGATTCTCTCAAAATTGAGCTTGATAAGAAGAAGCCCTTACTGATCGAAGATGGAGAAGTAGTGAGTGATGCTAGGAGAGAGTTTCTTGTTTCATCCAGACTACCCTGGATGAGATTATGGTCAACTCTTTTGAGGATACTTTATTTCTTCTCTATGCAGACAACATACCAGATGCCAGGACCTAGATTTTCCTTCTCTCGACCCATCCTTGGTGGGAAGTTTTATTTCTAAAATAACTCGTATGAAGAATAAGGATGTTGTTCCTATGAGGGAAGAACATGAAGTAGATAAGCTTCTATTTATAGAGGACATTTCCTTCGTAGAACCACATGCTGATGATGGAAGAGATGTTATAAGGGTGCTAAAGTTTGCTTGTGTTAATGATGGTGCTCCTACGTTCATAAATGTTGTTAGATATGAAGGTGATCACAACGATGTTCCTCAGGTGTCGGTAGTACCTTTCAAGAATTCGATGGACAAGACAAAGTATTTGACGGAAATCCTGAAAATTCTGAACATGATTCGGTTTAGGTTGGGTTCTCTGACCTTCCTACGTCACATAAGATAAAAAGAAGTCTGAGCTCCAAGAGTGTTAACTTTGTTACGTCTTTACAAGTCCTCGCTCCTATTTCCGAGGTATGATAACTTCTATGGTACCCTTTTTGCTTTTACTTTCAATAATTGTTTCCCTTCCCTTTCCGCATAGACGAAAAGGAGAAGAGTAAGTCTTAGGCGTTCCCTCTTAGGAAAGGGTCGATCGGATGTGACTCGTCTTACCAGAGAGATGAACAAACAAACGAGTGAATACAACACTTTGTATCATAGATATAAACTTCTAGATAAAAGTTCTGTGAAATTACTACTATAAAAAGAGAGAGAAGCCGCCCCTATGCTAAAGACTGCTCGGTTGCGATGCAAAAGACTTTTGAAAGAATATGCTGAACTCACAACTTTTTTTCTCTATGTTGGTCAAAGATAGGGACATACTAGTAAAAAATTTGTAACAAATTTACAGTAGATATAAAACAGTGGATTTTTTCCTTTTTAGGTGATTATAGCAGGGGCTTGCTTAGTCGTCTCCATAGAAGATGCTTAGATGAACGTGGTGTTGACCTCCATCCGGGTAATTGCTAGAATCTTCCATGAGTTACCTCTATCCTAGGGATCTTCACATAAACTTAAGTTTAATAAGCATCGATTTGTATATGAAACTTTTAAGAGATCTATTTTTATGAGAAAGAGGATTGTTTGCAATATATGCATTTCCTCAATTTCTAATGTAATGAATTGCCCTTCTTCTAATTCCTTTAATATTTTCTTCAGAATCAGTCTTCTGCTACAAGTATGCTTTCTAGGGATTTCCTAGGTGTTTATGTTAGGTTGAAAAGAGAATATCGCTAGAAATATTTTCTCGTTAAGTCTTCATCATTGGAGCAATACTTCTTCCTCCAAGACTTTGATGTTTATACCCAAAATCCTCGGATCCGTCTTGACTTTCTAGACGAAGAAAAGGACCGGTTTCTAAGAGAAATCTGTACTTATCGATCGAGACTGACCCGAGTTTATGACAATCCTTCGATCGGGAAATGGAACTACCACAAGTTTCCTCTGATTTACACACCTGAGAGATTTGGAATTCCATCTGATTCTCCATCGACTCATTCTAGTAATACATTGAATAGAGTTAAGAGAGCTGCTTCTCACCCTAAAAATTATACCAACAACTTGTAATTGTTCTTTTGCGAATTTAACCGTGGTTACATCTAGGTCATGATGTCGGGATTAAATTGTTTTTTTCGTTGAGACATATTTACTTCAAAGACTTTTTATGTAAATAAACGTGCAAAATGTAAGGTACTTGATGTTATTATATCCCGTATATAATGATTTGCAGGAGTAGTACCATGGATAGGGTATTGAATTGTAAAGGTATTACCTGACGTGTGGTTATTGCCTTTGTTGAGAGCATTCTCTTTCAGAAGTCTTGTTGCATTGTCCTGCGCAATCTTAATACACATGGTTTTAGTGTTATTCCTAAAGGATATATGTACTGAGTCGTCGGTTTCTTGTGAGACAATGTTTATATGATAAATGTATGACATGATGTTGAGTGTACAAGAGATGGCAAGTTTACTAAATACAAGTTGTGAAAGATCTTTCCTTTACGGGTTATTTCGAAAAGCATAACCTTTATCGTAAGGTTTTATGAGGAAAGCACAAGACATTTGCTCGAGATTTTCTTTGAGCTTGTGTTTCCTAATAACGTGATTATTTATATCACGTACCTTGTTGAAATAATGAGTAGTAACTTTGTGTATATGTAAGGATTAAGAAAATCTCCCTAAGAAAGATGGAAAACCACAATCTTTGTTTAAAGGATTCTAGGTAGTAGAGCCAAGCCGTTACTCTGAGTACTTATAGTTGATCCTTTGCTTCAGGATTGAGAATCAGATCCTTGTGACCTAGAATAGGGATTAGTGTGAGATGACCAAAACGCTCCTTCCGACAATAATTAGGGATTCGATATTTTTTCTAGATTAAGGTATTTTAAATAAGTCCGGGAATCCAACCTCGGTAATAATAGAAGTCCTGAACCAAACCTGATTCTCGTATTTGTCAAAAGTACAGAAAACCCACTTCTGTCATTTAGTAGAAACCCCGATCAAACCCAGGTTCGGATAATAAGAATGGAAGGCCAGAAACCCCCTTTTGGCGATTAGTTTTGTTACCCACCTTTAGGTTTGGTTTAGAAATCAGATGGTGTACGTGCTTTTTTGAGCCACTCTCTGGGCTATTGATTGACAAAGAAGAGGATGTACGTGCTTTTCTGAGCCACTCTCTAGGCTTTTGATTGCCAAAGCAGAGGATGTACATGCTTTGTTGGCCACCCTCTGGGCATGTTCGTCCGGTGCGCTTGGCTAGCTTATTCTCAAGCAGGGCCCAAGGACTTACCTGACCTCCCTCCAGAAGGCGCCTTATTCCGACCATCGCAGGCAACGAGAAGGGCTCAAATGCTTAAACCGAGCCATCGTAGACAAAGAGTTAAGGCTTACTCTTTTGACGCTCTACCTCGGCCAACGTAGGTGATGATAAAAGCTTACACTCCACCCCTCTCTAGAGGTGCATTATCCTAGACATCATAGGCGATGATAAGGTTTGGCGCTCCCTTCTACGGGTAACATGAAACATAAGCAGAGGTAGGACCTCTTCTGCGAGCAGAGGTAGGATGTGCTTAGTACATAACATAGGAAGGGCGTACTCTTCTATGAGCAGAGGCAGGACGTGCTAATTAAATGCTCTGTCTCAATCATTTCTAGCGTAGATCAGAGGCTTTCTCTTTCGATGCTTTAACTGGCCCTTTCTGATTTCGACATGGATAAAGGCTTAAACAACCCCCCCCCCCCCCGAGGGCTGCCTTGCCCTGGCCATTTTGGAAGTGTCAAGGGTTTTTATCCATTTATTCATTTAACCCTTCTTGGGCCATCCTAAAGCTTAAGAGGGTTTTTATTCCCTTATCTACGTAAGCAATCTCTTTCCAAAGGATCAAGTTTGAACTTAGTTTGATCCTTTTACAAAGTCTTGTAACTGGCCTTGATTGAGGAACCTGATTATTATTCCTTCCAAGATTCTGCAGTGGTTAGTTTCACGCTAATTCACCATGTGATAGTGGGAGTAAGTCCCTCCCAATTTCCTTTCATACTTTGGCTTCTTCTTTTTGGATGGCTAGAAATTAAGCTCATGTTTGGTTAGGAAGTGGATATTTTCCGTTGAAGTGTTAAGGTAGTATCCCTGGGATAATCTTGGTGTAAAGTTCTCTTCTTGCTTTGGGAATTTTTCTCTTTTTCCACTTGGCTTTGTTGCTTCATCCATATCCTTGTTTCTATTTTTCATGGTGTATTACTATTAAGACTGAAGTATTATCCTTTCAGTCCATTTGGAAGTAAAACGGTTAAAATCCTTCATTATTCCTTTTTCGAACACCATTCATTTGGTTTGTTCATGGATGGCTTCTCTTATATAAGAAAATAGGTTGTACTCCCTTGATGTAGAACCACTTAGGGTAAAGGTTGGGATTTGTCCTATGTGGGAAAAAGGTTATTGTTCCGATAATCAAGATCATATTGTTCCATTTTCTTTTTCCACTTGATTACTCGCAAGGCTTAAAATCTTAACCTTTGTTCTTCCATCACCCTTGAGTCAATAGTAACTGACATAGCCATTTGAGATTCAGAAGACTCATGTTCGGATCTTTTTCCCATAATCTTGCTTCTTCAAAGCTTAGCCCAATCCGGGATGGAACAACACAGTTAGATGTATGTGGTTGTTAACCACAAGGTCAGAGGTTCAACCCCTCCCTTTAGCGCCGAAATGTTTACAGTATTTTTTGATAACACCAGAGATCTAAGGAGATGGACCTAAGGGGAAAACGAGATTATTTAGTTCATAGAAGCTTGAGTTAGTTCAATGTTTCATAGATATCAAGGTCTTAAGCTCAAAGATCAGTTACTCTTCCCTCAAGGGGTGAGTATCATGCTTATGAGACTTAACACTAATAGTTACTTTGGGATAAGGGTTCCCTAAGCTCAACATAAGATAGAAAGCCAAATGGTTTGTAAAAAAGGGTTTCTCAATAATCTTGAGGAAGGGTTTAGGTTTGAGTAGGGATTATTTGTCGTATAAGGAGCATAAGGTAGCATGTAAAGGAAATATATAAACAACTCATAGGAATTATGCTAAGTGTTGATTCTCTCTTTATTGCTCACTGATTTGAGTATACAAGAATTGACAAAGTAAATCCTTAATTTGATTTAGGAATTAGGGTTTACTTTATGAGAAAAGAATAAAATACTAAGAAATGAGAATTCATCCTCCAAACTGTGACCCCTGGGGTCTTATTTATAGACAAATCAGGGCCCCTTTTGAAGTTGGGCCAGCAAAAGCCTCTTTCGGGTGTAGCAGCTGTGTTCTGGTTGGTACCGATAAGGTCGGGAATGGCCTCCGATTTTCAGAGATAACCTGTTGGTTTCGTTCGCAAGTATTCACGGCGTTTCCTTCGAGTATTGATCACTAACGTTCCTGGAGCCATCACCCCTTTCGGTATCAACACTAAGCATGTTAGTGTGGATAGCTCATCTTCTTAGAGATTTTAGCTTGTTCTCGGTGAATCTCTAGGGTGGATTTTTAATCTTTTGGAGGGGAGCTTTCGGTGTACTTCCTGCTAAAATTGCTTCTAAGTTGCCGACAATCTTTGAGTACGGTAGATGGCCTTTGGGATGCTTATGTTTTTGCCCTTTTGTTCTTTTATTGTCTTTTATCTCTTTTTGTATCGGCATTAAGTGAATTAATGCTGATAGCCCTTTCGGCTCCCTTTGCTTTGCTTTTCCCTTGTCAAGTCTTTGGTCTCAGATCACAGGTTGTTGTTCTTGTTTGCTTCCGGTATGAGGTGATTGACTTTCAGAATTGGTTTCACATTATTTGTCTTTTGTTTCGGAACTACCTTGACACTCTTCCTTTCCCTTGTCGGTTCTAAGCTTTTTCTTTCTAAGATGGTGACGGGTGACGGTTGCCATTATTGCTTCTTTTAGGATTTTGGCTTTATCTTGATGCCAGGTTTGTGCTTTTCGGATCATTCCCTTACGCTGGTGGCAGTTCGATACCCCTTCACTGATATCCTGTTTCGGCGTTGAATTTTGGTAGTAATAAAAATCAAACCAATAGAAGATTTGTAGGAAATAAGGGTTGATTCAACTGATTAAGCTAAACCCATCAAGGTAGGGAAGAGATTGGAGAAACCATTAAAAAGCGACTTGATTCATTTGTTACAACAAAATAAGGATGTGTTCGCTTGGACCCACTGAGACATGGTAGGAATTAACCCTTCAGTCATGAGCCATGCTCTGAACATCAATCCGTCAATAACCACTATCCGACAAAAGAATAGGCAGTACAATAGAGATAGATCGAAAGCCTTGAAGGAAGAAGTCAAAATGTTGCTTATGAATAAGTTTATCCAAGAAGTATGTTACCCCAAATGGTTGGCTAATCTAGTATTGGTGAAGAATTCTAATGGGAAATGGAGGACTTGTGTTGACTATATTGATCAAAACAAAGCTTATCCAAAGGATTGTTATCCTCTTCCTTGGATAAATCAGTTGGTGGACGCGACTAGCGGGCATAAATTGTTATCCCTAATGGATGTCTACTTGGGGTACAACCAGGTCCCTGTGCACAAACCCGAGGAGGAACACATGTAACAACCTGTATTTTACGTATTGGAATATCGTAAAATATTTTTATTTTATTCCCTAAGGGTTGGATCATTCCCATATTTTGATATGTTGCTTATTGGGATGTGAGACACATTCATAATTTTTACCAATTTTGTTTGTGACCATTTTTCCCCTATTAGTCTTGTACAGGGAATAACTTTTGACTGAGAAAGAATCAGGTCTTGAGACCTGTGCCATTGGAAAGGAAATGTTGTTCCCTTTTTCGTAGAGTGGTCACATTAAAGATTTGGCTCAGAGGTTTGGGAGGAATCACTGTTTTAAGGTTTTACAGTGGGCTGTTCAGGTTTGGTAAGCCATAATGGGATGGTTTGGGGAGGCCCGTTAGTGGGCTAGTGGAAACTATAAATAGAGGGTAGGAGCACAGAGAATAGTTTACTTTCTCCATTCCCTTATTTGGAAGAACTAGAGTTCCTCCATTTCTCTATTCTCTTCTCCTTTCCATCATTAAAGCTTAGAGAATCGAAGATCTATACCATTTGAAGCTAGATATGCGCTATTCCAAGGGAGAGTCCATCGAACTGAAGACTTTGGATCAAATTCTTCGTTGTCCGGATCTATACTAAGTTTATTTGGGTTGTTTTGGAAAAATTGGTGAGTGATATGCATCTCTCACATGGAATTAATCAAGTATATGAGTTGTATTCACATATTTTATCATTTTGGATTGATTTCTCCTTAATCTACACCATGATAAGTCTATTTTCATATGAATCGCCGTAGGAACTAATTTAGCAACTTAAAACCAGTAATTTCCACATATTTTCATATGCTTATGCAAGTTAGTTCCAAATTTCAGTTCACATGTTCATTTACCATGATTTTGGTGAATTTTGCATAATTTTGATGAAAATCGTCATATTCAAGTTGTTAGTGACTCTGTATCATGTTTTTGGTTGAATTGGATGAATTGGTTAAGTAGATTTCGTCGATCTTGTTGTTTAATGAAGTTTTGGTTGAAATTTGTGATAAATTGGACTAGTACATGCCACGGGTTGAGCATATAGTACAAGGGGTAGTACAAAGCAGTACAGTGTTTTACAGGAGAGTGGGTCGGTTATGCGCGAGAGGGTCGGTCGGTCAAGTATGGGGGAGGGGGACTGTGTCGGTCTTGCACGAGGGGATCGGGTCAGTAGCAACAAAGGTCGGTCGTACCAGAGGGTCGGTCGCATTAGGGGGTCGGTCGCACCAAGGGGTCGTTCGAACAATAGTTGAAGGGACGGGTAGCGCTCTAAATGCTATGGTGGATGACACGAATGTTGTGGTTTGTTTTAATAGCAAATGGATGAAACACTATGGTTTGTATTGAACCTTATATTGATGCTATTCGGTTCAGCGATGATTATGACCTCGAAGGGAATTCAAGTAGAAATTTTCAAAATATTGAAATGTAGTTCATTAATCGGTGTAAAACAATGAATGGAGTGACAACGTAAAGGTCGTGAGTTGGTGGATAATGGTCGCGCAAGAAAGTTGCTTGAGCTATGAATGGGTTGGATGACTAGAGATGCGAGGGCCGAGAGATTGTCGTTGTCATAAGTTCTAGCAGGCTCAAAGTAGGGGTACAATGGGGCACCCAAAAGACTGGAAGGTTGCTGGTTGAGTACCTTGGGTATCATTGAAAGGCCTAGTTGTCAAGGTTGGACAAACATATGTATCGTTGAAAGGCGTATGGAGTTTATGCTAGAACTAGGGTTAACATTAGCCCTTGATCTATGGCAAGGTTGGCCATCATACAATTAACGAAGGTTTCAAAGTAGGACTGGTGGTGATTGCCAGAGTCAGTCATGGATGATTGATTGTTCTGTTTGTACCGTCTCACGTAGATTGTCCAACATCGAAGGAGATGTTTCTTGAGTGCTTGTATGATATTGGTTTAGGCCTATATGGCTTGTACTTGAGGGGTGTTTAGCTCGATTAGGATGGTTTACGTGAGATATAACTAATTGTTGTGACTGCTATTGAATGAATGGTTATCTCGAATTCCATGGATGGCTTGTTCTTTTGGTTGAATAGATTTTAAAGGCTATCACTGTCGGATGTGGGGATGACAAATTTGGGTTCTTCTCTGGGGTTGTGGGTAGATCAGTATGTTTATCTATCCATTTTCATATACTTTATTATTGATGTTTGTTAGCTGTTTTATCGCTCACTAAGACTGTTGTTTGACTCAAGGTTTTATGTTTTCTTCTTATTACCTTGGGATTTTCATCCGGTTAAGGATGGGCAGACTGAGTGGCAGATGATAGGTAATTGCTTAGTGAGGATGATGTTGCAGTTCAAAGGTGAGCAAGAGGCTGGCGTATTATCTTTCCTACTATATAGTATTTGGATTTCCATTGTTTTTCATTCTACTCTGAGTGTTGTAGCACGGCAAATTTGTATAGACTTATGTTGTAAATCCTGGTGGTTGGGTATACTTTCTACTTGTTATGAAAGTTTGATGTTTTCTGCTCAAATACACTTCTATAATATAACTTGTTGTATACGTTCTATTATATTTTATCTTTGAGATGTGAGTTTTACGATAAGTTCCAATTGTGTTATCACTTTGATGATCGTCCACAACTGCCTAGTACGTCTTTCAGCGCATTATTCCTCTTGTTCAGTGCAGGGGTTATGGGCGGTTGTCACATTTGGTATCAGAGCTCTGGTTAACAATTTTAGCCAAATTTCGAAGACGTAATCACATATGAGAGACGTATTTGTAGATTTTGGTTGGATGTATACCATATGATACTATATAGTATAATAGTGTTTGTACTTCTTTAGTAGTTTTTCTTGCAAGTATCTAATCATTCTAATTTGCAGATTTAGAATGAGTCGACGTGCTTCAAGACGTACTGCTAGGAAGGGGGTTGTGCCTAGAGGGGGGTAATGGAGGTGCACCATACTACCCAGCCATGTTTGAGGCCATAATGGATGCATTCATGCGAAGGGTACCCGCTCCAGTGGAAGCCACTGTAGATGTAGGTATGGAAGTTCCTAGGATTGTGGATTTCGTAAAGTTGTGCAAGGATTATACATCTCTGAGAGGAAAACCATTCAAAGGAACGGAGCCAACGTAAGAGATCTAGGGTTGGTTAGATTCTTGTGTTCGTATTTTTGAAGATTTGGGAATGGATGATGCAACTAAGAGTAAGCTTGTGTCAAGGAAATTGCATGGAAGGGCCATGGAGTAGTGGAATTCAGTCACACTTGAGACTCCAGAAGAGGAAAAACTTGGGAACACTTCCAAGTTAAGTTCGAGACAAAGTTTATCTCCACTGCTCAGAAGTATGCTTTGTTTAAGAAGTTCGTAAAGCTGAAATAGAATGGTCGTTCTGTGCTGGACTATGTTTTTGATTTCGAGGGCTTGCCCAAATATGCTCGTTCATACATTGATACACCCTATCTTAAGAACGAGAAGTTTGTTATGTGTCTGGATACCTATATAGAAAGACCAATGGTGGAACATCTTGACAATTCATTTGAGAAGCTTGTGGAAAAAGTTTTTCATCATGAAAGCCTGTTTCCGAAAGAGGAAGAAGTTGTTGCATCCAAGGAGGCTCCAAAACCACAGCAGGGTGGTAATAATAAGAAGGGAAAAGATGGGCAGAAGAAGCCAAAGAGTGAGGTGGTTTTCTTTAACTGCCAATAGAAAGGTCATTTTGCTAATGAGTGCAAGAATCCCAAAGTTGAGAAGAAGCGCATCAAGTGTGGAAATCCTGGACATGAGAAGAAAGATTGTCTAGAATCAATTATGGGCAAGCAGGTTGTGAAGGCTTATGCTTTGGTAGTCGTGTCATCTTCTCCAAGATCTCAACTGCAGAGGAGAAGGGAAAGGGTGTCGTCATTCAAGGTACTTTTGCAGTTAATGGTGTTTCAGTTCGTGTATTGTTTGATACTGGAGCATCGCATTCTTTCCTTTGTAATGAGCTTGTGTGCCGCCTGGGTTTGGAACCCGAGATTTGTGATAGACCATTGATCATGACTAATCCAGTTGGGGGTTCATCTAGTTTGTGCATGTTATGTCATGACCAAGTGTTGTCAAGTCATGGTTGCTCTTTTTTTTGTGATTGCTTTATTTTGAACTTCGTTGGGTTTGGGATAATCTTGGGCATGGATTAGCTCAAGAGGTATGCAACAAGAGTGAATTGCAGTAAGCTAGGGGTGCAGAGTCCGGAATGTGAAAGGGAAAAAGGTGTTGATTAGATGTAAGCCTAAAGATGGGGTCTTCGTAAGCTATCTATATTCGCTTCTGATTCCATAGGAAGACTTGTCATCAGTGTTGACCGAAAATGAGTTTGGGAATGTCTTTCACAAGGTCAAAGGGTTGCTGTCGCATCGTAAGATCGAGTTTAGAATCGATTTGGTCGAGGGTGCTAGTCCAATCGTTATGCCTCTTAGACGAATGGCGCCTAAGGAACAATGAGAGTTAGAGGTGCAAGTTCATAACCTTTTGGGAAAAGGATTCATTTGGAGAAGTGTTGTCGAGTGGTGTGCACCAGTAGTGTTTGCAACCAAGGCAGATGACTCGTTAAGATTGTGTGTGGACTATCGTGATCTGAACAAGGTGAATAAGAAGAACAAGTATTTATTGCCTAGGATTGATGACTTGTTCGATCAGCTTCACGAAGCCAAAGTGTTTTCTCAGATGGACTTGGCAACAGTATTTCACCAGTTAAGGGTAGCGAAGGATAATGTACCAAAGACTGCTTTTAGGGCACTATCTGATTTGTTTGAATGGTTGGTGATGCCATTTGGGTTGAGTAACACACCAGCGTATTTTGTGGATCTTATGGATAGAGATTTTAGATATTAGTTGAACAAGTTCGTGCTTGTGTTCGTGGATGACATTCTGGTTTACTCTCGGAATGAAGAAGAGTATGAGACGCACTTGAGAGTTGTTTTGGAAATCTTGTGAAAGCATCAGCTGAGAGCTAAGTTTTCAAAGTGTCACTTCTGGAAGAGCGAAGTGAGGTTCTTAGGCCATGTTGTTTCTAGAAGTGGGATAGAGGTTGACCTCGCTAAATTGGCAGCAATCTAGGACCGGGATCAACCTAAGACTGTGACGGATGTTCAGAGTTTCCTTGGGTTGGCAGGTTATTACCGACAGTTTATCAAGGATTTCTCTAAGATAGTTGCACTGTTGATATGATTGACAAAGAAGAACCAAGTGTTCACATAGGATGATAAGGTGAACAAGCGTTTGGGATCCTGAAAGAGAAACTGATGAATTCTCCCGTGTTGACCATTCCATGTGGGAATGAAGAGATGATTGTGTATACCGATGCATGTGGTACTGGGCTTAGAGCAGTACTGATGCAGAAGGATAAGATTATGGCCTAGTCGATAGCTAAAGCCTCATGAAAGGAATTATCCAACTCATGATTTGGAGATGGCAGCGATTGTGTTTGCTATGAAGATGTGGAGACATTACCTGTTGGGAGTTCTGTTCGAGTTGTTTACGGATCATAAGTCGTTGAAATATCTTTTCTACCAAAAGGATTTGAATCTTCGACAACAACGGTGGTTAGAGTTTCTGGCATCATATGATTTTGGTGTAGCCTATACCCCTAGTAAGGGTAACGCAGTTGCAGATGCATTGAGTAAAAGACATGCAAGTCTGGGAGCGATGTTTTTAGAATGGAAGAGCCTCGAGTACTTGGCAGGATTTGATTTCAGACCAAGGTGAGAATTAGAACCTGAAACGTTGGCAAGCTTATCGATAAGACCTCGAAAGGATTGGCAAGAGCAAAAAGCGAGATAAAAAGCCTGTCGAGTTTATCCAGAAGCTGGAACCAGAGAATAAAGAGTTCGAGGTCGATCGAGAAGGTTGGGTTCGAAATCAAGAATGACAAGTTGTTCACGATATCGACGGATTGAGAGATGAGGTTCTAAGGGAATGTCATCAGTCGAAGTTGACTATTCATCCCAGTGGTAATAAGATGTATCAGGATATGAAGCGAATTTACCACTCGTAGGGGATGTAGCGAGGTATTGGAAAGTTCATTTCCAAGTCTATGAACTGTCAGTTGGTGAAAGATGAACATAAGAAGCCGAGCGGGTTTCTTCAGCCATTGGAGGTTCCTGCATGGAAGTTGGAGAAGATATCGATGGATTTTATTGATGGATTACCTAGAACCAGGACAGGAAATGAAGGAATTTGAGTCATCGTGGATCGCTTGACCAAGAGTGCAAGGTTTATTCCTGCCAAATCAACTAGGACAACATTGAATTTGGTTGAGCTTTATATAAAATAGATAGTTCGATTCCATGGTATCCCGAAGACTACAGTGATTGATTGAGATCCATTGTTCACAAGTGGATTTTTGATGAGTTTGCAAGATACTTTGGGAACCTAGTTGTGTTTGAGTATGGCTTATCATCCCTAAACTGATGGTCAGAGCGAGAGGGTTAACCGAGTTTCGGAAGATCTCCTAGGAGCTTGTGTGTTGGATTTTGGGGGATCATGGGAAGACCATCTACATCTAGTTGAGTTTGCGTATAATAATAGATACCAGTCGAGCATTGGGATGGTACCGTACGAGGCGTTGTCTGGTAGACCGTGTATTTCTCCGGCATGTTGGTTAGAAACCGGAGATAAGTTGATACTTGGGCCAGAGATGATAAGAGAGACATCGTATTGTATCGAGATCGTTCGACAATGAATGAAGGCAGCCCAAGATCTTCAGAAGAGTCATGCTGATAAGCATCAGAAAGATTTGGAATTCGACATTGGAGATATGGTTTTCCTGAAGATTTCTCCACTGAAGCATATGGCTCGGTTCGGAAATAAAGGAAAGTTAGCTCCTAGGTTCGTTGGACCATTTCCAATAGTCGAGCGAATAGGAAAGCTCGCATATAGATTGGAGTTACCCGAGAAGATGTTGAGTGTGCATAAGTTGTTTCATGTCTCATTTATATGGAAGTGCGTGCATGATTCAAATGTGGTGGTACCTCCAGAGCAGTACGAAGACCTCGAAGTAGAGACTGAAGTTGGGAGACCTCGTAAGACGTTTGTGTTGTCGGGAATGACACGAAACAGCTTGGGAGAAAGATAGTCAAGCTAGTCAAGGTACAATGGAGAGAGGATGGCGATGATTGCACATGGGAGACGGAAGAGAACATAAAGGCGACCATCCAGAACTCTTTGTTGGTATGGCCCATTGATATCGTGTCATCATTACATTATTGTAACTTGTGCTATGGTTGTCGTTGATTAAATTCTGCGTGTTAGGATAAGGCTATGGATGCATGGCTGGACGACTACTAGTTTGGATAATAGAATTGGTTGCTCATGGTTGAAAGGCATCCGGAATTGTTTTGTTTGCTTATGTTTATTGGGATTTCGGGGGCGAAATTCCTAAGGGGGGGAGGGAGTGTAACAGCCCGTATTTTACGAATCGGAAGATCGAAAAACATTTTAATTTTATTCCCTGAGGGTTGGATCATTCTCATATTTTGATATGTTGCTTATGGGGATGTGAGAAATGTCCATAATTTTTATCAATTTTGTTTGTGACTATTTTGCCCTTATCACTCTTGAACAGGGAATAACTTTTGACCGGGATTGAATCAGGTAGTGAGACCTATTCCATTGGAAAGGAAATGATGTTTCCCTTTATATAGAGTGGTCACATTAAAGATTTGGCTCAACTGTTTGGGAGGAATCGTTGTTTTAAGGTTTGGGGAGGCCCATTAGTGGGCTGGTGGAGACTATAAATAGAGTGTAGGAGGCATGGAGGATAGTTTACTTTCTCCATCCCCTCATTTGGAAGAGCTAAAGTTCCTCCATTTCTCCATTCTCTTCACCTTTCCACCATTAAAGCTTAGAGAATCGAAGATTTATATCGTTTGAAGCTAAATCTACACCATTCCAAGGGAGAGTCCATCGAATTGAAGACTTTGGATCAAATTATTCGTTGTTCGGAACAAGATCTAAGTGTTTTGGGTTGTTTTAGGAAAATTGGTGAGTGATATGCATCTTTCACCCGAATTTAATCAAGTATATGAGTTGTATGAACATATTTCATCATTTTGGATCGATCTCTCCTAAACCTACACCATGGTAAGTCTATTTTCATATGAATCGCCATAGGATCTAATTTAGCAACTTAAAACCAGTAATTTCCATATATTTTCATATACTTATTGAATTTAGATCCATATTTAGTTCACATGTTCATTTATCATGATTTTGGTGAATTTTGCATATTTTTTTATGAAAATCGTCATATTCAAGTTGTTAGTGATTTCGTATCATGGTTGTGGTTGAATTAGATGAACTGGTTGAGTAGATTTCGTCGATCTTGTTGTTTAACGAAGTTTTGGTTGAAATTGGTGATAAATTGGACTAGTACATGCCACGGGTCAAGCGTGTAGTACAGGGGGTAGTACAAAGAAGTACAGCGTAGTACAAGACAGGGGGTCGGTCGGTCAAGCACGAGGGTGGGGGGGACCGGGTCGGTCGGGCACGATGGGATCAGATTAGTCGCACCAAGGGTTGGTCGTGCCAGGGGGTCGATCGCACCTGGAGTCGGTCGCACTAGGGGTCGATCGCACTAGGGAGTCGGTCGGACAATAGTTAAAGGGAATGGTAGCGCTCTAAACGCTATGGTGGTTGGCATGAACGTTGTGGTTTGTTCTCATGGCAAATGGATGAAACACTATGGTT